>OX384029.1:47616464-50430214 GCA_947534325.1 Agonum fuliginosum
CTCTCTCTGCTTCTGACACATCTAAAAATAAAAGTTGTAAAGCATAATATTTAATTTGATCTTAGCTGTACGGCGGTAATTATTGCCTCGGCGAGGTTTATTTAATTTACCAAGTCGTAGTTATGCAGTGAGCAGCGCTTGCTTTAGTTTTTAGAGAGAGTTTGCGTTTGATATTAAATATTTCCCGCAAGTTGCCCGGAACATGATGAGTTATTTTACGGGATCATCCACGGAATATGTTTAGTTTTCGACGTAGAAACTGTTAATATGTACATTGTACATCGTATGTATATTATGATGACTGGCGGTTATGGGAAGTGTCAATATATTTAAATAAATAGTTCGTTTTATGACAGAATTTCTTACTTACCGCATAAACATGAAAACATAAATGGCCGCGTACTGACATGAGCATTTTTACATGCACACTTGTGCGTGCAAATTTGGGGCTTTAGTAAAAATCTGGTGTGGCTACCACACGACTTTCCTATACACAAATCAATCTTGTTTTTAATATTGAATAATTATTAACAATACATATATATGAGGCTGCCATACTCAAGTACGGTTAAAAGACGTGTCATATCATCATTTATACTATGTAAAATTATTGCACTTGACACACGTTTGCCATGATAAAATATCTGGCAATAACTGACGTAATTGAGTTAGTTTTCAAGCAACTATGATTATTCAAATGAATTTATTACAAATAAACAATTAAGTTTTTCTCAAAATTGAAAGCAGATACATAGGAACTAAATTCAAAGATTTTAATTCCTTTTTTTAACATTTTATATTTGAAACATTTTTGTGGCTAATTCCATATTTGCAAAAGAAAAGAATTTATTGTTGTTCGAGTAAACTTCCTCTTTCGGTTTTCGAAATGTGACTAAAATCTTTTCAGCTCTGCGCATTATCATAAACTTTATAAATACCATGTTTCATTACTCTATCTTTACTCGTTCATGTGTTATTGAATATCCGGACGCACACACATCCATCCATCCACACACACAGACATCATTGAGAATATGGTCAAAACGAATTTACAGGAGCTCAAAACATGTATTTCCGCGAAAATCCTGAGATCGAGTTATTTCATGATACCTAGACTCAAGAGTACTTATACTGTGAATAAGAAAGTAAAAATTATTTTATGCGGAAGGTAAAAATAGAAGTGTTTAACATCTCAGAGCTGAGTCAAAGTTCGCCAACTTATTACCCGGCTGAACGCAACTTAGTCAAGAGAAAAACCGAGCTGGACGACTTCTTTATACACTATTTCAAGGTAGCGAAGCGATTTCTGCCAAAAAATTGCTGATAATTTATGTCCGCTTGATTAATATTGTTTATCCAACACCTCTTAATAAAAGCATCATAAACTATGGTGATTTTAAACAAGAAAAGTAAAAAATTACCCACAAGTGGCTTTGATCAAAATTATACCCACTTGTGGGTAAATTGTTACTTTGCTTGTTGGAAGTCACCATAGAAACGATGTTTTAGGTTGAAACTTAATATTTTTAAAATATTTAAGCAGTTATTAAGAGGTGTTGGATAAAACGTTATACTTCACACGTGGGCAAAAAGGAATGACCCACTCGAGAAAATTATCTCACTCAGCCTTCGAGTTAAGATTTCCCTCGTGGGTAATTCCTTACTTTGCCCACTTGTAAAGTAAATAACCATTACCAATTTGAAATTTCTAGACCGATCTTCCTTATTTTGCGTAGGTACTGTATATTCAACCGTATGTGAACTAACGAATTCTCTTGGTATACAACATAGGGAAGATTCATGGAATGTCAACCTGACTGGATTCGAACCAGAGTTGTCAGAACCACAATCGGTCGCATAGCGCACTCTTCTATTGTCTAAGAATGTTCTGGTAGTTTGAAACAATTTCATCAGGAATTAGGTTTTTAGCGCTTCCTAGTGTTTTACGTAGATTGATTCCATTTCACCGTTATCGTTAGCACTACCTTGCACGTTTTATTATTAGTGATGTAAGGATATATTTCCATAAAGGCGCTAAGTGCAGCTGGCCCTATATGAAACACTGGCAACGAACGTCGCAGTCGCTTCACTTCATATCGTAACTCTGATGAAAACGTAAACTTCATCTACGGTGTTATATAAACTTTTAACACAATATGTAACGTTGGAAGGCGGTTCGCTTGTTAAGACTTCGGATTAAATCGTGCTTTTCCGAGCTACCTTCGGGTATTCATATTAAATAAAAAGAAGAAGATGACTAGGATTTTGTAGTTTGTACTGAGATTATTGTTTCATTATAGAATGAAAATTTGTTATGAGAAAAAGAACTATATTGAAAATACAATATAATCGCTCTTATCAAGGAAAGTTTTTCTTTATTATTTATTATGTAATACATGTTGAATTTCTTGTAAAATAACTGCTTGTCGATTTAGAACGATGACAGATTTTGATTGAGAGATTAGGTAAACAGTAAAATTATATGTAAATATGTGTACGACATGATTGAAAGTTTAAGACATAAATGCTTGTCAAAAGAGAAGAAACAATAAGTTAAATCAAAAACTTAAGTTGACATAATAATAGCAGTGACACTTAAAAGACACTACAGACAAGAAATTTTCATCAATTTTTAAAGAAATAATTGTTATTTTACCTCTTGGATTTTTTTGCTGAATTCCACTCATACATTTCTAAGCCAACAAAAATTCAAGATTTTATCTAGTTACCTTGTTTTATTGTTTGTTGCCAATTTATTTCGTGACATTGATTAGAAAATCACTCGCTTAACAACTCGTAACAATCTGAAATTTTTTCAGCAAAATTTAGCCACTTATGATTATTATATAGACTATTTGTGTACCTATGCAATTCGACTCGAGGAATTCAATTGTTTAATAGGCAAATGGGACATCTCTTGTCATTTTTACTTTCCCGACCTATGTAATAGGAGGAAGTATTGCAATCGTGATTTTTTGACAGTTCGAGATTTTGATGAATCTTCACGATTTAAGCTTGAATTACATTATACTTTTTTCGGCTAGAAACTTTGACAATTTTCATACTTAATTCTAGAATGCTCACTTGGATAATGTAAATCAAGAAAATTTCGATCCAAGTTTCATACTAGAACCGTCTTTTATATAACCTCAAAAATAATAAAGTTAGTGACAGCAGAATAACTAAATTGTAGGTACATAAAACTTCATCACTAACACATTAACCGAGTACGTTGACAACCTCAACTGACAATTACAATTCTTTTTAAATTTTCAATGGCAATATTGGTCGATGAGCTAAATAAAATATGTCAGTGCAAGAACAAATTTTAAAACTAGATTCTAGCCGAATTAAGTATCTAAAAAAAGTTCTTTTTTCTAGCCGAAAAAAGTATAATGTAATTCAAGCTTTAGACCCTATTGAACCCAAAAATCATTATCTTAAAAAATGTCAGTCTGTGTGTTTGTCTAGATGTTGGATAACTTAAAAACGCGTTCAAATTTTGGACTGAAAATTTATAAGTATTTAAGATCCTGAGTCAAAAACTGACTTCGTTACTAAGGTCGTTAATGAGCTTTATTCAACCAGTGGTACCAACTTTATAAATTTATTTTTATTAAAATTCTAGGTATCGTGTGAGTATTAAATTAAAGCTCTCGGGAAAAGAATTATAGTAGGAAAATAAAAATATCATTTAAATGATAGTCAATTTTTTCGTAATAAATTATTCAAATGATACCGAGTTTGGCGTCAATTTGAAGCTCTCGGGAGAGATAAGATTAGTATACATTTAAAAAAATGACATTTATGCTATTTTCAATGGTTTCTTAAAAAATTATTCAAATTTTTTCAAGTGTATTAACAAATTAAAGTTCTCTGGAAAAAATCTTACCGAAGAATCAAAAACAACATTAAAATATGATAAGCTTCACATGTGTTATTCAAATTATGCCGAAGTTAATTAGTCGGCAAAAAAGATACATTTATTTCAATTTTGCTGAATAAGGCATAAAATTAAAGCAAGTTTTTAAAACTTATAGTCGGGGAAGTACTGTGGTGGTCACAGCAGATTTTTAATATATCGAGGGAAGTAAATTTTTTAATAATTTTACAAATTTGGTACAAGTAAAAGTGCTAGAAATCACACCAAACTACAATTCGGTATCTCGCTTCAGGTTTGAGATATTCAGCCTCAAAGTTGCGATTCTCCCAGTGTGGAGAGATCATTGGGAGAATCAGGTGATTGAAATATGGGCGACGTTGCGAAGGATTCCTCTTGGAATGGAGGGATCGGGAAGATTGCGTGAAGGTGGATTTCTTCAGCGTTTAAATAAATTAGCTGGTGTTATACTACCGACGAGGAATATAAAAAAGAGACTTCATTGCTGAACCAGTAACTAATTCTTGAAGTAATGCTATACATTTTTTATAGTGTTTCATTCATTTATCTACAACAGTTGATAAGGAAACAGGTTGAGAATTCTCAGATGAATAATAGGATTATTTATTTATTTATTTGGGAATATTGTAAACAAATAAGAAACGAAAAAATGGTTAAAAATAATCGGCAAGGCAAATAATGTGCTTGAGATAATTAGGAATTTCTCATTATATTGTTATGTTGTTAATTGTATTTATTTTTAATATTTCGCAAACAATTTTGTTGCTTCCCCAGGGATACTAAAACTGGTCAAATTTCGTTAAATTTTGTACCTATTAAGTTGAATTTTCAATTTTGCAAGTTCCATATAAGTAAAAGAGATCAAACCAAAGCATTTTTTACAACTACATGTTGTTCTTACGAGGTTAGTTGTGTAGCAACTTTGTAAAACCTCAAGCTGCTAGTTCGTAGTAATTCAAGAAATTTTGTCAAAATTTAAAATGTTATTTTTTATTGTAAGTATTAACTTAATAATTGTTAACTGTACAAAATTTAACGAAATTGGAACCGATTTAACAACTTAATTAATGAGTAATTCCTAATTATCGCATGCCCTTTTGTCTTGCCGCTTAATCCATTAAAAAAATTATCATTCTACGAAGTCGGCGTTACTTCTTGTTAAAAACGAAAAAAATGTTTCATAGTGCAAGAAAAATATTGTTCCACATTGTAAGAAGTAACAAAACTCAAAAAAATATGCGGTAAAATTTACATTATATGAATTAATTTATAAGAGTCGGATGAATTATTGTTCCTAAATTCAAAATAAAGACGTACCTATCAACTGAGTTATATTGATTTAAAATTGTCAAGAGATTTTCTAAGAATATCCATATTTTGCTGCAGAAACGCATATACGAGTATAACAGATCGTAAACTAGAATTAATTATAATTAAACCCGTAAAAAATATTTTTTGTCATTTTTTAAACAAATTACAGTTATTATCTGCTTAGAACAATAACAATAAACTAAATGAAATATAATTTTAATAAATTTTGTTGTATACAAGAATTTTATGTCTGGCAGTGTTTATAAAAATTATGTTGCATGATCACATTAAAAACACATATTTTAAGTAATAAAATATATTTTTCGATAAATAATATTTTTTCCCTAAATTGTACGTACTTTTGCATAATTTATTTATTAATAATAAAATTTGGGCGTAAATGGGTTAATAGGCAAATATAGCAAGTTACAAGCGTGATGTTCACATTCTTGAAATGTTCTCATTCTTGAAATGTTCTGGGGATTTTATTTTGTCACGTGGGTGGTAACATACTCTTACAGTGTTATTCATAAGTAGACACAGAAACAGAACCACCATGTACAAGTATTTAAATCTATTTCTGATAGCTACCATACCTTATAAAATCAAATAATTATACAATATAGTCGCACCAAATTCTAAAGTTAAAATAATTCGTTCCCAGTTCTTACCCAATTCCCTCATTCCTGTGGAATCCTGCCCATATTTCAATCACCTGATTCTCCCAATAATCTCTCCACACCGGGATAAACTATAGGAAGAATCATGCAAAACTCCGGGGCGAGGGCGGGCGGGGGGTAAGTGATGGATCGGTCTCTTGTGGGGCGCTCTGCCCCCGCACACACCCCGCCGCCCCGCAGCCCTAACCTAACACACAGCTCCGCCGGGATTTCAAATTACCGACAATTTACTGCCGCCCTTCTTATTTGCCCAGAGAGGACGCGTAACCCTTCGTGCAGCAAGGATCAGCGGCTGATCGCTGATCGGGAAGGATCTGTGGTTTCTCTTGATATTCCTGATTGCGAGTTTGGAGGAATGGGCATCAAAGCGATTTTTATTAGAATATTATTTTATTAATAATATTAAGGGTGTCTGTAGTTAGTTTTTTATCTTGGTGAAATAAGCCAAATCAAAGCATATAATAGTATATTATATATTAAAGGACTAAAGTGCATGATTTAATCCTGCGGGTGACGTTTATTTAGTCGGTGAGGGAAATAATCACCTGAGGGATTAATGGTACTTTAGTCCTGTGGTATATACAGGGTGTCCTATGAAACTGTTTAAGCATGGGGATCTCGAGAACCATAAGAGATACGAAGTTGGTTAAATTAGACAAAAGTCTGTTCTTTAGAGGGCTAATAATTTATGTATGTTTTTGTTTTCCCACAAAAATGCATACGCAAAAATGTAAATTTTGCCAATTTCGTTTTTCACCTATAACTTTTTTGTTTGAATTAGTACAAGTTTCTAGTTTGTACATTCTATAGGCAGTTTTTAGCGAGGAATTCACAGCAGTCCTCAAATTTTTTTGTATCTCCTACAGATTTCGAGAAATTCAAACCAAATTCAAATTTACCTATGAAGCTCATGTTGGCTATGACCCATCTTAATAAAGTTTTTTTTTCTCTTTTCAACGATATAAAACACAATTACACTCTCTGGAGTGTGGAATTGATTTTTTGGGTACGAGGTACTCATTATGTAGTATTTTATGCACTAGGGCATTAACTAATAATTGGTGGTATTAACAGGCTGGCTATTACAATTTACTGAATTTACTGTCACTTTCTGGGATACCGCTAATATCGACAATATTTTTGAAATGGCAATAAATTGTTTGCCATCGGATTCGGACAAAAAAATGATACATAAATAACTACTTTATTCAATATATTTTCCCTCAACGCACTAACTTTTAAAATCGGCACAAGAAAACTATGTCACAAATCCAAATCACTGTGACAGAATTCGCTGATATTTTCCTAATAATAGTGTTCGTCCGATCTCGTCGCTCATTCACCGAATAATTTTAATGAATAATTGAAGTATTACAATGGCTGTCATCGTCTTCTTCCACTCTGTGAGACGTTCTCCTTATTCTTTGTGGTTCTCTGCGTTTGCTAATTGCATTTCAGTTTGTTTGTACTTCCTGCGTTCTCATTAACCAGAAAGATGTTTCTTTTATTTTACTCTTTTATTGAAATTGTATGCGAAGGAAGGTTCAGAGGTTTTTGTTAAATCCTCTGCCTCGTGCTTAATGGAAGGTAATTTTATTATTTTAAAATTGTAAAGAACTAGACGAGTATAATGCCCTCAAGTGTATTTAGAAAAACTAGCATAGCTGCAAAGAACTCACAACAAACTGAATTGATTCATCTTCAAAATGCGCTGCGATGCTCGTCTGTTTCAGAAAGAGTTTATGTTTGCCAAAGGAAAATAAAGAGATTTTAATTCAAGCTAGAATATTAAAATATAGAAATTCATTGAATACTACCTACCTTATAAAAACGTTTTTGTGCGCATCACTATTGAGAGTTTTTGTTAAATTCTATTACTTTATATTCCATTTAATCATTAATAATTTATAATAATCCGTATTTACTTTTCAATACTTTTTTGAAAAAGGATCTACTAGGTATATTTATATTTTGCTCTTTAACAAAATCATTTCAAATGCATATAATAGTGTATTGTAATACAAGTGTGGAAACGGGTTCATTGAAATACTAGTAAGTATGGCGATAGCGATTTTTCTTATCATACGAGTTTTTCAAGTACTCTTTCCGCGTGTGTGTTTCTACAAATATGTGAAATACCCAAAATGAATCTTGTCTTAATGATAACATTAATAGCATACATTCATTTTTGTAATTTCTATTTATGGTGTGATTTATGATAAAAATAATGGATTTTTGTGCAGAAATTGTGCCGGAAATTTTACGGCAATTGTGAATCTAAGCTTTTGCCTCTGAAGTTAAAAATATTCAAACAGCTTGATATTCCAGTAACTCCACCATTTCCAGTTCAGCAAAATTTGTATGTTGCCAATTCAGTGAAAATCTAAAAATCTTCCATTTAACACCTAAATTGCCATGCGAGATAAACGCGGTCTCGCAGATTTTTATAAAATTTGGCCAGGCGAGACCAATGCGGTCTCACGACCTCGATAGGAGTAAATTGAATGGTACTACAAATAAATATAATGCATATGGGAGTGTAACGTAGGTGGCCTGGTGGTCTTAAATTTTTTTTTGAATGTTGCACCACTGGCTCTAAAAACTGATGTTCTATTAAAGTGGCCTGACGAACCCATTTTTTTCTTTACATTGTGGATACTTATTACAGAAATTTCTTCAAATAAAATGCTACCTAAGTTGTGAAAAATGTCCGTCTTGAAAAATTTACATTCGGTGCACAAAATGAGTGTGGAAATTTTTTTCTGCGCTCAATGTTTCAAAAGCCTACTTTCGCCATCAATTTTAATATCAGAAAACATGTGAATTCGCACTTTCGTAAAAAAAATTGTTGTGCCGGTTGTGCTCAACTTCAGCGTGGTACCTATATTATATTATAGGGTAGGTATGTTGATGTGTTCGGTTACCAGCCAGTACTCATGGTTGATAGTGGAGAATACTCCACAAGAAATATTTTTGTGCAATAATTAAACTTGTTTGTGCACCTGACTGGTAAAGTAGTTTTAGTTATTCCTTTAAAATAAGGAAGAAAAACATACTATACTTTTCTTTCTAAAGTCATCTTTCTAGTAGGTACATTATCAAGCTATATTGACAAAAAATCTATTCTTAGTTAAGTGCTTATATGGAAAAATTTATCTTTTCTTATTTTCTTTTCAATCCGACGACAATTCACTTCGCGCAAGTTCGGAAATCTCCGGCAGAGTTCGCGGGGTGCTCTCAACCACGACAGGGGATTATGAAATTTAAATTTGAAGTTCAACAAGGTATTATGTTATAAGAGACGTATCAGCATACGATATACGAGAGAAAACTTCAAGAGCTAATCTAATTGAAATTTATCTGATCGGTTGAAAATGTGGGAATAAAGTCATGTTTACACACCGTCGCTTAGAAAAAATCACATTTACCGCGCACTCCAAAAGTTATATTGAATATTAGAGGAACTTTTAAAATATATAAATAACTTTTTTCATTAAAACGAATGTGGAGATATCAGGATATCGGATAACAGATAGTTTGAAGACAAATACCGGATAATCAGTAGATAATAAATAACTTTTTTATTAATAAAGAATCGTTATGAAATTGTATATGAGTAAATTATACATAAGGAGACATCGAAATTTTCAAAAATATCACGTCCGGTTAAACCGAAAATGACATCAACTTTCTTATTATTAGAATGAAAGTGATATTTTTGTAAATAATATATATTTTGATGTCTTCTTATGGCTAGTTTACCCATATCAAATTTTATTGCAATTGCTTTATTAATAATATTATTAATAATACCATTTTTTGCGACACCCGGTATACCTAGTGTGCGGCTCAAACATTACGACTGACGTCACGTCACGGTCACATTGCCTTGGTTTCTGTTGTTGTTAAGTACTTTCATGAGTTCTTACCGCCTTCTAAGATTACTTACCGTCCTCTAGTTTGTAAACAAAATCTACTACCTTGGAAACAGAGCCAGTAAACGCCAAAAATGACCGATTCTGCAAAAAATAAATAACCGAGAACTGGTGATCAGAGATATTTTGTAAAAAATTTCAGTTTTAATAAATAAATAATTGAATGAAAAATACATATTCTCTGTTGACATCGCCATCGTCGTCAGCTGACAATCGGAGTTATCGTTTGAACGTTTGAAAACTCAGCATAAATTGTCAATCGTGGTACATTTGGCACGCATTTTATATAAAAAAGATAAATTAACAAGGCGAAATATCTCGTCTTCTGCTGCCTGAATGAAATTTATTGTTGGGTGACTGACAGCGGTACAATTCCTCCTCGATGATTAATAACAGTGAATTCACAGCCAACGCTGATGTTATATTTACGTTTCTGTCCGCATATTTGAATCTCAGGTTATATCCCCTTCATGGGCACATTTTATGCCCTTTTAATGGCCCTGTATGCGTTACCTATATGACGAAAATGTTGTAAATTTTTTATAGAGGTTTTCAATGTTGACTGATACACTGTTGGAGGATATTTTTTACAGAGTTTAATTTTAATAAGTTAGTAGAGAAATAAACTGAATTAATGTTTCCACGATTTTTTGTTTTTTTATTTGTTATACTTACAGTAAAATATTAGATCCGTATTTTTTCTTTTTGCCAAAAAGTTGCTAATGAGCCAGGAAAAAATTCATAAAATTTAAAAAACAGGTGCCGCGAAAGACGATTCCTTGTATGACGGTGTGACGTCACCGGCCATGAGAACATACGTTCACCGCGCTGACAAGGACCGACTACGATACGTAGATCTCACCTTATTTCAACACTGGTCTGTCGTCCATTCCGTAGTCAAAACGACAAAAACCGATCTTACACGAACAAATCTACTCACGGTTTGGTTTCAATGTTGTCTACGTCACACATGGCGCATTTTAATTCAGGTTTCAAAAGAGTTACATTTTCATTTCGATAAAAAGGTAATAAATCTATCAAAATTAACAACCTATAACATTTCTGAAAATTGATATCCAATAGCAGTAAGTATTTTTTTCAAAGCCGTAGGCTTGAACACCCCTATTGTACGTTTTTCTGTGTCTACCACCGAAATTAGCACTTTCCACATTCACTGCAGTCTTCGAAAATGTCAAAAAACAGACAATAGAACGGCCGTGTGGTAACGTTAATTGAAAACGCCGCATATGAACATATCGCAATGATTTTAAAATGCATGTTTCCTATATCTGTTGGTATGATATCAAGTTATTCATCATAAATAAATAATGACAAATGTGTCAAAGTGAAATGCCATACAGTGTATATTAATTATTAATGAAAATGTTAGTAAATTTAGAGTTGTAGAAAAAGTATAGTGTGCAACATGTGTCGAAAAGCTCTTACATGCTCATGTTTCTCGCAAATATGATGCATTTTCAACACTTGATACACAATAAACTATTTAATGTTATAGTTATTTTATTTGTACAAATCTTAAATTGTCTAAATTGCCAAATAGAAGAATAAATCGAAGAATTCGTTCGGGAAATAAGTGATTAAATTTCAAAATAAAAATAATTCTCACAGGAGAGAAAGTAATTTTATTGGTATAATTAATTGATGAGATGAATACGAATGCAGCTTGGGGAAAATTAATTTCGTATTTAATTAAGAAAAGCAATTATTCAAAAAGTACAGTTAGGTACTACAGACCAATGTTGAAGAATTAAAAACTGCCCAATAATGGCATTATATTCTTATTTACCAACTTTAACAATATTATAGGTACTCAATATACTTACCTGTGTACATATCTGTAACGCCTATTAAAGTAATCTTGTATATCAAAGTACCAAAATTATAAAATATTAAGTAACAAGGGTGGTAAATGCAGTTTACCTGTTGAGGATAATATTTAAAAATCGAGACGTAGCCGAAGTTTCCAATATTATCCGATACCGGTACAAAATGAACTTAACGTCCGTAATACTGATAATATTTTTACTTGTAAACGTTATTTAATCAATCCCTACATTACCTTTGAAAATTAATCTTTACAAGTTACAAACTTGTAAAATTGACAGCTAACTTGTTAAAATTTAACAAGTTAGAAGGTTGTCATATGTTCATAATAAACGTTGCCACAGCAATACTTCTAAGGTTTATAAGAAATCATTTAAGACCATTTTGACAGAACATTTGTGTGCCAATAACAGAATTTGCTTATAATTTTTATTTTTATTTACAAATGAGTTACAAGTAAAATGTTGTAGGTACAATACACGCAAGACAGGCTCGTCGGTCAATGCCTCATTTCAGCAGTAAAAACGGTTTTACCTTGGCAGTAATCTAATGTAGTATATTTTAAATTTTTGATATTTACACAGATCTTTCTTTAAAATACGATTTATTAAATGTGTAAACAATTTTTATATGAAAATTGAAATTTATTTTACTGATTTCGCTGTTAAAACTCGCAGTAAATTGTTTGAAATGTATGATCGGTCGTTCGCCTGAATGCGTTAGGGGTAAAATCGTAAAATTTCAGTTTGTCTAATTTGTGCGTAGAAAGCAAATTTCCAATGAGAAATAATTTGTGTCAGACTGACAAGGTTTTTGAGGACTTGCTCTAATTCCTGAAAGGATCGTTAATCTGCTTATAGTGGACTTTTGTTTCACAGAAATTAATGCCTGCGAATTTATTAAGCTCTGCAGAAATATTATTTGTAGGTTTTCACTTTATATTTGCTGTTGAATTCGATATTCAGCAGAACAAGGAAATATTGTTGTTACCAATCTTGCATTTTTACTTCAGGTTGTAGAAGATATTAAAAGGTATAGGTATTTTATGTAAAATGATTCGTTTACGCAGTATTTTTTAACAATTAATTCTCGTGAGTCTTTGCTATAATTTAACTCTGATTGATTTGTATATAGTTCAATAATTTAGTAAGAAGCAATCAATTAATTAAAAATATTAGTTCTAGTTTTGGAGTAAAACTAACAATTTTTTTTACTAAACTTAAGAAAATACAACAATTTTCATAAAAAGTTAATAGACTTGTCAAGAAACGATTACGATCTCTTGAGCGCCTTGCACACTCGGCTACCGCCTCGTGTACAAAACTGCCACACGCGTGAGCTAAATAATTTCGTGGTTTCTTCATTTGTGCTATAATAGTTATTTACGAACTAAATGCGGGAATATTTTTATTCTACATGAGCGAAGCGAGGGTTTCATTTACGCGAATGCTGGGATGGTGTTTTCCCGCAAGAGGTTTGTACAATGTTTTTTCTAAGGAATAAAACTATAATCATATACATTCAAGTTGTAGTTGTAGTCTGATCATTAAATTAGAGGTTACGATGCTTTTTCTACTTACTACTACCGACAGATGGCGCGCTGCACACAAGTTTTATTTCATAATTTTGCTTTAATTATAATTCCGGAAAGTAAAACTTTAGAAACTAAATTTTATTATTTTTAAGATTATTTTACTCTGAAATGTCTAGAAAACACAGTGTTCTTTGCATTTTTGTCAGTTTGACTGGAATTGACATTTCCGATTGTCAATTATTGCGTGCTTAATATGTCATTTCCTAGGTGATGAGTAAAAAATATATTATTTACTGATTGTGTAAAATATATATTAATTTATTTATTTTTGTTCTAGGTAAGCACCAAATCTCCATCCTCGTCATCTTCTTCTTCTTCTTCTTCTTGCTGGTAAGAACTGACTAATTTCTTCCACAAACTGCACTCGGTTAATTCGTCGCGTTGTAATGATGTTATAAGCCCCATCTCGTCGAATCTTAACCCCGATATAAACAACATACAACGCGGCGCCGCGTTCATCGCCTACTGCTTCTACAGCAAACAGAACACACAAATTAACATTCCTAATTAGAATCAAAGTTTCCTTGGCACAGAGCATGCGATGTCTTGTCTTATAACTCCGCGGATTACCGCTAGAGTCGTGCTGGCGATGACAAGACGCTGCTGAAAATTGCTGAAAATTGTGCTTAACACGAATTTGGTGGTTATTGAGGGTAGTTTGTAATGTTAAATTAGATTTCTTTACGTCCTATTAAAGATTATGATCCTAATACTGATGGATATCTGTTTGAAATGTGGCCGAAATCATTACAAAAGTAAAACAAATTTTTACCACTGTCATTAGAAATAATAGTTCTATTTTTACTTCCTCGGACTATATAATGGGGGGAAGTATTGTAATCTTGAATTTTTGACACGATTTTCACAGCCAAAAATTTAAAAATAAAGTCAGATTGTGTGTTTGTCTGGATGTTGAATAACTTAAAAACGCGTTGCAATTTTGGACTGAAATATTATATTTAAAATCTTGAGCCAAAAACTGACTTCATGTTCGTTAATGAACTTTATTCAACCAGTGGTAGGTACTAATTTTATAAACTGAACTTTTTTATTTTTATTAAAATACTATCGAGTGTGGTAGGTATCAATTAAAGCTCTCGAGAAAATAATTCTAGTAGATGAATAAAAATAACATTTAAAGATCGTCAATTTTTTCTTTTTTAATAAATTATTCAAATTATACCGATTTTGGTGTAAATTTAAGCTTTCGAGGAGATAAGTTTGGTTGAAATGTAAAAATAGCATTTATGCGATTTTCAATTTTTCTCAAAAAAGTGTATTTTCAAATTAAAACTTAGAGAAAGAATTCTAATCAAAGAACCAAAAGCAAAAGCAACATTTAAACGAAGATCTATTTTTTTCATGTTATTCTAATTATGTGGTTACTAACAAAAAAGAAGAAAAAAATTGAAATTTCCTTATTTTAAAATTATTAGTAGTCATGAAAAAAACTAAAAACGTTATGAGAACAAATTATACAAACATTATTAAGAAAATACCCTAGAGAAATAATGTGCATATAATTCCCCTTGGGAGAGAATGTGACGTTTCTTCGTGACACTTCACTTTACATACATACATACACACGTAAAAATCACATATTATCCCCAAATAGGGTAAGCATAAGCACCCTAAACACATAACACATAGGTACACTCATTCCATACGTCAAATTCATCAATTTAAAACATAAATTATGGCTCAATCATACCGCACATTAATTCCTTAATACCCTAGGGCATAAAGTACTGCATAATATACTTCGAATAATAATAACGATAACGATAATGATTATAAGTTTTATTTTTTCCTTGATAATTTTCACAAACAAAAAATTTTTTAAACTGATTCTTACATATAAATATATTTTATATTTGGAATACTACAAAGTCTTTCAATCTTCATTTAAAATGCTATTTAAAAATACCTTATTTGTCAAACAAAATTTTAAATAATTTTTTTCAGTCTCATTCATATCATAATTTTGATGATGTTAAAAGTTATCCAAATTAAGCCCTTAACAATCTTTTTAATAATTATCACCAGCCTTGGGGCCTTCCAAACTTGTTTTAGAACATTAAAATATGTCTTTATTTATATATTTCGTTTGTTCCGAGAACTTTGACGAATAATGTTCGAGTAACATAAAATATTTATTTTTCTTTCGCTGGCTGGAAGCGTCGCTCGGAGCATCGAAAGCGGCCCATAATTTACCGCAAATTAATTAAACACCTTGAAATGTTTTCCGACTCGTTCAAAATTCACGAGGTAATTTTTCAGCATTTTCTTTGCGTCCACCTACTTACGTACCAAGAAACAAAAACAGTAACGAGAAAACAACGCGATAAAAAAATAAAACAAAGGAAAAACGCAACGCCATCAATTCTGATTACACGGAAACCATTTGTCTCTTGTCCTTTCTAAAAAAATCTCATCCCTAAAAGAAAAACGGCCACGACAATAAATACAAAGGGGAGAGGTGCAACACTTGCGTTTACATTGAAAAATAATTACAATTATTTTTTATGCTAAGAACTGAAACCATATTTATTTCATAAACTTACAAAAATTGAAGTAAAGAATTTTGTTTTTTTTATGAAATCGTACTATAATGAGTTACTTTAACTCCGCTAAATCGTAGTGAAAAGTACAATTTTTCGACTAATCAGAGCGCTGTCTGTGCACTTGATCGCTTGATAAAAATATTTTTTGCAATATGTCATACAAAAAGTTGACATTTTAAAACTTTCAAGCGCATGTAAAGCTATTGTTTTTTATAAACTGTTCAAAAATGAAATTTTTGACCGGTGAAAGAACTGTGCAAAAAAAGTTGTTTGCACATTTTAGAAAAAGTGTAAGTAGTATTTATTATTTTTCAAGTAACGAAGTACAAGGAAATACATGCAAAAATAGTGTATCTTGAGCAACATGTTTAAAAAAGACTAACTTTACGAACATGTATCATAAACTATTATTTTATTACTCACGTCGTTATTTTTTAAAAATCCTTCTTTACAGCCTAAACATATAAGTAACTATTAGTGATATAATAATTATATTATTTTCATCATTTAAGTGAGGTAATTTGTTATATCACTAGTGATGTAATATATTATGATGTGCTTTTGTCATATTACCTCTTGCATTTATTCTACTTCACTCGTTCGTAGCCATGGACAATACTAATAAAAATAATATTTGATAGCAATGTTAAGACGATCCTCTACCGTGTCAGAAAACAGCCAAAAACATGGATTTTGCGCGCCACTCCACAGCGTTTATTGTTTATAATCTAAAGATATTGTTGAAGATAAAAGTACAATCTACAAAATGGTCGACGCAGAATTTTAAAATTTTGCTTTAAAATCGAAATAATGTTAATTTGAATTTTTACAATTTTTGTTATTTTTTAGCACAAATACATATCTTCTATTTTAAAACGAATTAAAAAAATTTGATTGGCTATTTCGTAGATCCAAACTTTGTTAACAAAATAAAATTCACTTATACCTACATAAAAACTGTACAGTGGCGCGCGAAAACCCTCTTTTTTACAAATATTGCTGTTTTTTACAAATATTAGTGCCATAATTATTTTTGTTATAAAACTTATACTTTTCTATAGTATAGAATAACAACTAATAGAATAACTAATAACAATAATACGAGAAGTCTTATTGTTCAAAATAACAAATTAAAACTTTGTTCAGTACCACATTCGGTTTATATATCAATATAATCGCGCAATTGCGCTACTAATAAAAAATAAAGCCAGTTTAATAGTGTTGTACCCATAGATCTTTCCGACTATAAAAATTCCAAAAAGTCTGTTGGTCTGCCGTGCAATTTTATGGAGTGTGAAAATTTTACGACGCAAAAAAGATTGAACTATTGATAAAATTAATTCCAAGTCGTGCTTTTCAAACAGTATTATAAGCCCTGGAATTAAATTTCGCTTTTATTATGTGTGACCGAGTGCAAGAGGGTTTATATCATAGCTGGCCATGCCGCCGCCGTCATTTATTTCTGCGAGTAAGACAGAGACGGACTGATGAAAAATCTCGCCCGTTGACCACTTTGTTAGGTTTGTTTGTGGAGCGAATATAATGACGCTCTTTCAAAACAGGGCAAATTAGGTTTTTCGTTTTATGTTGAAGTTATTAAAAATTTTAATAAAACTTCTCTAAATAGAAAATAATTTAAACACTGGAAATCTACTTGTGAGTTTAAATTAGATTATGAATTCTATTCATACGCAGTTTTATAAAAAGTATTATTGTTATTTCATAATTAAATACACGTATATAAGCCGCTTACAAATATTCCTATTATACGGAAAAATAAAAAATTGTTTACTTACTTAAACTGAATTGTGAAGATAAAATTTGTACCTACTGCAAAATGAACAATAAAATATTTTTAACGAGAACATTTTTACCTCTCGCCACCCATATCTCAGTGAGGTATTATAATAATCTTGCTAAAAATTCGATAATGAGTTTTCAATGAATAAGCACGTTTTAAGGTCCCTATAGAATACGATTTTGATAGTTTCGCAATGATGTTTGTGTGTGAGGATGGATGGGTGGATAGATGGACGGATGCTGGAGGTACGATAACTCAAATACCACCGAATAAAAAAATTTGAAATTTGTACAAAATATTCTGTCATCCTAGATTAGATCTAATTAGATTTTGGTGTTGATCATGCAACCGGAAGTGGTAGTTTCTTGAAAATCTGAAGAGTTTTTCTGAAATATCGTCAAAATGTATGGATTAATAAGAATTTTTTTATCTGTACAATTTGTATTTAAAATTTTGTATTTGAAATTTATAAAGTCTGTTAAGTATATGGTAATGTGTAGGTACTTGCGTTCACATCACTGAAATTTGGGGCTGTGATGCTGTGAACACAAATACACATTACCATATGAGAGACTTCACAAATTTCGTCAAATTTCTCCAAATTTAGGGCTGTGAATGCGGCTTTAATGACATAAATTTTTTGACTTTTTGAAAAATAATTATGAAAATTTGAAGTCATTTATTTTATATGGTTATGATAAAATTTAATAATTATTATAAAAACTACAATTTCCGAATCTACATAAATATACTTATATTAGTAAAATAGTAGAGTATGGCGAGAGGTCATGTGTTGGCCACATTCGATTTTTTATGTTGATGGTAACTATTCAACAGGATTTACTCCCAGTTACAGGTAGTAGTGTAAAAGAACTCACTAGTGAATAATAGAGCACATTACTCACTACAAACAATTGTATAATGAATGTATTATTCAATAGTTGTGGTTAAAATTTTATTCATTTCGAAAGTGAAGAAACAGCTTCGAAATACATTTCCGAATGTGGCTGTAACAGTCCATAATAAAAATCAAACAAGTATGAATCTTTAAAATATTAATTTAATTTTCCAAGTTTTGCGAGGTGAATAATACATGGCGAACGACAAGTTTCAAAGCAAGCACAATTTTAATTTAATTTTGTTGGCAGGCGAACAGGGATATTTTTCTTGCGAAGCAAATACGGGAATTTTGTTAGATTTTTAAACGCAAAGTACACATTATGGGAGTATGATTGTTTATATAAAACTTGCTCTACGGAACATGTTTTGATGTTTTGAAAACAAAAACTTTTACCTTTTACTGTAGCGAACAAAACATACACAGGAAACTTGATCGGAGCGCGGACAAGCGGACAAAGATTGGAAGAGATTTTAAAATACACTGTTGGAAATTGTATAAATATCCCGTTTCGGATACTCAATACTTTATTGATTAGAGTAGGTACTAGGTACAGTACCTATGCAATCTCTAATATTAATTCTTAATGTATTATTAACTACTTATACTTAATTTTCTTAAGAAGACAATAATTATTGGAATACTGGTTTTACATTTTGTAGGTATATACCCATTGAACGATAATTTTACTCAAATGATCGAAAAATGACAAACAGTTCTTGACATTAACGAGAATTTGTTTATGTTATGTGAATTTGTTTTACAATTGGCCAATTATAGAGTAGAAAAATTTACAAAGTGCTGTCTTCATAAAAATATATGTAGCTCCTTTAGGAATAAATTTTTGGTCACTCTTGTACTGCAGGATAGTTTAGTTTGCAGTTTATGGAATTCAAAAAATTATTTTTTCCACAATAGTGTGGAAAATACATTCTGTTACTCAAAATGAGTGCGGATCTTATATATACTGTTATAATATTGGAAATAAAAATTGATAATGATTATTAATTTCCCTGTTTCTCAGAAACATTAAATGTCAAATATTGGCACCAACTTCATCCCGTGCTTAATATGTCAGTTGCTAGTTGTTATGTTCAGCCCGTTACTAAAAACAGCCAAAGCCACGGCTTGTCGAGCTGTGTTTAAAATGTTATTTAGCGCCGTGGAAATTAGTTCGTTAAATTATGTTTTAATACCAGGACCCTGTTTAATAAAACAATAAGTTACATTCTTACAATTACAAGTACTTGTAATGCACTATGTACAAGTACAAGTGTTTCATAAAAGTTATTACAATTTTACAAACTTGTAGTTGTAACAAAAAGTTACAATTGTAAAATAAACATTTTATATATTATGTAGACACCTATAATAAATTATTTGTATTAATAACGTTAAACCAAAGAATTAAAACTCCATATTTTATTAAAATTTTAAATCTAAATTATGTTTGCTCATGCATTGTTCTGTGTTGTTTATTATTAATCTGCAACGTCTGTACTGAATAGTATAAATGCGTATAAAGAAGATTTGCACTGAAAATAATTATTATTTCAAACACAAGAATGTGACAATTGTAAAAATGTAACTTTTTAAAATGTGTCAAAAACACTGGTTAAATTGAAATAGTTTTCCTGTAAAATTGTAAAAATTCATAGGTACTTACAAGTTTGTTGTTTTTGTAACAACGTTTTTGACATAAGAAAATGACATTTGTAAATTGTAGTTGTTTTATGAAACAGGGCCCAGGAGCCAGGAGTAGAAAACATCTTTTTCTATAGTACCTAATAAAGAATATAGTACCGAATGACAACTTCTCACTAGAATGTAAATGACTACAACTAATTCTCATAGTTAAACATTCGTATAATACTATTTTAGCAACATTCCTAGTTAGTACAAGGTGTAACAATCATTCCGATCTAATACTAAACAACTAAACCGCATTTATCTCCAGTTTAGCAACACAATCGCTAAACCGTCCTCATTATGATTTTATCATGCGCTGTTGTTGATTCCGCCAGTAATTTCCATCGCATGTAACAATCCGCCATCATTGGCTATTCCACCCCGTCGTAACGTGACCATCAAGCCATCAAGTTAGCGATCATTGCACAATGCGAGGGCTCCGTCGATAAAACAGAACTACGAACAAGTGTTATTGCTCGGCCGGTAATTTATCTGCGCAATTAAAAGACTATGTGAGTAATAGTTACTGAGGTGAGGGAGAAGACGAGAACTATTGGTGGATTCGAGATTTATTGGGATGGATGCAAGAAAAATTCTGATTTAGAGGGAAGATTTGTTTGTTAGATGTAAAACCAAGAAGATATTTTATGCATACGTATAGGAATAATGATTATTTCTATAAATAAGGTACGAGTTCTATTTTTTTACTTCCCCGACCAATGTAATAGAGGGAAGTATTAATTGTAATCGTGATTTTTTGATAGTTCGTTCACGACCACTGAACCCAAAAATCATGATTTAAAAAAAATCAGTCTGTGTGTCTGTCAGACCGACAGACACACAGACTGACTTTGTTGGATAACTTAAAAACGCGACTTTATATTTAAGATCTTGAGGCAAAACTGACTTCAAGTTCGTTAAACCTCACACAACATGACGAAATAGATGACTCTATAAGAGTCACAATGGTGAATAAAATCATTATACAGCCGCCGAGAATTGAAGACAGGACCAACGTAGCCGAAACGTAGCTCAGTTGGTAGAGTGTTACTACCGAGTTACTCCGCCCGAGACTCCGGCAAGGTAAAGGCGGGTAAAGGTCCCGGTTTCAATTCCCGGCGGTGGTCATGATTTTCAAAAATAATTTAATAATTAGTCACCATCGAGTCACCATTCCTCTAATTTACTTGTACTTCGTTAATGTGCTTTACTCAACCAGTGGTACCAACTTTATAAATTGAACTTTTTTATTTTTATGAGAATATTATCGTGTGTGCGGTACCAAATTAATGATTCTAGCAGAAAACCAAAAATAACATTTGAACGATCGTCAATTTTTTTAAATATAAATTATTCAAATTATACCCAGTTTGGTGTCAATTTAAAGCTCTCGAGGAGGTAAGTTTAGTAAATACGGAAAAAATGGCATTTATGCGATTTTCAATTGTTTCTCCAAAAATTATTCAATTTTTTTAAGTGTACCTATTATCAAATAAGAATTTCGTCTGTATTAATCTATTAATATACTTACTTAAATTAATCTATTTCAAAACTAAAAAGTGTGAAATAAAAATAATAGAACCGACTTCTAAATCCTACCTTTGAAAAGTATAAAATAATATTTTGTCACCTATTTTTGCAGGACAATAATTAAATATCTATACCTATCAGTTTGAAGTCGGCGCCAAATGTAGTAGTATTGGTAAATTTGATTTCAAATTGATATGTACGATATATTTAATTATTGCCCTACAAAAAAGGTGACAAAATATTATTTTATAATTTTCAGAGATGGAGATTTAGAAGTCGGTTCAATTTTTTTAGTAATTAGCATACCAACTCGAAGTTATGAGACTTGATTCTCTTTCTGGATTGCACTTATTTGAGAGACTAAAACCCTCACCCCAGTAAATTCTTAATTCCACTAAGCCCAATGCAATCTTCCCGGGTCTGTAACCCTCTGTGTTGATCTGCGGTCGTTCCTGTCGGTTCTCGTCGTTTCACTGTAAAAAATATTTATGTAATTTTACAATGATTATCATTGGCAACTTTGTTACCAATGATAATCATAGTAAATATTACAGAGAATGTATTTTTACAAATATTTTTATTGTTTTGTAAAATTACTGAACGGATGTAATATTACATACACTTGGAATTTTGCACTTGATATTTTGGAAAAGATTTCATTAAAAATGTAAATATTTACATAATAAAAATGTGATATAATGCAAGACTAACTTGTAAATTATTGCATGTGTATGTAAAACTTACACTTACACTTGTAAAGAATGTATAAGCAAATGTAAGTTTTCACAAGATAAGTTTGTAAATATGTAGTATGAATATGTAATTTGAACTATTATGTACTTTTAAAATTTTCACATCAAAATGTGATTTTTACTAGGTAAGTTTGTACATTTACAGATCAAATATGTTATATTTACTACATCATATTTGTAAAATCTTTATATTCGATAGTGATTATTTACCAGGTAAGTATGTGAATGTACAGTTTAAATATGTAATTATTACAAGATCAGTTTTGTAAAATCTTTATATTTAAATGTGATTATTTACAAGGAAAGTGTAAATCTTTCATTTTTATATGTAATTATTTACAAGGCAATTATGTAAATTTACAAATTAAATATGTAATTTTTACCAGATCATATTTGTAAAACCTCCACTTTTTAATGTAGATATTTACAGGATAGACATGTAAATTTACAGAAATAAAAGGATGGAGTTAGGATTTTGTTTCACTGAAAGAAAGAATCGCAATCGAATAGTATTAGATAATAAAAATGTATAAATGCTTATTTTGTGATTATATTTATTTGAAATAAAAAAATAAGAATATAAATAGTATACTTATGATATGATAACATGTAGAAAAATCAGACATAAACTCTATTTTGTAGAATACTAATGAGCAGTGTACGTACTATAGTTTGTTCGCGTTGTGGTGACCGGTGCGTCATCAAATATGAGTATCTGAGTTAAGCTGTTTAGACATACATAACATTTAACAAGCATACATCACAACGCGGACAGACTGTACGTTCGGATCAATTCTAATTCAGATGGTTACAAAAAGAAATTGATATTCTAAATCAAAACGAATTTATCCAACCTGAAATATAGAATTAGACCATATATTATATTAATCACAGTTTTTTTTACTTTGATATGTAAATAACTCTTTTATCATAAAAAAATATTCCTATTTCTTATATATATATATATATATATATATATATATATATATATATATATATATATATATATATATATATATATATATATATATTTAAAAGTTTAACAAAACAAAAATTCTGCACAAAAATTATTTTGCATCTTATTGCAAAATAAATACTTCAAATTAAAAACAAAACAAAAATTCTGTATAAAAATTACTATTTTGCTTGTTATGGCAAAACAAATTTTTGTAACTTGTTCATGTACGATAATACTTTGTTAAAAGAACCTTTCTTGCCTTTTGATCCTGCGTCAGGATGAATCTTCAACACATATCTCTGTAAAAATTCCAGAGTGCAACAAAATTCTTTAGTATATTTCATATTAAATATAAAATATGTTGCAAATGCGATTTGCAGCGAATTCGTGAAATTCATTTGGTCTCCATCTATAACTCTTCCTTCGATGCTTACATAATATACGTTTTCGATACCTAATAAAAGAACAATTGTTTTACAAAATTTCTGATACAATATTTTTTGTAACCAAAGTTGTCAGACGCACAAATGCATAAGTTATAAAATTGACCATAGTCGAGTGCGTTATTGTTTTAAAGTTCGAGTAGTGTATGAAAATAACTAAATCAAATAACAAAGTGTTTTTCAACTTCAAGCGCATAAGTGAAAGGTATATTCATTTAATATGTTGATTACGGATTCAAAATAATATTTAAATTGTTATTATAATTGTTATTGATCCGTAATCAACATTATAATATAATAAAGGTACTTTGAACGGATGTGCCTGAAGTTATAAAACAGCTTGTAGGTATTTCAACAATAATGATTAAACGAAACTAATAAAGTAACACATAAACATGAATAACATTGTACGTTTCTAAAGATTGAAACAAACCTTGTACGTGTAATATAGATGGCGCAAGAAATTTGCATTTCATTTCTTCTTTAAGAGTTCCCTCCTAAAACAAAATAAACATTGGTAACTATTCAATTTGCGTAAAAAAGAAAAATAATATATCACCTCAAAATTTACTAAAAAAACATTAATATTTTCTTTGAAATAATTAGCAATTGATTTTAGTGATTCCATAAGTATCTCATCTTCAGACATATCATCAATATTAATATTGTTATTTTTTTTTTAATTTTCGAATTTAATAATTTTTTCCGCTTTCCTCAGAAGACCAGAAGTTAAATGTTCAATGGGGTGATCCATCAATTTATGATAATGCCATTTTATAACGTCAAAATTAAGTAATAAGGGCCACTCATTTTTTATACTTTCTATTGTTGGCGGTGTTGAATTGTTTTAAAACTGCCGTTGTACTGGATATGAGCTATTTAAGAGGGATTTTAATTCTTCGCTATCATCCCATTTACATGTGACTAATTGTTTTCGCTGTTCTTCTAATTCTAATTCAGTTGTATCTGCCTCTGGCTGCCAATGTGAACATCCAGCTCGTTTGTTGTTCATTGCTTTCATTTTCTTTTTGAGGATTTCAAATCTTTTCCTCGGCATATTTCTGTGAAAATATTGGTGTGCATTGTATTTTTTTATAGTTTTAAAATTGAAACCACAAATACAGCATTTGAATACCATTATCTTGTTACAAAAAGTTACTAATGAACTTAACTTACGTATTTTTTGGGTGTTGAACAGTTAAATAACATCAACTTGTAAGAAACAGCTTCACACATCAAATATTGCAACAGGAACTGCCTCGATCTTCGTTCTTCTAAATAATCTACGAAAAGAAAGAAATTTGACATACACAAACTGGTACGTATCTTACATTATGAGATCTGTGCATTGCATGCTCAGTTTTACATGCTGCTAGTAATATTACTAGCAACTTATTGGGCTAACTCTTATTACTATGGAAACATCTTTTGTCTCTTTGTTATTTACAATTATTGGAAACCAAAGTTGGAAACATCTGTTTCTCTTTGTTTATTATTTTAAGAGAAGCTTCTTTAGATGAGAGAAGAGTGCTGAATTCGGCCCATTATGTTCTATATTATTTTGTTAATCCAATGACAGATATTAGTAAGGTTATGTGGTGTTTTCTAAAGTAAATTTTTTAAGTTCCTTGATTGATAAGTCGTTCTAAATATAGTATAGTATTTGAGTCCCATAATAACAATTATATTACACACTTGGATAATTACAACACTCGTCTTTAGCTCTTGTTATAATTTCCATTCTCGTATAATATAACCTACATCGTATTTATAGTCGAAGCTCGAAATAATTATACTATTCTTATATAAATAAATATTAATAGGTAAACTAACCTGTTCCAGACTTGTTGTGCACTTAAATCATATCACACAATTTAATCTCGTGTCGTCGTGCCAAACAATAACGAAAACAAAATAGGTCCTTGTCCTCTGTATCTGTTGTTGTAGCTGTACTGCCCCGTGTCGTCGTGTCGTGCCTCGGCTTCTGCTTCGTGCTATCGTGCTTCGAATTTGTATTAACCTTGAATATGATGTGTGCGCAAGTGCGCATGATCAGTTTTACAAAGTGCTAGTAATATTTCTTATAATTATTTTGGTAAAATCACATTCGCTTTAAAATAGGTGTAATAATAAATTACAATTGTTATATTACTCATTACTAGTAAAGTTACAGGGCCAATACGGAAACTATGCATGCTAAGTTTCAACACTTTTAGTAATATTCCATAGTTTAATAGGTAAAATCACATTATTTAAAAACAACTGTAATAAAAATAACTTACAGATGTAATATTAAATATTAATGGCGTAATATGGAAACTGTGCATGCATAGTTTTACACACTGCCAGTAATATTCTTACGTAGTATTATCAGTTTTATTAAGTTAAAGTCTCTGACACACCATAAATAATAAATACCAAAATGTAACATGCGCATAATTATTTTCTTAGATTAAAAATTATTAATGAACTTACCTATGGCAGAACTGTTTAACACTTATATAACGCCAAATTATTGAAAACACGTTAAAGCTCGTTTTCAGCACATCAAAACAATAAAATCAACAAAATAAAAGTAATTCACGTCCAGTTCTACTCTTCTACTACGACGAAATTTGTCATGAGCAGACTAGCACTTTCACTGAATATTAGATCTGCGCATGCTTAGTTTTACATACTGCTTGTAAGATTCCATAGGTGAATAAGTAAAATCACATTCACTATAAAATGGCTGTAATAATACAGAGATTGAAAAAGCGGGAACATTTAAAATTAAAATTTATAAAGCTATAACAAATGAATTACAAGGAAAAAATGATACATTTTTTTAAAATTCACTTGTGATTTTAGCAATCGAACTTCTGCTAGATACAAAAATCTTATCTACAATATAAATATGAGTTAAATTGAACTTTTGCAATAAAATATCTTTGTTAGATATAATTCCAAATTCAAGACGATGTATTCTCAGGCATACAAATTTTTAATTTTAATAACAAAGCCGTTGTATTGACAAAACTTATTATTTCAAATGAAAATGAGATTTTAAAATTTATAATACCTAACAATAATTAGCAAAGAAGCATTTATTTCATTATATTTTAATTCTATTATCAGTCAGAATTTTTCTTCAATCCTCTTTATAAAATTACTGTAATAATAAATAACTGATGTGTAATATTACACATAACTAGTTATATTACTGTGCCAATATGGACACTATGAGTGCTGATAGTTAAACACACTGCAAGTAATATTCCGTAGTGTAATGGGTTAAATAACATTCTCTAAAAAATTACTGTATAATTATAAATTACAGATGTAATATTACACATAGCTAGCAACATGACACATTACTAGTAATATTACTTGGCCAATAATGAAACTAGACATGCTTAATTTTACACATTACTAGTAATATTCTGTAGATTAATAATAAAAATCTTATTCTCCATAAAATTGCTACAGTAATATTATTACTAGTAATATTACTGGGCCAATATGAAAACTATACACGACTATACATGCTTAGTTTTCCCTACTCCTGGTAATATGTCACAGTTTCATAGGTAAAATCACATTCAAATTCAAATTACTGACATAATAAATTAATTAAGTAATGTTACACATTACTAGTGATATTACACATTACTAGTAATATTACAAGGTAAATATAAAAGCTATGCATGATTAGTTTTACACATTGCTAGTAAAATTCCGTAGTTTAATAGAAAAAATCACATTCATTTTTAAATTACTGTAATAATCAATAAGATATATATTATTACATTATTTTAGTAAGATTGTTACATTAATATTATGTAGTTCCACAAAGTTGTAGTAATATTCCATATTATTTATGGAAAAATTACATTTAACTTAGTATGATTACAAAAAGGTTAGACATATTACACATCTTGAATGTAAGAACACAGAATAGGTATAAGCAATTGTAATATTACACAAGGGGAAATGTAATTTTGCAATATATATATATATATGTAATAGTACAAGAAACATATTTAATTATTGTAATTTTACGCCAATTTTGTTAAATACTGTATTTTTACAGAATTCTGGACGAAAACTTGACAATCATTGTAATATATACTTAATTATCATGGTAATTTTACACCGATTTTTTACAGTGTTGATAGGTCATGCGACAAGACGAAGCCGTCAACACCTTTTATGACGGTCGTAAATAATCCGGCAACTGGTGTAATTAATTGTGGCTTCACGGGTAGTATAGACGCCGGGGCGGAGGGGGGAGGCAATGACGCGTTTAGTGCGAGGGCGAATTAATAGCGGACGCCACTATTTATAGATTGACTGGGAATTAGAGATCAAACCTTCAATGATTTTGTTTTAGTTTCCAAACTTCATGTATCATGAAAACGCTCTGAAACCGGCATGTGTAGTAATACAAATGCAAAATATTTATTTTTCACGACATGAACAGAAAACACAATTTTCTTTCGCGAAATAGTGAGGAAACTAAATTTTTTCACTCTAGTCAGGAAAGTAAGCAATGTTACCAGACCACCAGTGTTATTTTGCGATGATATATTTTTAAAATTATGTAAATTCTGATTGAATAGTGATATTATGTTTTACTTATACTATCTTATTCAACAATTGCGCGATTTTACAACTTAAATTTAATTTGGTATATTAGCATATTTCATTGTTTTTAAACACCAATCTGACAAATGGCAGCTATAACCTAACTTTTAATTATGTGTTTCTGCTGTGTCTAACACAAGAGAAAAGCTCTTTTTCCACTCTGGCTCGATTGCCTCACTCGCTTCACACAAGAAGAGCTCTCCTCTCTAGTTGGACAAATAACTATTGTTCAACTAGAGAGGAAAGCGCTTCTTTTATCCCTCGAGCTGGAAGTTTGTGTCACGAGCGAGCTTTTCCTCTCGTGTTGGACAACATTTTGTTCATTTTCATTACATATTCAAAAATATTGTAATTGTATCCAAGTTGACAGAACACAGAAGACAGAACTTTGTAAATGTTATATAGAGTTATAGTTAGATTCTTAACTGTCATAATAATGTTTAAAAGCAATGAAAGTTTTCAGTGCAGCCAATAGGTATATGCCAAAATAAGTAATCAAATTGTGATATATTGTAGAAAAAGAAAGTAGGTATAAAGCTAGGTTCAGACCTACCCAATTATAAGTGTAAGTGACTAATTTAAAACATATTGAGTCCAATAAACTGTTTAAACAGAAATTAAAATTATTCTTAACGAAAATAATTAATTTCAACAATCATGAGAACATTTTGTAATTATTTACCATAAGTGAGAATAAATAAGCCAACCCAAATCTGAGCTATTTTGGAAGAAACGGCATGGTTTTTACGATTCATCCCTCGATTTAGCCCCCGCTTTGAAATTGCAACCCCGTAATAGGCAGTAAAGCTAGACAGGTAAATATTGCAACACTGAATCTAACAAAATTTACTCACGCCCATTTTCCTTCCAAAATATGAAACTCGCAATCGTGAGATATATTCAACTTTCTGTCATCTATCTTCTGGGGCGGTACAGTCTGCGAAACAAAACAGACCAAAATTAAACTATTTGTCATCTTAGAAAGGGAGAATTATTTTACGAAAGGGAAGCATATTTGAGCAAAAAAGAGAAATATTAATGTATTTAAAAAGGCTGTTGTTTCTGTCAAATTTTAAGCGGCCCGTCTACGTTTTTTCCGAATTCCTAGGATACTCACGATTTTACCTTTTTTTCTATTCCACTCGTTTCCCTATTACGGCTGCCTAAAAACAGCCCGAATCTCGTACTTTACCGCATCCTAGCAATGCAATGTAATTTTGAAGTTGAAAAATACTGCAAAAGTGTTTCCGTCGCGAGTAAACTGTTTATTATTAACTTCAAGATAATGTTTTTATAAACATTTAATAGAGAAAGAATGTATCTACAGATGTGCCTTTTTTAAAATTTTAAAATAAATTTTTATCAGGAGATATAACTCTATAAAGTTTTCATAAATTGGTACTATTTACAAATTTTTCGGAATTTTTATAACTAACCATCTACAATTTTTTTATTAAAATTTTAAAAAGGCACATCTGTTAATTGATTTTAAGTACATAATCCTTGTTGAAATAAAATTTTACCATTCTTGTTCTGGCCACAAAACATTTTATGTTGGATTTTTGGAGGTAGACGGGTCTCTTAAAAATTTATTCCGTGATGAAATTTTGAAATGAACACATAATCTGAATTCTAGTAAATAACATTCAGGTACATAATCCTACAGAATACATTTTAAAGTTTTACGATTTTTGGCAATTTTGCTTTAAATCTAAAGTTGTTATAATTTTTTTATAACCTTTTTCGTGTAATCAAATAAATTTATATCTCTTTAGCTTTCGAAAAAAAAAATAAGAAAATAATTTAAAATGTTTAATAAAATATATCTCTGGTCCGGAATGGTAAAAATAAAATATATTAATATCTAACTTTGACAATTATATAAATCTATACGCAGTTAGAAGATTGTAATGAAATTTTTTTGCCTTCTTTTCTCACAACAGACAAGATAAAAAATTTGTTATAAAAAACTTATTTATATCGAAATCAAAAATAGTAGGTAGTTGTCTATACTAGTTTTAACTTTTAACATATATAAGGCCTAAACTAGAATAAAGAATACCATAAAATTGACTTAAATAAACTTGGAAAGACATTTTAAAAATAAAGCTCTGTATTAAAAACTTGTTGCACGGAGTGTACCGCGGATCATAGTCGTAAAAATAACAAAACACATTTAACTTTCTACCCTTTATTTATCTTTTACTGTACAGTCGGGATAAACAATTTTTAACTTTCATATTTTCCATTTCATTTCAACTGGTTGAGAACGGTTTTAAAGCATTAAATGAAATTTACCGTTTTTTCGTCAAAATGCTATAAATTTGTTCATGAAAATTGTTGTATTTTGTATACTTAGTTCAGTCAAGTTTTACATTTTTTAAGTATATTTTAGTCCAATGCTGCAACGAATTTTTAAATTAATGCCTTATTATTTTTTAAATTTTTGAACCATCACTTTAAAACGCTTTTTTGATAAGCGGTAACCGGTTCATTTCAAGAAGAAATATATGAAAACCGGAACAAAACCGAACCCTTATAGCACAGTGAACCGCGAACCGAACCTGAACCGTTATTTTGTGCGATTCGAGTCCCTAAATAATAAAAAACAGGGTTGAAAAAATCATGTTTTATTTTATTTTAAGGTGTTCGTCTACCCTGAATTTTTTCAGCGTTACAGAGGTGTACGCCTCCCACGTATACTTTAATTATAATTGAAATATATGATGCTGTTACATAATGAGTGTATTTACAAAGGATGTCTTAATGTTTCTATATTTTTATATTTTGTCTTTAGCCTAGGAATTTGAAGTAAAATAAAATAAAATAACGTTTTTTTGCTGTTTTTTGTCATTATTTGATATTATTTTCTTCGGTCACTATAAATGGCAAGAAAAATTTAAAAAGCAAGAAGCATGCAGCTAAGCTTACTTTTTCGAATAATTTTTGTTTTACTTAATTTCTTTTAAAAATACAAAAGTTAGTATGGGAATCTGGAGCCATGTTTACAGTATTTTTCAACTTCAAAATGACATTGCATAGCTAGGATGCGACAAAGTGCGAGTTTCGGGCTGGTTTCGGGCATCCGTAGTAGTGGGGAAGAGAATGAAATAGAAAAAAAGTAATATCGAGAGTATTTTAGGAATTCGAAAAAAGGTAGGCGAGCTCCTTAACATTTATATTATATTATACTCCACAGGGTAAACAAATGAAAGAAATTTTGAAGAATCTCCGACTGAGCCAGAATTTGAACCCGGAACCTTTGGAACTCCGGTACCGCTTAACTAATTGAGCTGGCGCAGTCATATAATTTATTATTTCAATATTTTGAACAAATTTTCCAATTCTTGTTCTTCCTGAGGTTGTACTCTCGTCGTAAAAATGACAAACCTCTCTGAATAGCGGTCGAAATTGACTCTAAACCCAGAGGTTCATGCATTAGGTGCACGTGTTGCTCGCGGCTACCTACGCCACCCCCGCCCCGCGTCAGGGGGCGGAACTATGTAAATGTAGCGCTTAATACGTCTGTAATGGGTTCCCAATGCCGTTATGCCCCTATGATAGAGACACAGGGATAGGCATTGAGCAGGGGATGAATTGAGTTAGATTGAGGGATGTTGTAGTTTAGAATTTATTTTATTGTTTATCATTGAAATGAAAAGCAAATTATGATTCATCAATTAAGCGCCAACGCGGGTACCTAAATTTCTTAATTGATCAAATAATGTATGAACTTTTATTATACCTACACTGTGGCATTTTACAATAATAAATTACTGTCAATATTACTACAGTTTTTATGAGAAGTCACATTTTTATGTAATATTACTCATATTTTGAAGGATTTCAGTGATTTTCATATTTTATACAAATTTGTGGTAAAAATAATTCTGAAAATTACATAATGTTGTGTAATTTTTACGTAAATTAACATTATATATTTAAAATTTTGGTTCGTTTAAAAGTAAAAAATACATTATTGTCTGTAAAATTTGAAAATTGCCATTTTTTACTGTAATTTTACATGACTCTTAATAAATACTTACATTTGTCAGTGTAACATCGATTAAATAATACTACAATAATTTTAATTGTAAATATGACATTTTATGTAATTTTAATTTTACTAATTTGAATTATTGTTGTAACTTTATCCATATTATAAAAATTTATGGTATAATAATTACATATACGAGTAGTTTCGTCATTAATGTAATTTTATAGCATTCGCATGGTAATTTTTGTCGTAGTATTTTGTAAAATTCTAGTTTGTTGTGTAAAATTACTACACTCAATAATGCAACATTTTTAAGTTTTCAAAATTTTACAAAATGCGAGATGAAATACTGTAATTCTACTCTACAGTAAAAATTAATGCAAATTTACCTCCAAATTTACTTAAAAGTTTGTTTTTAATTATTATTTTAATTTTTTAATATTACGGTAGTTCTACAAGAGTACCTATACCTATATTGATAAAAATGTCGTTGTGTTTTTAAAACAATTTTGGTCAAGCGATCTTTATTTTTAATTGGACAACCTTAATAATTATACTCGTGATATTTATGTTAGATTTTATGTGCGGTTACCAGCTGCTGTCGAGCTCAAAACCAAGTCAACTCACGGGTATTTCAATATTTGTAAATGGAGATTATATTATAAAGGAGATTTTTGTGCAGATATAAAGTGAAATGTATAATATCTTACTGGATTCGAATCTGAGTTATCAGAACCACAGTGGGTCACGCAACGCACTTCCATTATACCTCCCGACAAAAATACTATCATACTTGGACATGCAACTAAATTAAATGAGCAGCAAAATTATTAACTGACCTGACACTGAAAAACCATTTGCAGCAAAACAACTACATAATAATGGCTTGAAATTGTTGCGTTCACATGTGCTTACGGTTTTTTATTAGCAATTTTTTGAAAACTAGTTCCATAAATACAAGTACTTATATCAACTTGAACTATTGCCGTTTTAACTAAATTTGTTGCTCACTATTTGGCTTTCATTTTTCAATCATAATTTTTTTAGAAAACTGGAAAATAATATTCTATTTAAAATAACTTCTTTAAATTTAATTTGAATGTAGGTAGTAGGTATATTAGGTACCTATTTAAATTATAAATATATTTTTAAAGTATAATACTATAAGAATCTTATAGTAGAAGTAGTCCAGTCAAATTAGCTCGAAAAATTCCATTTGACGGATATAATTTATATAGTCCTGAAATTTTGCATATATCAAATAGGTATCTGTCGGGTTACCCCATCACAGGATGTTGCGTCCCCCCAAAATCCTGTAAAAACATTCCCCAAACGGGTACACTGCAGTAGTTTTTTGCAAATTTCTCGTAAGCAGTTAATCACACAGAACATTTTATAGTAAGCGAAAAGCGAATTATAGATAAATAAATTCTCAACATATAGGATGATCCGAGTCATTGCTGTATCAATAATGGTAGTTCACACGCTAGAGAAATCGGAAATAAAGAGGGGATAATCTTCGAAATAAGCCTAATTATTTAAATAAAAAACATCAATAAATTATAAAACAATGGTCTATATTTAAAAGTACAAGGTTCAGTCAAATGTGATCCATTTAGTAGATAAAGCACAACAAGAGAAGTAATCAAATTAAACAATACGTGTGCTATTTTCCGTAAAAATCCAATAATTATAATAAATTTCCATTTAACATAAAGTCCAAATTTATCTTCAATCTACATCATTATTTCAACAATAAACAAAAGAAAAGCTCCATCACTTTTTTTAACTCCAAATTATCCAAAATAGGTTACCTGTGCTAAACATGGGGTTGTTCTCTAAATACGCTACTGATTACATCCCCACTCCTTTACCCCTCCCCTAATTCAACCACCTGCGCTACCTGGTCTCACCTGCGCATCAATATCTAGCAAGCCCTGGAAAGCGCGCGCAGGGTTATCCATCTCTGTCTGGCCTGCAGAGAGCGTCACCCCCTCTTTGTCTGACTTATGGGGGTGCTGGTTTTGTAAGCTCATTGCGATTAACTCTCTCCTTGTCTAGCTAATGGAAAGATGAATTGTCTGTCTCGTTCTGGCGGTAACGTTTACTTACATATGTGATACGCTGGTAATATAGTCTGTGGATGTGTGGACAACGCTAGATGTTGTTTTGAAATAATTTTGTGTGCTTTTAATGCAGTGGATTAATTAATACGCTAGGTGGATGTTTATGTCTATATTTGTAATTATTGTTCATGTAAATTATAATGTTCTGTATTATTTTAATGAACTAGTACCTAGTATAAATAATAGACCTATTATTATAATACTGCAGGTTTTATTAAACAAACAATGCGTTGTAAAAATTTTATGCAAATGTTGGCTTTCATATCGTTTGGATTTATTTTTACTAAGAAGTATACTGTTTGTAATTGAGATATTATATTTTACGAATATTTTATCTACGACCATTGAATAATACATTCATTATACACGGTTTCCCAAAAGTCTCGGGACGGAGCTATAAGTTGAACGACTAAAGCGTTTGGTCATTTGCGAGACCGAAGAAGGTCGACAATTTAGCATTTGTTATAAAAATCGTAATAAACGTGCAAAAAACATTAAAATTAAATTCTTGAAAGAATAATTAAGATGTAGGGTTTTAGTTTATGGGGATGTGTTTCTTTTTTCAATACCTTTAAAATATAAGGTAAAACTCGACAGAGGTTGCTATTTAAAAATGTTGAGGTGGTCATCCCCTAAAAAAACTCCACGTTGCATGGAAGTTCTAAAGTATCTAAGAATGTAGTTATTATTATGACTGTAGTGATTTTCAATATTTTTTTTCACTTGTTCAAAACTTATCTCCGTCCCGGGACTTTTACGAAATGTGGAGTCTTTTTAGGGGATGACCACCCCACCATTTTTAAATAGCATCCCCTGTCGAGTTTAACCTTATTTTATAGGTAATGAAAAAAGAAATACATCTCCATATCTTACTTCTTTCAAGAATTTAATGTTAATTAATTTTAATGTTTTTTGCACGTTTATTACGATTTTTATATCAATTCAAATTGTCGACCTTCTTTGGTCTCACAATAACCAAAACTCTTTGGTGATCCCCAAAATTTCAACTTTTTTCTTCACTTGTTCATAGCTCCGTCTCTGAACTTTTGGGAAACCGTGTATTATACTTCATAACCTACCCTTAACGTTATGTTCTTATTCGTAGTTATGGTTATGATACACCCTTATAATAAAATTAAATGAATGCACAATAATCCCTCCTTTGTTATTCGTTTATAATTCAATCAATTTCATCAGGTGTCTCATGCCACACATCCCATTTAAGAGTTTATCTAATCGACCCAAAATTAATTCTCCGTCTTCCTCCCTCTCGCTCGGTCGACGTTCTCCTCTCTGTCTAACTGCAACATTGTCTCTCTGTGTGTGTAATGTATTATCCCAGTGTTCGCGAGATGAGCGGCTATGTCGCGGTCTGTCCGCCTCATTGGCTGTGTAAACCGGGCTTTAGAGACACACAGACCGTGGGCACAAGAGGGGGAGGAATCAAAAGGCGCTCTGCCAGGATCATCCAATAATTAGACTCGTGTTTGGACGGTGATGGAATATCATGGATTAAAACTAGAATGACAAAAATATAAATTGGACGCGTAGTTTGTGATAAGCAAGGACCTGGAGCGATATTTGTTTGTAGTTCAGGTTCGGTTACGGTTCAAACAAAAAAAATCCGATGTGGCCAACACATGACCTATCGCCATAATCTACTATTTTACTAAGTGTGTATGAAGGTACTTATTCACAAATATGCCATTGTAGAAGGGAATTCGGGAATTGTAGTTTTTATAATATTATTAAAGTTTATTATGACCTTATAAATTATAAATGACATTTCATATTTTCCATTTCAATTTGTCAAAAAGACAAAAATTTATGACATTTACACTCAAATATTTTATTTTTTGTTTTCATAGGTAGGCAGATAAATCAAAATTGTAACAAATTTGTCGAATTTTTAACTTCTTGTAATTGGAAAATGGTGCTAGATAGAAACAATGTTTTGAATACATAAGGTAGACATTGACATTTAGTATACAGTGTTATTTAAAAAAATCTGACGTGGACACCACATGACTTCCTTGTACGCCTATTAAACTGTTCATACTTTTCTTAATAACTAAAATGTAGAATAATATAAAAAAATCTGACGTGGCCACCACAAGACCTCCCGCCATACCTACTTTATTCTTATAACTTATTATACAAATATATTAATATATAAGTACTACTACTGCTACTATACTCACAAATATATTAGAGTCATTTTATTCAGAAGAAGATATAAAGCATATTTTACTATTGTCACTGTCATGTCATAATCATTTAAATTTTACGTAGTAACAAATGTTAATCGATCATGGACTACAAGATACCGAAATACTAAATTATAAATATATACTTTAATTATTCTGATAATGATACCACATACAAAAATATTTATAAAGGCGTCCGCTTATTTAGTCAAATATAGTTTTGTCAAAACGTAGTTTGATCAAAAATACTTAAGCCAAACTGTATTTTAGTCAAACTGTAATTTGTTCAACTGGAATTTTGTCAAACCGTAAATATGCCAACCCGTAATTTGGCCAAACTGTATTCTAGACAAACTGTAATTTCACATTCCGTAATTTGACTAAACCGCAACTTCGACTAATATTTTATTGTCAAATCATTTTCAGGTAAACCGTAATTTAGCCAAAACGCAACTATTACCTAACTGGAATAATTCAACACGGAATTTATTAAAACCGTATTTTTGTCAAATCGCAGTTATGCATAACCGTAATCTTGCCAAACGCATTTTACTCAAATCGTAATCTTACCAACTGTATGTCTTTATATAGAGTTGGGAAAATTACGATTTGAGTAAAATACGGTCGGCAAGATTACGGTTATGCATATCTGCGATTTGACAAAAATACGTGTTGGATAAATTCCATGTTGAATTATTCCAGTTAGGTATAGTTGCGTTTTGGCTAAATTACGGTTTACCTGAAAACGATTTGACAAAATAATATTAGTCGAAGTTGCGGTTTGGTCAAATTACGGAATGTGAAATTACAGTTTGTCTAGAATACAGTTTGGCCAAATTACGGGTTGGCATATTTACGGTTTGACAAAATTACAGTTGAACAAATTACAGTTTGACTAAAATACAGTTTGGCTTAATTATTTTTGGTCAAACTACACTTTGACAAAACTATATTTGTCCAAATTGTGTGCCCCCATTTATAAAATACCGATTGTAGGTAATAATCACATAATCTTTCATTTAAAATAAAAAAAATTGTCATAAATTAAATATTTATCGAAGTATTTGAAAAAAGTACTACTTCCGGTTTGTAGATTGAAACCAAAAATAGGAGGTGCACAACTAGATGTTATAGCAGTCCTAAATACAAAATTTCAACTTTCGTCCGTCCGTACGTACAGACGTCACGACGAAACTAGTCATAATGGATTCAGAAAAGTTGAAAACGGATATTTCCATCAAAATCTGAAAATCGAAATTTTTCGCGATTACAATACTTCCTTTTTACTCTGTACAAGGAAGTAAAAATCCTATTAATTCAGAAAAATTTATTTTTTTACAGTTTGCTTGTATTTGACATTTTTTTTGACTTAAGCCGCGTTCACAGACCGAAATTTGGTGTAATTCGTATTACTGAAATTTGAAGAAATTCATTTAAATGTTTACAGCTCGAAATTTGAGTCGTAGCACAATCAAAACAAAAATATTCACACGCTTTTCAGAACAAATCAGCTGTTTATCTTACTTTATTTACTTCAATTGCCTCCTACAAATTTCGGACTGTTAATGTGACTAAGTTATGGCAGATTTGTTGTATTTTTTTGAAACTTTTATTTTAACTTACAGTGGTACTGTCACTATCACTTATTTCGACATTGCAACTTATTATTTATTAATAAATAAATGTAGAAACAATGAAAAGAAACATAACAAACATAGCTCTTACCACGATTAATATGAAACCATGCACAAACCCAATATTTACCAGCAAAAAATATAAACGTACAAACTAGCCACAACAACCAACGTTTATCTTTGGTTATCATGGTCACGAAAAAGTAACCATGACTTTCAGGATCCGCGTTCCTTAATCTAACCAAATCCTGAAAGTTGTTTCTTCGCAACCATGGTCATCATGGTATAGTTACGGCATATACTTTTAGTAACTCTCCGCATATTTTCATTCATTCGCCCCTTCCCACGTTTCGCTCACCTGTTCCCACTCTCCCCTATGCCATTAGATATCACGTGTCGCATTTCTCGGCAATGAACCGCAGTCAGATCGATTAGGCGCGTCTTGTTTTTGACGCGTGTCGCCGCGCTTCGCCTCCTAGAACCCCTACCTTCCCCCCACCCCCCTCTGCTGATAATGTCATCGGAGAACGATCGCAGAAATAACAAGCGATTAGCTGCTGGACATCGACAGATAATCCCGGATTTGCGGAAGAAGTTTTTAGCGATTGAAATATGGATAGTGGAATAGAATAGTTGACAGTGTGAACTAATCTCTTACCTAAATGATTGATTTTTGAATTTTATTTAATTATTCATTATTAAATTAGAAGTACCTATAATTTGTTGAAAATTCCAGTTAATTGGACTCTCACTCTGATGGCCACTTAAAATTTGAATGTTATTTTGAAGTTTGGCTGTAATTACTTTTACTTTCCTGTTCATTTTATACGTGAGTTGTAAATACCAAGTTTTTTCAAAATAAAAACTGCAATATGAGACCATAGACACAGAAAAATCAAATCCATGGTATAGGTACCTAGGTATTCCTGAAATTTTTCGTTTTTCTCCAGAACTAACAAAGCAATATGATAAAATTATAAATAAACTATAGTCCGGCAAATTTTTTTCAAAGTGTTAATACTCGTAACTCGTAAGTAATTGATTTGTCCAAATTTTCGAGATACTATGGAAATATTTATTTTTTCGAATTCTGGCATTCCGATTATTTTTCTGCCTATTTTTAGAAATGAAGAGCATAAAATAGGTATAATTATCGACATTTAGCCTACCTACCTATTTTTGATGCTTTTGGTGCCTAAAAATCCGAGACTTAATTATTTGCGAATTTTAACACTAAGCATGAATTGGTTTCTGGCTCTGGTTCAGAATATGGACCACTTACTAAATTGTGCATAATGTAGCTACACTTCGACGCAAATTATAAACCACGTATTTTATACGTTACATACCGAGCAGGGAAATGCTGCATTACAGCAGCAGAGCGCTGCATAGATGACTGAGGTGCGCAAGCATAAGCTTTCCTGCGAGGTTTGTATTCTATTTTACTTACAATCCAATCGATTAACAATATGCGCGTTTTAAACAAATTTTATTAATATTTTTGACAGTTTTATTATAATTTTTATGTCTTCCTAGTATTTAATTGTTTAATTATGTCATGGATACGAGGTATGTTATATACTACATTATACCCTAGGGCATTAAGAAATTGTCATGGTAATATTGAGACATCACTAATGTTTTTCTTCTGAAATTAATATATTTTCTGTCTGTTACTAGGATACCAAAAATATTAACAAAATTCGAAACATCAAAGCGAAATGTCACGCGCGCAATATTTTAAATAAAATAGTAAGACAAAATATTGTATGCACCACGGGCATCATTGATGTTTATAGCCCTCGGGCGATTTACAGACCCTCGGGCCAGAGGCCATTGGGCTTGTAAACATGTTGCCCTCGGATGATCATAAACATCAGCATGATGAATAACTATTTTAAATTTATTTATTTTGTTCAATTTGTTAAGCCTAAAGTATATGTACAAGCATATTAGAGGAATTATTAAATTATTTTTGAAAATCATGACCACCGTTGGGGATTGAACCCGGGACCTTTACCTTGCCGGAGTATCACTATATCCAACTGAGGTACGTTGGTCATGTCTTCAATTCTCGGCGGCTATCATGATTTTATTCACCATTGTTGACTCTTATAGAGTCGTATATTTTGTCATGTTGTGTGAGGTTTGAGGTTGATAACCACTACAATTTTTACCCTTGACACGTCTAAATTTTGAATCTCATCCCATCGGACTATGTATTAAAGTACAAGCATATTAGAGGAATGGTGATTAATTATTACATTGTTAAGCCTACTTGAAAATTCATTACAGAGTTGCTAAGTAACTTGACAAATTTATGATTAATTTTGTCAATTTTACTGAAATGTGACATTTAACTAGCCGGAAAAATATTTCCAGCTAGCTGGGAAGTGAAGTAATAATTTGTGAAAGAGTTTTAAAACTACGAAGACTTGAAATGTTCGGAATACGTTAACTTGACTCGCTGTGTCGCATTTCAGTGATCAAATAAAAATGCTTGCTATTTATTTATGTACATTATTTTCTCATAAATAACGTCGCACGTTGTCCATTATCTAATTTCCATATCAGTGTACGTTTCACATACACGATGGTGTTAAACATCTCGTGTCTCTGGCGGCTCAGAACGTTTTGTTTGATGTTGCCGCGTGGCGCATTGAAGATTTAAGCGTATTGATATTTAATAACCTGTCTGAATTACCGTGAAATATGATAATGCCATCAAATGTAGTTACAGAGTTACTTCGATCCTGTGAAGCTCACCCACACTCACAGAACATATTCAACGTTTAGATTTAGTGCTTGAATACAGGGGAATTGAAACTGAGAATGGAAAGTTAAACGTTGATAGCGTAAATGGCGAGAATATTACACACATATCTGTCACGCCTTTTACCCAACTTAGATGTGACAGCCTCACATACAAGCTGTTTCGCAACTTGAAAAAAAATCTACTGTGGCCACCATAGTTCTTCCCCGACTTATAAATAAAGCTTTCTTTTTCTCCGGAAGATTTAAGTTGATACCAACATCGGCATAAAAATTTGAATAACATATGGAAAAACAATCATTGCACCATCGTTTAATTGTTGTTTTTGATACTTCGACTAGAATTCTTTTCCAGAGAGCTTAAATTTGATAATAGCTACACTTGACAAAATTTGTATAATTTTTGGAGAAAATCGCATAAATATCATTTTTAACATTTGTACTATACTCGACTAAAATTATCTATTTGACTAATTTATTAAAATAAACAATTGACGATCGTTTAAATGTTATATTTACTCTTTTACTAGATTTTTTCCGGGAACTTTAATTTGATACAATACTAGATAGTATTTTAATAAAAATTAAAAAAGTTCAATTTATAGGTAATGTTGGTACCACTAGTCGAATACAACTCACTAACGAACTTAAACACTTTAAGTCAGTTTTTGGCCCAAGATCTTAAATATAAAATTTCAGTCAGTTCAATCAGAGTATGTAGTAAAACTAGTACTTTTTTATGACTTACGAAGGGTATTGGATTAATTAACTCGGATTATTATACACTCGTCTTCAGCTCGTGCATAAACTTTTATTCTCATTTATAGCCTATATTATGTGCTCGTTATATAATATACTATTGTTGTAATACTTTAAGGTTCATTTAATTTAATAATATTAGATATACTAATTTAAACAGTGGCTCAAAAAATGTGTCATTTAAAAAGTGCAATTATAATTTATCTTGCGAATTTATAAAAAATATTTTTTATTCGTAATCAGTTTGTCACGTAATTTTTTTCTGAAAGTTGTGAAACACCTTGTAAGCATATATTGGGATTTTTATACGAGGATTCCAAAGTCAATTTCTGATATACATAATACTTATGTACACTGAATATTGATTGGTTTGGCCACTTTTTTTCTTCAAAATATACCATGACACCTAATAACATGAATTAGCACTTTTTGATTAATATTTGCCACATTTTCTCTTTTAAAATTAGTTAGCTTATGCAAATGCGTATTTCTGGAATTTTCTTTGTATAAAAATCCTACAGTTATTTCGTGTAACAATATGTAGATGAAAAATAAAGTAAAATCCAGCGCATAAACACATTAAAATGTTTTTTACTTGATCTGATAAAATATGTATACAACTACGTAAACATGCATCGTTGAAAATATGTATAAAATGTAGTAAATTCTATAAAATATTTTTAATTATTATGAAGTATTTAATTATTCAACTAGTAGGTACTGCGTAAATAAAAGCAAACATCAAATAAAATTCAAAAATGTTTAAATGAAATATACATCTACATCATTAGTTAAAATAAAACAAATTCAATATTTATTTTTAATTAAAAGTAAAACACGCCAAATAATGTACAATATATTTATGTAAATACTGGTCGTTAATTAACAAAAAATTCTAGTTCAGTCGATATAAAATTTAAATACAATTCCACAAAAAATTTCCGTACAATTATTTGTTACTTAAATAAATACCATTATTTGATTAATGACTGTTTTTTAATGAATTTAGAAAATGTAATTGTTATTGTCATCTAATTGCCAGTATTTATAGGTTAGATAATAATTTATTAATGTAAAAAATACACACCATAATTTAGTTAATTATAATTTATAATAATTCAGAAAATATAATAAATATAAATCTAACATACAAAGAAGTTATTTGAAAATAACTGGAAAAAATCTAATGTGGCCGGCACATAACCTCCCACCTTGAAAATGTAATTTGTGAATTTGGTTTTAGTTAGGATACTTATTGCAAAAAATTTATAGTTCTTCAAGCAAAGTATGATTTCCGATTGACATTAAACTCTAATTAGCTCTGTGTAGGTTAAATTTATGCTTTATCATTACCTAATAATGAATCGATGATGTTTCTTGACTGTATACGTGTAATAGAAGGATAAAAAATTACTGGAATTCAGTCAGTTTTTTATTTATTAAATTTCGGCTTCTAGGTACTAGATTCAAACCCAGTTAATAATATTTATACATTTCTTTAAAAATGGTATAGGTACTAAAAAATATGTTAAATAAATACTGTAACAGATAATTTGTTCTTTCAAATGTCGTATGACAAATTGTTACTATCGCAGTATTACCTATATTTTTTGCAACAAAGTTTAGAATAATTCAAAAAAGTACCATTTCCGGTTGGCAGATTTTTACCAAAATCTTTTCAACTCTTCTTTAAGATGTATAAATGTATGCAAAATAGTATAATTTTATGTTTAGTACAATTTGAGATAATGAATCAGAATAAAAGCGCATATAGATTCATACATAAATACATACATTATACCGACATCCTCGTGAAAACAGTCAAAATAAGGTCTAAAGCTACAAAAACGTGTTTATTGACAAAATCTAGACATCCAATATTTTCACGATCCCTATACCTCCCTTTTATGTGGGAGGTAAAAACAAATGCATAACAAATTTACGTTAATTATTTCTAGATACAAACCATAATTTAATCAGTTACCTACTTATTTATAAATGTAATTTCGAAAATATGATTATAATCATCGTTCCAGATTAAAATCTAAGTCCCCATTAAAGTAATTGCTTAACGTGGATAAAAATGGAAGTGTACGGTCCTGGATAATAAACATGTGAAGTAAGTTTTGTTTGTCTTTCTTCATGTAGAAATTTTGTTGTTCACCGCCAAATACGCAGCGGCGTTTTGTTGGTTGCCGAGTGGAAATAAGCTTTGTTTAAATATTAAATGTGTTTTCATTATGTTTGTAAGTGGTTTTAGCTTTTTAAATAATTACTGTGACTAGCATTATTTTTGTAGCTGAGGGACACATGAGTGTTTTTAATTCTTTGTTTAGTTATTACTTACTACTCGTAGGTATTATCATTTCATAAATACGTGTTTTAATTTATATCTGTAGTAGAATTTATTTTTTATTGCATTTTGTACCTTTTCGGTCATAACTCGGCTAATTTTGCACAGATTACTGTGACGCAAAATCCAATTCACTCCCAGGCACCCCCAAAGAAAAAACAATGTATTTGACAACATGTATGGTGTAGGTACTAAAAATGTTTTGGACCAACTGATCAACATGGCGATAAAATTTATTCACTTTTTAGTTAATTTTAATTATCTACGATGATTTTTTCTGAAACTATGGGCTTTTGAAATGTACTCAGTATTTTGTGAGTTTTTCATAACTCATAAGTTCGCACAAAATCATCGCATATAGTCAATTTTTCTCGAACAATAAACTTTATCGGCTTGGTAATGGATTGAGTATACGATTTGTTTGCACCTTGTACAAGTTGTCAAAGTTTGACATTTTCTGACATCAAAAACATATTTTTTCTCAGGAAGGTGGCATGAGGTGATTTGAAATTGGTGTCAGATTAACTTGCATGATCTTAAAGAGGAAACTTCAATCTTGTCAGAACTCGAAGATTCATCCATTTTCGAGCAAATTCAACCGAGTTATGGCGGGCCAAAAATTCGGAATTTTTTCTTTGAAGATAATCGTAAAAAGTATTATATTAATCTACAGGGTGATCATAAATTGTTGACCGTCACGTGACTTGGAAAATTCAGTTTTTTAAATCAAAACTATGTTCCCTGACACATTTGGGAGTTTATCTTGGCATTTATAGTAAGGTAGAAAGCAAATGAAGAACACTATTATTAAGTAATATTGAAAGAAAACTGTAAACTTCAAGTGAAACCACTTAATAATAATTTATTAAAGAGTATCAGGTACACAATTCCAAGCTAATTTTATTATGCACCAGATGTAGCCATAACAAAGCTCAACTTACAAAGCTTATTGACACACAAAACATACTAATATGGCAACCTCGCAAGCCGAAAAGATTTCTCCAACACGGTTGCCACGTCTCCCGAACAACGCAAGACAAACACTCACAAGCGGTTACAGTTTACCGGTAATGTTACCGGTTGTCCACTCGGGAAATAATTCATAATTTACATGTTAAAAGCAACGTTTTGTAACTGCGGTTTCGTTTTGTTATGAAGCGAACTGTGAATTATTTAATTTCGGGTTATGTGTGGACTTTAATTTTGAAATGAGGTTAAATATGTGGTTGTGGAATAGTTGGTGATTTTGTTTCCGAGCTGAAAATGCTCCACGCATGTGGAAATTTAATTGTTAAAGATTTTAATGTTCAATTTTATGCTTCGCGAAATTACAAACTTGGAGATTATTTTCAAATTATATTTATTAACGTGTCACAAACACTAAATACAGTACATATACTACATTGTATTTCGATCTTTTACTCAACTTATACTCTAAAGAATTATTCACATAAGCATTTAGTATAAAGGTTTAAATTTATGTTTACGATTAAGAAAGTTAAAATTCATGTAACTAAATACGAGCATTCACATTTCCTACTTTCAAGTACTGTGAATGTTCGTTATCATTTAGTTACATGAATTTAAACTTTCTTAAACGTAAACATAAATGGAAACCTTAAATCTAAAGTAATCAGTACCTACCTGATCTATATAGATTTCAATAACAAATTCGGTTTACTGAATAAAATTCAAGAATATTCATACACAGGAAAATGCATGCACAAGAAGATTCAAATCTAGAAAATTTATACCTGCATTAAAAAATTCATTCATAGCAAAATGCAAATCGAGAATTTTAGATTCGGCATAAATGCAATTATAGAAAGATGCAAAAACAGGAAGATGCAAACCTAGAAATCTATAGTTTGTCTATTCAACACAAGGAGGATTCACAAGTTAGGTTGAAGGTTAAACTAAATTAAATCCCACATACTCGGTTTTGACTATATCTTTTCTAGATTTGCATATCTTCTTGTGTTTGCCTCTTCCTATGTTTCCATTATTTCATTTATGAGATGACAAATCTAAAATTCTGGATTTGAATTTTCCTGTGGATGAATCTTTCAAAACTGGTATTTTCATACGTAATATAACAAGTGATATGATTATAGTCGATGATATTCTCGAGTGGAACCGAGCTGCAAATGTGCTGCTTCGGTTTCACGAGCAATATTTTCGATTATTAATCATATTACAAACTTATATTTATTGAGAGAATAAATGAATATAATTCAAGTATATTTGCATTTTGCAAGATGCGTTACCTACCTCAATTTTTTAATTGTTTGATTAATTTAATCGTTATTACTATCACTCCAACGATTATACACCTTTTAATAGCCAAGAATTACGAAATTAACTGTCAATACAGAAAAAATGCTCTTAGCAACGGACCAAAACAAGGTGATAATTTCTTTTTTATCATCGCTGTGATAGACTTGTAGCTAAGCAGATCTCGATAGGATCTCGATGATGATTGGCGGAAAATAGGTCACGTGACATGAATTATATTCTCTTAAAATTTATAAATGAATATTCTATAATTTTATTTTCTGGTGTTGAACCCATTCCTGTGTGGTTATCAGCCGACATCATCATAGGAGAGATTTTTTGTAACACATCTATATTATAAAAATTAAAATCGTTGCGATCCAGTCCTTTCAAAACTATTTTTACGCAATCTCATAACGTACCCAATTATTTCACAAGAAAATCCCTCCTTTTCTGCTAACAAAGCTCATACAACACTCACGAATTGCATTTCCAATCCTTGAGTCCTGCACATAAAACCATCACGGCGACAAGGACAACGCGCACATCCTTCTTGTGTAAAGGACAAAGACAGACAGCCTCTTCGAGAGCAGGATTCGATTTTAGGCTTACGCGGCTTTGGTCCTGTTTGGTTTTGTATGCATGCGCAGGTAGCAGGACGACAGGACGAGCAAGGATCGCAGGAACAAGGATTCCTGCTTCTAGTTGGATTATCGAGATGGAAGGATACGGTAGAGGGGGTCAGTGATGTTGACAATTGGATTTTTAGGTGGCTGGGTTTTTGGATGCATTTGGGGATTAAGTCATCTTTTATACTTGATTCTTATTTAATTATCCTGCAGCTGTGCTAAGGTTAATAACAAATTTCTTACTTAGTTTCGGAGTTATCCCAATTTTTAACTTTTTCTTATTTACAAGTTTGAAACTGCGTATCTCCAAAACTAAGCGATAATTGACCTGCGGTTTACGGCATTGTATTTCTGCCACTTTAATTAACGTGTAAATAAATTTATATAATTTTGGAAATTTAAAAATTTATCGGATTCATCAAAATTTTCCATCTTCGATATTTAAAAAATGGTAAGATATTTTGTCACCAATTAATTCCTTGCGTCGAATTACATGGGTATACAAATTTTCAGCACTAAATTCTGACTAATAATTTTTTTAAAGGCTTTTAAAGCTCAACATTAACCGCAGCACGGTTTTTATAACGGCAATGTCCAAAAATAATTAAAATCTTATACGTCATACTTAATTGGCTTAAAAATTTTTTTCTGCATTTACTACATCTCTTTTTTCACAAGCTTTCTGCATAAATTTCGGAAAAGCGATGAAAATTATATTGCAGAATAAAAATATTTCGTATACAGGTGCATTATAAATTGAGGTAGAATGGCATGTAGAATTTTATGTACTGATCACGAAACAAAAAGAATTTTTTCAAAATTGAAGAAAACAATTTTGGACCACTGGTTGGATTGGTAGTTTTAATATTAAATATTACGTTGTAACTAATTAATAACTATGTTTCCGTAATACAACAATTGAACTTAGTTTCAAGTAGCCGGCGACAGTACTCTGTCTTAAGCGACCCGTCTAGGTTTTTTCCGAATTCCTATAATACTCTCGACTTTACTTTTATTCTATTCCACTCTTTTCCCCACTACTATGGCTGCCTGAAATCAGCCCGCAACTCGTACTTTGCCGCATCCTAGCTATACAACGTCATTTTGAAGTTGAACTGTCAGATTATTATTGACTTCAGGATAATGTTTTTTATAAACATTTAATAGAGAAAGAATGGATCTACAGATATGAGATATAACCGTGTAAAGTTTGCATAAATTTTTTCATCTGTAGATCAATTCTTTCTCTATTAAATCCTTATTGAAATAAAATTTTACCATTCTTATACTGACCAGAAAACACTTGCTACGTTAGTACAATTTTATGCTGGATTTTAGGAGTTAGACGGGCCTCTTAATTCAAAATAAATAGGTAGTATTCAGTGGCACTAAAAATGTTCTCTTGAAGTAAACTACTGTTATTTATAGAAATTTCGAGAAAACATATTTTTGTCCAGAATCAGTTAAACACTACAACATGTCATTACAATATGTAGGTTACGCACGTTATGGTATACCCCTTATTTTGTTTGTAATAATAGTTCTTTTTACCTTCCGCTTACCTGTAAAGGAAGGTATTGGAATCATGCAAAAAATCGGGTGGTGAAATTTTAGTGGATGAGCACGAATTAGGGTCCTTACAACTCATTTTTGATAATTTCACGATGATGTCTGTGTGTATGTGTGTGTGTATGTGTGTGTGTGTGTGTGTGTGGTCAAGGGTTGTTAGTCGCATAACTCAAATACGAATTACCCGAAAATTTTGATATTTGGTATTTAACATTTGTATATAAATTGGAAGAGCTCCCTAGATTTTGGTACAAATATCTTCATCGGAAGTGATATTTTTTTAAGATTGAAAAGGTTAATTGTCAAAATTGTATATAAATTTGGAAAAATATAGTATTTATTTGTAATGAGAATAAGAGGAAAAGTTATTTGCAACTTACGTTATAAAAAAATTGTCTTTATCTGGTAGCATTAAAGAACTGCAGTAAAATTTAAAAAATAAATTTATCAAATAAAACGTTGATATCTTGTAATCCATGATCGGTTGATTTTTGTTTCTGCGTAAAAAATATTGACAGGTGAGACGGGTGACAAGTTGGCATACTAGCGCTATATAAGTCCTAAGTAAGATATTAAATGTAGTAATTGAACGGAGGATGGCTTCAACACAGCAGAGTTTTCCTGTGAATGAATCTTTTTATTCAGGTGATGCAAATTTCTGTGTTTGAATATTTGAGATTTTTATTTGTATATTTTAAATGTGCACCGGATTGTACGTATACATTTCTGTTTAAATTCTAGATATGGCGGAAGGTTGTGTGATGGCCACGTCAGATTTTTTAATAAAATTCACTTTAATCTGTTGAATTTTTCTAATTCGTCTTATTAAAAAATGTCAAATTCTTAACAAGCACGGTTTGCGTCATTTATTGAGTATTATAATTATGTAAGAAGGAATTTAATTATTAATGTTGTTTAGATCTTGTCTTAGCATCCTAATTTTATTTCGCATTCACATCCTCAAACACCGTCTATTCCAACTGTTAGGACGCCTCTATTTCTCTCCGTAGAACATGTACATCGCAAGTTCATTGCAAGTTCAATAGATTAATCCTTTGAAAAGCTCTACTCTGCAACGTTTCACAGCGTAGGTACAGGTATCTCATGTCTTCAAATATTTACATTAATTTCGCAAAATCCATGTCAAAAATATCGTCGTGCGGTGTGTATCTCGTTATGGGCGTCGTCATGGCAACAGGCGAGTCGCAGCCGTCTTTGATATGATAACAAGAACGCAGAGGACGATTATGTTAGAGTCCTAGTCTCGTAATGGACTTACATGCGAATAAAAAGGCTTCGTGAGCATTGACTGAGCGACACAAAGGACCAGTTTTCTTTGGATCAAATGGAGCTCGGATTGTTAGTGCAATTAAAATGGCGCGAGCATTTTTAGTTTCTATCAAAAGAGGTCTACATAATTTCTATGGTTTCTTAACAAATACATGGTTCATATAAAAAATAGTGATACGCAGAAACTATGAAACAAAACAAAATCCTCGAGAATATAACTTTAAAAAAATTTTATTATTCTCTTCGGGAACGTCTTCAACACTAGAATATTATAACTAGGAAATTCAGTGAAGAGAAAATTATTACCTAGATTCATAAAACGGCGACATAAAAAGAAAATTCAAATCAAGAATTCAATGAACACAGAAAATTTATGTAAAGGAATATTCAGATCTAGAAAAACCATTGAAACAAAGTTGAAAATCGGTCCATCACGACGAGTATAGTACCCCCCTTTCAGTCACCCGCCTTGTGACAGCCCCACAAGCTACGCGCATAAAATTCAGGCTGTTAGTCTATGGGTCTGTTAATCTGTCTGGATGTTGGATAACTTAAAAACGCGTTGAAATTTTGGACCGAAATTTTATGTTTAATATTTTGAGCCAAAAACTTCAAGTTCGTTAATGAGCTTTATTCAACCAATGGTACCAACTTTAGAAACTGAACTTTTTTATTTTAATTAAAATACTATCGAGTGTTGTATCACATATGTTAAAACACTCTGGAAAAGATTTCTAGTAGAAGAATAAAAATAACATTTAAACGATCGTCAATTGTTTATTTTTTAATAAATTTGTCAAATTGGTTAATTAGTTTGGTGTCAATTTAAAGACTTGGAAGAGATAAGTTTAGTGGCAATGTAAATGTAATGTAAATATTTCAGCGAAGAAGAAAAATTTATCTAAATTTTGCTGAATGAAATATAAAATTAAAACCTTCAAGAAAGCAAGTTATTAAAACATTTAGTCGGGTGGTGGCCACAGCAGATTTTTTTCTTATGAAATCGATAATGTAAATTAGTTGGAAGGGAGATTTTTAATAACAATTAACCAATTGTTTTTTAAAAATTATATGAAACTCGCCTTTTTAGTATTTTTTAGAAATCATAACAAAAGACCGGAAGGTGTTTTTCAAATATAATATAACCGTGTAAGCACAACCTTTAAGAACATAATTGTAAATTACGAGATATTAGATTTCTAAACCACAATCACGAAATGGTTTGTTGTAACATGCTTATTTGCTTTTTTGATAGCAAGAGATGCGCCTTGATACCCGTCGACCTACACTAGTCTTGGAATAAACTATAACAGAACTGTTAACAAACAAGCATTTTGCTTGTAAAAACAAAAGCACAACGCTGCTATGAAACTCATCCCGCTAAGATAAAAACTTAGCAACCGCAGCCACTACCACAAACTGACATTTCATTATAATTATTTAGTTTTAATTGTGTAACCGAACACGCGTACCGCGTCCCGGTACAAGTACCGCCGTATGAACTTAATTTAAAGTTTAAATCAGTTTGAAAGTTCAACAAGTCATAACTGCGAAGGAATAGAGGTAAATGTATAGAGTAGGGCTACAGGTAGCAAAAACGGCGCAAGATGATGTTACGATGTTAGGATAGAAGAGAATTATTCTACTTTTATGCTTCAGACTTTGGTTACAGGGAGCTGAAATGTGGATCAACTTGATTAGTTTGTGGAGTGAACAGAACTGTATTTAAAATCATTTTACCCGACAATATTTTGAGCTTGTTTCCGTAGTATTTTAATGTGTATGCTTTTTTGGCCTCCTGAAGTGTTCACACAACAATTGTCGTCTATGGTTGTTGGTAGATTTTACACATGAGCATGATTTTCTCACACATAGACGGTAAAGAAACACGAAATTTTTAAACTAAAGTATATTTTAAAAAGTTAATTAGTACAAATGAGAGTAAAACAAGTGCTAAGAGCTGTCATAAACTAATTATTTCTACAAAATATATTAAAACTAGTGATCTTAAGTATATTTAATAAAAATAATACGTTTCGCCGTATGAACGGTATTGAAAATACGATATTTTTAATAAATAGGTACCTATGTCGGTTAAAAAATATAATACATAATGTGTGCGTTAGGTATTTGGACATCGCTCAGTTTTATTAAAGCACTCCTCTTCGCGTCGTACTTTAATACAGAACTCGTGCTGTAAAATATTTTATGTTAAAAAAACAACGTAAAAATTTTTCTCTCAAAAGGTTTTTGGTTAATTAGAAAATTAAATATATTAAAATTATTATAGTCTAAGAATGGCATTCCAATCATTCCAAAATTGAAACATCATGTTTAATGTAGCTGTCATACCTATTTAAATAAACTTTGTAACATACATAATATACGTGAAATTTTTATTTAAGCAGGTATTTTGCCAACTATGTTTACATTTTACATTCGTACGACTTTCAACTGTGCGATTATTTCGTAAATATCTAACCTGTCAAACCGAATTTGTTTTTTTCACGACATAATAATGTGATACGTATAATTTTAATTAATAATAAATCAAATGATAACGTTGTGCTTTGTTATTAAATTAGTAATAAAACAAATCCAATGATGATTCATGAAAAGGAATCAGAAATAAAGGCGTACTATATTTTATAAGAATTTAATTATTTTAATGGAGCAGATAGTCAAATGCGTTCTTATGTGGTTGGAAACTTCGTTTCAAATCAAGTTTAACTGCACAAAATAACTAAAATAAGTAATAAGTAAAAGTAAGAAGATGCTTTGTGTATAGATATTTGTTTGTATATTGTTTTCCATTTTATATTCTAATCATATTCAGATGGTTAAACTATTTGGTTTATGAAGTTCTTATCAAAAGCATGGTTCTTTCCTTTCTGGGGCGGTTAAAATAAATTAGATCCATCCCTGTAAAGATGTGGATGTGACAGTTTCGTCGTTATAAAGGTAACAGTTTCGTTTCCATGAAGAAGTTAGTAAAACTATAGCAGATGTATTTCCCGTTTGTGCGGGAAAACTTGAGAAATTCATTAAGTGAATAGTAGTTTTCCTTTGTAGTGTGCAGGTGCGCTGGTGTATTGTTTTCCACCGCCACCTTAGTAATGAAAACAAACGCATTTGACTTATTAAAAGTTTTTTAATAAATAAAAACACGGGCTTATTTTTCCTAGTTATAGCTACTTTTTCTAAAGTTGTAAATTCAATGTGGAATATACTGTACTAGGCTTTTTAGCATAATTCATTTTAATTTTATGCCGGGCAGAATGAGAATGTTCCATTAGCATAAAGTTACTATATTTATTGCCACTATTTTTCAACGGGGGAGACATTTTTCTAAATATAAAAGAAAAGAAATATCGACCTTAATAAGGAAAGTATCCATTAATTTTAGTGCGTCTATGACGATTAAAACGAATTTAATAACTACATATCTTGATAAATAAAGTTTTTATGACAACATTTTTATAATAGAAATAAAATAATTATTTTAATATTTACCAACAATTTTAAATCTAATTTTCTATATTTGGCACTATTTGAGAATAATATTGTTTTAATTTTCGGCATCTACGTACGGCGTAAAATTTAAATTATTATTGGGTTGTTCACATCAATATGTTCTTATGTTCATGTTTCACGTATTTTATTTTCATATTTCTATTTGAGATTTAATTTTGTATAATTCGTTCCATTGTTTGAAATTGTTTTGGTAATTTCTTGGTAAATTTACGGTAATTTAAAATATGTTTCAGTAATTTATATTTTTTAATTTATATGGTTATAAAGATCAGCAAATTATAAAAAAATAAATTTCCGTAATTTTTCATCCCTGATTTTGTTTTTTATTTAATTCAGTGCAATCAGAGTGTCTATCAAAACCGAATCTGTGGGATTCGAGTAGGGTATTGGGTTGTTTATTTACTTCAGTTCAAGAGTTTCTAATAAAAGCCTCTGCATATTGTGTGATAAAATAATATGCAGTCGACTTGAAGTTATGCAAATTTCAAAGACAACACTTCAAGCGATTTGGATGAAATGCCTCAAAGTTACAGCGGTTGGAAATTTCAGGATTTTTCAAGTTTTCAGGGTTGGCGATTTTTATTTCGTTTCAGTGTATATTATTATATATGTATGTATAACTGTCCGTTAATTTGATTAGCCAATAATTAACCTATCACTATAAAAACCCTTTCGATAAATAAACTCTCTCGGCCCTTAGAGCAATGGTCACCTCGCATCCTAACATGAAATTTCAATTCAATCAACTGTGCTAGAGCACTCGTCAAGGGCAGATAATCAGAGTGCTATGGACGAACAAGGCTCACTACAACTGCAGCCGGACGAGTATCGGATGGTCGGATGCTGTTGCTGTTGCTGTTGCACTTCACTGTGTATCGAATGATATCGATATCGAATCGAGAACTTCAAACGACCATTGTTTATAATCAATATGGGCGAATTCTGAATGCAACACGCTATGGAGGTACACCTGTAGAGGAAAGAGCGAACATTGGGTGGACCGAAAGTCTGAGGAAAAATATTTTTTTTGGTAATGTTGTAGAAATATCACAGGTAGTTTCAGTTTCATTTGAAGAATTAAGGGAACACTTAACTTAACACTTAACACTTAACCGTAATAACTTGCTGAATTCTGGACGAAAATTGATGAATCTTTGACTTCGAAAAAGTTTTTTCTTCAGACAGTCTAAGTTAATCTTACGTTTAAGGAAGTTTGGACGCCTGCAGTGGCGTACCCAGACATTAGCCTTGGAGGCGGATATGAAAATAAAAATATTTTTGATAATGTAAAAAATTCGCTCAATAATTACTAATTCACTAATCAAAAATTGCTTGGCATGCTTACATTTCTAAATAACTTGCAAATGGTTTTAAAAAGTACACAAAATCATCATTTTATGATATTGTTTGAAGCATGCAAAACAAAAATTTAGTGAATTGCCATAAGAATCCATGTAAAACGAGTGTATATAACCAGATAGAGGAAAACTAAAAGAAAATAATTTAGAATCTCAATACTGTCATAAAGGCTCTGTATAAATTTCAGCCTCTAGTCATCATTTTAATATATGGTCACCAACCTCCTTAAGACATTCCGGCTCCCGCCAGCCCTCGAAGAAAAAAATGTTTTTGACTTTAAAAAATGTCAAGTTTGACAACTTGCACGGTGTACAAGAAAAATTGCGGACTAAATCCGCCACCAAAAGTGACAAAGTTTATTAATTTTCCTTAAAGCGTTGAAAATTTGGAGTACCTACGATGATTTGCTGCGATGTTATCAATTTTTGAAATAAAAACTACTTTTTAGAAACGGTTTAATTGGTGAACATTTTTTATTACACATGGTTTTAATAAAAAAAAATAGTACAAATTGTAATAATTGTCATAAATCTTGTATTTTTACACTTAAAATTTTTATTGATGACGACATAGATCATATACATAGTGTCATTGCCATTTATAGGCCATTTCTTTTGATGACGTTCCTACCTCGTCTGATTCCGTGCCTCTACTGTACCATTTATGAGATAAACGATAACAACTTAAGTTGACAACCATTTTTCTCAAAGGAGCTGTAAATATTTTCTTGGAGATAGCCAGAAAAAAGTAAACCTTAAAATAATTGTCCAAACATTCGTTTTGCGAAATGCAAGCTTGAATTTATTTAATTCTAGATATATTTTATTAGATACTCTATAAATGAGTTTAATAGCTAGCTTTTGACAGCTACTGACAACAGTTAGTGGACAATATTCAGGATTGAGAACGAAAAGAATGATAAATAAATAATAAATTACGGATTAACATCTTCACAATTCCATCACACCCTGTATAACAATCACCTCCATTCCTCTGTCCATTTCCACAATTTCCACCCATGCAGTTGTTCAGTTCATGCACACACACACGCACACTACATGCAACAGTGTCTGCTGTGCGCTACAGGTGCGATGCGTCGCGTCGCCGAGCGTCGCTCCACTCGCTGCCGTATCGAACTACCAGCACTGCTGCCAACCTAACCGAACCAAACCAACCACTCGATAATTCGTTACATGCTAAGTGGATACATTCATTAGGTGGAGAGCCATTTCAAATTGTACGGTGTGGGATGTTGGGAAAATGTATTTGTTGGTTGGAACTATAAATAACTGTTTTTTTTATACCTGCACAGAAAACGCCACCTTTCGTCCCTATTATTAAGGACGAAAGTGAGATACTTCTGACCGGTCAGTACTTTTCCTCCCGTTTTATGCGGTATTCCAACTGATTATTTAAATTAGTGTTACTTATTTTATCGAATTTCATTTACTATGTTGCCATCATCCGGTTCATCCCTTTCTTCAACTTCTAATTGCTAATGATCATACGTTCGTCATCATTTATCAATATAATATACTTATTTTAAAAAACGCATCACTTGAAAATGCACCAAAAATTCTGAAAAGACTGAAGTTTCCTCTTTAAGGTCATGCAAGTAAAACCGATGCCAAGTTCATTTCACCCCCTGCCGCCCTCTTTAGAAAAAAATTATCTTGACATCTTTGACAACTTGTACCGGGTGCAAAACAAAATTGAGTACTGCCGACGATTTGACGCGAAGCTATCAATTTTTGTGACTTTTTGGTCATAACACAGCTAATTTTGCACAGATAGCGACGATTCTTTGAATTGTAACAAGATTGAAGTTTGCTTTTCAATGGTATGCAAATTAATGTGACGCCAAATCCAATTCACCCCCAGGCACGTCTATTGGCTTGGTAATGAATGAAGTCCACGATTTTTTTGCACTTGGTACAAATTGTCAAAGTTTGACATTTTTTAACATCAAGAACTTTTTTCTAATGAGGGTGATAGGAGGTGAAATGAACTTGGCGTAAGATTTACTTGCATGACCTTATATAGGAAACTTCAATCTTGTCAAAACTCGAAGATTTTCAACCGATTTATGGCGGTCTAAAAATTCGAAATTTTTTGTGCATTTTCAAGTGGTGCGTTTTTTCTTTTGCCTAGTGAACAAAGCTCAATCAAAAGACATCACTTTTTATGTTAAGTGAGGTTACGTATGCAAGATTGCTGATAGGGGACTTAAGGTTGCTCTTCGGTTCAGTGTTTTGACTTGTGCGGTGGCAGTCGTCGTTTCGTTCGTCGGAAAAACGCCACTTTCGTATCTAGTTGCACAATATACTATTGTTTTCTTAGTAGAAGCGTGCGTTGGTTGTATATTGAATTTACATCGTTATGATTTGGGTTTTATCTTTGCCGCCCCGATGTTTTTGCATACTCACTATCGTAACTTAAAATTAGAGATTAACATTTGTGTATCTTTGTAGATTTTAGCACTAATCTATAACCTGGCAGCAATAGATTGCCAACTTAGAGTATATTAAATTTTATCTTCTCAAGTTTATTTATGTAAAGCAAATTTCTCGTTCGTAAATGAAGACAAATAATATTCGTATCTGTGAGTCAAGTTTCTTGTAAACTAAGTACAAAGTAAATTATCTGAATATTAGCAAATTGATTTGTTGTTTTCGTCCTCGTTGAGAAGCGTTTGCTTCTCTTTTTGCCGGAGGTAAAATCGCTAACACAAAGTAACCAAATTGCGTTTCATTACCGCCGTCGAAAATTCCAAAATTCGCTTACGACTTACGTATTACTTGAAATTTATGAGCGTAATGCGATTTGTCGTAAACTTAAACTTGCGAACATTGCGCACATTCCATCGGAGAGGTACGTGTCGTGCAGAATATACACGACACGAATAGGTAAGAACACTACATAGTATTTATATTACCTGATATTTTGCATTTTACAAATACCAATGAAGGTGATTATTGATATACAATAACTACAAGGAAATTGCTGAATAAATTCAGAAATAACTTCATTTTAGTCTTCTTAACACTGGCGGATTTCGGGGATGAAATAAGGCCCTATTTAGTTGAAAGTGGCGTACGAATCGAGTACGAATTGCTTGAAAGTAGCTCCAAAAATAGAACAATTTTAGTAGCCGTTTTCTTAAAAACGGCTTTACTAAATAGTGTAATATTCAGGGACTCGAACCGAACCGGAACAGGAACGAAAACCGAAACTAACCACATAGCTATTACGATCCAAACCAAACCGTTATGTAATAATTTGGCAAACCCATACCCGGAACCTAACCGATGATTGTGAACCAATTCTGAACGGTTTAATTTAAGATTCTGCATAAATGCTAATACAGGAAGTTGCAAATCTATATAAGGTATAGTCAAAAGTCAAAACCGAGTAGATATGTGGGACTCAATAATGGTGGAATTGGGATGTTCATTTAGGAAATGGGTCAGATTTGAATTTTCAAGTGAATGAATCTTTTAATACGGGTATTTTATTACGTTTAAATTTTCTAGATTTGAATCTTCTTGTGTATGCATTTTCCTATTTATAAATATTCTGAACTTTATTTTCTGGTAATGAATGGCCTCCCGTTATTTAGTACAGTTCGACCTAATTTGTGTATCCCCTTTTGTTGAAGAGACAAACTAATTTTCGAGATTTGCATCTTTCTGTGTTTGCATCATCCTATATTGGCATCTAAAATTCTAGGTTTGCATTCTCCTATGAGTGAATCTTTGAATGCAGGTATTTTATTACGTATAAATTTTCTAGATTTGAATCTTCTTGTACCCGCATTTTCCTCTGTATGAATATTCTAGAATTTTATTTTCTGGTATGGAATATAGCCACCCGATTCGAACCTGAGTTTTCAAACAACAATCAGTTGCACAGCGCATGAAAATTTGGTAAATTCCTAAATTACATTAGTAAGTTTAAACTAAAAACATTTAATAAAAATACAGTTCAACTGGCCCAGAAAAAAATGTACACATAATTAATATTTAAACTGACTACGTTTACATTTATCATTCATGTACCTTTTCATGAAAATCCTCTTCCCATTTGTACTCGTAAATTAAAAACAGTTTTGATGTGCCGGCGTTTACAAATTCTATGAGCTGCGCGCACGTTCGTTAAGTTGGTAATTTCTCATTAGATCGTCAGTCGAAACAATTTACTCATGAGACATCAACATCATCACACATCGCGTAGGCTGTGCAAAGCGACAGTCATTAAAAAATTAAAAACCGTATTAGTACCTCGACCAATTAGAATTTACACCTTTACATTCAAGTTGGACATAGAATTGAAAATTTGACACGAGAAAAAAGATTAACACAGTTTTCTAGTTCTCAAAAAAATTTCAACAGAAAAAAATCACTGAAATTATGTCTTAGTTAACTAGATGCGACTTGTCGAGATTTGTTTAAAATGTTATTTAGCGCCATGGAAACCAATTCGTTAAATGATGTTTTAATACCAGGAGTAGAAAAATTAATTATTTATTATTCATGTTGATTAAATGACTTTAAATCATAGAGACTCGAACCAAACCGAAACAAATTTTTTTTTAGTAATAGTCCCAATTACGGGCCTAAAACTGGGGAACAGGCATTTGCCTAAGAATCCGAGCCCTAACTAATGTGCAGACAAATTCCATTAAAATAAAAAAGATATAATAGCTTATTTTTCTTTGTTCATTATTTAAAAATATTTTCCCCAACAAGCTCATTTTCTTGGTGCCTCATTGTGAATTTTCCAACAATGTCTCGAAAATCTTGTAAGGTTTATTCACAATAATGACACCCCATGTTTCCTGAAAATTTATTAATAATAATCTCAGTAATTGGTAGTATGAGTGAGGAAATCCTAACATCGAAGTAGAATACCGCCAGCCAATAATTAGCCATCAATATCAGATGCTTCAGCACGTTCCCATGTTCACGTACGCCACTGATCGAGAACAGAGGCGTAGATGAACTGTGCATGGGATCAGTGCTTCTCAAAAAGCGAGATAGGACATCTAACTTGAGGTTCCGTCTCCGTAACAAAATATTGCGTGTTTAGAGGTGTAGCAGTTTCTGCTTTACTCATTGCATATTAAAACTTTGATGGAAAGACAGGTACCATAGATGTTTGTGAAAGAATTAATCTAGATTTATGTCCAGTTAGAATTAATAGAAAAATTAATGAAAAGGTGTGATTTAAACAATTTTTTACATATTTTATCTTATGATTAAGAGATTTATTCGAAAATGTATCTCGGCATAAACCTAGTGCCATTCTTCGTCTGTAAATAAATTTGTGACATTTTACTTTATCTGTAAAACGTATCACTATTGATAAGTGATAACTTCTCCTGATGTAAAATACACGTAGACTAGCATTGAATTGATATACTCCTCAAGAATGCGGCATAATTGTATCAAAACGTTTTTGACAAAAAATCGGTCGGTGGTTTTGGCTCAAAGTAAATTTCGTCATCAATTCCCTGGTCGTTTGGCATTAACTGGACAAACTCTGACATTTAGCCGCTCACCCCGAGGAGACTGGCTCAACACGAGACAGTAGCAGACGTTGGCAATACAGTCACTGTGATTGCTGCATAGATAAAATAAAAGACTGTGAGCGTTACAGAATCATGCCGCAAATTGACGAATTGGGTTTGGAGAACAATGCAACCGCACACACAGCACGACCGACAGTGGATATTCTGAAGCAAGCGTTTTCCGGACGCTTTATCTCGTGTTTTGGAGATTTGCATTGACCCGCAAGATCGCCCAATTTAACAATTCCAAACTTCTTTCTTTGGACATTTTTTATACTTCGAGACCCGAGTAGTACACGAGTGTTGATTACGTTGTTGAAATGCACGATGCAAATTTTCGTGGATCAGAGAAACTTCTAGTTTTAAATCCTATAGCATATAGTATATTGTAACACAAGTGTGGAAAAGGCTTCAAAAAATTAATATGACAGTTGGAGCACGAGCACGAGGGTTGAAGTGGTCCATGCATTTTGGCTTTTTACCACCGACATTAGCGTTACCCAATGTGCACCTCTTTTTATTCCAACACTCATAACTTTGTTTTTACACATCGTAGACACTTCGTTTTTCATGGAATTTTCAGGAAATTGATTGACTTTATTGCTCAAATGGTGAATCGATTTGAAAAAAAATTTCCAGCTCCGTACAGATCGCCAAAGTTGAACTTTTTTCACAATGATTTTTTTTATAGGGGTCGTTGAGAGGGTTGAAAGGGATTATACCTAAGATAGCATGCATGCCTTTAAAGTTACACTTGAAACATTCTTTTCGTCAAAGACTCGTCCAAATTGGTCAAAAATACGCCGAGTCATGACGATTTGAAAATTGGTAAAATTTTACGAATTTCAAGCGTTTAGCTCTTTTGTTACCAGTTTATGATTTAAAACAAAAACACAAATACTAAATATTGTAGCACACCTTGCTCTGAATTTCACAAGTGTTGTTTGTGAAATCTTGGGAATCCCTGTTCTGGCTGTCGGCAGCATCCCGAGCAGAAAACGGTAGCTCAGTAGCTTTTAGTGTTCCCGATCCGCAACGATGCAATTATGAAATATAATTAGATAACGAATATCCCCGCGGCGGTGTGCCCTTATTCCCCGCCCTCCATGGCCGCCCATGATTCAACCACCGCACGCGCTAGCCACAAACATAGGAATTAATTAACTGGGTAAACATGCCCATGAAACAAAACACGCTGAAAGAACCTCGACAACTGTTGGAGAGCTAAACAGTTGCTGAGTGCAGCAGTTGTTTTAAATAATATCATGTTGTAACTACATAAACTGTTTTAGTTTTAGATAGGTTTCGTCCTTTTTCAAACCATCCCGTAGATGGCGTTGGCTTCCCTTTCTAGGTATGGGAATTGAGGTGGACACGGGACGTGAGCGTGAGCGATTTTGAAAATTTGGATCGTGCGTGAGCGAAATTTTTCGGGCTTGAGTAAAAATCATAAATCGCGACATAATACATAATTTTCAAAATATCAACAAAACAAATGACAATTACACGGATTATTCCTACTTATACTCCTTAGCGCTCCAGTACACAGGCAGTGCACAGATTTGTCGAAAAGATTGGAGCAAAAGTTGTTCATCTTTACGATTTTGCCGAGCTAAAGCAAAATTATTATTGTAAAATGTCATAGAAATATTTTAACGTGACCTGTCGTGCGTGATCAAGCGTGGCTATAAAAACAAATTCGGAAGCGTGAGTGATCGTGAGTCAAACGTAAAATGACGTGCGTGACTGGGCGTGATTCCGTTTTCAATTTCGTAAGCGTGCGTGATCGTGCACAAAAAGTTACTTACTTACTAAAAAAATATGTAACTTATTTAGTTCATTCTAAGGGCTGGTTTATAATGGATGTAATCGGTTACTACTTCTTCTGTATTCTGTAAGATGTGTGATGAAAAATGTGTGATTCATAATAATTTCAGTAATCTGCTAACTTGACGACATAACCTTTCTTATAACTGTCAGAAATGGATCCGTTTGTTTCAAGTTAGGTACATAGTTGGATCTGCAATGTTTATAACAATATTGCGTCAATGGTCACACTTTATATATAGTGATACTCTAGGAAGTTTTCTGAAAAGTTGGCGAACCTTACAGTTACAGTATAGGTAAACGTCAAATCCAGTGTCATTATAAACCATAACACGGAAATACCTATAGCTCATGTTAACAGAATACAGAAGAAGTCACCAGTTACATCCATTATGCCGCATTTACGAGTATAATCTTTTTCTGCACCATATTAAAATATCGTTATTAACATACTCTTCTATCCTTCGTTATTTCTCTTCTAAAATTATTATTCAATTATTGTTAAAATAATCAAGTGAATGTTTTCCAACCGATAGTAAAATGTTGTTTTTCATTGTTTCAGGTGAGTCACAGTGTTGAGTTTCCATTGTTAAAAGTTTGAAGAGCGGCGAGAACTTTGCGTTCCCGTTCTCGGATCCTGATCCTGTTATTCCTGCCACATTCCCTGTACTCCTGCAGAACTTCGCCGTATGCCAGGCTTCGCCAGGAACCAACAATAAGGTAGATGACAGTGTTTATTATTTAATGGGGAATTAAATAGGGATTTTAAGTAAACATTTATTGTTCGTAATATTTAATGAAAACTTTTTATATTATTTATTTTACTTGTTACTCATTTGTAAACGTCATTTAATCAATCTCTAGATTACCTTTAAAAATGAATATTTACATGTTACTGTACGAGTAACTTGTAAAATTGACAAAAACTTGCACATTTCTACACTACCATGGAACGGTAAGTTAAGTGTCCCGTCTACCTATTTTTCGAATTTATAAATACTCTCGATAATACTTTTTTTTCTAATTCATTCTCTTCTCCACTACTACGGCTGCCTGAACCCAGCCCGAAACTCGTACTTTACCGCATCCTAGCTATGCAATGTCATTTTGAAGTTGAAAAATACAGTAAACATGGCTCCAGTATTCCCATAATAACTTATGTATTTTTTAAAGAAATTAAGTAAAACAAAAATTATTCGAAAAAGGAAGGTTAGCTGCAGGCTTTTTGCTTTTTAAATTCTTCTTTCCATTTATAATGACCGAAAAAAATCATATCAAATCGTATCAAATTATGACAAAAAACGTCATTTTTGAATATTTTTTACTTAAAATTCCTTGGCCAACGACTAAAAATAAAAAAAACTAGAGACATTATGACATCCTTTGTCAATGCAGTCATATGTAAAATCATAATATATTACAATTATAACTAAAGTAAACGTGGGAGGCGTACACCTCTGTAACGCTGTAAAATTTTAGGGTAGACGAACACCTTAATTCTGAATGTGAACGGTTGCATTTAGTTACATAGGGCAAGATTTTCGCACTACCATACAACCGCCTTCTGCAAAAACTCGGAATTTCAAATAAATGAAGTTGTCAGCGTCACCAAACTAAATAACTCTCAAAAGATTTTGGCGTCTCGCCAGTAAAATTTCCCGATTTCCTCTGCTTTCACGGTCACTGGGTCACTGCATCAACATTTTCTATAAAGTTCTCTACCATTTTAACTGATTTTTACTAAATATGATTTATTCTGCATGTAAAAACCGACAGTTCTCCACACACGGATTAAGAGTGGAATTTGAAGCAACATTTGGGTCGGCAGGCCGAGTGTCTGAGCTGTTTATGTTGCGTGTCAAATCTATGCCAGATTTATGTTTGCGAAAAAAGAAATAAACGAATATGACGGACATACGAAAATGCGAGAATATATGGAGTATTGTTTTATGGAACTTTATAAATCAAATACGTAGGATATTTGACAGAGATATTTTATTGTACGAATATCAACTGTAAACTGTCGGGAAAAAATGTTTTATATTCATTTATTTAATATCAGAAATAGATAGATGAGGGCATAACCTAGACAACTGGACAACTCAGGTTCGAAACTAGTCAGGTACCTACGCATGCCAGTTTAATTTCACAAAAATCTTTCCTATATTGTGTGCTAACTATGTGTACCTGAAAGTTGACGGCTGATAACCGCACACACGGTAAATATTTATCTTAAGAGTGTCGTTTACCTAAATGACCAAAACATGCTTCGCACAAGTTTGTGATTTATTTAACAACAAATAAACGTAATAATAAAAAATTCGCGATTGTCATTCCATTCTTTCATTTCTGATTTATCGACGACTATGTTTTGTGAAACAAAATGTGTTTATTTGAACAAGATAATTGGTAACTAGTAATGGTAAAAATATTTTTCTAAAGTATAAGAACACCCTGTATATTTTATCATCAACTCACGGGTACTCATGTTTATGGCGAGTAGGTACACCACAGTGGGGATTTATGGAGTTAAACTGAAATGTTTACTGTAATTGAATAACATACTACTTTTATTTTGGTTTAGAAATATTGCGAATCGATTATTTAAAATGGGTAAAAGCAATTTCATCGTGGTTTACTGCTGGTAGTGAATCAGTCCACCAGTGAATTGTGAAAAATCGAACCCAATAAAAAATTAACCAATAATCCGAAACAAATCTTCATGATATCATCAAAAAAAAACTCGTTTCCGTTTCGATTTCCGGTGAACATTCTTGGCAACGCCGCAATCGGCGATCCGTGAGCTGGCGCTGTGCGTTTGTTTTCATGTTTAAAGATAACCTGGAAACCATCCGAGGGGGCTGGTTTAATCCCCTCCCAGAGAAGAAAAATGAATAAATAACAAAACAATTTGACCGACAACGGAGATCGGATAATCCGTAATTCGGGTTAATCGCTTCCGCGGCTTAACGATTAACAGACGGCGAGATGACGCAACTTCGTCATCGCCTCATGCAATATGAAGATCGCATTGCCTCTGATGCCGATGTTCCGTTGTTTGTTCCTGTTTCTCTCGCTCGATTAGGATTTAACTGAATATATATTGGGATCAAAGATAGTTCTGGTACTAGTGGGAAATGGGGAAATTGAAATTGTGCTACCTGTTGCCAAGGATTATTTTCTTTTATCCGATTTATTCCGTTTTGCTTTTACTACCGCTCTGGCTTATTCATAGATAGAGATTTAAAACTATTTAGTTCTTGTTGCAGCTTTCACTATACTTTGTCATTAAAATATTATTGATTCGCTTGCACTTGTTATTTAAAACTGGATTTAGCACTTTGGTTGGTGTCACCCGCTGTAAAAACTATAATAAATTCAATAGGGTCCTCCACCATTTTTAAATATTTTTTAATGAAACTTATGTTGTTTGAAAGCAAATAGAAGTAGTTTTAAGTCTTAATTATTTTATCTTCCGCCATACCTGTAAAGGAAGGTATTGAAATGATGCTAATAATCGGGTAGTGAGTTTTAAGTAGATGAGCACGAATTAGGGTCTTTACAACTCATTTTTGATAGTTTTACGATGATATCTGTATATGTGGGTGTGTGTGTGTGTAGGTGTGTGTGTATGTATGAATGTGGTCAATGCCGGGGTGGAGGTGGAGGTCGGATAACTCAAATACGAATTACCCAAAAATTTTGATATTTGGTATTTTACATTTATAGACAAATTGGAAGAGCTCATTAGATTTTGGTACAAATATCTTCACCGGAAGTAATATTTTTTGAAAAGTTAAAAGATTTATTGTCAAAAATTTCTATCAATTTGGATAAATATAATACTTATTTATTTGTAATGAGAATAAGAGGAAAATTTATTTTCAACTTTCGTTATAAAAAAGTTGTCTTTATCTGGTAGAATTAAAGAATTAAGAAATTTATCAGATAAAACGTTAAAATCTTTTAATCTATGATCGGTTTATTTTTGTTTCTTCGTAAAAAATATTGACAGGTGGGATGGGTGACACGTTGACACAAACACCATATACCTAAGTCATATTATGTGAGTTACTTAATAAATGTTGTAGTATAAACAATAATTTTCCCAAACATTGGGATTGGCGTCAAAATTAAATCAAGTAAAAACAAATATGTTTTTTTACATTTTAGGATATATAAAATACAATACAAAAAAGGAAGTATTTTGTTCGGGCTTTTAAAATTTTGGGAATGAGTGGTTTTAGTGACGAAAACTATAAACAGTACCTAATGAACAGAATATCTTAAGCGCCACTGACGATGATTGGGAAGGAAATAAAATGTCTTAAGCGCCATTTTAGTGCCAAATTATTTATTTTATATAAATTTTTCCTACAAATCAAGTAAAGTATACAAAATTACAAGTAAATGATCCAAAAACCCAATAAAAAATCACCAATCAGTTTTTTGCGTTTCCTGCGAAATTGACAAAGTGTTACTTACGATACTCTGCGTTTTTGGGGGCGATATATTATTAAAATCTAGCTAACAAAAGTTATTTATAAGTGACATAATTTCAAAATAACAAATATTCATATCAATCCAAGAGCGCTACCAAGTTTGCTATTACCCTTGCCTTTTGAATAATTACATAATCCAGTTATATCCGATAACAATGCACCTTGTGGAGAACCTCATCTACGAGTATCGCCAGCTAATTATGAGGGAATCCTGGCATTGAAATTTATGAAGAGTTCAATGTTTCAAGAATAAATTTCGTAGGCAATTTCCAGCCGCAACCAAGCGTTAGATATAATATGTTCGTTGCGTTAATTAACAGGATTTTTATATAACTCAGAGCTCTGCTACTGTTCAACTGTTCTAGTGTTCTCTCTCAACACGACTGTCTTCTTTTTACACTGTCTTTTGTTCTACACGACCCTCAACTGTTTATCTAGATCCTGGCGTTTTTCAAATTAAATGTTTACAATTTGTTTTAGGATTATGGAGCTATGTAGTTAATTCAAACAAAACATTATGAGGTACTTTTTCCTTAAAAATTGCTGAGTGCGTTATGTGACCGACTGTTGTTTTGGTAACTCAGGTTCGAATCTAGTCAGATATCTACACATTTCTTACAAAAATACAGAGTGATTTATAATTTCGTGCGTATATTTTAATGGCATATAGTGCTCAACTTAAGCCGCGTTCACAGTTAGAAATTTGTTGTAATTTGAAGAAATTAATTTGACTGTTCACAGTTCGAAATTTGTGTGTTTCCTGTTCTTTTCAGTGCCAGCACAGAGTGTCAGATTGTTTTTGTTGTTGGAAACGTGATAAAGAAAAAGGAAAACAGAAGAAGATTTTATAGATATAATTGCCAAATTTCCATGTTTTTTACGATAAAATAAATATATTTTTTCTCAGTTAATAGAACGAACCCTAAATTTTGAGCTTCACAAATTACACCGAATTTCACCAAATTTCGATCTGTGAACGCGGCTTTACGAAACAGGAAACTGGTGGAATTTTTTTTAAATTAGCAATTTTAGTTTCCAAGTTTTTTAATCAAACAGTTTTGAGTCACTGTTTTAATATGGAATTTTATAAATTTACTATTCTTGCCATTGCACTGTTAATTAAAATTTTATATTATTTCCATGCATTGACAAATATGTACGAATTTGTGAATCAACCTGTATATCAATATTGTTTGTTTCATTTACTTGTTGAGTAGTTGGTAGTTGCCCCATAGCTGACTTAGATTTGACCCACGCAGTTTCTGTTCAGGGTCAAACACTCTATAGCCTCGTTCACATTTAGTTTTAAGGATTGCATTTCTGTTTACGTTTAAGAAAGTATAAATTTATTTAACTAAATAAGAGCATTCACACGTCTCACTTTGAAGCACTGTGAATGCTCGTATTTAGTTAGATGTATTCAACTTTGTTAAACGTATACATAAAGGTAAATCTTAAAACAAAATGACTATGTGAATGAAGCTTATCCAGTGCAATAGCACGCCGATTTATGCTTATTAATTTATATATTAGGTATTACTTAATTTGCTGAAAGGTTTGTTTAATATTCAAACACATTATTTTTAATCAAATGTACATAAAGATATCAAAGGTCGAACTATATTTTAGTAAATTACCTATATGACAAGAAAGGTCAAAAATTATGATTTTTGCTAATAATAGATCGGTATTAAATTGACCAATAACACAATAAGCATTATTGAATCATTTGCAAATATAATAATTAATTAATGGCAAATGTCACTTAATACAATTTGAGTACCATCATAGTGTTAGCTCATCAAATATATCTATTAATTATGCTCTAATAATAATTGAAGGTTGATTGATTATCTACTGGTGAATAATGTATGGTCTGCACGTCAATTTGCTTAATTATTTGGTTGAATTGCAAAACAATACAACCGCATTGATCTTGAAATACTTTTAACAATTGAGTAATGTTTATATTATAAAAACAGATGCTAAACGAGTACGTTTGTTTCTAAAAAACAAAAATGGACGCATTGTTCCAAAACTAATTTTATTATATTACCGGCGGGCTTGGTCAGCCAAGCAAACCGAATTTTATTCTTAGAGATGTGTAATTATAATTATAATTATTTCGTTTGAATAGGATTCAACAAAAAGATGAACATGTTACAAGAATTTAATTGTGTTAATAATATAATAAACGAAACATGAAAATCTAAGCTAAAATATTTTAAATAATATAAATATGAATATCATGGATAGTACAATATATCTATTCTGTATATGTATTAGTATTATTTTATTAACAATACTGTAAGTAGGTAAAATAGTTACGAGTATTAGTTCAATTAAAGAGAAAAACGCTTCTTTTTCTCACTCGAGTTCGAAGATTGTGTCACGAGCGAAGCGAGCGAGGCAATTAGATCAGAGTTTCTAAAAACCTCCCTCTCATGTTAGACACAACATTTTTTTCACGACAATTTAAAAATATTGTATTTATATCCGAGTTGTCAGAACACAGAACTAGACGTTAGGCCTACTGTCAAAATAACGTTTAGAAATAATAAAGTTTTAGTTTGCAGTCAATGTGTCAAATTAAATTAAATTTGTCAAATTGTAAAAAATTGTGAAAAAAGAAATTATAAATAACACTGGTGATAACACTATACTTACTTTCCTTTCTAGAGAAGAAAACTTACTTTTCTCACTATTTCGCTAAAAGAAAATTGAGGTTTCTCCGGATGTTATGAAAAAATAATATTTCACTCAAGATAACTAATCTAAATCGAGGAATTTATTTCGTCACAAATTTTCCACCATCCTCTATTTAATAAATGACTATATTTTAGTATTTCGTATATGAAAAAAATTTATTCTGTCAGCTTTTTTCAATCCTGTTCGGACAAAATCATGCGATCAGATACTAATCGCAAAATTAATCGACAAATTATAAGAGTATTTTACATATGTTCCTAACTTCAACAAATTAATATATTTCATTTGATTAAAGGATTAAAGCAAATATTTTTCAAAACAGATTGCTTCATTTTATCAAGGCGTATTTTTTCAGAAATTACTCCGCACACGTCATTGTTGACCAATTAGAATGCTTTATTTGTTCGAAGAAGGCAGTTTTTCATGCATCAAATTTTGGATAAAACCACAATACAGTACAATATCGTTACCTCTTGTTGGTATCTATATCTATTGAAAATTTCGACAATTTTTTAACGGTGATGCCGCCGAGAAATTTCTCGTCTCGGAGAATTCTCGAAACTAAAACTTTGAGTTAATTCTCCTCGAAAATGTGAAAATATTTTGTTATTTTATTTTGTTCGTAACATGTTTGGTTTTGATATAAATATTTTTATTTTTTGAACTAGAATTGTGTGCAAATCGGTGCAAATTTTGCATAAATGTACAAAAAAGTTCCTAAACAAATGGCAACGAAATTTCTTCGAGAAATTGAGACGAGGCTAGAATCGAATTCTAAGACAAGAATTGAACAGTCGACAAATGACCGAGACAAGAATACTTAAATTTATCGTCTCGAAAATTTGAAACGAGACGAGAATTGATTTCTCGTCTCGTCTCACGGCGTCACTATTTTGTTCGTTACTGTTACTACCCAACATCTAATCGTAATTTCACCGATTAGTTCATAGCTATTATTATATTTATGATAAATGGCATAATTTTTTATATTCAAGAATCTGTATTTTCGCAATTGAAAGAATCCTTGCGCGCACGCTAGCTAAACTTGACTTCACGCTATTACTGCTTCCAATAATTAACTTAACGAAGCGTTTTAATTATTGTGGAGTATTTCACATAATTAACCAAGGTTACGACTTAAATAGTTCAATAACACGCCGCCATTTTGTGCGACGAGACCGTGGTTCTTGGATTTTATTCATGTAATTAATTCGTTAATGTGTGGCAGACTTATTAATTACATAAACCGGATATACGCATGTGTTAGCTGAAATAAATTATTTTGGAGGAACTTACAGAATATTTTATGAATAAGAATAAGAATTAGTGAGTTTAAGGTCCTCTTAATGGGGGGCTTGGACTGGAACGGACCCTTCTTTCTCACACACAAATTGATTGTATTTTTAAAATGTGAACAGTCGTTTTAACAGACTTTGTCGACCTGTATAAAGTTATTTTTAAAAACATTGCAATGTTTAATGATGTAACTATGGTGATAGAGAATTGACATTTGGAAATGTCAAATTTTTGCGTATTGGTGTTTATTTTATTAAAATCTTCGTATAATAAGTTAGTCGTAGCGTAGATAAAGTACAGTATACAACTCGCTATAATGGCAATTATTCCCTCAGATGATAAGAACCCTCGCTCGTTTTGCTTGCTCGTGTTGTAAACTTCATCTTCAGGAATAATATCATCCATTATAGCGTCGTTGTATAATATACTATTAAAAGAAAAAATTCACTAGTGGCTAATGTGCCACATTATTCAAATACAAGTATATACCTACCTAGTGATGCTGCCGAGACGAAAAATTTTTCGTCTCATCAAGAAATTACGAGACGAGAACCAATAAATTTCTTGTCTCAGATTTTCGAGATAAAACGAGAATTCAAAACTACGAGATGAGAAATGATTACTTATCGAGAAATAGCGAATTTTCGAAACTTAAACTTTGATTTTATTCTCTTCGAAAATGTGAAAATATTATTTTATTTTGTTCGAGCATTCTCGAAATTAAAACTTTGATATTATTCTCTTCGAAAATGTGAAAACATTTTGATATTTTATATTGTTCGTAACATTTTATGGTTTTGATATAAATATTTTTATTCAATTTTGACGTTTTAAACTGCTATTATTAACTCCATAGCAACAACTTTAAATAAATGTTTATTCACAAGTGAATTAAATTTTTTTAAATCACTCAAAACATTTTTAAATCACTCTGACGTTTTAAACTGTTATTATTACGTCAAAAATTCATAAAAACAATGACAACTTGCCACTAACGACTACTTTGATTAGTTTTTTTTTTATGTCAAAATAAATTTATAATTCATATATATGAAATAATTTCGTCAAAATTGAATAAAATATTGTATAAACCACGTGAGATACGAATGTTTATTCACTCGAAGAAATTATCCCACTCGCCCTTCGGGCTCGGGGGCTAAACTTTCTTCTCTTGAATAAACATTCATGTATCTCACTTGGTGTATAATTATACACCAAGTGAGATATCTATTATTTTTTGAACAAGAAGTAAGTGCAAATTTAACAGAAATGTACAAAAAAGTTCCTAAATTCACCTCTAGGTTTTCGAACAGATGGCAACAAATTTTTTTCGAGAAATTGAGACGAGCCGAGAATCGAATTCTTTGAGACAGGAATTGTATAGCCAAGAAATGACCGAGACGAGAATACTTAAATTTCTCGTCTCGTCTCATCTCACGGCATCACTAAGCTCAAATATGTCGATTTTCACAAAATTTATTAAAATTGTTTTATATTAGTTTTCACAAAATTTATTTAAATTGTTTTAAGTATATTAATTTTCACAAAATGTATTAAAATTGTTTTATATTAATAGCTAACAGCAAAATATTGAAAATTTTAATTTTTTTTATTTTGCTGATAAAAATTAATTTTAAAATTCAATTTTGAGACCGAAAAGCTTAAAATTCGTCGATTTTCACTGTGAAAAAATTCTGATGGTGCTATCATCTCAAATTTACTGAATTTTTTTATTAATTTTTAAAAGCAAAATAAAAATACTTAAAAATTTCAATATTTTGATGTTAGCAATTAGTAAAAAACAATTTTAATAAAATTGAGATCATAGAAATTTTCAATCAAAATCGACATATTTGACCTCTTCACAGCATCCTAAAAATAGAGTACCTATTTGACTAAACGGTTTTACGTGCATTAACAAGAACATTGATTCTATGTCCGATAACTGACAGCAGTTCATGAAATTGATCATCCGTCAATTCGTTTCTGCTATGTGAACTTGGTTTACAATAAATTATTATTATGGGTAGGAACAATTGCGAAAATACGATGACATAAAATATATAGTTTAAGTGCAAGTGATTGTCAATTGCGTTCTCCTAAAAATTGTTTAAATTCCATCAAGTTTTGTATTGAATTTAAGACAAAATGTTGAAGAATTCTTGTGTATACCACAGAAGATTTTTGTGGCAGTATAACTTAATTTTTATCAAATTGAAGTCAACTATTAATACCTACAATGGTACTGGATTTATTTACTTTTTATTGTTTGCTTGTAAAACATTTCAAATTCTTCAACAAGCAAATGTGTTCGAGCAAAAATGTGTCTCATATTTCTCCGAGTATTTCTCTTAGCGTAGCGCGTGTGCATTCATTTCATTATCCTCAGAGCTTATTTTAAATCTGGTTGTTGAATCCAAAACATCCAACCCTTTATTTAACTACTAATCTTACTTCAAACAATTTAATTCTAACTCATACTGAGACAAGAGGTAAATACTTAAGGTCCAGTAATCCGCATTTAAAAATAATTCCTTGGCAAAAAATGGCCACAATTTCACACAAAGCCTTCTAATGCGCTTACCTATGAAATCTCAGCCAAATAGAAACAACATCAGCTCCGGAATAAATAATTACGTTCCGGGACCGGAAAAACGAAATCCGGAGACCGGGTGCTGGCCGGGCCCTGGAAGAATCCGGAGAGAAGTGGTTCCCAAACAAATCAATCTAAAATCAAAATACATACATACTTACTTATCTCTCACTTTCAACAAAAACAATTACTAGAATTCAGTCAACTTTATTTGATTTATTTCAACCTCAACCGGTTTCACACCCCACCTGGGTCATCATCAAGAGCTACAATTAAAATACAGAAAAATTTTATTAAAAAACTGAAATTATTACAAACTATTATTATATATTAGGTATATATTATTATATTATATTCAATATTTCTTATAGTAAAAATTTCCAGTAAATTTTTTATGTCTTCCTAGTATGTAATAATTAGGGCATTAAGAAATTACTACTTATGTCAATATTGAAACATCACAAAGCGAAATATTTTAAATTAAATAATAACACATAAAATATTGTGTGTATGCCACCGGCATCATTGATGTTTATAACCCTCGGGCTATATACAGACCCTCGGGCCAGAGGCCCTTGGGCTTGTAAACATGTCGCCCTCGTATGAGTATATAAACATCATCGTAATGCCCTTACATAAATAACGAATATAACCATGGTTACTATTATTGTAATCTATTGGTCGTTATTTGTGTCATCCGATTTTTATATTAATATCGTAAATCGAATGCAGGGATATAATAATTATAATTATTTCCATGCAATTGATAGTAGACGATAACCTGAATTGGAATGTTGTGTGTAAAGTTTTGGAAGCTTCCACGTAGGGTGAAACATCAAACTTGAATTAAATATAGCACGTAGCGACGTAGCGATGGACATAATCCTCCGGTAGTCGGTACATTACCGGACTTGAGGTTCCGGGCTTCAGATTCAAGGCCTGCTGCGTAGCGCACAATAAAACCCTCAGTTTTGATGGAAATACCGCCGCCGATTAAATAAACATGAGACCGTTTTATCTTATATCGCAAGATAACAATTACGTAGATTTTATACGCATTAGTATAATAATGCCCTTTCCAAACTATTTCATATATTGCTTACTTTTATTGATTGTATAATGAAATTTTTGTTGCTATAAGAATGGTCACTCAGACTAGTGACAAAAATTTTCATTATTAAATTAAGTTATAGTCCATCCAGCGAATCAAGCGATGGTATCACTATTGTTACTTAATTGTGACGGCATCGGTTGGTTCGCTGGATGAAATAAAAAATAAATTATAGAATATTTTTAAAATAAAAGGAGATTCAGCCTAAATCAATTATTACTGTATTTTTTATTATTAGGCGAGTTTACTAAAGGACAAGTGCGAAAATAGTACTTTATACTATTTTTTCTATTTGGTGTCTTTTTAATATTAAAATTTAAATTATACTTCCACAATATACACAAGTCGATTTACGGCAATTTATGTGTGTAACGTTTTAATTGATGACATTAATACTGTCACTGTAAAAGTATACAAGATGTTTCATAACATAGGACAACATTTTAAAGTGTATATACTGTACCACGTGCTGATCATGAAACAAAAAGAATTTTTTTTAAATTCGCAAAAAACCTTCATCATATTTCAAGCAGAAATATTTTCTTTGCCACTGGGCGGTAGTTGTTTTTAAGATATTTTTTTTCAAATCTTCTACAATGAACTAAATTGTTAATATCTGATACTAATAAATGTCAAATTATCAAATATAATCATCAAAACAGTGATACTTAAAATGTACACACGTCAAGTAAACTACCCTTAACTTAACGAATTTTTTTAAAATCTTTTTATTTCATGATCCGCATGTCGTATAACATAATTAGTCCAGTCAATGAGTGCTCAAAAGAGGGGTGTAGAGTGCATGGAATATGCGATAATTTTTGACTTCAGGAATTTGTTAGGAGTAGTTAGTAGGTAAACATACTAAAAGTCCCCACCCATGGGAGGTGAGCTAAAGGAGGGAGGGGGGTTGAAAGTTCCCATTTTTGGGTTTTTCGCTTATATCTCGGAAACGGTGCATGTAGGAAAAAAATGTTTCACATAAAAATGAAAGCTAATTAAATTTCCTATAAAATTGTTTATATACATATTTGTCGAATTTCTAACGGTTTCCGAGATATACGTTATTGAAAATCGATAATTTTCGTTAAAATAATTTTTATCCACTCTTTTTGTCGAACATTTGCTTCTAGTGCCACTCACGATAGTTTCTCAGAAAAATTGCCTAAAACTAAGTTGTAGAAAATTAAATTTCCTTCAATTTGACACTTTATCTTCAACCAATCAAAAGTTATAGAATTTCTAACATGTACGCTCAATTGGCAGCCAACGAGCAAATAGTACAGTAATATTAGCTCCAAAGCCGGAAATTTAAAAAAATAAAGGTTTGAGTGCTCCAAATTGTTCATTAGCCTTGGCTCTAAATGTGGTAAAAAGTCTTCGAAACCATATTGTCGGGTTTGGCATCGGTGGTGGGGGGAGAGAGAGGGGAAAGTGCCAGTACCGTATGTTTTCTCACAAAAACGAATGTAACTTTTTAGCAGATAAGAATATCGACTTCCGGTTTGAAGCATTCGATTCTGCAGACTTTTTTCTATCAACAATATAATTTTGTAAACTTTTGGAGGCCCTATTTTAGCCACAATTTAAACAAAGAAAATAATTGAGTTTTAATATTTTTTCAAATTCTTGTATTTAATCCACTCTACTTTCTGTACGAACTAACATATCGACTTCCGGTTTCCAGCATTGGATTCCTCGGACTTATTTCTGTAAGAGTCATTATAACAAAAACTTCTAAAGAGCTTTGTTGAGCTGAAATTTGAGGAGAAAAAATAGTGAAATTTGAGTATTTTTTTGTTTACTGTGTTTAATCTACTATAATATCTAAATAAATAAAGAAATGGACTTGCGGTTTTAAGATTTAAATTTTCAAAATAATTCTATATAAAACGTTATAAACAAAAAGTCGATATATGAACCCATTTATAAATGATAAATGATTAAAAATAATAAATAAATAAAATACTCAAATTTCACTATTTTCTCTCTTCAAATTTCAGCTCAACAAAGCTCTTTAGAAGTTTTTGTTATAATGACACTTACAGAAAAAAGTCCGAGGAATCCAATGCTGGAAACCGGAAGTCGATATCTTAATTCGTTCAGAAATTAGAGTTGATTAAATACAAGAATTTGAAAAAATACTAAAACTCATTTATTTTCTTTGTTTAAATTGTGGCCAAAATAAGGTTTCCAAATGTTTACAAAATTATATTGTTGATAGAAAAAAGTCTGCAGAATCGAATGCTTCAAACCGGAAGTCGATATTCTTATCTGCTAAAAAGTTACATTCGTTCTTGTGAGAAAACACACGGTACTGGCACTTTCCCCTCTCTCTCCCCCCGCCACCGATGCCAAACCCGACAATATGGTTTCGAAGACTTGTTACCACATTTAGAGCCAAGGCTAATAAACAATTTGGAGCACTCAAACCTTTATTTTTTTAATTTCCGGCTTTGGAGCTAATATTACTGTACTATTTGCTCGTTGGCTGCCAATTGAGCGTACATGTTAGAAATTCTATAACTTTTGATTGGTTGAAGTTAAAGTGTCAAAAGTGTATATTAAATTGAAGGAAATTTAATGTTCTACAACTTAGTTTTAGACAATTTTTCTGAGAAACGATCGTGAGAGGCACTAGAAGCAAATGTTCGACAAAAAGAGTGGATAAAAATTATTTTTACGAAAATTATCGATTTTCAATAACGTATATCTCGGAAACCGTTAGGAATTCGACAAATATGTATATAGACAATTTTATAGGAAATTTAATTAGCTTTCATTTTTATATAAAACATTTTTTTCCTACATGCACCGTTTCCGAGATATAAGCGAAAAACACAAAAATGGAACCTTTCAACTCCCCTCCCTCCTTTAGCTCACCTCCCATGGGTGGGGACTTTTAGTATGTTTACCTACTAACTACTCCTAACTAATTCCTGAAGTCAAAAATTATCGCATATTCCATGCACTCTACAATATATTCATTGACTGGACTAAATATAATTTTCAACATTAAAAGTTAAGTTTACCTTCACACATATATTTTTTTTCACTTTTTTGTCCGAATTCAAACATACTCTTGATTGAATATGAATTTTGATGAAAAATATATGGGTGTACGGGTTCACCCCTACACATAGGGGTGAATCCGGACGCTATATAACAAAAAAAAATGTGTGATATACTTAAAAAATATATACTTTTTCAACGCAAGTTTATTTTAGAAGTATGCTAATGTCCAAATTATTTTTTTCAATTGCAACAAAAATAAGCAAGTGAATTGCAAAAAACCTTAAAAAGCGTCCGAAATCACCCCAAGTTACGGTATAACATTTTTCTCCAATGTCATTAGTTCGCCCAAAAAAGCGCTGGTTGTTTTAAAGGAAACACCTGTATACACTTTTAAAGTTAGCGAAGCAGTTTCCGCCAAAAATTAATTATAATCATTAATATTGTATACAATTTGAAATTCTTTAGCCCAGCCATCTTTCATTTCGCTTACTGTACGTGTAACGTGTACATCTCGGTGCAAACTAGCACTGCACAAACTAGAACTTCTCTAACGCCCAGTAACTCGTCCAATTTTCCCTGTCCGTCAGTAACTCACGATTCTCCAGACATATCATTACATTCGTGATTCAAGTCCATGATACACATCTCTAATTTTCATACCGTTCCTTCTAGTTGGCTGTGAACAACATTCACATTCACTTGTTTCTTGTCTCGACACACTGCGGTGCGTTTCCCTGCGGCGATCGCGCCCGATCTCACCCGAGCATGCACGAGTGCGTCAAGGTACAATTAAGACGGGTGCATTGTCTTTAGATGCCTATCGCATTAATGATGCATTTTTATGCAGAGAAATATTATGTGAAATTTAATTGGAAAATGAAATGGGTGATGAGCTAATTAGAGTGCATTGGAAATGTTAAATGCAGTAATGCATTTCACTTATACGTGATATACTTTTCTAATATTTAATAACTTTCGACTTTTTATCACTCTATTTACAAATTTGTTTAGAAATCTGTAACATCTATTTAAAGAAATAACTTCTACAATAATTAATAAACAACATTTTTTAAGAAGCTTAAAGACTCATTCACATTAGCGTTCTGTTTTAAGATTTACATTTAAGTTTACGTTTAAATTCATATAACTAAATACGAGCATTCACACTTCCCACTTTCAAGCACTGTGAATGCTCACATTTAGTAAGATGCATGAAATATAATATATGACAGGAGTGGACACTAGGACGGATGAAGTGTGCTCTTTTTGTTTACCTTTTAAAGAGAGATAGGAAATATGGGCCAGCTCGGAGCAAGCATTCTATGACGATAAACAACTGTAACGATGGTAATGCACGGGCCCAATATTAATCTTTCTCTCTCTCACAGTTTAAACAAAAATATTGCAAACCTACAGTATTGCCAAGATACGGAGTGTACACTCCTGTGTCTATATTATACTTCGTGGTAATATGTATGCAAACATTCTTAACGTAAACATAAATCTAAACCATAAATGAGGCTTAACTGATATGAAATGCAATAACTAGGCCTGTCAAAATCGAGAAAAATTTGAAACCGGATATACCAGGTGTTCCAAACAATGGTCCACTTGAAAAAACTATTTATTAATAAAACAATCGTTTTGAAATTTTAAATGAGTAAATAGGCATAAGGAGACATCAAAATAAATATTAATGTCAAAAATATTACTTCCGAAAAAAAATAAAATCAAGAAAGGTTACAAAATTTGCCATTTTTTTGTAAAAACAGTTGACATGCGATATGTAAAAATAATTATTAACAATCATTCAATGGTCTAAAATGTGTGACACGAAAATGATGGTCACTATGAACATCTTCTATAATTTTTTAATTTAGTTTTTTTGTTTGTATTTCATTAAATAATACTTAAACCTTTTATAGTTTATTTATTTTTGTGAGATATTTTGTATCAAATCTAAACTTGTGATACATCTTTGGATTTAGACTTATTATATACCTAATGTAGAATTGAAATATGTAAAAATATATAGGAAGTTCCATTTGAAATAAGAAAGTTGATGTGATTTCTGGTATCCGATATTTGGATATCAGGTATCTCCATATTTAGTTTTCAAGATATACGAAATCCGTATGTACAACAAACTGTGGTTGTAACATGGGCTGCTTGTAAACGTAAATAAATAAATATTTTCATGCATAAATAAAAATTCAAGCTTATAAAGTGTTTTCTGTTCAGTACAAAATTCAGCTTAATTTACAAACCTTTAACAAGATTTAAAAAACAAAAACCATTTTGTAATGAATAACCCTAAAGCTAAGCAAACCAGCGCAAACGAAAATTCTAAACGAGTCATTCGATATTTTGGGTAAATATTCGAAAGGTATTTCATAAATAATTACTCAAAAAGTATACAAACAAATTTTTACCCTTGGACGAATTCCATTGATGTTGGGAAAATATTAATTCGTTTGGAATTTCAGAAAAAATAATGGAATTCGCATCCGCGAAGAAGGTGGGGGGGTCGAGACGTATTTATCTCGCAGGAAACAAATGAACACGATACGCAGGAAGCGATGTGCGATGCGATGGTGTTCGGTGACCGTTCCACGCCTACTGCGAATGCTTTGTTAACAAATTAAATTGCACCCTTATCATTGTCTAATTTACAAAACGTGTTTTGGGGGATATAATCAACCGAAATGAAATATTTACTTCCATTACGCCAATTTCTGTCCCTGCCTATTAGACGAACGATGACGATGGACCTTTTGTCCTAATGGCCGAACAACAATTTTCATCAAAATTGATATTAATTTAAACGAAACATAGACATCTGCGAACTGAATAAAAGCCAACACGACCTTTATAAAACAATGATTCGGTCAACACTTACAGTAGGGACGCGAAATAGAGATGGCTGGACTTTCTTGAAATAGTTTATAAAGAAGTCGGCCAGCTCGGTTTTTCACTTGTCCCTTATCCGGGCAAGCTATTTTACTAACTCTGACTTACCGGAGAATCTGATAGACTCATATTGTTTATTGTTTTGTTTTAATGCAATTATTATTTAACATTTTTAATAAAATTTAGGTTATAGATACAAATATTGTTATGTTAAGCATACATTTTTGTATATAATACCTAGGTACCTATTTAACTTAAGAAGTTTAAAAAATTTACCAGAGGCGGATCTAGAATGTAAAAAATAAAGTCATATTGTCAACAGAAACACAATATTCATTAAAAACAGTTTGGGTATCACTAATTTAAATAATATTTTGAGCACAATATTCTTATGGAGGAATAAACTAAACCTGTTGAACTAGGAACCGATGTTTGCAAGTTCAATATTTCGTAGTGCATGTATTAATGTTTATATGTTAAAATTAAAAATTTTGTGTATATATTTTGATATATTTAAATGTAGAAATGTCTATAAATTGCTATAATGCGTAAAATGATATAAAATTATTAACGACTAGTTTAAATTTAAAGTGTAGTGCCATAAACAATTTAAAGACTTTCTGCAAAACCTAGTTATATAGGATGCAGAGTACACTAAAGGTTAGCATTTTATTTAAGCTAGCAGGATTCATTGGACAGGATAAATATGGAAAAAAGGCTAATATAATGAACTGCCCTATTGCCGAATTTGAGACTCTAGGTATATTTATTTAAATAATTATAAGTGTTGCCAGCATGTAGAATGACAAAAAAGATTTATTCTTAAATAAAAATAAATTACAAAATTTAGTTTTTATTTTGGAATATAGGTAGTCTCAAGAAGGGGCCAATAGCCTCCCCCTTGGATCCACCCCTGGAATTTGCATCCATCAAATGCATGCAAATGCATCATGGTTCCTAATGAATTTTTAAAAAATATAAATTAGACAAGTATACACACCTAAATATCAACGATAAAATTTATGTCAGTTATGTTCACGTCCGTAGCCCTTAAACACAATATGAGTTTGATAGACTCACTGGTCCGCCTGCGTTATAAATTTTGAAATTGTTTATTTATAAATAATTACCAAGAAAAAAAAGTTTATTTATCATCAAATACAACATAACACATAAATAAGATATTTCTAAAAACGGCATCGAATATATATTTCCGGATTATGAGTGTAATAGCTAATGAGTCCGTTGGACTCATCTCGCCCGAATAAGGGTTAACTCAGGTGCCTGCAGATAAGTAATAAATTGGCGAACTTTGACTTAGCTCTGTTTAGAATATAATGCACATTATTTCTCTCCCTTTGCGTTCTGACCAACTCTGATGGCTGCACGAACAGTAAATACTTTGTATGATTTAAGTAACACTGAAGAAACGATTTGCTTTTCAAAAGTATCTTGATTACAAAAATTTTACAAAAATCGTTTTATTTATAAAACTTCAACCTCTCGTATTTTGTTAACCAAAACCTTTTTTGCTTAAAGCCCTGTTCACACGAGGATTCTTTGAAGATTCTATCAAGAATTTAATCTTCAATGAGTCTTGGAAAATAAGAATTTATAATTTATTGATTGCTTCAAAACCGTACATTTTTTTAAATCCAAGTTTCAGAATCTTGAAAGAATCTTCTTAGAATCCTCGTCTGAACAGGGCCTGAAATAACTTCAGGAATAAGCTGTTAAAATTTGTTACACTCGATCTGAAACACCCTGTATATTAAATATTAATAATTGATCATAGATTTTGGACGTTTTTGTATAATGACACAGCACAATCGCATATTTTGTGTGTGAAAAAGGTATAAATCACATTTTGTCAAATAGTTCTTATCAAATTTCCAAGAATTTCCTTATCGTAGTTCTTCCTGCTTATAAACTGCAACTAATATTTACTCTGTTTTAGCTGTTTAATTTTAGTGCTCATTTTTAACAGTAATGTTTTTAATTTATATGAAATGTGCCTCTGGTGATTCAGTTTTCAGGTGAGATTATCGCATATACAAAATTAAATTCTAAAATATTCGTTTTATGCTAAGTAATCAAAAATTTTAATCCACGTGAAAAATATTTGATATTAAAATTACATTTTTTCATCCTAATATTAACAAAACGGAACACCATTTTGATACAATTACACATTTATTATTATCTTTGGTACTCTGATTATTTTGAATAATAATCAGTTTTTTACAAAGTTTCGTACGACAAATCAAATTATTTTTTGAAAACAAAACAATTAGCAGATTTTTTGCCACGCTAAAAACAAAAACAGCAAGAAACAAATGTGAAAATTAAACAAACGCAGGGATATTTTTGTAGTAGAATTTTTCACGGTGCAAATGGGAAAAATGATATCTTTTTTATTTCAGTTTTGTTGTTAAATACATTTACTTGGTAATTATTATTTAAATAATATATTAGTAGATATTTTATTTTACAAATCATTTTGCGGCGATATGGGGGCAAATAATAATCTAATAATTTGGTTTTCGACAATTTATACTTAGTGAAATCTAAATTGGATAATTGTCCATAAACATAATAAATTTCTGATTAAATTAAAAACTTAACCAAATTGTAGAAAATTCAACAATTTTAATAAGAATTTAATAAAAATTTGACAAAAAAACATTAAATTCTAATTCTGAACCGGTTCACAACCAAAGGCTCGGCGGTTATGGGTTTGTCAAATTATTTTTTAACGATTCGGCTTGGTTCGCGGTTCTCTAGAATGGCTGCGGTTCGTTCCGAATCCGAATCCGAATTTATTGTAACTACACCACATAAAAAGCATTCGTTTTGCAAGAATTGAGTACTAACTTTTTTCGCGAGATATATTTTTGATCAAAAAACGAACTTTTTGTCACGTGACGGTCAATCATTTATGATCGCTGTGTATAAATTTTTTTCGCCTTGGGAACTTTTATGGTCTTTGCCAAAATTGTAAAAGTTTTTTAACAAATAAATTTGGAGTTAAATTTAAAAATCCCAGGTACATTTCTGTTCGCGAGGCAAAATTAAAATTGTAGTGTAACCGTTAATTTAACCTGTAATGAGTCGACGGTCATTTGTACATGACCCAGTGGATTTTCATTGGCAGATCAAATTTTATTATTGGAATAATGTAAATGTGCCCGATGCGGTGTCTGTTCGTTACGCACGACGTCCATAGGCGCACGAAGAAATTTTCCAGAGAGGGTCCTAAAAATAAAATTACACATATAAGAAGCAAGAATTTTTTCCCACGGAGCTTTAATTTGATAATACACTTAACATAATTTATATAATTCGAGAGACAATTGCATAAATGGCATTTTTACATTTCTACTGAATTTATCTAATTTGAATAATTTATTTAAAAAAAACAATAAATTATCGATCGTTTATATGTTACTTTTTATTCTTGTACTAGAATTCCAGAGCTATAATTTAATACTACATATTCGATAACATTTTAATAATACAAAATTTCAATTAATAAAGTTGGTTTCACTGGTTTTATAAAACTTTTTTGCTCAAAATCTTGAATATATCAGTATTCCAACGCGTTTTTTAAGGTGTTCAATATCCATACAGATACATAGACACACAGACCCACAAACCGACATTTTTTAAATCACGATTTTTAGGTTCATATAGGATCTAATTCATGAAGCTTCTTCAAAATCTCTAAATGTCAAAGAATCACGATAACAATACTTCTCCCTATAATATACTTTTATGTGGGCCAAGGGTGGGCCAGTAAAAATTAAAGTGGTCTATACTTTTTATAGTAAAATTTTTGTTTTCAAAATACCAGAAATACGCTCGGCGAAGTGAGGCGAAATTTTTTTTCAATGCTGAAGAATTATTTGACTTAGTTCCTCCTGAAATTAATTTCGTACAAAGAGATATGATATCAAATATTTATGTATAGATAAAGATTGCACGAGCACTCAAACTGACAAGTTAATACTTTATATCTATTCAATCTATATCTATATCTATCCGCTATTCAAATTCATAAACATTTTTTTGCCTCAATTAAGTATAAATCTATATCTCTTCCCTAGTATTATGTAAGACATTATTAAATATTTTATACATATGTATCTCTTTCGTAAACTAATGTAAAAATATTGTAAAATTTTTGGGTGGGCCACGGGGTGGGCCAAGACTTTGCAGATCACCGAAGCCCACCCTTAGTTACGTCCCTGATAATATAGACCGGGGAAGTAAAAATGAGTCTTATTGTGTTGTTCAACAAGTAATAGTATATTGCATACCTAGCAGAAAATACTGGAATAAGCTTTCCTGCGAGGTTTGAGGATTGTATACTATTTTACTCACTATCCAATTAATAATTTGCGCGTTTTAAACATAATTTTATTAGTATTTTTGATAGTTTTATTATAATTTGTTCAATTTGTTTAGCCGACTTGAAAGACAAAGTTGCTAAGTAGCCGGAAAAATATTTCCAGCTAGCTGGGAAGTGAAGTTAACAATTACTCGCTTCCCAACTGTCTAAGGTTAGAAATGAATTACTAACCGATAGTTAGTACAAATATTCTAACCAACTTCTCTTTGGGCGCCTATGCTTCGGCCCAGTTTCCAACGTCCGTACACTCTAAAAAATATAGTCTTAAATTTAACACTAAACTAACCAAAAATAGTGTACCATCGAGGACAGAATATTTAGTGTTAACTTTTACTTTTCCAAGAATGGTTAATTTTAGTGTACTTTAACGAAAGCACAAACGGTTAAAAGTTACACGTTGAGAGTGTAAAATTTTTAGTGTAAAATATTAGTGTTACTATATAGTGTTAAAATAGGGTAAAATAAAAAGTAGGATTTGATGCAAAATATATTATAAATTTAATATTACATCCAGATTAAGTATACATTAGGTTAGGTACCTACAATATACAGTAGACATATTATGTATAGTTTATAGAAATATGTATAATAATTGAAATACGTAATAGGATTGAAATAAGGTTATGATCGCTTTTGCTGGATTACATTGCTTCACACATGGGATCGGTGTTTTATTATCGATGACTCGTCGATGACAAGAAAATAGTTTGTTAGGTATATCTCCGGGAATCGATCCTTCTGCGATTAGAAATGGTTGATTGGTTGTTTTTTTAGTATATCCTTTTCTAATTTGATAAATTATTCTGTAAAATATGTATTAAAAATAAATAAATTAATTAAATAACATGAATTTTCTAACTTACTAGTTTAAAAAGAATTATTTTTCCGGCTTTTCCCAATAGATTCTTTGGATCTTCGTGTTGTAGCTGGTAACATCTCAACTGAAGCAAACATGGGCGCGGGTAAAATGGTCACATCCACATTAAAATATCTTCACGTGCAGTCACAATAATTAGGTTTATGCACCATTCCAAAATATGAAAGTATAGCAAAAAGATCAAACACTAAAACCAAATGAAACGTATAAAAACTAAACACAAACAACAAATATACTAACCCACGCCACTACGTCTGATCTGTATACCAACTCTGTGCATGAACAACGTGACCAGAACTTTGAAGGGTATTTTTACACTGAACGTGTTACTCTAATGTTTTATAACGGTAATATTACACTATCTTTAGAAATATCACACTGAAATAATTACTTTCGCACTATTATTGTGAAAAGTTCCATATCTAGTGTAAAATATTACACTAATTCTTAGTGTACTTTTACCACATGCGTAGTGTAAAATGTAGTGTGGTTTTAACGAGTTTTTAGTGTAAAAATTAACACTAAATTTTTAACCAAAGGCACAAGTTTAATTTACACGCATGCATTTTTTAGAGTGTATGTTCGTACGTGCGTATGTGCGTGTGTTTGTGTGTTAGTTCGCTATCTCCCCGTGCGCAGAAATTGATCGACACTAATTTTTTAGTGCATCATGCAGTTGCTTTTATTTGTTGTTGCCATTCGGATTATGTTTGCTTTTACTGCAACTCTGTTGCTTCGGATGTAAAGTTTATATTTATGTCCAGTTTAATCGAACGCCGGAAGCAAATACCAGATGACGATTCATGTCCTAGGATACTCGAATATTTTCAATTAAATAATCCAAATAGAAACATCAAACATTGCAAGAAGTAAAAGTGGAAAATAGTTAAACTAAGTAATCATAACATAAATATATATTAACAAATATTTTAATTATTGTTATAAACAAATTTTTGAATTCAAGATTTTTCTGGTAGATGTTCGTAACTAAGACGAGTGCTCTTGGTCCTAGAACACTTCCTTGAGGTACTCCATTCAACTTTATGTACATTATAGCATTATCTGTTCCGATCGTGGCTGTGAGTTACGGTTTAGCTCACGATTGTGGATAAGTAATTTAAGCTTTAAATGGTGTAAAGTGTATAGTTAAGAATTAAACAGTATGGTCTTATTCCTAGGTGGTCTTTGCAGGAATGAGTTATACGGTATAACTCACGGCTGTAGATAATTTAAGTTATGAAGGTTGTGAACGGTGCTCTTTGCAAGAGTGAATTTTCTCACTCGCTACATTTTATGCTGGATTTTAGTAGGTAGATGGGGCTCTTCAGCCTCTAGCAGGAGTAGAATGACCGTGGATTATTCACAGCTATAGATAATTGAAACTATGGTATGATGGGTTGTAAGTATAGTGCGGTGCGCGACTTGCCGGTTGTAGATCAGATCTTAAGCCTCTAGCAGGACTAGAATGACCGTGGGTTATAACTTTATTACTCACAGTTATAGATAATTGAAGCTAGGATAGTAAGTATGATAAGAATTTTTATAATAGCTTGGTGCGCGACTTGCCGGTTGTAGATAAGATCTTAAGCCTCTAGCAGGAATAGAATGACCGTGGGTTATAACTTTATAACTCACAGTTATAGATAATTGAAGCTAGGATAGTAAGTATGATAAGAATTTGTATAATAGCTTGGTGCGCGACTTGCCGGTTGTAGATCAGATCTTAAGCCTCTAGCAGGAATAGAATGACCGTGGGTTATAACTTTATTACTCACAGTTATAGATAATTGAAGCTAGGATAGTAAGTATGATAAGAATTTGTATAATAGCTTGGTGCGCGACTTGCCGGTTGTAGATTAGATCTTAAGCCTCTAGCAGGAGTAGAATGACCGTGGGTTATAACGTTATAATTCATAGCTATAGATAATTGAAGCTAGGATAGTGCGTATGATAAGAATTCGGTGCGCGACTTGTTGTAGCGTCGCGTTGTCTCGCATGCATCAGGTTGCGACCGCCGGCACCGGCAGGTGGGGGCAGGAACCACGGCTTCGTTGCGCACGCGCACCGCGCACCACGGCACGTCGCACGCTCGCTCGCCCGGCAAGCCGATCAGTCCGGGCAAGTCAGCCTTCAGAAGCAGTGGTCTTGCTTGTGTCCTCTCTATCACGACTTTATCTGCCTGCCTTGAACCTCAATCATCCCCAACCCGCTCTTGTGCTGTCCACCGCTCTGGTAAGAACTTCCACTTCGTGACTTCTTTCGCTCTCTTAGAAACTCCTCGAGTACAAAACGTTAATCAAATCATATCTTTGTTGTGATTTTTGTGTAAGTAAAACATTACTTTGTATTTTTGACACGGGGTATAAATTCCTCGGTCGGACAAGAATTTCAAGACAATCAGTAACGTTAATATAAGTAAGTAGTCAATGTAAGTGTAGAGTTTCTTGAACCCTGATCGCGGGTACAGTGTTCTTAGTGTTATTGTTGTTGTTGTTGTTGTTGTTGTTGTTGTCAATAGTTTCCTACGCGATTCAATTACCAGTGTCGCAGACAATCACTCGTTAGAGTAAGCGTTATCTTAGTGTGTGAGTGTGGGGTAAGATTGTCACGACGTATTTTCAATACAGCACCGGTGGGTTCCCCCCATTCCCGTCCGTGTCCGTGGTGTCCTCGCTGCCGTCGGGCGAGGTGGTGGGACCCGGAGCTCCTCTGTACCCGCCGCCCCAAGGGGCTCCGCCGCCTTACCCATCCGTCCATCACCAGCACCAGCAGTGCGCCCCGTGTCCTTGTCCCTGTCCGTGCCCGTGTCCCTGCACTTGTCTCTGCGGCCAATGCCGCGTGCAGCCGCAGCCGATCTACGCTAATCCCCAAGCCACTCTCATCGTCAACCGATTCACCGAGATCAACTACTTCGACCAGCCCAACATCGTCAAGCATCAACAATTTCATACAGACATGGTAAATATTATAACTACTTACTACCTTTAGCACAAGCACAACAAATGTCTTGCACCTTACGTACAATACAATGTCCAGCATGAACTAGAAACCCTTCATATGAGGAAATTTAATATTTCTATAAAGTTAGTGACATGCTAAATATTATACTTACTACCTTGCAACATAGTTCTAAGCAAGCAGAAGCACACAAAAAGTCCTGCACCTTACGTGCAACATAATGCTCAGCACGAGTAAAGTTATCCCGAAAAAATATTCTTAAAAAAGCAATATTTCTATAAAATACTATTAAAGTATTCGATAACCTTCGTCGAGCAACACCAACTTCATACAGACATGGTAAATATTACTTACTACCCTTATACTGCAATCTAATTCTAAGCAAGCACAAAAAACGTCCAGCACCTTACGTGCGATATAATGCCCAATTCACACGAGGAAAGTTTTGCTTTCAAGAAAGTAAGTGCTAGAAACTGTCATCAAAAATCTTTAAACGTATTTCAATAAAAATTAAAGCTAGTAATTAACTACTTCGGCAACCCCAACATCGTCAAGCATCGCCAACTTCAAACAGACATGCTAAATATTACTTACTACCCTCATACTGCAATCTAATTCTAAGCAATCACAAAAAACTTACGTGTAATATAATGAAACTTTCATGCCCTTCATTTTATATATAAACTACTACGACCAGTTGAACATCGTCAAGTATGACCAACTTCATACAGACATGGTAAATATTGTACTTACTACCCTCATACTGCAACATAGTTCTAGGCAAGTTCAAGCACAATAACGTCCTGTATCTTATGTGCAATATAATGCCCAGCACGAGTTAAATTTTTCTGAAAAAACTTACTTAAAAATATCTACTAGAAACCCTTCATATGAGGAAACTTAACATTTCTTTAAAATACTATTAAAGTTAGTAATCAACTACTTCGATAACCCCAACATCGTTGAGGAACACCAACAGACATGGTATCTATTCTATTCTATTCTACCTTGTAATTTAGTTCTAAGCAAGAACAAGCACAACAAAATGTCCTGCACCTTACGTACAATATAATGCCCAGATCACGCGCTTAAAAAAAGCAAGTTCTAGAAACACGCATCAAAAATCTTTAAATGCCCTTCATAAATATATCAACTTCGTACAAAGATGGTAAATATTACTTACTACCCTGTAACCTAGTTTTAAGCAATTACTGACCCGGTCACAAACGTCCTGCACCAAATACCTTACGTGCAATATAATGCCCAATTTCACGACGAAAAAATTATCAAACTTTTTTTTCAAATATCCAACAATATTTAAGCTAGTGATTAACTACTTCGTCCACCCCAGTATCGTTAAGCATCACCAACTTCATACAGACATGGTAAATAAATATTACTTACTACCCTCATACTGCAACCTAGGTCAAAACAATTAGCGACACGGTCACAAACGTGATGGACCAAATACTTGAATACCTATGTCCTCTCTAACAAAATATATTAGAGCTGGCAGTAATCGAAAGAAATTGCATCCGGAAATCCGGATCTAAAACTACCCGGATAGTCGAATATCCGTTATCTGGATCTCATATAAGTTATCCGGGTATCGGATCGAACATAGTTCCGGTTATCTAAGTTGCGGATCTTGTCGGTTTTGGATCTGCATTTCTGTCTTAAATTCGTAAACACCTGGTCTTATTGAAGATTCAGTTACAAATCTTATAATCACCAAAACATTCAATTATTTACGGTTCCTACATATTTTAGTAGGTACATATAGATTATCTGTTTTCAAACTAGAGTAAAAACAAAATTCTAGGTGATTTCTATGCTTGTGATTGGCAGAACACCTCCGGTTTTAGACCCAACACATTCATGTTTATGTTAACTTTCAAAATGTCATTTGGAAATTAATTTTAGAAGGAGATAATTGTTTAAAATTAATTCTTTTAATTGGAATTCAGTACAATTAAAAAAAGTTTGATAAATGTCAACAATCTTAATACTTTTAAGAAAGATTTTAAATCAACTGTATTTGAAAAATGCCTGTACTTACTCAATCGAGGAAATTTTTTGCTAACTTTTCTTTTTTGACGTATTGTATCTTAAATAGTGTACCATATTTTTACGCAATTTTGTTTCATTTAACTTTATTATCATTATTAATTAAAGAACTTATGAATTACAGTTAGATAACTTAATTTAATGTGAAAAAGAAAATGTATTTTTAAAGTGTTTTGTTTTATTTCCCCTAGTTTAAAAATAGGCTACAAAAAGGGGTGTTAACAAATATTTTAGTTGGTTTCAAAATTTGATTTTGCTATCCGATCCAAATTGCTTTCTCTCGCGCTTGGTTACCATCATTCTACAGGATTAACTCCCAATTACAGAGCGGTAAATGTTATTATAGTGGAATCCAACCACTCAGACTCAGTGGCATTATTGTCGTTTGCTGCGAATCGAACTGGAGACCGCTGGCATTTGACATTTTTCCGATTCTTTGTCCAGATTCAGGTAAGATCCGAATCTGAGATCTGGCGCTATCCGGTTTCGAAATCTGTTTACTATGTGGATCTGAAATTTGTTTTACTATCCGGATGCGGATCCCAGCGCTAGTTCCTGCCCTTATACTCAACATAGTTCAAAGCAAAAGCGTTTTAATTAGCAACACGGTCACAAACGTCCTGTGGCTCACCGCACCTCATAAACCAAATACGTGAAATATTTGTACGCACAAGATTCCACTCCAACAAAATATATTACAACGTCTCGTCATCTCGGCCGCGGTAACAGGTGCCCAGCGACACAAAACGTTTTATGTTCCTTAGCTTATAAAACGCAAACTACGTTTGTTATATTCAAATAATCTGCAGGAAAAACGTACTTGAATGTGTTATTTATCGTCGATTATAAAACGTTTGTGATTACAACAGGAAGTCGCACAAAATCACAAAATTATGTTGAAAAAATACCAAGTATCTACTTATATTGAAATAATTTTTAAGTGTGTATTAAAAGTACAATAAATATATTAATTATCGTCAAATTATTTAATAGTATAATTCTGATTGTGATTCTAAGCAGGAAGTTTCCCACAATCACTAAATTTCGTTGACTATACGATAGTAAAAAATCTGCTGTGGCCACCACACTACTTCCCCGACTATAAGTTTTAATAACTTGCGTAAAGGATTTAATTTTATGCTTTATTCAGCAAAATTTAAATAAATTTATCTTTTTTGCCGAACTATTTAAGTTGATACCAACTTCGGCATAATTTGAATAACATGTGAAAAAACAATTGACTATCATTTAAAAATTGTTTTTGATTCATCGACTAGATTTTTTGATAATACAAAAAAATTGAATAATATTTGGAGAAACAATTCAAAATTCGGATAAATGTCTAATTATATCTCCCCGAGAGAAAAAAAAAGTTCTTAAATTCATTTCTTGCTTATCAAATAGATGGCAACAAAATTTTTTCGAGAAATTGAGACGTGACGAGAATCGAGTTCTTTCAGACTAGAATTGAACAGTACAGACATGACCGAAACGAGAATACTTAAATTTATCATCTCGAAAAATAGTAAATTCTCGTCTCGTCTCGTCTCACGGCATCACTAGATGTTATTATAGTGGAAACCGATTCGTCTTGGTCAGAATTTTAATCCTTGCTACGACTTTTGAAATTCAAAGCGACAATGGAGAGATTATTTTTTGCAACCAGGACACATTTCAGACTTTCAAGTTGTCAGCTTGAATTGCCTTAGTGCAATTTAATTGCAAGATATTTTACAATCATACACTGCCGACCAAGAGACTTGAACAACGAAATTCCGGGTTCGGACATCATCACAGGCAGAGAGCTGTGCGTAAACCCGTGCAGCTACTGCCTCAGTTAAATATTAATAAATTCCAGAAAAAATAATTTATGTATACGATCGGTGATATTGCAAGTTGTTTTTACAATTTAACTACAATCATATACTGTCGACCGAGCGACTTGAACCACGAAACTCTGAGTTCGTACGTCACACATACAGAGAGCTGTGCTTCAACCCGCGCAGCTATTGCCACGGTATAACTAAATGATTAAAATGAATTTTAATCGAGCATAAAACATATTTTGCACCATTATACATGCAGACTTCTATTTATTAAGGAGTTAAGAATTTATTTATTGAAATAAGTATCTAAAAGATTTGATCCACTAAAAACTGTGATGATCAACTATGTTGCTGCCAAACTATTTTAATTTGCTGCCTGTATATTATATTTCGCTGCTACTGAAATACTTGCCTTTGTATAACATCATGAAGTGTCCCAATCTGAAAATTTCGTTCTTTGTCAGAAGTATTTAGTTCGCAATTCAGTGTGAAATATCTCAACAACGTACTTTGTTTAACACATTAAGATATTTACACAATAAACTCGGTAGTATTTGCTTCAATTTCAAAGTTTCTAAGAGGTACGAAACAAATATGAAGTCAGAGTACTGCAAGTTTAGCTGCGAATTGTATCTGGAAATAAACTCGTCTCTTTGCAACGATTTCGTAAGGTTTAAAATGGAATCAATTGCTCATGTGATGGATAAAATGGTTTTGTATGCTCGAACGATGGGAACAATCTAATATTGATATAACGTTACCCGCTAATGTGAAAAGCAATTTTAAAACTGAACGAGGTAAATGCACTCGGTACGGATACATGAACGCAGGGATACACGATGTTATGGAACGGTTTTTTACTAGGAAAATGCGAACATAATTTTGCAAACTACTTCACTAATTTTAGACGATTTCCAGTTGCATCCGTAATGATGAGCAATTTGTACAAGAGGAAATATTTCTATAAGTAGATATATACATTTAAAACTCTTGTACCTACATAAAAAATGTCTTTCAATAAAAAAAATGGGACACTAGTTAGTATACCTGCTACGAAAATATTGTTTCATTCGCTTGTAAGCATTTAAATCCCCAACGAGAAATTATATGTCAGATATTTATTTTTGATCTGGAGTTTTATCGGACCATAATTATTTTTTACTTTTCGCCTAAAAAGGAGGTATAGGGATCCTGAAAATTTCGTGGCGAGATTTTTGTACCCTGACAACCTATTTTGACTATTTTCACGAAGATGTCTGTGTATCTGTTTTCCTTTCATTGTCATTCATTATCTCAAATTCTACTGAACATAAAATTCTAATATTTTTGCATTATACTCGTACATTTATACTTCAAAACGAAGAGCTGCAAAAATTTTGGTCCAAATCTACCAACCGGAAATGGTATTTTCTTGAAGCATTCTAACATTTTTTGCCATTTGTCATCTGCCATACGGCATTTGAAGGAACAAATTACATCTTACAATATTGATTTAACATCATCATCTTTTCTATATCTCTTACCAATTAATATACAACATTCATTACAAGTCGTAGAATTTAGATAAAATTTAAAAGTGAAGTTAGTATCTAAGATAATTAATTTAATTTAGAGTTGACATTAAAACGCGCTAAAATGCATTGCGTATATGGAGGTTAGCAGTAGTTTTACTAAACGATTAGAAAATATTATATCATTACCCAACACATATATGGAAAACGTTATTCTTTAATATTTGAAGTATTTATTAAAAGTAAAAACTATGAGTCACCGAAATAATTGTTGAGAAATCGCACGTAAACGGTTCTAATTATATTTTTGACGTCATACTACTGCATTTCAGTGTAAACTTTAATTTCAGTTATCTTTTTTGTATCAATGGATATCTATAATTTGTAATTTACATCTAAATCTACGATTTTTAATGAATTATTTCTCATTATTTGACTACTTTGTTGCATTTGAAACCTAAATAGAAAATAGGTACATATAAGTAATAATGTCTGCCCGTACGATACTAAAATTAAGTTCAATCATTTTTACTGTGCTTTATCTCTCCATAAAGAATAAAAGAGCTCGTATCAGCCATCACCAATAATGCCTAACTCTCTCTCCATCAATGCGTTGCGTACGTTCGCCTCACATGAAAGGCCAAAGCCGAATTTGTGCCGGTCATTGAGAATTTGACGAACGAGAATTAAATTACCTCTCCCTTCAGTTTTAATTACCTAGACACCGTTTTAATTTCTTTTTCATTAATTTAATCCATCGGGAGATTAGGAATTTTGGACGGGAATTTTTCGGGCACTAGATTAAATTTCATACACGGAATTCGAAAGAATGTTTACTAAAAGAATTTTGACAATATACTTTTAACCTGTACTTGCAATATTGTTCGCGTCGTAGTTTAATATAGAACTTCGCGTTGTAAAATTAACTTTACCGCACTTACAATATAAATAACTAATTCTTGTAATTTAAGTAATATTATTGAAGTCTATCGTAGCCACATCCTGAGTACGATCAAAAATTACATACTCTTATATAAGATTTCCCAAAAGTCCCGGGACGAAGCTATAAGTTTTGAACGAGTGAAGAACAAAAATAGAAAATTTGGGGATCACTAAAGCGTTTTGGTCAATGCGAGACCAATTTGCACATGTGTTATAAAAATCGTAATAAACGTACAAAAAACATTAAAATTAATAAAATCCTTGAAAGGATTAAGATATCTGGTTTTGGTTTATGGGATGTGTTTCTTTTTTCATTACCTTTAAAATAAGGTGAAACTCAACAGGGGTTGCTCTTTAAAAATGTTGAAGTGGTCATCCCCAAAAGAAAACTCCACGTTGCATGGAAATTCTAAACTATCTAAGAATGTAGTTTTTATGACACAACAATTTGTGCAACTAGTCTATATATTACATGTTGCATCTTTTATATTTTAATTCTATTGGCTACTAACGTCATCATTTTGCAATTTGATTACCAAAAATCTGACGTGGACACCACATGACTTCCTTGTACGCCTTGTTTGTTCATAATTTTCTTAATAACTAAAATGTAGAATAATATAAAAAATTCTTTAACTTATTATACTAGTATACTCACAAATATATTTTAGTCATTTTATTTAAACTGCAGAAGAAGATATAAACGATATTTTACTATTGTCACTGCTACTGTCACTGTCATGTCATAATCATTTAAATTTTACCTAGTAACAAATGTTAATCGATCATGGACTACAAGATACCGAAATATTAAATTATAAGTAGGTATATACTTTAATTATTCTTAAATGATAGAAGATACAGAAAAATTTATAAAATACCGATTGTAGATAATAATCACATAATCTTTCATTTAAAATAAAAAAAATTGCCTAAAATTAATTATTTATCAATTTTTTTTTTAAATTTACTACTTCCGGTTTGTAGATTGAAACCAAAAATAGGAGGTGCACAACTAGATGCTATAACAGTCCTAAATACAAAATTTCAGCTTTCTACGTCTAACCGTATTTGAGTTATGCGACACACATACGTCCGTACGCACGTACGTACGCACGTACGCACGTACGTACAGACGTCACGACGAAACTAGTCATAATGGATTCAGAAAAGGTCAAAACGGATATTTCCGTCAAAATCTGAGAACCGAAATTTTTCGCGATTACAATACTTCCTTACTTCGTACAAGGAAGTAAAAAATATACATAATATATAATATCCCAAGTGCATGTCAAATGCTTCGCGCACTTGAGAAAATTATCGACAATTACATGCACGAGGGATATTCGAAGGACTATTTCCCGAATAAAATTTAGCCAAACGCTGTTTCTCTCATGAAAAATAAAGCAAAATTTAAAAACTTCTTTTGACAGCAAGTCAGAATCCAAATACGATAATTTTGCACTAGTGCAAATTATCGATAATTTGCACTAGTGTAAAATTATCGTGTAATTCTACGTTGATTGGACGACATTCAGATATGTCAGACTTCTGATTGGCTTAAATTTTTTGAGGGAAATTTTTTGAGAATTGTTTTGTCGTATCCACGGCAACTTATTTCTAACAATTTCACGACACAAAACATTATCTGACAATTTTCCGTGATATTTTGTGGAGTGAAATTCAATAAGTTGTCGTGGAATAGACAAATATTCTCTCAAAAAAATATTATCTCAAATGGTATTTAAGAAGAATATTTTTCTTGTTAAAAACACTACTAAAATGACGCATTTTGTATAATATTTTTGACGTTTAATTTGACAAATTAATTAATTTATTGTAACTAACTTAACTAAATAAAATCTAATCTACATAATATGTAGTCAGATACATAATTTTACATTTTCAATTCTATTGGTTGCATTACGTCATCATTACGCAATATGATTGGTTAAACCATCTGTCAAAAAATATTCTAGAGAATCAGTCGTTTCGGCTCTGATTGGTCTATATCGATGATTGCAGGATAAGCACTGTATTGGTTTATGGTTTGGTTTTAAAATCCTGTAGTCTATCTTAAATTTCCTTATCCATATCTGATCTTATTCAACATAACAACTTCAGAAATTCATTTCGCATTCATGCCACAATCTTCTGAAGCTATTTACAAATAGCTTCTACATCTCCTTTAAATTTCTCGTGAAGATATCTCTCTCCGTTCTCTGTATCAGTTCTGTTGTGTGAATATGAATCTATTATCCCGTCTGACTGCACAAGTACAAGGTGTATAGTCGCAAGTGAGTGCGGTGTTATTATATGGCGCGTTTCACTTAAGTATATGAGGTATGCAGATCATTTTGTTGGCTGACAACGACAGCAGACTATTGTGATATTTATATTCTGAAGGGTGGAAACAAGTGGGGGACTGGGGAGACAGGTGATTTGGTGATTGTTTTAGGGGAGGAAACTACGAGGGAGATTGGACATACCGCCACATGGAAATCTAAACAATATTTGCATTGGTTCTGTTTTTAAGACTTAAGAGCGCGCTTAAAAGTGAAAAAACCGTAACATGAAGTCTGTAAAGGTAATGTTTCTAACCCCATAATAGTCAAAATCTTATTATAAGTCATAATTTGATTTTAATTTTTTTAAATTTTATTCTGTAACTACTAGTGCCTCGTCAGCGACACACAAATTTAAAATGTAAATTTCGGATAAACGGTGTTACCTACAATGAAAATTATGTTACACAATGAAAATATATTCATACCTAATTGCCTTATTCTAAAAATTATGTCTGTAATAATAGTTCATTTTGCTTAAAATTCATTGCAATTAGATTAGGGCTATTTCAATGAACAAAGATGAAGATATGAGTGGAACATGGTTTTGTCATTATTTTAGTCATATAGTAACTTATTTTTCATCATATTAATTTTTCGTCATATGTTTGTAACGTTGATATAACGAAGATAATTGAGTTTATAGTTGACGGTAAAACGCGCTAAAATGCATTGCATATATGGAGGTTAGCAGTAGTTTTACTAAACGATTAGAAAATATTTTATCATAACAACCTAACACATGTTTGGAAAACAAATATGTAATTCTTTAATATTTGAGTCATTTATTAAAAAAATAATAAACATGCGTTCCCGCAGTAATTGTTGAGAAATTGCACGTAAAAGGTTCTAGTGTTAAGAAAAAAATATTTTTGAAGTCATACTACTGCATTTTAGTGGCAGCACAGATAATCTTATGTCACCAGGACTACATTTAAGCTTGAAGCGTCCAAGTGTAATTTAATTACAATTTAGAGAAATCTGTGTTTAAACCCTCACACCTAATGCTACTTAGATGTTATTTACTACAACTGAAAATATTTCCAAATACCACTGAAGAAAAAAATTTAACCTGCAAATTATTACAGATTTCGCTTTTCAAAATTTTTTCAGTTACTTACCCCTCAACCTACGGTCTGGTGGTGTTTTTATTTAAATCTTTTGAATCGCGAAATTTTAGACAATACAAAAACAATAAATTTTCAGAGTAGTTCTAAATAATCGTACACATTGAAATAATATCAAACTAAATCAATAACTGTATTTGTGTTTTATTTCTATAAGATAAGGCGCGAAGTAAAGAAATCTAAATTGAAATGGCGTTCAATTAAAGGTAGAGTAATTAAGACAACGAAATTTCAAAAGACTCAGTCTGGAATCCGTCTATTATTTTAAGAGCCTTTAAAACTACGCGCCAAACGAATACTATGAAAAATTAAAACAGTTTTTATGCCCGGCGACCATCTGTTGCCGTAATGAAATAATAAACGAAGAACAATAAAAACTTTCAGTCGTTTTATAAGTTTTTAAAACGCTTATTTCACAAGACAAAATATTCATCTTCGTAAATTTCCTAAGCATTTAAAATTTAAACTAACCTGAACAAATGATTCTATTCATTTATGTTTACAAATAATTCGAGGTGGCTTTGAATTTGTAATTTGTTTCGTCCCTTTATTATTCTCGTTTAGAAAGGGGTGAAGCATATAAAATTAATAAGTGAATTAGAAATTGTTTCCTTTACTTAATCCGCACTTCCAAGTCGTTTTGATGAATTTTTAATGGCCACATTAAAGGCTCTGTACACTCTTTGTCCAACTCAGTCTTAAAATCCATACTTTTGAAGATTAAAATTTCAACACAAATCACAGATTCAGTTTTAACTTAAGCTTGGGTATCGATTCTTTGATAACACATGGAAACATTGGCTTAAAATACATAAAAGCAGTCTAGCAATTTTTAAAATGCTTACGAAGTTAAACAGATACATTTTTTTTTAAATTTACAGACGAAGAATGGAAGTAGATTTATGCTGAGTTACATTTTCTAATAAATCTCTTAATCATAAGATAAAGCATGTAAAAAATTGCTTAAAACACACTTTTTCATTAATTTTTTATATTTTTTTTTTAGAATTCTAACTGGGCATAAACCTAGACTAATTCTTTCAAAAACATCTGTTTTTCCTTCAAATTTTTAATATGCAATGAGTAAAGCAGAAACTGCTTCACCTCTAAACACTTAATATTTTGCTTCAGAGACGGGAAACCAGAAATCAGTCACAAACATTTATTTCGAATTTTAATATGTTGTCATTAATATATTGTCAACAAAAATTGTACCTGAGAAATAACCAATAGAATCCATGTAATTTGTTTTAAAATAGAAGATAATTTGTGTTCAAAATATTGCAAAAATTATTACCATTCAAGAATATCGTTAGAATATTATATTTAACAAACGCTCTGTAGAATAGCGTGCGAAATCCATGTTTTCGGCTGTTTTCTGGTATGGTAGAGGATCGCCTTAATGTTATATTTTATTTATTTTTGATGGTTACCATCCAATACGCGTAACTCCCAATTGGAGATTGGTAGATGTAATTAAATATAGTGGAATCCAACTACTCGGATCCAGTGGTACTATTGTCGGTAGCTGGAATCAAACTAGGAACCGCTAGAATGCTAGGCGGACACTCTACTCTACACTGGCCGGTATCATTATTATAAATTATATTTATAAGTGAGTGCCATTTGGTTTACAAAATGCACCTCATCGATGAATAATTTTGTCCATGAAAAGTAGCTGATCCTCTTAGTAGCAATCATAAATATTTAATAAATTTTATCGTAAAGTAGCTATATTTTATTCTATTTGCAAAACTCTTATGCGATTTGCATATTTGTCAACGTTATCGTTATCAGAATTATTTTGCCACTTATCAAAAATGCTGAATGATGTATTTGTATTATTTTGACGAGTTGTGTACATTTCAATTTGTACAAATATTTTTTTAGGTTAAATTCATGCAATACCATGCGGTAGGTTTTAATAAAATATTTATGCAAATCGTATATTTTGCAATACTGGCATATTTGTTCATTTCAATACTCAAACTACGATCGTATTTTGTTCAAATTAATCCGAAGTCAGGATTTTCCGTAACTACCATTTTTACATTCACAATTTTTTACTCTACTACTCGAAAAGGCTTGTGTATTAGCCAAGTTAATTTTGCTACAAAAAAGTATTCTAATGAAATAATTGTGTAATAATAACAACTTTTTTACACGAATTTCAGTACAATTTTGAGCTACGAATCAATATAGGAAATAAAACGAATAGATAAGAAGATAAGAATTCTTATAATAATTGTATTGTATAATTTTTGATTGTTTTATAAAAAAATCTGATGTGGCCAAAACAAGACCTTCCGCCATACTTTATTCTTTTGTTACTAAATACAAATATATAGGTACTCACAAATATATTTTATATTTTTTTTAAAGTGCAGAAGAAGATATAAACGATTTCACTACCGTCTTTACCACTGTTATTTTGCGTAGTAACAAATGTTAAACGATCATGGACTACAAGATGCTGAAGTATTTAAACTCTCAATTATAAATAATTCTTTAATTCCTAATGTATATCAGATACAGAAAAATCTATAAAATACCGATTGTAGATAATAATAACAATCTTTTATTTAAAATAAAACAGCACCATTTTAATGGAATAATGCAATTTACCACAAAATACTTAACGGCAGGAAAAAAATATCGAATGTCAGACAGACAACACACACGCCTATTAAAAGGTGAAACAAAAATTAAAACTGGCGATATGACCTGTTCGATATCATATCGAACGGGTTGAACGGGTACTTGATATTGTTTATTTTCGTAGCTAGTTATGGAAACTTTATTTCGTAAATGGTCGTGTGTTAAAAAATATCAAAAATACAACTAAGTAATTTCGAAAATTTGAAGTATTCTATTAAAATACAGGGATAATAAAGAAAATCAAGGACTATTTCTTGGTTTCAAGCTTTTTCAAGTAGGTATTTCAAATTGGTAGACCCTACTATTAGTAGAAATGAACACTGAAGTGAAATCAAAATCAAAAGAATTTTCGCGTAGAACCGAGTACCAATTCCTTCCAAAGAGTCGAACCGATCGAAGTCACCTCTGAGCAAAACAGAGCGAGAAGGTATTTTGTTTCCGTCGCTATCGCCTTAATAATACATTTCCCAATTTCAAATGAACAGAAGAACATCGCAAAACGGATATAGCAGAATAATTCAGCTAAATATTAAGCGATACATTTTAAAGTAAATTCACTGTCGCGAAATAAATTGTCGAACCTTGGCGAGCGTGTACAATTCCATTTTTTACGGCGATAATTTATTTTCCAGAATAATTTATTTCGTTTCCGAGTCAGGTAGAATTGTACAAGTCTATAAGAGTTGCGTGGGTGTGTGTGTGGACGTGTGTATTTGTTTTGTTGTGACAGTTTTCTTGAATTATTAAGTTATAAATTTCGGATTTTTCGGACTGGGTTGATTTATCTTTTTGGCTCATGAATGAATGATTTTGCTTATGCTAGAAATGTCAGCATATGCTAATAGATTTCTATATTTTGCCACCAAGTTGGCATGGTTGACACTGTCTAGAAATGTCACATTAAATTGTAGATTTAATTGTTAAACATATTGATTATGTTAGAAATTATATATATTTTAAAAAATGGTACTCTAAAGCTAGATTCAGAACTACCCAATTATAAGTACTCGTATAAGTGCTAAATTAATTATTACGTGGTGGAAAATTCAGAAAAAGTTCAGGTAATATTATTACAATGTTTTGATAAATTTTGCAAAGTTTCATTAAACTCAAATGTCGAGTGTACCTCCTTAAGAAAAAAACTAAATATTCTTTTCGCCATTTTTACGACTTAATTCGTGTATTTCTTTGATGAGAGCTAGTCAGAATGTTATTCTCACCCAAATATGTTATGTTTATACTTTGTATAATATTTTGTTTGATTGTCAGCATTGCCATGAAATATATTAGTATTCACAGTGTTGTCAACCCTGCGACAGTTTCGGTTAATTCCAGTTTAAATTTCGCGCGCATCATTTCACACATCACGGCGTTGTTTCCGTTTCCTGTCGCGTGTTATTCCCTCGCGCTGAATCCCACCTTCCCGGGAATCCCTGTCACCTCCGCTCTTATTGGATAATGCCTTCTGACAACGGCGAAATCCAGGCGACGTTGCCAATTTTCTATATAAACTTCAACCGCTTGTTTACCAATAAATGCGCGATGTGCTGCCGATGACACCCAGACGATCGATTGTCAGTTCATTCCTTAATGTCCGAGTAAACATTGATTTTAAATTATCTCAGATACCTAGAGAAGAGTCGTTCGACATTTGATAAGTCTTGTAACATCTTAACGTTATACGGGGTGATTGCGAAATTGTGCCAACTCGTCGTTATTAATTTTGAACCACAAAATAATACATATAATATAGCACAGGAGTGGAAACTCTGTATCGTAGCATTTATGTTTACCCTGTGCGAGAGAGATATCACTACTGGGCCCGTGCGTTACAATCGTTACCGTTGTTTATCGTTATAGTCCTAGGGAAGTGCGCCTACACGTCAACTTTAATTATCTACGTCTACGTGTCAACGATACGTAGACTATAAATTCATAAATAAACAATGTAGACTATGTCGACAACGTAGACAGTCTATACAAATATAAGGTTATGTTTATGTTCGACTACTTAAAACTGTAGCGAAAACTGAATATGTTTTGCTTGTCTACATTATTTACAATATCGACATGGTTTGTCTACATATACGTCATTGTCTACACGTAAACAATGCTTTGTCTACTTGGCATAGTTTACACGCCCATCCCTGCATAGTCCGAACTGGCCTGTATTTTCTGTCTGTCTCTAATAAGGTAAACAGAAAGGCCTCACTTCATCCGCCACAGTGTCCACTCCTGTTATACAACGAGCATAATTTTTTTAAAGCTTGACATTTCAAGTCAAGCCAAGCATTTAATTTCAAGTAAATAAATGTATTAAGGATCCCATCTCCGTAACAAAATATTGCATGTTTGGAGGTGTAGCAGATTCTGCTTCATTCATTGTATATTAACGATTTGATGGAAAAACAGGTACTAGATGTTTGCGAAATAATTAATCTAGGTTTAAGCCCAGTTAGAATTCTGAACAAATCTTTGGAATCCATATACAAAATTAATTTAAAAGTGTGATTTAAGCTATTTTTACATGCTTTATCTTATGATTAAGAGATTAATCAGAAAATTTAATCTCGGCATAAACCTAGTTCCAATTTTCGTCTGTAAATAAATTTATGAAATTTTGCTTTATCTGTAAAACTTCCTGAGCATTTTAAAAATTGCTAGACTGCTTTTACGTATTGTAGGCGAATGTTTCCATGCGTGAAAATAGGACAAAGTCGGTGTTGAGCTACATGGAGTTGATACCCTTAATGCAGGTAGGTATCTTTCAAAAAAAAAAAATCTAATACCGGAATTCAGCCTGTATAGAACAGGATTCTACTCACACCCTTGAATGTAAAGTTTAATTATTTATACTCTACGCTAGTTTTTAGTTTTTACTAAATATAGTATATAGTGAATAGTCGCAGACAAACATAATTTCCAATATGTCAGTTCGAAACGAATTTTAATGTAAAAGGATCACAGTAACAGAACAAAACAACACAATCTAAAGAGTTCCCCACATGCAGCAGAAGTCATTTGTTTTGCCGGTTCGTCTCACTGATCGTCATTTGTTTGATGGTGCTTTAAATTTTGAATATAACGATTGTTCTGCAAGTCGGTAGTGTTTTGGTTGTGTTTATTGTAATTCAATCTGAATTTCAACTGGAACTAATTTCAAATAAACATTGAATAATAATTATCTGTATTTACCAAATAAACCTCTTTATCAATATACGCTAAACGAATGTTGTTGCGGTTTATGCTTTCAGGCAAATTTACTAAATAGAGAAACAATACGTTCATCGGACACATGCAGGAATAAATTGAATGTTGCATTTGAATATCTGCAGCCTTCATCTGCAGCCAGGATTATTTGAAATTTACAGTTAAATATATGTTTTTCTACCATTTTTATACTTACAAAGCCATTGGGCTACTCGTATGACTTTTTATTAAATATTTTTAACCTTTGGATGACCAAGATTTTTTTTCCTTCTGGAAAATAGCTTTCGCGTCACGACAATAATGATTGGAACAAAGCAAAAATTAAGCAACAGCTCTTGAATTTCTCTAACCATTTCTTTCTTTTTCCCTCAGTTTTAAATCTGTTCTTACAGACCCTCGCGAGTCAACGTTGCATCGCACAATGCTGTCGCCTGTGGCGGTGTCTCAAGTGCCCCCAGTTTCCCCTAAGAGTCCCAGGGACGGAGAGGGAATTTTTCAGAGGGGCAAAATATGAATGGAAAAAAATTGCAGAGCAAAAATTTGTTGGGAATCATTGCAATATCTTATTACAACTCCGTTTATAAAATTCAGTTCAACTGGTATCCTCATACACGCCATAAAGCCCTGTTCGCACGTGGATTCTTTGAAGATTCTACCAAGATGCTGAATCCTGGAATAGAAAAAAAATCATGGTTTTAAAGTAATCAATGAAAAATAAACTTTATCTTCAAATAAAATGAAAAAGCCTAATTTTACAATCTGCCTACGACATCTGTCAAGACGACGCACAATATATGAGACTAGAACACCCAAAGTGGGTAAAAAACTGAAGTAAACTAACTGAACTAAGTAAAGAACTACCTTTCTTGAGTTAAATAAAATGTGTTTTGTAATAATGTCTCATGCTTTTTATAAAAAACCTAATTTTACAATATGCGTACGAAATCTGTCAAGGCGACTCACAATATGTGAGACCGGTACACCCAAATTGGGTAAAAGGAGTGAAACATGTTTGTTAAATTTTTGGTAAAACGAATTTGAATAGTAACTTTGAAGCTAGATTCCTACCTACCCAATTACCAGTATAAGAAGTTAATTTAGCCAACCAGCGCTTAACGTTCGTACTTATAATAATTTAAATTGGAATTGGAAGCGCTGGTTGGTTAATTTAGCACTTATACTTATAATTGGGTAGGTCTGAATCTAGCTTTAGACTGTATAAGTATATAAATCTTATCTACGAAAATAGATGAACAAAATAATTCTAAAACATAAAAAACTATATTTTTTCTGAGAGAAATCGCGTTCTAAAACCTCGCAGTAATCCATGATTAACAGCCAGAGAGAATGGTTAAGATTTGTCCTCATGAAACAAATGACGGTGGATGAAATATGGCGGCCGTTTATCATAACTTCAATTGTTTTCGCGTCTACGTTCGATAAATGAGCGGACATTTTCGGTATTTAACGGAATTAGTGTCCAGTGATGAATCTGTGTTTAGATTGTATCGACCACACAATATGACCGAGTAATTAATTATGTCTAAATTGCACTTTTAATTTTATGCATTGGACGACAAAGAAATTTACGCTGGACAGGTGACTAATGTCACTAACATTAAGACGAGAAATAGTTATTTACATTATAAGTGCAGTAGGTTTTATTTTACAACGAGAGGTTCTATATTAAAGTTCGACGCGAAGCGGAGTGCTTTAATAAAACCGAGAGATGAGAGATGTGCAAATACCTAACGCGCACATTATGTATTATATTTTTTGACCTACAACCTATTTTTTTAAGCGGCTCGTTTACGTTTTCCAATTCCTAGAATACTCTCGATTTTTTTTATTTCACTCTTTCCCACTGCTACGGCTGCCTGAAACCAGCCCGAAACTCGTACTTTACCGCATTTTAGCAATGCAATGTCAAAGTTCAAAAATACTGTAAAAGTGTTTCCGTTGCGAGTAACTGTTAGTTTATTATTATTGACTTCAAGGTAATGTTTTTATGAACAAGGTATTATTTTATAAACATTTAATACAGAAAGAATGGACCTACAGATGTGCCTTTTTAAAATTTTAAAAATAAATTTCTATCAGAAGACATAACTGTGTAAAGTTTACATAAATTGGAAATTTTTATGAATTTTTCGGAATTTTTATAATTTTTTTATCAAAACTTTAAAAAAACACTACTGTTAATTGATCCTTTAATCCTTGTTGAAATACAATTTTACCATTCTTGTATACTGACCACAAAACACTCGCTGTTAGTACGTTTTGTGCTGGATTATAGGAGGTAGACGGACCCCTTAAGTGAGATGCATTAGACATTTCCTCGTGTCAAGTAGTCTTGAAACAACTGCTAAGAGATGTTGCCAGTAAATGTCATTTAAAATTAATCTGTTTTATTCCATTGAACATTAAATTGTGTAAAATAGCGTTTTTGTAGGCTCTCTTTTTATTACAAATTAACTTTTTTAAATGGGCTATTAAAGTAACAAAATTCGATGCTCTTTACCGAACAATATGCGGTAAAGTCATGGCAAGTGTAAAATCGCAACTACCGTAGACGTCACCGATATGAGATTGTTATTTTTACACTTCAGGAGGAACTAAATTTGTAATCTTTTGACTAAAAAAGTAAAAAATGGGAGATCTGTGATGTTCAAAATTTTATTTTAAAGTTCACCGACCTCCAATGTAAATTTAGATTAAAATGATGTGAAATTCGTGCAAGCCGAATGTGATTATTACACAATTATCGTGTGTGAAGTTGGGTCTTATGTGGTCAAAAGCAATTTATCATTGTTGTAAATTCTTTGTGAATATAAATTGAAATTAGAGTAAAATTAATTATTGCATTTTGAAATGATTTATGATTCAAAATAAATTGTAATTAATGTGAACGAATAAAGGTAAAATTTCGCGGTGTAAAAACATGGATGAATTATGAAAATATATAGACAAACTGAATAATATATTATTATGGTTATACGAGTACGGTTACATCCGATTTTAAATCCAGGACGTAATAATGATGTTTTTGTTTATTGCCAAAATATAATAATTTAGAAACTCACAATGCGAGTATAAATCTGGCTCTTCTTAAGCCTCATTCACATAAGCATTTAGTTTTAAAGTTTATATTTATGTTTAAATTATATAGAACCATGTACGAGCATTCATACTTCCCACTTTTAACTACTGTGAATGCTCATATTTAGGTAAATGTATTCAAACTTTCTAAACGTAAACATAAATCTAAACCTTAAAACTAAATGCTGATGTGAATAAGGTTTTAGTAAAAATTAAACAAAAAAGTTGTAAGCCTCTCCAGGGATGTTGAACGTCTCATTCTCATGTGGTGCATTTACCTACATCCCTTTATCGGCATTCGGCAGCTTCCGCACGTGTTCGGGCATGTTCGCGAGTTATGTGGGTAATATTCCTGCGAACCCAAGGGTCCTGCGAGACTCCTGCGTCCTGCTGCTGCTCCTGCCCTGCCGACAACTTTACAACATGTCGGATATTCTATTTTTACAACTTGGAAACTTGCGGACGGCATCGTATTGATATAAAAACATTTTTTATCTGGCTTTTTATTTGGGTAAGCGATCTATTGAGTGTTGCCCTTTCTCGATCCTCAGAATGAAATGGAAACTTACTTTTTAGAGCGATAAGAATAGCGAAAGTATGTTCGAGGAAGATTGCTGGGCTTTATAGAGGAGTTCAACAAAGATTGCAGGACTCATATTTGAAGGATTGATACTTCAAACGGTATATAAATATAGTTATGTGCATTTATCACCACAAAAATGTCATACATTTCAATAAATTTCGCTATTATACTTTATTTAGTAAATTATTATTAACTTTAATAATTACACAAGAACTTTTTATTTCGCCGGATAAATTTCTGTTGCCTAGCAATTTGAAAAGAAAAATTGTTTAATAAAATCACGACACCGTAGGTGGAGGGATTTTATTTTAAAACAATTTATCAAATCAGATTGCTGCCAGGTGACAAGGTGGAGATGTTAAACAGAAATTTATTCGGAGGAAATAAAATGCTCGAGTGTAATTCAAGGAGATAATTTAACGACTCCTTTGGTTTTTCTTCACAAATATTCCCAAAAACTAATCATTTTTTTGACAATACTAGAAATATGAAGCAAATGACATTTCTGTGTTTTGTTTATTATTTGGTTGCTAAGAAAAAGGTAAATAAGGTTTTATCACTTGCAAAAAGTTACCTTTCTTTTTAGCCGCTGTCAAAGCGATAAAATTGTGTTTTGTTTATGGCTTAGGTACTTTATCAGTTCAAATTACTACAAAGATACAGTTCATATTCATAAAAGATTACAAGTAAAGTGTTTCAAATGCGAATTTTGAATGTGATCACTAGTTATTTGGTTACACTTACGATTCACGTAAAATTTGGATTTTTTCGAGGATATTTCATTTTTTATTACCTAATACTGAAACTAAAGCCGCATTCAAAGCCTCCAAATTTGGTGAAATTGGACGAAATTTGTGAAGTCTTTCATATCAAATTTTGTACTTTACATCACTGAAATTTGATGTTGTGAACGCAAGTACACATTGCCATATGACAGACTTCATAAATTGCGTCAAATTTTACCAAACTTCGTGCTGTAAATGCGACTAATGTATTATCAATAACCAACAAAATAAAATTCCAAGAAAAACAGGACAATAATTTATTTAAATGAAAGAATTCTGTTGAACCCATAAAATGAAATGCAGGCTAGCTTACAACGCAATGCTAAAAATTTTTAAGCACTTTGTAAAGATAAAGATTAAAGAATGAAAGTGCAAATATGAGAAAAATTGCTGAGTAAAATTGTCGGCAAAGTACTAAAAGAAATCCGGCGTGTTATTTAACATGTAAGTTAAAATTTTAATGCATAAAAATCTCCCCGCTGCTGATGAGAAAATAAAGACCGTGAAGCGTCCAACAAAAGCAAAATGAAATTCCTAAGAATAAGAAGACATTTGCAAGTAGATTGTAACTATAATAACAAAGATTCCTCTTCCTTTTAATATTATTCCCTCCGAGCTTATTTTTATTTACCTCTTCTGAAGTTCAAATAAAGAATCGTTGAGCGGCCGTGTACTTTGTGTAATTAGTTAATGCCCTTTTGCTTTTAGCGTTGTCTCGCTCAATTCCTTTCGCTTAACGTCGTTTTTAATGCCGCTTGTTACCACATAAATTCAATTTGGTTTGTGTCTTTTGACTGTTTAATGTTTCTGTTAGTCGTTTGTTTGTGTTCGCATTGCGTTGTTTGTCTTTTCGTTTGTTTCCGCGATCAAGAGGATTCGCCCGTCTTTGCGCTCCTTCGAAAGAATATTCACAATACCTATCACCCCTTTTATTCAACTTATTAGGCTGCAGCACAGCACATATTATTATTATTTATTTTATACCTAAGAGTTTTGGGTGTAGATTATTATTTATTTTTTAGACTTTTCATCATTTAAGGGCTAAAGGCTGTTCGATATTCAGATTTGAAGGGTGCATGTCACTGCGCCAAATTGCCGTAATGTCAAATACCCGCTGTGTCCAATTGCCGCAATGTCACATTGCCACAGTGCCAAAACGCATCCCCACCACTTACATACTCGTAATCACGTATGTCGAGAGACTACTGGCAATCGGGCATAGGTTTTGGTATTTACTACACTAACAAAGCTAACAAAACCGTACTAGAGCACCACAAACTCGGTTTTGGTATTTATATTTATATTTATTTTATATTTATATTTATATCACGAAATCCGAATCTGCAATAAAAACTAGGGGCAACCATTTATGACAACGAAGTGACTCCCTCCTCACCTCCAGGGGTTGTGGGGGGAACTTTCATTTGGTGCCATTCGATAGAACTTTGAAAAATATTTTGGACTTTTTTTTTGTTTCTCAATCCGTTTTGTTTTTTTGCGAGATATTCGGGAGGTACAGGTGGTCTGAAGCACCCGGTATATCGTAATTTCGAGACGAGAAATTTCTCGTCTTGATTGGCATCACTAATCGTAATTGAGTAATTGTTACTATTATGGGCAAATGGATCTATTGTCTGTAGCTGTTATTTTGTATTTTAAATGACGAAATGAATAAGATATTTTTTACATATTGTATGAACTATTTAGACAAAATATTTCGTGTGTGAATATTAAAGAAAAAGCAACAAAACTCTTATAACAAGGAAGAGAATTAAAGTTTTGTTTTTCTCAACAGAATTCCAACACGATTCCATCTCAAGTTTTTCTTGATCTCGCGAAAAAAAAGTCATATATTTCTGAGGTGGCTTGACAGATCACCTCACATCTGTGAGAGGGTACAATAGCCCCCTCTCTCTCTCTCGTGCGCCCTCTGTTTGTATTAAAAGGAAAACAGTCGCAGGCGGAAACAGAAGAAAATCTATTACAGGTATCAAGGCGGCCTGGCCGGTCTGATGTAATTATTTGTTCGGGACAGTTGACGATCGTGTCAGGCAAGGACAATGCGATATTTGGTGAATGAAACGAGAACAACGAATGATGGATGCTCTACGCAGGGACGGACTACGGAGATGATAGAGAAAGAGAAATCGAGTATTTTTAGTCGCAGTGATCTATATCTAAAATGTGCTTTTATTTCGATGGGTTTGTTTTTTATCGGTTAGATCAGAAAATAAATCGATCAAAATCAAAAGACGTAAAGTAATTAACTGAAACGAAACTAACTACTGTATTACTAAAATCAGATAATCTGTATAGAATGAAGGAGTTTCCAATAGTGCCGTACTTTTCCTTGGAAAAAATCATGGTGAAATCCGTCTGTCAAATAGTGGTTCCGCTAAATTGAATCTAATAAGTCTTGAAAAGAAGAATTTGTAATTCGTTGATAGCAGCTTAAAAACCAGTGCATTTCTTTCTATCTAGGATTCAAAAGCATACAAGAATCCTGAAAAAATATGTGTGAAACAGGGCGTAAGGGATTTTTGCTGTTGCTTCTTTTTAAAATCAAAATAAAAAAAACTTACTTTATTCAAACCTGTCAAAATCACAATTGGTCAAATAACATATGAATATAATAGTATTTTTTGCACGATTGGCCTTTTTTTATCAACTTACCATCCCTGTTTCCAAGACAGTATGTTGATCTTACCGGTTGCTAGGCCAAAATGGTAAGTAAATTTAATATTAATTACGAAGAAATTAATATTTGCGTATTTTTAAATAAATTTTGCTTACTCCAATCGTGCAAAAAATGATATAAGCATCACGAACATTGAGGAATTACCGATGTCAGACAAAACATTGTCTTCCATCGATAAATTGTCCTTACCGTTATTCATACTTTATTAAGTATTACTATTGCGTAATAACCTTAGAAATGAAGAATTTAAAACATGTTCTATTTTTGTTCGGTTCAAAAGTATAATCGGTAAAACACTTTATTAATCTTGCAATAGCTTTGTTATTAAAGCCTGTATTTGTTTCTTTTGTACAAAATAATTTCGGAATTATGGTTTGAAAGTGCTCGCAGCAAAATCCTTGAAATTTTATCCTAAAAGAGTAGGAAACCTGAGCCAGGTTGTTTACAAATGGAAATCTGTAAAAGCCTAATTAGAATAAAAAGCTGCGCAACCCTTAAAATCGAATCAAGAAAAACATCCCTTGATCTCTCCGATAACCTAATAAACATAAAGAAGCCAATTTTCTTAATTCCTAAACTTATAATTAATAAATTTAATGTGCGTAATACAACAACAACTTAGGTTCAAATCCAGTCAAGTATACAATCCAGTTTAAATTGACTATTACTTATTATTTTATAAGTAGTTATTAGAATTATTTAAACCTTTTTGGTGTTGTAGTCAATTTTATTTCTTATGAATAATTCTTACTGTTACAATCGTTTAAAACAATTTACTATAATCATCCTTTGCAGCTAATATTGTTTAGTTCAAAACCAGTTAAATTTACTACATATTTAGTAAATAAATCACAATCTTACGACATGACTATAAATTATTATCTCGTGAACTATCCGGCGTTTACAACGACATATTTCTAAGTTTTGTTTTGATATTTTAAAAATTAAATCACCGTAAATCTTGATAAAAGCAGCAGTAAGAATTAGAGTTCAAGAGCGATATAAATTTTCAATTCACTTACCGAGTACTGGCAGCGCTCTCTCATTGGTTGCTGTAGTTTTCTTTGCTTTTCTTATAAACATCTGAAGAGAGTCTTAACCTCTGAAAGCTATGAATCAAATACGAAATAGTACTACGGGAAGTCAATAGTTTAGTTGAAGTTGAAGTTATTATATGTTCAGACGAGAAATTCCTAGATGCATATACTTATTCAAAGCAGATTTATTGGATTTATTCATACTGTTTTGTACAAGAATGCTTTTTTATTAAGTTCATGATTTTAAAAGCCTGTTATACGAGTTACAGGGTGTATCATAATTTCAAGTACATACTTTAAAAGGGAATAACTGTTTGATATGTTAATTATACGGACCAAAAATAATTTATCAAAAATTCATTATAAAAATTAAACGTTTTTAAGAGAAAATCTCTCGTATCACTGTATTGATAAATATTTTGTTTTACTTTCGTTAAGTAATAGACACTTTATTTCACTAATTTGCGTTAGGTACCTAATGAACTTCATTATTTCACGCAATGATCTTTATTTCACTGTTTATATTTAATAAAATGTAAGTACCTACACTTATAAAACTACATTTATTTAATAGTATAGTGTGCAACTAGGGACGAAAGTGGCGTTTTTCCAACGAGTGTGGAGAACACTTTTGTCCCGAGATGCACACGATATTTTTTGTATAATGTATAATAATTCTATACAATAAATAAAAATAATTTAAATAATCAATTTTGGAATCCCGCATAAAAAGCGGGAGGAAAAGTACTGGCCGATCAGAAATATCTTACTTTCGTCCCTAATAATAGGGACGAAAAGTGATGTTTTCTGTGCAGGTATTGAAAAAAGAAATTATAGACCACAATGTAAAGAAACTTTAAAATAAAATGGTTTGACTTGCAATCGTATATTTTCTACAGTTTTATAAACTCGAATAAAAATCTCGTTTGTAGATAACCTAATTGTTCGTTTTTGTTTTAAGTAGTGTCATCAAATGTCATAATTTAAAAAATCGCACTTATTCGAATGAAAGTAAAATTTTTTTGTATGCAACACGTAAGGAATCTCGGTACTTACCTACCTTACTTATGTGTTGTTTACAGTACTCGGCTACGCCTCGTGCTACAAATTATGCATACGTAAGGTAACTACTACCTTCGTTTCCTTGTTGTATAAATAGCTATTTTCATTCTTATTAACGATCTTATAATAATTTAACTAAAATTGTATAATGGATTATGTAATAAATCTAATTATATTTTCCCTAATCTTACGAATTTCTGAAAGACATTTTTTAACACTGTAATCGACATCTCAAAATGTTTTTATAGCCATAACGTATGATACATCGTGTATACAGGTGTGCCATAACTTGAGGTAGGTACATATTAAAATGGCACATATAACTTGGCGTATACTGATCACGGAACAAAAAATATTTTTTTGTGATGGAAACAGTTTTGAGCCACTGGTTTAATTAAAATAAATAGTATTAAGTGGTACTAAAAATGTTGTCCTGAAGTAAACTAGGTACCTACAATTATTTATTGGAATTTCGTTAAAAAAATTTTTGTTCCAGTATCACTACGTTAAATACTATATGTCATTTGTCATTTGCCGTTACCTGAAGTAATGGTACACCTGTATATGAACCTTTATTACAATTTATAGTTCAATATTATAGTATCTAAACAAAATACTATACAAATTACCAGTTATTTGTATCATAATTTTAAAGTTCATGTTATACAAAATCAAAAAATAAAAGTACCTAACCATATATTATTATATTTTACTTTTAAAACAAAGCATAAATAATTATATTAGCATTCTTTGAAAATACGGAACAAAAATTCTGACAGTTATTAAAAACATCAAACAAAAAACCTTCCCCTTTTAAAATCTACTTCCGTGTTAGGGACTTTTCGCTCGCAAAATTTAGGGTGGTACCTGTCCCACTGACAGTTGAGAGTCGCTATTCTTCGTACAGCTGTTGTTTAGTTCAGCCGGCATTAGTAAAGTAACAACTTGTTGAGTGAATCTAGTAAAAGATATATGATTTTTTTAAGTTACTTTATAGAATTCGTCTTAAACATTTTAATATTAGTGATAGTGTTATTCGCAGAAGATATTGGAATCATAATGCGGGACCTGCTACGATTTCCGAGAAAGGTAACCTAACAATTCTATCATGCAGCATGTATTTGTTTGACAAATGAATCAAGCTATAAAATAAGAGTGTTTTTTATCGTTCCACAATTACAAATGAATTTGCCGGTAAATTAAGCCTCACATTTATCACAAACCGCACGGTTAGTAATTAGAAACAGCGTTCATAATCTTTTATTTGGATGTGATCATTAGGACGCGTATATTAATTTTAGTTAGCTGTGGAATAAATGAACATCTGTATTTCGCATTCATTAAAACTCTTTTGGTCTCTGATAACGAACTGCAAACGTGTTGTAGTCCAATTAAAAATTACTTGTGGTTGGCTACCTGGGCACTAGATGGAACTCGAGGGGTTCGTTTTATTTTGCGGAGAATTATTTTACTGTGTATGGCCGTTTTAATTATTTACAATGGTAAAAACAGTTGTTGAAGTTTGTTTTAGTTTTTATCAAAGTTACATTTTATCGATAATATGAAAATCACTGGCGATAATTAGGGTTTTATTACTTGTAAATTTTATCGGTAATTTTAGTCATTATACAAATTAGATCAATCAGTAGGTACCTAGTCTAATTTTTAAAACAGCGATTAAATTGAAACTAGCTTTATTTTGTCAAGGATTTTCTTTTGTAACATATATTTATTGATCTAATTGTTCATTTCTTCATCATTTTAATTTATTCATAACTTTATATAATATTATGGGGATTTAGTCACACAAAGATGTTAAATGAAAATAAAATCAAGATGACAGTTAACTTTTCGGATTTAATTTAATTGTACTATCATTTATGACCCATCCTATGTAACACAATTTAAGGGCGATCATGAATTAAATTTTTTTTTGTTGAAAGTCGCAAATTAAAAATGGGTCCAAGCAAATGAGACATTCTGTAAGTACCTACCTACAAATTTCATTTTTTCTGTTTGTAAAATTATTATTAGGTACATTAATGTAGGTAATTACGCTAATAAATAATTCCATAACTGATAACTATTTTTTAATTTTTTTTTGTATTTAAATGTGACAACCAGTGGTACCCAAAATTATATTGTTTTGTAAACTACTGTTAATTTTACGAATTTTAGCAAAATTCTTTTTGATTCATGATCGCGCGTCCAATACTATACACCCTTAAATATTGTTACACAGGTTGGGTTCATCCTGTATACAATTTTAATAACATACCTCGTAACATTACTAATCAAAGTACGTAGACATACCGTTTACCGTTTTGCATCTTACAATCATTAAGTGATAGAATCATGGTAAATAAGCAGAATTACAAATAATTTAAAATATTGCTTCATAGAAAATTAGAAATAGTACTTGTTAGCTTTTTAATGCACACCTGTGTGCACTACCACATATTGTTTATGAAATATATTTGTCCTTTACTTACTAATGTTATTTTCTTTTTTTGCAGGTAAGAATCTATTTTTCGGCTTCAATGTGAACTATATTGGTTGATAGTTACTGGTAAGAATTTTTTTTTACCTACACACTCGTATAGTATAATGCAATGCGATAATTACACATTGTAAATTACAAATAGCTATTTTTTAATTTAACTTTAACAATCACTCACGAATAATACCTACTTATTATTACATTCATTATGCAATTAGTAAGATTAGTTTATTATTATTAATTATTGATGCAGAAGAAGTGATTACTGGTTTAAAAAATTAGTCCAGTTGTTTTCTCCATGTTTATTTTCGAACCCTTTGTTTTTACCTGCCGCCTTATATTCTATAAAGAGAGGTATTGTGACGGGTCAAAATTTTCGAGTGTGTTTTTAGTGAATAAGCACGTTTTTGGATCCATAGAACACGAATAAAGTATTTTCGAGATGATGTCTGTGCCGTGTGTCCGTATGTTACAATTTTTTGTTGATGATAACTAAAAAATATGAAACATTTAACAACCAAATTTTATATTTAATGTTTTAAAATGAATCTTAAGAATCCAGTTATTTTTTTGAAGCTATCCACAAACCGGAAGTAGTACTTTTCTTAAATATTTCGATAAATTATTAATTTATCGCAATATTTTCATTTTTATATGAAAGATTATATTATTTTATCTACAATAAGCATTTTTTTGTATATGGTACTATTTAGGAATTAAATTATTGTTTACAATTTATAATTTGAACTTCTGTATTTTATATCTTGCAGTCCATTATCGTTTAACATTTGTTACTACGTAAAATTTAATTGATTATGACAGTGACAGTGACAATTGTAACACATCGTTTATATCTTCTTCTGCAGTTTACATAAAATAACTAAAATATATTTATGAGCACCTATATAGTAAAATGACTAGGTAGAGTATGACGGGAGGTCTTGTGCTGGTCACATCAGATTTTTTTTAAATAATATAAATATTTTGGCTACTATTATGCCCCATCATATTTCAGATGTCTAACACAATTAAATGGTGAATGGTCAGTAAAAATCTCTTTAGTATCTTTTCAGTTTCTTACACAGACTAATAAAACAACAGCACGAAAGTAAAATTCTAAAAATTATTTCCTACTTCATTGTAGTTCATTGGTACTCGGGAAATTTCTCTGAAAACTTTATTCATTTGAAAAGTGAATAGATTTATTTTAGAAAATTTAAGTAGAAAATGTAGTTACATGACTTATCTAAATCTATTACCTATAATTATATAGGATATATTTTTGAAAGTGACAAATATATTATGTTAATACTAACAGCAAAATTACAGAATACATAATTATTATCACACCTTTTAGATTTTATTCAACTTGAGTGTGGCAGTCTTATCACCATATCGGTGTAGATTATATAATATATTATCGTGTGTGCGGTTACCAGCCGTCAACTCACGGGTACTCATTATTTTGCGCAAATAACTAAAATCTGATCATAGCTGGATTCGAACCAAAGTTATCAGTACCATATACGCTCTTATATTTTTAACGCACTGTCTTGAATTTTTTCTTTTCTAAAATTGTATTTCCTTTATTTTCTTTGGCAGTGTAAAGCTCGCTTTATTCAGTGTTGTGTCTGATGTATCGTGTATCGATTATTGTGTGTGTGTAAACGTGGTTTCCATTAGGCCACTGGTATGTCAAGTGCTGTATATGATTGTGTATGTGTGTGTGTGTGTGTGTAAGTGTGACGTATACGTGTGAAGGCTCTGTTCATTACGGATATCCGCAGCAGTACCGTGTGAGCTATGAACGGAGAGATGGATTTTTATGAGGGGCTCTAATTCAATTTTGCAGGCAATTTTTGATTGAAATTTTTAAATTTTATAGTTAAACGTTATCATTGATATAATTCTCTTCTATATCTTCAAAACTGGAATAGATTTAATTACTTATTGCAGAAGAATAAACACTCGCCGCAGATTACTGGCGTATTTTTGGAATGAGTATTTTAATAATTGTCATATATATATCGAGTTTATCATAGCCATGGTTATGTATTTGACAACAATGTATTAGAGCGTTCATTTTAAAATAAAACATACCTACGGAATAAATGTCACAATTCTGTTATCGGGTAATACAATATATAGGTACTTAGAACAACACAAAGAATGCTAAAAACCGGAAGTCGATATATAGAATTAAAACAAATACAACATTTTTTATTGTGGCTAAACTAGGACCTCCAAATGTTTACAAATTGTATTGTACATAGAAAAAAGTCTGTGGTATCGAATGCTTGAAACTGGAAGTCGATATTTTTATTTGTTAGAAAGTTATAAATGTTATAAATATCTTAAAAATTAAGGGGCCCGTTTTTTCCGAATTCCTAAAATACACTTGATTTTACTTTTCTTCTATTCCACTCTTCAACTACTACGGCTGCCTGAAACCAACCCGAAACTCGTACTTTGCCGCATCCTAGCTATGGAATGTCATTTTGAATTTGAAATATACTGTAAAGTGTTTTCGTTGCGAGTACACTGTCAGATTATTATTGACTTTTGGATAATGTTTTTATAAACAGTTTATAGAGAAAGAATGAATCTACAGATGTGTCTTTTTAAAATTTTAAAAATTAATTTCTATCATGAGATATATTTTTATAACAATTTTTTAATCAAAATTTTAAATATGCACATCTGTAGATCCATTCTTTCTGTATTAAATCCTTGTTGGAATGATATTTTCGCTACGTTAGTACATTTTATGCTGGATTTTATGAGGTAGACTGGCCTCCTAATAAACATAAACTATTTAGTTTTTCGTTCCATCAAATAACCCAAAATCAAATCCGCACATCCTCATTTGCGTCACGTCATCATACGTGATGATAAACGATCTATCACCTGTTATATCATATCACCAAATCTTCCTTATTGAAATGCAATCCATATAAATTGATCGCATCACCACAGCATCGAGTCATCACCATCAAAACAAAACACTGCGCTCTGGCGCGGCGTTGCCGGCAAACATTGAAACATTTGCTAATCGGGCGTCGGGACGCGTTCAAGCGATGGGGCGACCGCAATGTATGCATATTCAAACCCCGAACAACCGAATAATAACTGTCTGCGCGACCGCAGGGCTACGCCCTTTATAGCTAGCAGAGCAGGCCGTGGAAGAGGAAACGGTGATAAAATTAATTGAACTTTGTGGATGGCAGAAAAATTTGAGAATGAGAATAAGTGACCTGAAAAATTATTTGTCGAACTTTAAGAGGAACCCACCCCTACAAAATTAAGTAAAAATATGTTCTCGTTGGGGACATGAAATTGAGTTTGGTCCAATGTTTTTTGTTCTTTTTTTTAATTTAAAGATATAAGATGTCTCTAGGTCTGTCTAGTGCTTTTTCTATTTTAAATTTGTACATGTTTTTTAAGCTCCAAAGTTAGTAAAATTTGAAGAACTTTCAAGATGAAATATGTGGCTAGCACATGACCTGTCGCTTAATTCTGCTCATTCTACTAATCTAATAAATATTTATACTTACATTTCAATAGTTTCATGTTTCGTGTATAAGTAAACGATAATGTAAACCAAAATGCAAAATATTTCAACTGTACCTACTGTCACTGTCATAATCAATCAAATTTTGTGTAGTCTAATATACTATATTCAAGATTTCAAGAAGAAGTTTAATTAAAAAGAAACTTTGGTTCTACAATGGGGGTTTCCAAGCCTAGGGGTTTTAAAGAAATATTTATTGGATATCAATTTTCAGCATATATAAGTTGATAATAATTGTTAATTTAGATAGATTTATTATCATTTTATCGAAATGAAAATGTAACTCTTTCGAAACGTGCATTAAAATGCGCCATGTGTGACGTAGACAACATTGAAACCAAACCGTGAGTAGATTTGTTCGTGTAAAATCTTTTTTGTCGTTTTGTCTACGGAATGGACGACGGATCTGTGTTTAAGTAAGGTAAGATCTACGTATCGTGTTCGGTCCTTGTCAGCGCGGTGAACATTATGTTCTCAGGGCCGGTGATGTCACACCGTCACATACGGCATCGTTTTTCCCGTCACCTACTTTTTTTAACTTTATGAATTTTTATCTGGTTTATTAGCAGCTTATTGGCAAAAAGAAAAAACACGGTTCTAATATTTAAATGTATAAATTAACATATAAAAAACCAGAAAATTGTGGAAACCCCCATTATTCGGTTTAAAAAAAATCTTTGTAAATGACATTAGCCTTCACCTCGATATCATCATTATGTTTGAGGACTGCTGAAGTTTTAAATAGAAAGGGGTAGTAGAGATTAAAGGGTGGATTATCGAAAACGTTTTACGTTTTTGTGATGGAAAAATATTATTTGATGATGGTTGAAATTGAAAACTCCGAAAAAGTTATTTGAAACATTTCTGTTCTCTTTTTAGATTTTAGTTATTAATAAAATCCGGCTATACGCAAAAACAACTGAGGGTGGTTCGTTTACCTTTCAATACCTCACATGGGGTTCAACGACAATAAAACAGTTAGCGATTAGCCCCAGTGGGGTACGTTACAATTTTGTATGAGGCAATAATAAAATACATTGTTTAGCCTAATACTCTCTAAAATCGTTACTTTGCGAACAATAGTATATTACTTTACTAGTGGGAGAAGTAAAATACTTCTGTCACAAGTGTCTGATTGGCCACTCGCTTTGCTCGTGGCCAATCAGGACACGAGTTACAGGAGCATTTTACTTCTCCCACTTGTGAAGTACGCTATAAATACTATAATTTTTGTATGTAATGTACACAAACTGAGTTTTTGAGGACTCATCAAATTTAAAGACTGGGCTAGCGCCTCGTGCGTAAATAGAGTCGACCTCTAAAACTCTATTTTTGTGTACTTGTTACATAAATAATAACTATTTTATCCATTCGATTGCGCAATTATTTTGTCATGTATTATTTGTACACTGTCAAACCGACGTCAAAAATTCTGACTTGAGTAAATTAATAAAATTCAATAAACCAAACCACCCCGTCTGAAATCCCGTGCATCTTCGCTATCTTGAGCTTCGCCGTGAAATATTCAACAAGTAAAATCGCCGGCGCCTCTTCTGAGCACTCCCCCCCCCTCTCATACTACCGCAGTCGTAGCGCTATCGAGCGCAGAATACATTGATAAACTTCACCGCACAGACACGGACAGCTTTTTACCTTCCGCTTACCTGTAAAGGAAGGTATTGGAATCATGCAAAAAATCGGGTGGTGAATTTTTAGTGGATGAGCACGAATTAGGGTCCTTACAACTCATTTTTGATAGTTTCACGATGATGTCTGTGTGTATGTGTGTGTGTGTGTGTGTGTGTGTGTGTGTGTGTGTGTGTGTGTGTGTGTGTGTGTGTGTGTGTGTGTGTGTGTGTGTGTGTGTGTGTGTGTGTGTGTGTGTGTGTGTGTGTGTGTGTGTGTGTGTGTGTGTGTGTGTGTGTGTGTGTGTGTGTGTGTGTGTGTGTGTGTGTGTGTGTGTGTGTGTGTGTGTGTGTGTGTGTGTGTGTGTGTGTGTGTGTGTGTGTGTGTGTGTGTGTGTGTGTGTGTGTGTGTGTGTGTGTGTGTGTGTGTGTGTGTGTGTGTGTGTGTGTGTGTGTGTGTGTGTGTGTGTGTGTGTGTGTGTGTGTGTGTGTGTGTGTGTGTGTGTGTGTGTGTGTGTGTGTGTGTGTGTGTGTGTGTGTGTGTGTGTGTGTGTGTGTGTGTGTGTGTGTGTGTGTGTGTGTGTGTGTGTGTGTGTGTGTGTGTGTGTGTGTGTGTGTGTGTGTGTGTGTGTGTGTGTGTGTGTGTGTGTGTGTGTGTGTGTGTGTGTGTGTGTGTGTGTGTGTGTGTGTGTGTGTGTGTGTGTGTGTGTGTGTGTGTGTGTGTGTGTGTGTGTGTGTGTGTGTGTGTGTGTGTGTGTGTGTGTGTGTGTGTGTGTGTGTGTGTGTGTGTGTGTGTGTGTGTGTGTGTGTGTGTGTGTGTGTGTGTGTGTGTGTGTGTGTGTGTGTGTGTGTGTGTGTGTGTGTGTGTGTGTGTGTGTGTGTGTGTGTGTGTGTGTGTGTGTGTGTGTGTGTGTGTGTGTGTGTGTGTGTGTGTGTGTGTGTGTGTGTGTGTGTGTGTGTGTGTGTGTGTGTGTGTGTGTGTGTGTGTGTGTGTGTGTGTGTGTGTGTGTGTGTGTGTGTGTGTGTGTGTGTGTGTGTGTGTGTGTGTGTGTGTGTGTGTGTGTGTGTGTGTGTGTGTGTGTGTGTGTGTGTGTGTGTGTGTGTGGGGTCAAGGGGTGTTAGTCGCATAACTCAAATACGAATTACCCGAAAATTTTGATATTTGGTATTTAACATTTGTATATAAATTGGAAGAGCTCCTTAGATTTTGGTACAAATATCTTCATTGGAAGTGATATTTTTTGAAGATTGAAAAGGTTAATTGTCAAAATTGTATATAAATTTGGAAAAATATAGTATTTATTTGTAATAAGAATAAGAGGAAAAGTTATTTGCAACTTACGTTATAAAAAAATTGTCTTTATCTGGTAGCATTAAAGAACTGCAGTAAAATTTAAAAAATAAATTTATCAAATAAAACGTTGATATCTTGTAATCCATGATCGGTTGATTTTTGTTTCTGCGTAAAAAAGTGAGACAAGTGAGACGGGTGACAAGTTGACAAGTCCTAAGTAAGATATTAAATGTAGTAATTGAACGGAGGATGACTTCAACACAGCAGAGTTTTCCTGTGAATGAATCTTTTTATTCAGGTGATGCAAATTTCTGTGTTTGAATATTTTAGATTTTTATTTGTATATTTTAAATGGGCACCGGATTGTACGTATACATTTCTGTTTAAAGTCTAGATATGGCGGAAGGTTGTGTGATGGCCACGTCAGATTTTTATAAATGTTTCCCTGCTGATTTATAAATGGTGAAATAGTTTTTTAAAAGGAATTTTATTTATTTGAATTGATGGCAATTTGAAGGGGTAGTTTTTGTAAATAGTTGAGTTAAATAAAATATGTTTTGAACGGGGACTCGAACCGCATACAATTATTTAATTAAAATATACGTTCCAATTTAGGACTATAAAAAGTAAAAAAATTCTAAAATCTAACAAAATTAGACTAAACCGAATAAAATACTACATTTTACGAAAAATTGTTATTTTCAAGTTAATGCTTTAAACCGTTTTGAACTGGTTCACAACCATCGGTTCGACTCCGGTTAGGTTCTGAGTACACTAAAGCGGTACGTTCCGGTTTCATTCCTTTTCCGGTTCGGCTCGAGTCTCTGATTTTAAGGTACCTGTACCTAGGTATTAATTGGGTATGTTTTTTATTTTATGGATAACGATAATTTAATTTATTAGTAAATTGTTATTAATTTAATTAATATAATAAGAATATTGTACGATTTATAATAGTCGAGTATGTTGCTAAACGACGAGGTGAAACCGAGTCCTTTTAACCCATTTTCCGAATTGTTATTCTATAACGTTCTATACAGGTTGGTGGAGGTGAAATGCGAACATAGATAACATACATGACAATCGAACTTTCATGCCAGGTATCTTGATATATTTTGTAGTAGTGTCACAAAACGAAGTAATGTGAATTTGTGTGGCAAAAAGAGTAAACAATAACAGAAATAATAATAAAATCTAAAAATGCATGTAAACTTTCTCGTTCTGCTTGTACACATACATTATTATGCAAAGAAAATATTTTAATGACAATAAAAATTTCAATAATATGACAGGTACTTTGACATTGACAGTACTTATTCCACGTATATCAAGATGCCTAGCATGATAACTCCATTGTCATATATTTCCCTATGTTCGCATTTCACCTCCACCAACCTGTATAAGTAGGTACGTAGATACGGTACGGATAACATACTTAATAGTATAAGGTAGGCTGTAATTCAAGAGGATGAAGGTTTATACACGAGCTGAAGGCGAGTGCTCGTTTAATCATCCGAATTAATTATAGCTCGATTATAGCTATTATGTGCGAGTAAAATACGACGTTTATCTACGACTTTTTAAATAAAACAATAGGTACTTTAGAAATTTTTATTCATTAAAATATTCCCATAACCTCACATTCTGGTGGGATGACAGATGACAGTTGTATTGAATAATGAAATCATAATACAATAGTGTTGAATTATGAATTCATAATACAATAGTGTGCCTTATGGCGGGGTTTATCTTACTAAAGTTACCTATATAATGAATGTATTATTCAATAGTCGTCTATATTAAATAATATTTCTGAATATAATTTCATAATTTGCCTGACTGTTCTATCGTGCTGTGCATTTGTTTGCGTATTGTTTAGCGTCACAGCCAGCTAAGATTCCGAGTAGAGGCGCCGTGCAGAACAAGGTGTGTACTGTGACTGTGTATGTAGTGCACAAACTACGCGGTGCAATCTCGAAATAGATTAATTCGTGAATTTTGAATGACGTTGAAATAAACATGAGTGTTGCTGGCTCGTAAATAATATTGTTCCCAAGCCGGGAACTAAGAGATGTGGTTGAGAAGACGAAAATCGCGAAAGGGAGCAACAGAAACACAGATTTTAAGAGGAAAGTAAATTTTTTGCGAATTTTGCATTTTCGGTGTTCACTATACCTTCTTAGATAAGTGAAATTAAAAACAACAGAAGAGACGTTCAGCTATGTAGGTATTTAGAAAATGCTCATAAACCACCTGATCATTTGTCAGTTACCACCAGTAATAATATATATGACAGAAGTGAACACTTTTGGCAGAAACCGCTTCGCTACTTTGAAATAGTGTATACTTAAAGAAGTCGTCCTGCTCGGTTTTTCTCTTGACTCAGTTGCGTTCAGGCGAGTAATAAGTTTACTCAGCTCTGTGTAGATCATAGAGGTACCTACCTACATACTTTCTCTCCCTTACCGCTCAGGCCAACTTTGGCTGCAAGCACAGTTTTTTTAAATGTCATATTTTGACAGTTTAACAATAATTAATTTCACAATCAATACCAACAGTAATTTAAAATTAGTTCTAAATAATATTTCATTATCTGACTGAAGTTGAACAAAAGTAAACAATGACAAGTAAATTTATATAAAAAAACTAGCAAAGGTGGTACCTAGCGTTGCCCGAATTAAAGAAACATACCCGAACATACCTTAAAATCTGACTGGTCAAAAGAGACCTTTATGCAAAATTTCATAACGATCGGACAAATAATGGTCTCTCTAAATTCTACATTTTAAGCTCCTCTTCTAAATTGTCCCATCGAATTTAAACATATTTTTTTATGGCCCGATTAAAAAAACTGTCTTATATCTATTTCATTTCAATTGTACCGAGTTTCCTTACAAACAAGCTTACAAAAGAAACAAAAATTGCGTCCGTCAGACCTATTATTAATTATTATTATTATTATCCAGAAATTTAAATTCCAACTTAAAATAATATAAATAGTTTTTTGTTGCAATCCTCCAAAAATTGAATCTACCTTCTCAAACTATAAATTATTTAGTTTTTCGTGCTATTTCCATCAATAATGCACATATTTTTCATCAACAAACTCCGTTACACCTCCATAACCGAAGTGTACTTTTTTTAAATAAAGAAAAACCTTCTTCTGCTTACTTATGCATGTACCGGTGGCTGATTCTGAGTCATTTGAAAAATATGCGCTGCTCATCTTCGTCCGAAGCCCGGAGTCAGTAGTTGCCCGGAAACTCCGGGAACGGAGCGTTTTTAACCGGAACTAGGTTAGTTTTTCCGGTTAGAGCGGAAGTATTTTATGACACGGTGTAAAGTATTGAAGAGAAGTTTATTTATAGGAGGATGTTTTGTTTGTTTTTGTTTTTATTGACGTTATTGACCTTTTGTCAAAATTTATTTGCTTTTTATTATATAATAAAACTGGACTTCATATAATAAATAATAAACCGGGTGTCTGTTTGAAATATGATATATGGGACAAGTAATGTAATTTTTTAAATTTTGCTGTAGTTAGTGACCTATACATTTTAGACGAAAGTTGTAAACACAAAACTTGTTCAAAATTAAAAACTACACAATATGAGACCACGCTCGACCATATATTGCTTTGTTAGTTCTTGAGAAAAACGTAAAAGAAAGTAGCAGCTATATTTTGCATTATTTATCAATATTTTCGATCATTTAAGAGTACCATGGAACAAATGATGTTTTTTAGTCTTTACCTTCCGCCTCATATTCTATATTATAGGAGTATTAAACAACTGTTACTACGAAAAATTTAATTGATTATGGCAGTGACAGTGCCAATAGTGACACATCATTTATATCTTCTTCTACGGTTCTACAGTTGACTAAATGACTAAAATATATTTTTGTAAATACCTACGTAGTACCTATAGGGTATGGCGGGAGGTCTTGTGCTGGCCACATCAACTTTCCTTTCTGTATTTAGTTACACTTTTAATAATTATGCAAAATTATTAACTTAAATTAATAAAATGTTAATATTTGTTTAAAAAATACATCACTAGTTCCATGGCACTCTGAAAAATTTCCAAATGCCTTTTTTTCTTTATTATTTATAGTCGTTTAATAAAATATTAAACATATTTACGTAAATTAGAGAGAACATTAATTTACTAGAATATCTTGAATATTATTTTACGATTATTTTAGATACATATGGAATAAAACAATTGCAACAGCAAATATTTTAGTTCTTGTATCTTGTATAAAATTATAAGTGTTTACATTCCTACATTGTTTAAATGTTAACACGGGAAGCTCCTTTAAAAAATTCTAAATGCTTCTATGAAATGCAGCAACGCTCGTAACAGTAGCAAACCGGAAATAAAAAATATCTCCCTGCATTTTCCTACAATTACGTCAGAATGTTCTGCGAACATTCCTTCAATATTTAATTCTATCATTCCTTGAATACGTCTCAAAAAATGAACAAGCAACATTCGGAATTTAGCACAACAAGAAATTAATTCCCTTTAGGGAATAAACACTTTAAATTTATTAAATTCTTACGAAAATTCATATCAAAGTTGGAGAGAAATTTGTTCTCTTTCACAGTCTAATACCGGAGATACATTTCAGTTAAACTGCACAAAAATCTTCCCTATGATGTATTCTACGCTAACAACTATGTGTCAGTTGACGACTCACACGGTAGTAGCACATTTCATAACGAGTATTGAAAGTAAGATATATCGTGCAAGTGTATGTAAAGTTTAAATGACATTTCTACTGTGTCATTTCAAACAATCAGTAAAGAGCAAAAGCAGAAGTTGTTCGGCTCTGGCTACGTTGATTTGGTCTCATAATTACGTTATTACCATATCGTGCTAGGACGATATTCATATCATAGTATACCGCATTTCACTGCAAATACAGTTCGTTCTACACTCATACATTTTATTAGTTCAAAATTTGGCGCGAACCTAAAAATGGTATGTTTTGTGAGAAGTCCTTTATAGAATAATGAAGTACTTCGATGTAACTTTGAAATTCAAAATAAGAAAATATAAGTAATGTTAACGGAAATTAAAATTTTTGTTGGTGTAAATCCATCTCTAATCTCAACCAATCAGATTCAGTATATCATCGTCGTATCTTACCCAATACACATAAAATGAGGTATAGTTCATAATATTTTCAACTGTCTTAAATAGGCTGTTGCCGCGATATCTATTATTTTCTGTAGAGGCCGTCTAAAAATATTGTATCTACACGGTGAAAAGCGTATTTATGCACTAGTGTTATATGCAGAATTAATTAATTTATTGTGGCGGTCGCTCCTACTCGGACCGCGTACGCACCACTAGCTCAACAGCTACAGTGGTCTAACGGTCAGCGCTTCTGACTACCACCGTACGGTCCCGGGTTCGATTAACGCCGCCGGTCAGCGCTTCTGAATACCACCGTACGATCCCGGGTTCGATTCCCGCCGCCGCAACTCTCCATCGCGTCTAAGGCAGGGCATGGCTTACAGCCTTACTGACGAGTCAAAGTAAGCATGCCCGGGACGAAACGCAAAAACATCTCAGGCTCATTGCGCCGCATTGGCGTGCCGACCCACAAACGCCAAATTATCAAAGAAATAAAAGGAAATGGTGCATGCCATGCCATGACAAAAAATATTTATAAATTGATTTGATATTATCCTCTAACAAATAGTAATTAAATAATTAATAATGTACACAACCGCATGAAACATATCTATCAGCAAACACATCAATCTGTTTATAAAACCCTTCGCACGAATATGTTCATGATTCGATAACAATAATACAACTTTTCCGTAAAAAATTACCTGTTAAAAACATCATTAATTATTTGTAATCTGCTGTATACAGCTGCGGAAATTTAATACAAATCCAAATCCAACATTTTCCCAAATAAATACGAAGCTTTTAAAATAAAACCTATCATAATTATTCATAATTACCGCGATCGATACGGACAAAAACGTTAATTAGCGGCGCTTCTACTCATCGGGGAAAAGAAAAGAAAAACAAAAACAACAATGTTTAGAAAAGCGATTTTTGTTTAGCTTTATTTTCTCTAAAAATATCATGAATATATTTTTATGAAGTTCGACTTTAGATATTTGCACTCGTTTTCCTTTTTTCAAATTCCTAGAATACTCTCGATTTTACTTTTTTTTCATTCCGCTCTTTTCCCTATTACGGCTGTCTGAAGCCAGCCCGAAATACTTTGCCGCATCCTAGCAATGCAATGTCATTTTGAAGTTGAAAAGTACTGTAAAAGTGTTTTCGGAGTTAACTGTCAGATTATTATTGACTTCAGGATAATGTTTTATATTCATTTAATAGAGAAAGAATGTATCTACAGATAAGCCTTTTTAAAATTTGAAAAATAAATTTCTATCATGAGATATAAACAGGATAAAGTTTGCATAAATTGTTTTTGAATTTTTCGGCATTTTTATATAATCATGTATAATTTTTTAATCAAAATTTTAAAAATGCACATCTGTAGATCCATTCTTTCTCTATTAAATCCTTGTTGAAATAATATTTTACCATTATTGTACTGGCCACAAAATACTCGCTAAGTATTTTATGCTGGATTTTAGGATGTAGACGGGCATCTGAAGGAAAATATTAGTGAAACAAACTGTGCCATTGGTGATACCACCGACGTCACCAGCAAATATCAGACATTTAAAAAATAAGCGGAATTTTCGTACCGCGTTTTCACTAATCGTCATAGTTTCTTATGTAGTTTCATTAAAAAAATACAGTGGAGGAGCCTTTTATACATAATCTACCTATCACGCTTTGTGTCCTGCCGCGTTCTACGTTATTTTGGTGGTTTAGATGGGCCAGACCGGCCCTGAAGGAAGTCAGAATCACGGATGTGAATTGAAATTTGAGAGCAAGTCGGATTTATCCTTGTGAGGAAAATTTAATAGGGTGTAATATTCCCGAAGAAGGGTTTCAGATTTATGGACTGCGCCACGAGTCAAACCAAAAGCGAATCCATTGCGAATACGAATGCAAATCTGACTTACAAAGTCGCGAGATGTGAGAATTTTACTTTTACTTGCCGTAAATTTACAACACAAGCCAAACAGAATATTACCAGAGATGGATGTGTCCAAAAATGAATACTTTTAAGTTTAATAATGATTTTTCAAGTGAATAATTGCCTTTGTTCCCATACTCAAGTATGATTACTTCGGATATTAAATTATTATAGCGTAATGACTCGGTAATGACATTTGTCAATGGGCAAGATTCAGCGTAAGGCGTAAGAGTGTTCCATATAACGATCTGATGCAATCGGCAATCCCCTTTTACAACCACCAGCCGGTACCAGGTAGCTTTCTGTTCCCATCTTGGAATGTGACGAAAGTGAAAACTTCATTACCAGGATTCGTCCAGCCAGAGGCAAGGTATTTAGGATTTTGTAAAACATACAGATTTTTAATCAAATTTTACAAAGATTTCGTAACTCGGTATTCCATTGGAGCGAGGAATAAAAAATAAAAGAGTAGTAACTTCGAGATAGCGCAGTTGTAGAGCGCTTGTCTCTGGACACAGAGGTTTTTGGTTCGATTCCGGGTCAGGTGTGAAATTTACACAACACGATTTGGATGGTATCTACTGTCGATTCCGTTCCAAATTGGGATATAATTAACTTGGCAACCAACAAAACTACTCTGTATCAGCTGGTGATTATGACAAGAGTTTGTGCGAGATCGTTAGATTGAAGATCAACCGTTAGCTCTGTTCACAGCACTGGATTCTTTGTAGAATCTTCCATGCTTCTAAATCAAGGGGAAAAAATCTGCTGAGCCCAGCACACGACCTCTCGCCTAATTCTGCTTATTCTACTAATCTAATAAATAGTATTACTTACATTTTAATAGTTTCATGTTCATGTAATATAATGTAAACCATAATCATTCAAATTTTGTGTAAAAACAAATTTCCGCAAATTTCATATCATGGACAAGATACTGGAATTTCAAAAAAGTAGATTTAAATTAGATTATAAATGGTAGGTACAGAAAATTCTTTCTGTTATATTTAATAAAACATATATTATAATAAATGCTTTATTTATCGAGATAATTTAAGAAAAAAAATATTGCTCTATATGAAAAGTTTTACTTCCGGTTTATGAATTGGTAGGTACCAAAATACAATTGGTCTATTGAAAACCTTAGATATAAAATTTGGTATTTAAATGTTTGATATTTTTTGAGTTATCGTTTCCGAATAAATTAACATACAAACGAACGCACACACACACGCACACACATACATCATCTCAAAAATGTGTTATCCGTATTCTAGAGACCCTAAAACGTGCTTATCTGCCAAAAACTCATACTCGAAAATTTAGACCCGTCACAATACCTCTCTTATAGAATATTAGGCGAGAGGTAATAAATTAAATTTACTGTTTTGAAGCTTATCAATGAATTATAAATTATTTCCCAAGACTCATTAAAGATTCAATTTAGCTGCGCCGGTATTTGACAGGCAATCCTGACCAGGATTTGTTTCTCAGGATTCAGAAGCATGAAAGAATCCTCAAAGAATCCTTGTGTGAACAGATTGACATGAGGAAATTTAAAAAATGAACCATATGAAAAAAATTCGGCCGAATGTAATGCGCATCCATGTCGTCCTCATCAATCACTGAAACAATTACACCCGCAACAAAACATTCAGTTAATTTAACTTATGCAGGCTTTTGTGAGCAAATATGCACCATCATCTCACGGCGTTAGGTACACAAAACCTCCATCTGCGTCCTGAGCACACCTCCCCCCCCATGCAGTTCACGTGGAAGCCGCGAGAGGCGCTAGCGCCACGGCCGCATTTCATTCCGACGTGAATAGAACGAAATAAAAGCTTTCTGAATATTTGAATCCGTCTGAGAGATTGGATACGAACCCTTTATACTCACAACACGAGACGTACAGCAGACAAAATACCGCACAAGTACGCAGCCAATGGGATGACGAGCTGAAGTACACTCCACGACAAATCGCAAATCTGATATCCACGATAGAATAAGCTTGGAGTGTTTTATATTTACAGTGCGCGAAATAAGAAAAGACGGGTATTTCAATTGGTATAAATCGAGTGGACATAGATTATCACTTGTAATAGTGCTTGGATTAAATTAGATTTTTTTTCGAGTGCATTGCTGTCAATGTCAATTTCACGACAATAAATTTTCTGAATATTAATCCATGCCGAGGAAATTTCGGAAAGACAATCGCATTATTACTTACTTTTTTTTAAATGACGTTTAAAATGTTTACAGAAATATTTCCGGAAATATACTACTACTGAATCAATGCACGAGTGCATATTCGGTAAGAAAATCGCAATGACACCGCCGCTCTATTTTTGAATTCTTTTTACAATACAAACTTGAAATATTTACTAAATTTGTATTTAACATTAATAATTATGTATTATTTACCTTATTAATTGCTTATTTAAGTACTCAAAATAACAATTTAACCAATTTTTAATTTAATGTCAAAGTGACAGATGCTGGACCTGTCAACTTCACGGATAGTACGTCGAGACAGTAACTGAGCGGGTTTAAGCACAAAAGCGCACAGCTCTCTGCATATGTGATGACCTGATGACGTATGAACCCAGAGTTCCGCGGTTCAAGTTTCGGCCGTCAATGTGTGATTTTCGTTAAATAGTAAAACATTTTGCAATTAAATCGCACTCAGACGTAGTGTTTCTGTCGAGACGAGACGAGACGAGAAATCACCTTGTCTCGTCTCGTCTCGTCTCGAAGAAAAAAAATCAAGTCTCGTCTCGATTTTTTCTCGTCTCGAACAATTAAGTCTCGTCTCGGTCGAGAATCTCGTCGAGATTTCTCGACTTTTTAAAATATTTTTTATATACAAAAATGTTAATATTTTTGTAACTGACCTATAAATATGTGCTGCAATTGTTTGTTATATAGTGACAATAAATTAAGAAGATGAATTAATTATCGTATATAGAATATACAAAAATATGTGCGGTTATGTAAATACTTTTAATTTTGATAAAATTAAGTAATTATTATTCAAAATTATACCTGATAGTTTAGTGATCCCATCTGTACACTATATTACGATGAAATTATTCACATGAGAAAAACAATGATATTCACCCAACTTCATAGTTGTACACTATTATTATTATATAAAGTGTAATAGGTACGTAAGATTGAACGCTAATCAAAAATCATTACCAACAGCTAATATTTTGTTTAATTATTAAAAAAAAATTGATAAAACGTGATTTTAAATAGTTTTTAAAAATGATCGATTTTGTCGAAGCCAAATGTCGAGAATCGAGAATATCGACATACCAGTCTCGTCTCGACCTTCATTTTTAAAAAGCTTTCTCGTCTCGGCGAGACGAGAAATTTCGAGACGAGACGAGATTCGAGAAATTTCTCGTCTCGACCGAAACACTACTCAGACGCTTCAAGCTGTTGCATAAGAATTTTTCTGTCACATGTCAGTTTGATATTTAAATTAAAAATTGGTTAAATTGCCATTTGTGAGTAAACACGCAATAATCAGTGAAGAAGTACCTAAGTAATAGTTATCCAACTAGAGAGGAAAGCGCTTCTTTTTTCCACTCGAGCTCGAGATTTCGCGATAAAAATTCTTTGTTTTCTTCGCATGTCGCGTGAAAAAAGTAAATTATACACATTATTAATGGTAAATACACAATTAGTCAATATTTCAGGGTTTTATTGTAAAAAAAATTCAAAAATAGAGAGGCGGTGTCATTTCGATTTTATTACCGAATCTGAACTCTTGCATTAATTAATATTCGTGTAATTTTTATCGTGCATTCCAACAAACGTTATTGAAAAGCACTCAAAACATTTTCCGGAAAGAATTAATGAACATGTGAGATTAATTATGTCGTGCGATAAAAATATTAAAATGTTTTACGAATGCCAGTGTGTTTATGAAATACACGTCAGAAATGTTTTGTTCATTTGTCATGTCATAGAGTTTTAGTTTGTAATTTGAAACGTATCACCTCGTGTCAAGTTACAAAGCAATTGGATTAAAACGTTATTTTTAGAAAATCACTTTATTTACAAACAATACTCCTGATTGATTTTTAATTCCTCCGTTGTTATTTGTAATATCAATATGTTACAAATGTTTGTAATTAAAAATTGACTGTGGGGAATTAACCGACGCATAATGGAAATATTATAATATGCAAACATGTAACAAATATGCGGTGTAAACAGAAATTCATGCAATTATGTTTTATTGTATTTGTTTTCGAGTATGAATTACATATTTTCATTATTTAAATTATTAACAACGCTTGCATTACCTGTAGAGAATTGTCAGAATATTTTTACACAATATAAAAATCGATAAAAATAGAATTAAAACACATTTTTTATTATACAGGTGCTGCAATACTTCGGAAAAGAAAATTAATGTTATATACAGATTGATTCACAACTTTAGTGATCATGAAACAAATTTTTTTTTAATTTGTAAATTTCAGGGCAGTTTTCGTGTTATGACGTGGCCCGCGTGAGCGTGAGTGATTTGGAAAATTTTGATCGTGAACGAGGGTCAGCGTGTGTGACATGTAATGTATCGGGCGTGAGCGAAATTTTTTCGGGCGTGAGTAAAAATCACAAGTCACGACATAATACATACCAATTTGCAAAATATCATCACAAAACAAAAGATAATTATAATTATACTCCAGTACACATGCAGCGCACATATTTGTCTATAAACGATTCGAACAAAAGTTGTTTATCTTTACGATTTTGCGGAGCTAAAGTAATAATAATAATAATAAGAGCCATAAATTATCGGTAAAATTTACGAATAGTTGTTGCGTAGAAACGGACAAACGAGTGTCAAAATTGACATATTTAAGATTCAATTTTGACCCGAGTTGTCGTTTCTATACGCAGTAAATTTTACCAATTAAATTTATGACTCGAATTATATTTGATTGATTATTTCACGAACGAATATCTTCTCTGTATATTATTTTATTTTTGACGTTTGCAACATTAAAAACATTTAATAAACAAAATGTAACCATGGTTACCCTACTGTGGTTTTATCAAATTTTATCGCTGAAAAACTGCCCTCTTCGAAAAAGTTATGCATTCTTATTGGCCAGAAATGAAGTGTGTAAAATAATCATTTTAAAATTTCATAGAAATATTTTAACGTGTGCGTCGTGCGTGACTATAAAAACAAATTCGTGAGCGTGAGTGATCGTGAGTCAAACGTAAAACGACGTGCGTGATTGGCCGTGATTCCGTTTTCAATTTCGTGAGTGTTCGTGATCGTGCACAAAAAGTTACTGATTATGAATAGAATTAAAATAAAATTTTAATTAATTTTGCAATCGCAAGAAGAGTAAATTTATGAAATTCGATTTGAAAACAGTATGACCTAAAACTGTTTGGTTAAAAACCTGGAAACTAAAATTGCGAATTTATAAAAATTCTTTCAGTTTTGTGATACGTGAGCTAAGCACTATAATGCCATTAACATTTATGCAGGAAGTCGATATTATATGACATTGAATGCAATTTTAATGATAACCATTTTAAAAAGAAAATTTATATTTTGAATGTTTTAAATGTGTCCTGAAAAATGGTGTAATAGTTAATATGTATAAAATATGCACATAATAGTAAAGACTTTTATTACAGGAACCCTATTTACCTGTATGTGTTAATCCCGTAATAATTAAAAACCTCATTTCTCTTTTGCGCTTGTAGTTAACCATTTGTAAGTCCGATGTATTAAATGCAAAAACTAATAACTTGAAAAGTTCGTTTATACAAATACCAATGTCTACTAAGTAATTAAAATTTTTAATATTGCATGTTCGTTTTCATTTGCAGCATATTTTTAATAAAAAAATATTCCACAGGTACATTAAATTCACTCGTAATGGGCTTTATATACACATGCAATAAGACAAATCTGGGTTTTGGCTGAATTCGCATATTCGTACAGTTGCAGACTGCAGAGTTTGCAAAACTTTTTTCTTCCGTAGCAATAACGTCACATCGCAGGCTTACCTGCATGACGGATAAAAGATTTAATCAAATTTTTCATTAGAGGACGAAATACTTTGATGTTCAAATTACGCAAGAAAAACTGAATTTTTAAATTTGTACTAGATGCAGAAAGATTATCCCCATTTCAATATCTGCGGCTTAATATCGTTTTGCCATTGAAACATTTATTTTTTACCTTTATTGTATGAAGTGCATTTAATATTTTTACATGAATACTTGAAATTCTAGGACTTTCTTTCTCAGAACAACTAGAGGGAAAAGCGCTTTTTACCCACTCGAGCTCGATGTTTGTTTCACGAGCGAAGCGAGTGAGGCAATCGAGCGAGAGTGGAATAAGAGTTTTCCTCTCGTGTCAGACATCATTTTTTTCACGATATATTTAAAAACATTGTATAAATGTAAAAGAAACACGTAACTAGAAGTTAGATTATAACTGCCATCTGTCAGAATGACGTTTAAAAACAATGAAATGTTTCACTGTAGCCAATATGCCAAATTAAATTTGAAATTGTAGAAAAAGAAAATATTAATTGTGAACTATTAGTCAATATAAACTCAGAATTTTCAATAAAATAATAAATTTACTTACAATTTTTTTGTGGTAATACTGCCCACTTTCCTCTCTAGATGGGAAAACTTACTTTCCTCACTATTTCGCGAGAAGAACATTGTGTTTTCTCCGCATGTTGTGAAAAAGGTTATTTTACTCGTTAACTACCTTTTAAAGTGTATTCCAGGCAATAAATCGCACCATTCAATTAATTCTCATTTTCCGATAAACATTTTCCCCACAGGTAGCAAAAAATTCAATCCCTGCTGTTTTCTCCGTAGATAACCGCTCACCACTAGCGTGGCCTATTCCCGGCTGAGCTTCTCCGACGAGAAAACAATTTTTCGTTCAATTTCTAGTTCGCTCGCCTCGTCTAACGCTTTTTTAACGCACGTGTCTTCGAGATTACAACGCGACAATACAATTTCACCGGTGCGTTTTTGAGGTACGTAACAACGTAACTCGTTTCTGGTTCGCGTTAGTACCGCCGGAAGAAAAGAGAAGCCTGGAAAGTGACAGTTGCGGGGAGAATGTCGCGGTTATGAAATTTGTGTGCTTGACAAATGGGATTGGATGTTTTATTTTCAAGATAGTGGGATTAAAGTGTAATTTAAATAATGCTGACTGAAATTGGTTTCTTTTGATCTGTTTTACTCTTTTTCTCGGCCATTATAGTTTCAAGAAACTGTTGCACTACATTTTCGTCATAAGAAAAAACGATTACTCTTTTTACGTAAACGTGTAAATTTCAACAAATAATATTTGAACCTTTTCGAACACCATCACCGTATTGCAACATTTAATAGATGGGTTTATATCACGAAAAGATTAGCTAAGTATTTACGAACCAAATGCAGGAAGATTTTTATCCCACATGAGGGGTTTTTTGAAACACGAGCGAAGCGAGGGTTTCATTTACGCGATTGTTCGGATGGTGTCTTCCCGCAAGAGGTTTGTACAATGGTTTTTGTAACGAATAAAACTATAATCAAATACATTCAAGTTGTAGTCTGATCATTAAATTTGAGGTTACGATGTTTTTTCTACTCACTAGTACCGACAGATGGCGCGCTGCACACAATTTTTATTTATAAATATTGACGGTTTTCGGTGGTCTTGATAATTTTCATTAATTATAATTCCGGAAAGTGACTCTTTATAAACTAAATTTTATTATTTTTAAGATGATTTTACTCTGAAAGGTCTAGAAAAGCCAGTGTTCTTTGCATTTTTCCCGATTGACTACATGGGGAAATTGACATTTCCGATTGTCAATTGCGTGTTTAATATGTCATTTCCTAGGTGATGACAAAAAATTTATTTTTTCTACTCATAACCTATAGTTGATTTCTTAACTAAACGGAGCAATCTGAAGTTGGAATGCTAAAACTGATCGTTTTTGATTGGCTGATGTAACACCAGTTTTACACCACACAAACTTTGAAATGTAAACAAACGAACGTTCTCCATATTGTCTCGTCTGTGACTGTATCGAGTTTGTCCGCTGATAGGTCAAATTTAATTTTGCCGCCAACAAAATCTAGTGATATTTTTCTCGTATTTACACAGTGTAAATACGGCTCAGCGATACAACTTCAGATTGCTCCGTTTAGTTAAGAAATCAACTGTAGGTATTCAAAAATTTAGAGAAGAGTAAACAATAGGAAAGATTTGTTGTGCAATTAAATTGGAATGATTGGTACCTTAGTCGATCACGTGGCAACGTAGACCATGTTTCCATTTTCGAAGTGATTAAGTTTGATAAATTTTAATCATCACCCCTCAAAGCCTCATCAAATTCCCTTTTAATATGTATCACCTAAACCCAAATCCTAAGTTGCAAGTTCCATTTCTCTCATAATATTATACCGTAGTAAATCTGGATTAACGAAGTACCTACTACGCTCTACCTTACACTTACCATACTACTTTGCTTCCATCCCCTACACTCTACACTTTCCTACACTCAGTGACTCCGTCCTACACTGTTGCTCCGTCTACTCTTATTTACATTGCAAATTCACATGCATTCTCAATGCCTGTACATCATTAAATGTTGTGTATGAATCGAGAGCGACCATGCTCACTATGTTTTATATGTGGAGGAATATAAATCCTTTTGAAATTTTGTTTATTTTTATAGTTAGGGAGCTTGCTTTTTGTAGTCAAATTAGTTTAGTTTTTTATGATGAATTTGTTTTGTGCTCGTATATTATTACTAGGGATGGTTGGATTATACAGGTGATTCACAACTGCGTGCATATATTTTAATGGTATATTAGTGTTCAACTCACTTATTACGGAACTAAAAAAAAATCGTAATTTTACTTTTCAGGTTTTTTAATCAAACAGTTTTGGGTCATTGTTTCCAGAAATGGAATTTTATTTCATAAATTTACTATTCTTGACATTCCATAATTAATTAAAATTTAATTTTATTCCATTCATAAATTTACTATTCTTGACATTGCACAATTAATTAAAATTTAATTTAATTCCATTCATAGTCAGTATAGTGCGGATTATATGCCGAAAAATGTGATTAAAATATGCATGCAATATAACATAAGGCCAAAATATGCTCAATATATGCACAAAATTGAACAAATATGCAATATTTTACAAATATATGCAACATAATTTTATTCAATTTTACTAATAATTTATTTATACATTTCAAATTTAAAGGAAAATTTTAATTTTGTGTCATATGCATTTATAATAAGTAGGTAGGTATATGTAAAAAATTCAAAAATATTTAAAAAATATTGAAATATACAAAAAATGTAGGTAGGTATACCATATTTTGATCCATTTTTGTATGAAATGCGAACATTTGTAAAAAAAAAATCCAGTGGTTTCAAAAATGTGCCCCTTGCGAAAACTACCCTTAGATTTACGAATTTTCAAATAATTTTATAAATGATACATGATCGTAAAGTTATAACACTCGCTTAACTCGTATTCTAATCTTAATTAACATGTGTAAAAAAAATATTTTCCACCTAACGTTAGGTACATAACAGGTGTAAATCAAAAAGCGGACCATAGGCGTTTAACATGAAAAATCCGTTTTTCCTTGTTCAAAATTGACCAGTTAATTTTAGACCAAAATATATCAAATAAAAGTTTTAGAAAATTAAACTCTGAATCTAAATCAGTAATCACATTTTATTGTACACGTTTATTAAGCGAAATATTTGTGTTTGCCATGGAATCGAAACAAAATTACAAACAAATGAACGCTGATTTAACTGTCAGAAATATTAATGGATAAAATGTCGGGTGTACCTCCTTAAGCGAGTCCTTAAGTGTCAAAATTTTCAGTATCAATAAAGAGTATCCATGGATATACCGGCAGTAGTTTTATCAAATTTTATCACATAAAATTTGCCTTCTTCAAAAAAAAGTGCATTCTACTTGGTCAAATGCCGTGTGTGGAATAATCAACAACAAAAAATCCACTTATCATAAAGCGATATTTTCGATTATTTGACAGATATCCAATCCTAACCTTTACGTTTACGGTTTACGCAGACGCGTCAATGTTGGCATAAGGCAATGGCCAGCGCGTCTAGCATTCGCTTTTGCTTGCAATTCCACGTTGAAAAGTACGAAAACTCGTCTTGCAAGTGAAGGTGAGCAGGTTATTTAGCACAAGTGAAGAATTCAACTTCACAACATCAGTCGTGAATCAAAGAGTGCCATGAACGTGCGTGCGGTGCGAGCGACTTGGTATTTACTCTCAGACGGCGCGAACGAAAGTGAAATTGTTCCGAGATATTTTATTATTGAGAAGATACAGTTTGTGAAATGATAAAGCGGATAAGTTGGGAAAGTTTTTGTAAGACGATTTTATAAAAGGTAAATTTAATTTACAAGTACAATACTTTAAAACTTTTATGGACACTTAAGCGGTTAAATCCGAAACTGTAGCTAAAAATAACTGTAACTACTAGAACAGTTAATATTTAATATCATCGCACTAAATTATGTAACACACTTTGGCTGGGACTCTATAATAGAATAGTGCTTTATTTTCGTTCCATTCTTCTTCATAAATACCATCTAAAATATTTTCTTTTATTTTGACGTTTTGGTATTAACTACATACCAACAATTGTAAATAAAAATTGATGCACAACGCAATTAAAATTGTTATGGTACTGTGTATCATACTGGATTCATTATGGTCCTTGACCTATAATGAACGCTGTTATGGTCCTCAAGTTAAGGCTTATAATGTTGTCATTATGACACAGCATCAGATAAGTTATTTTTAAAATGAATTATATTAGTGTTTAAGAATTTTGTTTGAAGACTCTTGGTCTTGATCGTCTAGTATTGAGTCTTGGTCTTAATTTTTAATCCTAGTCTTGTCCCGGGTATTGGTCTTGAATTTGTCAAGACCAATGCCAAGACTAGTCCGTAGCACGTCCCTGACTTACACCATTCATAAACAAAAACCAAATATAGATACAGCAATATTAAATGTTTAACTTCTATTAACATTTCTGCATTATTTTAAATTTAACTAATAATTTTTTGTCTTTTCCAGGTAAGCGTCCATATTTCTCCATTCCCTGTAAGCAGTATTGGTAAGCAGAAAACTGTTTCCTAGTACTAATATAACAAAACTATAAATCATGAAAAATCGTATTCCATGAAATAATTCACACGAAACTTCCATCGACCATTCGACGTGAATTCCCTTTCTCTCTGGCGTCCAGCTTCAGCTTTCAGGCTTTCAGTGTTTCAGTGTTCACAGTTTCAGAGAAGGCTTCGTAATCCGCGCGCGTGTTTTTATTTCGCTTTTCACCGATTCATATTTTGTTTTCGCATTTCCATAATATCCTTGCGCTGCGCTATGTGCGTTAACGCTCGGTTTCGCTAACGTGGCGTTAAAAGGTAACATATTTTTTTCTTCAAACACTCGGCCATTTTCGAGAGATGTAATTCGAAGTGTTGGATGCGAGATCGGCTATTGGTGATGGAAAAATGATAGATTTGCTGTTTGTAGTAAGCGAAATACTTGTTTTCGAGATTTTTTTTTAATACGAGTATAATAAAAGAATAAAGCTACATTCTGATCTATCCAATTATAAGTGTAAGTGGCTAATTTAACCAACAAGCGCTCAGCGTTCGCACTTATAATTTAAATTGGAATCTTGTGGAAACGATAGTTATTGGTTAATTAAGTACTTATACTTATAATTAGGTAGGTCTGAATCTAACTTAATTGTGTACACAATTTTCAATCCTAAATTTTAAGTTAAATGAGAAGCACTCGGTGTACCTATACTTACTCGTTCATTATTTTTACTTAAACATATAGGTATAGGTAGATTACTAACTAGGTACTTATCTATGACGCCTTTTACTCAACTTGAGTATGGTAGCATTTTTTTTAAATCAAGTGTATTAATATACAGGATGTTTCACAATTTCAGAAAACAAATTAAAACTACATGACATATTGATATAGGGTACCTACTGATATAATAGGTACTTTTTAAAAAATGACATGTATTAATCTGTATTTTTACTTTTTATTAGTTCAAAATTTGGCGCTAACTTAAATAAGGTATGTTTTGTGAATAAAGCTGTCATCTATAGAATAATATAGAACTTAGATGTAACCATGAAATTCAAGATAAGAAGGTATAAGTACCTTTAACGGAAATTAAAATGTTTGCTAGTGTAAATCCCCCTTTCATCTTGACCAATCAGATTCAAGAATATCATCGCCTTATCTTACCCAACGCTTTTTTCTTAGCTGAAATAGAGTATAGGTATATAATATACTAGTGACCGGTTCACACGAGGAAATATTTTTCTAAAAAGTACTAAGAACTATCATAAAAAAATTGTTAATATCGTTCCCACAGGGAAACTAAATATTTTATAGGAATAATAAGTTTCCCTGTATGACCGGTATTAACAGTTTTTTATGACAGCTCCTAGAACTTGTTTTACTTTTAAAATTAATTAATTAAAATTAGGTTGGGAAAGTTCCACTGTTAACACAACATTTTTTTATTCACCTGTTTTTTTCTAAGGCAACTAAATTCTTCATTAATAGAAAAATGTTCCCGTGTACCCGAATAGTCATTGTTGTACGGATCAAATAAAATACATCTGAATTAAAATTTAAATAGCAGGTTTATGGGAGTTCATTCCAGCATCTTTCAGAGTTCAGAGAAGCAAGTTAGATATTATTAATATTAACTAACAAATATAACAAAGTTGTGTAAAACATTTCCGGGTAAAGTTATTGTTCGATAATGTGTCGTCCTCCAAGGAGCAAAACTTACAAACAACGAACATTTGCGGGTGGAACAAGAACCCTTAAGGGTTTACCTTGTCACCTGCCATGAACAGCGCCGCCCGCGCTAAATTCAAATTGACATAAAACGTTAGGGAAATTATGTGTCAGATCGAGTTGTTACTCCAATATTTTCACATTCACGGATCGTGTAAAAAACAAAATGTGATCGCTTCAAACGTCCATAGTCCACGTCGATCAAACAAACACAAAGCGAACGTCCATAGGGGAGAGAGGGGAAGTTTTCACTGTTTTATTTATACCCTTATATAGTCACCATCAACGTGGATAATTTCATACGCACAAAGCAAGTTTCATTATCAACTGAATTTAGTTAACATTTGAATGAGTCGGATTCGGATAGATAAAAAGCATTGTCGTCTTTTTGCCCAGCCCGAAAAAACCCGAAAAACTCGTGAAAAAACCTACTTTTTCTAAAAATTATAGTTTAGTTATACTTATAAAAATGAAACTAATTGTCAAATTAAATATCCTCGTAAATATAGTAAATCAACAAATATCAACAAAAACAAATGAAATTCAGAACTAAACTATAGGTTTTTGGTTTATTATGAGCTATTATTTTGATATATACCCTGATGATGATCGAAAGATCGAAACGAGTCGTGATCAACCAGTGCTCCCAGTTAGAGTTGTGTTTGGTTACTCATTGACGAGTTCATAAACGGAACGATTTTGTTCAGATATCAATAATTCTATCAAAAATAGGTTATAAGGATCCTAATTCGTGGTCATCCACTTAAAACTCACTACCCGATTTTTTGCATGATTCCAATACATTCCTTTACAGGTATGGCGGAAGGTAAAAAGTACCTAATCAAAGATAAATGCTGTTTTCAGCTCTATTTTTTAAATTAGGATTACATGCAGGTGTAATAAAAATAACGTACCTATATGACACAAAGTGCTTTTAAAAGCATTAGCGAAGTTAAAATCAGTCCGCTTCGCGTCGAGCCCTTAAATCCGTCGCACGTGCTTTAAAAAGTTCCTTATGCACTTATATCATAATAATACGTTAATCCAGACTTGTGAAGCAACTTGCAAAGAATAAAAGTTATTTTTATGTTTTTATCCTTTTATCTAAGCTAATAAAGAATGCAGAATTAAAACAGCACTTAATGAAGTGATCCTACTAAAAATAAATTTTATCTTCAATCTGACATTTGAGAATAATGAAACAACGTAATTTGTAATAAAGCAAATAAAAAACCCCTATCGTATATTCAATATAGCCAATTTGATTCTTTACATCTTTATGTCAACAGGGTAGGATAATCCTATCAATATAACCTAAAATAAAACTTTTACGATCAATCTAAAATTCATTTAAAATTTTACTAACCATAAAATATCGACCAAAAATATGATTAGCTTAGCTTGAGTTGTTGAGTTCTCTAAGCATAAACAATGTGCTCATATTGTATTCATAGTCTTAAATATATTCAGAGAAGTAATAACGTTAGCTATAAATAGTACCTACAATGCATTTCTCTCCGCGATGAATTCAATTCAAGTCTGTTATCTTTGACTGCATAATGGACGTCAGAAGAGAGTATTTTTATTAAGCAAATGTTAGATTTGTTTGGCTGAGTAAATAAAGAGCTTTTCATAAAAACCACAATATTATTATAGCTATTAATATAACAAGAATATTATGCGATTTACAATAACGAGGATGTTGCTAAGCGACGAGGTGAAACCGAAAGGGGTTAAATCGCATAATATATTCGCATTATATTCAAAGCTTTATCGTATCATAGACGACAGCGATGCTAAAACAATTCTACTATTTTATCCGTCATTTAAAAACAACTTGAAATTTGGCATATTATGGGAGGTTTTGATGTCTTTATGGTTGTATCTAACCTATTAAGTACAGAACTAATGTATTATTATTATTATTATAAGTATTATGTTGTTTATAATTATTGTCAATTATAATATCTAATATTAAAAGGTTATATAGTAATACGACAAAGTTTTGCAAATAAAAATATTTCGCTGAAAACAAGAAGAGACCAAAAGCCGAGGGATAGAAAAATTGTTGATAGAGAAATTTATAATAATTTGCAAGTTAACACAAAAAAATCTTATCTCGAGTGGTATTTGAAAGAACAAGGTGTAGTAAATCAACTCTAATTAGATATACAGGCTGTCCCAGATAAGTTGTTCGATCTCGAGATACGAAGTTAGTTAGATTAGACAAAAGTTGCCAATTGCCAAAAGAGGCCAATTTAGAAATGTTTTTGTTTTCCCACAAAAATGCATAAGTGACTATGTGTAGATATTCGCGAAAATGAAAATTTTGCCAATTTTGGTTTTCACCTGTAACTTTTTTTTTTGAATTAGTACAAGTTTCTCATTTGCACATTCTACAGGCAGTTTTTAACGAGGAATTCACAACAGTCCTCAAAATTTTTTATCTCGTACTGATTTCGAGAAATTCAAACCAAATCAAAATTATTATATAGAGCTTATAGTTGGCTATGGCCCGTCTTATAGAGTTTTGTTTCTCTTTTCAACGATATAAAACACAGTACATTGAAATTAAAATAAGGGCAGAAATTATATAATAATTATTTTTATAATTGTTGTTAACAACTTATCTGGGACACATTGTATACTTATTTACAAAATAATCATTTTCACCCATTACACCCACACATTGATTTTTTATAAATTATAATGTAATAAACAAAATATTGTTATGGCAGTTTAATTTTCTGACTGTCTATATCGATGACGTGTTGGTTTATTTATCATTGAGATCATGAAAAAATGAAAATATTATTTTGTCTTGACATTTTTTACCCAATAGCCGGCTAAAACGTTATTTAAAAATTTAATTAATTAATTAATTAAAAACACAATAAGTATTATACTCGTATTTGCACTTGAATATTTTTCTTATATACGTCAAAGCTAAATCAGATATATATATATATATATATATATATATATATATATATATATATATATATATATATATATATCTATTTGTTTAATCCTTGCAAGTAAAGCTAAAATAAATACCAACCCTCCATGCGGTCAGTTTTAATTGAAATAAATTGTTAAAATTCTCAGTCACTAATAATAATTTCTTTCCGCTCCGTATTTAGTATATCAGAAAGAAAAAAGTAAAAATTTTAATTAAAATCCTTTAACTGTGAAGTTAGCATTGCTCCAAAATAAATATTGTAATACTTCAATCAGCGAAATTATTTTTGATCTTTCAATTACACAAATGTTGATCGAACGAGTTCACAAAGGATAGAAAAATTCTGCATCGCGGAAAATCTGATGATTTGTTTATTCTGATGATCGTAGCGCCCTTTGGCAGAGGGGGGGGGGGGGGGTTTGAGTGAAGGAAAGAGGGCGTTCTTCGTTCGTCCTCTAGGCACGTCGTTAAGAGGAAGAAAATTGGACTAATTAAAATCTCTTTTGGCCATAAGGTTTATTGTGTTCGCTCGTACTGTTGCTGCTCTCGTTTGCTTCACTGTATGAACTTTATGTTTTTAACTTATTTTATTTACTAACTCGGCGGAATGCCTCAGAATGCGAATTGTGGAATATAATTGCTTATTATATTTTATATTATTTGGATTTTAAGTACACACCAAATTGTTGAAGTTTAGGAACATAATTTTGAATTTTCATTGTGTATTCAAAATATATTTTTAACAACGTAGTGGTAGTAGAAAGGGTTCAATTGATTTTTCAGACGATCAATATGGAAAATAGCCATAACTATGTTATAAACTACTATGGAAACAAACAAATAACATAAACTAGCATGTTATTCTCTAACGCACACTTATAACGTAACACTTCGAGTTACACTATTTGACAACAGTAAAAACAACAAGTAAAAACCAAATATAATAAATATGAACAAATTGTATTTAGCAATTAATCTAAATTGTGGCACATTTTGTAGCATATTTTACACACAAATTTTAATTTTTTTATTTAATAATTATATATTGGCCAAAATTTGTGTATTCTTTAGTATTGTTGACATTAAAAATTACAGTTGTGCAAAGTTGGTATCGAGGCATTATCTAACTTTTAAACGTCAGTGCTTCAACTTCAGCTGTTGCTGTTGTATATATTTAGTTAATGAAACTTTTTTAAATATGTTTTTGTGGTCTGAAATATATCGAACATAAATCGCTCAAAAGTGAGATAACAGTTCTCGTGAAATTGAACCACTCGGCGCTATGTGCATCATTCCTCAATTTTACTCGCTCGTTACACTTTCGATGCTACTATTTAAAAAACTTTATTTTTATTTTTTATGAAACTAACAAAATGTGCAAAAATTTTATGGTAAAGCATAGTAGAAAAATTATTGCATTCTATACCTTTTCAACTTTAAATTGGGACTAAACAATTTCATATTGGGAAGAAACAATTTTAAATTGGGAATAAACAAATTCAAATTTTAAATTGTTTATTCCCAATTTGAAATTGTTGAAAAAGTTGAAAAGGTTTAGATTAGATACCTATTAAAGCAAAATGCAAATATAATATTTAGGTAGGTTTAGAGATTTATTAGTAGAAACGGCGTGCGAAGCGAGCCTAATTTGATTGTAGTCTCAGAAGAATACTAAAAAATCAATCTTGCGTATCATTTTAAAAGATTTATCTGTCAATCCTACAACACTTCTCGCATTCTTATTCATTCCGACATTTCAAAACCTAAACCCGTAGGCTTTAACCTTTCCACCTTCTTTCTCTCAAAAAAGGTGCACCTTAATAATCACTTCTTACTTCTCGCAAAGCAACGCATGTCTCGCCTCGAAAAGGCACAAGTCCGGACGCGAAGAGATCCGGAAACAGTGAATAGCAGAAGCAGACGTCGTGTCCGTTCGTTCGGATCACCAACCCCGCCGGCGGGGCGATTACCGCCCCTACGGAGCGCGACGCAAGGCCGAGGGTTTGGCTTTGCGCGCGTCAGGTGTGCCCAGATCAAGCAGGCTGAGGATGAGTTTTTGGTCGAATGGAAACGCGCGTAACAAGCAGAAAGAGAGAACGGGAGATTTACCCCCCCCCCCTCACCCCCCTCTTACAGGGTGATAAAGGACTGACTTGCGTTGAAATTGTTGCTTGGTGCGTGAGAAGGACATTTTAAATGTTGTTTTATTTTGAGGGTGTTTTATTTTGAATACAATATTTAACTGGAGTTGCCAGTACGAATAAAGCAAAAGAGCTCTTATAAAATGAACAAGTCTAATATAAATCCAATATTGTATCTACTATTATACCCTCAATACCCTCAGGTGTTCTCAACCTGGAATTCATGAAACGTGGTTTTATTATTTTTGTCGTAAACTGATTATAAAAATAGGCTTTTTATGAAATACAATGTCACACCCAAGAAGGGTTCTAAGGTTCTTTATTTCATTCAGTTCATCAGTTCAATCAAAGTTTCTACCAAAAGTTATTTCTATTTAATAACTAGTCGGACAAATCTGAAGTTGGAATTTTAAAACTGATCGTTTTTGATTGGCTGATGTAACATCAGTTTTACACCACACAAACTTTGTAATGTAAACAAACGAATGTTCTCCATCTTGTGTCGTCAGCTGTTGTCAGTGACTATATCGAGTTTTCTCGCTGATAGGTCAAATTTAATTTTGCCGCCAAAAAAATCTAGTGATATTTTTCTCGTATTTACACAGTGTAAATATGGCGCAGCGAGACGACTTGAAGTTTGTCCGTTTAGTTATTAAATCAAGCATAGTAGTATGTGAGACCTTGCAGGTCTCACATACCTAGAAATATCCGTAAATTCTATTTTTAATATTTAATAGACACCTGCAATTTGATCGAATGTACGGTTACCAGCTCTCAACTTACTCATGGTTGTTGGTCGAAAGAACACATCGCACTCGAGTATTCCAATATTATCCGAAACCGGTACAACATCCGAGATGCTTTATATTTTTTGCCAGATCGATACAATAAAAATGAATTTGAAAATAATGTTAATTTGTTATTATGCTCGTATGTTGATTTAGTTTGCATTTTGATGCTGCTGCCTTAGTTTCTGTTGTTGTTTAGGCTTACTGCCTTGTTTATGAGTTCTTATCGCCTTCTAATTCGTAAACAAAACCTACTGTACGATTTGAGATGAAAGAAGTCTGAAAAAGGTCATCTGTACCATAAACAAATAAACAAACGACGTATAGGTATATTTATCTTTATCGAACTTGCTTTGTCTAATGGTATCGATTGAACACGTTTGTCTTTCAAAAATTCATATTGTTTCGAGTAAGTTACGACATGCATAGCAAAGCGTTGCTCGTTCCATTCAACACTGTTATTGTAACGTAAGTTCAGTTATTATTACTGAATATGACAATATGGGCGAAGCTTATATCTTACTTCGTACTGTTTCACGATGAATTTTTTTTCAGATTTCTTTCATCTCAAATACGAGAACGATTGTGCAAAAAGGCATAACAGCACTCAGCTATACGCCCCATAATAAATTCGAATATTAAATAAATAATTTAAGGTTTTTTTAAAATGAGTAATGTAATAAATAAAAAATAATATTGCTTACTTTGTAGTCCTGTCTGAAAAAAGAAACTATTTACTTAGCTGATATTTATGCAACACATCAAAATTTCTTCGCACTGAAACTTCTCTATCTTGTTATCCAACAATCAATTATATGAAAAGAAAAACAAAATCCCCTCTTGGAGAATTCCCTGTCTTTATCTCCTCAACAAGTAACTAACTTCACACTAGTTGCTTTACGTTTGTGCCTCGCTTAACAGTATTCACTCTATCGCTATCTCTGTTCTTCACTCGTTCGCAAACAGCCCGCGTTGAATCTTAGATGATGGTGGCGGGGGAGGGGGCTACACGGATTCCTTTGTGTCTAGTGGATTTAACGATTTAACGTCTTAGGATCGGGGGAACGCTATCCTAACCGATGTTTGTTCAGTGGTTCAAAGTGCATATTGCGAGAACGGCTTAACGTTAAATACTTTCGGTTTTCAACCTCGGATTGAAAGGGAAGCAATTTGATGCAGTTTCTTCAGGGTGGGTTAATGGGATTCACGGGGATGCAAATCGGAAGTGGTCAGTCAGTTTACGAGGGAGCAAAATCACGAATCTAATGTTTAACTAATTTTGAATCAGTCATCATTGAATCATGAAATCAGGACGCTTATAGTTAGTGTTGCCGCGAGACGAGACTTGGCGAGACTTAGAGCCAGTCTCGTCTCGGTCTCGAAACAGTCTCGAATACCTTGGTCTCGTCTCGGTCTCGAGTTGCTCTCGAGTGCTCTAGTCTCGTCTCGGTCTCGAGTCTCGACGAGAGTCTCGACTTTTTAATGTTTCTTAGAAGTATGTGTTAATAAAATATATTACCTGTCATTGCATTAAAGAAGACCACCGTAAAAAAAACTAGTAAAGTAAGCATTAGGAAAATGGAAGCTTGAGTTTTAAATGAAACACCAAAATATTATAATTCTCAATATTCACGGAACTGGAAATTTTACACGGCATACTCACTATCCCGTATGTCTGTATTGTACAGTGTATTTATTTTAAACAATTTTTTCAAAATTTTTGTACTAGGAGACAGGCAAGGAGATTTTAACTATAGTTATTTTTACAAACAGGTTTTTCAATACATTTAAATATTTTTGATTAATATTTCACACACGTCACTTTTGACCAATTAGAATGTTATATTTGTTTGAAGAAGATAGTTTTTTAACGATAATTCCATACACGTCATTTTTAACCAATAAAAATGCATTATTTGTTCGAAGAAGGCAGTTTTTAGCAATGAAATTAGATAAAACCACAGTAGGTATGCCTATAGTACCCTTTCTTGATTTATAAATATAATTCGAACCATAAATTAATTAGGTAAAATTACTTATAATTCCTGCGTAGAAACGACAATTCGGGGTTTTTTTACTTTTAAATCAACACCTCGATCAACACAAAACATTTTAAATAAATAAATGATCTAACCCTTATTAAAAAATTTCTACTTTTATATAAATATTATAAATTATTATTTAAAACGAGCTTCGAGAGTCTCGACGAGACTCTCGGCGAGACTCGACACCAGTCTCGTCTCGGTCTCGAGTCTGTTATCGAGACCAAACTGGTGGTCTCGTCTCGATTTTTCGAGACGAGACGAGACGAGACCGAGACTAGTCTCGAGTCTCGCGGCAACACTACTTATAGTTTGAGTCTTTGAGTATTGTCAGTATTGGGGGTGGGCGATACAGGAAAAAATCTTATTTGGCCAGCACAAGACCTCTCACCATACGCATTCTCTACTTTTTTCTAATACAAAAAATATTTAGATGTAAACTGCAGAAGAAGATTTAAACATAAACGATGTGTCACTTTTGTTACTCTCACTGTCATAATGTATTAAATTTTACGAAGTAACAAATGTAAAACAATCATGGACTGTAGTTCCGAACTGTCAATAATAAATAATACTTTAATTCCAAAATAGTACCATACACAGAAAAAATTCTAAAATATACTAATTGTACATACAATAATTTCATTAACAATAAAAAATATTTTCATAATTCAATTATTAATCGAGATATTAAAGACAAGTACTACTTCCGTCCGGTTTGTGGATTGTATCCAAAATTTACTGGATTCTTAAGATTCGTGTTATAACTTTAAAAATAAAATTTTGTTGTTAAATGTTTGATATTTTTTGAGTTATCATCAACGAAAAAATTGTAACACACGCGCACAGACATCTCGAAAAAACTTAATTCGTGTTCTAGGGATCCTAAAACATGCTTATCCACCAAAAACTAGCACTCGAAAATATGACCCTTCACAATACCTCTCTTATATAGAATATGAGGCGAGAGGTAAAAATATCTAAACTATTGGGATAACTCGAAAACTTAGCAAGATTTATGACATTAGATAAAAATCTCGTAGTTTAATTTCGATCGGATTTCGATATAATATACCTTTCATTTGTCTCGTAACTTAACTAAGACGCAAAATAATAATAAGCTGTCATAGCTTCTTCTGAACTATATCAAGTAAATAGCAAACGATAACGATCCCATCTAGGTGTGCAGCAAATTCTTACCAATTTGCATTTTAATTTTCCTTAATCCGCACACAACTTTTGCTAATTGTGTTGGCGATTCGTAATCTAGTTGAAAATTAATTCAAATTGACCAAGTTTTTATGAAGTAGCACTTTGCCAAACCTGGTAAAAATAATTGCTCTTGGAAGTGAAAAAGTGATATACATTTTAATGTGAAGATGGTTTGTAAAATTTAATGAGTTTGCTTTGCTTTGGATGACCAAGAAATTGCTCCAAGAATTGGATGACTCATAAAATCATTTCGCAAATGGCAATAATTAGTAATTAGTTACATATGTCTTTAAAAGGAACTAATATAGTAAAGATAAGTTGGTTAACTTTATTACTTCAGAAAAAGAAGACGCTACACAGAAAAAAACTGTTCGAGTGAAATTTATTAGTGTTAAAAGAAACAGAAATAGGTATACTTATTAACTTGAACATACCCATCTGCTAGAAAAATAGCTAAAGCTTCACACGAGAATTCTTTGATGATACTTTTAAGCATCTGAATCCTGCAAAAGAAACAATTCACTGCGTTTGCAGCTATCAATTGTTCTAAGACTCATTGAAGATTCAATTTAACGGCACCGCTGTTTGACAGGCAATTTTCACCACCACCATGATTATTTTCCTCAAAATACAGATGCATGAAAGAATTCTTGTGGTTGTGTGAACAAGGCTTAAGGTATTTCCTGCCATGGCAGAAAATAGTCAAAACCATTGATTCCGCACGCTATTCTATAGCATTTAAATGCAAAAATAACAAATAATTTATATTTGAAGGGAATAAATAATTTTGGCGCCCATATTTGTAAGAAAACTGAACTGAAATATTTTATTTATAAGTGAATTAACTTCAAATTTTAATATCTTATCAACAAAGCTTGGATCTGCGAAATAACCAACCGAATAGATGTTTGTGTTCAAAAAATTAAAAAATAGTCAAAATTCAAATTAATATTATATAGATTTAAATAATATTTCTTTACAAATTTTAATTCTTTAAAATATTAAGCTAACCTCACATTTTGACATTTTGTTGTAATGACAGATGACAGTAACGTGTCTTATGGCGGGACTTTTCTTACTACCCTCATAATAAATTTATTATTCTATTGTCGTAGATGAAGCCTATAATCCAAGACTAATTAAATTGAAGAAGTAAATAAATATTTTCCAAAGCTGTTAACGTTCCCAACCGCTCCGGTTAAAAACAGAGGCAATCTGCGGTTACCAGCGCCGATACGCGGCTACGGCCGGTTGTTGCGGTTGTAATGAAGCGTGTTTGTGACAGATGTAGGTAAGCCAATTAAAAACCTAGTTGTAGAATATCAGTTTTTCTGCTCATTTGCATAATCAACTTTGTTTTCCGCACGTGCCGCGACTGTCGCGAAATTTGTAATTCACTTGGAAATTTTTCCGCAGAGCTATGTTATCCTCGATGTAATTTTATGCCGGACAGATGCTAGAGATGCATTTTTTAATTATTTCGGACGGTGTGTTGAGAAACATCCTAGATGGAATAATTTATCAACTGCAGATGGAAAAACTAGAGTCTTTACAAAGTTTCTATTTGCATTTTTATGATTTAATTCGTGAAACTATCTTGCACATTTGAGATGCAACTTATTAAAGCGTCTACCTTCAGTTTTTTTAAACAAATGCGATCGATTTAAACACATTGGCATTCGTTTTATTAATATGAGTTATAATGAAACAAAGAATAAATCTCCCGAATTCTTAAGGCAGTAACTTTGTTTGTAAATAAAAAAAATCAGTTATGTGGTCCGTGTGCTGATTATGCTTACTTAAAAATGTAATTTTTCCCCATTATGTAGCGACAGTCATATCGGTCAAGTGGTTGCCGCCACAGTTGATGCACATTCGGGCTAGTTTCACAGCATTTTTTGTGTCAAAATTTCTGGCGATAAATTCTTCACTTCTTGTCGGATGTTCCTCTTTAAGGACGCCAAGGTCTGTGACTTGTTCGTATAGAACCGTGCCTCCAATAAGCCTCAAAAAATTTAATAAACCTGGATTCAAATTGAGTGATCTCGCTGGTCAGTGCAAAACTCCAAAACGAGAGATCAAGAAACTTTCGCTCGTGTTGTGTGTACGGTTGTATTGTCCTCCAAACCCACTTCGTCAATTTGCGACATTTCTCTGTACGCTCACTAGTCCTTTATTTTATCTATACACCAGTCATAGTTGTCACAGCACTGATATTCTCGACCAAACGCCTGCTCCGGGGCCGGCTACGTCTGCTACTGTCCCATGTTGAGCCAGTATATTCGAAGCGAGCATTTAAACGACGCATATTTGTCCAGTTAATGCCACACGACCAAGGAAATATACGTCGTGTCAAAACCACCGACCGATTTTTGTCAAAAACATTTTGACACAATTATGCCACGTTCTTGAGGAGTATAGCGATTCATGATTAGTCTACGTATATTTTACATCTGTTTACTTCACTAATATCCAAGTCGCGATGACATGAGACGCCAACTGCGTCCTATAGGTTGATTGATTAATTTTGCGCCACCTAGTATGTCACCTGCTATACTAACATTTATTTATTATTCGGATTGAATTTACAATCCTAATTTAAATCGATAAAATTGTGATACTATTGCAGCAACAGATTAATATTAATACCTTTGGTTGAATTCCCCCGGACGAGCAAACTTCTCTGACTTTTCTTCTAGCTCATGTCTCATGAATGTGAAAGGTTTTTATCTGTTCCACTTGAGTTCGGCTTCGGTTCGAGCTACCGGTACCGCTACCGGTTCGAGATGTTTGCTCTTTCAAATATTTATGAGTGGCTCTAATTTCTTGTAATTCTATTAGTTGCTTCAACGAACTTCAAGCGATGTTTCTTTTCGTTTTATCGACGGTAAGCTCCATTACCTGTTGATGTTTTCGAATCATTTCGACTTATTGACAGACTGAATTACTGCTTTTTTAAAGATTATGTGGATGCTTACATTACTATTTAAAATACTTCCGTAACGTAACTATGGTTCTGACAAGAAAATATAATTTTAGAATATTCATGCATGCAAGATTCAAACCTAAAAAATTTATACGAACTAAAATACCTGCATTAAAATATTCCCAGAAAAATGAAAATCTAGAATTTTAGATTCGGCATAAATGCAAACATAGGAAGATGCAAGCACCAGAAGATGCAAATCCAGAAAACTAGTTTGTCTATTCAACACAGGGGATAAATTAGGTTGAACTGAACTAAATGAACAACCCAATAAGTACTAATTCTTTTCTAGATTTGCATCTTCCTGTGTTTGCATGTATGCTAAATCTAAAATTCTAGATTTGAATTTTCCTGTGAATTTTGATGCAGGTATTTTATTACTTATGAATTTTCTAGATTTGAATCTTTTTGTGGAGGTATGCATTTTCCTGTGTATGAATATTCTAGAATTTTATGCCGAGTTACATTTTCTAATAAATGTCTTAATAATAAGATAAAGCATGTAAAAATTGCTTAAAACACACTTTTCAGAAGTCTAACTGGGCATAAACCTAGATTAATTCTTTCACAGACATCTAGTACCTGTTTTTCTTTCAAATTTTTAATACGCAATGAGTAAAGTAGAAACTACTACACTTCTAAACACGTAATATTTTTTTAGGAAGACGAGACCCTTAAGAGTGTCTTTTACCTAAATGACCAAAACATGCTTCACACTAGGAATGACCATTGGTCATTCACTAGTTTTGAATTATCTTGTTTTAATAAACACATTTTGTTTGACAGAGCATAGTCTTCGATAAATCAGTCATGAAAGAATGGAATGTAGGCACATCGCGAATTTTTGATTATTACATTTGTTTGTTGTTAAATAAATCACAAACCTGTGTGAAGTATGTTTTGGTCATTTAGGTAAACGACACTCTTCAAGGGATACAAGTCGTATTTCAAACGACGTGATTGGATTCTCGACAGCCAATCAGGATACACGAAACCATGTGACCATGTGTCCATTTAATGAAAGGTCTCGTGGCATTTAGTATAAAAGTGATTCCTTAATGTATTGTACCTATTCAAAAAAGAGCGGTTCAAAAATTGGTAATAGTACCTACTTCTTCCAAAGTTCTGTGATGTCATATTTTCACTACTTACTTGTTTGATAAGTTTAAGAAACATATCTCCTATAATATTAAGAATTTACAGACTACCTTACTCATCTTAGTTTTGTGGACAAAATTCACTAAATATTGCCGAAAAAACTTCCCTAGTGATCGTTCACCGACCGATACTCTTTTTTATAGATATAGTAAAACGCTCACTATCTTTATTCTACCCGTTTCACATATATCGTTTCACCTCTTTCTTGAGAACGTTGTTTATTTATACCAACAGAATGCGAATTCCGTTTTCAGTGCGTGACTTCAAAAGGATAAATGTTTGTTATTTGAACCGGGAAATATACGTCAGTACTTCCGCTAGGCGATAAATAAGAGAAGAGATACCCGCAGGTATACAGGAATGTAAGGCTGGAGCAGTGGCGGAGGGTTTTATAGAAAGGTAAAACTTAATTTTTATAAATACCTAAATACAGTGGCGGACGGGGCCGGTGGGAGTCCGGGAACTGTCCGAGGCCGATCTACAACTGTCAAAAAACGTTGACATTTTTAACAAAGCTTAACAAATCTTTAACAAAGCGCGAAATGGGTGTTTTTTCACAAACTTTTTTTGTTATGTTACAACCTTGAAAACCAAGAAAAATTTGTTTCTCACGTTTTGATAAACATTTTTTTTACAGTTATTGGAAATAATTTTTGATATTATTGAAATTAACAAATTTTAATTAGGATTTAGAATTAAAATAAAATGTTTTTTAGTGCATACATTTTTGTATTTATTTATAATTTTTATATTTTGTTTAATATAGTATAGTTGAAAGCTTCATTCACATAGAGATTAGTGCGGTTGTATGGTAGTGCGGAAACCTTGCTCTGTGTAAATAAATGCAACCGTTCACATTCAGAATTAGCGTAGTAGTATAGAAATGTGCAAGATTTTGCTTTTCCCCGACAGTTGCAGATGCAATCAGAAATAGGTATCTCAGTTTTGCGGTACCTATCTCAGAAATGCGAAATTAATATCAAATTAATATTTTGTCATTTTGTCGAAGCTGCGTTTAACCGGTACCTAGTTTAAAACGTCTATTGATGCTAAACTTCCAGAATTAAATCAAACAAAAATTTTGATTTCTCGCACTAGTGCTAGAATCGGCTAGAATTGACTATTTCCCGCACTCTTTTTGACTGATAGAATGTCTATTTCTTGCCCTTTCTTGCTCTGTTTCATGTGTCATATAATCAAACGCGTTTAAATCAAAAGTGTCTGCCATGGTAACAAGTAAAAAAATTTCATTCGCGTGCGGTAAAGGCTGGTTTATTCTTCTGTATTCTGTAAAGCTGAACAACGTCCTTTCTATGCTACGACTCTGTTTCATTATGAACCGTAACATAGAAATGCCTATAGATGAAAAACAATGAATTTTATAGGTATTAAATATGTGACGAAGCGCGTTGTCGCCGCCCATGTCATCGCCTTGTTATTTTAAACAAAACTCGGATTCCTTTATCCGATAGCTATGATCGTCGTTTTTTTCGGCTTTTCAAGCTGCTTAAAATTCAAAACATGCGGGATATGATTATGAAGCATACACTCGAAAATGTTTTTATTTACATTTATTTTCTGTGATGTATATTTTGTGAGATAACGTAAACATTACTGTTTTAACAACGAATGTTTTACTTTCGATTCATTAGGTACGTACGTTTTTCTCCAGACATAAGGAGCTTAGACGAGAACATCTTGGGAAATTGAATAATTTGAGATATTTTGAAATATTTAAAACGTTTGACATTTGGAAATAAAATTAAGTCAATCGTTAAATATGAATTTATATTTGAGATATAAATTTAGACCGGAATTTATTATCAGACTTATATATAATATCTGAATCAAAGTTGTTTCCATTTCGGATAGTAAGATCTTTTTTGTACAACATCGTCGACAATATTGGTGGAGGTACTGAAATTCTTATTTGACCTATTAATCGCATTCGGAATTGATCCAGGTAAATTTTGATAAATTATTTAGGTATAATTATGATGATGTAATATACTTACGTAAAAAAATATACAACCAATCCCAAATAAATAATATATTAATATTATTTGATGAGTCCTGAAAATTTCTTTATGTTTCTATTTGTAGGACGAGAATATAGTTTTTAGGTGGAAAGATATATTTTGATTATTTATATTTCGTGAACAGAAGGTATATTTGAAAAATTTGCAAAAATAAGTCTTAAGCTTGAATTACATTATACTTTTTTCGGCTAGAAAAAAGAACTTTTTTTAGATACTTAATTCGGCTAGAATGTAGTTTTAAAATTTGTTCTTTCACTGACATATTTTATTTAGCTCATCGGGCAATACTGCCATTGAAAATTTAAAAAGAAATGTAATTGTCAGTTGAGGTTGTCAACGTACTCGGTTAATGTATTAGTGATGAAGTTTTATGTACCTACAATTTTGTTATTCTGCTGTCACTAACTTTATTATTTTTGAGGTTATATAAAAAGACAGTTCTAGTATGAAACTTGGATCGAAATTTTCTTGATTTACATTATCCAAGTGAGCATTCTAGAATTAAGTATGAAAATTGTCAAAGTTTCTAGCCGAAAAAAGTATAATGTAATTCAAGCTTAATTTAGGTATTAGTAAGTACACTGAACATTTTTAGTGGGTACCACGAGTATTCCTTAATTTCGCGAATTTAAAAAAAATTATTTCTGTTATGCACGTCAGGTACCATTAATTTTTTCCGGAAGTATAATAACACCCTGTATATGAAAGATGATGTTGATGTGTTAAAAATACCCGTTAATTCCGGCGTCAAAATATTTACATGTCTTTGTTTCTGTTCCAAATTTAGAAATTTCAATAGTTTCCTTCATCTGAATCTAAACAAAACCTCGTAACGTTTACGTTAGCCATTACGTCGTAAAAGCTAATAACTCAAATTTCAAAATAGCATTTCGCCATCACGGAAACAATTCGCCATTGCTAAAATTAACCGTGATCTAACCTTACATTTTAAACCAAAAGAATGCATTTACAAAAAAACTCCTTTGACAAAAGCTGGCCAAAGATCGAAGAGGAACAATTTCCTGCTATATCCTGGGGACACCGCGACGAACAAGGACGGAAGATGGTCTGTCGATGTGAGTGGGAGAGAGATACAAGGCCCCTCGCACACACGCAAGCCTCGATGTGTTGGAGTATATCATCTGAAGAGAAATATCTGCAGATTGTGTTCGTTCGGACACCAAAGCTTCGAGTGGGGTAGGGGTAAAAGTTGCCCCGTGCGCCTATGAGCTAGCTGAGAAGTACGGCCCCTTGTGACGTCATACACGATGAAAGAACTGAAATTGGAGAGCGCTGGCTGGAAATTTTTCAGGACTGGACTTTGAAACTTTTACAGGAAACAGTTGAAGTACTCACGAAGACTGGGTAGCAAAATCTAACACATTATATGGTCGCGCTCGAAACCGTTGTCATTTTTATGCACTTTATCTGCATAAATTTCTGCAAATAGGAACAAGCAATAGACATAAATAATATATCAATAGAATCATTAGAGTTTCTAGATTGCCTTATGCTAAATAAGAATACTTGAAAATAAATATAATTTGCAGTAGAAATGAAAGAAGAGAGAGCAAAATTCATCAAATTGCAGCTATTATTACAGACATAAGGCAATTAGGAATGTATAATATTTTCATTGTGTAGCATAATTTTTATTGTAGGTTACATCGTTTTTCAGAAATTTATGCAGAAAGCATGTGCAAAATGAGCCATATAAAAGTTTTAAAGTGTTTACCATTAGTGTTATTTTACGATGAAATGTTTTAAAAATTGTAAGTAAATTTTTTATTTTATTGTAAATTCTAATTTTGTAGTGATGTAATCTACTCTTCTTTTTCTACAATTTTAAAACTTAAATATAATTTGGCATATTAGCTGCGCAGTGAAACATTTCATTCTTTTCAAACGTCAATCTGACAGATGACAGTTATAACTTACTTCTAATAATTTGTTTCTTCTACATTTACAATAAGTTTAAATATGCCAGGGAAAAAATTTAACACGAGAAGAAAGTTCTTTTTCCACTCTGGATCGATTATGGATTGCCTTCGAGCTCGAGTGGGAAAAAGAAGCACTTTCCTTTCTAGTTGGACAAATAACTATAATCTAACATTTTGGTGTGATAACAGTTCATCATTATACAATAGTGTTGAATTATGAATTCATAATACAATAGTGTGTCTTATGGAGAGGTTTATCTTACTATATTGCATTGGACAATAAAGTGTCAATGTCATTTATCTGACGTTTATATGACAGATGAAATAATAATTATTTACTATTAAAAATAACCATTTTTCTCGAAAAATATTGTACTCGTGCATAGCAAATACATCATATTTTCTCTTGTGCACGTTGGTGTACTCGAGAAAATATTCAGGTATTTGCCATGCACTTGTATTTTCAACGATTTAAAAATTTCAGGTCTATTCTGCTCTCAATTTTCTCCGAAAATACTCCTGCCGGGCTATAGGTATATCAATATTTCATTTTAATTTCAAGGCAGCATTTCCGAAGATCGATCAACAATAAACTTCTTTTCTCTTGAATAGAAGAAAAGTAATTTCGGTCGTATAGAGAATCACAAATAAAGCAGCGAGCGGAGCGAAGTCTGCGTGTGTGCGTTTGTGTGTACGCGCGATTGCAGATCGTGTATTCATACGTAGATCTCATCTTCTGCAGGCGTCGCGACGGCGTAGGCGTCTGGCGTCGGGGATTCTAATCAAGTAGGCACTGGAGACCAGCGGGATCGCAGAGTGTTATTAAAAACTAGATTTTCAAGTTTGATCGCGAACAAATTATTTTACATGCAGAGAAAGCAGTTCAAAATCAAATAATGGATCCTTCTCTCATTTTGAAACCTATATTTTTATATTGTTTATGGTGTTTTAATACAAACAATTGAAGGAAACCTATATTTATATAAGGCATGTGCAACTTACGTCACAATCGCAAACAACAATAGTTTGATAGGCAAGCATGACAGGGAGGTGCAATTTGATTTTTGTAAACAAGAGTTTATTTTCAAATTTTTTGACTTATTTTTATGAAAATATTAAATAAAATGGTAGTATAACTCATTTAACAGCATAAATCGTAAGGTCAGTACTTTGTATTTTGCACTTTTTTATCATGCTTACCTATCAAACAGCTGATGTTGCGTGACGTAGGTGCACATGCCTTATTGGTATTATATTTAAAACCAGGAACTTGTACCGCACAAAATAACGGTTCAGGTTCAGGTTCGGTCGGTGGTTCACTGTATTTTAAAGGGTTCGGTTTGTCCCCGCTTTTCATATTTTTTCTTGAAATGCACCGGTTACCGATTTTCAAAAAAATATATTTGTAATGCCCTGATCACACCAGGAAAGTTTTTATTTAAATAATAATATAATTAATAATCAGTTAAATGTATTTTTAAACCAGTGGCATACAAATGTTCACTACCCTTATTTTTGCGAATTTTGAAAAAATACTTTTTTTCTATAATTAGTAGGTACCACGGTTAAAGAATAATCAGGTTTTTAATATACTAATATGCTGTGTTCTTTATATTTTACATATCGATGGTGACATGGCAAGGCAATACCACGTATCTATATGAAATAATATGTAAAATACGTGTTATTGCCATGTCAACATCGATATATTTCTGTACCACTATAACGCATAAATTATTGAATTTTAAAAATACTTTTAAGTGACAGAATGAATATTTTCATCGGCAGTGACCCTAAAAAAACCTATGAACTTCTGACCGGGATCGTCAATGAAAAACGTTGCCAGACAGTAAACCTAATTATTATTTAACCGTGGTAGGTTCCTATATCAAATTATATAACCTATTTAAGTATCGTGCAGAGATTTGGGAACACCATGTTATCAGCTCTTTGACTCAGGAGTACTCATTGTAAATTGTATTGTGTGCCAGACTGGATTCGAACCTGAGTTGTGCGAACCACAGTTAGTCATCTGATGCACTCGGCTATTTATTCCGTTTATCAGAAAATTAGCTTTTTAATTGTCATTGTTCAAATGCGACAATATTTATTAATTAAAGTAAAAATAGAATTTAAAATAGTTTATTAGCAATAATTATAACCAGTTTGAATTATTTTAATCAAACAGTTCCAGTAAATTAAACAATAAAATAATAAACTGTTGCAGCATAAATTGCAAAAGTTTCATAATTTCAATAAACCGAACGAACGAGCAAAATAACCCATATTAAAATAACTTCATTCCGCTTTTTCTATCCAGCACATGTTTTCTAAAGTCCATTTTACATATTCACACTCAGTAGTAGTGCGCGTATAAACCGTCTGCTCCTAGCCGTAAAAACTAAGTGGCAATAGAGAAAATTCTCAAGTAGAGTAGTTTCATTTTTACTGCCGAAAACACAAGAAATCCCGAGAGAATTTAATCCACAATTAGGACGAGCAAATCGTCAACATCATGATTAAACTAAAATTTACAACTTAATTTTCGTGACAAAATCGCAGCGCCCGCGGCGGAAACAGATGAAGTGCATTCTTTGCGGGAAGGGGAAGAAGAAGAACAATGTCTGGAGATCTCAAAACTCCTTAAAACTTGCGGAATGTCGGGTTTTATCGGCCGAGAAAATTAAGATTTTACGGAAATTTCGACGTGCGGTTTTCGAATAAAAGAACAGGAATTTTGTAATGATTGAGTGAGGTACTACCCCAAAGAACAGAACTGGAATAGGGGAATTTCAAAGAATTTTCATCAGTGGAGAAAATCTTTTGAATGTTGTATCGTGGATGTTGGTTAAGCGTTTCTCAAAGTTTTTTTTTCGGAGAAATTGAATAAAACTGTGGCTACTAGTCAGTCATAATAAAAGTATTAAGAATTTTTTACAAAATTATAATGCTAGACCATTTTTCCTCCATTTATTTCATAATTATTTTTATTTAAAAAAATATTGGCCTAAGAACTACTCGGAACTAACCCTAATACAATTTTGGATAACTTCTATTTAAAATAAAATTGAAACGAAAGTCATAAGATTTTTTTTTTTAAATGTATCGAAAAATGTTTCAAATTTTTTAAAATAATTTCGAGTAGGTGAGTTCAAAATATAAGAGTATTAAATTGAAGGTCTCTTTTATAATTTCCGATTAAATGACATTTAGATAAAGGGTTAGATGTCAAATTTTAATGGATTGATTTGGATCGATATCTACTCTCGTCCCTATTAGATGGAAGAACATGTTAAAACCAGTTTTGAATTTAGATCTCCTATAAGATTATTATGTACCTAGCTCACATAACAATATTACTTGTTTTACTGATATTTTCTGTGACCCTTGCCAAAAATTTAAAAACTCGTTACATCAACATTTATGTTTGCATTGTTGTTTTTCTATGGTGTTTTTTTTATATTCTATTGCTTTAATTTATAAATTATTATTTTACCCCTTTACTTGTGATTATGCATTTTTATATTTTTTCTTTTGTAACATAATCGTTCTGTAATTGGGTTTATATGCCTCCGGTCGGCATCGCTAGTTTTCCATATCTCAAAATCCGCCAGAAACTCTTTTTTGCTAGCCTAGGCCGGCAAACAACCGCAAGTTATAGGTTGGCATCTTGACATTACTACAGTTGTCAAGCAGATGTCAATTTTATGCGTTGAATATTTTTTATACAAGAATTAACAAGATTTTGACAAATTTTAGACGTAAATCGTTAAAGAAACTGAAATAAATATATTTTAAGCTCAAATGCAAGTATTCAGTGCACAATTTTTTAGGTTATGTATAATTATTTTATATTTTTGTAATGAAATCGGCACATAAAATATTGTGTATTATACGTCCAGAAACTGTTATGCTAGTGCTCGTAATTTGCAAGCCTCGCCTGTGGCTCGGCGTGTCAAAAATACTCGCTCTTGCAAAAGGTTAGTTTCTGGCCTTGTAATACAAATAACTATTTCGCGTCCTGTAGCACTGATTTCAATAAATAAAAATAATAAACAGCCTGGGCTGAATATCGCCCATTTCAAGTAAAGTAAATAAATAGCTAAAATAGGATTTATATAAAAAATAGTTAAACTATAGATAACTTAAGATTGGGGAAGTTTTTTTTAGTAAAAAAACCTAAAACTCAAACGTAAGTTTCGGTAGAACCTCCACTTATATTAGTCCCCCCACTCTTATCCCCTTTCTGAGGAAACTCACTTCAAATTCACACTCACATAGCATCTCGTGCATGTATCCATTTCCCATCAGACACTTCGGCTGCCACTTATGCTAAGTCTTTTGTGTGCGCATAGCTCCTCGGTCTTCGTTCACCGCCACTAAAGCAACTGAAATTGTCACGCCGAATCTAAAATATATTCAAATTTTTCCCGCCTTCCAAGCGAGCAGTCAGCTAACTTCGCGTCAGTCACCACGGACGCTTGATCTGGGGAACTGGAACATTTGAATGTACACTCTGTGAACAAATCTGCCATGGTTTTTAGTTTTTTATATTTTAGTGGTTGACTTGGAAATAGTTGATGCTAGTTTCTAGGGATTTTTAAGCTCGGAGAAAGATAAAATTGATTTTGATGAATTCTTTTGTATACCAAGTAGGAAGAAATATAAATTATGTAATTGACTGTGACAGACTATATCCCCTTTATTCATACAAGGCTTCTTTGAGAATTATTTCATGCTTCGCTTTTGAATCCTAAAAAAATAGAAATTTAATTAATTAGAAATTTGTTTTCGCAATACTCATTGAAGATTCAATTATGCGACAGCACTACTAGACTGGCAATTCTCAACAGTAGTATTTTTCTTAAAATTTAGATAATTTCAATAATTATGTTCTTCCCGATTTTTCAAGTTTTCCAAACCACAACTGAGAATTTTGAAAATTTTAAAATTTCTGTTTCCTAATATTTAACTACCCTCGATATCTCAAAAATTGTAAGAGATAGCGGACTTCATTTTCCTCGCGGCGAATTATATGGGTATACACGATACAAATTTTTTGCGAAAAGTTCTGATGGGTTCATTTTTTATGAAGGATTTTCAATATATTTTAGAAAATCGATTTTCGAAAATACTTCATAAAAAATCTGACGTGGCCATCACACAACCTTCCGCCATATCTAGACTTTAAACAGAAATGTATACGTACAATCCGGTGCCCATTTAAAATATACAAATAAAAATCTAAAATATTCAAACACAGAAATTTGCATCACCTGAATAAAAAGATTCATTCACAGGAAAACTCTGCTGTGTTGAAGCCATCCTCCGTTCAATTACTACATTTAATATCTTACTTAGGACTTATATAGCGTAGTATGCCAACTTGTCACCCGTCTCACCTGTCAATATTTTTTACGCAGAAAAAAAAATCAACCGATCATGGATTACAAGATATCAACGTTTTATTTGATAAATTTATTTTTTAAATTTTACTGCAGTTCTTTAATGCTACCAGATAAAGACAATTTTTTTATAACGTAAGTTGCAAATAACTTTTCCTCTTATTCTTATTACAAATAAATACTATATTTTTCCAAATTTATATAGAATTTTGACAATTAACCTTTTCAATCTTCAAAAAATATCACTTCCTATGAAGATATTTGTACCAAAATCTAGGGAGCTCTTCCAATTTATATACAAATGTTAAATACCAAATATCAAAATTTTCGGGTAATTCGTATTTGAGTTATGCGACTAACACCCCTTGACCACACACACACACACACACACACACACACACACACACACATACACACACACATACACACAGACATCATCGTGAAACTATCAAAAATGAGTTGTAAGGACCCTAATTCGTGCTCATCCACTAAAAATTCACCACCCGATTTTTTGCATGATTCCAATACCTTCCTTTACAGGTAAGCGGAAGGTAAAAAATGTATACGTATACAATCCGGTGTCCCTAAAATATACAAATAAAAATCTAAAATATTCAAGCATAGAAATTTGCATCACCTGAATCAAAAGATACGTTCACAGGCAAACTCTTCTGTGTTGAAACCATCCTCCGTTGATTTACTACATTTAATATCTTACTTATGACTTATATGGCGCTAGTATGTCAACTTGTCACCCGTCTCACCTGTCAATATTTTTTACGCAGAAACAAAAATCAACCGAACATGGATCACAAGATTTCAACGTTTTATCTGATAAATTTATTTTTTAAATATTACTGCAGTTCTTTAATGCTACCAGATAAAGACAATTTTTTTATAACGTAAGTTGTAAATAACTTTGCCTCTTATTCTTATTACAAATAAATATTATATTTATCAAAATTTATATAAATTTTTGACAATTATCTTGTTCAATCTTCAAAAAATATCACTTCCAGTGAAGATATTTGTACCAAAATCTGATGTGCTCTTCCTATTCGTATACAATTGTAAAATACCAAATATCAATTTTTTTGAGTAATTCGTATTTGAGTTATGCGACATCCGGCATCGGCCCGGACCACACACATACACACACATACACGCACACACATACACACATACATACAGACATCATCGAGAAACTATCAAAAATGAGTTGTAAGGACCCTAATTCGTGCTCATCCACTTAAAACTCGCAACCCGATTTTTTGCATGATTCCAATACCTTCCTTTACAGGTAAGCGGAAGGTAAAAATGATTTGAGTGATGTAATTTGCTATATTACTTCGCTTCAGAAGTATTATTTTTAATATTTTTTTTCAAATCTTAAAATTAATTTTTTACATAATATCTAGATAATAGTATAATATAAATGTCAAATTGTCAAATATACTATCAAAACACACAGTGATACTTAAAGTGTACACACGTCAAGTAAACTAGCCTTAACTTTGTGAATTTAAAAAATAATTCTTTTTGTTTAATGATCAGCCCTGTATATAATTTTTAAAAATTTCCCATGTAATTCGACTCGATGAATTCAATTGTGACAAAAGACAAAGTCCAATCTTCTTACCATTTTCGAGGTATCGAGGGTAGTTAATTTTGAAGAACTAGAAAAAGTTTTTGAGATATGTAGCCTCAAAGTTGTAAGAACATCTGAAATACCGCATTACTCCTAAACTATGTGATTTATCGAAACGCGGTTTGAGACATCGGATTTCTCGAGGTTTAAATTATAATATTTTATTTTTTGATCCTCTTTTAAATAATAGGTATCTTCACAGAGAGAGATGAATTTTAGGTGTTTTAGATTCATAAATCTAAAGAAAACAGAAATAAAACTGCTGAATTCGTTGTGATTTGTGCTAAACTTCGAGCTTATCACAGCATCGCGTCTCCCGGCGCGATTTTGAGATTTTCGCGAATTCTTGCGTCAAGTATTCGATTCTCCACTCCATTCTCGTCAGAAAATTGTGTGAAAATATGTGCAAATTTGTTGAAGAAGTTCGTGAATAACATCAAGGGTGTGCGTGATTGTTGAAATAAAAAAACGAAGCTAATATTTGTCAGAACAGACACCCACAATGCAAAAGAGCACGTATGAGAGATGTCGACTGCCGAGTGCCGACCGAGGGTATGGGATATGCCGCAGCGTGAAAGAGATTGACAAATATGCCGTTTTTAGAATCGATTTGTGAAACGAAACACTTCTGGTCTAAAATGCGTGAACAACTCCCAAATGCGACTTTTCACTGCAAAAATAAAATCATGCGCCGTACCACACAACAAAAGCGAATCATTTTGCCAGTGGCGCACCTTAAATTCTACAAATACAGGGTGTTTTTTTTATTAAAAGAAATCAATCGTAATAATAAATGATTTATTATTTAATACATTATTTTATTTAGGTTAAGTTATGTTTATTTATTTATTTATACGACGTTTCGAGAACTACATGTTCCCTTCATTATTTATTTATTCATTTGGGTAAATGTTGTAATACAAATAAAATATAAGTATACAGAACTAATTCCTACATAAATAATTTTTTAACATACATACTAACTTATAGTTCCAACTTACTAATCATAGTTCAAAATATTTTTTTTTTCGCCATCCGGACGTATTTGATGCAATTGTGTCATTGTTTTTTTTGTAAAAAAGGAGGCCATTTAGGGATTGTTTATGATCACCATAGCCATTGTACCGAAAAGTAATCTATTCTTCCTAATACAAAAAAAACATTGTTGTTGTCATGGTTATACATTTTAATTTTAATTGTTGTATAATATGAGGATATGTCAATTTAAATGAAATTACATCTACAAGCGGCTAGCGAAAAAATATTATGTTTCATTCATACAAAAAATGCTTGTTTAAGACTCGTAAGATTGTCCGGCAACCGTCTTACTCGTACCAAAATCATGCATTTTTGTATTAATGAAACAAATAACTATTTTAAATTCGTATATTTAAGGGCAGTTTTCACAAGAGTACATTTTTGTTACCATTGAATTGAAGATTGTATAATTATTGGTATCTATGAAAGGAATAAAGTTACATTTTAACTAAATAATGCAATGACAAGAATTATTTTTACAATTAAAAATTAAATACTGGAAATTTAAATTGCGTATTAAATAAAAAACTATTCAAGTTCCGTGATCAATAATGTAGAATAGTTAGTTACCAACAAAACTAAAAATATTATCTAAGATTTTATAGATTTCCTTGCAAGGTCCACAAAGCCTGTGTTACGTGGTCATATTTTGTTAACAAAATTTAAGCATAAAAATTGTTTCCAAATTTTTGTATTTGTGTAATACAGAAAATATAATTTTGTTAAAAATAGGACAAAATTTATTGTGAACGCATTTGCAGTTTGATTGTTTTCAACGCCTATAAGTCATTTAGTTTTTCAGCGTTTTAACGTTTTGATCCTTGTTTGGTTTGTTGGTTTTGTTAAAATGTCGTGGTTAAGTGAACATTTTTATTTTCATTTGAAAAAGAAAAGGTACACTTGCCAATAAGGAAAGTAAATTAAATTTATTCAAATCTCTTTCTATACTACGCCTGACATTTTAAATTTGACGTTTACTTTTTACACATTTTGTTAATAAAATATGGCCGTGTAAGACAGGGAATAACTGTACCACAACTGAGACATAAATATTTTCAACATAAAATTTGAGAACAGTTTTTTTTTGTGATCAGATTTTGTTAACAAAATATGACCGTGAAAGATTTTAAACTTTAACAGATTGTACAATACAATAAATTAATGTTGTATGAGAGCTTCTATTATTTACGGTTGTTCCTTGTTACGCCACTGGATTTATCCCTTATATAAACACGAATTTTGTTTTTACATCTCTATTTCACATGTGTAAAACTGATCAAATATCTTGTTTATGGAAAGAATTTATATTGTTCGATATTGTGTGTGTAGGCATTTATTGTTTTCGTAGAAATGTTCACATAGTTTGTTTCTTTTTTTGTATGTGATTTCAATACATTTTGTAATAATATTTATATATAACATACAATTGATATTTTTCTTTGCAATAATTATTGTTTTATTTTCAGTCCATTTTTATTTATTATCGGTTAGCATTTTTTTGTTAAAATTGCATCAATAATTTTTTATTTTCCTAGAAAAAAATTTGTATATGTCAATAAGAAATTGTACAAATTATATTCAATTTTAAGCGTAACAAATAGTTATTTATCCAACTAGAGAGGAAAGCGCTTCTCGAGCTCGAAGTTTGTGTCACGAGCGAAGCGAGTGAGGCAATCGAACGAGAGTGGAAAAACAGCTTTCCAGTGTTAGAAAACTGCCATCTGTCAGAATGACGTTTAAAAAAAATTAAATTAAATTTAAGTTGTGAAATTGTGGCAGAAAAAATTATAAAACATAATAATTGTAAAATAATAGTGTACAGTATATCATCATAAAATCAGAATTTTCAATAAATAATAAATTTACTTTACACTTGTGGTAACAATGCTTACTTTCCTCACTAGAGAGGGAAAACTTACTTTCCTTGCTATTTCGCGAATAGAAAATTGTGCTTTCTCCGCATATTGTGAAAAAAATCTACATTCTAAACTGCAAATTATTTTATCTACGACAGTAAAATGAAACATTAATTTTAGTTTTCAGTCTAGTACTGACTTATTTTATTAATACTTACTGAAAGAACTTTTAAGTAGTATTAACTATTATTATTATTATGTATCCAACTTTTGTCCAACAGTTAATAATTTTCTTATCTTTATTGTTGTCATGCTTTTGAATCCTGGAAAAAAATTAATTCTCTGTTTGAAGCTATCAATGAATTACAAATTCTTTTTCAAGACTCATTGGAGTTTTAATTTAGCGGCGCCGCTATTTGACAGGCAATTCTCACCATGATAATTTTTCTCAAAATTCAGAACCATTATTTATAAGGTATTTTATCTTTTTGGGAACATTATACGCTATACGTTGGTACCATTTTATCTGACCATTATAATAAATATATTTGTAAATTTTTCATTATATTCTTGCTCATTTTTCTTATATTAATCTAAATTTTTTGTTCCAGGTGAGTGATACCCACCCGTCTCTTCCGTCTTCCATTCAGGTAACAAAACTTTAAAAATAAACCTCGTTTTTCATCATGCGCTAAAAATAATGTATTTATATCCGTCGCTCCCTAAAAATAGATCAGGCTCTAATATTCTCCGTTCGGGAAGAATCAATACTAATTAATAAATAGGTTAAAAGACGATTTTTCAGAGAAACGTGCATTGAATGTTGTCACGCTGTCATTTCAGTTTCAGCGCTTGAGAAAAATGACCCGCGTGGAGGTGTAATGAATGCCAGGGGTGTAGCAAGGGGGTGAAACGGGGGTGCATCTTTGACAGGCTGTGAATGGAGCAGGGATATTTATTACCTAGTTTAATAGGGTAAGCGCTGAAGAAATGCACTGATGTTGCGAAAAGAATTTAGTTTTTCCTGGAAAAGGAAATGTTCGTGATGCGACATTATTTTAAACTTTTTATATCGTAAATATTTTTCCAGTCATTAGAAGAAAAAAAAGTTTCGAAATCATTTGAATCAGTAATTAATTACCGCCTTCAACTTAAGTAGAATATTATACAGGATGTTAAGTATACGATTCAAGGAATAACACAAATTTTTTTGTATCCTCCTTAGTGGTTCCATTAACCCGCAAAAGAGTTATTAAATAAACCAATCACAGCTTTTTGTAAAAATTCATTTTAAAATTTAAATGAAGTAGGGAACATTTTATTTTCAGTACAATTGACAATTGATTTTTTAAGCAGTGGCGTCTCAAGTATTTATCAGTTTATTAAAATTTTGTCATTGCAAGAACGTGTCTGAATTTAATAGTATGGCAGAAATAACTAATTTTAAAATTATTATTTGCCTTGCTTATAGAAATTCAATGGAATCGTGGTTATCATCATCATGACAACGTTTATGAACAAAACAAAAATTTTCAAAACAAAGTGTTTAAATGGTAGTGAACCAATTTGAGACAAATTTAATAGTTTTATGTTTTTGTTGCTTTAGTGCGACAAAACAGTTACTTAGTCGATTTTGGCAAAGTACTTGGGATTTTCCGAGGATTTTCTTAAGCCGCGTTCACAGTTCGAAATTTGTTATATTTCATATCACTGAAATTTGAAGAAATTAATTTGACTTCACAGCTCAAAATTTGTGTGTTGGCTGTTTGTCTTGTCAGTGTCAGCACAAAGTGTCATTTTGTTTTTGTTGATGAAAACGTGATACAAAAAAATGAAAACAGAAGATTTTGTAGATTTCCATGTTTGTATGATAAAAATTTTTTTTTTCTGAATTAATTGAACGAACCTTAAATTTACTGGAGAAATTTGGGGTTTGGATAATTTTCTGCGAATTGAAATTCGAATGCACTAAATTTCAGTTTGGTGAACGCAAGTACAATGACAAGTTTCACAAATGTCAACCTTTCGAACTGTGAACGCAGCTTTATTCTATACGAATTGAATTCGTTACAAAATAGAGTCCCAGTTCAGACAAAGTTTTTGATTATGCAGTTAACATGAAGACAATATCAATAGTAGGTAATATTCTTGGTCTATTTTGTTTTTTTTTGGGACAATTTGCTTATTATTTTCTTGGTTTTAGAGGACAGAAGAAAGCTTAAATTTCGATTTTGGATAATTTTGTTAATAACTTTTTGCCTTTAATCATACACCAAGCTAACAAGGTATCATTTTTAAAACTTAAATATAGCAGATCATGTTTCCAGTTAAAAACTCCAAACTACGTTTTATTGACTGATGTTTGCCCCACCGAATTATAATTGCATCAGTTCGTAAACCCGCAAAAAATAATGACATTCTTCAAGCTCACTCGTTACACCCGACAACCGCGATGTGCTGTAATCACCAATCACGATCCGGGAATCAGAATCACCCACATGAACCACAAACACACGCGCCATAGAATCATGTTAATTAATTTCACTAAACAAACCCTCAGCTCAAAAAACACAAAACAAAAAATCAAACCCGCCCTGCAAGCAAAAACCGTACAATACAATTATTACAGTCGAATCGCTGCCGAGGTTTGCGCCAGTGTGCCTTGGCCATTATTGGAAACACAAAAGCTGAATTGAAATTATATTCAAGCGTTTCAAACAAAAACAAACGACCATCAAGCACTGCGAGCATCAATGAGACGTGGCGTCGGAGCGAGTGACAGTCAGCGCGCGAAATTCAAATCTGATACAGAAGGAAATATTTATTAATTCCTGGAACCAAACCTGAACCGTACATTTTTTTTTGTAAACTATCCGTATTTAATGCTATTATGTCATTGTTTCTTGTAAAAAAAGGTCATTTAGGATTGTTACGATCACTATAGCAATTGTACAAAAAGTAAAATCATATCTCGAACTAATACAAAAAGTAATTGTTGTCATGGTATGACGATATGTCAATTTAAATGAAATTTAAGCGGTTATCGATAAAAAATATTATGTTTTATTCATGAAAAAATGCTTGTTTGAGACTCGTAACATCGCCGAATCCATTCACATAAATTTCAGTTTATATCTTATTTTGTTATACTGTTATTCTTAGACACTTCTTAAAAACTAATACCTTGGAGTAGGTAACTGCTGTTTTGACATAACCTTAGTTATTTCCTAGATTATCCAGAATTTAATTTCAAATATTCATATTATTTATAGCCAGATTTTTTATGCATGTAATGCCCTGTTCACAGGAGGAAAGTATTTACTAAAAAGTTTCTTGAAAGTCATATAAAAATCTGTCAATGGCGGTCATACGAGGAAACCGCGGAGAAAACTTATTATTTCTTTAAAATATATTTTAGATCACTTAGCTTTAATAAAAATAATTACATTTCTCGTATGAACGGTATTGACAGTTTTTATTTATGACAGCTCCTACTTTCAAGGAACTTTTTAGTAAAAACTTTCCTCCTGCGAACAGAACATTATAGTTTTTTAGATGTAAATAGTATTGGTAAAAAATAAAAATATATACCGATACTTTAAAGGAACTTCAATTTTAAATTATTTTGTAGTTAGAATATTGCAAAGTGTATATTCGTGTATATTTATATCAAATTGACTTTCCTTAATTTATTTTCGATAAGTATACCTCTTCCACCTTCCTCATCGGTTTATGAAGTAAGCTCGAGCAAACGAAGACGGAAATTTTTATCCAATTGAAATTTTATCGATACGTTTCCGAGTTTGAAACACGGTTTATTAATAAAATTTTAATGTTATCGACGTTCGGGAAGCCTTACTTACTCGGAGTAATATAAATAAATGTCTCAAAGACGAATTTATTTTACAAGTTTAAACCGTTAATGCTTTTGAATATTTTCACCACGTCCGCAAATTATGATATTTAGATATTGGAATATGAAACTATATTTTACGAAGAACATACTTTCAAATATTGAGAATTGATCACGCCTTATTTTACCAAACTAGGTGGAGCAGCCATTCTAAACCGTCATTTTGTACTTAGGCATTAGCAATAAATAGAGGTTAATTTGCGAGAAAAATGTACAATCTAAAATCGCAAATTCATTTACAAAATCGTTGACATACCTTTTTGAAAAATAGTAGTGTCCAATAAAGCATCTTACTTGCGAGTGTTTTATTTGTGACACAACCCGAACGGAAAGTCTGCAAGACATGAGCATGTAAGAGCTTTTCGACACGGGTTGCTCACTATATTTTTTTACGACTATCTATACTTACATTTACATCAATTAATATGTACTGTATGACGTTTTACTTTGACACATTAACATGATTTATTTTTCATATAGCAACATACTCGTAGATAGTGAATGTCGGAAATGCGAATTTCGCTGGTAGGCGTAGAAAAAATTATTTATTCTAAGAAACCATTTATTATTTTTATACGAGTAGTTTTGAATGCAGAAAGTAGCAGAACATAAATTTTTTATTCTTATAATGAGCCATGTAAAATATAATGGAGTATCTACGCCATTGGCGAATTCAGAGCGAAGCATAGGACACGGCGTATAAAAGCACGGTGTCGACACATGGGGTCACGGCGTATAATAATATTCATCAGTATTGTCACTTTTTCTGTGGTTCTACAATTCCTACCAATACCGAAAAATGTAGAATTCAAGAAGGGTATTGGGTTCTTTATTTAGTTTAGTTTAATCAGATTTTCTACCAAAACTGAGTATGTGGGACGCAAAAGGGTATGAGGTTCTTTATTTAGTTCAGTTTATTCATAGTTTCTACCAAAACAGAGTGACAAGACTGATGAACATTTTATTATTATACGCGGTGATTTTAGACACCTTGACCCTCACTGCTTTTAGACATGGTGTTGTTTTATCTAGATAAAATTATCAGCTATAATAACCCAAGGACATTGATAATTACGAAATAATTTTGTGACATTCCGAAAGCACGTTGCTTGGTAACCGCCCGACGCCGCAGGCGGAGGGCTGTTAACCTAAAAGCAACGTGCTTGAGGTAACTGTCACAAAATTATAAGTATTTATCAATGGTCGAGGGTTATTCGGACAGAAAATTTTATTAATTGAAGTATCATTTTCATTGCCAAAACGTGCAAATGACATTTTTATTCAATTATTATTACATAAAAATGAACATAAATAATTGTAACCTAGCAACATATTTGACATAAGTGATAATGTCTCATGGGTTGCTATCAGTTAAATGTTGTATTCATTGGTCAATTTCGTACACGTGATCAGAAATGAATGAATTTCATTGGATATTTAGTTAACCTAAAAATTTTCTAGATAAGTTACAACACTGGAAATTATACGCCCTGGATCCTGTGGTGGGGTAGAAGATTATTTTAGACGCCGTGATTTTATACGCCGTGGTCCGCACTCATTCAGAAGAAAAATTACAATGATTGGAAGCGTCAGGTTGTGTAAATTAGCGGCAATGAACTTCTGTCGCTTCTAAGAAGCCAGTAGTTTGCAAATTCCTGTTCAAGCACTTAACGTAGTTGCACCTGCGCTAAGCAAAGTCGTCTTTGCCGTCCTCATCAGTTTTGTTTATTCTTTGTTCGCGATTTGAAAGTCTGGAATTTTGAAAGCCTCTTGCCGCTGGAAAATCACGGTGAATTGATTCTAAACTTTTGAGTGTAAAGTTTGTGGAAATCGGTATGCATTATTCTGTTTTTAAAGGAGACAAGTGGAAAAATCTCAATTTTCTCCCCGCCATCAACAAGTCCGCAATTTTCCGCCTTTCCGTGTAAACATTCGTATATAGTTTTATGCGCACGGAGTTGGGAACTTTGTTTCTTTCCCGCAAACTTTTAGATTGCTTTTTATGTAAATGATTATTTTTTAAGCGCGCGAGACAATATACGGAGGAGGCTTTCTCACTCTATCTCATTCGTTCTCCCACTTTGTGTGTATGTTTGGAAACTTTTAACCTGTTAGCGTTAATAGAAAATCTTATTTTTCTTCCTAAATTAAAGTGCAGTGTTTTTTATTAGTTTTCTTCCGAGAAATTGCTATAAACTACATGGCCACCTTTTCAGCGCAGTCTTTATATTTCAGTTTGCGCCCTAAATTGTTTCAAGCGCCGTTTTATTGCCAGGAAAATGGAAAATACTTTTACTTGTTACTCACTTGTAAACGTCATTTAATCAATCCCTTCATTATACCTTTTTTATCTTTGAAAATGAATCTTTACAAGTAACAACTTAAAATTGACAGTTAACTTTAAATATTTAAAGGTCGGGAAAAAATAAAAATTCCTTATTGTTTGGATTACTTTCCAACCTTTAAATTTCCATTTCGGCTTAATTAACAACTTAAAGGAGGTAATGTGATGGGACGAAATTTTCCATTATTAGTTTTTGGAGGATAAGCACGGCTTAGGGTCCCTAGAGTAAGAATTTAACATTTTCGAGATTGTGTGTGTGTGTGTGCGTTCGTTCGTTCGTGTTTTAAAATTTCAATTAATCAATTAATCTTAATAACACAATATAATTTTAGTTTAAATCTACAAACCGGAAGTAGTACTTTTTTTAAATTTTCGATAAATAATTTACTAAAGACAATATTTTATTTTAAATGAAAGATTATGTGATTATTACCTAATATGTGTAGTAGTAGTAGTAGTACCTATATATTAATATATTTGTAAAATAATTATTAATATTATAATAATTTATCACAGAACTGAAAGAATTGTTTCTAAGTTCTAATTTTAGTTTAATTTAACAAATTTGCTGTGTCAGATTTACGGCCGTAACCTGAGCATGAGTAGTAATATTAATATAATTAAAATAAATAATGAACGTATTTCTTCGGAATTAGATTAATTACACAATCTTCACGATGTGTGTTTTCCAACGTTGCAATTTGAGATTTCAGCACATCTTTTATGCTGAGATTCGTGCGCCATCCTTAAATATTTCTTCGTCGAAACTTAAACAAAATTACTTCCTTTGAGAACTAAATTAAAGTAATTAATTTAAAAGCATGAGAAGTTGAAATCTGTGACGAAATCATTATCAGCCATGAAATTCAGTGAGCAATCTTCAAAATCGGTGTAAAAGGAAAAGCGTCTGACGCACGAAGACAAGACACTTTAATCCTGATGAAAATGACACGTACATGATATGAAGATGAAGATGAACTTGATATGAAGGTGGAGATGATGATGAAGCTCTATAAAACTTCGAAACTTGCGCACTTCATTATTATGCTACATAAAAACTACACTAAAAAGGAACTATTACGATGATTTTCTTAACAGAAAAGTAGAAAAGTTACCAATCTGAGATTGAAATTTACCGGGTTCAAATCTCAGTGACAGGTAACACCAAATTCCTAGAATATTCTCGATTTTACAATTTTTTCTATTCCACCCTTTTCCCCTGCGTGCCCAAAACCAGTCCGAAACTCGTACTTTACCGTATCTTAGCAATGCAATGTCATTTTGAAGTTGAGAAATACTGCGTAAAAGTGTTTTAGTTGCGAGTAAACTGTTAGTTTATTATTATCTACAAATGTGCCTTTTTAAAATTTTAAAAATAATTTTCTATCAGGAGATATAACCGTGTATAGTTTGAATAAATTGGAAATTTTTATGATTTTTCGGAATTTTTATAATCATATTGAAATACTTGTACTGGCCACAAAACACTCGATACATTTTAGTACGTTTTGTGCTGGATTGTAGGAGGTAGACGGGCCTCTTAATTCAAATAGAAGTTGAGAATTTAAGGTGACGTATGTAGTGGCATACCCAGACATCAGTCTTGGGGGCGGATATGAAAATAAAAATATTGCAATTCGTTCAGATGCGGTGTTATATTTTTACAATAATTACAAATTCACTAATCAAAAAATGCTTGGCATGCTTACATTTTTTTTAATAACAAATGGTTTAGAAAAAGTATACAAAATCTTCACGAACTTATTTTTAGAGGTTTATAGGAAATATTAATACAAGTTCTAAAAGCGAGTTAATGTAGTCACATTATATTTTCTATCAATTAAATGAATAAATATTTCTCCAAACCTATGCATTAGTTTGCAGGAAGCTACGTATGTGTCGTATTAAAAGCTGCACCGCTGCAGCATTTGTTCCGGTGAACTCCAACTTCCGGTCGAAGCGCTAACGCCTTTTTAATAGCCCGAGCTGACAAGTCAAACATTATCTCTGCATCTCTGTCTTACATGCGTGCATTCTGTTGCTAGCTTCGTTGCACTCTTGCGAGTATGAGTCTATGAGTTCATTCGCTTCTCTATACTTGGGGAAATCAAACCTGGATAAAATGTAGCGACAATGAATAAATTATTGAGCGCGCTTGGTCGCTTGACAAATGGCGATCGTGGATTACTGTTATTTATTGACCTTACCGTAAGATGACATATGCACATCGGACGCAGCGGGCAGTTGGTTTATGAGAAGAGGAAAATTATGATCGACCATTGATTTCGCGTTTGTCATTAATTAATTTTTTACTGAATACCGTACTAAAGTATTATTATTTAATTATTTTATACTTGAGCTAGATTCAGACACCGAATTATAAGTAGGTATAAGTGCGAAGTTATAACCAACCAGTGCTTCCACAAAATTCCGATCTTAATTACAAGTGCGAATGTTGAGCAGTGTTTGGTTAAATTAGCCACTTACACTTATAATTGAGTAGGTCCATATATAAATTTCTCGTCTTGTCTCGAAATTACTAGACGAGAACCAATAAATTCGTAACTTCGCGACAACAAATAGTTCTCAAGAAATCGAGAATTCTCGAAACTAAAACTTTGAAAAAAAATTAATATTATCATCTTCTATAATGTCAAAATATTTTTTTATCTTACTTTGTTCGTAGCTTTTTTTGTTTTGATATAAATATTTTTATTTATAAAACAATAATTGTGTGCTAATTTAATCGAAATGTTCAATCAAGTTTCTAAATACACTTCTGGCTTTTCAAAGAGATTACAACAATTTTTTTTCTAGAATCGAGTTATTTGAGACGAGAATTGAACAGCCAACAAATCGATACGAGAATACTTAAATTTCTCGTCTCGAAAATTTGAGATGAGACGAGAATAAACTATTTCTCGTCTCGTGTCGTCTCAGGGCATCATTAATTTTATCCCACTCGTTGAGACAAACTAAGTAATTCCATGGTAACGTGCGTCTGTATAATATGTGCCTTGTAATTTAATTACTGTCAAAATAAAATAAAATTTGAAAAAAAAATAGTACTAAAATTCACAACAATGCTAAAATTATGTATGCTCTCAGTAAGCTCATTATAGAATTTTAATATTTATACAGGGTTTCCCAATAGTCCCGGGCTATAAGTTTTGAATGAGTGAAGAAAAAACTACATTCTTAGATAGTTTAGGACTTCCACGCAACGTGGACTTTTTTAGTAGATGACCACCCCAACATTTTTTTATAGCAACCCTGTCGAATTTCACCTTATTTTAAAGGTATTAAAAAACGAAACACATTCCCATAAATCAAAGCCCGATAACTTAATTCTTTCAAGAATTTAATTTTAATGTTTTTTGCACGATTATTACGATTTTTATAACAAATGTTCAAATTGTCGACCTTCTTCGGTCTCACAATGACCCAAACGCTTTAGTGATCCCCAAATGTTCAATTTTTTTTTCCTCGCTCGTTCAAAACTTATAGCTCTGTCCTGGGACTTTTGCGAAACCGTGTATAATGGGGGACTATGAACTTAATACTCGTATTAGGTTGTTAAAATATTGATAAAATACAAATTTTATTTAAAAAAATTTATATGTTTTTTAGTAAATTGAGAAAGAAATTTTGCTGTGACGTTACTATTTTGCATTGAACATATATGGCAACTTTCTACGTCACACCACATTTTCATTAATTATTTTTGGGCATGTTAATAAAAATTTTGTAAAAATAAAAAATACGGGTCTCACATTTTTATCTCTTCTTCAAAAATATTAAATAAAAAAAATCATGCAAGTAACCCATTGAGATTGCTAGAAGCTTTTAATTAAAATGGTGCGCAAATAATTTCTTCGTTCGACTATAATATATTTAGTATTTACTGCCTACTCAAATTTGATTATTTACCCCATTAAACTGACCACCAGTTCACTGCTAACGTATTAAACATTGTAATAATAAATCCATTTTATCCTTTTCTAATGTTTCCCGTGTTTCTCCGGTGTAAACCGCTCTTCGCAGTCCTTGCGCAATCCACATGGCCAAGTTGTAAAATTTGTTTGTAATGAACAGAACAAGGATGGCTACAGCTATTGGTCGATGGTGTATTTTTAGCTCTTCTAGCGGCTAATGTAAACGTCGGACACATGGTTCAAGTTGATGGCGCTTAGCAAGTACGACTAGACTACTAACTCCAGGAATTCTCAACCAAATAGTTGTCGAGTTTAGGTTAGGGTTTAGATATTTAGAAAATTTAACACAACTCTCGGGTGGACAATCACTCGTCAATCTTACTCACAGGCGCGATAACATCATTAGGTGAGCTTTACCTTCAAATTCAGCATAAAAATCACACCATTTCCGTAAAAAAGTTTCACAAGAAACTCGTAAAAAATAGTTATTTACATTATAATTATATTTTACAACACGAGGTTCTATATGAAAGTATGACGCGAAGCGGAGTGCTTAAATAAAACCGAGAGATGTACAAATACGTAACGTACCTACACATTGTTTATTATATTTTTTGACCGACATACCTGTTTATTAAAAATATCGTTTTTTCTATGCGGTTAACTAGATGCACTAAAATCTCCTTCTGTCAATTTGCCTTGAAACAATTGCTACGAGATGGCGCCAGCAAATGTCATATTAAAAATTAACCCGTCCCAAATTAATTATTTTTATTTTTATAACTTTTTTTTGGTAAATATGCATTGAACATGTATATCTGATTAGGAAACAGTAAGAATTATTTTTTTATTTATTTAAACAATTGAGTTATGATGTGTCCTATAAATAGGACACTGGTATCTAGAGTTATCAAAGGAACCTTTTGTATTATGTGTATCAAAAAGGAATTTTATTTATTTTAAATTAATACCAACTGTTATTTAACTACGAATAATAACATCAACAAAGAATAATAATTTATTTATTTATACTTATAAGAAAAGCACACAAATTGGCAAAGAATATTTTTTATAACAAATTATAATTATATCTATGGTAAAAAAATATTCAAAAATTTCAACTCGAGACTCTTGAGTTGAAGTCGAGACTTGCTTGACAAACGAGATATGAAATTTTGAGTATTTGTGTTAGCCAATGTACCCTCGGGTTCAAGTTTTGTGTAAATTGATAACACTTTTTTCCACGCGTACGCGGAACGCGCATGTTTCATATGTAAGATAATGTCTCTTGTTCGCTTTAGTTGTTTCAGTACTTTTATTTTGGATATTTGAAGGTCCTGCTACATTGATATCATCAGATTCAGAGGTTTCAGAATGTTTAGAAATATCAGATAAATTGCACTGTATAATAAGTTCTCCAGGCACGTCATTTACTGCTGCTGTTCCTATAACGTTGTCATCTGCTTCGTCTTCATCAGTAAGAGAATCGGGATCAGTCGGCAGAACTATTACATCTATGTCTTCGCTTTCCATAAAGTTTGGATCATTTATAATGTCTTCCAACTCTTGTAAAGATAGCGCTTTCCGATACATAGTTGCCCAAATTTTTGCCCAAAAATAATATCTATGCAATAAATACAATGCAAAATTTAAATAATTTGTTACTTACCGTAAATAATATACTTGCAATAAAAGATTTACAACAATTAAATAAACTATACACACATCTGATGCTGATGCATTTCGTTGTAAAACTAATTCTATCAAAGCGAGTTGTGGCACAGTAAGACGGCTTGGATAACAGTAAGAACCAGCGTCATATATATAGGACAGTCATTTCAACCCACTAATAAATAAACAATTATAAATATTTATTCAATAAACATCTTACTATAATGTAACACAAACATTTATCAATAGAAATAATATGATAAATTCTCAAAAAAATGTTTATTTGTACATTTTTTTTGTAAATATTTATAATGATGTAACGCCAATAAAATAATGCTAAGTTCTATATTTTTTTATTCAAGGATTATTAAAAAAATGTTATTATAAAAAATATATTACAACTTATAGACGTATAACCAATGTATTCAAGAAGATTTTTAAAATTTGAGCCAATTTTAACTAGTGAAAAAAATGTTTATTCACACTGTCCTATAAATAGGACACTGGTACTTAATGGGTTAATCTGTTTTACTGATTTCATAATCTATTGAACAATAAATTGTGTAAAGTAGTGTTTCTGTAGGCTGTTTTTTTTATTACAAAGCAACTTTTTTTAATCACCTCAAAGTGTGGTAAACTCATTGCCATGCAGAGTGTCTACTAACCTGAAATTCCTGGAATACCTGGAAAAAGCCTAGATTTAAAAAATGGTCCTTGATTTCCTTGAAAATCCTTGAATTTTAATATAATACCTGAAATTTTATCTATATATTTATTTTTTAATATTTTCTCACTCTTCTATTTTGCTCTGTAAATTATTATTTTTGATTTGAACAATTAGAAATAAATTTACTCGTTTTATTTCATAAATCGTGGTTGTATTTTTCATAGACTGATTGTAAAATTAGGCTTTTTATCATTTTATTACGCTCAAGAAGGTTATTATTAGGTTTTTTATTTAGTTCAGTTCATAAGTTTTTATCAAAACCAAGTGAGATTCAAGAAGGTTTTTGGATTATCTATTTATTTCAGTTGTTCAATTCATTCAGTAAGAAATAACACATTTTGAGATTATTATAAGAAATATGATATAATATCACTGCTCTTATCTGCGCTTTCAACTATTGAAACATCTACAGAACTTGTGTGTTCCATTTCAATTTCAAAGCAGTAATTTATATCAGGAATATCAGGATCGACCCTCCAGCAAATTGCCAAGTTTACTTAATGTACCGCTAAACTAACCTAAGTTCATCAAATCATAACATAGTGCAACCATTACATAACTACCTGTCAAATACGAGGGAATATTACCACATGATTGTATTTCGAATGTTTTAGATGTTAACATACAGCCACAGCCATAATAGGGACCTCCACCATAACAGCAAATTAGAAATGCAATCAATTATATTGAAATGAGACCTCAAAAAATTATTATTGCGATTTAAAAAGTTTTTTAAATATTTGTGATTTTACATAGCTATACATCTTCGTCACAATATTGCGTACTCTTTTTTACTCTCTTTTTCTCAAATTATCCTATTCTGAATAATTATTTCTACATGTATAACGTCCAACTGTCATAATATGTCAAGCTAACACAAAACAGTGGTCCATTATTGGAATCTCTTTTACTGAATTTAAAATGTTTTATTATCAATATTAAGAAATGAAACCAAAAACACATTCGAAATGACAAAGATTTCAAAAATAAACACGTCACTTATTTGAGGTTTTATAACAGGAATTGAAAGATGTGTTGAATGACATTTATGTTTGTCATACGAGTGGTACTAAAACGCAGGATCAAAGTTTAGAATACAAAATTTATAAATTATAAATTATATTTCTATGGAATATATTTGCAAATTTATTCTTCCATAATGTAGTAAAGAAAATACAAAATTTTAAGTATTTTATATATCCTAAAATCAAAAACTTATTGAATTTACTTAATATAATTTTGACGCCAACCCCTGTCTATATATCTACGTCACAAAAATTATAAAACTTAATTTCCTACAACTTTACTAAAAATGATTAAGACTTAAAAATACTTATAATATGCTTTCAAGCAACATCAAGTTTGAAAAAAAAATAAAAAGAATGGTGGAGGCCCTATTAAATGAAAATTTTTATAACATTATAAGGATGCTTTAAATTGGATAGCTGTGGTTATGATGATTCACATTCTGTGAAGATGCCACACCCAAGTGTATAATAGAACTCGCAAAAGCAAATTTTGCTGTTAAAATTTCAATATGGAGTTTGTTTGTGTAACAGCGTTTGGAGTAAAACAACTAGTTCGACATGAAACTACTGCATTCTCTATTTTTATCCATTTTGCATAACTGCAGGATACGCGGATTCAATTATCCGACGATCAATTACTCATTTTAATTGTTAAGTAGATTTATTGCACAAGCAGACAGGTAGATAATGTGCTAAGTTTAACCGAGCGGTGTAATTTTATTTATTTTCACACTGTTGCTCTACGGCGCTCCATTTACTTCGATTATAAGTAAACGGGCAATCAAAACACGGAATGAGAAACAGCGAATTAAATTTCTAATTTCATCCGGAGTTTCAACACAAATTTTTTGAAATAATAAACAATTTCTGGTGAGAGAGGATCATTATTCTAAAAATATAACGCCGTGCAATTTTTGTTCGTCATGATCTGAATATGAGTTTCAAACCATTTTTCGTAAAAAAATTATCATCATTTGAACGATGAAATTTTATTATTTATATTGACAATTCCACTCATAGTTTTTCATCCAATCAAAACACAGTATTTTGCTGAATCACAGACGAACTACAGTGACAATTTTCAGTAGTGAAAATTACACTGACAATTTTTACTAGTGAAAATTGCCGCGAAGCGTTGCTTAGATATTATGTCAGTTGATGATTGTTTTAAAAATACATTACTTTTTTGGAATAAATAAAAGAATTCGAGAAATTGTCAAACCGAATACCATTCATGACTATGATTTTGCCGGCAATTTTTGCCGTCTGGTCACGACTGCTTGTTGCGTCGAAAATAAACACGAGTGCGTAGCACGGTGGTATTATATATGATAATTTACTGTTTTTATTCATTGTACCAAAACACACATACATGGTGTATCATAACTTCAAATATATACGTTAAGTACATGTACAGTTTGATATGCTAATTACATATACGGATCAAAAAGAATCTTCTAAAATAAATTGTACCTATCTTAAACGAACAGTTTTATGGCACTGGATTGATAATTTAATATTAAAATAACTTCTAACAATTATAATTCTAAGCGAATGTCATTATATTTAGAAGATAATTAATTTTTAATAGTAACTATGCGAATCCAGTGTGGTACTGAAAATAGACCGTGCAAGAAAATTATATCCTCAATTTTTCGAAAAATCTGAAAAATTCTATTATGCCCAATTTTTAGATGAGTCTTCTAAATTTTGAGAATAATAATTATGGTGCGAATTATCTGTTAAATAATCTTCACTGAAAAAAAATTCGAATTCGTTGATAGTTGTAAAACAATGAAATTCTTTTTATACAAGATTCAGAAGCAAGAATGAATCCATAAAGAATTCTTGTGTGAACAGGGCTTTCGGTTCGTATTCAGTAATTATTGTATACATCTTTTATGTATGTATCAATATGTACTTAGTCGAAGTTATGATACAAACCAATCTGTATTTCAAGAATATGAACTATTGTGTATTTCATTCATTATATAGGTACTATTGATTTCAGATTTCAGTAATGTATAATATTACTTACTAATAATTATTTGCGTTCATGTATTTATTTATTTTTAATGTTTTAATCTTTCAATATAGTCGTAAAGAGAAGTACAGTGTTCTACTCGAGTTTAAAATATTTATGTTTTTAAACGTATTCACAATATTAATAATTGTATCCAACGATAATAATTTTTGAAGGAACGGTGAAGGCTTTTACGTGTGTAATACTTCTTTGCCAGGATTTCGTGTAATACGAATAACTTCGTTTTCAACTCTGGATGGCGATGTTCCCTGTTTAAATTGTGACTTTTAATGTTTCAAATATGGTAATTTTATGACAAGCTGAAGACGGGAAGAGTGTTCTGCCCGAAACGTCCAATAAATTAAGAATTAAATAATTTTACATGGATTCCTGAAGCCTTCATCATTCCTTCAAAAATTAATACGTTAGTATTTAAAACGACATGTAACTTCATAACTTCTTGTGACGTATTCCTGCGTCTAAAATCTAACTTCTCCCAGTGTAAATCCGTCTTTGGAACATCGTTAACTCCAACCACATAACATCCAAAGTAAACGGCAGCTTAACCAATAAACTAACTCTAAACGTACCACGGATTTATTTTATTAATTCCAAGTAACTTCCATCATATTTCACGGTTGTGTGAACGACGGAAATTGTCAACAGTGTAGAAAGACCAGCAGAAAACAATAAAATTTATATTTTTATAATAACGTATACTGTCAGATGTAGTTACTGGAAACTGTAAAGGAGATTAGTTCTGTCACTGTGAAGTAAATAACAATAAAAATTGAAATAGTCGACTGGGTAGTGTAATGAAGGATGTAAATAATCGGGAATGCAGTCAAATGATATTATTTTACTAAAGAACGTTTCGACACCCGTTTGTGTCTTCAATAGAAACAATAGAGATAACATTTGTTAAATATAACAGATAAAAAGTAATCACATATCACATTAGAAGCTAAGTAGGTAATAATGTAAATTTTGCATAATAATATTACAAAACACAATTTTATTTCTTACAGATAATTTTGTAGAGTGGTCAATAATTATAAATAAGTTTGTACGTCTCTTCGTAAACAATATGAAGTTCTTGATTATAACATTTGTATTATTTTTTCAAGAATTTTATTTTTATTTTTGCTGGTAACAATTCGACAGGATTTAGTCCCAATTATTATAAAATACTAGGTGTTATTATAGTGGAATTTATCCACTTTGATAGATTTGTCTTGGTGCAGTCCTGCAGTCAGAATCTCAATCCGTGCGACTTCTTTTGAAATTCAAAGCGGCAATGGAGATATTCTTTTTGTTACCAGGACTACATTAAGACGATCAAATGGTCAGCTTGAAGCAGCCAAGTGCAATTTAATTGCAAGATGTTTCACAATTTAACGACAATAACACGCACTGCCGGCCGAGAGACTTGAACCACGGAACTCCGGGTCCGTACGTCATCTCATACAGCTGTGCTTAAACCCGCACAGCTAGTGCCTCGATTAAATACCTGCAAAGCCATTTTAAATATTTTATCCAACACCTCTTAATAAAAGCATCATAACTAATGGTGATTTTAAACAAGTAAAGTAAAAGATTGCTCACTAGTGGCTTTAATTAAAATTATACCCACTTGTGGGTAAATTGTTACTTTACTTATTGAAATAAACCATAGTAATGATGTTTTAGGTTGGAACTTAATATATTTTTAAATATGTTGGTATAAGCAATTATTAAGAGGTTTATCAGCTTTCGGCCTCGGGAGTTGAGATTGCCCTCGTGAGTAATTCCTTACTTAGCCCACTTGTGAAGTAAATAACTATTATTACTAAAGTAATAGTTGAGTGCGCTGTGACCGACTGACTCTAACAACTCTGGTTCGAATCAAGCCCAGTACACGTTCCAGTTTAACTGTACAAAAATTTTCCCTGTAATGCATACTCTCCACTAACAACCATGTGTAGCGATATCAGAGTAAAATAAAATTTGTATTTGCAACACATTATGTGAGGTTGTCACATCCAAGATATGTGTATGAATACATTTTTCTATTCTATATTTAAAATTTATTTTTAAAATGAATAATTCGTAATGTTTTGACAACAATCCTTCTGAAAATACCTTTTATTATTAAAATAGCGGATAAAATTTTCTCCAGCAAACAATAAAATACAAAACTATAAAACTTTTTCATCCCACTGCAAAATAAAAAATGTGGCCAGAGGCATACAGCCCATGTTATTCAATGCAGAAATAAATTTAAAAAACAATAATATTTGAAACAGCATTATTATTGTTCGAAAACAAAACGAATGAAACATTCAAACCTATACACCATTCTACTCTTGCGGTTGCATTAAACATTTACACATTTTTCTCAAAATTCCTTCATGATTAATATTTCACGTGCAGTTTAGAAGCCATCAGCACTGGGTAGCTGAACCACTCTTTGTTCGTTTTGTGCTTCTCTGTTTATAGTTTCAGTTTACTGTTTAAATTTTTATAGAGACGAATTTATTGTTGGCCGGAGATTTGGCGTTGCCGTTGGCCGATTAGGTTTTCCAATGAAAGTAAAAATTACACAAAAATTTATTTTAACATTATGTTCGTTTTACACTACGCTAAATATTGAACAAGAAATTGCGCAACAAATTGAACAATATCTTGAGCAATAAATTGCTTTGTTTTTAATGAACTCTGTGTTATACTACGACAATTTTATATAGGTACCTACCTATAATATTTAGTTTGTGATTCTGCGTAGTTCGCATATAATAATAATTTGACAGCCTCGCTTATCTATTTTTTCAGACAATTTACGAAGCAATGCGATATTTCACACAATTGCTGTATGATACTACACAATTTAGATTGTTTCAAAAATTGAACAATATCTTGTTCAAGATTTAGTGTAGGTACATAATGTACAACAGGCTTTACCTTATAGCTAAAGAGCCGTAATATAAAATCGTGCCTAATTTACCACTTGGCAGGAAAGACTTTTTGTGTTAATTTAAGTCTTGCCTTCAAGAAAATGTAAATATAAAATTTGCATCCGGAGTATTTCAAACAGGGCGCTATTTTAAAGAAGTGTTTTAACATGTACTAAGTTATTTATTTTGCTACTTCTGGTACTTGATCGTTGATGTACATAATAAGAAATTATTACGTATACCACGCCAGAAAAATTTACCGGTCGTACATGCTTCAAAGTGCTTTGAAGCATTGAGGGACGTCATGGTGATATGTGTCAAAAAAATTAAACGTCACATAACGTTTCCCGATATTATGCGTATGCGCACTTCGAATCACTACGTTTTTACCTCTCGCCACTCAGTCCTGTAGGAAGACTACGACTAATGCCTCGTTTTCATGTATCCGGAATCCGCAGATTTTTTGCGGAATAAAATGGCCGCCACGAATTCCGTCAGTAGTTAAATTATTTTTAACTTTCTGCGGAACTCCTCAAGCTCCGCAAGTTTTGACGTTTAAACTGTCAGTTGTTATAACCTCAAATATATGTTTGTTTATGTTGAATATGGAGATGAAATTCGTGGCAGCCATTTTATTCCGCAAGAAATCTGCGGATTCCGGATACATGAAAACGAGGCATAAGACTAAAACAGTAGCTGGAATCGCTCAGCCATATTCTCGTATGTTAAACTCTCAAGATTATTTACAAAAACTGTGATGTTAAGAGGTAGAAACGTAGCTTAAAGCTTCTGGCAGACATGTACAACCGGTAAATTTTTTAAATTAAATTTAATAAAAAAATTTGCATTGCTAAATTTTTGTTCAATAATACGGCATTACTCATTTATTTTTGCGTATTTTTTGTTATCTTTAAATTTAGGATAAAATAAATTTGTTTATGCGAACAGGTATAAGTTTAATAAGTCCTTATCCAAATGCCTTGGCTTAACAAAATGAAAATCCTGAAAAAACTAATTTTAATAAGAAAAATCTTTTCTATTCATCCACGCAAAATTGCTTCTTCATCTCTGAATTTTCTCAGTAAAATAAATATCTCTCACAATAGCAAAAAAATCAACCGATGACTCTTAATAATAATTCTATATCAAGTGGCCTGGGAAAAGTTCCGTCATCTGTTTATATTTTTTAATAAACAACACAACGCTCGTCTGTTTCCATTTCTCTCACTTCTTTTGTCGAGAAAGAAAATTATGAAAAGTAAGCAGACAAATTCAAACTCCTAAGCTACACAAACAGCGCAAGAAGTTTATGGAATTATCAGGCCTGGACTTAGGAGGAGGAGGGAAATCACGAAATTAATTTCTTTGAATGAATTGTTGAATGTGTAACGAGACCGACTGTGGATCCGACAACTACGGTTCGAATCCAGTCAGGTACACATCTTAACTGTCGTGTATAGACATGAATTTTAGTTACAGAAGAACAAATAATAAAATAATTACCTAAATTGAAACGGTCATTTCAAAAACAACATAAGTCACATGTTAATATTTCACAAGATTAAATAAAAACCGTATAATATCACAATTAGCATATTGTTTTTGCAATAATTCCAGTTTTTAAACCAATATTTAAAACGTTAGGAGCAATGTAAGTTGTGTTGTTTTTACCATTAATGTGTGTTTACCCATGTATAATAAAAATCTTGCAAAAACGCCGATTTGAAAAAATACTGACTTACGTTGTTTTTTAAATTATATTATAAATAATAATTGCTGCATGAAATCGGCACTGGTAATTAAATAAAAAATTTGTTTGTTATTAGGTAACACATTCTATGTACCTATAGAATCAGAATCACAGTAGGTAGTTGTTTACAAGATATTGTGAAGTAAAGTTATACAAGTAAATCTGAACTCGAAAATAGTGAATAGTGTGTAATGATGAATACATCACGCGAAAAAAAATTACTTGTTACTCACTTGTAAACGCCATTTAATCAATCCCTACATTTCCTTTGAATATAAATCTTTACCAGTTACTTGGCTTGTAAAACTGACATCTGACTTATGTTCACGTTGCGACAGTAATACTTCCAAGGCTTATGAGAAATCATATAAGACAATTTTTGACAGAAGAGTTGTGTGTGAATGACCAAATTTGGTTTTAATTTTTATTTTGATTTGCAAATGAGTAACAAGTAATATGTTGTACAATACACGCAAGGCAACTGTTTTACTGCTTCAAGGAAGTGACAGGCTCACCGATCATTTCTTCCTTTCAACAGTAATTTTTTTTTACCTTCCTAGTAATGTAATATATTAATACTGCTCATAATTCATCAAAAAAATTGTTTATCAAAGTTAATTATATTATAGGTAAGTCATATTTTTAATACTTTTTAATTGGCACAATCTCACCCATATTGTCAGGAAACAATGAAAGCAAATGAAATAAATAATAACTTTTAATATTTATGAATTAAAAACAAAGCCAATTTGTCACGATATTTAAATGTCGAAAACAAAGGTAATATCGAAAATATCATAGGTATATTGAAATATTGAAACATCGGTAGGTATAAAAATATCGATTATATTAACAAATCTGATATATGAAAAATCAGGGGAATTTTTTTCATTATAGGTTAAGTGTTATATAATTGAAAATTTAATTTAAAAAGAATGTAAAGTTGCATGATTTTCAATAATTTCATTTATGCAAAAATAGATTGTCAAATCACAGAAAATTCTGGAAAACGAAATATATAATTAGCGGATAGTTGACACTTTTTTAAATTTTGGTCTTTCTTTTTTATCAAGTCAAGACTCATGTGGAGGGGGATAATTACTCCCTTTACACCCCCATTGTATACGTACCTGGTCTGTCAAACTATTTTGCAAATTTTTTATTCTGGTCAGAGAGAAAGAAACCTCTTTTGTTAGAGGAAAAACTTTTTTGTCACTAGCGTTGCTTACTGGCCAGATTTAAAATATTTTTAATAACAGCTCTACATTTGAACTTTTAATTATTTGTTTAATTTCTACTGAAATGTTTATGTTTGTACTTTTAATTGTATGTACAGAAAATATATTGGAGAAATTGGACCCTAGGTCGTGGCGTCGTGGACCTAGGCGCTTATAAAGCCCTAAAAAATCGATATATCGAAAATTACTTATTTATTGAGTTTTTTGTTTATTTATGATTATGAAATACCCTTAATCCGTTTCTGATTCACCCCTCTGGGAAAGTTTGTGCGTCTATCTCTTTCTGCGCTTCATAAAACATAAAATGACAATTTCAATTTATTTTGTGAGTTCACGCAGAACAGTTTTTTGTGCAGATTTCCCGTTTGATCGCGGACGTTATTACTTTCTGGAGATTTTTCGTTAATTTATTCTGCCTGTTAAAATATTGTCGTAATAGTCTTTCTGTGGGCGACGACGAAGGAGACGAACTTCGAGGAAAACATGCCCCGAGGTACAGTTTATTTTTACAGAAATGTTTTGTTATAATTTTAATGACAATGGCAAACCTTTCGATACTTTCGGCGACACAATTTTCTTCAGAAGAAGTAGGGCAGGAATTATTAAACAGACTGAATTTTGTTACATTTTTGTTGAATAGAACACTATTTTGACGGCAGATAACGAGGTACTCGGATTAGAATCCAGTCAGGTTCATTGTATTTTTAGTTTTTATTTTATAGTAATCATTTTACAGAATAAACTCCTAGAATAAACTCCTAAGAAATACTAACAAAATTGTGTAATAATAAAATAGTATATTATTTAACGATCACATAATGTAGGCTATAATTCAAGAAGATGAAAGTTTGTGTACGAGCTGAAGGCGAGTGTATAATCATCCAAATGATTTATAGCCATTATGTGCGAGTCAGTACGACGTTTTATCTACGACTTTTTTTGTTCATTAAAATATTAACCTAACCTCACATTTTGGTGTGATGATAATAATAATGTTTATTCAGGTTGAAAAATACAAAATGGATATATAACCTAAGTCATCGATATTACAGGAAAATAATTAGAGAAAAGAGTTACAGAGACATATTACAAAAACTACATAATTATACAAATCAATAATATTACATGTCACTTACATCATCAGTTAGAAATTCCTCTAACAGATAGATAGATAGATAACAGTTGTGTTGAATAATGGACTCATAATACAATAGTGTTGAATTATTAATTCATTATACAATAGTATGTCTTACTAAAGTTATTTACTTACATAGGTAATGAACGTATTATGTAATGGTCGTAGATAAATGTTCACATATTTCAGCTTAGCTACACAAAAACCTCCCTTGCAGCTGTGGTGTATTATCCACTAACAATTAGGAGTAACCGCACACATAGTAAAAATTTATTTTTAATTGTAAATCCAATGATACTAAAATTACACCGTGTAATTTGATTTCCGGAAATTTGCCGCCTGGATTTTGTATTTTGTTGTTATTCTTTTAATAATTAAGTTTTTTGACATTTTCAATTCTTTATCTGTTTATCTGTATTCTGTACCTACCCATTATATAACAACTACATCGTTTTCAAGTGATTTCCAAAAAGATGCACGGAGGTGATTTCCGAAAATCAGCACAGAGGTGATAGGTAAATGAAAATTTAATTGAGATAGTTCAAATATGCTCAATTGTGATTGGTCATAAAATGTAAAATACGATTTTCTTTAACATTATTTTCTGAAACACCTTACCTTCCGCTCGAAGTAATCGAAGTTATGATAGGTATAGGTACACCCTGTATCTACAACGATGATTTGCAATATTATACTTATGAAACTACCACACCTAAATTCTGTAGATATTTAATTAAATTAGCTTCAATTTAAAAATGAGGCTTTCATGTCATTTAAATATTTATCAAAAAAAAGTGTTATTCGGAGTTTTTTTTTTGTAATTTAACAAGTACCACATTAAATATTTTTCCAGCGCAAAAAAGTATGAAATTAATTTAAATTCCATTCCATTTATATGTGAAAAAATTGTTGTTAAACAATTGAAAATCAATTGTGCATTTGCGTGTTCATGTGAAAATAATTGTTAACGTGAATAGCAAAACAAAAACTGGTGTGAAATTTTAAATTGAACTGAATAAATAAATAAAAGAAGTATAGTATGTTGCGTTTGCTTCACAGTTCACACATGTGCTATGGAAAATTATTCCTCGGTTTTTATAAACTCCATGAGTAGTGTGTAATTAGTTGCCATGTGGTTTATATGTTTTTCAAATTATTGTTATTAATTGATTATCCTATTTATTTTACATTTATATTAATTATTAACGAGGCATTAGGTGTGAAATTTTACCTGCTTGTCATGTTTATAAATTGGTGTAATTTACATTTATCATAAATTTGTTGATAATGTAATGTAGTCGGTCTTTATTTTCAAACATAACAATAATATTCATTTATTTGAGTTTGTGTTTGGTTTGGTATTATGTAAAGTGTTTCATAATACGTGGATTCACAAAACGTTGAATAAAATTTAGTAGAAAAGGTTCCAAATATTAATTTTGTTTGACATTGTTGTCTTTCTGTATAGTTCTTAAGGTTGTTGCCTACCGAAACTAGCGACATCGAACGGTAAACTTCATGAAGTGTAGCTTATTTGGGAGAGGGTAAAGAAAAATTAAACAAATTTGGCATTACTGTATCACAGAAGTACATGCATGTTACAGTATAAGTGAGGAAATAAGATTTACGTTTGAAATGTCTGGTAAATAGAAATGTCGTTGCCTTTTGGATATTTATAAAACTGACGATTCCCTTGAAAATTTAAGATAATCTATTTCTATATTCAATTAATATTGTGTCATTTTTCGTTAAAATCTTTCGATTTAACCTTAATTTTCAAGTTATTTTTAATCAAATTTTACATACCTATTTATGTTGTTTAATTTGTGGCCGTAGAAAAAGTAGGAGTATGTGACTCGTTTATAAACTCTCTAGATACTTACCTATTTTTTATACACTCGCTGCGCTCGTTCCTAAAAATCTCCTGACGGTGTATGTATGGTGTCAAGAAAATTTGAAAAGACTATACTATAGTCTATAGACTAAAAACAAATGGAATTGTAAATGTAAATTATAATATTCCCTTGTTTGTTATGACATTAATTCGTCTTTTATTTGTTTCTCGAACTTTTTAAATAGTTGTCAGGCAATAAAATCATCTCATTTTTACAACCTTCGATCTCGTTATCGTCTATGGAGCTCAACTCCGCGTTCAAATCTCATTTCCTGCGATAATGCACAGGAATTTGTGTATAAATGCCCCCCTCCGGCACCCAGCAGGAGGCCTGCTGCACGTCCCCCCTTCCCCCACCAATTCAATTACACCCTCCTGCTGCCTCGGCTAACTTCGGCTAGTCTCGGGGGAGGTCGGGCACGCGTGAGACAACCCCAACAACATTTTTAGGGTTTTAAATTCGGGTCGTAAATTGATTTGGAATTGATGTTAATTTTGTTGTAATGTTGCGAAGTTGGTAATTTTTTGTGGAGTTTTTAACTGTTTTAAGGAACAAAATAAGTGCCAGATGGAATTTTTCGAAATGGATTTAGGTACGCAGAAATATAATCAAGTTATTTTTAAAAATAAGTATAATATATGAAGTATCAAAAAGGCAACGATATTTCTATTCATTATTTATTTTTATTTTCTCACTAATACTACGTGGTACGGTAATGCCAAATTTGTTTGTTTTTTTCACTTTCTCCGAAATAAGCTACACTTCATTAAGTCTACCGTCCGATGTCGCGAGTTTCGGTAGGCAACAACCTTAAATTAATGTAGGTACCATAACTATACTTGATTTAATAACTAAACGAACAAACTTGAAGTTGTTTTGCTGAGCCACATTTACACTGTGTAAATACGAGAAAAATATCACTATACTTGATGTCAGCTTAGAACATAGCGTTGAGTAAGATAGGACGATGATATGCTTGAATCTGATTGGTCGAGACGAGAGGTGGATTTACACCAGCGAACATTGGAGAGGTTCGCGATTTCATTTCCGTTTGACATTTCAAGTTTATATAACCTGAAAATAGTAAAGCAACGTGTGTTTCACGACGAAAATGCAACAATTTCGTGTGTTTCTTTTTTACTTCCTTGTTATTTTGACAATTTTTATTTATCTATAGGTAAGTTCGCGCCAAAGTTTAAACTAATATAATGTTTGGGTGTAGAACGGACTGCATTCACAGTGCCACCTACTATGTTCTAAGCTGAAACAGAGTATAGATTTTTTGCGGCAAAATTAAATTTTACCTATCAGCGGAAAAACTCGATACAGTCACTGACAGCTGACGAGACAAGATGGAGAACATTCGTTTGTTTACATTACAAAGTTTGTGTGGTGTAAAATTGGTGTTACCTCAGCCAATCAAAAACGATCAGTTTTATCATTCCAACTTCAGATTTGTCCGATTAGTTTTTAAATAGAGTATAGAAATTGATGTTCAGTGAAGAAATTAGTTATTATTATGCAAGTAGAATAAATTTGTAATACAAAGTATTAATTTATTTTATGACACAGAACCTCGCGAAACTTTTCGCAGTTTTAGCAAACTACAGCTTAACAACAGGTGCTTCGCAGTTCCAAAAAATAACCAAAACATAAAACCATTAAAGTTTAAAACACTTGTACCATAAGTCGGCGTTGACTTTTACTGCTCCCAGTATCAAGATGGCAACTAGCACATACTGTAATGATTAACTAATACTTAGTAGTAGTGGGGACGAGTCATAAATTCTCTTTCGTGTTCGCCACTCGTTAAAAGTTTGAAAAATGTGTCTCACGCTGGCCGGAAACAAAGCCAAGACATCCAACAAATGACAGTCTCCAGCACAACTATTCAACTGTTAACACTCGCGCCGGCTTTTGTTTCGTTTTCGTTGTCATCGCCTTCTTTCCAGGAGTGGAAACTCTCTGCCTCGCAGCCCTCTAGCGTTGGGAAGATTAACTGCGCAACTTTCGCGGTTTATTCTTGCGTCACGTTATGATCTACGCGTTTCTTCTTCTTATTGTTCGTAAGGTGTAAGACGCAACAGAGACTGTGTTTTGTTTTGAGCGTATTTTGTTTTTAGATTCATGTGGAAAGTTGCATGGGTTAGAAGTTTTGAAAAATTGAAATCTGTTGGTTTTGAAGATATTCCAACTGTTTTCTTCGATTATTTTATTGTTAAACGCAAACACGACGGGATAGCATAATGGCGGTACCTACCCAATAAGGTTATACACCAACTGTTTTTATTTTTATTTGTTTCTTAAAATACAGGATAAATTATAATTCCTATTAATAAACAATGAAGGAGATATGAATTTTTTATAGTTTTAATATTCCCTCTGTGACGTCATCACTTTAAGTGATTTCTCATTTTTCGAGTATGATGCATAACCCTATTCTTGAAAACTCAGAGCTAGAAAATTCAAGAACAAGAAAATTCTTGCATAAAATCATAAAACTCCAAGAAAATGCATACATAAAAATACATAGATAGAAAATTCAAATCTAGAATCTGATGGATGCAGTAAAATAATATTCAAATCTGGAAAAAGGAGTTGGAATTATTCCAGCGATTGTGAAACAGTGGTTTCAATATAATTTTTATTTAACATCAAACTTGTTGTAGGCTTTTTAAACTAGATCTAATCCTAACATATTGAACACGCCGCTGCGCGCAGCTTGTGGGACTGCCACGAGGGGGCTACTGAAAGGGAAGCACTATACTTGTCGTATTGGGCCGATTTTCAACTTTCAACCCGCGAGCATTTAGATATAATACAAAGTAGACTTATTATTTGTATATTTTCAGTTTAATAATGCTATAAAATACTCATTCTACCTATAGTGAATTAAATATTCTGATATTGAAGCGTAATAAATTGATTTTTTCTCAAACTTAGGTACTACAGTAATGTTGATGTTGAAGGTTGAAAAAATGTCAACTGCCTATTCGGTAAAATATTTTTGTTAGTGGTTGTATAACCAAAACAGCGTTAGTAAAAAGTCACTGAATATTTAAAATTCTGAGGCAAACACACAATATTTATTTTCCCTCACATCGGCTGCATTTTTGCAGTCATATGTTTATTCATTCGTTTGCTGTTTCAGCATTTGTTTCAAACTGAAAATTATAGATGTAAATGAATTTAACATTCACGTGTATGAATAATAGTTAAAAATAAATTTGTTGTTCTGTTTCAAAATTCATATTCGAAATAATGAAACGACATATGGAAAATTATATGAATAAAATGTTTTTAAACAATACTGGCTTTTTACTAAATGTTTGTTGCTACCTGTTTCCGGAAAATATATTATATGAAATATCAAATTCTTGTTACTGAAACATTGCAAACAAAAACATTTTTTGATATTTTTGCCCAAATAATAAATAAAAAAGTTAAAACAAAAATATAATACTCATTTACAACAAAAATATTATTGTTATTATTTTAGTTCTTTCGGTTATTAATTAAATTTGAAATTAAAATTTAATATGAAGAATAATGAAACATTAGGGAATCGATGAATTGCCATAATCGTCGTCGAACCGATAGTTGTGAATCGGTTCGGAACGGTTCAAAGCATTTATCTATTGAAATATTACGTTTCTGCTATATTTTTCTTGAAATTTATTATATTTTAATTCAAAACTGGAAAATTCCTAAAATATTCTCGATATTACTTTTTTTCTATTTCACTCTCTTCCTCACACCTACGGCTTCCCGAAACCAGCCCGAAACTCGTACTTTTTCGCATCCTAGCTATGCAATGTCATTTTGAAGTTGAAAAATACTGTAAACATGGCTCCAGTATTTCCATAATAACTTCTGTATTTTTTAAATAAATTTAGTAAACAAAAATTATTCGAAAAAAGAAGGTTAGCTGCAGGCTTCTTGCTTTTTAAATATTTCTTTTCATTTATAATAACCGAAAAAATCATATCAAAGTAATGACAGAAAACGTAATTTTTAAATATTTTTTACTTCAAATTCCTAGGCCAAAGACAAAAAATAAAAAATTAATTAAGACATCCTTTATTAATACACTCATATGCAAAAGCATCATATATTTCAATTATAACTAAAATAAACGTGGAAGGCGTACACCTCTGTATCGCTGTAAAATTTTTGGGTAGACGAACACTTTAACAAGGCATAAGGAAGTTAGAAAAACCTGCAGATCTATATTAAAACTGTTGTTAATTATTTACAATATTCTCTTCTCTAAACTATTGATTGATCGTTTCCCATTTTCTTCTGTCTCGTAAAACAGTTTCATTGCTACATTTATTTTCACCTCTGGGAAGACTACTAACTTTAGTCTTGCGTCGTTAATAAAATGGCGCTCAGAGAATGGATTATTTACGTCACTCTCACGCGGTGCAGGTGGAAAGATCCGCTTATATTGTTTATTTATGTGCGGTAAATAGGAGCATGATAAATTATGCCAACCCTAAATAAATATCACCAGATGAACAGCGAAAATACCTGTCTGGTGTCTGCAGTTATTAAAGTATTAATTTTGTGACAGAAATGCTGCAGCTGCATTATGTTTAATTTATTATTTGACAGGCTAGTTGACAGGTTTGTCAAATTAGTTGTGGCACAAAACTTAAAACTAATAATTAATGAAATCTAATTTATTTAATTTGATCTCACATCTCAGGTTCGAATCCAGTTAGGTACACATTTCGGTTAACTTGTAAAAAAAAGTACTTATCCCATGTGAGGTACTCTCCACTAACAACCATGCGTGACTTGACGGCTGGTAACTACACCCAAGTTGGGTAAAAGGCGTGACAGATATGAATGTCTATTTTATTTTTGATTGTTTATTAGATAATACATACGAGTATTTTATAGTACCTATTTTATTTAACGAGCACATAATGTAGACTATAATTCAAGAGGATGAAAGTTTATGCACGAGCTGAAGGGGAGTGTTTAATCTTCCGAGTAAATTAGAATCATTATATGCGAGTCAAATAAAACATGTTTTACAAATTTTTATTCATTAAAATAATAATCTTACCTCACATTTTGGTATGATGACACTTGTGTTGAATAATGGAGTCATAATACAATAGTGTTGAATTATGAATTCATAATACAATTGTGTCATATAGAGGGATACATACTAAAGCAGGGTTGGCCTAATTTAAATCGGTGATTTTTTAAATAAAAATCATTGAGTTAAACAAAAAAAGAAAAAAAATAATATTCCTACGCTGGAAAAAAGAATGTTTTATTACGAATGGGAAATATTATTTTTCAAGGAACTGGACGAGGAAAATAAGCACGTGAATAATAAAAAATGTTTTATTTAAATTAAAATAGGTACATGATTTTTACCAACCTTGTATTAAAGTAACCTATAATTAATGAATTATTCACTATAGTCGTAGATAAATCCATATTAAATTTACCTTCAAAAAAAAATATTTTTTTTTCAATTTACCTTATAAAATAAATAATTTATTTAATAGTTGTACATAGACAAATAAAGTAATAATTATAATTACACCCGTAGTATTTTATGCTAGAGGTTATTGCTACCAAATTATGGAAAGTACTTCAAATCTGAATATCTTGAGCATTACCAAAAATCTACCCCAATCAACGAAATTACCCACTCAACTTTGAGTAATTATTTCTGTCTCTCTTTCTCTGAGATATTTTGAGCACGATTCAGTGTAAATGTTAAAGCCCTGATGTATAGGTGTGATTTATTTATCAACTTCATGTAAAATGTAATAGTTCTGTAATACGGAAATGTTGAAACTGGATAATTTAGTTTGATTGGTATGGTATTGACTTTGTGATTATCATTTTTATGAATTATATATTCATATTGATTTTAATACGACGCTAATGGAAATTGTCATACAATGCACTTTTATTACATTTTGGTTATTAAGGTTATAAATTCTAAAAATATTAAGAAGCACTATGAATTATTGAATAATGGGACGATAAATCAGCAATTCGGACCTTCATTTAAACTACCACTTCCGGTTATACGATTATAACATTTTAGTGTTGTGCATATATTATATTTTAAATCTAGATTCAGACCTATCTACTCAATTATAAGTCTAAGTGGCTAATTTAACCAACCAGCGCTCAACGTTCGCTCTTATAATTGAAATTGGAATTTTGTAGAAGCGCTGGTTGGTTAACTTAGCACTTATACTTATAATTGGGTAGGTCTGAATCTAGCTTAATGGCTCTAAGTACTTAGTGCTCATCTCACTTATCACAGAACTGAAAGAATTCGCAATTTTAGTTTCCAGGTTAAAAAAACTGTTTTGGGCTACGGTTTTCAAATGAAATTTCATAAATTGATTAACCTTGCCATTGCACAATAATTTATCATAATTTAATTTTATTCCATTCATAGTTTATCAGATATCCATTATACAATCTACAATGGGGTTGTTTCACAATTTTTGATTAATTTTTTTCTTTAAAGAATACGTCGAATTTTATGTGTAGGTGTAATTCATTTTTTTTAAACTACTTCAAATTTCAAATCTCATTTGAGTAACGTATCTGATTCACCAGTCTTCGTGTATTTGGTGTATGTTTCGTATTTTACGAAGCAGTCCGAGTGAGTCCCAATGACTTACCCATAGAATTACAAACCTAGCGGACAAACTTTGAACTAGGTTTGTTCACGCTATTTCTTTGAAATATTGAATTATTACCACTTATTAAGTATAACTATTGGTATTTACATCAATAAGTTACCTACATACTTATACCACATAACTTTCTTGTTTTATTATTTAAAAATTTGGAGGTTATGTTCACAAATCGCGTAAAGTTTATTAACAAAATTATGAATGAAAAGTGCAAAAATTTTCAAATTCGTTTTAAAATAGAAAATATTTGTGTCTTTGTGTTCAAAAAATAACAAAAATTGTCAAAATTCAAATTACATATTTCGATTTTAAAGCAAAATTTTAAAATACTGCATCGACCATTTTGTAGATTGTACTTTTATCTTCAACAATATCTTGAGATTATTATATTTAACAAAACAATAAACGCTGTGGAGCGGCGCGCGAAATCCATGTTTTGGCTGTTTTCTGGCACGGTGAAGGATCGTCTTAATTTCGCCATTAAAAGTGTGGTTATGTAACCACCTGAAGTGTACCGCAATAGCGTTGCGGTATTTAAAGTATCACCCTTAAGCGAACCTGATTTGATTCAGTGAACCGAGTGAAAGGTAAATCGAAGTTTATACTTTAGTTTATAATTAAATTAAACTTCGCAATTAATTCAGCCCTTCAACAGGTGTCACTACAAACTTTGACTTTCGGCTTCATTCTTTGATGTTGATATTCAACCGCATAGTATGTGAACGCCACTTGCCATACGATGAAATTGGGTGAATTAGGTTCATTTTGCTGTTTGTAGGTACAACAACGCTTTGTTTGTGTCATCAAACTCATTGTAAAAGGTTTCATTGAGAAAACCTTTTATTGCAAATTGAATTGAAGTCTATTTGTACTAAAACATGTATAATTTAGTGATTTTAACTTATGGATCAGGATCATGAATTATTACTAATTACTTCTCTTAAAAATAAGTATACAGGGTGATAAAATAGGGCCAAAAACTTTAAGGATATAGTATACATTTCCATGTTGTCCCGATTCTGAATCAAAAATAATTTTTTCACAATTCGCAAAATGAATATAAAATATTGTGCCTGCTTCTCGACAAGAAATCTTAATTAAAAATCTGATGGCCAGCACATAACCTCCCGCCTTGACACTGTTATGTGAATTTGGATTTAAATAGGCTACGTTTTGAAAAAAAAAATAGTTCTTCAAGCAAAATACCGATTCCGATTGGCATTAAAATCAAATTAGGTCTTTGACAAAGACTCTTTGTAGATAAAATTTTTACTTTATTATTTCCTTATAACATGATGTCCAGTTAATTATGAATCGATGATGCTTCTTGATTTGATACGTTTACTGGAATTACTGGGATTCAGTCAGTTTTTTATATTTATTAAATATCGGCTCCTAAACTAGTTTCAAACCCAGTTAACAAGACATACATTTCTATAAAAATAGTGCGACAAAAATTTCAAAAACTGTGTATACGTCTGTTCATCTGTCACTGACATTTTCATTTTTGTTTTTAAATTTTTTTCCTATAATATGATTTACAAATCGTGGTAGATAAAATAACATATTTTTGAAACATAATTTTCCTTTATACCCCAGGTACGTAGTATGGAGTTTACTGGGTTAAACAGATTTAAGATTTGATAAGCAAATAATGTCTGTGCAAAAATATCCTTTGTTTATAAAGTCTTATATTCGTTTGGGCACTTGTTTGCACAACTAGCGGTAGTGACATCTACGATAGTTGTAGAAACTACGACGGTGCAACCGAATGACAAATATTTCCATTAGGCTGACTATCTGAAAAGGTTTATCTGTGACGTAACTAGGTAACGTTCAATAACAAATAAATTAGGTACTTTAATTAATGATTCTTTGTTGACTGTCGACAAGTAGAACTAAACATCATGTTCACTTAAAAAACATTATCCTTAATTTTACCAATTATAAAAAAATTATCTTTAAATAAAAATCAGAACAATTTGATTAATTTGCAAATCATTAGTTTAACTGCAAACTGAATTTTAATTGTTTCATTAATTATTTATTAATTTTAGCAGTTTATATATTCTGTGCAGTAGTTGAAACGATCGTCCCTTTAAAATTGAAAATTGCTGAAAAGCAGTTTTTTACACAAAAGTTCTATTTGCAGCCAGACGCATGTCATTTATACTATAGATGAGCCAGCAAAAATCAACACTTTCAAAAAGTTCAGTTTGATTATTCTTTTTACATCATTAATTTCGCTTCCTACAGACGTTTTCAATAAAATATATTAGTACAAAAATCACACGCGCAGTACACGGAATTCTTTTTAAATTTACTATGTAGGTACTACGAGACCGACTGTGGTTCTATTCTAACAACTAAAGTTCGAATCCCAGTGAAGACCACACTTCAGTTTACATACTGCTCTAAAATTATCTCACTAACAACCATGATATAATATAATTTATCTACGACTATTGTATAGTATACATTAACATTAAATCTGAGATGTTTGCTACATAATACCATTTATAAATCCCGCAGGGAATAATAGTCAGTATTTCCTCCTCTGCACCAATCAATTACTTAGCCTGAATCAAATTTCTCCGTGCAAAATATTTTTTTAAAACAGCAATGTTTAATGATGCAACTATATGGTGATAGAGAATTGACATTTGGAAATGTCAAAATTTTTGCGTATTGGAATTTATTTTATTAAATGTTGTACGTAATATAAGTCGTAGATAAAGTACAGTATACAACTCGCTAGGCTATTATTTCCTCCGATGATTAAAACCGAATAAAATAAAGGTTCAGGTTCGATTCGCGGTTCACTGTGCTTTATAGGTTTTGGTTTTGTTCCGGTTTTAATATTTCTGCTTGAAGTGCATTTTCATAAAAATGTAAATAGCATTTTGATGAAAAAGCTTTAAGCTTTAAATCGTTCCGAAACGGTTCGGTTTGGTTCGCGGGTCGCTAAAATAGCTGCGGTTCGTTCCGGTTTTCGTTCTTGTTCCGGTTCGGTTCAAGTCCCTAATTAAAACCCGCTCGCTTTGCACGCTCGTGTTGAAAACTTCATCTTCGGGAATAATAGCATCCATTATTAGCGTTGTTGTATTATACTATTATTTATCTATACTGATGACTCGCAAGATATGAGGTTGCCCCATCCAAGTTGAGTAAAAACGTGTTAGAGGTGTATGAACAATCGTAAGATTTTTATAACTCATAGTTGAAACTGGAAATGAGAATCAGTCTCAAGAACGAAACAATTTCAATTACAAAGAAACAATTCTCAAACATACAATTTTCATTATTTCATTACTCCCTGTTCATTTTGAGTTCCACCACAAATAAATAACGAATTCTTTACAATTCCTTTCAACAAGTTGTTTGTCAGCTACAGACATAAAACACGAACACGAACCTCGAACACGAAATCTTATCGTCTCCGCCCACTCGTCACACACACATACACACACGTTCACAGTGCAAAGGAAATACTTCCGGCCAAAACTCAAGTCAGTCTGACTTAAAATCTTATTTATATTATTATCGCTATTATGCTTTGCCGCGTTTACGAGCTTATCAGAGACGTAATCAGGAGAATTTGAATTTTGAAATATTGTTAGATTAGGTTTTAAAAATATAAGTTGATTGTTGTTTGAAAAAAGGCGCGAATGACTGATGGGGTCTTGACATTCTATTGCAGGCAAGTTAAGGTTAGGTTTTAAATAATGGAAGCTGATTGTTTGAAAAAAGGCGCGAAATGACTGATGGGTTCTTGACATTCTATTGGTTGCAGGCACGATATACTACACTTTATTTTATTATGGATTAAGAATTACTTTGGTTATATTATAAAGAAAATGTAATTGCAACAAAAATTTAGTTATCTATAATAATATTAATTATTCATCACACGTTCATATTAAAGCCTCATTCACAATACGAAAAAAGCTGTTAGTCAGTAAGTTTTGAATACTGTCGTGCACAATTACAAAAATTAATGTTGGAGTTAGGCTAGTAAAACAAACTAGTTTTGAAATTAACGTCAGAGGCAACAGTTCGCTTTATTTTATGTTTGGTTTACTTAAAGTTAATACATAATGTCTAATAAAATTTTTGGTATTATTGTTTTCAATCGGCCAATAGAACTTCCTGTAGGTATAGTCTTTTGAAATTATCTTGACATTTGGCACCCACGTGACTTTTGTACATTCTAAGAAAACACAACTTGTAAATATTCTGTCTTTGTTTAACACAAGGGGCGTGACCGAAGGTCACAATGTCAAACCGAATTAGTAAGTCAATTGTTTCAAATTCTGTCAAACTGACGCTTACAATTAGAAATTTCAGATACATTCATCCGAAGTAATATAAATATTAGGAACAATTTATCACTTATATTAAGTAATTATCAAAGAGAGCACAAATATTTTTAATATTTTCATCAATTTTAGTTCGTTATTAAAAAACTTTATTTAATATTGACACTTATTTATAAAACAATTGCGCTTATTGCGCAAAATATCTCAAATTTGCTTATCTGTGATGTCACAAAGTTACGTGGGTGTCAAGATTTGGAAAGACTATACTATCATATCCAAACATAAGAGTTTGTTGCTATCTAATAATATAGAATTACATAATTTTTAATTATATATGCTGTCCTGTCATTAGTATTCGTTTTATTGGGTATTCGATTGTTTGTATTTCCCGCCTTTCCTGTCAAAATTATGTACAGCGGATGTGTAAACCACGCCCCAATTATCTGTTAATTTTCGCGCATTTTTCTTCAATATAAAATATTGGTTGTGAGTTTGTTTTTCGTTAAAATGAGAAAAGGAACAGTATTTTATTTGATGTTCAATGACCGAATATTTGTGTTTGGTACACTAACTACTGTTTGAAAATTAAATATTTAAACATGCGTTAAACGTTGATGTTTGATAAATATTCACAATTTGTGTAGCTCCTTTAAAGACTGAAAATAATGTTGTTTCAAAGGTTCCAAATAAATATAATAATAACCAACTTAATTCTGTTTTAGAAGTTTTTTTTGTGAAAATAATTTAAAATACTTTTAAATTACATCACAAAAGTTTTAATTCAAGTATTCAGAGCGCCACAAAAAATTCAATTATACTACAAATCTTAATCCACTTATTCCGCTATTATTCATCCAAATATTAAAGAATTAAATTCTGTTATTCATGCAGTCTCACCCAAATAAATTACCCTCCGATATTTAATTCCCAAATTTCTGTCTCACTCGCAACAATCACTCCTGAGAAATAAAAGAACGCATCCCATTGTAATGAACTCAAGTTGATTATCTTCAATCAAGATTAGATTCTGATTGTTGTATGAGTTAGTGTGGTCACTGGTTAGCGTACAATGCGCGGGTTCGTTCTTTGTTGCTGAACACGTCGTAACTCGTATGTCAGTTCGTGATTCGTGAATGCGTGGACTGAACGCACTCGCCCTTGACAGACGCGAGCAACGAACGCAGAGCGCGTTGAAAACATAACCTAACTTTGAAAGACTTTTTGTGTGAGAGTAAAGTAATGTCAAGGTTAAATACACGTGATATTTAAAGGTGGTTTATTAGTTGTGCGGGTTTTGTTAAATTTTAATTGAATTGTGAAGTTTTTTCAAACAATCACAGGTGATTTGATGGTGTTAAACAATGCATCAACACGTTGTTGTCTTTTGTTTATGTTCTAACCGAGGTTCTAATCGAGAAGGAAGAAGAAATCATTACCGAGTAAGTTAATTTTTTATGAGACGGATAGCCAAGTGTATTTTGACTGCTCAATAAGTTCGAATCCATTTGAATTTGAACACATTTCAATTTAATACCACAATAATCTTCTCTGTACTCTTCAATATTCAATGATATTAACTATCAGTTTTCGTAAAATATTATAGATAACTACCATACCTACCTAATAAGTTCAATTTTAATTATCTGGTAACCATGCAACAGTAGTACTCGTAATTACAGAATGTGGACTCCAACCACTTCGAACGATTCATCTTGGTGCAGTCAGAATCTCAACCTGCGCGACGACCTTTGAAATTCAAAACGGCAACGGAGAGATTATGTTTGCAACCAGAAGTGGTCAGTAATTTTGACAAACAGATTCGTGTTATTCTATTGGTTGCTATGTGCAATGTGCTGTTTTCAAAAGCGGTTTACACACACCGAGACACACACAAACACAATAATTATTCAAATGTTGAAATGTTACTTACATAATTATGCCCTCGATTATGCCATTATTGCCATTGTAAATCAGAAATATTTTGATTTCATACTTTGTAAGTGCTGCTCGTTATTGTCGTCGATTTTAAGTTTTTTGGACTATTTTTAAGCATCGAAAACGTTTGGTATAAAACAAACTCTTATAACACGCCTCAAGTCCCAATCTAGAAATGTTGACATTTTCGAATTATTAAGTTAGCGCGAAGTTTTTTCATAATCTTCTTTTTGTGTTAGGTACCTTATTGACAACCACGAAAAAAAATTGTTTTCATGATTTTTATAAACGTCTTTCCACGGTTATTGAAAATGATTTAAATTTTAATTAATTTAACAATTTTTAATTATTTAATTAGATTTTAGAGTTAAAATACAGTTGTTGAACAAATGTTGTTTGTATTTCTAGCGCAAAATTGTTTTGAACGTTCGAATGGGTGTCTACTCAATTCTTGGAAACTCAGACCTATACGAGAAAATTCTTGCGTAGAATCATAAAATACCAAGAAAATGCATACATAAAAAATGCATCAATAGAAAATTCAAATCTAGTACTTATCTGATGGATGCAGAAATCGCATATAAAGAAATATTTCTAATTTTTCCAGTGATTGTGAAACAATGGTTTAGAAATAATTTTAGTTTTACAACAAACTCGCTTGTTGGACTGCCACGTGGAGGGCGACTGAAATTTAAGGAACTATATAATATACTCATTGTATTGGACCGATTTCCACTTTGTTTTAATACCGCTGGCACTCGAGCAGTATACGTGAGAATGCGTAATGAAGGCGGCCATGATTTTTCTGGATTTGAATATTCCTTTACAGTTTACATGAATCTTCTGTGTGGATTCTTAGCAATGAATTATTTTTTTTGTGTACGAGTTTTCTTAAGCATTAAGTTTTATGATTCTAGGTAAGAATTTTCTCTTCACTGAATTTTCTAGTTATAAATATTGTAGTGTTGAACACGTTCTCCATTCGAATAAATTATTTAACTCGGCAGGCCTCGTCAAATGAGTGTCATTCTCACGCAAACAACTTCGCGAACTTCAAACAATAATAACTATATTGAACATGAACACCTATACTTAAGTAAAAAAAAACTTAATACCCTTACCTACAAAACGTTACTATGAAGTTATTATTATTCTAGTTATTGAATTTGAAATGAGATATGAGATATCCATATCATAAAATTTACCAAAAGGAAAAATATAAACTTCAGTCCCAAATATAAATTTAGCGAAATTTAGTGTAGGTCGAGGTGCGGAGAGTTGTACAAGCGCATTTCAGGTCATCAAAACGTATGAAAAGCGCAGAAATATAATCAGTAAATTTATGTACAATAAGCGCATTTTTCGAAAATGAGATTTCTGACCATAACAAGTTAGTCCAGATCGTCTTCGAGTATGATGGGGTTAAGTTCAGAAAAATATTAGGTTAGGTTAGTTTTTAAAAATTCAAAAAATATTGTAGAAAAACTGTCGTACGATCTCTCCATTGTGCTTTTCAAATGTTCCCTTCTGCGCTTATATAACGTCAATTTCTGCGGTTATATAACGTCAATTTCTGCGCTTTTCGTACGTCAATAAGCAAAAACTGATAAAGGCCAAATGCGCTTATATAACGCACTCGTCGAGGTGTAGGTTTCAATAATGAATTTAATAAATAATTGACGCAATTTTCCATTATTCACCGATACCGCATGTTGTGTGTTTCGCGGTTTATTTCAATTTGTTGGCCAGTTCAAATGCAGGAATTATTTTAATCACAATTTATATAATTAATTGCAGCCGGAGGGTTGAATTCTCTTTCCTTCATGATGGGCGTTACTGCGTAAACGATTTGCCGCTTGCTAGAGCCAGTGGTGCGTTTTAAATTTGTTGCATGAATATTTAAATACCCGATCAATATCTGCTCACCTGTCTCTGGAATACATTAATATTTAAACGGCCTTTATATTAAAAATTCTTGTCTTGCCAAATATTTGTTTTTGCTCTCTGCAGTTTACATTTCACTCTGTACACGATGTTTTTCGCTGTGATATGTTCTGTTCTGTTTACTTCAGGAAATTTTCATGAGCTTGGGAATAAACACCGAATAATTTCCAGTAGGTATGTTTAAAAACAAAAAATACATATCTCATAGGTATCTATGACTTCTACAGTAGGTACGCGATATGAAAGATGGCCGGTCTAAAGAATTTCAAATTGGTATACAATATTCGAGACAATATTAATCGAGTGGACATAGATTATCATGAAATTTTTTTGCAGAAACTGCTTCGCTACCTTGAAATAGTGTCCACCTCGGTTTTTCTCTTGGCTCAGTTTCGTTCAGGCGAGTAATAAGTTGGCGAATTCTGACTCAGCTCTGTGTAGAACATAGGTACATTCGAGTGACCATTCAACACCAGAAAATAAAATTCTAGAATATTCATACACAGGAAAATGCATGCACAAGAAGATTCAAATCTAGAAAATGTATATGTATATATATATATATATATATATATATATATATATAATAAAATACCTGGATTAAAACATTCTTTTACAGGTAAATTCAAATCTAGAGTTTAGGTTCGACATAAATGCAAACATAGGAAGATGCAAACACAGAAAGATGAAAATCTAGAAAAGTAGTTTGTCTCAAACAGGTTAAGCGCCAAGGATATTTATCTAAACTTTCCACACGGACCAAGATATTTTTCGACATATTTTGATGAATCTGTGTCTTTAAAACCTATTTCACACAATTTTGGCAAATTTTAATCTTTGCAATAAAAAATTTCTATTTAGTTCGTTTAATTTGGCTTTTAATGATTTTTCAGAAAAAAATGAATTATTTCTGCTTTAAAATTATGGCTACAGAAAGCCTGAACCAGCGTTTGTTTTGAAGGGCCACAGCGGACACAATACAACATTGAAACTCGTAAGAAAATGTCCGCTTGGCCAGACAGGATCAACTAAAAATTAAAAGCATAGCGGACACCGGTGTCCGCCATGGCCGAATTGGCTAGGCAAGTAGAGGACACCGGTGTCCGCCGTGGCGCTTAACCTGTTAAAATACTAGGAAGACACACAATTTAGTTTTAACTGAACTAAATGAACAACCCAATACCATTCTTGAGTCCCACATACTCAGTTTTGACTATAACTTTTCTAGATTTGCATGATAAATCCACGGCTAAATCTATTTGAAATTTTCCTGTGAATGAATCGTGTAATGAAGGTATTTTCTTACGTACATTTTCTAGATTTGAATCTTCTTGTGTTTGCATTTTCCTGTATGAATATTCTAGAATTTTATGTAAATTCTTTCTTTTCCTTACCGCTCCAGCCAACTTTGACTGCATGAACAGTACTTAACTTTGGTGTGACAACCTCACATATTTTCTAGATATTTTTTTACCGTGTATGCGGTTAACACGCGTCAATTCAAGAGAACACATAATAATTAGTTATAGTCCGTTAATAAAATATAGCTTTCTACCTACTGCAGTTTAATTTGAGAATAACTCATTTGAATAATTACGATTCTCACCTACGAATCGTGCAATGAATTTATATTTTCATAAGTTATTCATATAAACAGTCATTGAATAAAATATAATACTATCTATACCTTCGATCTACCTATTTTGTTCATAGAATTTATTGGTTTGATATTATTCATTTCATTTTTGTCAAACTGTTGTGTAAATAATTATTGTTTATTCCAATCTATCATCACTGTATGTCATATTTTATTGATAACTTTATATTATGAATAATTAAATGTAATTACAGCAATGTTTAAATATGTAATTATCTATTGTCGCTTAATAATATCACTAAATGAAACTTATTATGGTTTCATTATTTCATGAAAATGAGTATTTAATATCATTTTATACAATACGCGATAAATCCTAATTATCAAAAGTTGATTTCTGGGTGCATTGTTCATAATAAATATAATTATATTGTTACAATTATAATAGTGAAACAAAATAGCTACCTATATATTCTTTAGAAAAATTAGTTTCAGTTAATGGATTTACAATTCAAATTAGAACATCAAAATTTCCAAAAATATTATCATAATGTCAAAATTAATTAAATGAAGCCCCAAAATTACAAAATTTCCTAATTATCATCATTATCGTTATTAACCTCAAAATAAATTCCTGAATTATGAAAAAATTACATAAATATGATAAATATTTATTTTATCACATCTTTTGATACTCAACTTGGACGTGGCAACCTCACATCGGTATCGACACATATTTTAACGTGGTGTGTGCGGTTACCAGCCGTAAACTGTTGTTAGAGAATACCTATAATTTGAGATCATTTTGAGAAATTATATTTTGCAAAATTTCTTTAGTGAATTTTTGAATGAAGATCTCAGTGTCTGAAATTTGAATAAATTTTAGGTCAAAATGCAACCTTGCTTCTGCAAGATAATTACTGTTTTTAAGGAATTTATCAATTAAATTTCATGATTCTATATTTGGTTGGCAACATAAAACATGAAGGCACGTGAAATAAAACAATAAAGAAATAAATTCTTTGATTGATAACTTGTTTCGTATTGTAAATAAATTGTAATTGAATTTATTGTTCAGCTGTTTTAATTAATTTTGTTTCTTTAATTAGTGTAATAGGATATTGTCGCATCAAACAAAATCTTTAAAGAAATTAGAAAGTTTTAATTTACTAATTGTTGATTTTTCACAAATACTTTTAATTGCGAATGTTTGTTTATAATTATTATTAATTGCTAGAACTCTGGTGGGTATATTCCAACTTATTTAATTAAATATTTACTTCGTCTTGGTGGGTAAACATTTCAAGTCAATAACTAATCAATTTATTTAGAACCGCGAGCTTCAAACAAGTCAGTTAGAGTAAGAATATCTCAAGAGTTTCAAGTAGTCGAGAAATATCCCAGTCGCCGATGTTTTCCAAAAGAACAAACGCGAAACGCGCTGAGTAAATTTATCCGCGGGGGCGTAACGCAAACACGTGACGATCGTGAAGAACTGCGCCCAGTGGCGTACAAAAAAAATCAATAAGGGCATAAAGTAATTTTTTCATTAATATTGATAAATTAATCAATAAAAATTGTGTTGTGGCTTGCGGCGTACATAACCTCTCGCCTCATCCAAAAATTGAATTAGTAAAAATTACACAAAGTTGGATATTAATTCACTTAAAATGTCACCTGTCAAATTATTGCTCAGAAACAACACATTATCAAACGATCACGGATTATAAGATTTTATTGTTTTGTTGATCATTCTGAGAATTTAAATTTTTTAATTTGGTATTTATTGTACAAACAGGTGTCTCTAAATAAGTAGACATATCTTGACCATATTTTAGGCCCAGCAATGTATGAAAATCATTAACAATGTAGCTCTGAAATAAGGCGCCAATTTTTTTACCTTCCGCCATACCTGTAGGTACCTGTAAAGGAAGAAGGTAAAGGTACCTATTGGAATCATACCTAACATCTCATTTTTGATATTTAGGCTGTGGATTTTCGTAGCTCGGATAAGTCAAATCCGAATTATTCAAAAAATTTGATATTTGGTACCTATTTTACATTTGCATACAAATTGAAAGAGCTGATTTGATTTTGGTACAAATATATAAACCAGAAGAGGTGTTTTTGATGAGTGAAAAAGTTTTTTTTTAATTTCGGTAAATTCGAAAAAATATTTTTTTGTAATGAGAATAAAAAGAATAATTATTTGCTACAACTTTATAAAAAAAGTCTTCTTTATCTAATCGCATTAAAATTGTACTTAAATTTCAAAATTAAATTTATTAGATAATACGCTTAAATTTTGTAATTCATGATTGGCTTATATTTGTTTCTGCGTAAAAAAATGTTCACATGTGACATTAGGCGACGTTAAGTACCTAACCTATGTAAGTAATCAAATATTGTAGTAATTGTACATTTTTGTTGATAATTCAGTTTTCTAGATACGGCGAAAGATTGTGTGCTGGTCACATAGGTAGATTTTTTAGTTTAGTTTTTTATTCAAACTGTTTTGGTCTCTGTTTTCATAAAATTATTCTTGCCATTGAAACAATTAATTGAAATTTAATTCCATTCATAGTTAATCTAATATCCATTATACAATCAAAAATCCAGTGGTTTTAAAAATGTTCCATACTTACAAGAACTGTACTTAAATTTAGGAATTACAAAAAAAATATTTTTGTTCCTTGATCAGTAAGTTGTCATTAAAATATATGCACGAAGTTGTAAATCACCCTGTATACGTTTTTGTGCAGTTAAATTGGAATGTGTACCAGACTGAATTCGAATCTGAGTTGCCTGAACCACAGTCGTGCACATAACACATTCGGCTATCCACTCCATTTATTATAAATAATATTTTTGAACCCGGCATATCAATAGTTCGACATTTAAAAATTAAAAACAAACAATTTAATATAACTCTTGACTGTTTCATCTGCCACAACTTTGCAAATAAAAATAAAATTTCTTTCATTAAAATTATAAACTCATTACCTACTCTTCCCCTATTATTTCGCGACCGAATTAAATTTGTGTAAGAAAATATCCAAAACTTGTTGAGAAAATAACCATAATCCAAATTCACCAAGAGGGCTGCCGCGTTCTTCGTTACCGTGTCAGGGCTGCTCCAGTGGCGTGGTTAGCGGGGGCACAGGGGTAGGGTTTAGAGTTCCGGCCCAGGGCGATACACAAACTCGGCCTTTCAATTAAAATACATTCCCGAACGCAAGCGACAGATCCCGCGAGAACCGGAAAACTTCCCCGTGACGTAGAGGGACAGTGGCGGCGGAGAGGGGAGTATTAAGAAATTAATTTTTCAAAAATTAATGTAATTATTTTCTAAAAGGTTATTTTGCAGTGTTCGAGTTATTTTTGTTTCAAAGAAAAATTGTTTAGATGTTGTCTAAGAAATATTTGCGATTAAAGTAAAAAATAATAATGATTGCACAGCATCCTATAGCGTTTATTGTTTTTTTCACGACATGCGGAGAAAACACAATTTTCTTCTCGCGAAATAGTGAGGAAAGTAGATTTTCCCTCTCTAGAGAGGAAAGTAAGCAGTGTTGCCACCAGTGTTATATTACGATGAAATATTTTAAAAATTGTAAGTAAATTTATTATTTTATTGAAAATTCTGATTTTATAGTGAAATACTGTAAACTATTATTTTACAATTATTATGTTTTATACTATCTTTTTCTACTATTTCACGATTTACAATTTAAATTTAATTTGGCATATTGGCTGCATTTAGTTGTTTTCAAACGTCATTGTGACAGATGGCAGTTATAACCTAACTTCTAGTTATGTATTTCTTCTACATTTACAATGTTTTTAAATATGACGTGAAAAAAATGATGTGTCTAACACGAGAGGAAAGCTCTTTTTCCACTCTTGCTCGATTGCCTCACTCGCTTCGCTCGTGACACAAACTTCGAGCTCGAGTGGGAAAAAGAAGCGCTTTCCTCTCTAGTTGGACAAATAACTATTGTTAAACATAAAAATAACAATTTATGTTTGAGGGGGAAAATAATTTTGGCAGTCATATTTGTAAAAAGATGGTTTTCGCGCGCCACTTGAATTAACTTCAAATTTTAATATGTTGTCAACAAAGTTTGGATCTGCGAAATAAACGAACGAATTTTTTTAATTCGTTTTAAAATAGAAGGTATTTGTGGTCAAAAAAATTGTACTTTTATCTTGGAGATTCTACGGAGAGTCAAAATCCTGGCAAAGAAGAAGTGATAATTACGTGGTTTTGTAGCAATCAATAAATTATAAATTCTTCTTTTCCAAGACTCATTGAATTCTCACTTAGAAAGAAAAAAACTTCTTCTTTGCCAGAATTTTGACTCTCCGTATAGAATCTCCAAAGATCGCCGTGCGAACAGGTCTTTGGTCAGTTCAATTGCAAAAAAACAGATTTATATTCGCAATTATCTGAACCACCACCCGGCAAACATACCTAATAATCTTTTATAGAATCATAATCATAGTAGGCAAGGGTTGATCGTTGTTTCAAAATGAAACGTCAAAAACAAAAACAGAAAATAATCCAATTTGACGTTCTAAAGTTAGTGAAAGTTTTAATTTTGTGTTTGTGTTGAATGTTGCAGAGAGGCAGTGACGAGCTTCTTTCGCAGTCAGCGGTGTCCGTCATGGCGCCCGCGACGCCTCACCATGCGGACAATAACAACCAAGAAAACGCTAAAAAGGTAAGAAACGTCACTGTTGTACTATCATTATTATCTTTACAGTCTGTTTCATTCTATTTCATTTCATTTTTGGCGTTTTGAAGGCGTTCTTAACGTGAATTATTCATTTAATTAAGGAATTACTCTCTTGATAATTGTTATTATCTCTGTCAACATGTAAATGTCAAAACGTAAATTAGTTTTTACTGTGTTGTTTATCTTTTACGTCTAATCCAGTTATTTTATTTATTATGCACTAGTAATTTATGTAGAGTAGATGTTCTTGAATATTCAGTTAATTTATTGACTAATTTTTACAAGAATTCATCTACTTTTGTACTTTCAATTAATTTATTCAGTCAAGTAACAACAAACTAATCTATATTTTCTGCTAAGTTAAACTTGCTCTAATGATTCAATTGTGTAATAATTTCTACATATTAGGTAATCTGACAATTCATATTTTGTATTATAAATGCTTACAAATTGTCTTTTGGGTGTAAAGGCGTTATTTTTTATAGGGTAAGAATAAAACGCTGAACAGCGCTGACCGCTGAAACGCGCTGATCTGCGAAGAAATGCACAGATGGACGTAAATACCCGCTGATCTACATTAAAATAAAGAAATCTAACACCTTGAGTCTCAAATTATCACTTTTTGCAGAAACTCTTGATTGAACTGAACTAAATAAACAATCCTAATACCCTGCTTGAGTCTCACATACTCTGTAATGGTAAAAACTCTAATTGAACAACTAAATAAAGAAACCTTATACCCTTCTTGAGTCCCGCATACACGGTTTGGATTATTTATATTCTTTTTTACATGCATCTGTGCATTTCTTCGCAGATCAGCGCGTTTCAGCGGTCAGCGTTGATAAGCGTTTTATTCTTACCCTAAATATATATAATTTTTATTATTTCACTTCATATTTATAACATGTCAATAAATCACAAATTTTGTACTGATTTTATCAAAATAATAAATGGTCACTCTATTAGGTCCACTGTACAGTACCCTAAGTTATGATTCGCTTGTATATTCATTCAAATTTGTGAGACATTCACACTCAAATTGGATAAATCATAATATATATTTTACTACAAATGTCAATTTAATAAATTCAGAAACATCAATGACATTGAAGAGTAGGTCTCGTCGAACCAAATTACCAAACGAAACAACAACAAAAGAATCCCTAAACAGCCATTCAGCGGTAAACTTCCCTAGCGTTTAATAATGCAGGCGATCTGTCAGCGAGGTTTTATTTTTATTTTCATTATATTCGGGCGCGGCGGAATTAAGCGGCTGCATTTTTAATGATTGTTAGAAGTAAACGGTGGGCTACCGCCGCTGAAACATTCATACAGCGGCGGAAGGGAAAGAAGAAGTTGCGAAGCTGTCACGCGTTCAAGCTCATTAAGCTTGCAGAGGACGACGTGCGTGTCGAGACATGTGCGGAGCTTTCAATCAGCCGGACAGGACAAGAAAAAACGCCGGGAAAGTTTGGCGCAGTCGGGACGAGCTTTTGAATTGATACTCGAAAAAAAACAACAAATATATCATCTGACATTGGTACACCCTTAAAATGACTTCTTTTACACGTCTACTAAAAAGTTAGGTTATTTTTAACTAAATAATTATGACTGAATAACTGAAAATTGTTTGTTTACTAAAATTTAATGAAGTTGTTGCGCGGGTGTTAGCACAGTTCTCTACATGTGAGAGTTCCGTGGTTCAAGTCTCTCGGCCGGCAGTGTGTGTGCAGTCGTTAAATTGTAAAATATCTTGCAATTTATTTGTTGTTTGATTTTGATTTTTAAGTAATGGAATTTAGGCTCTTGTTATTTATTGAAATTTTCATGTCCTTATCAGGAGAAATATAAATAATTTATCATTTAATTCTTTGAATAACTGTTTTGATACAACATGACATCATTATGATATTAAATTAATAAGGGGAAACTTTACTGTCATACCTATGTCAGTTTGACATTAAATTAATAATCTGTTAAATTGTCATTTGGAGTATAAATAAGCAATTATTAATAAGGTAAATAATACATATTTATTAATGTTAAATTCAAATTTAGTAAATATTTCAAATTTCTATTGTAAAAAAAATGTCATTGCGATTTTCTTACCACACTCGTGCATTAATTCATGTCCAGGAAATATTTAAACGTACATTCCAACAACGAAATTAGCTCTCGTGTACCTAACTCTCGAGCTAATTAAGACGTTGTTGGAAAGCACTCTAAAAAATTCCGGAAAGAATTAATGCACATGTGATATTATAAATGAATTTTTTTTTGTTAAATTAATATCCAATGCAGTCAGGTAGTACCTACACATTCCAGCTTCTTCAAGTTTTTAATTTATTTCACATTTTTATAACAATTGCATAGTTATGGTTATATTCTATTTTTATTTCATTAAATTCTGTTGAACGAGTAACGTAATTACCTGAATATGTCGCACAAATGAACATTCATTTAATTTTTAAAAGCTTAAATTTGAATATAAATTAATTTTCTCTATTGTACGTTTACGTTTATTTGGTCAGCAATTAAATTTTAAATTTAATCGTACGTAACAAAATTCATTTACAGATTGGCGATGTTATTTTTATTTTTTAAATGGTGACAAAATTAATTAAATTATTTCGAACAATAACACAATTATACGAACGACAAAATTACGGATTTGTACTAATAATATTAGTTCCCATTCCGAACCATAAGATCATTAAACTGCGAGCAATTTGAGCCCCTATTTTTGCTCCACTAAAATGAGTATAAGGGCTGTCAGATTATCCAGAACATTATTCGCAGTATGAAAATAAATACCAACCCTTATTCTTGAGTATAATATTGTTCTGAATATAATAATCTAATTTATTGTGAATCTTGGCTGTTAGATTAGAAGGTATTTGTAGAGAATTAGTGCGACAAATGAATGAATTAATTCATGAACAAAAAGATGGAATTCTCTTGAAGATAAAGGATGAATGTAAAGGTGTATCAAAGCGCGAAGCATCAGAGAACAATTTGAATTAAGAGAATAGCCACGCAATGGTGTATTTAGTGGAAAGCGAATGTCGCACAGATTTCATTTTCCCACTGGTTTTTATATAATTACACAGTTCGTGCCTGCCCTTTCAATAACGCTTCCCGTTCATCATAGCCATTATATTTAGTAATTTCCCTACCTGGTGCATGCGCGCGCGCAGCAGGTTGGTAGCCCTGCGGCGAACAAGCGAGCAGCGCACAATTCTGCCGTCAACAATGGCCCGATCTAATAAAGCTGTATAACACAATAAGCCAGGCAATTACTCTGTATAGAAATAAATGGCTGACGCGAGCGATACCAACCGTAATAAATAAAAAGTAACTAGCGATATGATGCGCGTTTTTATGCGATATTAATTACGAATTTCTAAAGAAAACTTTTCTTTTAAAGGTGGATTGTTGTTTCTCCTGCTTAAGGGCATTGGTTCTTAGTTCATTGTGTATTGTTTTATGGCTGCATACTTATTTGAAAGTGTTTTTAACTGAAATATGACCACAGAACTTCACTTGAAGCCGTGGATCCAACGTCTTAAGACGTCAAAATATGATGTCAGATGACTGAAATTTGAAAACGTGGATCCAAAGTCATAAGAAGTCAAAATATTATGTCAGATGACTGAAATTTGACCACATAACCTCACTTGAAAACGTGAATCCAAAGTCATAAGACGTCAAAATTTGATGTCAGATTAGGACTGAAATTTGACCATAGAACCTCACTTGAAGACGTGGATCCAACGTCTTAAGACGTCAAAATATGATATCAGATTATGACTGATGTTTGACCACAGAACCTCACTTATAAACGTGGATCCAAAGTCTTAAGACGTCAAAATATGATGTCAAATTATGACTGAAATTTGACCACATAACCTCACTTAAAAACGTGGATCCAACGTCTTACGACGTCAAAATATGATGTCAAATTATGACTGAATTATGACCACAGAATCTCACTTGAAGACGTGGATCCAACGTCTTAAGACTTCAAAATATGATGTCAGATTATGACTGAAATATGGCCACAGAATCTCACTTGAAGAAGTGGATCCAACGTCAAAATATGATGTCAGATTATGATTTACATATGATCAAATTTTTATATCATATTGTGGTCGACGGTTAGTCCTTGTTACTTGTCTGATATTGGTCCACTTTTAAAAGAACTTTTTACATATCTAGTAAAATTTTTGGTACATTAGAAAATTCTGACTACTTTATTTATTATATATTATAAAAGAGGAAAAACAGGTCGTATTTTTTTAATAACTTGTTTTCGTAAAGGCTTTAATTATATGCTTCATTCAGCAAAATTTGAACAAATTTTGATATAACGTAAGCGATTTCAAAGTGACAGTTATCAATGTCAAAGTGACAGCAGTCATTTAGTGACGTTTAAAATTCGAATTTTTAATTGCATTTATTATAAGTTATAAACATAATACGAGCAATATGTAAATAAAATAAAATAATAATAGTGAGAGCGCAAATGTTTACAATATTTTTATCAATAATTCAAGTATTAATTTTAAAAAAATAATTCATAAAGTTGGTACTACTGATGTACCTATAAAGGTCATTAACTAACTTTTTTGTCAAAAGTTTATCAAAAGTCACGGATTGCCTCTGTATAGAAATAAATGGCTGACGTGAGCGGTACCAACGGGTACCAACTGTAATAAATAAAAAGTAACTAGCGATATGATGCCGTTTTCGTGCGATATTAATTACGAAGATGGCGATTTTCTAAAGAAAACTTTTCTTTTAAAGGTGGATGGTTGTTTCTTCTGCTTAAGGGCATCAGTTCATTGTGTATTGTTTTATGGCTGAATAATTATTTGAAAGTGTTTTTAACCTAACTTTTGCCGTTAAAACTTCCTCGTAATAGAAAATGAATGAACTATACTTTACCTGACACTGCACTTTATTCTTGCTTTATGTTGTTGCGGGAAATTTTCATGTTCTTCTTTTACCTTCAATGTGATATATTTCTTCCAAAACTTACTTAAATTTTTTTATATATTTTAAGGAGAACATGAATTCGAGTTCGATCCCAGTCAAGACCCAATCACTTGAACTTGTAAGTCTAAAATCTATACGGCCCTCAAACAGTTATCAAAATTTTATTTACATTTTATTTTTATTTTACACGATTGCTCATTAATTACAAAACTATGTTACAATTAAATCATACTGACAACAGAATGAAACAAGTGTTATAGTTATTTACATTTAAGTGCGGTAGGTTTCATTTTACAACGCTAGGTTATAAAGTACGACGCGAAGCGGAGTAGTGCTTTAATAAAACCGAGCGATGTACAAATACCTAACGCACACATAATGTATTATATTTTTTGGCCGTCTTCCCTATTAAAAATATCAATTTTCTATGAGGGTAATGGCCAGTAAGTTGCACCGCTTCCACTTAAATTTTAAGTCTTACTTAAGGTAGAAAATCCGTCGATTATAAGCGTGAGTGATTTGGTGTAAGGTGAGGCCAAAGCAGTCAAATAATGAGAAATAAATCATTAAAAATCGTAGATTAATTACAAATCATAGGCATCCATTGAAATAAAAAAGATCATTTACACTGAAATGCAGTAGTCAGTCAATAATATAATTTTTCTTGAGACTGGAACCTTTTACGTACGATTTCTCAACAATTATTGCGGAGACTCATAATTTTTATTTTTTAAATAAATATCTTGAATATCAAAGAATAACATACCTATTCGTTTTCCGAACATGTGTGTTGGGTTGTTATGATAATAATATTTTCTAATCTTTTAGTACATCTACTGCTAACCTCTTATACGCAATGCATTTTAGCGCGTTTTAGTGTCAACTTTATATTCAATTATATTCTACGGATATCTATAAATTGTAATTTTTATCCTATTTCTACGACTTTTAAATGAACAATATCGAATCAAAATCAAATTTTCAAACATAGAATTAACATTGCTGTCATTAATTATTAATTATATTTTTCATTTAAGTGACTCTTAAAATTTAAGTGGAGGCGGTGCAAATGACCATCGTGAGATGCATTTGACATTTGCACTAAAATTGTCTTCTATCTTGGAACAACTTAATGTTTTGAATAAATTCTGGTTAAGGTAGTTTGAAGTAAAGAGTCGGTTCAGCTGCGCAATCAGGCGGATCTAATATTTGTGTACTGCACATAATTACACAATTTGACCTAGTATCGCTTGCTACATTGCATTTCACACCATAACAATATAAGTACTGTATAAGTAACGACAACGACAAACAGAACACTGAACACTAAACAAATTATTCAATAAGGGATGCAAGCATCAATATGAGAAAATTCCTGACTGATGTTTCTGAGATAGAGAGTAGAGAAGTTTTCTCATTCTTTCATCTATACATCTTTCTCTAAGACCAAAATTAGTAGTTCACGCAACCGACTCTTCATTTCAATAGTACAGTTAGCGTTTCTAGGCTCTCTTTTATAATAAAAACCAATTTTTTAAACCTCTAAAACCTAAAAAAAATTCGAGTTTAAAATCGCAACTACCGCAACGATGTGTGATGGTTACAATTCAGGAGGCCAAAAAATATATTTACATTACATTCTCCAATAAATTGAATTTAGCATTCTTCTTAAACTAAAGAACTCTAATCTACTCGATGTTTCCATGGTTTTTAATTATTTCGTAAGATTCGTTAGTTAAAGACGAGTGCTGTATTCGATCAAGTATCATTTTACTTATATTTTAAGGTTTCAGATATTTGTAATGTTTTTTTGTTTCTAGGTGAAACTAGAACAAAACGTGGGGAAACCCTCCCGTGTGATACATATCAGAAACATTCCAAACGACGTGACAGAAGCAGAAATCATTCATTTGGGTATTCCTTTTGGACGCGTCACTAACGTACTGGTGCTTAAGGGTAAAAATCAGGTATGTACACTTCTATCATTTTATATTTCAATCACAAACCATTATAATTTTACATAAATTATAATAATACAAATCAATCAATTTTATATTTTAGTAGAACTCAACTTACTGATTTGCAATTTTAATTTCATTCATTCATTTTTGAAATTATCGCCATTGCATAATTAATTTAAATTTTATTTTATTCTATTCATAATTAATCAGATATTTATTATGCAATCTAAACTATTGTCATTGCATGGATAATAAAATTGTATTTTATTCCATTCATGGCTTTTTTTGATAATCGGTTGTTAATCTTCAATCTAGTGTTACCAGTCGGGAACATACAAAGTCACTGCAGAAAAATTTACCTTATGGTGTAATAAAAATCTAGAGAACTAGTTTGTCTTTTACCAAGTAGGTATGTCTATGTGGAACTCAAGAATGGTAATGAGTTGTTCATTTAGTTCAGTTCAATCTAATTTGTGTATCCTCCTGTTGAAGAGACTAACTACTTTTCTAGATTTGCATCTTCTTTTGAATCCTTTAATGCCGGTATTTTATAACGTATAAATTTTATAGATTTGAATCGTGCATGCATTTTCCTGTGTATGAATATTGTCGAATTTTATTTTCTACTGTTGAATCCAATTTTTTATCTCAGACTCAAACCATTTCTTTGTGTTTCTTAGGCCTTCCTCGAGATGGCGGACGAGAGCGCAGCGTCAGCGATGGTCAGTTGTTACGCCGGATGCATGGCTCAGCTCCGGGGTCGAGCGGTGTATGTGCAATTTTCAAACCATCGGGAATTGAAAACAGACCAGACACACTCCAATGCAGTAAGTGCAGACGTGATTTGTCAACATTTTATTAGTTTCCCCGTGAAAAATTGCAGCAGTGCTTGAATTGATTGTTAAACAGTTGAAAAATTGCCCCCATTGTGATTTGTTTAAGTGACATCTTGCGGACAGTAGATATATTACTGTTAACTTGCAGATATATTTGAATTTAGCGACGGTAGTGATTGATGCTGTATATTTTTTAAATGAAATTACTTTATTTCAAGCTAGCCGTTTTATTTTATACCAATAATATTTCATGTTACGTTGTGTCTAGGTACACGGTAATGTGTGCTAATATGAAAATGTAGGTACACGCTAAAAACACATTATTACTTATATATCCGCGATATATCCGCAAAATAAATGAGGTTTGTCTAAATACAGATAATTCACAACTTCGTGCATATAGTTTTTTTTAAATAAAATACTAATCGAGCACTTTTTTTAAATTATCAATTATGTAATTATCAAAAGTTTTATTGATGATATGACACAAATAACAACCAATGGAAGAATTGATTACAATAATAGTAATCATGATTATATACAAATTTAGCGGAAATTGTTTACTTGAGGAACTTAACTGTAATTAATAAGTGGAAACTATACTCTTATGTCAGTTTGACATTAAATTAAAAATTGATTAAACACTCATTGAGTGTAAATAATCAATTAATCAGGCAAATGATACATATTTATTAATGTTGAATACAAATTTTGTACATATTTCAAATTTCTATTATAAAAAGAATTCAAAAATAGAGCGGCGATGTCATTGCGATTTTCTTAGCGAATATGCACTCGTGCATTAATTTATGTCCAGGAATTTTTTTATCGTGCATTCCAACAACGTAATCAGTTCTCGTGTATCACTCGAGCTGATTAATACGTTGTTGGAAAGTACTAAAAAAAATTTCGGAAAGAATTAATGCACATGTAATATAATTGATGTAAATACCAATACGTATACTTGAATAGTAATAATAATTCAATATTTTTAAGAAATGGCGTAAACAAACATAGTTCAACGTTTGTCCGCTAAGTTTGTAAGTCTATGGGTAAGTCATCGGGACTCATTCGGAGTGCTTCGTAAATACAAAACATACACCCAATACACGAAGACTGGTAAATCAGATACGTCACTCAAAGGCGATTTTAAATTTGAAGTCGTTTTAAAAAAATCATATCTTTTGAACTAAGCACTTATGTAACATAAAATATACATCTACTTATCAAGTTCGACGTATTCATTCAAGAAAAAAATAAATAAAAAATTGTGAAACAACCCAATTCTCACTAGAATTATTTTTTCAAAATTCAGAACCTTGAAAGAATCAAAAATCATAAAATAAGTGAATGAAAAGAACTTTAAGAATCCGTACCGGATCATGGTGTGGTGTTTGAGGGTTGAAATTTTGAGTTTAAAATAATTAACTAGTATTAAAAGAAGTTGACTGAGTGCGAATAAAAATGAAGAATTAATTTCTATTCTAATTTCCTCGGAAGAAAATGTACAAAGTTCCGTGCATTTTAATACTTTCCCGTAAAAACGAAGAACGGAAAAGAGCGGACGTGCGAGTTGCCAAGAACCAATTTAAATAATTATCGTGCGGTACGAGGCAAAGGAAAAACTGAAATAAATAGGCGGTTATGAATAAGAAGCAATAAGACAGAGGCGTTTTCTTGCTTTTCGCCAGCTTTTCCAGCCAAAAGAAAGCGTGTTTATTAATTTACTCTCCTAAGTTATTAGGATAAATGCCCGTCCATTAAAAAAGCACTACTGCGCAGGTACTGCCTTTTAAAAATGTATAAATTCTTCTACCGCAGTCGCTAACCACTCCAACTGGGTAAAAAGAAAATGTGCTGCGCTGGACCAAACTACGGCGAACTTTACTTCCTACTTGCTCGCGAAATATTGCCCTGTCTACTTATTCAGCGTTACCAACAACTTAAATCTAAAATATCGCTTTATAATAAAAATAATAAGACAAAATCTGCTGTGGCCAACAACACAACTTCGAGATCCTTAACTTATTTTTGTTATTTTTAAAGACAAAAAATCACTAAAGCTAGATTCAGACCTCAGACCTACCCAATTATAAGTATAAGTACTAAATTAACCAACCAGCGCTTCCACAAAATTTCATTTTCAATTTCATTTGCAAACGTTGAGCGCTGGTTGGTTAAATTAGCCACTTTATAATTGGGTTGGTCTGAATCTAGCTTTAAATGCTGAGAGTAAAAATATCATTACTTACAGCTTAGATATAGAATATATTTCTTTATGAAATCGCAAAATCATATTTAATTTACCAAATAGTTTGCAAAATGTTAACACACAACGATTACGAGTTAGGCTCCTCCACTGTATATTTTAATTATTTTTTTTACAAAACTACATAAGAAACTGCTCTATTTTCATATAGGTACATTTATGACGTAACCCTTGTTGTTCGTGAGGAATTTACAAAATTCAAGCGCGAGAAATAAATTTTGCATCCTTTATTTTCGACAGCCCTAGCGTGTGATCTACAATTAGTATGAAAACACACAGTTGTGTATAAGTCGTGTGATGACCACAAAAATTTTAAATTTAAAATTGCCTTGTACAGAAAGCTTGTCCAACATTACTCAAAAAGTACAATAATAAAGAACGTTAAATAAAAATTGCAAACAAAGGAGTTTGGTACCACTGTGTGTGAGTTTGTGCGTAACTAAATTGGATTGATGATCACTTTGTCACACCAGAGAAAAATCCTACAAATGTGACTTCTGACATACGTCACTTTTGTAAGGTTTTTCCCCGGTGCGGTAGCGTTTGCGTCTCAGTTTCGCACTGAACTGGAACTCTGATTGAATGCTTTGTCACAATTATAGGGTTTGGTACCACTGTGTTACTGTGTATAAGTTTAAGTTTGTGTGTAACTAAATTGGATTGTTGATTAAACGCTTTGGCACACAAGGGCAAATCCTTACAAATGTAACTTGTGACATAATGCCACACTTATAAGGTTTTCCCCCGGTGTGAAACTGAAATTCTTATTGAATGTTTTGTCACCATTGTAGGGTTTGGTAGGGTACCACAGTGTACACAAAGTATAAATATGAGCATGAAGTAAAAATTTAGTATATTGTTCATTACATCTTTATAAAGAAACGTGTGTTAACTATAGATTTTTAAGTTTTGTCAGGTTATACACGTGGTCTGGATTTAGGTTGCTTTACACAGTTTATAAATGAAAGTAGACACTTTTTATATTAATCTTTAATATAATATTAATTAAACACATATATCAAAAAGGTAGAATTATATGATTTGTTCACCCAGACTACAAAAACATTTTTCTTTTATACACTTTTCTACCTGTCAAAAACATCAAGCTCACACCACCATCACGTTCTGACTACTACTCTTTCGAGTCTTTCGTTCTCAAACTCACCGGTAGGGTAGAGTTCGTTCATTCATACAAAAATAATACATTCTATTATTTATAAATACAACTAACATATCATATTTTATAACACGTGCATATAAAGCCTCATTCCCAGCTAACGTTTTAACGCGTAGTGGATAATGCATAGTAGCTAGTACGTAATGCATAAAAGTTTGTTCGATAGGATCACGCAAAAGCATTCCCACTTCGGTTTAAGAGTAATGCGTAGTGCGTAAGCGTAATGCACAAGCGCAAATGTTTGCAAGGTTCATGCTTTTAGTCACTATGCATAAGCGTTATTGTGAGATAGAGATATATTTGATATATAGTTGACCTTGTCTTTCTACCGCGAACTGTCAGAATAGCAGAATATAACCTGTTTAATTTGTTTGATAGTGATAGAGCAAAATAGAGAAATGAATATTGAGAATACAGTGTATGCTGTATATGAAATCATAAAATGTAGAACGGTATGTTCAAGTTAAATGAAGTGAAACATTCGTATGTTCCTAACATTAGGTACATTGTTTTGCAATTTCTGCCCAGATATTCTTTTTCTTGTCATTTAGCTTATAGCTTTGGCGACGTCTTATCCCACAATATGTTATTTTGGAATACCAAAGAAACGAAAAGATCTTCCATTTTAATTGATAAATCAAAGAAATAACAATATCAAATATCTGTCGATGCTGGTCAAAACCGTTCAAAACAAGCTCAATATGACGGTATAGTGTCGATAAGTCGATATTCTACAAAACTATTGATGTATCAGTGTTTCTAATAGATGTCATTACTATCGATTTTATGCATTAAAACATTAGCTGGAAATGGTCTTAAAAATTCGTTCAAAACACTACGCATAACGCTTGTGCTTATGTGTTATGCACTATCCACTATGCATTAATGAAATAGCTGGGAACGAGGCTTAAATTTTTATGCACACTTACTAACTCGTTTAGAAGTTATCATCGTTTTAGTTACACATGATATACTGAGGTTAGTCTTATTTGCAACATATGAGAATGATATAAATAAATTTAATTTATTATTCATTACATCTTTCTAAACGTAATTTTTATACATTTACTAGCTCGTTTACTCAGTTACTAAAGTTATGAAGGAGATATGACAGTTAAAATATTTATAATGCAGTGAGTGATGATTTTAGAGGTAATAGGTACACCAGCAAATCTCTTGTATGCCCATATTTTTAAGTTACATAAATGTGTGTGTTTCTGATAACTTTTGTCTCCGACGGTACGACCAGTTCCTCCTTAAATGAATTTTTTTTAAAATTCATTCACTATTAGTCATAACTAGACATGTAATTTATGTTTTTATCATTAATATTCCTTATTTCGATTATGGTGGTGATGCCTATTCGGCAGTACCTGGGTATATATTCTGTAACAAAGAGCCAAAAGCTAGCTTTATCGATGACGTCACGGCCAAGGTCACGGTAACTGGCTGTGTCTATCTGAATAAGTCACGGATAAATACACAAAACAAGGTAAATTAGATATTAAAACTGCAAGTAAACAAAATTATACAAATAATATAAACTGTTCCGCAAAAACTAAAATTTTAAACCTAATTAAAAATACTGAAAACCATACAATATAACATAAAAATGACTGCAAATAAACAAGTAAAAAGAATAAAACCAAAACACTGATAAAACTAAAGTTGAACTATGAAAATATTAAAAACATACAAATGTCAAAACAGATCAGATAGAGCTAAGCTCTTCGACATGGAAACATCACTGGGGATGGCTCTGCGATAGAAACACGATATGACTCATTATGCTATGTTTCGAGTAACCACCGCAAGGGATCAGCAGACCCGCACACAATATAGAGCGTAGCTCTTAGCCCGTAAGTTACAGAATAGAGGCCCTGTAAGCGATCGTGTGCATGTACACACAAGTAGAGCTTTGATTGGTCGAAAATGCGGAGATAAAATTGTACTTTTCATGATTCTGCGAAGCTAAATTATCTCATGAAGTACGATTTCATAAAAAAAGTATTAATTAGTGTAAAACTACATTGCGCAGTGGTTAAAACATAGAATCACTTGAACGACATCCCTATTGTGCGATGATTTTGAGCTCCGCATCATTTTATCTCTCGTCAACTGTTGCAGCGCGAACAGAAATGCCAACCTGCAAACTGAAAACTTTGTTCCACTTCTCTCGGCATAATTAGGCGCGTTGTAGGGATTTTTTCTGGTGGTAGTTGGCACAATCGCCCTCAGCAGCGTGGCAACACTGCTTTATTCGAGACCGTGAATGAGAATTATAAAAACTGCAGGACTAATTAACCGGTTTTTATTGCGACTTTTGTTTGCAAAAATCTGTTCTCTTTTCTATGGAATATGTTACGTTTCTCGCATGAATACGGTTCAAAAATAACGCTAATGATGATTTCATTAAATTTATTTCGCATTTGAATACGTATTATTTTTACGTTAGTTTATTGTAGATCGGAATATTTTTAAAACGCGCTTAGATATTTAATTGCAGAATTTATATAAAAATTGATAATAATGTATAAACAATGAATATTTGAAAAAGCAAGTTTCTCCTAATATAGCGAATTTCTAAAAATGGGATTAAAGTTGGGTAGAACCATAGTGGAATGTTCTCTAATACACTATTATTGTAAGAAAGGGTAAGAGTTGTTACTTGTTGAATTCAACTTTTACACGAGTTAAATTCTTTAAACCCAAAGATTAAATAAAATCCTTTCAATCCGAGCAAACTTTCCTGATTAAATTAGCGTTCAATCGATTAAAAATTCTTCCAAAATTACTTTTCATAATCCGTGGTTATTCACATAATCTCCCGTTCTAGTTAAGTAAAGAACAATGTGCAAACATAATTTTCTGTAGCTACGTTTGCAAACAATTCGTAATCACTGCAAAAATTGCGCGGGATTAAACGAATAATCCGGTAATCAATACCACGGTGAGATAACTAGAACGGGTAGGTACGGTAACGTTCGTCGGCGTACCGGTATGCTATGTGATACATTACGTTACGTCATAGAATACTTCCGTGCGGCGTTGCCATATTGCTCCCAAAGACTGCTCCACATTATAAAACTCGCAGTTGGAAGGGCGTAATTTTACATTACACAATAATCCCGATTTTATTTTTTCAGGTGAGAAAACTGCAACTCTAAAAAATTTAACTATACAGAATGTATCATAACTTTGAGTACATACGTTAAGGCTTTGATATGCTGACTAAAGATCAAAAAGAAGTTTTAACAAATTCAAAAAATTAAGAGTTGTCTTACAGGATCCAGTTTTAGTACCACTGGGCTCGTATAATTAACGATTATTAAAAATAAATTAAATCACTTAAATAAATAATCATAATTATACATATATCAAGAAAAATGTTTTCAAGATACAGTGAAAATTAGTTTTTGAATTTTTGAAACATTCTTTTTGATGCGTAATCAGTTTTCTCAAAAATTTTCGAGTATGCATTTCTAAATAGGTTGGAAATATATTTGTATAAATACAAAATAATTAGTCCACACCAATTCGGTTTTCGAGCCAAGTGTTCTACACTAGATGCAATTCAATTTACGCTCGAAAATATTTTGAGTAAACTAGAAAATGGTGAGCAGCCAATTGGAATTTTTTGCGACCTGACAAAAGCTTTTGATTGTGTAAACCATGACAGATTGCGCTTTAAGTTAGAAAAGTACGGTATAAGGAGCACGCCTCTTAATTGGATATTATCTTTTCTTGAAAACCGGGAGCAATACGTTTCAATTAAACATATAGAAAACAATATGACAAAAATAATAGATTCAGAACGTACTGTAGTGAATATTGGAGTTCCGCAAGGCAGCGTAATTTCAGCTATACTTTTTTTATTGTACATAAACGACCTGAGCTCCATTTTTAGTAATGAATGTGTAATCACAATGTATGCTGATGATACTTCGTTAATCATTTCAGATTCAAATAGTGATACACTTAAAGTTAAGTGTCAGAATTGTGTAGATCGTCTAGCGGACTGGTTTATCAGCAACAATCTTTTCTTTAACTCTGCGAAAACACATTACATGCGTTTTCACAGCCGTCAATGCAAGAAAGATCTTGATATTGATATCTGTCTTGATAATCATCACATTTCTAGGATTTATAACAATAAATTTCTAGGAGTGTCTCTTGATGAAAATTTTATTTGGATCTCGCAGGTAGATTCTGTTGCGGCTAAACTTAGTGTGATTTGCTATCAGTTTAGACATTTAACTAATATCCTTACGGAAAAACAGCTCTTAGTTTTTTATTACGCCAAGGTCGAATCTATTATTCGTTATGGTATTTGTTTCTGGGGTGCATCAACTTCAGTTTCAAATGTTTTTATTTGTCAAAAAAGAATTTTGCGAAGTATTGCTAAAGTTCCGCGTGATTTCTCTTGTAAAAGTCTTTTCAAAAAGTATAATATTTTAACAGTTACTTCACTTTATATATACGAGATATGCAGATTCATCTATGCAAAGAAATTGTCTTTCAATTTAAATTCTACATATCATAACTTTGACACACGTCAAAAAAACAATTTCCGGGTACCTTTAGTCAGATATGATTTTGCCAAAAAGGCGCCACATGTACACGGTTTAATGATCTTTAATAAATTACCAGATGAAATCAAGTCAAGTAGGAATTTAAAACTTTTTTCATATGAATTAAAATCTTTTCTTCTAGAACACTGCTTCTACAACCTAAAAGAGTATTATGATCTGATAAACTAATTTTTTTTCTTTTCTTTTCACAAGATAGGCTTTTTATGTTGTTTTTGGCTTTGCTCTCTCTATCGGGATCTACTGCCCATTTTTTATTATTTTATTTATAAAAATTTATACGTAATGCTTGTTTTTAAAACAATCTTATTTATTTTACAATTGTATACGTCTGTATAATTATTGTCATAAGTTATTTATTCTGACGTTTTCCATACATGTAAACCATGTCAATCAAATAAAGCTTATTATTATTATTATTATTATAAAAATATGAAGCTTTTAACTTTAACCTTTAAGGTTGTTGTCTACCGAAACTAGTGACATCGGACGGTAGACTTCATATTAATATGAAAATAATGAGTACCTATGTAATTTTACATAGATAGACAAAATTACATTTTTTATGTAAATATACTGTATAAATTGTGAAGAGGTCCACACCTACCTTCGGTGGTCGACTCTGGTTCTTCAGTTCCCGAAGGGATGTAGCACGACACTTCACTTCACACGCCGACTTAACTTTGTGTGAATGTTTGGATGATGATGTTTGATTGTATTTAAACTCAATGTGTAACTTAACAAATATCTATATTTACACATTAAAAACAAGTTTAAACTGCTTAGCTCGAAATGTACTGTATTGTCGTATATGAATGTCAGTGTACTGTCTCATTGACTCAATAATAATGACAGTGCTACAAAAAATAAAACTAACTCTAGTCACCTACAACTAACAATTTTCCACACTCTCAAAGAGCGGGGAACCAATCAAAACAGCCACCCACAAAAGGGTAGGAGCAGATGTTGAGAAAATCTGCTTAAAACTATTAAGTTTATTCCTAATTGCGGTAATCCGTAACTGTTAATTTTACAGTTAAGGACAAACAAATGACCTAAAATTCCCAGTACCTGTTCATACCTTAAATTCTAGGTACAAACAATTTTTCAGAAATACATTACTATATTTACTTAGGTAATTTGGATTCCAGTGACAATAATTATAGTAATTTTACAGAAAAATGTTTACAGTGTGCACTCGTTCTGACTACTCAGGTTCGAATCCAGTCAGGTACACATTAAAGTTTGTTAAACTGCTCAAAAATCTCTCCTGTGGTGTGTATTTCACTAAACTATACAAAAAAATCTATCCTGTGATTGCACTATCGTAACAACCATGAGTTTTCATGTATCCGTAAATTGACGGTTGAAAACCGCACAAATGAAAATAAAGAGACATTAGTAAAATAAACTAACAGCAATAACAAAACGCGGCTTAGTTTTGTATTTTATACATAACTGTTGCATTATCAGAATCTTTTTTGTTGCAAGTTTAAGAACTTTCTGACAAAGCATGTAAGTTGTTTTTATGCTTATTGAGATTTTTATCCACAAAGTTACGAATTGTGAATAAACCTGAAAGATCGTAAAATATTCAGAGATTACTTTCTGATGTTTTGTGTGATGGCCAATCAAAATAAAACTTCTCCATTCTTTCCAACTTGTGTAAAAAACTGTGAACAAAGTTCGTACATTTTCCGGAGTCAATATATTTTCTTTTGTATTTGTGAAATTCCGGACAGGGATACTGAAACTTTTGTAGCGGTTTTAATTTCACTCCAGAGAGGAAATTTAATCATGGCATTAAAAATAGTTTAGTGTCTCCCTGGTCGAGGGAATTTAATTTATTTTAAAATGAATAAATAATTAAATTTTGGGAGATTACAGGTATAATATGACGCATATTTTCTTTTTATTAAATTTATAATTAAAATAAAATGATTAACAATTTTTATTGGAACGCAATATTTTCACGTTCATTAAAAATATTTGTTTAATATTATCGCCAATAGCAAATTTAATTCATAAAATTAATTAAAAATACAAAAAGTGTTTTATATTTTTAGTCAAACCATAATAACATCAAAGAAAATATTTATATATTTTAATCATATTTATATTTATTAACGATACTCTATAAACATTTGTTCAAAATATATTTATTTTTCTATTGAAACAATATATTCTAAACATGTGGTGTGACGTATCCATGAGTTGACGGCTGGTAACCGCACACACGGTATAATATACTTGTGGTTCGGTATTCCTATAATTAATTACAGTAGATTCAAATAAAATATTTAGAAAAACTATCAAATCGTGATAGTACTAAAAATATTCACTTTTCTAAAATAGCTTCATAACGAGAATCGAAAGTGGGAAATATCGTGCGAGTAAAGTTTGACGGACGAGGTGCAACCGAGTGAGGCAACACACGAGCAATACGATGTTTATTTATTATTTTTAATTTTTATACAAACACAACTTTTGAATGACATATCTACTGTTATTTCAAGCAATCAGTAAACAAAGCAAAAGCTGCCTGGCTATGTTGATTTGGTCTAAAAATTACGATATGACCATATTGTGCTAGCACGATATTCATATCTGTATATCTTTACAAATGACTCACATCAATTGAACCTGTTAATTATTATTTTTAATTAATAATTATTTATGTTAGTTAAAACAAATTTGGAGAGCATACTAAAAATGTTTGTATGTAACACGTACACAAACTGAGTTTTAGAGGACTCGCCTAATTTAAAGACTCGCCTTGCCTCTCGTGCGTAAATAAAAACTATTTTAGAAAGCCAGACAAAAATATTTAATATGAAAGGCGCAATAGTTCCCCAACTCTAAATTAATAAAGATACCTTCCTCAAACAAATTACGGATTTCGATTAAAAATAATTAAAGAGTTCTGAAGATGCGCTCCAACATTTAAATTTTTTCGCAATCAATTTAAAATTTAATTAAATCCAAGTGAGTGTAAATCAAACGTATTACTAAAAGAGTAGCAGGAGATAAAATTTTACAATTTTGACTCGATTTTATTCCATCTATTAAAAAAATAAATTAAATCCGTTGAAATCGCATTTTCATTTCATGCAAACGTGTTTCTGGATTCTATTTTCATCATTGCATACAATGTTATAACTCGGGAACTTTATGCAAACATAAAATTAACGAGATTATAAACTTAGCGTAAAATCTTATACGATATTATACTACGCTAAGGTGAATAGGAACAATAAGAGAATCATAGCTGTAATCGACCAAGAATCTTATATTTTACAATTCTTTTCGACACTAAAGAACAAAGAAATCATCATGAAAATATATGAAATCCTAACTGAAGTAATTCATTATCAACTATAATTACACAAGAGCTTTTTATTTCGCCGGATAAATTTTTTTTGACAACAAATTTACAGGTTATGTTCAAATTAATAAATGCGATATAATTTTCAAACGCAGGAAAAACTAACCGGTAAAGGATTCTTTGAAGATTTTACCAAATTTCTGAATCCCGGAAAAGAAATAGTTTCAAGATTCTGAATCTTGAAAATAAATTCATGGCTTTGAAGCAATCAATAAATTATAAATTCTTCTTTTCCAAGACTCATTGAAGATTCAATTTAGCGGCACCGCAATGTAACAGGTAATTCTCATTAGCAAGAAGAAAACTTCTTATTTTCCAATATTCAGAATCTTGATAGAATCTTCAAAGAATCTGCGAACGTGTTCGTTAGTTACGGTACAAACCGGTATAATTTTCATAAACGCCAGATAATGATAATGATGAAATGTCGTTACACCAAAATATGATGTTAATATTTTAATGAAAAAAATTTGTAAAGAAATATGTTTTAGTCTTAGATTTTACCCGCATATAATGACTATAAGCTATAATCACTCGCCTTTAGCTCGTTCATAAACTTTTATGCTTTTGAATTATAGCCTACATTATGTGCTCGTTAAATAATATACTATAGTACAATAATCAGATAAAGAACTTCAGATATTTATAATTATAAAGGAAATGAAAATTGAAAAAGATGTGAAAGGTTAGAACAGGAACAATGACGTATTTTTGTTTGAGAAATTGAGCCATGTAAGCTGAAGAGAGAATCCAGAATCTTGAATCTCAATCGCGATTCGTGAACGAGGTTCTCGGGTTTAAATCCCGCGCCAGAAGTAATGGCACCGGAAGTCCTTCTCTCCTTCGTTTCCTTTGTTCCAAACGTCTCCGCAAGTAACAATTTCGCGATTATATTTTCGTCAGGATTCGTGCGAAAGCCCGGTTTAAATCTGGTGGAGATCAAAAGAACATCTAATAACAATTCCAAGAGACGCTTTTATGGAAATCTTATTTCCAACAATGGCCGCATGGCGGCGTAATTGCGGCGACCGCGTCGTAGATAATAACTCGGCAATCTTACATCGGGATAAGTAAGTAACCTGCCGTATTCTGAACTGAAAGTTGTAATAACTGCACAAAGGATTCGAGCGTCTTCGCTCGGTTAAACGTCCGCAATTAGTGCCGCCACGCGACTTCGTTAATATATCAACACTAACACATTGTCAGGGACGTACTCGCCCAACTCGAACCCTACCACAGGCCCATCTGACAGAAAACATTCAAAATATTCTAAAATTAAGTTTATACAATGAGGAAATATCACAATTTTTATGCAGCCTCACATAGATATTGTAAAGGTTCATTTCACAGCTATGAAACTAAGAATTATAAATATAGCTTTTAAAATAAAACGCGTATTGTCCACAATTGTGCAACCAATCTTTCTCCTTAAGAGGCCTGTCTACCTCCTAAAATCCAGAATAAAATGTACTAACGTAGCGAGTGTTTTGTGGTCAGTACAAGAATGGTAAAATTTTATTTCAACAAGAATTTAATAGAGAAAGAATGGATCTACAGATGTGCCTTTTTAAAATTTTGATAAAAAAATTGTACACGATTATAAAAATTTAAAAAAAAATCAAATATAGGTATACAAACTTTACGCGGTTATATCTCATGATAGAAATTAATATTAAAAATTTTAAAAAGGCACATCTGTAAATCCATTCTTTCTCTATTAAATATTTATAAAATACATTATGCTGGAGTCATTAATAATTACTTTTTTAAAATGTATTTGTTCTATGATCAGTAAGTCGAGTAGGTATATGAGTATATATGTTGTGAATCACCCTGTATTTACCCGTAGATACGGTACCAAGCCGTAAATTCACGGGTATTTTATCTTGAATAAATATAACTTTCAATTCGAAGGTATTCAACCTTGATCCACAAAAAATTCCTGTTGCATATTTTTACCTCTCGCCTAGAGAGGTATAGGGATCGTGAAAAAATTCGATGTCGAGATTTTTGTCAATAAGCACGTTTTAGCACCTTTAGAACCTATTTTGACTATTTTCACGATGATGTCTGTGTGTGTGTGTGTGTGTGTCTGTATGTGCGCCTACTATAGTCTTTCGTTCTGATTCATTATCTCAAATTCTACTGAACATAAAATTCTAATATTTTGCAATATACATTTATATATGTTACTGAAGAGCTGATAAGATTTTGGTAAAAATTTGTCAACCGGAAATGGTATTTTCTTGAAGAATTTTAACATTTTTTGCAAAAAATATAGGAAATACTGCGATAGTTACAATTTGTCATTCGACATTTGAAAGAACAAATTATCTTTTACAATATTTATTTAACATCGTTTCTATATCTCTTACCAATAAAGGAAAATTAATTTTCAAAAATTTGTAATTTTACCTACCACGATTTGTAAATCATAATATAGGAAAAAAAATTGAAAACAAAAATGAATATGTCAATGTGACAGATGAACAGACGTATACACAATTTCTGAAATGTTTGTGGCACCATTTTAAAAGAAATGTAAATATTATTAACAACTGAACATAATGTAATAAGGTAATAATAAAGTTAAATTTTTATCTATAAAGAGCTAATTAAAGAACTAAGAACTATAAAATTATTTTCAAAAAGTTTGTAAATTTATTGCAAAATTATAATTTAAGAAAGCCTAACTAAAATCAAATTCACATAAATTACAGTGTTAAAGCGAGAGGTCGTGTGCTGGCCACAACAGATTTTTAATTATAGATATTTTGTAAGAAAATTGGGATGTTGGAAAATTATTCGCAATTACATGTTCGTGGCAGTCCTGCCCTGCACACTGGCAGTAGTACAATCCTGCTTTCATGGTGCTGCCATCTACCGGCTGGATTGTATGGTTACACGGTTCAACTACTTGGAATAAATGTGCAGCCAGAATGTGGCTTTGTACTTCATAAAACTTCACCCACTAAACTTACTTGCAAATGTGTTTTGTAACTGTTGCAATTTTCGGTTTTACGAGTTAATCATTTCATAACCTCACTTTACTATCTTCATTTGCTACACATGACACATGGGGCATAACTTAGAACTCAGTCATCGTAAATGCTAAATGTTCACATTAAATTCCTTTTTATTTTAATTCGATAACATCAAAGGACAGAAATTGCTTATTGTTATTGTTTTAATAATTGAAGCTTTATTTATAAGTATAGAGATGACAACTTAATTTTATTATCGGATTTTGTTTTGTTATTTATTTATAAAGTCTTTTACACACGGCATACTTTGTAACCACACCATAATTGGTCAGTTTAGTAAACAACAAATTAAAATGTTATAAAATAAAAGATGTAAGGTTATGATTTTAGCTAATAGTACCTCGCGTACTTTAACCTATATAACATAACATAAACTTAAACTTCAAAAATAAATGATCTGATAGCTGTCATTTTAAATCTGTCTTATAATAGTTATTTATGTTATACGGATCGTAACGTCAATTATTATTGAACTTTTCGTGAAGATTGTCAGAAGAGGCAAAGCCGAGTTTGATAACACGACGTGTAGGTACCATAATGATTGGTTACGAAACAATCCATATTGCATACGTAAAATTTTTAAGCAATGATTTACAAGTGGGCAAAAAGTAAGGAATTACCCACGAGGAAAATCTTAACTCACGAGGCCGAAGGCTGAGTGAAATAAGTTTCTCCAGTGCGTCATTTCTTTTTGCCCACGTGTGAAGTATAACGTTTTATACAACACCTCTAAGAGTGTCGTTTACCTAAATGACCAAAACATGCTTCGCACAAGTTTGTGATTTATTTAACAACAAACAAACGTAATAATAAAAAATTCGCGATTGCCATTCCATTCTTTCATCTGATTTATCGAAGACTATGCTTTGTGAAACAAAATGTGTTTATTTAAACAAGATAATTGGAAACTAGTGAATTACCTACCAATAAAATATTTTGAAAATATAAATAACAAATTTCCTTGTGTTACCTGTCAAAATATTGATTAATAACAATCAGAGAAAAAATAAAGTGTTTAACATGGCGAAAAATACAGATTTACTGCCTAAGTTAGATTCATACCCTCGACTGCGTCTCGTTTATGAAACTAACAACTATTATATTCGAGTTTAATATGGCAATTACTTACTCGATTGATTACGACACTCATTTTTGACGCGTGTAAAAAATTAATTAACAGGTAATAAATTATTACTATGATTGAATAATATACTAGTACTTCAATTTTTTATTTAAACTGTGAACCAAAAATGTGTTTCACAAAATAGCATGTTTCTAATGCAAATACACGTAGTAAGATAGTGAACAAATATATAATTATCCAATCCCAATGTCAATGCTAAGTACTAGTCACGCATTTTAGTTCTTGAAGGACAATGTCACATTTACTGACTCGATGATTATGCAAGATAGTAGAATATGTGGGAACTTGAAAGTTCACAGACCTTATACCAACACTTACTACTTCTACAACAGCACTGCAAAGTTTAATCAACTTGCCAACTACTGCAGCTGCTGTGCAAATTTATTATTAATCTTTTCCGCATCGATTAATTAATACGCTGCTCGGTGAACATCATTTAAACATGCGAGATATTCAAATAAACTGTGAGAAAAACTGAATCGAAATGCGATTCTATGCCGGAAGAATGGAATTTTATTGAGAGACAAACTGAGAATGAAATCATATCGGTGTTATTCTGTTATAATTTTCTTTATACTTTTGCTACAATCCTGGTTCATTAATCAACAAAAATAATGATCATTTTTCAAAATTCCAAATAGATATTTATTTATGTGAAGTACGTAACCTAGCAAGGAGTTGTTATTCTGACTTGTTGTGATAACAACGTGCGATATTACGTTATTACGAACTACTGTGCTTAATGATAGGCTTACATAGTTCATGGGTTGTACAATAATGCTCATTTACAATAGTGGTCGTGGAAAAATTACGAAATAGACCACAACGGTATCAATCAATTCCGTCACAATGCACAACCATTGTTACTTCATTGGGATGGAATTGGTTGATTCGCTGGATGGACTATACAGTAAATTTATTTTAACTAGAAACTTGGGTTACAGAATGTATCAGAGCGTTCTTTTTAAAATGAAACATAGAGAATAATTTGAATTTGTTAATTGGTATCACACTGCTGCTACCCATAAATACGATGTATACTTGGATTAATTTTCACGTTTCACGTTCAAATAAACACACTGTATATGTCATTCTACCCGTGGCAATGGAAGGTAGCCGATGAAAAATCCAGCCATGCAATTCCGTGAAAGATGCAAAGATCAGTTGTGGCTCGTGCAGCTCCTAAACAAGACATGCGTCAGTGTCGCCGGTGCTGGTAATTATATCATCCATTTCGGTTTAGCTAATTCACCTGTCGCCCGCTCGTTGGCATGTAGCTGTCCTTGTCTGCCCAACAGGTTACAGCAGCAGTAATTGTAATGGCTACCCCGGCCTTGGTCATTTTTCTCCTTCTGGGGATTAAGCGTTGTATTCCTTTTTTCACCTTTTCTTTCCGTATCGGGTCATTGTTTTATCCTTGTCATTCTCGTAAAGTGAGCTTAGGCCGTGGTTTATACATCCATCTCTTTTTACTGCGATCTATCTCGCGCGGTGGCCATTTCTCCGCACGCCAGAGCCATCTCTTAGCCGTAACAGGTATTTCCGTCGAGTGTTTGTCTTTGTTTCTCTTGCACCGCAGTTCCTTAGCTCTGTCTTGCTCTGGCTGCCAGGTAATGACCCAGACAGAAGATCGCAACGCGTGACGAATAATGCATTAGGGGAAACACGTTGCCGTTTTGCACAGTCGAAAAATTAACGTTCGTGACGGTAATGTAGCGATACGGCAACGCCGCACCTCTGGCTCCATCTCGGGGGAATGCGCCTTATGCAACAAGAGCCATATCCTTTAACTACTACTCCCATAAGCCAAAATGAATTTCTAACACTTTCATGACGATTTGCACACTCAGAACTTGTTTATTACTTCTCCATCTATACAGGTACCATAACTTCGACTACATACTCTATTCGCTAATTACGATTCAACAAGAATTTTTCAATAAATAAATTCAAAAAATAATTCTCACTGTATCTCTGAGAGATAATCTCTCGTGCCACTAGATTTATAATAATTTTTTCCTCACAGTGAGGAAAAATATCGTACTTCACATGTGGGAGAAGTAAAATGCTGCTCTAACTCGTGTTCTGATTGGTCACGAGCGAAGCGACAGAGGCATTTTACTTCTCCCACTAGTAAAGTAATATACTATTTTATACTGCTGGTATTAAAACATCATCATTTAACGAACTGGTCGTCATTGCGCTAAATATAGTATATTACATAATGAGCACGGAAAGTGAATGATATTGTGTGAGTGAGAATGTTGGCGCACGAAGCTTGCCGAGTTCGGCAATCTCACGAGCATTCGATAGACACTTTCCGGAGAGAAAAAATATTAAATATTAAAACATTTTATTAATGAATATATTTTAATGTCTACTGTCACTGTTCTAATTTTAATTTTACGAAGAAACAAATATGCCACGATTATGGAATACATGATACAAGATTTTCAATAACAAGAATATAAATTATATTTAAATTTTTAAATTATACCAGATACAGCAAAAGTAATACTTTAATTTATGTGGATAAATCACTTTTAATATCGTGTTTGTATGCGATTTATCACGAAATACTTAATGACTGAAATATTATCAAAAAATGTCAGAAAGACAACACACGCCTACTAAAAGGTAAAACAAAAATTGAAACTGTTCTATAGGCCTGTTTGATAACATATCGAATGCGTGATATTATTTATTTTCGTAGCTAGTAACTGTATGGAAACTGCTATACCTCATTTCACGTAAGAAGAAAGCGTTGGGTAAGATAGGGCGATGATATATTGAATCTGATTGGTGATTGGTCGGGATGAGAGGTGGATTTACACCAGAAAACATTTTCATTTCCGTTAACATTACTTATTCTTATACCTTCTTATTTTGAACTTCATAATTAGGTACATCGAAGTATACTACATTATTCTATGAATGACAGCTTTTTTCTCAAAACATACCTACCTTTTTTAAGTTCGCGCCAAATTTTGAACTAATAAAATGTATGAGTGTAGAACGGACTGCATTCGCAGTGCCGTCTGCTTTATTATTACTTGAAATGAGGTATAGTTTCGTTATATGGTCATGGGAAAAGTTTTCTAATGAAAACATGAATCTCCTTTTATTTTTAATTGTTAATTATGCGAGTCCAGTGGTACTAATAATTGACTCCTTAAGTAAACCGGTCTTTTATTTTTCCGAATTTATGAAAAATTCATTTTTGAAACTTTACGCTTTAATTAAATTTATTATTAACGTATGTACTCGAAATTATAATACACCCTATGCTATGCATTGATTGAGATTTTCGTCAACCTTGATAAAACCTTTAATGAATCTTCACTTTTAAACCATACTAGAAATGATTATTTTTAAAAACAGTGCGAGTCTATGTAACTAAACTCTCAATAACTTAAGAACACGTTAGAATTTTTAAATCAATTTTGCATTTGGTTTTATAACCAAAAAGTTAAGTTTATATCGAGATGCGATTGTCAATTTCCTTTTAAAATGGCGACTGGTTATGTGACATTAGATTTTTTAAGTCCTTCAAAGATGCGATTGTCAATTGTTTTTAAAGACTGTTTCAAACATATCGTGTGTAGTAGATTCATAATTATTTACAAACCTAGCATCGCAAACGTAATTTCGGCTCGATCCGAAAATAAGTAGCCAACAAACATGTTGTCCTTACTTATTTCTTCTGATCCTTCGTTTAAACATCTTTGAAAAGCTGGAACGAGGTTTCAAACTTTTATAATGCATCATAAAAGTTTGTTGTACGACAAAATTACTTTTGTATTGAAAGTACTATACGATGTTATTGTGTAATTGGAAAACTTTTTAAATCGCTGTATTCGTTTATACAGTTCGGCGATTTTTTTATTGGTATAAAATATTATTTATAGGTATTTTTGACAACCTTCTCTCTTGGAATATATCTGGCAATTTTCGCAAATCTTTTCCTCTTTAGATTCACAACTTTTCCTTTCTGTAAATCGTGTTAAGTAGATGCCGTAGGGAAATGTAGAATCTGAATATTTCACGTTGGTGTGTTGTTTCAGAGCGCGTCAGCGCAAGCAGCACTCCAAGCGGCCCAGGCGTTAACTAATACCTCCCCTCCAGCGTTGCCAGTTCAGCCCCAACCCACCACCGTCATCACCAACGGCCAGGACATCCAAGGCGGACCCAATACCGTCTTAAGGGTCATCATCGAACATATGATCTACCCCATTAGTCTTGATGTCTTACATTTGGTAAGATATAATATTTTATAGCCACACCTGTCGAGGTTCGCTGATTTCATTACTTAAATTAGTTCAGATTCATTAATGCTTATTAAATTTACGATCCAACTTTTGAGATTGAGACAGAATGAAATCACAAAAATAAATACTTTGTCCTAAAATTTGGAGGAGCTTATCAAATTTGCCGCGTTCTGCTGACCAATCAACTTGTTCATTTTTGAACCAGATTAAGGAAATCATCAAGAATCAAGTGAACACAGATAATTCATGTAACGGAATATTGAAATCTAGAAAAACCATGGACGCCTTCATTACGCATGCAAAATCAGTACAATACTACGAGTATAGTGCACCCCTTTCAGTCGCCACCCTTGTGGCAATCCCACAAGCTGTGTGCAACTGTTAAAGTCAGTTATAGTTTAAAAAGCTTATAAATAGCCTACACTTTTTTCTAGATTTGAATATTCCTTTACATGTTGTGTTTTCTGCATAGGATTCTTAATTTGAATATTATTGTTTTCGAGAATTGAGTAATCACTCACTCGGTAATTTTGCTCAAGATTTACAAATGTAATAATACTTTTATGGGTTAGAATTTCTGAGTTAAAGTTATGTGATTTAAATTTACTGTCAAAATACACTCATATTTATTTTCCCTGTTTAAATGGGACTTTGTACAAACGGACAAAGTATAGAAGATTATTTTATGTTTTCGACTTATTGTAGTATTCTCGGTAGTATTATGATATTATGAAAATGTCTTACATTTGGTAAGATATAATATTTTATAGCCATATCTGTTGAGGTTCGCTGATTTAATTATTTAAATTAGTTTGAACAAAGTTTTAATGGTTATTAATTTTATGACCCAACTTTTGTTGGTCGCTGCTTTTCGTGAATGAATCAAAATTGGAATTCAATACAAAATTTTGTTTGTCAGTTTTTGATAGATTAAAATGGATTGCTTCATTATATTAAACATTCACTCGAATTTGTCTCAGATGAAATTTATGAATAAAGTTTGACAGTTGCATATGATTTATTTCAGATATTCCAGCGATTCGGAAAAGTTTTAAAGATTGTTACATTTACAAAAAATAGTAAGTATAACTTCGGTAGTAGTTTCTTCAGCACCAGAAAATAATAATCTAGATGAAAATACTACACCAGAAGATGCAAATCTAGAAAATTTATAAGTTATAAAAAACATGCATCAATAAATTCATTCACAAAAAATTAAAATATTGACTTTTACATTTGGCATAAATGCAAACACAGCAAGATGCAAATCTAAAAAAGTTCTTGTCAAAATCGAGTATGTGGGACTCAAGAATCTTTTGATGCAGGTATTTTATTACTTAGGTATAAATTTTCTAGATTGAATTTCTCGTGTTGTATTTTCCTGTGTATGAATATTCTAGATTTTTATTTTTTGTTTTGCTTGATTTCTTAGAGAATCAATACTAACTCATTGTTTTTAGATTCTTTCCAAGCACTGATTCAATATCCAGATACTCAATCAGCTCAAACCGCTAAACAGTCTCTGGACGGACAAAATATTTACAATAGTTGTTGTACGCTGCGCATAGACTACTCAAAAATGTCATCATTGAACGTGAAGTACAATAACGACAAGTCGCGAGACTTTACGAACCCTACTTTGCCAACCGGAGACGGAAACGACCAACTTGCCGGACTTGGTGCAGGTCTCGGAGCCGATATTCTCCTCTTGGCAACGCAGCCTCGGTTAACGAGAGACCGCTTAGCAGGTAATGGTTAGCCATTTGAGAGTGAATGATTTCTTAAGCCTCATTCGCAATACGAAATTAGTAGTTGTAGTTAGTAGTTATAGTTAATAGTTATAGTTAGTAGTTACAGTTCATTAGTTTGAATACTGTTATTCACAATTACAAAAATTAATGTTGTAGTTAGCCTATATACTCGTAGTAAAACAAATTTGTTTTAAAATTTTTAACGTCAATTTGTTCGCTTATGCCCGTTTTAGATGGTGCAATTTTGGTTGCGCAAAACAGTGCAATTAAAATTGATTCGTGTTAATCAGAAATTGCACGAAGAAATCTTGCATGATATCTTGCATCAAAAATAGAACTTGTTCTAATTTTCTTACCGCAAGTTGCAATTTTCTAGTGAGTTTAAGTTGCCAACTTGTTCTTAATAAAAAGAACTTTAAAAAGATAAGAAATAAATAAGTAAGTACTAACATGATTTATAAAATTAAACAATTTCACTTATGAAATCGTATCTCAGTTTTCTATTTTAATCACAGACTGATTGAGTATGTTCAAATGATAAATTTGTTTGTTGATGCCAAATTAAAAGTGACTAAATATCTAGCTGCAAGTAATTGCACTGTGTAGTACAGCTCAAAAAAATTGTATTAATTTTCTAGTCGCAAGATTTATTACATTATTGCGCAACAAAACTTGCAACCAAAATTGCACCATGTAAAACGAGCTTTATATACTATTGTACGTTATTTTATCTATAACTATTGAATAATACTTTCATTATGTAGGTAACTATAGTAAGATAAACGTCTCCATGAGACACATTGTTGTATTTTGAATTCATAATTCAACACTATTGTATTATGAGTTCATTGTTCAACACTATTGTCACTGTCATCACATCAAAATGTGAGATTATATTAATATTTTAATTTTTAATTGATACACATTTGTAAAAAAATAGTTTATTTAAAAGGTTGTAGATAAAACGTCGTATTATTCATTAATTTGCCTTCAGCTCGTGCATAAACGTTTAAATAAAATTTTGTTTGGTTTACTAATAATCTTTTTCAATAAATGGCTGAAGAAGTATTTATAAATATCCTCCGTATTTAAAAATATTAATAATATCTTAGACGTCAAACTTCAAAATTAATTCTAGTTCTAAATTTTGATAATTAATTATCTACTAACTATTGGTTTTGAGTTTACAAATCCTCGCGCTAACTGTAATTTGTTATTGTGAATGCTACAAGTGAAATGCATATGTCAAATCACACACGTTAACTATACCTACTAACTATAACTACTAAATCGTATTGTGAATGAGGCTGTATCCTGTTATATTAACATTTGAATTTGGTCATATTATTCAAAGAATTTCTGTGTCCAGCCGGCGCTCCGGGAGTCCTCAGCAACCCCTTCATGCACAACTTGGCATCGCCTCTAATTTCGCCCTATGCGGGGGCGGTGGCTGGTGGTTTGCCAGGTTTGGGCGCCTTCACCTTGGGCCAAGCACCACCTGGGTTGCGAGGAATCGGCGCACCCAACCTTAATCTGGCCACCGTACTGCTCGTCAGCAACCTTAACGAGGAGGTAATTACACTTTACTCATACTCACACAACAAACCAGTGTTGCAGTGCAGATAATACCCATGCGGAAAATTCACGGCATATAAATAAAGATGTAAATAATTGTGAATCTTCCGCAGTTGATTTGTCTTATTAATTTTCACATTTGATTTTGCGATTTTAACACATAAACAGACAATTTTACCATTCAGACAGTTTTATTTGTTTACTACGTGCTTCACGCCATCACACGTATTCTTGTTTCATTCAAAATTTTCACTTTCCACATTGATTAACGCCAATGTGAGCTAAATAAATTGATTTGATTCTTGAGAATGACTAACTTTCTGAGTAATGTTGGCGTTAGTGAATGTTTTAGTTTAGTTAGTCTAGTGATCATTTTATGATTTGCCTTTTTTGAACTATGAGCTAGTGTAGTGTTAGGATACGTGTGGAGACGTGTTTGTGACGACCGGGTTCTGATTGTGAAGTGGTCACATAGTCAGAACCGCAGCTATTACTCTTGTGTGCTATTACTACTATCATATATACTCTCTTCTCTTGTAGATGGTCACGCCTGATGCTCTCTTTACCCTATTTGGTACGTGTGCACAGCTACTGTCAAACTAAGTATATCTAGTCATCTAGTCATTGAAGCCCTGCTCTTGTAACTCCACTTGTCTCTTGTCTTTCATTCATCGATAACAACATTCTTTTTATTCAAACGAAAAATTTTGCAGTGTGTTTGTTCTAATTTTAACCAGTTACAAAATCAGGGTAACTTTTATTAAATCCAATTCACTAATTTTACTAATTTGTTCAACTGACAGACAGCCCTTTTAGAGTGCTCGCAATCAGAGAAAGGACACATGAAAGTTACCGCGCAGCATGTGCTAGATTCCGTGCGTTTAGAAAAAACAAAACAGCGCAGTAGTAGAATTTGTACTACCCAACCTACTAAATGTTGACTGTATTAGATAGCTTGTTCGCTTGTTCCATGTTTTCCGTTTGTGCCGGCATGCTGGTCGAGCGTCATATTGAGTAACGTACGTATAGTCCGTCCAGCGAATCAACCATTTCAGTCACAATGCATAACAATAATAATTGTTACTTCATTGTGACTAAGTCGGTTTATTCGCTGGACGAACTATACCATCAGCGCGAGTGCGCAGTCAGTTTGATCACATGATGATTTCAACGAATCTGATTGGTCAATCATTTTACGTGACTCAATATGGCAGCTGAATACCTAGTGCCTCTTTTTAAAGGGACATTTCCCATAAGACCAAGCTATCTGTCAATTTATATATAAATCTGTGATTATAATCTATAAGCTACAGACAACTGCTATCTGTCATAACATCGTATCATCCCTACTTTCACAAGTTGGACGCGCCCGAACGAATTTTGGTCTCTGCGCAAGTTTTTTCTCTGAGCGCACGGACTCTACCCAACTGAAACATAATAGCTATAAACTCCGTATTTGTATGTTCTAAATCACTTTGGAACATCCCTACGTTTTTGAGTTTGACTCTTCCAATATTTGTCTCGACACAAGTCCTTTGTCTGATTGATACCTCTACTGTAGTTTTTCTCTGGCTGTTGCTGTCAATGTTTTACTTTTTTTTGTGTAATAATATAAAATGTGTGGATTGGATGATCATATTTGCTGTTTGATCATTAATTTTGTTTGTTCATAGTATTTTTATATAAAGTTTGATTTATTTTTTCTGAAAATAATTGAGCTTACTGCTTAGAATCAGTCTGTGTCCGTGATAACTTATTAGATTGTATTTAAACGTACGTTTGACTATTCCTACAATTTCTTTTAATTTTATATTGATCGAGATTTGTTTCGTTTTACTGTTCTGTTTCATTTACAAGTGCATGTTGTTTTTGTTTACGTTATTATTGTTTCGGAATCACTGTCGCAGTGTTGTAAAATTTTCAATTCTTTATAACTGTACTTGAATAGTTAACAGTGAAATTGGTAAATGTGTATGTAGAAGATATGTTTTGTTTCAAAAACCCACATTTACAAATACACATATTAACAAGAGTAATATTGGTTTTTAATGTCTGTATTTGTAGTTTGGGCGGTATATTTGGACTTAGTCTATTTATTTGTTGTTCTTTAGGCGTCTATGGCGATGTGCAACGGGTGAAAATTCTCTACAACAAGAAGGATTCTGCGTTGGTTCAGCTTGCCGAACCTCATCAGGCACAATTAGGTACAAAAAGATTAATATTTTATTTTTAAGTTTGTGTAACTGTTTATTTATTTGTAGCAATCACGCACATGGACAAGTTGCGTGTATTCGGTAAAAACATTCGGGTGATGTTGAGCAAACATCAAACAGTTCAACTTCCAAAGGAGGGACAACCTGACGCCGGCCTAACAAAGGACTACTCACAAAGTCCGTTACATCGTTTTAAGAAACCAGGCTCTAAGAACTACCAGAACATTTACCCTCCTTCATCTACATTACATCTTAGCAACATCCCGTAAGTTTAAAAACAATTTTTTAAAATTTGCTGTGGCCACAACAGTACTTTATTTTCGTAATGGCTTTAATTTTATGCTTCATTCAGCAAAATGTGAACAAATTTTTAAAAGTATGAATCTTTTACATAATAACATTTTTTATATTTTAACTGGACTTATCTCAACCTCGGCATAATTTGAATATCATTATGAAAAAACAATTGTCCATCGTTTGAATGTTGTTATTGATTCATCGACTACAATTCTTTCTAACTAGAGAGCCGTAATATAAAATCATCCCTGATATTAACACTTGCCAGAAATAACTTTTTGTGTTAATTCAAATTTTGCCTATTGCTTGCTATTCTCAGAATGCTTTAATTTAATAATTAATTTTTTTAATTTTTGGAAGAAACAATCGAATAAATGTCATTTTTTACATTTCTACAAAACTTATCTCCCGAGAACTTTAAATTGATACCACACTTGATAGTATTTTAATAATAATAAAGTTGGCAGGTACCACTGGTTTTATAAAGCTCATTAATGAACTTGAAATCAGTTTTTGGCTCTTAAATATAGATCTTAAATATATAATTTCAGTCCAAAATTCCATCGCGTTTTTAAGTTATCTAACAGTCAGAGAAACCCACAGACCAACATTTTTTAAAACATGATTTTTGGGTTTTTATCAAAATCTTTAACTACAAAAAATAAAAATAACGATTATAATACGTCTACCTATTATGCAGTGTGATTCACAACTTCGTGCATATATTTTAATGGCATATAGTGCTCAACTCATATATCACTTATGAATAAATTTATTTTACAGCACAACTGTGACCGAAGAAGAAATAAAGGAGGCATTTACCAAAAATGGATTCCTAGTTAAAGCATTTAAATTTTTCCCGTAAGTATTTGAATAAAATAATGATACAGAGTGTGTAATATTTGTTGGGTGTGATGTTACAGGAAAGACAGAAAAATGGCGCTAATCCAACTGCCGGGCATGGATGAAGCAGTAGCAGCATTAATAAAAATGCACAACTACCAGCTATCAGAGTCCAACCACCTGAGAGTCAGTTTTTCGAAGTCGAATATTTAAAATGAATGAACAATTCGCTGCACGGTTTATCAGTGAGGCATTTAGGACTGCGCCAGCGCGGTTAATTGCAACCAAACAAAAACAAATGTGGTATTTTTCAACAAGAACTAGTTCAGCGGTAGCTAAGGATTTCCTAATCTTACTGTGCTAAGTAACAATTGTATTATTGTCGATTGGGCCGAGTTGGTAGTTATATAATGTCATTATGTATTTTTTTACTGATATTTTTGATGTTTCATTATTTTATAATAATTTTTATTTAATAAGTATTAATTTGAAACACGCGCACATTAATTATTGATATAATAGTTTGTCTTCGATATTGAGTATAGTATTTTGCTAGTTTTTAAGATAATTTAATGAATTAGTTTCGTAGAAAAATGAAATCTCATTCTTTTTCGTTAAGAATCATTATGATTATGTATTGCGTTCAGTATTCAGTATTTTATGGCTTTAATATTTAAGCGTAAAGTAACGGTAGTTGAATATGATAGAATTTAGTTGAAAGATTAATACCTTGACAGAGCTGTGTTAGGTATATGATAACAAAACTATAAGAAGAATTGAATGCATTCATTCTGGTGTATCTTTGCTGTATGGCTGCGGGAGCTTTGAACAAAATTCACGGATTTATTTATGGTGCGTAAACGTTTATAATATTGTAATCTAATCAAATGAAATATAAAACGGGAAACGGGTAATCTTGGTACATTGGTGATTGATGAATTATTTTATAATAATACTGAACTGAACTGAATCGTTTATGTGTGCTATTTTATTAAATGAAAGTGAAAGCTACACCATAGTGAGTGCTACGGTTAAGTAGCGTAGTCTAGTTAGTTCGTAGCCAGTGAATTAGTGAACAAGAACCTAGGATAATCACAGGGTCTGTGTATATGCCCCTCTCGACTTCGTTCTCATCATTTCCACTCTTGTTTTCGAGACGGCGTTCTAAAAGAACGATCTGAATCTCGTCTACATCTACATCTAATCTAATCTAGATCTAGAGCTGTTCTATGAGTGCTCTACTATACTATAACTATGTGTATAACAAGTATATTTTATACGCTGTAAACAGGCGACACGTTTGACAATCATACAGACATACTTACTACTTAACTTACTTATCTTTGTTAAATGCAACATTGCATGTGCTTTCGGAGGTGCCGTGATCTACGATCTGTGAAACACGAGTCATCGCTAACTCTATTTGATCTGATCTGATCTGTTTTCATTCAAGAGATGGACATATCGCGCATGCGAGTTCAATATTTGCCAAATTCAAAGTCAATATTACACTATAATGAACGTATACATACGAATATTTAAATATATACATATATTTTTTTAGTATTTTCTGTCGTGTATTTTATGTGAGCACAAGTAACGAGTCTTTCAAGTGACGATGCATCATTGCAGGTTTATTACTTGACTATCATGTGCTGTTTTCTTTCGTATTCGTATTTCATATTTGTAGCTGACTAATCTGACACTTTGCTTCTCAGGATGTATGCCGTATGTCTAAGTTGTTGCATTTACTTTATTCATTATAATTTTATTTTACTACTATATTTTCTTGTATCATTATTTTGTGTTTATTATTATTATTATTTCAATATGATTAAATGTTTCTTTTGTACTGGAACTTCATTTTTTTGCTATAATCACCTGTGTCACATACAAAAGCATGCAGTCAGTTTTTGATTTGTGTTTGTCGTTTATGTTTGAAACTTCTTTTCTTATGATACTTTTATTATTTATAAGTATATGTAGAATGAACGATCCAAAGCGAAGCGTTAGTAGTGTTTCTGAAACCGATCTGTGTATCACACTCTCTCTAATTCTCTGATAGTTTGGTTTTAATAATAAATAAATGAAATACGTATTGGCAAAATGCTTCCCCTATGGTGTGAACATGCTAAGCGTATATCAACAATGTGATTGCTATGTTGTATGCAGAAGTTTTATAATTGGCACTAGTTCTAAAGAAAAAGAACAAATCGCAAAAGGCCTAAGAGCCTGACTGTGGGATCAACATATAAAAACAAAAAGAAAATAAATATCTTTTAAAGAGGTTCTATTTAAAATAATAACTTATCATTAACATTGAAAGCATATATCGACATAGCTACATATGATATAAATATATAGATATATCTATCCATATATATACTCTTTACTATTTACATGAACATAATATAGTTAAAGTAAGTCTGGTTGAACTGAGCAACCAGTCTAGTTTAGGGTTTAGTGTCTAACTTTAGCTTACAACTATGGGCACAAAGTAAATTAAATTATACATTTTTAATATTTTGCACGAGCTAAGATTGATCTATACATATATTTATATATTATATATTTCTATATGAATATTTATTAGTTTCTATTATATTCTTGGCCGCCGTACGGAAGCACTGCGCTCCCTTGCGGATGGCAATCACAGGTGTACAGACGCCGTGCTTCCCGACATTTGTCTATCAGTATAACAATCAGTCGATATCGATGGTAAATCAAATAATTCAAGCAACAATCATTAGTGACCAATGTGTATCTCTAGTTCTGATGTTCAGAGTATCGTCTTAATAAATTCAAACGTGAATGACAAAACCAATCTACCCTCAAACTTAACAATCTCCGTGTACCGTGTGATTTTATCGATTTATTCTCGAATTCTCTTTCTCGAATTTCGTTGCTCTTTTAATTGTTAACTAGTAAAGATGTACTATTAGTTTCGAAATTGGCTAATCGTGAACTAACTAATAATTTCGGTGCCAAGATCAGTATTAAAATAATAATTATTACAAAAATACGGCCAGTTAAATTATCAAATGTTATTGATGGTTTATTAATTAATACAGCCGATTTGTTAATTGTATCTTTAAAGTTATATTCGATATTAAGTTACGATATGAAAAATATAAATATTTTATTCTATATCATGTATTGCATATTGTAGCTATAATAATATCAAACATTATATATAATTAAGAAAAATTAGAATTATTCTTTGTCATTTTCTAATAAAATATTAAGAAAATTAATTTTATAATCATGTCTCATTTTCCATTCCCCAATTTTACATGTTTCGAATAAAGTATGCATTGAAAAAATTGACTACATTATAAAACAAAAAAATATTCAAAAGTCATTTTGCTTGCTGCTAAGATGCCAAATAAGAAACGGTTTTCGGTTTTGGCAGAAAAACTAAGCAGTGAATTAAGATCTTCTTCGTTGCGAGGTAGGAAATCTTGGAATTCAAGTGTTCAAGAAGAAATTGAAAAGGGTAAAGACAGAAGAGATGATAATCGTAAGTGTTATTTTTATATTGAATTTTCTTCTAATGCTTTCATTAAAAAAATATTCATACATGAAATTTACTTGGGCGTTTCATAATGAAAATCTGTATCAAAATTAATGTCATTCAAGTACAGACAATTAATATTTATATTAAGTAAATTAAAACATGGGAGCACATAATGTAGGCTATAATTCAAGAAGATGAAAGTTTATGCAGGAGCTGAAGGCGAGTGTATAATCATACGAGTGAATTATAGCCATTATGTGCGAGTCAAATACGTTTTATCTGCGACTTTTTACATAAAGAATTTCTTTACAAATTTTTATTCATTAAAATATTTGATGGAATAACAGTAATATTAGTGTTGAATACTGGACTCATAGTACAATAGTGTTGAATTATGAATTCATAATACAATAGTGTCTTATGGAGAGGTTTATCTTACTACATAATGAATGTATTATTCAATGGTCGTAATTAAAATAATGTGGAGTATTGATTATTTCCATTATTAATTTCAAATTTGGTATAAATCAGAGGTAACTTTGATTTAATACATTTTTTAATTATGATGATTTTTAAATAGCTGCTAGTATAATTTATTGTTGTACATTTTTATTACTTTCGTGTTGCATAAAAATAGAAATATCTGTTACGATTTACGCCTGCAGCAAATTTATTTTTATTGATTAGTATAGTTCATATTCAAACCAGCTTTACAGTGAGCAGAAGTTACTACTCCATTGAAGTAGCATGACGTATTATCCGTTCGCGAATACTTTATCTAACCAGTTTATTAATCAATAAGAATTATTAAAAAATAAACGTTATTTTATAGATTTATAATTTTGGCAAATAGTAATTTTACAACCTGATTATCAAAATGAATAAACATATTGACAGTTTTTTTCAACCATTCGCGTAGTAACTGCTATCGTATCCTTGGTGACTGCCATAGAAAAGAGAGGAGGTTTAGAAGGCGCACTCCTTGTATGACTAGTGGCAGCTTATGAAGCGCGATTATTAGCGCCAAAACGAACACGCGGAGAACTATTTTCGTATACGCGCGTTCGGGATTCCTATTTAAATAATGTATGTTATTTGTGGAATTCTGTGCATATCTGTAAGTATTACCGATGTATAAAAATGTAATTAATAAACAAAATCATAATAATATTACATTTGTATTAATAATTTTGTTAATTAATTTTAGTTTTATACTTCTATAACACTGACAGATATGTCCAGATTTCCACTATTATTCTCAAAATAATAATAGTATTCAAATATATGGTAATTATGATTTATTTTCAAAATAAAAATACATAAATATAGAAAGGTCTTCAAAATCCTTGTTTAATTATTTATTTGTCATTACATAAGTTGTTGATACTTATGTAATGACAAATAAATAATTAAACAAGGATTTTGAAGTCTTTTCTTTCATAATAAATAATACAACAAATCCAATCAACAAACATAAATATAGCTTACACTATTATTTTGCAGCCTGACTTTTTTTTTTATATTTTTCTTTTTTAGCAAAAAATTTATTGGCATTGATCTTGAGGACATCTGTAGTCTCTACATTTGTAATTTTGCCACATAAAATTCTGTTCACCATTTTCAAATAAGAAAATAATAAAAATTTAACAATAAAAGTTACACACTCTTCGTACATATTATCATGTGTTTCGCAATTGAATATATTTGGACATTCTTTAAAAATATGTTTAATAATATATTTTGAAATATCCCTTCTCTCGAAATAGTGATCTTTGTAAGTGTCAAATATTGTTTTAACATCATCAACAAATTTAGTAAATTCATCACTAGGGTGATGAAGAATCCCTACTCTATATTCCCTCGCAGTAATTATTGAATTTGGCTTTTGTTGCCCGGTTACATTATTTTTACATACATTACAATTTTTTTTATTCAAAATACTTTTTGCGATGTAACCCGCGACGTACATGCACGTTTCCGATGCTAATTCGGAATGCAAAGCAGGCCCTCCCGAATGTATTTCGTTAGTAACTTCTTCCGATACAATAACTCTGCTTTGTCCATCGTCATCTTCTTCTGGACTGCTGTCCAACACAAAACTCTTCAGTGTATTGAGGGCACCATCTGTTTCGTCCTCCTCGCAGTTCGCACCAACGGAATGCGTAGAAACAAAATTGTTCAGCAGAAGGGCTTTGAAGGACGCCTTAAAAGACGTTGCCGTAGGATTGGTATGCCTAACACCGTGGCTCCTAATCTGACCGAAAAAATTTTCTAACGGGTCTTGATTAAACGCCCTGACATTAATGAATTTAAATCCTGAATTCAATAATTTTTCTTTGATTGTTTTTAAACACTTTAAATTTTGTATCCAATTGTTGATACTTGGTACAGTGATTAATTTCTTTGTCTTAGGGCATACAAATCTCATCGACTCCAGAACTTCTAATGCCTCATTCCAAAACTCTTCATGTTTGGAATTTTTTGTTATCGCACACCGAAGGTCCTTCCCAGTTTTGGGCGAAACAGAGCTCCCGTTAACGCTGTCGAATAACTTGTCAACGAAAAGGAGGAAATCTGCTGTCTCCGCTGCCGCTGGATCCAAAATTTTCTTGTTCGAATCAACTGTAACACACAAAAATTAAAATTATAGCGACCACATATATAATTTTTTTTTCGAAAGAGAGTAACAATATTTTGATAGATTACCTGAATATTCCGCAAGGCGCCGCATTATAGCTGATACCCTCTGGCTCATTACTTGGGCTGCATATGATACTTTCATTTTTTTAATTTTGTTTATTTTGACATGGTAGTCTGTTAATTTTGGACACAATTTAAAATCCCTGTCCAAAGCATTCTTGTCCAAATCGTACAGTTCCTCAATATGGCTCCATTTTGCTGTCTTAATTTGGCCATCCATTTTAAAAACAACATCTTTTGACAATAAATTGTTTCTAATGCCTTTGAGCAGATGCGGTGAGTCATACAAATGTATTATTTCTTCGTTGTCAACTTCATAGCCCAATCCCCTGAATTCTTCATTTCTTCGTAGGTATGAAGCATTTGTTTCATTTTTTAAATAATTTATAGCGGCGACATTTGTTTGCGCTTGATCACAAACTGTGGAGATAATTTTTAACCCGGCGTCTCTCACCGCACGAATTACCTCCTTCAGCAGCCTGATTAGTGCTGTACTATTTGTTTCACTCCGCGTAAAATAATAAGCAACAGGTTGTTTAAATTTTTTGGATATCCCACGTACCATGAATACGATCACATGATCTGCAAATTCCGGTTTACGGTGTTCCGCCCCTAAATCTTCAAATCCTACAATTTCGTCCGTGTAGGAATTATACTGCACATTGGCCGCTATGGACATTTCGTCAAACACTAGTACACAGTTTCTCTCTCGTGGTCGCAGTTTCTTGACGGTATTTTTCAAATTGAAAAATATTCTTTTGTTAATACCTGTGTTGAATGGTATTTTCGTCAGCAGAGACATCATTGTTTTTCGTGACGGTAGCGCAAATAATTTTGACAGGAGACGATAACCTTTGCCGCTTTGTTTATACAGCGCTAGAGCCATTATTTTATCGTCTAACGTAAATCTTCGCCCTTTGGGTTTAAATTTTTTATTTCTTATTTGGCACATAATAAACCGATATGTTACAGAATCTAACGACTCCAGCAGTGTTTTGAAAAATTCGCTTTCTGCATATTTTTCTGCTGCGTCAATGCGTTGTTTGTACGATAAACACCGTTTACTTAACTTATTATTCTGATCTCTAAGTTGAGCAGCGGCGTTATGTAAGTAAGCCTTTCTGGGCGTCATATCGGCTTTTCGGGCAATATTAATGTCCCGCAACAAATTCCTACGTGGTTTTTTTCCTGAAATAAATATAAATAATTGTTATTATAGAAATTGAGATCGTATACAAAAGTAGAAATAATTTAGATCGACGGATGGATAAAGGAAAAGTCAATAATGATTCAAATCGTTTGCTATTAAGAGTGAGTTCTTTATTTATTCCTTTATCCATCATCCGGCGATCTAAATTATTTCAATTTATTATTTTTACAAAATCCCATATTACCGAAAAAAACATGCAACAAATGCAAATTACTGTGTGCAAAAAATAATTATTAGGGAAAATTAAACCGAAGTACCTTGCAAATAAAACTCTACATAGTTGAGTGAAAATTATATAGTTAAATCGAAATTTCAGATATAATTGGAAATTCCAACTCACATAAATTGTTTTCTGAAAATCAAATTAAGTTAATCTGGAATTTTATCTTAAATACCTAGGTACCTACTTAACTAACTTAACAAAGGGCGTCAACAACCTCCCACTGTGAGGATTAAACTTATGAGAAATTTCTAATTAATTTTTCTAAGAAACAAATTTAAATGCCTTCGTTGCTGTTATATGAACCGTTAACCCAGCACCACTGCTTAATGCCACTACCTAAATACCAGCACCGAAAATGTATCATGGAATTTCACGTACCTCTATGTAAAATGGAAATTACTGATCCACGGAAAATGAAATACATGTAAAGGGCGAAGCTGTAAATATACTATGTCGATTTTGCAACATTTTTATTGAAAGAAAGTAACAGTTAGAAAAAAAGGCTTTATTTACCTATAGTAACATCTCATTGTTCACCTACATATGAATATTAGTTTTTTACTCGGTTATTTATTATAAAATCAATTCTAATGAAAACATTACTTATTAATATTATATTAATTTATTTAGGTACACATTATTTATTAATTTTAGATGAATACAACCAAATTAAGTCACCGAGACTTGCCGTATTATGTAGATAGACATTTATGGTTTTCTATGAATTATCGAAATATTTTTAAAAGTATCTTTCAATAAAATGAGCAAAGTACATAAACCGTATTAATCACTAAATTAAAGGAATAAAAATTAATAAATAAAAATCAGTATTACCTGTATTTTGAACCCTTCGCGTCCTCTTCACACAAGGCGTTTCCAAAACATCGTTTACTGGTATGTCGGTTATCGGAGAAGTTTCCATTGCAACTGGAATATTATCAGATATTTGACAATTTCGTGGTCTTTTTGTAGGAGGTGATAGCTCATCATTCACTAATATAGGTTCTTCCATTGCACTGGTACTAGCTGGAAAAATATTTAACATAAATTCAACATACTGATAATTCAGAACGATTCTTATAGCTTAAAGAAGAGTGCACAAGTAGGTCCGTTATTAAAACAAAAAACGTATAGATCAGAAGCAAACGATGCACTTCAGATTGTGCTTGTTGACGTATTAGATTTAAAAATTAAGTCATTTATCCAAATGAAACAAGTAAACTATGTAAAATCTTAAATTGGTTTAAAGAACTATACAACATGAATAAGTTAGTACAGTTTCTAAAATTACCTTCCGGACATTCCTCCAATGTGGAAGAATTACTTTCTGAGGGATCCATTGCTACAGTGACTGGAAATGCGAATGTTGTATATTGAGCATTGGAATCTAAACAAAAAAAAAACATGTAAGAAATTGAAATAAAAAAAAACAATAACAAAACATACCTGGTAGACACAGTGTGGGCAACGAATACAACTTCAGCTTTTTGGAATGAGGAATTTTACATTCTTCAGCAAAATGCTTATCACACACAACATAGTTTTTGTTCACATTTACAGGATGCACATCATACAATTTTTTATATCCTATACGTTCTAACCAAATGTTGTAAACATTCTCATAAAATATTGGAAAACGATGCGTTTTAAGTTCCATTTTGTCACAATTTGGTACACAACATTTACTCTTCTTAGCCATGATGATAGTTTAAAATGAACAATAAACAAACAGCACAGCAAAATAAAAAGATGTTGACACAATATTTGTTAGTTGACACTTCAAAAGCGAAAACAAAAACAAACTGATAGGACTGACAGAACAGACTGACAATTTATACAATAATGGTTGGTGGGTGGTGGCTTGTCAAAATTTGACTTTCACAAGGGCATCCCCACCAAACGTATAAATTTAGGCGACACTAGCGGCAGAGCGGACACGCGAGAAACTAAATGAGAAGTTGTTCAGCCGTAATAGAGTGCGCAGACCGGGGTGACTGCCTAGCAACCGATACAACAACATAGGTAAAGGAATAAAATGCTTATTTTCAGCACTTTTTCACTCTAGTTTTGTGTGATATAATGCATGATTTGCACTCTATAATGTTTTATACACATTACGATTATTTTTATAGGTATTGACATTATTTCACCTCATGATTCGCATTTTGACATATTACAAATGGCTCCCATACAGGTGTATTAATTTTTATTTTATTGCTAAAACTATGCAAAGCCGTGATTATGTATCAATTGTCAAAAGATTTTGCAATGTTTATTTTATCAACTGTATTAATTTTTTAGTTTGCCAACTGAATTTATAAATATCTCTGAACAACAAAATGTCAAAGTTATAAAATCATATTACAGTAAGTAATTTTGCCTATTAACTCTGTTTATTCAAATTAAATAACACTAACGTACAAATTATTCGTATTTCATTTGTTTTAACAACTATAACCTATAATACAGTTGTCCTAGATTCAGTGTTGTCTCTTCTCTTCAAGTAGAGATCTTTCACAGTAAAGCCCTGATCACACAAGGATTCTTTCATGCTTCTTAAAAACATAATTTCTTTTTTTCCAAGATTCAGAAGCATGATGATGTGCGAACAGGGCATAATGCAGTACTGTATTAGTTTTTTATTCAAATCAGCCATGCAGATAAATTAGTTGAGAACTAATTAAACTTATAGTACCCAAGATCTACCCCCTATATTTTCTACTTTGATGTATCATGCTTCACTAATTGCAAATTTGGTTCATAATTATCATTATGCTGTCTTGATTTGTGTCCAATTTGTTTGTGATTATGTGATTACACCGAATCATCTCTGCAGGTTTCTTGGATCTCGAGATAAACATCTGAAGGTCTGAGAAAAATGCAGATGCAACCAGGAATGAATGAATGTTTTCTTGTTTTATTGGTTATCAGATTTGAGTTGTAGCTCTACTCTGAATACCCTTGTTATGGAACATGCCAAACAAAGTTCTAGCCTCAGTAAATGAGAGAAAGTGATCGCTATGACAACATGTCATGGCAACCTTTCTGAGGGGAAGCTGACTCCACTTTCACTCTTTGTGTCCTGTTCTTACTTTTGGTTTATTTTTGTTTGTTAAAACTCTTTATCAGAAGAATCGATGCCAAACATACTGTCAGACCGTCACACTATTTATTTTCTTTGACGATTCTTTCATGCTTCTGAATTTTGAAATAAATAATCCTTATGAGAATTATATATCAAATAATATTCAATGATTCTTGGAAAAATAATAATTCATTAATAGCTGTAAACAAATTAATTTTTTTCCAAGATTTTGAATGAAAGATTCCACAAAGAACTCTTGTGTGAAAAGGGCTTTATAAGAAATCTAGAATTAAACTAATCCAAGTTTTACAGCACACAATAATAAATAATTTCAAATCATAGTAAGCTACTGTCATGTCTTTTGTTTCATAGCACACTACCTTGTGTTGATTTTTTAAATGTAATCTACTTGCAAAAAGTAACAATTCAAAATACAATGTAGTTCCTGTCCACTGTTAATGAACCTGGTACCGTTCGGTACCAAGCACCTTCACCACCCTCATTTTTCATGGCTTATCCACCCTTTAAGCAGTTTACCAATGGACAGTTCTGCATGACTCATGACCAATTATCTACCTAGCCAGGTGCATCATACACCGTTGATATTAAACTTCCCGTATGTAGGTGCGTATGTAGGCACGTGTGTACCCCTATCTTGATTAGGCTGCCAGGTGCCCTACTGTTTAACTGAATCTTATCAACCAGAGAGGGTGGCTTACATAGAGTGGGGATTATTTTAATTTTACAGTTCGAAAGTATCAGTTGATCATCAACAAAAGTAGGATTAAGTCGGGTGGTGGTGCTTGATTAATTTTTGTGTGCATCGTTTCATGTTAGAGGGTAAGATTTTGGCAAAATAACTTATTTATTTGTAATAGTCCAGAAAAAGGTATGTTAGCATTGCATAGGCAACCGGCACTGCACAGTATATTTTCTTTTAGCAGAAAATTGGCGATAAATGTCATAAAATATTGTTGTTATCATCGTGTACAAGTATCTACTTGTCCCGTTGAGGTAATTTGAGGCGATATTGACCTGCTAAGCTGCTGATCCTCCACCAAAACATTCATCGAATAGCTCCGGTACTAATTTCCACCTTTGACAATCTCATCGATGAACGAGAGGGGACAGGTTCATGTTTTTGATGTGGATGTTTCAGCAGGAAGGCGTAGCCAAGGCAACGTGTCCATGGCAACGACAGCTAGATTCCCTGCGCAGGCTGTATCTGGAGGTGGGGACAGCAGTCCTCCTACCCCATCTGCTGCCTCCGAACCGTCGCCGCCGCCCCCGCCGCCACAAGCAACTCCACAACTCATTGTGTTGCCGGCCAGTTTGCATCAGGTATCGTAGTGATTTTCTCGTCAATTGTTCAATTACCTCCTGGCTGATCAACGTGCACCCTTTGTCAAGCTCTTCGATGAACGTCCGCCTAATCCTAAGTGATTAGTTCTTGCACTTCTGATCTTGCACCATTCAATCAGAAGTTGCGTACTTGCGATTACTGACTATAAATAAATATTTCATTGAGAAACAATAATTATTTTAAAGTTTTAGTGCATCTTTTCAATTTCCAGTAAGTATTTCGCAACCCGCAATACAATACTGGAATGTCGTTTTGCTTTTATCTTTAAAGAATATTTTTAAAGCATCCATTTTCTTATTTTTTATAGTACCTAATAACTTAAGTTATTGTTAACATTTTGAAATAGTTATTTTAAATACAAGACAATAAAATTATATTTCATAGACGAAATTGTAAATTCACAAGCAACGAAGGAGCGAGTGCATTATCTTCTTGAGTCGATAATATAATTTTATCGTCGTGAATAAAATTCAACTTTTTCTATAGCTGATGTTAAAGAAAAAATATAAGAAAACCAATTTTAAATTACATTGTTATTGAAACACAATTTCGAAGTTTGTAATGTTTTTCATTCTACTTTTTTCACAAACTGGATGTGTGAAAACGCATTTGAAGTAAAAATGTAATTTGTTTTTACTTTTTTACCCTTGCGGTTAAAGTGTTACTTTCTCGACTCAAAAAAGTAGCACTTTAACATCAACTATGGAATAATGAATATTTATGTTGTTTTTGTTTATTGTCTCTGTGAGAGTATTTTATTGGCAAACAGATGGTACTAATTCATGATTAGATAAGTTAGTTATTGATTATGAAATGTTTATTGATATTTATTATCTTGCCCACACGGTAACAGTTGATAATTGAGTGTTGTTTGGTGCAGGCCGCTGGAAACGTTGTCAATGGAGTCCCAGTTATAGATGTGAGCGCTCTGGAACAATCTGCAGACAGCAGCAACGAAAGCGCTGCTTCCGTTTCTGGACATCAAGGAGATTCCACTCACGATTCTGATCCAACTCAACCGAGTCCACATTTCATCACTGTCACAGGTGAGATAAACACTAGTAAACAACACTACCTTGATTAGATTGAATGTGGTGCATGTTAGAACGAGTTCCCAAACACTAAATTATTTATTTTTGTGGTGTGTTTTCTAATTTTATTCGAGCACACTTCATTTTCAGATAAGTTTGAGAATTTTATCTCAAGTATCTAGAGATGAAGAGTGTGCTAAGTAGTATTAAATTTTATGGTTATGCTGCTTTCACAAATATGTACTGTTTAAATGTGTATGACTGTCCAGAAATTAGATTTTCAGTATCACAACACTAAATGTTATTTTGCATGTCACTTGTAAGAACAATACCTGTATTAAGATTACCCAGATTTTATAAAAATATAATTCAACTATCAATTAACTTTTTGTAATAGAAATTAAAAGATTAATAAAATTTTGAGTACCTATTGATAAGAAAGAAACTTTTTTGTCTAAAGTCAGATTTGTTTTATAAATCTGAAAAAAAATTTGTACGTGTAATTTTTAATATTTTAATTCCGTACTTATAATTATTCATGCTGCCAGAAGCTACGGCTAGGTCTTACGCTTCGCTAACACCTGTTCAGCCTGCAGTAGGTAAGGACACAAGTAATAATCGCTTAAAATTGTGTAGATGTACTAACACTTTCATTCCTTCTTGTCCACATTTTTCTGTATACATTGAAATGCACTGACAAAGCACACACATTAAATTTGTGTCATGTATGTTTATTCATTGTAAGATATATTAGCAGTAATCTGTAAGTTTGAATGCTCCAGATTTAAGGACCTTGATCCGCACAAAATATCGGTTCGGTTCGATTCTTTGAGGATTCTTTCTTACTTCTGAATCATACAAAAAAATTAACTATTTTGAAGTTACCAATGACTTAGAAATTTTTCTTTTCCAAGATTCATTGAAGATTTAATTTAGCCTCGCCGATATTTGACAAGCAATTCTCTCCATGTTTTTTTCTATCTCATGATTCAGAAGCATGAAAGAATGTTCAAAAAATCATGTGTGAACAGGGCTTCTGGAACTTTCACTCTTTTCACACATGGATTCTTTCATGCTTCTAAATCCTGAAACAAAAACTTAACTATTTTGAAGCTATCAATGACTTAAAATATTTTCTTTTCCAAGACTCATTGAAGATTCAATTTAGCAGCGCTGCTATTTGATAGGCAACGCCACAAATGAACAAATCTTTATATGGTTCGATTTTTTATTGAAATAAGTTCCGGTTTCGGTTCAATGATTTATTATATAACGATCAAACAATATTGAAGAACAAAATATGTTAAATTTTCTTATTAATGCTTTAAACCATTCTGAATCGGTTCACAACCATCGGTTCGACTCCGATTTATGTTCCGGATCGGTTTGAGTCCGTGATTAACACTAAACTTCGTGCGAACGCACAAATGCGCGTTTCTATGAATAGAAGTAAAATCGGAAAATGCCAATAAAGTAAAATCTTATCACAAAGAGCGAGATTTTTCACCCTTAGTGATCAGTGAATCAGAAATTATTATCAATGTCGCGCTGGATCAAATATCACACACGTGCTGAGCAAAATCTCCCGCTCTTTTCGCCCCTTGCCATGCGATCTGTGATCCACCTGAATCATTATCTGCATCCACCTGATATGAATCCGCCCTTCAACCAGGTAGGGAGACAGCTACATACGATGCAATACTTTTGTTAATACGCATGGTTGGACATCTCTATTGTTGATGACGTGTGTCGGGATTAATTTGGGGTGGTTACTTTAACTATGTGTTAGTGCTTGCTCTCGATGTCGATGTTGCAATCAGTGTTTGATAGAGACTCGATGTGGTCAGTTGAATTTTGCCGGGAAACGGGGCGAAATGTTGCGACACTATTGCGGGAATAACATGGGTATGTAGTGGTGTCATCTATATTTCAATTCAACTATTCAAACTTTTCCATTCCAGTAGATTCGTTTGTAATCGAATCAGTCAGTGTTAATAACTTCAGTCAGAAAATCTTTACGTTATAATGATTAGTAGGTTCGTTATAGGTAAAGAAACTAAATATTATTACAGACGGCGTTACTCGGTGCCAGTAACTTGTTAAGTGGCTAAAATCCAGTACAGTGAGTGATTTTGCAGAAAGTTGGAATCTACATTATGCAGTGTTTATACAATGGTTCTTTGATGCTTCCAAATTTTGAAATAAAATCCTTGTTATAATTATTTGTTAAATAGCGGCGCCACTAAATTGCATCTTCAACGAGTCTTGGAAAAGAAGAATTTTTAATGCATTGGTAGTTTTGAAACAATCAATTTTTTCTAAAATCTAGAAGCATGAAAGAATCCTTGTGTGAACAGAGCTAAAATAAGCAACTTGTTCAAGTAGGACCCTAAAATCGTAGTGTTTATTTCAAGAGAGGCGTATTACGTTTTTGTTACTAAAATGGAAACACTACTAAAAAATCTGAACAGGTTTCGTTGACAGGATAGTAGAAGTGGAAGTGCCACTTGTTCCAGTTAATAGAATTTCTTTCTATTCACTTCATAATTAAAACCAATGATGATAATGCGAAAATATCTGTCTACATCAAGCCAGTACTACAACAATTGAGAGCTGAATTTTAAACCTAGTTCGCACTAAGCTAGTAATTTAGTCGAGCTTATAATCCAACTTTGGATTTTAGTACTTGCTTGGTGTAAAAGTTAGACAGATATTTTAGCAGTAAATTTCATCATTGGGTTTAGATATGATTCCAGTCAAGTGTGTATAAAGCATCGTAAACCTTCTCTATTTAGGTACTGGAACCTGGAACAATTATTTTTGAAAATCATGACCACCGCCGTGTAGATAGATTTTTTAAGTAGTGTTTCCATCGTTTGTTTTTAGAATCAATAATTTAATACGCCTCTCTTGAAATAAACATAACGATTTCAGGGAGCTACTTGAACAAGTTGCTTACCATCGATAAACAAGCATTTGCTTACTTTGCAGCTATTTAATGTAGAAACTTTCTCAAAATCACTCGCTTTGAATATTGGAATTTAGCGTTTTGAACGATTTACTGGCACTGTGTAAGGCCACCTTTGTACAAAAACAAATTATTTAAATGTCAAATCGAGTAACCAGTGTACACGGCGATAGCAAATGTTTCAACAATAGTACATCAAATATACGATTGCAAATACATGTGTTAGATTATAGTGTTAATTAATTGTTCGTTTAAAATGTTTGCACGTATTAAATTTTCAGTTGCCGAAGGTGACACAGTGGCGTCCCACCAGGGCTATCACGTGCAGTACGTGGAGCCGGAACTCTATGCATCTCAACCCAATGGTGGTCAGACGCAGATGTAAGTGTCAATTTTCATTGTTGCAATTTTCCATAGATTCAATTAATGAATTATTAGAGCATCTTGAAACGGTGATAATGTTTTGTAGGGCGTATCCAGTGTACACAGTGGGGGAGTCGGGTACTTTATACGCGAGCCAGGGGCAATATTACGCGGCTACAGCGGCAAGTACTGCGGCGACTACCGGTACCGTGGGCTACGCAGCTGGGGGACATTACCTAGTGCAACAGGCTGTCGATGAAGGTCTCATCGCCTCAGCCCAGCAACGCACTTCTCCTCAAACCACAGCAGCCGTAAGTGTTCCACATATTTTTTTACTTGTATCTTCTTAAAACTGCTGGTTAACATTCGAATACGCATTCTCAAAGAGTGAGAAGCTGGATTCAGAGTTTCCGTACCGTAACGTTATTTTAAAGAACGAGATATTTCACATCTTAAACACGAAAAATGAAAAATATGTAGAATTTATATTTATAGGTTAAGGGCCCCGTGTAGCAGTTTCTGCTTTACTCATTGCATATTAAAAATTTGAAGGAACAACAGGTACTAGATGTTTGTGAAAGAATTAATCTAGGTTTATGCCCAGTTAGACTTCTGAAGAATCTTTTCAATCCATATACAAAATTAATGAAAAAGTGTGTTTTAAGTAATTTTTCACATGTTTTATCTTATGATTAAAAGATTTATTCAAGGATTTATTAGAAAATAAATTTATGAAATTTTGCTTTATCTGTAAAACTTCGTGAGGATTTAAAAAATTGCTACACTGCTTTAAAAAATCTATAAACGTCTTTCGAGTAATGTACTTATACCGTGAGTTTTATTTTAACTCCTTGCATGGGATTTTTCATATCCATGGTTACGAATTTGACAGCAATTTATTAGAGCGTTCTTTTTAAAATAGAACATAGGGAATCAATTTAACTGAAATATATTATATTTAAAATTATATGAAAGTTACAAAATAACAAACAAATAAGCAATAACTATAATAAATTTTTAAAAATCCCTCCATTCACGGCTAAACAATGACCCAATCGATTATAAAACTATTGAGTAACATTAGTTATTTGGGCAGCTGTAATTGTTCCAGAGACATTTTGAAAATTTATTTATTTGTTTGTTACTTTGTAACTTTCATATACCGTGAGTTTTATTTACCGTGAAACATGGGATCTTTCATATACATGGTTACGAATTTGACAGCAATGTATTAGAGCGATTCATTTAAAATAGAACATAGGCTGTCATTATCAAGTAAATATTACCTGTAAATTAGGGTTGTGTTGTTGAAAATAAGGTATACAATTGAAGAAAAGGTGCAAATGATAAGTTGGTATAATGCAGATGTTAGCCTGAGACAAGTACCTATCTGATTTATTTCGTGTATTTCAGAATTTGTTATAAATTGTATTCTGAAAAAATATCTATTAAATCATTATATTTCTTGCAACTTTTTTCATATCTAAAATGATTAGAAATACATACATATTTCATTTGCTATGTTCTATTTTAAATGAAACGCTCTAATACATTGCTGTCAAATTCGTAACCATGGATATGAAAGATCCCATGTTTCACGTTAAATAAAACTCACGGTAATTTTAAATATAATATATTTCAGTTAAATTGATTCCCTATGTTCTATGACGCATATGACGCTCTAATACATTACTGTCAAATTCGTAACCATGGATATAAAAAGTCGTATGTTTCATGTTAAAATAAATTCACGGTATATTATCAATTTTAAAACAAATTTTTAATTTTTGTGTATTTATTATTTAACAAGTACATAATGTAGGCTATAATTCACTCGTCATCAGTAACTTTTTAAATAAAACATTTCTTTATAAGTTTTTATTCATTAAAATATTAATCTATGCTCATATTTTGGTGTGATATTAGATGGCAGTTTGTTGAATAATTGACTCATAATACAATAGTGTTGAATTATAGATTCATAATAGAATAATGTATCATATGGTGAAGTTTATTATGAATGTATTATTCAATTATTGTAGATAAAATGGATTATTGAATGATTAAAAATTAGCTCCAAGTTTTGCTAGGTGTCATAGCAATTTATAATTTGCATTTTTCGATTCATTAATGATTCATGATTCTTCATATTGACTTTCAGTTTAAACTTTTTAATAATATAGCCAGAATCATTGAAATTGTGAAGTTTCTCGATTCACAAGTAATGTAGCTCCTTAAATTGATAAATGCCTCGTTTTCTAAAATTACGTTAAGCCGCATTCTCAGTCCGAAATTTGTGAAGTTTGTCATATGGCAATGTGTACTTGCGTTCACATCACTGAAATTTGGTGTTCTGAACGCAAGTACACATTGCCATAAGTCAGACTTCACAAATTTCGTCAAATTTCGGGCTGTGAAAGCGGCTTTACGGTTCGTTATGTTACGGAAACTCTGAATCCAGCTTGAAGCATGAACTAATTTGCGCATGGAATATGCATTCTAACATCAGACAGAGAATGCATATTTGAATTCTTGATTAACAAGGCATTTGGGTCTTTGAAATGATTAACGTTTGGTCGGTGGTACTTAACTAATCCTTTCTCTGGGTGTGCGTGAATGCCTGTAGGAAACGGCCTATGTAGCCACCGCTACCGTACACTCCACCCCTGCACCAGGTCAGAGCTCCGAGGAAGTGACCTCCGCGTTAAGTCACGCTACGCGTGTGTCCCCAGCTACTGTAAGTTCTTCACCTTTGTCCAAACCCGAGCCCTCTAATTAGCCAGATTCGATTTTTGGAGAAATTATTTCTTGGAAAAGAAATAAAATTGCTTAACTTCATACTTGGAATCGATTTTGGCTACTGTGTAAATTTCTTTTTTCCCTAACAGCTATTTTCTTTTGTTATTTCTTTGCATGATTATTATTTATACAGAGTGATTCACAACTTCATGCATATATTTTAATGACATATAGTAGTTACCCAACTTAATGGTTAGCTAGAGTAAAATTCAAATATCTAGGACCCTGAGCTGCGCGAGAAGGCAGAGCTTGTCATGTACTGTCCGTTTTACAAAAGTGGAGCTAGCGAGTATATGCTACGCTGCTCTTCACTTAATTTTCCAAGAAAACTAAAATATAACTCAATCACAATTAATTCAGAGCGTTACACGAAGCAAAACACTACGAACACTACGAACGTCAACAGAGAATAACAGATATTGAAGCTGTAGAACAGACAGTAGCGTAGTTTCCTCTTGTTTATCACCTATGCATCTCTTTCTAAGACAAGAATTCGTACTTCGCGCAGGGTTCTGCTTAAATGAATTTACCTCTAGCAGTCCCAGCAACCGACAATATTAGAGTGGTTGGATTCCACTATAATAACATTTACCATTCAATAATTGAGAGTTAGTCCTGTTCAGTGGTTTTCATCACACATAACATAAAAATCAAATAATTTGTTTAGTTCATTCATCTAAAGGCAGTTTTCGCAAGAAGCATATTTTGGACATCACTGGTTGGAAGATTTCAAAATGGATTATCTGAGTAACTATATTGTTGGTAACGATAACCATTCAACAGGATTCACTCCCAATTATAGAATGGTAGATGTTATTATAGTGGAATCCATCCACTTCGACCGATTCATTTTGGTCCATAAGAATTTCAATCCATGCAACGACCTTTGAAATTCAAAGCGGCAACAGAGTGCGATTTTATTGCAAGATGTTATACAATTAACGAATTAACGACAATCACACACTGACGGCCGAGAGACTTGAACCACGGAACACCGAGTTCGTATGTCATTACATACAGATAAATGTGCTTAAAGCCGCGCATTAATTTTAATTAATTATACAATGGCAAGAATTATTTGTATATTTAAAAATTAAGTAAACTTATGAAATTCCATTTAGGAACAGTAGCCTAAAACTGTTTGATTAAAAACCTGGAAATTAAAATTGCTAATTTTAAAAAAAATTCGTAATCAGTAAGTTGGGTAATATAATTATGCCCGATATATGCCATTAAAATAATATGTACGAAGTTGTGAATCACCCAGTATTTGCTTAATGATGACTTGCTTTTTATGCTTTTCCGTTGCACTTGTATATTTGTTTTATTACAGTTTACATCTATAATAGTTATACAGTATTATTACATTTTCGTTAGTAACATTTTTATATCGATTGAAGTCTGATAAAATATGTATGAACAATTAGAACGATTTATATCTTGTTTAATAAAGGTGCACTATACAAGATGTTATTTTATGATAAGGAAATAAAAACAACAAGCATTACAAACAAGTATCATGTTTTATGATAGGTACAATGGTTACTTGAGAACTACGAGACAGCAGAAGGCGTTTCCCTTCCTAGATCTACGCTTTATTCTCATTATTTGCGCCACTGTGCTGAGAATAAACTCGAACCGGTAAATGCTGCTTCGTTTGGAAAGCTTATTCGATCAGTTTTTCTTGGTCTTCGTACTAGAAGACTGGGCACAAGGTAAAATATACACAACCTATTTTAAATTGTTGATATCTGATTGTAAAAAAAATCGTAGGGGCAATTCAAAGTACCATTATTATGGTATTCGTGTAAAACCGGGATCAGCTTTAATTGGATCAATGGATGAGACTTCTAGAACAGGAAGCGGCTGCATGCAAAATAATGGAGGAAATTTATCCAGCACTGGAAAAGGGGGAAGTGGTACTGGAAGATATAAACGATCTTCGGATAACTATGATTCGAATGCTGCTATTAATGCGCAACATCACGGTTATTTAGGAGAAGGTAAATACTTAATAGTATATTATTTAACTAGCACATAATGTAGGTTATAATTCAAGTCGGTGAATGTTTATGCACGAGCTGAAGGAATCATTCGAATTATGTTTGTTTTAAGTTGATGTATTTGACGTGTGGAATGAATGTGTGTGTTTAGGGGTTCGTGCTAACCCTATTTAGGAATATGATATTACATTAATTTATTTTCAGGTAGTGGTGCTATTCCCGATTTTCCTGATATTCACTTTATTTCGCCGTTGCCTGATGATTGTAGTTTGGAAGATGTAGATACATTAAAGTAAGTTTTATTAAAATAATTAATACTTTATTTAAACTAATTGATTAATTTTTACAGATCAATATACAGAGAACATTGCGAGGCATTTTTAGATGCAGTTCTCCAGTTAGAATTTCCAACAGTTGAATCTCTATGGAGAGAATTTTGGCGTGCACAAGACAATAATAATGGAGATGAGTGTGAAGAAGAAAAATATTTGTCAAAGTATGTTTTTGAACAAATTCTTGAAGTATTTTTGTTAACTTTTATGTGTTTCAGGTCAAAATTGTTTGCTTTATGTGCGTTGGAGCCTGTGCAGTCTTTCATGCGTCATGTAGATATGCAATTTTATCAGAATCTAGTCCAAGTTTTGTTACCTGATGTTCTGAGACCAATTCCTAGTTCACTTACGCAAGCTATCCGCAACTTTGCCAAAAGTAAGACTCATTATATTTTAAGAATACATACATACATAATTACCCAACTTGAGTATAGTAGCCTCACAGTCATCGGTATAAATAAATTATACCGTATATGTGATTACCAGCCGTCAAAACCGTCTCTATCATGAATAAAAAAGAAATCGCAAAATTAATTGCATTTTAAATGATATACTATTTAATTGCTTGATTACAGAGATTTAATTACTTTGTTAATTTATACAATATTACGAAAGTTATTACTTGTATTAATTTGTAAATTAATTTAATTTTCAAGATTCTTCACGAATTTCTCCAGGTCAGATTACACACGTTTATAATGAGAATTAGTAATTTGAATTTGAAATATTTGTTATTGATTTTTAAAAGTATTTGTATAAAGTACCTAACTAATATTTAAAATTTAGATTTCTAATTTCTATTCGTAAACGTTGGCTCTAAATGTGTAGGTACTTCTTGTAAAGTGCAAGTAATTTTGCGAATTTAAAAAAAAAATTGATTTGTGATCGTACATGCGACATCATATTATTTTTAATCTAGATTCACACTTACTCTGTTATAAGGATAAGTGATTAATTTAACCAACCAGCGCCCCCACGTTCCCCATTTATAATTGAAATTGGAATTTAGTGGATGCGCTGATTGGTTAATTTAGTACAAATAATTATTATTGGCTAGGTCTGAATCTAGCTTAACACTTTTACCAACCAACAACTCACTTATAATCTTGATTGGTAGTGGAGACTTAATAATAATCAAATAATCTCGCCATTCCTCTGATGAAGTTTTTAATTATACAAATAATTTCCGTTTCCAGGTTTAGAGAGCTGGCTGACATCAGCAATGACAGGCTGTCCGCAAGCGATGCTAACAGTGAAACTATCAGCCGTCTCCGCGTTCAGCCAATCACTGCGTCGTTACACCTCCCTGAACCACTTAGCGCAAGCCGCCCGTGCCGTCTTGCACAACGGAACTCAGATCGCACAGATGCTAACCGACCTCAACCGGGTGGACTTCCACAACGTGCAAGAACAAGCTTCCTGGGTCTGCCAGTGCGACTACGACATAGTCCAGCGCCTGGAGGCGGACTTCAAGCTCACGCTTCAGCAGCAGAACTCGCTGGAGCAGTGGGCCGTGTGGCTCAAGAACGTGGTGCAGAGCGCCCTCAAGCCCTACGAAGGGAAGCCGAACTACTCGAAAGCTGCCAGGCAGTTTCTGCTCAAGTGGTCGTTCTATAGCTCCATGGTTATTAGGGATTTGACTCTCAGATCGGCTGCTAGTTTCGGATCGTTTCATCTGATTAGATTGTTGTATGATGAGTATATGTTTTATTTGATTGAACACCAAGTTGCTCAGGCTACGGGGGTCACTCCGATTGCTGTCATGACCGAAGGAAATGTAAGTTGTTTATTTTGTTTATCCACAACTGTTGAATTCGTTATTTGCGGTGAATAATGTGGCCCATTTTTCATTGGTGTTTTTTTTTAAATTATTCTACAAACTCCTAGACCAATAGAACATCTTGTATTAAAGCTTTTATTCAAACATAATTGTATTTGCATAATAAAATTTGCGTGCGCAAAGTAAATTTTTCCGAAAGTCTATTCTCGCATACTTTGCGCACACATATTTGCATAGTTAAGAAATGAGCCACTTTGCGCATACAAAACAGGCACGAGAAAGATTACTTTTCGTGCAGGTATGACAAAAATTATATTGAAGTGTCACTGTGACATGTTCTCGTCATAAATCGTTTATTCTATCGAGTACTGTGCTTACTGTGCATACTGGTGTGACATAGGCATTATAAAATAAATGAATTATTTAGTATAGTCGTGGATAAAGTATAGTATTCTACTCGACTTTAACATAGCAATTACTCACTCGAATGATAACTCGCCTTCGGCTTGTGTAATAAACATTCATTCTCTTGAGTAATGACTATCGTTAAACTATCATCGAATATACTGTTATTAATAACATTTGAATAATGTATTCATTATACAATTATTGTGCCCCATTATTCACTAGTGTTTTTTTTAAATTATTCAACTGGCTCTTTGACCAATAAAACTTCTTATATTAAAGCTTTTATCCAAACATTATAATTAGGCAACGAACACAAATTTTTAAAATAAAAGATTTTTTGCAGCTGTCATTGCAAATGTATCTTATAAAATAAAAATATGAATTATTTAGTATACTTGTGGGTAAAGTATAGTATTCCACTCGATTACCCATTGTGATAACGACACTTGCCTTTGGCTAGTGTAGTAAATTTTCATTCCCATTAGTAATGACCATCATTAAATTATTTCGGACGATGATAGGAGTATTATTTATTCAAATCAATGTAGTTTATTTTCAACCACCTATTTTTCATCAGTGCTATAATTTCTAGGTTCTATTATATGAATTTATCTTGAAATTTTGATTTCTAGTTTTCGAAAACACGTATATTTGTATCAAAATTATGCTAAAACCCTATAATATTTTATCAAATTTTTGACTGAGTAATAGGGCTAATGCTGATTCAGAAATGTTTATGTTCGTAATGTTGAGGCAAATGCAAAAGTTACACCTTGCATAGTCCAGGCCTTATTCATACTTCGTACAGGTGTCTATACTTGATTTCTAAACTAAACAGAGAGCAATCTGAAGTTGGAATGCTAAAACTGATCGTTTTTGATTGGCTGATGTAACACCAGTTTTACACCACACAAACTTTGTAATGTAAACAAACGAATGTTCTTCATATTGTCTCGTCAGCTGTTGTCAGTGACTGTATAGCGTTTGCCCGCTGATAGGTCAAATTTAATTTTGCCGCAAAAAAAATTAGTGATTATTTTCTCGTATTTACACAGTGTAAATACGGCTCAGCGAGACAACTTCAGATTGCTCCGTTTAGTTTAGAAATCAAGTATAGTTGTCTGGAAACATGTATAATAATAAATGATTGATGCAAGTTAAAATTAAATTATTGACAAATGTTTTTCTTTTTTCAGAAAATGAACGAAAATCCAGAGACAATTCTCGGTTTGGATCACCCCGCTTGCAACGGTGGGATACCCCTTTCACCCCACGAAACAAAACATGTAGCTTCAGGATCCCTAGATGGCACCCCATCTAAAAAAATGAAAATCAGCTAGTGGATATAAAAGTACCGCATAAGATTTACAAATCTTTATTTGTTTTATCGCATTGATTTAGTTAATTATTTATTTTTGTTGTTTATATTTCACATCACCAGTTCCTGTTATTTATAATACGACGAAGCGTCTGCATAATTTGTTAGATTTGTTATTTTTGAAATGAACTGATTTGTATTTAAGATTTAGTGCAATTGTGTAACAGAGTAAGTGCCATCAAATTATGCATGACAAATAACTTGTATATATCTACTACACATATATTAATATATTTAATTTATTGTTAGCTTAGGAATCTTTATGTGTGGATGTATGTATGTTGTTTCGTAGTCATTTGGTTATTTTTATCTGTGTATTTTTTAACTTGCACCAGGTCCAACTTTTAAAATCTCTAGTCAGATTAGAAACAGATTTATAGGTTTAAAGTTGGCGCTAATTTTTTGATTTCAAACAATAATTAAAATTAAACGATAAAACACAGTTTCAAAAATTATTAATTCAAACACGTATTAATTATATTCTCAATTTTTGAAACAACCAAGTGTTTTATTGTTTAATTTCATGAAATATGTTTCAACACATGCCAACAGCTTAATCAATTAATTATATAAAATTAAAACATCTAACTTTTATTTATACAAAATATTTCAATATTTGATTAGAATTAAGCCTCATTCACATACAAATTTTGTTTTAAGGTTTATGTTTACGTTTAAAGCCTCATTCACATAAGAATTTGTTTTTAAGGTTAAGATTTATGTTTACTTTTAAGAAAGTTTGAATTTATCCAACTAAATATGAGCATTCACAGTGCTTGAAAGTGGGAAGTGTGTATGCTCGTATTTACTTATGTAAACATAAACATGAAAGTAAATCTTAAAACTAAATACTTATGTGAATGAGGCTCAAGTAAGTTTAAATTTATATTACGAGCATTCGAACGTCCCACTTTCAAGCACTGTGAATGCTCGAACTGTCTTAAACGTAAACATAAAACTTAAACTAAATGCTTATATAAATGAGGCTTTAGCGTCAACATTTCTACAGTCTGTTTTTCAGTACATCGTGCCTAAACTAAAAATAAAGTTATAATAATATATGGCAACTGATTTAGATTGCAATTATATTTCTTTGTGGTCCTATAAAAATTCGCAGATTATTATTTTAGTGTTGCACGTTTTCTAGTAGTTTTATGTAATGTGATCTCCCGAAACTAAAATTATTTGAATTGTCTTCATGCACGATCTGATGTTAATGCATATTTATTGTTATCTGTGTGTCAAGTCAAACATAAGTGTCTTTACATTCCAGACAAAATTACGTTTTTGTCGTTTTAGGCTAAATGGAATATTGTATTTGTGTCGATTACATTGTTGTTGATATATTTTCATATTGATGTGAATGTGTGGACAGAATGCATGGATAATGTTTTGTAATTAGTTCGTTACTATTATTCAGATTCAGCGGTGTTTCTCAAATTAATTGGTCGATTACGAAATGGGTAGCTCTTACACAAATTTAATAATTTATCAGCAAATTTTTGTTAAGTTACGTAAATTTATTATGTAAGCACAGATATTGATTCATTTTGTAAACAATTTTGGGGAATGGGTTCAACACCAGAAGATGCAAATCTAGAAAGTTTATAGGTAATAAAATACCTGCATCAAAAGATTCATTCACAGGAAAATTAAAATTTAGTATTTTATATTCAGCATAAATGCAAACTCAGGAAGATGCAAATATGTAAAAGTTATAATTATAACCGAGTATGTGGGACTAGATTTGCATCTTCCTGTGTTTGCACTTCTATGTCTTCATTTATGCCGAATCTAAAATTCTATATTTGCATTTTCCTGTGATAAATTTTCTAGATTTGAATCTTCTTGGGTACGCATGTTCCTGTGCATGCATATTCTAGAATTTTATTTTCTGGTGTTAATAAGTTTTGTGTATAAATATTTGAGAAACGCTGGCTAATTTATTAAGTTACGAACATGTAAATAATTTAAAAGAAATATCTTGTCGCTTATTTATTTATAAACAAATTAGCTGAACCAAAGATAACAGAAGTACAATGGAATAATATTTATTATGCTTGCAGTTAAGTTTTTTTAATGAATCTGGATAAGAATTGAAGCTTAGATTGTCTGTGGGATCACACTCATATTATTTTGCCATAATTTGTGCCATATGCATAGTCGTGTGGTTACATTATTTAAACCAAGTGTGATCACCTGCAGAATAAATGCAGTAATTATTTGCTCAAATATATTAGTCCATCCATCTGACATTTTATTTTGAAGAACTACTAGTTAATGCAGGGTACCATTCTATTTGTGTTAAGTGCAATTTTGTATATTCTGATTACTTAATTTGTACTTAATCGTTGTAATGCTTTGTACCAATACGATAATCGCACATAGGTTAACGATCAAATTTAATATTATACAAATAAAAGTGCTACTAACACAGAGGAATTGCCTATTTATCTTACCATCGAATAATCACAGCGCATTAACTTAATTCGAGACACCCGTACTTAAATTTAAAATAAACTGTTTTGTGAGCAGTTGTTTATGAATTTAAAATGCGATTGTTTTTATTCGTTGTATCAAACTAAATTGAAAACTTGCCGACTGTGTATTAAACTATAACTTTGTGTCGATCGGCACTTAACCGCTGATGCGTAAATAATACTATTAAAGAACCTATGTATTTGTAAATGATAAAAGATTAATGTGTATTTTTGTAGATGTCACAATTATTGATAAATATTATATATTATATGCTAGCCTAGTAAGTGTAGAAATAAACAAATTAAACCAATTTATTTAATTTAATAACCATTTCCTCTTATTTCAGCATTACTTTTATGTACAAAACGATAAAGATCAACGGGCTTTTAAGAACTTTTAGTTTTTATTAAAACAGTGAAAGTTTAGTCCTGATTGAGGGGTTAAACTACTCCTCTTTATTCTGCTGCACTTAGTTTACGAAATATAAGCATTTTAAAATTTTCCTAGCGTAGTTCTAATTTTGCTGCAAAATCGGCAAAAAAAATTGGCCTACGCTTGGAAAATATTAAACTGCAAATATCTCGAAAACTAAGGGTTGCACGGCAAAATGGGGTGCATATTTGGATTCAGCGGGTACTAATTAAGGGATTAAACTACCCCTCTTTATCCTACTACCCTTAGTTTACGAGATATAAGCATTTTAAAATTTTTCTAGCGTAGTTGTAATTTTGCTGCAAAATCGCCAAAAAAATTGACACTACGCTAGGAAAATTTTAAACTGTAAATATCTCGAAAACTAAGGGTTGCACGGCAAAATGGGGCGCATGTTAGGCTTCAGCAGGTCCTAATTAGGTGTATATGATACAAACCACCCTTGAAATCAACGTAATTTTGGTCGATTTTGGTGAAATTTTGTTGACTTTAAATAATTATTATCTCGTGAACTACAGGGCTAAGGGCAAAAAGTTATATACAAACGATGCGTAACTTTTCATTCTCTATCTGCCTGTCTATAGATAAGGCCATTTTGCCATATTTTTAATTATTTTATTGATCTCCCACCATTCATGTTATCCTGATACAAACTTGGTGATTTTTGTTCGATTCAAAACTGAAGTCGAGTGAGGGTGAAAATTTAAAAACACGATTACGTAAAAACTAAGGGTTGGGGAATGATTTACGGGTCATATTCGTACTCTACGAGTTGAAATACACCAGTATGCATATTGCCACCCCTAAAAGTTCATTAGCACCGAGGATATTCAACCCTTATTTGTATCTTCGGTACTAAGGGTCGTATCGAAAAAAAATACATTGCAGTCGATAGGGGATGAAAAATGAAGCATCTTTTACATTTAACTTTTTCCCCTACGACCCTTAGTTTAAGAGTTAATTACTATGTTTAGACGACTATTTCCCTACTTTGATTGCTCATATTCCTTAAACTAAGGGCCGTATAGGAAAAAGTTAAACATAAAAGATGCTCAGTTTTACATTCCCTATCCATAATTTAAAATATTTATTCAATACGGCCCTTAGTTTCGGAGATACAAATAAGGGTTGAATATTTCCTGTCCTAATTAACTTCTTCGGGTGGCATCATACATACTGGTGTATTTCGACTCGTATCGTACGATAATGATTCGTAAATGACTCGCCAACCCTTAGTTTTTACGTAATCACATTTTTAAATTTTCAACCTCACTCAGTTTACGAGATATAAGCATTTTAAAATTTTCCTAGCGTAGTTGTAATTTTGCTGCATAATCGTGAAAAAAATTGGCACTACGCTAGGAAAATTTTAAACTGCAAATATCTCGAAAACTAAGGGTTAAACGACAGAATGGGGCGCATATTTGGATTCAGCAGGTCCTAATTGAGGGGTTAGACTACCCCTTTTTATCCTACTACCCTTAGTTTAGGAGGTATAAGAATTTTAAATTTTTTCTAGCGTAGATGTAATTTTGCTGCAAAATCGTCAAAAAAATTGACTACGCAAGGAAAGTTTTAAACTGCAAATATCTCGAAAACTAAGGGTTGCACGACAGAATGGGGCGCATATTTGGATTCAGCGGTTCCTAATTGAGGGGTTAGACTATCCCTTTTTATCATACTACCCTTAGTTTACGAGATATAAGCATTTTAAAATTTTCCTAGCGTAGATGTAAATTTGCTTCAAAAATTGTCAAAAAAATTGTAACTACGCTAGGAAAATTTGAAAATGCTTTTATCTCGAAATCTAGGGGTTGCACGACTAAGTGAGGTGCATATTTGGATTCAGCAGGTCCTAATTAGGTGTATATGAAACAAACCACCCTTGAAATCAACGTAATTTTGGTCGATTTTGGTGAAATTTTGCTGACTTTAAATAATTATTATCTCGTGAACTACAGGGCTAAGGGCAAAAAGTTATATACAAACGATGCGTAACTTTTCATTCTCTATCTGCGTGTCTATAGATAATTCCATTTTGGCCGATTTTTAATTATTTTATTGATCTTCCATCATTCATGTTATCCTGATACAAATTTGGTGATTTTTGTTCGATTCAAAACTGAAGTCGAGTGAGGGTGAAAATTTAAAAACACGATTACGTAAAAACTAAGGGTTGGGGAATGATTTACGGGTCATATTAGTACTCTACGAGTTGAAATACACCAGTATGCATATTGCCACCCCTAAAAGTTCATTAGCACCGGGGATATTCAACCCTTATTTGTAACTTCGGTACCAAGGGTCGTATCGAAAAAATTTACATTGCAGTCGATAGGGGATGAAAAATGAAGAATCTTTTACATTTAACTTTTTCCCCTACGATCCTTAGTTTAAGAGTTAATTACTATGTTTATACGACTATTTCACCACTTTGATTGCTCATATCCCTTAAACTAAGGGCCGTTGAGAAAAAAGTTAAATATAAAAGATGCTCAGTTTTACATTCCCTATCCATAATTTAAAAGATTTTTTCAATACAGCCCTTAGTTCCGGAGATACAAATAAGGGTTGAATATCTCCTGTCCTAATTAACTTCTTGGGGTTGCACCATACATACTGGTGTATTTCGACGCGTAGAGTACGATAATGACTCGCCAACCCTTAGTTTTTACGTAATCACGTTTTTAAATTTTCAACCTCACTCGAGTTCACTTTTGAGTCGAACAAAAATCACCAAATTTGTATCAGGATAACATGAATGGTTGGAGATCAATAAAATTGTTAAAAATCGGCCAAAACGGCCTTATCTGTAGACAGGCAGATAGGGAATGAAAAGTTACGCATCGTTTGTATATAACTTTTTGCCCTTAGCTCTGTAGTTCACGAGATAATAATTATTTACAGTCAGCAAAATTTCACAAAAATCGACCAAAATTACGTTGATTTCAAGGTTTGTTTTATCATATACCACTAATTAGGACCCGACCTGCTGATACCAAACCTACCCTCAGAAGCACATAATTACTTACGTTTCTAAATATTTGCAATAAAACTTACCTTTATAAGTGACTCACCAAATTGCGCCAGATAAGTGTTTTCAACCCTTATAAATGTATTAGTAGAAGAATTTACCACCTCTAATTTATAAATTAGAAACTAGGGCTAGGGGTTTAAATCTAAGTACCTATATTATTATTATATTTGCAACTTCATACTAATGTGATTAAGAAGTAATACATTCTGTATTTAATTGTGTAGTTAATACGAACTACTAAAAGTACTCGTGATTTGACGGCTGGTAACCGCACACACGGTAAATATTTATCTTCAATACTGACCTAACTTAATTTTCGAGAAATGGGCCATAAATTTTTTTCTAAACGTGTTATGGTTTAGGTTTAGGAGGAAGTCATTAAAAAGGTATATTATTTTAATTTATAAATATGAGTGTTAAAATATTTATTGATAAAATGAATATAAATACATACCTTGTGTAGTTGACGGCATTAGAATAACGAAATCTTTTCTGTATTTTGTACATTGACAATATTTTTGGGATATTTGGTAATAGCATACAGGGCGATTCATAACTTCGTGCATATATTTTAATTTCATTTCATTGATCATGAAACAAAAATATTTTTTTTTTAAATTCTTAAATTTAAGGGCAGTTTTCGCAAAAGCACATTTTTGAAACCATTCATAATTAACTATGAATGAAATAATATTAAATTTGAATAAATTGTGCAACGAGATGAACAGTAAATTAATTAAATTCCATTTGAAAACAGTGACCCAAAACTGTTTGATTAAAAAACCTCGAGACAAAAATTGCGAATTTTAAAAAGTTGTGAATCACTCCGTATCTATAACTATATTTAATTGATTATTACTGTAATTCACAAGTTATTTGATATAATGATAGGATAGGATAGAAGTATGTGAACGTATGTGAAGTATTATAAAATAAAACACAAAAATTCTTATAGAGACTTGTTATTGTGTAGAATATTATTTAATAATTAATTAATAACATCTCTTGTATACACGTAATGACAAAAATAAATTACATATTCTATAAATATTAAATCTCTTTCTTCAATAAAAGCTATTTAACTTGGCTAACCCAATTGCACCAGAATTCGTCAAAATCGTAGCAGCTATTTACACGATCTGTTTCACTATTGAAAAATGTACAGTGCAGTCATCGATTAAGTGATCAAATCAGTTGATAGCTCTAAACATAGTTACTTCTCCAGTTCGGACAGACTGTACATCACACATGGTTCCCGAAAAGTCACACATTCTTGCAACTGGGATACACAAATTAATAACATAATCCTTAAGAAAATCCAGTCTGACAGAGTCAATATTGGGAGGCTGGATCCAATGTGGACTCTGGCAAACGAATCTTTAATTTGTACTGAAAATAAGTCTCTTTATAGACGAAAACATTTATCAAACATATAATAAAAGTACGTCATTTAGAATAACAGTTGGTAGGTAACACAATATACGTAAACATGCTACAAAACAGATAGATTTTAAAATATTGTGCCTGCCAAATCACATAGAATAGTAGCAATGCGTTAAGAATCTGCTTTCGGCAACAAAATTAACAAAAATGTATTGTAAAAGCATAGGCCCGATGCTTTGACTATTTGTCAAATAATTTATATTAATCCTTCTATGGGGTTTATATACACTGCAACAAAATGTAACCTAACTCTTTTACAAGTTACTGAAATAATACCGTACATTAACATTACCTAACAACAAATTAGAATAAACTTTTAAGCAAGATAACATGAATATATATATAATTTCTCACATCAATTTTTAGTGATTTGTTCTGTATATATTCGTATAGATACATTTACACAAAATATAGATATTATATTTCACATATATCCATTATCAGTATATATTTTGAGCTGTGACCGTAAACAAACAACAGGTTTTGATCTCCCAATTATGTTTAAGTCAGTGCAGTTCATAAAAATTTTTAATTTAAAACATTTGTAAAATGAATACTTGACAGATATGTTCTCTCGCTACGTATTAAAATACATTTATGAATGAAATATAAAGACATAATCGGGACGATCATTGGATAGATACACAACAGAAGATATATTTTTTTTATATTTTTAAGATATTCTAGATATGCCAAACAGAGTCACAGCTTAGTCAGTAAGGCAGCGTGTAAATTTACGGGCTGGTCGTAACCTACATGTTGCCCACCTGACTGGAAGGTTTATCTGTCTACAGTTACTACAACTAACATTGTTGTGAAGGAAAGTTACCAAGTCATTTACCTGCAACATGCATTATTCAGTAAATACATTTTGAATCGGTTTATCTCACTGCATGTGCAGTAGCAGTAATTGTTGGTAAAGAATAAAACGCTGATCGGAGCTGACCGCTGACACGCGCTGATCTGCGAAAAAATACACAGATGCGCGTAAAGAGGATAAAATCAATCCAAACCGAGTATGTGGAACTTAAAAAGAGTATAAGATTTCTTAATTTACTTTAGTTCAATAAGAGTAAGACGGGTATAAGGTTTTTTTAAGTACAGTTTGATTACAGTTTTTAACAAAATCGAGTATGTGGGACTCAAGAAGAGTGTTAGGTTTAGTTAAATATAGATCAGCGCTGATCAGCGTTTTATTCTTACTCGTAATTGTGTATTAATTGAATCAGTTTACATTATCAAAGAGAAGAAAAATACAACGCATGGTGCTATTTTGTGAATTTTTAAAAGGAGTTTGTTGCAAGATACTGATCACTTTGTAACATTCCATTTTGTGTTTCAAGTTTACAACTTATAAAATATCAATCTTTAAGTCTCATTCACATAAGCATTTAGTTTTAAGGTTTACATTTAAGAATTCATGTATCCGCATCCACATTTTTACCTTCTAGCACTAAATTTGAATGACTCCAATTTTTAAGTTTATTATTATCACTTACTCAAGCAATTAATCATGTGAATGTTTTATGTTTCTTAAACTAAATGCTTATGTGAACGAGTCTTCATCCATAAATTTAGAAAAGTTTTAAAAATTGACAGAATAGCACCACAAACAAGTCGATATCACTTATTGTCGATTCATTTCAAAATTACAGACACATAATATCAAACAATTTACCAATTTAATAATAGATGTTACACAATATATATTAAAATAAATTGTAAATAGTAATCCACTAATTGTAAAATTATTTAAACCCATAATAAATAAAATTTACCGCTTACTGTTTTTCCTTTTCTTTGTTTTCCGCGTCTTTCTTCTCTTGTTGCTGCTGTAGCTGCGCTGGTAGAGCTTTCAAGATGGCGTGGACTTCTTCTGCGACGGCCATTAACACGAATTCAAACTGCTGCTTAGTTGCTACCATGGCTGGACGTTGATCTCGAATATGTTCCAAAGTAGCGGCGATGTCAATCTCTTTCGCTCCCTTCGCCATTCGATTTAAGACCATGTCAATCAAACAATACGTTCCTGTTCGTCCGGCTCCATCACTACAAAAGTTTGTTGTATTTATGTGCTGCAATGTTTGTAATCTAAAGAATTGTTACCTGCAATGGACTGCGATTGGACATGATCTGCCTCGGTATGATTTGTTTACTTTTCTGAAAAAATAAACAACAATAAGTGAAATGGTAGGTATACCAACTCAGGATTAAATTAATTTAACTGCGAAAATCTTTCCATACACAACACACAACCATGAGTGCTCGTGAGTTGACCGCACACATATCTATACCAATGACTCACTAACTCACTTAATGTGAGACAAGTTGGTTAAAAGGCTGACAGATTAAAAATGTCACAAAGAAAAGATCTCACAAGGTGTAAGGTGTTTATTTAAGTGCCACATCATAGAGATTCAATTAATTTGTTTAAGTCTTCCTAGCTCGTACTTGTTTATTTATGTCATGGATACGAGGTACGTTATATACTACATTATGCCCTAGGGCATTACGAAATTACTATGGCAATATTGACACCATCACAAACTTATTTCTTCGGAAAATAAATAGTGTATGCACCACGAGCTTTAATGATGTTAATAGCCCTCGGGCGATTTACAGATCCTCGGGCCAGAGGCCCTCGGGCTTATAAACATGTCGCCGTCGGATGAGCGTAAACATCATCATGATGCCCTATAAGTAATTATTTGCATTATTTTGAAGTAAATTTAATTTAATCATATTAAAAATACTAATTGACACAGTGATTCCAAAAATGTGTACTTTATGTAAAGCGCAATTTATTAATTTTGCGAATAAGTTGTGAAACAACCTGACCAATGACACATAATCTGTGAGACTGTCACACTCAAGTTGAGTGAAAGGCGTGATAGATTATATGTATGTTGTAAAGTGACCAACTGTGGTTCTGACCTGGCAACTCAGGTTTTAATCCAATCCCCTGTAATGAGCTCCATAATATAAATAAAATCGATTACAATGAGTCACAATATGAGAGGCTGCCACAGCCAAGTTGAGTAAAAGTAAAAGGCATGGTAGATATGAATGATGACTTTTGCTGTGTATGTTTACTGCTAAATTAGACAATCAATGAAAAATCTATTAAAGTAAAAGAATCTTACCGGCGGAATTCAAGCAAAGCTTTGGTAGAAGTAGGAATTCCATTATCTGGCCAGGACAAGAAATGGAATTGCGTCACAGTCCTAGTCTCTCCAGTCTTCACATTCTTCAAATAAAAACTCCTCACCAAGTAATCATCACACCAGATGTGCTCGCTCACCAAATGAACCTGAAATAGTTTATTTTAATGAAATCGTACAATAATGAGTAACTTTAGCTCCGTAAAATCATAGTAAAATGTACAATTTTAGCTCCGCATATTTCGACTAACCAGAGCGCCTGTGCACTCAATCACTAACGAGAATTGGCCAGAAAATCAGCTATTTGTGTAAAGATATTTTTTATTACTCACGTGGATATTTTTCTCGACATGCGCCTTGAAAAATAATATTCCACATTCGTAATAAAATCCTTCTTTACAACCTAGGTAGGTATATAAATATTTTATACCTAGACCGAGGGCTTGAAAATACTCGGGGACACTAAACACATTTCGCAGACGAATTAAACACATTTTTTTCCCCGCAATAATGCGAGAAATAGACTTTCCGCCACTCTAAATGAGTGCGGGAAATAGCCAACTCTGGCACTAGTGCGGGAAATTAAATTTTTTGTTTTATTTAATTATTGTGTCATGTAAGCAACCGTCATGATGCTTACACAATATAAAGATAAACTATGCAAAACCACCCAAGTATATAAACTGTCCAAAACTTATTTTTAATATAATTTTAAATATAATGTTTTTGAGGACGATTGCAGAAAAGTCTTGTTTGTAACACATGCGGAAAACGTGATTCTGAAACTCAATGCAAATTTCGAAACTCGCTGCACTTGCGTCATAAAACTTGCATTCGTTTCAGAATCACTCATTTCCCACACTTGTTACAAAAATAACTATTGTGCAATGCATATAATAAAAAACACACATTTTATTTTTTGTAACAACTGTCAAAAATATTTGACACTGACTTCGCACTCATTACTAATATGATGATGATTAATTCGCAGTCTGAATTGCGGACGTCAATGTCAACTTTTTTCACAGTTGCGCAAAGTGCGCAAAAGCATCGCTTTTACTTTTTACTAACAGTTCAACTAATGCCTGTGGCACACCGGCCGAGGAGCATCGAGGACCATCGAGTAACTCCTCGATGAAACGATAGAACGCACCCCGTCCTCGACGAAAAATAGGGGCGCCGCTATTTTCATCGAGTTGTTCCTCGATGAAACGAATGTATCTCATTTCAGACGTATCTTTGGATTTGATTTCGCGCAAAACTTTGATGTATTTGTCACCAATTAAATAGAAATCCATCGCGGACGGGTGCGTTCTTTCGTTTCATCGAGGAGTTACTCGATGGTCCTCGATGCTCCTCGACCGGTGTGCCACAGGCATAAGAAAAGTGTAAGTTCTACCTCGTATATGTGGTAGACTTCAGAACCTTCCTCTGGCCAGTACCGGTGACACATCGCGTTACCATTTTCCGTGAGCCGAGTCAGCATTACCATGACAACGGAGCCTTGTTCCCAAACCATTTGCCAGAAATCGGGAGCCGTGTGTGGTAGCGGTCCTTGCGTTGCTATGTAGGCTGGGTTGCGAGGATCGTGGTCCGTCTTCAACAATAAAAATATACAAAAAGTGGACATGTTTTTTAAAAGTTAAATAACTGAGTACTAATGTGATCAACTGGGGTTCTGACAATTTAAAAGGGCGTCAAATGGATTAAAATTTGAACTTGTCGTAACAATCAAAGTATGCTGTCTAGAGGTGACACTAGATTTCTGTTTAAAACATTTTTCATCAGAATGTGATATCAATATTTAGCCAATTTTCAGGAAAAAACGATTAAAATATCTTCAATTTGAGAGATTATGGCAAAAATTTTAATAGCACCTTTCTAAAAACTTAACACAAATGAGTACGATAAATATGTATGTATGTGCGTTAAATAATAACATATCGGTATAACATTCATAGACCTGAATTCTATAACTTTTATAGATTTTGAATATAATTGAAAACATAGTTTGGCACTTACAATACTAGAAGCGTTGATGTAATCAGATCCAGATATATTAGTCAAATCGTTCAGAACAACTCTAGCATGATCGTAAGGAAGAATTTCCATGTACCGATTTTTCTTGGCATTATCTGGTTTCAAAGCAACTGTAGTTGCACATGGTTCAGCTTCATATGCGCATAAAGCAACCCATTCTTGATCCAAACGATCCTTGTTCTTCAGATGATCTTCCATATAAGTCTACCAAGCAAACAAACAATTAAAGATTTAATATATTTTACCTATACTATACTAGGTGGCGGGGTGGCGCAAAAGTAATCACCCTAAAAGGTTGATGCTTTCATTTTTGCAGTTGGCGTCTCATGTCTTCGCGACTTTGACATTAGTGATTAGTGAAGTAAACACATAGTCGAACCATAAATAGCTATACTCCTCAAAAACGAGAAATAATAATTGTGTCAAAATGTTTCTGAAAAAAATTGGTCGGTGGTTTTGGCTCAACATAAATTTCGTCACTGATTCCCGGTCGTGTGGCATTAACTAGGCAAACACTGCGGCGTTTAGACGCTACTCCGAGGAGCCTGGCTCAATACGGGACATTAGCAGACGTGACTGGCCCCAGTTCAGCCGTTTGGTCAAAAATATCGCTGCTGTGGTAACACTGTTATGTATGTATATGTTATAATTGATGTAACAGATTACTTATTTTGTATTCTGTGATGTTGAAGTAAGGTTTTCAAGGTTACCACTACGTGTTATTATGAACGATAGCATAGAAACGCCTACAGTTCAACATAATACAGAATAAGTAATCGGTTCTTTACATCCATTATAAATCAAGCCTTACTGTGACTGGTGCATAGATAAAATAAAGGACTGGTGAGCGCTAAAGAAGCATGATGAACGACTTCTGCCGCAAATTGACGAATTGGGTTTGGAGAACATGTGGTTCCTGCAGGACGGTGCAACCGCACACACAGTACGAATGATAGTGGTCATTCTGAATTACCAATTACCGATATGATCTTCGCGACGTAATGGGAAAAAATTTATATGTTAAAGCAAACATAATCAACAAAGTTACTGCCTTAGGAAATCGGGTGATTACTTTTGCGTTACCGTGTAGAACAATAATTACCAAAACCATATGTCCAGTTGAGATGTCCATATTAGTAAGAGTTGGTTCTTCACTCCTGTAGAAATAAGATATATTAGTAAGGGTTATACTTTAAACCTTATTCACACCGTATTCCTTGAAGATTATTTAATTTAAAAAAATAATTATGGTGAGAATTGCCGGTCAAATAGCAGCAGTGCCGCTAAATTATCTTCAATAAGTTTTGGAAAAGAATAATTTCTAATTCATAGATAGCATCAAAAGTGAATTTTTATTTTTCAGGATTCAGAATCCTCAAGGGATCCATGTGTGAACAGGGCTTAAGAACAGACAGTTAAATCTAAATCATAAAGTAAGCCATAAACATAGATCAAACTGCAACATTCAACAAACCAGGTATATCTAGAAAGAATCTAATCTAATACTAATAGGGGAACTACAAGAAAGAAATACAAATCTTACCAAGAACTAGTACTTGACCTGCTAGAAGGACTGTGCTGAGATCCTTCCGATTCTCTGGATAAAGATGTTATCCTTCCATGGACACCTTCCGATTTCTCAGTTGGTTGTTGTTGACCTTTGGTTGCCATTCTAGCTCGACATAAATCCTTAAACACGCGTGATAAATAAAAATAAAGTAATCTATACTAATAAAACAATAAAAATATTTACCTGATAATCCTTGCTGGCTTCCGTATCAGGATGAGTTAAATTTTGAAGTTTCTTGCGCGACAATATCTGGCTACGAATTAGTAGAAGAACAATTACTGCCAAAAGAAGAGTTCCTAGTATTCCGCATAGTATGATGATCATTAAATACATTTGGGCTACCGAATGGTTTTCAATGCTGAGAATGGCCGGCATTTTTGTCTAAAAGTAAACTTATCATCTTTTGACAATTCACATAATTGATAACTTACCTTGTCTCCAACTCCAGCAGATATAATTTCAACTCCCAATTCTTCCTTCACATGATCTTTTATTAATTCTAAAAAAGAATATAATACATTCGGTGAGAGTTTAAGGCGCATCTCTTCCTATCAAATATACTAAAAAGGCGAGTTTTATATATTTTTTACAGTCAATTGGTAAATTTTAAAAAAATCTCTCTATAGCCGTCTTTTGACTAATGTACATTATCGTTTATATAAGACAAAATTTTATTTATTATTAATTTTATAAGAAATTTGCACTGATAGCTGTGAAAAATAATATTTTTGACGTTTGTGCACGTTATGTTTAAAAAGTTCTATTGGTCAAAAGCCCCAAACAAGAAGTTTTATTGGTCATAGAGTCAAATAAATAATAAAAAAAACTCACTAGTGAATAATGAAGCACATTACTCACTGCAAACAGTTGTATAATAAATGTATTATTCAATAGTCGTGGATAAAAAGTTAGTTAAAGTAATGAAATTTGTATATTACCAATTCGACTGGCAACTTCTGTCGCATTTAATCCTTGTTTATTTGGTTCCACTCGGAAAGTGACCTCGTTTCTTCCAACCCTACAAAATAAACCGAGATTAAATTAACGTTTAATGGAATAAATTTAACTGAATACGTACCTGGGATGTGTTAATGTTCTAGGATCCAACTTGAGCATTTTAGAAATGCTCAACATTATGTCACTGCCCTCTTTCCATGTTCGAATCCTGTGGAACAAAGTAAAATGTATTGGGCTGTATTATGTACAGTATTTTAATTTATCTGAATTTCCCATGATAAGGACTTTATCGGTTACTTCCTGCTAATTAAAGAAATAATGTAGGTAATTATTATCTACCACAAACATGTAATATATTAAACCAAACACTTATTATTAATATTTGAGGGAATAACCATATTTTATTTTACTATTATAATACACATATAGTCAAAAAATTGTACGGGTATATTTTATATCAAATTAAAACAGTTTTTGAAATATTTTAATACATGTAATACGTTAATAAATAAATGAATGAGTGATTCAACAGCGACAAATATTTTGATATGCAATAAAATATTTAGTAATTAGTAATATTACTTTTAACGTTGTTTATAAATATCGATTAATATTGATTAACATAATTATTGTTAATTATTATATCTGCTGGTGTGTCATAATGACAATTTTATAAGCCTCAATTTGAATAATGGCGTTTATTATAATACAAAAGACAGTCATTGATTTTATAATCTTTTTTTTAATACAAAATTATTTTTTATTTGATTGATTTTCGCCAGCAAATAAAATTTGTGTATGGAATACGGATCGTAACAAATCATTAAGTTATATGTCGTTTTAACAAACTCGGCTTCGACTCTTCTTCGCGATTAGTAGCATATTGATTGATGTTATAAGTTATAGCATAAAATATACAGAATGTCACACAACTTCAGTATACAAATTAAATGGTAGATACTACATGACACATGACATACTTATCTCGAATCAAAAATATTTTTTTCAAAATTCGTAAAATAAATTGCACTGTAAATGACGTACACATTTCTAGAGCCACTGTTTCAATTAGTATTTTTAATAAGATTAAACTAAATGAAAATAAAAGTAATATAAGCAATCGCTTTACCTAATGTTGTATAAACAAACAAATTTATTAGATTTTTTAAAAATTCTTTTTGATTCGTGATCAGTATGTCATGTAGTATCTGCCATTTAATTTTTATCCTGAAGTTGTGAAACATCCTGTATAAATATATTTAAAAAAAATTAGACGCGCGACTTTTTTGTACCATAAAAAAGACAAATTGAAAAAGTTACCTACCCATCTTTGACTCCGATATAAACATAATCCGTATCTACGGCGAATTGTTGTTCAGCAGGATTAGGATGACCAGCAGCACCTCTTGGTTCCTTCTTCACAACGGTGTTAATGACGTCATCAGTTTTAATTTTAGGTTTTTCCGCTTCCTTTTTCGGCCGTTCAGTTGTTAGTATGGTATGTTCATCAAATGGTGGTCCCGGTTTCTTTACATCCAATCTTTCCGGCCTTTTAAACCCCCAATCATACTCATCCAAAAATTTATTGATATCCTGTTTTAGTAACTGATCCGAATCTGATTTTAAGTCCCCCGTAATTTGTGAATCAGGTACGTAGACGACCCCCCCTTCTGTAAACACCCCTGCTTTGCTTTCTGGTCCGCCATTTTGCGGATTAAAATTTATTCTTCTTAGAAACCCCGGAATATCGTAATCAACAATTGGTTTTTCTTTCAGTTCTGGAAGTTCATTTGGATATTGATATCTTTGCTGTTCCAACTCTCGAAAAATCTCATGATGAGGGAGATTTTCACCACTGCCTGACTCGTCATGCAGAAACTCTGGATCATTTTCTTCGATGTAAACTCGAGATTCGTACAAATCTGTGTCTGTGTTATCAAGAAGAGGCATTTCGTCCTTAGATTCCCAACCAGATCGAAATTTATCAGGTGTGTTGTACTTTCGAGTGAACCTAGACCCCAAATGGTTTTTTAATTCGACATCTCTTTCTCGAACCCATCCTCCAATAATATCTTCAAGTTCTTTGTCACGTTGAGCGTTTTCATAATCTTCCAAGAAATTTTGCATCAAAGATCTTAATTCGTTAGCATTTTCTGGTCGCATAAGGTAGTCAATTTCTTCTGGAGTAAGTTTTAAAGTGTTTAAAAAAACGATGAACGGCAGATATTCTTCAAGCTCTTGAAGGTTTTCTTCGGGAGACTCCGGGACTAAATTGTTTTCTGGTTCTTCGGGACTGTAGTTTTCTTGCGGAGGAAGAAATTGAAGGTTATTTTCAGGGTTGTATTTTTCTGGAAGATATTCGTACGGATCTAAAGATCGTCGGTGCATGGCTGGTGCCCAAGATTTTTTGATCAGTTCTGGATAAACCATTCTGTCCATTGGTTGTCCATAGTCCATGTTGTCAACTCCGTTACTGACAGGGATAATTTCTTGATCGGATTCGATTCCTTCCATAACGTGAGGGAAGTAAACTTCGTCCGCAAAGTCAGCGTTAGGACCGTTCGAACTTGGAGTGAACTTGACATATGCCATGTCTTTTGGATCGATCTAAGAAACCAGCAATGAAAAAATAATCAAAGACATCACAAGTTATTTTACCTCGTCGCTTTCTATTGATTTCAACGCTCCTTCTAAGTCTTGGTCCATTAGATGACTGCACACGGTGTTGTCAAACTCGATACTGAAATATTAACCACGTATTTTGTTGCATAGTTGTGTGTTTCATTCATCTTGGGTTTATTAAATTAATTATAAAGTTACTTCATTACTCATTAGGGAAGTTTATTAACGTTGCGTTTAATGAAAATTTTCATTAACTAACGTTATGTTTCTCAGTATTAAATGCGGAAATATTTGAATTATGTAGTTATTAAAATTATAAAATTTGAGAACGACTGCTACAAGTTGAAAGGAACTTTGCAGGCCAGGTGCACACATTTAATTTTATACAGGTTGTTTCATGCATATATTTTAATAACATAATACTCAACTTAGGTACTACTCATGGAGCAGGAAGTTTTTTCTATTTTGATTTTCAGTTTTAATGGGCAACTGTTTTCATCGGACCTTTGTAAATTTATTAAAATTCTAACACTACGAGTACTTCTTGTTATTGTTTAATTAATTAATAGTTAGTAAGATATCCAGTGTTACCAAAAATGTACTCCTTGCGAAAATGGCCTTAATTTAAAAATTTAAAAAATTCTTTTTCTTCCATGATCAGTTAGTTAATTACTATACTATATGTCATTCAAATACAGCGTTTCAAAATAAAAGAGCCAAAAATTTTTAAGGTAGGTACTATACGAGTAGGTATATTGATTAATATCTTCTGATTCTCAAACAAAAAGGTTTTATGAAAATTCGAAAAATTTATGATAAGGTTCTTCAAATGAACATTTTTAGTGCGACTTGAAAAAAATCTTTAACATAAATTATAATGAATTATTTAATCACCTAACATCTTCTGGTTTTCTACGATATTTAAATTAAACTAATCTATTTGTTATTGTATATTAGTTACGTGATTAAATAATTCATATAGGTAGGTATCTTTAATTTAAAAAAAATTGTTTGAGAATCGGCAATCGGGTCATATAAATGTATATGTCGCAGGATAGTTATAAAATCAGTCGTTTTATAAAACGCTTAGTATTTTTCTAAATGACTCTCGGCATATGATGTCATATAATTTTATTACAGAAACTCTGAACTGAACTAAATAAAAAACCCAATACCCTACTTAAATTTCACAGACTCGGTTTCGGTCGGTAGGCACTCTGATTGCACTAAATTAAATTTAAAAATCCAATACCCTTCTTGAGTCTTAAATACTTGGACTGATTGAACTCCAATACTTCGTTTTGGTTGATTAAACTGAACTAAATAAAGAACCTAATATATCCTTCTTGAGTAAAATAAAATGATGTGACATTGTGTTTTATAATATGTCTGCGTGCCTAGGCTTTTTATAAAAGAGCCTAATTTTACAATCTGCCTACGACATTAAGTCTATTATACTCTCAAAGATTTTGATCTATTTTTTAACAACCTGTATAATGCACCATGTGTAAATTTAAAGTATGAGAACAACTTTTAAGCTCTGTGCGCATGAGGATTCTTTGAAGATTCTACCAAGATTCTGAATCCTGGAAAAGAAGAAGTTTTTTCTTTCTAGTGAGAATTATCTGTTAAATTGCGGTGCCGCTAAATTGAATCTTCAATGAGGCTTAAAAAGGAGAATTTATAATTTACTGATTGCTTCAAAACCATGTAATTATTACTAGAAAGAAGAAAACTTCTTCTTTTCCAGGATTCAGAATCTTGGTAGAATCTTCAAAGAATCCTCGTGCGAACAGGTCTTTAGGCTGAATTCACAATGTGCGTAAGCATAAGCATAAGCGAACATACTAACAGATACGTAGACTTGAACTTTATTCAACTTTATGTTTTTCGCATCTGTAGGTAAGATTTATGTCATTTTGGAGTCACATAGTTCAAAAATATAATTGTAATTTAACATTTAAAAAATGATTTTTATGTTTACGTTCATTGTGAATTAGAACTTACAATAAATTTACAAGCTAAGTTATATTTTATTGGCGAATTTTTTATTTTGACTTACTCTTGTTTGGCGGCGTACAACAACGCCTGCAGCTCGCACTGGGTATAAGCGTGACTCCATCGATATCCTAGAGCAAACAGTCGGCCCATCTCGCGTTCGAAAGTGTGCAAAGTTTCCCTGTCCAGCTCATATCTGCACAAAAAATAACAACCGTTAAATAATATATGTAGTAGAGGTACTCGCTGTCACATCCATATGCTTGGTAAAAAGGTTCTTGTGTTAGAGGCGAGTGTGTCATTTTAAAATTGTAGCAAATGAGTTGTATGTATGTTTGTTTTTCTTTCAAAAATAGTTGCAATTTGGTAAAGACTAATCACATACGTTTATTAGCGGTTCTTATAATTATTAATAAAGTTATACAAGCAGGGGCGGAGTGGAACTTAAATGTTTATCGGGCTTTACGCTTTAAAACAATCGCGGCTCCAATAATTGTACAGGCCCTGACATTAGAAAATCGCAGGGGAAAAGTTTTTTGGATTCAAGGCCATACGCTAACTATTTATACGGAGACTTATTAAATTTTGCAAGAATTTGTGCAAAGTTTGTTCTCTCGGACTCTCAAACGGTCCAATATTGGGCCGGACCACTGTGCTAAAAAATTCTGATATGGAAAGTACAAGACTTCCCGCCATACTATCTACCCTTTTTACTATACTATAAGTACTACGGTACTACTAACAAATATATTTTAGTCATTTTATGTAAACTGCATAGAAGAAGATATAGACGATGTGTCACTATTGTCACTGTCACTATCATATTTAATTAAATTTTACGTAGTGACAAGACAAATATTAAACAATCATGGACTTCAAGATACTGAATACTGAAGTTTCATACTCTAAATTATAAACAATGATTTAATTTCTAAATTGTACAATGCAAAGAAATTTTTTAAAATACTAACAATTATTGTAGAATTTAAAATAGAAAATATTGTGATAAATTAATTAATTATCGAAATATTTAAGCAACATTCTACTTCCGGTTTGGGGATTGCTTCAAAAAAGTAACTGGGTTCTTAAAAGATTCGTATTAAAACTTTAAATATAAAATTTGGTTGTTAAATGTTGATATTTTTTCACAGACATCATTTAGAAAAAGTTGAATTAGTATTCTAGGGATCCTAAAACGAGCTTATTCACTAAAAACACAATCGAAAATTTTATCCCGACACAATACATCTCCTTACAAAATATAAGGTGGGAGTTAAAGAGGATGTCACTGAGATCGGTAACATTATTATTATACCTGTTAAATTATAGAAATGTTCATATTATTTCATTTCGTGGTATATCATGGGCAAAGTAAGCGGACTAGTCATTAATTTGAATTAATTATTTCGCATCGATCATTCCAAAATATGACTCAAAAATGTCAAACTGCGCAGTAAACAAATTTTACTGCAATAACAACTAGCATATTAATGTGTATAATTTTAGCAGGCTTTTTCATTCATTAATAATTTACATAATTACGCCTACACTTGAATACGTCACCAATTATTACAATATACCATTGACAAATTCAAAATATTATTCAATAACCGTCAAGCTCTCAATTTAATTCCATCCAATTAATAATCACGAACTGCCAAAAATACTCAATCCGATAGACGAATCAATATTTCCCGCCAGGGCCGTTGCGTGGCATGGAGCGGAGGAGCGACCGCTCCAGGCGCCTTATGAAAAAGGCGCCAAAATGTAAATTGAAAAAAGTAATTTGTTTTACTATACCTAACAATAAATTCCTAGTTTCAAAATTAACATTAAGTTAAAAAGTAATACATTGTCACACTTACGTTCCAATAATTCATTATGTTTTCTTAAAATTATAGTACGTAGCACTGTTGTAAGAATATCAGGTATAACAACTGTTTTCCACAAATTAAATGTATAGTTAACAGAATGTACCAGTATCTAAATAAACTGTGTTCTGAAAAGTTGTTTGTAGTTACACGAGTAAAAGACTAAAATATATCACGGTTTATAAATCAGTAAGTGTTTCTGTGACTGTTACTACGACTACAGTGAATAATTTTTGTATATGTGTAATACCTACATATAAGCATATTTGTTATAAAAGTGTAAGTACCTACGATAAATAGAAAATTTAGTTTTTTTGTAATAATATCTTTGAGAATGAATGAATGATATAATGTTTAATAGAGCGAGAGAAGTGCCACTATTATCTGGTTACATTACATTTATAATTACCTAAACAAGAGTAAAACATGTGTAGTTTTTCATAACCGAAAGTTCAAATTTGAGATACCAATTTTACTTTGAATGGGCTGAAGAAAAAATTTTGCGCATGAAATAGGAAAAAAACAGTAAGCTTCACATCCCTTAAAAAGTGTAACTTTTAATTATAAGGCATTTGACCTGGAATGAAAAAAAGATTGCCTGCGGCGCATTTTTTAACTCTATATTCATTAAAATTTCTTCAAATTTGACCTCCTCCCCCAAAACGAAATTCTAGATCCGCGCCTGAGAGGGGAGGTGTAGGGCGCCAAAAAATATTTTTGCTCCAGGCGCCAAAATACCACGCAACGGCCCTGTTTCCCGCCATCTATATGTATAGTCATTGTGTGACAATCCACAATCTGTCTGTTCTAGTCGCTTAGTCTTTATTCGGTGAACAGTAGAACACGAGACAGAGTATACCAGAACAAAGAGTAGAACAACGAAACAGGAGGATGAAGAGGGAGCATTAGGCAACCCGGGGGTGGATGTGGGGGCGGAAAGCGTGTATTTATAGCCCGCGGTGCGTGGGAAGCCTCTCCTGCACCATTTCCGCCGCCACTGTACGCCTACGCTGCTGGCGAAGTTGAAGCGTTGAAGGTAGCTACGTTTTGTTCGAAATGGTGATTTAAAGCTTGCGTATGAAGTGGTGTTGAAATAATTGGATTATTTTGTTGAAGTTTTTCGAACAATGATTGTATATACTAAAGGATGACACATTGACAGCCAATGAATTGTCAAAATGTTCATGTAAACAAAACAATGAAAAATTAACGGAATAATTATTTACCTACCAAATGCAGGAAGATTTTTATCCCACACATGAGCGGTTTTTTTCATTTACGCGAATGCTGGGATGGTGTCTTCTCGCAAGAGATTTGTACAATGTTTTTTGTAACGAATAAAACTATAATCAAATACATTCACGTTGTAGTTATAGTCCGATCATTAAATTTGAGAATACGATGTTTTTTTCTACTCACTACTACCGACAGATGGCGCGCTGCTAACAAATTTTATATTTAAATATTGGCGGTTTTCAGTGGTCTTCATTAACTACAATTCCGGGAAGTAACACTTTATAAACTAAATATTATTATTTTTAAGATGATTTTACTCTGAAATGTCTAGAAAAGCCAATGTTCTTTGCATTTTTCCTGATTGACTACACTGGGAAATTGACATTTCCGATTGTCAATAAATTGCGTGTTTAATATGTCATTTCCTAGGTGATGAGTACAAAAAATATTTTTAACAATTGAAACACGAAGTATAAAATATGACAGGAATGAACACTAGGGCGGATGAAGTGTGGCCTTCGTGTTTAGTGAGATAGAAAATACGGGCCAGCTCGGAGCATGCATTCTATGCAATCTATGACGATCAACAACCAACGGTGACGATGGTAACGCACGGGCCCAGAGCGATCATTCTCTCTCGCACAGGGTAAACAAAAATGCCACGAACGACGAATCTACAGTATTGCTAAGGCTAAGATACGCAGTGTCGTCTCTTGTGTTCATATTCGTAAATTGAAATAATAGGAAACGTGCATTTCCTGAAGATGGCTCGTCGATCGATTTTATTTCGCGCTAAAAGTGGCCGAATTTTGAATTTATTTCGTTACAACTCAAATTCGCAAATTGTCATCTAATTATTTTGAATACGTTTTCAAGGGATGAATTCAATAAATTCGATTATAAATAATTGTAAACGTGCAATATACAGTACCGGATTATGCAAGAAAAAATTGTAAAAATATCTCCAAAATATGTATGCAATATGCAGTAATTCAGGACAAAATATGCGTCTTATTTATGTGACTGAAAATAATGCGTAATTTTCTTTAATAATAATAATAATATGCCAGTAGGGCAAAAGATTAAAAATATATTATTTACATTTTATTATTTACTCAACTTGGTTGTGGTGTTACAGTCTCACATATTGTAAGTCATCGGTATTATGTAGGTAGATAATATTATACTGTCACTGGTTGTGCGGTTACATGATTGTTTCTGGAGAGCACACCACACACCACAGGCGAGATTTTTGTGCATTTAAAGTTAAGTATCTGACTAGATTCGAACCTGGGTAATGAAGTAATAAAAATGGGAACGGAATATAGATTCTAACAATGAACAGAAACAAATTATCTATTTTAAAAATATACTTAGTTATATTTTCATTTTCTATTTCAACAGCAACTATTATATTATATTTGGTATAGAAAAAGTCGACATGTGCAGTTAGGAGTACATTATGAATAATTTATTACGACACGAGTACATTTGATAGTGCAATACTTTAAGTACTACAATAGTGTATTTGACATTATCGATTTAAACTGTGAATGCATTAAAGTCTATTGAATCAATGTCAATTTGTCAATTACAATTGGAAACTTGTTAATGTTAACGGACTATAACACAATAGAATTCATTACAACCACAGTACAATTTTATACTTACGTATGTTCATTTCATCAATTTCAATTTCAATTTCCATTTTAGATTTAAATTCAAATTGACAACAATAGTGTGATTAACAATAACGATGTTTAATCGTACAATAGTATTTTATTTAATCATTATTATTAATGATTTAGAAATAGGTACAATTTAAAATAATTTATGTTTTTATTTTTGTGGAATATATATCTTTATATCTACCAACCTACTGTTGCAGGAAATATGTAAATTATTATAAAAGAGCTAAAAATAGTACTGGAGCTTAGTTGGAATTCCAACCCTTGTCAAAAGAACAAAAGGTTGCTTGTGAGACTGCATTTACGTAAATGATTACATACTTTTATACTTCTCGTATTTCATTTAGAATTTTTCAGGCTTTTATTTGTGAAGCATTATGAAACTTGGTAAGCGTACATATATACACATAACATTATATACCTATATACATACATAATAATCTATTACGTCTTTTATCCAACTTAGGTGTGGCAGTCATCGGTAAATAAGTACCTATATAATAATTATAGTAGATAGTACAACACAAGGAAGATTTTTTTGCAGTTAAACTGAAATTTTTATTCAAACCTGAGTAGGACTGCGAAAAAACATCGATCTGATCGAAAGATCGATCAATGATCACAGGTAATCATTTAATCGATCAATCTATAAGATTAATTTTTTGATTGATCGGATTTGGATGACTGATCAGATTTGATTGATTGTTTGGATTTGGATGATAATAATAATAAATATAATTAATTTTGACGCAAAAAAATCTAGTGATATTTTTCTCGTATTTACACAGTGTAAATATGGCTCAGCAACAAGGAGACAATTTCAAATCGCTCCTCCTAGTTTTTAAATCAAGTATAATCTGATAGATTTTATATTAAATATAATTTTTGCACAGTTTCTACATCAACAAAATTTTAAGAATTGGTAGAACAAGAATGCATTATAAAATACAAAAATGGCAATAAACGAATAAAATAGTATTTCTGTTTCCATTTTTATGAAGTTCACTCTGCACTATTTTCTATTTAGAATGTGACATTTAAACATTTTTCATTTCTGCGAAATGTACATAATTTATGACTTCCATGCAAGGTTCGCTTATTTCAATTTTATTTCCCTATGAACATTTCACTAAAAAATAAAACATAAAATTTTTAGTATAGGTGACATTAGAACTGAAAAACTACTAACCTTTTTTATACACGTGGTAAGTTCTTATTTCTGTTTTTATTTGTATTATAAATGTGCATTACGTCGTCGTATTATCTTAAAAATCTAATATTATTTATGTTCTTTGGTTGACACTGACACTTTGCTACCTTTGCTACATATTTATAGAAATTTTTTAACTAAAACACTGCCAACTGTAAAATTTAAAAAATAAATTTCTAGATTTTATAAACAAATTCATTTTGATATTGACCTTAACCTTACTGATATTTATGATAATTATGTCAAAAATGTAATTTTCATTCAAATGACCTTTCTGTACAGCATATTAAAATTTCATGTTATCTTTATAATTATTAGAGGTGTCTGAATTTCCTGTATTTTGTGTTTTTAGTCAGTCTACAGGGTAGAACTGGACAAAATACTCTATAAATTTACTTACGCATCAATTAAAAAAGAATTTTAAATACAAATACTAAATACTTACATTTTTTGAAAAGTATTTAAAATTTCAAATACTCTAGAAAAGAAACCTATTCAAATATTTTTTCAAAATGTGTTTGTAAAAGTTTTAAACAAAAATAAGGTAAATAATAATTTTGTCGAATATTCTTTAAGTACTGAATTTAAATTTAATTATTTAGTGTTTTATGAGCATTATCAGCTGAATTTAAAGGCTCGGCTTGCGCCTCGTCATCAAATAGATTTGTCCAATTATTAACTATTATATAAATAATTAATTTCCTCGTATGAACGGCATTTACAAGTTTTGATGACAGTTTCTATAGGACTTACGCTTGGAGAAAACTTATGAGGAAAAACTTGAAAGCATTAAATTGTAAAATCTTGAATCAAAGTGCGCTGCACGATTTTAACTTCCACAGAATATAATTTGTCATTTTGTTGAAATGTAAAGTACAAACTAATGACATACCTGTAGAGGTCTTCGTCTACCACGCTGCCGAATCCTGGTAAACATCTGCCGAACGCGTGATCTGAAATGTAATCACGAATTTTATTTCCACTCTTTAGTCTTCGTCTAAGTCTAAATCTTTCATTACTTTCATATTCAATTCTACATTGATTTTCTTTCTCCACGAATGTTTAAACTGATTTTCACAAAATGACGACGTTCAAATCTGATGGATTAGATCGAAACGTCAGATTTATATGAGAGTCTGAAACGTTTTGACATGACTTTAAAGTGGAAAAATAAAATCAAAATAGTTATTTGTATACGTAAACACAAATGTTTTTATCACGAATAAAAACAGATAATCATTTTGTTAAAATAAAATTAATGTTTACTAATCTACTAAATAATACAAAATGTATCTTAACTTTGAGTACACGCACATATGTAGCATTTTTTCACAAACATGGGTATCAAAATTGATTTTTTCCTCTTTACTATAAATTATTTGTTATAATTATGTTTAACAAAACAATAAACGCTGTAGAATTGCGTGCGACATCAATTGTTTTCTGGGCATGCTAAAATCAAGCACAAAACGTACTAACGTAGCGAGTGTTTTGTGGCCAGTGCAAGAATGGTAAAATTGTATTTCAACAAGGATTATATACTTAAAGTAGCAATTAACAGCTGTGCCTTTTTAAAATTTTAATTAAAAAATTCTACATGATTCGCTGAACGGTAAGTAAAGTACTTACCGTTCTGTTAATTTACTTTCATTTTGAATTTACCGTTTTGTTTAGCCGAGAAACCGGTAAAATCAACATACTGTCTTGGAGACAGGCATGGTAAGTTGATAAAAAAGACCAATTGTGGAAAAATTATATTGATTTTTAATAGTAATTATTATGCGATATCAGTGGCACTAAAAGTGTACCGTGTAAGTAAGCTATCCTTAATTTTTCGAATTTCTGAAAAATTATAATTGATTTATGATCAGCATATAAAACTGTAGAATGTACCCGTAACGTATGAGTTACTCAATAAAGGTACCCTGTATTGTGAATTATTTCGGTGCCTTTTTGTCTGTACTACTTCGCTGACGATTTCGAAAATACTCGAATAGGTATTATATTTAAACGATCTAAGTAAATTATATAATAAATCTACTTAGTAGCTAAACGCAATTATATTTTGAATCTTCTGAGTAAGTAAGGTAATTAATTTTCCAACAATGTTAGAAGCTTTATTGAATTATTTAAGTCATCAAATTAATCAAAGATAAAGAACATATCATTGACAAAAGGAGGAAGAATTAATATAATCTTCAATCTTTATTTTCTATTCATGACTGTACCAAAAATAGGTTAATATTTTGAGCCTAAAATATGAAAGGCCTTTAACCAACTTGGGTGTGGCAGCCTCACATACTGTGAGTCATCGATTTAGATATATATATTTTATCGTGTTATGTGTGGTTACCAGTCGTCTACCATTATGGCTGTTACAGTTAGTGGATAGTACACCACAGTAGATTTTTGTGCATCATGCTGGATTCGAACCAGAGTTATCAGAACATCAATCGGTCACATAACGCACTCGGCTATCCATCTCACGAAGTAAATTTATATTTTAATATTTCATTATGATTTTTAAAACAATTTTGAAATAAAGTTAAAAAGGTTAGTTAAGTTAAATAGAATCTGGGAAAGTCAAACGTTTTTATGTACCTTGAATATAAATATTTCCTTTTAATTAATTTTAAAAGCACGAAGTTAAGGAATAAAATAAAAATCTAATTTATAACTCTGCTACAATCGTAGAATCTAAAGAAGAACATAACCAACAGAGAAGTAAAATTAATTCAGACATCACTAGTACAAAACTCAGATTCCTTTTGCAACCCACGTGAAATTTTCTCTCTTCCACTTTGCTTTTAAATTTCCCTTTAGGAATTAGAATGACGTCTTCGTCTTCCTAATCTTAAATGTGACATCGCAAAAGAAAAGCTAAAACAATTTTAAGCTGATCAATACTTATCAGTCTTCCATTTAAATTAGATCTTACAAAAGAAAATAAGTCTTAAGTAAGTTTAAAAATATGGTAATTTATTTTGCTAGTAAGAAGATAATTAACTACGTTTTGTAATTAATTTTAAGTGCAAAAACTATGGAGATGAGTGAGTGAGTTAAAATAGAATATAATATGGCATTTTATTGAACGTTTGAAACTATAAAAAATAATGACTATGTTCGCGATCATAGAAAATAACAGTTTTTTTGCACAATTGGTCTTTTTTATAAAGTTACCATGCCTGTAGGCAGTATGTTGATCTTACCGATTGCTAGGCTAAACAAAACGGTAAGTAATTTACTTACCGTTCACTAAACGGTAAGTAAATTCAAACTGAACGGTAAGTAAATTTAATATTAATTACAAAGAGATTAAAAAAAGACCAATAGTGCAAAAATGATATAAGCATCACGAACGTTAAGGAATTACCGATGTCAGACAAAATTACAGCCTTTGCTTCGCTCTGTCTCTAAAACATTGTCTTCCATGGTAAACAAACTGTCCTTACCGTTCTTGATACTTAATCTATTAATTTTGGACTGGAGCAACTTTTTTGAAATATTTTAGAAAAGTCTGTGTTTTTAAATTAAAACTATATTCCGCGACACAAAGTAAGTACTCATTTCTTGTCAAAAGAATTTTATGTCCATGTTAGTAATTATGTTTTTGATACTTTTACTAAAGCATAAATCAAGTGAAAGCACTTTTAAAATAATTTTGAAAATAAACTGTTTTTTTACATTATTAGGTAAGCTTAATTCAGTACGCAATCACATGGAAGCGGCAAAGATGAAATCAGAATGAAGCGGCACGGTCATTATTAATTTATGATCACCTTGTATTTTATATTTGATGGAATAAATTTTGAATTCAATCATTAATTTGTAAATTTAGTATGTAAAATGTGGGTTCAAAAATCTTAATAATGTACGATAATTTGTAAACATAGTGCGCCATACATTTATTTTATTGATAAATATGGTCAGAATTTTAAAATAAATGTAACTACTTTTAACTAATTTTTTGATAGAATTAAATTATAACGAATTAATACAAATGTCGTCATCACAATATACAATACAGGATGTTCCACAACTTGGGACAAACAATTAAACGGTATAGAGGTTGGTGGAGGTGAAATGCGAACATAGAGAACATACATGACAATCGAACTTTCATGACAGGTATCTTGATATATTTTGTAATAGTGTCACAAAACGAATTAATGTGAATTTGTGTGGCAAAAAGAGTAATCAATAACAGAAATAATAATGAAATCTAAAAGTGCACGTAAACTTTCTCGTTCTGCTCGTACACATACATTATTATGCAAAGAAAATATTTTAATGAAAATAAAAATTTCAATTATATGACAGCTACTTTGACATTGACAGTACCTATTCCACGTATATCAAGATGCCTAGCATGATAACTCCATTGTCATATATTTCCTTATGTTCGCATTTCACCTCCACCAACCTGTACATATACTGTACGATACTACGACTTGCTGATCATGAAACAAAAAGATTTTTTTTAAATTCGCAAAAAAATTGCATCGTATTCAAGCAAACATTTTTTGCCACTGGTCGGTAGTTATTTTTAATAATTTTTTTCAAATCTTTTACAATGAAAGTAATTGTTTACATAATAATATCATAAATGTCAAATTATCAAATATATCATCAAAACAGTGATATTTAAAATGTACACACGTCAAGTAAACTACCCTTAACTTTGTGAATTTAAAAACATTCTTTTTGTTTCATGATCAGCACGTCGTACAGTAGGTATACCCTTTAATTTTTTGTCCTCAATTGTGGAACATCCTGTATAGTAAATCACCAACATCTCGTAAATGGAACAATAATTTATGGATATTTTTAAATAGAAATTAGCAGTAAAATACTCTATTATTATTATTATTTGTTTATTACTCACCGTCATAGCACCACTCATCTTCAATGCATAAACTCTCACTGAATAAACAACCTGAAACAAAACAACAACGTATAAATAAACATTAACAATACCAATATCAATAACAAGGCAGGTAAGTAAGTAAATAATATAACAAAATGCATAGGTAAACATAACTCTTAGATACGTTATTTTATGTGTATTTATTTAATAGTGAATATTCAACAAGAAATTTATTTTGATAATACACAATGCAATCAGCACGAATATCGTCTATTGTGAAACAAGCCACCTGGATTATCCCATACAGATTGTCAGACGTCACCAACTTACACATACAAATAATGTCATAGAGGATCTAAATAGATAGATACGGGTACGAAAATCGAATTACCCGTACGATGTACGAATTACAGAGTTTGAATGTAGGTGTACGTGTACGTATGTGTTTGTTTGTTGATAAGGGATTACTGTCACAGCAAATGGTCTACGGCAATTAGTTCGTTTTGAAATTGAATTATAGTGTAGTTCAAGTTGGCGAATGGTTCTAATACGTTATTGATTGCCAATATCTACAATTGTCATTTTAGTAGTAGGTAATGCTTTATTACCTCTCGCCTCATATTCTATAAGAGAGGTATTGTAATGGGTCAAAATTTTCAAGTATGAGTTTTTGGTGGATAAGCACGTTTTAGGGTCTCTAGAATACGAATTTAATATTTTCACGATGATGTCTGTGTGTGTGTGTGTGTGTGTGTGTGTGTGCGTATGTATGTATGGATGTATGGACATATGGACGTATGGACGTATGTGACGATTTTTCGTCCACGATAACTTAAAAAGTATCAAGCCTTTAATAACCAAATTTTATATTTAAGGTTTTAATAAGTATCTTAACACCGGATAAGATTTTGGTAGAAATCCGCAAACCGGAAGTAGTACTTTTTGAAACTTTATGTAGTTTTCCTTAAATATATTGGTACATTATTTATTTATGACAATTTTTGCAATTAAAAATAAAAGATAATATAGTTATCTATGGGTACAGTTAATTTTAAATACAATTTGCTAAATCTGGTAGTATTTAACAATAAAATAAAGTACAATTAATATACTACTTTTTTGAAATATCAGTATCTTGTTGTCCATGATCATATTAAATTTGTTTCTACTCAAAAATTGAATGACTATGTCAGTGACAGTACAGTTGACAGCTTTTGCTTGCATCTTGGTTTACGTTATCGTTTAACATATAACATGGCCATGAAACTATTAAAATGTAAGTAAAACTATTTATTAGACTAGTAGAATAAGCAGAATTAGGCGAGAGGTCGTGTACTGGCCACAGCAGATTTTTTTTGACGTTATAATTGTTTATAGATGAAAATGAATGGTTTAGGATTCAAAACAACAAGTGTCGTAATCTTGAGTAATTGTAATATAATAGACAGGGAGCTCATGATAGGTGATGGTCTCCGATTTCATACAGCCCTTTGGGATTCTACGAATCGCATGCCTATAATTTAAGACTTTAATGGCCATTCGCACCGCTTCCACTTAAATATTGTCACTTGTTGCTTCAAATTTCTGACCAAATTTTTATGTTTAAATAATATTCTACTCGTAGGATTGAACAAAACGCTATACAGCACTTGCGAAGAAACGAATTCGTTCAGTTTGTGTGCTTTTGCACACTCGGCTGCGCCTCGTGCACTGCCACATAAGTGAGCGAATTTCTTAGTTTCTTCACGTGTACTGTATCTTAACTTTTTATTACATTTTTTTCGAAAAAAATTTGTGGACAAAATTAATAACTTTTAAATTGATGATTAATGCTGCTATTCTGTGCAGATTTATAAGTTTTACAGATTTGTAAATCTGAAAATATTGAACAAAATCACATCAAAATTTGTTGACTTGTACTTGTACAAAAATGTTCATATGATTGTAGCAACTATACAGAATTTCAACATAAATTGTATTCACTATCGAAATTGTTATAGTACTACCTATGAAATTATATTCCCTAAAAACGATGATACAAGGAATTTAATTGGCTAAGATAAAGTTAGGTTATTAAATAATTTTCTAGACACAAGCCACTCACTACAATGTTCCTATTATAACCATACTTAATTAGTACTAAAATAAATGTAAACTTTGAAACATCCATTAAATCTTTTAACTACAAATAAAACTTTAAAACTTCTAACATTGAAATTCACAACAGTACTTTGTGTATCTTTTACAACCTCTTCAAACTTAAACTAGCTTACTGGTTACTGCAAACAATTTACATTAACATTTCAACAGCAAAAACTATCATTCAAATTTCCATTAAATTAATATCCAAAGGATTCCGCACATTAATACCAATTAATCAGTCTGACTGTCAAGGTCATGGGTTCAAGTTCGAAGATTTTCAAATTGAGACTGGTGGGGTGAGATGAGTGATTTAAAAAACAATAAGTTTAGTAAAATGTGTCCTCCTAGATATTAAAACATATAGCGCAAACTGGGTATGCCTATCACAATCCGTTCCCAAGTTATTAAGAGTGGATCGTCTTAAGCGCACCACCCTGTATAGAAAGTTGAAATTTGGCACGTGGATAAATAATTAGTACATGCTGCAGATAATCAGAATGTCAAATTTTATTTTTTATTTCGCAACCTCAGGAGGGGTCATAAAAAATGTTGTTTGGCATATTATACTCGTATATCGTTGGAATAAAGAGCACATTTCAAAGATAGGTACTAAAAATATTTTTAAAAATTGTTTTGAGTGAGTTTTTGATAGGTTATTTTATAAAAATGTTTCAAAAAAGGGAATTTCCTCCCTTATTGCCAGGTCACGAAAGTCGTTATTATTATTACAGGTGATTAATATCTATAATCGGCGAAACAAACAATGATATGATATTCTATGGTGTAATATTGGTTTTAGATGTCGTTTCTGTTCAAAAACAACTTTAAAAATCTGATGTGGACAGCACACAACCTCTCGCCATATCTAGACTTATAAACATAAATGTATACGTACAATCCGGTGTCCATTTAAAAAATACAAATAAAAATCTAAAATATTCAAACACAGAAATTTGCATCACCTGAATCAAAAGGTTCACAGGAAAACTCTTCTGTGTTGAAGTCATCTTCCGTTCAATTACTACATTTAATATCTTATAACTTATTTGACGTTAGTGCCAACGTGTCACCCGTCCCACCGTTAATACCTCCGCGTCAAAAAAAAGGCCCCACTTGAAATTGTGAAAAAATCAACAAATTTCAAACCGCTATAACTCAGCGAGTTTTCGATGGATTTCGATGAACATTCGACTCCAAGAAAGTTCAAAGTGTCTACTTTAAGGACATCTATTCAATTTTTGTTATAACCCTCTCTGCACCCCTGCAACCCCCCTATGAAAAAAAATGTGTTTTCAGGGGAAAATTTTTTCAACTTTGATGATGTGCATTGTGCACGGACTAGAGAATTTTTTTTTGACCCGATCTGCCTACATGACAATAAAATTCAATCAATTCTCTGTAAATTTTTCGAAAAACGAAGGTCCTACGATGATTGGATAAAAAGTTATGCGAGACAATTATGTACGCAGAAATAAAAATCAACCGATCATGGATTACAAGATTTCAACGTTTTATTTGATAAATTTATTTTTCAAATTTTACTACAATTCTTTAATGCTACCAGATAAAGACAACGTAAAGTTGCAATTAATTTTTCCTCTTATTCTTATTACAAATAAATACTATATTTATCCAAATTTATAGAAATTTTGGACAATTAATCTTTTCAATCTTCAAAAAATAATACTTCCGGTGAATATATTTGTTCCAAAATCTAATGAGCTCTTCCAATTTGTATACAAATGTACAATACAAATTATCAAAATTTTTGGGTAATTATTCGACCTCCAGAAATTCGGCCCTGACCACACACATACGCATACACACATTCATACAGACATCATCCTGAAACTATCAAAACTGAGTTGTAAGCACACTAATTCGTACTCATTCACTAAAAACTGACTACCCGATTTTAAGCATGATTCCAATACCTTCCTTTACAAGTATGGCGGAAGATAAAAAGTTATGTTTACGGTCGAACATCTTTGTTATAATTTGTTACACAAGAATGGGCACTTTGATATTTTAAATATAGATCATGTTTAGATAAATGCAAGTATGTACGCATATTGAAATATTCTATGAATAAAATAATGCATAAAACTAAATATAATTTACGGTAAAAATGTCACATATTGTCTATAGCACGATAATAGTTATTTATGTATCTAGGACAAAAAGTGGAACATTAAGGTACTACAAAAGCAAGTTGTTTACGGTCGAGGCGTCTAACTAGCCGAGGTCGGAATTGCTTCTGACTACCTTGATGGCATTTTTTGTCTGAGATGCATACAAATTATTTTTTTCATACCTTTCCTTTTCGAATGTTGTGCTTCATTTATTGTATATTCCGTAAGTCATTATCGAATAACCGCGGTTTTGGTAATGGTAAATCTGTGGTTAGTTATGGTGACTGACAAAGTGGTCATGATTCGGAACAAGTTAAACCTCATAATATTTGGTTGTCTACAATGGTAATGTAGGAAATGTAGATGGCAAATAATTTCATCTCCTAGCATAAATTCTGAATACTATCTTCAAATGGTAAAATATGAACTTTGTCCCTACCGTTCATATTTTTATTAAGCTTATGCACTTATACGTAACATAAAAAACCATAGTAGAAACGGAAAATGTGAAATAGTGCTATAATAAGTAGTATCAAACAAGTTTCAAGATTGTATTCTTTTTTACGTGCATCTGTCCGCGCCGATATGCGTTTTATTCTTTCCCGCGGACGTCAATGTCGTTTTTTATAGTTGCACGAAAAATACATTTTTCCTAAGAATACAATAACATTTTACAGAAAAAATGTTAAATTTTAGTTCACGCTTTAAAACGTTTCGAACCAGTTCGCATCCATCCCTGACAATGTAACTGCAATGTAATTAGTAATAGTTATTATACTGAGAGTGGCACTCTTTGTTGTTTAAATTGTCAAAGCACGAATCCGATCATTGATTCCTGGAACAATATGATTATTTCCATTAAAATTCTATTAGTCTATACTTTGTCCCAGAATTCGGAGGAGCTTATTAAATTTGCCGCGTTTTTCCAACCAATCAGATTGCTCATTTCTGAGCCATATTTACACTCAGTAATTTAGCTCCAGTGTTTACAAAATGTGACAGTTCTTTTATAGGTTAGAATATTTGCGTGTAAATTGTATTAAGTAACAAAGTGTTAAGGTTAACAATGGATAAATATATAATCATAATACTCTTTTTATCTTCACTTGATATTATGAAAGGTAATCGTTTTTATTTGATTTGTAATTCAAATATTACATTGATTTGTAAGTGATTCAAATTTGCCGCCAAACTATACTTCAATTTATTTTTCCTGTATAAATGGGACTTTTCTAGGTGCTCCTCCGAATTCTGGGACAAAGTATAGTGAGCGCCTCGGCTATTATGCATTATAGTTTCATATCCAATATTTGTTTTGTATACCTAATTATTGAAAATATTTATTTCCATTTAATGAGCCTATATCATGAAAACTTTTTATATTAATTTTTTCTGTAAGGCGGGTGCACATTAATTTTTATGGTGAAGCGTGCAACTATTTATCCCTTAGAATGCAACTTTCAATTTAAAGGCATTTGACCTTGAAGCATACTTTTTAGCGGGGCGGTTAAATATTCTCGCGGCACGGTCAATCATTTATGATCACTCTACAGGTTGGTGGAGGTGAAATGCGAACATAGGGAACATACATGACAATCGAACTTTCATGCCAGGTATCTTGATATATTTTATAGTCACAAAACTAAGTAATCTGAATTTATCTGACAAAAAGAGTAATGAATAACAGAAATAATAATAAAATCTAAAAGTGTATGTTGAATGTTAGTATAGGAAAAGTAATTATTATGAAAAGAAAGTAGGAACATATTTATTTTAATTATTGTTAAATAAATTATAAAGCTAGAATTTACAATATTCAAACAAATTTCTTCCCTATGCCAAACAGTAACCTAAACGATTGAAAAATCCAGTTCTAACATTATTTAACATTTAAGGCGTAATTGTTGCAAATACATCTAAAATTTGCAGTTCATCTAGGGTTGTCGCTTTTTCTTCTTAACAACTATAAATTTTAGATTTAATATAACACCACAAGAAAAAATCTTGGGGAGCTAAGACCGGAGACCTATCTGGCCAAGGAATTATTCCATGGGTGAAATAAAAATTTCAATAATATGACAGCTACTTTGACATTGACAGTATTCCACGTATATCAAGATGCCTAGCATGATAACTCAATTGTCATATATTTCCCTATGTTCGCATTTCACCTCCACCAACCTGTATATAGAAAGTCTCACTCCGGTCCACGTGCAGCCCTTAAAAATATTATGAAGTTGACATTAACATAATACCAATTTACGTCAGTAATGAATAAATAAACCCAACTATTACTTGTTTACATTAAATTAACAACGAAACAAATGAACATGAAAATATGAATAACAAAAACATTTGGAACAATCGCAAATTTTAAATTTACGTCAGCTTTTGTCGTAGGACGAGTTACCATAGCAACGACTAATGATGTAACCCAGTTCAAAAGCCCACGCACAATATTGTTTATTATTAAAATGAGAAAATGAACCATAATTTATATTCCAAGCTACAACAAAGAAAACATTGAGTAAATCAGAGATTTTATATTTCCAGGAAATATTATAATACGATACAATAACACTTATTTAACTTTGTATAACTTTTAATACGTCTTCTTTATAAAAGTTTGTATTTGCATTACAAATGTTGTAGAATAACTTTTAATATTTTATGTAGGTAGATCAAGATTCTTATCTCACTGACATTTATATTATATTTTTCAGTTTATCTTGATTTAAAGTAAAATACACTTCAAACTTACTTTGAAATTTATTATTGTTAAAAAATTTATTTCGTCTCAAATACAAAATTGGATTTGGATCCAGACTGTTACATAGGTCACATTATAGTAGCTACTTCGTGAAATGTGTATTTTTAGACGCTTATTTACATAATAAGAAAATTTCATATTCGTCTAAAAAGAAAAGCTGTCAGGCACCAAAATGTAAACAGCTCAATATCTTACAATAAAATGAGGATTATTAAATACAATATTTCAAAAATTCATCAAAATGATATTATGAATTATCCGGATTTATCAAATCTACTTGAAATCTGTTATATGGAAAAAACCAGGTTATTTTTTTAAATTATTTAACGTGTTGCATAAATACAAAACTTGTTAAGAACTAAAAACTACACAATTTGAAACCTAACTTGATATATTGCTTATGGTATGAATTGTAGTTTTTCAGAAAATCGTAAAAAAATATTTTGAAAATATGTATTTATTTTAATCAAGTATGCATCATTTTAGAACAAAGATATCGAGATAAATAAACTAAATTTTACATACTTTAGCAATCATTTGTAATGAAAGTAACCTAGGTATCAAGCGAATCTATTGACAGCATCAGAGTTATTCCGGGCTATTTTCTTTAACTGTTGTAAAATTTCGAAAACAAAGCAAAATCAGACCTTCGCTATAGTTTTTCTGTAATATTTAGCATTGTCTTATTATACCTACCTGATTTTTTCAAAATTTGAAACTCAGTACTTTCGGAAATAAGGGAGGAAATTCCCTTTTTTGAAACATTTTTATAAAATAACCTATCAAAAACTCACTCAAAACAATTTTTAAAAATATTTTTAGTACCTATCTTTGAAATGTGCTCTTTATTCCAACGATATACGAGTATAATATGCCAAACAACATTTTTTATAACCCCTCCTGAGGTTGCGAAATAAAAAATAAAATTTGACATTCTGATTATCTGCGGCATGTACTAATTATTTATCCACGTGCCAAATTTCAACTTTCTATACAGGGTGGTGCGCTTAAGACGATCCACTCTTAATAACTTGGGAACGGATTGTGATAGGCATACCCAGTTTACGCTATATGTTTTAATATCTAGGAGGACACATTTTACTAAACTTATTGTTTTTTAAATCACTCATCTCACCCCCACCAGTCTCAATTTGAAAATCTTAAAAGACAATATACCCTTTGTGGCCTATCAAATGATAGCTCTTGAAAAATGCTATACACAGTTATATCAATAAATTGTTATATGAATAAACCGCTCTAAAGTTAGCACCAATAGTTTGTAATATTTGTCTTTTTTATTAAATACATGGAGTTCAATGAAAATTACAAAAACAGAACAATGATACCAAATAATTTGTTTTATAGTTTGTGTTACTATTATTATTGTTTCACATTTTTGTCATTTCCATAGCACTCTGTATTTTATAATAAAACTAAAAAAATTAAGAGTGGTGGGGGTGACATGAGTGATTTAAAAAATAAAAATATTAGTAAAATGTGTCCTCCTAGATGTTAAACCATATAGCACAAACCGGGTATGCCTATCACAATCCGTTTTCAAGTTATTAAGGGTGGATCGTCTTAAGAGCGCCACCCTTATACCGTTATAGGCTTGTAACAGACGGAACGGACGGACAACGGAGTCTCACCATAAGGATTCCTGATTTTGTAAATAATCTGAGACGGAACCCTAATAATTAAAATGAAACCAATGTTCATTTATCAAAAGATCTACCGAATAATTCACAGAACCTTTAACAAAATTAACATTAGCTTTCTCAACTGCTAACGCAATTACCTTGTCTCAATTTCGCAAATTTACATACAAATATAATTAGCACAAGCACAAGTATCAAAGAACAAGAACTTTTCGCACAGTGTGCGGTAAATGAAAATTGTTTCGCGAGTAATTACGACTAATTAAAATTTTAGCGCGGCGCGGGTATCGATTTCGTCTAACATGGATTTATCCCGGGGCTGATCTAAGTTGGCATGGAAAACTGTGACGTCAGTAACAGCCGACAGTCGCGTAGGTAGAGCCTGCAATTGCACGATGCTCTGATGTTTCAGTTTTCATGCTTTCAGGTTTGCTCATACGAGAGAGAATGAATTGTTTCTTTTGTGTTTTCGGTCTGGTTTGCTTCAATGGATTCACATCATTCATCAACCAATTTTTTCCTTGTTTACAGTTTCCTTACCTTTATACAGAATGTTTTTGTACTTATATATATATATATATATATATATATATATATATATATATATATATATATATATATATATATATTGTGTAATATAATATATAAATATCATGGCATGCTGAGCGTGGAATTAAAAGCAATATAAGTGAAATAAATTATCAATATCAAATATTTATTAGATGTTGTGTAAAGAACTACTTGTGGTGTTATGGTATTGTAGCAATTAATTTAAATAAAATATTTAGAAAAACTATCTACTCCTGGTAGTACTAGAAATGTTCACTTTATGTACTAAGTTATCCTTATTTTTCAAAAATTACTTCTGTTCTACGCTCAGTACCTACGTCATAATACACTTTTTAAAGTATTGTGTAATCTTAATTTTCATTTACCTCGAATTTTTTATGAATCTTTAAGTTTTATAAGCTAATTTACGAACATATCTATCAAACCGCCTTTAATTCAACTGTGTGACCATAGATATACAAGGTGATTCACAACTTCGTGCATATATTTCAATGGCGTAATAGCGTTAAACTCACTTACCAGTTACCACGGAAATGAAAGAATTTTTTTCACGATCATATACGAAACTAAGTTTCCATACAGTTACCTAGCTACGAAAATAAACAATATCACACATTCGTTCAGTTCAATTCGTACGAGTTGTTATCAAACAGGACTTATTATCAGTTTAAATTTTTGTTTCCTTTCTGACATTTGATAAATTTTGTATCATGTATTCTATGATCGTGGTACCTATATGTATAATTATATATTTGTTTTTTCGTAAAAATAAAATTGTGACAGTGATAGTTGACATCAAAATAATTCATGAATAAAATGTTTCATATTTATGGTCGTAAGCAAGCCTCGTGCGCCAACATTCTCACTCACACGATTTCAATCACTTTTCTCGCTCATTATGTAATAAACTATTCAAAATTCGCAATTTCAGTTTCCAAGTATTTTAGTCAAATAGTTTTGGGGTACTGTTTCCAAATGGAATTTTATAAATTTACTATTCTTGCCATTGCACAATTATCCATTATATAGAATTAACAATTCACTGGTTTCAAAAATGTGCTGCTTGCGAAAACTGCCCTTAAATTTGCGAATTTAAAAAAATATATTTTTGCCCCATGATCAATAAGTAAATAAAATATATGCAGTTGTGAATCACCCTGTGTATTTAATCGTGTATGCGATTATAACAACCACAGATGATCTCATAACGCACTCGGCTATCCGCCCAAACCATATAACCTTCAAAATTCCTTCAAATATTTTCGTCATCACAAACAATTTAATATGATATTGATTTTCAATATTTCATTTTACAATTTCACGGACGACACAATTTCTACTTCTCTCTACCTGTAGAGCTTTCTTGTTTAAATATACATTAAATCGGAAAAAATATTAACTCTGTAGTCTGCTGTACCCGTATTTACACTGGCGCACAAATATTTTCCTAAGCTCAACATTCAATATTGGCGTCTCAGCAAACAAATAATGAGAATGACATGTTCTACTGCCATGGCGTCTGAAATTTTACGTAGGGTCGTACCTACTATTGAAAAAACTACTTGAATTTATTTAAAAAATACTCTTTTTCGCCAATCGGACGTATTTGATGCAATTGTGTCATTGTTTTTTGTAAAAAAGGAGGCCATTTGGGGATTGTTTATGATCACCATAGCAATTGTACCGAAAAGTAATCTATACTTCCTAATACAAAAAACATTGTTGTTGTCATAGTTATACATTTTAATTTTAATTGTTGCGTAATATGAGGATATGTCAATTTAAATGAAATTACTTACATCTAGCGAAAAATATTATGTTTCATTCATACAAAAAATGCTTGTTTGAGACTCGTAAGATCGCCGAACTCCGCTGCGCGTCGTCCGGTAACCGTCTTACCGTCCCAAAATCATGCATTTTTTGTATTAATGAAACAAATAACTATTTCTTTCACGCGTTCTACCTAATTTGGATGGAGCAGCCTCACATATTATGAGTCATCAGTATAGATACAATTCCGTGTATGCGATTATTATCAACTCACGGGTACTCATGGTTATTTATTAGTGTATTCGCCAAAAGTTCAAGTTATTAAAAAATCAAAATATTAAAGTTTGAGATATATATTAAAAGTTTGGCAGCTTATTTTGAAAAAATATCCCTTCGATTATTGGGCAAATTTTTTTTTTTATACACGACCGTCTCCACGCAGCTAAAAATACATAAAAGCAGTTTAGCAATTTTTAAAATACTCACGAACTTGTATAGATACACGAGGAATAGAACTAGGTTATTGCCCAACTACATTTTCAATAAATCTCTGAATCATAAAGCACTGTTCGCACAAGGACTCTTTCATGTTTCAGAATTTTGAAAAAAATGGGTGAGAACTGCGCCAGTCAAGTAGTGGCGGCGTTAAATTGAATCTACAATATGAGTCTTGAAAAGAAGAATTTCTATTTAATTGATAGCTTCATAACAGTGAATTTCTATTTTTACAGTTTTCATAAACATGAAAGAATCCTCATAGAATCCATGTGTGAACGGGGCTTAAGAAATATCGTGTTAAAAATTGCTTAATATACTTTAAATGAAATTTTTGTATGAATTTCAAAGATTAAAAAAAAATTAACTAAGCATAAACCTATATTAATAATTCTTTCACAAACATGTAATACATTTTTTCGCATTTTTTATCTCCAAATTATTAATATTTATATGCCATGAGGCAGTAGCTGCGCGGGTTTAAGCACAGCTCTCTGTATGTGATGACAAAGCGACATAGGAACCTGGAGTTCCGTGATTCAAGTTTCTAGGACGGCAGTGTGTATGATTGTCGTTAAATTGAAAAAATATTTTGCAATTAAATCATACTCGGATACTTCAAGCAAGCTGCCCACTTGTCCTAGTCCTGATTGCATACAAATCCCTCCGATGCCGCTTTGGCTTTCAAAGATCGTCGCACGGTTTAAGATTATGACTGCACCAAGACAAATCGGTCTAAAGTGGACGAATTCCACTATAATAATATCTACCATTCTGCAATTGGAAGTAAATCCTGTTGAATGATTACTATAAAAATTAAATAAACTGCTAAACCTCTAAACATGCAATATTTTAGTACGGGACGAAACGGTAATCGACAAGTTAGTATACAATTCACAGGCTCGTGTATCGTCTTAGAGTTTTTAGTTAACTGCCTCGACACTTGAATTCCTGTAACGTCAATTATTTCATTTAACAAGATTAAAAACCTAAAAGATTATAAATAGGAATATTTTCCGTTTGCAATAATCTAATAGGAAGCTGAAGCAATGCAGAAATAAGTGTCCCACTTGCCGACGCCCACAACGGCGTCGGCGTTTCTCGTTTCTACTTTCAACAATAATTCTGCAAATAAATTACAAAGAATAGCGCACGTTGAACTGGTGTAAACTGAAGACTGAAATTCGCAGGTATTACGTCAATGAATCTCCTGTGTTTGTGTTTGTATGATTGTTTGTTTGAAGATACTAATCCGTGGGGAATAATCAACAGTAATTATAATGTAAACAAGTATTTCCGCCTACGGATTAGAAAGAAAGACTAAGCTTTGCTTGGTTCCCGACAAGTAAAAGATACAAATGGTTTAATTAATTTTAATATAACAATATAACATATTATGTTGCTGTTACATTCATTCCTGTAAGATATTATCTAACTTTTAACACAAAAACAAATTGCTAATGAGTGCCTTACGAGCGCGACTGTGATTCTGACACTTATGTTTGAGTCTGGGAGGGTCCACAAAAATCTCCCCACACGTTATTGCATCTAAACCGGTGACCCAAAATAATATTATGTGGCTGTCATACTTAAGTTGGGTAAAAAGCGTGATAAAAATATGTTTGTAAAAATATGCATGAATGATATGTTGCATCAAAACGTCACTGTATCAAAAGCTATACTTTCATCCTTTTATAGGCGACGTTACACATGGTGCCAGTAACTATACTGAATCCATCCAGAAATAACAGTTGAATAAACATAAAAATTCCTCTAAGAAAATGTTCATTTTGTGACTAATTCATAGCCTCAAAAATAATAAAAATAATGGGTCTTAGAAAATTGAGAAATAATATGCTAAAAACCGAAAGTCGATATTTTTGTACGTTAAAGTATGGCAGTCATTGTGTTGTGAGAAAATGTTACCACTTGCTTTAAATAATTGAAAATTTTTTGCTCTAGCGTCATATAAATGTTTTTTTCTACGAAATTGCGAATTCACATGTTTTCAGATATTAAAATTTATGGTGAAAGTAGGCTTTTGAAACATTCAGTGTTGAAAATAATTTCCACACTCATGTTGTCCACCGAGTGCGAATTTTTCAAAAAGTACATTTTTCATACCTAAAATACTTTATTTATTGTAATCTCTGTAATAAGTATTCAAATGGACAATTTCACTGACTTTGAGACATACATTTTTTGCTGAACTAGAAATTGTGCAGTTACGGGAAGAACAAAGCTGTCAGAATATTTTTGACTTCAGAGGCAAAAGTTTAGATTGACAATAAATATCTGACGGAGTACAAATAAACTTACTTTCACTATCACTACTGCTTTCTGCATAAATTTATTTTTATCATAAATCACACCATAAATGCAAAATTTCAAAAATATACTGTCAGGTTTTAGATATTGTTATTGTTTTCAACTATATGACATCAAGCCTACCTGATTTGTTTTTCTTAAAATTGTTAATATTAGATTTCCAAATTTTGTATTAATTTTGAATATTTCCCACTTTCGTAGAAAAAATAATATGTAACACACTTTCGGAAAGGATCATTGAAAAACTCGTATGATATAGGGAACTCGCTAACGCTCGTGCTCCAACTGTCATACTAGTTTTTCAATGAAGCCCTTTCCACACTTGTATTACAATATACTATTTTCGTAATGACAAGCATAAACTTGAAAAACTAAAAATTGCGCCCATTTTTTAAAAATTTCAATGGTTCCGGAAACGTTTGATAATTATGTTAAAAAGCGCATTTTTATGTATTGGATTCCGATGAAAATGCTTTTGTTGATGTTTTTTAAGTGAAATTATAGATTCCTTGGACTAACAACGATGTAATGTAACGACAATTTGATCTAGCAAAACACTCCCACATTAAAGATCAAATTAAACTAAATCATTGGCAAATTAGAGTTAAATTAAATTGCGTTACGAGGGCGTAATATCCCATTAAACCTTCATTCAACAATAGAGTAGGATATGATACGAAACATGAGCATTTGAGCATCCATTTGCGTAGGTAGCGAAATTCAATAAACCGACATATATTTTGACACATGATATATTATTACTTCAAAACGTACGTACTACCTTCCATCCAAGGTTACATATCAAATATTCATTTTGATAAAAACCTGTAACAAAATTTCTGTCGTCACTTGCTGGAAATTTCAGCGAAACCCAATTTTGTTCAGGGGCCATGAAGCCATGAATATAAATCACAATCTAAACGCCGGTCAAATTAAGCGACGAACACAGTATTAAAGGATTTTCTATTGACGGCTATTGTTTTTGGTTTACTTCTTTATAAAGTAAACGGCCTAAATCTTTTAACAGGAGTGTTATAAAAACGTTAACAGTATATTATGGAAAGAGTTTAATAAAAATACCTAGCTATTATTAAGAGTTAAGAGAGTGTGAACTGTGAAGTTTACAATATAAAACATGGAAGTAGAAAAAACCTGAAAACACATCAATTAGGGGAGACTTGGGGTTGGTTGTCACAGGGTAAGTTGTTACAGGGCACATTACAGAAAATGCAAAAGATTTAGAGATGTGCTTTAAAGACAAAAACGACTATGTCATCGTCTGCTTATTTAAAAATAATTGCATAGTTCCTATTTATTTAATCTCAAATATTTCATTTTAGTATTGGGGCAGACAGTTAGGTACATACAAACGGGGCAGGTTCTTACGCGTTGAAATCTGTCCCGTTCAAAAGTTACATTACATTTAACTATCACACTACCAGTCATATTTTAAGGTATAATCAAAAAAATAATTCAAATATAAAACGTTAACAACAATTATAAGGGATTAATATTGTTTAATTAATTGCCTGTATCTACTTTCAAAATAGTTGCTTGAAAACAAACAATCCTAATCAGTTACGTCAGTTACTCTTTTATGTCAAAATTCGATTAAGTATATTTTGGTCTATAATTCTGCAAATTTTCGTGCACAATCTCGATGACGTTAATTTAAAAAAAGTTACTTTCACCTCTTATATCTACCTCCTGTATCAACTGGGCTGTCCACCTGTGCGAGAAAGTAACCATCCTCAGTATCTGAACATATTACAGTAAAGTTTGTCCATATTCCAGATGACGTTAAAATCTCGGCCTCAGCTCTCCTACTAGAATGTTTCTTTTATCCGGGCAACGACGGGTACCCACCTCAAATAGTTTCATATAAATTTACTTAATTTTGAAATGTTATGGCCATTGCACAAATAAATAAAATTTCATTTTTTCCAATACCTGCACCGAAAACGCCACCTTTCGTCCCTATTATTAGAGACGAAAGTGAGGTCAGTACTTTTCCTCTCTAGGGAGGAAAATGACTTTTCCTCTCGCTTGATGCGAGTTTCCAACATTGATTATTTAGATTATTTTTATTTATTTTATGGAATTATTATATATTCTTTCAATGTTATCATCATCCGCAGCTATTGAAAAAAATATCGCGTGCATCTCGGGACAAAAGATATTAATTCAATCCAGTTATACCAAAAATATACTCTTTATGATTGATATCTGCCCTTAAATTTACGAATTTTTAAAAATTCTTCCTGTTCCATAATCAGTATGCCATAAAAATATATGCACGAAGCTGTGCATGCCACATGCACACATATGGCATGCACACAAATTGAGTAAGGCTTAATAGATGGTCTTTCGAAATTGACAATATTTAATTTTAATTACGTTACTTTTAGTTCGACTGTTGCATCACCAACAAAGTTTTCCTCAACTCTCAACTAAACCTTTTCCCTTTCGTTTTCGATTTTCGTTCAATACCACGTAGCTATTTTAAGCTACCAGCCAGTAAGTTTGGATTGACATCAACACCAAGTCCATATGATGTTTTGTATCCACAACGTCTACATTGGCTGCGACGGTAACAGCATCAAGAATGTCCGACAGAATGTGTGGTGCGAGGACTAAAACTTAATCTCCTAGTTTACGTTGTTCGTGAGCGGTTACTGGCGATCGGGTCGAAAGGTCGAAGGGCAGAGAGGCTTAAGGGATGATGGGTTTAAGGGAGGGTGGTGATACATTGCGGGTGTAGAATTTTTTGCCACGATTTATAATTTTTGTGGCTCAAAATACACGATAAGATTATTTTATTTCATTCATTATGTGTTCAGCTGTAGCAGTGACAACAGGTTCGAATTCTGTCTATTTTACACATTCAGGTCAACTGCACAAATATCTGTGCGTACTCTTGAGTTGGCGACTGCTAACCGCACACACGGTAATCATCTCCGTAGATGATTTTGATGTTTAAAGTCGTGATAGATAATGTATGCCGTTTTGGAATTAGATTTGTGCCTGGACCTTTATTCTGTAACTTAAGGTGTACGTCTACAGTAAAATTTTACAGCGTTAAGCTGCATTCACAATACGAAATTAATGGTAATCGTTAGTGGTTATGGTTAGTAGTTATTGGTTAAGTTAAAGCCTTGAAAAATATCGTTCACAATGCGCCAAATTAACGCTGTCAAATTTATATAAATGTTGGTAATGCAGTGTGCATTATTTCAGTTTATAAGAGTCAAATGTCAACAAAATTCAGCTTGACTAGAAAATTTCATAAAGGTTTCGATTTCAGCAATTTTTCCTTTTTCTCTTGTTTAAAATAAATTAATTTTAATACTAACCTAGTTCAAATAATAGCTGAGGAAGCGTTTATCTCGCTCATTCAAAGTAAAGAGTTGCTTTACGACAAAAACAATAAAAATTTAAAAAATGCGAAACTAAAGGACAGTCATTGGGAAAAGATAGGTTCAGGTTATAAAATAACAGGTAAATTAATTAATATTGTTTGTACATACATAATTTATATTTATCCTGATTTTTATTAGGGAAAGAAGCGCAGCAAATAACAAATTTCAACACGAACTGTAATACTAATAAAGAAAAGTATATAACTATCTCTTTTCTTCTACTTTTCGAGTGGTCGTAGTCACTAACCACCAACTAACCACTAACCAAATGTTAGAAGTTTGTAAACTCTTGCGCTAACCGTCGTTAGCGCAGCGCAGAGCTGGGCTAATTTCGTTATTGTGAACAGAACATGTTATATGCGTTTGTCAAACTGCTGACGCTAACCATAACCATTAACGATAACTATTAATTTCGTATTGTGAATGAGGCTTTACAGAGGTGTACGCCTTCCACGTTTACTTTAGTTATAATTGAAATATATGATGCTTTTACATATGAGTGTAATAACAAAGGATGTGTTAATGCTTCTATATTTTTATTTTTTGTCTTTGGCCTAGGAATTTGAAGTAAAAAAATTTAAAATGACGTTTTTGCGGATTTTGTCATTATTTAATATGATTTTTTTAGGCACTACAAATGGCAAGAAAATTTTAAAAAGCAGCTAAGCTTCCTTTTTCAAATAATTTTTATTTTACCTAATTTCTTTACAAAATACAGAAGTTATTATAAGAAATACTGGAGCCATGTTTACAGTATTTTTCAACTTCAAAATGACATTGCATAGCTAGGGTGCGGAAAAGTACGGGTTTCGGACTGGTTTCGGGCAGCAGTAGTAGTGAGGAAGAGAGTGAAATAGAAAAAAAGTAATATCGAGAGTATTCTAGGAATTCGAATAAAAGGTAGACGAGCCCCTTAAGATAAAATTATTATAAAATGTCTGTATGAAAAAGTGCTAAGCTGAAATTCATAGCTGAAAATAAAAATACTGCCTTTGACCTTTGCGTTTACGGGTTACAGACAAAAAACCGATTAATTTCAATTCAGTTCATTACCTACACCAATTCCAATAGTAGTAGCTTTTATATTTCATTGATCTGAATAATGATGTAGAAAATAGAATTCATACAATACAATATGATATTCATTCATTCAAGTTATAAGGTATAATATACAGTATTATGTAAGGTCAGTTCTATAAATACAGGCATGTTTTATAACTAATAACTTCGGGTACACGTAATGGCTATTATACAGTGTGATATTATGCTAATTACGGATATTTTTTCAATAATTAAAAAGTGGGTTAAAATCAAATTTTATTTAGGTACTAATACTGGACCATATAAGTAAACTTTCCCTGATTTTACGAATATCTGAGAAATGCTTTTTTCCAGGACCATATATACGAAACTAAATGTTTCCATACAGTTACCTAGCTACGAAAGTAACAATATCACACATCCGTTCAACCCGAACAGTATAAATTTTTGTTTCACCTTTATACCTGTATTTGCCATTGTACGGACTGTAATTTTAATAAACAATTAATTTCTTGATGATTTGTTTTTTGTGTTGACAGCTGTCAAAAATACTCGGGTATGCACTTGTGTAAATACTCGCGGGTACACTGCACTTGTGCACTTACTCACTGATACTTGATTGTTTTTGCCCGAAATTTAAAAAATACTGTAACTTGATTGGTTGAAATTTTTCAAGGAAAATATAACAGTTTAACTGCACATAAATCTTCCTTATGGTGTACTTTCTACCATCCTGCTTGTCTCTACCTACAAACAACCATGAGTGAGTCGACGTTTGGTAACTGCTCACACCTCACACCGTGAATGAATCTATTTTCTACCTACATAATTATGACTCACACTATGTGAGACTGCCACACTCAAATTGGATAAAAGGCGTTCCTGAAAATTATGTGCACGTAACATAAGCTCACAAATTTCACACTGTTTCAAAGCAAAACCTCCAACTGGTTTTTGTGCTGAATAAATTTTTAATTTCTCTAAATATTTAATGCCAGGATTTTGACGTCAGGATTGCGAATATTCAAATTTCCTGAAATCTGATCAGCACCCACGCAGAATTCAAAACATATATTGTCTGGGTGAAATTCAACTCCGTTACCTACTATACATAGTTCGTCTTTATACTCTAATTCAGTCGAATAATGAAGCCAATTGTGGGTAGCACAAGTACGAGAAGCAAATTGCACATGACTTCTGACCTATTCAAACTAAAGTTCAGTTTAGTTAATTTGACATCTCTGATATCGTGGAGTCAAAAACTAAATTGCAACTATAACCAGGAGGAAGGCTTATTATGTCAAATTGAAATTGAATCCTGTTAGAATTATAATTGAACATGTAATTTTAAGCAGGGCATGCAATCGAATTCGAAATCGAGAACGTTATTTTTAAAACGCTTTTTAAACCGGTTAATATAAGATTATCAACCAAAGAAAACTAATATTTTATTAAAAATGCATCCGGCCAAAAATGTCGAACTAAATTTGACATGTAGAAGCATGAAAGATGTAGGTACCTAAATAATTATTTTTATTTCACTAACCTTAAAATTATTATAAATTGTTAGAAGCAAGTCAGAAAATTACAAAACATTTAAAAACAATATTTTACAAATATAAATTCAAAGTTATATTACATATCAACTATTTGCTTACAATTCAAATATTTATCTGTACTATAAGAAGCATTTTTACTTCCTTGTACGGAGTAATAAGGAAGTATTGTAATCGCGAAAAATTTCGGTTTTCAGATTTTGATGGAAATATCCGTTTTGACCTTTCTGAATCCATTATGACTAGTTTCGTCGTGACGTCTGTACGTACGTGCGTACGTGCGTACGTGCGTACGTACGTGCGTACGTACGGACGTATGTGTGTCGCATAACTCAAATACGGTTAGACGTAGAAAGTTGAAATTTTGTATTTAGGACTGTTATAGCATCTAGTTGTGCACCTCCTATTTTTGGTTTCAATCTATAAACCGGAAGTAGTACTTTTTAAAAATATTTCGATAAATATTTAATTTAACACAAATTTTTTTATTTTAAATGAAAGATTATGTGATTATTACCTAAAATCGGTATTTTATAAATATTTTTGTATCTGGTATCATTTAGGAATAATTAAAGTATATATTTTTAATTTAGTATTTCTTTATCTTGTAGTCCATGATCGATTAACATTTGTTACTACGTAAAATTTAAATGATTATGACATGACAGTGACAATAGTAAAATATGCTTTATATCTTCTTCTGCATTTTAAATAAAATGACTAAAATATATTTGTGAGTATACTAGTATAATAAGTTAAAAGAATTTTTTATATTATTCTACATTTTAGTTATTAAGAAAAGTATGAACACACAAGGCGTACAAGGAAGTCATGTGGTGTCCACGTCAGATTTTTTTATTGTACTTTTAAACTTCTTAAAATGTAATGATTTAACATGTTTTGGTAAAATGTTATAGAAATCAAAATTTAACGCCAGATTTTTAGACTTGGTAACCTAAGCAAACCTAAGTATATTAAGTATCAAGAGCAGTAAGAATAAGGACAGTTTACCGATGGAAGACAATGTTTGAAGACTGAGCGAAGCGATGAAGACTCCATGCTTATATCATTTTTTGCACTATTGGTCTTTTTTATCCATACGCAAATATTAATTTCTTCGTAATTAATATTAAAATTTACTTACCGTTCTGGAACGGTTGTTAGCTTAGTAACCGGTAAGATCAACATACTGTCTTGGAAACAGCCATGGTAAATTGATAAAAAAAGACCAATAATTGTGCAAAAAATAGTATTTTTTATTTCAATTTTTTAATTTATTAATGAAGCAGTTATTTTGCTCACTTTAGAAACGGTTTGAATAACCGATTCAAATATGTTTTGATTAATGGTTACTGGTATATTAGTAAATTTGAATAACGGTTTCGGTTAAAAATCACCTTCTGGCACCAAAAAACTTTTGAATTTTTGGTTTGAAGTTTAGTTTGAATAAAATCCCTGTGACTTTCTGATGCTTTAAGAGTATACAAAATCTGACTTTTGTTTTATTTCTCCTTGTTTAAAAAGACTACAGACTAACATGCTAAATTGATTTAAGTACTTACTATCAATGAAAAATGTGTTTTTACTGTTTCAATAAATTGTTGTTGACAACAAATGTTACACAAACCGATGCGTATTAGTTCCACATGATAAATTACAATAATTACTACTATGTATTCATAATTATTGGTCTTTCAATTTCAATTCCGAGAATTATTGCTTTAAAAATCAATATAGGTACTAAATCATATTGATTTAAATGTCTTTTGCAGGATATGACAATAATATCTATAATAAAAAACAAATTTACTGAATTAAATATATCTTTACCTTTGACATTGAGCATTACGCAAATCAATAATTCTAAAATTATTTCGTACACATAAAGTAAATAACAAAGTTAATAAATATAAATCAACTTCTATTAGCTTTTCAAAGTGCTTCATATTTCTAATATTTGTCAGCGAATTGGTTAGATTTTGGTAAGATTTGTGAAGAAGAACCAAAGGAGTCGTTAAATTATCTCGTTGAATTACACTCGAGCATTTTAGTTCCTCCGAATAAATTTCTGTTTTACATCTCAACCTTGTCACCTGACAGCAATTTGATTCGAAAAATTGTTTTAAAATAAAATTATTAAACAATTTTTCTTTTCAAATTGCTAAGCAACAAGGTTTCAATACAAACAGAAAATCCGGCAAAATAAAAAGTTCTTGTGTAATTACAGTTACAAAATTTGATAAAACCACTGCAGGTAAGTATATCCATGGTTACCCTTGATATTGGAAGTCGTAATTTAACCAATAAATTATATTACTTATGAAAACTTTCCCCGTGTAAACTATGGGCATAACAAAGTATCATATACAAAAATAATATAAGTAGTTAAAAATAATCCCTGAACAAATACAGGTCACAAGCTTTCCTATAATATCAAACTGACAAGACACAGAAAGAACATCGGACAAGCATTATCTTTTCATCAATTTGAATAACATGTGAAAAAAATAAAAATGTTGTTTTTGATTCTTCGACTAGAAAACAAAAAACAATTTACGATCGTTAAAATGCTATTTTATTCTTCTAGAATTCTTTTCACGAGAACACACGATAGTATTTTAATAAAAACAAAAAAAGTTATGTATATAAAGTTGGTTCCACTGAATGAATAAAGTTGATTAACGTACTTGATGTCAGTTTTTGGCTCAAGATCTTAAATAAAATTTCTGTTCTGTTCCAACGCGTTTTAAATTTATCCAACATCCAGACAGACAGACCCACAGACCGACTTTAAAAAAAATCATAATCACTGTCTAAATCGTGAAGATTCATCAAAATCTTAATTACAATACTTCCCTCTTTTACATAGGTCGGGGAAGTAAAAAAGGAGATGTGTATGTCTTCGTTATTATATCCTAGAATACCCTCGATTTTACTTTTTCTTCTATTCCACTCCCTTCCCCACTAAAACAGCTGCCCGAAACTCGTACTTTGCCCCATCAGCTATGAAATGTCATTTTGAAGTTAAAAAGTGTCTTCGTTTCGAGTAAACTGTCAGTTTATTATTTACTTAGGTAGGTATCATATAAAAACAAAAATCATATAAGTAGTTAAAAATAATCCCTGAACAAATAAAGGTCACAAGCTTTCCTATAATATCAAACTGACAAGACACAGAAAGAACATCAGACAAGCATCATCTTCATAAGCGACTCTACGACGGCAAAGAAGAAAAGCGCAAAGCGTCAGCGTCGCTGACAGCCATGTTATCGACGATAACGAATGTCTGCTCCGACATGGAAATATAAAACGAACCGTGGTAACATTATACGCCTTACACAGAGAAACAGACAAAATCAATAACGACCAATTATGATAATAAACATCACACGGCAAACAAGGCTTATCTCTGGAAAAATTCATTTATGTAGTAATATAGAGATAACAGTTTGCTTGTTTTATCATTAAAAGGGGTTATAAAAGTTCTAACGAATTTATGTTCTATAACTTTCCAGCTTTTGAACCATATTTTTTAATATACAGGTTGATTCACAACTTCGTGCATATATTTTAATCACGGACTCGAACCGAATCGAAGCAGGAACGAAAACCGGAACAAACCACAGTTATGTTGGTGTACTGGGAACCAAACCTCAACCATTATAAAATATTTTCACTAACATATTACCAGAACTTGAACCGCTTTTTTTAAGAACCGGTTATCGGTTCATTTGGGGGAGAAATATCCAACCTGAACCGTTATTTTGTGCGGTTTGAGTCAATGATTTTAATGACTATTTAGATTTTTATAGTAGGAAGATGGGTACCTATCCCAGATTATGGAACTGCAATTTTTTTTCAAAATTAGACATTTTAATTTACATGTTTTTCAATCAAACAGTTTATTTATTTATTAATCATTATCTGTACTACATAGTACAAAATAATTTTCACAATTATGCAAAATTTAATTTTATTATTCGTATAATTCGAATACGAAGTATGCCATGAAAATATATTGTGAATCACCCTGAATTATAGCTATTAATATAACAAGAATATTAAGTGATTTATAATACCGAGGATGTTGCTATGCGACGATGTGAAACCGAGTCTCATTGAACATCCAAGGGGGCTTAAATCGCATATATTCTCTTTATATTCAAAGCTTAGTTGTATCATCAACGACAGCGATGTTAAAACAAATTAACAATTTTATCTGTCAATGAGTTGACAGTTTGCATATTATGGAAGGTTTATGTTATATGGTTTTATCTAACGTATATTAAGTTCGTAACTAATGAATTATAAGTATCTAAGGTATTATAAGTAACTAATGTTTTATGTTGTTTATAATAAATATCGATGATACGATTAAATTTTTTTTAAATTAAAAATTAGGCAGATTTGCGGGATGTGGCCACCTGTTGTTCTAAAAACTTACTAACATAGGTTCGCATACAGTTTGCTATTTCAGTTTAATTGCACAAAAATCTTCCCCGTGGTGTACTCTCCAGTGACAACCTTGACTACCCGTGGTTTTCCAGAAATAGGTCATTCTATTAAATACCTATTGTTTGAAATTGAGTGCTATGTATATGACAGACTGTGGTTCTAAAAAAAGTTACGAATACAGTTCAGTGCATATTTCAGTAATTTCACAAAAATCTTCCCTGTGGTGTACTTTCCACTGATAACCTTTAGTATCCGCTAGTACCTGCACACACTATTTATGACTAATTTATGACTCATAGTATGTGAGGCTGCCACACCCAATACTTAGGTAGTTTTAACAAATTTATTTGTCTCAAAAAAACTGTATTTTAAATTTGAACGGTTTTATGAATTCAAGATTTGACTTATTTATCTTTATAATTTACATTTTCCAGTTGAACTAACTTTTGTAAAGTGATTTATTCATCAATTTATTATAACATCATCTTTTGTAAGAAATGTTTAATCTTAAGCAATAAGAAAACCATGCTTTTAAAATATTAATGCGTTGTTTTCAGCTTCCATTTTCTAATCTATCTTGATTTCCTTCAGGAATTTTTCTTTCTTTCTACTTTTTGCTGGAAAATACACAAAGCAAACATTTTTGTTTTGTTTCATATTAATTAAAACAAATTATTTCAGCATGCCGTTTGTCTTTTTAAATCATTTATAGTGCAGAAATGTCTTTTATTACATGAGAGAAATATTATCTGAAGTTAATGAATTAATTACATTTATACTATACACTTGGTATTCAACTTGGATTCCATTTGAAATAAATGCAAATTTTATTTTACATTTCATGAAGCGTTAATTTAAAGAAATATATTAATAATAAACGCTAAAATTTGCTGCTAGTAGGTACAAAAGTTAATAAATTGTTAAATCAACATCGTTATCGTTTTTATAAAGTGTAAAACTAACTCGTTATGACATACTTTTCTAAACTAATTAAAAATAACAAGTTTTTTTTTAAATTAATGACTTTTCTGCTGTGTCAACAGCATATTCGATTATTCTTGTTTGATGAAAACGTCGAAAATATGACGGATCACAAGGAAATAAATATTATATTTTGATAAAATATCTAATAGGATTTTGCGGATTTTTGTCACAGAAAATACGAAAACAAAAACACAAAATATTGACGTTTGATTATGTACGTGTTGCATTCACATGGCTTTTTACCCAATTTGGGTGTAGCAGTTTCGCAAACAGTGAGTTATATTGTATAAATATATTTTTTCCGTGTGTGTGGTAACCAGCCGTCAACTCACGGGTGTTCATAGTTGTTAGTGGAGAGGAATAGAAGGGAAATTTTTGTGTAAGTAAATTGGAATGTATACCTTGACTGGAGTTGAACCTGAGTCGTTAGAACCACAGTCAATCACATTTTACATTCTCTCTCTCTCTCTCTCTCTCTCTCTCTCTCTCTGTTTTTGATTCTACGACTAGAATTCTTTTCCAGAAAGCTTTGAAACACAAAACACTTGACAAAATTTGAACAATTTTAGCAGAAATAATAAAAATTCGCATAAATGTCATTTTTTACATTCCTACTAAAGCTCATCTCCCTGAGAGCTTTAAATGGATACCAAACTCGACACAATTTGAAGCGATTTGAAGTAAACAAAAAACAAATGTCGACCATTAAAATGCTATTTTTATTATTCTACTAAAATTCTTCTCCCGAGATCTTTAATTTTATATCACACACGGTAGTATTTTAATAAAAATTGAAAAAGTTCAGTTTATAAAGTTGGTACCACTGGATGAATAAAGTTCATTAACGAACTTGATGCCAGTTTTTAGCTCAAGATCTTAAATATAAAATTTCTGTTCAAAATTCCAACTCGTTTTGAAGTTATCCTACATCCAGACATACAGACAGACCCACAAACCCACAGACAGACTTTATTTTAATTTTTGTGTTCAGCACGGTCTAAATCGTGAAGATTCATGAAAATCTCGAACTGTCAAAAAATCACGTTTACAATACTTCTCTATGTTGGGGAAGTAAAATAAGGAGATATGTATAGGTATGTCTAAGTTTTCTCCGAATTCCGAAAACACTCTCGATTTTACTTTTTCTTATATTCCATTCCGTTTCCAACTACTACAGCTGCCCGAAACCAGTCCGCAATATCATTTTGAAGTTAAAAATTCTGTAAATGTGTTTTCGTTCCGAGTAAACTGTCAGTTTGACTCCAAGATAACGCTGTTTTAAAAATTTAATAACGAAAGAATGGATCTACAGATGTGCCTTTTTAGAATTTTAAAAATAAATTTCTATCTTGAGATATAACCGTCTGAAGTTTGCATAAATTGGAAACTTTTATGAATTTGTCGAAATTTATATAATCATGTACAATTTTTTATAAAAATTTTAAAAAGGCACAACTGTTAATGGGGTCGTTTACTCCGGTATTTTTTAAAATAATTTTTACCAAATATTGAAAATAAGAACATCATTTTACTATTAGTAAAATTAAAGCTCTTCAAAATTCAATAATACGCAAGTATTTAAGCTTTGAAATAGGGGTTTTTTCGAACGCATTAACATAGCGGCTGCAGGTGTGACGTCAAACCTTTCGCAAGGCCACGCCGTTTTGTTCGGCGTTAAACGGAGACTTCAGCGAAATGTTTGTCGTCACGAGTTTGAGATGTTTTAAACTCAAAAATATGTTTTCACTTATATTTAGCACTTTTAAAAGGTGAAAAATATATTTTTGCAAATATTACCTAAAAATTAATAAAATAATTTAAAAAAAATTGGTAAACGACCCCATTGATCCTTAACTATAAAATTATTTTTTACCATTTAACATTTTATGTTGGATTTTAGAAGGTAGACACCTGAAGTGTGTACTTGACTGTATTCGAACCTGAATTATCAGGACATTTTTTTAAAGAATAATGACTGTCAAAATCCAATTATTCACCCAAGCACAATTCAATCCACTAACCCATTAAACCCACATAAAATTATAATCCTTGTTACAGCATCAATCAACACAGTGCTCGTGTTAACATATCACGAAACCAACAAGTTTCCAGCAGCTCTCATTTGGATCAAGAGCTCTGGAAGAGCCTGAAGTGCTCTTCAGCCAATGAAACGTCAATCAGAACGGGAGAAGTAGGCTGGGAATCCGAGGAACAAAACACCAACACGCAAACCTCATCTACTAAACAACACTACATGGCGAGGCTTTCATGAGAACGTGCATTAGCGAATGTTTCTTCTTTTACAAAGGGGCTGATGAAGGATTGGAAATCATCGGTTACTTTTGTGTGAAATGTTTTGTGCTGGTTTGGTATTCTTATTCTCTGAGTCTACAGGTTATTATTTTAGTCGGAATCTCAAAGAAATAAAGACTAAATTTTGTATTAAGAAACGGATTCTGTTCTTCTCAATTATAAAATACTTGATTATTATTTTCGTTTATTTGTATTATTGAGCTATGGCTATGAAACATCATAATTTTAATTTTTCTGGTATATTATTTATAGTATAGTATAGAATATGCCTATGTTCTACACCTACAGAGCTGAGTCAAAGTTCGTCAAGTTATTACTTGCCTCAACGCAACTGAGCCAAAAGAAAAACCGAGCTGGACGACTTCAAGGTATCGAAGCGGTTTCTGATGATAATCTATGTTCGTTCGATAAATATTATTTTTCCATGACCATACATAGATTCCATACAGTTATCTAGCTACGAAAATAAACAATATCACACATCCGTTCGACCTTTTCGATATGTTATCGAACAGGTTTTATTACGACAGTTTCAATTTTTGTTCTATCTGGAAAATGGACAAATACGACATTAAAAGGGATTTATCCTAATTAAAGTAGTACTTGTGCTGTATCTGGTATAATTTAAAAATTAATAGAATTTATATTCTTGTTGAAAATTTTGTATCATGTATTCCATGATCGCGGTATATTTGTTTTTCGTAATATTAAAATTATGACAGTGATACATTCATGAATAAAATGTTTAATATTTATGGTCGTGCGAAAATTGTTTATACAACTCTCAGGAAAGTGTCTCTCGAATGTTCGTGAGATTTTCCCTCTCGGCAAGCCTCGTGTGCCAACGTTCTCACTCACACGATATCAATCACTTTCCTCGCGCATTTTCTAATAGTAAATTTTAAAATATACTATTACCAATTTAAAATTAGTAGTAGTGTAATTTTAAACTATTAATTTGTGATTATTATTAAATTGTAAATAATTACGAATGAAAGTAGGTGTTAATTTTAATAGACATAGATAAAAAGCATAAATCTTTTGATATTTGATAATAACAAAAATTTTGCCTAAAAACCATTTTCCGGAAACATAAAAATTACCTACTCACTGCTGACGATATTAATTATTTTAAAGTCGATTTAGTTTTTCATTAAACTTTATAGTTCATTATTGTGGTATTAATGAAACTACGATACTAAAACTTCAAGTAGTATATAAACTTTATGTGAAATGAATTAAACCTAGACTAATAAAATAAAATTTAACAATCATTGTACGCTTACTATCGATCTATGAATAAAGCAAAGTTTTGATCAACAATGATAAGAACACACCAACCTTTTAAAAACGAAATTGGTAACAGATTTCATCGCGAAGAGTGCTTCTCTAATTCTTACATCCATTAAAAACCTTAAAGGTTTTAGATAGCAGCTTTTCATAATATATTTATACAGCAGTATCTTTAGGGTCCCTAACGACTTGACCGATATTTTACAGAAAGTATCTCGGCCTCTTGAACGTAACGTAAGAATGAAACGCCATTAAAATCGGATGAACCTACACTGACCAAAAGACCGCCATTAGTGCCCTCTACATCCGTGAAAAACCTAGAAGCGTTAACCGGAAGTGAACAAATGCTTGAGGATGAGCATTCAATATTTGAAACAGTGTTACGTCACTACTCACTCACTACTACTACAAGTGATCAATTTATGACGCAGTGAATACGAATTCAATTTAGTTAGTTCCACTAACGACAATGAGTATACCTGTTAGTTGACGACTGGTAACCTAACCGCACACATAGTTAAATTTCTATACAAATGACTGACAGATAAGGCTACCCAAGTAACAATAAATACCAGGAAACAATGTTGTATCGACGTCATAAAGTTCGTCTCTGACCGTCTCAGCGAGTAGCTGGTTAACGTCTGTAATCGACGTCAAATATGACGAATTTTGCAATTTAATTATAAAATATAAAATATTGATTTATTTGTTATTTTTAATTTAACTTTCTTCGTTTGTATTAGAAGTAGAATCTTTTAAACTTGACAAATTTTTATTTTATCTGGATCTTGCTGGATTTGAACATGGATCTTCGGGACGGTATCCTACGTTGCTAATCGCTCGGCCAATCTGGCATTATAGTTTGATGTTAAGAAATATCAATATAAAATGAATAGTAGTTGTATTAATTTAATAGCAATAAATACTATAGATTGTATAAGATTCGTTATATTAGATACATGGAGTGCATTTAGATATGAACATTTATCTCTGCAAAATTTCAAAAATGCTTTTATCGGGATTTTTACCTTAAACCCTGTTCGCACGGGGATTCTTTGAACATTCTACGGAGATTCAGAATCCTGGAAAAGAAGAAGTTTTCTTCTTTCTAGTGATAATTACGTGGTTTTGAAGCAATCAATAAATTATAAATTCTTTTTCACGACTAATTGAAGATTTAATTTAGCGACACCACAATGTAACAGACAATTTTCACTAGAAAGAATAAAACTTCTTTTCTAGGATTCTGAATCTCCGTAGAATCTTCATAGAACCCCCGTGCGAACAGGACTTTACAAAAAATTTTAAAGAGATTTCAAGAGAGCCAATATATTAAGAAAAACGCTGAAAATTTATCTGGTAGAAACAAAATTGAAAGTAAATGTGCACATTATTACAGATCATTGTTGCTATTAACGATAGATTGTTTATCAGTAGTACTTACAATTTGACACTATTAACTCAGTTTATAAAATTACGTCCATAAAAGAAGTGTATATAAACATAGATTCTACAACCATACAACGGCAAAATTCGACGTCAGAGTATGACTTTATTATGATTTAATTACGACGTCCAAACATGATGGTACAATTATGTCTATGGTAGACGTCTATTCTACGTCTGCACGACATCAAAATATAACGTTAAAATATGACTAAAATACAACGTCGATTTTTTGTATAAGGTCAATCTATGTTAGGTACTTGGGTTACGTCTGTGCGACGTCAAAATATAACATTAAATTATTACAAAAATATGACTAAAATACAACGTTTCTTTTTGGTTTACGGTCAGTCATAGTTACTTGGGTAGCAGCTAGCAGCTACCCAAGTTGGGTAATGGGCTTGATAGTACAGTACAGTACAGATCGGTAGAATGTGTCTATGTTCTACATATCAGATGAGCTGAGTCAATTCGCCAACTTATTAGCGTGCTTATTACTCGCCTGAAAGCAACTGAGCTAAGAGAAAAATCGAGCAGGACGGCTACTATAGCTATACACAATTTCAAGAGTTTCTATCAAAAAAATCTGACGTGTCCGTTACAATACCTCTCGCTTTGACATTGAAGTATTATTATTTAACCTCGTATTTAACCAAATATTAAGCTTTAATTTATATAAAATACAACAACACCGTATAACATTTGATATAATAATATAAAATAATCATACATTATATTATTTCTATTTATCTGTCACATTGACAATTTTTATTTTTGTTTTAAATTTTATTTCTATTTCGGGATTCACAAATCGTGGTAGGTAAAATTATATATTTAAAAAAATTATATTTCTTTATTCGTTAAAGATATAGAAACAAGTAAGATTGAATATTGTACAATGTAATTTCTTCTTTCATGTGTGGTATGTCAAATTGTAACAATCGCATTATTTTATACAATTTTTGCAAAAAATGTTATAGTGCTACAAGGAAAGTACCATTTCCGGTTGGTGGATTTTTGCCAAAATCTTTTCAGCTCTTCATTAACATATATAAATGTATAATGCAAAATATTAGAATTTTATGTTCAGTAGAATTTGAGATAATGAACCGGGACGAAAGGCTATAGTAGGCGTACATACAGACTTTCATACACACACACAGACACACACACAGACACACACACAGACATCATCGTGAAAATAGTCAAAATAGGTTCTAAAGGTGCTAAAACGTGCTTATTGACAAAAATCTCGACATCGATTTTTTTCACGATCCCTATACCTCTCTAGGCGAGAGGTAAAAATTAGAGATAATCTTTGTCCGCTCGATTAATATTGTATACCAATTTGAAATTATTTGCGCGGCCATCTCTCATTTCGCGTACTGTGTGTGTACCGGACAAACACAACTCATTTGTCAGAAATGAAATTTGCAGTTTCCTGTTTCCAGTTTGCAAATTGAGTTACGGGGCAAATATAAATCATGTTATAAATCTTCTGAACCTGACTCAGAAACTTTCAAACGAATCCTAAAGGGCGTGAGACTGGGGCGAGAATTTGTACATTACATATGGTAGGTATCAAAAAAACTTTCATAAAATATTGCGATTGCGAATTTCATATCAAAAGGATCCTCTATTGATAAGACAGATGGAAAATGAGAAAATGTAATGGACAGAGTAGTACGTGCACCAACAAAACTCATATTTATTAAACTCGGTTTGCATAAATAAAAATATATCAAACTTAAATGGAATTATTAATGCAACAAACTCGAACTTTGCCGTATCCTAGAAATACAATATGTCATTTTGAAGTTGAAAAATACTGTAGGTAAGTGTTTTTGTACTCATACATTGAATTGTGTTGTTTCGCGTCACCTAAGCAACGTCAGGAATGTCAATTTTCCACGTCTCCATTACGTCACATGACACGATCGGGCAATTTCGAAAACCACCTATTTCTAAAACATATTATATTAAGGAGCTATACCTATTTAAAATAACAAAGTATAGTGTCTCAAACACTTTGTTGCGTATTAATAATAGAAAATGTTGGAATATTAAGTGAAATATAATTTTAAAATAATAAATTTAGTGCATTTGGTTTCTTGTTTTACAAATATTGGCAACAGACAGCACCTACAATATTTTTATTAAAATTTTAAAAAGGCACAACAAACTGTTAAATGATCAAGTATATAATCCATGTTGAAATAAAATGTTACCATTCTTACACTGGCACAAGACACTCGCTACGTTAGTACATTACAATATAAGAAACAAAAATGATTTTAGCGTGCCACATTCTAGAATCAACATCATACGAGATTCGCCGGACAGAATCGGTTTGGAAATTTTTAATAAGCTGCCCTCTGATATAAGAGATATCAATAGTATTAAAAAATTTAAAACTAAATTGAAACAGTTTTTGAATGAGAACAATTTTTATTCTTTAAATGAGTTTATGACATTGTAATATTATTTTAATTTATTGTAAACCTGACTATTTCTATACACGTTGTATTTGTGTCTACAGAAAAATAAATTTATTATTATTATTATTATTTTATGCTGGATTTTAGGAAGTAATTGTGATATGAGACCGTTTAATACAAAACATCCTAACATAATAAAATATTCTAAATAAATTATTTCCTACATTATATGCGTATGCATATGCACTATGTGATTTTATTTTTGACGCAATGATGAAAGAGATACGTAGGTAAGGTAGGTAAATCTCAGAAGTTGCTGCAAATAAAAGAGCCTAGAGGTATATTCGATATGATTGAAACTTTACCGATAAATGGAAATTCTGAAGTAAATACAATTCTATAGAGCTGAATCAAGATTACGCAAAGACTTGGAACTTGAGACAAAATACAGACATTTGCACTGCCTTTGATGTTCGATGTCGGTAGTAAAGTGCTAGAGATTTAAATTCGATAAAAAATATCCTTCCGCAGAAAATTGTCGTATTTACGGCAACTTATTTCTACCAAACATAACATCATATTCATAATTTTATAAAACGAAGTTATAAAGAAAATTGTATGTGATGTTTTGTGAACTGAATTTGCAATAAGTGGAAAAAGACAAGAATTTTCTCAAAAATTATCATCTCACACGAAGTAAGTGTTCCTAAAAAGTTTTCTTAAAACAACAACTATCATCAAATAGGTATTAATCACGAAGTATAATATATGACATCAGGAGTGGACACTAGGGCGGTTGAAGTGTGGCCTTTCTGTTTACCTTTTAGAGAAAGACAGAAAATTCGGGCCAGGTCGGAACATGCTTTCTATAACGATAAACAACCGTAACGGTAGTAACGCACGAACGCACGGGCCCAGTAGTGATCTTTCCATCTCACACAGGGTAAACAAAAATGTCACAAATCTACATGATCGGTTGATTTTTGTTTCTGCGTAAAAAATATTGATAGATGACACATTGACACTAACACCATATAAGTCATAAGTAAGATTAATGTTGTATAGTAATTGAACGGAAGATGGTTTCGACACAGAAGAGTACAAATCTAGACTATTCAAACAGGAAAATAAAACACTAGAAGATGCAAATCTAAAAAAATTATAAGCAATGAAAATCCTGCATCAAAAGCATATTGTAGGGGAGAGTGAGGTGGTTTGGGAGGATTGGAACAAGTCATTTATTTCTATTTCTAGCATAAGTTGAATTTCGTGCCTTTTCTTACGTGCTTATATTGAGGACTACTCGTTGCCATCGTTCAGTTGTAGTTGTACTCTTGTATGGGACAGTTTACGTCTGTGGCAATCGAAAGATTGTTTTTTGTACAGAAAAGTAAGTATCTTGCTCTTTATGTTTTCTGTATTTACTCATCGCAAATTCCTTTTCTGAAATATTTGTATATTTAAATATTTTAGTTAAGCATTTGTGTTATGATTCTAGTATAAGGCCAGTTCTATCTTAACCTTAAATTTATCGGGAGAATGATTTACTAAATTGTTTACTTGTGGGGGAAATGGGACATGTTGCATGTTGCATCTAATCAATTTTTATAAAATTTCAGATCATTTGTTCATCATTGGGAACTGAGATTGCTAAAAACGTCTGCTAGTTTGAAATAGATTTAGAAATATAAATTTATTTGTAGTTACCTAGTGTATTTTTGACTTAGTTATTATAATATTTTCTTTAAAATAAAAATACTATTATATGTTTATTTGCCATTATTTACTGAGTTATATTATTTAATTGTTTTTTCCCCTTTTATATTGTCCCAATCCTTCCGAGAGATGTCCCATTCTTCCTCTGCGCAGGGGGTGTGGGACACTCATGCATTTAAAAACTAATTTTTTAGTATTTTCCTAGTCAATATTATATTTAAAAGTATATGGATTGTAAAAACAGACAGGTAAAGTACTTATTCTGACATTTGGTTTTTATTTTTATAACTGCAGAGATCTACAATGTGGAATTAAATTCAAATTGTCGCAATCCTACCTAAGATTCATTCATCGAGTCTCTGAGAGTCAAGAATGGGTCTGAGTTGCTCATTTAGTTCATTCGACCTAATTTTCTTTTCTTCCTGCGTTTGCTATTTCCTTGCATTTTTACCGAATCTAAAATTCTTGATTTGAATTGTGAATGAATCTTTGATTCAGGTGATGCAGATTTCTGTGTTTGAATATTTTAGATTTTTATTGTTGTTTCCTATATAAATATTATTTCTGTGTTTTACTCCTTACTCTCTGTATTTGAGTTCATTAATTTCAAAGATAAATTACGATTCTTATTCTTGAAGATTGTTACTTAAGTATTTATTAGACAAACCACGTAATATATTACCTACATAACAAAATACAGAAGACAGGAACAAAATGCAAGACGCAATATATCAAACTGAAAGGGTGATAGAAGATAGAAGATTACGTAAATTAATACATGCGGTTGAACTTCGCTGGCATGTAACTACGGCATTAAATTTGAAAGTGGATTACATGCGCGATCTGCATGAACTTTGACAAAAAGGGGTGTGCCCGGTCGCAAGTCGGGCGAGGTGACAATCTCATTACACCATTACCAGATCTGTTTCACCACTAAGAACTTGCTAAGAACATCATGATTAATTAAGACCACAGACAAAAAGTAGCTCTCGTATTTTAGTTAAATTGTAGACATCTTAAGGCGGCAGTACCTTCACACAGACAGGCGTTCGTAATTTACTAATAACTTGATTTAAGTACAAAACAAAAAAATTATTTACAAAAAAATTCTATAATTTTTTTTCAAAAAAAATTCAATAAATTTGAGATGATAGCACGGTCAGAATGTGCGTACCGAAAAGCTTCAAATACGTCGATTTTCACTGGAAATTTCTGAAGGTACTATCATCAATTTATTGAATTTTTTTTACCTTCCGCTTACCTGTAAAGGAAGGTATTGGAATCATGCAAAAAATCGGGTGGTGAATTTTTAGTGGATGAGCACGAATTAGGGTCCTTACAACTCATTTTTGATAGTTTCACGATGATGTCTGTGTGTATGTGTGTGTGTATGTGTGTGTGTGTGTGTGTGTGTGTGGTCAAGGGTTGTTAGTCGCATAACTCAAATACGAATTACCCGAAAATTTTGATATTTGGTATTTAACATTTGTATATAAATTGGAAGAGCTCCCTAGATTTTGGTACAAATATCTTCATCGGAAGTGATATTTTTTGAAGATTGAAAAGGTTAATTGTCAAAATTGTATATAAATTTGGAAAAATATAGTATTTATTTGTAATGAGAATAAGAGGAAAAGTTATTTGCAACTTACGTTATAAAAAAATTGTCTTTATCTGGTAGCATTAAAGAACTACAGTAAAATTTAAAAAATAAATTTATCAAATAAAACGTTGATATCTTGTAATCCATGATCGGTTGATTTTTGTTTCTGCGTAAAAAATATTGACAGGTGAGACGGGTGACAAGTTGGCATACTAGCGCTATATAAGTCCTAAGTAAGATATTAAATGTAGTAATTGAACGGAGGATGGCTTCAACACAGCAGAGTTTTCCTGTGAATGAATCTTTTTATTCAGGTGATGCAAATTTCTGTGTTTGAATATTTGAGATTTTTATTTGTATATTTTAAATGGGCACCGGATTGCACGTATACATTTCTGTTTAAAGTCTAGATATGGCGGAAGGTTGTGTGATGACCACGTCAGATTTTTTAGAATAAAATTATAGACATTTTTTGTAAATAATTTTTTTGTTTTGTAATTAAATCAAGTTATTAGTAAACTACTAATTTTTTTATTTTAAATTAAAGATTATGTGATTATTACCTACAACCGGTATTATTTTTTTTGTATCTGCTATCATTTAAGAATAATTAAAGTAGGTATATACTTATAATATAGTATTTCGGTATCTTGTAGTTCATGATCGTTTAACATTTTTTATTATTAATTGGTAACATCAAAATAAAAAAAATGTCATTTTTTTTAAATAACGTCAATAATAATCAAGATTCGGCGCCAGAAATTCAATGATGGCGAAATCAAGTTCGTTTTTTTAAACAGTTTTGAAAATAACGAGAGTGGTTAATTAGAGTGGTTAATTTTTGAGGTCAAAAATTTAGAAAATTGCCAAAATTCGGTTACAATAAGTCAATTAAATGCAATAAACCGCACTTTGATATTTGTCTAACTTAGTTTGTGAGATATGCAGCATTGGAAAAAGGGAAAATAAGAATAACTAAAAAATACACGAGATTTTTAAACGCACGGTCTGCGGTATTTGATTTATCATAAAGTAGCCGAAAGTTGACAGCTGGTAACCAAAACCGCAAACACGTAGTAATAAATCTATACACCACCCGCCCATATACAAGTACTCAAGTAGAGTAAAAGATGTGATATAGTTTGAGATGAAAGAAGTCTGAAAAGGTCATCTGTATCATGATAAACAAAGAGATATAATTTTTTTTTCGCCAACCGGACGTATTTGATGCAATGGGGTACTTGCATGGTACTGAAAATTAGATTTTTGACACTATGAACATAATGTTAGGTCTAAAACATAGGTAAAAATGCAAATTTTATTTTTAAAAATTATATGTTTTTTAGTAAATTGAGATTAAATTTTCTGTGACGTCATTTGTGTGAACAGAAGAAAGGGAAGCATAGTTAAGAATGTTACGTGTAGATAGCGTGCGAGTCAGTCAACAAATGTTTGAATTTGACATTTGTTTGTCAAAAATACCCATAAAATTTAGTATATTTTAATAGAATGTAGACTATTTAGTTTATGAAAACACAAATACTTACTTATATTTTACAGTATCAAAACATGTACGAAGTACAAATGTCAAACACATCTGATCTGTCAGCGGTCTCAGCTTGCCGTAGTTAGGGGCGTTCACTAGTACAGTCGTTGCTATGGCTTACGGCCATTCATTGGTTGGGTTAGTTTTTACGTCACATATTGAATATTTAAATTTAAATAATTTTTTTTGGGCTTGTAAATACATTTTTTGTGAAAATAAAAAATACGGGTCCCAAGTTTTGATCTCTTCTTCAAATATATTTAATTTAAAAAATGCATGCAAGTAGCCCATTGTGTCATTGTTTTTTGTAAAAAAGGAGGCCATTTGGGGATTGTTTATGATCACCATAGCAATTGCACCGAAAAGTAATATATTCTTCCTAATACAAAAAAACATTGTTGTTGTCAAGGTTATACATTTTAATTTTAATTGTTGCGTAATATGAGGATATGTCAATTTAAATGAAATTATGAAATTACATCTATTTAAGCGGCTAGCGAAAAAATATTTGTTTCATTCATACAAAAAATGCATGATTTTGGGAAAAGTAAGACGGTTGCCGGACGACGCGCAGCGGAGTTTGGCGATCTTACGAGTATATATATATATATATATATATATATATATATATATATATATATATATATATGTATTAATGAAACAAATAACTATATCTTTGTCGTACTTGCATTGTCCAATGGTATGAATTGAACACGTTTGCCTTTCAAAAATTCATATTGTTTCGAGTAAGTTTCGACATACCTAGCAAAGCATTAGTCGTTCCACTCAACACTATTATTGTAACGTAAGTTCAGTTATACGAGTAGATAGTTTTTTGTTTTTATTGTAAGATTATATACAAATACTAAACGGATAAATGTACTTAACGAACAATAAAACTTATAAAAATAAAATAAAATAATCCCCAGAAGTCCACGTACTAACAATCTTCAACTAAAACTCAAAGTCATCTGAATTTGATATCCACAAGCACTTATCCTAAACTGCAAAAATGGCTGACGGCATCTACAAGAATTGTAGTAGGACGAGATCTTGAGGACTATCGATTCTCGTCGAGTATGACAAAGAATATTAAGAAATTCTGAAGTTCTCTACATCTTCAGTGCAAGAGAAGAGACAACGCAGCCAACCAAGCAGCTATGCGGCGAGTGATGGCATTTATTTTTATGTTTGCAATGGCCTACTTAAAACGTTGCAACGGATAAGCTGGGAAAGCCAAAGGAATTAATCAAAACGGAAATTACTACTCCTAAATTAATGCAAAGTTAAATTAAACGGGAAACGAAATATAATCAATAATCACGAATGTCGCTCAAACGGCTGCTGGAAAATTTATTATAAGTATACCTCTTACCCACGGTTAAAGAATAATTATTAGGATTACCAATATGATTTTTCTAGCGGTCAGAATGTGTAATAGATCTAGGTGTCTCTGGTATCAGGTCACACTATACAGGGTGTTTCTATACCTCTGCACGCAACTTTAATAGGTTACCTATATAATTTGATATATACTGATTACCAAAATATTTTTCAAAATACGCAAAAATAAGGGTAGTGAAAATTTGTGTGCCATTGGTTTGCAAGTCAATTTAACTGTTTATTTATTAATTATTATATAAAACGTGACTATTTGTAGATGGTCTGATACTATTTATTATTTTATTTTATGAATAATATAATAAATAAACAGTTAACTGGAACTAATATTTTCATACACTTATTTTTGCAAATTTTGAAACAAAAATTATTTTCTTTAATCAGTATATCAAATTATATAACCTATTAAAGTTGCGTGCAGAGGTATAGAAACACTCTGTATAGACACTGATTGAAATGTAAAAATACCATTTAATACTATAAATGGTATCTAAAATTGTAGTTTAGATACATAAGCGGCTATGTGCCATAATTTTCCCTTTAGATCGAAAACAAAACGTGTTTAAAAATCTTCCAACTTCTACGAGAGAGGTCATAGTTATAAATAAATAATTTTACAATATATGAAAACCGTCTCGTAGTGCATCTATTCATTTTCATTATTCAATTTATAAAACATGTCGATTTTTACACATTTCTCCTAAAAGTAAAATAATCTATATCTACATTTACAATTTTTCTGAAACATTTTTCATTATTTCTCATCATTATTTACCTGTTACTTTTTAATGTACTAATAAGCTTACGTAATGTTTATATATGACATATATTTCTATATCACTATATAACGCACAAATTATTAAATTTAAAAAATAGTATTCAGTGACCGAATGAATTTCTATCGGTAGTGACCAGCAGAGACACCTAGTAACCCTAGAAACACCTATGAACTAATTACAACTTTTGACCGGGGTTGTCAATGAAAAACGTAGCCAACCGGTAAACCTTATTCTTTAAGGGGGTTTTATCGCTCAGCGCTGCTAGATATCACAAATCCCCGTTATTTCAGGTACTCGCGCTGACAGCCTATGTTTTATGAGCACATGTTGCATCTATTTATCTAATTGCTATGTTTCGCTCCATTCTTGTTTAGAAAATACTCAATTTGATTGTCTAGCGCGCATGCAATTTTCAAATTTATTTTTCTCAGAATTATTATTATTTAATTGTTTATGAATAATAATAACAATTTTAAAAATTCGACAACGTAGCTAGATTTTTACTGCCTTTGTCTTTATACGGTATATTTTTTAGGTTTATAGGATTAATAGGTTGGGAGTAATTTGTTAAATACTTTTTTACTGTGATAAAAGCCCCTTAACCGTGCTCGGCAGCCATCATTGAAGTAACCTGTTATAGTGGTTGTTTAAAGTAATTTTTTCTGAAATATTCTTCCATGCTACAATTTTAAAACAAAAACATGAAATATTTAATAAAACTGTATACGTTACTATCTGTTTATGTTTAAAGACAAATTAGTATACTTTTGTAATCATTTTAATTAGATAAATGTATTGTAATATTATCTAAATTGCAATAAAAATATCAATATAATGCTGCGAACACATTTATAAACTACAATTAATACCTACTTAAAACTGTAAATGTTTTGAATTGGAACGTAGTTTGAACATTTTAGGTTGGATTTATATGATGTCACTTTGGAGAATTTGATGAAAAGATTAACTTGATTATAAAGTTTTCGAGATAAAATTGAGTTGTGTTTATTTCATTATCTACTAAATAAAAATAATATATTGTATTAAGAGTATCTATTTTCATTCAAAAATTAACAAAACAAAAACAAATCACAGTTTGTAAACTTTAAAGTAGGCATTATTAATAAAGCGTATAATATAATTCAAACAATAATATTATGAATCATCTTTGGAATTTGAAAACGTAATACTCCTATTGTCTAACCACTAACAATAACAATGAGTTATATGAATAACAAATCCCAAATAAATTTTATGCATAAAGCAATTTTATTCCTCTCTTTTTCAATATTCATCTTATTAAAATGGCTGGTTAGAAAACATTGAAAAAAAACTTGTCAATTGAGTTGCTGAAATTATTAACTTATTCTTGAAAATCAATAAACGTAAATTATGAAAGATTTTGTTATTTACTACAACGTGATTCTCACGTATAATGAAATAAAGCAGGTGCTATGGTACAAGAATGGATAATGAAATAGAGACATAAATAAATAATGCTCTACACAACGACAAGAATAAACTGGGATAATTAAACGAGACATAAAAATCAGACGCTCATCAATACAATGTGCTTCAAGATATCAAATTTGTTGTTAGTTAATTTGGCTTACAAAAATATTTTTTAGAATTGAGATACTTTATTATACAAAATTGAGTTGAAAACACAAAGTTTATCTAGCAACAACAAATAAATTTCAATGTTTAATTTAATAATTTCATTACTGTAACATATCAGATCAGTAGGACGAAAAATGTTTGCTCTAAGTAATGCGCAATTAATTTTGCGAATTTCGGAGAAATTCTTTTTGCTTTGTAATCAGTAAGTTCATCAAATTATATGTATCCTTAATTTTTCCCCGAAATACATAGAACATAGACACCCTGTATAATAACTAATAAGTACTTATAAATAAAGATTACGCATATTTCATAAAGTAAAGTGCGGGACGTGTGGGAGTAAAAAATTATTTTCTTGTGTAGGTTTGATTTAATATAGATTAAAAATAATTACTTGGCATTAAATTAATTATTATTGCCAGACACGCTTCTTATTAAAAATTGTAAATCGTAATATGAAAAATGTCAAAGTCAAGTAATGTTAAGAATGCATTAAACTTAGAATATCATATTGTACCTATTACAATTTACAATATACTACAACTTTCTCTATAAATGGGCTATTTGCATGAATTTTTTAATTAAATATTTTTGAAGAAGAGAAAAACTTGAGCCCGTATTTTATATTTTCACAAAATTTTGATCAACAAGCCCAAACCAAAAATAATTAATGAAAATTGAATAAGATGTGATGTGCCGAAAAAGCTGCCAAATCTCCTATACAAAATAATGACGTCACAGCAAAATTTCTGTCTCAATTTATTGAAAAACAAATATTTTTTAAATAAAATTAATTTTACCTATGTTATAGACTTAACATTAGGTTCATAGTGATAAAAATCGCATTTCCAGTACCATGCAATGATGCAATAACCCATTGGATATTGTATTACAAAATTAAATTTTTCTGCGCCTCCACCGAAATTCGCACTTCCGACATTAGAAGATGAAACAGTAGAACGGCCGTGTGAGAATGTTAATAGAAGACGCAGCATGAGCGTATCGTAATTATTTAATCATGTATGTTTCCTATCTGTTGCTATGATACCGTGTTATTCAACAAAATAAATAATGTCAATGTTTCAAAGTGAAATGTCATATAGTATGTAAGTGAATTAATGAAAATGTAAGTAAATATAGAGTTGTAGAAAAAATATAATGTGCAACACTAGTCGAAATGCTCTTACATGCTCATGTTTCTTGAAACATTCGCAAGTAGGATGCTTATTTCGACACTTGATACACAATGTACTATTTTTATAATACCGCAAAAATGTTGTGAATCAAAATGAAATTTTCGTTGCGCAATGAATGAAAACATTTCACTTTCCAAATACCGTGAACTGTAGAAAAAACAAAAACATCAAACGTTTATAATTCGCAATTTTTTTAAATATTACAAATGCTTCATTTACATTTCTACTGCCAGCTAATACCTCATGAAACAAAAGCAGAACTTCATTAATATTTACTGTATAAATTCTTTTGAAACTTCAGCATTATTTTCATAAATTAACTTCAATCTGGAACTTAATTTTCAACGCAATAAATCTTCTTTCCTTTTTAATATTTACAAGGTAGCTTTATGAAAATTTAAATTGTTACGTTTTCCGTTAATTGTAATAATATTCATAGTTGCTTATGAAGCTATAAAGTTAGATTATTTACGAAGTTTTTGGATAATATCACTACAACTTTAACTTATGACATCGTCGTCAAAACATTAGTGTTTATAAAGAAATTAAAAATTTAATGCATGCATTTGGAAGATAAAATGTCAAATTTATTAAAACAAAATCTATAGGTAGGTACATTATTAAGCCTGTTTTACAATATACTTTTTCGGTTTCATACTAGATTTTAGAATTCAAAATATGATAATGTAAAACATAAAAATCTCCATCCAAGTTTCATAGTACGTCTTTTTCAGACTTAAAAAAATAGCTTCGATCTTATTTCCATCCAAGTTTCATAATAGGCCTGCGCAGTAAACACACATTTTGTATTGCCAACCTTCTGTACATACATTGACATCAACAATCAACAACCAGAAGCAATTTCGGCTTCTTGACTTGTTCGAATAGGACCTATATTAATAACAAAACGCCAATATTACGGTTTAAAAATTTGGTGTTGGTATAACATTGATTACCGGCTGATCAAGAAACTAGTACAAAACTTAGATTTCATTCTAGACAAAAAAAGTCAGAAAAAGTTTCTAAAATCTAGTTCCAGTTTCTAATCAAAAAAGTGTAATGCAAAACAGACTTTATGAGTGACAAAATTATATTCAATTAAAGTAAGCATATTTGTTCCTACGTTCGTTAAAATGTTTTGTAGAGTTTGTAATTTAAAATTTAAATGCAAGAGAAACTTTAAATTAAAGTTACACCACTGACAATATAGAATCAGTGTTATAAATTAATTATCATTTGGGGCTGGATTAAAGCCAAGCTTAGAGTGGCGAAAGCTCCAGAAATCCAGATCGCATTTTATTTTATTCCAAACTTTCAATTATACTTTTAATTCCAGAATTTTCATTTAAATAAAATCGTTATAAAAATTTACACAGAACGAATTATTTTGCTTGCTTGCTTACTTGTGCTTGCGAATATTACTCGTGCTGCGCACTCTTCATATTCATATCCAAGCACAAAGAACATTCGTAATACTACCAGAATAATCGACATAACTACGACTGGCATTATAAGTGAGTATTTTTGTATGTTGGCGAATATCACTCGTGGTGCTATTCATACTAGCACAAGGAACATTCGTAATAATATACGAAAAATATTCGACATAACTTTGACTACTCGTGGTAATTTTTTCAGCAGGTTATTTTATGATAAAAGGTTTCCTAATGCCGTCTTCTTAAGGTGAAGTCGGCGGTGTGGTTACCGACATTTGCAGTTTTGCAAATATTTCAATTGGAAAGCTACATCAACTACTGTAACTGATTCATTAGATTTTCCCACTTTCGAAGCATCTTTTGAACATGGGCAGGTTAACATTTGTAAAGTATTGTGGGCACCGTTTGGGAACTCGCATTTTCGCCACCTCGCAAACGCGTTCCCTAACAGTGCCCACAATACTTTACAAATGTTAACCTGCCCATGTTCAAAAGATGCTCCGAAAGTGAGAAAATCTAATGAATCAGTTGCAGTAGTTGATTTAGCTTTCCAACTGAAATATTTGCAAAACTGCAAATGTCGGTAACCACACCGTCGACTTCACCTTAGCACTCTGCGTGGTGTATTTCTGTAGCTTGTTAAATGTTATGATAATGCGTGATGTTATGTTACAATAGTTTATGTGGAAGTAGATAATAAGGACGTTATTATGTGCATATTTAGGACTTACCAACATTCCCATCTCCTTGGATGCCCGGCGGACCGACGGTGGCGAGCAGCAGCAGAGCAGGCAACTGCCAGGCAAAGCCTAGCGGGAGCATGGCCTGCTACAAAACAACATTGCTATTAATATATTAATCATAGTATATTATATATTAAAGGACTAAAGTGCATGATTTAATCCTGAGAGTGAAGCCAAAGGTGAGGGAAATTATAAATAATCACTTGAAGAATTAAAGATACTTTAGTCCTGTGGTATATACGCTATTTTTTGCACTTCATTCTCAAACGATTGCAAAATAGTTTAAAAGATTACACATTTTGTAATTTTGACAGTAAACTTTATGACAAATATTTATATTGTTACCATAGATAATCTGTAACAAATAGCACGGGATTAAATATGAAAAAATAATTCCTTGGGACCAAATTACGCACCTTGTCCCTAAAATAAAGGCTAAAAACTAGTTTTAGTCCCGGAAGTGTAAAATAGTATATTATTTCACGAGCCCATAATGTCTGCTATAATTCAAGAGGATTAATTATAGCCATTATGTCAACTACGATGTTTTATCAACGGCTTTTTAAATAACATTTCTTTGCAAATTTTTATTCAATAAAATATTTACCTAACCTCATATTTTGGTGTGACGACAGATGATAGTTGTGTTGAATTATGGACTCATAATACAATAGTGTGTCTTATAGCGGGGCTTATCTTACTAAAGTTACCTATATAATTAATGTATTATTCAATGGTCGTAGATAAATAATACCTACAATACAGGTGATTCAAAATTTCGTTCAACTGAATATCAAGGATAGAAACTGGAAGCACGTGCAAGCATTTTAGAAAATTCGCAATTTTAATATCCAGGTTTATTTTAAACAGTTTTGGGTCACTGTTTCCATAAAGAATATCATAAACTTATTACATTTAAACTGTAGGTACAATTATTTGTCAATGCATAAATAATTAATATAAATTGAATCTTGACTGTTGAAATTTTGATGTTAAAAGGTCGAATAATGTGTAGGTACACCAGTCACAATAAATTGATGTAGGTTTTGTTATTTATGCATACAATCGACATTTTGGCTACTTATTTAGCCTTTGTCGGGACAAATGAAAAATTTAAAAAAAGGTTCAGGGCGTAACATAATCAAGTAGCCGAAACGTCGACTGTATGAAATAACAAAATCTACAACAATTGTTACTGGTGTACCCATTTAAGAGCTTCTGACATCATAAATAATTAAAATTTAATTTTACCACATTCAGTTCGTCAGATAACCATTATGCAATCTTTAATTCAACAGTGGTCCAAAAATATGCTTCTTGCGAAAATTTCCCTGAAATTCAAGAATTAAAAATAAAAAATTATTTCATGATCAGTACGTTGAGTGCTAATTCTATTAGTTGTGGATCACTCTAAGAGGATGTTTCCATAAATGAGAAAAAAAAAACTAAATGAAGCAATTCACCATTCGTAAAAATGTATCAGAAGAAAAATGCTAAAAAGCGAAATACGAGAAATGTTGGCAATTGCTCTATAAAGTTGCAAGATTATAGGAACTGCTATTAAACTTTGTTGTTGATGTATCAATTTAAGAGAAATTATTTGAAACATGATAAGTATAGGATCCAATATTGTGAAAAAAAATTTCCTTCAGTTTCCAGTATAGGAACACCCTATATAAGAATTTACTAATGAGTAATGAATAATAAAAAATTACTAAAGATAGACTATGATATAATTTTGATTAGATTTTGATGAAACAAAAGTTTTGTAGGTTTACAGAGTCCTTTAAGAATATAATACATTTTACGCAGAAAATAGCCAAAAATATGGATTTCACGCCACAGCGTTTATTGTTTTCTTAAATATATTGTTATATACTCGAATAATAATCTAAAGATATTGTTGAAGATAAAAGTACAATCTACAAAATGGTCGACGCAGAATTTCAAAATTTTGATTTAAAATCGAAATATGTCAATTTGAATTTTGGCAATTTTTGTTATTTTTTAACACAAATATCTTCTATTTTAAAACTAATTTTAAAAATTTGATCGTTTATTTTGTAGATCCAAGCTTTGTTGGCAACATATTAAAATTTGAAGTTAATTCACTTATAAATAAAAGTTGTACAGTGGCGGGCGAAAACTCTATTTTTTACAAATATTGCAGTTTTTTACAGATATGGGGGCCAAAATTATGTTTCCCCTCAAACATAAATTATTTATTATTATTATGTTAACAAAACAATGAACGCTATAGAATAGCGTGCGGAATCAATGGTAGAGGATCATGTTATGTAGTACCATTTTTAACTCTTATTACAAGTAAAATTTGTAACCATAAATAAAAGAACTTTCATGTAAATTGTTCTGTTTTGCTGTTTCAATTTATAGTTAAGTCTACGTACAAATTTGTATGTCCACAAATTACCATAGATTGAACATACTAAATATTTTACAGCTGCTATAGACAGAGTCATCGATCAATCTTTTTATTATAGTCGTATTTTGATATTATCGTTACTCATATTTACTGTACGTGTACGTATCTAACACATAAATATGAAATATAAGATTTAAGCCATATTTTTTCAGCGTAATCCTCGCCTTTCTTTCAACCTTTGTTCCAGCATGAAGTATGACGTCAAGCATCGCATTTAGCGTAAAAAAATAGATCGCTCAAGGATTTTACCGTTTTTATACTTCATTGTTCTTTCTATAACTAAAGTACAAACTCTAGTTTCCAATTTTCTAAGTTTTTTTCAGTAATAAATAATTTTGAACAAAATTGGCGTCCAATAATAAATAATTTCAATCGAAAATGGTACAGCAATATAATATATAATACAATAGTTCAAATATTTATTCATACAAGAATGTATAATAATAATATGCGAAATTTATAATTGAATAAAAATTAAAATCTCGAAGAACTTATTGCTACAATAAACCACGTTTCGATATGGAATTATCCTGACTTTTCACATTTTTGAAATTTCAAATATATGCGTGCGAGCGCATATACTTCGTATCTTTGTAGATATAGTAAATAAGATATATAAAATAATATAAAGGTTGATCGTATCGTATCATCTTTAAATAGTAAATAAGTAAATAATACTTAAAAAATTTGATAAATTTGTTAATAGAGAAAAGACCGAAAAAAGCAATGCTGTTTTTAAGATATGGGTGGCAAAAATAATTGTCAATATAGTAAAACTAAAATTTAATTATATCAGTTAATACATACTACATGATTTTATTATTATTATTATTTTACCTTCTTAAACCGGTCATACTACATGACAATAAGTTTACAAACACATACGCTGACACAAGTTTTTATACACTACATTTTAGACACGTCATCACAAAATATTAAAATTAAAGAAGAGATTTTCTGTCACATATGTTCATTATTTTCAAAATAATTTTACTTTTAGTTCATAAAAACAGTAAACAGTAAAGTAAACTAGGTTAATACAGAACAGTATAATATTTCACACTGAAATATTTTTTTTCATTTTTTTTAATAAATATTTTTACATGCGCACATCAGCATTTTAATTATTTATAATTGAACATCACTAGTTTGAGTTTGATTTAATTATATAACAGAGTGTTCATTAGTAGGTAATTAATTTTATTAAACAAATATTTTGTAATGTAATTAAATGTATATCAGACTCTTAATTGAAGTTAATTCACTTATAAATAAATGCTCTTCAGTGGCGGGCGAAAACCCTATTTTTAACAAATATTGCAGTTTTTTTTACAAATATGGGTGCCAAAATTATGTTCCCCCTCAAACATAAATTATTTATTATTATTATGTTAACTTGAACCTTCAATAAGACTTGGATAAGAATAATTTTTAATCATTTATAGCTTCAAACCAGAGATTTTGACATTTATAAATTTCAAAATATCTGTAGAAAAGTTTATGAAAGCAGGTTGTAACAACGAAGCTAAAATCTTTATCGTAACGTTAAAATTACTTATTTGTTATAAAAATATCAGGGACTCGACCGAACCGGAACAGGAATGAAAACCGGAACGAACCGCAGCTATTTGAGCGAACCCCGCACCAAACCTAAGCGTTAAAAAAGTCATAACCGGAGCCGAAGCGATGGTTTGTGATCAGATTCGGAACAGCTTAAAATATTAATTAAAATTTTATGCCCTGTTCACCACACGAGAAAAATTTTCACTATAAAGTTTCTTGGAAGTAAAATAAGTGCTAGAAGCTGTCATAAATAAAACTGTCAATACCGTTCATACGGGAAATGTAATTATTCTTATTAAATATATTTAAGATCTCGTACTTTAATATATCTTTAAAAAATAATTAGTTTCCCCCACAGTTTCCCCGTATGATCGGTATTGACAGATTTTTATATGACAGCTCCCTAGTATCACTTGTTTTTCTTTCAAGAAACTTTTTAGGAAAAACTTTCCTCGTGTGAACAGAGTATAACGTAATATCCTCAACGAAACTAATTTTTTAAATTTATTGCTTGTTATTTAATAAAACCGAAACCGGAGCTTAAACCGCTTTTTTGAAACCGGAAACCGGTTTATTTCAAGAAGAAATATGAAAACCGGAACAAAACCGAACCTTATAAAAGCACACAGTGAATCGCGAACCGAACCTGAACCGTTATTTTGTGCGGTTCAAGTCACTGAAAAAATATACAATATTGTATTAACTCATAATAAAAATACACGTTATTATTATATCCGCATTTATTATTAAAATGAAGTTTTTTAGTGTAATATCAAATTAATTCCTACCGGACAAAAATATAAAATAAGTAGTTAATTAGTAAAGTAGCACGTCGATAGACGATAGTTATCAAATTACGTAAAAACAACCCTCCAATATTTAAATTAGTTTCAAAAATCGATAAAATGCGACATGAAGCAACAGGAGGCATATAATTTTTGTTGCATAATAAAATAATCAAATCAAAACAATAACACAAACAAAATCTAGAAAAATCCAAACCGTCTGTACATATAAATAATCTTATAAATAAAACAAAAGATCAACCACAATATGTCAAACACATAATGTTACATCAACAATATGTTAAGATAAATACAACAACCACCAACCTGTAATCGCAGACTGCCCGTAATTCACAACATGATTCGCCGACCCGTTGACAGATTAACAAAACCACCAGGTGATAGATTATTTGAAGTTGGTTCGCAGGAATTCACAAAAATCGTGACAGTCTCCACGTCCAGCTGTTGACTGTGAATGGTTACGAAGCCGCTGTGAAAGGGGGTTGAAGAGAGTGCGAAGGTGGTTTGCGTAGGATAGCACCGAATCGATTTTCACGTGCAGGGCGTTCACAACTAAAAACGTCAAGACGACAACCATGGAACAAATTACAACGATCACTACACCACTTAGATTTTACATCGAGATCACTAACTTCACGAAAAGTATTAAAAGCAGAATTTTTTGAACACCGTAACGTCACTAACAATTAAGGGAAATGTCTAGCTATGGATGTACAGGGTGATCGGAAAAGCTGTCAGGAAACACCAGGGTGACAAATTACAACCATCATTACACCACTTAGATTTTAGATCGAGCATTGCAGTAGTTGAGTTCACTTAAAAGTATTCAAATAAAAAAAAACCGAAACGTAACCAGAAAATAAAAATACATAGGAAAATGAAGCACCAGAAGATGCAAATCTAGAAAATTTAAAGATTAATTCACAGGAAAATTGAAATCTAGAATAATTTTACATTCGGCATAAATGCAAACACAGGAAGATGCAAATCTAGAAAACTAATTTGTCTCTTCAACACAAATGCGGTAGAATTTTTGAGCCCTACATAATCGGTTTTAACTATATAACTATAGCTATTCGAGCTTTGCATCTTCCTGTGTTTTTACCAAATATAAAATTATAGATTTGAATTTTCCTGTGAATGAATCTTTTGATGCAAGTATTTTATTATCTATGAATTTTCTAGATTTACATCTTCTAAATTTTATGACTATTATTATTATTTTCTATGGTTTTGTCGTTTTTAATTTTCTTAGAAATGTATTATATTTTAGTCCAAAATTGAAACCGAACCCGAACCGTTATTTTGTGCGGTTCGAGTTCCTAGATTAAATTTAAAAAAAAATTTTAATAAGAAGATATTAAATTTTTAGAAAAATGGTTGTATTTTCTTTAGATAAGACTACCTTTATGTAATTTTAGTTATTGAACCGAAATTGGAACTAAAACCACTATTTTAAAAACCGGCAACCAGTTCATTTCAAGAAGAAATACAAAAACCGGAACAAAACAGAACCCTATAAAGCACAGTGAACCGCGAACCGAACTTGAACCATCATTTTATTGTGAATCCCTAAGTAGAACAATTTCTTAATTAATTTTGAGCCGAAAACCTTATAAAAAAATTTACTACCCTTTGTATAACTACACGAATCTATGCGACAAAGATTTTTATTTTGGAATAAAAATAATTGATATTAGATATTTTTGTCCACTAAGCTAGATTCAGACCTACGGAATTATAAATATAAGTGGCTGATTTAAAAAACCAGCGTCTAACGTTCGCACTTATAATAATTGAAATTAACTTAGCACTTATACTTATAATTGGGTAAGTCTGAATATAGCTTTATTTTAAATGGACTTTATTTCGTCGGGTTAACATACTATTATGTATACTTTTAATGTTATGTTAACTGTTTTGCAACGTTACCTGATAACTCCTAGAAAAGTTGTTTGATTCGGTGTTACCAAATTAACATTACTTTAGTAGTTCGTGTACTTATACGAAGAGTCGTAAACAAATTTTTGTTAGGTTTTCGACTCAGGCTTAATCAAAGAATGGTTCTATCTGAAGCTTATCACAACAAACTGTTCCGAACATCCTGTATTTGTGAAGTTGAAACTGTATGTCACACTTTATTATTTACCTGTACAATAAATTTAACAAAATGTTCACTGTTAAAACTGTGTTATGTTACGTTTAAGCGCCGTTCCAGAACACTGACGCTAACACTACGTTTTGAGATTTTGTTTTGCTATTTGCTGTCGATTTAATTTACGCGATTTGACTTGCACTGGTCGCCAGACAAGCGCCCACTACGCCGGTAATGATATGTAACACGATTGATAACATGCGGGCTGTTAATAACCAACACGTGCGGTTTTGGTTCTGATTTGCCCAGTTATATACAACAGTTTGATAAGAAGACCGAAATTTTAATTTTACCACCAGGTTTTTATCCAGTTTTAACGCAAACTGGTCATTTAACATACAGACGATACAAATCAAACTTTGAATATTAATATTAAGTTTGCATTGGGATATATTCTAGTCAAGAATTTTCAAAAAAAAAATTGATTTTGAATCATGACATCGAATTTGTCGCAAGCTAATTATAAAGTCGTTTTCTAAATTACTCGGCATATAATGTCATATCATTTTATTACACAATATGCCGAGGCTTTTGTTAGAAACTGCAAAATTATACTAAATAAACAACCCAATACCCTTCTTGAATCCCACACACTCGGTTTTGGTAGACACTTTAATTGATTGCACTGAATGAAATAAAAAACTTATACTCTTCTAGAGTCTTAAATATTCGTTTTGATACAAACTATGATTAAACTGAACTAAATAAACAACCCTATAGCCTTCTTGAGTCCCACATATTCAGTTTTGGTTTATTGAACTGAACTAAATAAAGTACCTGCTGATGTCCTTCTTGAGTGAAATAAAATAATGTGACATTGTTTTATACAGGTTGGTGGAGGTGAAATGCGAACATAGGGAAATATATGACAATGGAGTTATCATGCTAGGCATCTTGATATACGTGGAATAAGTACTGTCAATGTCAAAGTAGCTGTCATATTATTGAAATTTTTATTTTCATTAAAATATTTTCTTTGCATAATAATATAAATGTGTACGAGCAGAACGAGAAAGTTTACATGCACTTTTAGATTTTATTATTATTTCTGTTATTGATTACTCTTTTTGCCACACAAATTCACATTACTTCGTTTTGTGACACTACTATGTACAAAATATATCAAGATACCTGGCATGAAAGTTCGATTGTCATATGTATGTTCCCTATGTTCGCATTTCACCTCCACCAACCTGTATAAGTGCCTAATTTTACAATCGGCCTACTAAATATGTATCCTCAAAGTTTTAGACCTTTTTTATCACCATGTAATTATGATTTAAATACTACTGTCATTCATAATAATTAAATGATTTACAAAAAGTGCTGCACTATTTCTTTACTTACGGCGTACTCCGAATAATATTTTGAAGTATTTTAATTTACAACCAATATGAATATATTATCAGCTATCCGAATATTATATTATCTATAAATTACAAGATAACCTAGTATGTAATTATATTTGTTTATCATTTGATAACCGATAACAATTTTCTGCAAAGGGTACAGTTTGTACAAAACTCAGTTGCTTAAATAATTTCATGAAAATATTATATTTACAATTTCTCACAGAATACAACAAATTCTTACAAATTTGTACTTAAAATCTACAGTAATAATAAAACAATACAAAGTAAATAACAGGCAAGATAATGAGACAGCCTACTTAAATGAAAATAAAATCACCTTCAAAACCATAATATGAACGCTGAAGCAAGAAACTAATGTATTACTTCGACAATCGGCTGCAAGATAACGTTACGTTTACGCGATTAGGTTAGTTATTAATGATGGACAGTATGTTGGGAAATCGAATGATTATGTGTTTACAATACTGCCAAGTACATCATACTTTGTCTATACATTATATAAAACATATACCTCGCATGTGCTTCAGAATAATACAAGTAGCATTATCTTTCTTAAAATATACAATAAAAGAAATTATTACTTTCCTTTCTTTGTCAATAATTACTAGAGTATTATACCGCATTCGTGGCAAATTTAAAATAAGCCACATACAACTCTCCAAGAATTGTTTAGCACAGCTCAACTCGTAAAGTTAATCTCAAAATAATTTACAACGCACACTTTTATCACAATTAGCAAATTGCTTAATGGAATATTAAAAATAATCACATTACATCGAATTTTAATTACCTCGGCTGCTTATAACTATTTTACAGAAAAGAATTATTAAAATACAACGAATCACCAGTGAAATCATAATATACTCTTGCATTTGCCTTCTACTATACATTTAAAATAAACTTCGGGGCTGTATAGAACACCCGGTCATGATAGACGTAAAATTTACAATATTTACAATGTTAAAAGCAATAACTGCCTTCTATAGTATTGCACAGCTGATATGAAGACGCATAAGATTTGAATAGTGTTCATCAACCAGCTTGATATGCTTCTGCGCATGCGTCGTCAGTCTACACGGAACATTGCACATGTGGAATATCCATCTGTTGATATATTGCAGGTTTGGGCACAACATAAGGCACGGTAATGTGTCGCACTGTCCAATTGTCTTCAGGAAATAAATAAGTTCATAAAACAAGACATAATAAAAACGCGAAGAAATAAATACTGAATAAAATGTACATAAAATCAACAAATAAAACTGTTCCACTTATACGTGAGATTCTACTGGAAATTTAATATCTTCATTCACACTTATTATTTTGTTCTCTCCGGTTAAATCAGGAGAACTAGACCTCAGCGGATTTTTGTCTTTCTTTTCGTTGGTAGCTTCTTCAACATCGTACCGTAATCTGTTGTCCAGCCAATGTGTTCTGTCAAAGTCTTTCGTTCCCCCAACCGTATGTCTACGTTTGAGCGAGCGTTCAGGCATGCCATTTTTCCTTTTGAGCTTTGTGGAACCTTTTTTCAACCTTCTGTTAGTATCATCGGCTAGCTCTCTTCTTAAATTAATATTGCTTTCGGTTTTTTCATATTTTGTTAGACTGTCTGAGCGTTTGAGTCTGTCAGCGGCTCGGTTTAAGCTGACAGATCTTTTAAGTTTGCCGTGTTCTTGTTCACAGTCACGATTATTTGATTTGTTCAGTGATTCTGATCGTTTTAACTTTGAATCACTTGCACTACATTTTAAGTCTTTGTTCAATAAGAAGTTTATTTTTCGTAATTCGTTCAACTCATCACTGTTCTTTTGATCTTCCTCTGAATGAGACGACTTGGAGTCGAAATTCTCATGTTCATCCACATCTTTTTCTTTCTGGTCTGCTTCGTGTGAATTCTTTTGTTTAGACTTTGTTCCAACTGGTTGTTTACTCTCTAAGTTGATGTTTAAGCTTGTGTTGAAATTCTTGTGCAGACTGGGATTTCTGAAAGATTTTGGTGACATTTTATCTTCGTTACTTTTCTCAAATTCGTTGTTGAACATTTTTGCACCCTCCACAACTGGCGTGTCAAATGAGTTAAGTGTCACATCAGGTGACTCGTCTGCGTAAGGAATATTATCTGCCACTGTTAGGCAATTGTTAGTGGGACTCTGCAGTGCCTTAATTTTGTTGTCGAACACCGATGTTATTGTAGCCAGTAAATCAGAGCCTAAGAGAAGTAAAATGAACTTGTAAGTAATTGGACAACACAAAGAAACACAACAAGTTTAGTGCACCATTTTAAATCCATTAACCAGGCGCTAAAATATTTTGAACATGAATATACATCCTTGATGAAACAAACAGTGAAGCTAAATTTTAGGTCAAACATACGGGGACAGTTTATAATAACAATATACCAGATGTCCCTAGAAAACAGGGCACCTCTATTAAGTTTTAATTTTTGTGAATAAATGAAATCTATATCACTTCTGTCTTAACCGAAACATGCATCAACGGTCTTATTTTAAATAGAACACTCTGTACATTATTAAATTTATGAATTTTACGTTAAATTCTGTATAAAACGATGTGCCGGAAGTAAAATTTTGCAGCACAAAATAATATATTCAGACTTTAACGTGGAATAAATTAAAATATGACAGTTAACGCCATACATGGATTCTTTGAGGATTTTTCATGCTTCTGAATCCTGAGGAAAATATTCGTGGTGAGAATTGTTTGAGAAATAGCGGCGCCGCTAAATTGGATCTTCAATAAGTTTTGGAAAATTGTAGCTTCAAAATAGTATTTTTTTAGGATTTATTTTAGAAGCATAATGCTTTTATCACACAATTAATTGGTATTCATTCAAATTTTTATTTTATGCGAAGTAAATTAATTGAGTTGTGCATAAATTTTGACAGTTGTTACAAAAAATAAAATGTGTGATTTTAATTATATGCATTGCAGTTGCACAAAAAATATTGTGTATAACTCGTCTGCGAAATATATAGTGTCCTTGAGAATTTTAAGCCTCGGTCTTCACCTCGACCAAAAATTTTGTCGGGCACTAAACAGACATTTCGCGGCTTCGATATACAAATAATTATTTTAGAACGAAGCATTAAAAGGCCATGTGTAAAAAAAAGCTTGAAGTAAAATAAAAAGAATATAGAGGTGCTCGCTTTTTGTGGACAACCAGTATTTTGTTTTGACGCAAACTCAGGCCGTATGTTTAACCCTTTGAGATAAGTGCTAAAATTAAGTCACACATACACAGAACAAACACCAACATTAGAATGCTTTAGTGCAGAAGACCAACCACCAGAGGCAGGCAGAAGCTAGTGCCGTCGGATAGACAGTGTGGCTAACACATGACATACACAAAGTGAAAGCGTTGCGTTGCGATACCTCTGCGGGGGCGTGTGTCTGTGTCAGGGCTGCCGGTGCAGGGTCTTGGGGAGTCCCTTGCGTGGGCGGGTGCGCGGGGGCGCCACCACCCCCGGGGCGGGCGACTGCACCCCACGGGGACCACCGGTTACCAGTGCTAGTTGGATATCTACATCACCACCACCATACAATGACAATAACAAAACACGACACAACGGAATTTACACTCAGACATGGAATAGGTACTGTACTCTGTTTTTAAACTAGGAGGAGAGAAAAAACCAATTAATTATTTCTCTGTGCAAATTATTTTTAGAAAACATTTCAATATTAAATGATAGAGAATTGACATTTAGAAGTGTCAAAATTTTTAAGTATTGGTATTTAATTTATTAAAATCTTGTACGTAATAAATTTGTCGTAGAAAAAGTACAGTATACAACTCGCTATAATGACTATTATACCCTCCGATGATTAAACTTCATCTTCGGGAATAATAGCATCTATTATAGCGTCGTTGTATAATATACTATTATAATGTTAAAGAATCGTAACGTCAATCATTATGGTACTAGTCCGTGAAGGTTATTAGACGATACAAAGCCGAGTTTGATAAAATTACCTATGACATGTACCATAATGGAAGTTACGATCCGTATTGTATGAAAAACTTTATCTGCTGGCGTAAATCAGTCAAAAAAATAAAATAAATTACTTTGAAATTTAAATATAGGATATTATACAATAACTTTGAAAAATGATGTTTTGCTGTTTGAATAACGAGCGTAGATAATACTTAAAGCCGTACGAGTATTTTTTGAGCCTATGCAGTAATGGTTGTTATGCTGTAAAGTACTACTTTACAGAACGATTTTGTGTTAAGAAATATAGTCCAAACGCGAAAAAATAAAATAAAACTAAAAAAATTAGGTGGAAAAATTAAAATATGTTATCAATTTAAGAATTGCATTTTGAAAATCATTTTACAAAGTGGTTATTATTAAAAATTGCTTCTACCAATTTGATATTAGTATGACAGTTTATTATTGAATGCGAGTTAATTGAAGTATCTTTAATCTGCTTTTTCTTTTACTCATTGTAGTTTAAAAACAGTGTATAGTACAAGTTAACAAGTATAATAAAAATTCATAAAAAATCATTTAATACGTACTGTAACTGTAAAATAAATCGTGCATTTAAATTTTTGTTTAAATACTGCTTTCAGCTTTATAAATCTTGTTTGATTTAAACTGCTAAAAAATAAAATATATTTTTTGATATGAATTATAATGTGAATTATGAAAAACAATAACTAGCAACACAACTAGTCACTTCCCCATCATGGTTATTAATTAAACACCATTAATTTCACCATATTTGGTCGTGAAAATATTCCAGAAACTGAAAGTAGCACTGACTTAATTCAGTTATATCATTTCATTAAGAATTTAAGTAACGGTACTTTCTAATAATCATGATGAAAAGGAAACAGCCATAATTGTTGGAATGAAAATTAAGGATGAAAACATGCAATTAAAAATTATTTAATGAAACTTTAAATCAATCAAGCACCTACCTGTAGTTTTGTTATTTTCTTCAGTGTTAATCGATTAAGCAAGCACATTCCAAGCATACGCTCTAATATTACTAAGTTTAGCACTAACTAAAAATTATTTGCGGTAAACTAAATTATAATTTACACTACTAAAGCTGCATTCACATAAGCATTTAGTTTTAAGGTATACATTTATGTTTACGTTTAAGAAAGTTTTAATACATCTAACTACTCACAGTGCTTAAGAGTAGGACGTGTGAATGCTCGTATTTAGTTAAATTAATTTAAACTTTCTTAAACGTAAACAAAACATAAATGTAAACCTTAAAACTAAATGCTTATGTGAATCAGGCTAAATGATGCTAAAGCATAAATAAATAAAACGCGCAACAAAAATCACGTTATGTACAGTATCTTTGATAAAACTTACTTGTTTGACTATCGCTATTGTCTGTTTGGTCTCCGTTTTGAAGGTAAATCGGTTTGACATAAGTTCTAGGTGTGTCACTTCTTCTTTTTTGAAGCATAGCCATAGTTTCTTGCTTAAATTTTTCGATTCTTTCGTTTGTTTTTGCGTCCAATTGTGGGTACGTCATCAACAATGGATCAACTGGTATCACGTTGTCTGAACCAGAAGATTCTTCCGATTCTATTGAAGGCTGAAAATATTTTGGTTTGGTTTGAAATGGTCTAAGTTCTTTACTTCCCCGACCTACATAATACGGGGAAGTAGGTAGGTATTTTAATCGTGTTTTATGACAATTCGAGATTTTGATGAATGCTCACGATTTAGAGATCTTACTGAACCTAAAAATCGCAGTTTAAAAGCATTGGGCTGTGTGTCTTTCTGGATGTTGGTTAACTTAAAAATTTTAAATTTAAGATCTTGAACTGACTTCAAGATCGTAAATGAGCTTTATTCAACCAGTAGTATCAACTTTATTAACTTAAATTTGTTATTATTACTAAAATACTATCGAGTGTGTATTTCAAAAGCTAAAATAAGTAATTCTAGTAGGATAAAAAATGGTTTTTTTAAAATAAATTATTCAAATTACCCCAAGTATAGTATCAATTAGTATCAAAGTTAAGTAGAAATGTAAAAATGACATTTATGCAATTTTTCTTGTCAAGTGTGTTAACAAATTAAAGATACCTGGGAAAGAATTCTAGTCGAAGAATCAACAACAATTAAACGATGGTCAATTGATTTCTCACATGTTATTCAAATGATGCCGAGTTTGATATAAACTTAAAATTTATTTTATTAAAATTTCGCTGCATGAAGCATAAAATTAAAGCCTTTACGAAAGCAATTTATTAAAACTTATAATCGGGTAAGTAGTGAGGTGGCCACAGTAGATTTATTTTTAATGAGGTATTTACCTGTTTTTGTTCATCCGATTGTTGCAAAAGAGGAACTATGGTTTCTTTGGAATCACTTGTGGGTGTTGTTGCTTCTTCTTTGGTGTTGTTGGAGTGGTCTATCGCTTTTCGAGATTTTCTTTGTATTTTTTTATTCGCAGCTGAGATTATTGACGACATGATGTCTTTTTTCTCTCTCGCTGATGATTCAGTCCTGCCTGCATTCAAAAACAAATTGATTAAACATTAATTTGGAAATAAATACAGCTTTCCAGCAAAATAATTAATCAAACGAATCAAATTAATAATTTAATTTATTATCATTTTAAGTTCATTAATAAGAATTGAAACATACCTTCAATTTTGCTGATGTTACCCAATAGTAACGAATTATTAACCGTAGCACTGGTATTGTCCATTTCAACTGACGTAACATCTGTTGGAATATTTGTGTGAATTAATACTTCGGATTCATCATCACAGAAGAACCATTCCGCCTGTAACAATAATAGAGATTATAAATTGATATTTTAAAAACATTACTTTATTACAGATGTTAATCTTGATATTAAAGGATAAATGTTCATAAGTACAGTTTAAAATTTAAAAAAATCTTCCATTGCCGCAATCACTAAGTTGGACACCATAAAATATACGCACAAAGATTCGAATGTTCGAAAACATTTTTTTGTAGATACTGTTAAAGCATTTACATTTTTTATCCGTGAGTTGATGATTGGTAATCGCACACATGGTATAATATATTCTATACCGATGACTCACAATATGTAAGACTGGCACACCCAAATTGGGAAAAAGCCTGATAGATATGTATAATGTATACAACAAAAAATAATAAAAGATGTAAATAAAAAAAAATTCGCCTTACAATTTAGTACCCAGAAAATTTAAAACAAAAACTTATACGCTAGCTAGAAGATTCGTTTTACAAACTAAATTAGACTGCAACTTTTTAAAATAATAATAAAATAGTTTTGTATTATTGACTTCAGTTTACATTGTTCGAAGGTTTAAAATTTTAAGGCCGGTGATTCTAATTTTTTTCTACGAACAAAGTCCAAATAAATTTATTGTCGACTAAGCGAAAAAAATTACTCCGAATCTAATAATTTTTTTAGTACATTGTCTCCAAAATCGATACTATGCGAACTGTTGAGTCCGGAAAATAATATTTTAGCGGATCCTGTTACATTTTAATTTTATAGGATTATTTTTTAAATTTCATTTTAAAGTTATATTTTATAATAATGTCGTATAGTTCCTAAATAAATTTGGATATCATATACCTACTGTGAAATTTTATTTGGAACACGTAGATAAGCTGTTTTAGAGGACTCACCTAATTTAAAAACTCGGCTTGCGCCTTATCCGTAAATAGATTAGTCCTATAATACTCTATTTTGCGTACTTAACTATTATAGGATATATTTCATTTATTCCAACCTTAAATATAATTAAAGCTTTAGAAATGGAAAAAATTACTTACGTATAGCAGTAGTGATTCCACTATCCGACACTGGTGCGACATATCGGTAACCATAGCAACCATATTATCTTCCACATTCCGCACTAAAGTAGGGCCAAAAACAATCGCTAAGTTCCTGGCCTCCATTTTGTTAATCTCACTGTTATCAACCACTTTTTTAAGATGTAAAATTAAATGCTTTAAGGTAGCATACTGATGGTCAGGCAGTTCATTTAAAAGTTTCTTTATCTCATTAAGCCGAACTTTAGGATCATCGATTTTGTCCGCTTCGATGAAATGCGGGTACAACTCAGAGGTAAGTAACGAATCGGGGAGTTTTCTGAAGAATGATTTAAGTAAACTGCTCACTACGTTTGTATCACTAGACCGGACATCTTGAAGCGCAAGATTAACCCCTTTATTTAATTCTTCTGTTAAGGCAGACACAGCAGCATTGTTACCAGGTACACGATAAATACCTATTACTTCCAAACCGCGTTCTTCGATGATTTCGGTGCACATTTCGACGAACCTCGGGACAAATTCGTTCGTAATAGATCTTTGACAATGTTCTAACGGAACACCAAACGTCAATTTTTCTGGGGTAGTAGGAGAATTCGGCGAACCAGAGCCTTGGTTTAGTTTTTTGAACTGTTTGACAACTCTTCCTCGCCATGTTTTTGATTTGGGTGATTGTCCAGTTGGAGATCGGTTTCTAAAGGTTGACAACTTGGATTTGTTGGAAGGTTGAGGTGACAATCTCGCTGTTCCTTGGACTTGCACGCTTGTGGCTGCTGGTGTTTGTTGGGGCATGGCTTGTTTGTTCTCCGACATGCATTCGTGTTTTTCTTCATCGGTGTTCGCGCCGGTTTGTTCTTGCAGAGTGCGGACCCAATCCGCCATGTCGACGGGGCTGTCTGCTTGCAGTAATAGTTCGGTTCGGTACGGGTAAGCTGCTGAAATTCGAAGGACGTTTTTTCTTTTCGTGTAGTCGTCTGCTACGTTTACGACGGAGTAACGCATGTCGACACCGCCTGGCAGTTGTTGGTCTGGGTCTACCAAACCCATTGGGCTCTGCAAAGAAAAACATTTGTTAGAAATTTGAACAACAACATTTTAATTTAAGATATTAAAAATTTTAACTCATAAATAAGTTGCCCAAGTTTGAAGTAGTGCTCCGTTGCCGCTTTGAATTTCAAAGATCGTTACACGGATTGAGATTCTGACTGCACCAAGATGAATCGGTCAAAGTGGTTGGATTCCACTATAATAACATCTACCGTTACCAGCAAATTAAATAAAATAAACTCCCAATTACGGAATGATAGATGTTATTATAGTGGAATCCAACCACTCGGACACACTCTACCGTTGAGCTAACCACTGGCCGTGGTGACAAACGGTCTGATTTTTTTTTTATCAAACTGTTAATGTTTTCAGTGATAAACTTTTAACGTGTAGTAATGTATGTAGAACTTATATTTTGGGAAATTTTGTACATAAGGTCGGACTTTGTGACGTTGCTACGTCATTTTGTCATTCAAAACACTGACAGTCTGATAAAAAAATTGACCGTCCGATACATGTTTTAGATTATAAGTATTTATTTCGTTTAAAATGTTGTACCAATTATTGTTTATCATAGGTATTACTTGTTATGAAATCGTACAATAATGAGTTACTTTAACTCCGAAAAATCGTAGTAAAAAATACAACTTTAGCTCCGATTTATTCGACCAATAAGAATCGACATGTTATAAGGATCGTAACGTTAATCATTATGGTATTAGTCGCTAAGTTTTTCAGACGAGGAAAAGCCGAGTTTGATAATACGACGTGTACCATAATGATTGGTTTCGATACAAAATTTTATCTGCGGGCGTAAATTACTTAAAAAATAAAATAAATAATAAATGTTTTGGAATTGAACAAAGAAATTTAAATCTGTATAATTCGAGATGTTTGTTATTTCTTTATGGTCCTTAGCATAATAATGAACGCTAATATGGTCCATAAATTGAGACTCATTATGTTGCCATTATGACACGGTATCAAATGAAAAATATTGTAAAGATATTTTTTATTATTAACCCGATATTAACCTGATAATTTTCCTCGGTTACCAGACCGCATAAAAAAATGATTTTCTACATTCGCAATGAAAAACCTTTCCCCCGATATATAAAAACTATTATCCAATATATTGAAGTTAAAATTGAAAATACGGGTCACAATTTTGTATGTATCACTTGCAGTTAATTTTAAGTACATGAAATTTGTGTGTACTTGACTGCAGATAACAATTGTATTTAATAATATAATTCCGCAATACACCAAAATAGTAATTATTACGAACTCAAACTACGCAATCTCAATTTACAAATTTACACATAATTAAAATGCCGAAATAGCTTTCTAAAGTAAATCTAGCATATCTTATTACTTAGTTATCAAACAATGTATTTTGAGATGTATGCTATTACTATTAGAACATGACAAGATAAAAATGACTTGATTCCGATACTAACAGCAAACATTTCGACTGTAGTGTAAATAGAAGATGGACTGAAATCTTTAAAATGCACGTAGACAAGTTGGAAACTAAAACGAGCATTTTATCTCCTTCATAAATTATACATATTTTTGACGTTTAGTAGATTCATGGATATTCGTAGAATTTATGGAATACGTAATAATAATTTACGTGAGTTTATGGGTTTACACATTTGTTTACTATAATTTACTATTTGTTTATTTTATACGAACTTCTTATCGCATTTGAGAAAATAAACCCAGAAATACAAACATACAAATAACGCCTTCGCCCAACTTGGGTGTGGCAGCCTCATATTATAATCCATCAGTATAAAAATATATTTTATGTTTTACCGTGTGTGCAATATTATCAGCCTACAATAATTCTCGAGTATAGTTCATTCAGCAAATCAACCGATGCCGTCACAATTAAGTAAGTAACAATAGTTGTGCATTGTGACGACATCGGTTGATTCTCTGGATGGACTATACTCATAAATATGGTTGTTAGAGAATACATCACAGGGGAGATTTTTGTGTGATTATGTTGTTACGCCACAACTCAGCCATATAGTCAATCACATATTAACGTACTCGGTTTTTCGTCCAATTACAGTAATTATCTGATTAACCTACATTTAACAATTTGGTTTAAATTCTATATTGTTCATTTAAAGAAAAATGTGCAGTTATCAGCCGTCAATTTACGAGTACATAAGGGAATATTTTTGTGAAGTTAAATTTAAATGTGTAGGTTACCTATATTTATTATTTTATTAAAGTAAAGACAATTACATGGTTGGTATTGGTATTATAGATAAAATAGTACACTACAGGGGAGATTTTTGTGCAGATTAAATGAAATGTTATCAGAATCACAGTCGATCAATTATCAATTTATAATGCTCGGCTATTCGCCCAATTGATAAAAATTGTTAGATTTAGCAATCTTATTCAAATGTGTTACTTGCATGATTTTTATTAATATTTTTGAAAAAGAAATAAAAACTTGAAACCCGTATTTTTTTATTTTAACAAAATTTGTATTGTGTTGGACCTAAAATTAGGTTCATAGTAATAAAAAAATAAAAAATACATTTATCGCAATTAATTGAAGTATCTATATTTTTACACACAGTTCGAAATTTGGTGAAATTTGACGAAATTTGTTAAGTCTGTCATATAGCAATGTGTACTTGTGTTCTCTCTCAACACCAAATTTCAGTGATATGAACGCACGCAAAGTCTACACCCGGTATACGCTCCAAAAGCGTACAGTTGACAACCCTTTACCCCATAAGGGAGATTTTTGTGCATAATCAATTAGACTGGATTCGAATTTTAATTGTTCTGATCCATATTTGGTCACATAACGCGCTCACAAAATAAATGTATAGTAATTATCTTACCCAAGACCCGGTGGAACCCCACCTACGAAGCCGTCGACCAAATAATCCATGAGTAGAAAAATGCAACGGAATACACGACATAGACCCAAAATCCCACGAATTGTCTCTATTTCTTCCGTGCATATTCGAGTACAAACTAACAAGTTGTTGCTCAATCATACTAGCAATCTTCAATTGTTGTTGAAACAGCAGAAAAACAATCACACGCGGGAATCAAACGGATTGATTAAGTTTTCCCGGCATTGTTACTAGTGATTACAACAATTACTCGCATATCCCAGTAAGAATTTACACTACTAAACCAATTGAAATTGCAATTCTTTGCATAATCAAAGTCCACTGGCGAGATCTTCAATTACATGTGCGTGTTTATTTACAGTTGTGCTGCCTGTAGGTTGCTTACGAGGGATATTATTAGGTATTAATTTACAATTTACGAATGCGAACTGGATATGCAGATGAGGATTCAGACACGAGCACGAGACTGACAACAAGTTGACACATCAGACCACAAACACGTTTGATTTTTGTTGTTTTAATTTAACACTTTACTGAGTTACAGTACAAAACACTGTCACAGGTTGATTCACAAATGTCACTTGTGAAGCTATTTTTGTGCACTGATACACTGATTGTTACGTACATAAAATCGTCATAATTCGTGAACGCGTTTGTGTGAAATGCGCGATAACACTCGTCGCTCCAACGCATAACCTAGCAAATGACGCTCCTACTATCCCTACCCCGTGCCAGTCACTGACCACTGCAATAACACAACACACACGAGCTCCTACCACTTTCGTCAACACATTAACATACGGAAAATCTTAAACACTGCCAAGTTAATTCGTTTTAACGAGCCAAATTACTGAAATACATCCGTGACGTCACGCCATTGCGAATACAAACGTAAACGTAACCTCGCTTTTTGTTTGAACTCTTTTGTGGAGGCTGAGTGCGTAAATTAAATACCGACAAGACGGGTTTGTATCCAGTCAGCTACACAACAACTAACAAATCGCGAATGGGTTCCACACTGGAAAATAAAATTCTAGAATATTCATACACAGGAAAATGCATGCACAAATCTAGACAATTTATACGTAAGAAAATACCTGCATTAAAAGATTCACTCACAGGTACAGGAAACTTCAAATCTGGAATTTTAGATTTAGCATAAATGCAAACACAGGAAGGGGAAAGTTACAGTCAAAATCGAATATGTGAGACCCGGTGAGACCCAAGTGCAGTTTAACGTAATCTATGTATCCATGTATAGGTACTCTATGGATTGAAGAAACAAACTTTTCTAGATTTGCATCTTCCTGTGTTTGTATCTTCCTATGTTGCAATGCATTTATGCCGAATCTAAAATTCTAGATTTGAATTTTCTTGTGAATGAATCTTTTAACGAAGGTATTTTATTACGTATAAATTTTCTAGATTTGAATCTTCTTGTGTATATATTTTCCTGTGAATGAATATTCTAGAATTTTATTTTCTGGCGTTGAATGGCCTCTCAACTAAACACTTGAGTACCTGTGTGTTGCCGGCTGGTAGCCGCACACACGGTAAAATTTATATCAATGACTTTTATACCCTAGTAAGGTAAAAATTGATAACTCAGGTTCACAACTAGTCAAATACACATTCCAGTTTACAAAAATCTCCTCTGTGGTGTACTTTCCACTAATTACTATGAGTACCCGTGAATTGACGGCTGGTAACCGTGCACACGGTAAAATATTATCTATACTGATATGACACATATAGCCGCATGTGTTATGGGACTACTGTTGTTCTAACAATTCAGTTTGAATTCAGTGAAATACACATTTAAGTTTAACTGCACAAAATCTCCTCTGTGGTATACTCTCCACTAAAAAACATGAGTACCCATGAGTTGACGGGTAACCTCACACACGGTAAATATATATATATATATATATATATATATATATATATATATATATATATATATATATATATATTTGTACCAACAACTCACAATATGTGAGGCTGTTACACCCTAGTTTGATAAAATTTTAGCCGACACGACAGGCACATGCGATATATACGGGGTGATTCACAACTTCCGTTCATTAGAACTTTAGTCTTAACTTACTTATCACGGAACTGAAATAATTTTTTCAAAATTCGCAACTTTAGTTTCCAGGTTTTTTAATCAAACAATTTTGGGTCACTGTACGAGTAATTTCATAAATTTACTATTATTAATTAATTAATTTTTTTAATTCTATTCATAGTCAATTGAATGTGCTTCTTAAGAAAAATGCCAAGTAAGTACAGGATACCAGTAAAGTATATGCACGAAGTTGTGAATCACCTGTATAGCTATGTATATGACTATGATTGACAACATGTGAGGTTGCCACATCCAAGTTGGGTAAAAAGCGTGATTATGTACGTATGTCTGTAACTCTTTTGTTATTGTAATTATTATCTTTCGAAAAGGAAGGTTTAAGAAATTATCGTCCCGACACGAATGGTATAATCACAAAGAAATATTTTCAAGGAGCTTAAACTGGAACAAGTGCATTTTAAAATTCTAAAGATAACAATAAACTTTGAAAATATTTTCGTTAGAGGTTAGAAATTCATTAAATAACGGAAATGCGTGCTGTTATTGTACCTTATATCGCTTTACCGTTCCGGTATAGATTAGGAAAAAACGACATTCATTTCGCAAATGGAAGATACTTTATCTGTGAAACTCACTTTCAGCCTTAACGGACAGATAAAAACTCGCAAATTACGTTAATGAATAAAGAGTAAACAATTTTTTTATAATGAAAGTAAAAACAAAACATGTCAAGTCATGAGAACATATTTCATGAATTGTATGAATAAATCTAAAACAGTGAAAGTAAAAATCTGTATCTTGTATACAAAAATATTGTATTGTATATTATTCTTTGAAAAAGAAAGCTAGCCAAACGAAAACGAAAGCTAATATAATATAAACAACAATGCCCAAAATTGCAGTATGGGAAACAATTAAAATATCAAAACAACTTACAAAAACAAATATCCCTACAAGTGTCACATAATTGTCCAGGAAACACATTATTTTCCAAAAGAAACCAGTAAATTAAATAAAATAACAATACTCGTACTAATTAGGCTCGTACAATACACCAGGAGATAATATTTCAACAAAGCACAAGAAAGTTCTGGAAATCAATGATACTAACTTAAAGGATATTACAACAATGGGAAGAAAGGAAACAAAAGCTATCAATGTTTAACAAAATCGAGCTTTTGTTCTTTTAACGCGCATCAGTTGGCAAGAAGCAAAACAAAACAAAACAAGTGAATGGTGGCCATGGGCGTTCACCTGAAAAATGTGGACCAATTTCGATTTTATATCAATTCAAATTGATCACAAATGATATGCTGATTGAGAGATATATTTAATTAAATGCAAAACGTTTAAATATTTATGTGATTCATTAATTCAAAATTTATAATTATTCTAATTTGTCGCAATTAGGAAATGAATTTTTGTATTGATAATTTTATGAGGTGCGTGGTTTACATTATCATTCTATTTATAGACAGGGAAATGAAAAATTTAATTAAATTGCAAATTCTTATGTAATTATAATATTACATGTGATAAATTCGTAAACCAAACTAGATAAAAAATTATTATTATGTTTCCTTGTAGTTAAAATATTATATTAGATATGCATTTATTCTGTTACATGCATTTTTTGACATAGTTTTGCCACTGTAAAAATTATACCGACTTTGAAGTTTAACAATTGGAAATAATACTTAATTGTTATTTCCAATGAAATGAATATGAAAAGATTTTGAATGACTGGATTAACCCATAATATTTTAAGAGTAGAAAATATTTCCTATAATTTGTAACATTTTATAGCTACAAATTGTAATATGAAGTGAAATTGTTTTATTGCTTATAATTTTACGCAAATGTATTTCATATTGTTTAGTTTTTATTGCATTTTACAGTCTACTAATTATTTTATTACTATTTAAGTTACGATTAAATAAGTTTATAATTTTAAACAAATTTATAATAGTAATAACAAGCATAAACATAGTAATAATTGTATAATTATTTGCAATTGAATAATAATAATAATTATTAGTTTTAAAATAAATTTTCTGTTAAATAATAGTAATTTATAAATTATATTTTAAGTGAATAGCCAAGTGTGTTATGTGAACGACTTTTATTCTAAATTACTCAGGTTCGAATCTAGTGAAGTTGTCATTTCAGTTTAACAGCACAAAAATCTCTCCTGTAATATACTCTCCACTAACAACCATGAGTAAGTTGACGGCTGGTAGTGGTAACTGCACATGCGAGTTAATAATATTACTGTACCTACTTCTAGAAAAAAATTTACGGTATTATTATATGACGTGCTACATGTGGAACAATAATAAAAATATTTTTTTGTGGTATTGTCAAATTAAATATTTAAAAAACTATGTACTCGGGGTAAAAATAAAACGCTGCTCAGCGCTGACCGCTGAAACGCGCTGATCTGCGAAGAAATGCACAGATGAACTTAAAAACTCGCTGATCTTCATGTAACTAAATTAAATAAAAAAACCTAACCTAACCCAAATTATGAATTTTTGAAGAAACTCCGATTGAACTAAACGAAATAAAGAAACCTAAAATACTATTTTTGAGTTCCACATAGTCGGTTTGGATGGATTTTATTTCTTTTTTACGTGTATCTATACATTTCTTCGCAGATCAGCGCATTTCAGCGGTTTCGTGGTATTAAAAATGATCACTTATTTTTTCGAATTTTTCAAAAATTCTTTCTGTTCCCTGCTTAGTACAATAAATACTCTTACATTTTTTCACACCCTGTATAATCTACTTATGTTAATGATTCGCAATATGTAGAGCGGCCACACCCAAGTTGTATAAATGTCGTGATAGATATATTAATTTATTTATTATTTAATCGTATCATCAACTATTATTACCCTTTAATATGCAACATTTATTGATAATTATAAACAACATAATACGTTAGTTACTTATAATACGTTGAATACGTATAATTCATTAGTTACGGACTTAATACGTTAGATACAACCATAATAACATCAAAACCTTCCATAATATGCGAACTGTCAACTAATTAACAGATAAAATATACACAGGTATAAGTAGACAAATTAAAAATATTTTAACTGTACAATTCTATAAGAATGAGCAATACCTATTTAATTACAAGGTAATGCTTTTTTAATTTTTTGTCAAAAAAGATATACAAAGAATATAGAAATTTAAAGACATGTCTTAGGAAAAACGTCGTTACTGTTATGAAAATCCCATGCTCTTAACCTCGCCGCCAAATTGCATAATTAAAAGACAATTTACAATTTTGCAACTCTCCATTTTCATCTACGCCAATGTCAAACAAAAGAGTACAATGTCCTTTTAAATCACAATTAACCAACATAATGCAGTCATGAAATCGAAAGTTTTTATTTTATTCTTTCGTCGTCTCACTTTCTGAATACGCTATAGTAACTCTTAGTAGCTGAAGAGGATCTAATTAAGAATCATGAATGCGAACCAGAGTTCCCAACATTATAAATTAGCGTGAGGTTATAACAATTAAATCTCTGTGAAAAAATTTTCTCCGCTTTGATTTAATGCTGTTAAGAGATAATGATGAGATAAATGCAGAGAAATGTGCAGTGATTATTATAAATTAACGCATGTTATCAGTTCAGATTATTATGCGTTATGCTTTCGTGTTTTATTATTTAAGATGTCTAACAATATTAATAATGATTCATTGTTTTAATTAAACTATTTCGTAATTTATAATACATTTGAATTTGTTTGTTGTTCATAACTAGAAATTTAATTTCAAATTAAACAATTCTTTGAAGGTTAATTGTTTGTCATTCTTTCGACATATCATACAAAAATAATACAAATTGTACGCATATATTTTTCGTCATGAGTTCATCGAAATCTAAAATTAATTATTAATTGGAAAATTTTATAGCACTTTAAACTCTTTTATTATCAAGATATGAACTGTATTTTTTTTTTACAAAATAACAGGATATAGTTAAGAAAATTTGTATAGATAAAGATATTGTCGAATGAAGCCATTATTGAACAAAATAACTCTATCCAAAGTAATACAAGGTGTACCATAACTTAAGGTACATATTGGAATGACACATAAAACTTGATGTACTTACTGATCACGGAACAAAAATAATTTTTTCAAAATTTGAAAATTATGTTTTGGGCCACTGGTTGAATGGGTAGTTTTAATATTAAATATTACGTTGTATCTAATTAATAACTATGTTTGCATAATATAATAATTAAATTTAATTTCAAATAAGCCGGCCATATAACTCTGTCTTTATTCAAATTAAATAGTATTCAGGATACTAAAAATGTACAATACTGTTTGATATTTGAATGGTGCTCAATTCATTTATCACGAAACTAAAACAATATTTTCAAAATTTGCAATTTTAGTTTCTATCGGTTTTTTAATCAAACAGTTTTGAATCACTGTTTTCAAAAATGGAATTACATAAATTTATTATTCTTGACATTGCACAATTCACAAAATTTTTTTTTTCTATTTATAGTTAATCAAATATCCATAATACAATCAACAATCCAGTGGTTTCAAAAAGTGATTCTTGCGAACACTGCTCTTAAATTTACACATTAAAAAAAAGGTTTTTGTTCCATGATCAGTTAGTTGAGTACTGCCATTAAAATATAGGTACGAAGTTGTGTATTACCCTGTATAATGTAACTCTGACACATCTGTATATGAAGCTGCCAAGTTGAATAAACGATGTGATAAAAAGAAATTTATCCTATTTTGCAAATTTGAAGATGAAAAAATTCGTATGTTAATTATATTTTCTTTTTTTATAATTTTGTTGCTCAGTTAGGATCACGATTATTCTTGTGTCAATTTTATCATCAAAATGTATTGAATGAAAAGCTTACAAATGTGAATATGGCGCTTTAATTTAGAAAATCGAATATGACAAACTAATGAAAATAAAAATTAAAAGTCATTGTAGTTTCATGTATCAAAACAGTACTTTGGACTTTGCAGAATGTCAAAAATTTAATAATGACGTATTAGTACTGCAACACATTTTTAAATAAATATTTATTAGTTTCCCCAACACAAATTCGAATTCAGTCCACGGCAATAAAAATCTGTCGTACTACATTTCCATACGTCAGATTTAAAAACGCGTGCAAAATAAATAACTACCATATTACAAATTGAGAACACGTTACTGTTTTCGCATTTTTCGATAGCCATTGACGGCTGGCAATGCAATGCAACACCAAACAGTAAACACATTTGTAACAGCGGGTCAGCGTACTGCTTCCGTGCGTAAAAATATAACCCATGCGGGTATCGTACACACACACACACACACACCCGTCCAAATTGCGCTTTACGTCACACGTCACGCTAAAATGCAAACGCCATGGAGGATTGTTTACGTTTGCATTAGCAGACCGGTTGTAAACAATCGTTGAGTAATCGTAGATTTCAAATGGATGAGGCGGTTTGGTCTTCCAAGAAATGTACACAAAATTAAGAAAGATAATAATGAAATGTATTCACTGTTTCGTAAACTATAACATTAGGGAAAAATTTTCCTCTGAACTTATTCAGTATTAAGAAAGAAAATATTTTTTTGTGTGCGCACACGATGAATAAGTTGCCTGTTTTAGACCGTGCTCATTTTCGACTTCTTTCGGTTTCGGCTAATAAATTATCGGGTGATGCATAGTTCGGTTCATACATTTTCTGCCGAAGCATTTTCGGAATTTGCATCATTCTGGTCGAAATATTTTCGAATATATTGCAATCGGGTTTTGCACTTTCGGTCAATGCATTTTCGGCTTTTGCAGCCTTTCCCCAAGTGCATACATTTTGCACAATTTGAAATTTAATTCGTAATACTATTTTATACTTCCATATTTATATCTGTCATCTGTGCTTTAATGGCAATGAATGTCATTTTGATATAGATTTTTATTGCGATACAAATTTTCATTTCGATATAAATTTTTATTATGATACACACAAGTAAATTTCATGCAAATAAGTAGTTTTTCTTTTAAATTAAAGCAAGAAGCGTAAATAAAATAGTGTATGCAACTCGTGTATAATGAATATGAATGTACTCTTATATGAATTACGATACTCGCCACTTGTATTGTATTGTAAACTTAATACTCGCGTATTAATAGCTACCATTATAAAATCATTGCATAGTATACTACTTTTTTGTTGCTTTACAAGAAATAATTTGTATATTTCGAAAAAGGCACAAGCATATATGTATATTTAATATTATTTAATTGTACGTTCCATGTAAAATTGAATTATTATAACAAGTATAATTGGGTTAAAATAGATCAACAGTAATTAATTTTGCGCATGAAAACGAATTTCTTAAATAAAGGATTATAAAATAAACAAGTTTATGTATTGCAAAAAATATAAAAGAAATACATGCTACCCACATAATTATGTATACACGATGTATGTATTTAGATGCAAAAAATGACATATGGTACTTGTATAGATTAAGTCCTAGATTATAAGATATTTATTTTGTATATTGTTGTCAATTTATTTATGCCAGTTTAATCTAATTCCAATTGTTGAAATTATCGTCTATAAAATAATTAAAAATTAAGTTCAATGGCATTTTAATTCAATTAGTAAGTAGTCCAATTATTTATCATAAAACCGGAAACCTTAATCATAAAGTTCACGTAATAACTTTGCAGACACATTTCCTGAATTACATCTAATATAATATCCGTAATTCCGTAATTATTGTAACGTAATTTAGGTAACTAGTTAATTTAATTTAACGAGAAGTGATACCTACTATTATAAATGACACAATGGAAAAGTGAAACCATAATTAATAATAAAACTCATGAGTAATTTCCTTTGCTAAACTCTCGTCAGATAAAATGTTATTACAGTTCGTTCTAAATTTAATATTTACTGTCTATCCAAAAGCGTATACGCTAACCCGATTGATTTTTGTTGGTAACAAGATACTGGTACTATGCAAAATGTTATAATAACGGTAGTGCAATTTTTGTTGTCTAAAATAGCAATGAAATATTAGTAATTACGTGCTAGGTATATGGGTAAACTGGTATGTTATTTTTTTGCAATAATTATTTATAATATGGAACAGTGTTGATGGAATTTGAATGTGATTAAAGTAAATGGGTAATTCATGTATGAGTTTCACAGTTTCAGCATTGAAAGGTCGTTCTCAATTACGAAATACTTAACAGTTAACACAAATATGGAAGAGTTAAATTGGTATCTGTTACTTTGCATCAACAAACGTTATTTTTAACGAAGGGGCAAGTAAATGTTTAGATCTGTAAATGATATATTTTGCAGATGACATTTCACATACCGACATACGGGAACAAGTAAACACAATATGGTTTACATTTTGTGGAAAATAAAGGTTCTTATTACAGATATTTTTAAAATACTACCACAAGTGATTTATTGAATTTATTGAGTTGTTAATGTCAGATAGTTTTGACAGTTGTTACAAAATATAAAATGCGTGTTTTTAATTATATGCGTTGTAGTTGCACAAAAAATATTGTGTATAACTCGCCCACGAATGTGTATAGTGTCCTCTAGAATTTTTAAGCTTCGGCTTATTATTATGATTATTTTCCTCGACTAGAGACTCGAAAAATAATATTCCACATTGCTAATAAAAAATCTTTCTTTACAGTCTAGAAAAAAAGTAGGTAACTATTTCATGAAATCGTATAATAATGAGCTACTTTAGATTCGCAAAATAAAATCGTACAGTGAAAAGTATTACAATTTAACTTTTTTTTTTGTCAACCAATCGGAATTGCACCATATTTTGAAACCTTTATCCAAATTAATATTTATAAGCTAAAGTACAAGTACAAGCATTGATTTATATTATCTGTTATCTGAAGTACAAATACATACCGTAAATATTTCATTTAACAAAATCTACATGATATAAAATATTAATATTTTACTTCACATCTGTTGTCTGCATTAAGTATTACTACAGAATTATAGATTATAATTTTCAAACAACGAAATTACATGTAGTATAATAGTAATTCAAGTAAAATCAATAATATAGTAATAGAAATGACAAATTGCAACACCACTCATTTTATAATTTATCGCACATGTTTTTTGTATCATTTCGTCACATGTGATTGCCCACCCTTTAGAATTATACGGGGGGTGTAACAAACAAAAAAACAACTGCCACGAGCCGTTAGGCGCGAGCGGGTCACGTGACAAACGGAATTTTTATTGCAATATTGTAAATTATTTAAACCCTTCAAAAATTAAATTAAAAATTAATTAATCATTTGCAATAAATTTAATTACTTTTTGTATTGAAGTATCATGATGGTACCACCTTCATACAATAAAAGAAAACACTTTATCTTTGTTCTATAACTGGCAGATGCGCTCACATTTTGTAGTTTGAAATTATATGCGTGCGGTTTCCGTGATATGATCTTAATCTGATTTTAATAGTTTTACACTAATTTGAGGGTTTTCTCTAGAAAAGAAAGTATTTATCTTTATTGTAGATTTCATTTTCATTTTACTTAATATTTTGTGCGTAACGTGACAGACTGACAACTCATGTTCGAATTCAATTAAACTGCACAAAAATCTCTGCGGTGGTGTACTTTCTACTAAGAACCATAAGCATCCATGATTTGACGGTTGGGAATCACACACAAAAACTGACAATATGTGAGGCTGCCACACCCAAGTTGGGTTAGATGGAAGAACAACCTTGGCTGAATTTCGTCCATTGTCAAGAGGCAATTCAAGTCAACCTGTGGAGTACGACCCACTAACAACCATAAGCGAGTTTATGGCTGGTAAACGCACACACGGTATAATATGACTATGCTACACTCAAGTTGAGTTAAAGACCTGTATAAAATAGTTGTTTACTTTATAGGTGCGGTATGTTTAATTTAACAACGAGAGGTTTTATATTAAAGTACCAGCGATATACAAATACCTAACGCATACATTATGTATTAATATATTTTAGCCGACATATCTATTTATTAAATATATTGTATTTATGTATTTTCTATGAAGTTAAATGAAATACGAACAAAAAGAAATAGATACCAGTCTAACCAGCCTTTTAAACTCATATATTTTATCTGTTTAAAATATTAATTTACTAGGGATTAAAAGTACAGTTAGAATTTAACAATGCACTATTATTACTTTTTTGTTGCATTTTACTAAATGAAGTACGGTGTTTAATAACAATAGCTACTTTCCAAAGACCCGTAATCTTATTATTCGTTATAATAAGCAAATTACTTGATTCAATATATTATTAGATTATGACACATCTAATGATTGACCAGGAAAATAATATTCTATAATCCAATTACAGGTATTAATTAATAAATCACTTTGAAAGTTGGAATCAATTAAGTTCTGTTTGCGTCAAGTGAATTTTTCTTCAATCTGTGTAAAACAAGTTCCCACCAAACCAAATATGGCAAAAATTAACTCGTGAATGCTTGAACAAATCACGTCTTACTGACATAATACGACAAGTAAATATTTGTTAATCGCACGAATAGCTTGTTGCTTGTTGAATTGAACATCACTTTAAAATTTAGACACATTCAAAAGCTGACCATATGCACGTACACGTACACAGATTATAAATTAAACACTAATGATACTAAAAGTAAACATTTTTGGATCTGTACTTACAGTTTTATCTTCAGTCATTTATTTATATCTTTGCAAAATATTAGCTCTGAACAACTTAACTTCACTTAAGTATCTAAATATGTATTTGGTTGCAGTATCAATTTATAAATAAATTTAAAATTAGTGGCATTGGAAACTGAATATTTAATATAAATTCATATTTTAGTTATCACAAATTCAATGACATTGACTTCATAAATTATTTCGCAAATTAGCAACTATTAATAATTATTTCAATTGTTGTTTCCTAAATATAAATTAAGAATTGCACATATCCGACTGGACTTACGCATTATTTTCTGCTTTCTAAAAGTTTACAGAAGCAAATAAGCAAATTTTAACGAATTTACAATGTAATTACGGAAATTACATCATTGTTGCACCCGATAAACAAATACAAAAGGATTCATTCTTAGAAATTCTCCAGGAAGTTTACTTAATCGGACTTAAATTGCAGTTTGAACTATGATTCTTTGATTTAAGTTTTATCGAATTAATTTTGGCGACAGTAGTATCTTCATTAATCGCTGATAAACATGATAAATACAAAACAATTTATAAATACTAGGATAAACGATCAAACTCACCTGATGATAATGGCGATCTTTGTACAAAAATAGATGTGGGCCTTTTAACACTGCATACACTTTATGCCATGATCGGTCGTTTGCTCTCTGTAAGAAAGATTAATACAAATTAATATAAATACTTCAACATTTTTATGTTTTGAGGAATGTAATTATTACGTTAATAGTAATTAATAAAAATTATTTATCATGTTGTTTGATAAGATAGAAATACTACAGAAATTCTGTAATAATGTACTGAGCCCAATGGGCTACTTGCATCTTACGTACTGAAAATGATATAATTATTACTACGAACCTAATGTTAGGTCTAAAACATTTTATTGAAAAAAAAAATGTTTTCTAATAAAGTGAGAAAGAAATTTTGCTGTGATGTCATTATTTTGTATAGGAGATGCAGCATTCTACGTCCGATCACATATTATTTAATTTTCATTAATAATAATTGTTGGGCTTGTTGATAAAAATTTTGTGAAAATAAAAAAACGGGTCCCACTTTTTATTTATCTCTTCTTCAAAAATGTTTAATAAAAAAAAACATGCAAGTATTCAATTCCTTCAAGAAATATTAATCGTAATGAATCCGAATTAAATTAAGCCCTGTTGGATTCTTTGAAGATTCTACCCAGATTCTGAATCCTGGAAAAGAAGAAGTGTTCTTCTTTCTAGTAAGAATTATCTGTTAAATTGTGATGTCGCTAAATTGAATCTTCAATGAGTGTTGGAAAAGAGGAATTTATAATTTATTGATTGCTTCAAAACCATAATTTTTTTCACGATTCAGAATCTTGAAACTTCTTTTTTTCTTTAAATGAGCATCAGTTCTAATTATTACTTTTATGGCCATTTGCACCACTCCCACTTAAATTTTAAGTGTCACTAAATAAAAAATATCGAATCGAACTCATGACAGCAATGTTATTCCTACGTTTGACAATTTGATTTTGATTCGATATTGTTCATTTGAGGAAAGCTTAAAATTTAAGTGGAAGTGGTGCAACTGGCCATTAATATGTTTAAATTTATTGAACTTTAAAGTAATTAAACCAGCAGTACTAAAAATGTATACGTCATTTTAAAGTGCAATTTATTTTGTGAATTTTGAAAAATAAATTATGTCGCACCTGTTATTTAATTTTTACTTCCCCGATCTATGTAATAGAGGGAAGTATTGTAATCGTGATTTTTTGACAGTTCGAGATTTTGGTGAATCTTCACGTTTCAGACCCTACTGAACCCAAAAAACATAATTTTAAAAAAAGTCGGTCTGTCGGTCTGTCGGTCTGTTAGTCTGTCTGGATGTTGGATAACTTAAAAACGCGTTGGAATTTTGGACTGAAATTTTATATTTAAGATCTTGAGCCAAAATCTGACTTCAAGTTCGTTAATGAGCTTTATTCAACCAGTGGTACCAACTTTATAAACAAAACTTTTTTATTTTTATCAAAATACTATCGTGTGTGGTATCAAATTAAAGGTCTTGGGAAAATAATTCTAGTAGAAAAACAAAAATAACATTTAAATGATCGTCAATTGTTTTTTTTTATAAATTATTCAAATTATACCGAGTTTGGTGTCAATTTGAATCGCTCAGGGAGATAAGTTTTTAAAAAATGTAAAAAATGACATTAATACGATTTTCAATTGTTTCTCAAAAAATTACTCAAATTTTTTTATTCAACCAGTGGTACCAACTTTATAAACATATCTTATTTTATTTTTATTAAAATACTATCGTGTGTGGTATCAAATTAAAGCTTTAACTGATCGTCAATTTTTTTATCATACATTATTCAAATTATACCGAGTTTGGTGTCAATTTAAAGCTCTCGGGGAGATAAGTTTAATAAAAATGTAAAAAATGACATTTATGCGATAATCAATTATTGTTTCTCAAAAAATTAATCAAATTTGTTCAAGTGTATTATCAAATTAAAGTTTTCTGGAAAAAAATATTAGTCGAAGAATCAATAACAACATTTAAACAATGGTCAGTTGTTTTTACTTTCCGCATTATATTCTATAAGGCTATAAGATATTATGACGGGTTAAAATTTTCGAGTGTGAGTTTTTAGTGAATAAGTATCAGATTTTTTATGGTATTTAAATTATGCCGAAGTTGGTATCAACTTAAATAGTTTGGGGAAAAATGATAAATTTATTTAAATTTTGCAGAATAAAGCATAAAATTAACGGCGTTACGAAAGTAAGTTATTAAAACTTATAATCGGGGAAGTACTGTGGCGGACACAGCAGATTTTTTTCTTCAGTTGTGAAACATTTTGTGTATATATTTGTACCGCTGACTCACAATTTGTGAGGCTGCCACACTCAAGTTTAATAAAAGGCGTGATAGATATATATTTATTTGATTGTTATCCATTTTTTTAAAGTTTTCAATGAGTCTGAGACCCGATGAAATAGGTATATCGATTGGATTTTGGTTATAAAAGTTACTAAAGAAAGTAGATTATATTACATACCTTTCCTTCCAGTTCCATAAATTTACAGTAAAAGATGCCTTCTCTAGTCACATCGATTTCAGGTTCTTGGCTTGAGGATCCGCTACGTCTAGAAAATTTACAGAAAAACACAACAATTAATTTTAGTCGTTACGATCCTGTATGTAGGTATTAGTCAAATTGTTATACGGGCACAAAATTATATCATAACTCATGTTTGTAAGTAACGAAAATTTGTATCTAGACATACGCCGAAAACGTTATTTCAAAATAAATTACGTCAGATGTCTGAACTAATTTAAAATTCAAATTTGACTCAACGGTAAGGAACTGTGCAGTACCGTAACGACAACAATCTTGCAAGAAACTAGTGAAAAATCTTTGGTCCGTGAAAATTATGTAATTTTGAAACCATCTGTTGATCTTAAGATAAATTACCTCTTACCGAAACTCAACAGATTCGTCTAACTTGTTGTAATAAACAATTTGATATATCCCAGTTTCATTTTCACCACTTACACAGACAAATAAAAAGTAGACGTTAAATTTTTTGAACTGTTTTCGACGTTTCATATAAATGTTCATATTTATGAATCAAGAAATACTATTAAATGATAAGTTTTACATTGTAAAATTGATTATCAATGTAAATGATAAGATTAGTACATAATAATACAAGAAATTAATCAGCAAAACAAATATACTTTTGTTATCTATGACCCTTATTGGATTATTGTTAAGGACAATACCTTTATTAAGCAACCCAGTTAGTTTTATATATTACTATACAACAATGGTTAGTTTACAAATACATTATAGTTATGAATATTATTTACAAATTATTCAAACCATTGTACAAATTATGTTAATTATATATTATAGTTACAGCAGGTGCCGATAATTCATAATATGTGAGGCTGCCACACTCAAGTTGGGACAAAGACGTGATATTATATATCGTCTTCAATATAAGATATTTTTTTAGATATCGCCTTTAATTTTTATTCAATACTAGATATTAATAATTGATTTCCCGTAGTAAATTAAATTTAAGTACAATGATTTGAACTAATCCTTGTTCACACATGGATTTTTGAGGATTATTTCATGCTTACAAATTATGGTGAGAATAGCCTATTAAATAGCGGCACTGCTAGATTGAATCTTCCATTAGTCTTGGAAAAGATGAATTTGTAATTCATTAATAGCATCAAACCAATGAATTTCCTTTTCTAAAATTCAAAAGCATGGAAGAATCCTTAAAGAATCTATGTGTGAACTGGATTTTATGCGTTATCAGGTATCACCGGTAATTTTGATAAGATAATAATTTCAGCGATTGTGAATACTGAAAATCACGAACTCAAATATTACACGAAGCACAATCTTTGTAATTTCCCTATTTATTTGCTATATGAACGAATTACCGGTGAACCCTCAAGATAAGGAAGTTTCCTTGCACAAAAGTATAAAGATAAGAGTAGATTAAACTGCAGTTTATAATAAACCACCTAAAGAAACAAGACAACCTTAGTTCCCATACACTGCGTTGCATATTCAAGCACCACCGGCCGAAGCTAAAAACATTGAAATACCAAAGCACACAAAAGCTCACCCAATCAGCGTAGATTCTTCAAACAGTAACCGAATGGGCTTGATGTCCTTGGGGAATTTCGGCGGCTTCCATCTTCGATACCTACTAGGTGCAACCCAAAACCATGTAGTTAGAGTTCCAGTAGTTAGAGAAGAAACAGATTTTCGTTTTCGAAAATGTACGGGTTTAGAACATGAATTTTGGAGTGGCGTGCGTTTTCGTCTCGCGACGTTTTACGGACCAAGTTCCTCTTTGTCCCTTTTCGTCCCATATATGGACCAAGAACCTTTTTGAGGATTAGGACTACATGTGCGCACTACAAGGTACCCAAATCCAATAAACAGGATGTTAGAGAAAGGTCAAAACTTTTGAGGGCATAAACATTTCGATGACCTGATTCTAATAAAAAATACTTTTTTGAAAATTTGCAGAATTAAAGATAAGGATTTTCAAGTGAACATGATGTTTAGTACCACTAGTTGTCGACAAGAATTATTTAATTACTACGTAACTAACGTTCAATAACAAAGAAATTAGGTACCTAATTTAAATACAGATAACTTGTTGGCATAATCATGTTGAGAATTTTCAAAAAAATCTTTTTTGTTGAGAATCAAGACATCGAAATGTGTAGGTATGCACTCGAAATGTTTACTCCTTTTTTAACACATTGTATTTTTAATGTACTCATTGACATAAGTGTTGGACGGCTGTTTAAAATTGTGAAAATTATTAAGCTTTTTGAAAATGTGTTTTTTAAGAGTACGGTGAACCCCTTTCAATAACCTCCCTTGTGGCAGTCCTACAAGCTACGCGCAGCGGCGTGTTCGGGTCGTTAGTTTGACATACTGATTTTGGTTAAATTTCATTTGTGCCACTCGATGATTAATAATTGTTTTAAACGTTTTAACATACTTATTCAAGAATTTCAAAAAGCTTGATCGAAACTATGAGGTAAGTAACTAGTAAATAAATTTAGTTTTATTTTGGTGTTAATTAAATGTATTTTTAATAGTTAATTATGTGAATTAAAAATGGTCTTAGCAAGTAAACTGCATTTAATTTTTCAAATTTCTAAAAAATTCTTTTTGATTCGTAATTAGCATATCAAACTGCATAATTCCCTTAACGTATGTACTCGAAGATATGATATACCCTGTAATTTTAATGTACATTAAATATTGGCGGTTGATTTGTTTATTAGTGCGAAACTCTGGTGATAATATTTGCAGAGGTTGTGCGCCCAAATAGTTTTTAATCCTCAAAAAGGTTCTTAGGACGAAAAGGAAAAATAAAGCACTTGGTCCGAATCGCCATGCGACGAAAGCTCACGTCGCCAAATTTTGGTATGAGGCACGTTAGTTTTTCTTCTTTAAGTACTGGAGCCCTAACCCTGTGCAACCGTCACCCGACGAAAGCGGTTGGTTTAAGCAAGGGAAAGGTTAAGAAAGGACGCTTACCTTCGAAGAGCTTGTGGGGACTCGGTGTCACTCAAGTCGAGATCGGATTCGACATGCATACGATCGCCCCACGTTGCCTTCAGATAGGATGTACGCCTAGTTGCGCGATCTTCTTCGCCTGTGAGACACATTAATCAATTTTAAACATAATGCCAATATAAGAAGATGCTTCATTTTTAATTTTGACAAGGAATTTTTATAACATATTAAAGGTTACTGTTTTGACATTGAATTTGGAAATAAATAACGGCTTACTTGATTTTAACAATGACATTGATTTTTGATTTCTTCTTGAGTCTCACGAATAGCCAAAAAATAATTTAATAAAAATTAATCGTATATTTAAAAATAAAAGTTAATACCATCAATAATGAATTAGTATTCTACAGCGAATAGTAGCATTAGACAAAATTAGTAACTTACCAATAGAGTTAGTATTCTTAGATCTTCTTATAACCTGCGGTGGTACATCTCCGGGCACTGTAAGAAGCACCGAATCATGTTAAATTAAAACAATCATGTTAAACTAAAACAATCAGTAAAAAGTAAAGAGCATGCAACGTAAACAAACAAATAAACAAACAGGACAGGATGGGAATTCTAATAGGTCCAACATCTCCCACCAGAAGTTAGTAGACTAGAAGAAGTTAATTTATAACTCAGTTAGTAAATAATCCGTCGATTGAAGAATGCAATGTAAACAAACAAACAGGAAGAGGACAGGAATCCTAATAGGTCTAAATCTTCCACCGTCAAATTATTACAAGTTAGTAGACTAGGAGACGATAAGATGATCCTATACCATGCCAAAAACAATCAAAACATAAATTTCGCGCGCCATTCTACAGCATTTATAGTTTTGTTAAACGTAATAATCTGCAGATTTTCTTAAAAATAAAGTACAATCTACAAAACATTCCATGCAGAATTTAAAAAATTTGCTTTGAAATCGAAATATGTCAATTTGAATGTTCCTATGTTTTGAATACAAATATCTTCTAGTTTAAAACGAATTTGATATATGTATTTCTTTAGTTCCAATTATGTTGACAATATATTAAAATTTAAAGTGTTGATTATTAGTACCACTGGACTGGATTCACATAATTACTATAAAAAATAAATTTAATCAACAACTAAATAGAATGAGATTCATTTACTCATTATCATTACACAACTTTAATTAACGAAAAATGTTCTCTTGAGATACATTGGAATTGTTCAAAAATTCTTTATGAATTGTAATCAGCATATCAAACTGATTATACCCTTAATGAATGATACATCCTGTATATTTTTACCAGGGATCTGAATCATAACGAAACCGTATTTAAAAATCGCACCGATTTTTAACATTTTGATACCGTAAGCAAAATCCGAAACAGATATTGAATTTCCAATAACCAAGTGAAGTCTAAAAAGCTTATTTTACCGATAGTAGAAAAATAACTATTATACTAGGGTTCATGCCAAATAGAAATGGGAATGTCAATCGCGCATCTTCTGTCTCACACCAGCAGCGTACAAAGAAATAGCATTGGCCCGTTCAAATAAGGAGGGTGGAGCAAACGCAAATGCGTCTTCTGCGCTTCGGATCTCATTCCCATTTCTATTTGGCATGAACTCTAAAACAATAAACGCTGTATAATGGCGTGCGAAATCCATGTTTTTGACTGACACAGGTACAGGATCGTCTTATTTATAATTGAGTTAGTAAATACTCCGTCGTTTGAAGTCTACCTGGCGAAGTGGACAGCCTAGTGGCGCTAACATCGTCAGCGGAATGGAGACTTGTCGCCGGACGCATAGGGCTAGCGATGTTCAACTGGTTGGGGCGGACAGCGACGGGCTTACCCGTCGCGGGAGGGGTGGCTGGCGTCACAGACACCATAGGGGTCTTAGAGATTAGGAGGTTGGATTTTGAGTTTGGAGGTAATGCACTAGGAACTATTGTCTCGTGTGGACCGATGTCCATCTCTTCTTGCTCAACAAAGACGGATTGCTTTTTATGATCTTGATCTAATAGTGCAAACATAACATCAAATTAACAGTGCGAAAAGAAGCTAGTGGAGAAATTGTAAAAAATATCCTATTTGCTACGTCCTACGTGATTACAAATAAAAACTACGGCTACACAAATCAATTTCGAACAAATACTACTAACACAGTGCATCTCGGTAATCCGAACAAACATAATAGTAGAGTTAGTACTCGAAATAAGAAATGGCAGAGTACGAGCCATGGCGAGTGGCGTAATTCATATGAGTGTATTAATAGCCATTATACACGAATTATTATTCATTTGCATTTTTACTTGAGTGTTTTATAATGTAAATCTATATTGAAATGATAATCTGTATTGAAATGAAAATCTGTATCGAAATGAATGCTATTCAAGTACAGACAATGAATTTTAATACGTAAATTATAGCATGGGAGTAGAAAAACAAATTATAAACATTAAACTTCCCTCTTGTTACTGTAATAGCATCAAAATTATTGTTTTTCTACTCTCATGCTATAATTTAGTTATTTTATATGTCATCTGTATTTTAATATGACACTCATTTCTATTTCGAAACAGATTTTCATTATGATACAACGGTTTCCAGTAATTACTAAAATTTAACATTAATTCGTCAAAATGATATTTAATTTTTAGGCAAGTATTGTTTGATTTTGAATATTTTTTGCATTCTTGTCCAAAAATAAAACGATTATTTTTAATTAATTGTTTGTTAATTCATAAATCACAGTCGTTTTCTTACATTGTTCTACAAGAAGATAAGAAAATAAAAAAATTGTTTTAAAATGAACTTCTGTTTATTAATGCGCAAACGATTATTAGATATTTAAAAAATATCGTCTTCTGATGTTCTTGGGACAAACTTTAAGAAGCACTTGAAATGTCCGGACTATACAGGTGAGTTATGATTTAACAATGTCCGGATAACAAAGACTGCACTGTAGGTTTTTGTGCAACATGACAAATAAAAAACAAATCTAAGCTTTTAAGCTCAAGCTTTTGGAAGAATATAATTGGATCTAGCGTACCTGGTATTTTAGACTTAAGAGCAGAAATATACGAATCCTGTCTGCCAACTTTACTTCTTAGCTTTTCATCGGCCACATCCTGTATATTTCGAATAGTGTTAGAATTTTGCATCGCCGCGGTCCATGATTCAGCGGAATTAGATCTCGCCCGTAAATAAATATTGGAGTTATCATTTTCAAACGGAACATCTGCAAAACAAGACACCAGTTCAGTTAAATTACCACTCAGCCACCGTTTTCGCATTTTGACATCAAATAGGTTAAATACGCTACAAATGAGCAGTTAAAACAATGAGTACGGAGTTATCACATGTTGTCATGATATGTGGTGATGTATTACGTATTACGTGGACGATAGTTAGTGTTATTCTAAACACAAGCTAACCTGTCGCCTTATTTTCGTTCGGTGGGACACAGTGAAGATGTTTACTTCCTATCGGAATCACACGGTTTCCCGATACACACTCTTTATTTTCTGCATCTTTAATTGCAACTAAGAAAATATATTACATATGTAAATTATGAATTTTTATATAAATTATTTAGTTGGGTTTAATTCCGTATACAGGTTGTTTCATAACTAAAAGGAAAAAATTAAATTGCAAATACTACATGACATATTGATCACGATTCAAAAGGAAATTTTCAAAAATCCCCAAATTAAATTGCACTCTAAACGACTCTAATAACGTATATATTTTTAATGCCGAAATTTTATTAATTTTTTTATTATTTGCATTATTTTTAGATTCATTCAATCAAAATGTGTACGTCATTTATGTTATGCAATTTATGTTGCAAATCTAAAAAAATCCTTTATCCACTCCAATGCTATAATCAAGTTTTAAATATCTATCATCTGTACATTAATGAATGACACTCATTTTTATATAGATTTTGATTTCGATAAAATTTTCGATACAGATTTCCATTATGACATAAGTAAATTTCGTGCAAACGAAGTTTAAAAAAAAATTAAAGCATGGGATTAAAAAAGACAGTGTAATAGCTCATAACATACTCGTATCGTAAATTTCATACTTGCGTATTAATAGCTTCTATTATATCATTAACTCGTATAATATACTATTTTTTTCGTGGATGTAAGTCATCTAGTATCTGACATTCAATTTTGTTGAAGTTGTGAAGCATCCTGTATATTTTATTTTTATTTATTTACGACGTTTCGGAAACAATGTGTTTCTATTTTTAGGTAAAGAATAAGTTCTAAAAATTTATTTTAATAACATATTTTTAATTTTAGAAAGAATTGTACCTTTATCAACAAAAACAAAAAAATTAATAAAAAGTACTATTGTTGTATTGTATCGCATAGAACGCTATAAATAATATTCAACAATTAACAAAATATTAAAACACAAAATACATGTAAGTAACCAAAGCAATTCATAATTGCTGAAAGATAAAACAAACAATGAGAACATAAATTATCTTCACGAAAAAAGCAAAATTGTATTTCACATTATTCATTATTGAATAACAAAAAGCAAAAATCTATTTTGGTCAGTAGATAAAAAAGTCGAAGGCACCAATTAAAATGTAAAAAAAACTCACCAGAATTATCCAAAGATCTGCTCTCTCGTTGTGTAGGTCTCCGGTTTAAATCTCTGTCCCGTCGACACTCTTTGTTGTTTTCGATTTCCAAAGTTTCGAATTCTCGTTTACGGACTGCTACGTTTGGCACAACTCGTTTGGAACTTAGTCGAGACAATTCGCTTCGGTAAAAGTTCGTTCGGTCGCTCAATGAACCATCTTCTTCTTCTGGTACCGGCCTTCCTGATTCAAATTGTCGGGTTCTTCGAGAGACAATCTGAAGATTCGGTGGAACTGGGTACCTGTGAATAAATCGATTATGTGTCTTAATTTAGTTCATCCATGAATATTGCATACCTAATGTATTTATTATACAATTGTTTATCCAACATATCTTAATGAAAACATCGTTGCTATGACGATTAGATTATAGACAAAGTAAGGCTTAGTTTATAATGGATGTAATCGGTTACTTATTTTGTATAAAGTGGGTATTTACTTACTTTGTCTACTAGTAAAGTATATAATTTTTGCAGTGAATAATATGCCTCATTACTCCCAAGTGACTTTTTTGGACAAAAGAACTTCGTGTTAAAGCATTATTCAAAAATAATAGTCCGTTGCTAGGTAACGTGCACAAAATTCAAAAATAAAAGAATTTCATATTAAATGAATAAATAATTTAGTATTATACAACAGTTTGCAGTTTGTTAATGTGCCCACTGTTCACTAGTGATTTTTTAAAATAGCTCTTTGACCAATTATCAATAAATCTTCTTATATCAGGGCTTTTGAATTTCTTGTTTTAAAACTGTTCAAACATGCGTTACTGCTTACATACACAAATTTAATAAATAAAACAAAATTTGACAGCTGTCAATGAATATTTTTCTTATAAATGAATGAATTATTTAGTAAAGTCGTAGATAAAGTACAGTGTTTTACTAGAGTTTAACATTGTAATTACTTACGCACATGATTACGACACTTGCCTCCGGCTCGTGTAAAAAACTTTCATTCTCGTGAGTAATGACCATCGTTAAACTCTCCTGGAATAATATAATAGCTATTCTTACCTTCGTTCGTCTAAATTATTCATATTTTCGTTTGGCAACATAGACATTGGCAGTGAAGATCCGTTCATCAAAAGTCCATCATCGCTATATTCAGCAACAGGTGGCGTACTCTCATGTATCCGACTTAAAGTAGTAACAAATGAATTTTTATCTTTTGATTGTCTGATATTAGAATTTCTTTGCAACGGCGAAACATTCGACACCAACCCTCCAACAATAAATTGGGCAGGTTGGCCGGTAGCAGCTTCATAAAATTTATTCCTTGCCATTTGCATGTCGTTCCTCATCGAATCTTTTCCATTTTGAGGAACTAAATAATCTCGTTCTGAATCGATGTCGATTTTAACTCGCTGGAAGTTTTGGTGAGTAGGTTTCATGGCGTTTTTCGATGGCGATTCCTGGCCGTTTATACTGGGTTCGTTTGGAGGCCATTCTTTTTGAAGTTTTTGAGGCCGACTGTAGAATTCACGTTGGTTGATCAGCTTGTTGGCTTCTTCTGATCTCCAACCGGTAGGTTGACTGGGTCGTCTGAGGAATTCTTCTTTCTTTTCGAAGCTTTTTCTGAATCGGGTCATGATGATGGAATCATCTGTGTCTTGGCCTGTTAAGGTTGAAGCGGAATCGTACGAGCTAAGGCTGTCTTTGCTTCCGTCGGCCAAGGAGGAGTTAAGCGAAGCAGAGGACTCTCTTCGTCCTGCGTCGAGGCTAAGTCGACAGCCAGCGCTGTTGACGTAGCTCAGTCCCTGTAATGAAAGTTGTCAGTATAAGAAAAATTTTGATCCGAGTATCTGGTTAATTATTTCGAATATTCGGATATTTGGTTAAGTGTAATTAGTAATTATCGCATTTTTTCAGTATTGATTCATAGAAAGTATTATGTATTTATAGAAGTATGAAATTTTAGATAAGTAATTAATAAAATTCTTGCATTGAATTAATTGACAATATAATTATTTACAATAGAATTACTTATAGATCAAACACATTAAAAATATGATTATATTTTTCTTTATTTAATACGCGTTCCTATGCAAAAATTTAAAAATAAATAAAATCAGAAAATCAAAAGTAAGTAGGTGAATGTAATATTGTAATAATTAGTAATTAGTTCTTGTAATTTAATTATAATTTTTTCATGTAATTTGATGAAATAAGTTGTTAAATTTTGACCTAAAGTAATGTAATTTGCCCATCTCTGCTAGATACACAATATACTATTTTATCAAAAATAGCCTTTTTCGTGTCTGTTTTGCGTGCGCAAAGTGAATCATTTCTAAACTATGAGGATATACGTGCAAGAATAGGCGTATATTTTTGAATGATTTCGTACCTGTAATCCACCGTGCACGGTGTCGGCGGCATGTCCACCCCCGGCAGGGTACGCGACTTTGGAGGCACTTTTCATCTTAGAACTATTCACAACCATGTCAGAGTCGCTGCCTAGGCTGGAGCACTCGGGGTACTCGCTGTCGTAGCTGACGTCACGGGAGTTGTCGCTGATGTTGCTGCCCTCGCTGGCGCGCCGGCCCATTGTCCGCAGGTGCACGGGCACTTGGGGCTGAGCCCGCGGCCGCCCCGGCAGGTCGTGTGCATAGGGCTCTGAGTAGATGCTGTCCACGAGGGAGAGGCTGTTGCGCTGGTGCTGGGCACGAGGTGTGGTTATCGGCCTGGAAAGAATAAGAATAATATGAATTTGGAGTGCTAAAAGTAATCGTTTTTGATTGATTGATGTCACACCAGTTTTAATCCAAACAAACTTTGTATAGAGTAAACAAACGAGTGTTCTCCATCTTGTCTCGTCAGCTGTTGTGATTGTCAGTGACTGTTTCGTTTCACCCGTTTCACTGTGGTTTTTTGGTAATAAATTAATTTGTATTATTGAAATAATGTGTGGTTAATTAACAGACAATAGCAAAAAAATAAAAGTGAAGATGATCTTCACGCTGAAATGCTAAATTTAATTTTGCCGCAAAAAATAGTGATATTGTGTAAATCTGGCTCAGCGAGACAACTTCAAATCGCTCCTAATTTTTAAATCAAGTATATTATACAAAATCAATAATAAATTAAAGAATCACTGAAGAAGCATTTTTGTTTGTGATTAACGAACAAATTTTCAATCAACCACAGCGATATTTAAAATAACAGTAATATTATCTCACCTGTAATGCAGGCTATCTCGGGGCGTACTATACAACTGTTCCGAGCTCCTGGTATCCCTAGAAGGAACAGTTTGCGCAGCCCTAGGATGGGGCAACGGTTGATACAACGAACTACGATGTTGTTCAATGCTGCTGTACGAAGGTTCCTCGTAGCTCCGCCAAGAGACTGAGTCGGCCGCTCGCGATCTGCTGGAAGCGGGGTACACGATAGGCCGGTACTTTAACAACTCCTGTTGCTGCTGCTGCTGTTGTTGTTGTTGTTGTTGTTGTTGTTGATGATGATGATGTTGCTGAAGAGATTGCTGCTGCGATCTACGCGGAGCAAATGTTTCAGGGGATGCGAAGCGCTGAGGACGTTGGTTTGTTTCGGGGTTGTGAGCTGTTTCTGGAAAGAACTGAAAAGAAAACTTGCATTAAAATCAGGGACTCAAACCGCACGGAATCGGTTTTGTTCCGGTTATCATATTTCTTCTTGAAATGAACCGGTTACAGGTTTTTATAAAGCGGTGCAAGTTCCGGTTTCAGCTTTACGACTTATTAAATTAATAACCAGCAATTAATTCGTTCTAGTAATATGGAATAAATTGCCAAAATCAAACAAACATTTTCATAAAAAAGTAAAACCATTTTCAATTGAAAAACGTTCAATTCTAATGTTTTAAACCGTTCCGAATCGGTTCACAAGCATCGGTTCAGCTCCGATAATGTATTTTTTCAACCCTTTAAACTGAAAATCATACCATTTTGACTTAATTTAATAAATAATTTAATTACATTTCTGCAAAAAATAATTCTAAAAAAATGTATTTCATTATAATACTTATTTATCTACATTTCACAAACAATAAACAATCTAAACTCACAAATTTGCGAGGTATTCCTCCAAACCTTTGTTGAAACTCAATTTTCAAACTCATGATACCACACACTTATATTTTGCACAGCAAAATCAGCATGCATCTTCAAGGAAGATTCACATTAAACTGATTAAAACTGCACGTCGAACCACACTATCAGCACTTATCATCCCTCGATTGTAAACAGTGATTCACAACATAAACAGAACCTTGTGGCTTGTTGTTATTGTTTACCTCAGAACATAGAACTAATATAATTTGTTTTCAAACTCTACCTAGGTAGTTTAAAAACATTTTAAGTGTACGCGTATTTAGAGAAGGGAACATTAGCCGGTACTGCGCAGTATGTACTATATTCTTTTTAAAATAAAAGAATTTTGACAATTAATTGGGACGTGGTTCCCTTCTCTAATTAGTTTGTGTTACCGTGGTTTGTACGCAACTTTCTTCTCTAATTTCTATTCATTTCAGTTAAGAAAATAGATGGCACTGCGAATGCACACATTCTATTAGTTTAAAATTTGGAACAATCTTGTGAATGTAAGCTGTCACCTTGAGAAAAAAGAAAAACACGTGGTTTTACTATTTTCATGAACAGTTGAAAATCGAAAATAAAAACGCGAGTCTCTTCAATGTTCGTTGATGTAAATCCACCTCTCGTTTCGTCCAATCAGATTCTAGAATATCATCGCCTTATCTTATCTTACGCTATTTTCTAAACTGAAATGAACTATAATACACCGGAATTCTAGTTGCTGAAGAGGGAAAAGGTTTCCTTAGCATAAGATTAGTATTTGTGTAATATCATCTAGTCATCTTATTACGTTTGTACACATTTGTATTTTCTTAACGATCCCGTCTCCGTAGCAAAATATTGCGTGTTTAGAGGTGTAGCAGTTTCTACTTTATTCATATGTCAAAATTTGAAGGATTCGATGTTTGTGAAAGAATTAATCTAGGTTTATACTTAGTTAGAATTCTGAAAATCTTTGAAATTCATATAAGAAGTTTGAAAAAGTGCATAAACGTAGTTCTATTCTTCGTCTGTAAATAAACATTTAAAATTTTGCCTTATCTTCGCAAGCATTATAAAAATTGCTAGATTGCTTTAACTTATTTTAACCAGGGACTCGAACCGCACAAAATAACGGTTTGGTTTCGGTTCGCGGTTCACTGTGCTTTATAGGGTTCGGTTTTGTTCTGGTTTTCATAAAAGCGGTTCAAATTCCGGTTTCGGTTCAACGATTTATTAAATAACAAGCAATTAATTAAAATATAATAAATTCCTAAAAAAATTAAAACTTTAGATAATTATAGAAAATACAACAATTTTCATAAAAATTGTACTTATAGCATTTTTATGAAAATACTTAAAATTTAAATAAATACTTTACCGTTCCGAACCGGTTCACAACAATCAGGCCGGCTCCGGTTTTATTTTTAACGGTATTTCTTTCCGGTATTTTTTTTCGGTTTTCGTTCATGTTGCGGTTCGGTTCGAGTCACTGATTTTAAGCGAATGTTTCCATGCGTTTATCATAACAAACGCGGTTGAGTTATTATTATAATGTTTCCTACCACAGAGGAAATAAACTTACAGAGGGCATGTGTCAAATCGGCGTGTAGCCACTTTAGTTTAGAAGTCGCCATCTTGGTTCGACCAGTAGGTATATGATTTGACATTTTAGTATTAAGTTTTATTAAAATCTAAAGTATTAATTTTTATTAATATTTTAAACAATGAGACCATATGCAGCGTTTGGTTTGTCAATAGGACAGCAAGTAACGTATTTGTATGCATTCAAATTTTAAATGTGGGGCGAACCAAGATGGCGATCGGGCGTTTTTCGTGTATACCCCTTCCGTCTCATGGCGTAACCCCCCTTGCCAATCAACCCAGTTTACATTCCCTCTGTATCATATATTATATTTATTTACTTTGTGTTTCCTACTCTCTCTTGTATTTACCTTCTGCAGCACGTCGTCCTCCTTGGGCACGACAAGGAGGTGTAGGTACGGCGGGCTGTTCTGGATGAGCTGCACGACCTCGGGGTAGGTTGTGCCAGCCAGCGAGTAGCCGTTGACGCTGACGAGGCGGTCCCCGTGGTGCAGACCTGCGCGGTGAGCTGGGCTGTTCTCGTACACGTGCTTCACGAAGATGGTCTCCATGGGCTCGCGCAGTGCGCCGACTGCTGCGTGACGCCCATCTTTAACCTGCACAAGAAGAATCAATCAGAATACAAAATAAATCAGGCAGGCTGCTTTGTTAGACTATTAACATTGTTACAATGCGAATATTTTAACTGTTCTGTACTCTCCAGTAACAAGTACGGATCTTCTATGCCGATGACGTGAGGATGTCTTACCCAAGTTGGGTAAAATGTGTTATAGAGGTACGTATAAATACAGCGTTGTTTGTTGCACGCGGCGATCTGTTCGGTCGAAGCTAAGCCGAGACTGATGACTATCCAAGTGCAACAAACAAGCTCTATCCAACGAAGTGCACACATATTTTTTCACATTCTTATAACGTCAGATATAACTTACGAGTATTTGCTTTGCTTATAACAATTCAATAATAAGCAAATGAAATTTTAAACGAAGTGTGTGTAATCGTATTTGAATCAAAATTAATAGATTTATGTTTTTGTTGCACTAGTGCACATAAAAATTGAATAACAATGTTCATTTATTGTAGAAAAAAAACACAAACAAAATTTTTGCAAAACATGAATTTCCCGCGAAATTCCGGTAGATTTTATACTTCTATTCTGCTTTATTCTTGCATGTTTTTCACTACGAAACGATCAATCAACAAACATTTAAAAACATAATTAAACTAAACAATTTACGATTTGTTAACGCATCTTTTAAAACAACAACACGTTACTACTTTACTACGTAAAGCTCAAATGAATCAGTGCACTAGTTTACTCAGGATTTTGAGGTTAAAATACATTAAATAAACATAATCTCACCGCAAATGTATATTACTTAACAATATGACTTGATAATCCCTCATTGTTTATGAGACAACAGACAAACAATTACATTTTCATAAATTTCAACTCTGATAGTACATAAACAAAAGAAAAGAATAGAGAACAATATGCCAACAATTGCACAACAATAAAAATACTATTGTATTTCCAAAAGAGTAAAGAAGCAAACCAAAATATTATTCAACAATTTATTTAACAATCAACAATAGAAAAGTTTACACTTTCAAATCTTTCACATGACAGATAACACTATATTCCATTCCAGTTTATAAAAGAGTAACTATTTGTTTATTAAAATTGAGTTCTCAATACTTCTTTACATTACAATTTTTAATATTTTTGATATTCGGGTCCATTTGTAAAGTTGTAGGTACTTTTCACTACGATTTTGAAGAGCTAAAGTAAATCATTATTCTCGATTTCATGAAATTATTGTACGATTTAATTAAAAAAAATTAAATACGAGGTTAATAAATTGGAGTCAAATAATTTGACGCCTGACAACTGACAGCAGTTCACGACATTTACGTACCAATTTTTTGTTATGTGAACTTGGTTTACGATTGACCAATCACAAGGAAGAACTGATTATGTACAACAGTTCTTTGTATGCCAAGGGCGGAAAGTAGCCTTTTGCAGTTTGAGACCAGAAATTGTAGCACGAGCACAATATTTCTTTAACGAGTAATTGATTTTTATAAACAATCAACAGAATTCTTTTGTGCTAAAGCTGTCATCTATAGAATAATGTAGTACTTCGATGTAACTATGAAATTCAAAATAAGAAGGTATAAGTTATGTTAAAGAAATGAAAATGTTTGCTAGTGTAAATCCACCTCTCATCTCGACCAATCAAATTCAAGAATATCATCGCCCATGCAATCTTACTCAACGCTTTTTTCTTAGCTGAAACGAGGTATAATGAAGTCTAAAAAGCCTACTTTTAATAGAAAAATACTATAATCTTGCTCCACTACCTTGTTTGAGTGTGAATTTGACCTTGTGTCGCAAGTTGTAAGCGAATATGTGTGGAGTGAGGTTAGGTAACGATGCACAGTGAAACAGGTGCGTGTTGTGCGCCCGTGTTTATTGATTCGTGTCGATATATACCTGTGATTTGTGGTCAGCAAACCGTTCTCTGTTGCACAACCTATGACTAACTTCTCGCTACTGACAAGTGACTGCGAAGCGAGACAGCGCGGCGATAGTGTAGTGTTTGTAAAGTAGTGCGTTTTTTGTTTCGAGTACATTAAGGAAATGTCATGGATTGTTTACTTTCGATTATGGGTTATTAGAACTTTTTTATTTGGAGTATTAAGTACGAGTATGTGGTGCAATTTCTCTATGAGGATATTTTGAAATATTTATAGTTATCCGCTATTTGATTATATTAAAATGATGCCAATATTTATAAAATATGAATTTTGCATTTGCTAATTGCTATATTTACTGATTTCATGGTACATTCTGATTATTCTTATTATATTATGAAATCAAATTAAAGGAATTACATTTTGTTTTGACCTAATATGATTAAGTAGGTAGTGTAAATTTAAATTGTATAGAAATAAAATACAATAGAAATAAAAAATATTGATATTATTATCTGCAGTGCAGATTAAATATCTTATCGACGTAAACAACAATCAAACAGCAACAATTTAGTGACTACAAAAGGTCAAAAGGTGTGTTTAGAACGGACAATCCTAATAATTTGGTTCTAAATCAACTATTCTGTATTCTCCGAGAAATCGAATGCCGCAAACCGCGATTAGATACTTCGTTTACTTTAGTTTAATTTTGACGCCCATAAACAAAAGTGCGCATGTATCATTTTGATAATAATAGGGTCATTTACATTTGGTAAAAGTGTAGTAAATTCCTATAAAAATCGATAATAGGTAACGTAATATTCTTTAAAAAATATAACAGTTAAAAATAAGGTTTTTATTTCATAAGTATTTTCGTTTGTAAACTTGGAATTTTTCTACCACAGCACAACAGCGGCAAAGCGCTACGTCAGGGTTGGGTTAACCAATAGGAATGATTCTCGCCATGTGCTTGCCTCACAATTTGGCGACATGCGCATTAGACACCATTCCAATTCCAACCTAAAGTTACTTTTTTCAAGGGCATTTGTTTAAAAGTTAGTTTTTGGTAATATTATAAATTTTTAAACAATATTTTGTGTTTTGTAAGTAGGTATTATATTCATTTAATAAAATAAAATTTGGTAAAAGACCCTATTGATAATATACTTAAGATGAGTTCTGTATCTGAACCACGAAGTACTCGTATAATAGAAACACAGGAGTGGACACTCCGTATCTTAGCAATACTGTAGATTTGTGACATTTTTATTTACCCTATGCGAGAGAGAATGATCACCACTGGGTCCGTGCGTTACGATCGTTATCGTTGTTTAACGTCATAGAATGCATGTTCCGAGCTGGCCCGTATTTTCCGTCTCTCTCTATAAGGTAAACAGAAAAGCCACACTTCATCCGCCCTCGTGTCCACTCCTGTCATAAATAATTATACTGCGTGATCTGAGCTAAATACAACTTAAGATATATTTTTGGTTTTGATTAACTTAAACCATAAATTGGAATTATAATTAGGTAGTTAATTTTTTATGTTGTTTACGTATTGTAATCGCGAAAAATTTTGGTTCTCAGATTTTGACGGAAATATCCGTTTTGACCTTTTCTGAATCCATTATGACTAGTTTCGTCGTGACGTCTGTACGTACGGACGTACGTATGTATGTCGCATAACTCAAATACGGTTAGACGTAGAAAGTTGAAATTTTGTATTTAGGTCTGTTATAGCATCTAGTTGTGCACCTCCAATTTTTGGTTTCAATCTACAAATCGGAAGTAGTACTTTTTTCAAATATTTCGACAAATATTTACTTTAAGACAAATTTTTTTATTTTAAATGAAAGATTATGTGATTATTACCTACAATCGGTATTTTATAAATATTTTTGTATGTGGTATCATTTAAGAATAATTAAATTATATATTTATAATTTAGTATTTCGGTATCTTGTAGTCCATGATCGATTAACATTTGTTACTACGTAAAATTTAAATGATTATGGATTATGACATGACAGTGACAATAGTAAAATATGCTTTATATCTTCTTCTGTAGTTTAAATAAAATGACTAAAATATATTTGTGAGTATAGTAGCAGTAGTAGTAGTACTTATATATTAATATATTTGTATAATATTATATTATTATTATATTTCTACATTTTAGTTATTAAGAAAAGTATGAACAGTTTAATAGGCATACAAGGAAGTCATGTGGTGTCCACGTCAGATTTTTTCTTATAACAAAAAGTACACGCATTATTTGTCATAATCATATTATTTAAATTTTAATACACTTTAAGAACATTTAGACTCTAGAGTTAATAATGAATTATAAATTAGAATATTCAATTAGTCAATTTAGTTGTCACTGTGACCGTAGAAGTCCCATAATCCAAAAGTATATGCATTATTTGTCTATTACATAGTAGTTCGGAATACAGTTTAATAATCCAAATTAAAAAGAACAGATAAAACATTCTTACCAATCAATAAATCCGTAAACTAATAAAAACTCATAACAAACTTCCCTCAAATTAAAGTTTCGACTTCACAACGCTCAACTTTGGTAACACGTCCACGTCTTCGAGTTTGCGAAGACGTCAACTTATTGATACTCTATTTGCGTTCAGCTCTTGGCAAACAGATGATAACTAAACCAAGATAAATCCACGAAGCTCGCACGGTCGATGTTTGTGCGATCGCCGATTGTGGAAGATTAAGAAATACCAGGAACGATTTGTATTTGCATTGTTGTGTTGATAACTGATAATTATTCATTCGCAATCACTCGCTGATTGTGTGAAGTACGATTTTGATAAAAGATGTTCGCGATGTTAGAAAGTTGAACGAAATGAAAAATGGAGAATGGTTGGGATTGAGTTTGAAGTGGGATGGTTTAACGGGTTATGACATGAGACATGAGTTTTTATTTATTGTTATTTGACACTTCTACAATAAGATTAAATCTTATGTGAGTTTGATTATGCGATTACATGCAAGGTGTAGAAATTGCGTCACTTATAAGCTCTATGAAAAATGGATAAAATATTATACTGCTGTCTGCTGTCATATTATTAGTTCTTATAATGATGCAGTTTAGGAATAGATGAAATTTATAGACATCGTTTATATAAATTATACTAATTGTAGGTATATATAAGTTTGAATTTTAAAGTGTAATCCAAATTATTGTAGGTATGTTGTATTTGTATGTAGGTATATTAAACTGAACAGTTTTGTATTTTTTATTCTGCATAAAAAAATAAATATCCACAAATTTGTTTGTTTTACAATACAATGCCCCCATTTTGATAAGAAATATTTGAAGTTAATTTGCGTAGTCCGATGATTATAGTATTTCCAGAAAGACATAGACAAGAATATATGTTTATTTATGAATTTATGTTAAGCAGGATCTAAAACTCACAAGATTCGTCCAAATTTTGAGAGCTTGAGGAATTAACATTACTAAAGGGAATAGTAACTTTCTGTTTTGCTCCCTCTAAACAGGGAGTTGTGTCGAGAAAATAAACACCTTTTCGAATTTTGGCACCGCGAATTTAACATTCACATCATTGACTGTCTGCCACAGGCATTACAGTGTTTTATTTATAAAACGGCAAACTTAGACTTATCTCCAATTTAAAAATAATAATTTCAGTTTAAAAATTCTACAATCTACACCGTTTGTCCGATCCTCATGAAATTTTGTACACATGCCTTTTGACCAGAAACCAGAATCAGGTATGTTCGAATTCGATTGAACCATTGGGGGTGGGGGTTAAACTTCATTTTATCCGGGCAACGGCAGCTAGTAATGCTAGTATTATAAATAAAACTCATCAACTTACGCTAACAGAATCCGGCGGGTAGACAATGAAGTGCCTGAGAGTGAACCCGAAGCTGTCGGCGTCCCTCCTGAGGTACAGACTCCTGGGGCCCCGGCTTCCAGCAGGCAGGGCTACGATACCCGGAGCGGCGGCGGCGACGCCTGACGCGGCGCCCTGGCTGTGAGCGTCGCGACGACTCCCGCTGTGACGGCTGCGCGACGGCCGGACCGGAGGCTGCTGGTACTGCTGCAAGAAGAAGAGTTAGGTTAGGAGATGTTAAATGTAGAGTATGGTTTACATGCTGTTTTAAAAGTAGTTTCAGTTTTCAGTCAAAACTATGTGGAACTGTATACATGCAATTTTCAAAACAAATGTACAGATACAGATACAGAACATAGATGAATAAACTCAATGCAAATGGCTGCCATTTTTGTGATTTCATATGGATAAAACTAGAATCCAATCAAATTAGTGCATTATGAAACCACGTTAGTGTTAGTTGTCAGCGTTGCCAACAGTTTTAAAAGTTTGTATATATATTTTAATATTTTTGAGGTTTATTAAGTTCAAATATGTACTACTTAACTTGTGAAATGTTTCTATGCATTTTCATGATGCTGTTCCTTAACAAATTAAATAGGTGCTTATGAGATATAATAACTATAGGAAATGGATTTTTTTTTGAATTGAGTAATTATAATTATTAACAGTACTTTACTTATATTTAAATATAGCTGTCTTTATGTAAAGGGTGCGACAAATTAAGAGTGTAATGATTTTAAACTGCAATTATCAAAAAACGAAATAAGTTGGACACCAAATTTTTTGTTGAACATTGTAGAGTAAAATCTAAAGTTTAAAAGCAAGTTAAATGCTTAATCCTATATTAACAATTAATACTTAAAATAAATATCAACCGGCCACCGCTCCATTTTCAAAAAAAATTGAGGGTTGACTAAAGATTTGACAGTTAAAATTATGGCAAATAAGTCATTACTTCTTTTTTTATTAAGTAAAAACAGGACACTCTTAATAATTTGTCATCCCTGTATAAGGACAAAAGTATCTTTAAATTTCAATTCTTCGTAGATATAATTTTATTCCACATTTATTTGTTATAAAATTTTACGTATTATGAATATAGAATATTAGAAGTGAAAATAATTATGAGAAAACTGAAGACAGGATATTAGATTAGATTTCGACTGTTTAAAGCCCTTTTATCTACCTATTGGCGGCTGGCGCCACGATCTATTTGATTTGCAATACTTGCCAATAGGATTAAATGATATAAATATATTAAAAGATAAAATATCTTAGACATTATTGTTTTTAAAATTGGTCAAAATATTAAACATTATATATATTTTCAAAGCACAGGAAATTTGTATTAAAATTTGCATTACATTACCGATTAGATATTCCATTTGATCTACGATAACTAGAAAATTACCTACTTGAGGAAATCTGATAATTTTCTATAAAATCGATATAATTTCCATTTAACGGTAATATAACATGGCTTGTTAAAATAATACCTCAGGAATATAAATATACAAAAAATCAAACATTTTTTTCAGAAATATATTGTAACACACTTTGCTTTGAATTTTATGGTGTAATTTAAAACATTTACTTACTTGTCATTTACAGTAAAATTATAATTATTGTACATGCAGTATGTACTATAAAATGTAAAATTTATAGTGAGCTACTTAAAATAACAAGTAACAACTCAATAACCAATAATCGAGGCCACCGAATTAGCACAACATTATATTCTCCAGATCAGATCTTGTTCTTGACCATTTTGGTTCCAAATCACTACCGAAATAACAAGAAATAAGATCGTTACATCGTTACTCTCATCAATGTCATAAAAAATCACTGTCGTCACCGTTGTTAGTATTGCCACTGTAACAGCTGTGGCAGGAATGAAAGTCATTATTAGCAGGCTGGCCAACCTCTATTTTCACAAGACATTAAATGTCACTTGTCAGAGATATCAACTAGCCAAACTTTTTTAAACAAGGGATCTAAGAATGCAAGAACATAATCTTACCTGTAGGTATAGTCATTATTGCGATATTTATTAAATTTTTGATGTGTATGGTAGGTATAGTAATTATTGTACTTACATACAAATTCCAAATTGATTTTGTAATACTGGATAATTATACGTTTGAATACAATTGAGACGTTTAATTAAAAATTGAGGAATAAATTAAAGCGGTATTAAATTAATAACTTTTTAAAAGTAGTTATAAAAAGAGAGCCTTATCGGCATTTATAATTTTTAAATGTGGAACTAATAGTATATTATATATTGAGGGACTAAAGTGCATGATTTAATCCTGAGGGTGAAAGTTTATTTCACGAGCCGAAGGTGAGGGAAATAATCACCTGAGGGATTAAAGATACTTTAGTCCTGTGGTATATACGCTATTTTTTGCACTTCATCCTCAAACGAATGCAAAATAGTTTAAAAGAATACACATTTTGCAATTTTGACAGTAAATTTTATGACAAATATTTATATTGTTACCATGATACTCTGTAACATATAGCACGTATTTACTTGACAACGGGAATAATTAATTCAATTCCTTGACAAAAATAAGGACTAAAGAAGAGTTTTAGTTCCGGAAGTGCAAAAATATTTATAACATATACATTTCTTGCAATTTAAATAAAGCCATGTTAACACATGGATTCTTTGAGGATTCTTTCATGCTTCTGAAACCTGAGAAAAAAATGATGATAAGAATTGCCTGTTAAATAGCGGCGCCGCTAAATTGAATCTTCAATGAGTCTTGGAAATGGAGAATTTCAAATTTATTGATAGCTTTATTAAAGTGATTTTTTCCAGGATTCCGAAGCATTAAGGAATCCTCAGAGACTTATTTTATTTTGATGGTAACCATTCAATATAGGATTTGCTCCCAATTACAGAATGGTACAGTGAAATCCAACTACTTCGACCGATTCATTTTGGTTCAGCCAGAATATCAATCCGTGTGACGACCTTTGAAAGCGGCAACGGAGAGATTATTTATTCAACCAGGACTACATTTAAGACGCTCAAGTGGTCAGCTTGAAACGCCCGAGAGAGATTTTAATTGCAAGAGGTTTTTAACGACAATCACACACTGCCGGCCAGGAGACTTGAACCACGGAACTTCAGGTGCATACGTCATCACATGCAGAGAGCTGTACCGTGCCTAAACATGCGCAGCTACTGCCTCAACTATAATAATTATTAGCTATTAAGAATAAAATTATCCTATAATATTTTAATTTTTTCTTTACAAAATTGGCCTCTTTGTATTTCAAGATTTTAAAAATCTCTTTTTAATGAAATCGTAATTGTCCAACGACTCAAAAAATAATGATCCACATTCGTAATAAAAATCCTTCTTTAGAGCCTAGATATATAAATAACTATTTTACCATTTCCTACAATTGTTTTTTTTATTAAGTACCTATCCTATTATTATGGGATAACCGATGGCGTTATTGGTAAGAGTATGAAATGTTTATGAAAAGAAAAACCTACTATCGTTTTCACTTCTCGATAAATTAAAATTTAAAATGACGATCAAATAAAAATGTGATTGGTTAATGGGAGGAACAATCATTAATCTCGATCAGAGACTTGGGCGTAGCTTGGGATTTTTTCTATCAATTGTTTTTTGCTGATCTTCGATTGTTGTGAACAATATATCGTTAATACTTCGTGCTTGTTTTATCTGTTATCTACAATCGATATCTTACTTAACATAATGTAGATGCATGCTCTGCTAAAAACAAATAAAAACATGTTACATAAATTACTAGAGTTGTTTTTACACTGTTTTCCTACTTGCAATTGAAAGGTTATCGCAAATGTTATCTACAATTATCTGACTTAATTTAGCAAAAACGGCTGAATCTTGAAGTTAAGTATGTTGTACAGAATTCTCAGATTATTATTTGTCATTGTAGTTAAAATGTTAAATATGACATTTTTGTTTTATAAGATATTTTATTTCAAATAGTGACATAAAGTGAAATTTTTCGGACTATTTACAAGCCGCAAAATAAAATTTAAAGGCCATTGCTAGGTATATAACCTCATTTATGAAATAAAAATATTTCTGTCATTTGATATTTAACATTTATTGAATACAACGATAAATGAAGCAGTACACTCGAAAAGAAAAAGTATAAAATTAAATTTTTTGTACTTCCGGGACTTAAACTCTTCTTTAGTCTTTATTTTAGGGACTAAGGTTCTAAATTTGATTCCAATCCCAAGGGATTATTTTTCATATTTAATCCCGTTGTCAAGGAATTTATTAAATTTATCCCGTTGTCAAGTAAATACGTGCTACAAAGTATTTATGGCAATATTAATATTTGTCATAAAGTTCACTGTAAAAATTGCAAAATGTGTATTCTTTTAAACTATTTTGTATTCGTTTGAGGATGAAGTGCAAAAATAGCGTATATACCATAGGACTAAAGTCGAGACTAAAGTACCTTTAATCCCTCAGGTGATTATTTCCCTCACCTTCGGCTTGTGAAATAAACTTCACCCTCAGGATTAAATCATGCACTTTAGTCCTATAATATAATAATATACTATTGTATGTATCTCAGACAAAAAGTGTCATTATGGTGATCTCACAAGTAATCCGGACCTCGACTTGCCGCCTCGGCCGTAAACAACTTGCTTGTAACTTAATGTTTCACTTTTTATCCTAGATACAAAAATAATGATTGCTATGTTTTAAATTGTCATTTAAATTATAATTCAGAGAAATTAACACGAAGTGAGATTCGAACACGATTCCTTTATATTATGGCAAATGGCACTAAGAAAATCTTCAAGTGACATTAGATTATAATGTTGACAGTATTTGTCATTGTAAAAAGGACGTTGGCCTTTCATATGCAAATTAAAGTAAGACATTCCGTCTGTGATTTGATGTCAATCAATGTACTCTGCTTTCATTCAACTGATTAACATTGATTTACGATGATAGGTTATGATCATTTTGTGATCTTTAATTAGATTAACTCCGCCATTTTAACTTGTTAAAGGGTTATTTATTGCTTTATTATTGGAGCGGATAACCGACTGTATTATGTGACCAAAAGTGGTTCATGTTCGAACCATGATCCATGGGTACCTACCTGTAAATTGACTACTGATTACCGTTCCGAAAATTACAACCATTTTTAAACTACTCATCGAAATCATGTTTACGATTAGTCTGATTTATTTACGGTACATAAAGTACTATTTTTTATTTAAAAATTAAATTTTTCTTATTTTCTAAGAGTATGCATTAATATTTGTTTTATTTATATCAAAGCTAAATATGGTCATATACACTTGTGCACATTAATTCTCATAATAAGACAATTATACGAACTTGAAATATAAGAGATTTCATCAGTCAGACCTTTCTTGGTTTCTTAGCACGAAACCACACACCATATAATTTTCAATTTATCTCTTTCCCTGTAAGGAATCTTTTTCTCGCAAACCATTTCGGTAATAAGTATAATTTTGACACAAAACACGTTTATTATCTTCCATCAGTCGTTACTTAAAAAGTTTAAATTTACTTTGGCATAAGTTTACACCAGTCTTTATTTCACGAAATAAATCATAACGAAAAAAATCAACGACATATTCACATATAATTCTGGGAAATTACAGCACAATAAAGTTTCTAAATAAAACTGAAAATCGCATGACAGAAATAACAGCCAATGGATGAATTGATTACAATAATACAATAATAGTAACCATGGTTATATAAAAATTTTCTCGGAAATTTTTTACTAGTAGCTTGAGTAACTTTAACTGAAATTAATAAGCGGAATTTTCTATTGTAAAAAGAATTCAAATATAGAGCGGCGGTGTCATTGCGATTTTCTTACCGAATATGCACTCGTGCATTAATTCATGTCCAGGAATTTTTTATCGTTCATTCCAACATTGTACCATTCGAGCTACTTAAAACGTTGTTGGAAAGCACTCAAAAAATTTTCCGGAAAGAATTAATGCACATGTGATATTATAAGTGAAAATATGATCTTAGATTGTAAGAAATTTTCAGTATTCATGTTTCTTTATTTGAAATTTGTGAAACCAGTAATATGTGCGTTCTAATCAAGTCAGGTTCAAATCCAGTGAGATACACATCCAATTCGAACTGCACAAAAATCTCCCTTAGATGTACCTACCTACTCTTTACTAACAAAAAGTAAGTTGAAGCTGGTAACTGCACACATAATATCGAAAAATAAGAGGCTTGCAAACCCAAGTTTAAAGTTAGGTAAAAAGCGTTTACATAAAATGACTAAAATATATCTGTGAGTACCCTAGTATATAATAAAAGGAGTAGGTAGAGTATATCGGGAGGTCTTTTTGTCTATTACAAGTAGGTATTATAGTGTTAAAACAAATTGATACTTGAGTTTATTTACAAACAACAAACACTCCGTAAACTGCCTTGTAACTTATCTAACCAACTATTAAAAATCACTAACCAAACATAGAAAGTAAGCCATGTACAACGGAACAAAAAGAAGTTAAACGTGCATTATCAACTACTGATAAACTGCCACATAATAATTTATCATCTCGGAGATGCATTCAAACTTGAAAACGATTTATGGAGAGAAAATAATTACTAACAAGACATTAATTTGCATGTGTCAGATATCGGTAGTTGATTAACGTCCTTTAGTGAGGGGTGTTGATTAAAAATCCGACAAGAGAGACAGACAAAGACAAGAAAGTACAGCAGAAAGAGACGCAATGTTGAGATTAACTCCAGTAAAACGACGAGTGCGAAGTAAAGTGAAACTTTAACACCTCATTACTAGATTAATGTATGTATCTACAAGAAAAAATCATAGCGATTGCGATTACGAATAGATAGGATATGAATGGAGCTGTTTCTATGTCGTTTTGTTATTGTAACGATCAGCTGCCACCGATTAATAATATTGGAAATATTGTCTATGAGATGACTTTCAAGTCCATACATTTTTGATGGTTTGATGGGTAAGAAGTAAAAGGTGCTTCAAACATCGGAAAAATTTACACAACTAATGGCCAGTTGCACCGCTTCCACTTAAATTTTAAGTTTTCCTTAAATGAACAATATCGAATCAAAATCAAATTTTCAAATGTAGAAATAACATTGCTGTCATTAATTCGATTAGATATTGTTCATTTAAGTGACACTTTAAAATTTAAGTGAAGGCGGTGAAAATGGCCATTAAGGGCTGGTTTATAATGGATGTAATCGGTTTACTTCTTCTGTATTCTGTAAGATGTGTGATGTGAATGATAAGTGTGTGGTTCATAGACTAAGTTACTGTGGTTCATAATCATTTCAGTAATCTGCTAACTTGACGACATAATCTTTTTTATAACTGTCAGAAATAGATCCGTTTATTGAAAGTTACATACCTAGTTGAATCTGTAATGTTTATAACAATAAATATTGTTGCGAAATATAAAATATTCATCATAAGGTAAACAAAGATCAGCAAAGAACAAATAGGACTTTGCTTTAAAAAAAATCATTTAAATAGGTTTCAGTTTCAGGATCTTTTATTATCAACGTTTCAAGCAGGCAACCCTTTCCATTATCAGTATCAATAATCTCCTAGATTTGCATCATAAAATATAGGTAGGTATATTATTTTCGTAATCAAAAATAAAATCAGTTGAAAACATGTTCAGCAAAGTTATTGAGCAAAACATCAGTTTGAAATGTTTGATGGTTAGACAATAAGCATTAAATTTGTCTAACTAGAAAACCCTTCAATCGGATGTCTTATTGCTCAATAACATTATTGAACATGTTTTCAACTTGAAATGATTTTATTTTTGACTGCGTGAATAACATTCATATATTTTATGATTTAAACCTAAATTTGAATATCTTTCTAAAAATAATGGACAAATGGTCAAAGATTTGTAATATTCTATAAAATATTTAGTTTAACTTACTACTGGTATAGCAACTAAATCTAATTCCTACAGAAAAATTATCTATTTAAATGATGTTGAAATATCTAAGGAGAGATATCTAAAGCATTGGATATTATGTCTATAATTTTTAAATAATTTTTCTATATTTTTTCTTTCTGTGTAATAAAATTATCTACATTAATTTGTACTTCCTACATTTATTATTTTCAAAGACATTTCATTGAGAAACGCAGTTTTTTGTTGTTTGTTCACTAAGTAAATAATTTTATCGTGTTTACTTTTGAAATGAATTGCGCGTATTAGTTTTGTTGCAATACTTAATATCTAAATCCACATCGCAATTTAGCCTTCAAATTTCTAATCAATTACAATACAAATACAAATAATGTTAAATGCAGAAGATAAGACATATACGAGTATCATGAAAAATATAAGAGAATTTACTATATTTTTCCCTTTTTTTAGGTCAGTGTCAGTAAGTGATGCATGCATAGCTCTTTTTAATAAAACAAGAAATTGTTTCTTACTAAACATGAAAAAATATTATTTTAGGATCAACTGTCTACAGAATTCTTTTTCCCTGACAATTGACTTTGGTTGAAGGTGAACCAAAGGTCGCCCTCTTCATCCAGTCTTCCACATTTTTAATCCGATCCTATTATCAATCAGTGTTGCACGCACCCTGCACTATCGTTTGTCAGCCCACGTGGCCAGCAACCAGTGGGATTCGAACCCACACTCGGTTATATTTAGCCGAGTATCATTGCGTCGATCGAAATAATATACTGTGGTCCATGGTCCATGAACATGCATGCGACTATATTGCATTGTGGATACTCTCGCGTATGAATGTTGTATAATGTATAGGTACTCAGTTGTGTGCAGGCCCGGATTTAGGGGGAGCACAGCCCTCCCACCCTCCGAAATACTAAGCTGTATATTTTTTAATTACTCAGTAATAACAACAAGGATTTGGGGACCCAAATATAAAAAATTTCAAGTAATGAATACAATTTATTAGGTAGGTAATATAAATTTTTGTATAGAAAATAAATAAACAAGAACACTATATTACAATAAAGATAACAAAAGTAGGTAGGTACTGTTATAATATTATTCAAATTGTCTACCAAAATATAACTCTTAGATTATAATTATTCTCCTAGACATGGGTTTGCAGACGTGAAGTGACCGCGTGTTTGACATGTTGTAAAAATGTACTGATAAAAGTTGAATGTATTTTGTGAAGCTTACGAATAAATAATGTTAATCTGATCCAAGCGTTTTAATAATAGTAACAATAACATTATAGGTATCTACATAAAACAAGAATAAGAGAAAAATATAACGCATCAGACATCATGAACATGTTTCTGCATCTAAAGTTCTCGTAACTTCATTCTTTTGGGTGTGCTAATGCAAAACTGGATTTTATATATAAATATTTATTTTTATTTATTTTCATAATTTTATTTAAATGGTCAAAATTTTAAAACTTACATTTGGTATTACTGGGTAAAAACGCCGTATGCATAAAACATGCAATATTTCATTTTCGACAGTTCATTTTTATAATAAATAAAAGGTAAAACATAAAGTTTCACATCCTCCAAAAAAATGAACTTGTAATGATAAGGCATTTGACCTCGAATGAAAAACAAATTTCGCCTGCGGCGCATTTCTTTTATTAGAATTATTTTGTTCTATTCTTGGGCCACCCCTGTCAAAAAATCCTAGATCCGCCCCTGGTTATGTGTTTGTAATACGGTGAGGTTATGGTGAAATGTTTGGATTATATCGGATGAACATGTTTTGTCAGGGGATTACTCTGGTAAATTGAAATGGGGATTATATTGGTACATTATAATGCAGGGTTATGTAAATATTGATAAATAATTTGTGCGTATGTTTGGATAAGGTTCGTGTGAAAACTAGTATTTAAATAATTAATATTTATAGAGCCGTGACACTATTATTTATGGGATGGAATGGATAGGTGAGTAAATTATGTGACCGACTGTGACTTTGACAACTCAGGTTCGAATCAAATCAAGGCCAATGAACATTTCATTTTACCTGCACAAAAATCTTCCCTGTGCGTACTGTCCACTAACAACTATGAGTTTATGAGTACTCGTGAGTTGACGACTGGTAATTGAACTAACAGTAAAATATACAGGGTGATTCACAACTTCATGCATATCTTAGTGAGTACTCAAATTTTTTATTCAAGACGATAAAATTATATTTTATCGATGAAAGAAAAGTGTTCATTCACAAGCGACGAAAGAGCGAATGAATTATTTTTTTCGAGTCGATCATATAATTTTATCGTCGTGTATAAAATTATATTTTTTTCTATACCTAGCTGATGTTAAAGATAAAATATAAGAAACCATTTTTAAATAAAATTATTGTCAAAACCGAATCAAAACGTAATTTCGGAGTTTGTTTATAATGTTTTTCATCATCCTACTTTTTTCATAGGGAATGCAGAAATTATAAAAATGAATTTGAAGAAAAATGTAAAAAACCTCTAATTTACATCAGCTATGCGAGAAATATTTTTTTTAAAATAAATACGTAAATTTAAGAGCAATATTCGCAAGAAGCACATTTTGGAAACCACTGGATTTTTGATTGCATAATGAATACTACTTAATGTAGTATGCATGGAATTTTTAATTAATAGAGCAAAAATAGTAAATTTATGAAATTCCATCGACAACAGCGAGCTAAAACTGTTTGATTAAAAACTGGAAACTAAAATTGATAAGTGAGTTGAGCACTACCTATATGTATGCCATTAAAATATAGACACGAAATTATGATTCACCTTGTATATTTATACAGATGAGTCACAGTATGTGAAGTTGCTACATCCAAGTTGGATATAAAAGACGTAATGGATAGACAAAAATATATGACTATTAGTTCCGATTAGTTCTTTAAAAGATTTTCCAAAAAAGAACCTCCCTTTAATACCAAAAACCGTGGCAAAAACCAAAAGTATAATTTAAAGATTAAGTATACCTTTTTCTGCCTTATTCATATGGTATCATTAAGACACGTATTTAATTAATATTAAAAAATTAAAATACAGAAATTTTGAAATTTAAATAATGTTATGAATGTCTATTTTCTATTCTGCTGTATCTGGATAAATAACCATGAATGACTATATTTATGATGCGCTTGGGATGCATAGGATGTTGCATAGTCACCTATTAAAACCGTCTAAGAAAGAAATTTCATTTACATAAATTTAGATTAAATTAAAATGTAGATGTTTATAATGTATCACGGCTTGTGCAGTGAAATTTTGCAATCCAGGATATGAAGTCATTATACTCAATATCTTCACAAGAATTTTAATAAAATTCAAATAAAAATGACATTCCACCGATGAAAATTCTTGACATAAAATAACCTACCGGCATGATGACAGCGTAAGTAACTATTTAATAATAAATTAATTAAAAGTTTGACGTTAATTAGGTACATCATTATTAACTTTCTGTGGTCCCATTTTCTCTTAGTTCGCCCACTATAAAAGTTAATTTTGACACTAATTATATTTTTTAATAAGTTTAGTATGAAACAAAACAAAAAGTAAATGTTTTCCAATAGTTTTATACCGTTAATTAATATTTATTGAAAAATGCAATACATTTTACACAATCTCAAATAAAATCAACAGTCAAAACAATCCAAGAATTGTGACACAGATTGTAGAACATTTGGGAATTTTTTCTTCAGAAAAGTATGCTTAGAACTTGTAGATACAACTCGGCCACAACGAAATGAAACAGTTTTAAATTTTAGATGGAATTACACAGGAGTAAAGTCGTTAGTAATTAGAGCAAACAATACAATACAAATATTTGCCAGCTGTTCCTATTATCTAAGTTATATTTAAAGTTAATTTACTTAAAATATATTACTTAAAATTATATTTAAGATAAGTGTATTTAAAGTTTATGTAATTTCAATATCTTAGAGAAAAAATATACAGCTGGTATTATTTTATTATTTGTTCTAATTAATATAAGTAAACTTTAAATATATTTTAAGTAAATTAAACTTTAAACTTAGATTTTTATTGTTTGCTCTAATTACTATAAACTAATTTACCCCTGTGTAACTCGACCTTAATTTTTAAAACTGTTTCAATTCGTTATGGTATAGTATCTACAAATCCTAAACATACTTTTCTGAAAAAAAAATCCTAAATATTTTGCAGCCTGTATAACATTTCTTTGATTGTCCTTGCATAGGACGATTGACTGTTGATGTTATTTGAGAATGTGTAAAATGTATTGCTGTTTTCAATAAATATAAGATACAGTACATTATACTTGTATTTAAACTTTTGTACAACACTAGTTCAAGGTAGCAAAGCAGTTTCTGTTAAAAAATTTCATGAAAATATTTGTCCGCTAGATTAATACTGTATAGGTACCAAATTCAAATTTTTTAGTCCGGCCATCTCTTATTTCGCGTACTGTACTGTAACTACTGAACTATCTCGCCGTTTTTAAGAACAGAATTTTTTTTATAAGAATGGAAAGTAAAAGGAAACAACCTCAAACGAATAATTGTCTTTCCCTCTTCTCCGAATCGTTTATTACAAAACAACGGAACAAGTCTCCATAGTAATGAACATTCCGACATTTAAATCATCTTCACACCTGAATCAATAACAAAGGCACATCATTAGTCAATTAGCGATTTCACAAACAGCAGAACATCTTCCTTTCACAGCAATCTACGATCGTGTTCTAGTCGGGCCTCGCAGCACGTGCGATAAAGGAAATGACAGCGACGTTGTATGAATAATTGAACGCGCCTTATTTCAGCAAAATGCACAAGATGCAGCCTAGAATCGCAATTGAGCATCGCGAAGTGTCTGATGAGTTTTCCTGGTGCAAAGACGCATCCATACACAGTGCCGTACCAACAAATTTCGTGTAGGGGGCGAGACAGAGTTTGATAAAGTTGTATGTGAAATGTGCCGCAAGCGAAAAGCTAAAGTGCAGTTCGGAAAAGAAGATGTTTCAAGATTCTAAATCTTGAAAAAAGAATCATGGTTTTGAAGCAATCAATAAATTATATAAAATTCTTCTTATCCGGCTCATTGAACATTTAATTATTTAGCGGCACCGCAATTTAACAGGTAATTCGCACTAGAAAGAAGAAAACTTCTTCTTTTCCAAGAGTCACAAGTCAGAATCTTGGTAGAATCTTCAAAGAATCCTCGTATGCGAACAGAGCTTAACTCAAGTACCTACCTATAAGTATTAAGATTTCGGGATTTGAACCTTTTTGGGTTATGACCCTAGGGTAACTTAACAGTATTATTTTTACTTTTTACTTTGCCACTGAGTCTACTTTTTTCGAATTCCTAGAATACTCTCGATATTACTTTTTTTTTCTATTTCAATCTCTTTCCCACTACTACGGCTGCCCGAAACTAGCTCGAAACTGCCTCATCCTAGCTATGTAATGTCATTTTAAAAGAAATTAACTAAAACAAAAATTATTCGAGAAAGTATGGAAATTTGTTGCTGATTTCACAGTGAGTTTTCAATATAATTTTAGACATTTGGTGAATAATTTATGTTAAAATTATAACAATAAGTAATTAGATAATAAAAATATAACACTTTAAGCTTTTGTCAATATATGAACTAATTATTGATTTAATTAACACAAAAAATTGATGAATTTCAATTGTCAGCTGTCAAAAATAATTTTATACAACTTTCGATGTACGAAGTTAACATAGCAATATACAAATTTTCGTATGGCATTTTGCTATACCGGTGTGACACCCCTTTGGCAGTTGTACATGTGGCAAAATGCCACATCGAGCACCGTGCTTCATGTCACGCCGGTGTGACATCGGCATAAGAGCACTCCGACTGTAGTTTATTTTTGAGAAATCTAGCAAACAAAATACAATCAGAAATCATTTTGTCCGACTATGATATAATGCAAGATTATAGCTGTTTGTATATAGGTAAGGTTCAAACTACATAGTATACACTGAATGCATAAGTGTTGGGTATTAAACTTAAGCAATGCAATTTACATATTAATTTAGTACTTGTCATGCGCTTCGATGTAAATATTTGTACACATTAATAATGTTTGTTTGTGGGTAATTGTTGAAAGCGGTTCAACCTAACAAGCTTTATTAATCATTCATTTTTCTAGTTTGTTGTTTAGCAGACACTTGTACAAGTATGTCTAATGTCTAATGAATACATTGGAATGCTTTTTTGCACGTTGTTGCTTATCAGGAAGACGACTAGAATTTCTGGAATTATGTTCATGCTAATTTTGTACTTGTGATGTCACTGAGTTGTCAAGTTACATTATGATAATTATAAATTAAAACATTCATCAATACAGTAGGTAGACTATGATTGTTTATTTATACCTAATATTTCTATACAATATCAATATTTTTTTCTACGCCTGCTTCTGAAAGTTCATGTTTCTACATTGTGGCTGTTTGTCGCAAATGTGTTGCATAGTACCTAAGTGTGCGACAAAGTACTTTGTCGCACACTTTTAGGCACTTTGCAACACAGTTTTGCTTTTTTTAAAATGTTCATTGTTTTCGCAACAACATTGATATTTCACAAAAAAATTAAAAATTTGACAGTAAATGTCAAAAATTAATGGTTATTTTTGTATTTTTTAACTTCCATGTTTTGCAGAAGTAGAAAAATAGTGTGTATAACACGCATTGAAAATATTTTGTTGAACTTAAACGATTGTAAGCCTCCCTTCGCTCGGGCTGCAATTTTCGTTCGCGTTCGACAAAACTATATTTTCAAAACTTGTTAGGTATACAAATAACTATTAATATTAAGGAAGCAATTTACAAAACGTTTAATTTTATTTTATGTCAATATACATAACACTTTAAATTTATTAAAAATATTAAAAGAATTTGGAATGAAAATCAGACAATCTAGTAGATCATTTTTAATATTAAAAGAATTGTGCAACACTAATCTATAAAAGTAAACTCTAATAATTATATTTTCTACCTACATAATTTGCGACATAATTTGTTGACCAGACACTATTATACTTAACACAATGAAGCAGTAACAATATTAGCTACATCCTAATTATCTAGGCGCATTTACACGTATATGATTCAATCAAACTCATCAAACATAAACACTTGATAATTAATCTATTTATAGCATAAATTAATTTCCAACCTATTATTTCGCAAAAGTCAAACAATGTATCCTCTGTTCTCCTCATAGAAACACAACAGACAACAAGTCTATGTTTATAGTAATAATGTGCCAACAGACACATAGGTGTCGTCAAAATTGTTACCAAGAGGGAAACATATAAAAACATTATACAGTGTATCATTATCTTCAAGTAGGTACGTACATACGTTAAGGGTTTGTACAGTTTTATATGTTGATTACAAATTAAAATAATTTTTCAGAAATTTCCCCTTAAATTTATAAATAAATATAATGACAAAAAACGTCATTTTAAATTTAATTTTAATTTCCAACCTATTATTTCGCAAAAGTCAAACAATGTATCCTCTGTTCTCCTCATAGAAACACAACAGACAACAAGTCTATGTTTATAATAGTGTAATAATGTGCCAACAGACACATAGGTGTCGTCAAAATTGTTACCAAGAGGGAAACATTTAAAAACATTATACAGTGTATCATTATCTTCAAGTAGGTACTTACATACGTTAAGGGTTTGTACAGTTTTATATTATGTTGATTACAAATTAAAATAATTTTTTAGAAATTTATAATATAATAATATTGAATCAAAATAAAATTGTAAAACGTAGAATCACATTGCTGTCATGAGTTCGATTTAATATGACATTTTAAATTTAAGTGGAAACGGTGTAAATGGCCATTACACGATCAATTTTAAGTACCACTAGAATTGCATAATTACTATAAAAATCAATTTAATGATCTACTAATAGAATCCTATTCATTTATAATTAGAAATATTAGAAGTATGTAAAAAAGAACGGAAAATATATTTATTTCAATCAATATCTCACAATATGTGATGATGTCACACCCAAGTTTTGTAATAATAAAATGCACAAACTTTCGTAAAAACAAAAAACAATCTATAGCAGTTTTTTGTAAATAATAATGTAGGTATGTGCATTTTCCTTTTTCCCAAAGGGGTTAAGGAGTTATTGGACGCCTATGTCCTCCATTAATGAACGAAATAATTGCATCACACATTAGTTAATAGCATCCAAGCATCATCTGTATGTACCAAACACGTGTGATCTTGATTACGAACTAAATTGTGTTTTCCTGATGCGCGTGCTGTGCTAATCTTCAAAGGAACATGGTTAATTGAATTTGAAGAGATGTGAAATGTTTTCCTGCATGCAGATATAGAACTTTTCAGAGTTTATGAGTAAGTCAATCACTGAGTTCGGGATTGAGTTTACTAATTACTGCTGATGGTTCAGATGAAAAGGTCATGGTTAATTTGCATCGTTCTTGTTCGCCTGCAGAGCGAAATTAGAGCACATGAAACGTTTTAATTTTGTTTTAGATGTACGCTTATGCCTTGTTCACATGAGGAAAGTTTTTCATATAAAGTTTCTTGAAAGTAAAACAAGTGCTATGATCTGTCAAAAAACTGTCAATACAATCCATACGGGGAATGTAATTGTTTCTATTAAATATATTTAAGATCACTAGCTTTAATATATTTCTTTCACGACATGCGGAGAAAACACAATTTTCTTGTCGCGAAATAGTGAGGAAAGTAGGTTTTCCTCTAGAGAGGAAAGTAAAAAGTGTTACCAACAGTGTTATTTTACGATGAAGTATTTTAAAAATTTAAGTTAATTTATTATTTTATTTCAAATTCTGATTTTATAGTGATATACTGTAAACTATTATTTTACAATTATTATGTTTTATACTTTCTCCTTCTACAATTTAAACTTAAATTTAATTTGGCAATTAGAATATTTCATTGTTTTTAAACATCATTCTGACATATGGCAGTTATATAACCTAACTTTTAGTTATCTGTTTCTTCTACATTTACAATGTTTTAAATATGTCGTGAAAAAAATGTTGTGTCTAATTCGAGAAGAAAGCTCTTTTTCCACTCTCGCTCGATTGTCTCACTCGCTTCGCTCGTGACACAAACTTCACGCTCGAGTGGGAAAAAGACGCGCTTTCCTCTCTAGTTGAACAAATAACTATTATAGAACTAATTAGTTTTCCCCACGGTTTTCCCGCAGGGCCGGTATTGACAGTTTTTTATATGACAGCTCCTAGATCTTGTTTTACTTTCAAGAAACTTTTTAAGAAAAACTCTTACTCTTCACAAATTATTTAAAATATGTCATTTCCCTTAAAAAGTAGGACCAAACCCCACAAAATGTTACATATACAGTTTATAAAAGCCCAGTGATTACTTCTGATTACTCTAGAGGTTCCAAGTTCGATTCTAGCTTTTAGCAACCGACAAAATAAAAGTACCACTTGGATTCCACTATTATAACATCTACCATTCTGTAAGTAAAAGTTGAATTGAGTGTCGAATGGTTATCTTACATTTAAATAGAAAGATTAACCAGCAATCAATCTTCGCCAAACATTTCCACCCTGACACTTTTTTTCAAAAATTCATTAATTCATAACTTCACGACAAATCAATTTTTTTCCCGAAAGGAAAATGAATGAACTTTATGGCCCTGGTACTGGATTGAGGCCACGATTTTTTTGCACCCCACCCGGTACAAGTTGTCAAAGTTTGACATTTTTTGACATCAAGAACTTTTTTTCTCAGGAGGGTGGCAGGAGTGAAATGAACTTGGCGGCGGATTAACTTGCATGACCTTAAAGAGGAAACTTCAAACTTGTCAGAATTCGAAGATTCATCTCGACCAAATTCAACCGAGTTATGGCGGTCTAAAAAATACGGATTTTTTGTGAATTTTCAAGTGGTGCGTTTTTTTGCCGAGTGTATGTAGATGTTTCTTCGCCTATGTTATTCAAAATATTATTTTAAAGTTATATTTTAGAATAATTTCGAATAGTTACTAAACCAATTTGGAGAGCATAAATACTAAAATTTTTAACACGTACACAAACTGAGTTTTAGAGAACTCACCTAATTAAAGACTCTGCTTGCACCTCGTCCGTAAATAAATTCATCGTCTAAAACTCTATTACATAAATAACTATTATACAAACATTTTTATTTTGTATTAATTCTGTACAAAGCTTGTTTGTAATTTGTTAATTAACCACTCAAAGTGTAAGTGAATATACGAAGCTTAAAGCGGAAAACCTAAAATAAAATTACTGCACGTGCATCAAAACAAAAGATTTTCCATATACGTCAACATAAAACTGTATAAATATTCATAACTCGATTTGTCAAAAGTTCGTGTTCGGACTCTTAAAATTAAAACCATATTTCAAAACTTTTAACAAGGATTTCTGTTTCATTTACTTGCTCACATCATCAACAAAACAAAAGATAATCTATCCAACGCCAAATTAGTCTAACAAATTTGCCAGGTCCGTAATTAGTGACAATTTGGCAAACGATGCATGAAGGTCGTCTGCAATCGGCAAATCTCGGTTAATTTCGTATTCTGCGCATGATTACTGCGCACCATATACAGACAGAAAGTGCGAAAATGAATTAAGCGACAAATTATAATAATTATTGTTCTGATTGTCGAGGGCAATTTGCTACAATTGCAAGAGCTGCAAAGAAGTGCAGTTTAAATTATTTTGAATTACGCGCAGCTAAATGATGGTAATTTTGTGTAACAAATTGACAAATTTAAATGTGACCTTTCATGCCCTACTATTAAAAATTCATTTTATTTTGTGCTATAAATTAGTCTGCTGGATGTAATGTTTAATGCTAATATATCGTTGAACTTATGTGTCGTGCCATATTTTTGCCAAATTACAGCTGTTTTATACGTATGACTAATGCGTAATTATAATAATCATTAATCGTTAATATTAAAACATTAATCTTTATTATTATTTTATTACTTCTTCATAATAACATTAAATAAATTGCAATTACATGGTAACTGTACATGATTTATTTATTTTTAATAGATATATACTTTTACAACAAATTTAATTTATGACTGTTAATTAATACATTAGAGAAATAGTTATTTGTGTATCAAGGCTGTAAAAGTGATCTTTTTTGGCCGAATCTGAAGTTTGCAGCCGAGGCGTATGCCGAGGCCAGCAATTCAGGTGAGGCTAAAAACACTTTTAAGCCGAGGTGCACACAACATTTTTTTAGGTGGCTATCACAAAAATATATAATTTTATGTCAAAAAAAGTTTCTTAGTATCATAAATAATTTTATTTATATAATTTAGGCTAACTAAGTTGTAGGTAATTACTTCTAAATATATTTACCAATTAAAATTAAATTAAATTGTTATTTAGCGGCCGTAAAGTAAATGCGGCCGTGAAATAAAAGCGGCCGTGAAGTAAATGCGGCCGTAAAGTAGTCATTTTGACAGATGTCAAAAAATGTGACACTTTACGGCTGTCAAAGGATACGTAAAACAACTATTTATGCAATAGCCACCTAAAAATTCAATTTATATGCTCTGAAAAAGTACCCTCAAAATTCTGTCTACTTTGGCACCAGAAACAATTTTTTTTTTTATATCATTCAAGATTTGTATACGTAATAAGAGTAAATTAATACCACAGGGTAATCAGTTACGCCTTTTAAAAAAGTTGAATATAATAACGTTTTTAAGTTATGCGACGAAAATTTTGAAATTTTTTGTCAGCATCCACTTGTTCAAAATTTTTACAACTCTTGTCACTTGTTACTGTACCTTGCAACAGGAATATTCTTCTGTTTTAGTGATTGTAATTTCCATTCCAGGTATGTTATTACCTTTTGTAATTTCTAATTTGCTATTTTGATCAAGGATTGTCAAAATAAAGAGTAGTTTATATGTTGTATTTTATTGTATTTTTATTGTATTGCAAAAGAAAAAATTATATTTTGTTCTTTATTTGTAGCACACTGAAGATGATTCAATAAGAATCGAAACATTTGCAATAACTAGGAGTATTTGACTTTATTTCAACCCTTATCCATCTTCCGACGATCCAGTTTTTCAAATTCCTTAAAATCTGACCCTGGTTAAAAGAGACCTACATGCAAAATTTCATAAAGATCGGATAAACGGTCTAGATGTAGATACAAAATAAACGGACAGACAGACATTCTGCTATATATTAGATTAGATGTATGAATTGATGGAACAATTTCGAATATCAAATGAATTTTAATTTCGAATTGAAGTAATACATCTATTTTGTTCCTGATAAAAATACGTGCCTATATCAAAATATGTTTTAAAATACAATACCTATGTTCTTTCAAATACACCTCTTGACATTTTGCATTTAAGATACTGTTACTGTTAAATAACTTCAGACAATCAAATTTCTATTTTTATTCTCCACGTAACAAGATTTGCTGTCAGTCAAAGAATAAAATTTGTTTTGAAAAGCGAGGAAGTGAAATTTTAGCACAGCTCTTTTTGCAAGTCAGTTGTCAGGCAAAATGAATATATTAATGCCAAATGTTTCATTTCCAATCTGTCTTACTGTCTTCATCGGTACTTTTACTAATTATTCTCATCTATAAGCCGAAATTAATAGGCAAAAATGAATGTGAAATAGCAAACTACGCTTAGGGCAAGATAGGTTTTTGTGATAGAAATTCGCAACAGCTTTCACGATTTAGTACAATGAAAGTTCGGATTTTCATGTAGTGTTTACTGTTTTTACAGCGGAATTTTCTCTTCCTTACAAACTAAAACAATTTCACTACACTACCAAGAAAAAGCATTACAAGAAAATTAAACTTCTACTACACTTTAGAAAAAAGATAAATCTAATACTTATTTGTATGTCCTACAAGAAATATGCTGTTACTATTATGTATTTTTCATTAATGTTCTAACGTTCTAAGTTCCCTTTTAAAAATCTGACCATGTTAGATAGCTGGCAAAAAGATACAATCAGAATCGTAAATATAAAAGTTGTAATCAAAATATCCGTTAATTTGTATGTAATTTTTAGTTTTTAATTCTAACAATCATTTTGAAACATTATCATTTTGTCACTTTATTTGTTTTTTTTGTTAAATGTCAAAAAAATTGACATTTTTGAATTGATAACAAAGCGCGAAGTTCGTGTTTTTTTACAATCTTCTTTTTGTTATGTTACCTTGACAACATGACAACCATTCAAAAACATGAATTAAAAATTTATTTCACGGTTTTGATAGGCAAAGTTTTTTCACGGTTATTGATAATGAATTTAAAATTTTTTATTAGAATTTAGTATTAAAATACAGTTTTAGAAAAAATATTGTTTGTATTCGAGCGCGACATGTTTTAGTGCGTTCGAATGACTTATTTAACTCGGCAAACCTCGTCAAATAAGTAGGTAAACATCACCTGCGCACACTTAATACAAAAATAGCATTTCTTGTGAGAACGTCAAGGATGCAATTAAAAACAATAAAAAAAACTGTATAGAATTCTATTTACCAAATTTGTACATTACATGATTATTATAACGTCATTATACTAGAATAACTGAACATGTAGACGTAGTAAAATCTAAACAAAACAAACCGTTATATCATTAACCCAATAAATTAATTGTCATTGAAAATTATGTCACTATGTTTACACGCAATCTTCGTTTTACTTTTAACGTGTGAGATATAAAATAGTCGCGAACAATAATTAACATGTAGGGAAGACCGGAGTTGGTTGTGACATTTTTTAGAAAATTTATCCTAACGTTTAATTGGGTAAAACGATTTAAATGAATTTGTTAAGATTTAAAAAGTAGCTTATTGGCTATTTAATACGATATTTATTTGGAAGCTAATGTAACGGTAAATAGATGAAAATTGTTTTTTAAAATTTGACAAGTGTCACAACCTACCCCAACTCTGGGGGTAAGTGCCACACAGTCTGCCTCATCCATTTGAATAAAAGGCATATGTAAACATTTTTGTAAGTAGGTAACAATAAAAAACCGTTTAAAATATGCAAATAGGTTAATTTGATTTAGGTTGTTGTACACATAATGAGACAGAATATTTTGTGTTATTGACCTTAAATAATTAGTGCTACCTATTGTTTTATTCATCAGATATCTGTAATGTAATTGTTATATTGTATGTTTCTCAAATGATATATTAATAATAGTCAGTTAGTCTAGTAGGCGTAATTGAAATATACAGTTATTTGTTTTATTGAATTACATGCAAAATCAATTTTAAATTGACAGTAAAAAATTGATATCTGCCTTGGGACACAATTGACTTTACCTTCACGTCAGCTAATTAAAATATCTAGCTAACGTCTTATATTATAAATAATAATTTCACAATTTAATACTTTGTCCTATATAAATTATTAAAGCGTTACTATAGCTATAAATAGTATCTTAGTCGTATTTGGATGCATTTTTTCATGACGACCACTTTCACAAATTATCAAACAATGAAACAAATGACAATATCAACTCATTGGTTTCTACAGGTACCTTAATCGATCTATCGAACAGTCGGACTGCCTAGCAATTAATTCATTTCACAACAAACAATGGAGAACGATAAATCATCGAATTATTAACGAAATTTCAATTCAAACATAAATCACACTGGATAAAGACTTTCGTAAGCCGCCCACGCTAATGTTCAAATATAGTTATCTATTTCTACCAGTATACCAGATACTATTACTAAGTATTACACATTTCGAAAGATAGACTTATAAATCTGTACTATTAACTATTAAGACGATCAGAAAACAGCCGAAAACATGGATTTCGCCCGCCACTCCACAGCGTTTATTGTTTTGTTAAATATAATAATCTAAAAATATTGTTGAAGATAAAAGTACAATCTACAAAATGGTTGATGTAGAATTTTAAAATTTAGCTTTAAAATCAAAATATATTAATTTGAATTTTGACAATTTTTGTTATTTTTGAACACAAATATCTTCTATTTTAAAACGAATTTACAAAATTCGATTCGTTATTTAGCAGATCTAAGCTTTGTTGATAATGATATGATAACATATAAAAGTTTGAAGTTAATTCACATAAAGCTGTACCTACAGTGACATGCAAAAACTCGCATTATTACAAAAATTGAAGTTTTTTTTACAAATATGGGTGCCAAAATTATTTTTTCCCTCCAAACATAAATTATTTGTTATTATTATGTTTAACAAAACAATAAGCGGTATAAAATAGCGTGCGGAATCAATGTTTTTGACTATTTTTTGCCATGGGTAGAGGATCACCATAAGATAATAAAGCAAAAATTTAAAAATCGAAAAATAGCAAAAAAAAGGAAATAGTTATTTTTGTACTCATCACCTAGGAAGTGACATATGAAACACGCAATTGACAATCGGAAATGTCAATTTCCCAGTGTAGTCAATCAGGAAAAATGCAAATAACACTGGCCTTTCTAGATATTTCAGAGTAAAATCATCTTAAAAATAATAAAATTTAGTTTATAAAGTGTTACTTCCGGGAATTATAATTAGTGAAGATCACCGAAAACCGCCAATACTTAAAAATAAAACTTGTGTGCAGCGCGCCTTCTGTTGGTAGTAGTGAGTACAAAAAGCATCGTAACCTCAAATTTAATGACCAGACTACAACTACAACTTGAATGTATTTGATTATAGTTTTATTCGTTACAAAAAACATTGTACAAACCTCTTGCGGGAAGACACCATCCCAGCATTTGCGTAAATGAAACCCTCGCTCCGCTCGTGTTTCAAAAAATCCGCTCATGTGGGATCCAAATCTTCCCGCATTTGGTTCGTAAATAACTATTTTGTAACATGTGTGATTCGGTAAATTTCTTTATTATTTTGTATCTGAATAAAAAATTAAGGAATACAAATAGTTATTTTTGATTCTAGATTGCGAAATGATAGGTACTTTTGCATTCTAGAATGACTGCGTGGTTTTGTAAAAAATTTAATAAATCCAAATTCAAGTTAAAAATATTTCAGTATAATTTTTCTTGAAATCCAGGTAATTTAAAATGTGTTATTTCCAATTTTTTATCTTCAATAATTAATTGACGTAAATTTATTCTAACTATTTTCGTCTTGGCAAAGCTAAACAGATCGAAGATGTGTACAAATCTCCATGGCACAGCTTCAAAAGCAAAGCTAATAAAACTTGAGATTTTGTTATAATTATTGCGCAAATTTCAAAGCAGGTCCGTATTGGTGGATTCGAGTACGTGCGTCAGTAACGTAATGATCTGTAGACAAATGAAGCCGATGGCCCTAAATGAGTTACGTTTACACAACGCTGCAATCAATTGTTTAGGCGTGCGTGTTTATTAGTCTGGTATGTCAGCAGTACGAAACATACGGCGTTCACGAAAATTATACCGGTAAATTTGTACCATTCACAACCGGTTGACAGCTGATTTTTAGGAAATTAAGAACGCTTACGGTAGAATGAATATACCGTAGTGATAAAAAGTATATTTATAAATATATATTATTTTCATTAAGCCCTGTTCACACATGGACACACAGCGGACACATAGAAGACACACATGCAACAGTAAGAAATATTGTGTGTGTTGCTTGGGAAATATAGGCGCCGTTATTTTGTGGCTTCTATGTAAGTAAAGAAAAAATCAATGCTGAGGCCACAAATGTTCCACACACTCTTCATTTTGCTTTTGTTGCCTGTGTGTCGCATGTGTGTGTGTCTTCTATGTGTACATGTGTTTGCTCCAATAATTACTATAAACGATTTTACCCCTGTGTAACTCTACCTTCATTTTTAAAACTGTTTCTATTCATTGTGGAATAGTATCTACAAGTCCTACCATACTTTTCTTGAGAAAAAATACCAAATATTCTACAGTCTGTGTCACAATTATTTGATTGTCTTTTTCAATTTTTTTTTATTCGGTTCCATAAAGTTTCGACTGTTGATTTTCTTTGAGATTGTGTAAAATGTATTGCAGTTCTCAACAAATATAAGATACAGTACATTATACTTTTTTCTATTTGGCGTTCGCAAAGTTAACTTTGTGAAACGCAACTGAATATCGCTAGAGCTCACTTTGTGACACGCAACATATTTTTATAGAAGGTTGGTATTGCTAGTATCAGATGACATTTATTTCAATTGTTAAACGTCAAATTTCAGAATTGACAAATTTCAGTATAACCTCTAAATATGTTTTGCTTAATTAATTACTTTTTATTCAATAAAATTAATGAATCTAGAAATAGAAAACATATAAGTTCAATATTTTCTATAATATCTGTACTTATCACCTAGAATAGTTCAGTAATTATATATTTTTGCAGTGACATTGACAGTTAAATAAATGATAATATTAATTTCACCAACCAAAACGTTACACACATAAATTTCCCTACATCGACTAGTGTATATTGTGGCAGTATAATTTAAATTTTAATAATAAAAATACACCAAATAGAAAAAATAGTATAAAGAACTCATTTTATAAGACTTTTTTCGCACTTGTTCTTTAGTAAACTCGCCCGAGGGCTCGTTTTACTAAATTTGAACACATGCGAAAAAATTATGTCTTATAAAACTTGTTCTTTAATATACTATTATATTTATTTAAACTTTTGTTCATCTAAAATGACCTTTTTTACGTCCGGGCCAATTTCAATGACACGGACTCGTATATCCAAATATTTTAATTGTCTGAAGACTCATAAAATAAATATAGCACACTTTTTCTTTTCTTTCATTATTTAAAGTGTTAGACAGTTAGACGTGATAGATCTAAGTATAAAATTGCCCATGAATTATAAATTTAAATGTTCGCAAACTACCGCAAACTACTTATGACTACAAATTAGTTCCTGTCCTTCATAAACACATTCGCATTTTCTATTTTTAATGCGTAGTCAAAATATCTTCTCGGCTTCTCAAAAACCCATAAATACCTCTTGGGATTTAAAGTATCAACACTCTAGTTTACTACCTAAACCTGCATTCCTTCTTCATTAAAGTTCATTCATTCAACTAAATGCAAAAGAATTTGGGAAAAAATACTCTTTTAAATGAATGTCATTCTATTTAGGAGTATATTAAAAATATTTACTTGATACTCACTTGTAAACGTCATTTAATCAATCCCTACATTACCTTTGAAAATGAATATTACAAGTTACTATCGTAAAATAGAAAAAAGTATGGAAATACAACGGAATTCGAATGGGAATTTCTCATTTACATAATATTCGAAATGGCTAGGAACTTATCTTAACTTTCGTGCAATTTAAAACACAAATAACAAATGAAAATACAACTGAAAGTATGCTTTATGTCAGCAGCAAGCAGACTACAAATGCCTCTTAATAATGAAAATAAAACACAAAGTTGTCATTTCATTTAGCCACTAAAAATAATAATACTCCATCTAAAACCGGAAACATCCATTCACTTTGAATGCTCCTCAAAGAAATATCTCTCTTTGTGCGAATCTAGTTGGCGTTGAAAGAGCGACAAGCTATAAAGTGCGATGCGATATTGTTCTGGTGCTCTGAACGGAACGGACAGCGAATTATTTCGCGAGATGACGTTTAGCACTGCAGCGCCACTACGGTGGAAATCAGAAACTTATAATTGCAGACGATAAGTTTGATTTTATCAGTGTAGGTATTTAGTTCTTTGCTGAACAACGAGAAAGTGTTTTATCTATATCAGATATTACAGAGCGGTATTTTGTTCGCAATTTCTATGATTTTGCACGTGCGAAACTTATTAATTGTGTAATTATAAGTCGTATTTATTATTTACTAGACAACCTAAGTACCAATAAAATAAAACTACATATAGTAGGCACACCACATAATTATTAAAACGTATAAAAAATATCTTTTCAGATGACCACTATCATACTATGGAAAATAGCAACAGAAACAAATAGATAACACTAACAAGCATGTTATTATAACGCACACTTATAATGTAACACTTCGCGTTACACTATTTGAGAACAGATTGCGCTCTAAGAGTAAAAACCAAATATACTTATAATAAAACAAATTGAATTAATGTAATAAATTGAAATTTTTGCATATTTTGTAAATATATTACATAATGAGCGAGGAAAGCGATTGATAACGTGTCAGAATGTTGACGCACGAGGCTTGCCAAGTTCGGAAATTTCACGAACACTTTTCTGAGAGTCGTGTACACTAATTTTTCCCACGACCATAAATATTAAACATTTTATTCATGAATATATTTTAATTTTACTAAACAACAAATATACCACTACCACGATCATGGAATACATGATGCAAGATTGCCAATAACAAGAATATAAATTCTATATAAATTTTTAAATTATACCAAATATAGCAAAAATACTACTTTAATTTATGTGCGGATAAATTACTTTCAATGTCGCGTTTGTCCGTTTTAGTGGAATAATACAATTTATCACAAAATATTTAATGACAGGAAAAAATAATCAAATGTCAGAAAGACAACGCCGGCCTACTAAAAGATAAAATAAAAATTTAAACTGTGGCGATAAGACCTGTTCGATAACATATCGAACGAGTTCGACGGATGTGTGGTATTGTTTATCTTCGTAGCTAGGTTATGAATGAAGACTGTTAGTTTTGTATATGGTCGTGGGAAATAGTATATTACATAACGAGCATCGAAAGTGTAAAGATGGATTTATGCTCAAATTTTTTACACCTTATCTTATTTCTGACAGACATGTCAAATTTTTTTGGATGACATGGATACATGTCTTCATGTAAAAAACATAAATGTCAATTGTCAAAGTCGCAACAACAGCAGATGTAATATATTATATTCTACTCCCAGGCTTCAATTTACTTATTAAATTTACATTGTCTGGTACTTGAATGACATTCATTTCGATACAGATTTTCATTTCGATACAGATTTTCATTTCGATACAGATTATAATATCGTTCCATGACACTGGCTTGATATTTTTGATTAAAAATCACTTTTCCTGACATTATGACACTATGACAGCAATCATTTAAAGGTCCTACAATCCTGAGTATAATTTTGTAACGTTTCCCACAACCAAACCAATTGATCAATTCGTTATTTTCATTAGTTTAAAGATTCAATAACATAAAATATTAATGAACAATTCATTTCAATGATACAAAAAATACATTTACAGAACACCAAGACAAAAATAATAGATTCTATTATCATCCAGCACAATCAGATGCAAGAAAACAGTTATAAACAATTACCTACAGTAAGTCAGGGTCAGGTTGGGGTCAAATCAGCAGAGACCAGACCAACATTGACTTAGAAACTACTGCTCAGTACTCTTCTAAGTACTGACTACTAACTACTAGAGCCTCCTACAGTACTTAGACGACACTATGTCGTGGTTTTATGATTTGACATGCTCCAGTTTGCGTGCTTCGCGCCGATTCGCACGAGAGGAAAGCGATTTTAGATTTTCATCTCGTCATGCTGAGATTAATCCAAGATACGTCACGTACAATTCAACAATTCAAGTGAAATTGGGTTGTGGGGTGTTGGTCTTTTGTTTTGGAGAGCTTACGTTATGAAGACAAGTCTATACGGTACGAGGGTCGTTCAATAAGTCGTTAGAAAATCCAAGAGATGGCGCTCGTAGAATCGAAAATAATTTTCCCACCAGCACTCCTAACTAGTCAGCTGTTAGAGTTTTAGCTGTATCCATCACGTAGTTTCATTTTTGTTGTCGATTGATTGTCGGCAAGATGGGTGCCGTGTTTGCTCATGCATAGTGGAGAATCAACGCAATCGTGTGGTCGACTCTTAGGCTGTTTTAGCGCTTTTCCGTCGCAATCCTGAGAATTTCTGCGTCGATACATAACTGCGGATGAAACATAGATACACTACTACACTCCAGAGATAAAACAACAGTAAAAACAGTGGATTTTTGAAGGCGAACGGGTTCCAAAGAAGGCGAAGACGGTGAAATGCCTATTTTGAGGAGCTTCCGAAATCCTACTTTTTGGACGGCTTAAACATTTTGGAAAAACGCTTAGAAAAATGTATAGAGCTGAAAGGAGATAATGTTGAAAAATAAAAAAAACTACCCAAAAAAATGTTTTTTCTACTTTTTTCTAAGGACTTATTGAACGACTCTCGTAGATGTTGGGGGGTAATAATTTTGAGTAACTTACTATTGATGGGGCATTTTGTGATGAATCAAATGTCAAGAAGGTGGTACATACCTGGAACAAAAGAAAAAAAAATTAATTCATGTCGGCACAAATTAATAAAAGTATCTTTTGATACCATATTTTCATATTTTATACGATGAACCAAAGAATAAAATGAAAATGTATTGCCAAATTTTATTTTTTATTTTTATTTAGAAATGTTTTTGGAGCTCTTCAACTTCGTGGTTATTAGAGCTCCGGTACATTGATAATTACAAGTAGTTATTTAGTACATTTTGTGAATATAATGGGTAGTACATTTGGCGGGTTTGCCAAATTTACTCTTCGAAAGTTCTTCTGTTTCCTGAAAAAGGATAACTGCAAGTCAAGTTCCCAGAACAACTTTCTTGAAATTAGCGCCGATTATTTTCGAAAAACAATTGTAAGATTTCCTTTTTCAAGAAACAATTACAAGAAGCCTGATTATTACTTAACATATACAAGACATGTTTATTGTGCAATCAGAAAAGCTTCTATCTACAAAACATAATAATTCTATTCTAAAATTGAAACACAAAATAAATGTTGTTCACAATAATTTGATTCTTTTCGCGCAAATTAAAGTTTATTTTCCATTTGAATGCCTGTCAAAAAAATGCGCAATTTAATCAATTTATGCCAACGTATAAAACACAAAATATATTCAAACAATAAACATTTCATAATACTTTAAAAAGCAAGAACTAGTATATTACAGATATTTATAGCATAATATTACGAAACGAAAAAACTTATTACAAAGCGTTAACTCAAATAAATTTACTCAAGAATAACAATTGAAAAATATCCAGACCAATAAATCCATCAGCACCTTTCCGAAATTTAATTTAATCGTATGACGTCAAGAAAGCTATCGTCACTACGTCTTCAAAATGAAAAATCTTCCGCCTACACATTAGCAGTACGATAATCTATCTCATGAGACGCACCTGAATCGGCAGATCAAAGCAGCAAGGAAAGAACTCATCTGTTATTTCGTAACCACAACATTCTGAACTATATGGGTGTAATACGATGGGAATTAGTAGTGAAGTTGATTATGAATTATGATTTTCTATTTTAAACTGGAAATGCACGTCGTTATTTTGGGATTTCACAACAATGAGATGCAGTTGTTGTTATTTATGTCCGGTTGTTATGGATACGGAGATTTTGTTTCTTGTCGCCTACTTGATAAATGGAAGAGTGAAAGTGTGAATAAGTTATTGTATTTTGATGAGGATAATTTTTGTAAGACGGGATTACCAAGTATCTTAAACGTAATTTGTGTGAGAAATGGATTTGAGAGAAAATATTTAGAAGTTAAGAGTGTTAAGAATGAATTTTATTAAGCGTGACCAAATTTAGAGGCGTACATTAGTAAAATAAACTTGAGTAATTCGAACATTATAAAAATGTATGTGATTATTAAATAATTCATCCATACAAATACTTTGTTTTTAGTGAAATGTTATCTGCTTTAAATTTAGTGTTGTCGCGAGACTCGAGACTAATTTCGATCTCGTCTCGTCTCGTCACGAAATTCGAGACGAGACTACAAGGCAAGTCTCGACTACAGATTCGTGACAGGGACGAGACCCAAGTTGATTCGAGACTCTCGACTCCATGTCGAGATTAGACGAGAAATTTCGAGACTAGACGAGACGAGACTAGGCATATTTTAAACGGCATCACTATTTAAATTATTCAATTTTCTTTACACTGATAAAATTTATTAAATTATGAAGTACATTTTTGAAACCACTGGATTGTTGATTGTATAATGGATATCTGATTAACTCTGAATGGAATAAAATTAAATTTTAATTACATGTGCAATGGCAAAAATAGTAAATTTATGAAAATCCATTCGAAAACAGTGATTCAAAACTGTTTGATTAAAAAACCTGAAAACTAAAATTGCGAATTTTAAAATAATTCTTCAGTTTCGTGATAATAAATGAGTTGAGTAATGAGTTGAGTAAAAATTGTAAATCACCTGTATAATATCCAAACATAATAGTATGTGTTTCACAACTTAAGAATAAAATTAAATGACATATAATAATGTTGTATTGATTATAAATTAAATGCAAATTTAATTTCATATTTTCTACAAACCTTGTGTGATAATAGTTATTTACGAACCAAATGCGGGAAGATTTGTATCCCACATGAGCGGTTTTTTTAAACACGAGCGAAGCGAGGGTTTCATTTACACGAATGCTGGGATGGTGTCTTCCCGCAAGAGGATTGTACAATGTTTTTTGTAACGAATAAAACTATAATAGAAAAGCCAGTGTACTTTGCATTTTTCCTGATTGACTACACTGAGAAATTGACATTTCCGATTGTCAATTGTGTGTTTAATATGTCATTTCCTAGGTGATGAGTACAAAAAATGTATAACAATATTAAAGTCTTATTATTTATTCTATTTCATTAAATATGTTAACTTTACTGAACAGCGCAATTTGGGATTTTGACAGCTATCATTTTAAATTTACCTTATAAAATGTAGATAAAGTCGTCTAAGGTATATTGCATATGTCAATTATTTTTTCAAATGATAACGGCTGTTCATTTTCGTGAGTAATTTCCCCCATTAAACTCTTATTGAATAATAAATTACTATTACAAAAATTTAAAATATTACTCTCATCGTCTCATCCATTTTCAAACAATTTATTTCCATCAAATGCGAAAAAATCTCATGAATTTTATGTCTGTTGACATGAAATATATTAAAAATGATGCAATATTTCTCTCATAAATATGAATAGAAATGAAAAATTCCTGCAAACTGGGACAAACCTCAAAAAGAACTATTCCTTGTGCATTCACTATTCAGAATGCAAGTGCAACTTTTCTATATCTTTTTTGGATTGTGTTAAACTGTTGTACAAGACATGAATTTGTTATCAACTTGTGATTACAGTCCTGAGTCAGGTATTCAATTACTTTATACTATACTTATAAGATCTTGTAATAATATACATTTACTAAATTGGCGTTTAAGACAATTTACAGCTGTTTATTTACTATTGTAAATGGTTTCTAACTGTAGTAGATTATTTTGTCAATTTTATCTTATTTTCTAATATTATATTGATATAGCAGAGGAGCTTTAAATTAATATTTCCTGATCATGCTAGGGATTCCTAAAAAAATACTGTTTTGAAGCTACTAATGAATTATTTTTCAAGATTCACTGAAAATTCAATGGACTACTTGCATGGTATTAAAAATGAGATTTTATTGTTAGGTCGAAAACATATGTAAAAAAATACATTTTATTTAAAAAAAATTGTTTTTTATTAAATTGAGAAAGAAAATCGCATGACACAAATAACAGCCAATGGATGAATTGATTACAATAATAGTAACCATGGTTAGATAATAATTTTCTTGATAATTTTTTACTAGTAGCTTGAGTAACTTAACTGAAATTAATAAGCGGAAACTTTACCGTCATCTGTCACTTTGACATTAAATTAAAAATTGGGTAAATTGTTATTTTGAGTATAAATAAGCAATTAATAAGATAAATAATACATATCCATTAATGTTAAATACAAATTTAGTAAATATTTCAAGTTTCTATTGTCAAAAGAATTCAAAAATAGAGTGCGGCGGTGTCATTGCGATTTTCTTACCGAATATGCATTCATTAATGTCCAGGAAATTTTTTATCGTGCATTCCAACAAGCAACAACGTAATTACCTCTCGTGTACCACTGGAGCTAATTAAGACATTGTTGGAAAGCACTAAAAAAAATTCCGGAAAGAATTAATGCACATGTGATATTATAAGTGAAAATTTTCTCTGACGTAATTATCTCGAACAAAAGGAGGAAAGCATAAAGAATGTAACCGGTGGTTGACCGTAGTGATGCAGACGAGACGAGAATTTCTCGAATCTCGTCTCGTCTCGCCTCGAAATTTCTCGTCTCGTCGAGACGAGACTGGTTTTTGTAAAAAAAAATCGAGACGAGATTACAATGTCGAGATTCTCGAATCTCGACATTTTCGTCGAGATTTCTCGAATTTTTAAAATTATTTACTTTATTCAACAATTTTTAATTTTTTTCCACCAATTCGCCTTTTTGTTGTTGTTGTTGTTGTTGTTGTTGTTGTTGTTGTTGTCATAGTCAAACTCAATTAAATTGTCAAGTCAACCTGTCAACATAGATCTATAATTTTACTGGCGCATTGACCATGTAAAATTATTAGATTAAATATTTTATTATTAGGGATGAAAGTGAAATATTTCTGACCGGGTAGTACTTTTACTCCCTAGGGAGGAAAAGTCAATTGGAATCCCGCATAAATCGGGAGGAAAAGTACTTTTCCTTCTAGGTGGACAAGGTACTGATCGGTCAGAAATACCTCCATTTCGTCTCTAGTAATAGAGAAGAAAGGTGGCGTTTTCGGTGGAGGTATTGAAAAAAATAATTTAATTACCTAGGCACTAAAAATGACATTTCACAGACTGTCAGCTGTCAAAAATAGCACTTTTAATGTCAATCGGCGAAAATTTTTTTTAGTAAAAATGGTCGAGAAATCGAGGCGAGATCGAGATCGAGACGAGATAACAATAATCGAGACGAGAAATAATCGAGACGAGATCAAAATTTTTTAATTCGAGACGAGACGAGACGAGAAGTGAAAAATCTCGTCTCGTCTCGTCTCGATGCATCACTAGTTGACCGTTTTAGTTTGCCGCACAAGCGGGGCGTTTACTAGTTTAGTCGTTGCTATGGCTTACGGCCAATCATTGATTCCAGCTTGCTCTTTGTCACATCGCAATATTCATATTCATTTTTATGGGCTTGTTAATAAAAATTTCGTTAAAATAAAAAATACGTCTCTAGTTCTGATTGACAGAATTCTTGTCAGGATTGAATAATATCTCAAAATTCAGAAGCAGAAAAAAAAGAATTTTTAAGTGAATATAGTAATGAACTTAGTAGGTATGTTTTATATTAATCCTCCAAAATCTGATGCAACCAATATTCCGTCCTAAACTAGTGTTTATTCAAAGTTCTTTTAGTGACAAATCAAAACTAACACTCCTCATTTGTTTACAGTGCAAGTGATAGCATGTGTTCCCAGTCTAGTTTATATGTTGTGAGTTTATTAACTTCATGTTTCATCAGCATTCGAGACGGCTGTGCGGCAACGCAATGTGCACTTTTTGCTCCAGATTTTTATCCGGCAGATGCTAACTGAATGATATATGACCGCATAAAATAAAAGCGATTCTTAGGAATTCTAACGCGTAAATTATGTCACATTCTTTTAGCGCACTGTTCATGTTACATTGAACTTGGTTAATTGATGATTTAGAAAGAGAGGTTTCTTGTCGTTTTATTGTATTTAGTAGCTAAATGTCTGTAAGTTGTAAAGGAAGGAATAAATAATGCAAAGTCAAAGTAACTTCGTTTAGTTCAGTGTTTTTGTTTATTTTGAATATATGATATATTAGTTAAAATGGTTCAAAATGTAAAATTTTACAATTTGGATCAAAACCTGAGAAATTCAATGCCGCAAACTGCTAAAGATGTATGGTTGAAAATCGCTTGTGTTCAGCTGTTGGAATCGTAAGGGGTAGGTTTAAGAAAATCTCAATTTTCGGCAATGCTTCAAAAAAATTAACCCGACAAAATTTTTTGCTCAAAATTTGAATACCCATGTACGGTTCATGCAGCCAGAGTTGGCCGGAGTGGTAAGGGAAAGAAAGAATGTGCCTAGGTATACACGGTGGGCTATTTTAAATTGCGTTTAGGAATATCTCGAAAACGAAGCATCGGATGAAAAATCCAAAAAACACGACTAAAATATTTTCGAAGGGGCCATCCAATGACACCAAATAGGAAACGGCAACACCCACTTTTTCTCGAAGATTTTCATGTCACTGAATTCCGTTTTTCACGTAGAATGCGAATCTGCAAAACAAATTTGGGGTTCCCATTTAAGATTTCAAACTTACCCCCGCCCCACCCCCTAGGGTTGGGGTGGTGGGTTGAATTTGGTGTCATTGGATGGCCCCCTCGAAAATATTTTAGTCGTGATTTTTGAATTTTTCATCCGATGCTTCGTTTTCGAGATATTCCTAAACGCAACTTAAAATGGCCCACCGTGTATGTTCTACACACACACACACACTATTTCAAAGTAGCGAAGCAGTTTCTGCCAAAAACATTCATGATAATCTTTGTCCACTCAATCAATATTGTATACCAAATTGAAATTCTTTACCCACCATTTCTTATTTCGCGTACTCTAATTCAACGGGTCATATTCAACCTCTTACCATTTTCGAGATATATCGAAGGTAGTAAATTTTTGGGAACTCAAAAATATTTCAATTCAAAACTTCGGTAAACGTCGAGTAAACCTGTAATAGGTACCTATGTTTGTTATGGGTTTACTAACCTCATTCAAAAAATTAATATTTTCTAACAATAGCGTACCGTTAATTTAATAATACTGATACTGATACTTGATAAAAGATATCGATAATTTTGTAGCTTCTCTAGAAAATACATAAACATCTTTACTATCTATCCAATCTTCCAATCGCGTTCAATTATCCTAAGTGGTTATCCAGTATCGGGTACAGGTCAAGGTCAAACATTCGCTACATATCTCACAAATCTATCAAACCAGTCACTTCTTCACTTAACAAAATTGGACCCCAATTTGTAACACATGCTTAGAACATTAGTTACAAGATTTACATTCATTCTGAAACACAAAATAAATAAAACTCTTGTACATCATTTTGTTTCTACATTCATTCATATAGGTAAGCATTTAGTTTTATTAAGGTTTAGATTTAAGTTTAAATTCATTTAACTAAATACGAGCATTCACAGTGCTTGAAAGTGGAAAGTGTGAATGCAGCTTAAAACATACAGGAAATTTGGCATAAATAATGTTAACCTTTTAACTGCATAATGTTTGAATTTGAATATTTCATATTTTATGTCGATTCTGAGAAAAGAAATATAAAATCGATTCTAGGAATGCAATTTACGATACTTGTAAATATTTAATATTGCAAAACTCATTATTTGTTATTATTGTATGCATAAATGTTTATATTATTGTGACAGGTTGTTTTGTACATATAGAGAATAAATTTGACGAAGGTTTACAAAACAAATTTACAATTTTAGTTTTTAGCAATTTCTAATGCCTACTTCACACGAGGAAAGTTTTTCCTTAAGTATTCTCAAAAAAAGCAACTGCTGAAAACTGTCACTTATAATATCAATGTGCATTAATTCTTTTCCGAAAATTTTATGAGTGCTTTCCTGGGCATTAATTAATGCACGAGTGTGTAGAAAATCGCAATGACACCCCCGCTCTATTTTTTTATTCTTTTTACAATAGAAACTTGAAATATTTACTAAATTTGAATTTAACATTACTAAATATGTATTATTTACCTCATTAATTGCTTATTTACACTGAAAGAAAAATTTCGGAGGGAATGATTCTAGAGAAAGTTTTCACATAAGAGTAGTTAATTTTGACTACATTTGTATTTAACTGTATTATTTTTAGGAAGAAATCATCATTTTTTCATGTAGTTACGCAATTCTAACAACGATAAGGAGAAGTTTTGCACTTTTTTACCTCCGCATGTAGAACAAATTTTGTTAGCTAAGTAAAATGTGGAAATTAAATCTTAATTTGTTAAAAACATACGTTTTTGTGTAATTTACATCTACAATAAATGAGTAATAACATATGAGGTATGTAAAATACACTTTATGTAGTTAAATTTCAAAGTTCTTTTATAACAGTAGTTAACTTCAACTTACAGACGATATTTACTCTTAACGGAGGAATACACAAGTGAAATATTCCACTTTATATTTGTTAACTTATTATAATTCATATATTAGTAGTTAAAATTATCCAGTTTTAACTAGTTTTTTAGCGTTTGGCGGCTCTGAAGTTTGCTCCCCGCTAAACTCTTGGTCTTTTGCGTCTAGACTCTAGTGGTGGTTCCACGTGTTTAATTTTGTGTTGTAAATGACGGAAAAAATATGGAAAATATCCTAAGAAAGATGTTAAACTAAATTATGCAAAAGCTACAGTAAACTTATTTGATTGTTAAGAGTCGGGCGGAAAAGAATACGTAAGTATTAAGTTTTTTCATGTTTTGACTAGTTTAACTAGTTTAAACGAAAAAATATAAATATTTTAATTTATTAAACTTATTGTAAGAGTTATTTTACGATCCCGTAAGCAGCACTGGATTTCTAGAAACCCGATCAAGAACAATTAATAGAACATCTTCATCTACAATAGGACCAAGAACCAAAAAAACGCCAACTAATGAATCTATTGACGAACTGGATGAAGAATCAAGCGAAGCATATTTTCAAGAATCTATTAACTTTTTAAAAAATGCATGTGTAAAAATTCAACTAAAAGATATATTTGTTCACATACAATCTACCGTGAACCACAGAAAAAGTTTAACCAGCATTATTGAATTATATTCACATTTCAAAGATATACTCCAGGCCTTGTAAGTAAATTTATATATTATATTTTATCGGATGTTTAGGTCCTTTTTTTCAATGTTAATTTAATTTTTATTTCAGGTAATTTACCAGAAATTTGTCTAATGTTTGTTCTAATTATATTGTTTTAATTATTATTGAAGATTGGGACATACATACAAATAATTGTTGATAGCTTTGCTTCATTTGCTTCCCCCAGCAAGCAGCAGCCAGGGACCGTGGTGGAGCCAAAAAAGGTCAAAGTCTTCTGCTGTCGATAAGCTATTTGTTCATCATTCAGTAAGTACATTTGTTATCATATCATCTGATGTATTTTGAATTAAATATATTTCATTTAAATAGATAGCTAGTCGTCTTGAAGAAGCTTTCAACAGCAGGAAAACTATCCAACCATTTCTTATTGCCGTGGGTCCAAATAAGGAAGCCATATCGGATTACTAGGTATATTGTAATTGCCAATAAGTTAGCATTGTTTTGTGCGGTATTATATAATTATATGGTAATGTTATAATGTAATAGATGTAGCCTGGCTTTAAAAATACTTTTGTATTCTAAAAGATTGTTAATATATTTTTTAAAATTAATATAATGATACATGAAATATTTTCTTATTCACCTTTTTTATTACGGTCCTGAATTTTATGACTAGATATTTTTATTACGGCCCTGTGTAAAAATTTGAAAGGAGGGTTTACCATCCATACCCAGAGGTATTTAACTGCCAAAACATGGTTAAATATCTCTTTTTTTGTATGTCTTTAACTATCAAAGGTATGCATTTCGCAAAAAAATCTATCTCTTTTTAAGTAGTTAATCTAATACATAAAATGAGATAATATCAATTTTATATGAGTAAATTGCATAATGTCTTATAGTTAATAGCATCATTTATTTAACTCCGTATGTATGTTCTTGACTACATATTTCTCTCCTATATTCGTCAAAATCTAACTCCGTGAAAGTAACTACTTATTTTAACTCCGAAAACGGATGGTCGCGAGGGAACTACCTAAGTAGTTAAAAAAGAGTTAGATCTAACTCCGTATTTTTTTCTGTGTACACTTATGACAATGTAACCAATTATTAATTTAATGCCAAACTAACATAGGTATGGCAGCTCGTATGACAGTAAAGTTTCCGCTTATTAATTACAGTTAAGTTTCTTAAAGTCTTTAAAATACCTATATTAAAACTATAGGTTATATTTTATAGAAATTAACGGTAGGTATTTATAATTTTTTTATGATAGTTTCTAGCACTTGTTTTTTGTTTTAGGAAACTCATAATAATGGATTGGGGTTATCAATAATAATTAAGAACTATTTATTTATAAAATTGATGAAATCACATCATAAAAAATAAATGAAAGGAAATATAGTTTGCCTAAGTGATATTTTTTACGATTTAATATCATAATGATGTCATGTTGTATCTAAAACAGTTATTCAAAGAATTGAATGATAAATTATTTATATTTGTCCTGATAAGGGCATGAAAATTTCAATAAATAACAAGAGCCTAAATGCAATTACCTACTTAAAAATCAAAATCAAACCAAAAATAAATAGTGTTACATTTTTGTGTTCCCATAAACAAGGTTAAAGTATTTTAAAACGAAAGTGTAAAGCTAGATTCAGACCTACCCACTTATAAGTATAAGTGCTAAATTAATCAATCAGGGCTTCCACAAAATTCCAATTTCAATTATAAGTGCGAACGTTGAGCGCTGATTGGTTAAATTAGCCTTATACTTATAAGTGGGTAGCTCTGAATCTAGCTTTAATATAGAATCATAAATTTTTAATACTGCTAATATAACCATAAATAAGTTATTTTTATGAGTAGTTAAAAACTCAATAATATGTTTTCAGTTTTCTACAATAATTTCAATTTGAAATGCAATTTATTGTTTTTCTGATGATAAGTATTTGTGTTTATTTTATAATTTTTTAAAAATGTGAGGAAAAGTTGCTAAATATGTGGGTAACGAGTACAATTACTGCAGATGGCAGTACAATGTCTTTGACTTTCCTAGGTTTTTAACAATGCAAATTATTATAATGATTAATAATGGCACAAACTTATAAATGTCACAGTCATTAAGGTCAAGGCGCTGATCATTTTCTTGCACTTTCTGCCTAATGATTATGTTGTTTTAAACAAACAATTAAGTAGCTTCATTCTAAAAACAAACAATAGAGATGAAGCAAGAAAGCTAATACTTTTAACACTTGAAACAAAAAGTCTTGCGAAAACTCAACAGACAAAACAATAATTATAGGTACCTACTACACAGAAGTCCTATAGTTATTTCTTTACATTTAAATAAGCAAAGTAGGTACAATCAAAAGGTGCACCAAAATTTTGTTACCTATACCTATAATTTCAAAATATAAAATTCGCATTATTTGGTTCTAGATTAATTAAACCTCAATAAATCCTATGCCGCAAACCAAACTGGTTTATAGTTTTTCCAGTTATTTTTTAACTTACAATTTTGAGGCTATATTTGAAAAACAACTAAGCTCGATATTAAGCTGCGGTTTGCGACATTGTACCTATTTGTAGTTGAGAAGTATTCTGAAAACTAATGTCTGCTACTGTACCAATTCGAAATTTTTGCTGAAAATTTGTATACCTACCCATGTAATTCTGCGCGAGGAATTCCACAATTCTTACTGTTTTCGAGATATCGAAAGTATCTAATTTTTGGAAACCCGCAAATTTGCAAAATTAAAAATTTGGACAATCTGTATACAAATAAGTATTGAATTCATCTCAAATACATTACTGTCGACGTGCATCAAAATTGTTGGGACTAACTCTTTTAAAAATAAGGATAATAATAATTATTTCCAGCCAAATGCTTCCCTTAAATATGCGAATCTCGCAATGTTATGCTAGCATAAAAATAAGAAATGATTATAACAAAATAATTTTGACAGGTAAATCCGTGTGGTTCTATTGGTTGCTATGTATGTTGTTGTTAAGAGCGGTTTACCCAAACATAATTCAAATGTTATGGCAATAATATTATTGTCAATTCTGATTTAATTCTTTGTAATTCCTGTGCGTTATTTATTATTCTATTGTTGTTTTTAAATTTTTATGTGGCTATTTTCCTGTACCTATTATAATTCTTTTACAGTCTTGTGGATTATTTTTAAACATCGGAAATGCGAGCGAAAATGTTTTATTGTAAAATCCGCGCCCGAATAAACTGTCAATTTTTTTTGTTATCTAATAGATTTTAGATTTAGATTTTATTTACTGCGAAAAGTGAGGTTAAACAGAATTTCATCTGAATGAATCAAATTGTGAAAGTTGTCATCACGTACCTATTTATTATTCATTAACTTTTCCACGTACAAACAAACTTACTGTTTTCAATTTTCCTTTCTATTCACTGCAATCCTTAAGACACTCATCCACTAACCACTCACTAACTGCTACTATTCACAAACTCTAACTAATCACTAATTAATCCGGTAGTTTCTTTGAACGAGTCTGTATCCATTCATCACTAATTAACATCACATGTACCGGTCACAAGCGAAACAAGCGCAAGTGGACACTACGTTCACACAGCAACGAGTAACGCAGTAATAACAAGAAGTAATGTATGAACTTGCGAGTCGTATGACAACGGCTCGTTAGCGTAGTGACGAACTGTGAACGGAGTGAGGCGAACAGTGGTTGCCAAACTTGCAAACTTGCACATGGCAAACCTGTTTGGGGTAATGACATGTGAGGGCATTTGGTGGGATATGGGTGAATAAATATTTTATGTAAACAGAACAACAGAAGGTTTGTTAGTTGCTTTATGTATAGGGTTGTTCTTGTCTGGTTGGTAAATACAAGACGTAACGAAATATCATTTTAGTGAGACGAAAAATATTCTTCAAACTTAAAATAAAATTAAAAATATATTTTGCAACAAATTTTAAATTCTGTTAAATAAGAAAAGTATAGTGTCGAATAATGGACTCATAATACAATAGTGTTGAATTATATGTATTCAATAAAATAGTGTGTTTTATGAGAAGATTATCCGAGGTTTGTCTTATTAAAGTTACCTACATAATGAATGTATTAAAAATATTAGATAAATTTAGAAAGAACACTACAATTTCATATTACTTTTTGTTTCATTTGCAACAAGTGATCTGTATAGTAAATTATATTCTTTATACCAAAAAAGTAATACATCGCATATCGAAAAAAGCCATCGGATGGAAACAGACATTCTAATGGCCTGTGGCACACCGGTCGAGGACCATCGAGTAACTCCTCGATGAAACTATAGAACGCACCCCGTCCTCGACGAAAAATAGGGGCGCCGCTATTTTCATCGAGTTGTTCCTCGATGAAACGAATGTATCTCATTTCAGACTTATCATTTGTATTTGATTTCGCGCAAAACTTTGATGTATTTGTCACTGACGAAAAAGAAAACCATCGCGGACGGGTGCGTTCTATAGTTTCATCGAGGAGTTACTCGATGGTCCTCGATGCTCCTCGACCGGTGTGCCACAGGCATAACACGCAAAATGAGTGCTGGAAATAGCCGATTCTAACACAAGTGCCGGAAATTTTATTATTATTATTATTTAATTAATTATGTAAGTTATCGTCGTGATGTTTAAAAATTAAATATAAACTGCTAAAGTATAGTTTGTTTATAACCTAGTTATTAAAAACTAATTCTTTTAAAATATTATGTGTTTGAGGACGATTGCAGAATTTTTTGTTTGTAATATAGGTGGAAAAAGTGATTTTTGAACTCCATGCAAATTCCCTAAGTCGCTGCGCTCGGAGAACTAGCATTCATTTCAGATTTCAGATTCACTCATTTACCACACTTGTAACTATTTTCTGCTAGTTATATAATGAACTCCATTATTTCACTTGTTAAGTATAAAAATGAGATCGCAGTATTTCAGTATTTTTATTTAACTGAATGTACGCAAAATTTATTCAAAAATTGTTAGAGACTTATTAGAACAAAACTAGAATTTGACTCCGAAACTCACATTTTCTACATTAAAATATAAAAAACTTTAATAAAACTGTTGTTTTTAGTTACCCTAATTCGTGAATTAAATAAATCAAATTAACGGATGGCAAGATTCAGACCTAACGAATTATAAGTGTAAGTGGCTAATTTAACCAACCAGCGCTCAACGTTCGCACTTATAATCGAAATTGGAATTTTGTGGAAGCTTTGGTTGGTTAATTTAGCATTTATACTTATAATTGGGTAGGTCCGAATCTAACTGTTAAACTCGTATTTAGTGGAAACTTAACTCTCCTTTTCTTTTTTTTTCAGTTTGACATCCACTGCTCGCCATCTGCTCTCACTATCACTAGCGTGTGCGCAGCGTCAATTAAACGGTCACATTTTGGATGATTGTTTCGCAACAATTGCCACCGGATATTGCCATGGTCAGCGCGCAGTTGTGATCAGAATCGAGAAGTAGACTCGGCCACTCGACAATCGACAATCGAGACTCGGCTACGAGATCAGTCTCTCTCTGGATGCTCGCTGATTGTCGTTTGTTATCTGGACGCCGATATGAAGGTGACAGCGTGTGTGGTGATTTTTTGGGTTGGTCAGCTAGTTTATATTCCGGCTAGATGATTATTGAATACGTGAATGAGAAAATTTATACAGTGGTTAAATGAACTTGAATTATTGTCATTCATGCAATGATTCAATGATTAAGCTTTTATATTTAAAACTAGAGTGAGTCATTTTGTTAATTTAATAAAATACAATACTGGCTGTGATGTCATAAGTTTAATTCTTTTTCTTCATTACCTTTTTGTATTTTGTTGTTTTGTACATAGCCAAGAAAAAATTTAATAAAATTTCTACGTGTGGTAAACCAGAACTTATTACGTTTTTACGACGAACATATCGTATTATTGAAAGTAATAAGATTATTTAAGTAAATATTATTTTTACACATACACATCTATCTCGCCTTTTAGCTAACGGGTGTGGCAGCCTCACATACTGAGAATTATTATCAGTGTAGATAGTTATAAAAACAGTCGTTTCTGAATTGAACTAAATAAAAAACCCAATACCTTACTCGAATTCCATTAGACTCGGTTTCGGTACACTTTGATTCTGATTGCACTGGACCACAGTTAAATAATAATTAAGTTTGCCAATATGATTGTAGCGGTCAGAATTTGTAGGTAATGGATCTAAGATGTCTCTGGCTGTATCAGGGATACTTAACACTGATTTAAGTAAATGTAAAAATACACTTTAATACTATAAATACTAACTAAAATTGTAATGTAGATGTATCTAAGCGGCTATGTTCCATAATTTACCTTTAGATCGAAAATATTTATGACAAAACACGTTTGAAAATCCTCCATTTTCTATGAGGGAGAACGTCGTTATAAATAAATAATTTCACAATATATGAACAGTCTCGTAGTGCATCTATTCATCTTCATTATTCAGTATATAAAACATGTCGATTATAAAATAACCTATACTATATCTACATTGACAGTTTTTCTGGAACACTTTTCATTATTTCACAGCTATATTTACATGTTACTTCATAATGCAATAATAAGCTTACTTGTTCTTTATATTTTACATATATTTCTATTACACAAAGTATTAAATTTGAAAAACACTATTCAGTGACAGCAAGAGACAGATTGAATTCGTATACATAGTGACCAGCAGAGACACCTAGGAACACCTATGAACTAATTACAACTTCTGACGTGGCCAGTCGGTAAACATAATTATTCTATACCCTTCTGAGTCTTAAATACTCGGTTTTGATACAAACTCTGAATGAACTAAACTAAATAACCAACCCAAAACCTTTCCTGAGTCCCACATACTCAGTTTTGGATGATTGAACTGAACTAAATAAAGAACCTAATACCCTTTCTTCAGTGAAATAAAATGACGTGACATTGTGTTTTATAATATTACAATCTGCCAACGATATAGATATTTTGATCGAGTGCTGTTGCTACTCTGGGGTAGGTACGCATGGTGTTTGGAATTTGAAAAATGGGTATCGTACTGGGTTCAAATCTGAGTTAGTTACATAACGCACTTAGGTATTCACTCAATGACATCATCTTGTATTATAAGTATTTGTACAGACTATTTATTAATTCACTATTAGTACTAAACGAAGTATCCGACAAGAATTTTAATATAACTGTAAATATTATGGCAAACGAAGTATACCACACCTAAAGTAAATAATTTACCTCAAACATAAAATACTTAACAGCATTCAGCAATTAAGGATTAAGGCCCGCCAAAGAATACCAAGTGATGTAACATCCTTCATGAATGATAAACGAGGCAAAATTTCGCTAACCAGCATTTTTATTACCTTCATTTAGCAAACAGAGGTGCAAATTTTATGCGACATTTGTCCTACACCAACATTGCTTACTCAGATTGATGATATTTATGTAAATTGCACTTTTAACTACATGTAAATGATGGACGGGTGAGACTGCTTTAATGTATAAATAAATATCGCTTAAATTTTGTCCGTCTTGCTTATGGTGTAATAACTTTCTTGCCCTTGGTGCGCTTTGCTCGTAAGATTAATTTCAGTTTTATTAAAAATGTGATTTTTGTTGCGTTCGTCTAGACGGCGTTGCATGAGGTAGATTAAGCTAGCTGCGAGCTGGGTTACTAGGTATGGCATGTAGGTATGTTAAATTGATATTTATCTTATGCTGAATTTTTAACTGTTGAATTAAATTAATGATTGCATTTTACTTTTTTACAAATTTAAATTTACTTATATGCAGTGAATTATTTTTAATTTTATTATTTATGTTTAAAAACATTCCTAATTTAAATTTTGAATATTTAAAAACAGCTCGATGTTAAACATAAAATTGTATAAAATTTGTGTACCCAAATTATTAACTTATTAGTAAAGTACGATCACCTGTTTGTGTTTGCACAAAAAATTTAATAAAACTTCGACGAAGAAACGTTAAATTTCAATAATTAATGCTTTAAATAGTTTCGAATCGGTTCATAACCATCGTCATTTACATAATATGTCACGTGATTTTTAGGATTTTTAGACCCTTCCCCATCCCCTAGTCAAACTGTGTCACGTAACAACACAATTTAGTCAACCCTCCCCCCGTTTGTGACGTAACAAAATCATAAAATTCAATTTTCAAAGTACACATTGAAACTTTAATGCAAAATAAACGTTTTATTTGTGATTATAAATATGAAACGAATATTGCAATACACTAAAAAAGCAATTGGTTTTAACACACATTCCACAAAAATAAAAATAATTGACGTAACAATGCGAAAGACGCACATATCGTCACAAATCCTCGATCCCTCACCCTCCTAAATTGCGTGACGTATTATGTGAACGACCCTTATGGGCTTGCCAAATTATTTTTGAACGGTTTTCGTTCCTGTTTCTGTTCAGTTCGAATTCATCGTTTCTAGATACGAAAGTACTTCTTGATAATTTCATTTATACAGATGTCGACGTCATATTATCATTTTACCATTGACTGTAAAAATAATTTAAACAAGTCGAATTTTTCTCTTATAATAATGCACTGCTTCTACATTAGAACTTAGAGCATTCAACTCAAATCTTCTTATTTTACACCAAACAAAACAGTCTCATCAGCTCAATCAAGGCAAGAAACAATTTACACATCTGGGATCAATTTACAAAGTACTCAGGATAAAAAGACCACAACGTCTTCCACGAGACAGAATCTCGTGCAGATCTGCAGATATGCAGCACATAATCCCGTGGAAGAACAAGTGAACAAGAGACAAGACTGAAGACTTGGACATGGACAACGGACATGTCCATGTAGGTTGCGAGATCGAAAGCGAATCTACAACACTCCAATTATCCGGTATTAATTTTCTCAGTTGTCCTTCAAAGGCTAAGACCTTCACCTCGGCGGCAGGACAAGAAACAAGTTTTGATCTTCCTTTCAGAACACTACTATTGACGCAAAATAATTAAGGCTTGCATTTCTTAGCAGCTAGAGGCAAAATTTTCAACACTTCCTCCTCTACTTGAAATTCGTTATGAAAAACAAGGAATTTTTAAAATTTTGCCGTAGTTACTGACCTATTGATGTGAGATGAAAGTTGTGACTACAAAATTTGTTTGTCGATCATATTGCTTTGTTAGTTCTCAAAAAAAAACGCAAAAGAAAATACTTAGCCATTTATACAGGGAGCTCAGCGAATGGTCAATTTGAAATTCTCTGACTTTTTCCTGTTTTCCATGATTTACCAATAATAAATAAAAAATAATGTACATGTCTTTTGTTAATTCAACTATCACTGGTAAAACCTACATTCAATTCAATGTTTGCATTGCAATAATTTCAATTTCAATAATAATAAAAAACAGTATGAGAATGATATTTAAATAATTTAGAATTAGAATGCCTTTTTATTAAATTAGGCATGCCGTGCACTAGCGATTTTAAAGTTGAGCAATTTAAAAGTTGCTCAACTAAAAAAGTTCTACTAGCTGTGAGCTCCGCGCACTATCGACTAGATAGTTGCCGTGGTCTTGTACTTGCACTTGTAAGTTATCAACTAATCTTGTACAGTACAAGATGGATGTTATTGAAGTAGCATTGTCTTTGTGCACTAATTATTAATTTTTTAGTTGCTCTGATTAAATAGTTGCCTGTGCGCCTCATATAATTCTATGTGTTTTATTTTGGTGATTTCTAAGTTGTCACAACAAAATCGCTAGTGAGCGGTAGGCTTTAGTGTATCTAAACCAGGCGAAAGATTTAAACAAAAAACTAGGCACAATATGAATTGAATATAGAATAAGATTGTATTCAATTTTCGAAGGCATCGTCAGTTTTATGCAAATGATATTTCATTTTAAAGTCAATTTATCGAAGAATTGAAGTTATGAAGTATCAAAAAGGCAACGATATTTAAATTGACCAGGCATTTCAAATGAAAAACTTATTTCCTCACTAATACTACAATAAATAGGTACATATGCGTCTGTGGTCAGTAATGCCAACTTTTTTTACGAAATAAGCTACACTTCATGAAGCTTACCGTCCGATGTCACTAGTTTCGGTAGACAACAATCTTAAATTCACTGACTATTCCAGGTTGCTGAGCAACCTGTTATAATTAGGAAGTTAGGTTATTTATTTATTTAAAATTAAGTAATAAGAATAATCATCTGAAAGAAATTGTGTTGTATTTTTATCATCCAAGGCTTGTTAACAGTGTAATTACAAATTTAGAAATCCTATTTTATACACACGAGCAGCCGAAGTTCAAATAAACATTTTTGCAAAAACCTGACTTTTATCACGTAATTCCGTTCCCAAATAATCAGTTTAATATAACTACCAATAAAAATCCAATAAACATATTTTTAGCATGCCGTAATCTAAAAATACCTCGGCAATTCGATAACATTACATCATTATATAGCTATAGGTTTGCGGTTAACCAATGCAACAAGCAGTTGATTTTCTATTAGTTGGATAAAAAGCGAGAAACAAAAGCGAATAGATTCCTGGAAATATTAATCACAAGTGAGTGAGTCCTGCCGCTGCTGGAGTCTAGACTGATAAAACAATCTCCTGAAACATCTAAAAATAAAACAAGGAAAAACTGACGATCGTCTTCGCAATAAACACCAGAGTAATACACAGCTGCTCTTACATGGAACATAGTTTTGACTTGGACATTAAATTTTTTGACATTGTTTACTTACTTTATTTAATTATGGAGTAGGTACCTACCTACATTTTTGTATTTTGTATTGTATCAGGAACAAAAGATCATAAAGATCACATGAATCCCACTTGAAATGAATCGTATATTAAAGAACAAGTTTTATAAGACATGATTTTTTCGCACTCATCCAAATTTAGTAAAATGAGCCCTCGGGCGAAAAGTCTTATAAAAAGAGTTCTTTATACTATTTTTTCTATTTGGTGTCTTTTTAATATTAAAATTTAATTATACTGCCACAATATACACAAGTCGGTTTAGGGCAATTTATGTGTGTAACGTTTTAGCTCGCGTTTTAGTTAGTGATATTAATATTGCCATTTATTTAACTGTCACTGTCACTGTAAAATTATATAGTAACTGAACTATTGTAGATGATAGGTGTAGATACGAGTATTATAGAAAATATTGAACTTACATATTTTCTATTACTAGATTCATTAATTTTATTGAATAAAAACTAATTAATTAAGCAAAAGAGATTTAGAGGTTATACTGAAATTTGTCCGTTCTGAGGTTTGACGTGTGACAATAATAATTGAAGTAAATGTCATCTGATACTACCGACGCCAACCTTCTAAAAAAATATGTTGCGTGTCACAAAGTGAGCCCTGGCGACATTCAATTTCGTTTCACAAAGTTAACATTGTGTACGTCAAATAAAAAAATATATTTTTTTGTACTTCACGTGATACATATTACGTAAGTTTATCCTAGCCACATTTATTTATGATAAATTCAGTAATATTTCATCCACATCTTCTGATAAAAAACAAAATCAAATCCATGAACATAACCACAAACAAAACAAACAATTGCAACACAATCTCATGTGACATTTCCAACAAATCCCTAAATCCTACAAAATATCTCTACATTTTTTCCAAGTTCTACCAGAGATTTCGTCCTTACTTGTCGTTCCCTAGCGACCGCATAATCCTATTGGAAGTCAGTTTCACACCCACACAAACACAGAGTCGTTTCTCGTTTGTTTGTATTTTCTAGGCTTTCAAATGCAAAGCACGGCTGTGTTTTGTTTGAAGTAACGCACGTGCAAAATGTATTTAGTGAGTGATTCATTCGGGCGATTTTTGCAGCTTCTAATCCCTTCATTTGTTCGTTTGTCTGTGTCTGTCTGTTTGTAAGTTGATGGTTGGCCAATTTGTGCTACGTGGTAGACTGAAGGTGATGGATTGCTTGGCTTTGTCTTTAAAAATATTAGCGACTGTTTATTGTATGAATGAATAGACATGAAGTTGATTCAATGTTTGCTAATTATTTCACACGGTTCTATACTTCGGTTCTACGTAATCACGTTTCAATTTAATAATATATTTTAAATTAATTTTTTACATCACTAAAATAGTTATTTTTGTATTATGTGCGCAAAGTAGATGTTCTTAGTGCGTAAGAATGTTACTTATTTAATTAATCATTCAAACTCACTAAAACGTAAAACATTTCGCGTAGAAAATATAGGTACTATTTTTTTCAACAACTGATTTTAATACTTTATTATTATTATTAAATTTAGTCAAAATAATTACAATTTAATTAGAACAAAAATAAGGTTTTGGTAACCAAATAAATTTGACCAATATTTATAAATTTATTTTCCAAAAAAAGGCTGCGAAATATCTCGAGGACATACTAAACACATTTCTCAGACGTGTTATACAGGTGTTCTACAACTTAGGACAAAAAATTAAAACTTTATTTAACAGTTGCGCAAAAATATTATTTTCTTATTGCTTTTGAATGGTTGTCAAAATAACATATACTCGGCTATATACACCCCATTACCGATATACAACTTTAAATTTTTTATAACTAACATTCTACTATTTTAATTAAGTAAATCAATTGATCAATTCTCATTCATTTTCATTATTCATTCACCACAATACAATTTTAATTTACATCTATAAAATATGGTTTTAATCAAAGTTTACGCACAAGTAAACATAATTTGTTTGCAAAAGAGTAGATGGTTTACTTATAAAACTCAAGAGTTAACGCAGTAATATTAAGTTTTTTAATCATATACATACACTACACGCATGTGGTATATGGTTACTGCTTAGTAACAGATTAACATTTATTAGTTAAGAATTTTGAATAAATATACAAAATACTACAAGATAAATATTATTTAACTGTAAACTAGTATGTTATAAACATATATCACTCATTCCAAATTAAAAACATATTTATTATTTATACTTATCTTTCAAGTACTACTTCATTATTAGAAGAAAATAATAATTCATGTTTAATTAAATAAAGTAATAATTGAGAAATTAATTTCTATTAAAGAAGTAATTAACAGTATTTTCCAACACTTTCATAGATAATTAAATAATTTATAGGTAATGAAAAACCGATTTCTTGCAAATCTTCACAGAGTAAATGAATGAAAATTCTATTAATATAAAATTTCTTGTAATTCATTTAAGTATACGCATCGAGAAATTTATCTAATTTGTTCTTCAGTATTTCATTGCAATTAGCTCTTGCTCATTAATTAATCATTTTAAATTCACAATCATTCATTGAATTAATTAATGTACAACGATTCAAATCCATTCATTTTAATTCAGCATATCTAGACCATTAAATGTCATTATTTTTATTGGTTAATTTCGTTGCAATTATGTTTTTATTAAGCATGACACAATAAACATTAAGTACACTTGAACAGGTGCAATAGAGAATGCGGGGAGTGGGAAATAATATAAATATAAATAGCTTTGCATGACAAATCATAAATCACAAAGATAAAAATGTTCATAATAATAATAATAATAATAAAAATATTACACTACTTCCGTACATACGTTTAAACCAAAAATAGTATATTATTTAAATTTTGAAGTACCTATTAATCTTATTAATGTGACGCCACACATTTTCCCTAACGTACAGGGTGTTTTTATACTTGGAGAAAATTGTTAAAGGTACTAGAGGACATAATGTTCTGTGCATGGAACAGAACGAATTTTTGAAAAATTCGAAACAGAGAATTTTGAAGACCACTAGAGTAGCGTATTTTATTCAAACACCATACCTAATTTAAATTAATTTATTATTAACATCAGACAATTTATTATGAGACGTTATGTAAACAATTGTAAAAAAATTTAATAAAATAAAAAATAGCTATCAACCAGTGACACACAAAATGTTTGCTTTAAATATATTACATAAATTTTGCAAATTTTTCAAAAATTCGTTTTGTTCCAGCACGCTCAGTACGTCATGTTATATTATAAATATCCTTAAATTATTATTCTACTAAAGTACCTGGAAGGTAGCCGTAGCGCACAACAAAACAGCAGCATTGAGGTAATTGAGAGAGAGACAGACTTATGGCGTATAGCATTTACGAAGTATCTCTATCATTGTCTAACTCATGTCAAACATAGGCACAATTACTTCACGTTTTTAAATACAAACTTGCTTCAGCCACTCTTACGGGTATCGACTCCACGTAGCTCAACATCGCGTTTGTCCTATGGTAACGCATGGAAACATTCGCCTAAAATACGTAAAAACAGTCTAGCAATTTTTTTAATGTTCACGAAATTTTACAGATACCTAAAGCAAAATTTCAAAAATTTATTAACAGACGAAGAATGGCACTAGATTTCAAAATGAGTTACATTTTCTAATAAATATCTTCAGCATAAGATATATAAATTTTTTAAAATATGCAATGAGTAAAGCAGAAATTGCTACACCTCTAACCCTCCTTAACGCGCGCGTCCTTTCCAGGTACATAGTTGAATGGATTGGATCATAAAGCAGATGCATTTTTGGAAGATTTTATACCGGACTGGATTCGAATTTGAATTGTCAGAACCACAGTCGATCACATAACGCACTCGACTATTCGCCATTTCAAAGTCTCGAGCAAACAAAATCAGAATATGCAACGTCCATGAACCTCTCTCATATCTACAGATTAATCACGACAAATTCGCAGCATCCTCCAAGTTAGCAGTCACGCAGACTTCGTCGCAGTATGAGATTGTCCGACACTATTACCGACACCGCGTTGCAGTTGATTAATTCCCGCTCTGAACGCCTGATCCGCCACAAGAGTCTTAAACGCACACGCAGAGACGTAGAACATGTCAAGAGCTGGCATTGTGATCTGAGTAGCGTCTGGAACACGTCTCAGATGGTTAAGATGTGCTAGATTGGTGTCACGTATGATGCTCTGTTTTGATGGGTGGTAAAACAGATTGCTAAATTGAGATTTGGATTGAGGTAGGAATACAAAAATTCTAAAAGTTAATTTTCTGCGTTTTAATAACTGGATTGATTTCAGAGTTATCCCGATTTTTCACATTTTCCAGATTGCAACTCTGAAAGCGCATATATAAAAAATAAGCATGATCTCGAACTTTAATTGACTTATAATTAAAACCTAGTTTCAAATTTAAAAAAAAATCGAGTTTCCAAAAATTAAATACTTGCTTATTCTCGATATTTCGAAAATGGTAACAGATACGGACCTGATCCTATCCCTATAAAATTCCTCGAGTTTACGCATAAGTACCTACCTATAGAAATATTTTGCGAAAATACCGATGAATACGTTTTTTAAGAATACTTATTGATAAACGACTGTTTGGCAATGTTCCCCTTAGTAAAAAGTCCATTTTTAAATTTTTTTAATAAATATTATACATATATACAAGTTGGAATCTTTAACTAAAAATCGCATGACACAAATAACAGCTAATGGAAAAATTACAATAATAGTAACCATAGTTAAAAAAAAATTTAACAGAAATTTTTTACTAGTAGCTTGAGCAACGTACTTAACTGTAAACTGTAATTAATAAATGGGAATTTTTTTTTGTCATTATGTCAGGTTAACATTTAAATTAAAAATTGGTTAATTGTCATTGTTTAAATAAGCAATTAATAAGGTAAATAATACCTACACATTTATTAATGTTATATACAAAATTGTATGCAAAAAGACTTCGAAAATAGAGCGGTAGTGTCATTACGATTTTCTTACCGAATCTGCACTCGTGTATTAATATCCTGCAGTCAACAACGTAATCAGCTCTTGTGTATCATTCGAGCTGATTAAAACGTTGTTGAAAGCACTCAAAAAAAAAATCCGGAAATAATTAATGCACATGTGGGATTATAAGTGAAAATTTGTAAACCCAAGTAATTCGACGCGAGGAATTCAATGGTGATAAAATATCTTACCGTTTTTAGATATTGGGGGTATTTATTTATTCCTGAGAACCCGGAAATTTTCCATATTTTCAAAATATTTACAATAAATTTTGTTATGTCAATTAAAGTGTTAACCTCATTTCGATATTGGCCTTAGTTTTTGCCTTCAAAGTTACGATTTGGTAATGTGAAAGATCGTGGTAATCCGAAAACCTAATAATGTACTCGTATGTTTGAAACTTACATTATATTAAAGGGCGGTTTTATTCAAGTTGGCAGCATTTGCTTATTTATATTTAATCCCTATATTTTATTATTCTGGTAAAATATATTGATAAATCTTACATTTTGATATTCACTGACTCTTTCATAGACCTAATCTGTCGCCAAGTATACTAGCACTAACCAGCTCGTTCGTTCTCCAATTCAAAAATAATATGATATATCGCTTACAAGCCTGCAGACATCAGATTTAAATAAAGTATCTCACTACAGGTAACCTTATCTACAAACGTCAGTACTCCGTGCACAAGAACTTGCATTGTACGAGTCTAGCGAGCAATCAAGTCTTCCTGACCATCTACGGTGCGTGACAACTACGGCGACAAAAATTATAATACCAATAAGATTCTAATTGGAGGTACTACTACCACGCTGATAGCTGATAAGGATTTAATGATAACGCGTTGCGTCATAGCTATCTTGATTCTGTGTTAAGGAGTGCAGTAGAATGTCTTGTGATTGGATTAAAAAACTAGTCACATTTTCAGGTTAACTAATCTGTTGTTGCGTTAACGATGTCATTTTTACAGGAGGAAATATCTTGAATGGTAGAATGGAAGTTATGAAATAAATTCATACGTGCTGATATTTCTATTGAAAGGAAATGTTAGTTAAGAAATTTTCAGGTTATGGGAATTGTGTGCGAAAAATTCCCGACCACCCATAAAATATATTGATTACCTACTTTTCTTCCGAAAATCGCATTTTCTGCACACCTCTATTTGGTGTGTTCTCCACTAACAACTACGAGCACACGTAAATTGATGACATAACCACACACACGAATAAGTATCCAATATATTGGGGAAACTTTTGTTTAACTTCACCGACGTCGTATTTCTTACGGTTCTCAAGATCCCCATGTCGCATAGCTTATCTGGGATACCCTGTATATGTAATATCAATTGAAAACAAATATTTATTTAAATAAACAATACTTTAAACATCTGCGGGTTATTTTTACTTATTAAAACAGGTTTATACTATTGGACAAAATAATCATCAAACTCAAAATGTTACTTTTGTCCCCGGTCTCCCCTACTTTAAGTTATATTATGTAAGTCTCTCCTAGACACATCCTGAGTACGATCAAAAACTACATACTCAATACAAACATCTCAGAGAATTACACATGGGACACGTAATTGGGATATTATTACCAAATTACTAATATTGTAACATTGGGATGTGACATAGATAATGTTAAAGGCGAACATTAGCAATTGCTAGGATATTAATAGGCAAATTTAGCAAGTAACAAGCGTGGGGGTTTTTTATTTTGTCACTTTAACTGCACAAAAATTTCCCTTTTTATTTATTCTCCTTTAACAATCACGAGTACTTACTTGTGAGTACCGATAACTCGCAATATGTGAGGTTGTCGCATCCAAGTTGGGTATGAACGAATGTAACAATATCAAATATAACAGCACAAAAACTACCAATAAGCTAATCCTGATAACAAAACCGCGAATCATTGTCACAAACATCTTCTCAGAACTGACTCATCTTAGTCTAGTCCGCAACAGATTGAATCCAAGCAAAAAGACTCTTCTTAAACACTACGCAACATGGCATAATGCAGTGTCAGTTACCAGATCAGATGACTTGATGTGAAGAGAGAAGAGCCTGAGTGAGGCATGGAAAAGGTTCATCGGCATGCGCCAATCACCTCAACATTGCTACATCATCCGAGATTTATTTACCAACAAGAGATTGCGAAGCAGAGGCTACTGTGTGAAAAAGAACGAAATGATGGAGTACTGAGAAAGGTTCAATGTTTTGTACTAGTTTTCAGAAAGATGATGGTTGAAAAGACCGTCATCTGGTAAAAATAATATTAAAGAGGTTTGTAAAGACTGAATTTCTTTATGCTTTTTTCGTCTAGATTCTAGTTCGAGATTCATCCGAGAAGTTCCAAGCCATTTCTAGTATAACGTAAATCAGAATATCAGAAATTCCCATCCGAGTTCCGTTCGATTTCCATACTTTTTTCTAGTATAGAAATATACGCCTGGCTCTATTTTCTATTCTAGATTCGTACTAGGTTTGTCTACGCATGTTCAAGTGTGCAGTCAGTTTGACCAACCTTTAAAAGTTTTGGTTCGGACAAAATAGAAGATTTCCGATTGAATATGAATAGTTCGGAAATAAAGTATGTCTAGAATACTAGAATCACATCCAAGTTTTGTACTAGTTTCTTTATCAGCCGGTAATCAATGTTATCAACACCAAATTTTAAACCGTAATTTTGATGTTTTGTTATTAATTAAAAATATGAATGGGAAATGTTAATAACAAAAACAAATTAAACTTTATGAAATTAGGTGCAATATGTTAGCCTTAAGAGCATGAGGATGAGGATGTTGTCATATAAGTATAATTTAAAACGGTTGTTGGTTTCTGTATTTTTATTCTTCTCTTAATCCCTGTTCACAAAAAGATTCTTTGAGAATTCTTTCATGCTTCTGAATTATGAAAAAAAAACTGTGAATTAAAATTGTTCTCTTCCAGACTCATTGAAGATGCAATTTAGCGGCAACACTATTTGACATGCAATTTTCACCAAGATAATTTTTCTCAAAATTTAGAAGCATGAAAGAATCCTCAAAGAATTCATGTGTTAAACAGGGCATAATGATCTATAACAATTTTGCTATAATTATAAAAGATTGATTTCTCGGCCGGATGTTAAGAAACAGAAAATGAAATTAATTTAATAAAATCCAATCCAGTCGAAACGTTGGTGTTTCATTGTAGTTTATGAAATTGAATGCTTACTCAAAAACATTATATTATTTTGTAATTATATTATTCAATTGTTTTCTTTCAGTAGATATACTAAACCTTTTACCAAACTTGATTAATTATTCTACCATTTAAACAAAATTTAAAAAACCTATGTTCATATGAAAATATTTCTATTTCTACATAGGTAGGTAATATTTCAAGCAAGTATTTACGGAACTATTTCTAGAAATATAACAAACTTGACTTAAATATAGACATTATAGCCATGTAAATATAATCTCTCAACTATTTACACCACAAAATACTTGTAAACTAATTCAATTTCCTCAATTTCAAGTGGTACATGACTCACCAGCATCACAACATAAATATTTTGAACTCTACCACATGGAAATCACAAGATGCCGTGTGGTAAACATAACATTTAGCATCGAAGAAAGTGTTATCGTTAAATTTATAATCGAAAATAAATAACAACAATTGGTAAACCATCGATTAGAGTTGAAAACAGACTTAGCCGCAGAGAAAAGCATGAGAAAGCATTCGGAATTTATCACGTCCTTGAAGAGACGTTTTAATCCTAATTTCCATAAACATGAAGATTTCCAGTGTTGACTCTCGCACGAAATACTATGTAGTAAACAACTATTAAAAGGAAATAAACAACTATAATTTTGATAGCCAAACTTTGTCACTTTTGACTTCATAAATGCCACACCAGAGATTACGAAACAAACAAAAAACAAAACCGAAAACTCAGACTAGTCAGTCATTTATTATTTTTTAGTAAAATTATTTTACTTTGCGAATTATTTTGAGTTCACAAAATAATATTTTACCGGATCCTTTCCTGTAAAATGACGTGACCTAAGCAGGGATGGGTGTGTAGACAATTATAATGTTTACGTGTAGACAATGGCATGTACGTAGACATATTTATAAAGGAAAATCATGTCGATAATATAAATGTTGTAGACAATCAAAACATCTTCAGTTTTCGCTTCAGTTTCAACTAGTTGAATATAAACATAACCTTACATTTATGCATTGTCTATGTTGTCTATATACCGGGTGTATATTGAAAAGTGAAACATAGGCGTTTAACATGGTAAATCAGTTTTTCCGTTCGCATTGCTTCCCTAATTATTTTAGACAAAAATGTTTCAAATAAATGTTGTTGAGCATAAAATTCTACATCCGGATCAGTAAACAAAATTTATTTTGGTTGCTTTATAACTGCAGAAACCAAATTTGAAAATACACGGAATAGCGAATTAATAGTAACAGCCATGGAATTAAAAACAGGAGATGAACAAATGCGTAACGCTTTAAACGTCAATGTCAGAATAATAGATTGTCAAAATCATTTATACGTAGGTACTAATAATTTGACGGTACCCATGGTTGTTAGTGAAGCCAGTTGAATAATTTTCAATTTAGCAATAATATAACATTTTTGTCACTGAAATAATCGAATAATAAATTTATTATTGAAAACCTAATTGTTTTGGAAGCCCTGTCTATTTTGTCTTTGTGAAGGACAGGATAAAGTGACTGACGATAGTTGACGAATGACAAAATAAAAATAAATATCCACGGAAGTAAAAAGAAAGATTACATCGATAAGGCGGACTTTTTTGTCACTTTTTGACAGTTTTATTTTTTTTCGTTCAATGACTGGCGTATAGAATTGCCAGCTGGACATGGGACATGACGTACGTCATGTAACTATATACATTCAACATTCAACAGCCTAATATGACATTGAAGTTTTGTTTTTCACAAATAAAAAGTAATTAAAATTGATCGATTATTGACGATAAATACTTTTAATATTTTTGCGTCAGCTCTCGCACAATGCATTTAAATTACTTTTAATTACTTTGCAATTATTTTACATTACGGTCAGTTTTACGCCAGACAAAACTGGTCAAAATAATTCGTTTTAAAAGTCAAACTTATTTTATATTATGAGTACATACAGCCGCATTCACAGCCCAAAATTTTGTGAAATTTTACGCAATTTGCGTTCACAACACCAAAGTTCAGTGAGGTGAATGCAAGTACACATTGCAATATGACAGACTTATCAAATTTCGTCAAATTTCACAAAATTTCGGGTTGTGAATGCGGCTTTGGTTCTAAGAACTCAGATTCGAATGCTTAGTTTGTTATAGCATCGATCTTATAGAAGATGTATGGTTATAGGTTTATATTTCAAAAAATTGTAACATACGAACTAACGAACGCACACGCACAAACATCATCTCGAAAATGTTAAATTCTTACTCTAGGGACCCTAAAATGTGCTTATTCACCAAAAACTCATACCTACTCGAAAATTTTGACCCATCACAATACCTCCCTTTCTAATTATTTTTTTATTCGGTTCCATAATGTTTCCATTGCTGATTTCATTTGAGATTGCATAAAATGTATAGCAGTTTTTAATAAATATAAGATGCATTACATCTTACTTCTATTTTAAATTTTATTTCAACTTTTGTACAAAAAAAAAAGAATTTTTTTACGAATGGCCGAACTAATGTGAGCCTGGGCTCGTAAATAATAGAAATGTCTTAAAATATACTAAGCAATTAAAATTAATTGTAGTAGCAATAAATAGTTTATTTGAAACAATTTCTCGTGCATAATTTATTGCTATTTAACTAAGTATAAAAGCACAGTATAGTGTTTTGTAGTAAAATCAGCAAATACATTGGTAATTTTGTTGTAGTTAAATTTGTAGTAATTGAAAACGGTTTTGTAATTATCGCGTCATTAATTCCTTCATTAGACATGCTTCATGGAACATAGCAGGATTTTAATGTCGCTTTAATGTCTTTTGAAGTACAAATGCTACCCATGTTAGAATTTATTAGCAATAACTGACATTATAAACTGGCAGCTGAAAAATACGCTATATTTGTCAGGTTTTAATTTGATTCAATAACTTTCATTATCTTGTTCTATTAATCTTTCGAAATGTATCAGTTTTTGAAATTGAGGAAATTTCTCGGAGATAGCATCGGTAAATAATTACAGTACACGATTATAATATTTTATGGTAATATATTTACCATTTGTAGGAATAACTACATCTGCTCATTTTTACATAAATGAAAGTTTGTCAATTTATAGAAAATACTCGTATATAAGCATATTTTTAAAATATACACGTTGTACTTATGCATTTACGGAAATACATATGATAAACATTAGAAATTAAAATCATGATCTAAAAGATGAAAAATGATTTTAGAAAACTGAGTATGTCGCTATTAAAAAAGTATAAAACTGAAGTCTATTTTCTTCTAATAATTTATAGATTATATTACATTGGGTGTGAAAGAGCTTCATATTGTGAGTCTTCAGAACATATACCTAATAGTTATTTACGTAGCAAGCGTAGTAAATTAATCTTTACGAGCGAGCCGGAAAGTTTGGAGACGGGCGACGAAGGAGCGAGACTCCTAATCCAGTGAGTCCAGTAAAGATTATTTGCAAGTGTTCCGCGTACAAAGTTTCATCTTCACAGCGTTTACTTGCGTGGTGGTAGGGCAATGTAATGTCCCCAATTATATGACCTATTAAATAATTCATTTATTTAGATACCATATTGCCTGTTAAGTGTCATTTACACAGAAGGCGGAAATAATAGTTATTTACTTTACAAGTGGGTAAAGTAAAGAATTACCCACGAGGAAAATCTTAACTCATGCACGAGGTCGAAGGCAAGGAGGGGATAATTTTCTCGAGTGGGTCATTCATTGTTGCCCACATGTAAAACATAACGTTTTATCTAACATCTCTTAATAACTGCTTAAATATTTAAAAAATATTAAGTTTCAAACTAAAACATCGTTACTATGATGACTTCCAACAAGCAAAGTAACAATTTACCCACAAGTGGGTATAATTTTGATCAAAGCCACTAGTGGACAATCTTTTACTTTGATTGTTTAAAATAGTTATGATGCTTTTATGAAGAGGTGTTGGAAATTTCTACAAAATTTAAGTCTTTGTTCTGATGATGCCATAAAAGGTGGTGCAACGTTGGCCATTGGACTAACTATAAAAGTATCAATTTTCCAATAAGGGTAATTTTGGTTGAGCCGGTCAGTGGAAGGATTTTTCATATATTTTTTAACTAAAACAGACACACCAGTTTTCTTTTTCAAAAGTTCCATTTTAAGATAGGTTCTTTTCATTGAATAGAAAATACAATATTTTTTGTGCATGAAAGAGGGAAAAACATGAAGCTTTACATCTCTCAATAAAATGTAAATTTTAATTATAAGGCATGTGACCTTGAACAAAAAAATTCTTCTTTTAATATAAGCCTGACTTCCAAAGTTGATAAAAAGTTTCCAATATTGCCACCCCAATAAAATTGCAGAAATCCGACCACTGTGGCCGGTTTGCTACTATTTTCCATGGCCGGCATTGAATTTCGTATACGTTTCTGTGTGTATCTGACTGTATTCGAACCTGGGTGGTCAGATATTGATTAACCTTTGTGAATTACAAACTTTCGCTGTGCTATCAAATTATCTAATTTTTCAAAATTGAAGTAGGGCAATTAAATTCGCATCTACTTTTCCAGAAAATAAAAAATGGTCCACGCATCTGAACGACATCTCTGATTTACAATTTCCTAAGTAAACACTTTCAAGTACAGAATTAACTAACGCTAATGATAAGTAAAGATATAATTATGCAAATTTCGTAAAAACTCAAAATCAGGTATTTATGAGTTACGATTGACAGAAAATGCAAATGGCGCTAACGAAACACCTTGCGAATGAAATAAAAGACTGCCCTACATTTCTAGCTCTTGGCAACTGATAATTTCAAACTATAAAACTGTGTTTAATTGTAGAGCAGATGACAGAAAAATACTCGGACGCATTACGTTTTACAGCTTTACCCTAATTGCCAGTTCAAAGTGCCGCCGTTTGAATTATCTTGTGTTTTTTCTCCGGAAATTGTTATGTTTCGTAATTTTATTTGCTAACTCATTTACTAAATGTTATTCGGTTATGTGCATTGGCTAGGAATTTTTCAGCGCTTGGAAACAGCCTGAAAAATTGAAAATTAATAGAAGATTGGTTCTAACATTTTGTACTTACAAAACATTTAAATTGATTTTATATAGGCTGTACCATAACTTGAGGTATATATTAGTATAGCTCATAGAACTTGATGTACTGATCACGAAACAAAAGATTCATGATCAGTATGTCATGTCATGTAGTAGGTATCTACCTTTTAACTTTTATCCCTAAGTTATGAAACAACCTGTATAATTATCTTAACTACACTACCAGAATTTCTCTTAAGAGTATCATTTACCTAAATGACTAGTGAATGGTTAATGGTCATTCAATAGTTTTGAATTATCTTTTTTTAATAAACACATTTTATTTCACAAAGCATAGTCTTCGATAAATCAGACATGAAAGAATGAAATGTACATCGCGAACTTTTGATTATTACATTTGTTTGTTGTTAAATAAATCACAAACTTGTGTGAAGCATATTTTGGTCATTTAGGTAAACGACTCTCTTAAGGCTCGGGTATAGCTACTATAAAAGTGTCGTTCGTACTTTACTAATAACTTAATTCAGGTGCACTTTAGAGAAAAAATTTATTTACAAAAAATGTCTATAATTTTATGCTTAACATCGGATTGATTCAAAAATTTCAAAATTCTCAAAAAAACAAATTTCAAAATTTGATATTTTTTTAAATTAGAAATTGGGAATAGTTTTTGAAAAAATATTGACAATCCGATGTTAACATACTAATGTAGATTATGTGTAATTTTTTTGAAAAAGATATTTCAATCATAGCATGAGTTATTAGTAAAGTACGATTTTTGATGTTTTTCTAGACTTTCCATTATTCAAAACAAGTGCGAAAAGTCAGAAAAGACAATACATATAAGTATACTGTAACCAAAATTTGGTTCATAAAGCACTCGAAATGCACGAGTAATTAATTTAACAAGGAACTACCTACTAAAGCTAACTATACTAGCACCTTAAAGCCGAATGACCAAAAATTGCAAAAGCATATTCTTCAATTCTTGTCCAAAGTATCACACCACCAAAAATCTCATCATCGCTGGTGATGTGATTTCATTTATGAGAAAACATCTCGCCGTCCAAATTGGATTGTTTTTCAGCATTCTTGCGCTTAATTGTTGCGAGTTCCTTGTGTTTTTTCGTTGCTATGGCTGGAACAGTACATCAACAGCAACAGCAACGTAGGTGGATGGTGGATTTTTATCCGCTCTTGTCCTTTAAACGAACCAGACAACCTCCAAGATCGAAGATCGAAGTAGCTGTTGCATCGCTATTTGAATAATATGCTGTTAAGCCGTGTCGTACAATGCGCTTGCGCGAAGGAATGTATTTTGTGCGTAGGTATGCAACAATGTGACTTAACACGTGTAAAAAATTCTGTTGAGGTGCCTTTTTGCTTGTTTTAGGACGTGTGTCTTTTGTTTTGCTGATTACAAGATTCTTGTTGATAGTTTTTATTGGAGGCTTTTTTGAACGGCATTTTCTTTTATCTTTTCTTAATATCTGACATGGTAAAAGAATGTTTAACATTATACAGGAATTAACCATATTACACTATAAATAAAACTTATACTTTACTGAATGAGTTGAGTACGGCTGTTTGAGTAACGAACTTTTAGTTGACCGGGCGGTAAGGAAGAGAGTCACAATTCGCAAACTTATTTCTCGCCAAAACACAGGTGAGTCAAAAGAAAAACCGAGCTGTTGACGGCTTCTATATGCACTATTTCAAGATAGCGAAGTAGTTTCTTCGAAAATATATCATGATAATCTTTGTTCGCTCGATTAACATTAAATTCATTAGCTCGGCCATCTCTTATTTCGCGTACTGTCAAGTAAAATCATTTTTCTTAACGTATTGTATGGGTAACTATTTTTTCGCATTTTGGTAAGATTTAAAAAAAATAAACTAGACATACTTAGTTAGGTCAAATTTTATTTTGAAAATACTTTACCAAACGATTTTGTGTTTAGTATTTAGTAACATAAGTAGTCCATTACAAAATGCGAAAAAAATTAATAATCTCTTGGTACTTATTTTTGGACAGACAAAATGTTTGGCACATACCAACAAATTTTTATCTACAGTTGTAAAAAATTCCATTTAGTTATTAATTCTAAGAACAGAGAACCCAATGATAGACGAAATGGGGACACACTATTTATGACGTAAAATATGCTAATGAATCTTCTGCGAATTTTATTATGTACTACTTCGCATAAAGATATATTACTTGCAAATATTTTTTATTACGACCAATTGCGATTATAATCATGTTCCTATTTCGAGGTTACTATATTACTAAGTTTTTAATTTATAAATCTATAAAATCACATCAATATTTGTAGACATGTACAAAAATGTTCATTATGATTATAGATTTCATTGCGATTTTGTTTAATATACAGTTTTATAAATCTGTAGCAACTACAGATTTTCACAGAATTGCCAGCATTAGTTAAAAAATTTAATATTATCATATTAATGATTTATAACCACCACAAATTTCTAAATTATTATTATGTAATAAAATTACGATTTTGGGAGTTAATCTTGTTTTTGGCATTTATAGTAAAGCAGAAAGCAAGTGAAGAACACTATTATTAATTAATATTGAAAGAAAACTGTAAATTCTTGACATTTCAAGGTTATAGGTAAGGATGAGAAAATATCGATATATCGATATGAACATCAGTCAATATTAAATATCGAGTTATCGATACATCGATATCAAAAGAAAAGTGATAGCAACTGATGTTCATATCTATATTTATCGATAAAGCGATTTTTTTCTCATCCCTAGTTATAAGATGGTGAGCATAGTTCAGTAACAAACACATCGAAGTGGCAAAAATAAAATCAGAACGATGTGGCACAGTAAATCATTTATAATCACTCTGTAAATTAACTGTGTGTGCGGTTACCAGCCGTCAACTCACGGATACTGATGGTTATTAGTGGAGAGTACACCACAGGGGATATTTTTGTGCATTGAAACTAGAATGTGTAACTTTTCCTTATAAATTTCCAATATATCTCTGTTTCTTGCACAAGAATCGTGATGATTATGTTTTGCAATGCATATGGAAGTAGTGTTCATACATATGCACATACGCCACGATTCGATCCTCCACGTGTGGATCTCACACGAAGTTATAGCGGCTTCGCTTTGACAGAAATCCGATTAAATTAAAAAATGTAACGGTGTCAAGTACAGAGTAGGTACTGAGTTTTGAATCCGATTGTTAATCTCGATACACTGAAGACTGAAGGCCACTCAATGGGGAAAGTATTTTTTATGAGTAGGGAATTGTGCTGTTATTGTAGGTAAATAAATGCCAAAAATAATTACGATGTTTTTCATTCTTAATATTTGAGCATCATTTTAAAGAATCATTTCATTACCATTCGCAGTCTATTTAATATAGTAAGTATATTAAGTATCACGGGCGGTATATGCAGTTTACCGGTTGAGAATAATGTTTGAAGACCGAAACGTAGTCGAAACCGGTACAAAATGCACATAACGTCCGTGATACAATAAATACAATAAAAATAAATTTGAAAATAATGTTTATTTTGGATATTCTAGGATTAGTTTGCATTCTGATGCTGTTGTCTTGATTTCTGTTGTTGTTTAGTGCTTACCGCCTTCTTCATGAGTTCTTACCGCCTGGCGTGGTGCTTAATAATTTCTTTGAATGGCCCTTCCATGTTGGTTATAAATTATAACTTATTGTAAATCTATGATCTCTAGGTATGTTATTATTATTTATATAATTTACTTTTGTGCAAGGTTATATTATGTGTTATAATAAAAGGATGTGTTTGTAGGCACTGAAGAAGATGTAATAAACATCGAAACGTTTGCAATGTGAGACTGGTTGTTATACTTATTTCAAATTATCCAACTTCCGATTATCAATCCTTCAATACTTATTATGTATATCAAGTACCAGAAGAAGTAAAATAAGTCACTTAGTACACAAAAACACTTATTTAAAATAGCGCCCTTTTTGAAATACCCCGAATGCAAAATTTATATTTACATTTTCTTGAAGGCAATACTTGAATAACACAAAAAAGTCATTTCTGGCAAGTGGTAAAATCAGGCACGATTTTATATTATGGCTATCTAGCTACAACATCTCAGCTCTGTTCATAAGTAGGTAATTATTAATTATCACAATTAAACCCTTATTTTACAAAAACCTACTCAGGAAAATGTCACATGATATTCAGAAATGATGAATAAAGAACAATTATTAATAGTTGTTTTCCTTATTGCGAATACCAAACTCCAAATAAGAAAACATTTTCCACGAACAACACTGACGTTTAATTATGCAATTTATATTTATTAATGCCATTCAAATGTATAAAAGGCAATAAAATATCCTATAAACCTTAAAATTATTTTTTTTTTAACTACATTGTCCTTGCATTGTTTGAAAACCAAAAAATATCGATTCATAATACATATGCAGCCTTTTAAATGGATAATAAATTAATACAAGATCATTTAAGAACAATTATTAATTAAATATTACGCCTTATTACTGATCAAGATATATTCATTTTTAATGACACTGGTTCATTAATTATTTAAACGGCGAGTTGACACATGAATTTTAATTGTTCCAGAGGATCTCAAACTAAATCTGATGTGATCAGCACATATTAACCAGTAAGTACTTTTCACTTTAGAAGAATAACACTGCATATACTGCGTTTTTATGATGTAAATATGTGCAGAAACTGTCTATGATACAAGTAATACCATCAGCTCATTTTTTCAAATTTTGTACTTATGAGGTCAGAATAGGCACTGAAAAATTTGTGTACTAAAATATTAGTTTAGTATCCCTCCTAGAAGGAGCATATGGGACAGGAATTACACCGGTTTCATTGACAATTAACACTTGCATGTAAGATGCTATTTTCGACACTTTTGATACACAACTATACTATTCCGATATTTAAATATTCATTTTTTCGGAAACATAATTTTATGATACGAACTTCAATACAGGGTGATTCATAACTTCGTGCAAATTTTTTAACTGATCATAAAGCAAAATATATATTTCTAAAAAATTCGTAAAATACATGCAGTTTTCATAAGGAATAGGTACCTGTATTTTTGATACCACTGGAATAAAATTAAATTTTAATAAATTGTGTAATAGAAAGATGAATTGTACAGTTAAAAATTAAACAAATTTATAAAATTTCATACAGAAACAGTGGCCCAAAACTGTTTGTTAAAAAACGTGGATAATTAAAATTGCGTCTTTTGAAAAAAAATTGTCGGTTTCGTGATCAAGTTGAGTAGGTGTTATATGCCATTAAAATATATGCATGAAGTTGTGAAACATCCTGTATAGTCAATAGTATTTTGAACTTTGCCACCATTAAAGTTGCTAAAAATACTTTAAATTTGTATACAACTGTGCTTCTATTTTACGTAAAAATTACGCAAAGTTTAAAATTGCTTCTACATATAAAACATATGAATATCTCGTCAATAAAATGAAAGTACTATATTTATTTCTCGGTAAATTTTCCCCATGAACATAAATTTGAAAATTTCTTCCATTTGTTTATCATCTTTTCTGTGTAACCGTTTTAACGGTGAGTTTCTATTTATGCGCTACATTATTACACTAGTTTATGTGTGTGAAATGATGCTAGCACAATAAATAATAAATTCTCCTTTAATGGTTTGCAACAAATCCTAATTTATAGAGTCTTAGCTTAGCTGAACTTCTCTGATATACGAGAAGTTTATAAAGTGAATTAGTTATGGGTTTGGAACGTTTCAACGCGGTTTAGTTTACGAGGTACTGAAAATGACACTAATCATATTTGCGTGGAGTCAAATTATACTGTACGAGTATTTCACTAAGCCTTTCGAAAACTTAAATTGTTATTGTTTGCTCGATTGTTTGTAAAGTAATCGGAAATAGGTACTAGGAGTAGAAAATAGATATTCACATTATAAGTGCGGTAGGTTTTATATTAAAGTACGATGCGAAGCGGAGTGCTTTAATATCCTAGCGATGTACTAATACCTAACGCACACATTATGTATTATATTTTTTGGCCGGCATACCTATTTAATTAAAAAATCGTGTTTTCTATGAGGTTAAATGAGATGCATTTGACATTTGCACTAAAATTTAAAAATTTCGTTATGTCAAGAGCTTTGAAACAACTGCTAAGAGATGTCGCGAGTAAATGTCACATTTAAAATTAATCTATTTTATTTATTTCAGACTGTATTGAACAATAAATTGTGTAAACTAGTGTAAGTATTTGTAGGCTCTCTCTTTTTAAAGTGACTTATTTTAATGGTCTATTAAATCATAATAAAATTCGATGCTCTTTACCGAACAATATGCGGTAACGTCATGGCATGTGTAAAATTGCAACTATCAACTACCATAGATGTCAACGATGTGTGATTGTTATATTTACACTTCAGGAGTCCAAAAAATATTTTTTGGTAAATCTTAACTATTCATGGTATTTTTCAAAATATTATATTTTTGATAATTAAGTACATTCTGACACATTGATATTATTAATATGTCATCTCAAAAGATAGAAAGAAAAAGAAGCATTTTATTATATTCGAGCACAGAAAAGAGCAAGCTTGCTTTTTTCTGTGATTCGAGTACCTATGGTTAGTTTGAGTTAAAATGTGGTTAGTACTGTTGCTGAAAATGCGTCCCTTTAAAAACATGCATAGCTCTCTATTTGGCACTAACGAAATTGTTTCGACTTTTTTAAATGTATGTTGAAATAAGAAAACAGTTTAAGGTGCACGAGGTGCACCAACCAAGACATTGAAGTTTAAATTATAGGTTAAAACTTATAACCAAATAAGCAGTCAAGACAACTGATTATAATAGAAAAGCGCTTGATTGAAACCTAAATAAACGGGTACCTCTATCTCAAGGCACATTTACGAAATTCGGCGAGTATAATGATCATCCACCTTAATTTGTTTTTAATGCGTTGAAACTAGGATAAACTTCACCTTTCTATGAGAAATTTCACACTAGGTAAATTTTCTTTTCATTAAACTTTAATTAACATTTTGTTTTTACAAATTAATTTTCTCTCCATTTCTGTGACAAAATAACGAGCAAAAAATTGCTATCGCGATCACGACAGCTCTGGACAAAAACAAAAGAATCTCAGTTGACGCGTAAAATTATAAACAACTGAAGAACAGACGACATGTAACAAATGACAATAAAAAACAACCGCACGTTTGACGAGTTGGCTTCTGTTTGAAACAGTTGAAATTGAAACGGATGAGTGATTCTCTTCTTACCACAAGGTATTTTATTCACAGGAAAAACAAAAAATAGTACTCATTAATTACTAACGAATATAAAACTGAATTAAAACGGAATTTGGTTACTGACTGACATAAAAATTGCTACTTACAATGAAAAAACAAATTGACAAAGAGTAAGTCATAAATTGAAACACAATTTCAGAATTCATATTAATCCTCGTATTAATCACTTTGCTATTAATTGTATAATTCCTTGCAATTGCAAATCAATTAAACAAAAATAAAAAAACTTACTTGGAGAACATAATAATATTAATTATGTTATAACGTTTTAAGTTCGTAACAGTAAATAATGCTTGCATTATTTCCAAAAAGACAGAGTGCATGCATTATTATTTTGATACTCCAAATTTATAATAGATTTAGTCTTCCATAATCCATACTACGTCGATTTTTGTTAATAAACTCCAAAATGCTAGAAATTAAATGTGATTTTTTTAAATATTGATAGTTTTTAGATTTATATTAGTTAGTTACAAAAGACAGATCTGTTCTGTAAGTTTAGTTTAGTAGTGAGCGCATAATCTTCAGCACCAACTTCTTTTTTGTTCATAAGCATGAAAAAATATCATTCTTTAAATATAAATATTTACTCGTAATTCCAAAAAGCATTATGTAAATTTAGATATTATACCAATAATAATTGTTAAACAAATAATAAACTCACCATAGTTGTGTCAACCCTATCATCAAGAAATCCAAGTAATAAGTAAATCACGAAGTAAATAAAACAAAAAATCACTGCATTTCAATAAAACAAAAGTTTATCACATCCACAAACATCATTTAGCATTCTCTCTAAACAATAAATAATATCACAAACTTATCACTGGAAACAAACAACAAACACCCGGTATCTAAAACTAGAGGTTATGTTTGCATCAGGTGTCAATTCCCCCCGTCGGTAATTTGCAGTCTGCATTACCGGCCGACGGACGCTCAGTCGGTAAGCCGCATTGTGTACGGATATGTCAATTAGCTTCTGTCCTTTTACACGAGGAGAACGTATTTAAATGTCAATCATTTTAATGCGTGTATCGTGTATGAGAACGCGTTATGGGGCCCACCTCAAATGGAGAAGTATATTGAATTGCTGTTTCGCGGATTTTTTTTTTTAGTTGGCGGTATTCAAGGATTGTTGAATTGAAATGAAAGGCACTGTAGTTTTCTTTGTGTGGTTAAATTTATTTGTAATTCGAAATTATAAACTTATTTGAGGCTTGTATTAATGCCATAATTTTTTTCGTTCCATAGTATTGTGCACAAAGGATTTTAAAATTAATATAACAATCTGTAATTTATTTTATTATAATTGGGTGGCTCTGAATCTAGCTCGGACAAAGTAAATATAGTATAGGATGTAGTATCAAGGGCGGTATGTGCAGTTTACCGGTTAAGGATAATGTTTGGAGACCGAGACGTAGTCGAGGTTTCCGCAATATTATCCGAAACCGATACAAAATGCGCACATATCGTCCGTGATGCTTTTAATATTTTTTACCCGATTGATACAATAAAAATAAAATTGAAAATAATGTTTATTTTTGGTTATGTATGTTTAGTTTGCATTTTGAAGCTGTTTCTGTTGGTTTATGTTGTGCTTACCGCCTTCTTCATGAGTTCTTACCGTCTTCTAATTTGTAAACAAAACCTACTACCTTGGAAACAGAGCCAGTAAACGCTAAAAATGACCGATCGCGCAAAAAATAAAATGTTATATTATAATTGTCCTGAAATATGCTTTGACTAAAAATGTAAAAATTCGGTATTCATTTTTGAGATCCTAGAAATTTTAATTTTTTTTAATTGAACAGAAAGGTTCAAATTACAATATAAAAGAATAAAATTTGTTCTTGAACAGAATATATTGTCAATAACTGTTATTAACAGTACTTCTGAAAAACTATATCTCAAGTAATATTTAAAAAAAAAATTCTGTACCTACTAACTCGTAACTCGAATTTTAATTTTTCGATTTTTTCGACAGGATATTTTGAATATTTGTCACAAAGTTGAACCGTTTAATTTATGACTAATGAAATGAAGTACCTACTTGAAAAAATATACCGGTATTATTTTCTTAATTACAATCTTTCTATTCTATTGTTTCGAACAAAATATATTGCTACCGTTATTTGTAAAAGGCTACTGCATGATGGTATATTTATTTTTAATTACAACCCACCATTTTCTAAACAAATATTAAATTAAATTCATAAGAGCGTGTATAAAATTGTTCAAACACTTCCTAAATTTGTTCTACTTAATGCTCAGACACTTATAAAGTGTAGGGGCAAGTTAAATATTAAGTTCAAGTGTTTAAGTAAACTATGACTAAACAGTTAAACATTAAAACTAAATAGTCAACATAATTTAGTTGAAGATCAAAGAAATAACATGAACATAATTATACAGAGTTGATATCAATTTAAAGTTGATTTCTAAACAAATAGATCAAGATGTCTGCGAAATGCTACAAATTTAAAATATTTCAGTTTTCTTGTTTCATCTTGCATTCATGTCTCCAGATTTTTCTTTTCTTGTCATCACCATAATCTAGTAACAATTAAGTTTATGTCTGTACCATGTCTATTTTAATTCATTCATAACTTTCAAGATATAGTTCTGCTCAAGACAATGATTGTATTGTAGCTTTTTGTGGTGTAATTTAACAAGCGTTCAATCCAGTAGAAAATAAAAATCTCTTGAACAAGTCCATAACTCATTCAAATTTCCCGCACAAGGCTAATGCAATTTAACCAGCTCCATTCTTGTAAGACTCGAAGTCTCCAAGTTGTCTGAAACGGTACTGTGACTAAAAACGTCATTTAACAGAGCCGGATTAAGCGAAAAAAAGAAGGTTGTCAATTAAAATAATCTAATAAACCAACTTCGCAACTTCATTTTATCTTCTTATTCATAAAATTAAATTGAAAACACTAGTTCATATTTTATTTTTTTAAAGTAGATAAAAATAAGAATCATCCTAGTAAGTATATACGGAAAGAATTTTTTTTAAATCCGATGTGGCCAGCACATGACCTCTCGCTGCTCATTCTACTAATCTGATTTATTTGTTTCATGTTCATGTTATGTAAACAATAATGTAAACCAAGATGCAGAAGATGTCAACTGTCACTGTCATAATAATTCAAATTTTGCGTAGAAACAAATTTCATATGATCATGGAAACAAGATTCTGGAATATTAATTGTATTTTATTTCATTGTTATATTTATAGAAAACTATATCAGCTTCAAAAGTATCTACTACTTCCGTTTTACGGATTTCTACCAAAACCGATTTTAAGATCCTTATTAAAATCTTTAATCATAAATATGAAATTTGGTTATTAAAGGTTTGGTACATTTTAAGTTATCGTGGATGAAAAATTATCATATTCGTTCACACAACCATACGTCCATACGCGCACACACAGACATCATTGTGAAAAAAGTAAATTCGTATTCTAGAGACCCTGAAACGTGCTATCCACACAAAACTTCATACTCGAAAATTTTATCCCATTTCAATACCTCTCTTATAGAATATGAGGCGAGAGGTAAAAAATAAAATTATTTCTGTTCCACGATCAGAACATCATCATAAATACTCTTTATTTTTTTCCCGCAGAATAAAAGCACCGCACTAGTAATAAATTCCAGTTACTGAAATTCAACAATTTGGTCATTGCTGGTAAATCCACTACTGGTCCCCCCATACATCATGGAGTCATAGCAACCACCCAGAGCAACTGTTTTTGTTTTATCTGGCGGGGGTTTTTGTAAGGCCGACATCAGCGGCTTACAGCAAACCACTTGAGATGAATAACGCGTAAGACTTGCCGTATAAGGCTTGAACAAACAATTAAATTCAGCGATCACGAATCGGACTGAAGACAATGGTTGCCCCACACCTGCAGTAGCCGAGAAAGTCGAACGATGAGGATGATTTACACAGGATCAGGAATTTCAGATATTTTTATTAGCTTGTTTGAAGTTCTCGCAATTTTTACTATCTACTTATTATACAACAATTCTGTTTCTAGGTGGAGCTTAGAGGAAAAATTCTACCGGTTTCATTGACTTAATTAACTTGCGTTAGATAAGTTACACAAGTCAGGAATTTAAGACATTTTTATAAAGTACTAGTATTATAGGTATGTTACTTTAATTTTTAACATATTAAAAGCAGTATTTAACCAAAATTCTACCGGTTTCATTGACAAAATTTACACTGCGCTAGTTGAGGAAATCATTGAAGATGAGTTACACACAAGATAATTTAGGCTATTTTTAATAAAATCTCATGATATTTCTTTTTTATAATTGTATATGCTTTTAAAAGTTGTGTTCCTAGGTGGAGAAGAAATTCAACCGGTTTCACTGACTAAACTAACTTGGGTTAAATGAGTACTAGTGAATTCCGAACCACTGAACACTTTTATGTAGGTAGTATCCAATTTGGTTTCAATCTTGAAACGGATAAAAATATTTTTTATATAACATAGTAATTCAGGAACAAAATTAATCCTATAACTGCGAGAGCAAAATTCAAATAAAAATAGTAATTTTCCAAGCAAAACAATATTATCGAGGATAATATAACAAGTACTGATTTATCATCGGTGTTAGCATGAGTTGGTCGATGAAAATTGACCAAGTGCGCAGCAAGAGTTCAATTTTCTGTTATCAACCTATGATTAATCATAGTCCGAGTTATATTTGGGGAAAATATAATGAATGAATCCAAAATGTTTGGTTATGTTTTTTCAATACTTAGCTGTCAAAAACGTTTTAAATTCTGTTTACCTTTTCTGAACTTCGTCTTCACTGCCCTACCAACTACAACCAGGTTCATTAATTTTATAAGCCATATTTTTGACAAACAGCAATATTTGATTAAGAAACTGACAATAGGAAATTAATAAACAAAAACAGTTGACATGTACCAGCGGTAATAAAAATATTTTCGATTTGGTAGCACCCTATTCAGCCAATCAAATTAGTGAAATATGTACCACGTGATACATGAATTACCTACCTATACAGGTTGGTGGAGGTGAAATGCGAACATAGGGAACATATACATGACAATCGAACTTTCATACCAGGTATCTTGATATATTTTGTAGTAGTGTCACAAAACGAAGTAATGTGAATAACAGAAATAATAATAAAATCTAAAAGTGCATGTAAACTTGAATTCGGAGTTAATTTAAAATCATGAACGTCGCCTTGATACAGGACTATATCTAACGATAAGATTAGAAATGTCAATTTTATAAATTGTTTACCTGTTTCCATAATTATTTAGATTGACCTGCTTCCCACCAGAAATGAAAAACGTGAAAATGAACTTACCTAGAAAAGAAAATTTGTATTAGTATAATCCATACACAAATAAGTAGTACCTACCTAATTAATTAAATTTAAGCGCTTATAATTATTAGGTATTATTCTTATTTAATAATTTTAAATAATACTATTTTGTTATTATGAAAACATGCAAAATTATAAATACCTCATGAAATATCATTTATGATTTTATTTGAAAATGAATTTTAGAGAATCTACTAATCTATTATGCTCCTTTAAACATTAATTTTAATAAAAAGTGAGCTAGGTACAAATATAATTATTCAACTTGGCCACATAATGTTTAAGTATTCCACAGATTATAACAAATATATGAGCACATTACACTAATAAAGTGCAGAGAAACAACGCCTTAATAAATCCCTAATAAATCCACTTGAAAAATATGCAATTATACACGACCTGTTTGTGAAATACTGTCGGATGTATTAATAACAACGTAAGTTATTGCAGTTGTTAACAATCTGCACAGAGCTGAAGGCAAGCATTAAACACAGTAGTGACCTATACACTTAATCACAGTATTTAGACATGCTCTATTAAAATCATGTGTTTAATTTTGCGGTAGGTAAACCGCGGATAACAAAACTAAACTAATAAATTAACAAATTAATGTTTATTAATAAATGATAAACGAACTGCAACTTTTAAAATTGAATGTCAAAGATAATATCCCGTGACCCTGACTGACAAAAATCGATAAAAATTATTTATTACGACTTGAGATTAGGATCGGAGTATGGTAATTTTAATCTGGATTAGGTGAGATTATGAACAATATATTTGAGATTTACTATTATAGGAAATGTCCCAAACAATTTATTACTAATTCAAGAACGTTGTTTGTAAATAATAATAAGTCTGAAGTTTAAACACTTAATATACGATTATTATTGTTATTTAAGCGGCAAAGATTGTATCAAATTTTGATATACTATCCAGATTACCATAACCTCATTATTATATAATAATTTTGAATAAACCTTCAAATAAATTATAGGATTACTTGAGATTTATTATTTTGTAATTGTTGAAATAATTGAATTTAAATTCTTCAATGTTATACATATTTGATATTTGAATAATACAACCAAGGAGTGCTGATATTATCTATGGGTAGGTACATATTTTTGAAGTATAATTTTTTTTTCAAATTCTAAAACAATTAAATAAGCGTAATAGTTATTTACATTATAAGTGCGGTATAGGTTTTATTTAACAACGCGAGATTCGATATTAAAGTACGATGCAAAGAGGAGTTCTTTAATAAAACCGAGCGATGTATCTACAAATACAAAACGCACTCAATTTTTTTTTTGCCAACATACCTATTTATTTAAAATATCTAGTTCCTATAATGTTAGCACTTTTAACTATTTACGCCCTTTTATACACACACACCCACACACAACATACACCAACAATTTGTCAAAGTATTAATAATTAAAAAGGCCACCTTCAATTACCATTTTTCTAATTTACCACTTTATACTCTCAAAGCAAAATATACAATGACAGTAAATCTACAACATCTCCGGATATAAACACGTAATACGTAACAACAATAATAATTATACTGAAGTCATTACATCAGCAAGAATTCCAATGATGAAACATTAAGCTAAATTCAGACCTACCCAATTATAAGTATAAGTGTCTAATTTAACCAACCAGCGCTCAATGTTTGCACTTATAATTGAAACTGGAACTTGTGGAAGCGCTGGTTGGTTAACTTAACACTTAAACTTATAATTGGGTAGGTCTGCATCTAGCCTCTTAAGAGGCTCGTCTACCTTTTTGTCGAATTCCTACAACACTCTCGATATTACTTTTTTTTCTAATTTCACTCTCCTCCCATTACTACGGCATTTTGAAGTTGAAAAATACTGTAAACATGGCTCCAGATTCCCATAATAACTTCTGTATTTTTTAAAGAAATTAAGTAAAACTAAAATTATTCAAAAAAGGAAGCTTAGCTGCATGCTTCTTGTTTTTTAAATTTTTCTTGCCATTTATATAGTGATCGAAAAAAATAATATCAAATAATGACAAAAAACCGCAAAAAACGTCATTTTAAAATATTTTTTACTTCAAATTCCTAGGCCAAAGACAAAAAATAAAAATATAGAAGCATTAAGACATCCTTTGTTAATACACTCATATGTAAAAGCATCATATATTTCAATTATAATTAAAGTAAACGTGGGAGGCGTACACCTCTGTAACGCTGTAAAATTTTACGGTAGACGAACACCTTAAGCTAGATTCAGACCTACTTAATTATAAGTGTAAGTGTCTAATTTAACCAACCAGCGCTCAACGTTCGCACTTTTATAATTGGAACTGGAACATTGGAAGCGCTGGTTGGTTAACTTAGCACATACTTATAATTGGATAGGTCTAAATGTAGAATTACGCCGACAATAAGGTTACGTGAGACGAATTTTTTTTGCACTAAAATTGCATTCTGTCAATTAGCTTTGGCGCCAGCAAATGTGAAATTTAAAATTAATCTGCTTTATTTATTTAAAACTCTATTGTACAATAAATTGTGTAAACTATCGTTTATGTAGACTTTCCTTTTTGTTACAAACTAACTTTTTTACCTTCCGCTTACCTGTAAAGGAAGGTATTGGAATCATGCAAAAAATCGGGTGGTGAATTTTTAGTGGATGAGCACGAATTAGGGTCCTTACAACTCATTTTTGATAGTTTCACGATGATGTCTGTGTGTATGTGTGTGTGTGTGTGTGTGTGTGTGGTCAAGGGTTGTTAGTCGCATAACTCAAATACGAATTACCCGAAAATTTTGATATTTGGTATTTAACATTTGTATATAAATTGGAAGAGCTCCCTAGATTTTGGTACAAATATCTTCATCGGAAGTGATATTTTTTGAAGATTGAAAAGGTTAATTGTCAAAATTGTATATAAATTTGGAAAAATATAGTATTTATTTGTAATGAGAATAAGAGGAAAAGTTATTTGCAACTTACGTTATAAAAAAATTGTCTTTATCTGGTAGCATTAAAGAACTGCAGTAAAATTTAAAAAATAAATTTATCAAATAAAACGTTGATATCTTGTAATCCATGATCGGTTGATTTTTGTTTCTGCGTAAAAAATATTGACAGGTGAGACGGGTGACAAGTTGGCATACTAGCGCTATATAAGTCCTAAGTAAGATATTAAATGTAGTAATTGAACGGAGGATGGCTTCAATACAGCAGAGTTTTCCTGTGAATGAATCTTTTTATTCAGGTGATGCAAATTTCTGTGTTTGAATATTTGAGATTTTTATTTGTATATTTTAAATGGGCACCGGATTGCACGTATACATTTCTGTTTAAAATCTAGATATGGCGGAAGGTTGTGTGATGGCCACGTCAGATTTTTTAAAAATAACAATAAGCTTAAAAATGTTTTTTTATCGAACCGACATGTAGTAAAATTATAACTTTTCAAATCGCAACTACCATCTCCCGTGTGGTGTACTCTCCATTACTAAGCATAAGTATACTCGTGAGTTTACGGCTGGTAAACCGCACAATGTACTATGTGAATCTGCCACGCCCAATTTTGGTAGAAGAAATAATTAATTTTAGAATAGCTACAATACATCAATAATTAATAAAAACTAATAACAGTCAAAGATTTCACGATAATATTCAAATATGGAGCACAAAAAATTGTTAGGTTACTGTGTTATTTGTTTGACATTTGCAAGATCAATGTTACATTTGAATACAAAAATAACAACATACAAATATAGAGTTACAGATACTATCAATTTCTGCCATTTAAGGTTCTTGCCAAAATTCCAAAACAATTAAATGGGCGCGGGAGTATAATAGTTACTAAAGAAATGCAAATTACGTAACGAATACCAATACCATGCTTTTGCGTGTTGCGAATTATTCAGCACCGGTCAATCCATTTTGATTGCACGTCAAAATAATTTGTTATTTGTCATGTATTTGCGATTTAAATTAAACATGTGCATGTTATTTTTTTATGCCTGCCGCGTGTGACGTCATATATTAATGGCCTGTCGGTCATCGCTAAATTGTTTACCCTTCAAAATTGAAATAAAAAATTGGAAGTATTTTTATGACTACATGAGTTGCAGTTTTTAGCAATATTGCCATGTAGAGAATTTATCTTTTAAATATTATTATCATAAATCAATGAGATTTTGTGAAGGTACTACAAGAACGAAATAAAAAATATGTTACAAAATAATTGTATATTGTAACCTTAACCTAAAGAAGCATAAATTATTTTTTTAGCTTACTGGAAATATAAATTAATGTTTGTCATTTTATTCGACAATATTTTACTACTAAACATAACGTTCATCGAATTTTTGTAAAAAAATATAAATCGAAACACAATTTATTATGGATGTTGGAAGGTCGAAATAATGGGTACACCAGTCAAAAAAGTTGTATATTTTTTAAATTTATTCATGAAGTCCGCGTTTTGGCTACGTTTCTAGTCTTCCTCAGGAAAAATGAAAAGTTAAAAAATCGAGTAAAAATGGTTCAGGCCATTCCTTGTCAAATGGTCGCCCAGAATTTGATTATGTTACGCCCTGGACCATATTTGACTCGATTTTGTAACTTTTCATTTGTCCTGAGGAAGGCTGAAACATAGCTGAAACGTCTACTTCATGAATAAATAATAAAAGCTACAACTTTTTTGACTGGTGTACCCATTATTTTGACCAGTCAAGATTCAATATATAATATAATTTATTTTATGTAAAAAATTATTCTGGCAAATTTTGGTTCAAAAAATTAAAAATTCTAAAAATACGGATCTATATGTCTTATGCTATGAGACCCAATGCCGCCACAATGCCCGAATTTGGTACCTACATTTTAATAACTGAAATTAACAAAATCAAAATTATTTCTAAATCTCTGTAATGTAATAATGTCATACCTACATTTTAGGAAGGAGATTCGTAAAATCATAAAAATGCTATCATGTCTGTCAATTACAAAAATTATCAATCCAAAATATCAACATCCAAACAATTTCAAATCTACTCTAGGTACTATAATTATAATAAATATGTTCTTAACAGTAATCTACAACTACAACAGAACTGCAATCGTGAATTATCAATTAACAATAACACAAATATCGAACACGTCCTAGTGTCTATCTAATGCTGACAAAATTAAAATTACAATTATTCAAATGTCGAATCATGGGATGGATACAGTTACGTCCTACATTGACGGTAACAAAAACCAACTAAAATCGCATTAAAATTGATGGGTCCAAGCAGGCCGAGTGCGTGAACGCATGTACGCTAGAACGTGACGTACAGAACATCTTACCATAAGCGGACGCAGGATTAAATCCAAAGGGGGCATAGAAAATTTAAAACAATAACAAAGAAAAAATAATTTTTTACTAGCAAAACTATTTAATCTTTGCAAGCATGATTAATTAAAAGCACAGAATCGTAGCAACAGATAGGTAAGTATTATGCATTTTTTTAAATAGCCGAGTGAGCTCTGACAACAACTCAGGTTCGAATCCAGTTAGGTACACATTTCAGATGAACTGCACAAAAATATCCATCGAGCATTTTGACATTTGGAAATTTGTTGCTGATTTCACAGTGAGTCCTCAATATAATTTTTGACATTTGGTGAATAATAACAGTAAGTAATTAGGTAATAAGAATATAACACTTTTAGCTTTTGTCAATATATGAACTAATTATTGATTTAATTAACACAAAGAGTTGATGAATTTTAATTCTCAGCTGTCAAAAATAATTTTCAGAAACCTTCAAAGGCTTCAAAGTACGAAGTGAACAGTAATATACAAATTTTCGTATGACATTTTGTTATACCGGTGTGAGACCCCTTTGACAGTTTTTCATCGAGCAAAATGCTACATCGGGCACCGTGCTTCATGCCAGGCACTAGGTAACAAATACATCAATAGAAAATATAAATTAAACTTCAGAAGGGGTTAGTGTCCCCATACATCCTCTTTGTGCACGCCAATGGATGTCAGTGCGTGTAAGTGTGCTGGCGAAGTGCAGGAATGAAACGAAGCAGAATAGATAAAGTGCGTGACCTAAATACGCGGATTTCGGTTAATGAGAATTTGGATAATGCTATAATGTAACGTTGCGCAACTTGATATTGAGTTGGGTAATTTGACGATCATAAATGAGCGTCAAATTTTATGCTAGCAGATTTGATTTTAATGGATTAAATTGCTCAGTTTTTGTCTTTGAAATACATTTTACAGGGTCACAGAAAAAATACATTTTAGTCCATTTAAAGTCTCATTCACATAAACATTTAGTTCTAAGGTTTAAATTTATGTTTAAGATAGTTTGAATACATCTAACTAAATTTGAGCATTCACAGTGCTTGAAAGTGGAAAGTGGAAACACTTTCTTCAGAGGACATAATTCCACTCGAAAAATAGACTATTTTTCTGGAACAAATCCTGACTGCATGGTACAACATAGTATTAATTTTTTAAATATTATGTGCATAAGAGATGAAAATAGTCCGCTAACTCCAAATTATTCATTTTTCAATGCTGGCAAAATGTTTAATTGCATTAAAAAATAAACCCATTATTGACAATAAATTAAGTGTATAAAAAACCTAAATATTAATATATTACTGAGATAGCGGACTGTACACAACCTTTATTTAAAAGTAAGTATACAAAATTTCAAGGTTGTAAGTTTGTTTTTGCGGCTGTATTTTGTTCCAGAAAATGATCACTTTTTGAACAAATCTTGCCTATTTTACGGCGTAACTCATGATAGTGTCAAAAAAGGGTGGGGTTTCAACTTGTTTATCTCTAACGTAAATTTCTGACCGTTTTGGAAAGAGGGGGGGTAAACTGAATTTGTCAGAATGAAAATTTGGGATTCATGTTAGGAATAATATCCTCTTAAATGTAAACATAAATGTAAACCTTAAAACTAAAAATGCTTATGTGAATGAGGCCTAACATTGTGTTAATATTAGAGAGAGAAAGACAGTTTACTATATAGTTATTATTTTTTTATGAACCATTCAAGAGGATTAGCTCCCAATGACATAAATGGTAGATGTTATTAAAGTAGGTAGAATCCAACCACTCGGAACCCAGTGGCATTGTTGTCGAGTGCTGGAGAACATTGGCTTAAATATTAGACCACAATATAGATCTTCTTCCTCTTAAGCAAATTATGGAATATCTTATGGTGCAATAAGTGGAATAATAAATTTGAAGTTCAATGAAATTAATTGCGCGAATGTAAAAGTAGCAGCATCGACATTTAGCGGATCTTATTGAATAATAATTTAACGGTGGGTAGTAATTACTGCTTAAATGTTAAGTTCCAACTTAATGAAATCACGTCTGAAATTTTTGCTTGTCCCTCAACTTATTCTTGCCTTCACTTCAGCAATTTTCCACTATGCATTCGAGTTGTTCATTTATTTATTATGCTTTAAAATATTTCGACTTTTGTGAGATAAAGCCCAACCTTTTAGCTGCATAGTTGGAATTTTCTGAAGCAGTTTGCATGTTTCAAATTTTTGATATGGTTTTGCTTTTAACATTAATTCCTTGAATTTATCTTTGCTATAATGGTTTAATAAAATATTTGTTGACGCATTCATAAATTTTCAATATTCAGGGACATTTTACATAAAATAATATAAATTCAAAAACGAAATACATAAAATGAAATATTGATTTATCCTTATAATAATAGTCCAGTCTTCTTATTGCTAATTCTATCCAAAACAATAATGAACTTGACATTTTAATATAACTATTATTATTTTGTGTCTTTTAAGCCTGGTTGTAAAATTCGAGTTTAGCGTCAACTTCAACATAAATTCAAGTTTAGTTAAACTGAGTTTTCCCAACCAATTTCCAACAGGAAAACTTCGTAACCATGGTTTTGACATAAACGTAGTTTAAGCTGAGATTGAACAACCGGCCATTAACAGCTTTTTTAAAAAAATTCAAAAATGTGGAAATTTATTTTTATCTTTTAATATAAATTATTTATTGATAGGTAATTATAAACAACATAATACCTACCTACTATATGTTATTTATAATAATACATTAAACATTAGTTACGAACTTAATACGTTAGATACAACCGCATAATTAACATCAAAACCTTCCATAATACGCAAAATGTCAAGCAATTGACAGATAAAATTGTTGATTTGTTTTAATATCGCTGTCGTCGATAATACGATAAAGCTTTGAATATAACGCGAATATTATGCGATTTAACCCCTTTCCAGATGTTTAAAGAGACTCGGTTTTACCTCGCCGCTTAGCAACATCCTCGATATTATAAATCGCAAAGTATTCTTGTTATATCAATATAAGTAGATATGAAATAACAATGTCTCATAATAAATTAAAATAACAAAACAAGTGCTATTACGCTCGCTTAAAACCACAACAGTAAGTAATTTTGTTTTTGTCCATAAATTTTTTATTAATTTGCGATACTATATAGTCAAATTTTGGACATTTTATATTTTTAGATAACAAAAATATATACGAGCACCTAATTTTAAAAAATCTTAAGGCGATCATGAAGAAAAATTCAAAACAATAAATAAAATTGTCATGATTACTTAGTACAATTTTCATTAACAATAAATATCTCATATTTAATTACCAACAAGCGTGAAATAGACACTTTATCCAGAAGAAATAAAGGTCAGAACTAAAAACATTGCAATTTATAAACACTAATGACAGCATTCACTTACTATACTGTCGCTAATAACTTGTCGCAATATTCTACAATATTGAAAGTTGGCATCCGATTTCACCTAATATATCATCATAAACATTATTTATCCACAATTTAAATAGAAAAGTGATACTTCGCAAGTAACAAAATGCTATATTTTATAGGTTTAACGTCCCTTTCTCAAGAAGCGTGCGACAATGAGCAAGAAATGATGGCAAATGAGAGTAAGATACTTTTGTTTGTATGTTATTATACTATGAGTGGTAATGTCATAATAATTGACATAGATTTTCTCTCATATACTCGGTATATAACAGTTCATGACATGTATTTATTGATGATAATTTGTATTCACTACAATAGATGCACAATACAGGTTAATGATAATAATTGTGCTACATCTACAGTGATTGTATTGTATCAATTTATTGAGCCCATTTAGCTTTATTTATGTTACTTATTATACCACATTTATTATAATGGCAAATACTTTTATTATTACAAATTTACCTATACAAGTTTATAAAGTACCTACTTGCAGTTTCAAATTACATATTATTTTCTTCGAAATTTATTCAATTTCAATAAAATAACTGCACCCATTACTATTATTGGCCTGTGCATTTATTTGAAAAACAAAATATACAGTTACCTTTAAAGCCCGTTTTACATTACACTAAATGTTGAACAAGATTTTGTTCAATTTTTGAAACAATCTAAATTGTGTAGTATTATACAGCAAATAGTGTGAAATATTGCATTGCTTCGTAAATTGTCTGAGACAATAGATAAGCGCCGTTGTCAAATTATTATTACCTACCTATATGCGAACTGCGCAGAATCACAAACTAAATATTGTTGGTAGGTATATAAAATCTGACTATAAAACAGAGTTCATTAAAAACAAAGCAATTAGCAGCGCAATTTTTTGTTCAATATTTAGCGTATAGTGTAAAACGGCCATTATATCAGTTGAGAAAAACCTGGGTTAAAACATTATAAAACTCAACCCAGCCGGTTTTTTCTTGGATTTTATTGTTTTTTTTATTTTGTTTGCTTAATTTTGAAGTCCTCCAATAATTTATTTGAAAAATATGATTTTAAGAACTTTTTCAGATTATTTCTCATTGAATGTGTTTGAATTATTTTGGGGAATAGTTTGACGGTCTATTGCGTTTTGTATATAGTTTTTATATAAGTATATGCTATAAGAATTCATTATTTTTTTTGTTTAACTATCTTTAAATATTTTTACTTATATAATCTTTAATTTTTGTTGTGTTCCTGTTTTAATTCAATAAAAAATGTATGCTTAATTAAAAAATATATGTACCTACCTATACCTATTATTCAATTGTATCTTATATTTCTAAAAAACTGAATTTTTAACGTGGATTTTATTGGGTTTTTAAGTGGGTTGTTTTTAAATTTTTTATAAGTTTTAATAACTTACTTCCGTAAAGGCTTTAATTTTATTCTTCATTCAGTAAAACCCCGTTTAAATGTTATTTTTATTCTTCTAGTAGAATTATTTTCCCGAAAGGTTTAATTTGATACCACACTCGATAGTATTTTAATAAAAATTTAAAAAGTTCAATTTATAAAGATGGTACCACTAGTCGAATAAAGGTCATTAACGAAGTTTAAGTCAGTTTTTGACCCAAGATCTTAAATATAAATATTTCAGTTATATAACATCCAGACAGACCCACAGGCCGACTTTTTTTAAAAACCATAACTTTTTGGTCGTGAAGACTCATCAAAATCTTGACTTGTCAAAAAATCACGATTACTACACTTTCCCCTATTACGTAGGTCGGGGAGGTAAAAAATACATACCTACATAAATTTATATTTGGCAGCCTCATTCTCATATATGTTACACAATTTAGTTTGTAACATTATGTAAAATATAAATACATAAATATAAGAAATAAATGCAAACATGATCTGAAAACTATAACACAAAACAAAACTTATATGACGGTACAGAAACATTAAGTCATCGATATAGATATAATAATAATAATTATATCGTGTGTGCAATTGCCTGATGCAGTCAACTCACGGATACTTATGGCAACTACTGGAGGGTATATTTTTGCGTAGTTAAATTGATAAAAATAAAATATTTTCTTTCATTCAGAAAAAAGAAAACCGATTGATTTCAATATACAATAATACTCTCCATAATTTATAAAACTCTGTCAATTCATATCGTGATCGTCTTCATCTTCAGTATTTTATTACCCGGGACTCAATATAGGCTATTAGATCACAATCAATTACACAGCCTACTGAGAACCAGGCAATTACCAGCGGCGCGAGCGACTCTGAGAAATATTAGAAATCGTGACATTGTCATTAGACGGCCAATCGATCGCGGATCGTAGCAGCAGTTGGAATTAATCAAATGGTGACATTTCCCGCCAAAGACTTAGAGTTAGAACAGTCTTCGAAGTGCCTGAGTAAAAATTTGTAATTGATCTCTCGCCTGCTTATCTACCACCCGGTGAGTCGAGTAAATGTAGCCATTAATTAATTATTTCATTTGGTTTGGACTGATTACGGCATTTAAAACGAGAACGTCTTGAACATTAGAATATTTTTTATATTATAACTAGAAATACAATGAAGAGAATATTCTTACAACTACCGAAACTCATACACAAAAATAAACATAAAAGAAAATTTATTTCAAGAATCCAGTGACCACAGAAATTTCATGTAAAGGAATATTCAAATCTGGATAAATTTTATCCGTCATCATTACGCATGCGTCAGATTCTCACGTGTTCTGCTCGAGTGTCAGTATTGAAACAAAGTTGAAAATCAGTTCAACACGACGAGTATAAATAGTGCTCCCCTTTCAGTCGTCCCCCCTTGTGGCAGTCCCACAAGCTGCACGCAGCGACGTGTTCAATATGTTAGAGTCAGTTCTAGTTTAAAAAGCTTATTTAAAAAAAATATTTCTAAACCATTGTTACACAATCGCTGGAAGAATGCCAACTCTTATTTCCAGATTTGAATATTCCTTTACATGCGTTTTCTGCATTCATCTCATTCTATAGATTTGAATTTTCTTTTTATGTATTTAGTAATATATTACCTATGCATTTTCTTGTCTCTGAATTATCGGATGTTTTATAACTATTCGCAAGAATTTTCTTGTACCTACTTGACTTTTCTAGCTCTTGAGATTTCAAGAATTTGGTAGACACTCGGTAGACACCTTTAAAATTGCATGACAAATTTTAGTTTAACTTGCGTACATGAAATATTTAAGAATATATTGTAGAATTCCAGTTAATATTTAGAACATGATCTTTATTCTGTAACCTAACAACTGCTACTGTTGCTGAAGTGATGACGTCAGTAACAACAATTACTAGTCATACTTACAGAATCGCTATTTTTATTTAATTAGATCCGACGTTAGTTCCATAAAATATTTTATAGATTTGCTAACTTCATTCATAAACATTTTTCAGCAATTATTTCCAAAATTGCAAATAAATGAGCCATATTATGCCAATCATTTGTAAAAAATTCTCTAGTAATATGAATCACACATAACCTTTATAAAAGAATGATTTAAACGAAAATTAATTGTCAAAAATCGCTTGCAGCAACTGTCGCTTCGATGCAGCAACATTTCTCTAACTGTTGCTGCTATTATGACGTCGTAAGATGTTCAGTATTTTGCCGCCATAGTAATAGCGAATATAAAAGTTACAGCACAGAGGCCCATGTTATCGTTTATCTTTTAAATACAGATGAAAATTGCATTCTTGTGCATTCCAATAAAATAATCAAAAGATAAAATCTCCATTACAAATTTCAATCTTTAAACATCCCTCTTACATGCTCATGAACAATAATCATAGAATCTAACAACCGATGTAGCAGCTATCTTAATTACCAACAAGGATCTTAATATTGCACATGAAGTACAAACCAGCGCACATTTGCACTTATTCACGCCCACCAAGTCCAGCACTTACCGCACTTACTTGTGCACTTAACCTGTGAAGATTTAAAACTTCAAGGAAGGAAGAACTTGCGAGTGTCAGTTGCCAGGCAAATAAAACGCACTACAGAGTAAAATGTTGCTCGTTGTTGGTGTTTTTTGTTGTTGAATGGTCAAGATGGAAAAGCGGCGTTTTAAATTATTGCAGGTGTACAAGAAGTAAGATTATAACATAAACCGCAATTGTTAGGTAATGCTGCGGTTTTTTATTAAGTTTATGAGCGAAATTTGATATAGTACCTATTATTTTTATTGTGTTTAAAAAATTAATAATGCTCTCAATGTTTTAATTTTCATTTCGGATTTAGTTTCACCGAGTACGATACAGTACACGAAATAAGAGATGGCCGGGCTTAGGAATTTTAAATTGGTAATAGTTATTTATGTATTAAGACGATCATCTACCGCACCAGAAAATAGCCAAAAATATGGGTTTCGCGCGCCACTCCACAGCGTTTATTGTTTTGTTAAATTTACTAATCTAAAGATATTGTTGAAAATAAAAGTATCTACAAAATGAACGATGCAGAATTTTAAATTTTTTAACACAAATATCTTCTATTTTAAAACAAATTAAAAAAATTGGATCGATTATTGTTGAGAAGATATAGTAAAGTTTGAAGTTAATTCACTTTTAAATAAAAAACATAAATTATTTGTTATTTTTATGTTTAACAAAGCAATAAACGCTATAGGATAGAGAATCAACTTGAGGGTGTAAAGAAGCTTTTATATGCCATAAGAGCCGAGGGCTAAAAACACGTCATGAGCCATAATAGCAAATTACGCTCGTGGTACATATACATACCCAACATAATGCACGGTTGACCATTTTCTAATAATTAATGAATTTACCAAATTATCAAATTAATTTATGGCTCGAATTATATTTGGTTGATTAATTCACGATTGTCAAAATAATACAATTCAAGTGTCAACATTTTTAATATCAACAAAGGGTTTTATCAAATTCTATTCTAATTGGTCAAATATAACGTGTGCAGAATAATCACTGAAAAACTGTTTTCCTTTTCCTCCATTCTGTTTGGTTGAAAATGACACATGTAGAATAATTTAATAAATAATCCTTATGTCGCCAGAGGCAAAGGGCTGTTCCATTTCTTCCACAATTAGCAATAAAAAAAAGAAACAATTACGAATCTACTCACCGGAAGTCTTTGATCCAAGCCAAGGTCCGGCGTGAACGTTTGCTGGTGCTTTTTGTACACTCCCTGCAACCGAAGAAAGAGAAATTAATACAAATAGATTTTTAATTGCTCGGTTTCACTTTTATTGTCTTTTTTCCTTTCATGGCTAATGCTATCACTTTTCAAATGTGTTTGTTTAGCGAGAAGCAAGTTCAATATCAAGGTTTTGATGAAGCGATAGAGTGTGGCAGGTAGGATTGTGATTTTAATGATTGCCATTGACCTATTTATGTTGAGAAAGTGTTTGTGTTTGATAATGTTTGGCAATGCTAATTGTTTGCTTGTTTTACTCACTGTGCTACTAAATGATTGTAGCCGCTTGTCGACAATCATTTATACATCATTAATCTAACAAATTATTGATTTGGGTTTAGTTCTGTACATATTCTTTATTTAGAAAACATTATTATGAGTTAGAATTTCTTTCAATTTCACATTAATCATATTTTGATGATACGTAACTACTCGTATATTAACTTACCTAAACCAAGTCTAAGAGCTATATTTTCAACAAACTGTCAATGCATGGTTTGAATATCAAATTTATTAATATGGTGACATATTTTATAATAAAATTTACAGAGAATGACAAAATTATTTACGCCACATCTGTAACTATAAATTTGTCAATTATTACTTCATCGACAATTTGAAAAATAAATTTAATTACTGCTATACGAATTAGTGTCCATTATATTGCATCTTACAATCAAAAACAACTAAACTAATTTTAAAGAAATTTTATAAATTATTTAATCATATTTTTCGCTTATTAATTCAACTGATTCTTATACTTTATTTCTAATTTAATAATTTAATTTTGATTTATCATGTCTATCAAATTTACTTGCGAATAATTTATTGTAAAATAATATAGGTTATGTTGTGTTAAATCAATATTACTTATAATTATTTATTACCTACCCACTAATCGAATATGATGACACGAGTGATGACATAATATTTGAAGACTAAATTTCTTTTTAATATTTCTTTAATTCTAATTATAAGTAAAATACTATAAAAACCAAATAACTATAATGCAAACTGACTGACATAAAAACACATTTAATTAATAAATTTCTTAGTCAATGTTGCTAACTATAGCAATATTAAAATTCATATCCTGCTTACTGTTATAAACCACATTTTATAAAGACTACAATTTAACTGGGAATTATTTAAATAGAGATGTGCATTAAAATAAAAAATATTTAGCATTAAATAAATATATCTATTTAAAATAAAGAATTTAAAATTGAGCAATATTTTAATTATAGTGTGCTTTAAGAGTTTTCAACAAAAACAGAGGATGTGGGAGTCAAAAAGGGTAAAAGGGTTTTTTCATTTAATTTAGTTTAAAGTGTTTTTACCAAAAATTGAAGTATGTGCTATGTGGGATTTAAGAAGGAGGATAAAATGTTTGAAGCCATCATACATTGAAATCGGTATTTATTTCTCATTATGATATGATAATAATAATTATTCCATTATAGTATTTTTTATTTGAAAGTAAAAATATTTATTTAATGTACATTTTTTAATATTTTAATGTACTATCTATTTAAATAATTCACAGTTAAATTATACCCTTTTAAAAATAATTTTTAGTATAATGCTCTCTAAAATCGTTATTTTGCGAACTGTTTGGAGTCCACAAAATAATATTTTAGCGGATCCTGTCCTTTAATAAGACGTAACCTAGGCAATGAGCTGTTATTTACATTTTATAGGATTATTTTCACTGGTTTTCATTGTATACTTAATCGATTACGTTTTTCAAAATTTTATTTTATAATTATACTTTTAGAATAATGTCGTTATAGTTATTAAACAAATTTGGGGAGCATATAGGTAGGTACTAATTTTTTTTGTATGTAACATGTACACATTTTGCAATAAAATATTCAAGTTAATTTCTTAATATTTGTACATAACCTCACAAAATATAAAATCGTAAAGAACTCTTCTGAATGGTGACAATATCAGTTCATTACTTATTTACGCTTATTTAGGACAGAATATTTTACAGAATTTTGACAGAAATGGGATAAGGCGTTTTTTGTAAGTATTTATCTAGGTCTTTTCGAAATACTTCTAAAGTACAATTTACACCACAAAAAAATTAAAGTTTAAAGTAGCGTTTCGGCGTACCATTACCAGTAAAACTTATCGGCATTTTTATGTTCATGAAATGTGCGGTCGCTACCTTTTAGGGTAGAGTCATGCTTTGAAACCACAATTACCTTTAAAAATTCAGAAACAGCTCTTGGATTCTCGTTTTGCATCTCTGACATCTCCTTTTCTAGAACATCTGACGACATCCTGCTTCAAATCTTAAAATGATCATTCGATGGAACTGAACGAGTTCTTCAAGAAGTTGCGCGTTCGTTTACATAAATTATCGTGTAAATGTTAATTGCTTCAACTAATAAAACACCGTTTAAAGCGTTTAGTTCGCGTTTAAGTTGGTAAACCCTCGTAAAATCTCCGTTTCCAACAGGAAACGTATAAAGAAGATTTTTTGTTCGCGAATTTAAATGCTGACCCGATTATTGCACTAATTAGCATATGTTAAACACCTACACGTCGAGTTGTAGGTAATTAACCTACAAATAAGGATATTACTTAGATTATTATAATTTTGTTAATTAATTTATGCTTAATTACATTCATTTTATTTGACTAGTAGTTGTCATGTTTGCACGTCGTAATGCAATAATATTTTCTACATACATACATTATATATGACGATTTTTCTAAGTGTGCAAGCTGAGTCATGGACATATAGATATACAGGTTGTATCATAACTTAGAGTAAGAGTAGGTACATACATCCACGCTGATTACGGATCAAGAAGAATTTTTCAATCTTATAGAACATTTTGCATGCTACTGGGATAAATAACTTCTTCTAATTCTCCCACTCTATTATGTATTTACTAATAGTACCTAATAATTATGCGACACCAGTGGTAGTTAAAATGGACCGTGGACTATACCCTTAAGTTTAAAATTCCTGATTTTTTTTTTAAATCCCTAATCAGCATAATAAAACTGATTCACAACTTCGTGCATATATTTTAATGACATAGGTACTAAACTCACTTATCACGGAACTGAAACAATTTTTTTTAAATTTACAATTTTAGTTTCCAAGTATTTTAGTAAAACAGTTTTAGCTAGTGTTTTCAAATGGAATTTCATAAATTTACTATTCTTGTCGTTGAATAATTAATTACATTTTAATTTTATTCCATTCATAGCTAATCAGATATCCATTATACAATCAACAATCCAGTGGTTTAAAAATGTGCTTTTGTGCAAAAACAGCTCTTCAATTAATTTATGAATTAAAAAAATCTTTTTGTTCCATGATAGTAAGTTGAGTACTATAATGCCATTAAAATATATGCACGAAGTTGTGAATCACTCTGAATTTTATTGTGTGTGCGGTTACCAGCTGTTGGTAGTGGAGAGTAGATACATCAAGAGCAGATTTTTGTGTGGTTAAACTGAAATATTTACCTGACTGGATTTGAACCTGAGTTGTTAGAACCACAGTCGGTCATGTTACGATCTCAATTTTAATAAAAAATATTACAACAAATTTATTTGGTGTAAAAATTACGTAAATTTTTCACATGAGCATGTGAACTGGTTCACACCACAGTTCATTATTGTGACCTTACCTCAGTGTCGAGATTACGAAAGCCCAATTATTATTTATAAACACAGAACCATTTTTCATTTTGACTCGTTAGTCGGTATGTCGTTATCACTCACAAAAGTCAAACAAAAATTCGACTGATGTTTTTAAATTGTTACTATATTAATAAACATGAAAATATTATTTGGCTTCAAAAAATGTAACAAAATTAAAATTTAAAAGAATTGGTTATGTGAACCGATATTTTTTTATATTTTAAGCTTAGGTACTCTTATTAAAAAGACTGTGGTTATTAATATGAATATATTAAAGAAATTATGTCTAATTAGATGAAGAAGAAATATAAGCGAAGTTTTTGAGTACCTTACTACTTCAGGACAAAAGAATACCTACAATTTATTTACAAAAAAACAAGGTGTTATGATTGTTGTCCACTTATTTTTAGTTCCAATAGAAAGTGAAAAAATAGAAAAACAAGAGCTGGTCTCGTAAATACCAACCAAGTTCTCCTGGTCGGTGAACCAGAAACTAATTTTAACAAATAAATAAAATAGTTGATAAAACGTGCAGTAGCTTGTCACCTGGCAAAGAAAAATCCGAAGCGCGCTAACTAATAATTCTTGTGCTGAAGCCATTGGACCGAGACTGAAGCTACGTCATAGACACTGACATGGCAGCCTGTTTCCAATATTATTCGATTTTTCTCACAACTAACGCGAGGTTCGTGATTGTTTTGTTTCACAATTTTTTGTTTTAATTTTTGTTTTAAACGTGAGTTCATTGTTTTGCGCCGTCTACAGTTAAAGATACAGTTACTAATAAAATTTTACGGACGTCGTGTTGTTGGAAAAGTCTGTTATTTTGTGCTCTATGCTGTAATTGAGGTTTTCTGGGTCAGGCAGATGCAATTGTTTCTAGGTGTTCATTTGTTTTAGATTGGTTTTTTCCGTGGTGTAGATTAATTTGATGCTTACGGTTTTCTGGGCAGCAATTTTATTGTTGTGTTGAAAACACACTGCAATTATTCTACTTCAAACGCAGTAAATGTAATTATAGATTTGTTCAGTTACATACAGTCAAACTTTTCTCCAATGGTTCCAGTTTTCAATTTACTGCCACTGTAGTTTAATTCAATTATTGTGTTTTTATTTTAGAATGTTATAGATCATGTTCATTATGGGTATTCGTTTACATTTTAGATGAATCAAAATATGATTATACAGGTGTGCTTATACCTCAGGAAAAAATTTAAGGGTAAATAATATTACATGACGTGTGAAGTCTGTCATATGGCAATGTGTACTTGCGTTCACATCACTGAAATTTGGTGTTGTGAACGCAAGTACACATTGCCATATAGACATAGACGGATAGACTTCGTCACATTTCACCAAATTTTTATTAATTCTTGAGTTTTGACTGGAATGGGTTCAACACCAGAATATTAAATTCTAAAATATTCATACGCAGGGAAATGCATTGCACAAGAAGATTCAATTCTAGAAAATTTATATAATAGGTAATAAAAAACCTGCATTAAAAGATTCATTCACAGAAAAATTCAAATCTAGAATTTTAGATTTAGCATAGATGCAAACGCAGGAAGATGTAAATACAAGAAGATGTAAACCTAAAAAAGTTATAGTCAAAACCGAGTATGTGGGACTCAAGAATTCAGTTAGGCATGGAATCAAGAGGTATACCTACATCTTCAAAAGAATGACTGTGATCTATGTCGTCATAAACAAAACTTTTACATGTAAAAATATTCGTTGGTGACGACATAGTTCATAGTCATTTATAGACCATTTATTTTGGATCCCACCTTGTCTGATTCGGTGCCTCTACTATATCTCCCTTGTGTCAAGGAGACAAACTTGCATTTTCTATGTTTGCATTTATGTCGAATCTAAACTTCTAGATTTGTATTTTCCTGTGAATGAATCTTTTAATGCAGGCATTTTATTAGGATAAATTTTCTATGTATGAATATTCTAGAATTTTATTTTCTGATGTTGACTATAACTTTTCTATATTTGCATTTTTCTGTGTTTGCATCTGCTTAATCTAAAACCCTAGATTTTAATTTTCCTGTCGACAAATTTTTTATGCAGGAATTTAATTACGGTGTTGAACCCATTATCGTTCAAATTATTATTATTAGGTTATTTAATTATTTGAAAGCACAGCTTTTTATTTGAATTAGAAGAAATTTTATGTGTTAAAAATTAAATTGTGAAAGCATCCAATCAAGATTTTAATCAATTCCAGGATATTTGCCGTACCTATAGATAATCAAAGCAGATAACTAATTTTCTATATTAAACGCCTGTGCATATTTTGTATGCATACAAGTACCCGCCAACAAAAAATACTTATTAATTTATTGCCTTATAATGAATATTAATTTGCATTAAGTTAATCCAATTTTTACAGATACAAATCTCGACTTAAAGATAAAAACTTCATCTTCTATTCCTTTCCTTTCGATACGGCGAGCTTATTTAGCAAGATAATAGCTATAATTTTCTCAAATAATATCAAAGTTTAGCACGAAACTCGAAACGTGATGTTTAGAATTCTTCCGTGTGTAAGATTTAAAGAGAAAAATATCTACGTCTAGTCTATCGTGACTTTCATATTTGGAGGTAGATTCGTAGATATAGTGGCAGATAACGCAGACTAACGTCATAATTAAATTCTACAGAGCCGTACTTGCCCACCCCGCGGCATCAATGATTTTGCGTTGATTTATGTACTTTCAAAATGTAATAATTAGTTAATGAACATGGGCGTGCATAAAAATATATCCACAGGGAGTTAAAAATTATGAAATAATAAATACCCAGTTCACACGAAGAAAGTTTTCCCTAAAAAGTTTCTTGAAAGTAAAACATAAAAAAATTGTCGATACCTGTTATCTGTGATCTGATGACAAAAAAATATGGAAATTTTTAACTCTAATGAGCGACCATCCTACGAAATTCGATTAGGTACCTAATATTTTTTCGCACGACCATATACGAAACTAACAGTTTCCATACAGTTACCTAGCTAATAAAATACCTAACCAATAATCACACATTCGGTCAACCCATTCGATATGATATCGAACAGATCATATCGAACGGTTGTTTCATCTTTTAGTAGACATGTGTTGTCTTCTTACATTTGATAATATTTTCCTGTAATTGAGTATTTTGCGATAAATTGCATTATTTCATTAAATATGGATAAACACGAGAAACGACATAATTTCGATAGTTTTCATTTAAGTGACACTTAAAATTTAAGTGGAAGCGGTGCAAATGGCCATAAAAGTGATTTATCCGCACATTACTTAAAGTAGTAATTTTGCTGTATTTGGTATTATTATTATATATTTTATATTATTATATTATAATTATTAAGACATTAAAATTTAAACAGAATTTATATTCTTGTTATTGAAAATCTTGTACCATTTTATTCTATGATCGTGGTATACTTATTTCTACGTAAAATTAAAATTATGACAGTGACAGTTGACTTCAAAATATATCCATAAATAAAATGTTTAATATTTATGGTCGTTGAAAAAATAGTGTAGGTACACACCTCGTAGGAAAGTGTCTATATCAAATGTTCGTGATATATCCGAACTCGGCAAGCCTCGTGCGTCAACATTCTCACTCACACGATATCATTCACTTTCCTCACTCATTCTGTAATATAGGTACTATTTCTGTATCAATCCGTATAGACGCTGTCATTTGGTAGAATAGAAACAAATAATAATTATAGAATTTAATAACAATAATGATTTCATAGTAGAAAGATTTTGCATTTGTGCGCCCATGTTTTTAATTGCATTATTCTGCCCCTGGTAAATGTCCTTTCCTCCGATAAACAAATTACTGATAGAAATTTTAATATATTTTTCTAGCGATTATATTGTTTTGGTGAAAGTTCCTACCATGAAATTTTATGTGTGTGAATTTTTATAATACCTATGCATATTTTTAAGATTTACAAGATAAGAAAGATTGTCATAGATTGTTGAGAAACTAGTTTTATGTACACTTATCTGTCCGTTTAAAAAACTTTGAACATGATAAGTTGCTATATTTGGAAGATGAACAGGAAAATTAATTAATTTATCTTTTCTGTAAATTACAACGGAGATTCTTATTGCTTATTTTTACTTTTCATTGTAAGGTTTTATCAAGATTTACCTTGTAACCTAGAAGTCTAAAGTGTAAACAATAGACGGTTATTGTTGATATTTGATTAGCACACTTACGTAACAAGGGCGGTAAGTGCAGTTTAGGATTGAAAATAACTTTATGCCAACCGTGACTTCATGCCATATAATATTCTAAAATAAATTGGGTGATTATTTTGTTTGACTGCACAAAAATCTTCCTTATAGAGTATTCTTCATTATCAACCACGAACGTCCATAAGTTGACAGTTTGTTGGTAACCGCACAAACGATATGTGAAGCTGTCTCACTTAAATTGGGTAAAAGATTATATGTAAAATTTTGTTAATTTTAATATTAAAAAATATAAAATGGGATTAAAATATTTCTAGCAAATTTTTAATGAAAATATAACTTATTGCGTAGGTATTTCATTCCTGTCTACTTTCTGTTAGTTTAGATAAAGATATAATAAAATGGAAACCTGAAGATTTGCAGAAGAAGGAAAACATTATTTATAATAATTATTTATAATCTGTAATTATTCGATATAAACAAGCCGCATAGCGCCATATCATTTCTCTTAATTTAAATGTATAAATTTTAATCAAGGATATATTAAATCAAAATTTCTCTCGTAGTCGTAGTCTCGTAGTTTAATTCTATCTAGAGGCATTAAAATAGAAAAATATAATTTCAAATTGATTATTTCTCTACAGCTAATATAATAATTACGACTTGTGACAGTAATTGTATAGGTATATACTATAAATAATTACAAAATTATTTTATCATTTAATAGGTTGTATACTTATTTATACAGAAGGTATAGGTATAGAAAGTTGCCAATCAGTATATCAATATAAATTTTTGAGTTGTTTATCTTTCGTAGTGTGTAATACAATGTTTACAAATCATATTTTAAACAACTATGGAATCTTATGGGAGCACACAATTTGGACAAATGACGTTTTGTCAAAATGTATTTTGACAAAAAATAATTAAGCCAAACTGTATTTTAGTCAAACTGTAATTTGTTCAACTGGAATTTTGTCAAACCGTAAATATTCCAACCCGTAATTTAGCCAAACTGCGTATTCTAGACAAACTGTAATTTCACATTCCGTAATTTGACCAAACCTCGGACCAAACCGCCACTTCGACTAATATTATATTGTCAAATCGTTTTCAGGTAAATCGTAATTTAGCCAAAACGCAACTATACCTAATTGGAATAATTCAACAATTTATCCAAAACGTATTTTTGTCAAATCGCAGTTATGCATAACCGTAATCTTGCCAAACGCATTTTACTCAAATCGTAATCTTTCTAAATGTATGTCTTAAATACTATTTGAAGTCGTCGCACGGATTGAGATTCTGACTGCATCAAGATGAATCGGTAAAAGTGGTTGGATTCCACTATAATAACATCTACCATTTTGTAATTGAGAGTAAATCCTGTTGAATGGTTACCAGCAAAATCAAAATTACCGTTATTATTTTAAAATAGTAGGAGTAGTTTAGTTACATTCTTTTAAGTAGTCCTCGTGCTTCACATGTTTCATATTTAGAACAAATGTCAAATAATAAAATATAAATACTAAATAATGGCAATAAAATAATGTTTCCAATAAAATACAGTTACACAAATAAAAAAAATATATAGCTAGTTTCCTCTAAGAAGCCGCAATAAATTATAATCATTTCATTCCAGTGATAGCCAATTTCTGCTATCAAACGTTATCTTAATAAAATTTAAATAGCCAATTTTAATCACACCTACCACGTCGTTCTCACATAAATAAATAAAACCGCATCCTCATAGCCTACTTTATTTATTCCTCCGATAAGAAAATTAACATTTTTATCGACACCTTTAGCAGCAAAAAAATCAAAACATGGACTGTAACTACATTTCTAGCATAGAGCATAATGATTAGTTGAATAAATAATAAAAATTCAAACGGTTTTCAACATTTACATAAACTTTACATGGCTTTAGGTGAGTTAGTAAACGTTCGCAATTTCGCAAAATTCCCGGAATTAATTTACGCGATTTGCGAAGCAGTGGCGTACTCAAGGGAAAAAGAGCCCAAAAAAGGGAAAAAAACCTAGTGATTATATGCGGTACCTATTTATTTTTCCATATTTTTCTAAACCATTATACAATTATACAGAATAGTAGATTTTTATTGTAGTGGAATTCAACCACTTCGACCGATTCATCTTGGTGCAGTCAGAATCTCAATCCGTGCGACGACATTCGAAAGCGACAACGGAGAGATTCTTTATACAACCAGGACAATATTTAAGACGCATAATTTTTAGGTGAAAACCTGAGATCAGTGACCTCTAATACATAATGGACATTAGGGCTGTCAAAATCCGAAAAAAATTGAATCCGGATATCCGGATATATGTCTATCCAGTATCCGAAAAATCCGGTAACCGGATATATCCGAAATCCGGATACATCCGGAATCCGGTATCCGAAATCCGGATTTATCCGGATACCGGATTTCGGATTTATCCGGATACCGAACGGATTCCGGTTTATCCGGATTTAAAAATTTCGGATTCCGGATAATTTAAAATCAAAATATCCGGAATCCGTTGACAGCCCTGTGTTTACGTTAGTTCAATTATTATGTTTCTATACTTGTTTGACATCTGCCCCCAAATTCCTTTGTATACGGCGTGCGGTAGCATGATAAAAATGTCTAAATCTTTAAATTGAAGACCACAGGCGCGCATTGGGACATTTTCATCCATGCGAAAACTGTTACTGTTAGTTTTAATTTTAAATTAATATAGTTGTATCCGGATATCGGATTCATCTAGATACAGAATTCGGTTTCATCCGGATATCGGATTTATCCGGATACCGGATTTCGGATTTATCCGGATACCGGATTTCGGATTTATTCGGATACCGGATTTCGGATTTATCCGGATACCGGATACTGAACGGATTCCGGTTTACCCGGATACCGGTTTATCCGGATTGAAAAATTTCGGATTCCGGATAATTTAAAATCCGGATATCCGGAATCCGTTGACAGCCCTAATGGACATGAAACGCCATTATGACAACAATGTAAGAAGCTGATAGACACAAACGTCAAAGGCTGGTATATTCTATCCTTTTCTATTCGAATAGCGCTGTCTCATAAATGCGCATCATGCTTGATACAATTTATTTTTAATTGTCATACCTGCTTTGGCAAGCAGTTTTACAATGATTTCCAAATTAAATTAAATAAATAGTGATATAGTGTTATAATGGATTGAACGACATTGTTTTAAGGAAAATATATGAAGGAAATAAAAAGCTATTCTCCGCCCATCATGCTGTGCAAGTTGCATAAATATTTTTTTATTCGATTATGTCAAAAAGTGACGTTTTTTGGTTAAGATATTCGGACGAAAAGCTAACCTATTAGGTAGAGTATTAATATTTGTGCCGTTGCTAGGTGACCCACTTTTCGTCTTAGGCCGAGAAGTACTTTTCGTACGCAAACGCGTTTTTTTAAGCAAACTGACACAGTCGAATAATTTTTTGTTCTTTTTTGTTTCATTTGTCTGTTTCGCAGATAACTACAATTAGCAAACTAAACAAAAATTTAGAATAATTTATAATAAAATATTAATATTCTAGTTATTTTAAGTTCTCACTTACAATCGAATAAAAAATAGTGTATGTTACACGGACGAAAAATCTCTCGTACTCCTAAGGTTGCCGAACGAGGCAAAGCCGAGTTCGGCAATTTTCCATAGTCGTACGAGAACTTGCATTTTTCGTCCTTGTAACATAAATAACTATTTAGTACCTGCTCTGTTTTGAATTCCCAAAATAATATTTTAAAGGATCCACCTTTTTAAAATAAGTAACGTAACCTACAGGCAATGAGCTGCTATTTGCATTACATTATTTTCACTGATTTTCATTGTTTCATTGCCTACGTTTTTTTAAATTCTATTTTAAAGTTATATTTTAGAATTATTTTACATAGTTACTAAACAAATTTGGAGAGCATATAAATTTTTTTGTATGCAACACGTAAACAAACATCTAATTTAAAGACTCGGCTTACGCCTTGTCCGTAACTAGATTCGTGATCTAAAACTCTACTTTGCGCATTTGTTACATAAATAACTATTTTGTGCACCAAATCCTACATCGTTTCATGTCCATTATGTCACTGCATGATATTTTTCATATCCTTGGTTATGAATTTGACAGCAATGCATTAAAGCGTTCATTTTAAAATGTAACATAGCGACTAAATTTGAATCTGTTAATTAGTGTCACACTGCTGCTACTGCTACCTGTACTTAAATACAAAGTACCTATAATTAGAACAAATAAAAGTTCAAATTGTAAACGTTTCTTGTAACTATTATTACTACCTACATCTGCCCAAAAATATCTTATGTTGTTCAATAATTCAATTGCATTTATTCCTTTGTTTCATTTTAAAATGAACGCTCCAATACATTGCTGTCAAATTCGTAAATACATAGGTACCTACCTACTTAAATATTTTATTTTTCGACAAAAATTACTTCCCCCTGCCGATAACAAAAATTCTTTGCCACGCCACTGGACCGAAGTTAACTGTCAATGGTAACACGTTATTTCTACGAACAATACACACGTACTTAAGTGTGAATTTATAATTTAACTTGTTGACTTACATTGACCTTGGATATGCAATTATTATTTATTTAATTTGCGTAAAAATGACAAGTGCTCAAGCACTTGTTATGATAAAAAGAGTAGTAGGTATAGAATGTAGTAACTGACAATTATTTATCCAACAGTTTATTAGTAAAGTTAATGGTTTGTATCATTTTATGCCATATAATAACTTACATACATTATATTATTTATTATTACTGCAGAAATATGTAACATTTTATATAAATTAAATGTACAAGTCTTTCCATTAATTGACATATCATTTACAATTATTATACAATTCAAATACAATTATTCTATTCATTCATAAATATAAGAAACTTTTTTGAAGTATCATCTTTCCAAAATATAAATGTATAATATAGTCTATATAATGAAACTTGCTGAATCATTATATTAAAATCAAATAATAATTATTACCTACTTAATTTTTTTCAGATTTTTTTTAATACTTTAAAAATATTATGCAAAATTAATACTTACTAATTAATATTAACTGACATATTTGTTAAAAATAATTACTTAATTTAATCTTCCTTAATATTACTATTTATATTTAAGTAAGAGGTTTTCCAAGTAGAAAACATTATCTATATTATATTTTATTATAAGAAATTCCATGTATAAAGGTTATATACCTATTCTTATCATTTCTTTATTTATTAGCATTAGGAATAATCATTATTTAATTGGTATAGTATTATGGCATAGTAAACGGTAGTAGTCACAAACTGAAAATAAGTAAATATATAGTAAAAAGTAATTAAATTCAACTGGAATTATGTGCAAATCTAATACTTAAACTTTATGTTATTAATATTAATATTTAGAACCAGATTTGCATATAATTCTATGCAACTTAGTATAATCTTACTGTCTGAGCTACGGTCAAATTTAATGGAATAAAACCATTAGCAGTGAACTGTACTTTAGAGTTATGCAGTTTTAATAAATATATTCCTATCTGAAAATTTAAGATAAGTACAATAATTTAAAATAACACCTATAATAGTTATTTATGTAACAAGTAAGGAAACGAATGTTGTTACTTTACGTATGTGAAATTTGTTGCACGAGGCGTAGCTGAGTTCTGTAAATACATAAGTGAGGTAACTATTGAGATTCCTTACGTGTTGCTGTAATATTTTTTTTACTTTCGTTCGAATAAATGCTAATTTTTTTAAATTATGAAATTTTGGCATATACAGGTTGGTGGAAGTGAAATGCGAACATAGGGAAATATATGACAATGGCGATATCATGCTAGGCATCTTGATATACGTGGAATAAGTACTGTCAATGTCAAAGTAGTTGTCATATTATTTGAAATTTTTATTTTCATTAAAATATTTTCTTTGCATAATAATGTATGTGTACGAGCAGAACGAGAAAGTTTACATGCACTTTTAGATTTTATTATTATTTCTGTTATTGATTACTCTTTTTGCCACACAAATTCACATTACTTCGTTTTGTGACACTACTACAAAATATATCAAGATACCTGGCATGAAAGTTCGATTGTCATGTATGTTCCCTATGTTCGCATTTCACCTCCACCAACCTGTATAACACTTACAAATGTTGACGGAAAACATCCTAATTAGGTCATCTACAAACGACATTTTTATTCGAGATTTTTAAAATTTAAACCGCATAAAATATGCGATTGCAAGTCAAAGCCATTTTATATTGATATTTATTCACAATGTGGTCTATAATTTCTTTAATAAATGTAGTTTTAATGTGTGCATTTTATTATTAAAGAGTGAAATAAAAACCTAACCTAACCTAACGCAAATTAATGAGTCTATAATCTAACGAAAGTAAAAAAAGTACTATTCAATTTTGACGTTTTAAAGAGCTATTATTAACTCCATAGCAACAACTTTAAACTGTTTACTCGCAAGAGAATCAATTTTTTTTTTAAATTACAACACATTTTTAAATCACTCTAACGTTTTAAACTGTCATTTTATCATCGAAAATGCATTAAAACAATGACAACTTGCCACTACGACTACTTTGATTACCTAGTTTTTTTTGTTATGTCAAAATAAATTTATAATTAATTATATTTGAAATAATTTCGTCAAAATTGAATAAAATATTGTATAAACCACATGAGATAGGTACGAATGTTTATTCACTCGAAGAAATTATCTCACTTCCTCTTCGGGCCCGAAGGCTAAACATTTTTCTCTTGAATAAATTCATATATCTCACTTGGTGTATAAATATCTATTAAACTCACTTCATCTCCATAAGTATTATTTTTAATTCTCGTCAAAATATAACAAAACTTTTGTGCCTAAAAATATAAAAAATAGTTTTACAAATATTTTAAAATCATAACTAATACCTACCTCAGTTTGAGTTTGAACGATCCAAAATAGAACGACAAATACAATACAAACCATTTGAATAACCCAAATAACTAAAACTACAATTTGAAATGGGTTCGGATGAATATTGTCTTTTATAACAGCACTTATAAAAAATACACAAATGGTAGTTGATGCAAAACATGAACCTAATCGTAGTAAAATAAGTGCTGCGAAATAATTGTCAAATCTTTTTCCAATATCACAAAGTATGCCATGTAAATTTATACATGTTTTTAATACTTCCATATTTGGTACAGTTTCTAGCGTATTGTTAATTATTTTAAATAAATATTTACATTCATATAAAACTACTACAACATGTAAATCTGTAAACATTTCGTATAACCACAAATATGAACGAATTATTATAAAAAGTGGATGAAATTTGTAAGTTAAATTTTTCCATGAAGTTTCATTAGATTTTATAGCAACGTAGTTCAAACTATAAGATATTGTTAAAAACACAGTCCAATAAATTAGTGAAAAGTAAACAAATAATTTAGTACTATATTTAAAATTGTTCTTTAACTTAAAAATATGATTTCTAGCTTTTGACAGTTCATGTAAAACATAAAAATAATCTTTATGTTTCAAATGAAAATTAATAAAATTAATAACAGTAGTCACATACGGAGCCATGTAAATTAAATCATATACATTTGTAGTAATTTCAGTTTTCTTCATGCTAAATTTTTGCGAGAATTTATTTTTCCAAAAAACAAATATCAAGTATCCAGTCCAAAAAAGAAAATTAATTATGGTGAATAAATAATCTGTTTTTGATAATTTAAACAAAATGTTTCCATTGTTAAGTTTTTGCAGAGTAAATGGTGCTATCGCCTGTATTTTCTGAATTAAGTAAAATGTTTTTAGTTCAGCGTGAAGATCACTTTTTTCAGTCATGACGAAAAAGTAACACTGAACATAAAACTTAATAAAATGACTATTTAATTTTCTTAATATAAGCTTTCAATGTGATAAAATAATAACAATATAGTTTATTAAGTAATTGCAGCCGAAGTAGATAAATATTTGTACATAGGTAAGTATTTGAGTTTGATAAAAATACAAATAACTATTATTGTCAACAAGGAAAACAAAAAATTTGATTAATTTTTATTTCATATTTGATGTAAATAGTAATTTTTTATACAAGACATATTTTAACGGCGAAAGAAAAGTGTTAATTCACGCGATGAAGGCGCGAGTGAATTATTTATTTCGAGTCAATAACATAATTTTATCGTCGTGGATAAAATTCTGTTTTTCCATAAAAATATAAGTAATCCAATTTAAATTAAATTATTATTAAAACACAATTTTTTTATCCTACTTCACAAAGTGGATGCAGAAATGTGTGAAAAAGAAAAAAGAAAAATGTATTTTATCTGCCATTGCATTGCTATTAAAGTTATATTTTATTTACTATAATATATTACTTTATCTACCCTTGCGGTTAAAGTATTATTATATCGACTCAAAATAGTCAATAATGCACTGTTCACACGAGGAAAGTTTTCACAAAAAAGTTACCTGAAAGTAAAACAAGTGCTAGGAACTGTCATAATTATAAAAATCTGTCAATACCGTTCATACGGGGAATGTAACTATTTTTGTGAAATATATTTAAGATCACTAGCTTTAATATAATTTTAAAGAAATAATTAGTTTTCCCCACGGTTTCTCCGTATGGCCGATATTTGTTTTACTTTCAAAAACTTTTTAGCAAAAACTTTCCTCGTGTGAACAGGGCATAAAGTAGCACTTTAACATCAGCTAGGGCAAAAATTTACTTTCATATCAGAAAACAAAGTTATACTTTCTTTCGACCGGCAGTGTGTGATCATCGTTAAATTATTGAAAAACATCTTGCAATTAAATCGCATACTCGGATGCTTCAAGCTGCCCACTTGATCGTCTTATATGCAGTCCTGGTTGCATAAGAATCCCTCCGTTGTCACTTTGAATTTCAAATGTCGTCGCACAGATTGAGATTGCATCAAGACGATTATTTCGAAGGTGACGGATTCCACTACCTACTGCTAATAACATCTACCTATCATTCTATAATGTAAATTTTTGTTTTTTTATATGTTACACATTAAAATATTAGGCCCGTAGTTTTTCTTTTTGTCAAAAAGAAGCTAATAAGCCAGAAAAAAATTCATAAAATTAAAAAAAGGTGTCGCGAAAAACGGAGTTACATTTTTATTTCGATAAAAAGATAATAAATCTATCAAAATTAACTATTATTATCACTTTCCTATAACTTATATATACTGAAAATTGATTTATAAAGTATTTCTTTAAAAACCGTAGTCTTAGAAACCTCCATTGAGACTTAATCCTGTAAAATGATTACTATCAAAATTTTAAAAAAAATCCTGTTGAATGGTTACCAGCAAAATAAAACTTTGATATCTGGACCAAAATTGGCGTAAATTATTTCCAAACAAACAACAACAGTCATCTCAATAACAACTCATTTTGCACCAAGATATCACAAACATCATCCACCTACACCTAATAAACCTAATTTTCAATCTTCTCTAGGATTACGCCATCATTGACGCACGAAAACGTCTCCCATACTTCCATCAACCTCAACATCAACGTTTCTTAACTGCGTCTTTATGAATTTATACAACTTGTGCATTTAACACAGTCGACACAGCTATCGTCACGCTAGCACGTCGTGTGATGACGTCATTAATGAACGCGTGCCAAAGTCAACACGTGCGGGACATGCGTGCGTAGAAGTCACGTGACGGAGGTGAGATGATATGTGAGAAAATAAAAGGGTTGTTAATTTGATCTGAGTGAAGTTGATGGTGAATTAATTTGATGATATTTGTATATTGCCCATTCGATGATAATTATGCAATTATTTTTTTTACACAAATCTTCAGATTCGTTTGTAAATCCAATGAAGTCTGGCATTTGTTTTATTTTCAAATTTCGGGCCGGACCAAAAAACAGTCGGGCCTCGGACGGGCCGGGTTTCTAAATTCCGACCCGTGCAGTGCTCTAGTCTGAATGCTTGTACATACGCAGCCATTGTGGTACTACTGGTCATATGTTTAATATTTTATGTTCAAAACTTACAATATTCTTGTAGTATAGTGTGGTCTATAGTTAATTGGTAGGAACATACCTGTAACAAAAAAACTTTATTAAAAAACATGAAAATTTATATCATCTATAACATAACAACTATTAAATTTCAGCTAATATTAAGTCAATTTACTAAATACAAGATGTGTCAATAAACAAAAATTAATTTAAGGGTAAATAATATGATCTACTGAGCATGAAACAGAAATAATTTTTGAAAATTTCGCAAAAATAAGAATAACTTATTAAAAATGTACAATTTAATATGAAGAATAGATAGTTTCTCTGAAACTACTACAATACCAAAAGTACCAAATTCTTTACACAACGTCTAATAAAAAATGTGTGATGTTCCTAATACATTCCAATTACCTATGTTGTTCTAATAAAATATGCTCTTAAGTGGAAGGTATCTCTTAATTTTGCAAATTTTTCAAAACTTCTTTCTGTTTCATGCTCAGTACTATCTATGTCATGTCATTATTATATTTTTTATAGACACATCCTGTATAAATAATAATATATGGGTTTCCACGATTTAAACTAAGCATACATTAAATTAAAATATTAGACCCGTATTTTTTTCTTTTTGCCAAAGAGTTACTTACGCGAACAAATCTATGTAAACTTTAGTCTCAGTGCCGTTTGCGTCACACATGGCGCATTTAAAAGGAGTTACATTTTCATTTCGATAAAAAAGTAATAAATCTATGAAAATAACCAATTATTATCACTTTCCTATAACTTATATATGCTGAAAATCGATATCCAATAAGTATTTCTTTAAAAGCCGTAGACTTAGAAACCCGCGACCCCCCATTGACTGCAATTATTGATAAACTAAGCAGACATAAAAATCTGTATGAAAGATTGCATCGATATTTCTAGAGATTGCACAGTACATTTGTATCTAAAAATACGAGTTGCGTCTAAAAATACTTTAGTTCCGAAATCTCCACAACAACATCTGCAGTTCCTGCTAATCTTTACCCGGCGCCAAGTCAATTTAAATTATAACATTTAATTAAATCGCCTTCAAGTAACACCGCACAAATAAAACTCGAATAAAACTAATTAAATAAAACATGACATGACATTCAAGGTCAATGCTATACATATCATATTTCGCGTTTCCATTCAATTGAATTTCCTAAACAAACGATGACACATAACACCTCATGAAACAAAAATGTGCGAAGTCGTAAAAAGTGAATAGCGATTTTTTCTGAAGGCGGACAAAAGAACTTTAACTTCCTGAATCTCGCAAAGGTAACACTCAATCAAATAAATAACAATATGGCCGTGATAATATAGCTCGTTGACAGAGATATATGTATTCGCAATATTTTGCAAAAAACACAATGGTTTACCATGTTGGTAATGTCAAAATTATTATGAATGCCAAAGTTAAAAATGTATTGTACGAGAAAAGTTTTTTGTAGCTTGTTTACGTATAAGTACATGTTGAGAGTATAATCAAACTTAATTATGAATTGCTTTAGAAATGTAAACATTTATTAAAGTAACAGGAAAATTATAATATTTTTCAGCAATTTGTACTATTTATAGTTTGTTTACAGATACTTGTTATGGAATTATGACCCTATTCGGTATTTGTTGTTTTGCAGTTTTTAAATTGCTATGTATTATTTTCTTACGGTTTTGTGGTCTATTGGCGCTTCTTTTTAAAATGTTGAAAATGTTTTGGTGTAAACCAAACTTCTAAGCCATGCCCTAAAAATTTCAAACAGTGAATTGTTCTAATACAGAATGTTACGTAAGTATACCGCTAAAGCTTAACTGCAGAGTTAATTCGTACAATAAAATTGCTGCATTGATATAAAAATAATCAGGAACCAAGTAACATGTTTATTGTCAATTGTATTACTTGTCAAATTAAGATCAGTGTCGTACCGTAACATAGGTATATAGTTCAGAAAAAAACAGATTTATTAAAAAATTAACACGAAATGTTCAAATCGATCACCGTTTTGATTCAAACAATGCATAATCAGCATATGCATATTCAACAAAAGTAAATCCTATCAAAATTTTAACAAAATATTTTTGAGACACGACTGCTTAAAAAATTACAATTCAAAATCGCATTTGTTCCTGGAAATATTGTCCAGTCTCTAGTAGCTATATTTCCAGAAATATTTAAGTAGACACTTATAAACGTCATTTTTTAATTAATACCCGTTAATACCTAATGCAATTTTATTACCGAATACCCCTCGGCTGTTTTGCATTGCTGCAATACAATTTCACTCGTCTACTCAAAAAAAAATTCAGTTAATAATCCATGCACTTGTGACATTACAAGTGAAAATCGCACCTGTTAGTGGAAATATTGTCTAGTAGCTATATTGCCGGAAATATTTCTGTAGACATTTGTAAACGTCATTTATTAAATAAAGATAAGTTATAATGAGATTTTCTTTCCGAATACCCTTCGACATGGTTTAATATCCAGAAAATTTTATTGTCGTGCATTGCTGCAATACAAATTGACATTATTGCCAGTAATGCACACGAAAAAAATCCATGCACTAGGAATATTACAAGTGAAACACAAAGTTATTGAAAATATCCTCAAGTATCTAATAAGGATAAACACTATTTATTTTTTAAATCTTATAATACGCCAATTAAAAATTATCATAAAACTATATTTCAACACTTAAGTATGTAATTAAATTATTAATTATAATTATGAAACTAAATCACAACAATTTATGAGGGTGGAGCTAATCTTATGCACAAAAACAATCACTTCTTATTAATAAATTAATCTCTACTAAGGACAAACGTCTAAATCCAACCGTGCCAATTTGTTCAGAAATACTTCCTTTTATTCTAGTATAATATATGTCATGTATCTAATTAATTTTAATCTTACACAAACATAAATAAGTCAACAGGCAGCTATCAGAAATCTTATCGATATGAATATTAATTTTATATGCAGAAATGTTTGCTAAATATTTTTACGAGTAGACTGACGTTCGAAAGTTGTGTGGATTATAATTCAAAATTCTACCCACAGATATTTTTACTTCGTTTATTATTGTTGTAACACAGTTGTACAATTTTTAAATTGCCAATTAATTTGTCGATATGTTTTGTTATGTATACGTAACAACATGTTAACATGAAAGAAATACATATACGAGTATTGTAAAGGAAATAAATAAAACACTTTTACTTGTATATAATATTAAAATGATAAAACGCTTGTACAGTTTTTGTTGTAGTTATGTAGGTACATAATAAACAATAAAACAATATAATAAAATCAATATAAAATATAATAGAAAACTAGAGTAATGTTAAAACAATTTTATCAGTCAATTATTTGTCCTGTCAATTATCATATTATGGAAGGTTTTGATGTTATTATGGTTTTGTATCTAACGAACTAAGTTCGTAACTAATGAATTATAAGTAACTAACGTATTATATTGTGTATCTACGACCATTGAATAATACATAAATTATGGAGGTAACACCATTATGAGTCCATTATTCAACACAACTGTCACTGTCACCACATCAAAATGTGCGCTTAGATTAATATTTTAATGAATAAAATTTTGTAAAGAATTGTTTTATTTAAAAAGTCGTAGATAAAACGAAGTATTTGACTCGCACATAATGGAGATAAAGCCTCTTGAATTATAGCCTACATTATATGCTTGTTAAATAATATGCTATTATAATTATCAATAAAAAGGTAATAACAGTTGATGATACGATAAAAATATTAAAAAGTAAAAACTGAGTTATTTTTTGTGGTCGTCTAAAAAAATAGCGTTCATGCCTCGTTCGAAAGTAATACCGTATTACTTGTGAATTGCCTCATTCAGTCGCACCTCTTTCGTCAAACTTTACACTCGTACGATATTTCTCACTTACGATACTCATTATGAAATATACTATGATTATATGAGTCACCGAAAAATATACAACGCAACTATATATTCAAATTACAAAACAATTACGCATGATGTTAAAAAATGATGAAACTAACAATAGAAATAGTAAAGTAGTATTAAAATATAAATAATAACACTGAACATTGAAAAATATTAAACTAACACAATAGCCCATAGACCTTGAAAACCACGTGCAACATTAACAAATAAGAAAATTGCTCCTGTACCGGGCGCCATTCAATGTCAGAAAGTTCACGATCAAATGTTTATTTATGAATATCTCAAAATAAAAAATATCAAGCAAACATGTTTTTAACAAATCCATCTCAATAAGATACAAATTTGTTTGTTTACATCAATCAAATTTCAATTGAAAGTAACACTAATTGCTACTTTATAAGGGGACCTGTCACTGAATATTAATAATAATTTGTACCTGTTAGAATATTGTTGTTGTTATGACCACCTTTTTGTGTTTATGATGTCTGGTATGTAGCAATAAATAGTAGATATGCATAATTAATTGTAGCAAATTATTTGTGCTTTGACAATTAATTACTTATACAGCTTATAATTTATATGAGTGTTATTGAAATTTTTAGCTATTATAGTAATTAAAATCAACTTTTAATGTAAACAATATAAAGTATTACTTAACATAATTACAGTATAAAGATATAATTTGCATTTATATTTTTAAAATCATTGGAACTAATAATATATATTAATAAATCAAATATTGTGCTACAGATAAGGTCAATAAATACAAATTTAAAAAAATACATAGGTACTAGTATTTTGTCTAACTTGGATGCAGTAGTCTCACATATTGTGAGTCATTATATTTATATGAGATAAATAGATATATCGTAACTTCAACTACAGGGTGTAACTCAACGTGTGCAACAAAATTTAAGGGTGTATAGTATTAGACACACTGATCATGAATCAAAAAGAGTTTTTGTTGAAATTCCCAAATTAAAAAATGGGTCCAAGCAAATGATACATTCTGTAAGTAGGTACCTACAAATTTCATTTTTTCTATTTATAAAATTATTATTACATTAATGTAATTACGCTAATAGATACTGCATAACTATTGTTAAACTTTTTACTTCCCCGGCCTATGTAATAGAGGGAAGTATTAATTGTAATCGTGATTTTTTGACAGTTCGAGATTTTGGTGAATCTTCACGTTTTAGCCAAAATCTGACTTCAAGTTCGTTAATGAGCTTTATTCAACCAGTGGCCCCAACTTTATAAACATAACTTTTTTTTATTTTTATCAAAATACTATCGTGTGTGGTATCAAATTAAAGCTCTCGGGAAGTAGAAAAACAAAAATAACATTAAACGATCGTCAATTGTTTTTTATTATAAATTATTCAAATTATATCGAATTTTGTGTCAATTTAAAGCTTTTAGGGACATAAGTTTAGTAAAAATGTAAAAAATGACATTTATGCGATTGTCAATTGTTTCTAAAAAATTATTCAAATTTTTTTATTCAACCAGTGATACCAACTTTATAAACATAACTTATTTTATTTTTATTAAAATACTATCGTGTGTGGTATCAAATTAAAGCTCTCGGGAAAATAATTCTAGTAGAAAGATAAAAATAACATTTAACCGATCGTCAATTTTTTTAAATACATTATTCAAATTATACTTAAATAGTTTGGGAAAAAAGATAAATTTATTTAAATTTTGCTGAATAAAGCATAAAATTAAAGGCGTTACGAAATAAGTTATTAAAACTTATATAGTCGGGGAAGTACTGTGGCGGACACAGCAGATTTTTTGTATTTAAATGTGACAACCCAAAATGATTTTGTTTTGCAAATTACTGTTAACTTTACGAATTTCAACAAAAATTCTTTTTGATTCATGATCAGTGTGTCTAATACTATACAGTATACACCCTTAAATTTTGTTACGCAGGTTGGGTTACACCCTGTTTAGGTATCGTGAGTGTGCAACTCACTGATTGTTATTGTTATGAGAGTCAATCACAAGTAAGATTTTTGTGCTGTTAAACTAGAATTTGTACCTGACTGCATTTAAATCTGAGATATAACAAATTTCGATTTTAAATTACTTATTGATATTTTTCATTTTGCAGGTTAGGGTAGAATTACTTTAACTTTTAAAGAAAGCTTCAATAAAATACGGAAAATAAAGACAAACCTTTAACTTATTATCCAAACATAAAATTTCCAACATGTCTCTGGACTAAATAATAATTAATGACACATTAACAAATGGACAAATCTATCTTCTACTAAAGCACAGTAGGCACTAACACTTCATCACATTAGACAGTCACGTTAACAACTGAACAATTAATATCTGTCACGGCCGACTTGATTAAACTAACACAAAATTGTTTCGAAAATGTGTCACGCCGTCACGCGTATACTCGGGTTAAAAAACCTTTGCGAAATTCAAATCTTAAAAATCATAAGAATAAATTATCAGAAATATGACGAAAATAATAACTAAATACTAACTCAACTCATTATCGTATTATTTAAAAGAAGGAAAAATGGCCATAATTAAACTGGATTTAAATACCAGGTACTACTACCTACTTATAATAATAATTATTATTATTCAGATGTTTTATTAAATTTTGTCATAGGTAAAATAATAAAAAATGTAAGAAATAAAAGTCTACTAATTTGATTCTTGATTAAGATTAACCAATATATCTCAATGCTTTAATAGTATATTAAAGAACAAGTTTTATAAGACATGAAATTTTCGCACGCGTCCAAATTTAATAAAAAGAGCTATCGGGCCAGTTTACTTATGGACAAGTCTTATAAAATGAGTTCTATTTTTTCTATTTGGTGTCTTTTTAATACTAAAATTTAAATTAAACTGCCACAATATACACAAGTCTATTTACGAAAATTTATGTGTGTAACGTTTTTGTAAGTGACATTAATATTGCCATTAATTAACTGTCACTGTCACTGTAAAAGTATATAATTAATGAACTATTCTAGGTAATAAGTATACAGACATTATACTCGTAGATAATATTGAACTTATGTTTTCTATTACTAGATTTATTAATTTTATTGAATATAAAGTAATTCTAATTAATTAAGCGAAACAGATTTAGAGGTTATACTGAAATTTTTCAGATCTGAGTTTGACGTTTGGCAATTGAAGTAAATGTCATGTGATACTGCAATGAAGTAAAAACTATTTATTTAACTTTTAGCTTAAATTAAGCATATTTTCAAAAACTGAGCATACTTTTAAGGGTTAAAAAACCTTGCAAAAGTCATTCAACCTTATAGCAGAAAATTTAAATTTACAATCAAAATAAATTGAAGATTATATTTAGCAACTCATTGATAGTACAAACACAAAAGGATATTTTGAAAATCAACAGGAAGTTTTGTGTTAATATCCGATGAACATATAACAGAATAAATATGAATCATTTTGGCAAATAATAAATAATGGAAACTAACTCATGTCAGTTTGCATGTAGTTATAGAAATGACGCATACATATTTAGCACATTGCAAACAGTAGCCAATTCATATTTGCAAATCAGAAACTGATACTTGATATTTTTGTTTATGTAACAGTTAAAATTTACATTTGACAAATTAATTCGGTACAGATCTACTGAATAAAAGATGGGCGAATGCTCAACGCCTCTTCTGAAAATTCGGATAAGAGTGTATCATTAATATTGTTTTTTGCGTCACAGTAGCCATGAAACGTAAAACAAAAATGATTTAGAAATAAAATATAAGTCGTTAAATAAAATGTTATTGTCGTAAATTTATTTTATAACCGGATTGTCATATTTTTTATGAAAGTTTGATTTAAATTTATTGTAATTTGATAAGTAAAATATTTATAGTTTTTATTTTGATAATGATTCATTCATGGTTACGCAAGACGCAAGTGTTTGCAATTAAAATATTTTCTGTTTTATTCCTTTGGCTATTGATAAACAAAAACTACTTGTCAATTTGTTTAAGATATTAAGTTGTCATATGAGCAATATGATATTGTAAATTGTAATAAATATGTGGAAATCATGTTTTTGCTATTCCTTCTGGCTACTGGTTTTATTTACAATCTATAAAAAAATTCAAATGTAGCGATATTGAAAACATGAAGAAAATATAAGAAAATAGCAATATGACAAATTACCATTTGTGGATGCTCAGTTCGCACGAGGAAAGTATTTTCTTAAAAGTTTCTCAAAATAAATAAGTGCTAGAAACAGAAACTGTCATCAAAATTTTTAAATGCTGTTCATACGGGAGAACTAATTATTTCTACATGAAACTATACCTACCTAGATTCTTAAATATATTTTTTTGCCATTTTGTTAATAGGCGGTTTGCATATATCGAGCATGAGCGCCTCTAGTGGGAGATTCGGCAAAAGTATTAGGTATACAACACGTTTGAATGTTTAATTCTTTTCCGATTTTTCATTTCCAATAAAATGACCACTGGTTCCCAGCGCTTTTATGTAGGTATCTACTTACGAAATTCGTTTTTCTGTGATTCCAAATTTTACATCTCTCGTCCTCATACCATCTTATTATAGAACCTTAGAACAGAACTGGTTGAATTGAAACAGTACAACTGTCGAACTGTCAAAGGCTTTACCATAATATTAATGCATTTTTTCCCGCCAGGGCGGCGCTGACTACTCATGTGCAAACCGCCTATAGTCTGATGTTTTATATACATATTTTGTATATCATGTAACTTTTTGTATTTTAACTGTATAGCAGGATGGAAGATCAGCATGCTGAATCCTTGCTAATTGGTCTAGGTATAAATAAACGCTATTCTATTCTATTGTATTTTATAGAAATAATTAGATAAGAACGGTATTGATAGTTTTTTGACAGTTTCTAGCACTTGTTTTTTATTCTAGGAAACTTTTAAAGAAAACTTTCCTCGTGTGAACAGGGCATTAGGATTTGATCGATTCACAATACAACCAAAATTTTAATTTTAATTAATATAACAAACGAATTGCTTTCGAAAATAATAATAAAAAAGATTTTTGGATTGACAGAGTTGTTGACAAAAAGAATAAAAATTAATTTTTTATTATACGAATTACGACGTTGCAAACATTGGTTTTGGTAGTTATCAAACAAATAATGAAATAATGGTAATATATACTTTTTAAAATTAAGTTAGTAGGTCAGTAAAAATCAACACAACTGTCATTTCAAATTTAATTATAAATAATGAATTATACAGAATTATAAGTAATATAATAATCAACTTAAGTTTAATATGGCAATCACTCATTCGACTGAGCGACATAGCAATAAAATATATAAATACAGTGGCGTATCCTAGGTAGACGCGATGGAGCGATCTCCCCTCACTTGAGAGAATGTTGTAATTTTAAGAAATCTTATATTTTTATCAAACTTTATTATACGTATTTAAAACTTCCAGTTAGGTAGTACTAAAAAATAAGTGGTAATTCGCCTATCCTGATGGAGAGATTTTCTGGATCCGCCACTGTATAAATAAATATATCCCGGCATAACAATATTAGAAATCGAGCATAAAATTAATAAAACTTAACCTTCCATACTAGAAAATTAATAGAAAACCAGTTGAGCTAAAGAATTATCGGGAGATAAATAACATATTTACATAAAATATTCAAGACTAACATGGGAACCACCGTAGTGGGCCTACATGTACCTCGGTTATAAGGCTATATATTACGATTTGTTACGGTCGTAGCAGGCCACGGCACAGTGGAGGGTTAAAAGTTAAATCATCGTTTTATATGCAACAGGTGCCTGTCCTGCACTGCGAGAAAGTAACGTAAATCCTGCTGATGGAAAGGAAGAGCTACAGAAGATCATGAGAAGACATTTGTCAAGTTGAAGATGAGATGAAAAGGTCAACTCATTAATAATCTTCTAATGAAATATAGAGCAATTTGAATGAATTAGGAAGATACCGTTTTAAAGTTTTGTTCTCAACTTAATAACCAATTTTTCACACTTCATACTATTATAAATTATCAACACATTATTACTATAATTCTTCAAAATCAATAACAACAAAATTTGAAACGTCAAAGCGAAATGTCACGCGCGGAATATTTCAAATAAAGTAATTATAGTAAGAAATAAAATATTGTATGCATCACGCGGGCATCATTGATGTTTATAGCCCGCGGGCGATTTAAGAACCTCAGGCCAGAGGCCCTTAGGCTTGTAAACATGTCGCCCTCGTATGAGCATAAACATCATCTTGATGTCCTTGAAACATAAATAACTATTAAATAAAATTATTACAAAACAGTATTAAAATCCTTATTATATCTATGTCACTCCAGTATGGCATAAAGCACGGTGCGCGATGAAATTTCAAGTGTATGGCATTTTCTTATATGAAAATTTGTTAATTTCCCAGTTAAATTACTAAGAAAAGTTGTGAAATGTAACCAACAAATAAAATAATTTTTAAAAAATGTCCAGAATAAGGTGAAAGATCAGCTTTAGGCCGGCATTACACTATAAAAGTTCTTTGATAGAGGTCTTTTATAAAAGATGTCTTTATGAGAAATGTGTTCTTCTTTTATAAAAATTAACTCAAATTTTATAAAAAAAGAGCTATTACACTGTCACATTTCTCGTCAAACATCTTTTATGAAAGATCTTTCTCAGAGTACTTTTATAGTGTAATGACAGCCTGAGCTGAATTTCACCCTTAATGGTTTATTTTTTAAACCATTAATAAAGAATTTATTATTATTATGCTTCATGCTTATATCAATCAGTTTTTTTCCATCAAACATCAATGTTTTGAATGACGGATTTGAAGTAAGTATGTAGTATTGACATTTTATTTAAAAAATGTACTTATAAAACTAATAAGTACATGTTGAGACTAATACGATTTTGAATTTAAAAATTGACAGTTTGACCAAAAAATGACAGTCTGTTTTATTGAAATCTATTCCAAATGTTGAATAATGGACAAAAATCAGAATCATTAAAATTCTGCATAAAATCGATGCTTCTTTAATACATCAAAAATAATAATTATTTGATCTTTGTCACACTTTTAAACTGCAAAAAATTATTTAAACTCTCATGTAAATATAACCTATCAACGCAGCATATGTATACATTATTTATGAAAGTTATAAACTTGTAATATATTAAACATCTTATAATTTCTTCTATTCTCCATTACTAAAAGTCAAATAATTCTTGAGCATCAGATAAGCGAGTATCAGATGAAACATGACTTTACGGTAAATAACATAAGCTATTCACACTATAATTTTTGCAGCCGTTTAACAGCATCCTAGTTTCCAGTATACTGTATAAAAGTACTAGAAATTTTCAATATTTACAACATAATGAAACATCTGTCGTAAACTGATCGTCTTGACACGCAGTTTTGCACCTGTTGGATTCTAACGACCTATCGCGAAATTAACGTTCATTATCTGTTATAATTTATATTGTAAAAGTGCGACCTGCAAGAAACACATCTCATTTTAATAATAAATGTGCTTTGCCACTGGGCACAAGTGGAACTAACGGAAAACATTTATAACGCTCATTTAAATTTGTCTAACTAACTGCTACTATGCTTTTTCAACCGGAACATAATTGTTTCTCACCGGAATATTATTGCTACAGTTTATTTTAGTCTTGTATACGTGCCCTGTTTGCTTTTGTAAATAATAATTTTGTCTCAGTCCAATAATAATTATAATAGGGAAGCATAAAACACAAATATATGAAAAACATGAAAACTTTTCTCATAGTAAAAAGAAAGGATCAAATATAATTTAAATTGAAACAGATATTTACATACCTAACATGTTGTCATTGTTTCTATTCTTATGAGAGAAAATATGCTATAAGTAAAATCACAAACTTGAAATTATAAATCCAATCTTATGCAAATGCCTTCGTATTTCCGAAATTACAATCACAATTTTGAAAAAAAAAACATTTCTATTTAGTAGGTACTATCCGGAGCGGTAAGGTACTGTCCGGAGCGGTAAGGTAAAGAAAGAATATGTCTATGTTCTATATACAGAGCTTGAGTCAAAGTTCTCCAACTTATTACGTGCCACGAGTCAACTGAATCAAGAGAAAAACCGAGCTGGACGACTTCTTTATACACTATTTCAAGGTTTTTGTCAAAAAAATTGCTGATAATATATGCCCGCTCAATTAATATTGTTTATCTAACACCTCTTAATAAAAGCATCATAACTATGGTGATTTTAAACTAGCAAAGAAAAAGATTGCCCACAAGTGGCTTTGATCAAAATTATACCCACTTGTGGGTAAATTGTTACTTTGCTTGTTGGAAGTCACCATAGAAACGATGTTTTAGGTTGAAACTTAATATTTTTAAAATATTTAAGCAGTTATTAAGAGGTGTTGGATAAAACGTTATACTTCAAACGTGGGCAAAAAGGAATGACCCACTCGAGAAAATTATCTCACTCAGCCTTCGGCGTCGTAAGTTAAGATTTCCCTCGTGGGTAATTCCTTACTTTGCCTATTTGTAAAGTAAATAACTATTACCAATGTAAAATTCCTAAGTCCGGCCATCTCTTATTTCGTGTACTGTACTTATGTCATGTAATATATCTACCATTTAATTTTTTTCTTAAAGTACTGAAATTATAATGGAAATATTTGTTTATGCTGTTTCCAAATTTCAAATAAATCTGCATAAATATTGAAAATAGCTATTTTTTAAAATGCAGTTTTAAAAACTATATAAAAAATTTAAATGTAATAATTTCAAAAAGCACAAAAATAGAATTATGTATCAAGGACATTGATGTTAAGCTGATTACTATAAAAAATAAAAATATCGTCTATTTTATGCCGCCCAATGTCATTCATTCATATCTTTCTGGTTTTTGTATCAAAATTATCCAATAAATAAAATGTGTGACTGATGATAACATTGAAATGTCGCTTATGAATGAACAGAACAAAACCTTAATCTCGGCCATAATGAAACAACTCGAAAAAAACAACAAATACCACGTTTCTAATTCCATCACAATTTCGTAAATGAAGCAAAATGCCTGCCTCTGCAATTTACACACAATGAATACAGTAATCAATTGAATTGCATTTGTGGTCTTGACGACAGCACAAGAATAATAAACACCCACGTCAACCATAAACAGCGTCATAAAATCAGAATGTGTGGCTACAAAAACGCGATACTGAAAAACACCAACACGTACTAAACATACGTTACAATACCTATACCTACAGAACACTTCTCAATGGAATGAACACAGTAACGAGCAGTTTCAATATTCACTTTGCACATTCTTGGTCAAACAAATAGGATGCAGCTTCTTACAAGAATGCAAATATATTGATTTTTCAACATTTCAACAACCACTTGCAAAGTATTCGTCTTTTCTCTGTCAAAGTAATTAATTTCTGTAACGAAATATTCTTGAAATATAAATTTGAATATTACAATAATTATGATAACTGGACGAAATTTTAGTTAGGTGTAATTTAACTACTTGAATTTATTGGATTCAAAAAAATCTCAGAGGTAAAATGAAAAGAATTGTACATACAATTTATAGAAAAGATCAACTATAAGTAACAAGAACAAATTTTGATACATTTTTTAGTTTTTCATTAGTTTTAGACCACTCCCTACTCAATATAAATAGTATTCAGTGGTACTTAAAATGTTCTTTTTAAAGAAAACTACCCTTATAAGAATTACGAAAAAAAAAAATTGTTTCAGAACCAGTACGTTAAATTCTATATGCCATTACAATATGAACCTCAAGTTATGAGACAATGGTCGTAGATAAAATTAACTATATAATATGTTTTGCAAAAACATTATTTTAAAGTTGGAACCATTGCAAACATAATTCATTTATTTAAAATCATATTAATAAAACGAATACCACTATGCTTAAATGACCACATCCATATTATGCAAATGCGTTCAAATAAACTTCTATGTACAAATTACTTATGAGCACATATCATAAATTTAATTAAAAATTCAATTGATTAGGTATTAATTTTGGTTAACCAAATTTTAAAAGTTTCATATACCTAGGGATATATAAACATTACTTTGCAGATATCTGATCTTTGTGAAAAACTTATAAAAGGAATACAGCTTATATTCGTATCACGCCATCTGCGCTCATTCAGAAATATTTGGCATGTTTATCAATGATACAACTACAAACGTCACAAGTTCATGACCGTCTGAAGACCTTTAATTTTAATTTAGCCCATTGAATATCATTCAATGAATAAATACCACACAACAGTAATGTTGATAGCTAGAACTCGAGTTGAATAATATCATTTGGTAATTCACCAAATAATTGTGTACCAATTGATCGTCTGTACTTTACACTGCCAAAAAAACTTGGCACTCGGACGAAGTGATCAATATTGATGGATATTATTAGTTTGCGAAGTTTATTTCAATTTTCAACGAGTCATTTTTCATTACATGTTCCTGTCATCGAAGTTGGCTACGGTTTGACAGCCGACGAATAGTGTCAAATGTTTTCTCATGCACTATTTATTCAATGACTTGTAATTTTACAAAGCTTAAAGCTAGATTCAGACCTACCCACTTATCAGTATAAGTGCTAAATTAACCAATCAGGGCTTCCACAAAATTCCAATTTTAATTATAAATGCGAACGTTGAGCGCTGATTGGTTAAATTAGCCACTTATACTTATAAGTGGGTAGCTCTGAATCTAGCTTTATGTAGTAGGTTTACCGTTTATTTTTCCTGATGTTGTGATTTATAATTTTACACAAATAGTAAAAACCTTTTTTATGAGTGAGTTATGTTATTATAATTAACTGTTAATTAAGAGGATTTAATTTTGGTCAAGTGTAGAACTTGAGTGACATTAATGTATTCCATTATTAACTGCAACTCATATTTTAATTTGATTATATTCTCATAAATTAGCATAATTTAATAATGAATTGATTCAAAATATTTTCGAATAAATATTGAGTTAATAATATAAATTAGATTCATTTACATACATTAACCATTATGCCTTAAAAGATATAAGCGGTGTTCAATAATATATCACAATTTATTACAAAATTACCGAATAACCTTTTCGGTAAATTTTATGGAACAGTCATTAAATTTAATCATATACAACCTATTATTTTATTTTTTGTTCCAAATCAAGTAAAATTTATTTTATGATTCATTTTACAAAAATTACAAGCAAACGAATTGCGCATTAATCTAAACAATTAATTCGTGGGATAAAAAAGCTTATAACATTTTTTTAGTTTCCTTTTGAAAAACTAACAGTTTGTTAAAATAAACTGCTTCGTCACCTAAAATAAAATAACGTGTTAATTTTGCAGCTAGCGATTAAGTATCATATTACGGAAACGAGGCATTTGTTACTATGAATAAATTGAAGTTAATTATTTAATTTACATACGATTATTCACACCTCCGTTTTGCGTCTTTGGCTGACAACTGCCCATAGGCGTCCACAGGGGTCGCAACAGGAATATTTGTCCCTCATCAAGTTGGATAGATTTATCAAAATTAAAAAAGTACTTACCCATATAATTTTACGCAACATCAAGCAACTGTACCTACTTTCAGCGAGTGCGAATGCAGTCCGTTTTACACTCACACATTTTATTAGTTCAAAATTTGGCGCGAGCTTAAATAAGATATGTTTTGTGAATAAATCTGTCATCTATAAAATAATGTAGTACCTACTTCGATGTAACTATGAAATCCAAAATAAGAAGGTATAAGTAATGTTAACGGAAATAAAAATGTTTGCTATAGTGTAAATCTACCTCTCATCTCGACCAATCAGATTGGTCCTATCTTACTCAACGCTTTTTTCTTAGTTGAAATGAGATATGATTGTTTGAAAACAAACAAAATAGGTACATTTTTATTGTTTCATTTAAGTTTTGCCCCTCTTATATATAGGTAATAAATCGGACGCCTATGGAACAGCAGTGTGGTGTAAAATTGTAAATTTGTTCCTTCTTACTTCTGACAAATTATTTGCATTTTAGATTTGAAATTGTAATAATTACTGAATTTATATGCATGAAGAAAGATTCATTATTAGCTTAATTTGTCTAATTTATAATCTTCAACTTGAAGATGCAAAATGCAAACCATAAGTTAACAGTTAACTAAATATATATTTTTTTTAAATAAATAATTGAAAAGGGTGACATCAATTTTGAGACAAAGTAATTTAAAATTTTTATGGGACATAATATTTATGACATCATCGCATAATGATCAAACAAATCTAAAATGCCTGAAGGTATCAATATACTCGTATGTTTAGGTACTTATGATGTAATTTTAATATATAAAAGGCTTATTATCTAAATTTTAACAAGCTATGTTTCAAAGTATATGCACGATTAAAATAAAGTAAAATACTATTACATGTATTTTTCTCAGCTCTCACTCTCATTATAAAATTCTATAAAGACCACCTATTGAGAAACACTGTCTCCAGCATGTATAATCAGATAACGTTCATTATAATTACTAGTCTGTAGTTTCATTACCAAATAAACAACAATAAAAAACAAATTTGACGTAACATTGAAAATTATTACAAAATCAACAGCTTAGCATCATTTATATCACAGCTAGGTTCTCACAACAAAAATATTTGATAGATTCTTTCTCTTACCAATACCTGCCAATACCTAAAGAAATAGTTATTATTAATGTAGGTATTATTAAATTACACTTTTATAATTTTAGTCGAATTTTACATTATATTATTTTTTTAAATTTCTGGAAATAAATAGATAAATACTACCTATATTTGAATTTTATACAAAGAGGATTCCAATGTACAAATATTCAAAGAATCAAACCAGTGCAGTTGAATTAAGACATGAAACAAATTGTTTTTTAACAATACAGATTAAAGCCAAAGCCAGATATTATAGAGAGCGGGAATATAAAATTGTGCCTGATTTGACCCCTTGCCAAATTGAAGTTAAAATTCACATTTTTAGAATAACAAATACTTTTTGAATATAAAGGTTGTCTCCAAATGCGACTAATGCCACATTTTTCATTTTTGTACACTATTTTTTATTACTTCCTTGTACGAAGTAAGGAAGTATTGTAATCGCGAAAAATTTCGGTTCTCAGATTTTGACGGAAATATCCGTTTTGACCTTTTCTGAATCCATTATGACTAGTTTCGACGTGACGTCTGTACGTACGTACGTACGTACGTACGTACGTACGTACGTACGGACGTATGTGTGTCGCATAACTCAAATACGGTTAGACGTAGAGAGTTGAAATTTTGTATTTAGGACTGTTATAGCATCTAGTTGTGCACCTCCTATTTTTGGTTTCAATCTATAAACCGGAAGTAGTACTTTTTAAAAATATTTCGATAAATATTTAATTAAACACAAATTTTTTTATTTTAAATGAAAGATTATGTGATTATTACCTAAAATCGGTATTTTATAAATATTTTTGTATCTGGTATTATTTAGGAATAATTAAAGTATATATGTATAATTTAGTATTTCTTTATCTTGTAGTCCATGATCGATTAACATTTGTTACTACGTAAAATTTAAATTATTATGACATGACAGTGACAATAGTAAAATATGCTTTATATCTTCTTCTGCAGTTTAAATAAAATGACTAAAATATATTTGTGAGTATACTAGTATAATAAGTTAAAAGAATTTTTTATATTATTCTACATTTTAGTTATTAAGAAAAGTATGAACACACAAGGCGTACAAGGAAGTCATGTGGTGTCCACGTCAGATTTTTTATATTCATGGCTAAACATGGCCAATTTTAGCTATTTTGTCAGTTTTTTATTTGTATTTTATGACATAGGTTTTTAAAACAAAAAATTTAAAGTAGCGGCATTAGACGCACTTGAGGACAACCTTTAGCTATTTAAAAATCTCATTTGTTTGAAAAATCTTAATATTGAAACAAGTTATAATGAAAAAACTGAATATCGTTTTTCGCAATTTTGACGGCTTGTATTGAATCATTTGTAATTTTACTTTCTGAATTATTATGAAGTATTTAAATTAATAATTTTATCCTTTGTTTATTTATGTGTAACAAGCCGAACAGTGAAATCCAGCATTTAGGTATTAACCCCCCTTAAAACTAAATGCTTATGTGAATGAGACTTTAGCGTTAGTTGAAGCCAGTTCAATTATTTAACTAAGTATTTAAAGTTTCTCGCAAAACCGCTTCGGATCAGAACAAAACTTATCTAATGTTAAGGAGTTTACCATAACAGCGTGGTAGAGAAACTTGTAGTGAGCACCCGACAGCGAACGTAATAAATGTTGAAATAACAACAATGCCTGGTATTTTACGTTGCGAGCTTGTGCAAGCGCGCGCACATCTTGTTCTCGTGACCTTGACTGCGATTGAAGGTCGTGTTTTTATGGGTGTGTGTCACGGTATTAGGATGTTAATGTGGCGAGATGCGAGAGGAATCCACTGGTAGCAAGGAATTTTAACTTTTAAGAGTTAATGGCTGTAATTAGGCGATTCATTATTCTAAACATCTGAACTAGTTCTGTAATAAATTAATTTGTGCCATTAATTATGGTGATTATTGTTCAACAAAGGAATGATGATCATATGAATGTCCTTGCGTAATTAACAAGATGTTGACGTTAAGATGTATTTGTATTATAATAGAACTGCATAGCAAATAGGTAACTACAGTGCAAGGAAATTATTCAAATAGATGAGTTCAAGAGTAGGTAAGTATTATCTATTAAAATCCAATATAAAACGTACTAACGTAGCGAGTGTTTTGTGACCAGTACAAGAATGGTAAAATTTTATTTCAACAAGGATTATTATATTTAAAAGATCAATTAACAGTTGTGCCTTATTAAAATTTTAATTAAAAAATTGTACATGATTATAAAAATTACGAAAAATTCATACAAATTTCCAATTAATGCAAACTTTACACGGTTATATCTCCTGATAGAAATTTATTTTTACATCTGTAGATCCATTCTTTCTCTATTAAATGTTTATAAACACATTACCTTGTAGTCGATAATAAACTAACAGTTTACTCGCAACGAAAACACTTTTACAGTATTTTTCAAATTCAAAATGACATTACATTGCTAGGATGCGGTAAAGTACGAGTTTCGGGCTGGTTTTAGGCAGTGGTAGTAGTGGGGCAAGATTACTTAATAGTAGTAACACACAAAATTGTAGAAGTTAAATTATGCAGTAGCTAGATAAATTTGATTTATGTGGTATGTAATGTTCTAATTGCTCATACTTATCACAAAATTCATTTAGAATTCCCCTTCAAACAACAAAAGTAAATGCAGGAAATGCTGTTTACAAACGAGGGGATATAGTTACAGTCTAGACTTGACAGTCTAGACAAAAAGTCTACAGTATATTCCCTTCACAATCTGCACATGAATCACGCGACAAAAATCAACAAATATTGATTAAAAGAAAATATTTCCTTATGTCTGAAATTTGTATTCTCCACAAAACTTAACAGCAATAAAAAGGCCAATAAATTTAACAAATTACTTGACGTAAAACGAAAAAACGTAAGTGTTTTTTTCATAAATAAATCTCTTTAATTACTCGAGCAAAAACTGCACTTAGTGAATGAATATTTAAAAAACATCGAACGTCGTAACAAATGGTTACTCGCTTTGCGAAACATCAAACATAATAAAAAGTCTTAACGACCGTGTGTGTTCCGTATTTGGTGGTTTTTGTGCGCCGAAGCCCGTGAAATTGGAGCAAGTTTTCGATGTTTATTTATTGTCATGATCAGTTTTTATTTTGGCTTCACGGTTGTTCACAATCACAAAACAACTGAGATTTTACTACAAAAACTGGGATATTGTACGAAATATTAATTAGATCCAAACGAATTGTGATTGGCATGAAATTAGGACCGGTTCTTAAATTATGAAAGCGAGGAGGTTGCTTTTCAGATGACTGGACATTTAAAATTACTATTTTACTCATAGATTTATGACTCAATAAAATTGTAACTAATTATATCATGTTCTATTTTGAATATTACCCTTGTTTCAATTATATTAATTTGGTTTAACAAAATATTAGCTGAACATTATGACAAAGTTAACACCTACAAAAATACAAACAAGATGGTCGCACTCTGTATTTGACAGTTATTTTATTATTGACGTGAGTCGTTAAGCCCTGTTCGCAAGAGGATTCTTTGAAGATTCTATAAAGATTCTGAATCCTGGAAAAGAAAAAGTTTTCTTGTTTATAGTGAGATTTACCTGTTATATTTCTGTGCCACTAAATTGAATTTTCAATGAGTATTGCAAAAGAAGAATGTAAGTATTGATTGCTTTATTTTTTATTTAAGATTCAGAATCTTGAAAGTTCTTCTTTTCCAGGATTTAGATTCTTGGTAAAATCTGGTAAAGAATCCCCGTACGAACAGGCTTAAGTAATTCCTTATAAATGGGAATACTTGTATTGTATATGACACTATTATTATTATAAACAATCACAAACAATCATTCTTCCTCTCACTGAAAAAAAAACAAAGTTAAAAATTAGAATTAGCTATCTACTACTGTCCAATTCACACGAGGAAAGTTTTTGCTAAAAAGTTTCTTGAAAGTAAAACAAATGCTAGGAGCTGTCATAAAAAAAACTGTCAATACCGGTCACACGGGGAAACCGTGGAGGGAAATTAATTATTTCTTTAAAATATATTAAAGCTAGTGATGTTAAATATATTCAATAATAGTATAAGTGTAAGTATCAAGGGCGGTATGTGCAGTTTACCGCGGTTGAGGATAATGTTACGTCCGTGATGCTTATATTTTTTTCCCGATCGATACAATAAAAACAAATTTGAAAATAATGTTTATTTTTGGTTATATGTGAAGGTTTAGTTTGCATTTTGATGCTGTTGCCATGGTTTCTGTTGTTGTTTAGTACTTACCGCCTTCTTCATGAGATCTTACCGCCTTCTAATATTGCTTACCGCATTCTAATAAGTAAACAAAACCTACTACTTTGGAAACAGAGCCAATAAACTCTAAAAATGACCGATCGTGCAAAAAATAATTACATTTCCCGTAGGAACGGTATTGACAATTTTTTTAATGACAGCTCCTAGTACTTGCTTAACTTTCAAGAAACTTTTTCATGAAAACTTTCCTCGTGTGTATACAGGGCATAAGGACAAAATTTCAAATAAATTTTTTTCGCTCTCTTAAGCCAACAGGCTTTTTATAAGAATTTAAGGACGACTCGCCAAAATTGCAACAATACAAAAATATATTGTATAATATTACATCCATCATTCATAAATTCTAATTTACTTTACTAAAAACTAAATAATTTACGATTGTTTTTCACTTATCGACAGAGTGAGTGCAACTTAGGGGCGCAGCACCTAGTGGCACACCCTGTACTATCTAATTAACAGACCAGGTATTAATAAGTGTAATATTGATGAAGCTGTTCTGTTAAAAATCCGCAACTCAACTGATTTATGTTGTGTCGGTATGTGTAAAAAAACACTAGCTAAATTATTGATTCATTTTTGCGCTGAACGTGGGCAGGCTCTAACTTACTTACTAATAGGTTCATTAACAAATTGACTGACGCGGTATGAAATATTATTGCAATCGCATCAATTTGTAGAAAACATCTACATAGGTGGAAATACAAGTATAATTTAATACTTGCGGTTATGAGGGTTTTATTTTTTGCAGGTTTATTTATTTGCTACAACTAAATTTTATTTTATATTCGACTTGAAATAAAACATTGAGATTATAAGTAACAATAATAATTCATCACTCGCCTGCGACTTGTCTATTTTACTATTGAGAGTCATTGCTTCCGTTAAACTTTCATTAAACTCTGGTCGCACAAGGAATCTTTGAAGATTCTACCAAAAATAATAAATTAATGGTTTAGAAGCAATCAATAAAATATAAATTCTTCTTTTCCAAAACTCATTGAAGATTCAATTTAGCGGCACCGTAATTTAGCAGATAATTCTCAATAGAAAGAAGAAAGCTTCTTCTTTTCCAGGATTCAGAATCGTGGTAGAATCTTCAAAGAATTCTCGTGCGAACAGGGCTACATGTTTTAATTTATGACTGTGAAATAAATGGTCCAAAAATAAATATTAAACTGTATTTGTTCCCCACAAATGCGTAGAGTAAATTTTTAAAAAACATTAACGACACAAATTTTGAACTCAACTAGAGTGTTGCAATTTAACTGACGCAAACATTGACATTAATTAGTTGTTTAATTACTTGTAAAAATTCTGTTACACCAGCTAAACTAATTAATTTAGTTAACCATGATATGTCAACCAAATTATTTACATCTTAATAAGAAAATCAGCGAGTTGCTACTAATTAAAAAATATTAACCACGTTTGCAACTTCCTAAATAATGAATTTAATCTTTAAAGTTTTCCGTTAATTAAAAACTAATAGTCAGGAAATTGTTTAGTGTTTAATAAAGGAGTGAGAACAAAATAATAAAATTTATATGAAGGTGTTATTATAATAACTAGTTCACAACTTCACAGTTTTCAAACCATAAGGTGTAATCTACTTGCAAGGATATAATTATATTTCGAATTTATATTGCAAAGTTATTTTTAACGAGAATAACCATAATTATAGGAAGTGAAAGACAGTCTCAACAATTTAAACTAGGGGTAGCATAAAACCAACAGTTACTTTCAAATCAAGACAGCATATCACATTACAATTTAATAATAAAATAATTATTACTTTCCTCAAGGAAGAAGAAAGCAACTGCAATCCACTGCAAACTTTGATCTTAATGCACTATAAAATTATATCCAGGGCCGGCCTGATCCATACGGGGCCCGGGTGAATTTTTAGGCCTCCTATCTCAATTAATATATAGTTCATGTATCACGTGGTACATATTTGACAAATTTGATTGGCTGAAATAGGGCAGTAAGAGGCTATCAAATCGATCCATCACCGCATGTTACATGTCAACTGTTTTTGTTTATTAGTTATGTACTGTCAATTTGACAGTATGTAACAACAGTGACAATTTCTCAATTAGAAATTGCTGTTTGTCAAATGTATCACGCCAAATTAAGAAAGGTAAATAGAGTTTAAAACGTTTTTGACTGCCTCGTTGACAGCTTTTGAAGAAATATAACCCAACATTTGAACTCATTCATATGTATTCTCCCCAAATAAAACTCGGGCTATGATGAATCATAGGCGATTCGATAAATTTTCAGAAAATTGAACTCGTGCTGCGCACTTGGTCAATTTTCATCGACTACCTATCTCATACTATCACCGATAATAATCATAGCACTATTTATATTACCCCCGATTATAATAAGAAAATACTATAATAGTTATTTGCATTGTAAGTTCGGTAGGTTTATATTAAAGTACGACGCGAAGCGGAGTGCTATAATAAAACCGAAAGATGTACAAATACTTAACACACGCATAATGATTTAAAATTTTTGGCCGCCATACCTATTTATAAAAAATATGTAGTTTCTATACATTTGGCTTGTTTATCATTTGAAATTTGCTCTAAACTGTCAAAAAATCTGTCAATTATCCTTGAAACAACTGCTAAGAGATGGAGCCAGCAAATTTAAAATTAATCTATTTTATTTATTTCAGACTCTATTGAACAATAAATTGTAGCTCACTTTTTATTACGAAGCATCTTTTTAAAAAATAACCTTAAAAAGCTAAAAAATGTCGAGTTTATTTACCGAACCGAAAAAATCTCAACTACCGTAGACGTCAACGATGTGATTGTTGTTTAAAAAATTATCAATTTGTATTCTGTGCTTGTATATTGTCAACAAATAATTGCCACAATTTTTTATTGTTTCTTTAATTATGTATTCTTTTTTATACATTCCCTTAAGTCCGGCCCATGTTGAAATCACCTTTCCTATTTATTACATTTTGTTCTTTCTCCTACTAATTGCAACTAGGAGAGCTCCATTAAATGAAGATTTTATCGATTTGAGACAAAAAGTAAAAATCTCTCGCAATAAGGAAATAAACAGCAATTTCTTTCTTAGATATTAAACAACATAATTAACATTAGAAGATAATGAATAGCGATATAAACTCACATGTGTAGAAGTAAGTAAATGAATTTAAGTGTTTTCCTTTCTGTTTATAGACGATTAACTTTATGTTGGACGGTTGTTAATTTAGCGTAAAACTGACTAGAATAAAATGCAGAGTTTCACATTAAATTTAAAATTAATGTGCTGAATCTAAATAATTAAATAACAAAAATATACATACGTACATTATAGTGAATTTGTTATACAAGACCGATTAGAAAAATATGGATTAATAAATTTGGTCAATTTTAAAATATTTCCTAAAAAACATAATAGTTATTTGTTATTTGCGTCCGATAGAATTTTTGACCGAGGCTTAAAAATTCTCGAGGACACTTCTTATCACATTTTGGAGACAATATTTTTTTGTACAACTGCAATACTGCAATACATATAATTAAAATACACATTTTATGTTTTGTAACAACTGTTAAAAATTAGTGTTGCCGCGAGACTCGAGGCTAGTCTCGATCTCGTCTCGTCTCGCCACGACATTCGAGACGAGACCAAAAGGCAACTGTTACACGGTCGCTACACCGCTTCTCGAAAATAATCGAGAAGGAGCAAAATGTCTTAAGGGAGCAAAAACGCGTTTAGCTCCCTCTAAACAAGCACGTTTCAGCTCATTTTTCTGTGCACTCGTTACAAAAATTATCATATAGGTACACTTCCGGAGGAACGCTTTTGCTCTCTCGGGTGAATTGACAGCACAAGACTGAATCGAGGGCTGCGGGAGCAAAATCTAGTTTTCCTCCCTTGGTGCATAATGTACTATAATGATACACGTTTGATATAGTTAGTGTAATTAAACTAGGGTGATAAAAACACTCGGCTAAACGCATCGTATGATTTAACATCACACGTTTCATTACCTTGGCTATATCAAACTTGTATCATTTGTCTATTATCCGACTGTAACTCGAATAACTCAGGTTCGAATCCAGCCATGTAAACATTTCAGTTTAATTGCAGCAAAGTTTCCATTGTGGAGTAATTAAAAGGCGATATGAATGTATTATTTACCATTTTCTTAAAAAAATTTCTATGGGTAGGTGGTGAAGTCCGTCCCTGCACTTTTCAGCTAATTTCATTGATGTTCAATCACTTGGTCAATTACTATTAATAACCGTTTTAAGAGGAATCTGTTATCTCGCATGTCTTGGCAGTTATCAGTCGTTAGGTCGTTACGAAATGTGACATGTGAACCAGCGGAGAATTAGTTTTATTTTTGTTTCACTAACAGATGAACGTTGAAGTGTCTGGCGCCGCGGGAATTTGCTGTACCTTCGGATTTTCTGTTTGTTTTGCGTGAATTTTAATGAACTTTGCTTATAATCTGTTTGATTAATTAGGATAATTAGAGACATAAATATTTATGATGTTAAAATAGGTCGCGACTAATTGTCATTTTATGGAGAATCGAAGTCGGTTTACAGTTTCATTTAGTCGAATTACATATTTTAGTGTGAATCATCCGTTTTATTATTTTGTTTCTCAGTGTGAAATAGCGAGAAATTTTACATTTTAAAGTTCTGCACCAAAACATATTTGAAAAAAGATGCCAAATATAAATAAATATCGATATTAAACCAAACCAAGTTATCATTTAAAATATGATATATTTATAATATCTGACAGGAGTGGACAATAATACGGCGGATGAAGTGTGGCCGTTTACTTTTTAGAGAGAAACAGGAAATACAGGCCAGGTCGGACATTCATTCGACTATAAACAACGGTTACGACGGTAACGCACAGGCTAAGAAGTGATCTTCCTCTCTCACAATATATTTTTTGATAGATGCTTTAATCAATCATATTGCGTAATGATGACGTCGGATGACGTAATGCAACCAATAGAATTGAAACTGTAAAATGATGTATCTGCGGCTACATATTAAGTAGATTAGATTTTATTTAGTTACGTTAGTTACAATAAATAAATTATTTTGTCAAATTAAACCTCAAAAATATTTTGCAAAATGAGTCATTTTGGTAGTGTTTTAACGAGAAAAATATTCTTCCTAAATACCATTCCAGATAATAATTTATTGAATTTTTGTCTATTCCACTTTAACTTATTGCAATTTCACTCTTTAAAACATCACGGAAAATTTGTCAGATGATGTTTTATGTCGTGAAATTGTTAGAAATAAGTTGCCGTGGAAACGACAAAACAATTCTCAAAAAATTATCACCTCTTATGATATTACCCCTAAAAATTTAAAAACCCTATTTATGTTTATAAAAAACATTAAATCGCAGAAAAAATATTGTGTATAGGTACTTCTGCATGAACGTATTTTTGCAGACTTCGACTAGTTGCAACCCTCGTTGCGCTTGTGCTACAATCTCTAGCCCCAATCTGCAGAAAGCTACTTTCAGCCCTTGGCATACAAATAGCTATTTAAAAACTGTCAAGTTTATAGTACAACAGAAAGGCAAAAAAATTCTTCCGAGTGCTAAAATATTCTAAATACGCTCCTATAGCTAACCCATATGTTATGCGTAATCCGAAGATATCTTCAAGATATCGCATCTGAAATCAGCTGATAGTTATAAATAGATCTGTGTACATCACGATAATTGTTAGTTAGTAAGCCGCACATAAATCAGATCAAGTCTTTTTGTGTTTAGCTGAATTAATTCTCGGCTTATCGTCATCTGGTCCTCGACAAGTGAAAACTATCAAGGAAAAATCATTGGTAATTTATACAACAGCGAAATAAGTCACTTGATATCGCTGTTTATTATACTAGAAATGTCAAGCGATAAATATTAGTCAGAATATTTTTATGCGTTGAATCTTTAATGTCAGAATAAACAGAAGTTGTAATGAGTTTAGTAACATTGGTTTCGAAAGGAAAACATTGAGATTGAAAACTGGATTGATAGATTGTAACAAGACCGGAAACATGTATATAATCAATACATTCTTAACATTTGAATGAAAAATGACAATGTTGAAATTTCCATAGTTCATCTAAGAGCCAGTTGCACTGCAATTTCTTAAGTTTTAAGTTCAGTTAAATAAAAAATATCATATCGAACACGACAGCAATTTTATTTCTTCGTTTGACACTTTCATTTCGATTAGATATTGTGCAGTTAAGCGGCCCGTCTACGTTTTTTTTCCTTGAATACTCTCGATTTTCCTTCTTTTCTATACCACTCTTTTCCTCACTACAACGACTGCCTAAAACCAGCCCGAAACTCGTACTTTACCGCATCCTAGCAATGCAATGACATTTTGAAGTTGAACAATACTGCAAAAGTGTTTTCGTTGCGAGAAATCTCGAAAACGGTAATAGATCCGGGCTTGATTTTGTCACCATATCTAAATACATAGAAAAATCACATTTGAAATTTTAATACAATATTGTTTTTAAAAATTTGTAGACTAAATTATTACAATTATTGTATAGTTTAATACAATATTTTTCATTTTTTAAAACAATTTGTCAGTCCCTATTTGAACTACAATTTGCAATGCAGAATTTGACAATTATTGCTCTACAATTTTTTGTCTGTGTAGGTATGTCAGTTTGTAGAGAAATCTAAAAATCTAAGAAATCTAAAAATTCAAATTATAAAATTTTTCAAAATTTGGTTCGATATCGGACATAGTTTTGAGATATGCACTTGCGCAGCCTCAAGTTGCAATTTGAAAAAAGTGAAAAATCAGGATAACTCGAAAACTAAACTAAACGCGGTTTACGGCATTAGATTTCTTATAGTTTAGTTGTTCTAGAATCAAATTATTATAATTTTACATTTTACATACCGTTTTTAAAATATCGCACACGCTTACCAAAAATTAAATATTCTTTTGATCCGATAAACAAATAAAAACTTTCCAAATTAGCATATGAAAGAACAAACAATCACTCACAAGGTTCCATTTTCAAAAACGCCGCATACAAAATTGCAAACAACTGTCACATTAAATTAACAAAAATTGAAAACCCACATCGCCGCTAACAATTACATCTCGCAGCCCCAATTTCACTACAGGGCCACAAATCACCGGCAATTGTCCAGGCCCACCCACCAAGTCTGTGCCAATTAAAACAAAGCCTTTTTAGCGAACCAACAAGGTTCCACATTCGCGTAATTGTAAAAAGAGAGCGAGGTATAACACGTGTAAGAGCAACAAGGAAAAGAGTGTTCGAGCTGACGGTTTACTCGGAATTTAGCGACAAAGGTCAAAGACAATTTAATGAAGATGAATTTTTATCAAAAAAGAAAAATCTTGTTTGTCAACTTATTATTTTGTTTTCTTTAAAGAGCTGAGCTCGGAACACAAACGATTGAGGTTCTGACAAGAGGGATGGGAAAATATCGACATATCGATAAATATCGATATGAACATTAACATCAGTCAATATTACTTTTCGTTTGGTATCGATAACTCGATATTATCGATATTCTCCTCGATATTTCCCGATAATTATCGACATATATCAACAAATATCGAGTTATCGATACCAAAAGAAAAGTATGATAGCAACTGATATCAATATTTATCGATATATCGGTATTTTCCCCTTCCATGTGACAACTCAGGTTTGGATCCAACCAGGTACACATTTTAGTTTAACTAGAAAAAAATGTCTTCACTATGACATGCAGGATGAAAAGTGTGGCCATTCTGTTTACCTATTAAAGAGAGACAGAAAATACGGGCCAACTTGAGCCATGCATTCTGTGTATTCTATGACAATAAACAACGGTAGGTAACGATGGTAACGCACGGGCCTAATAGTGATCTTCCTTTAGATTACTAATGTTTCACAATTTGTGAGGCTGCCATACCCACGTTGGATAAAAGGCGTGATAGATATGTATGTATTTTATAGCGAATATTAAAAGAATGTAATTTTATTTTTAATGTTTCTTACAATAAAATTACCAATTTAAGGTGATCCTCTACCCATGGCAGAAAACAGTCAAAAACATTGATTCCGCACGCTATTCTATAGCGTTTATTGTGTTGTTAAACATAAAAATAACAAATAATTTATGTTTGAGGGGAAAAAATAATTTTGATACCCATAAAACAACTGCAATATTTGTAAAAAAGAGGGTTTTCCCGCGCCACTGTACAGCTTTTAAGTGAATTTGAATATGTTGTCAACAAAGCTTGGATCTGCGAAATAACCGATCGAATTTTTTTAATTCGTTTTAAATTAGAAGATATTTGTGTTCAAAAAATAATTAAAATTGTCAAAATTAAAATTTTTAAATTCTGCATCATTTTATAGATAGTACTTATATCTTCAACAATATTTTTAGATTATTATATTTAACAAAACAATAAACGCTGTGGAGTGGCGCGCGAAATCCATGTTTTGAAGATTCCTTTCAAAGAGTGTATTAATTATTTTCTACTAAATTTATAGCGAATATTTCAAAAGATAGTAATTTGATATTTAATGTTTATTACTTACAATAATTTTTTATTTTCAGGTTATAAGGTGCATCGGTACATACCTGGAACAAAATGAAAATATATTAATACACACGTAAATTACACATAAATAATTGGTAGGTATACTACAATAGACACTAATGAATATAGCAATTAGTTTGAAGTTTTACGCATTGTCGTAAATGTACTATAAAATGTCATTCATAATACTATATGAAGGAAAAATGCAATTGAATAAGCAATTATGAATTTAAAAAAAATCTGAATTGCATTTATAATACCTATAACACGTTATGTCTGTAATAAGTCCTTATTCTATTATCATTCAATTTTTAATTTTTATTGATTCATGACAAATTTGACAACAGGTATACCTACCTAAATATAAATAAATTACTATTTTATATTTAGTACCTATATATTGCTCTATAGTTTGTTTTTAATTTTATTGTTTGAAAATAAAGTTAAAAACATTTTTGTGATAAGACAACCACAACAGTGTTTCAAGTACATTCTACGGCACTAACAAACCACTTTGCTTATATCAAGCGACATTTAAAGCATTTCCGATAAGATAGACTCCTGCATTAATTAATTATAATTAATTCTAGTATTCTAGAGTAAGTCGGAAAAGAAAAATACTATTTCAAAACTTAGTTGTCAGAAAGTATTGCTTGTCAGCTGACAACCGACAGCTTGGAATCAATGTGAACCACTCGTCTTGTTAGCGTTGATGAAGTTTTTGAGTACTTGAGTTGTTACTATCGGCTACGTTCATTTCCTTACTTTAATTAAGAAACGGTGATTTATTACGGTATGTACGAACAATAAAAACACTGTGATTTGTTGCTTTGTTTGTGGGTTAGTATACCTAATATACCGACAGTCGACAAGATTTTTTTTTAAATCAATAACTTATCAAAACCAATATTATTAAGGTTCCAAATTATAACGCATATATCCGTGTAGATCAAATTAAACTACAATATAACTGAACAAAATTATTGACTCACTCAGCTATGCATTGAAAAAAATTCATAATTTCATAAAGTGCGAGATCTACTTAAATCTACTTAATATAATGTTTATCTATGACCATTGAATAATACATGCATTATGTTGGTAACTTTAGTAAAATAAACCCTTCCATAAGACACACTATTGTATTATGAGTCCATTATTTAACACAACTGTCATCATACCAAAATGATAGGTTAGGTTAAAATTTTAATGAATATACAAATATGTCAAGAAATGTTTCATTTAAAAAGTCGTAGATAAAACGTCGTAGGTATTTGACTAGCACATAATAGCAATAATTCACCCGGATAATTACTACACACTCGCCTTCAGTTCGGGCATAAACTTTCATCTTCTTGAATTATATAGCATACATTATGTGCTCGTTAATAATACTATTGTGACTTATTATTATTATGTAGGTAACTGTAATAAGATAAACCATTCCATAAGACACACTGTTGTATTATAAATTTATAATTCGACACTATTGTATTATGAGTCCATTATTCAACACTACTATTATCTGCAATCATACCAAAATGTGAGGTTAGGATATAATTTTAATTAATAAAAATTTGTAAAGAAATGTTTTATTTAAATAGTTGTATAGATATGTAGATAAACCGGCGTATTGACTCGCACATTATATACTGCCTATAATTCACTTGGATGGGTATAGACTAGCCTTCAGCTCGTGCATAAACTGTCATCCTGTTGAATTATAGCCCACATTATGCTCTCGTTAAATAATACTACCATACGTTTACAGACTATGCTATATGAAGTGCTATTTTGAAACTTTAAATTGTTCTTCTTAATGTAGTATTCTAATTTGCATTTTAACACAATTTTAAATCTACATTTAATTGTTTTTCTAGAGCTCTTGCATAAGAAAGATAAGAAATTTATAGCTTTACATTGTAGGTAAATTATAGTGAACTTTGTAGTCTTCTTATGAAAATATTTATGTTAGTTTGATGAAATTCTGTAAAGTTTTGTTCTAGCTGCTAATTATAGCTATTTAATGAATAGGTTGTTAAATGTTTAGCGTCAGACTTAAGTATAACTTTACCAGGTTTACTAACATGGCAGAACGCTAATGCTCTAAAATTATTTAATTAATAAAAATAAAATAAAGCAGCAAAAATATTTAACACAGCCAATTAATGTTATAAAATGGTTGTCAACAATTGACTGATAATGTACTTCGTCTAAGACAATATTTTTTAACTCAATATCCTAAAATAGATAAGTCAGTTGTCAATGTAAACTGAATATTCACTCTGCCAGATTATTATTTAAAAAATATAAGAAAATTCAAATAAATTAAGTCATCACATGATTCATCTCGTGCGTAGGTTATAATTACCATTCTACGCACAAAATTATTCAAAGCATTTTTCAAGCTCTCAATCTTAAATAAGCACATGTTTACTCAATGACTCAATTGCATTTATCAAGTTCAGCATTAGATGCTAGCCCATAAATCACATGTCTTCTCTAACCGTTAATTAATCCATTTACATATACAGGGCAATCGTAAACAACGCGAGAAAGAAAAGGAAATTATATACACAACACACTGTCATACTGACGTAGATAATGCAGTGGCGTTCCTAGAATAGATACTTGTTATTTTTTATTCAATATTCGAATCGTTTTTTCAAATATAATATAATCTTGACTTAAAATATATTTGACATGACATAGTTACTGACTGAAAAATTATTTTGAGTAATAGTTTCATATTATTTTACTCGAAAATTTGCATTTGATAAGCTGTTCTTATCGAATTTAAAAGAGTTCTTTGATGATTCTTACATGCTTCTGAACCCTGAGAAAAATAATCTTAGTGAGAATCGCCTGTCAAATAGCGGCGCCGCTAAATTGAATCTTCAATAAAGAATTAGAAAAGAAGTTTTTCCAATTCATTGCTTCAAAACAGTGAATTTTCTTTGAGCATGAAATAATCCTCAAAGAATCCTTGATAAAAACAATTCCATTTGACGTTTCTCAGCGAACCAAATGATCAAGTATAAATATGAAAAAAATATACAAATAGTAAGGAGCCATCCAAGTTTTGAACTATTTTGACATAATTTAAATTTTTAATGCTAAGTATTAAACAAGATTTACTCCCAATTACACAGAATGGTATTACTTTCCTAGATGTTATGTATTAAGGACAGTGGAATTCAACCACCTGGGCCTAGTGTTTTAATGTCGGTTGCTGGGATCGAACTAGTAAATACCAATGTAGTATATTAAGTGTCAAGAACGGTAAGGACAAGGACAGTTTACCGATGGAAGACAATGTTTTGTCTGACATCGGTAATTCCTTAACATTCGCGATGTTTAAATCATTTTTTGCACTATTGGTCTTTTTTATTCATACGCAAATATTAATTTTTTCGTAATTAATATTAAATGTACTTACCGTTCTAGAACGGTAAGTAAATTACTTACCGTTTTGTTTAGCCTAGCAATCGGTAAGATCAACATACTGTCTTGGAAACAGGCATGGTAATGATAATAAAGACCAATGGAACAGTTTTTTTGGTGTCATACCACCGATGGTGTCCCTCAACTTGTGTTGTATATGAAAATATTTCCAGTGGAAATGGAATTATTGGAAATTTCCGAATCTTGTTGAAATATTGTAAACAATGTAAATATTATTCATATTTAAATAATATTTTGTTTTCATAAGGTCAAATTAATTATCATTATAGAAGTTAGTCATTGTTGTAATAGGAAACATGGACAGAACATTATTAATAAAATAGTTGGCAACATTTCTCATTTATAATAATCTCAGTCTCACATTTTTACAAGAAAATGACAACTGACTTGCACAAATTTAAAAAGACAGTCGGAGAATGGTACTAATAATATTTTTCTTTCTCAATAAATTCATTTTTAATTTCCAATATTCAGGAGATATTTCCAAAAAATATATTTCCGGAAATTTTTCATCAGTACCTACCTCTAACGCACGCCATTGGTGTCGCACTATCTGCTATAGGAAATTCATCAACGAACGTTTCAATTAAAATTTGAGAGAAGCATGAAGAATGCTCTTGCGTAATTGAAGATTTATTGCTATAGTAAGCTAAGCATAGTAATTTATGGTGTATGAGATATTTGTTAATTTGACTAATTTTTAAGGTTACAAGCAATTATGAGAGCGCATAAATAACACGAACAAATAAATATATCATCACTACATATTACATCTCATAGCAGTTTTTTATTTATAGCTGTGGAAAGAAACGAATATGAATATATTTATAATAAATAACGGAATACAGGGAATACATTATTGGAGAATGCAAATACCTCGGTAAATATATTTAATGAGCAACAACTATCCTCAAAACCTGTCAAAAATAGTAGCAATAGAATTTTTTTACGTTTTATAAATTGAAATAAATTTTAAGAATTCAAATTAATAATTAAATATATTTTAAAATCATCAGTAAAATTTATAAACTGAATTAAGTTTTACAATAATTTGCTGCTCACTTAAGAGGCACGTCTACCTCCTAAAATCCAGCATAAAATATACTAAAGTAGCGAGTGTTTTGTAGCTAATAGAAGAATGCTAAAATTTCATTCCAACAAGGATTATATATAGGTACAGGATCAACGAACAGTTGTGCCTTTTTTAAATTTCTATAAAAAAAATGATTCTAAAAATTCCGAAAAATTCATAAAAATTTCCAATTTATGCAAACATTATTTATTTTTAAAATTTTAAAAAGGCACATCTGTAGATCCATTTCTCTGTTAAATGTTTAAAAAGGCATTATCTTGAAGTCAATAATAAATTTACAATTTACTCGCAACGAAAACACTTTTACAGTAACTAGCTAGAAGGCGGCAAAGTACGAATTTCGGGCTGGTTTCGGGCAGCTGCAGTAGTGGGGAAGGGAGTGGAATAGTAGAAAAAATCTAGGAATTCGGAAAAACTTAGACGGGCCTTTTAAAGACAAAAGGAGAAAATAATTGAAAGATGTCAAATACGATGAAACGATAAGCAATAAAAAATTATTTAATAATATTGCTAAAAATATAAATTACCACGATATGACCCTGGTAGTTCCTCAGTCTGGTAAAGAAAAATTAAGACAGCTATAAATCATAGACATATAATAAAATTATAATCTCTTCCAAATAGGCATTTAATTATTATTAAATAAAAAACAAGGATGACTAACCCGACAAAAAATATTGATGAAATAATAATTCACAACTTAACAACCAGAGTTAAGATCAAAAAGATCAAATTAGCAATGACATCACTCGAAACCTTTAAAATATAAATAAACAACACAATGTATTCCTTATTACATCCGATGACGAAATCTTCAAACTTTTGACAAGCACTGGAGTAGCTCTACTATTTATTATTCAAACATGAAACATTAATACGCTGACAGTAGGGAAGACTGAATTAATTATCAGTGGGTATCTTACCTCCTTACTCAAGATGATGAGTTTGGAGTTTAATTTAAAGGTAGATTAAGGTGACGTTAAGACTTAAAGTGTTAGAGGCATGACCTACTATGTTATCATGAAGAAATTAGAAGCTTAGGATGTAAATGGGGAGACTCCACACCTAAGAATAGATAATTTAATGAATATGGCATGTTAATGGAGTTATAAAAAATTATGTTTGATTAAATCTTTTGTATTTACTGTTACTCGATTTATCTAATTATACAACATGGAAATAAACCTTATTGGAAGTTGGAATTACCATGTTATAATGGATATCACACTATTGTTTACAAAACATATTATGCTCAGTTCATGTTATAAAGAACAATGTAAAATTTTGGGTACACTCCTTAATTTCACATGAAAATATATCGTAAATATGTATCTTAAGAATTACAAATATGTATTTATCTAGTTTAACGCGCTATTTTACCCAACTTGGGTGTAGCAGCGTTATATACTGTGATTCAATGGTATAGATATAGGTATAACACTTTTATTTGAAGTATTTTTGTTTTTAAAGTAGCTGGTCACTTTTGAGCAAGGAAAAACTGATTGCGCCCAAGTTAAATGTCTATGGCCCTCTTTTTGATTTACACACTGTATGTATAACGTGTGTGCGGCTCCATACACAATATAGAAGTGATTTTTGTTCAGTAAAGTTGGAATGTGCATTGTGCATGCCTAAATGCGAATTTAGAGAACCACAGTCATTCACTCATTTACAAAATGGCAAAACGCACTCAGCTATCTGCTCCATTTATCTCTAAAATGTGTTCAATTTCTGGTTTACTTGTTTTAATAAATATCTGTGATTGACTTCATTCGAACCTTATTATTTGTCAAAATCACAGTCGAGGACATAGTGCATTTGGCTATCAGTTCCATTGATTTCTAAAGTGTATTTATTTTTAAATTAAAGCCCACAACTTAAGTCCATAAAAAGCTTGTTGCTAACTCATTTCAGTATACAACTATTCTATAAAATATGTAAGTATTGTTGCTGTTCCTATGAAATCCTTTCTAGGTAAGTCTAACAAGAGGTCAAAGTTGACGTTTAAATTAATAATTATAAATATAAGTTTTGAGGGTTTCTTACACACTGGATTTGGAAACCCCAAAGTAACATTAGCATGCTTACTTTAAGAAAGATGGAACATGTGCAAAATGAGAATAAAAGAACACTCCTTTCTTGTTGTACTCTTTTCACACAGTTTTAAGCATGCTAATGTTACTTTGGGATTTTCAAATTCAGTTCTTAGCTGGGTACCTGGAAGAATCCTCCAATATTTAGGATTTCTTACTAATATACTACCCTACATATAGCAGAATACATAAGGATCACATTTATTTCTTATGAACTTATGAAAAGGAACCATAACCATTAAATAATTTAAACGTCTACTTTCGAACTCTTGCTAGGCAATACAAACTTATCATTTACTGGTTCAGAATCTTAAGATTTTCAATTTGTAAATCCAAATACACTCGACAAAAGGAAAAACGCACCACTTGAAATTGCACCCAAAAAATCCGAATTTTTAGACCGCCATATATCGGTTGAATTTTGTCGAAAATGGATAAATCGTCAAATTCTGACAAGTTTAAAGTTTTCTCATTAAGGTCGTTCAAGTTAATCTGACGCCAAGTTCGTGGACTCAATCCATTACCAAGCCGATAAAGTTTATTCATTTTCCTTTCGAGGGAAAAAAATTGAGTACCTGCGATGATTTGGCGCGAAGTTATGAATTTTTGAAAAACCGAGTTATGGCGATCTAAAAATTCGGAATTTTTGACGCTTTTTCAAGTGTTTTTAACTCGAGAATCTCGAAATATTTACAGTTCCCAACAACAAAATACAATAAGTAATAAACACCTCTCGCAATGTTTCCAATCACCATCGTAGTCCCTCAGGCTGAATCTCATCAAACCCTGAAACCCATAACTTGCACCTAGCAGCAACTACCATCGATGATAACTGATACCAGCGCAACACGCACCAACCAGTAACCAATAACCAACAACCGGTAAGCAGTACCCGCTAGCCAATACCCGCTACTTCGCTGCTATACGCTACCAGTCCTGCGTTATGTCGAGGTATAAATCCTGCCGCGGTTGTGGTTTACGAGTCGCCTCGTAGATCTGCTGAAGATCAGCAGATCGTGCCGGCGCAACCGAGTGGCGATGAGATGATCCTGAGATATCAGCACCTGTAATTGAGGAAGCAGAAGAAGAGGAAGGTAGAGAGAGAGGATAGTGTGTGGTGAACAAGCCTGGTAGTGTGGTAATGATGTATGAGAGTGGTGGAGCAGCGTGGAACTACAGAAGTTGGAATTGGTTGCACAAAAGTGGTTACATCCAAAATTCAACTGAAGTCGTATAGGTCGTGTTAAATGAACTGCACATTTACGTTTCGTTGAGACTGCCGCTTATTTTGGTCCAATTTTAAGATGAATCTTCAAAGAATAAGGATTATTGTATCCAGTGGCGTAGCTAGTGCTTGTTGAGCCCTGTATAAAAAATAACAATAAGAGCCTCTCCCCTTTGGGTTGAGGATGCAAAATAAAAATTAACATTTTTTCTGTGTTTTTTACACTGCTTCATCTGTTATATATTTTTTAAATCTTTGTAACCGCTTAGATAAGATCTTTTTCGCTCAAGAATCTAATCCATTTGTATAGGAAGAGTTAAAACAAAAGTCAAATTTAATCTCTGAAATAATCAAGAAAGTCACTACAGGATTTTCTTCGTTCTTCGTTAAGTTTTAATTTTAGCGTCTTAAATTACTGGAATTCACGTTATTTTTTTGTGATGAAGAACGAATATCACATACCTACTTAATATTATTTGTCTCGCCTTGTGAAATGAATTTCAAAGATGCATTATTTTTACAGTAAACAAAAATTGACATAGCAGTTCTAAAATTTATAGTAGGCAAGTCGAATTTTAAAGTGGGCAAGCCAAATTTTTACCTGACCGAGTATGCGAATTTATAGGAAAAACCGAGGGAAAAACACTACCCCAGAGCAAGTACCCTAAGGAATTTAATACTGAACTGAAAAATGCATTCAGCACAAAAAGGAATTAAAAATTTATCTTGAAGAGGCATGAATTATACTGATTATTATGAGAAGTTTAAGACTGTGTTCAGCGCAAAAACCTGTTGAAAACTTTATATGAAAAGTAGTTAATTTTGTAGATTTATTATTAAAACATGTTCAGCAATAAATTGTGTAAAATACTTGTTTATCTTCAGAGAAAAGTTTAAAAATTAGAACCTAATAACTCCTATAAATAAACATCCAAACAGTAAATGCACGTATTATTTATTAAGATTTCAATTGGTCAAGATTTTGCCAAGACCTCTTTAAGTATCAAAAAATGAAATGCATTTATTACACAGCAATTAGCATTGCAACAAACCAGATTCCATGAACCATTCCAAGAACTATAAATCGTTCTACATAACTCGGTTATCCTCATCCTCAATCGATCAGTTTCATACCTTGCAATAACAAATCATAATCATTCACGTTATAAACTCTTACAAAAGGAACTACCTAACGTCTAACGTGTATTCAATTATTCATGATTTTTCAGCTCTAAATAATGGCTAGCAACAATAAACAACGGTGAAACTGTCAGTTGGATGTATTTATGCCGCCTATTTATCACATTCTTAACTTCTATACGCAGATATGAGAAAACATTGCATCGTGTATCGATTCCCGTAGATCAAAGTTGCTTGTGGATTGTGGTTGGTTCGTTGGACCCAGCTGTGTACGTAGATGCAAGATGAGACTCGTGAATTATGAACAGATGCGATAAGCAAAGCTCAAATGATAATGGGGGATATTTTTCACCAGATACATTAGTTTTATTTACTGCGCGGTGCAACATTTGTATGGAATTTGCACATTTTCACCTTTTTAACACAGCCAATACATATTAATCGTTGGCATTTTAACGTTAACCGATTATTCCAATACACGGTTTGAATCCAACTTGGATACTTATACAGGGTCGGATTGGCCAGGTCGACAAGTCAGCAATTTCCGATAAAGCCTAATTGCAAACTGAATTTTTTTTGGTGTTTTTATCAAATTATGTTTCTATTATTTTAAGGCAGGCACGTACAAAATGGGCTGTACTTTGTACAAGTAATAACATTCAATTATAAGGCATTTGACCTTGAATGAGAAAAAAATGTCATCTGCGGCGTATTTTATTATATTATACAGTCATGAGTACATGTTGTCTCTATTTATCCAATTGCTATGTTTCGCTCAGGTCTTGTTTAGAAAATACTCAATTTGATTGGCTAGCGCGCATGCAGTTTTCAAATTTATTTAACAAATTACTCGCCTACTATTTGAAAATTTTATAATAATGTGATACAAACATTTTAATTTACAATGCAATCAGTGTCACAAAGAGATTTTCTCAGAATTATTATTTTTTAATTGTTTATAAATGAAAATAATAACAATTTAAAAAAAATTCGACATTGTAGCTAGTTTTTTACTGCCTTTGTCTTTACTTATATGGTATTTTTTTAGATTTATAAGTTTAATAGGTTGGGAGTAATTTGTTAAATAGGTATTTTTTTTACTGTGAGAGAAGCCCCTTAAAATGTAATTTCTTGAAATTTCGAGGTTAGGATGATGAACTTAATTCAGTATTCAATCACATCGAAGCGACAAAGATAAAATCAGAACGAGGCGTCGGTGAAAAAAAATTATTTTAAAATCCGTAAATTTAAGGGCAGTTTTCACTATGAGAATATTTGTACGAATATGGAATCAAGTTAAATTTTAATTAATTATGCAATGAAGTATTTTTAGGTTATTATAAACAACCTGAAAATCTGAATTTCACCAACATATACAGACGGTCACATAATACACTTGGCTATCTACCCAATAACAATAATAATAACTGAAATGTTAAATTGTATTTGCAATAATAATTCTCATATCCTGCTTACTATCTTTAATTAAATGCGATTTAATTTTAATTTTAATGAAACCATATTTTACTCAAAAATGTTTCCGCAGGGATATTTTACTTTCCTCAGGTCAAAAACAATAATTTAAAATGTTTATAAAAACAAAAGTGTAATCGAAAATGTATGTTTGAAAGAATCTTCATATTTTCCACCCTTAGAACTCGTATAAACAAATTTAGTCACACATCTTTAAACGCCCACACAGAACGCAGTCTTACAAATCAGTATTAATTACCAACAACCGTTCAGCGATTGCATTCAGAGCCCACTCTTCACTCTACAGTATCTCTCACTGTCCCACATGCAACCAAAGACATATTATTCACTGTTTCCAAGGATACCACAGCGTGCGCATTACATAAATGGACATTTGGTTCATCTGGTTACTGTCAATATTTATATACACGACACAGTCGCTTTTTACGACGGATTAGATACTGTTAACTGGTTTCATTTGAACATTCAGTGTGTGGAGAAAATGATGATTGATGGCTGCTGAGATTTGTGTTAGAAGTGTGATATGCGAGCTGTGGAATGTGAGGTATTTGCAAAGGTGAGAAATTGTCAAAAGGCCTCGAATTCTTGAATGTTTATGGTTGGCTTAATTAGGTGTGAGAATGTAGCTGGACTTTATATAGCGCTAATTTTTAATTATAATTAATTCATACAAGTTGGTACTGCAGTTTATGAATTATGCAATCTTTTTGAGTCAAATACTCGGTCAAATAATTGTAAATGGTAGCAAAATTCTAATTGAAAAATATAAATGGCAGTAACGTAGTAAATTTATTTCTATTTATTGATATTGTCCCAATACAAAGTCACATAATGGGCTACTTGCATGACTTTTTTTATTAAAAATTTTAAAAGAAGAAATTAAAACACGTATTTTTTATTTTGACAAAATTTCTATATTTAGTGTGCAGAGATTTTATATCAACAGAAATTAAACGGACTTTACACAGATTGTATGGATTTTGAAAGATTCTATTTAGGATTTTAGGATGACCTAAAGATTTTACATTTCAAATTTTGTAAAAGATTTTACTTTGGATTTTAAGCTTTGTTCACAAGAAGATTCCATGAAGATTCTTTCAAGATTTTGAATCTCCAAGACTCATTGAAGATTCGTTCAAAATATTTTTTTCACGACATGCGGAGAAAACACAATTTTCTTCTCGCGAAATAGTGAGGAAAGTGGGTTTTCCCTCTTCAGAGAGGAAAGTAAGCAGTGTTATTTTACGATAAAATAATTTAAAAATTGTAAGTAAATTTATGATTTTATTAAAAATTCTGATTTTATAGTGATATACTGTAAACTATTATTTTACAATTATTATGTTTTATATCTTTTCAGGATTTTACAACTTAAATTTAATTTGGCAAATTGGCTGCATTTTCAAATGTCATTCTGACAGATGGCAGTTATAATCTAACTTCTAGTTATGGGTTATGTGTTTCTTCTACATTTACAATATTTTTAAATATGTCGTGAAAAAAATGTTGTGTCTAACACGAGAGGAAAGCTCTTTTCCACTCTTGCTCGATTGCCTCACTCGCTTCGCTCGTGACACAAACTTCGAGCTCGAGTGGGAAAAAGAAGCGCTTTCCTCTCTAGTTGGACAAATAACTATTTAGGACCCGAACAAATGGTTATGAACCGGTTCGGAACAAGAAAACGAGTATTAACTTTGCTTTACATACAATAATTTGTCATAATTTTACTAAATATAATAAACCATTGATACCTTTTTTCTACCATTATGATGTATCTTACTTCTACTTAACCTCCATAATTAATTAAAGTTTTCTTTTCAGGTTCAGATTTGATAACTTTCGTTAATAACTCCTCATTCATGCTACATATATACAATACTTCAATAGAATAATTGAGTGTTGGGTGTCATGTTGCATGTGTATTATCATCTGCTCACACTTCATTTGGTCTAGCAACAGCAGGGCGTAGTTTAAAGGCGTAGTCTTGTCATAACTAATAAACGTGAATCGTGATATCGTCAACACGTCAGCAAATAAATAAACCGATTTACTGTTACCATTGTATTGTTCTATACGACCGACTTACGCGAAAATATTCATGAGTTTGTTCGTTTATAATTGGATACAACTAATAATACTAGACTTGGTGAGCTTCAATTAGTTATTAAGATGACCCTATACTTAGCTAAAAAATGCTGAAAAAAAACAAAATGATGAAAGTTAGCACTTCTTGTTATATTTTAAAAAATAACAAACATTATTGCAGATTAAAAATGCATAGGTATATTATTTAATATACAGTGAGCTTATTTTAACGTGAAAGATGAAACATGGTATTTTTCATATCCATGGTTACGAATTTCACAGCAATACATTTTATTAGTCGTGAAATTGAAGGGCTTGGGCCTTGCATATCTACTGAAGATGAAATGTTCAGTCTGCCAGTCCTAAGGGGCCGGAATAGGCTTAGGTTGAGTTATAAAAATGTTAATTATAAAAATTAAGAGTTCTGGCGTATGTAGAGTTGGAAATAAACGATATTTCTTATTTATAAAACATATTGCCAGAACGTTTCTAATCCTCCAATCTTAAATATACCAAATAAAAAATCTGCTGTGGCCAGCACACGACCTCTCGCCTAATTCTGCTTATCTAATCTAATAAATAGTTTAACTTACATTTTAATAGTTTCATGTTCATGTAATATGTAAACGATAATGTAAACCAAGATGCAAGCAAAAGATGTCAACTGTACTGTCACTGTCATAATAATTTAAATTTTGTGTAGAAACAAATTTCATATCATGGACAACAAGATACTTCAAAAACTTTATATTATTGTTAAATACTACCAGATTCAGCAAATTGTTTTTAAAATTACCTGTACCCATAGATAATTATATTATCTTTTATTTTTAATTGCAAAAAATGTCATAAATAAATAATGTACTAAGATATTTAAGGAAAACTATGTCAAGCTTCAAAAAGTACAACTTCCGGTTTGCGAATTTCTACCAAAATCTTATCCGGTGTTAAGATCCTTATTAAAACCTTAAATATGAAATTTATTTATTAAATGTTTGATACTTTTTAAGTTATCGTGGACGAAAAATCGTCACATACGTCCATACATACATACGCACACACACACACACAGACATCATCGTGAAAATATTAAATTCGTATTCTAGAGACTCTGAAACGTGCTTATCCACCAAAAACTCATACTCGAAAATTTTGACAATACCTCTCTTATAGAATATGAGGCGAGAGGTAAAAATAATAAATGACATTTGAAATTTTTATAAATGTCAAAAATTTCCTTGTTATCAGTGTTTTTCAACAGATATACAAGGCCCAAACCCTTCAATTTCGCGACTAATAAAATGTCCACACTAATTTGACCGCTAGCTCTTGAACCTGCATATATGCTAATGTCAGATTTTTTTGTAATTTAATGAAATTTGTACCTACCTGACTGGATTCGAACCTGAGTTTACAAAATCATAGACATATAAACAATCTAACGAGATATAGGTTCATTTTTCTATAAACAGTGAGGTACTAATTTTGTTAAACATACAACTCGGCATACAATATGGATGTAGTTTTATGTTAGTACCAACAAAAGGGCTAATAATTTACTCTTTTAACTTAATAGCATAATAGGAAGTACAGTTTGCATGACTGAAATCTCGTTAAATAATATACATACACTGTTATTTTCTTTCAATTTCGTGTTTTTACTGGTCTTGAGCACCAGTAAATTATAACAAACTGTTCTACATTGTCAGTTTTCCACCTACATGCAGTAATTTATTTAATGGGCAGCATTTTGTTTGAAAGTCACGTGTCTATGTTCGATATTTTTGTTCGGCAGAGGCGCCAAGTCTTAGCTTCTGTACACCGAAGAGACAGATTCGTCTAACACCAGTTGTACAAACTGTTGAACGAGATTAACAGTGCTCTTCGTTTATTTATTCTGCCTTGTTATTTTTATCTCGAACTTTGTGACGTCACTCTGATTGCAGAATTGACGGAACGAGATGTAAACACAGCCTTATCAGAGGTGAAAGAGTTAATTAATTGTTTTCGGATTACTGACAATTTGAATTTTTTTTTCAAAGATTCTTGCACACTAGAATATTTATTCAAATATGGGGCGGAAAGCCGCATCCCCATTACGGTCGACACTGTCGATCGACAAAGTCGATCTACAATATTTTGTAGTATTTTAACAGTATCGAATATCGGATGAGCTTAAGAGGCCCGTCTACCTCCTAAAATCCAACACAAAGCGTACTAACGTAGCGCGTGTTTTGTGGCCAGTACAAGAATGATAAAATTTTATTTCAACAAGGATTATAATTATACTTAAAGAATCAATTAACAGTTGTGTCTTTTAAAAATATTAATAAAAAAATTGTACCTACATGATTATAAAAATTTCAAAAACTTCATACAAATTTCCAATTTATGCAAATTTACACGATTATATCTCATGATAGAAACTTATTCTTAAAATTTTAAAAAGGCACATCTGTACATCCATTCTTTCTCTATTAAATCTTTATAAAAACTACTTTGAGGTCAATAATAAATTAACAGTTTACTCGCAACGAAAACACTTTTACAGTATTTTTCAATTTTAAACCGACATTGTATTGCTAGAATGCGGCAAAGTACGAGTTTCCAGTTGGTTTTAGGCAGCCGTAGCGGGAAAAAGAGTGAAATAGAAAAATAAGTAACATTGAGAGTAATTCAGATTTTAATCTAGTTGGCTAAATTTATGATTTCAACTATACAAATTCGAAATCTCGCATATGTGAGACTGGCACATTCAATTTGGGTAAAAGGTAAAATGCGAGGTAAAATGTCTGATGGATTATCTAAGTGAGTATTTAAAATTCAAACAACAAAAAATAAACTCTTTGCAATCTTTTAGCTCATAGTTCCACATTTAACATTCGTTCGTTTCCTCTAAATTTAAACATCATACAAATAGCCACACCGTCTCGTGTATGTCTAAGAAAATAATAGAGCCGGAAATAACTCCATGAATGGTATCCACTCGTTCTCGAATCGTGGCATTACAACGTTATTTCAGATGAAGTTGTCAGACGTCCTGATTGCGTCACGCTTTTGTTACACGAATAAATAAGTTTTGTTCTCAGCAGAGTTAGTAGGTAAAGCAGATTACGGCCTTTTGTCAAAAGGAACTACACTGGAACATGTGTGTTAAGTTAAAGTTATGGTAAATAGGTTATTAGACGAGTTTTGTCGTTTTGTGGAATTCTAATAAATTTGGAGTGTTTATTTTTAAGCTTTTTAAAGGTTGGAACATGTGGTGATAAATATTTTTTGAGTTTCCTGTTTGAATTGTATATAAATATACTTTCCTTATAAAAAAATAAAAAATTGTACGATAAAAATATTGAATTATCTATAAAAATGGTACTACAAAGTTTAAACTGAGGAACCAATAATTTTTTTTATTCAAATTAACAATGACAGACACCAATGCCCTACTGACCACTTCAGAGTTCTTTGGTCTTTGGTCACCTGCAGTAATATTGATGAGATATACTAATTTTAAAATAAAATTACTATAAGAACTGATTGCGTACTTAATCTTCCAAAATTAAGTCATGATTTTCTATTATATTAGAAAAAAAATTGTTTTTTTTTCAAACGGATGTAGGTAATCGCAATAAACATCTATATATTTCTGTCACTCTTTAAATGTGGCTGGCGTTGGAATCGACCTTAAAAAATAATTAAGTCTATCGAATTAGATATAAAAATGGTTTGTTTGAAAATTTATCTGCAGTCCTGTCAAATAAAATTAGCAAATTTGGCATAAATAGCACCGGAGAAATTTTGTTTATCGTCATTCGTGCGAAAAAAAAACTATTGATTCGTGTTCGGTTGTTAAGAACCGGTTATGATATTTTTAGTTGTGTAAAGAATTTCAGATATTTGTTTTGCTGAGACTTTTTATGTGAATTCAAATAATCCATGCAAAATAGTCGCTTCGAGCTATGGCGATTTGCATGGAATGTGTTGACTTTCTTTATGGGTATTGACGAGGAATTGTATCAACGTTTTATCTTCTTAATGTGTAATTAAAACTCACTATAATTAAATGAAAATGAAATAAGGAAGCGTAATGAAGGTAAATTAAGCGATATTAATTGTTACAGAGAGCCAATCATTTCAAAATTATTTACTCGAATGATTCAGACGAGGATTCAGACTTGCTTGCTATTCGTATAAGTAGTAAAATTTAATTTTCAATGAATAAGAGCAGTAAAACCAAAATTCAGATTTACATTCTTAAAAAAAAATTAAAGTTACTTAAAAAAAATTAAATCTCCTAGGTAAACTAACTTAAAAGATTTATTACATACACGGAAACCAAAATAAAATAGAAGTATTGAAAAATAAATTTTTAAATTACATTTTGACAGTAAACATTAACATGACAGTTGACAGATCAATCTGACATTTGAGCGTGTTGGGTTTAAAACCAGCCTTCACAAGCTAAGAAAACATTCAAGAAGGGCATATAAATCACTTTAGGATTTTATTTTACTCCTTCTAATTTAAAAACAGAATATTATCCACGACTTTTGATTAATAGGTACATTCATTACACAATAAGTATTTGCTATTAATTATGTGCCTCATTAGCACCATTTCTAATTAGTTTATTTAATAATTATTATTATTCAACTGGCTCTTTGACAAATAAAACTTCTCGTAAGTATTAAAGCTTTGACCAATAAAGCTTATTTATAAATTATAACCGATTATAATAGTCCGTTGCTAGATACGTATTATTTTTAACAGCTATCAGTGCAAATTTATCTTATAAAATAATAAAATAAATGAATTACTTATCCTGAAGTAAAAATTCATTCTCCATGAAGTCATGATGACTAGAGATGGGAAAAATATCGATATATCGATATGAACATCATATGCTATCACTTTTCGTTTGGTATCGATGTATCGATAACTCGATATTTGTTGATATACCGTCAACCGGGGTAAAGTGAATCATATGAGGCAAAGTGGATCTTTAGCACCATTTTGTAAATATTAGTGCGCAGGTCTCTTCCTACTCCATGTAAGATCACGTCGAGGTCACCACGCAGAAGCAGTGTAATTGTAGCTTAGGTGGAGGGTGGTTGTCACTGTAAAGGAAGGTAAGGGAAGCGCACAGAAATTTTTAAATATTATGGTGAATATTATTTATTTAGAATGATCCACTTTACCTCAAATCATTTAGAGTGAGTGTTACAGCTATTTTAATTGGTGATTCACTTTACCCCAACCCATGGGGTAAAGCGGATCAACTTCAACATTAAAAAAAAATATTTTAGAGACATATAGATTATGTACTAGCAATATATAAAGTCTAGATATTTTAAATTTTTTTTTTTTTGAAATTTTCAGATTCATAGTTTTTGAGATATGAACAAAAAAGAGGTTTTTTTAATTCACTTTACCCCGGTTGACGGTATGTCGATAATTAGCGGAAAATATCGATAATATCGAGTTATCGATACATCGGTGCAAAACGAAAAGTAATTATAAACTGATGTTCATATCGATATATATATAGATATTTTTTCCCATGCCTAATGATGTCCATCGTCAAATTCTCGTTTACTATTTTATGACCAATTTTCTGCGCAGATATTTGTATTAAATTTGAAACAACTAATCTCTATATCTGTTTTCGTGGTCGTGCGGACTCCACTTTAGTAATTAGGACAAGAATATTAATTGACACATCAGAGGGGCCGTTAGTAAGCGCTACTGAACCAACTTCATTAATTACCATCGCCCGTCGCGTGACAACTTCGCTTATTAGTGAAGCAAAATAGCGAAATTAGGTCTAAGGCGGCATTAGTCCATTGTTTTTGTTTTGCTTTATTTATCTTTCCCATGTATCGTCAATTGTTTAGTCATTTAATATGCCTAGCGTTAGCGCTTGCGGTTCCAAATCAATCCTACGCAAATGCTCTCGATTTTTTAAATGTGACAAATGTTCATGGGCACCCGATGGGAAAACAATAAAGGGGGACTTTGCCCCTTAAAATTTTGGTAACTTAAAATATGTAGAATGGAGTCTTTTATTCTGTGAAATGTTCAATAAATTTTACCAAGTATACTATTGAACATAATTTTACTAATAAGTTAAAGTTCTTAAAAATACAAAGACACATAAATTTTTAAGCTTGACAATAGACTGTTTTGAACTCATTCCAACAGTAACATAGGGACAGAACAGGTAGTGTGACGTCAAACATTTGACTAATAAGTAAGCACCAGATGTTAAGCCACGCCTGAGCCATATGACCACACCGTTTTGTTTTTATATGACTGATAATACCTACATGCTTTTGTATTTGTAATGACAGTCTTAAGACATACGAGCTAATAGGAAAAGGCGGAACTACACGGATAAGTTTGACGTCACGGATTCAAGCTGTTTTGAAAAGAGCTACTTTAAAAATTATGTTTTCAATTATCTATAAAAGCCTCATTCATATAGGATTTAGTTTTAAGGTTTAGATTTATTTCAACTGTAGGTAGGTCCATCAGCCGTCTCCTGTAGTTTTTGTGGAAGTATTTATACTTAAAAATTATTTATATTTTGAGGTTTTCTAATTTTAATTTTTCTGTCTTTGTAGTCTCTCTGGTTTTTACCTTGAAAATGATCATTTAAATGATCAAAACCGGTCGGTAAATTTATTAGTATTAAAGAACAGTGTGATCAAGACACAAGGATATTATTTATTTATCCATTCCCTTTACTCCTAAAGTTTAGATTTATGTTTACGTTTATGAAAGTTTAAATTCATCTAACTAAATACAAGCATCCACAGTCCTTGAAAGTGAAAAGTGTGAATGCTCGTATTTACTTAGATGAATTTAAACTTTCGTAAACGTAAACATAAATGTAAACCTTAAAACTAAATGCTTATGTGAATGCAGCATTCGAAATTTAAATATTTTGTAGTAACAGCACGATTTATAAAAAAATGTCAATAATAGGTAAACGAGCCCATTATAAGAAAATATAGAAGAAAAAATATTTTAGTGCCCCTCCTTAGATATAAATCTGTGAACGCCAATGTCGGCAATTTCCTATTTGTCAAGCACGTGTTAGTGAAAAATGAGTTTAGAATAGTTTAATGTCACCAGTTGGAAGATTGTTATCAACAAAAGAATTTATTTAGGTTACAGTAAAAAGATCAAATTTTAAAACTGAAAACCAACAAAATCATTTGCTTCACAATAATAAATCTACACTAATGTGGTTAAAAATTGAGCAAAAACTAGCATCAGATTTAACAGCAGATTAAAAGTGCTAACCATGTGTGTAAAACCAAATTATAAAAGGTTTTTTGCCGTCAGAAATTTGCGAATCATTTTAATTTAATTTCAATGGATCACTTTTTCACACTTTCGTCAACTGCCTGTCTCATGTCAAGTAGATTAATCGACAATCATTTTAACCTCACGAAGATGCTAAATTGTAAATTTGAATTTGAAAGTTTGTTCCGTTTTAAGAAGAAATTAATTAATGCAAATCGAGGAATTAATTTGAAACAATTACACGGTAACATTGAATTGCCAAACGTAGATTCGTATGTTAATGAAGAATAAAATATTATAATGACAATAATAAATACATCATGTAGTTAATTGCATTGCATTACAAAAAGCTGTAATGCAAATGTGTACTATTTATAGATTTAATACCAAGACTGGAAACTACATTAACATTTAGGCTCGTAAAGTGACAACTAAAATATGCGTAGAAAAAGGTTACATTTATATTTTCCCAACAAGCATAAAATCACGCACTAGAAGAGAAATGTAACAGAACTGATGAAGTACATTTTTTACTTTTAAAGTTCCATAATCCATACTATTTATAAATGAAATCAAACTATATAATCAAAGATCTGAATGAAAAATGATTCCAATAGCTATAAGCAGGTAAATCATATTATAAACTATAACGAATGGTACCTACTTTGAGCAATAAAAATATAAGCGTACATTTCTTTACGTTACAGGCAAGGATACACGTATTTAATAATACATTCATTATGTAGGTAACTTTAGTAAGACAAACCCCTCCATAAGACACACTATTGTATTATGAAATCGTAATTCCACACTATTGTATTATGAGCCCATTATTCAACACAACTGTCATTACACCAATTTGTGAGGTTAGGTTAATATAGTATTGAATAAAAATTTGTGGAGAAATGTTTTATTTAAAAAGTCGTAGATAAAACGTAGGTAGTATTTGACTCGCACATAATGGCTAGGTAACACTCGCCTTCAGCTCGTGCATAAACTTTCATCCTCTTGAATTATAGCCTACATTATGTGCTCGTTAAATAATATACTATTAATTTTTGGTTCAAGGAATAGAAAAATAATGTATTTGTCCGAATTAAAATACAAACCAATAATATATGCATAATATAAAGAAAGTTGTTATTCATAGCATAATAATTAATAATTATACAGATAGGTCAAATTTTAAATATTAAAGTAAAAATAATATAACAGTACGTTGAACTCCTTTCATAATAATAATAATATAGTTTTATGACTACAAATTTAACTACTCATTAGTAGTTATAATGACGTGAGAAATTAATTATTATTAAGACATACTTTAAAAATATAAACTACGTAGGTAAGTATTGTTTAACCCACTAAATATTCGGAAACTTATTCAAAATGTATCTTTAGATAAAAACAATAATTTTCATTCTTGTTTTCAAATAATGAACTTCTCTTTATTGAGGAAATACATGATACTAGAGGCTATTAAAAATTTCTCACAATCTTTTAGAAAAATTTATTAATCTCACAAATTAAGACCAACTGATTTCTCATCTAGGTAAAAATAAAGATATTAAAACTGATTAGTTATTTTAGTCTTAGAACTTTAATACTTCCTTCCTTTATTACGTGAGAAATTCTGGCCTAAGAAGAAAATTCATAAATTATGAGACCATAAATAATTCTTTACAGAATAATAGAACCATAAAATAGAAACTGTTGTTCTTAAGAACTTCGTTAGATAACAAGACAAATATTAATAGAAGAAGCTTGAAAAATAGGAACGCCAAATAAAGTCCAGAAAGCAAAAAAGCTAAAATAATAGCTCTTTAAATCACTAGTAATTTTAAACCACTTTATTTACTTAAATATATAATAATGCCCTGTTCACACGAGGAAAGTTTTCCCTAAAGAGTTTTTTGAAAATAAAACAAGAGTGCTAGAAGCTATAAAAAAAAATGTCAACACCAGTCATACTAACTATTTTTATAAAATATATTAAAGCTAGTGATCTTAAATATATTTAATAAAAATAATTAATTTTCCCTTATGAACGGTATTGACAGGTTCATTTTTATGACAGCTTCTTAGCACTTGTTTTACTTTCAAGAAACTTTTTAGTAAAAACTTTCCTCGTGTGAACATGGCTTAAAATACAAATTATTGATATTTTAGTGTAGAAAGATATTAAATTACCCAATAATTTTCTCATTACATGTTTGAGTTTCTAAACGTACTTGTCAGTAAAAATAAGTAGTGGACAATTAATAGACAAACAAAGAAAATTGTCTATTGAATATGCATTTAATTACAATTATAATTAACACACCAAAATAAAATTTATAACTAAGTCAATTAATAATTACAAAGAATAATATCCTCTAATAAGCATCCATATTTGGACATTCAGTGTTGTAAGTTGTACTATTTCTCTTTAAAATAACAAAAACTAGTTGTCACTCTCCAGAGAAACAACAACGTTAGAATTCCTGTAAGATTCCGATTCGATTTCTTTCCTCATTCAACAGTTGAACAGCGAATAGTGGCATTAGAAGACAGTTGACTGTCGAGGCAGTTGATGCGCAGATACCTGGACATCTGTTTCCGGTTGAGGTAAACAGTCGAACATCGACTACGGAAACATCAAGATCTGGAGGTAACTGTATTCTATCTATTCGTGATAGAAATGACAAACACGAAGATGAAAACAACAAAAGAAGGAATGATTGTGATTGTGCTTTGATTTGTGTAGAGACGGATTTAAAAGACATTGAGAATTAATTTTAAAAATACAGCTTATAATAAAAAAGAACTGCACAAAAATGTCTCCAGTGTTGCACATTTTATTAACAACTATGACACCATGAGTATCCTTGGGTACCTACCCAAATCTTGAAAATTCAGAGCTAGAAAATTCAAGTACCTAATAAAAGAAAATTCTTGCGTAAAACACCCGAAAATTCAGACAAGAAAATGCATACATAAAAAGAAAATTCAAATCTAGAATCAGAAGGATGCAGAAAACGAATGTAAAGGAATATTCAAATCTCGAAAAGAGAATTGGAATTTTTTCAGCGGTTATGGAACAATTGTTTAGAAATAATTTTTGTTTAACAACAAACCCATTGTAGGCTTTTTAATCTAGAACTGACCCTAACATATTGAACACGCCGCTGCGCGTAGCTTGTGGGACTGCCACGAGGGGGGCGACTGAAAGGGAGGCATTCTACTCGTCGTTTGGACCGATTTTCAACCTTGTTTCAATACCGCTGACCTCTAGCGGAACACGTGAAAATTTATATGAATTGTTACTAGATTCTTGATATGAATTTTCTTTTTATGTTTATTTTTGTGTATGAGTTTTCGCTCATTTATGATTCTGTGTAGTAAAATTTTTTTCCTCATTGAATTTTCTAGTTATAAGTATTGTGTTAAAGACGTTTAAATTGAATTCTGTGAGTCTTGGAATAGAATAATTTCTAATTCATTGCTAGCTTCAAAAAAGTGAATTATATCTTTTACTAGGATTTAGAAGCCCGAAAGAATCCTCAAATAATTCATGTATGAACAGAGCTTTAAGCTACATGGAAACTACACCCCTTCCCTAAGAAAGAACATATGAAACCAATCATAAATCATAAAACAATTTCTTGGTGGTCACAGAAATTCAGTTTACTACCAAGTTGACTACCGAAACCAATGAATCATAAAGATGTTCACGACCAAAATTATTACAGGGCCACCGAGGTCAATAATAACGTTTCTCAACATGAAATACGAACTGTCTTCATAAAATTACACACATCTATCTAAATCTAAATAGAATATGAAAGGAATCCGACTTAGCTTAGCTGCTGCTGCTGTTGGTGTAAGTTTTATGACCTCAGCTGATGATTAAAACCAATTTCTAAACCCATCTTGAATATCACCCGCACCGACTTATTACGGGAGGTACGCACATAAAATTTGATAGCTTACAACACAAAAGACTGTTCGGTCAGATATTAATGTCGGAGGACACATTCACTGATGGTCGAACTTTCTTACGTTTATCATCTTGAGAATTGAGGACGATTACTCATTTTTTAAGTAGAAAGGGTCAAAAAATAATTGATATATTTTGGTTCTAGGTGGCTTAGGCCTTGAGAATTCCACTGCCGCAAACCGCGTTTCGATATCTCTTTTAGTTTTCGAGTACCTAATCGCAGTTTTTACATTTTGTTTGCGTTTCTTGTACTTTAATTGACTGACTACCAAATTGAAAGTCCAAAAAACGGTAAAAAATACGGACTGGATTTGGTCACCAATAAATTCCTCGTGTCAAATTACTCGGTAGCAAAATTTTCACTTTAATCTCACATGTGCATTACTTCTTTCCGGTTTTTTGTGTGCCTTCCAACATCATCGTAATCGTTAAATTTTTAGAATTTTAAATTTAAACTAAAAGGGATAAAATTTCAAAAATTCGAATAATTTTGTTCTAAATCAAGGATCAACTAAACCCTGAGGAATCCAATGCTGCAAACCGCGTTTCAATGTGTACTTGACTTGATTTGAATCCGAATTGTTAGAACCACAGTCAGTTACATAAAAGACTCGGCTGTCCACCAGTGTCAAAAATATAGTTAAAAAAAAATGTCATCATTTACTACGAATAAGATTGAAAAACAATATTTATTTATAACATTATAATATGTTCGAAGTAAAAAACGTCTCTATACTTGTTATCATCTATAAACAATACATTTTTGTTTCATTCTCTCACAAGTGATATTTAGAAGCTTGTACAAACAAAAGAAGATTCACGCTCTATTACCTAACAACTAAACATTAGCCAACTTTAACACCTGATATTTACACTTAACAATGTTAATGTTTCAAACACATAAGACAAGAATAACCTCAAACAAAATTCGCAAAATACAAGCCGCTATCTATTGCTTCCATCACTTTTCCTTTCACTGTTTCACTTAAACAATATTCAATTAAAATTTGTAACTAATCCTCTCACATTTCAAGTTATAGGATTAAAAATACTGCAACACTTCAACATAGTAGATATTGTTGTACATATTATTTATATAGATAACCTACGATGATCAGAATCAGAACCACAACCGAACACATAGCGCATTCGGTTTCTTTGGATGGTGAATGCAATACAATGGGTTGTTTCACAATTTTTTTTCTTGAAAGAATGCGTCGAATTTGATAAGTAGGTGTCTATTTTATGTTCCATAAGTGCTTAGTTCAAGAGATATGATTTTTTTTAAACAACTTCAAATTTCAAATCTTCTTTGAGTGACGTATCTGATTCACCAGTCTTCGTGTATTGGGTATTGTTTCGTATTTACGAAGCACTCCGAATGAGTTCCGATGACTTATCCATACATTTACATACCTAGCGGACGAACTTTGAACTATGTTTGTTTACGCTATTTCTTTGAAAAAATGAGTTATTACTATTTAAGTGTACCTTTTTGGTATTTATATTAATTAGTTACATATTTACATTTGGTTTTTCATAGTTTTACTTTAGTTTTATCAGTGTTTTGAAGGTGTTTTGGTGTTATTCTTTTTATTTGTTTATTTTTTTTATTGTTGTTTATTTTGATTGTTTTCATTTTTCATTGTTTGGTTTTTAGTATTTTTAATTAAGTTTATAATTTAGTTTTTATGGGGAAATATTATGTTATATGTATCTTTTGTTTACTTGTAGTTTTATGTCTAATTTAACTTATTTTGTGTATTTATTCGTAACTTATTCCGACAGATATACAGCCACAGTTGCCTTGACGTCATCGATAAGCATAGATTTGGCTCTATGTTACAGAATAGATATCCTGATATAGTTATAGTACATTTTATTTTTGATAGAACACACGTCAATATCTTTCGAACTAACAAAAGATAAGTAGGTACCTACTATATCTCCTGTCTTTGTCCTAAATTGTATTAGCATCCCTTACAAAAACGAACACGTTTGTCTAAATAATGTATTTTTTCGAAAATTGAGTGATGACGTGAGTTCTATCAGAAATGAGATGTACTATAGCTCTCAGCTTTAACATAATCGAATACCAGCTTTTCCAATTTGTGTCGTTGCAAACGAATCAGTTAATATTACTCCAAATCAAATTTTGTACACAATATCAAAATGGTTAATTCTTTCTACAATTATAGTACCTCACCACACGAAAATGACAGTTCCTGAACATCAAAATTTAATTAACCATTCACCCTCCCTATGCTGACTTTGCTACAATTCCTTTCTATGTTGAGCTCATCGAGGCGTTGATCTAGCATCGCAAATCGGTACAAAACCAGGAAATATGGTCGAGAGAGTCCGGTAGCCAAGAAGCGTGAAGTTATATACCTGTCGACTTCAACCGTAGCAACAGCAACACCATAACACCGAGAGCGTAAACGTATACGTGTACAGCGAGTGTTTACTCTGCCATTGTGCAAGTAGAATGAACAAGACAAGGAGTTTTTGTTCGCATTAAAATCGCATAATGTGGAATGAACAGTAAGTTGTAGAATGCACGAAGAAAATTGTTCTCCTGTGTAGATATTGCAGACGCGCATGTGTTTTAATAATGTTGATTTGAAGGGTATACAAAAAACATACACGCATCGTATCCGATGATTTTTCGAAAAAAGGCCCTACAAACAGGGGTTCCTTTGAAACGCGATAACTCACTCAATTCTTTACCAATAAGCACGAAATTTTCAGCTCTGAAAAGGAAATTGATAGGGCTTTGTCGAGTCGAACAACCCCCTTAAGAAAGGATTTGTTGGAGCTACAAGCCTTCAAACTTTGAAATTTTTCATTGCTCAGACATGACATCACATAAAGCGATTTTTCAGGGGGTCGGGGGAAGCGAATCTCTTCGGGATTTTTGGAGAACGTAGAGGAGGAATGTACCTCTAGAGAGAATTTCCAGATTTTGGTTAACACGTCCCTGAAAGAAATGCCTCACATTTTAAAAACAGGCATTTTTTGGTTCGGCCAAGTGGCTCAATTTTGTTTGAGCAGTTTATTATTAAATTTTGACTTCCTTTTGAAATACGAGTATATTAAAAAAATGCAATAGTGTATATAAAAATTGGACATGCCAGTCTACATTTTTCAAAAATATGTTTTTCAATTTTATAACTTACAGGTAACCTGTTCATCTGTTCAAGTCTAATGAATGGATTGTTGGACTCACCTGGAAAAGAAAAGAAAATTAATACAAATAAAACAAAACTTAAAATAATTTTTCATATTGAGTAAAATATATAAGCTAGAAGTCAAGTATTGTATTATCTATGAATAAAATAATTTTAAAATCATTGTCCCCTCAATCTTCTTTTTAACTAAATAAAAAAATAAAAATCATGAGAAAAACTTGCATATTTAGTTCAGTTACGAGCACGTTACAACTAAAATCCGTAAAATCATATTTAATAAATATCTGTAAAATCACAAAATATTTTTGATGAGTCGCTGATGAAATAGTTTATTATTATCTCTTCATCCTATTCCACGAGTATACATTTTAAAAATATAAAAGCTTTGATAAATCAGACATAAAAAATGTTCATTAACAAAGTTCTTATCAAAATTTCCTACCGATAAAAAGTTACAAACAAATAAACCCGTGGGTGCACTGCCACAATTAAAACGCAAAAACTCTGCGAACGAATAGCTCCATCGCTTCATCTCGTCGTATTTTATTTTCATTTCAGAGCATAAAATTGGTAGTCAAAAAAGAATCAATTTCGATATCGCATATGCCGGTCGTAAAGTGACGCGAATAGAACATAGTTTTTAAATTTAGCAAATGGTTTGTTTAAAAATAACGTTTCTCTTTTAAGTCTTTAACGTTTCAGGCCAATGACACGTTTAGGAAATTAATCAGTGATGCCAACATAAAAAATTTACTAACATTCCTAATAGAATTTTATAGGTGGTGTGTGTAACGTAACTAACTGTGAGTCTGACAACTCAGGTTCGAATTTGGTCAACTACACATTCCAGCTTACCTGTACAAAAATATCGCTTGTGATAGTGTCCACCAACAACCATGAATGAGTTGAGGGCACGCATAACGTACAAGCCCAGTAAATAAAATTCAATCTCTACAATGTCGCAGAGATGTTAATATCACACATGCGATGTTCAATTTCATCTCAGAGGTTACAGCACTTGCAGCGACTGCTAATGTCCGCTGCTTGTTACCACTTTTTGTAATGTCGTAGAGATAATCTTTTAAAATGTCTGAGCGATCTCAAATAGATGATGTTATATGTCAATGTCACATTCTATAAAATAGATTAAAACAATTAAAGAAGCAAAATTAAATGAGTATTTATTGCACAATTATATTTATATACGACGCTAAAATCAAGGATAAAGTGAACCATCAGCGGGATTCGAACCATGAGACCTAACAACGAACTAAGAACCAATCGCCAGAACGATAACCACTAGACCTCGCACTACCACGCTGTACACCTACGTTTATAACTTCGTACTGGAAATGTAGAATAGTACGCGTTTAATTATTATTTATCTACAAATTATTGTTATAATTATAAAATTACACTAAATAAAAATACATTTTGACAACCATTTAAGTATTTCTGTTCTTTGTAGACTAGATATAATTAATTATGTTGTTGATGTCTAGTGATCTTTCAATGATATCACTTTTGTGATCTTCTGCAACCTCGCGTAATTGATATCTCGGTAATATAACTTTTATAATCCTCTGCGACCTCACAAAATTGATCGTTCAGTGATATCACAGAAATGTTCCTTTGCAATCTTGTAAAATCGATCTTCCCGCGATATCACTATTACGATATTCATGCGACCTCGCGAAATTGATCAGTCAGCGACATCACTTTCTCGATATCACTTTTGTGATCAATTTAACACATCACGGAAATCGCAGGGATATCCTTTATTTAACCTCTCTGTGATATGGTTTAAGCAAAGATAAAAATGTGACGTCCCTGTGATGTTTGTGGTATAAAATAATGTGATATCACAAATGCGATCTTCTTGAGAATAATTGTGAAGCTGCCACACCCAATTTGGGTAAAAGGCGTGAAAGATACCTACTCACGAGAACTCATCGAAAAGTAATTAACAATAAAAAGACAATAAAAGAAGAAATACTTTAATGAGGAAGAAAGCCTAATTTGAATATTTCTTATGCTCAGTCCTACATTTTTGATGTCACTCATAATTTAAACTTGCTATAAAAGTTACAAAAATGTCAACGGTACAGTAAAATTTATGTTACAAAATTTATGGTTCGCATGGTAGGTATAATGAAGTATCGAATGACATTATTAAGAAGAAAGTATATTCAAATATTTATGTTTTAATACCATCAGATGCCATGAATATCAAATAGTTCTCATTTATACCTTAGTTAGAGTAAATATTTTTAAATATTTATAGTTAACATTTCGATGAGTTCGTTAAATGAGAAATTTATAGTTGAATAAAATAAAACCATAAAATCCTAACATCACAGAATTTTAAGGCGATGCTCTAAGAAGTTAAGAAATGAAAAACAAATCTCAAAACTGTAATTTAAAAAAAATGTAATATTCCTCAAGAAAATGATATTTCATTAGGAACCAAAGCAAGTTGAACATAAGACACACTATTGTATTACGAATTCATAATTTAACACTATTGTATTATGACTATGAGTCCATTATTCAACACTATTGTATTATGACTATGAGTCCATTATTCAACACTAATGTATAATGATGAATTGTCATCACATCAAAATGTGAGGTTAGGTAAACATTTTCTGAATAAAAATTTGTAAAGAAATGTTTTTATAGATAAATGTCGTATTTGACTCGCACATATAATGGCTATAATAATGCAATCGAATGATTATACACTCGCACTCCCACACAATTGAATTTTTTTTTCACTTTCATAAAAATGTAAAGTGAAACATTGAAATAGTGCTGCTTTATTTCAGCTACAAAATTTATCTCCAAAAAAACTTAAAAATTATCTGCATAAATCACTGTCACAGTTCGTTAACTTTCAAGTAATATTCTTAAATTTACCGTTCAAATATCAAATCAACATCAATTTTTCTTACATTCCAGTCAATAAATCCGTGCGAAAACAATCTACACCCATAAATCCCAGTAAAAGTAAATGATGCCAAGGAGAAAAACCAACCAACTACCAACACAAGAAACACAAATCTAAAAAACCTGTCACAAAATAAAACACAACTAATGACGTCCGAAATCCTTGAGTATCTCACAGAAACAAGCGAATGTAGTGTTTATTTTGATAGAAACAATAATTTGGGTCATTGGGCTTTAACAGCTCCAAGAAGCAAGAATCAAGCAGCCATAGCCGTTCACAGGGGAGGGAATACGTTCAAGAAATATTTTTACAAAAATAAAAAGCAAACGGCTATAGGAAAGGACACATTTTTTTAATGAACTCGCTTCGCAAAAATTTTGACACATTTTTAAATTTCCTAAACAAATAAACGGTTATTTATTACACATGGATCATAATCGCTGTTTAAAACACGCAAATGCGTGTTAAATCGCAAGACAAAAACACGCTGTGTTTTAAAAGGTTGCTATGCAACAACAATGAAAATTGTAATTGTCCTACGTAGTGATGTTTTGACACATCACACAGACTATACTTTATAAAATAAATCAAAATTAAAATGCTGTTTTACACCTCTATTTTTCAAATTATGGTGCAATTTTAACATGGCACACGTGTATTCGTGCTTTTAAAGCACTAGCGACGTTAAAATCACTCTACTTCACGTCGTGCTTGACCGATATAAGTACAAAATTTGGAATGTGTTTAAAACAATGTATTAAAAAACCATGCCGAAATAAATTATGCCTGTTTTACACGATGCAATTTATTGATCAATAAATTGGCCAAGTTTTGTTTTCAATTTGTTGTTGTGTGTAAAACAAAAAAATTCGGCAAGTTTTTCTTCACCAATAAATTGATGAATTTATTGAGAAAATAGAACGTGTTCTATTTTTCTACAATATTTAAGGGAATTCTAGGGATTTTTTCTTAGTTTTGTCGATGCCAACCTTTGTAGGTACCATTTTAATTTTCATTTTTTTAAATGTTACGTTTCCATGACGTTTCCATCATTTCATCCAGTTTCATTTCGTTTAGAAGCGTTTCGTTAATAGGTTAAAGAAAAATATTGTTGGCAATGTTGGCAGTAGCAGTAAAATGACAGAGCTGATATCGGTAGGTTGGTACTATTAAAATTTTCAAAATATATTGAAAAATATTAATGAGTATGAAATGGACAAAAATTGGCAATTTATTGATGAAAAAATTGAAGGTCAACTTGGTCAATATATTGATGAATAAATTGAGTCTTGTAAAATCGCCTTTAGAAAGAGTTAATCTTATTTTTTTTTAATTTTAAAGAAACCTTTTAGAGGTTTATTTTCGCTTGCCTATATTGGAATGAATAAATATTATATTGAATGTGATTAAAATATTTGTTATTTTTTAATATAAAAGCAGAATTAGGTATATAAAAATTGTTATATACACGTATGACTTATACAATAAATTTGATGCAAAATTAATCCTGAACACAAAATAATCATTGTTTATTATTTCTTACTTCTTAGTTAATACAGATTTTAAATTGTTTATAATATGCACGAAAACAGTAACAACGCAATTATCCCAGAAACATTTAATTTAAATAAATTCGATCCAAAACTACAAAAAATTCTCGTGCCGGGCATATTGTCTTACTTTCTCCCCACAAATAATTTTACGGACGCCCATGTATGCATGTAGGTAACACGATAACACGCGTTTCTTGTCTTGAGCATCTCTGTGACAAGGACGTGTCAAGTGGCAGATTTAAGAACGGAGTAAGATATGCCACTAAAGAGATGATGATGACAGCTGATGTTTCGTGATGCAAATGTTAAGAGCCCGTGCATGTGATACAAAGATACAATGCACTTCAAGTGCATGAGACGTTAATGCAAGAACTTACTTTCATATCGGACCTGTTCGTGCAAATTTAAATATGCATTGTTGGGGAATAATGTTAAATCTGTATTATTCTGTTATTTTTAATAGTACAATTTAACGATCATATAATGTAGGCTATAATTCAACAGGATGAACTCGGGATGAACGTTTATGCACGAGCTGAATTATGGCCAATATGTGCGAGTCAAACTTTTTAAATAAAATAATTATTTATTACATTAAAATATTAACTTAACCTCACATTTTGGTGTGATGACAGTTCATCATTATACAATAGTGTTGAATTATGACTTCATTATACAATTTAGTGTGTCCTGTGGAGAGATTTATTTTACCACAGTTGGCCTACATAATGAATGTATAATTCAATGGTCGTAAGTACAGATAATAGTATATTATTTAACGAGCACATAATGAGGCTAATTCAAGAGGATGGATGTTTATGCAAGAGCTGAAGGCGAGTGTATAATCAACCGAATGAATAGCCATTATGTGCGAGACAAATACGATGTTTTATCTACGACTTTCTAGTTAAAACATTACTTTTTTACTTTACAAATATTTATTCTTAAAATATAAACCTAACCTTACATTTTGGTGTGATTAGCTACTTAAATTTATAAGTAAGTCTGAATCTAGCTTTAGACAATATAAGTACGACAAAAATAAACATATTCACCGTATATTTATTAGTTCATGACACGGATGACCTTTTTCAGACTCTATTCATCTCATAAACTATACCTACCTTACCTATAATAATTTTTAGGACAGGAAATAAAGTTTTTCAAATAAAAGTGTTGACATTTTAGTTTAATCTAATTACTTTGGTTTTCTGGCTACTATATAATTAGTGCCCTGTAATGTCCAAATCAAGTTAACATTTCAACTATCAATTTATTTCTCCATTTTCTCTGAACGTAGAACAGTTATTTAGCAATTCAGTTAAATGTCATTTGTGGAAGCCAGAAATTTTTACCAATTTACTTGCTTTGCACTTTAAAGTCCGCAATAAAGTTAAATTAGCTAACCTATAAAACTAGCTACTGAAAACATCGCTAAACCAAATGACTAATTTCTTCACAACAATTTATCTTCACAATCTGCTTAATTTAGTGGTTTCCTTAATAGCTTCATCAAACATAAAACTATAAGGCATTTAGAGGCAATAACATTATAATTACAATAGAAGAAAACTTCAAATTCAATAATTAGCATCATCAATGTAGAGCAACACATAAATTCAAAACTTTATTTACTCATCATCGGAACTTTTAATGAAACAATTCGTAAATCAAATCGTTTTATTGTCGCGGGTCATATATTATAAAAAGTTAATTACGTCTATTAAACTTCTGAAGCTATGTCTCAGATATTTTGTATCATTAACGTCCAAATTTAATTTTAAAAAGAATTTTAACGATCTCGTTTATAAATTTAGTGTCAGTATTATAAGAAATCAGGTGCACTGACATTCAACCAATTTGATAAGTAAAAGTGCTATTAAAGCACGCCGGCATGTATATTAATTTCGGTACAGAAAGAAAGTGACTGTCAAAATGAAATTCGGCTTTTTCCAATCGAATGAATTTACGATACTTAGGAACAAAATGCCAAAAGCTTAACTGACACAGCACTTTTGTCTTCATTAATTAGGTTCTAAAACTGCACAAAAATCTCCCCTGTGGTGTGCACTTACAACCAAGAGTATTCGTGAATTGAGGCTGAAACGATCGTTAATTTAAATAAATAAAGTTTTGAGGAATAAATAAATAAAAGTGTTTTTTAATAATTATTATTATTATTCAAATGTTGCATCATGTACAGACTACACAAACACTGTCAGTTACGATAATAGAACCTATATTATAATACTAAGGGACTAAAGTGTATGATTTTGCCGAAAGCAAAATCATACATCATACCGTTTCCGTTACAAAATATTGCGTGTTTAGAGGTGTAGCAGTTTCTGCTTAACTCATTGCATATTAAATTTTTTTAAATAAAACAGGTACTAGATGTTTGTGAAAAAAATAATCTAGGTTTATGCAAAGTTAGAATTCTAAAAAAAATTTGGAAACCAAATAGAAAATTAATTAAAAAGTGTGTTTAAGCAATTTTTACATGCTTTATCTTATGATTAAGAGATTTATTAGAAAAGGTAACTCGGCATAAACCTAGTTCCATTCTTCGTCTCTAAATAATTTTTTTTCTTTATCAGTAAAACTTCGTGAGCATTTTAAAAATTACTAGACTGCTTTTACGTATTTTTGCCGAATGTTTCCCTGCGTAACAAATAGCACGTATTTACTTGACAACTGGATTAAATCATTTCTTTGACAACGGGATTAAATATGAAAATAATCCCACCGGATTTAAATTAAGAACCTTAGTCCCTAAAAATCAAAACCAAAGAAGAGTTTTACTCCTGGAAGTGGAAAATATTACATATCTATGCCGATGACTTCAGTATCTGCATATATTTTAATGGTACATAGTATAGTCCACGCATACATCAAGTACCTATTATAATAATCGTTAAATGCTTATTGCCAGGGTTGAAAAAAAAACATGTTTTTTCAATTTTAAACAAAACATTTGTTTTTTACTGTTTAAAACTGATTTTTTGGTTTAAAACATGTTTTTAACTCTGCACAAAAAAACATGTTTTAAACAACAAAAAAGCATGTTTAAAACATGTTTTAAACAGGATATCTGTTTTAAATAAATATTATTTCCATCGAAATATGTCGCCAATGCTACTTTTTGTGCGAGGACGGGGATTTACATCGCTCTAGCTGCGTAGCTAGGAGTCACTGATGGTCGGTAGTTGAATTTCTTTTGTTTGTGTTATGCGTCGTGAATGGATTTCGATAACATTTTTAAACACCTGATTTAAAACACAGTTTAAAACATGCATTAAAACATTAGGCCGTGTTTAAAACATGTTTAAAACAGTTTGTTTAAAACAAATTGTTTTAAACATAACAACCCTGCTTATTGCAGTCACACAATGCCCAAAACCGAAATCGTTTAAGATTAGCCCGCAGATAAGAAATATAGTCGAACAGTTCAGTATTTGCCATATTTATTAACCCGAGTATATATTTTACCCCCAGTGTTCCACTGGTAGAGTAAGAGTATTTCGAAGCTTATTACCAGGGTTGTATTGTATGCTCTGGCGCATCTCAGGCTTGTGGTTTTGACCATTGTGTGACTGCAATAACCCCCTAATAAACGCTAATGATTATTAGGTAGATGAAATGTATTTGTACTATACTTAACTTACTGATCATGGAAGAAAAAGATGTTGTTTTTTTTTTAATTCGTAAATTTGAAAGCCGTTTTCGCAAGAAACACCTTTTTGAAATGAAAAATTCTTGATTGTAAAGGATATCTGACTAACTATTAATGGAATAAAATAAAATTATAATTAATTGTGCAAAGGCAAAAATAGTAAATTTATTAAATTAAAAACAGTGACTTTATTTTAAACTAAACCTGCGAATTTTGAAAAAAATCTTTCAGTTCCGTGATAAGTGAATAGAACACTTATGCCATTAAAATATACGCATGAAGTTGTGAATCACCCTGTATTTGTACACATTTAAAATATTGTTGAAGAGACAAAACCAATAACCGTCCGTGTTACTATATAGGGCAATAGGAAAATGACGCATCATTTGTAACTAATTTTACGATTATGGTCCAGTAAATTCGATTTCTATTGTTTAGTAGATTGAGTAATTAAAAAACAGTAACACAATTTGTCATTGTTTCAAATAAGGAAGCATAATAACTGTTAGAAATTTATAACTTTTTAACGGTTGTAAGAAAAAAATATTAAACCGCGTATCAGGAAAATAAAACAATTTTTCTGTTTCATTGTTCTCAAATACAATACTGGCACTAATGATACACTTTGGACACACCTTCTAAAAAATTCTTATGTAACAATGAACTGACCAATTATTTTTTTGCTAATACATACATAAATAACACTTATTTGTCATCGGTCACGAAATTTTTAAAATTAGGACTCGGCTAAAGAACATCAAAAGGATTAGTCATAAATTATAACTACAGTATTGCATGTCATGAATTCATTTTTAAATAAACAGTTATTAAATCACTAATTATTTACGTTTCTTTATTTATATTCATTACTAAAACAGGATGTCATTTCGTTTATGGATATAAGTGAAAACTTTATACATATTCTTGACATTAATTATCATTATCCTAATTAAACAAACAAATACTTTTAATTATAATTTTCCTTATATCATTTTATTTATTGCGCAAATTATAAAGCGCAGCATGGACCATAATTAAATTTCGCATGGTTAATTATACGTTGAAATATTTTTAAATACCAATTATTTCACAAAAATAAGACCTTTATGTCATAGATTTAATTAGTATTTTAACACCTACACAATCAAAACTTAATAAGTTCAAGGGCAGTTCAAGATTAGAAATTTGAAACAGAACAATCTTTAACGAATTTTAGGTAGCAGGTAGGTATCTTATTTTCTTATTCAATAATTATTTTACTTACGGCCATGCACACCCTCATGCTTTAAATACGTCCGTCGATTTTAATGGAAATTTCTCAAAATTATAATTGTTTCTTTTTATTAATTGTTAACATAAAAATATTGAATTTTTTTAGTTCTTTTTTAATAACGTCAATAAAAATATGATATTATCTTATTGACGTTATGAAAAACGTCTGACATTTTTTTTTATATTGGTGGCAGCAAATTAATTTAAAAAATTCAATAAATTTGAGATCATACGTCAGGAAATACGCTTCAAATACGTCGATTTTCACTAACTGGAATTGTCTCAAATTGATTGAATTTTTTTTTATTAATTGCTAACATAAAAAAAAAAATTTCACAACGTCAATACCTAATAATCAAGATAATAACATTTTTATTGACGAATAGCAACGGCCGTAAAATGTATCGTACACAAATTTTTTTATACTTCGCGGCCTAAATTGCGGACGTCAATGTCAACTTTTTTCACAGTTGCGCAAAAATGATATTTTCTACAATATAATTTTGTTAATTTCAGTTAAGAAAAATGTAACGCCACTAAAAATGCAGTCTGTTTTACACTGACACATTTTATTAATTCGAAATTTGGTGCGAACTTAAAGAAGATATTTTTTGTGAACAAAGCTGCCATTATAATAATGTAGTACTTAAATGCAACTATGAAATTAAAAATAATACAGGTACCTATAAGTAATGTTAACGGAAATAAAAATGTTTGCTGGTGTAAATTAAATGCACCCTATCTTACCCAACGCATTTTTCTAATTTGAAACGAGGAATTATCAATCAAAACAATCGCAAAATCTAAACACAGCAACCACCAAAAATAGAACCAACATCACAACAATTTAAACAATCGACACTAACAAAGACCCGAGATGTTCTTTTTTCTTGTTGATTCATCACAATCACGCAACTGGTGCATTTCAATTTTTCTACTTTGTTGAAACAATTGTGCCGTGAACCAAATTCTTCCGACCATAAATCCTGTCCTATAGAACACAACAGTGGAGAAAATTGCACTAAATAGCGAAGCGATCTGTGTTAGATTGTGGTAGAAATAGGGCACACCGCAAAAAAGGAAATCGAAATCGGTTTACCGCGGAATGGCGATTAATTCTGTTTTTACATTGATGTTCCTTTGGATTAAATAGCTATTTTTAGCAACGAAGTTATTTTTAAATATATTCTGAAAGATTTAAATTACTTGGGATTGAACTGATTTGAATTTTACGACGAAATTTGGTTTTCAATTTAAGAATTTAACAACAGAAAATAAAATTCTTGAATTTTCATGCACAGGAAAATGCGAGCACAAGGAGATTCAAACCTAGAAAATATCTTCATCAAAAGATTCATTTACAGAAGAATTCAAATCTAGGATTTTAGATTCGGCATAAATGCAAACATAGGAAGATGCATATCTAGAAAACTAGTTTGCGGTTAATCATTCAACACCAGAAAATAAAATTATATAATTACATTTTCTTGTGTATGAAAACTCTAGAATTTTATTTTCTATTGTTCAACCCATTCCCAATTTAAAACGCCGTATAACGAAATTATTCAACTTTCCCATATTTTTCCATTTTCTTTCTTTAAAAAAATATATAGGTATACATTTTATAATATTCTTCTGTATTGACACTAAATATTTGTCGTCTATGACGTTATTTTTCGCGATTTTAATTTCTGGCGCAATACAATAATTTATATTAAATGCAAAAATTCATAACAGTACACAAAAGTTAAAAATCTGATGTGGCCAGCACACGACCTCTCGCCTTAACACTGTAATTTATGTGAATTTGGTTTTAGTTAGGCTTTCTTAAATTATAATTTTGCAATAAATTTACAAACTTTTTGAAAATAATTTTATAGTTCTTAGTTCTTCAAATTAGCTTTATTATTACCTTATTACATTATGTTCAGTTAATAATATTTACATTTCTTTTAAAATGGTGCCACAAACATTTCAGAAATTGTGTATACGTCTGTTCATCTGTCACATTGACATATTCATTTTTGTTTTTAATTTTTTTCCTATATTGTGATTTACAAATCGTGGTAGGTAAAATTATATATCTTTGAAAAATAATTTTCCTTTATTGGTAAGAGATATAGACAAGATGTTAAATAAATATTGTAAGATATAATTTGTTCTTTGAAATGTCGTATGACAAATTGTAATTATCGCAGAATTTTCTATATTTTTTGCAAAAAATATTAAAATGCTTCAAGAAAATACCATTTCCGGTTGGCAGATTTTTACCAAAATCTAATCAGCTCTTTATTAACATGTACAAATATATAATGCAAAATATTAGAATTTTATGTTCAATAGAATTTGAGATAATGAATAAGAACGAAAGAGCATAGTAGGCACACATACAGACTTTCATACACACACACACACACACACACACACAGACATCATCGTGAAAATAGTCAAAATAGGTTCTAAAGGTGCTAAAACGTGCTTATTGACAAAAATCTCGACATCGAATTTTTTCACGATCCCTATACCTCTCTAGGCGAGAAGTAAAAAACATAATAAAATTATATAATCAAAGAACTTGCATCAAAATTAATAGAATAGACCCTAAATTTATTATGGTTTGGATACTTTTTTATTCGAGTGTACCAAATATCAGTATTATGAACGTAAGTACACATTGCCATATGACAAACTTCACAAATTTAACCAAATTTCGAGCTGTGAATGCGGCTTTACATTTTTATAAAATCATAAATCTATAAACTTAGTTTTTATTTTTATTTTCAACCCTTCCGTATCGTTTTGCTATAGAATTACTTGAATATTTCCAATTTTATCTTTCAGACCGATCTGTCGCTTTCCTAAACATAGCCTTATCAGTTCACTTCCGAGCAAAATGTTTGCAAACCAAACTCTAAATGCCTGAACAGTAACAGATAAATGGGTTGTCTTTATGTTGTCGTGTTTGCTCGGAAGGGAGAAGGTTTGTTGGCTTTACGCCAGGGAAATTTTCCTCTTGACATTTTCTCACAATCGCGAAATGGTAAACATTAAATAGGTCATGATGTAATGGAGAATTTAATGATATCTTAAGGTGGTCTTCCAAATTATGCCAAGATGATTGAAATTTATCTACGATTATTAAATAATACATTTATTGTATGCTTGTTGAACTAAAATGTATTATATAGTTAAGGCTGGTTTGTTATGAATGTAACCGGTTACTTATTCTGTAAAGTTAAACCACAGGTATTTCTATGTTACGGTTCATATAAAGCCGGGGCCAGACATGCGGCATTCGACGAATGCCGAACGTTCGTGATTTGCCGAACGGTGTTCGCCTTTGTGTTCACACATACGGCATTCGGCGATTAACGAACAAAAATATGGGAAAAGGTCGAACGTTCGCCTAGTTGAATATTCAGTTGCAAAAACAACATTTCCATATTTTTTCGAATTCTTGTCAGGGGACAAAAAGTCTTTATTTCTTTCTTTATTTATACAAAATTGAGGACTATAAGAACTTAACGAGATTATAAATCTATTCTATATCAAACAATCAAATTAACAACAACAATAATAGATAATCGATTGAGGCCTTGTAGGAGTCTAGACCAGTACTTTTAAAAATTGTTTATAGAAATAATTTGTATTTGTAATAAGAAAAATTGCTAACTACGAATAAGTCTAATAACTTAGTTACTCGCTACTGAGCAGGAACTGAAGTGATTCGATAGTTCGCTGTTCGTCGAAGTCGAATCCTGAATGTGTGATCTGTTGTCCGAACCCCCTCTAGAAGAACGTTCGCCCACTTTGATGTGTGCTAGTTTAACGACTCTGGGCGGGAAGAGGCGAACAGTTCGCCGAACGAATAGTCGAATCTTGAACTCCCCATACACACAGAGCGAAGTTCGGCGAACAGGTGTTCGGGATTCGCCGAATGCCGCATGTCTGGCCCCGGCTTAATGTTCATAATGACAGGGAGCCGTAATGTAGAATTGTAGATCACACGAACTTACCTGTAAGGAAGTTCGATCGAAATTATTCTATACGAGCCTCGTTCTCGTATAATTATAATATTAATAATGTAGTAACCGAGGTAGTGACGCCTGCCGGTACGGTTATGCCACAATGTATAAATTAAAAACACTTAATTCCTTATGTCACCATCTTCCAATATAGTAGGTTAGGTTACTAGGTAGTGCATCTACAACTGTTCATTAAATTACAGTTGAAAAACAGGGTCCGGATGGGAAGTTGTAATTACTTCGAACGAGACTCTTCATATAATTTCGATCGAACTTAAATTACGTAGGTAAGTTCGTTTGATACAATTACCTCTCAAGTGCAATAGTTTTTGAAGAGTACCTACATGATTTATTTCAGACACTTTGAACGCAGTCTTAAATGAACTGTATCGAATCGAATAACTTTGTTGTCAAGATTTTAAGTTTATAATTCGATATTTTTTATAAGCTACACTTACTTAAGCCCGTTTTACATTACACTAAATCTTGAACAAGATCTTGTTCAATTTTCGAAACAATTTAAATTGTGTAGTATCATACAACAAATTGTGTGAAATATTGTATTGCTTCGTAAATTGTCTGGAAAAATAGATAAGCGCGGCTGTAAAATTATTATTATATGCGAACTGCGCAGAATCACAAACTAAATATTGTAGGTAGGTATATAAACAAAGCAATTTATTGCTCAAGATAGTTGAAGGGGTAGCGGTGCAACTGGTCATTAATAAATGAAATTAAAAAAATATTAATCTCTTCCTCGTGTCCTAAATAGAAACGAAGCTTCTGTAAGGGCTGTTACTGATTTAGTAAGCAATCTAGGCAGCCAGATCAGCATATCACAAACACAACAACAAACTGAAATTCAACTCCGTTCTATTTACTTATTTCACAACATGTATACGGTTTCAGACGAAACCTGTAAAATTTACCTTCGAAAGGTTAACTTTGCCTATTAATTACTAATGCTGGTATTAAGTTCTTGCTAAACACAATATACCTACTGTTCAAGTTGAATCGATAGTTCAGTTAAGTTACTCCTCCATTATTTTCCTCAAAGGCTTTCTATTTTGTGAGACACAAAGGAAAAGGAAAACTTTTAATGGACTTGACAATCTCAAGACGACAAGAGGAAAATTTTATAGATGTGAATAAGTCATGTGTAAAAATATAATATGAGATATTTTAGAGGAGGAATATATTTTAATATTTTGAACAAGTACGCATATTTATCACGCCTTTTACTCAACTTAGGTCTGGCAATCTCACATATTCTACTGCGAATATTATAAAATTACTCAACTACTTACATTCTTTATCAATCAATCATTTTAATTATTGGCAAAAACAACACTTATAAAAAAAATTCATTGTATAAAGTATAGTCCGAGTATAGTCTGTGAGATGGGTTAAAATATCGTTACGTTGGAGAAAGATCAACAAGATTTATTATTTTTGTTGCTTATAACAACCTTTAAAACTCAGCGTGTTTTAATCTTTAGTTTTTGAACGCCTTTGTGTGTTTTAAATATCAATTATTATGCGTGTGCAATAACAGAGGATGAATGTGTGCAAAATGTACTTGTATAAAGATAGGAAAAACAGTGCTATACAATTTGTAAAATATTGAATCTAATTGGTATTTTTTTATAACAATATTGAATGTTTATTCTACAGTGCGATGCAGAGATATTATCAAATTTTGTCATACTTAGTATTGTTTTAAAAAATAGCAGATTTAACAGAAAAGTACTATACTTACATGATTAATTTAGGGCAGTTAAAATTAAAAAATTATCAAAATGGATGCGTCGCACTGTAGATATATTACTTCTAAAAAATATAAAGTGCAAGCCATGGATTTTGTTTGCTTATAGCTACATCACCGCCTTTAAGTTGGGCAGCTAATTTAAGGTAGAAAATCCGTCGAACATATAGGCGTGCGTGAATTCGGTGTGAGGTGAGGTCAATGCAATAATCAGAAATAATTCATTAAAATTCTTAGATTTGAATGAAAATTAAAAATTATAGGTACCTATCCATTGACATAAAATAAGTAATTGAATTTAAAGTTTACACTGAAATGCAGTTAGTATGACGTCAAAATATAATTTTTCTTGAGACTGGAACCTTTTACATGCGATTTCTCAGCAATTATTGGGGTGACTCATTTTATTTTCTACATAAATATTTCAAATACTTATCAAAAAATAAGTAGAAAAAAATGTTACAAAGCCACTAAAAGTAGCAAATAAATCTGTTACAAAAACACGAATTAGTTTTCATGAATGAAAAATAAAATTGCGATAATACATTTTGCATTTTTGATAAAAAAACAATTCAATTTCAAAACAATGCTTATCAACAAGCAATATAAAATGACTTTGAGACTTACAAACCAACAAAACAATAAAATTAACATAACGAATTTAAACTGCAAAAATGGTAAACAATTTCATCGTGATACATAATTCAACAATACCACACACACTCTTATGTCCGGTGATATCCATTAATTTCAACGTCTGTAAAATTTAAAAAAGACGTCATATTTCAGAAGCGACTCATGTTTTTTAATTTACATATAAATCACTAAACTCTAGGTAGATGTCGGAGTTGATAGGCATCAAACATCTTACACTTGTATGTCGACTGTTGTCCTTTCTGTAAATGGTTGCTACCTACTCAACCATTCAAAATGCGGATGAATTTAGTATAATAAGGGATGGTAAAAACAGGTTACCCCAGGGTGGGGTGGAATATAGAATGTAGTGACCTTATTGTCTGGGGTAGAAAAATGTTGAAGGTTATATGTGAGACGTAAAAGTAGGAAGCAGATATATGTTTGTGAAGAAATAAATTATTTTTTAATATTATTATTATTATTAAACGATAGGTACTTCGTCTATGACTGTATTAAATAATTTTTTTATCTACATTCATACGATATAGGTAGGTATACCTAACTGTAGTATAGGTAAGATAAATCCGAGGAGCCTTCGCACTCTATTGTTATATAAAATCATAATTCAACACTATTGTGTTATGAGTCGATTATTCAACACTATTGATTATAGATTAGATTAATATACAGAGTGTAACCCAACCAATTTAAGGGTGTATATAGTGTTGGACGCACTGATCAATGATCATATGAATCAAAAAGAATTTTGGTAAAATTATCAGTACAAAACTATATCATTTTGGGAACCACTGGTTATCACATTTAAATACAAAAAAAGTTAAACAATAGTTATATGCAATATTTATTGGCGTAATTACATTAATCATTAATGTAATAATAACTTTACAAACAGGAAAAAATTAAATTTGTAGGTACTTAGGTACTTACAGAAAGTCTCATTTACTTGGACCCATTTTTTAATTTGCAAATTTCAACCAAATTCTTTTTGATTACACCCTTAAATTTTGTTACTCAGATTGGGTTACACCCTGTATAAATCATTATTAATAAATCAAAATTTGTAATAAGAAATAAACGTTTTATTTGACTCGACCATGATATATACAGAATAAATTGTCATCAAACCAAAATTTGAGGTTAGGTTATTATTTTAAACAGTAACAATTTGTAATTAAGAAATATTTTATTTAAAAAGTCGTATTTAACTATCATATAATGGCTATAATTCACTCGATGATTACACTCCGCCTTCAGCTCGTGCAACGAATCCTTTCAATTTTCAAATAAGTTTGCTGCTAAACCCAAACCAAAACTAATTAACATATTTTAGTATTATAACATCTTCCTATCAACCGATAAAAATGTTAACAAAAACTGTTTTGCTCTTATAATCGCACAAACACTCACGTCATTATTTTTTATAAATTGAAGGTCAAACCCTGCTGTGTATTATGAGCGTAGCATTTTACCACAAAACACAAAATCTTTTCAATACGACAGCTGCACAAACTGAGAAAGTCTTTGCGTTTGCATTCATGTGTATTAAAGAGCCTTTTTTCAAAAAGTGCAGTTTGTGAAATCTGTTACTCGTACAAATGATATGGAGGATGTTCTAGAATGCGAGACAGAAAAACTAAAAACTTGTAGCGTAAAACACGAGGTAAAACAGTACAAAGGCGGTAAGTGTAATTGCACTTAACCTAAAAACAACAAACACCGGTTGATGCAATAAAATCAGATTTATAAATAATATTACCTACTCTAATAATAAAAATTTATATTACAAACTGAAAATTAACAGAAAGAATCACAAAAGAAAAGTATAAGTCACAAAAGCACAACCACAATGGGGACCTCCACCATTAACAGAAAATTAGAAATCCAGTCAATCAGTCAATGAGTCAATTATATTGAAAGGAGGCCTCAAAAAATTATTATTGCGATGAAATATTTTTTATAGAGTTACTAGTTTTTGAAAAAAAATATTTGAGATTTTATTTCTACGTCAAAATTTTGCATTCTCTTTTTGACTCTCTCTCTCTCTCTCTCGCACATCTACCATATTCTGAATTCTATCTACGTGTATGGTCTAACTGTCATAATATGTCAAGCTAACACAAAACAGTGGGTCCATTACTGGAATCCCTTTTACTGAATCCAAGTTTTATTTTCAATCATATTAAGAAATAGAACAAAAAAACACAATCGAAAAGGCAAAAACCCAAAAAAAATCAACACGTCATTTATGTGAGGTTATAACAGTTATTGAAAGATATGTTGAATGACATAGGTATATGAGTCGTACTAAAACGTAGGATCAAATTTTAGAATACAAATTTATAAATTATATTTTAAGGAATATATTTGCAAATGTATAGTAAAGAAAATAGTTGAATTTACTTGATTTAATTTTGACGCCAGCCCCACTGTTTGAGAAGATTTTCGTCTATACGCATCTACGTCACAAAAGCTTTAAAAATTACAGCTTTATAGTGTGCAGGTATAGTGTGCGAGAAAGAGATAGCAATAGCGAACGCGCTGCTAATGTCATTGAATAAATATCGATTTGTGTAGTACCTGATAGATAATAATATTGTTTGTTTATATTTCTAGCAGCAATATTCTGTATTATTTTACTTATGAAAATAGTAAATTAATAAACGAATTTTTTGTTTCAATATATCAATAATATTGCAACGTAAATCTATCACACATTTTACCCAACTTGAGTGTAGTATCAGTATCCTCAAGTCATCACAGTATACCGTGTGTGCGGTTACCAGACAATACTCGTGTTTATTACTGGACAATATAATAAACATGATCTATTATAAAAACTGTAAGGCTGAGATGTAAAATATTATTATTTTATAATAATGTTATTGACGTATGAAATGAATGGGTTCGTGCTAACCCTGTCTGAGGATTTTGGGTGATTTTATGTACAAGTAATTTCACATTTTCTTAATATAATTTAGCTTAACCTAGCTTAAAACAAGAACACACCTTTTGATCTGCTCAAGAAATCAGAGAAGTCTCCTTCAATAATCAATAATCAGCAATCACAAACAAACACGGCACTGGTTTCACAAAAACACAAGCAGTTCAACTTGTAAACAAAAAAGTCACTAATTCAATAACCCGAAGTTGGCACAAGTCTTGTAACAAAACTGCAACAAGTAACAATTGTTTTGAAAACAAACGAGCACTGTAAAGTATTGTAAAGAAAACACGCGCGCGCCAATGTTTCTTCCTCGTGGATACCAAACGCACTGCGATTCTAGTTTTCTATCCGCGGCTTGCTTCGTTCCTGCGAGGTTTGCCCCACTCTGTCAAGAACCCCCCCCCCCCCCACACGAGAGTGTCTGCACTGTTTTATTCGATTGTTTGTTTATTTCTTCGCTTTTTACTCCAGTACAACGAGAGAATTTATTCTTATTTAAATGATGCGTTCTTTTTGCAATCGAACGTATGTAATGGTAAATCATTTCAAGTAAATTTATTCCCCATGGAAAGCTATAATTCTCAATTATTTAAATTTTGGTTGCTGAATGGAATTATAATTTTAAATAATAATAATGGTGGATGTGATTGCAAGTTTTTGAGTTGTTTATGATGCACTGTCTTATAATATTGTTTTATGAATAATTTTTTGTATTTCATAATTCATACATAAAAATTGAAATTGTAAAAATAATGAGAATGAAATAATATAATATAATGAGCACACAATGTACGCTAAAATTCAAGAGAATGAACGTTTATGCACGAGCTGAATTATGGCCAATATGTGCGAGTCTAATACGACGTTTTATCTACGACTATTTAAAAAAAAAATTAATTTTCAAATATTTGTTCATTGAAATATTAACCTAACCTCAAATTTTGGTATGATGACAGATGATGACAGTTGTGTTGAATAATGACCTCATAATACAATAATGTTAAATTATGTATTTATAATACAATAGTGTGTTTTATTGAGGTTTATATTTTACTGAAAATACCTATATAATGAATGTATTATTCAACAGTCGTATAATAGTATATTATTTAACGAGTAAATAATGTAGGCTATAATTAATGAGGATGAAAGTTTGTTCACGAGCCGAAGGCGAGTGTATAAATCATCCGAGTTAATTATAGCCATTATTTTCGAGTCAAATACGACGTTTTATCTACAACTTTTTAAATAAAGCAACATTTTCTTACTACAAATTTGTATTGATATTAACCTAACCTCAAACTTTGGTGTGATGACAATTTATCCGAGTAATTTAGAACTATTGTGGGCTAGTCATATACAGCGTTTTACAAATTTGTATTATTTTTACTGTTTATGCTTACAAACGCCATAAAATGATAACTTGATGTAACATTAATATTAAAACAGATGTGATGGCAGTTTGGCAGTTCGAGAGAATAAAGTACTCATTATTTAACAGTGTGAAATAATGAATTCATTATTTCATAATGTGTCCTTATGGAGGGGTTTATTATACTACTTTCACGTATATAATGAATACATTATTCTATTGTTGTAGATAAAATAAGTTTATCTTTGATTTAATGAATAAAACGATTATTTTTCTGCAAAAACCGAACCCGGACCTTAAAACAGTAAGGTTCGACTCCCTGATGTAAATATAGTTATTAAAAAAAATTAATAATCATGGGTAAATTTACTTACAGTATGCGTGTATCAATGTTTTATTTGAATAGAATATTCCATACCTGAAACAAAAACAAAATATAAATTAACAATATTAAACAAAAGCTACAAAAAACATTACAACAAAATGTAACAAAATAATGCTTTGTTACATGTTTTGTTTTTATTTTATACAAAAATATTTTTATAAACAACGCATTCGCATATAAATATTTAATATATAATTCACGAAATAAACTATCCGGTACAATACTAATTTCAATTTATTTCACTTCATGTCAGCACCACTAACAAAATTAATTATCATCTAAAAAAATCTGGGCTAACCTTCTACATCATAAATGCCGTCATAAAAAATATTCTCTGACCCAATTAGAAAGTAGGCCATTGAAGGGTCAGGGATCAATTGTGCCCTATTGGTGAATAATACACCTAATAAGTAGGGCTGAGTGACAGTGGCGCCCTTCGAAACGGGCATTTGTTAGTGTCGTCTCTGTTGGTAAAATAAAACGCTCTCGACAACTCTCGAGTTTGAATAATGCAGTTAAAATGACTGCAGTTTACCGGATATTAAAGATTGTAATGAGAGATAAAATGCCAGATTAAATCTTTGTTTATATAAAGCTATTTTTATAGGTACTATACTACCTAACAACAAAGATGAGTATCCATGATGCGGGTTGCTGGTAACCGCACACATGATCTGATATACAGGGTGATTCATAACTACACACAACATAAGCTGGCGGCAAAAAAAACACTTGAAATTCGTCAAATTTTGCCAATTTTGAAACCGTCATAACTCGGCGTGTTTTTGACCAATTTGGACGAGTCTTTGACGAAAAGAAAGTTTCAAGTGTTAACTTTAAGGGCATGCATGTGATCTTAGGTGTACCGTGTAACCCCTTTCACCCCTCTTTTCTATGAAAAAAGGTCCAACTTTGGCAATCTGTACGGAGCTGAAATTTTTTTTCAAATCGATTCACCATTTGAGCAATAAAGTTCAATCAATTTCCTGTAAATTTCATGAAAAACGAAGTGTCCACGATGTGTAGAAACAAAGTTATGCGTGTTTGAATAAAAAGTGGTGCACATTGGGTAACGCTAATGTTGGTGGTGAAAAGCCAAAAATGCATGGACCACTTCAACCTTGCATAATTTTGCTCCAAATCATTGCAGGAACTTCGTTTTTGCGTTTTTTACAGGAAAATGATCGATGTTTCATCGGGCCTACGATTTTTGTCCTATCCTGTAGAGACTGTTAAAATTGGACTGTAAGAGGAATTGAAGGGTTAAAAATGTGATATTCCTAATTTCGCTTACACCCCCTTAAAGAGGATAAGGAGGTTTTTGTCCTAAAAAATCGTCTAATTTCGTTGAAAAAGTTTAGACCGAGTTCCAAAAAAACCCAAATGCGCACTTTTTATTAAAAGACGCATTTTTTAAAATTTGTAAATTTTAGGATAGTTTTGTCATGGAGCATATTTTTGGAACCGAATTGAAGATTGCATAAATATCTCACTAACTATGAATGGAATAAAATTAAATAAAAGGTGTGATCATCGATCGGTGTGAAATCATATGAATCGAATAATATAAATAAATACTAACTAGAATATCTGTGTTGCAAGTAAATAAATAAATAATAATACAGGCATTGTATTTTATCAACTTATCTAATCAAATCTGCACAAAATGTACATATTGTGATTATGGATAAGTACCTACCTATTATATTCAAGTTGACGACTGGCGCCTAATAAATACATATTTATTGACCCCTTTTTATCATAAGTGCATTTTTTTTATAATGTTATAATAAGTTTCCTCCAATTACAATTATGTGTAAGTTAATGCAGAAAAACCTTGTGATTGTATTGAACTCGTTCTATAAGTAATTTTAAATCAAATAAACGGGTAAAGATAAGAATAATTATGTTTGTTCCGTTACCAAATTAAAAATCAAAACCTAATTATATAAATATAGCCATTTCAAAACATAAATATAAACATATAAACATAGATTTCCAATAAGAATAATTTACTATACTATCTTTTTACTTTGCATACTTACCGATATTTTCAATAATAATTGAATTAAAATAGCAATAGCAAGCTCATTAATTTTTAAAATCTAGAATGATTTGAGATGAAATTGATTCTTCTTGATCTGTAGATAATACTTTTTTATCTAGATATACATTTTATTTTATTATGTCTTTCATACTTCACTCTAAAAGAGAAAAAAGCCAAAATAATAAAAACCTGTGATTAAATCATTTTTATAGCACTTAATTACGTAAAAATGAAATAAAATCATAATCTCCCAAAATAATCAGATGCAAGTAACGTCAATAAACTTATTTCTTTACAAGTACCTCTTACTATTTAAGGACCTGTAAGTGTGTCAAAACGTCAAAAATACAAGCCACAAAATTTCAGGTATAATTTACAAAGACAACAACTTGTAATGACCCTTTTTATGAGTAATTAAAACTGATAATAGATTGTAGGACAAGTCAATTACATTTAAAATGTAATGTTTTATATTCCATTGTCAGTGAAACATAACCTCACTGAAATAAAAGTCAATATTACATCAGATAAGCTCAACAGGAGCGTATAATATAGCGCACCTATCACATATAATTATTTTCTAGCCCCGCCCTAAACTGATCATCAATTTTTTATAAGATACTTTACAAGAATAAGCCGTATATCTTATTGAAATTAAAAGGTAGATACCACTAGGTTGAAGTGTTTTATATAATAATAATATATGAGTGTTAGTTAATATTTCTTACATACCTACTTAACTATTAATAGATAATGTAGTACATCAAAAAATAAAACTGGTAAATGTTAGGTTATGTTACACACATTTCCTCATTCATAGCGCTTATAAAAGCAATGATTTACTGAATAACTCGAAAGTATATTAACATAAATAAAAGAACACAATGCCGCAAACCGAAATGCGATTTCTTGGTTTATTTTAATTTTTTTATTTTGGTGGTAACCTAACCATTCTACAGGATTTACTACCAAATATAGAATGGTAGAAGTTATTACAGTGGAATCAACCATTTTTAGTCCGATTCGTCTTGGTGCAGACAGAATCTCAATCCGTGCTGCGACCTTTAAAATTTAAAACGGCAGCGGAAAGATTCGTATGCAATCAGGACTACATTTAAGACGATCATGTGGTCAGCTTGAAGCGTCCGAGTGCGGTTTAATTGCAAGATGATTTTTTATAATTAAACGACAATCACACACTGCCGGTCGAGAGACTTGAACCATGCAACTCCGGGTTAGATAGCTCTGTGCTTCAGAGGAAAACACACTACTACAAAATAAAATAAAATAATATTCTCATTATTGGGGAGATAAAATTGACTCTGATTTTGGTCCGATATGCTAGCACTTTTTTTGATTTAAAGATAAAAAATGTTTCTAGGTCAGTTTAGTGCCATTTTAAATTTTTTAAAATTTGTACATGTTTTAGCTCCAAAGTTAGTAAACTTTGAAGAACTTTGAAGGTAATAGTTATTTACGTATAGAGGGCCGAAAGAAAAAAATTACGCCAGCGAACGAAGCTTGAGGCTTGACGATTGCGAGGGTGTAAAACTGTCTTTCGGCAGGAGGCATATTTATGTACATACAACGTTTTACGCACAACTACGTATTTAAATATTCTAGTGAATTACTCTTAATTAATTTTTGACAACACGCAAAAATATTTATTACTAGAAAATTAGGTACAAGGTGGCGTACGGTAACAAAAAAACATTTCATGTGCCAATCAATTAAATTTGATTGGACGATTTCCTTACTTTACCGCCTATGAGCGCGTTTTTCTATTTTGCTGCCCTAAGGGCGTCAAGCAAATGTTTCGTCTTGTAACCAAGATGTAAACAATTTTGATACAGGTGTGCCTAAAATACCTATTAAAAATCTAAGCGAACATAAAATAGACTTTAATCATTAATTTATAAAAGAAAAGTTTTAGTGTTTACTGGCTTTGTTTCCAAGGTAGTAGGTTTTGTTTACAAATTAGAAGGCGATAAGAACTAAACAACAACAGAAATCAGGGCAACAGCATCAAAACCAATATACCTAACCAAATATTTAACATTGTTTTTAAATTTATTTTTACTTTGACGATAGTGCAAAAAATCGTTAAGTGCGTTTTGTACCGGTTTCGTATAATATCGACTACCGCCCTTGATACTGGGATCTATCTATTGCGTTTATTTTGCAGTTCTCAGATGCGTACCACTATCATCAAAATATACGAAAGCGAAATATGTGTATAGATAGACCCTATCTTTACAGTATGTGAGGCTGTCACATCCAAGTTGAATAAAAATCATGATAGAAGATAAGAGTCAAATCAAAATCCGCAATTAACCAGACCTAGTCTCCACGTTACCCAGTTAACGGTTACCACCTAGGCGGTACTCCACACTAACCGAACGCGACATTAATTGTTCACTCGACTGACGTTTCTCTGGACGTGTTAAACTTCCTGTTCGCATTGTGATCGTGATCTGATCACGATTCACGAGTGTGAAGTGAGCTACAAGCTGCTAAAGGGAACAGTGTGAAGTTTGAGGTGATCCAACTGATCGGAGGTTAGTGATTGATGGGTGAACGATAGAAAGTGTGAAGGAGCATGCGTGAAGTATTGAGGTTATGTTGCGGTATGTGGTAGATCTCGTGGTTGATGCCAAAGGAACCATTGTTAAGACTTTTTAACCTAAAAGTTGAGTGGTTGATAGTTTGTTCATTATCAGGATTTCTAAAGGCTGGTTTGTAATGGATGTAACCTGTTACTTATTATGTATTCTGTAAAGGGAAGACTAGGGGCTAATTGGACTTATGGAGCTAAGTAGACAATGCAGTTTTAAATGTTCCCGCTTCAAAAAAGTAGCTCATATTATTCTCAAAAGATGTGTTCTTCATTGTATCGGATTTGTAAAAGTATAGATTTCATAGGCAGTCATAGTACATATATGTTTTGAGCTGTTGAAAGGAAATATTTTTAAAAACAGCATTTGTTGGTGCTGTAGGTATATATTATGCATGTATTATTTTTTTATTTGAACCCTAAATTAACAGTTGTTCATGTCCAATTCGTATTTTAATTTATATTAGTTTTGTTTCTATTCGTAAAAAATGTTTGCTACGTAATATGGGGATTAGTGGAACTAACAAAAAGGGTACTATTATGGGACATGTTCCATTGGGCCTCCATATAATTAATTAAATAATTTTGGCTGGAAAATTTTCTTACTATGTACCTACCTCGCAACAAAAAACGATAGCTACGAATAAAACTATAACATTTTTAAAATATAACACAAAATTTGACAGAAAATGAGATAATACAATGCTAAAACCGAAGAATTATGTCCTTGTTGAATTAAAGGAGAAAACGAAAACAGCTCTTTATGCCGGACAAAATAAAAACAAACAAAATACAAATTAATTTAACCCTAAACCTAGTCCCATTAGGAATGGAAATATTGCGACATTTTCCACATTTTTTAAATAAAAAACATATTACAACCGTCCAACCAATATATCATAAAACTTAAATATTGTAAATATCACATGAACTGAAAAAAACAGTTAAATTTTATATTATTTCATATAAATTCACTAAAACCCTAAATAGTCCAAATAGTTCCCAGTCTCCGCTAGTAAAATTTTACATAATACAGAATAATCAAGATCGAGTCAAGCTTGGATGAATTAAAAGAAATACGTTTACAAAATTTTGAAACGAAGGATTTAGTTAACTTTCCTGACAAAAAAAATGCACATGCACAAAACATTGGTGAAATTTAAGTAGATATATAAAAAACACGTACCTTAATTTCAACGACACACGAATTACAAGAAGTATACAATTGCATATTAATTAAGAGTAATGAAATATAAAAATAACAGCAAATTAAAACCTCATTCCATTTCAGAATAATTACTCTGGTACAAATTGGTACATTTATTTTGTCATGCAGTAATTACAATTGAGAAACAAGTAACCATTTTTTCGTATCGCTGTAAGAATATAAATTGAACATAATCTTTCATTTCTATAATCTATACTCTATGCACAAAAGTATATTCATAACGTTATACCTTACAAAAAAGTAATAATGAAATGTTATTAAAAATATAGTAGACATCTTGACATCTGCATCCCCGAAGTGAACTAAAAATTTCATATAATTTAAATTCTTTTATAGTAGAATAGGTGTCATAATCGTTGTTCGTTGAACACACTATATCCAATTTAAAGTATATAGCTGCTCAATGTATGTACCTACATGTAATGTATTTTATGTAGATAAGATAGCATTATAGCTTAGCTAGCTAGTGCCTTGGCATATTGATGTAGATATTTGTCAATGGGAGAAATTGTAAGGTGTTGAAGAATTGGATTTAATCGTGAGTAATAATGGTGATTTCTCCTGTATTGTACTGTAAATTGTAACATACAGAAAATAGCTATGTATGTAAATGAAAGTTTGTGATTTAATCAGACTTATACAAACATAGTATTGTGCGTAAACATTTTTTTAACAAACACAATGATAATATTTTCCTTGAGCTAAAGAGAAAAATATTTCGAGTAAGTGAACAAGAAAATATTTATATTTTTTTCCTACAAATAACGTGTTTATTTTGTACTTTCCTGTTACTTGTTTTTTTTTTATTTCAGTATGACGACTCAGAGATTTTTAATTATTGTTAAAGTGACCAATGCATTTTGTTGAGAGATAAGCTGTACATTTTTGGTATTAATAGTTTGATGCTAATGCTTATTATATTATAAACATGACTCCTTAATAAATCGATGTATTAAAGAAATTATTAGAAAAATTACCTAAATGTTTATATTTACACATTTACGTATTTTCTGAATTTACTTTTATTTCTGTTTAAATACTCGTTCAGGATGTTTGTATAAACATGATCACTATTAGTAACTTTTTTATTTAAAGAGCTACAAGATTGGCCATTTTAAATAAGAAAATTATTGATAACATTAGCAAAAAAATATTAGCGGTGTCCAAAATATGGGACAAAATACATATTTGTTAAATGGAACTATATATTATTTATTCTTTTATTGCAGATAATTTTCTCTTTTTAATAATGTGCCTAATGTTGTTTGTGTTTAGTTTTTTAAATAAACAAGTCATTTACGTTTAAAAATTTAATTTTTGTTAATTGTTTTTTTTCCTTTTAGATAAATCTTACCAAGCAAGACATGGAATTTTTTTTTATAATCTTAATATTTTATTGGCCTAAGTTATAGCAGTGAGTATAAAGGTATATACTCACTGGTTATAGTAATAACAAAATATTTAAAGAAAATATACAAATTGAAAGCCATATTTCTCAGGCACATTTGAGCTCTTTTGACACAGGTCCGACCTGATGTCTAATTATTTAACCTCGTAGCTCATCAAATAAAAAAATTAGGTACCTACTAATAGTGAGCCAGTATATAGAAACACCCTGTATTTCCCTGCTTTCAGTATTAATTTATAATACGTGAATTTATTTAAACGTGAAACATGGGATTTTTCATATCATAATTTTTGACAGCAATGTATTAGGATCGTTCTATTTAAAATGAAACATAGGGAAAAATTAATTAAATTATTCTTGAACAACACAAGATATTTGGGCAGTTTTAAACTTGAATTTTTAATAGTTCAAAGTATACTACATTGTATTTTCAGGTAGCAGGAATATGACACCTATTCAAAAATTCAAATTTATTCCCCGTTTCATTTTAAAAATAACGCTCTAAAACATTGCTGTCAAATTCGTTAGCATGAATTTTAAATCCTGTTTCACGTTAAAATAAATTCACTGTATAATAATCTAGCAAACATAATAATAAGCCCAATAAAATAAAGATCAAACTGACACCACTCAAAAATAGACGAAAATCTAAGACGTCTGAAAATATCACAAACATTCATATTCAGCCAACCGCGTTCCAAAAATAGCCCACCTTTCCAGAGAGAAAAATTTAATATCAGCACAAAAATTTAATAACACCACCCCTACCGTCAGACAAACAATCTAAAAATAGCTACGCAGACACAAACCCTTTTCTTCCACTAACCTAATCAATATCACAAGAAACCCTTCCTTAAAACAGGCGCGCCTAAAAGTCAATCCCTCTGCACCCCTCGACATCACTTCCGTTACCCGATGACGTCACACTGACGTCACGAATCACGTGTGACGCCATGGAAAGGTCGACGTGGTATTTTGAAACGTTTTATGAGAAGCTATTTTCACAAAGAAACGCATTGTTTTCATTTTCAGGAAATGTGAAAAGTGCTTATGTTTGAAAAGTTGTTGGAACTGACTGTATATTGTATGAATGTTGTAAATTGTTATATTATTATGTAGGTAGGCAAATATAATTTTTTCCAGATGTGCAGAAAATTTAACAATTACAGGCAACTGTGTAATTTTTTTCGGAAGTAATTTAATTGAAATTAATAATAAGTGGAAATTTTACTGTCACATGTAAGTACCTATGTTAGTTTGACATTTGAATTAAAAATTGTTAAATTGTCATTTTTTGTGCAAATGTGCAATCAATAAGGTAAATATTACACATTATTTAACGTTACACAACAATTAGTCAATATTTCAGGTTTCTCATAAAAAAAATAATTAAAAAAAGCGGCGGTGTCATTACGATTTTCTTACCGAATCTGCACTCGTGCATTATTCATTTCCGGGAAATTTTTATCGTGCATTCCATCAACGTAATCAGCTCTCGTGTACCACTTAAAACTTAAACAAACGAAGATGTTGTTGGAAAGCACAAAAAAAATTCCGGAAAAATTAATGCACAGGTGAGATTGTGAGTGAACATTAGTTACAATGTTGAACATTTTAGTTTTTGGAGATATTGGTTATACACAAATTTGTACCATAGAGTAAATTTATTCAAAAAGATATTTGGAAAAAATTAGTTCTATTCATTTTTAAATCTACTCTCTTTACTTGATGTGTAACAGTGAAATGCTATATAAATAAAAATATCCAGATTCAATATAAATGTGATCCTTGATAAAAACGCTTTTAACTTTTACCTGATAATTATTCGTTTATTGAGAATTTGCATAAAAATAAAATTACTTATCACTTCAATACATTGAAAAACATTTACCTCCTACAATAATATATCAAACTGACTTCAATTTAAAGAGAAACTCAAAGATTCAAAAACACCTGAGTACAAAAAACGCAATTCCAAATCACTTAACCTATTTTCCGTCATTAACTAATAACAGCGTGACCTATAAACCACAACAAAATTATCTAAGCTAAAAAACCTGGCAAAAATACACAACTTACTCATAGTAAGAATTCCTCTGCAATTAACATGTAACAAAAACGACAGCAACCGAATTTCTGCGTCATGATTGCGCATGTTCTTTTTAACTTTCAGCCCAGTCAGTGTCAAGATTACTCGTCCTTGAGGAGTCCACTAAAATATGCCTCACGCCTCACGGTTTAACGAAGAAAAAAAACATTAATCACAACTGTTACTCGTCAGGGAGCAAATTAAACACCCGAAATATCAGCTGAGTCAAACAGAACAGTGGCGGATTTACTGAAATGTTAAGAGATGCAGAAGAGAAAAGATTTGAAAAGGAATTGAGAAACATCGTCAATTTATCTACCCTTGTTACTGGATTAAATCTTGAATGATACATTTTCTGGAACCCCAATATTATTTAGAAGTGTTTTTATAAGATATATTTTTGACTTGATATTAATTTAATCTCAGACATTTATAAATTAGATAAATTTATTTTTATACAAGATGAGTGACAGAGTTGCAAATGCACAAAAATCTCTCCAGGTTACTTTTTACTTAAAAAAAACATAACTGAGTTGATGACTGATAACCGCATAACTGCTAACAAATAATAATTAATAATAAATACACAGGTGTCTCCGTTCTTCGGAAAAACATTTAAGAATATTATATTACATGACGTGCTGAACGTGGAATAGAAATAATTGTTTTTAAATTCGCAAAATTAAGGAATACCTAAACGTAAAAGTACCTTGTAGCGTATTTTATTGAAAGCGACTTAATTTAAGGGCGCGTTTATTATATAATTAACACCATAATAGTCAGAATCTTATTATAGGTACGTCATAATTTGTTTTTAAAAAATGTTTTTTTCTGTAACTACTAGCGCCATGTCAACGACACTTGTCTGTAATGCAAATTGGATTTATTTTCAGGTATTCTTAAATGGCAATCTAGAAACTCTAATGATTCTTTTGATGTATTATTAGCCTTTTGCTTATTTCTATTTGCAGAAATTTATTCACATAAAGTGCATAAAAATGACATTATTAGACTTCGTTAGACGTGGAATTGATATTTAGAAAAATTATCTACCCAGGGCACTTTACTTTTAATATGTTATTCTTAATTATGCGAATGTTTCAAAAATTATTTTTATTTCTTTGCCATGCTTAGTACATCATGTAATATATAGGTACCCTTAAGGTGGTTTCAGCGTGTCTCCGTGTCCATGTAAAATTAACGAAATTTTCAGAATATATAACCAAAGTACTAATATATTTATCTTAAAAATTTCAAGCTGATTGACCATGTAGATTCCGAGATAATTAATATCAAAGTTATTGACTTTTACACTGCTAGGATATGTTGACCCAGCAAAAACATCTTAATTTCTGAAAATACATATTGTTTCCTCCATGTAGGTTGTATGAAAAACATTTTCTAAGGTAGATTAAACGATTCAAAAATCAAATAAAAAAAATTGCAATTTTTAACCACTTGGTTATTGCGTAAAAAATTATTGAACAAACGACAAACTTGAGTTCTTGTATATTTCCAGAAAAACTTGGCAACGTTGCACTTGCAAAAATCTCCCTGTACTAACTTAGATACTTTGAACTTGAAGCAAAATAATCTAAACAAACTGCTATTTTGTAGATACTATTAAATTTAATACTGAATCTTAATTAATAATGATAAATAATCAAATAGTACAAATAACGCTCATTCATATTCGACATGTTACAAAAAAGATAACTTAACCTAAACGTCAAATGTCAAATCTACGTTGAAAACACAGTGCTGTGTTGCCACGATTATCATCTAACTACGCATGATAGAAACTGTTCATAAAATTAATATTTCTCTAAAAACCATATTCTAAAATATAAAATTATAATAAATAACCTATATGAACACAGTTTTGTGTCTAATTATATAATATATAATGAATTTTCTAAATAAAATTTTTTATGCGGAAAGTTGGTATTGGAGTCAAATGAATGACTTTGTTCCACTTTAATTTAATGTTTTAGGTTTTATTTAATAACATATATTTCTTTTAATTGGAAAAAAATCTGTTACGGTATTCTTCCAACCCTTGAAATATTTTTCTACGGCAGTATTATATGTATTTAAGTTCATTTTTCAATTTTTCATGAAGACTGTCAATTGACTTAAAAGTATCGCTGCAACCACCTTAATTTTTTTCTCGAAGTACAGACACCTGTTGCTTAGTTACGTTCATAAATTATAAAATAATATACTTTTGAATGCTGTCATTTTAAGTTTCACTTAGTCGTAGAAAAAGTATCTTATATTTGAATGAAAAATGGCGAAATTACTCATTTCAATGACGACACTCGTCTACGGCTCGTGTAGTAAACTTTCATTATCGAAAGTAACACCCATCGAAAAAATATTATGCTGGTATTGACCAATATGGATCATTAAAAAAAAAAAAATTAAAATCATATAACATTCCCCCTCTGACCGACCCAAAAAATTCGCAAACATTTTTCCTCCCCAGACGTGTTTTCTAACTTTAAAATTATTTGGTTTATCTGTCTGCAAATGGATTTGTAAACGATCACTACTAGGGTTTAGATTTTATCTCAAAACTGGAAAAACAAGTTATATATTTTTACGTTGAATTCGTAATGCGACTTTAAAAGTAAAAATGATGCGGTATTTTACCTGAATTGTTTCTAGAAAAGAAGTTGGTCTTATGTAGCTGCAAAGCGCATTGTTCTTTGCTCTTTGGCGTCCGACGGTTTATTTTTAGCTGACACAGAAATCAACCAAAAAGTATCCTTTTCTAGAAAAGTGATACTATCTATTTTTACTTTCTCTCGTTTCTGACAGAAGTTTTTAAAAACGGAAATAATCGATTTTAAATGCGAGATTTAATTAAGATTATTTTGTAATTTGATATAGTTATTATTTAGGGAAGTCACGTAGTATCTCTTTTGATGCTTGCAACTGTTTAAGTGGCAACAATTAATTTCCAAAATAAGGTACAAAACAAAACTTTCGGATTTCCAGTTTTCTCTAAATCAGATGTAACCTAAAAAGTCCAAATTCGTAAACGGGTAATCTAGTTTCCTTATATTTAGAGCACATACTACGTAAATAATTGTTGTATTAATTCAAAAATTAGGGGTACTTATACATAACTACAATTAAAAATAAATTAAATGAAAAATAATAATTATTAGGTACCTAGATTAATTAAGAAAAATGTTTTTTCTGGTAGGTACATTGATTTTATTTTTGGAATTTTTGAAAAATTCTTTTCGATCCGTAATTAGTATATCAAACTATGTCCCATTTCAATTAATATAAAAAGGCACTAAGATAGGGCGATGATATCCTTAAATCTGATTGGTCTAGACGAGAGGTGGATTCACATTAGCGAACATTGAAGAGACCCACGTTTTTGTTTCAGTTTGCTCTTCAGTTTAGAGTGAAAATAAAAATAATAAAACACGTGTGCTGCTTAATTCCACAGATGACAGCATACATTCACAAGATTAACTTCTGTAAGTTCATTCCAAGGTTTGAAGTAATAGAATATGTGTGAGTGAAAAACGGACTGCATTTGCAGTGCCATCTGCTATTTTCTTAACTGAAATGGATTATAGTTTTATCCTTAAAACGTATGTACTCGAAGTTGTGATACACCCTGTATATATGTGTAATTTACATGGAATATACCTCGGAATATACATTTATAAGTTGAGCCTTTTCCAAATTTCAAAATAATTTATAATAAATCTTCAACTAAAATTACAAATACAAAATAATCTGAAAATAAAATAAATACTTATATTATGGAAATTAAAGTCATATTGTCGATAAACGATAATTGCCCATAAAATATGTTAATTGTTTTCCTTTCCGTAACACGTGAATATAATAAAATTTTCGTTCCACATGAAATTAATGAAAGTAATAAAGATATTACTACCAATTTAAGTTATTAATGAATCGAAATGTAAACAGTAAACAGGAAATACAGAAACAAACACGATTTTCTGCAAGAAAGCTGCGAATTTCTCAATAATCAAACATCATCAATGATGGCGTGATACTTTGGTTATTATAAAAACAAATAATCATAAAATATAATAACAATAATAATGTGAATTTTCTTACACACAAAAAGTAATTTACTTTAGAAATTTTCTTTACCAAGAATCAGATAAAATTAATAACTACTGCAATTCTTTTGAACTTATACTTTACTCCAGTTAATAATTGTAATTATTTCTATCCTGTGATTGGTCAATCAAGAACCAAGTTCACATAGTAAAAACAAATTGACACATAATTTTTTTATAAATTGCTATCAGTTGTTGTATATTTAAGTATAATTAAATTTTTATTTCTAATTAAACATAAAACATATTTATTTCTGTAATTTAACTATAGGAAACTATAGTAAAAAATAAAATGGCAGATATTACAAGATATTTACTATGAGCAGTATTACGGATCAAAATAATCGATTTTAACATGTTTCTCATCTCAAGATTAGAATACGAGCGAAGCGAGTGTTCTAAGAGTAACAAGAAGTGTAAAAAGACACTTTACGTACAAGTTTCATACTTGTTGCAATATGTCAAGTTATTTCCTTATTAAAAATAATAGAAATTTCGAAATTTGTGCTTGAATTGAAATAATCGCAATACATTCAGTCACGTTTTTACGACAAATACAAAAATATCGAAAAATTTCCTATATCTGCATGTTAAAAATAATTTAAAAAAACATACGATGTGCAGTGCACTCCTGAAAAATAATATAATAAGTACAACTTTTATAAGTTAATGTAATGTTATCATATTAAAAATACTGATTCAAACAATAGCTCTCAAAATGTATAAGTACCCACTCCAACTGCGAATAAAAATATTATTTTTAATTCATGATCAGTAAATCATGTTTGTCATTTTATATTATTCCTGAAGTTTTGAAACATCGTGTATATTAATATTATTTAATAAGTATATTTTCATTTCTGTAGAACCGGTGTGTCAAAAAATTTATTCTTAACTGGATTGAAGTATAGTTGTTTTTTAAACCGGATGTTTGTTTACTAAAATGATAATAATTTGTGATACAAATTAACCAACTCAATGCTAAATGATATTCATTCTTAAAAATGTACCTACGCAATTAGCAAAGACTAAAAATAGTTTCTTGTGTTGATAAACGACGCAGTTTTGTCTCTAAACAATTTGCGAAACCATGAATAAGAGGCATTATGTGTTTTTCAATTACAGCTGCATATTTGTATTTTATTTACATTCTTTCTTATAAATTTGTGCTAAATATAGGTTATGATCTACTAAGATTATCGATAAGCTTTCATTCATAAACAAGAACATGTGGTGCACATTTAAAATTATTGCTTTGATAACATTTAATTACAACAAAGTGGATTTTGCAATTTGAATTTATTTGCTTATAAACTTTATAATAAATGTGTAATGAATATGAAATATAGGCACACGGTAAACTTCACTTATTTAGCGTGTACGGTTGGGTATTTTGGGCAAAATCGGTGCACGTTAATTGCAGGGTGTATTTTTATTTCGGGGAAAAAATTATGTGTAGCTACCTATACAGGGTGTAACCCTCGGTGTAACCCAATCAAGAAGGAGGAAGAAAGATGCGCCGCAGGCGATTTTTTTTTTATCTCATTCAAGGTCAAATGCCTTATAATTGAAAGTTACTCTCTGTATAGATCCTATTGTGTACCTAATATCTGCCTTAAATTTTTTTTAATAATATGGTAAAAACACTAAAAAAGTTTCAGTCTACAAATTTGGTTCCCAAAAGGTCTTTTGCCCCGCCGGAAATTGTCGTTTTGCCGACCTTGTCAGTTCGACCCTGCATATACGACACTTAGACATTTCAACGTGTTTATTTATTTCATATTAAAAGATTTCTCTACCACGCCAGAAAACAGACAAAACATGGATTTTGCGCGTCAGTCCACAGCGTTTATTGTTTTGTTAAATATAATAATCTAAAGATATTGTTGAAGATAAAAGTACAATCTACAAAATGGTCGATGCAGAATTTAAAAATTTTGCTTTGAAATGTTAATTTTAATTTTGACAATTTTTAGTATTTTTTGAAATTTAGATTTAAATTTAAATAATTCGATAGGTTATTTCGCAGATGCAAGCTTAGTTGACAACATATTAAAACTTGAAGTTAATTCACTTTTTTACAAATATGAGTGCCAAAACATAAATTTATTTGTTATTTTTATGTTTAACAAAACAATAAACGATATAGAGTAGCGTGCGGAATCAATGTTTTTGATTGTTTTCTGCCATGTGACCGACTTCAATTCAGAAAACCCGGGTTCAAATCTGCTAAAGTACACGTTCCAGTTCAACTGCACAAAAAAACTTTCCACTGCTGCACTCTTATGTATCAACCATGAGTACCCGTAAATTGACAGTTGTTGTCCGCACATAGGAAAAAAATATCGTCGCTGCTTGACTGGATGTGAAGCAGTCACACTTAAGTTGAGTAAAAGTCTCAATGATATAATAATAATCAAAATTAAATTGTCTAATATTGCTGTTAACATCTTTGTTTTTATTAGAGCTAAGACACTTAAATTTAAATAACAACGGCGGCTAAACTGTCCACTAATGTTTTAATTTAAACTAGTTAAAGAACAATAAAAGAAGAATGTTTTAATTTCTACGTAGGTAAAATAAAATATTCGTGTCTAATCGTCAATTAACTTGAGCGGATGTTCGACTCATCGTATCAGGATATAAAATTTAAAATAACTTACTAAAAAACTTCCAATTTCCTGTAATAGAATCTTTATAAACAAAAACAAAACTTTCACTGCATCACTTGATTATATTTTTGAAATTAAATATCATCATTAATTATTTATAAACGGTCTTAACAAAAAATTAATTAATATAGTCTTCATCAGGTTTCATTTCTCTTTAATTTAAATAACAAAAAAGAATCGAATCTCCACCGCCCACTTCGTAACCTTGATTTGCAAGTTGCCTTCTTTCGGGCGTCCATCAATCCAAACATTAAAAACTTTCATATGTCAAAGTTACCTGCGGCCAAACAAACGAAAATCGAAAACAAATACAGTTATCTGCAATTCGCAAACGTCAAACCGCAGGAGTATCATTGACTCATCCTTCATGATTCATCCGAATGTTACAAATAGGTATTTTTTCAATAAAATAATAGAACAGTGTGAAAATAAGACAAACAACTTTTTATTTTTTCCTTAATATCATTCACACTTGGTTTCTACCTGTCATCAAGAATGTTAAAATGATCAACAAGATTTTTTCTAATCTTCCTAATGTAAATTATTAAAATACATTTTATCAAGAAATTAATCATATTGGTAATAAAAGATTATTACACAAGCTGCAGGCGAATTAGTAGCAAAAACAAAAGTCAGATCTACACTCTTAAAAAAGAATTTTGAAATTATACTCAATTTGTAGAATGAATTTCAAAAAATGACATTTTGACATTTAAAATAAACAAAACAGAACATTAAAATGCTACTAAATTTTAATGAACATTGTTGTATTTTCTACAATTTAATCAAGTTTTTATTTTTTTTAAAATTAATTATATATTTTAGTTTAGTTTTAAAATTAATTACTTGTTATTTAATAAATCATTGAACCGAAACCGCTTTTTTGAAAACCAGTAACCAATCCATTCCAAGGAAAAATATGAAAACCGGAACAAAACCAAACCCTATAAAGCACAGTGAACCGCGAATCGAACCTGATGTAAAATTGAAACGTGTAGGTACCTGTTTGAATTTGAACCAGAGTTGTCATCAAACCCACTGTCAGTAACATAACACAATTATATTGTGAATTGCTTAAAATTTTACAATTAACATTTAAAAAAATTAAAGAAGGGGATTGAAGAAGTACAGAAACTCAAAATTTCTAAAATCTTCCTAAAAACAGACTATAGAAAAATAAATAAAACTAAACTATTTCATCCTCGTTATATAAGGATGAATAAGGCAGGATGAAGCAATCCTCTACCATTCCTGACATCTGACAAGCGTCGAGCGTCGATGTCGATATGAAGAGGTAAAATCTTATAAGACCGTCGTGGGTAGAGCATGCGATTGTTCGATGAAAGATGAATAACGCCTAATCGATTGTGCGAAGATAGCAGCGGATACAATTGATATTCTGCACGATTCGGACGCTAAGCGCTAAGAGGCTGAGTGAAAGTTTACCGGACGAGAAAAAACAGATTGTGACAGATGAGTCATCCGCAGAGCGCACGAGCGAACTCATTTCGCAGGAATTCAGTTTGCTTCGAAAAGGTTTTTTGGGGACAGAAAAAATTAAATCATAGTCTTTTAATAAAATATTTACAACTGTTTTCTTGAAATATATACCTACCTACATTTGCTATCAATTTGAAAATTTCATTATAAAAATGTTTTCAAGAATAATGGTGGGATTCTGTGCAAATCTATAAGTATTACAAATTTGTAAATCTTTAAATATTGAACAAAATCACATCAATGCTTGTTGACAAATATAAAAATGTTCGAATAATTATGAATTTCATTGCGATTTTGTTTAATATTTACAAATTTATAGATCTGTAGCAACTACAGATTTTCACCGAATCGCACTATAATTCTCATAACATTTGACATCCATTTATTACCTATTTATTATTATTGCAGTCTGTGATTTAACCGGTAACCAATAGGTATACTCGCTCATTCTAGGAATTACTAAAACGTATATACATATACAAAAATATTCCTAAACTAGGTTGGCAGGAACCCCTAAATACATCCATTTATACCACACGTCAATTACATCAACTGAAAGGAAATAGTTATTTATATATCCAGGCTGTAAAGAAGGATTTTTTTATTACGAATGTGGAATATTATCTTTCACCATGCAACCTTTAAATTTAACAAAAATTACTTAAATAATTCTATTCACTTACTATCTGCTTTACAGAAAGTATCAAAAAACATAATGATCAACTCGAAAATCGTAATGGCATTACATAACATTTGTTTGACAAAAAATGGATTCAAATTTTTTTCCGCAGAATATAATTTTGATAAGAAAACGTACTTGTGACGGTCAATCAATTATGATCACTGAGTATTATTCTGTATTTGGGAAAATAATTATAAAATTATTAAATAAATTAATTCATTAAAATAAATTTTGAAATTAACAAATTAGGAACGCAGCATAGACCAATTTTGTTTTGGAAGATAACTCAACATCTGTTTCCAATAGAAATTAATGTCAATATCTGTATCAACCTTTCATCTACTTTTATAACACTTATCAACCACGAAAAAACAATAAAACCAAAATGTCACCTAATAAATCTCCGTATATCAAAACGCTGCCGGATAAAGCAGCTATCAACGCTATCTGTTGGCTATCTGTCAACATTAAAAAGAAATAAACATCCTTAACATCCACATCAGTGACAGTTGAACGGTGGAAACACGACCCTCTAGATCGTAGATCCTTGCCTTTTTCTTCGAGCGTTCACCTTTGCAGATTTACGAGCGGCGCGATTCCAAATGACCGGATTCACAAAAACCGCAAACGGTAAACGCCCGAATTGAATGGAATGGAAGCAACTCTGTTTTCATGAAGGATCTTTCAATTTGCATTTTAAATTTGACGATGTAATGCTACATGAGAGGGCTTGAGGTTCAAGTGTTGTTGAATTGAAAGTCGATTTCAAGAGGGATTATGATGATTTTTGCAGGGAGGGACCTGCACTACTTGTCCCAGGAGATTTTTATCCTGCTGTTTTAATTTTGTATTTATATGCAGAGTACAATAGCATTATTGCTTAATAGTATTTTTGCTAGCATGTTTTCTAGGATTAAACATTTATCTTATATTGCAAATAATTGCATCATTTGTACTTTTGCTAATGTTATTATGTACATTATGTAATAAATACATCGATTCATAATTGTGTATTGTGTATGAATTTAATCTTAATAATAATGTCAAACAAATAACTAGATAATCAAATTCAACCTTCATTTTTCGAATACAAATTTAGAAAAGTACACAATTTATCTTTGACTATTAAAACAATTCAAATTTATTATACGATTATTTTCAATATCTAATGTTATATTAATTACTTTACTGAAAATCGCATGACACAAATAAGTAACAGCCTAACAGCCAATGGAAAAATTGATTACAATAATAATAACCATGGTTATATAAAAATTTAGCCGAAATTTTTTACTAGTAGCTTGAGGTATTTAACTGAAAAAATAAGCGGAAACTTTACTGTCATTATGTCAGTTTGACATTAAATTAAAAATTGGTTAAATGTCATTTTGAATGTACCTACATAAGCAATTAATAAAGTACATGTTTATTAATGTTAAATACAAATTTAGTAAATATTTCAAGTTTCTATTGCAAAAAAAAATTCAAAAATAGAGCGGCAGTGTCATTTTCATACCGAATAGCACTCGTGTCATGTCCAGGAAATTTTTTATCATGCATGCCTAAAACGTAATTAGCTCTTGTGTACTACTCGAGCTAATTAAGACGTTGTAGGAAAGCACTCAAAAAAAATTCATACGGAGAATGTAAATTATTTTTATTAAATATATTTAAGATTACTAGTTTTAATATATTTTAAAGAAATAATTAGATTCCTCCACTGTTTCTCCATATGACCAGTATTGACAGTTTTTTTTTATGACAGCTTCTAGCACTTGTTTTACTTTCAAGAAACTTTTCAGTAAGAATTTTTCTCGTGTGAACAGGGCATTAGTAGGTAATATGCAAGCACCAAGCACCTACTTCATATTCATAGAAACTATTTTACCATTTTAGCTTATCTGACAAAATCAATAGGTATCTACTTCTGGTTTTCAGAGTTACGCTGGAAACAAAATTTCTCCCCCATTTCTAGTTTAAATTGCAACGTGACATTCTAAGATAGCGTACCCTTCAAGAGAATGTAAATACCATTTACAATTTCTATTTCAATTTGGCGAACAAACGAGTAGATCTCAATAGGCGATATGCCTTATGTGACACAAAAGGAACGAAAGTAGTGCCCTATCTTGCATTAGGTACTTGTAATGCAAAAAGATCAAACGGTAATAAATAAAATCAGATTCAAACGTAAGATATGGAAACATTAGTGGTCAATTTGTTTTTTGTATTTTTTAAGAAGGTACACCGATTATTAAAATGAATCAGAATTTGACTGCGGAATGTAAATCTGACTGGATTCGATCCTGAGTTATTAGAACTACAGTTGGTCATGTTTCGTACTTAACTTAGCCACGTTAATCAAAAAAGGATAAATAGTAAAAAAAATTAAAACATAGGTACGCAGAAAATACCAAAAACAATTTTAAATAAAAGGATTTATAAAACCTTCTAGCGAGTGTTTCGCGGCTGGTACAAGAATTGTAAAATTTCATTTCAACAAGGATTATATACTTAAAGGATCAATAATTAACAGTTGTGCCTTTTTAAAATTAAATTTAAAAAATCGTACATGGTTATAAAAATTTCGAAAAATTAATTAAGATTTCCAATTTATGCAAACTTTACACGGTTATATCTCAGGACAGAAATTTATTTTTAATATTTTAAAAAAGCACATCTGTAGATCCATTCTTTCTCTATTAAATGTTTATAAAACATTATCTTGAAGTCAATAATAAATTAACAATTAACAGTTTACTCGCAACGAAAATCCTTTTACAGTATTTTTTAACTTTAAATTGACATTGTTAAAATGCGGCAATGTACGAGTTTTGGGCTAGTTACAGGCAGCTGTAGTAGCGGGGGGAAAGTGGAATAGAAAAATAAGTAAAATCGAGTGTAGGTAGGAATTCGGAAAAAACGTTTTCAGAACAAATTACAAGAATTTTTACGCGTCTTTTAAGACTATTATAATAAAATTGTCTCTTGATCTCTTTGTAAATAAATGTATTGATATGATTGATGGTTTGAAACAAATATATAGGTACGAATGATTCAAAGTGGAAATAATAAAAGGGCTTAAAAATGATTAGATACAAATGTGAACAGGCAAAAGAAAGTGTATCAGAATAGAAATGTTTGACGAAAAGATTGGTTGCTGGGTTGAGCTTGAATGTATGAATTTGATTAAATGCATGTTTTATGGGACACGTACTATTTTTTAGAGAATTGGCGTAACTTTATATATGTATATAATGTACGAAGTTTCGTTTAAGCACAGTCATTGAAATTCGATTATTCGACCTGATATGAATAAACTACCGATGAAGCTTCATCTCCTTCATCTTAATGATCCTTTTTGTGTTTAATCATCTCTCCGATCAAATTCGGTCCTGGTTTGCCCTTAAAATATTCCTCATCCAAAAACAAAACTTACAAAAAATCTCTTGAAAGTCTTTTGTCTTTGCCGGGGTCAGGGCAGCCGGGCAGGGTCCCTGCGGGAGCTAAATTGTTTCTTTTTATGCGTAATTAATTCATCGATCGACAAAGACAATGGCCCCGTCGCCTCAAACCGATGACAGATTATAATGAACGATGCGGCTTCGGATTTTAAACTTTTAACTTGTTGACGGTTTCCTGTTCGCTTTTCGACACAGAAAAATTATTTCTTTTTGAAATAAGAAACTTTCTTTTACGATGAAATCATGAATTGTTTTGTTTTAATTACATACTAATGATTAAATAATAGATATAAATTATACAAGTTTGATATAGCTAAGGTAATGAAACTTGTGTGAGGCGATCAACCGAGTGTTTTTATATTATATCTTCCAAGTTTCATTACACTAGCTATATCAAACGTGTATCATTCAATATTTTATGTACGACGGCCTTTATTGCTGCTGAATTAGATTTTTTATTCGATGTTTGACATTCGGAAAACATTTAGTGTAAAATTCATAGCTTGATCAAGTATAATTTTATTCATTATTAGCAACTATTTGTTTGTTAGCTGTTGTTGATAGTAAAGAATTTTCAGATGTGTCAAATTTTGTCTCAAAAAATTAAACATCTTCTGCTTTGTCTTGAATGTTTATAAAAAATAAATTTATGTGTGTATTAATAGTATTTTTAATAAAAAACTTAAAATTTGATCGAATTTCTATTTTTATTTCTCCTACAAAAATACGTGTCATTATGAATTCATAAGGACACAAGTGCCATTAAAAAATTAATAAATTAAAATGTTGTGTGCACCTCGGATTAAAAGTGTTTTAGCCTCACCTAAATTGCTGGCCTCGGCCTACGCCTCGGCTGCAAACTTCAGATTCGGCCAAAAAAGATCACTTTTACAGCCCTGATACACAAATAACTATTAACAGCTAATTCCTGAGGTCATTTTAAGCAAAAAATGTCAATGAACAGTCCTATTCCTTCTGGTTCACAAAATACAAGTGGTTGAAGTTTTATATTATAAATAACAAAACCTCATTTATAGTCCGAAATTTGGTGTAATTCGTATCACTGAAATTTGTAGAAATTAATTTGACTGCTCACAGCTCGAAATTTGAGTGTACCTAAGTACATCAAGACAAAACATGTTCGAACGCTTTTCAGAACAAATCAGCTGTTTATTTTACTTTATTTTCTTTAATTATCCCCTAGTCTCCTCACAACTTCACAAATCACAAATTTCACATTTCGAACTGTCATTTGAAATATAAAGAAATTTAATATGTCGTACTTAAAGTACAGTTTAATATGGACATTACTCATTGAGGCTTGTATAAATTCATTCCCAATAGTAATTCCCATCGTTAAATGACTATTATTTGAATTGTAAATGATCATAATAGTGGTTGATAAAAAATATTTAATGTGTCATCATTCTTTGTATATACTCATTCTGTGCTCTATATATTCCAGGAAGTGGACAATAAAATATATGACTACACTTTATATGTTTATATTTGATTGATTTTACACTTTTATTAAATTTAACAACATAAATCCTATATTGTTCATGCTCGTAAAACACAAGCATATTTTATAATTTGATAAAAATGAAGACATACGGTAATGTTTGGATGTAGAATTATAACAAGAACCGCCTACACAAGCTGTGAAATTTATGAATTGTCAATTGAGCGTGTAATGAGGTACATTTATGAACCTTTCATAAGTCAGGCATCAAATGATAAATCAAAACGAAATGACATCTATATAAATATAATATCCATTCAGTTTTGCCTATTAGTTTTAAGCCTCATTCACATAAGCATTTAGTTTGAAGGTTTACATTTATATTTATTTAAGACCGAAACGTCGACATTATGTATAAAGAAGCATAATAGTAATCACAGTGACTGGTGCACCTATTATTTTCCTTCTTCATTTATATTTACGTTTAAGACTTTTACTCTGTAGAAGTAGACATATTCTTTTTTTCTATGAATAATTTTTGTAAAAAATTACATACTCTCGATCTATCATTGTAAGTTTAGCAGTCAAGTTAGTTTATTTCTCTTTGTTTGTTTTGTAGTCTTAATTGCTTTGTGTAAATTTTTCCTACCCTTTTATTAGGCTCTGCCTGTTGGGTAGCTGTATTTAAATAAATAAATAAGACACATAACATCCACGTAATAAATTAAAAATAGCTTTAGTAAGTAGTAAACATAAACCTAAAGTTTGGAGCTTTCAAACTTAAAAGTAAAAAGTGCGGATGCTCGTAAAGTTACATGTATTTAAAGATTCTTAAACGTAAACATAAACGTAAACCTTAAAACTAAATGCTTATGTGAATATTACTGAGGATCTAAGTAGTTGCGACAAACGGACATTGGCCAATTTAATGATTTTGAAATTCCGATCATAAAACTAATAATAATTTTGGTTTGATTATAATATTTCTTTTATATTATAAGGTTGTAGATACACAAGGCATTCATTTTATTTTTGAATTTTTAATTTAAGAAATTGCCGACAGTAAACATTAGTCTATTTAAAATCAGGAACGCTTATTGAAAAAATATTGACAGTCCGATGTTAAGATACTAATATACAGGGTAATTGTTGTAAGTCCAGCACTAGGAATATTTAGTTTATTTGAAGAGATACAGAAAATGTTTATAATCAAAGGTAAACTAGACAAAGGAACTCGTAAGATTGTCACAATAAAAACTGTTTTACTTCCGGTTTCACCAGAAACGGGCACAACTTTTAATCTAGCATAGGGAATCGGTAATGTCATAATTTTTTAAATTGTACATAAAATAAGCTTTACAACGATACCATAATTTATAATAGTTTTACTCCAGCCATTTCGAAATGAAGGAGAATTTTCTTCAAAATATTTACTAATAAAAATCCTTTAAAAATAAACATGGCAAATTATGACAATCAATTTTCACCTACTTCAAAACAAAATAAAAATTTCGTTCTGTTATTTAATGTACCTATACTCCATTTAAAAACTAATCGGACAAATCTGAAATTGGAATGCTAAAACTGATCGTTTTTGATTGGCTGATGTAACACCAGTTTTGCACCACACAAACTTTGTAATGCAAACAAACGAATGTCTCGTCAGCTGTTGTCAATTTAATTTTGACGCAAAAAAATCTAGTGATATTTTTCTCGTATTTACACAGTGTAAATATGGCTCAGCCAGACAACTTAAAGTTTCTCCGTTTAGTTATTAAATCAAGTATAAAGGTAATTAATTAATTGCTGTGATAATAAAAATTGATTCAGATTGCACAACATAGTTGTCAATGTGGAAACAAATTAAATATGTCAGAAGCAAAAGTCTGAAAAATTGAAAAAAGGGATTGCCAATTAAATAATTTAAAAATATAATTTAAAGTTAAGGAAGTCCTTTGTAAGCAAATCAGTTGCCATTGATCATCACCCTAGCAACTTATAAACATGGACATACTCATCTAAACTGATCCTAATATGGAAGCCACGTACTAACGTACAACTATAATCACTCTCGCCATTCTTACTCTAAGTTTGCAATCAGAGGCGCAATTACTGTTATTATCGTAAATATACGCACATATGAGTGCAAACTTCACTCGTAAACATTGTAGTATGCTCACAGTTTCGAAATGTTAGCGCAAAATATATTATAGGACTGATTATGTTTCTTATAGATGTGTAATTTGTTAAGTTGTGCAACATTTAATAGGTGATCAGTAGAGAAAGATGAGCAAATTGTAAATAGCGTAAAAGGTTAGGGGTAATTTTAACCCGGAAGAATTAGGATAAAAATTGACAATTGCTTGTAAGAAGAATAAGAATACAGTATTATTACAACACCAACTATTTTACTGTCAGTACCTTACCTAGCTATTTATAAAGTATGAAATGTTTTAATTTAAGCGGCCCGTCTACGTTTTTTCAGAAATTTTACTTCTTCTTCTATTCTACTGCCTTTTCCACTACTGCATCTGTCCGAAACCAGCCCGAAACTCGTACTTTGCCGCATCCTAGCTATGCAATGTCATTTTGAAGTTGAAAAATACTGTAAAAGTAGTATTTTCGTTGCGAGTTAACTTTCAGATTATTATTGATTGCAATATAATGCCTTTTTAAACATTTAAAAATTTAGAAAGAATGGATCTACAGATGAGCTATTCTATCATGAGATATACCCGTGTGAAGTTTTCATAAATTAGAAATTGTTATGAATTTTTCGAAATTTTTATAATCATGTAGGTACAATATTTTTCATAAAATTTTAAAAAGGCACGACACATCTGTTAAGTTCATCATGTAAGTTACCTATTATAATCCTTGTTTGAATGAAATTTTACTATTCTTGTACTGGCCACAAATTCTCGCTACTTTAGTACATTTTATATTGGACTTTAGGAGGTAGACACGCCTCTTAAATAATAACAAAAAAGTTGTAATTCTACGCTTTTTATAAGGAATGTATAACATGTCCAAAAATGCTAACTATCATGAAAGAACCAAAAATTAAACACGCTATTTTTATATCAATGATAATAATATAATATATTTTATTTACAATTTAAACAAGACGATAAAATTATATTTTATCGACGAAAGAAAAGTGGTAAGTAAATCGATAAAATAATTTTATCGTCGTGTATAAAATTATAATTTTTTCTATATTCTAGAAAACCAAAATTAAATTTTTATTAAAACACAATTCCAGAGTTTGTATTGTTTTTATCCTACTTTTTTCACGAAATGAATGCAAAAATGTTTGAAAAGAAATTTGAAAAAAAAATATAAAAAAATCTAAGTATTTTATCTACCCTTGCTGTTAAAGTTTTACTTTATCTATATACTCTGATTTTACTTTAACATCAGCTATGGAAAAAATTATACTTATAACTAAAATAAAACACTAAATTTTAAAAAATAGCAAATTAGAAATTACCTACTGCAGTGCACCTTCACTTTTATAGTAGCAATATCAATATTAAAATAAAATATAATCATAAGAGCATCTTTATATATCCGACATAATTTTTGCATTAAAAGAAAAGCAGCAGCAACAAACAATCTGCTAAATGGTTACATTAAGTCTAGATATCAAATAAAAATCCAGTAAAGAATATAAAGTGGTTTATACAGAATCGAGAAATCAGAATTTCAAATGAGGAAATTAATACTACCGGAGATATCTGATTCCAGTTTCGCAGAAACTTCGGATTGTCAGAAGTCAGATCTACTTTTACCGTTTGTCTTCATTCTTCTTCTTCTTATTTTTCTTATCTTGATGAGGCGCCTGCGCCAATAAAATAAAAAGAAAGATACGAATATTTTGTAAGATAAACACTATTGAGTTATGATGTGTTGTAAATATTTATTTACTTGCTCTCCGAAATGTCGTAAACTTGATATTATGTGATTTATTTTATGATATTTTCCGTTATATTAACCAAGAAAGATTATTGGATATTAGGTTGCTTGTAAATTATTACTGTTGAAACTATTATTTTGATAGCTATACAAGAAATCTATGTATATAGACACAAGAAGCAAGACGTCGTTTATTACTGGAGAATTTTCGTTAGCAATAAAACTTTATAAAAATAAATAAGGTTATGGTTTCTTAAAAATGTTATAAATTTTCCATTTTTTCGAAAAGTAAATTAAACATCGCTTAACCCACTTAAGGCCGAAATATATTTTTTTCTAATTCACAACAATTTCATCATAAAATATGTTCAAAATGATAAAAAAACGAGAAATTATGAATAAAAAAGTTTTTAAATAAGTACTTTATTACGATACCTATTTCCGGAATTTCGATATCAACGTCAAATCTTTCGTGTAACGTTAGTAACCGTTTCCTATATCTAATATGTTTAGACATACATTGTGCCACTGTCCTTTATAAAGGACAGCCAATTTGTTGTAATAATAACTCAAGATAATAAAAAAAAATTAAGGTAATGTTCAGTAATATGTAAAATTTGAAGCATTTTTATCTTTTATTTGTACAATAATCTAAATTTACAATATTGATAAACACTATACAATCACATCCAATTATCTATGTTTCTGATCTTCCCAAATTTAAAAATATTGACAAACAATTGTCATATAAAAAATACAACTACATGTCCAACATCTGTTGATTCCAGTGAAGTAAATATTGTTATTTAAAAAATATATAGCGCCATCTTGAAAACAAAAGCCTAACTATGTAAGTTTAAAAAAATTTAAATAGTGTCCATTTAAAAGGACGGTGGCTTTATCAGGGTTAAGGAGTCTATCTATTGTTTCTGTTCAATCTCAAAATCTATATTTTAAATTAAATAAGACATAATGAATTTAAAATAATTCGAAATAATTATTGTATTATACAATCTACAATTTAGAGGTTGGCACGGATCGTGAAATTTTCGAGTGATGGTCTTCGATTTCATACAGCATGCCTTTTGGAGTATAGTATATTGACCCTATGACAATATAGAAAAACGGGTATTAAACCCTTGCACGCTTTCCGGTCATACGGAAAATTGCATTTTGGCTTGTACAAAACTTTTCCGAAATTTTCCACCCTTGGGCCAACGAGGACTGCATGCCAATTTGGTTATAGGTGTTTTATGACACAAATATTAATTCCTTTCATCGGCATGCTGTATGAAAACGCTAGGGTTTCACTACTTGACTTGATTTTCAAGCTACTTGACTTGACTTGACTTGAAATCAAGTCAAGTTCAAGTCAAGTAATAGAATCCTAAAATCAAGTCAAGTCAAGTAGTTAAATTTCAAGTAACTTGAAAATCAAGTAGTAAAATCTCAAGTACTTGATACTTGAAAATGAAGCAGTTAAACTATACTAAGAAAGAGAAATATTAAATAATTCTTCAAAACTGCATTGCATATCATAAATTAGATATAAATGTATAAAAATAGGCCTGGCAATATAGACAATTATTCATAAAACCAAATTAAAATCTAACAGTTTTTTACAAAAAATAATACATATGCAAGAAAATAATAAAAATACAGCGTTGGTGTAGATATAAAATCGTTCTAATTAGCTCGGGAAATACTGCATTTTGTTTTAATGAACTATTCGACTGAATTGTGCATTTTTTAACAAAATTGTTCGTTATCAAGTAATATCAAGTAGTTTGAAATTACTTGATATCAAGTCAAGTAGTATCGATAGAAAATCAAGTCAAGTCAAGTAATGAATTTTTAAAAAGCTTGATTTTCAAGTCAAGTCAAGTAATTCACAAAAATGTCAAGCTACTTGACTTGATGAATCTCTAGAAAACGCGGAAAAGCATATTTTTTTCTTACAAGATCACGTGACCGTTTGAACCCTTTGGGATCCTGCAAATCGCATTCCTATCATTTTTAAGGCTTTAAATGTATTTAAGTTTCTTTTGATAAAAGGGCACGCATTATATGTGAGAAAAAAACACCAAATTTTTGTGCAAGTAGAAAAATGCAATTTTTCATATGACCGGTAAGCGTGCAAGGGTTTAATACCCGCTTCTTTGTTGTCATAGGGTCAATATTATATCCTCCAAAAGGCATGCTGTATGAAATAGGAGACCATCTCCTGTCATGAGCTCTCGGTCTCAAAATGGAAATTTATTGATTTCATATGTTTTGCAACTTTATGTTCTGTTTTCTTATAAATTAAGCAATTAAACCAAGTTAACTTTAAGACCACAGTGGTTGAATTTTATATAACTTTATCTCATTCAAATGCTTCTATTGATTTCGCGAAATTAAATAAACAAACATTACGATATCCAAGTACAGTTACAAATCTCTTCTGTGTCAGTTCGGGACCATTTTCTCCACAGTCTATTTCCACTCAATCACTCATAGGAGATTTTATTTCTGGTGCGTTATTCCAATTCCGCATTCATTGTGATTCTGCGTCAGCGTGGAAGGAACATTTACGACAAGATAAATCCCGCGGTTTGATTGTAACCGTTATTAATTTAGCGCACACGTCCGCGTGTTGTTATTAGCGGTAGTTTGTCATGCATTGTGTGGATGTGGACGGCCGGTTTGATCTCGCGATTTATCCGACACTTCGGTCACAAATTTCTAATTTTATACGGATATGAATTGCGACCCACGCTAGATAAAGAGACATGATGTCCAATATGTGGAATTTACTGGAATAGGAACCTTTATGTAGGTAATCTTTAGCCTGGTTCGCACGAGGATTCTTTGAAGATTCTATCAAGACGCTGAATCCTGAAAAAGAATAAGTTTTCTTCTTTCTAGTGAGAATTACCTGTTAAATTACGGTGGTCGAATTTTCAAAGAATCCTCGTGCGAACAGGGCTATATGGAAGAAATCGTTTATTTTACCTTCCATGGATAAGTCGATTTAAACCAAACTGCATTTTATAGAATTTACAATAGAATAATAATAGTTATTTATGTATCAAGGGCATCATGATGATGTTTATGCTCATCCGAGGGCGACATGTTTACAAGCCCAAGGGCCTCTGGCCCGAGGGTCTGTAAATTGCCCGAGGGCTATAAACATCAATGATGCCCGTGGTACATACAATGTTTTATGTCTTACTATTTTATTTAAAATATTGCGCGCGTGACATTTCACTTTGACGTTTCGAATTTTGTTAATATTTTTGGTATCCTAGTAACAGACAGAAAATATATTAATTTCAGAAGAAAAACATTAGTGATGTCTCAATATTACCATGGCAATTTCTTAATGCCCTAGGGTATAATGTAGTATATAACATACCTCGTATCCATGACATAATTAAACAATTACATACTAGGAAGACATAAAACTATTTTTTTCTATTTGGCGTTCACAAAGTTAACTTTGTGAAACGCAACTGAATGTTGCGAGGGCTCACTTTGTGACACGCAAAATATTTTTTTAGAAATTTGGTATTGGTAGTATCAGATGACATTTACTTCAATAATTGTTCACCGTCAATCCTCAGAACGGACAAATTTCAGTATAACCCACGGACTTCTTAAATTATGGACGGCTGGAGCTGTGTAACAGATGTATGCTAAATTGAACCTCGCGCATGACACTAAACTCGGGGAATTTATGGTACCAAATTTAAATATACCAAGTAAAATCTGTAAAATTTAAACATAAAAATAATTATTGTTATTAATGTTAGATTATAAACTCGTAGTAAAAGTTTTGAGTATTATAAAATATCGAATTTTTATATTAAACGAAATAATTTAAAAATGTAAAAGAGGTTATTCAAACTGACAGCAGTAGCAATCTCGCCTTAGGTAATCTCAGACATGACGTGCACGATTTGATTGCATGAAATGCATGTCTGTGATTATGTAGTTCGCCTGCGCAGTGGTTCTGAGACTCCCCGAATTTTGCTCAAGCCATCTCCCATATACTCCAGCAGTCCATAATTTAAGAAGTCCGTGGTATAACCTCTAAATCTGATTTGATCAATTAATTAGTTCTTATTCAATAAAATTAATAATATTTTCTATAATGTCTGCATTTATCACCTAGAATAGTTCAGTAATTACATACTTTTACAGTGACAGTTAAATAAATGGCAATATTAATGTCACCAACTAAAACGTTACGCACATAAATTTCCCTAAGTCGACTTGTGTATACTGTGGCAGTATAATTAAAATTTTAATATTAAAAAGACACCAAATAGACAAAATAGTAAGTATAAAGAACTCATTTTATAAGACTTTTTCCGCACTTGTCAACAATTTCTTTAGATTATTATATTTAACAAAACAATAAACGCTGTGAAGTGGCACCGAAATCCATGTTTTTGACTGTTTTCTGGCGCTGTAGAGGATCGTCTTAAATCTTAAGTTTATGTTTTAACACTGGTTTTGATTTTGTACAGACGGTCCCATAAAACATTAAATTTCCTTCAGATGAAATGCATTTCTAAATATTAAAGTTTGAAAAATGATTATTTATGTTAGGCAATTTGCCGCCAACATATCTAGAAGTTATAGTTGCGTTTGTGGTTATATGTTTATGTGTACTTATGTGCTATTATGCCTACTCTGAACGGCGAATGAGTCAGATAATTGCGAGGCGATGGGTTGCATTGTGTGCCCTATTTGTATTTGGATGTTCGGTGGTGGTTTATTATTTATTAACGTTGCTTTCATGCGCTTTATAGCCGTTAGGATTGTTTGATAGTAAATTAAAGTAATATTATGCTAAGTTTATGGATATAGTTTATGTATTTGTGTCATTTTTAAGCTATAATTCCAACGAGGACAAATTGATGGTTGAGGGTGCGTCTAGCAAATATTTATCGCAAATTATGGTCCATTTCATACAGGGTGTCCTATGAAACTGGGAATCTCGAGAACCGCATAAGAGATACGAAGTTAAATTAGACAAAAGTTGCCCTTTTAGAGAGCCAATTTAGAAATGATTTTGTTTGTCACTAGATATACGCAAAAATGTAAATTTTGCCAATTTCGTTATATTTCACCTATATTTATAGCAGTCCACAAATTTTTTTATCTCCTACAGATTTCGAGAAATTCAAACAAAATTCAAATTTATATTGATTTTTATAAAAAGTATCAAATTATGCTAACTATAAACTACGAAGAATTGCGCAAACCGCAATTAAAAATCTTTTTTAGTTTCCGAGATATGAGCGTTAAAAATTTAGGTCCAAAATCGAAAAAATGTTTATTCATTTGCCATTTGTTTGGATGAAAATTATAAATTTTTTAAATTAGCAGATTATCCTAATTAAATTTCGAGGAATCCAAAATCCAATCATGAGCTTCATATGAAAATTTGAATTTGGTTTGAATTTCTCAAAATCTGTAGGAGATAAAAAAAATTTGAGGACTGCTGTGAATTCATCGATAAAAACTGCCTATAGAACGTGCAAATTAGAAACTTGTACTAATTCAAACACAAAGTTATAGGGTGAAAAACGAAATTAGCAAAATTGACATTTTTGCGTAAATCTAGTCACCTATGCATTTTTGTGGAAAAACAAAAAAAAATCTAAATTGGCCCCCCAGAGGGACAACTTTTGTCTAATTTAACCAACTTCGTGTATCTTATGGTTCTCGAGATCCCCAATGCTTAAACAGTTTCATAGGACACCTGTACTTTATTTACATTTGAAATAAACAAACTTTCAAAAAGTTGCCTTTGTGAACGCCAAATCGAAAAATAAATTTTATATGCATGTTCCCAGTAATATTTTTATATTCTTGATCATTACATCGTATTTAAATTTCACTAGATATTAAATAAATAATATTAATGCCTTTTTTAGGTTCGTGCATCGTGCTTAATTTGTGTCCAATTTTTCAAACTAAACGCCTAACGAATGAAGACATTAACCGGCATTAACCATGATTTATATATTCTTAACAACTTTAAAAATCAACAAATTACAAAACTGCAGACACAAAAACATTGCACTATCAAGAATGATTAATAAAACGGCGAAAGTTAAACCAACATGCATACAAACACACGTTTAAAGACTCGTAAAAACTGTAATAACATCTAATTACTAATTCTAATGACGCTGAACTGAAAAATGAAAATATGAATATTCATTTATGGTTTCACTCACCGGATAGCGGCTAATATATGCGCGTTTATTTTTCTCTGCTAGATTACGAAGGCAGTGGCTGTACATACCTAGAAAACAAACAAAAACAATTATTAGTAACGATGACCAACGTCGGTAAGTTACGGAAAAAGGCGTGGTGGTGAAGAGAAAATAGTTTTGTTTTTTGTTTGGTTCTTAGGAAAGTGGAGGATGAACTCTCAAGAACAAAAGATGTGAGATAATTGTTTTTGTTTGTATGCATAAATCAGAATATAGACGCAAGTCGGCTGACCATTTTGGGAGGATGGGAAAACCATTATAATTAAATGTGAATTAAGGAATTGAGCAGTTCGTAGTAAGACGTTGACATTCTAGTGACTATGAAACATTATATTCGCATTCAACAGAAAATAAATAATATCCCAGATAACACAAGATATTCAGAGAATATTCGTTTCATATCTGAAACGCATGTATATATTCCGATTATTTCCAGAAATATTCTGCTAGAATATTTATTTCGAAAAAGGATATACCTACGTAGAATATCGTCATATAATATTTCCTTAATATTTGTAATTGAATAATCTTAGAATATGAATTGCAGATAAGTAATCTTAAAATATATTTTTTAATATTAATAAATATTTCAAATTGTGGAATCATCATGGTTAGGTATCTATTTTATTTTTGTAAATAAAAAATTAATTTGCTAATAAATCTTTTATGAATATTCCTTTATTATTCTGAAAACATCCGTATAAGGACCGCAAAATATTCTAAGTATATTCTTTCAAATATTCTGGGAATGTATGTAGAAGATTGTTTAGGAGAACATTCTTATATATTTTTAGAATATGATGAGAATATCTAGGACGATTGTCTATAGAACATTCTAATATTCGAAATATATATCCATAGTATATTATTAGAATATGTTTGTGCATACTGGGATGTTTATTGAGGATAAAAATGGAAATTTAATCAGAGCTAAAATGAACATCGAAACAAACAGATATTATTTTATCGAACCCGAAATTAAACCTAAACTAATAAACAGAATCATTGAACAAATTATTGATAAAATAAAAAATATCTATATTTACAAAAAATAAAGAGATCACTGCAGAAAAGAGAAAACTCTGCTATGGCTACCACAGTAGTTCCCTGACCATAAATTTAACGTAGGCGGTGTCAAAAACAGCTGACAATAACAAAGTAATATCTGTCAATGTCAAAGTGACATCTATCATGAAAAAAATGGCAAAGTGACATATGTCAATGTCAAAGTGACAGCAGCCATTAAGTGACGTTTAAAATTCGAGATTTTACATGCATTTTTAATAAGTTATAAACATAATACGAACATTATGTAAATTAAATTGAATAATAATATAATGCTTAGTGGTTTCATAATTCATAGTCTTATCGCGGATTTGACAGATAAAAAAAAAGGTTGAAAAATCCTCTTATTTACTTAATGCATGATTTTTTCGCTTCTCTCACGTGTTAAAATGTCTAAATTATTAATCGCCCTCATTAACACACTTGATAGTTAAATTACTATATCAATAAAAATAAAGTTTATTAATGTTGACCTAAAGAGTAAATCATTTGCTTTACCCTGCTTTAAGACACAAAAACTGTTTAGAATCGCTGGTATAATATAAATAGTCAAAGAAATTACATTTCAAAATATTGCCAAGTAATTACCTATACCTGTCAATAATAAATATTACTATTTTATGCATATGAGAACAAGCATAAAATTCCGCAAATTATAATTTATATTGACACATAATTATATTCAAATCCAACACCACACACAATTTATTAAAAAATCTCATTGAACTAACAAAAAAACCTCACTTTACAAAATCTAGAAAACCTAAACTCAATGATTGATGGCGAAGTTTATTAATCAGGTTTATCTCGCCTCATCGCACCGGTGTAAGTAGCTGTTCATCGGATATTGTCTCTTTGACTGGGAGTTAATTACAACTTACAAGCTCTCTACTCGATCTACCGTAAAATATCATCTGTGACATGTGTCATTACGAGAGAAATATAGAAGATCATAAACTAGATGAAGGAAGAGATCTTGCTTCTTTTATAAGTCAGTGTCAGTGGCGGAGTCTAGAAAAGGGTTTGAGGGGTTCAGATTGTACTTTTAATTGGAAATTAAAAATGCAATGAGCAACACAGCTATTTAAGAGACCCGTCTACCTCCTAAAATCCAGCACAAAGGGCACTAATGTAGCGAGTGTTTTATTCTATTTCCACAAGAATTATATACCTACTTAAGAGTTAATTAATAATTGTGCCTTTTTAAAATTTTAATATAAAAATTGTATATGATATATAAATATCCCGAAAAATTCATAAAAATTTCCAAATTATGCAAACTTTACATGGGTATATCTTCTGATAGAAATTTATTTTTAAAATTTTTAAAAGGCACAGTTTACTCGCAACGAAAACACTTTTACAGTATTTTCCAACTTCAAAAGGGCATTGCATTGCTAGGATGCGGTAAAGTACGAGTTTCGGGCTGGTTTCAGGCAGCCGTAGTAGCGGAGAAAAGAGTGAAAAAGAAAAATAAGTAAAATCGAGAGTATACTAGGTATTCAGAAAAAAAACGTAGACGGGTCACTTAAAAATTGAAACATTATTAGCATATTGCAGTTGCAATTAGATTAAAAAAATAAACGTCTACTATACAAACGTTCACAATTACTACCAACGACAAAAAATGTCTCACAATTTGAACCCAAACCCCTTGACAAAATTATGTCTACGCCACTGTTTTAATGCTCAAGGGACTTTCATTTTTGTCCAACTTTCCTCAATGAAGGTATGAGTCCTATCCTCTGTTGATTCATTTTTTGCGACCATTAGAAAGCAAAACAGTGCATTTTCCGATCGTGATATCGCTTCGCCGATTCTTGTTTATTTATTGTTAATTATTGTTATGTAAGACGTAAGAGTGCGATAGTTTTCTGTTTCTGTGAAAATGTTGCGCATTTGTTCGAGTATTTGTTATTGCGACTAACTATATGGTGACTTGATCGTTTTGTGTTTGTAGCAAATTAAGGTTAATTCACATTAAATGATTTGACATGAAAACATGTTAGAAGTAACAGAATTTATGGGAGTGTTGCCTCAACAATTAATGACAAATTGGATACTTCACAAATTGCTAAAATGCATTATAGTTTTGACAGCTAAACGGTACCTACCTAATGTGCTAAACTCGACACTTTCAATTGATTAATTAAATGATGTCAAATATCTAGGAATTCAAAAATACATTCGTTATATAGGTACCGTGAGTTTATTTTAACGTGAAACATGGGATTTTTCATATCCATGGTTACGAATTTGACAGCAATGTATTAGAGCGTTCTTTTTAAAATAGAACATAGGGAATCAATTTAACTGAAATATATTATATTTAAAATTATATGAAAGTTACAAAATTACAAACAAATAAACAATAACTATAATAAATTTTCAAAAATCCTTCCATTCACGGCTAAACAATGACCCAATTGATTATAAAACTCTTGAGTAACATAAGTTATTTGGGCAGCTGTAATAGTTTCAGAGACGTTTTGAATATTTATTATAGTTATTGTTTTATTTGTTTGTTATTTTGTAACTTTCATATAATTTTAAATATAATATATTTCAGTTAAATTAATTCGCTATGTTCTATTTTAAAAAGAACGCTCTAATACATTGCTGTCAAATTCGTAAGCATGGATATGAAAAGTCCTATGTTTCATGTTATAATTATGTTACAATTTTTGTTCGATTGAATTTCTTGTCCTATACTATCCAAATCCAAAGATCCAAACATAATAGTGTATTGCTAAGAAATGTCAAGTAGTAATATGATCAAATTACATTTTTTTAAAATAATTGAACACATTTATCTTAAGGTTAATTCAAGGCTATGAAAATAAAAATAAAATTACTTACAAATAGATTAATAATGAAATTGTTCCAGCTTATATAAAATAAAAATAAACATAGACATATACTACAGAGGGATAATGCAAATGTCAAGTATTTTACACAAGCATAAACAAGTTAGGCCAATCAGAGAGAATGAGAAAAATAGTTAAATCTGTCTCTTTGTGAGATTATCATTTGGATTTAATTAAAAAGTAGTTTCAAAGAAAAGTATTGCTTGCATACAATAAGTAGTAGGTAAGTGTTTTATTTTCGAAGTAAACACGAGTCATATAAGACTTATCTATAATTTTATTTATAACCGTATGTCTTGTTTTCCTAGCTGTGAAAGAACCCTGCTTATTGAAACGTAATAAAATTAAAATAAAATTTCAATACCCAAAACCCAATTATACATGTTGATTCACAACCTTGTGCTTATAAGTATTTTAATGGCATTAAGTAATTTTTTAAAATTTGTAAATTTAAGGGCAGTTTTCGCAAAAGCACATTTTTGAAACCACTGGATTGTTGATTGTATAATGGATATTAAGGAGTTTCGATACCGATTATCTATCTAGGGGATCTAAACAAAAATCTATTGTATTTCTGCAGAGTGACAACTTCTACCCACTAAATTTTGTTGTAAAAAACACCGAAAATATAAAAAATCTTATAGCGAAATATATTTGTTTATAAATATTTTATTACTATCTTTCAATTAAATTGTATTTTTAAGTCCTAAAGATTTTATATTTTAAAATTCATAATTTTAAAAATCAATCGAAAACACGGCAACAGCGCTAGTATTTTAGCTGCTTTACGTTGACTGTTGGCTGCAGTGATTCTAACCTAACTGTCAAGTGTTGTCAGGTAATAAATGCAATAGCTCATAATAATTGTTCTTTTGACGCTCCAAGATTAATGCAAGCTATAAGAAATGAGAACTTAATTGATAGTTTTCGTCCAGTCATTCATTATTTCCAAGACACTTTAAAATTATTTAAAAACATTTCCTGACAATTGGTAGAAATTCATCTTTCTGTTTCAGAAATAATTAGTAATGGGGAAAGCTTTGATCAAGTATATGACAAACGTACACAAAAGATACAGATATTATTATTTCTACTGTACAGTCTTTAAAAAGAGTCAGATCTTCTGGAATGATTAAAAGATTAGCGACATTTGGAATTAGTTACGAAATAATTGCAAACAAATTTAGTGATCATGGACCCGTCATGTCCCTTGTAGAGTTTTTAGTAGATGAACACGAATAATTCTTACTCAAATAGTTCTTCCTACTTATTTTCGATAGTTTCGTAACGGTGTTTGTATGCGCATTGCGAAAGTGTGTCCAATTTCCTAAAAATGACTTGTGTATGTGTATTTTATTTGTTGTGAAAATATAAATATAATATCATTTGTTACAAACTTTATAAAATAATATGCTTCAACATAAACGCACTCTTACTTTCCAACAGTATTTTAAATTTCGCGCCAATCTATTTGCGACGTTGCCGTAGTTATCGCTCTTTTAGTTATGTGTCACGTTTTAAATTTTATTTATTTGAATAACTCAATAACGGTGTGGAAGAATCTACTGAATTTTAGTTTCATGATTTATTAATATCTGATTTATAATTACTGTAAATCTCTTTCTGGTGGTATTATTTTTATAGATTATACAGCCCTTTAAAAATGTATTCTCATTTACTCCCATGTAAAACAGAAATTTTTAAAAATTTATTTTTAAAAAACGGTGTGGACGATTGATCTGAAATTTTAACAGTGAACGATAAATACATCCATCTTCAACTTGTAAAATTTTCAGATGAATGGTAATATTTTCAAAAACGGTATCGAACCTCCTTAATTTTGAATGGAACAAAATTAAATTTAAATTAATTGTGCAGGCAAGAGCAGTAAATTTACGAGTAAATTTATGAAATTCCATTTGAAAAAGTAGTGACCCAAATTTTTTGATTAAAAAACCTAGAAACTAAAACTGAGAATATTGAAAATAAATCTTTCAATTGTCATTAAAATATATGAACAAAGTTGTGAATTAGCCTGTATAATTTATGATTCATCTTTTTATTTTTAGTTCTAGTCTGCCTTTAAAACCAATATGAAACTAGACTAATTTTTGTTTAAAACAGTATTATTTTGAATAAGAACAAACGTTTGTAAAATGGAAAATCGAGCTCTGATGGCGTAACACAGCCATAGAAAACTGCAAAGAAACCGTTTGACATTTATTACATGTAAGCCTGCAGTGTACAATGAGCACAGCCGTTTTATAGTGTGTTTACAAGTTTTAGACAGAACTATCCAATTACAAACATTAATTTAGCAAATGGCATACAGCTTTGTTCATTTAAATTATAGGTGAAAGCAGCCTGAAAATACAAGCACACGAAAATATATCTTTTATCTGATGAATATAAGATTTGATTTACGCAAATTATTTGTATCTAAGTGAGATATTTCCGCAAATAAATAAACTTTGATTTATATGTTTCTTTGAACGTAAATAAAGTGTATGCAGTTTGCTTTCAATGTGGGAAGCTAGTATTTAAAATATGTAGAAACGAGCTGAATTCGGAATTTGAAGCTGAATGAATAATTTCTATTTGCTCTCATAAAAGTACAGATCTGTTTTCTAAATTTCAATTCAGCAAACATAAATATCTATGAACTGTCACGTCTTTTACCCAAGGTGTGGCAACCTCTCATTTAGACCGGGAGCAGGCAAGGGCGGATCCAAGTGATGTTCTTAGGGGGGTAATTTTGAAAAATGGAATGGTAGAATAGCGCCGCAGGAGAAATTTTTTTTTAGTTCAAGGTCAAATGCCTTTATATAAAATTTCGGATTTAAATAACAGTCTTTTTATGTGTAAAAATAAATTAAAACTTAATTTTTACTTCCACGGTTCCACGTTAGTTAAAATAATATTAACTTAAGTAGAAACTGGAATAGTATTCGATTTTAAGTTCTAACTTTAGGATTCTTGGGGGGAGGGGGGGGGGAATTACCCCGTTACCCACCCTTGTATCCGCGCCGGGGAGCAGGTCTTTTGGAGAATAGCATATATGGATCCTATGACAACATCTAAAAACGGGTATTAAACCCTTGCACGCTTTCCGGTCATTTGGCAAATTGCATTTCCACTTGCACAAAACTTTTCCGAAATTTTCCTCCCTTGGGCCAACGAGGACTGCATGCCAATTTGGTTATAGGTGTTTTATGTCACAAATATTAATAAACCATTTGCACCGGCCCATTGACATCTATTGCACATTTATGAAACTTCAAATTGTATTCCCTCTAAAGCGACCCCTACCCTACATGTTTGCAAACAAAACATACTGTCACTGTGTCACTGTCAATCAGCTGTCAGGCTGTTGGTGTTGGTGTGCGCTAAAATGTTTAAAAATGGAAAAAGGAAACCGGTAAGTAAATAAAATTGCAAAAAACAAATTGCAGGACACGATTTTGTTTACGTTTGACAGTACTAATTTTGGCAGCTGTCATAAACTACTATGAAGTTAGCCGCGTGAACACATGATTCACTACTTGCAAATAACTTCATGAGAAAATCCGACCTCTCTCTCTTACAGCAATGAAAAAGGTCTATTCTTTTCATCGGCATGCTGTATGAAAACGCGGAAAACAGGGTGTGAAACAGGGTGTTTTTATACTTAGGGAAAAAACCAGGGAAATATTAAACGCTGGTCAGCGCTGTCCGCTTAAAAGCTGAACTGCAAAAAAAATGCATAGATGGAAAAAAATAATAAAATCAATGCAATCCGAATATGTGGAACTCAGAAGGGTTGTGAGGTTTCTTTATTTAGTTCAGTTCAATCTAGGTTCTACCAAAACAAAACTGATAGGTAATATGGTACTCAAGAAGGGTGTAAGGTTTTTTTTTATTTCTGCGTTCCAGCGGATAGCGCTGAAAAAAGAATAAAGCGCTGATCAGCGCTGCTAAGCGTTTTATTTTTTTTTACGTGCATCTGTGTATTTCTTTGCAGATCAGCGTTTCAGCGGTCAGCACTGATCAGTGTTTTATTCTTACCTATGCATTTTTCTTAGCTGAAATAAGGTATAGGCAAAATTTTTAGTACCAACACTACATGAATATTAATAAATAAAAGAGAGATCTTCCCATAAAAATATAACATGTTCTAAAATGTGTCATAATTTTATGAATATATAAACAAACAAAAATTATGAGCTATTAAAATCAATTAGCGGAGACGCAAACCTATTCCGCTACCAACTGAGTTATCGACCACACACGCCGTAATAAACATGTGTTAATTCACGGCCACGCCGCTAGGTGGCTGGCCTTGTCCTCTTAGCCAAGAAAAGCAAATTTAAACAAGTTGTTACAGTTATGATTATGACTACTAAAATAACAAACATTGAACAAGATATTCGGACATCGAACTAATGTTTTGCTAATATTATTTATGTAATTATTCACGTATTAAACAAATATTTAAAGTTGCTCATAAAACAGGTTATTTATTTGCAAACCGGGTTTATTTGAGAATGGGATATTAAACAAAATTTATTTGATTAGGTAACAAAAACTTGCTCATTTATCTAATATATTAATTTAATTTAAGATAGATAGGTACATACATAAGAGAAGATATTTCTTGCAGATTAAATATCAAACTGGATTTGAATACGAGTTCTCATTTTCACAATCACAGTCGATCATATCACATAACGTACACGGCAATCCAACACAACAATAATAATTTGCATTAATCATTACTGCTCAATAGTTTGTTGTTCGCTTAATACGTTCCTCTACCGTGCCAGAAAACAGCCAAATCATGGATTTCGTGCTCCACTCCACAGCGTTTATTGTTTTGTTAAATAATCTAAAAATATTATTGAAGATAAGAGTACAATCTACAAATTGGTCGATGCAGAATTTTAAAATTTTGCTTTACAATCGAAATATGTTAATTTGAATTTTGACAATTTTTATTATTTTTTTAACACAATTTTTTGAACAAATGAATTTAAAAAATTTGATCGGTATTGAGCATATTAAAATTTGAAGTTAATTCACTTATAAATAAAAGCTGTATATAGTGGCGCGCGAAAACCCTCTTTTTACAAATATTGCAGTTTTTTTTACAAATATGGGTGCCAAAATTATAGTTTCCCCTCAAACATAAATTATTTGTTATTTTTATGTTTAACAAAACAAAAGATGCTATAGAATAGCGTGCGGAATCAATGTTTTTGACTGTTTTCTGCCATGGGTAGAGGATCATCTTAAATACAACCCTTTACCACTTCATAAAATTTAATTTACAGTACTTCATCATCATCTTTACTAAATTAAACTGTAATGGGATTAAAAATATATAGAAGTCTATAATTAAACATTATTTATACGAAAGAGAAAATTGTGTCAGTTTCAGGTTACATCGCAAGATTCAATTTCAGCTGACGGTGATGACTAATTTAAATGGATTCGCTACTTCAAATTTAAATCAAGTTTAAACCGAACTGACAGCCGAATTTCTATGAACCTTAACAATTTAATTGAAGTGAGAGTAGTAACAGAAGCTAAAGAACTAAAACTGCACAGCTGAAGTTATGTACATTTCACCCATTACCAATTTGGACATTCATAAAATGTAGCGACCAAATTATTAATCTAACCATTACTTACAATTTTCAGATTCTGGAAATAAACTACAAGGTAGGTACTTTCTACAAACAATTATTGATCTTGGACCAATGTCCAACAAACTTACCTAAGCCTTATTTTCATTTTTAGTTTACTTATTCTAGGCTTGCTTCGCTCGATCCCAATCGAATTATTACGATTTTAATGAATTATAAATTTATTAAAATACTTACATAATATATATCACATCTTCTACCCAACTTAGACTTGATAGCTGGCTAACATTTTATCGGTATAAGGTATAATACACGAATACACCATAAACCAAAAACCTCGCCAAAACCCAAAAGGCAGATTTTTGTGCAATTTAAGAGGAATCCCCACTAGTTTTGAAGATCCATTTAACGAATGAAGCGATGCCGTCACAAACCATTGTTACCCATTGAGACGACATCGGTTGATTCGATGAATGAACCGTATTTAGCCACTTTCTACTACAAAAGGGGTTTCGTTGGGCACATGAAATTACCACTAATTTTAAATATTTTTAAACAATTTTTTTTTTAAATGAAAGATTAAAGTCTAGGCTATGTCCGCTTAGTGTCACTTTTTTAATTTTTACTTTAGTTTTTTAATATTTTATCTTTAAAGTTCTAAAAAATTTACTAACTTTGGAGCTTAAAAAATACATGTAAAAATTTAAATTAAAAAAAATAGCACTAGACAGACCTATATACATCTTTTATCTTTAAATTAAAAAAAAGAGCAAACAAATCGGACCAAAATTAAAGTCAATTTCATGTGCCCAACAAGAACATATTTTTGCTTAATTTTGTAGGGGTGGGGATTCCTCTTAACAGGAATAGTCTAACTTAAGTTGTTAGAATTACAGTCGGTCACATATCGTACTCGGCTATTCACTCCATTTCGTGTGACATCCGAATTAGAATTGAGAGGAAATTATTTCAATGTCTTTATTACTGTGCGAAGTGAGAATGGCCGAAAAGGGACGACATCACTCAAATGAGTGAGAACCGAGAACGATATAATGTCTCATATATCCAATCAGACGAATATAAAAGATGTTATCCTTGTATGGTGTGCTACAGTTATAATTACGAAGGTATTCATTCATTCAACGACTTATCATTTATTTTTTATTCCTTTCAGGCCATTATACAAGTGTGAACTAAAAATTGCACAATTAATATTTTACAGGCGAAGAAAACTAGCCTGATTTTTCTTTCATTCTTTCAATAAATTATTGATCAAATAAATAATAAACAAAAAGTGTAAAAAAAGAAAACTGGGCATAAAATAAGTATACTGGTTAACTATAGACACTAGACAATCTACAATTTCAACATCGAAAAAATAGCATATTTTTCCCATCATATCTCATTTAATTTATAACACAGACGAATGAAAAAAATATTTCTTGTTAAGAAAGGTTCAATTATGTCCCTCTGTTTTCAGAAATTAAAAATTGCTTTTGTTCGCCAGAAAAAAAATCATAAAAATCTAGAAAAATTGATTTCAAAGTCTTTTTGTCCAAAATCATAAGACAAAGAAGAAATATGAAAATAGAGAGACCTTCTTACATCGTTACGTCTTTAGGTAACATATTTATGTTGTAAAATAAAGAAAAAAACCTCTAAATATCACATGACCATGCGACGCGCACACTTCTGTTTTGCTGAAAATTTAACTACCAGACGGGCGGACGGATTTTTGAAAAAAATGTCCTACAGCCATTTGAACCAAAACCAAAAGACTCTTAGTTTAGACAAATAAAATCCCTGTTATTCATACATGGATTCTTTGAAGATTCTTTCTTTCATGCTTCTGAATCCTAAGGAAAAGAATTTTGGTGCTGATAATTACGTATCAAATAGCGACGACGCAAAATTGAATCTTCAATGAGTCTTCTGTTCTAAACAGTGAAATTCTTTTCTTCACGGGCGTGAAAGAATCCTCGAAGAATTCATATGAGAACAGGGCTTAATGAAACATTTTATATTAGTAGTAAATAGTTTATTGTTACCTTTCGGTGTACATTACTGTGTATATTACTGTATAACTGCAAAAAAATTACTGCATAAATAGAACTAGAGATTGTACTCCTTAGCAGTAAGTTTCAAAATTACATCCATTATATAAATTACCTTTTACTTTTTTATATTTCAGAAACTTTATAAAACCAGTAAACATATTATTAATTTAGTACATCGTTCAAACCTCATTATTTACACAGACAGACAAAATTATACCCCAACAATATGGTACACAGCTAACTAAAGCGATCAACTATAGTTTTCCAACCGATAACAACCCATAAAACAAAATATCTTTACTAAAATCACTAAAAACTAACCATACCTTTGAAACTAGTACACGTAAAGCATCCTAAGCAATAATTATCTAAAAACATTAACACAGAATTAAAGAAAATGTTTGTACACTTTCTAAAACAACTAAAATTGCTATTTAATTTTTATGATACTTTAATAACAGCTAAAATCGGAGCAAAACGCAGTAAAAAGCTACAAGCTTTCATAGATAACAAAAGGAGATAAAACAACGTGTTGGCTTCAGCTTTCTATGGGGAATCATCGATCCACGAGGGTGAGATCTCTGGGTGGGTGGCAGTCACGCGACTAAACAAGTGACGCGTGGAGCTAACTGCTCTTCATATATTATCATTTTGGTTCTTCGTTTCTGAATTGGTGTGATTATTGAAATTATATATCCCTAACATAAGGGTAAGATATAATGGATAGTACTTGCACGCAATGCAATATGGCGTTAACATATTGTGGTTAAAAGAAAATATGTTTCTTTTTGTTGTGGCTTGGAAAACGGATATTGCTTGAAATATATTACGAAATACGTGAAATTTAGAAAAAGAAAATGGATCACTAAGTTATTTGTCCAACTAGAGAGGAAAGCGTTTCTTTTTCCCACTCGAACGAAGTAAGTCAGGCAATCCAGTGAGAGTGGAAAAAGAGCTTTCCTCTCGTGTTAGACACAACATTTTAAAACATTGTAAATGTAAGAAACACATTACTAGAAGTTAGTTATAACTACCATCTGCCAGAATGACGTTTAAAATCAAATAAATGTTTGGTTTCACTGCAGTCAATATGTCAAATTAAATTTAAGCGATCGGTTTCCAATGTAGTAGGTCTTGTTTACAAATTTCAAGGCGGAAAGTAATCTTAGAAGGCGGTTAGAACTCATAAAGAAGAAGCACTAAACAACAACAGAAACTAAGGCAATAGGATCAAAATGCTAACTACACCTATCCAAAAAATTTATACCGGTTTCGGGTAATATTGGAAACCTCGACTACGTCTCGGTCTCCAAACATTATTCTCAACCGGTAAACTACACATACCGTCCTTGATACTTAAGTTCGCGCTTAGAAGTGAAAAAACCGTAACACGAAGTCTGTAATGGTAATGTTTTAACCCCATAATAGTCAAAATCTTAAAAAAATCTAATGGGTTCTTCCAATTTGTATACAAATGTTAAATACCAAATATCAAAATTTTTGGGTAATTCGTATTTGAGTTATCCGACTGACAGAAATCCGGCCCTGGCCACACACACACACACACACACACACACACACACACACACGCACACACAGACACAGACACACAGACACACAGACACACACACACACACACACACACACACACACACACACACACACACAGACATCATCGTGAAACTATCAAAAATGAATTGTAAGGACCCTAATTCGTGCTCATCCACTAAAAACTCACTACCCGATTTTTAGCATGATTCCAATACCTTCCTTTACAGGTAAACGGAAGGTAAAAATGTTTTTTTTCTGTAATTACTAGTGCCACGTCAGCCCATTTTAAAACTTTTACATGACACATTTTGCACAAGCTTTCTGCACAAATTTCGGATAACCGATGTAACTTACAATGAACATTATGTTACAAAATGAAAATATATCCATTGCTAATTAACTTATTCTAAAAATTATGTCTGTAATAAAAGTTCATTTTGCATAAAATTCATTGCAATTTGATGAATTTTGTTCCCTCTTCTTTCATTTTTGCTGCAAATTATATTTATTTTCAGGTATTCTTATTTAGCATGGCAATCTAGAAACTCTAATGATTCTATTGATATATTTTTTATGCCAATTTCTTGTTCCTATTTGTAGAAATTTATGAAACTAAAGTGCAAAATCGAATATATGAAAACGGTTTCGAGCGCAATCTTTACATGCTGTTTCTTTTACTTCTGTAAAATAATGAAAAAAAAAACAATATCTTGTGGCATTTTGAAAGAGTGTTCTGAAAATTATCTACAAATTTTATTTGTTCTGTGGACTGTTGTAGGTGTTCTGTACAATTTCTTAAATTGTTTAAACCAAGTTTTATCACTCATATAAGCTGGAAAAATTTAAAACCACCTTTATTTGTAATATCTATAAATCCAAATTAATATTGCAACATAGTGTACTATTATCCAATTAAAATCTAAATTGTATTTTGTAGAAATCGCAGTATATTTAAGCATCCTACACAGTACAAACAGAAACTCGAATCTAGAACTAATTATAAATGATGTTTGTATGAAATGTTTCCATAATAAATAATAATATTCCGATTATAGTAGCGGAAAGTTATCGCAGTCTCAATCAATAAAGCTGATGTGACCGAACCTAACCGCCAGAGAGAAACTTCACAATGTATCAATTCCATATGTAAACTTATTCTACGTCTCGTTCATCTGTCAAATTTAATATTCCAGTAATGAGATTAGACCGGCATTCATCGCACGAATAGAAAATCAATTTAAAATAATGCCCTACATAGCTGAAGTTGAGAAGTTTCATCCAATTAAAATCAAATTAACGTGAAAATTCAAAAGTTAGAGGAAATTTTAAATTACTCCTTTTAACTCATTTGCAAAGCAAAGGTATACTCGTATTATGACGAAGCCCCACTTCGGTTAGTAATTAAATTTGGTCCCACTTTAGTAAAATTCAATAAAATTATATATTTGGGAATACATGAAGAGTTTAAAACGTTTAAAAGTTAGATACAGAACTAATTCTTTCTACTCCCTACTGGATATTAAGGCAACATATCTTCATACTATCATGTGTGGATTAGGATGTCATATCCATACCAGGAACACGTGAAAAAAATTATTAATGCTTGCAAATTATGCATTTATCGTGTCAGATGATTATTAAAAACATTAATTATTTAACTGTTATTTAATAGTTATTTGCGGGTATTTGTGTATTAAGAGCGTAAAGTGACTCTTTGTTACTCGCGTACGGTAATTGCAATAGTGCAAGAGGAACAAATACACTTTACGCTCGTAATACACACATAATTTTATCTACGACTAAAATTATTTGTTATAATAATAATAGTTTTCAGTTAGTTCAATCTGCGTTCAATCAATTTATGTTTTAAATAAATAAAAAAATTGTTTGATTCTGTCATTTTATTTTATTTTATGTAATCAAAAAGTACCTACTTTATTGCGCGTTGTCATAGGAGACGCGCAATAAAATGTTTTTTTGCTTGGTCCTCAGTAACTTTACGTTGACAATTGAAAGCAAAAATATAAACTTTTCATAGTAGTCGTATAGATAAAAATTAATTTTAAAAGCATTATTTTATTGCAAAAAGAGGAAATAAAATTTAGCGTTTTTACGTTGACAACAATTATGTCAAAAAATAATTGACGTAATACTACTTTTAAATAATTTTTGGCCATATTGAATGCAATTTATTTCAAAAATTCATTATTTGATCCTAGAAAAAATTGGCTGTATAAATCGAGTGGATTGCCTGTATATCTGCTTATTCACTAAAACTTTTGACCCGTCACAATACCTCTCCTTATAGAATATAAAGCGGCAGGTAATAATAGGTATCTATATCTACTGCAAGAATTTAAAAAATGTTTTGCTTCAAATTATTGCGTCAAAATTTCGCAATAAAAAAATGTTGTTAAAAGTATTATAAGACCGACAGTCGAGGGGTAAATGGAAATTTTTTGAGAAATTCTTGATCTTGAGTGGTATTGTTATTCTATTCAATAATCAATTCGGGTTGCCATTCAACACCAGAAAATAAAATTCTAGAATATTCATAGTTCATACACAGGAGCATGAGCATGCTTCTTGAAAAATCTGGAAAATTCAAACTTAGAATTATTTTAAATTCGCCATAAATGCAAACATAGGAAGACGCAAATCTAGAAAACTAGTTTATCTTATCAGTACAAATTAGGTTGAACTGAACTAAATGAACAACCCAATACACCATTCTTGAGCCCCACATACTCGGTTTTTACCGAGTTTTGACTATAACTTTTCTAGATTTGCATCTTCCTGTATTTGCGCCAAATCTAAAATTTTATATTTGAATCTTTCCACGAATGCAGGTATGAATTTTATTTGCTGGTGTTGAACCCACTCCCAATCAACTCTAATTAAGTACGTATTTTTCGAGTATACTTTTACTCAAAAAATATTCATTTTTGTATAAACCATTTTGGTTTAGTAGGTACAGCAATATAAATTTTAGTATGGCACAGACGGAATATTAAAGATTTGGAGTTCAGGTTTTGGCGTCAGATGTTGCCCATATTTTACCTCCAGACGAAAGTAATAAATATCACAGAGTATTACGGATACGGACCTGGATTCGGTAGTGTAACGTTTCATTTCAACTTGAATTTGAGATATGATAGCATCGGTTTCAGAGGCAGAGCAACCCATATCTATGTTACATTCGTAATGTAAGTTCTGTCTGTCTGTGCGATTTCGAATTACACATACACATCGTGATACCGTTATTGCAGTCGTCCAGATTGGGAAGATACCCGGCCAAATGTATCACGGGTACGCAAAGTCAATGTGATTGTGAATTGTTTTGGCAACTAGTCGATTTCTTCCATTGTTTTCGAACGGGACATTTTTATTTTTATCTTTTTCATATGGTCGTACCCGATTTCGATATTTTCAGATATTTTACAACAAAATGTTCTCGTAAACATAAATAATCTACAATAAATTTCTCGTATCGGATTTTCGAGATTAAACGATAATTCAAAACTACGAGACGAGAAATAGTTCTCGAGAAGTCGAAAATTTTCGAAACTAAAACTTTTTTAAAAATTTGATATTATATTCTCTTCGAAAATGTAAAAAATGTTTTTACTTTACTTTGTTCGTAGCATTTTTGGTTTTGATATAAATATTTTTATGGCTAAAACAAGAATTGAGTGCACATTTAATAGAAACGTACAAAAAAGTTCCTAAATTTAATTCTAGCTTTCCAAATATATGACTGCAAATTTTTTTCGAGAAATTGAGACGAGAATCGAGTTTTTTGAGACGAGAATACTTAAATTTCTCGTCTCGAAAATTTGAGACGAGACGAGAATTGATTATTTCTTATCTCGTCTCATGTCATGGCATCGGCGGTTATATGAACTAATAAAAACCAGGGCTATTCATAAAATCAAATTGTTCATTTAATCGAAAATGTTATGTTATTATTCGAAGCATATTCATGTTTAGTTTATAATACATTAAGATAATTAGTTATTTGTTTTTGCACTGTCTTAGCACTCAAGCATTTTAGTAGCCATATCGGCCATATCTCTACATTATCGCAGTACAAGTAAATATTCAAGATCAAAAATATTACTTTCGCATAGGCCGAGGGGTAGGTAAACCATTTCGATATTTATAGTGTACAGAGATTTTACATCAACAGATTTTACGGACTTTACAAAGATTGTATGGATTTTGTAAGATTCTATTTAGGATTTTTGGATGACCTAAAAAAAAAAAAAAATTATAAAATATTTTACGTTGGATTTCCAAGACTCATTGAAGATTCAATTTAGCGAATTTAACAGGTAATTTTTATGAGATTTTAATAATTTTTAAATTTTTCAGGGATTTTAAGCAAAGTGTACAAAGATTTTACAAGTGGTTTATCCTTTGGTATAGGCTTAAAAATAGAAAATGGAGCTCTAAAACTAATACTTTTAAAACTTCGGGAAGTCCCAGTACCAAGGTACCAAGTAAATCTGTATTTTGTTCCAAGCACTGTTGAGCTGTTCACATAATTGAAATTGACCGTGTTCACTTCTTATTCATTTTAATTTTGATATCAAATATAATTTTAAGTTCTTTCTTTAAATAGTTCACCGTTTATTTTTAGGTACCTAGGTGACTCAAAACTAAATTAATTAAATCGAAAAAAGTAGTTACGATTTACGGGATTCTAAACTTTGATTGTTATTGTTGGCAAACCATAATTGCAATTTATGATCAGCGTGTCATTTTATGAAACATTCAATTACGTTAAGTAGTGGAACGTAATTACAAGTTTAGTTTAATCTGAAACTGTGACGATTTTGCATTAACGACGACAATGTAATGAAGATTTTCTTGTATGCTTATGGAGTCTAATAATTGGAATATAGCTGAAGTTATATTAAATTAGAAAAAGATTGTAATATGGTAATATGCTGGGAATAGTCAAGCAATGTTTAGTATTCGATGTGTGGGATGTTTACGATGTTTACCGGTAGGTGGTCATGCCAAATTTAGCATATTTATGTTGTGATTGTAACATTGATTGAGTTTTAATTAAGTTTTTTTAATTTTTAAAGTTATGAAAAAGATGTTTATTAATTTAGTACCTATCTATCCAATAATTAAAATACATGCTATCATATTCCAAAACGCTGTTTAGCCTTATCGAAAAAAATTGTTAAATCTATATTACGCATTCTAGTGAATAAGAAGTTTGCCCAAATCGTATTTAACACGAGAAATTAACACTATTATTTTATTTTACACTGCTCAAAAGAAAAATCGAGCCACTTTTCCGAACCAAGAAAATGCCTGTTTTTAAAATGTGGGGCATTTCTTTCAGGGACGTGTTAATCAAAATCTGGAAATTCCCTCTGGAGATACATTCCTCCTCTACGTTTTCCAAAAATCCCGAAGAGATTCGCTCCCCCCGACTCCCTGAAAAATCGCTTTATGTGATGTCATGTTTGAGCAATGAAAAATCTCAAAGTTTGAATGCTTGTAGCTCCAAAAAATCCTATTTTAAGGGTGTTGTTCAACTCGATTGTCACAAAGCCCTATCAATTTCCTTTTCAGAGCTGAAAATTTAGTCCTTATTGGTGAAGAATTGAGTAAGTTATCCAATATCTAGCCATTTAATTTGAGGTATCAAATTCGATATGACACTATAATTTTTTGAAAAAAAAAATGTCCATGTTCGATCTCCATTTTTCCTTTGAAACGCGATAACTTACTCAATTCTTCACCAATAAGGACGAAATTTTCAGCTCTGAAAAGGAAATTGATAGGGCTTTGTGATAATCGAGTTGAACAACCCCCTAAAGATAGGATTTTTTGGAGCTACAAGCCTTCAAACTTTGAGATTTTTCATTGCTCAAACATGACATCACATAAAGCGATTTTTCAGGGGGTCGGGGGGAGCGATTTTGGTTAACACGTCCCTGAAAGAAATGCCCCACATTTTAAAAACAGGCATTTTCTTGGTTCGGAAAAGTGGCTCGATTTTTCTTTTGAGCAGTGTATTTTGCTGGTAACCCGTTCAACAAATAGTGGCGAATTAAAATGTGTAACAGACTGGATTGGAACCTAAGTTGTCAGAAGCCAAGTCAGAACCACAGTCGGTGATGTCAACAAAATACAACCAAAATAGCTTTTCCTCTCCCTGTACTTCATGAACCTACTCTCATTTACAGAGCGATTAACCATTTTACATATTCTGACCTCTTGGAGGAAAAGGAAGCAGTTTACGATGCACGTTGCAGTGAAGAATGTTTTAATTACGCACTTCCCAATTACCGGAGTTAGGGCCGGCTGCACACGCACAATGCAACGCCTACGTTGATGTTACGCACGTCCACAACAGCACCTGTCTCCAACCAGGTCCCAAGTACCTGCATAATAAGGGCAAAGTGCGTGATAAGTACGTACAATAGAGGAGAGGGTAAGTAGTGCGTGACTGGACAGAACAGCAACAGAAGAATGAATCTGTTGCTAGAAAAGGGGAAGTGTCTACCAAAATGGAGTATGCTAATCAGAAAAGGAGAACGAATAAAAACCAAATTATGATGATGAAACACAATAAAAATAATTTTAAAATTTTACTATTTTTCCTAGAAAGAAATATTTGAACGTCGATTTGATTAAGGTTTTACAATAAAATTCGTACAAAGAATCAGAGAATTATTTGGTTAAGCTGGTTAAGCTAATCATTATCTAACGCAGGAATCGGAAGGTCAATATTTTAATTCGTTTAGAAATGCCAACTCAATAAACACAAAAATTTCACTATTTTCTCTAAGAAATTTTGTTTGATCTGTGGCTAAACTAATGCGCCCAAAATGTTGAAAATTATAATAAAAAAAATATAACAAAAAAATATCTAAGAAATCGAATGTTGAAGACCGGAAGTCGATATCTTGATTCATTCAAAAATAAAAAAGATTTTACTTAAAACTATTTTCTCGAGAACTATTCATCTTAGAAAAAGTTCTTTTTTATGGAAAATGTAGGAAGATTTCTCTAGCTTAATTTGGTGTAATGTTTTTTTCAAAAAAGTTTAACCCTCTACCAAATACAAGGGAAAACCCGAGAAAACCCAGTTTTTTCGTGGTTTTTCGGTTATAACTTTTTAAGTTGAAAAGTTACGAGGTGGCAAACCTGATATTCGTGTTCAGGACCCCGAAAAACATACAGAACGAAAGAAAAAAATACTTCTCCAAAACTTTCCAGGCAGAATCCTAAATTTACTGGACTCTACATTATATTATGATCCGATTTATAAAAATAAAGTTCTCAACCACCCGCGGCATAAAATACTACTCGAGATAACAAACAACCTGCAAAATTTTAATATTTCAGTCACCAAATAGCAAAACTATTGCAATAATTTCCATCAACATAATTTTGATATATCTTAATAATAATAATAATCCATCATAATAAATTTTAATTTTAGTCACCACTTTGTCAACTTAAACCCGTTTAAAACCTGAATTTAAACGTGATGAAAATAGGGAGAAATTGGCCATAAAGGGTGATTATTAAATGCACGGCTCGCGTGTTTACAGACATGAAATTGTAGAATGTGGAGGTAATTGTTTTTGAAGGGATGAAATTAATTGCGATTTTCAATGTGTGTTTGTGAGTGAGCAAGCAAAGGGTGCAAGAGTAATATGTATTTTGAAATATGAGACGAACAGTAAAGTGATGCATTTGCTTGAATTAGTAGGGTACATTTAATTAATTGCATAAACCTTGAACCCTTTTTGATATTGTAGTCGAGTAGGTTATTAATTGTTTCATTATTCATTAGTGGAAAGACTTTTTGATAGCCTCATGAAAAACAAATATAATTTTTTTACAATAGAAAAAGAAATTAAAAGAAACATTAACGGGAGCGCTTTATTTGACCAAACTTTTGTACAGTCAAACGGACATTTTACCGAATTTTTATTCTTAACCTGTTATTTCACCAAACGCAGTTTATCTGACACGGGTATTTGGCCGAACTATTATTTGATCAAACTGGTATTTTACCAATCTGTTATTTAATGAAACGCTGTTATACCAAAACGTTATTTGACCAAATTGCCAAAGCGACAGGGAGACAGACATCTTTAAGACACTAGATGTGCCTGTATCGTAGTATGGTCAATCCATATACACTATAAAAAACTTATAAAAAAATTTAATTTAAATTGAAAGGATTAAAAATGAAATGGTAAATGAAAATATATATTTCCTAAAGATGTCACTAGCCTCTGTTGCTTTGGCAATTTGGTCAAATAACGATTTAGTTAAATAACGTTTTGGTTTAACAGCGTTTCATGAAATAACAGGTTGGTAAAATACCAGTTTGGTCAAACAACAGTTCGGCCAAATACCCCTGTAAGATAAACTTCGTTTAGTGTAATGACAGGTTATAAGAATAAATATTCGGCCAAATGACCGTTTGACTGTAAAACAGTTTGGGCAAATAAGTGGATCCCACATTAACAACATTACTACTATTACTATTATTGCAATTCTACCAACTGATTAATAGAATGTATAATGAATTACATATTTCCTTGTAAAGAATTCTAACACTTAGAACTGCTACTTTCATGCTGGGCGAACGTTGTTCGTTGTTATAAAAGATTAATATATCAGCTCTGATTAAATCCGCTGAATGAAATAGTTGTAGCTAACCATAAAGAGAAATGCATAATTGCTACTACACTAACTAGTGCTACTGCTACTACATTTACTAACTGTATCCAGAGCCGTCCGCAGGGGGAAGAGGTGTTCTTCCCCCCCCTGCTTTGAATTTTGTTTTTAGTATAGTGAAATGTTCCCTAAAATTGTCTTATCACGATATTTTGAAAATGGTTTTATGAAATATTGTTGAAAATCGAAGAAACTCTAAGCTGTACCCATTTAGAACTCTTAAGATATTAAAAATCTCGTACAAAAATGTAGGTACTAATCAGTTTTTTTGCTGAAAATTGCATGACACAAAAAACAGCCAATGAAAAAATTGATTACAATAATGGTTACCATAGTTATATAAAAATTGATGAACTGAAATTAATAAGCGGAAACTTTACTGTCATAAATTTGAAATAGGTTACATTGTCATTTTGAGTGTAAATAAGCAATTAATAAGGTAAATAATACATATTTATTTATTTTTAATACAAATTTAGTAAATATTTCAAGTTTATATTTTAAAAGAATTCAAAAATAGAGCGGCGGTGTCATTTGCGATTTTCTTACCGAATATGCACGCGAGGAAATCAACGGTGAGAAAATAAATTTTTAAGAAATCGTGAAAAAATATTTTGGGACTCTAAGCCTCATTCCTATAAGTATTTAGTTTAGAGGTTTATTTATGTTTACGTTTAAGAAAGCTTAAATTCAACTAAATACGAACATTCATACTTCTCATTCCCACTTTCAAGCACTGTGAATGCTCATATTTAGTTAGATGTATTCAAACTTTCTCAAACGTAAACATAAATCTAAACCCTAAAACTAAATGAAATATGAAGCCTAAAAATGGAAACTGGAATATTGGAAAAAAATTAAATCGGGATAATTCTAAAACTAAGCAAGATATTTAAAAACAGTTTCTTTCTGTTTCTTCAGTTAGCTGTTTCAAAAATAATATCCTCTCTGTTGTATCATTTTGCCCCTCATAAATATAATCGCGCGTACGCCTATGACAGTATCACTAACTTCACAATAAAGTTTGGCATGTGCTCATATGACTGCCGTATCACTTGATCTTATTAAGTCACAATTAACTTAAAAAGTTGAAACCGTTTTACGTTGCATTGGTCTTCTCTTCTCTATGTTGTATTGCAATAAAGCGCATTTTGCATGATCTACTAAGACTATGACTCACTGGATACATAAAACACACCGGACTACCGAGTCTAAAGCTTGTTGCAGACGAGAAACAAATCAAACTGTCATTTGCAATTAAAATTGATTAGAAAATAGAAAGGGCTGTTGCTGATTTCAAGTTAGGATTTTTAAAACAAGTGCGGCTGGAAGAAAGTTGTTAATTATGTAAGAATAAGACCTAATGCATTTTTCAGTTCAAATCTATGAATGGTTTCTCAATCCGTTTTGTATTTCGCGAGATATTTGGGGGGTACGGTTGGTCAGAAACACCCTGTATACTTGGATTGCACGTTAAATATTTTTCTGGAAAATCGCTCTTGTATATTATGTAAACATTTATTAATATGCATGATCGTATTTACCTTACTGATTGCATATTTACACTCTAAATTATTCAACCAACTTTTTATTTAAAAGTTAAACTGACATGTAGCAGACAAATTTCCATTGATTAATTTCAGTTACTCAGGCTAGCAGTAAAAAATTTCCGATAAATTTTATGCTACCATGGTAATAAGTATTGAAATCGATTTTTCCATTGGCTGTTATTTGTGCCATGCGATTTTCAGTTATAAAATGTTAATAAACGTTTTCAGAAACACAGTGAATTCTCAAACTAATTATACCTACTGATTTCGTAATACATTTCAAAGAAAAATTCACAATAAATATGTTCTTATCAAACTTTTGCAACATTAGTTAATATGTTATCCCTTTTCAATGTCGTATTAAATTATTCTGTTGTAAGTTCTAATCAAATAAAATCCATTTGCATATGTCACTCAATTGATTTTGTTGCTCAATCCCTTTTAAAGTTTAATGTCGACTAAGATTGAAAGTTGAAACTATTCATTTATAAATGACAAAATTATCAAATATGCATACCAAATTTGACGTGAATTCATTTCAAACTTAACTGCATTATATTTCTAAATCCAACACATAGGTGTCGTCATAAAAAATGATTCAAAGAGAGAGTTTAAAGTTTAATTTTATAACGTTACTTCTGTAAATTATTATTTGATGTAGTACCTATAGGTACCTAGTTTAAAAAATCATTACTTGCACACATTACATTTTTTCTTATTTAATTTTAAATTTAAAACGAATATTATGAAATAATACATTGGTTTGCTGAAATTTCATTTATACAGGCTGACTCACAACTTTGTGCATATATTAATGACATACTCAATTCCATACTCAGTTACTGATTATGGAACAAAATTATTTTTTTTAAATTCGTAAATTTAAAGGCAAGAGCACATTTTTGAAACCAGTGGCTTTTTGATTGTTTAATTTATATCTGACTAACTAACAATTGAATAGATTAAAATTTAATTAATTGTGCAATGGCAAGAATAGTAAATTTATGAAATTCCATTTATAAGAATGACTCAAAACTGTTTGGTTAAAAATTCTGGAAATTAAAATTGCAAATTTTGAAAGAATTCTTTTAGATCCATAAGTGAATTGAGCAGCACTATATTTTATACCATTCAAATATACAGAGTGTATTATAACTTCGAGTACATACGTGAAAGGTATATGTTGTTTGATATTCTGATTACGAATCAAAAAGAATTTTTTTAAAATTCAAAAAATTAAGGGTAGTTTACCTGCAGTAGTGTAGTACTGCACTGGATTCGTTTTCCTATTAAACACAAACAAGAGAAATAGGTAAGAAAAAAAGAAAGGTAGTAAAATAAACATACAAAATTTAATTATTTTTAATGAAACAATAATTACATCACCCAGTGGCAGTGGCAATGAAAGTTTTTTGACTGGGAAACCGAAAAATTAATTTTGCGATTTAAAAAAAAAATTCTTTTTGATTCGTAATCAGCATATCAAACTACATATAGGTACCCTTAACGTATGTACCTGAAGTTATGAAACACTCTGTATACACGAAGTCATGAAACACCCTGTATATATATATATAATTCTGCACAATTAATATTATTTTACAACTGCGCATAAAAATAGCAATATATTGGTACATATATGTATGTATTTTTAAAAAATCAATAATTTAATTTATTTGAAACGGTCTTCTCTTGAATTTTCCCATAATAAGCATCAACATCGCAACCTTGTAAAATACAGCCATTTATAACATCTAATATTGACACAAATTCTTACTTCAATGATAGTTCAAATTAGGAAAACCGATTAAAAATGTCGTGGGTAGACTCCATGTCTAATGCACTTTCACGGCCATAAAAACAACAGAAACAGTTGCTTCAAATTCCGTCCCCTCCTACGCATCCCTCCAAATTAACTAATGATTAAACATCAACAACTTGGAGCTATAAATCTGCCTCATACGGACCTGATCGCTGTGGGATTACGATGCGCATCATTCAAGTCGTTTTTTAGATGTAACAGTTGATTAAGTGTTTTATTAATAAAATAAGTAATATTTTACACAGGATTGTAGCTGAGAACATTAATTTACAGTTACTTCTGTAATGTAATTAATTTTTTATTAAATAAACAACTAAATTTTAATAATTTAGCATAGGTACAATGTAACAAAATTTAACTTTTGTGTAGGAAAATATAAAATAAATATTTTATTTTATTTAACAAAACATTTTGCCCATAGATATTTTGGAATTAAAGAATCTACACATTATTTGATGTAAAAATTAGTAAATATTAAAATTGAACTAGGAAAATTTTTAAAAAATTTGATCGGATTTCAGTCTAATCTAACACAATTATATTCTTTCGCTGATGTTTCGTCTGTACGACAGATGCAGACCTCTTCAGGGCAAAAGAAAGGTTGAAATAAAACCATTAATATTATTTTAACCTTTCTTTTGCCCTGAAGAGGTCTGTCGTACACAAGAAACGTCCGCGTAAGAATATATTGTGTTAAATTGAATGAAATCGGACAAAATTGTTTTTTATTTTTCCCAATACAAAAATCAGTCGAATATCGGTCTACATTAAAATTGAATCAAGTGTCACTTTAATTAAATTAAATAAATTTTAATGTTTACAAATTTGTTCATTACTGAAACTAATGTGCAATTATTTTTGTGAATTTTAGAAAATTTATTATTGCATTGGGTATAAACAGTAGGTACATCAAATAAATATGTATTTTGTCAATAATTTGAAGCGCCGTATAGTATGGGTAAGTAAATAAATATTTTTTATAGAAGTGTAAATCGTATTTATAAAATATAAATCATGAAGAAAGCACGTACTTACTGCACGGACAAAGAAGAATTTACGTCAATTTATGCTGGACATACCTGAAACAAGAAGAAATATGTAAGTAAAAATAATAAAATAAAAACCGTTAGGTAGTTGTTGGTATGACAGATACAGAAATACGACAATGCTCAGTTAAAACTAAATAAAAATTTCATTGTACGAGTAGGTATGTGATAAAATACCTCATAAAATACTAATTTTACTAATGTAAAATACATAAATTTTTTATTGCAGCTAGATAACCCGTAACCCTTAAAGTTTATTTTCCCACAATAAAGTAGCAAAATTTTATTACAGATTAAGATAAGGACAAAATTTACATCTACAATCTACTTGGCCAATTGATAACTTTTTTAATAAATAAAAATACAAGTGCAGTAAAAGATCTTACACAAAAACTATTAGTTTTTGTTCCAAAGAAGAAAACCAGATTTAAAAAGAGTCAGTAGAAGAATATTCTTCTTCCACTATCCTCTGCTGTGTAAAGACTGGTTTATAATGAATGTAATCGGTTACTTGTTCTGTATTATGTAAGATGATAATAAATGAGTACTGTGTGGTTTATAATAATTTCAATAATCTGCTAACTAGCAATTATTTAATAAAGAAAGAATGGACCTACAGATGTGCCTTTTTAAAATTTAGATTAAAAAATTTGTACATGATTATAAAAATTCCGAAAAATTCTAAAAAATTTCCAATTTATGCAAACTTTACACGATTATATCTCATGATACAAATTAATTTTTAAAATTTTAAAAATGCACATCTGTAGATCCATTATGTATCTATTAAATGTTTATAAAAACATGATCCTGAAGTCAATAATAAACTGACAGTTTACTCGCAACGAAAATAATTTTACAGTATTTTTCAACATACAAGCAGCCGTAGTAGTGAGGAAAAGAGTAGAACAGAAATAAAATTAAAATCGAGAGTATTATAGGAATTCAGAAAATACGTAGACGGGCCGCTTAACATTTTGTTAATGTATGAAACCATGGCAACTTGGTTGCAATATAGCGGCTATGGCCACACTCTTAATATATGGAATAGGCACTCTAAGACGTATTTTTAAAAGTTGGCGAACTTTACTGTTACCTACAATATAGGTAAACGTCATATCCAGTTTCATTATGATCCGTAACATAGAAATACCTATAGCTCATGTTAACAGAACACAGAAGAAATAACCAGTTACATCCATTAAACAAGTCTTAAAAGATACATACAGTAATTTCTGGAACTAACGAAAACTAAACCAACAGAACGAAAGGGCATTTGGATCAATTTTCGGGTTAAACAACACAGATGAATTAAAACGACACAACCAGAACGATGATATTTTTTCACTTGGAAATTTGGAGTTTTTAATTTTATGTTTTTATGGCACAAATATTTAAAAAATTAATCAGTACCTACTTTGTAATTGATATTTGATAAATTCTGAAAAAAGTTCATAACATCTAAAAATTGGTTCTGAAAAAGCGATGAACAGAGTGTAGACGAACTCCTTCCTTGCCGAATGATTTAATACGAATTATATTAGTCTACATCAAGCTTTAGAGCTACTGCTCTGCAGACAGTAAAATGCATCTGATACGCTAAGTTGCATACGTGCGCGACCATATTAGGACAAAATGTCACCACCAGAAACCTGACACAAAAAAATCAATTCGACACCGCGATCGAAGATAGCCGTGAATTACTTTGTTAAACAAGTGAACGCTTTCTTTATAATAAGCGTTATCTAGCCAAGAGATGGCGTTAAACAGAACTTTTGTTAGAAAGCCAGAGTGCCTCCATATTTGGCAGCAAATTTTTTAGTTATTTTAACAAGACAGTGAAACCAGACCTGAACCAGATCATACGAATATTAAATTTGCGGTAATTAATTACTGCATACCGGTAGCGTAATTGTAAAAGCATTGCTGTCGTAGCGGAAGTTATAATTACTATGTCATTTATCAAAGTTGAGCTGGATGCTAGCTAAATGCAAGAGATTGTTAATTTACTAAGTGATTTATTCTGCAATGGTTTTATCAAATTATAGTCAGAACACTAACATAATAATTAACCAACTTTTCGTAGACAGCCTCACATTTAGGTACCTACTGTGAATATATAGAAATATATTTATTGTATGTGCGGTTACCAGCTACCACACAATTTTGAACTGACTCGATTCTAACCTGAGTATAGTGAATAGTCACAACTAGGGCTGCGAAAAAACATCTATCTGATCGCAAGATCAATTGATCGATCAATATGATTACACGTAATCATTTAATCGATCAATCGATTAATTTCTTTGATCGGTCAGATTTGATTGATCGACCAGATTTGTTTGATCGATCAGATTTGGACTCGGATTTGGATGATCGATAAGATTTGATTGATCGATAATTTTTCTGTCACTGCACAATGAATATGTTAACCTATAATTTTTGTAATTAACATAAAAATATAAGAATAATATAATATAGAATAGATATATAATAGAATAGTACACAAGTAGATCAATAATTAGAGGTCTAATCAATTTAATCAGATCTGATTGATTAGATTGATCAGATCGATTAGATCGTTGAGATCGATCTGATCAAATAGATCGATCAAAAATTCTGATGATCGAACAGCCCTAGTCACAACTACAGTCGATTACATAAGGCTTTGTTTAAAATGGATCTAACCGGTTACTTATTTTGTATTCTGTAAAGTTGAACTATATATCGTACCTCGATCGTACCTATATATGCGTTTTTAAATTTGTATGTTTCGGTTCATAATAACACGGAGCCGTAATCTTGAAAGCCTTTACAGAATACAAAATAAGTAACCGGTTATGGGTTACATCCATGTTAATTATAAAGGAGCCTTAACACATTCGGCCATTATGAATCTATGACAAATATAAATAGTGAATTTTTATTATGAATTATGAAAAAAACAATTTGTATTTTATTTAAGGAGAGGTTTACAATGGAACTTACTCATGAAAATGATATTTATTATACGAGCCGCTGGTGAGTATTGTTTCTTGTTTCCTTTGAATAAACAATTGCTAGGTTAAACTACTATAGGTGCTTATCTACTACAAGTTTACTGAATTATTCATTCATTTGAGAAGACAAAACCTTATTCTGTTTGAATATGCTTAGTAAATAAATTTAGATAATCTAACAAAAATAACTTAAAAATATACATTTAATAAACAAAGTAGGTAATAGTTGATAGATAATAATAATAATTACAATATTATAAAACCTACGATATTATCTTAAACTTAATCAGATAGCTGCTAGTAAATATTAATATAAATACTACAATATTTACAACATGAACATGAAGCTATAAATAGCAACAGCCTATAGAATAAAATTAAAATAAGATGCTTATCTCGAATCTCATACGGTAAATGAAGTAAGTTATTGGAAAAATCACCGTGTGTGGCATGTTAGCACATTTTTGTGCAATCTAAATTTATTAGTTATAAACTCGTGCAGCAATTAAATCACTAATTGTGTAGAATTTACTGCGTGTGTACAAGTTGATTAAATGGTTTTAGTTTAGCGTTAATTAAACTAGCAATTTTAATTGAATGTCTATTAATAGATGATTTCATATTTAGGTCATATTTCCACTGGAGCGAAAGATATATCGATGAATTATGAAATAAATGAATTTGTTAACGTAACTAAATTATCAGATCGAGTGCACTTTATATCAACGCGTGGATGGAAGACTTTTTTATTAAATTGTGCACTGTACGCCTACGTGATACTGCCGCCAATGCAGTGCGGTATCTCTGGTGGTCTGATCTAGATTTCAAACACATAAACATTACATCTATCACGTTTTTTAACCTTCTTGGGTGTGGCAGCCTCACATAATGCAAATATCAGTATAAATATTGTCCCGGAAAGGGTTTTCGGCAAAAAAAAGACAGTGTGGAAAAACAGGAATTTCTGGAGAGAGAATTTTTTCAAAATTCGCAATTTTAGTTTCCTGATTAGGGACTCGAACTGAACTGAACCGGAACAGGAACGAAAAAAAATTATTTGTATTTCGAGCGCGAAATGTTTTTGTCCGTTCGAATAACGAACTTATTTGACAAGGCTTGCACAAAAAACATCAACTTCGCGCACTTAAGGTATTATATCCATGGGTGGTCACAAGTCACAACCCAAAATATGACTTAAGTTAATATACAACGAATGAGGATAATTACTCGACTGGATAATGATAATTAGGTAGAAAATTACTCGAAATGCAGTCAATTATATACTTTAATCACGAATCCGACGTTTCGGCACACACTTATGCCTTCATCAAGGGATGGTGAAAATTTTTAAGCAATATAAATTGGAATATAAATAAACATGGTAAAATCAGTTTCAATGTAGTGTGAAACTTGTTTATTTATATTCCAATTTATATTTATATTGCTTAAAAATTTTCACCATCCCTTGATGAAGGCATAAGTGTGTGCCGAAACGTCGGATTCGTGATTAAAGTATATAATTGACTGCATTTCGAGTAATTTTCTACCTAATTAATATACAACATTCATTACAAGTCGTAGAATAAAAAATTCAAATTCATAGGTAACCGTTGAACTAACGAAGATTATTGAATTTAATTTTGACACTAAAACGCGCAAAAATGCATTGCGTACCTATATGGCGGTTAGCAGTTGTTTTACTTACCGATTAGAAAATCTTAAACAAGCCAACACATGTTGGAAAAACGAATATGTTTTTCTTTAATATTAAAAAAATAAAAAATACGCATCACCGCAATAATTGTTGAGAAATCGCAGTAAACAACTTAGGACAAAAAATTATAGGGTATATACTGTACGACGTGCTGATCATGAAACAAAAAGAATTTTTCGCAAAATTAAGGGTAGTTTACTTGACGTGTGTACATTTTAAGTATCACTGTTTTGATAGTATATTTGATAATTTGACACTTATTAGTATTATGTAAACAATTAGTTTCAATGTAGAAGATTTGGAAAAAAATATTAAGAATAACTACCAAGCATCAGTGGCAAAAAAAATGTTTCTTGAAATACGATGCAATTTTTTGCGAATTTTAAAAAAATTATTTTTGTTTCATGATCAGCACATCGTACAGTATAATACCCTTTAATTTTTTGTCCTAAGTATACGAAGTTATAAGATTATAAATCACCCTGTATACAAATAATTTCACGGTAATAAATTTAAAATGTTAATGCTAGGCACGTAATTTAAAAAATATTGTACCTACTGTTTAATTAGATTAAAATAACAATAAATAATTAACATTCAAAGTACGCAGTTCTCTAATTAGGACGCGAAAAAATACAGCAAGTCATTAATTTAAATTTCCACAACAATTCAAATTCATCATCATCATTAAAAAACTGCAATGTACGGCACACTGCTTCAATTGTTTACCCAACAATAAACCAAAATTAAAACTCCATAAAACGCAACAAATTACACAAAATTACATCATCGGGTCATCAACACAACACATGTTTCAGTTTTCCAAACACTGAAACCAAAACAAATGAACAGCAAATACACATGACATTTGCATATCGGACAGCAGACAATCGGGTGGTTCGATTCTCCCTTGGCGCTAAGTCGCAGTGTGACGGAAACAAATGAAACACGGGGTTGCCAAGTGGGTTGGTTTGTACACCCCTAGTGGCGGGTGACGTCATAAAGCCGCAGGGAATGCCCTGGAGACGGAAAGGGTAGACGGAACGAAATTACCCTTCCTGGGTTGGTACCGTAGATCGGATACTTTATGCAGGGGTTCCCAAAATGTTACCGCTTAAAACCGTTCATGTCTGCTGTATGTACTATCAGATTCACAATAATTATAGTCAGTTGGGTTTAAAGATGAATAACTTGAAAAAATTTATTTTAAACTAAACTATATTAAAGGTACATAGGTAGCTTTCTTGACAAAACATAACTTATTTAAGTTCGCGCCAAATTTTTAACTAATGAAATGCGTGAGTGTAAAACGGACTGCCTTCGCCGTGCAGTCTGCTTTTTTCTTAGCTGAAATGAGGTATAATAGCTTGAGGAATCTAACTGTGCTAATTAATAAGTATAATTTTTTCTGTTATGTACATGTTAGTTTGAAATTTAAAATTAAAATTGGTTAAATTTTCATTTTGAATGTAAATAAGCAATTAATAAGGTAGGTAAACAATATACATTTATTACTGTGAAATACAAAAAAATTATAATTCTTTATAACTATAATAGCTATAATTATTTATTGTTACCGCAATAGGTTATTATTTTATACATTTTACAAATAATGAAATGTAGTATTTAATTAAGTATTGTTGAACAAAACATAGGTGATACTGAAAAAAGTAATGTAATGCAGAAATTCGCTCAATTTTTATTTATTTCTGCATATAAAACATGCTGTTAAATTTGATTTTGTGCAAAAAAAAAGTTTCGTCTGCGGCGAATTTTCGCATTACAATATTTATAATATTTATTTGCTGCCAGAACTTGGTAGAATAAATGATGTGATGTACGTAAATTTGTTAACAAAAAAATATTTAAACCTTGAATAACATTGAATACACATTTTTCATCATAATGGAGATATTAAACTCCCACTGTTTGAGAACCTCTGATTTTGTGTGGGCAAATATCGTTCATGTATCCCCGATGGCGTATTTACAAAATGATGCCCTCCTGTCATACATAATTTAAGATTAATTAACAGAGACATAATGGAAATGTGCATACAGTGCCTTGTGCTATTCTGCTTGGTTTTGACGTCAATATTTATCTGTGCTCTAAAGTAGTTTTTTACCCGTAAATAATGACTTTCGTCCCAGAGGATACTTCCCAGAATAAATGTCCACTTTGATAATAAAAACTCAGATACTTCCATGAAATATTTGCTGAAATTTAACGTGCATGTCTATAAATTTTAGCGGAATTTTATTTTCTTATTACTCATAAAATTGTTTACTTTTAGTGAATTTATCTGAGATAAAGATTTTGATGAGATAAAAATGTAATATTTTACTCCTTTTGTACCTGCCTTTTTTTAAAGTTAAATTTCCAAAAAATATATAAACGTTGTTGTTAAATAAATATTTGTTTAACTATTAACCATAACAAATAATAATAGAGTAGGTAGATAATATTGTACTTTTATTATTATTAAAGAGTATATATATATTATTATCTAGGTATAGGTACAGAATATTTTTATACAGGGTATTCCACAACTTAGGACAAAAAATAAAAGGATACTATCAATTATAACTTGATAGTACAGTTTGAGAGAAAGATGAATAGAAAAAGTTGAGATGGACAAGTAAATATCGTCTGTGTAAACTTGCCCGTGATTTGAACCAATCAGAGAACAAGGTTCATGGGACCTATCTTCTCTACACAGTGTTCTTTAAAAAAATGAAATATAGTTTAAAACGGACTAAAGCCTGTTTTACATTATACTTTTTTCGTCTAGATTCATGCTAGATTTCTCGTTTGATTTCCATCCGAAATTCGTTCGATTTTCATACTTTATTTCCAAACTATTCGTATACAATCGGAATTCTTAGATTTTTCCGAAATGGTCCAAGTTAGGCAACTTCAAAATAATAAATAATATTCTTACTTATTCTGACAAGTGACAACTTAAGATTTGGAGGTTAGAATTTATAATGGAAAACATATTAACACAACTTGAATAATACGTACAAGTTCAAAACTCATAAACGTCAACGTGAACAAATCAAAATAAAATATCAAAACTTTTAAAGGTTGGTCAAACTAACTCAAGATTGAACTGCGCATGCGTAGACAAATCTAGTATGAATCTCGAATAGAAAAATAGAGCCGGGCGTATATTTCTATACTAGAAAAAAGTATGAAAATCGAACGGAACTCGGATGGGAATTTCTGATTTACATTATACTAGAAATGGCTAGAAACTTCTCGGATGAATCTCGAACTAGAATCTAGACGAAGAAAGTATAATGTAAAACAGGCTTAAGTATAGGTAGGGGTTTATGTTATAAAAGTTCGCACCTACGCGGCGAAGCTGTCATAAATTCAACGTTAGATAACCACACTGTATGTCATATTTAGCATCTTCACCTAGTTTCTCCAGACCGCAGTTATAGCAAACCATCCCAGAGCTAAAACTGCAATTTTTTCCTCTAATTCCAGCGCAGCGTGGGCGTCGAGTAGGCTGCGGTTCACTCGTGTTCATTTGTTTTACAGATCGCGACGAAGAGCATCGAGTGTGCTGAGGAGAGGGTAAAACAAGCGAACTTGCGCTAATAACTCATTGGAGGGTGAGGGGTAAGAACAGAAGAAGAACGCCAACGTTTGTTCGTAAGTGGGAGTACTCATGTGCCGCCACTGGTAGGTACTTGTGAATAATGCGGTGAATTTGAGTTGGTTTAATTAAAAAATTGTTTCAAGAAATAATTAATTTAAACATTAGATAGCCATTGACAACAATATAGACAAGCACAGAGACAGAGAGATAAATAAGACTGATAAAATAAGTAATTATTATTATTATTTTACATTATTTCCAAATCTTTCAATAAATACCTATTCGTCTTATATTATAATTAAGTTGTCAAGAGCTCCGTCAAACAAATACTGTATACCTATGTATACGTAGTAATTTAAAGAAACAGAATAATTATAAAGGAATGAGAATTAATAGAAGTATAGAAGTTATGTGAGAAATGTTGTAATTACTTAATTTTCTTCTGAATATCAAATATCTGAGTAATTACCTACTGAAGTAACAGTCAATGACATTTGAATGTCCGGTCAGTACCTAAATTATTTAAGTCTGCTGCCACTGTAAATTTTTAATAAGTAAATCGTCTACTATAAAAGTAAATTAGAAACAATATATTCGCAAATACACTTCCAGAGAATAAGTAACCCAGTAAAATAAGACAAAAATTTTCTCGAATTTCACAAAAATTAAGGACGAAAATTTTATTGTTTTAAAAGATAGGCATTGACATCTTATTCAAGAATCAAGAATAACCAACATCTCCAGCTCTACCCCCTGTGCTTCGCCCACCAGTACCCCGGTTTAAAGAGATGAAAATCACATTGTTTTATTTAACCCATTTCCTTTAAGGTTAAATGAAAAAATCAACAGACCAATTTGTAGAGCGGAAAATTCTCTTTAAGATAGGTCATAACAAGCGATTTTCATGAAAACGCATAGTTTTCGAGAAAATCATGAAAATATATTTTGACAATTTCTTATTATAATCAGTACGGCACTCGTCTTCGGCTCGTGCAGTATAATTATTGCCATCGTACTCTCGTTAAATATGCACAAAATCAATTGATCGTTGAACTGGAACACTAAGCTCTCTATTCGTTTTGAATTAATTATACCTAGCTCTAATTTTTTGTTTACTCAAGACTCAACTAATCACTCGATGCCAATAGCCAATACTAATACCAACCTACCACCCACAAAATCTCTATCTCTTCTATGTAGGCGACGTCTAACGACAACGGAAGAAGAAGCACCTAACAAACATCTTACACACGACATCGCTAAAGGCTGGTTTATAATGGATGTAATCGGTTACTTGTTCTGTATTATGTACGATGTATGACGTGGATAAGAACTGTGTGGTTCATAATCATTTCAATAATCTTCTAACTTGACGACATAACCTTTCTTATAACTGTCAGAAATGGATCCGTTTGTTGAAACTGACATCATTGGATCTGTATTCTGTAATCTTTATGGCAATAATTGTAGCGAAATATAAAATACTCATCAAAATGTAAACAAAGATCAATAAATAAGAACTTGCTTGCTATTTGTTGGAAAAAGTGTGAAGAGCCGAAGAGTGAAGTATATAATGGAGTGGCTTTATACTGAGAGTGGCAGACTTTAGTAAAATTGTACTTGAATAAATACATGAAGAGTTTAAAAGTTAGATACTAAACTAATTTTTGGATGTGATATTGTTACCGTTAAACATTAACTAATTCTACAAATCATGGCAACTTGGTTGCAATATAGCGACTCGTCTACGTTTTTTCCAAATTCCTAAAATACTTTCGATTCTACTTTTTCTTCTATGCCACTCTTTGCCCCACTACTACGACTGCCTAAAACAAGCGCGAAACTCGTCATTTTGAAGTTGAAAAATACTGTAAAAGTATTTTCGTTACGAGTAAACTGTTAGTTTAATAATAACTTCAAGATAATGTTTTTATAAACATTTAATAGAGAAAGAATGGATCTACAGATGTGCCTTTTTAAAATTTTAAAAATAAATTTGATATTTTTATGAATTTTTCGGAATTGTTCATGTACTTAAAATGGCACAACTGTTAATTTATTGAACCTTTAAGTACATAATCCTTGTTGAAATACAATTTTACCACTCTCTAGTCTCTAGTACCTACTGGCTACAAAACAATCGATATACGTTAGTACGTTTTGTGCTGGATTTTAGGAGGTAGACGGGCCTCTTAATAATAGACACTCAAGGATGTATTCTTAAAAGTTGGCAAACTTTACTGTTCCAGTATAGGTAAACGTAATATCAAGTGTCATTATGAATACATACAGTTCATGTTAACAGAACACAGAAGAAGTAACCAGTTCCATCCATTATAAAGCAGCCTTAACTACCTCAACTAAGGATCTCTTTCGTTCTCGTCTTCTCCACGCTTCGTTACAAAGGAAAGACATTACACGTTGTCGTAGGTAATGGATGAAAGCTACAAGCCATAAACCAGCATCTAGAACAATTAGCGCAGGCGGATCATAGCCAACTAAAATGGTATTTATGTCACTGAGACAGTTGATGACATGGAGGTACGTTTACACTGGAAAAATGTGATTGATGGTTTCACAGGGTGCGGTGCTTGATTAAATGCAGAGGAAATGGTAACGATTAATTGTCTGCGCGCCGAATGGCTGATGATATGGAAAATGGACTAATAAAACTGTACGATTGATGACTTTAATTAAGAGTAATATATTATTGTCTGATTTTTTAGAAGTTAATGATTGCTAACGAATGAAGAGAATCAATTTTGATTTGTACTTCGGACAATAGCATAATAACAAGACTAGTCTTAGTATGTCTTGGTCTTGGTCAATTAAAGACCAATACTCGATGATTAAAAATCAAGACTAAGGCTCAAGACTAGACGCTCGAGACCAAGAGTCTTGATAATTATTTTTAAACAATAATATAATACATTTTAAAAATAAATTTAAAAAATATAAAAAATAATTTTGATACTTAAATTTTAAAAATTGCTTTTATCTGAAGCCGTATCATAATGACAACATTATAAGCCTCAATTTGAAGACCATAATAGCGTTCATTATAGGCCAAGGACCATAATGAATCCAATATGATGCTCAGTACCATAATGAAATATCAAACAACTCGTAACTTTCAAAAATAGCACACCTAATTTTCTTAGATTTTTATTGTTCAAAGCCAAATAATTTACTTTTTGACTAATTTACGCCAGCAGATAAAATATTGTATGCAATACGGATCGTAACCAATCATTATGGTGCACGTCGTGTTATTAAACTCGGCTTCGCTTCGTCTGATAATCTTCACGACTAGTACCACAATGATTGACTCGAAATGTAGGTACCTACTTTAAAATAAATAATGACAGTCATAATTTTAAAAAAGTATAATAAATTGTTCGCAATTAAGTTAACTGTTAGGTACTTGTGACATTTCTTTAATTAGTAAAAAATGTATATTGATGAAATTATAAATTTATTCCAAATTTAGTGAATTTTGATACTGATAAACAGTTGTTTTTTTTCATTAGTAGGTAAGGTAGGTACCCATATTTTTATCAAGATACATAAAATTTGAAATTAACCTCGAAAACCTAGTCAAAATACTATTCTAATAATGTAATAATTAATTGGTAAGAAATATTACTTGTCCAGTTCCTGAATGACATTTAAGAGTAGATTTTCCGGCCTTTTCACAACCGTTATTTGCATCAAAAGAAACAGATAACTTAGTTTCAATTGTAGCAGAAACCTACACCAAATCATACAACATTAAGATAATTTATTATTCAGAAATACACCAAATCCAGTATCATCATCATCAGCACAACTCCATCTCCATGTCAACGAGGTGAGCAAAACCATCCTGGTAAGTTCGCTAAAGAACGAAGAACATCAACTATCATTTCCTGATCTCGAAATGGGCGACTCGCGACCCGCAAGCCGAGATGACATGCAACTCGTAAATGTATGTGTAATGTGGGCCGCGTTGAGAATATGCGATTAGCAGATGTACTCGCCGTAGACCTGTGTGTGTGGATATGTGACACTGCATGAATAAGTAGGAAGACATCGGGAGATATATCATGATGCAGATGATTTGAATAACTGTGGTGGACTTTCGCAGGTATACGGAACAACAGGACTCACTATTATAGTGCTTCGGAAAGTCGAGACCAAGACCAAGGCTGGCTTGGTCTTGGTATTTGTCTCGAAAAGTATTGAATAAGTAAGTCTTGTCTTGGTCTTGCCTTACTCTTGAACACCTTAGTCTAGGTCTTGTGACATTCAGTCTTGGTCTTGAATCAGGAGTCTTGATAAAAAAAAAACTGTTTATTAGTATCAAATTCTACTAAATTTTGAATAAATTTATAATTACATCAATACTCATTTTTTGACAACTTAAACCCTGTTCACACACGGATTCTTTCATGCTTCTGAATCCAGGAGAAAAAGAAATTCATCGTTTCGAAGCTATCAATGCTTTAAAAATTCATCTTTTTCAAGACTCATTTAGCGGCACCTCTATTTGACATCTCAGGATTCAGAAGCATGAAATAATCCTCAAAGGAACCTTAGTCCAGACAATCTAGGTTTTAACCCAACTCGAAAATGTGTGAAGCTAAAAATTAGTATACATGTTCTATTTGATGTCCAAATAACATTTCAAAAGTCCCGAACTTTCTCCTGTTCGCATCCCTTGTTTATAAAAACGTGACAAGAAAAAACAGTAACTACATAATCAAATACGTATTTCTGAACAGTTTTGTCTAATCTAACAAATGGGATTTCTAAAAAATTAGAAATTACATTTGCTGCACCAGTAAAAATGTTAGTACTGTAGTAAAACAAATAAAAATAATATATTATTTTTGTTACTTCGTTCTTTTAACAAAAATCCTTGCCTAGTGATTTTCTCTTCAGGATTTTTAAGACTGTAAATTTAATTTTTGGTTTACTACCTACCCCTAGTTATAAAACATTGGAATGAACAATGAATTTAAATTGATATAATTTTCTTTTACTGTTATTTAATTTTAATAAATACCTACATACATACTGTATCACAGCTTTTACCCAATATCTGTTAGTAACCTCACATACTTTTGGGTCATCATCAGTAAAATACAAATTTTACCATGTGTGCAGTTACCAGTCTGGTTCTCGCATGATTGTTAATGAAGAGTGCACCACAGAAGAGATGTCTGTGCAGATAAACTGTAATGTGTAGAATGATTGAAAAAATGTTAACATACAAAAAACGTTAATTTTGATTCGACAAAAAATTTTGTAACATAAAGCGTTTTGTTTCTCCTAAAACTCAGATATGAATAATTATCAAACTCAAATTACACGTACAGGCTGTACAAAAAAGCACATTTTTAATGGTGACATTTTTGTGTTATGCATTCAGAACACATAAAGCACTCAGGTTTATTTAAATTTTTATTTTTACATCTGATTAAAATTAAAACAAATTTCACGGTCTCCTAAAACGCTCTTATACTCGTAGTATGCGTAGTAGCGTCATCACCAAATAACTATGAACGAACAGAACTAGCTTCAATTTTTATTTAGTACGTGATGACAGTAACGACGCTATAACATATAGGATTATGTATAACTATACTGTTTTTGTTGTAAATTATATCATAATGATGCCGTGAAGTAATAGCAACAGCCAGATATGAATTTGATATTCAAGTTTTGTTAATGATTTTTAATACTGACTCTGATAGCTATGTAAATAGGACAGCATTAAAGTGCAAAGCAAATCTAACACCTAGCATTCTTTAGGATTAAGATAATAACCAAACGACAATATTGCATATAGATCTGCTTATCTGTACAAGTGTGAAAATTTTTATGGTAAACTATTTATGTCAAGGTGTAAATATTTACTAATTCGACTACTGACAACCTTCTTTTATTCGTTAACTGTTTACGAATATTATGAAGTATATAATTGTCCTTAATTATTTTTACAATAAGATACAGAAAACGAGTTTGCATTAATACCATTTTCAAGCTGTTTTAAATTTAATTTCTTTAAAATATTATGAGGTTAATAGCTTAGTGCGCAATGTGACCGACTGTGGTTCTGACAACTCTGGATCGAATATTATGGTTCCACAAATCTCATTTGTGCTGTACTATTCACTAACAACCATGAGTGAGTGGACGGCTGGTAACCGCACACGCACGCTAAAATATGTATCTACTTATACCGCAGTAGCTGCGCGGGTTTAAGCACAGCTCTCTGCAAGTGATGACGTACGTACTCGGAGTTTCGTGGTTCAAGTCTCTCGGCCGTGTATGATTGTCGTTAAATTGTAAAAAATCTTGCAATTAAATCGCACTTCGTTGTTTCAAGCTGACCACTTGATCGTCTTAAATGTAGTCCTGGTTGCAAAAAAAATTTATCCGTTATTGCTTTTAATTTCAAAGGTCGTCGCACGGATTGAGGTTCTGACTACACGAAGACGAATAATATTTTCTTCTTTGCTCGTTATAAATAAATATTTATTACCCCAAAAAAAACTTGATTCAAAAGTATTTATAACTTAAAATTCTAAAAGATTCTTTTATTTCTACTAGGTATAGGTACCTTCGTACCTCGATGACTGATACTTCAATTTTAATCTAATTTTGAGATCTCGTCTCTTTCTCGATGTCGATCTCGATTTCTCGATCACGTTCTCGAGCAGTGAAAAAATCCTCACCGCACAAATAAATGTCAGACGATATCTAGCAGAATGACAAATATGATTGCACAAACCGAACTAAATATGCGAATGTAAATTGAGTAGTTAAGGTGTCAGTTCGATGTCAGTGTTAATAAATTTAAAATCATTTTTGTGGTTTATTAGTTAACACATGTTTTTCGATGTTGAAAGACAGGTCATGTTGCGAGAAGTGAGAATATTGAATAAGAATTTAATTAACTATTGATTTGTATCGATGTATATTTTTTATACAAGTATTAAGTATTGAAATAAAAAAGTAATCATTTATGTAAGTACTTACAAAAAATTATTTGGTAAAAAACTGCTTGGTGAAAGATCAATGGACATACCTGGAACAAAAAATATAATTAGTATATTCGAATGTAATAACAAAAAATATTTACTAACAATATTAATAGTTATTTACTCGGTTATTTATGTATGTAGGACAAAAAGTGAAACATATTAAAGTACAAGCAAGTTGTTTACGGCGATTAGCCGAGGTCGGAATTGTGAGTACCTTAATGAAATTTTTTGATTTTTGTCTGAGATACATTTATATTGTTTATTTTCGAGTGATGTGCTTTATTTAACGAAATTATTATTGTAGGCATTCAATATTGTCAAAATTTATATTTTATAAATCCGGTAACTTAGCAATAATGGATTTGTTATAAGCCGCAAAATTTTACGGCCTAGGCCTTTCAAATTCTAGTCTTCGGTCTATAAATAGTCCGAAAAATGGTACTTTGTCACAATAAATGAAATAAAAAATATATTATCGCTCTTGTATGAATATTATGTATTATATTTATACATACAAACAAAAATTATATCTACCACACTTTTGACCCAACTTGGATGTGGCAACCTAACATACTATGGAGTCATTGACGTAAAATACAATATTTAATTTATTGTGAGAGTGTAGCAGGGTTGTTCATCTACTTGTAAAGTATTATTTTCTACGTCTTTACGTAAAGTTTGCATAAACTATGTAAAATGTAAACAATGTAGACTTTGTGTAAAGTATGTAAATAATTCAATTGTCAGAAAATGTAACCTATAATTTTATTCGTTTTCGGTGAGATTTGTTCTTTGTCTACATTGTCTACATATTTTATTGTTTACACAGATACTGCATGTATAGATTACGTGTTTGTCTACTCGTAAAATTACATGTAATCTACGTCGCGTAGACTACGTGAACAACCCTGGATTGTAGTTCTACTAGCCGCAAGACTAGCCGTCAACTCAATGGTACTCATTTACGGAAGTGGAGAGTAAATTTTTGGGCAGTTAAACTGGAATCTATAGCTGACTGGATTCGAACCTGAGTTGTCAAAACCACAATCGGTCACATAACCCACTAAATAAATATCAACACTTATTGCATCACAACTAAAATTATAAATATAATTTGATGAAATACCAAATTCGTTATCATCTATCATCATCTTACATTAGTGACTTGAACAACAAATTTCCAAACATCCTGTCTCCGCCTATGTCAATATTTGTCAGTCACCTGCAGCAAAATCAATTTACGATAAGGTTGAAATGAAATGCTACTCTAGATTATTATTCATTCGACAGGTATAGAAATGATAATGATACAGAACTATTTTCATTCTTTCAACATTGTAACTCAATTCTAAAACAATACTAGCATAATTTAACCTTCACGGTAAACTATCAGCTTGCAAAAACCATTTAAAAAAACTTTTTCATTGGAAAAAACTGCGTAATCACAGGTTTGTTTTCCCAGGAAATTATTAGCAGTGGCGTGCGTAATTTTTTTCAAAGAAGTAAAATTTTATCGATACGATAACACGGCGGTAAATATTTGTATCAAGGATTAAATTTGATACGTAATTTAGAAATTAAAATTGCTTTTATCTTAAAAAATGGTCAATTTTTTATTTATATCTTGTTTTGATTTACGATTTGTAAACACGTATTATGAATGCATGTACCTACCTATGTGTATATATTTTATATAACGAGATAACTGTCATACTTACATAATATTATAAAGCACAAAATTTACCATTAAGAAACTTTGAGTTTTACGGATTCATATAAAATAAAATAATAGATATTTATACTTGAATGAGAGAAGAAAGTTTAGCCCCCGAGTCCGAAGGGCGAGTGTGATAATTTCTTCGAGTGAATAATAGATATTTATACACCAAGTGAGATACATGAATATTTATTCAAGAGAAGAAAGTTTAGCCCCCGAGCCCGAAGGGCGAGTGGGATAATTTCTTCGAGTGAATAAACATTCGTATCTCACGTGGTTTATACAATATTTTATTCAATTTTGACGAAATTACTTCAAATATATGAATTATAAATTTATTTTGACATAACAAAAAAAACTAATCAAAGTAGTCGTTAGTGGCAAGTTGTCATTGTTTTTATGCAATTTTGACGTAATAATAACAGTTTAAAACGTCAGAGTGATTTAAAAATGTTTTGAGTAATTTAAAAAAAATTTAATTCACTTGTGAATAAACTTTTATTTAAAGTTGTTGCTATGGAGTTAATAATAGCAGTTTAAAACTTCAAAATTGAATAAAAATTATTATCTCACGTGGTTTTTAGACAAGTACAATATTTTATTCTATTTTGACTAAATTGTTTCAAAAATATAAATTATAAATTTATTTTGACACAACAACAAAACTTATCAAAAAGTAGTTGTCAGTAACAAGTTGTTATTGTGTTTATACATTTTTGAGCATATTTATGACAGTTTAAAACATCAGAGAGATTTAAATAGGGGTTGAGAAATTTTAAAACTTTAAATTCACAAGTGAATAAACTTTTAATTAAAGTTGTTGCTATGGAGTTAATAATTGCAGTTTAAAAAGTCAAAATTGAATAAAAATAAATATGTACCTGGATAAGTTTTTGTTACAAAATCGTAGAAATGTGTTTAGAAAAAAACTACCATAAAGACACATAGTAATAAACGGAATTTTTTATTCTGAATATTTTTTTTCCAATTAAAAATACAATTTTTAAAAAATTCTACATGCATGTTTTGCTGAAGTCTAAGAAGTAAAATCTAAGTAATTTTTTTAAATATATCGATCTATAAAATTTTATAAGTTATTGATAATTTATAATCCTTAATTTATTTGAGTTTTTATACACCTTGTCAAAAAAAGATTAAATAGGTCGGTAAGATATTTTTATTATTGGTACCAGATTTTGAAATCTAACCGTACCTATCTACTTAAGTAAATATTTAAAAAAAATATAATTTTATGTCAAATGACTTATTTAGTTTTCATATTTAAACTCAAACCAATTTTAAGTTAAGTTACTGAAAATACAACAACAATTATCAATCATAACAATGATTATCTCACATTTCTCACAATCCGTACCCATTCCGGACAATAATTAACAGTGGCGTGCCCACATTTTTTACAAAAGGCTCTAAAAATATCCTCCTACAAATTGATCAATAATCGATCACAAAGATCATAGAAGGCGGGAATGAACTTTACCTTTTGTGGGTTATGCATTGGTGCAACTCAACACGTGGGTATCAAGTAATGCTAAACTAAGGACAGAATTTTGCTTGCGAAATTATAAAGACGTAATCTTCTAGATAGACACGAAAACAAAGTATTTTCCGTGAGATAAAAAATTGATTTGAATTGTAAAGTTGAAGTGATCGCATGTCTTGAATAATTATAGACCGAAGAAGATTGTTCTCTGTGATTGAATTAAATGAGAAATCAATTTTACAATATTATTTGCATATTAAACACAACACATTTTCAACATCTCAAGAGTAATTTTCTTGCTTTTGAGATTAAGATACAGCAGTATGCATTATGATACATTTGATAATAATTTTATCTATTAATATTCAATAATGTATTATTAATTATAGGTTTGTATCATTTTAATAATACAATGCAATACTTAATTGTGATAATTTAAAAATTACTTAATTAGTTTTTTGCTTTTTTGTAAACATCTTGTTTGGTTTATGGTAACTCAACTTGGGTGTGAGAACCTTCCATTCTGTGAGTCATTGGTATTAATATACAGGGTGATTCATAACTTCGTGCATATATTTTAATGAGATATACTTAGTGCTCAACTCACTTATCACGGAACTGAAAGAATTTTTCAAAATTCGCAATTTTAGTTTCCAGGTATTTAAATCTCTATACGTATAATTTTGTTACTACTCATCGTAGACACTTCGTTTTTCATGGAATTTACAGGAAATTGATTGAACTTTATTGCTCAAATGGTGAATCGATTTGAAAAAAATTCCCAGCTTCGTACAGATAGCCAAAGTTCGGTGTTTTTTTTTTCACAAAAAACATTTTTTTCATAGGATGTGAAAGGGATTATACTTAAGATCGCAGGTATGCCCTTAAAGGTAACACTTGAAACTTTCTTTTCGTCAAAGACTTGTCCAAATTGGTCAAAAACACTCCGAGTTATGACGGTTTGAAAATTGGCAAAATTTGACAAATTTCAAGTGTTTCGTTTTTTTTCCGCCAGTTTATGACAAGAGTAGACACTAGGACGGATGAAGTGTGGCCCTTATTTTTACCTTTTAGAGAGAGACAGAAAATACGGGCCAGCTCGGAGCATGCAATGTGCATTCTATAACGGTATCGATGGTAACTCACGGGCCCAGTGATTTTTATGTCTCACACAGGGTAAACAAAAATATGACAAATCTACAGTATTGCTGATACCGAGTGTCCATTCCTGTGTTTATATTTTACTACGTAGTACAGACACTAGCCGTCAATTCACGGGTACTTATGGTATTTAGTGGAGAATACACCAAAACTGATCTGTCAGATTCATAATTGGTCACTTAACGCACTCAGCTATCTACCACATTTAAATTAACGTTATATATTTTAAACCCAGAAAACTGTGGTATAACTGTCTACTCATTTTAGAACCTCCCGGTATACTTGTGTACTAAAATACATTTAAAAAACTGTTCTAAACTAGGTAAAGTGAAACAGCATTCCTAGCAAATAATTTCACGTAATCAACATGAAATGCAAAGTACGGCTTGAAATAGAAATACTGATTACCGTTTTAAAGATAATAAAAAGTTGTTTACGTTTCCGGATGTTTTTTGTTTTTGAGCCCAAATGTCAATAATTATTATCGGTCCTTGATGAAAGTAAATTGAAAAATAATTAAAGTTATTACTCGACTGGAGCGAATTAAAACAAATATTACCGACCTTCACTTAGACGTCGAGAACTCAATCCTTTCTAATTAAAATATTCATTTGTTTATTTCATGATCTTAATCTAGTGTTAACCCATTAATATTTAAAAGACATTCTAAGTGATATAAATTTTCTTCTCACTTTGACTCTCTCTGCCAGATAACAATTACTGTAGGAAGTAAAATTCTAAATGTTGAAAGTATTTTGAAGGTTAGAAAAATCAAAATACAGAAATGCAATTGTAGTGATAAATAAATGAGAGTTATTCTAATCGATAATTCTGACGTTTAGCATTAAACATGATGTAATCAAAATGCAGAAATTATACAAAAATAATTACTGTTAAATCTCATTTCTATTCTGTGCCATTTCCATTATTGAGAAATCTTACGTCACTTATGACATAGATCAAGAATTGTTTTTATACATTCCAACGAAAGACAAAAACTGGTGTTCCACCTCAAACGCGTAAATTGATAACTCATTGTTTTACGCATTCGATGCAACAAATGCGTTTGAGTGATGAAATAGAAAAATTACAAAATAATATACCTATTAAAGAACAAGTTTTATAAGATATAATTTTTTCGCACGCATCCTTTAGTAAAACGAGCTGAGGGCGGGTTTACTAAAGGACAAATCGGACAAAAAATGCGAAGAAAGTCTTATAAAAAGAGCTCTTTATACTATTTTTTCTATTTGGCGTCTTTTTAATATTAAAATTTAAATTAAACTGTCATAATATACACCAAGTTGATTTAGGGAAATTTATGTGCGTTTTGGTTGGTGACATTAATATTGCAATTTATTTAACTGTCACTGTAAAAGTATATATTTACTGAACTATTCTGATAAGTGGAAGTGGACATTATAGAAAATATTGAACATATTTTCCATTAATTTTACTGAATAAAATCTAATTAATTAAGCAAAACACATTTAGAGGTTGTACTGAAATTTGTACGTTCTCAGATTTGGCGTATGACAATTTGAAGTAAATGGCATCTGATATTATCAATACCAACCATCAAAAAAAAAGTAGCGTGTCACAAAGTGAGCCCTGGCGACATTCAGTTGCGTTTCACAAAGTTAACTTTTGTGAACGCCAAATTGAAAATAGTATTAGGTATACCTATTAAAGAAAAAAGTCTTATAAAATGAGTTCTTTATACTATTTTTTCTATTTGGTGTCTTTTTATTATTAAAATTTAAATTATACTGCCACAATATACACAAGTCGATTTAGGGAAATTTAAATGTGTAATGTTTTGGTTGGTGATATTAATATTGCCATTTATTTACCTGTCACTGTCACTGCAAAAGTATATATTATTGAACTATTCTAGGTGATAAGTACAGATATTATAGAAAATATTGAACTTATGTTTTCAATTTCTAGATTCATCAATTTTATTGAATAAAAAGTAATTAATTAAGCAAAACATATTTAGAGGTTATACTGAAATTTGTCAATTCTGGAAGTTTGACGTTTAACAATCGAAATAAATGTCATCTGGTACTGATCTGATACTAGCAATACCAACCTTCTATAAAAATATGTTGCGTGTCACAAAGTGAGCTCTAGCGACATTCAGTTGCGTTTTACAAAGTTAACTTTGTGAACGCCAAATAGAAAAATGTTATTTCTAAAAATTGCAAGTGAAGTACAATAAGTACGGTCCTGCATAGGGGCATCGTTCTGCATTCCATGTCAACATCTTCATTATCTTTACGGAAACCGAAAATACTTAACACATTCTGATCGAGAACATCAAAGGTGAAAGCTCTCTTATGCTGGCTCAGCCATTATAGCTCACCAAAAAAAAAAAAACATATACATTTAGAACTAATTAATTGCTATTTAATTGCGCAAATTTTAATTTAATTGCTCCATTATTTAAAAAATTACGGAGTGTGAGCTAGCAAACATCGTATGCTAGCTCACCAATGTGTTTTATGAGTATATAGCAAGTATATCACAATAAATATAGGACCAGAATTAATTGCTAATTAATTGCTATTAATTCATACACATTCGAGTAATTAGAAACCAGCGAAAATCGAAAAAATCCGTGTTGACTGGGAGTGCGCGGAGCATTCGCGGTTTCCAGTCAGCGTACCGTTAATTGCTCCTTCATTTAAAGTGTAAAATAGAGTTTGCATACTAGAACAAATCAAACTCATAATAATCTGACTTCTCCGACTGTTTTAATGTTTTAAACAATTTATTATATACATACCATAAAAAGCAGAACTCAATAATAGCTAAAAATTCGATTTCTTCTCAGCTAACCATTAATTGCTCCTCAAATTCAAGTACAAAGTAAGGTTTAAGCACTAGAACATTTCAAATTTATAATAATCTGACCTCTTCGATTGTTTTAAACAATTTCTTATACATACAATAAACAGCAGAACTAAAAAACCGCGAACAAATCGATTTCCTCCCAGCTTACCATTAATTGCTCCTCAAATTCAATTTAAAAATAAGGTTTAAATACAGCAACATTTCAAATTTATAATAATCTGACCTCTCCGATTGTTTTAAACAATTTCTTATACATACAATAAACAGCAGAACTAAAAAACCGCGAACAAATCGATTTCCTCCCAGCTTACCATTAATTGCTCCTCAAATTCAATTCAAAAATAAGGTTTAAATACAGCAACATTTAAAATTTATAATAATCTGACCTCTCCGATTGTTTTAAACAATTTCTTATACATACAATAAACAGCAGAACTAAAAAACCGCGAACAAATCGATTTCCTCCCAGCTTACCATTAATTGCTCCTCAAATTCAATTCAAAAATAAGGTTTAAATACAGCAACATTTCAAATTTATAATAATCTGACCTCTCCGATTGTTTTAAACAATTTCTTATACATACAATAAACAGCAGAACTAAAAAACCGCGAACAAATCGATTTCCTCCCAGCTTACCATTAATTGCTCCTCAAATTCAATTCAAAAATAAGGTTTAAATACAGCAACATTTCAAATTTATAATAATCTGACCTCTCCGATTGTTTTAAACAATTTCTTATACATACAATAAACAGCAGAACTAAAAAACCGCGAACAAATCGATTTCCTTCTAGCTTACCATTAATTGCTCCTCAAATTCAATTCAAAAATAAAGTTTAAATACAGCAACATTTCAAATTTATAATAATCTGACCTCTCCGATTGTTTTAAACAATTTCTTATACATACAATAAACAGCAGAACTAAAAAACCGCGAACAAATCGATTTCCTCCCAGCTTACCATTAATTGCTCCTCAAATTCAATTCAAAAATAAGGTTTAAATACAGCAACATTTAAAATTTATAATAATCTGACCTCTCCGATTGTTTTAAACAATTTCTTATACATACAATAAACAGCAGAACTAAAAAACCGCAAACAAATCGATTTCCTCCTAGCTTACCATTAATTGCTCATAAAATTCAATTCAAAAATAAGGTTTAAATACAGCAACATTTCAAATTTATAATAATCTGACCTCTCCGATTGTTTTAAACAATTTCTTATACATACAATAAACAGCAGAACTAAAAAACCGCGAACAAATCGATTTCCTCCTAGCTTACCATTAATTGCTCATCAAATTCAATTAAAAAATAAGATTTAAATACAACAACATAACAAATTTATAATAATCTGACCTCCCCAATTGTTGTAAACAATTTCTTATACATACAATAAACAGCAGAACTTAAAAACCGCGAACAAATCGATTTCCTCCTAGCTTACCATTAATTGCTCATCAAATTCAATTAAAAAATAAGATTTAAATACAACAACATCTCAAATTTATAATAATCTGACCTCCCCAATTGTTGTAAACAATTTCTTATACATACAATAAACAGCAGAACTAAAAAACCGCGAACAAATAGATTTCCTCCCAGCTTACCATTAATTGCTCATAAAATTCAATTTAAAAATAAGGTTTAAATACAGCAACATTTCAAATTTATAATAATCTGACCTCTCCGATTGTTTAAAACAATTTCTTATACATACAATAAACAGCATAACTAAAAAACCGCGAACAAATCGATTTCCTCCCAGCTTACCATTAATTGCTCATCAAATTCAATTTAAAAATAAGGTTTAAATACAACAACATCCCAAATTTATAATAATCTGACCTCCCCAATTGTTTTAAACAATTTCTTATACATACAATAAACAGCAGAACTAAAAAACCGCGAACAAATCGATTTCCTTCTAGCTTACCATTAATTGCTCCTCAAATTCAATTCAAAAATAAAGTTTAAATACAGCAACATTTCAAATTTATAATAATCTGACCTCTCCGATTGTTTTAAACAATTTCTTATACATACAATAAACAGCAGAACTAAAAAACCGCGAACAAATCGATTTCCTTCTAGCTTACCATTAATTGCTCCTCAAATTCAATTCAAAAATAAAGTTTAAATACAGCAACATTTCAAATTTATAATAATCTGACCTCTCCGATTGTTTAAAACAATTTCTTATACATACAATAAACAGCAGAACTAAAAAACCGCGAACAAATCGATTTCCTTCTAGCTTACCATTAATTGCTCCTCAAATTCAATTCAAAAATAAAGTTTAAATACAGCAACATTTCAAATTTATAATAATCTGACCTCTCCGATTGTTTTAAACAATTTCTTATACATACAATAAACAGCAGAACTAAAAAACCGCGAACAAATCGATTTCCTTCTAGCTTACCATTAATTGCTCCTCAAATTCAATTCAAAAATAAAGTTTAAATACAGCAACATTTCAAATTTATAATAATCTGACCTCTCCGATTGTTTAAAACAATTTCTTATACATACAATAAACAGCAGAACTAAAAAACCGCGAACAAATCGATTTCCTCCCAGCTTACCATTAATTGCTCATAAAATTCAATTTAAAAATAAGGTTTAAATACAACAACATCCCAAATTTATAATAATCTGACCTCCCCAATTGTTTTAAACAATTTCTTATACATACAATAAACAGCAGAACTAAAAAACCGCGAACAAATCGATTTCCTCCTAGCTTACCATTAATTGCTCCTCAAATTCAATTCAAAAATAAGGTTTAAATACAGCAACATTTCAAATTTATAATAATCTGACCTCTCCGATTGTTTTAAACAATTTCTTATACATACAATAAACAGCAGTACTAAAAAACCGCGAACAAATCGATTTCCTCCTAGCTTACCATTAATTGCTCATAAAATTCAATTCAAAAATAAGGAAAATAAGGAAATTTATGGATCCTGAGGTATCACTTTTTCAGAAAACAATTATTATAATTCATATTATAAGTTTAAAATAAAAGTGACTAACAATAATTCTTTTTACTTCCTTGTACGAAGTAAGGAAGTATTGTAATCGCGAAAAATTTCGGTTCTCAGATTTTGACGGAAATATCCGTTTTGACCTTTTCTGAATCCATTATGACTAGTTTCGTCGTGACGTCTGTACGTACGTGCGTACGTGCGTACGTGCGTACGGACGTATGTGTGTCGCATAACTCAAATACGGTTAGACGTAGAAAGCTGAAATTTTGTATTTAGGACTGTTATAGCATCTAGTTGTGCACCTCCTATTTTTGGTTTCAGTCTACAAACCGGAAGTAGTACTTTTTAAAAATATTTTGATAAATAATGAATTTTAGACAATTTTTTTTATTTTAAATGAAAGATTATGTGATTATTATCTACAATCGGTATTTTATAAAAATTTTCTGTATCTTCTATCATTTAAGAATAATTAAAGTATATAATTATAATTTAGTATTTCGGTATCTTGTACTCCATGATCGTTTAACATTTGTTACTACGTAAAATTTAAATGATTATGACATGACAGTGACAATAGTAAAATATGCTTTATATCTTCTTCTGCAGTTTAAATAAAATGACTAAAATATATTTGTGAGTATACTAGTATAATAAGTTAAAAGAATTTTTAATATTATTTTACATTTTAGTTATTAAGAAAAGTATGAACACACAAGGCGTACAAGGAAGTCATGTGGTGTCCACGTCAGATTTTTTATAATTATATAAGGCATCGATAACCTAAATTTGAATTTTATAAGATTTTCCAGTAAGCAAGATCTTACATGTTCAGTTATTGCATTATTATAAACAAAATATAAATATTTAAAATAATTTACAGTAGCAAATAACTAAGCTTATGATTACACTATACCAAAATATGCATTTTTTTGATGAAGCATATTGACAACAGACGTCATTGAAATTAACAGTTTCAAAAAATGTGTTAAAATCATAGCTCATTTTTGCAATAAATTGTGGTTATTTCTACACAAATACATTTAAAAATTGGAAATTTTATACAATATCGTAGAAATGTGCATACTTTAGTAAGAAGTTTTATTTAAATTATTTGGATTATTTTTAAACAAGTTATTCAACTTTACATCCGAGTGACTATACTTATTACTCCGACAGTAGTTAATAGTTCGAACCAAGAACTTATACACTCAATAGTGATTCATCTGATTTAAATCAAAGAATTTTTTCACTAACAATTAATATCAAACAAAATATTCAATTGTTTTCTTCCATAGTACTATTGTAATAATCAGATTTATAGTGGGATTCTGTGAAAATCTGTAGGTGCTACACAGATCTATAAAATTGTCAATATTAAACAAAATCGCAATTAAATTTATAATATGAACATTTTTATGTTTATCAACAAACATTCATGTGAATTTGTAAAATTTATAGATAGGAATGCACAGAATCCCACCATTAAATTAAATTATCATAATTCTCAATAGCGTTTTTCACATATTTTTGTAATGAAGGGGCGAATGAAAAAGTATGAATTCAGAAAAAAAATACTGAATCGAATAAGCAAATAAAAAATAGGTTCTCATTAGAAATAAGAAAGTTGCACTCCGTATTTTGAAAACCACTGATTTAAAAAAATTCTTGTTTCGTTCATTAAAATAGTCTAAAAATAGAAATTGTTTGCTAATTTAACCAACTTCTTAGCTCTTATTCTTCTCGAGATAGCAATAGTGCGCCACTTAAAATGAACACTCTGTATATTAATATTTGATTAATTTGTGATTGTGTATAAAACGAAACAAAAATTTAAACTGACTGTAATACTTACTTGATATTTTTTAATTGTTTTTAAAATTTCATGCATTGTTATAAAATATTCAAAAGTACTTACCAATAAAATAATATTATGAAAACAATGACACAGATTCACTACTAAAAATCGGTAAAACACGACAGGCACAAATAACTTCTAATTATCTTAGAGGCACTTGTTGAAATAATAGTAACTTCTTATTTGTTATCGGTACCTGTACCGCCAGTGTATTGATAGTGGGGGATGTATTTAGGGGCGGTTAAATTACCCAATGAAAAACCATAATTAAGAGTTCAAAAATATTTGGTACTACCTACCTCTACTTATACCTACCTATTTGTCTTAAGAGTGTCGTTTTCCCACATTTTATTTCCAATTTGGCTTTTAGGAAATGCAACTCTTATAACGCCAATACTCACGTTTTAATAGAAATTGTATGAAATTCCACTTATGAAAATGAATAAAAATGTATAATATGATTTTTGAGCAGCAAACAACTTAGATGTAAGTTGAGAATTGTTGTGCATTTTTATGTGTCAAACAAATATATTTTGAAAGTGTACAGAACAATAGGGTCGATGACCATTTTTGTTTTTATTTTATTAAATGAATATAGATGTCTAAATCTCGGAAAGTTAATCGCAGTAAAATTCATCGCGGGGAAAATTCATCGCTAGGTAAATTAATCGCAGGAAAGTTCATCGCGGGGTAAATTCACATACAACATACCAAAACTCATTTTATGTGGCTGGCGAACCTGTAGATTAAAATATATTATTATTATGTATTATTTTTTGACTGTAATAATTACCTATCATTTTATTTATTTATCGTTTATTCTCAATTTTTCTTATTGAATGTAATTATTTGTTCAGGTTATTATTATTATATTTTTAAAATTTAGTTCGGATAAAATTATCTTCTAATGCTACAATACTACTTTACTTGTTAACTTAGTGTAATGTACGACACAAAGGAACATAAGCTATAAATTATTTTAAACGGGTATAACTATAGCTTAGTTATATTGGAAACAATATCGTTCGGAACTTAGAACAAATGAAATCAGTTAAGTACAAAGACGTATTTCAAATATACTCGTACATATCGGTATTATTACAAAAAGTTTATTCCTATTCTGAGATAGAGGATTAGGATTACTGTTCTGGTAATTCTTACAATAATATAAGTAAAGAGAACCTCATTAGGGAATGCAATTAGATTCCTTTAGAGTAGAAACGAAGATTAGGTATATTAGGTACCTTCTATTCAGGGAAAATGTATTCGGCTTAGTACAGAGAGATTAGTTTTCAAAATAATATAAATATCGGCATTTTGCCAATTTAGGTGCTTTGTTACTTCGCCACTTGTTTTACAATGGTGCCGATTTATGTAAAGTTGCAACGAATATTAGACTATTCAGAATTCTGCCTATTCGGCACGTTTTTCATTATTCAATCGAACAACTAATTTTAGTTTACTTTCGGTCGAATACCGAATAGTTTGACGTCACATGTAACATGTAAGTTGAGAGGAAATCGATTTGTTCGCGGTTTTTTAGTTCTGCTGTTTATTGTATGTATAAGAAATTGTTTAAAACAATCGAACAGGTCAGATTATTATAATATTATAAATTTGAAATGTTGCTGTATTTAAACCTTAATTTTGAATTGAATTTTATGAGCAATTAATGGTAAGCTGGGAGGAAATCTATTTGTTCGCGGTTTTTTAGTTCTGCTGTTTATTGTATGTATAAGAAATTGTTTACAACAATTGGGGAGGTCAGATTATTATAAATTTGAGATGTTGTTGTATTTAAATCTTATTTTTTAATTGAATTTGATGAGCAATTAATGGTAAGCTAGGAGGAAATCGATTTGTTCGCGGTTTTTAAGTTCTGCTGTTTATTGTATGTATAAGAAATTGTTTACAACAATTGGGGAGGTCAGATTATTATAAATTTGTTATGTTGTTGTATTTAAATCTTATTTTTTAATTGAATTTGATGAGCAATTAATGGTAAGCTAGGAGGAAATCGATTTGTTCGCGGTTTTTTAGTTCTGCTGTTTATTGTATGTATAAGAAATTGTTTAAAACAATCGGAGAGGTCAGATTATTATAAATTTGAAATGTTGCTGTATTTAAACCTTATTTTTGAATTGAATTTGAGGAGCAATTAATGGTAAGCTGGGAGGAAATCGATTTGTTCGCGGTTTTTTAGTTCTGCTGTTTATTGTATGTATAAGAAATTGTTTAAAACAATTGGGGAGGTCAGATTATTATAAATTTGGGATGTTGTTGTATTTAAATCTTATTTTTGAATTGAATTTTATGAGCAATTAATGGTAAGCTAGGAGGAAATCGATTTGTTCGCGGTTTTTTAGTTCTGCTGTTTATTGTATGTATAAGAAATTGTTTAAAACAATCGGAGAGGTCAGATTATTATAAATTTTAAATGTTGCTGTATTTAAACCTTATTTTTGAATTGAATTTGAGGAGCAATTAATGGTAAGCTAGAAGGAAATCGATTTGTTCGCGGTTTTTTAGTTCTGCTGTTTATTGTATGTATAAGAAATTGTTTAAAACAATCGAAGAGGTCAGATTATTATAAATTTGAAATGTTGCTGTATTTAAACTTTATTTTTGAATTGAATTTGAGGAGCAATTAATGGTAAGCTAGAAGGAAATCGATTTGTTCGCGGTTTTTTAGTTCTGCTGTTTATTGTATGTATAAGAAATTGTTTAAAACAATCGGAGAGGTCAGATTATTATAAATTTGAAATGTTGCTGTATTTAAACTTTATTTTTGAATTGAATTTGAGGAGCAATTAATGGTAAGCTAGAAGGAAATCGATTTGTTCGCGGTTTTTTAGTTCTGCTGTTTATTGTATGTATAAGAAATTGTTTAAAACAATCGGAGAGGTCAGATTATTATAAATTTGAAATGTTGCTGTATTTAAACTTTATTTTTGAATTGAATTTGAGGAGCAATTAATGGTAAGCTAGAAGGAAATCGATTTGTTCGCGGTTTTTTAGTTCTGCTGTTTATTGTATGTATAAAAAATTGTTTAAAACAATCGAAGAGGTCAGATTATTATAAATTTGAAATGTTGCTGTATTTAAACTTTATTTTTGAATTGAATTTGAGGAGCAATTAATGGTAAGCTAGAAGGAAATCGATTTGTTCGCGGTTTTTTAGTTCTGCTGTTTATTGTATGTGTAAGAAATTGTTTAAAACAATCGGAGAGGTCAGATTATTATAAATTTGAAATGTTGCTGTATTTAAACCTTATTTTTGAATTGAATTTGAGGAGCAATTAATGGTAAGCTGGGAGGAAATCGATTTGTTCGCGGTTTTTTAGTTCTGCTGTTTATTGTATGTATAAGAAATTGTTTAAAACAATCGGAGAGGTCAGATTATTATAAATTTGAAATGTTGCTGTATTTAAACCTTATTTTTAAATTGAATTTGAGGAGCAATTAATGGTAAGCTAGAAGGAAATCGATTTGTTCGCGGTTTTTTAGTTCTGCTGTTTATTGTATGTATAAGAAATTGTTTAAAACAATCGGAGAGGTCAGATTATTATAAATTTGAAATGTTGCTGTATTTAAACTTTATTTTTGAATTGAATTTGAGGAGCAATTAATGGTAAGCTAGAAGGAAATCGATTTGTTCGCGGTTTTTTAGTTCTGCTGTTTATTGTATGTATAAGAAATTGTTTAAAACAATCGAAGAGGTCAGATTATTATAAATTTGAAATGTTGCTGTATTTAAACTTTATTTTTGAATTGAATTTGAGGAGCAATTAATGGTAAGCTAGAAGGAAATCGATTTGTTCGCGGTTTTTTAGTTCTGCTGTTTATTGTATGTATAAGAAATTGTTTAAAACAATCGAAGAGGTCAGATTATTATAAATTTGAAATGTTGCTGTATTTAAACTTTATTTTTGAATTGAATTTGAGGAGCAATTAATGGTAAGCTAGAAGGAAATCGATTTGTTCGCGGTTTTTTAGTTCTGCTGTTTATTGTATGTATAAGAAATTGTTTAAAACAATCGGAGAGGTCAGATTATTATAAATTTGAAATGTTGCTGTATTTAAACTTTATTTTTGAATTGAATTTGAGGAGCAATTAATGGTAAGCTAGAAGGAAATCGATTTGTTCGCGGTTTTTTAGTTCTGCTGTTTATTGTATGTATAAGAAATTGTTTAAAACAATCGAGGAGGTCAAATCATTATAAATTTGAAATGTTCTAGTGCTTAAACCTTACTTTGTACTTGAATTTGAGGAGCAATTAATGGTTAGCTGAGAAGAAATCGAATTTTTAGCTATTATTGAGTTCTGCTTTTTATGGTATGTATATAATAAATTGTTTAAAACATTAAAACAGTCGGAGAAGTCAGATTATTATGAGTTTGATTTGTTCTAGTATGCAAACTCTATTTTACACTTTAAATGAAGGAGCAATTAACGGTACGCTGACTGGAAACCGCGAATGCTCCGCGCACTCCCAGTCAACACGGATTTTTTCGATTTTCGCTGGTTTCTAATTACTCGAATGTGTATGAATTAATAGCAATTAATTAGCAATTAATTCTGGTCCTATATTTATTGTGATATACTTGCTATATACTCATAAAACACATTGGTGAGCTAGCATACGATGTTTGCTAGCTCACACTCCGTAATTTTTAAAAAAATGGAGCAATTAAATTAAAATTTGCGCAATTAAATAGCAATTAATTAGTTCTAAATGTATATGTATTTTTTTTTTTGGTGAGCTATAGTGGCTGAGTCAGCATAAGGGAGCTGCAAGACTTTGGCACCAGAGCCAAATTTAGAATCATTCAAGTTTCTTCATCAATGAACTAATGTAATTTATTATTCAAATGAAGGAAATGGTTTAAAATATTAATTAACCGAACTTCCCATTGATTCTTCAGTGATTAATTATTAATCAGTGTCTTGTGCGAAGTTTGTAACTTTTTTCGTTAAAGTTAGACGATGAAGTTTTGAGTACTTATGCAAAGACTTCATTCACTCCAAATTATTGGAACTTTCTTTGTAATTAAAATTACTGAAGACTTTCCTTTACAGGCAGAAAAACGAAAACTTTCATTTGTTTATCATGGCATCACTTTTTCTTTTAACTTCCCAAACATTATTACTGACATAATTTCCACTGCTTCGCAGAAATCAAAAGTGTATGAAAACATGCATTAAATTCTAGTTTTCTCTAACTTGAAATTTAAAAATTATTACTTTCTTGAAGGAATTATTTTCATATTTGTTGATAATCTAAATGTCGTTACACTACCTGAAGACACTTCATTATTTCCGTTTTATTTATTTGTGCAATAAAGATGACAAATAATACTAATACGTAGGTACATAACATATTTTTTCACGACCATATAACGAAACAAATAGTTTTCATACAGTTGCCTAGTTACGAAAATAAACAATATCACACTCACACATCCGTTCAACCCGTTCGATATGTTAACAGGTCTTATCGGACGGTTTAAATTTTTGTTTCACCTTTTAGTAGGCGTGTGTTGTCCTTGTGACATTTGATAATTTTTTCCTATCATTAAGAAGTATTTCGTGATAAATTGCATTTTTCATTAAAATAGACAAACACTACATCTTGCACTACATTATAGTATTTATCCACATAAATTAAGTAGTATTTTTGCTGTATTTCGGATCATCAACCTTTTAATATGCAACATTTATTAATAATTATAAACAACATAATACGTTAGTTACTTATAATACGTTAGATACTTATAATTCATTAGTTATGGACTTAATACGTTAGATACAGCCATAATAACATCAAAACCTTCCATAATATATCGATAATATACGAACTGTCAACTAATTGACAGATAAAATTGTTGATTTGTTTTAGCATCGCTGTCGTTGATAATACGATTAAGCTTTGAATATAAGGCGAATATATGAGATTTAAGCTTCCTTGGATGTTCAAAGAGACTCGGTTTCACATCGGCGCTTAGCAACATCCTCGGTATTAAATAGAATATTATCCTTGTTATGGTTTCATACTGTAAAAAATGTGGAATTAATTAATGTTTAACTGTAACAATATGACATCCAAAAATTACTTAGTTCAGTACCTAACTTGTAAACTCTTATATATTCCAAAACATTATTTTATTCAATTACAATTTCACTAAAGTCATAATCTCAGTATAAAGACACTCCATTCATACTTTTCTCTGTTTCCAACCAATAGCAATTAAGTCTTGAAGTCTTGTTTGTTCTTTGTGTACTTTGTTTACATTTTGATGAGTAGTTTTAAACTTCGCTGCAATTATTATTGTTATTAACATTGAACATTGTAAATCCAACGGTCACTCACCACGGATCCATTTTTGACAGAAGAGAGGTTATGTCGTCAAGTTAGTAGATTATTGCAATGACACCACACACTTCTCATTCACATCATACATCTTACATAATACAGAACTAACCAGCCTTTAAGCCTTCTATTGCCATTAACCCAATAACAATCACTTACAGATCCATCAGCTCAACATTTCAATTCAGTTACGCACCCAGTAACCAGCTACCGCTTGGCTTGGCTCTACAATGTGAGTTCAGACAATGCGTCCTCTTTGACAGCACAGGACGAGGACGCAATGTGCAGAAAAGAACTACTGATGTATGTAGTTACGAGAGGGTGTGGAGTACTTGATATGTAGAACCTAGAACGCACCCTAGGGTGGAAAGGGTACGGATTGACGGGGGTTGTATGAGTAGATGTGGATAGAGTGTAGGGTGGTTGAGTGAGATGTATACTTAACTCATGACGGATTATGCGATTGTGGAATACATATTATAATAGGAAGATAAGATTCAGGATTTTATCAATTAAAATTTAATGTAAACTAAACGAACCAGATTTGAGTCACTTACGAGAGAGGATTGAAAAGTTTCCGGAATGGACGACAAATATTTTTATGTCGTTGTGTTGCTTATTTTTTAATAATAATTGACACAAATTTTCAAATCGAACTGTCATTTAGTCTGGTTATGATGACCATTTTAGTGTTAGGAGGTTTGTGCGTTTTAAAAAATGGATAGAAAAGAAATTCGAGCGGTTACCAAATTCTTTCATTTGGAAGGGAAAACCCCAACTGACATCAAATCCAGATTTGATGGCGTACTTGGAGATTCATTTGCTTCATTTTCCACCGTAAGTTTCTGAGTTTCTGAAGTCAAGCGTGGCAGGACGCACACAATTAATGAATCACGTTCAGGACATCTAAAAACGACTACCACACCAGAAATGGTGGATAAAAGCCATTATACGGTTTTGGAAGATCGACGAATAGGAGTGAAATTAAGCAAAGTATAGACATCTCTTATAAACGAGTTGTTCATATTTTACATAACGAATTAGGGCTGAAAAAATTATTCGCAAGATGCGTGCCGCATTTTTTTGCTGAATTCAGAGAAAAAACGCATTCAAAGCGAGAACATCAGTCGATAGTTTGGCAGAATTTAAGAGGAAATCAACCGATTTTGATTCACCACTACACACCTGAAACAAAACTTCAATCACAACTGTTCATTGGCCGTTGGGAACCCGCTCCGAAGAAGGCAAAAACCATTCATTCGGGTGAAAAGTGATGGCATCCGTTCTTGAGACACCAAAAGAGTTTTGCTAATTGACTATATTAAAAAGGAAAAAACTATTACAGGACAATTATACTACGCAACACTTTTTAACAAGTTTAAGCAGCTATTTAGGAAAAATGCCGCAGAAATGGCCAAAAAGGTGTTGTTTTATCACGACAATGCACCCGCACATTCAAGCAGCAAAAATTATCAGAATTGAAGTTTTAAATCCTTCCGCATTCACCTTATTAAGGAGGTTCCCTACACATGCAGTGGCGTACTCAGATATCAGCCTTTAATTAATAAAAATATTTTTATTAATGTAAAACAAAATTCGGTCAACGGGTGTTAATTGATATTGCAATTCGTTCAGTTGCGGTGATATATTTTTACAATAATTTCTAATTCACTAATCAAAAAATGCTTGAAGATTTTTTTACAACAACAACAATATTGTTACAACTATGTGGTCAACCTTCTTCAAATTTTGGGAAATTGATGTCCGTGCTTGCATACGTTTATACCAAAAATTAAGTAAATAGAACATTTCTAACATCTTTTTATTTAATCAATTAATGGAAAGCCATAAGAGCCCATGTAAAATATTAAAATTTAACAATTAATTTCGTTCAAACTACGTGGTCAAAAATTTCCAAAAAATTCAGGTATCATTTTTATGACACAGACAACATAAATAAGTTTGGTTGCATTAGAACATTTTTTAAAATGTCTAGGGAACCTCCTTAACCTGATTTGACTCAATCTGATTTCCACCTATTCCTGAAACTAAAAAAATCCTAGCTGGAAAGAGATTTCTGTCGTATAAATAGGTGAGAGGGTTAGAAAAACGCAGGGTTGGCACGTTTAAAACATTTCGTTTTAAATAAACGTTGAAAACTTAAAAGCAAATGTTTTAAACACGTTTTAAACATATGTTTAAAACACGATTTAAACATTTTTAATACTATATCTCCGGAATAAAATAAACACGCAAAGTTCCTATTGCTAATACAGGGTGATTGTCGTAAGTCCGGCACTACGAATATTTCGTTTATTTCAAGAGATACAGAAAATGTTTATAAGCAAAGTTAAACTAGATAAAGGGGCTCGGAAGATGGTCACAATAAAAACTTTGTGGCATTTTCGGTTTCACCGGAAATTGGTACAACTTTTAATCTAGCATAGGGAATCGGTAATGTCATATAGTTTTTTTAAATGTACATAAAATAAGCTTTATAACGATACCATAATATCATAGTTTTACTCCAACCATTTCAAAATAGCGGCAATTTTTTTAAAAATATTTACTACAATCATCCTGTATACTATTTCTCACTAGATGTCACCCCTTACCATAACCTAATAATAAATAATAAGTAGGTATAGGTAGGGGAATGCTCAATATATGTATCGCCATAATACGTAATGATGCCATATTTCAGAACTCCTTGCGAATTAAAACACTTTTTTGTAACATTTAAAAAATACACATTTTGTTTGTTTTTCCAACGCTAGAAACAGCCTGTATAACATACTAGAAATTAATCTAAATCCTACCCTATATTTAACATACTCGACTAGAATTTCAAACACACCCTTAGTTCGTATTTTATTGTCTGCATCGAACCGATTGGGGTGAATATTTTTTGTCGATAACTTCCAGCAAAGCTAACTGAACTCACATTCAAAACAAATATATTCGGATTATTACAAAGCCGTTTCCCCCATCTTGGAATACGAATTGCCGCATAAAACGGATTTCATATTTCGGTAGTAAAATTTGTCGTCGTCGTAAATCAGGATATTTTCGGTTATTACCCGCAAATTGGGCTGGTAATAATCATTCTTTGTTCATTGCTTGACCTCTTTCCATTGTAATTTCGTGTATTGTTGCCCAAGTTTTTATGTGGAACGTGTTCGTAAAATACTTAACTCGAAGTAGAACACGCTAATACCTTATTATTATAGATAGTCTAGTAGTTAAAATAGGTTACTAGCAGATAAAAGAATGCAGGATTTTTTTCTGTTTATCTCTTTTGTAAAAGTTGGTCGCTGTTTTACATACACAAATAATAGCAATTTTTAATGCTATTAAGGTGCTGTGCTGTATTCTGTATAGAACAGTAGAAACTATAAAATTATTTGCAAATTAAAAAGTGATTTAGGTAATGGGTTTCTTCTTTCAATTCAATAATGAATTTTTAAATATTACTTTGTGATTTTTTTAAGGTTAGATGATTCGAAATTTAGAAACTAAAATCCTCTTGAAAATGTTTTACAAAATTAAAATATAATGAAACATACTACTTTCAAAAATGATAACAAGGTAAAAATACTCCACTTAGTTTTCGATTTTATTATGAAAAACTGTATCTTAAGAGGTCCGTCTATCTCCTAAAATCCAGCACAAAACGTACTAACGTAGCGAGTGTTTTGTGGCCAGTACAAGAATGATAAAATTGTATATCAACAAGGATTAAATACTTAAAGGATCAATTACCAGTTGTGCCTTTTTAATATTTTAAATTGTATAAGATCAAAAAATTCCGAAAAATTCATAAAAATTTAAATTTTAAAAAGGCACATCTGTAGATTTATTCTTTCTCAATTAAATGTTTATGAAAACACGAGTGAAATAGTGAAAACATTACCTTGAAGTCAATAATAAACTAACAATTTACTCGCAACGAAAACACTTTTACAGTACTTTTCAACTTCAAAATGACATTGCATTGCTAGGATGAGGTAAAGTACGAGTTTCGGGCTGGTTTTAGGCAGTCGTAGTAATGAGGAAAATAGTGGAATTAAAAAAAAGTCAAATCGAGAGTATTCTAGGAATTCGGAAAAAACGTAAGACGGGTCGCTTAATGTTTAGGTATGTCTTGAGCTAAAGTACCTACATATAAAGCCCTGTTCACACAAGGATTTGTCATACTTCTGAATTTTGCGAAAATTTATTGTACCTAGTGAGAAAAAAATGTTATATAGCCTTTTGAACCAAAAGACTCTTAGTTTAGACAAATAAAATCTCTGTTATGCATAAATGGATTCTTTAAAGATTCTTTCTTTCATTCTTCTGAATCCTGATAATTGCCTGTCAAATAGCGGCGACGTTAAATTGAATCGTCAATTAGTCTAGAAAAAAAAATTCTAATTCATTGACAGCATCAAACAGTGAAATTATTTTTTCCAGGATTCACAAGCATGAGAGAATACTCAAAGAATCCATTGTGAACAAGGCTTAATGTAATATCTATATCCTACAAGTTTGATATATCTCCACGCAACAGAATTAAAATAAAATGCCTAAATTGATCGCTTCCGCCAAATTAAATATCCCTCGCTGTAATCTAATAAAACTATCAGCCAAAAGAAGAAAGCAGCAAACACAACACAAAGTGGATAAATAAAATTGCACATCAAGCCGTCAAAATTAATTCGCAAACAAATCCATTAGCTCTTGATCTCTCTCTGATATCGCGGTGTACAGGGATGGATTACAAGAAAGTTGATGAAGAGGATTATTTTATTACGAGCTCAAGTTAATTTTACCATCACATTAATTTATAAATTTATTCTAAAGTTTTGTTCACACAGGAATTCTTTGAGGAATATTTCATGCATCTGAATTAAAAAAAAACCCTGGTGAAAATCGCTTGTCAAATAACGGTGCCTCTAACCTCTACAATGATTCTAGGAAAAAAGAATTTGTAATTTATTCAATTGAAACGTTCAAATCAGTGAAATTCTTTTCCAGGATCCAGAATCATGATAGAATCATCACAGAATCCATGTGTGGACAGGACTTACAAAACCTAAAGGCAAAATTGACATCTATCGGTACGATTTACTATTTTATTTTTAAATTTATGAATTTTAACTTTTTAACATTACTTAGCATAATGTACAGGAAAAGTTCAATTGCTTAAAAACCATGACACCAAAAATGTTAGTATAGTCAAAGAACGATAATTCAGGTATTAATCTATTATTTTTACACTTGTAAGTTTTTATAGCATTTCTAAACTAAAAGATATAAACGAAAACATAATGAATGTATTATTTTATGAACGAAGCACTTGTACACTTGTAAGTTTTTATAGCATTTCTAAACTAAAAGATATAAACGAAAATACAGGTGATTCATCATAACTTGCTTTTTTAAAATGCGTGCCATTCAGGCTGTTGGGATCGTAGTGGGGAGAGAGTGATCTCATTCGACAGGTGCACTTTTAAAGTTTTGTTCCCCACCCGGTCAGTCGCCATCATGCGTTGGAGCACGGAGCAGCATCGATGGCTGTTTTGAGGGAACACTTCCCAGGGCGCCTCATCTCAATAAGAGGTGATTTGCAGTGGCCAGCCCGCTCGCCCGATTTTGGCTCCTTGTGATTTTTTTGTGGAGATTTTTGAAATCCCGCGTTTACGTCAACCGTCCAAGGACCCTAGAAGACCTGAAGGCCAACATCCGGGCCGCAATTGCCAACATACCCGCTGCCATGCTGGAAAGGGTTATGATAAACGCCAGAAATCGGCTTATTCAGTGTATAGACAATGGGGGACGTCACCTATCTGATATGATTTTGAAAACTGGGTGAAACAAAACTTTAGATATGTGCCTATACATTATAAAATAAAAATTAAAAGTTTCTGATTCATAAAATGGGCATTATTGCGTTTTGAAATAAGTAAGGTACGATGAATCACCTGTATAATGAATGTATTATTTTATGAACAAAGCAAATTAATTTTGAGTTTCCTTTTCCTAATTTTTATTCCAATTTATGTATAGCTCTCTTATATATTTTCTGTAAAATACGTTGGTCCGTCCCTGGAAGGATCGCTATCTGATGGTTAAATCTATCTGGAACTCGTGTAAATCGAGCAAGCGTGATCTATAAACGTCACAGCATGACTCGATTCCAGTTATTTAAAGGTCGTAGAGCATCGTCGTCGTACAGTGAATTCAATTCCTCGTTCCTTGGCAATTTGGGAAAATAAAAAGTAAATTATGGCAATATGTCGGACGGGGAGTCGGCGAGTCTGATGTTCCACCGACAACATGAAAGCGGAATGGATTCTTCATGTTCTTCGCTCCACATCGCATTTATATGCCGGGGAGATAGAGGTTCTGATGCTGGAATTTGTTTGCGAGAATTGCAGAAGTTGCCAAACTGTTTGGTTCTTTAAGGGTTGAGTTTGCGACCCCTGGTCTAATAAAATCTACACGGTTTCCCAAAACACCCGGGACGGAAGTTTTGAACGAGTGGAGAAAAAAATTTGAAAATTTAGGGATCACTAAAGCGTTTGCGTCATTGCGAGACCGAAGAAGGTCGACAATTTGAACATTTGTTATAAAAATCGTAATAAACGTGCACAAAACATTAAAATTAATTAAAATGAAATTCTTGAGATAATTAAGATATGGGGTTTTGGTTTATGGGGATGTTTCTTTTTTCATTACCTTTGAAATAAAGTGAAACTCGACAGGGGTTGCTATTTAAAAATGTTGGCATGGTTATCTTCTCGGTTATCTCCTTAAAAAATCCACGTTGCATGGAAGTTCTAAACCGAGTTCTAAACTATCTAAGAATGTAGTTTTTGTGACTTTAGTGATTATATTTCTCAAGGAATTATTCTACAGAGTTTCCCAAAAGTCCCGGGACGGAGCTAAGTTTTGAACGAGTGAAAAAAAATTGTAAATTTAGGAATGTTGTATTGGCCAATAACCAATAATTTTTATTGGTCAAAAAGCACGGTTAAGTGCCAAAAATTTTACAGCGTTATCTATGTGTACGGCTCCCACGTTTACTTTAGTTATAATTGAAATATATGATGCTTTAACATATATGAGTGTATTAACAAAGGATGCCATATTGCCTCTAGTTTTTTTATTTTTTATCTTTGGCCTAAGAATTTGAAGTAAGAAATATTTAAAAATGATATTTTTTCTCATTATTTGATACGATTTGATTATCATTATAAATGGAAAGAAAAATTTAAAAAGCAAGAAGCCTGCAACTAACCTTCCTTTTTCGAATAATTTTTTTCAACTTCAAAATGACATTGCATAGCTAGGATGCGACAAAGTGCGAGTTTCGGGCTAGTTTCGGACAGCCGTTTAGTAGTGGGGAAGAAAGTGAAATAGAAAAAAAAGTAATATCGAGAGTATTTTAGGAATTCGAAAAAAGGTAGACGAGCCCCTTAAGTTTCGTTAGAGAGTATTTTATAGCATTACTTGGACTGAAAATAAAGTAGGACTTCTATAGAAAGAAATTAATTTTCCTTCATATTCCTTCACAATCTTATTTATGATTTCCTTTCCTTCCTTAATCTACGATTCGATTGAAATTTACAGCGCAATTAGATTATTACAATTTAAATTAATTTCATCGCAAAGATACAAATTTTAATTAATATTACGACTAGAACTCTCTCTGTAGCAGATCTCTGATTTTAATTTTCCCATATTTAGAGAATCTGTTTAATATTACATTTCGCTCTTCTCCCGGAACTATGGAAACTCTATAATTATTTTATTATTAGAAGATATAATAAAATGATTAATTAATGTTATCTTTGCTGAATAAACTAAAAAATCGTAAATTCAATTATTGGATAGGGGTCAAATACGGTCAATCATAATTAATTTATATCAATAGAAAGTCGGAACCAACGAGATAGCAACTAGACGAGACTTATCATTAATAAAAGATTTTTAAAATAATTTTATCTTCTTTGTTACCGTTGGACGTCTAAAAATTATCAAGAAAATCATTGTCCTCAATGGTTTAAAAATTGTGTTAAATATTTTTATAGAAAGAATTTAAAATTAGTAAAATAATACATATACAAAACTGCCCAACCCAAGTAGGGTACAAACTAAAAAGAATAACAGGATGTTTCTATACCGCTGCCAGACAACTGAATATAGAAAAATTAAAACTAGCAACTTCTGCAATATGAACTGAAAATTTTATATACATATTTAAAAACTTAGCGCATAATAAGACGAAATTTATATGTTTATAAACAAGCTACTAACAAACCCATTTGTGTCCGGAAATAAATTTAAAACTTTGTAAACTCACAAATCTCTATTTACTTCAAACTTTCAACAAAAATAAACAAATTCCCTAAGCAAATTCTGCAGTAAACAAAAAATTAAGTAGGGAACGAACTTTTTACAAAAAAGTTTACGTTCAAAACAAAATGGTGTCTAGAGTGATTTGAGCGAAGATTCCAGTCTGTCCCAAACAATAGTACAAACAATTGACGGGTACTCATAGTTGTATACAACCAGAGTAAAGTAGCCTAATTATTCAAGATAGACGAAAATAATCTTCTAAATTTAATTTATGAAAGCGGTCGTCAATATTTTTATTTTACTAATTTCCGTTTCGTTTCATATCAAAATATCGAGATCGAAATATCAATTTGTTTAGGCGAAACGAGATACAGGACGAAAAATCCTTTATTTTTCTTTGCAGGTACCCATTCAACAGGTTTTACTCCCAATTACACAATAGTAGATATTATTATAGTGGAATCCAACCACTTCGACCGATTCGGCTTGGTGCAGTCAGAATCTAAATCCATGCGACGGTGAAGAGAGATTTTCTTTTGCGACCAGGACTACATTTAAGACGGCCAAGTGGTCAGCTTGAAGAATCCGAGTTCGATTTAATGATGTTTTACAATCATATACTGCCGGCCAAGAGACTTGAACCACGGAACTCCGGATTCAAACGTCATCACATGCAGACTTAATCCGCACGGCTACTGCCTCGTATCGTCTTATTCCAACCTGAGTTATCAAAACCTTAGTTAAGGCTGAATTGCAGTATACTTTTTTCGTCTAGATTCTAATTCGATATTCATCCCAGAAGTTCCTAGCCATTTTTAGTATAATGTAAATCAGACATTCCCATCCGAATTCCGTTGGATTTCCATACTTTTTTCTATTATAAAAATATACGCCCGGCTCTATTTTTCTATTCGAGATTTGTCTACGCATGCTCAGTTCAGTGTGCAGTCAGTTTGACCAACCTTTAAAAGTTTTGGCTCAGAAAAAATCGAAGAATATCGGATGGAAATTGAACTAGCATAAGTCTAGACGAAAAAAGTATAATGTAAGTCACATAACGCACACGGCTATCCTCTCCATACTAACACCAATAATACTCATTATCCCTTTTCTATTTAACACAATTCCAATTAACTTTCCAATATCCAACCTTTTTCGAGTCACTGTGTCCCTAACCTGCCATATTCCTCTCACGTACTGCTGCAGTACTTCGTTTTGCTTCTTATTCCCCGGAGTTTAGCTCGGGGGGAGTACACCGGAGCAGTCCGGACTCCGGAGACTCCGGTTCGCCAAGTCATCGTTACGTTCGCTGCGAAGACGAGAAGTAATTCTTTTTATTTCCCTACGTGTAAACGAATTATGGCTGCCCTGTTCCGAGCTAATATTCAATAATTGACCGCTAAACGAACGAATTGGGTTTATTTGACGTGAGATAAATTGTGATTTGGGAAATGAGTTTTTGGAAGTTAGGGTGGTAGTATGTTCTGTTTAAAATAACTGGAACTTGTGGGGAATTATACGAAGATTTTTTAGAGTAATTTTCAAAATGTTTTTGAGTTTGTTACTGATTTGAACGGCTATTTCTCTGTTTTTCGAATTCCTAAAACACTTTTTTCTATTCTACTCTTTGCCCCACTATACAACGAGTGCTCGAAACCAGCCCGAAACTCGTACTTTGTCGCATTCTAGCTATGCCATGTCATTTAAAAATACTTAATAGAAAAAGATTGGATTTACATAATGTACCCTTTTAAAATTTAAAAAATAAATCATAATACAAAAGGTGTTTCAGGTCGGATGTAACAAACTTTAACAGCTTATTCCTGACGATATTTTAATCAAAAAAAGTCAGTGAACATATTTCCAATTCCTTCTGATTAACAAAATACAAGAGGTTGAAGTTAAAATAACACGAATTTAATTTTATTTTTGTACCTAATCAAGACACTTTTGAAAAGCAAATCGTTTTATAGAAAAATTAATAAGTTTGACAGATGACATTTAGTGACATTAACAATTCGAGATTTACAATAAAGTTATAGAAATATAATACTTAATATAAATTCTTAATATAATTTAAATATTGCACGTATTATTTATGTAACTTATAAAAAATGATGACAGCTGTCAAACTAATTAATTTTACTATAAAACAATTTGCTTTACAACAGTGTCTTGATTAAAAAAAATTAAAATCCGTGTTATTTATAAAGCTTCAACCTCTTGTATTTTGTATTTTGACCTATGTTCAATGACATTTTTTGCTTATAATAACCTCACAAAATAAGCTGTTACAGTTTGTTACATTTAACTTGGAACACTCTGTATATAACCGTGTAAAGTTTGTATAAATTGGACCTTTTGCAAATTTACAATATTTTACGGTGAAAATAAATTTGATAAACTTGAAAGCATACTAAAATATCAGAAGGTTATATTTAATTACTTATATAAAAATACAAAATAATAAAAAAATTCTGTAATATATTAAACAAATACCTATAAATGTCATAACATAATACACCAGGTATAAAATTAATTGTTATGCAAAATTCTTTCGAAATTCACACGTGCAGATAATAATTTTGGTTTATGGTTCGTATTTCATTTTCAAACAAAAAGACAAGAAATGTAATATGCGCTTCTACAGGGTGTATCATAACTTGGAGTACATACGTGAAAGGTACTATAGGTATGTTGTTTGATATTCTGATTACGAATCAAAAAGAATTTTTTTTAAATTCGAAAAATTAGGGTAATTTACCTGCAGCCTTTTTGTAGTAGGTACTGCACTGGATTCGTTTTCCTATTAAACACAAACAAGAGAAATAGGTAGTCCAACATCTTAAATTACATAATACTAGTAAAATAAACAACATACAAAATTTAATTATTTTTAATGAAACAATCATTACTTCACCCAATGGCAGTGGCAATGAAATTTTTTCACTGGGAAACATGAAAATTAATTTTGCGATTAAACATATCAAACTACATATACCCTTAACGTATGTACCTACCTGAAGTTATGAAACACCCTGTATAGAGCGGATAGCCGAGTGCGTTATGTGACCGACTGTGGTTCTAGCAACTCAGGTTCGAATTCAGTCAGGTGCACATTCAAGTTCAATCATAAAAAAATATTGTGATGGAAACTAACAGCCATGAATGCATGAATACACGTGAGTTGATTTATACCGATGACACCCAAGTTGGGTAAAAGGTGTGATAGATCAGATGTTTTAAATAGAAAAGAATATACTTCTATTTTATTTCTAATATGTTGAATTTTTTATGAGGCGCGCAATATATTTATACTATAAGACTGCTACACCCAAGTTTAGTAAAAGGCGTGATAGATGGTGTAGAATAAAAACTGTTAAAATTTATAAGTAAGAGTTTACATAACTAAACGCAAAGTAACAAATTTCATTTCCTACCAATAACAGTCATTTTTTCATCTCTGGTAGCCTACTTTAAAATAATTAGCTAGGAATTCCCTGTCACCGCTTCTGATTGACATTATCGCTAACTCGATCGGTTTTATTATCGACGAGTACCTACATTAATGCATTTTCCTCTCGTAACTGAATCGAGCATATTTTAGATTTTTCTTCTAAACCCCTTCACTTACTTCTAAACGTGCAAGTCTAAAGTGCTTTAATGAAATTAAATACCAGTGGTTATGTATTTAAGTGATTATGAGAGCTGACGTGAATGTATAATGTATTTAATAATATGATAATTTTAAAAATAAATGTGGTAATGATTTATATCTGCAGATAAGAATCTGGGAGAAATATACCTGCTTGAGTGTTACTCAAGTGTTGATAATTAAAATAGTGCATGGAGTGCATGTCATATCAATTTTGTTAATTAATTTATAAATATAACGTTGGTACATTTTTACAGGAATGTTGGCAATAGGGTATTTCGATAATTTTTTATTTCTAATTATGTTATTCTACACAAAAAATAAATAAACACATATTTGTTTGTTTTACAATACAATGTCCTATTTTGCTAAACAAAAATTTAAATTAAATTTGCGTGTTCTGATGGTGATGATGTATGCAAACCATTAGTTCCTTGACAACAAGTAAATTAACTTTAAATGTTTTTTCTAGCAAAATGGAGCATTGTATCGTAAAACAAAAAAATGTGTTTATTTATTTTTATGCAGAATAATATACCTATCAAAATATCAAAAATTATCGAACTACTCTATTGCACTATTTATAGTATAAAGTTACGGATTAGTTATAAAAGTGTGTTATAAATGTGTTGATCTACGACCATTGAATAATACATTCATTATGTAGGTAACTTTAGTAAGAGTAAGATAAACACCTACATAAGACACTATTGTATTATGAGTTCATTATCAGCCAGGGCGCGGCAGAACACCGCACTGGTACCTTTTATAGCCTAGGACTTACCTTGCCACTTTTTCTTAGGGCCATAACAAGTAGGTATTGATTTTAATAAAAAAAATTCTTTATTAATTGGAATATATTTTATTTACCTATGCAGATTATTATCTAAGTGCTAAAATAAAACATTTATTTCATTATTTTATTTAATTTGTTATTTATTTTAATTTTTCTACGTGGAAGAGAGCAAAATATATGAAATTTCCTCTATACGAATAAACTTAACTGTTAATGAAACAGCCATTGGCCTTGAACCGTCAAAAATTTCGCCTGCAGCGCTTTTATTTCTTATTCTCTTCGGAAAAGCGCCCAAGTACTATTTTTTATAGGACTACATTACATCACTGTCCATTTTTCAGCACAACTAACACTGTGAGGTTAAGTTAAAATTTTAATGAATAAATATTTGTAAACTCGTTTTTGAATCGCACATAATGGCTATAATTAAATTTCATCCTCTTGAATTATAGCCTACATTATGTTGTGCTCGCGAAATAATATACTATTACATCTTAATCCTAATACTATAATAATATAAACTTCAGGTCTCGATTTTACATTAGATTATAAATAAAGAATAGTATATTCTGCAACAAGTGTGGAATGAAGCATATTCAGCTCGAGTGGAAAATTTGTGAGACGAGCCGTAGGCGAGTTTCACGGTTCCACGAGAGCGGAATAGCCATTCCACACGTGTTGCAGACTATACTTTCTCTACGACTTTAAATTTAATTGAATTAAAAAACATAACCTGAAACTATTAAAATTAAAATAAATGTATTTATAAAATTATATTCTACATAAAATTAATTAATAAAAAACTCTAAACGTATTTTAAAGCTACCCACCAACCAAGAACATAATGTTAAATTACTATAACTCGCCACATTTCATTCTAGCACTAGTGACGGAATGAATCCATTCCATAACAAGTAATGTAACCATTCCATATTTGAAAATGATGTAAGAATGATAACATTCTATAACAGTCGTATAGAAAATATTTTCCGAAAAACAACCATCAATATCTAAACTTAAACATCTTCAAATGATTGTAGGTATCTTACCTATCTTACCCGTTTTACTCATCATTCCACAACCAAACACTAATCGATCTCAAGATATATATAAACCAATTCCAACAAAACCATGCAAACTCTTATAAAAAGCAGCATTCCACCATGGCGCATATTGCATGCCATCCGTGCAGCATTGCATAGAACATAGCGCTGTGTAGAATGCTCTACTACCCTCTCATACCGAGCAGGAATGTTCTCCACGACTATAAATTCTCTATTTACACACGTGTAAGTATTTATAAGCACGAAGTGTGATATTAATAATCCTGTCGAGCTATTCGAATTCGGTGTCCCGAGACAGCGATAGTGGTTTGTAAACTGTGAAGATCCGGCAAGGAGAGTCATTCATATTTATTATTTGTTAATACTGTAAGCTGAATAATTGTAAGGTATTAATAGCTTGGGTAGAATAAGGTTTTGAACTGTTTTCCTATTTATGAGGCCGAAAGGGTGAAATTTGAATATTCGAACCCCAAGTTACTAAATTATAAAGTACCTATACATTCTAAATTTATAGCGTAAAGGAGTTGTTTTGAAAATGAAAATCATAATGGCCGGGTGTGTGATTCTGTGATTCTGGCAACTCAGGTTTGAATTCAGTCGGGTATACATTCTAGTTTAACTGCACAAATATTTAATCCAATTACTCTCACTAACAATCAGAAATTAGTTCACACCTTTTGTCAACCGTACACACGTTCGAATATTTATATTTATAGACCAATGTCGCCGTAAAATGTAATGAATTTTGTAACTAATTTTATTCTTTTATGCGATAGATTTACGAGTAGATTAAATTGAAGTACCTCTATTTTTTAATTTCTTTACGCCTTCTACCGGAAAAATTATTACATATATTAACTCTTTATAGAGCTTACACCTTAGAGCTTAGAACATGACCCGTGTGAAGTTGGCACCCCTATGTTGGAATTTCAAAACGAAAACTATTGCATAATTTTGCCCACGTTATGCCCAGTTTTGCCCAATAGTCATTTCGTTTTGCCCGGCCACCGTTAACCCATGAGTCAATAATCGAATTTCTATGGTGTGTGGCACCCCCATATGCGACTTCGAAAAAATGACATATGCCAAAATTTTGTTATACCCAGTTTTGCCCAGTAGTTTTGACATAAACTAATCTATGCTAACAAAACAAAACCCTTCTTGAGTCAACAGAACTCCGTTTTTTTGACATAAACTAATCTATGCTAACAAAACCCTTCTTGAGTCCAACAGAACTCCGTTTTTTTGACATAAACTAATATATGCTAACAAAACCCTTCTTGAGTCCAACAGAACTCCGTTTTTTTGACATAAACTAACCTATGCTAACAAACAGATGGGAGTGCCACACCATAGAAATTCGATTTTAGACTCATGAGTTAACGGTGGCTGGGCAAAACGAAATGACTATTGGGCAAAACTGGGCATAACTTGCGCAAAATTATAGTTTTCGTTTTGAAATTCCAACATGGGGTGCCAACTTCACCCGGCATATAACATGATGTGTAAAATGTTGAATGTGCTTACATGTAAAGTTCGTGTAAAGTAAAGAAATGCATGTTTACCTATTTTGTTGTTGCTATTGTAAAACACGTATGCAACGCAACTAAAGCTAGCAGGACCCATTGTGCAGAATCGCTTCAAACTATAAAGGCTAATTAAAGGCTTATTAAGTGTTCTATAGCCAAATTTGAGGCTCTATAATTTTTTTCAAAAACAATATTGCCAAACCCAAGTATGTAACAATAATTTTAAAGTTAGCATTTTTTAAATAAATTACAGAACCTAAAATTGCGCAATAAGGCACATAATTTAGTCTTTAATTAGCAATTAATTTTCCATATAGTTAGAAGTCATTCTGCCCAATGGTTTATGTTAACCATAGGATGTGGATCCAAAAATATTGACATTCACGCAAATTTTTTGAAATAAAACTATGTTTGATACTTGCTTTATTATGTAAGAAAACATAAAAAATTTAAAAAAGCATTTTAATAAAAAAAAATAATTAAAATTTATAAAAATATTATAAAATTAGATAAGTTCTTGATTATAGCATTCTCAAAGGCTGAATGAAATTAAACATAATTTAAGGCCAGTAGAAGCAACTAAACACCACCTGAGAGGCCCGGTTTCTGCATCCTATATACGATTAAGGTACGTCAATATCAATATGATTACAGCAGGAAAGCGAGTTATTTTAGAATTAAGTTGATATGACTGTAATTGACGTTTGGGATTAACAGATCATGTATTTTGGGGTTCGTGATCACACTGTTTGGGCATACCGAATGATTTTCAATTTATATTAGTGATACAGTTTCATACTCGTAGATCAACTCGTATAGTACGTTCGCATTATACAATTATCTTTCATATTCACTGACGCACAATCTCACAATTCCACTCTACAAAAATACCTCAATCACCCACATACACAATACCCCATAACTATCTTTTGTCAGGTATCCGCCTTTACACTTCAGCTGCGCTATCTGAAAGCCCAGCGACCTACGAATTCATTCTCCAGGTGAAAGCGCGGCGACTTTTCAGCCAGATGATAACAGTGTAGCTTGTGCTATGTGCCACGCCACGCCACGCCACACACTTGGTAACGTGACATACGACATACGACACAAGGCAGGATTTATTATGCATCCGGTGTACACTGAGTGCATGTTAGTGTAAGTGGAGAGTGTTTGATTACGACTGCCTAATGAATGAGAGAAAATCAGTGGACAATAGCAAAGAAATTTGTTTATTATTTTTTTCTGAAAATATTTCAGAACTTTATACATTCACTAGAATACCAACTTTTATGAGGATTGATAATTTATAGGATTTTGCAGTTATTCAATTAGTTTATTTATTTAAATTTTAAACCGACATTTTGGCTACAACTACAGCCTTCTTCATCAGGGTACTACAAAATTATTTAACATTTACTATGTATCACCACAATTAATGTTTAAGACGTTTAAGACATATTAAATATTTTTGTTGTGGAACCTTTAGACTGTAATTTATAGCCGAAACGTCGGTTTAAATCAATAAAAATAAACTATTATGCAAGATCTGTTTAATTATGAATCCTTATATTCTCGCTCGCAGTTGATTATTAAATTTTTTATTTTTACATTAACATTAGATAAGAAGGCAGCTGATCTTAAAGGTATTTGACCTTGAACCATCAATATTTTATCCTAGGGCGTTTATTTTTTTTCTTAAAATTAAATATAGTAGTAAAAACTAGCAATTTCACAACTATCCTAATTATTAAAAAAATATAATAAGGAAAGTTGATCAAATTTAATGATCAAGTACGATCTGAGAAATAACTATTTACACAATGGATTAGGGATACTCAAAATTGAGGCTTAAGAAGCACTTATAAAATTTAAAAAAAATCTTTTTAACATCATAATAGTAGAATTTTAAACATAACGATTTTCTTACCAAATCTGCACTCGTGCTTTAATTTGGGTGCAGTTTATTACGCATTACATATTCCAACAACGTAATCGGCTTCTCGCATGCCACTCGAGCCGATTAATATGTTGTTGAAAAGCATTCAAAACAATTACCGAAAAGAATTATGCATAATGTGAGATTATAAGTGATAAAATTCGATCAAACCACAATACTGCCGTCCTTAGGAAAAGGTCCTTCCTATCTGCAAAAATTTTGTTTTAGCTATTATTTTATATAAAAATTTTGTGGAAACATCTATGCTATATAAATACATATAAGAATAATAATAAATTCTACCTTTTCTTAGGGTAGCTGGACATTCTATTTTGGTATATTTGTAATAATTTATGTAGATTACAAAAATGTCAAAATTTGCACATAGGACAGAATAGTAGGTACTCGCCACAGTAGTTTGGTATAGGTATCGATCATCGATGCTTACTTTTTGATGAAATTCGAGATGAAATTTAAAAAATGTACACGTCAACTCAAGTCAAAATTGACTCTTAAATCACTAAGTAAATTTTGACACTCGTTTATATCCGGTACCTACGCAACAACTATTCGTAATTTTGCGTTTTTTGCTTTTAATGGCTCGAATTATATTATTTATAACTTATAACAGAAATAATAATACTCATATAGATAATGATAATTGTGAAGGTAAATGTGCAATCGTGCAATGAATTATTAAATACGGATGTACAAGTTGATATTCATTATTAGCTAAACTAATCCATTATTGCAATGCAAATGCAATCACGCAAAGATGCATCAGTCTGATGCACTTTTCAAACAAAATGACAAATAAGCAACAATGATAAACTGATAAACAAATGTCAAACGTCACACATTGCACTTTCATAAAACTCATGACTGCATTATTCATAAATCACCCATTATCAGTAAAACAAAACAAAACACCAACAACATTAACACGTTTTAGCTAATTAATTACTTTGTCCTATTAAAAGAGGATAACATTAAAAATAAATACAATCTTATAAGTATAAACATTACACAACAAAGTGAATATTATTAAGATAAAGGCGCCAGGAATATATTAAATAATCCAGTAATGACAATTCTATACATGAGATAAGGCGATGCATGTCAACTAATACTGAGAAAGAAATGGCGTGTGAACATCTCTATGCAACAGTGTGAGTTCAGGATTGAATCAAGGACACATTCCATTGATTTAATCAATAATAACGTATTAAAATAAATGAGAAATAAACAGGCTATGTGATACTTGTGTAGACGATGTCTTGATATTAGATGTCCATGTCACAGCTACCTACTTACAAGATTGACATTGTGATACTATTGCTTCATGTAGGTATCGATGGAATATATTGCCGGATAAAGTTTCTTCAAATGTACTTATAATAGTATATTGTATAACAAGTGTCAAAATGAACTCGGGTTAAATACAAAATTTTATTCTAAGGGGAAGGACTATTATTCCGAATATATAATTCATGTATCACGTGACACATATTTGACTAATTTGATTGGCTAAAATAGGGCAGTAAGAGGCTATCAAATCGATTATATTTTTATCACCGCTGTTACATGTCAAATGTTTCTGTCAATTAATTTCCTACTGTCAGTTTCATATTTAAATATTGCTTAAATTGAATGAACCTGATTGTATTCGGTGGGGTAATACCAGTGAAGACAAAATTGAGAAAGTGAAACAGAATTTAAAACGTTCTTGACAGCTATTGAAAAAATATAACCAAACATTTTGGTTTCATTCATTATATATTCTCCCCAAATATAACTCGGGCTATGATTAATCATAGGTGATAGCATTCGTTATGTCTTCAGAAAATTGAACTCGTGCTGCGCACTCGGTCAATTTTCATCGACTAACTCATGCTATCACCGATGATAATCATAGCACTAGTTATATTACTCCCGAATATTATCCATAGAAAAAAAACTTTGTTTGCTTATCAACCGTGAGATGTCATCAGTCTCGTATTTCACATTGAATTTTATGTATTTTTTAACCATCAAAATATGTATTTTTTGACAATTTTAATATTTAACTTATATATTCAATTTCCAATCTGTTCAACTCATGACATTATTTATTTATTTATTTCAAAAATCAGATGTGTACAAAAAGTTAAATTGTGTAAGTGTCACTTTTTAAAAAGTTTTGGAAACACTGCCCTAAATTTGCGAATTCAATAATGTTAAAATCGAAAACTATATTATAGGTACCTTTCAATTTCATTATTATTATTATTATTAAAACGAAAACTGATAGAAAACAGCGTGAATGTAACGAAAAGATAAAACCCTAAAGCAGGCTTTGGAGTAAGCTCGTCTGCTGTCAGTTTAGTTTCCTCTTTCTATCTAGTAGGCTATTAGTTGTCGTCCCCTTCAAATGCCATTCGTCCCCTCTTGTTACGGATTTGTATCCTAGTTACGGATCAACTCTGTTAATTCAGTTAGTTTGATTTATTATACATTGATTTGTTGTGGGGCATTGTACTCTAGGATATTAAACTTGTGTTGAAGTTATATTGAAAATGCTACAGAAAATTTTGTGCTAGATTATAAAGTTTTGTCATGAAACTGTGATTTATTTATGTATAAACAGTTGTGCAAATGTTATTGGCAAATAATAAAAATGTATATGAATTGTTGACATCTTTATTAACTCGTTTAATACAGCAGCAGATGGTCAGCGAATATTTACTTTAAAAAAAAAACGACTATAAATCGTAATTTACCCGATTCTGAATGTAGCTATCGTTAATTTTTACGTCATAAATGTACTGTTTTTAATAACGCATTATTTCGGAATTAGGTATTTCTTTAATGTACCTACCTAATAAAATTAAGCGAATACTAATATATTTTTTACTCCCTACTGGATATTGGCAACATATCTTCGTACTATCATGTGTGGATAGGGATGTCATATCCATACCAGATGTGTATATGAAATTAAAGCTCAAATAAGTCAAATAAATTATGAATGCGTGCAAATTATGTTTTTATTATGACAATGACAAATAATTATTAAAACATTAAATCAACTATTATTTAATAATTAGTTATGTTTAAAAGCATGATTTTACTGCAAAAAGAGCAAGAGTTTTTACGTGGGCAACAATTATTCAAATATTGAGCGCATTTTATTGCAAAAACTATATTTCGTTATTTGATCGTTGTACAATATACTATTTGAGTTATAAACATTATAGAGCATTTTTTATTGAATATGAATTAATACTTTTAAAATTCTGTAAAATTCCATGTTTCCATCATGTTTGATAACAAACTGTTTATCTATTTTGAATATGCAGGATGTAAATAAGGTATATTTAGGTACCTACTATTAAAATAGAGATATATGATATTATGCTAATTATTAACAATTAGCAAAATAAATACTATACTTATAAAGTTATAATAATGAATTCTAAGAATATTGATAAGATAGCAATATACGCTAATTACAAATTGAAAATAATTTCATGTATGTAGGTAATTATGGACAATGAAGGTGACTCAAATATTGATGATTAGACAGAAATTTATTTAACAAAACAATTCCTTGATAAAATTAACTACCTACCTTAAAAATGAAAATTCATTTATCGATATATAAATATCTACAAATAATATAAATGTGTATTTTATTTAGCAATTTTGACGAGTGTCTAGATTAGATTTGAATTTTGAATAACTTATAATACCACACACTTAACATAGAACTTTCTAACATTTTCTATGAAATGCAATCGAATTCTATAAAATGTATAAAATAATCTTCAAGATAATAAAAAGAAAACATGTAATTATTTAAGTAGATTAGTTATGTAAAAAAGTACCACTTTTCATTGCATCATGGGCGTAGTTTCAAACAATATCTATTGATATTGATATTAACAACTGATAACATATGAGTCAAATTGTCAATTAGCGTCAGGAAAGAAACATGTTATAGAAAATTACTGATTAGCAATCTAAAACAAATATGACCTAATTTCATATAATAAACAATCATTTAAAAATATGAATATGAAAAAATATTCTAACTATGCTATTTAATGTCAAAAACAGTTCACATGTAAAACAATTTGTGTTGCACACTAACTTTTTCTATAGTAGGTAAAATAATATATTTTCGCACATTTTCAATAGTAATAATTATATCAAGAAACCATTATTTTGCTAGAAAATTTTATTTCAAAAGATTGTTGCTTGGTAACATTTCGAGACAAATGACATGATCAAAATCCCGAACTGAAGGCGAGGGATTTTATCATTCAATATGTCGAGGAATGTTACCTATAAGCAACAATCTTAAGAAATAATTTTATCTACAAAATAATGAAACCGAGATATATTTTATTAGACTACTTCCCAAATAAACAGACATAAAATATGAACTAATCGAACTTACGCTGGTGTGTCCTAATATATTTATTATTAAATGTTTTCTAATGCCGGAGTAAGCCAAATATGACAGTGCTGCAGATCGATTAGAATAAATATTCGTGATTTTTCGTGTTTTTAAATCAAGACTAATTTTTTGTGCCGAAACGGTTGTTTATTTTGACATTTAATTTTTGTACTAACCTCTGAGTGTCAAAATTTTAAATTTTAGTTTCTTTAGTTTCACAAGTTCATTAGTAATTAGTTCCAAACTAAAGTTTTTGACGTAACTGTATTTTTTGGCGTTATATTTGAATTTTTTTATTTCATCGTAAGAAGTTGTCACAAAAAGATTCATGTGACACTTTTAATTTCAATTAAAAACAATACAAAATCAATAAAATTGTCATACATGGTAGTCATAGCAATGTAACGGGAAAATTGTCACTTAATCCGTAGGGCATATATTATGTACGTCATTGGTCAGAATGTAAAAAATGAAGCAAATGATTGGTGTACTTAATATGTGGGAAATAGTCAATCATAATTCACCCCATGCATTGTTTGATTACTCTGCAATATACAATGATTTGATTTATGACGAATATCGCAGTATCCACGTATATTTTTAAGCGAACGCTAATGAATATTTACATGTATATAATATATGCATATTCATCGGTGGTGCACACTGCACATGTCTTTTATGACCTTTGTGCCAACGCATTTTCGATGACAACCGAAAATGTGAATTTAGATGAAACAATAGTATAATGTGCAACTAGGGACAAAAGTGGGATTTTTCGACGAGTGCGGAGTTGGCAACACGAGCAAAGCGAGGTCTACCACCGCACGAGCCGGGAAAACATTTTTTTCAATACCTGCAACCTATTATTAGGGAGGAAAGTGATTTCTGTGATTTCTGACTAGTCAGTACTTTTCCTTTCGCTTTATGCGTTAGTCCAAATGATAATTTAGATTATTTTTATTTATTTTATGGAATTATTATACATGTCTATCTGTTTCTTTAACTTCTAATTGCTATAATGATCATCTACGTCATCAGTTATCAAAAATTTTCTACTTCTGAATGTGGTGAGATGATGAATTGTGGAAATTTCGATAATTGATGACAAAGATGATGATTAGCAATTAGAAGTTGAAGAAAGGGTTAAATCGGAAATGAACAATAATTCAATGAAATTAATAAAATAAAATCTAAATAATAAATTGGAAGGAACAGTACTGATCGGTGAGAAATACCTCACTTTCGTCCCTAATAATAGGGACGAAAGGTAATCTTTTCGGTAAATATCGTATTTCTCGTGTCTTGTGTGTTGTCTCTCTCGGTTGCACCTCGTTTGTCAAACTACACTCGCACGATATTTTTCACTTTCGATTCTCGTTATGAAATATACTATTGCAATTCAAAAACATAAGTTAAAGAATAGAAATGAAATTATTATAAATAAAGTTGTATCTAAGCCGCTTATTTTTTATAAATTTAAGTCATTTTCGCCAAATTAAGGAAAATAAGTAAAAGCAGTCTAAGAATGTTGACGATTTTCGATTTATGTAAATTCTACAAAAAAGAGTGTTTTTTCTACCTGTTTTGGGGAAGCCATCTCCTTGTAGTGGATGTCGGCATCATCCTCAGCCATTGGAAGTCGTCTCCGCCTAGAACAAAAACGCATCAATTAATTCAACATGAAACTAATCACATGTAAATTCATCCAATAAATAATACAACACCAGACTCATTAAACACAACTGTCGCGGTTATAAATTCCAAATGGCATCATAAAGTGACGTATCTACGCTTGATTAACCGACTGATGCTTGTTTAAATTGAACTGTTTAATTAATATTACTAATTATTTAACTTAAAGTGGGTTAAGCAGTTAAGCTGCTTACACCTGGTCTCTATGTTCTCAGGACTTCTTTTTTCATTAGTATTCTTATTTGTACAATGTTCAAATAAATTTACATTCATTATAGTTAACTGTTTTGGTAGTTTATCGCAGAAGTTTATCCGGTACTTATTTTTTTATGCTATGAGTAATTCTTGGGAAACAAATCAACATTTCACTAAATGTATAGGTAATTTTATTTGTAGTTGTCATGTTTATACGAACTAATACATACGAGATAAGTACATTTTGTAGCATTACAAAATTAGAATATGAACTTGTTCTATTTAGAAGGTACTAAATTTTATCTTCCTAAAACCCTTAATTTTCAATGCAAATATAATGTTACTTTGTGATTACTTTAGTTCACGATTTAAATCAACTGATTTTTTAAATAAAAATAAATAATAATAAAAATAAAATAAAAAATTATGTTAATATATGACTGTTTTACACATGAAAAATATACCTACCTATTGTTTATAAAGTAATAAAAATATGACACTGAATCAATTTTTTTCAATTTTTCACAGGAATTTAAAAACAATCAAATTAATCATGATTTTTTCTATTTATTAAAAAAATCAATGATTTTGTTTTAATCATGACAATTACAATTTTCCCAGCGATTACTTTAGAAATAATTTTTGTTGAACAACAAACTCGGCGTAGGCTTTTTAAAGTAAAACTGGCAATAACATCCCTAATATGCCACTTGTGGGACTGCCACAAAGGGGGCGACTGAAAGGGGTGCATTATACTCATCGTGTTGGACCGATTTTCAACTTTGTTTTAATATCGCTAACACTCGAGCAGAACACGTGAGAATCTGAATTTTCTGTGTCCACTGGTTCTTCATGTTTTTTTATGTTTTTTATGTGTTTTCTTAGGCACAAAGTTTTGTTCGTTTTATGCTTCAGGTAAGAATGTTCTCTTCATTGAATTTTCTTATAAATATTCTAGTTTCGAAGACGTTCCCTTCCCTTTACTAAATTTCCATAAGAGTTTGTAAAAACTGAATAGACGAAAATTTAATTTTTTTAGAATCTCAGTGTAATAAAGGCACTGCATAAATTTCATCACTTTAATATATGGCCACCAACTACCTTAAGTACCTACTTCTAATATTAATTAGATATTATCCAAAAAAAAGTTTCTTATCTCAATAACATATTGTTCAAACAAAAGATAATATCAATATATTAGTAATCATTCAAGGAAATTGTCGGTAAACTTCTTAACACTTCCTAGGAACTATTTAACCAAACAAAAGAAACATTTTGTTATTTTGTTTGTAGCACGCGACTGTCATATTTCTATTACAAGCGGCGTGTTGCGTTTCTATTACCATATTATCAAACAATGAAAATAAACATAAACATTCATTCTTTTGTTATATGAAGTTCGACAGCATTTTGTTTACACTCATTTGTTACAAATGATAGCTTTGTAACAATAAAATTTCTGTTAACAATTAGAAACAAAATGTTGAAATTACAGAGTAGACAGCTAGATGTCTCTGAACTAGAAACATATCATTTAAATATTTCATTGCATTAAATGGAACACTGTCAATTGTGTTTCAAAATATGGGTCACTAATTTTGATGTATAGGGCTTCATTAATATTTATCAGCTGAATTAATTTATCTCGTTTGATTTAAAAGGAATATATTTCAATAACTAATAGGTACAAGTGCGCTCATATTATTCACATTCAGAACAAGAGAACGCGCTTTTAATGCAACCACATTTTCTACAACTTTTTAAAAACGTTGACATTTTTTAATCGTTATCAAAGCGCTAAGTTGGTGATTTTAACTGCTTTTTGTTATATTACCTTTCAACCCATGAAAACAATTTTTTTCACATAGCTTTGATAAACGTTTTGTCCCAGTTATTGAAAATTATTAAAATTTTAATGAATTGTACTTGTTACTTACTTGTAAACGTCATTTAATCAACCCTACATTATCTACCTTTGAAAATGAATCTTTATAAGTTATAGGTACTAACTTGTAAAATTGACAGCTAACTTGTAAAAATCTAGTAGTTAGTCATATGTTCATAATAAACGGTTCACGTTGCTACTGTAATACTTCCGAAACTCAAAACATATGAGAAATCATTTAAAACAAGTTTTGACAGAACAAAAATGTTGTTTGTATTTCGAATGCGAAATGTTTTAGAGTGCGTTCGAATAACTTATTTAACTCGCCAAACCCTATCAAAAAGTGATATTCTCACTTTCAAAAACACCAATTTCGCGCACTTAATACAAAATAGTTATTTTTGTATTAAAAGCGCGAAGTTGATGTTCTTTGTGCGTGATAATGTTTCTTATTTCTTATTTGACGAGGCTTGCCGAATTAAAAATAAGTCATTCGAACGCACTAAAACATTTCGTGCTCGAAATAAAAATAACATATTTGCTACAACAGTATTTTAATTCTAAATTATATTTAAAATTTGCCAAATACAACAATATTTAAATCATTTTCAATAGTAAACCGTGAAAACAATTTTTTGCATGGATTTGAATATGGTTGTGATTGTGAAGGTAAAATAACAAAAAGAATATTGTGAAAATACACCAACTTTGCACTTTGTTAACGATTCAAAAATGTTAACGGTTTTTGACTGACAGTAGTAGAAAAAGATTTATTTTTTCAATTTACTAGCTATTAAAGTGGAATCCATCTTAATATCATTTCATATAAACACCCGTAAACACCCTACAAATTCAAATCAAAATACTCGTTTTTGTAAAAGTAATCTCGTCTATTTTCAATTTCTAAAAATAAATACCGTTCTAAAATGACTCAAGCAAGAAATACTATTAATGACAATTATATAAATTTACGGGAATTACTCAATTAGTTATATCAATAAATAATAAAAAATACAGTTATTTTATACTTAACAAAAAATGCTTCTAAGAATAAATAATGTAACTTATTGATTTTCAAAATTTATGAGTTCATTTATGTAAAATTTATAACTATGTGGGTATCGCAAATGAATTGAACAAATAAAATTAGCATTCCTCTCTGAAGTCGCTCATATAACTTTACCAGCGATTGTAAATTCTAGAATAAATAATTAAATAAGTAAGTAACTATTAATAATAGTTTATTATTAAGTTTGATTATACAACTTTGTCCTCTTCCGTATATTTAACGATGATACAGGAAAATAGTCATTTACATAAAGTTTTGTAATTGGAATCCCAACGGAGTGTCATCTGCATTTACATCACAGTGACATCTGTCACAAACAACTAAGAAACTTGATGAAAATTTACTCGACTGGAAATTACATTACTGTACTGCATATAATTCATTCATAACTTCATTCAAACTTTGTGAATTTTACAGTACTTTTACATAACTTCATTAAAAGTATAATGAATAGCTACATAGCTTATAAGTTTTTTGCAAGAATTAATTTCTGTAGGTAAAAATAAAATATCTGTGGTTTTATTTAACAGCTATTTAACAAAATAGCGTTGTTACAAAAATAAATGAATAAAACTTACTTTTAAAATAATCTTAGAATCATAACTAAATATACATTCCACACCAAAGCTCTTACATTTTTGTATGTACATCATTAATTCACATTAAGCTGGGTGGAACAGAACAATTCTTAACTTTAAAGCTGTACATGATGTACCATAACTTGACGTACATATTAGAATGGCGTACTGATTGCGAAACAAAATGAATTTTTCCAACTATGGTTGAAAGGGTAGTTTTAATATTAAATATTGCAACAATATACATCTACTTACTAATTCCAGAATTTTAATAAATTCAAAAAATTATAAAATATGGCAACACATACTAAATTTCATTAATAATAATAACAAAATAAAAATATAAACAGTAAACTAAGCACAAAGATCTTGGCTAATCGGCATAGTACCGAAGGCCATCCAAAGGAAAAGGAAAAAAAATATTACGTTGTAACTATGTCTGCATAATACAATTAAATATAAGAATTTAGTTTCAAGTAGTCAGTCACATAATTCTGTCTTTATTAAAAATAAATATTATTCAATGGTACTACTAAAAATGTTAACTACCCTTAATTATAGGAATTTCGAAAAAAATCTTTTTGTTCCAGAATGAGTACGTACGTACAATATGTACCTCAGGTGATGGTACACCCTGTATTTATAAATGTACCTACTGTATTATACAGATGATTCACAACTTTTTAATGGCATAGTGCTCAACTCACTTATCACGGAATTGAAAGAATTTTTTCAAAATTCGCATTTAGTTTCCAGGTTTTTTAATCAAAAGTTTTGGGTCACTGTTTTTAAATGTTCATAAATTTACTATTCTTGCCATTGCACAATTAATTAAAATTTTATTTTATTCAAATTAATCAATCAACTATCAACAATCCAGTATTGTTTCAAAAATGTGTTTCATGCGAAAACTGCCTTTTAATAAACGAATTTAAAAAAAATTATTTTAATTTTATTTTTGTTCCATGATCAGTAAGTTGAGTATTATATTCCATTAAAGTAAATGCACGGAATTGTGAATCACCCTGTATTTTTCTCATTTATTTTGTTTTAATATATGTCAGAAGAACAAAATGATATTAACCTTGCTCTTCAATCTGACCATTCTATAACGTCGCATCGTTTACATTACAAACTTTAAACTTACAATAAAAAACCCATAACGGTCAGCTATCCATCCAATTACAGCATCTCACCAATTTAAATCTCATTGTAACACAACGATCGCAACCATTCACTACTGCATATCTCAAATACTTAAAATTAAACTTACATCGTTGCGTCCATACTGCCCAGCTAGACATTCCACTCAAGGGAATTCTACTATCATTTCTAGTCACAATTCCATCTGGAATAGCATTTGACATTCCTTCTATGTGATCAAGCATTGAAAAGAATATTATTCTGTTTGATCTCTTTTGGACGACGTATAGAATCAATCGATGTTGAATTGGAGGTTTAATGATTTTACGGTTTTATAGATATTCCAAATTATTTTATTGAGATTAATAATTGGACGGTTATATTGTAAAAAGTAACAAGTCAATTTTACCGAATTTTTTAATAAGAATTAAATCTCTTATTGAAATCTGCATCACTGCGTAAAAGGACATAAGTCTAAACATAATGGTGCACTGTATAATTCAGTTTTACAAAATTTAAAAAAATACAAGATAATACATTTTGGATGGGGATAAAACGAAATAAGTTTGTTGTTGACTTATTTCCTTTCACTCACTAGGTATATTATGGTAGTCTAGCAAGAGCTCAAAATTTGACATTTAAATTATTTTAAGGTTGTGGTTCCTTTTCATAAGTTTCTGCTATAAAATAAATGAGAAAGCAATGTTTGAAAATAAAAACATAATAAAATAAGCATAATTCATTGCAAACACTTAAGATTTCATGTATTATAGCATAAACTTGTTAAATATATAACATAAACTATGTTTTAACGTGTTAATATATGTTTTTTCTCCTTAATATAAACTTTATTATTATGGGTAAAATCTTCTGTCTCACTTTACATCTCTCTCTTATTCATTTGGCTCCACCCTTTTCGGCTACACTGTTGTCATATTATCGTATTCTTTTAGCAACGCCAACACGAGACTACGATAATTTGACAACAGTGTAGTCGAAAAGGGTGGAGCCAAATGAACAAGAGAGAGATGTAGAGTGAGACAGAAGATTTTACACCATAACAATAAAGTTTATATTAAGCAGAAAAAACATATATTAACACATTAAAACATAGTTTATCTTATATATTTAACAAGTTTATGCTAATACATGAAATCTTAAGTGTTTGCAATGGTTATTTTATTATGTTTTAATTTTGACACAAACGGCGCCTCATAGCAATGTGCCCTTTATGTATTTGTAAGAAATCCTAAGTATTGTGGTTTTCTTCTACATATAGGTACCCAGCTAAGAACTGGATTTAAAAATCCATTTTAGCATTAGCATACCTAGCTTTAAAAAAATGGATCACCGTCCAAAAAGAGAATAACAAGACAGGAGTGTTCTGTTATTCTCATTCTGACAGATGACAGTTATAACTTAACTTCTAGTTATGTGTATCTTCTACATTTACAATGTTTTCAAATATGTCGTGAGAACAATGTTGTCTACCACGAGAAAAAAGCTCTTTTTGTCTTTTCCACGTCGAGCTCGAATGGGAAAAAGAAGCACTTTCCTCTCTAGTTGGACAAATAACCATTGTTGATTTCTGTAAAACTAACTTTTTTGACTTATTACCTTTTACTCTGTAACCATCCTATTGATTGTAATAACAAGTTACAAGAAATATCAGTCATACAACATTATTCTTCTTTTTGATTCTTCTTTTTAAATAACCAAAGTTTCGGTTTGCTCTTGAACCTTGTGGTTAGTAAGATCTAACAAACTATCATGTGTTAGATATATTCGTGAATTATTTTATTAAAAAATGTGAATTTAGGACTAACAAATAAAATAAATTCTTACCAAAATTATATTATTTCTTATCTGTAATATGAAATGGATGTGTACACTTTGACAGTTTCAAAATTAGGCAACTGTTAAACAAGGAAAATAATAGAATAAGACATCTTCCTGAAATGATTTATCCCGTTGGGTTAACAACCCATGAAATGTAATCTAGATGCAAACCACTTTGTACTCGTACATCTTACAAGACAGTTCCATTAACAAGGAAACGGATATTACATCCATATCTTACAAATACATCATACAATACTTGCAAGAACTTCTTCAAAAATTATCTCTTAACATAATAAACATCAACATGGCTGAAACCAGCAGTAAAATAGCGAAATCATAGCAACTTCTTATCAACAGTGAACAGTAAAAGGTAAGTACATGCTTTTAAAAGCTAAGGTGTAAATTTTATATCAATTTGCAGTTGCGGTAGAAAATTATTTCAGCAGTAAAAACTGCATTAGCTAATCCTCTATTAAAATATTATAAAGACGAGAAAATATCATAGAAACAGAAATATTTGAAAGTAATCATAAATTAATTAGACAAATGGTCTAGTAGTAAGAATTTACGAATTAACAGTTTAATTAAAAAAATTGATCGTATTTTTATGGGTTCGTCATTGAAAAAATTGACAATTTGAAATGAAAAATTATTTAGCTAAAGCCTGTGGTCTGTTTTCCATGAAAGCCAGTGGCATACGATCAAAGTGACGTTGTCTCCAACCATATTATTAAAGTTAGATTTTCAGAAAAAGGAACCATTAATGTTAAAACTGACCGAGCTTTATAGAAACTTCAGTTTCAGGATTATTTTCACTCTTAAGTTACGTTTCGACCTAATAACATAAACGCTGCTTTAGTTTTAATACGCATAAGTAACCTTACGATACGTTAATGCGGCTGATCATTTCCACCTTCGACAAAAACTATGACAATGTTTAAAACAGTAATTGGAAACTATCAGCCACATGTACGTATGTCGAACATTTGAGGGGTCTAGTTTCAAAACCGGCTATATCCACTTTTTAAAAAAATGGAGTTATGCACACCATTGGATTCGTAAGAATGAATTCTTTTTGTTTATCCGTACAGTACGTTTCAAAAGCGGTTATATCCAGTAATAATTTAATATAAAATATGAGCTTAGTTTCAAAACCGACTAAATCCAGTAGGGGCTTAGGTTCAAAAAGGGCTATATCCATTTCAGCCAATAGGAAGCTAGTTATCTGCGACACGTGACACATGACGTCTCTTGTCAAATGTGAATTTGTACTGTCAATAAGAAAATTTGTTTTGTTTCCGTAGGTAAGAATAGAGCTAAAATGTCATAAATAATAATAGATTTATTAACAATTAAGTTAATTTGTAGATATGGAAACTAATGTTGCACCTGTCAATAGCCCAAAAGAGCTAGAAAGAAACTACGCCAAATTTATTTATTTTCATTTATTTTAAATTACTTTTACTTACTTACTAATTATAATCCAAATGAAAGTAATCTTTTATAATTTTTGTAGATATGCTCCTAAAAATCTACAAACGTACTCCACATGCTCACATTTTTATGTTATTTTTGTAATGTAAACAAAATGTTTTATTATTTTTATAAATACATAAAAGTTGTTTTTTAAAATTAGAAATTACTTGTTTCTCCTTCGTTCCAATAATTATAAGAATCAAAATATGCGTAAGGTAAATATTAATTAAATTAGTTTCAAAAGTGGCTATATCCAAACCAATGAGTTTCAAAACCGGCAGTTTGCATAAGTTAGTTTCAAATCCGGCTATATCCATATTTAAAACGCTTGTATTGCAATTAATACTAACATTTTAGGTGTAAAGTAAAGTTATCCTTGATCAAATTTGTCTGTTAAATACATCTAAAGCGATAACAGTTCTATTTTTTGTCTAATTTAGCGCAAAACTAAAAATATCAATTTACTCGAAATTGGAAAAAGTGGATATAGCCGGTTTTGATACTAGACCCCTCATTTTAAGGTTATGTCTTAAGGCGGTCCAACCTGCGTCCACCCCGGGTCATTCAGAATTTCTGTTAATAGGCATATCGTCATAAATAAACAGAGACTCAAATTATATATCTTAATCAATAAATACATTTTTTCTGAACGTTTTAACCCAATAAACCAAATTAAAAATGTATCATTTTTAACCGTCAAAACAAAGAAAAACGATATTAAAATTAATTTGAAAATTGATTTTTTCGGTAAACATAATAGACTATTCGTTTAATGTAATTTTTTTAATTTTGGTTTTTAATTTGTGGTAAAAAAAATCCCAAAAATTGCAAGAATATGTAATATTTATTTAGGCATATAAAAAAATTTAGAACAAAATTTGAAAAAGTGGCATTAGAAGCAAAGGGGCATTATTAAACTTCTTAAAAATGTATTATTTTATTTGTTATCAAAAATTTTATTTTCAGTTCAGTTTTAAGGGCGCAGCATTTTCGCTAATTTACGGCTAGGAGTGGCCCACCTTAAAAGAAAAACAGTGTTATGTTAAGAGGTCGAAAAGTAGTTACAAAAACATTTCCTTTCAAACGATTCCACACCATCGATATCTACCTCTCAACTAACTCCGTCATAACCGTATCTAATTACAGATATTAATTTCCTAGTAATAGATTTCCTACTACTTAATTCCTTCACTCACCGATTGTGATTACGTAACAATAGGTTAGGTCAGAGTTTCCACCAACCGGTACCGTCCCATTCCTAACCTAACTCTTTGAATTCCGCTGTTCGTGGGGTTATTAAGGCCCACAGCTTGGGAAATTGCCACTTCGGTAAACATCGGCCGTTCTCGGCTTCTGTTATTAGAGGTAATAACGTTGATTTAGGAATTTACTAAGTGCGGAGATGAGAGTGCTGATCACGAATGCAGTTAGAGTTTAGAACAATGTTGTGAGCTCCACTCTACTCTGGTATTCTGGTCTCGTTTGAACAACGGAACGTTATGGGGTTAGGGGTCATATCGATGCTTTAATGTTTACTCGTTACTGTTTAGTGTTAGTGTTGATGAAATTACCTAACTATGCATGTGTTTCCGTAAGAATACTGGCGCCCTGTAGTTCAATTTTGCATTTTCAAAAATTATTTATGACGGTGGTGAAGATGACCGATTGCGTTTTGTGACTGTGTGACTACTTTAGTCCTAATCCTAATTCACGATGAACGTAAACATATAAGAATCACGTAAGATAACTTTTTTAAATGTTAAATTACAATTAAATTTTTGAACTATGATATAAAGATTTAAACTGCATAAATGTTACCTATACCGATACGTACTCGTATATTATACACATAAGAAAGTTGAATATAGTTCACCTTTACGCTTACCTACGCTTATTTCCATTGTGAATTCATCCTTAAATTTATCACATTATCTATTGTATTTATTAGCGATTAAATTGTCAAATATTTTTAATGTGCGAATACTGACTACGATTGTTCATTGTTTGAGAACCACTGGGTCAACTGATGGAAGGATAAGATTAGACACTAAAGTTTGTGTTTCCTTATTACCGAAAGTTAGGTACTGCAATTCAGGAACAGTTAGATGTGATACATTTTGCTTATGAGCAGACAGAAATTCGTAATTTACATTCCAGATAATAATTACATACTTAGAAGGTACTTGAAGTTGTTACACTATGTGCACATGAAAATACAAATTATAATCAATTACTGAGAACTGAGATGCATTTTATTTGCATGACATGACATAGATCAATCTTAAATCATACATAATACAGTCAAAAGAATTATGTTTTACACACGAATTTGTATAAAAAATAAAACAACTTTTGCAGACCAATCTTAAAATTTACTAGAAGCTGCAAGTTAGAATCTGAAATAATAATAAACCAAAATAGATTTACAAAATAGAAATAGATAAAATAAATAGTATATTGTGCAACTAGGGACGAAAGTGGAGTTTTACCGACGAGTGCGGAGTTGACAACACAAGCGAAACGAGGGCTGCCACCCCACGAGTCGGGAGAACACTTGTGTCCCGAGATGCACACGATATTTTTCAATACCTACCTGCACTTCGATCTGCACCGAAAAGCAATTAAAAGTTGGAAAACTGTATAATAATTCCATAAAATAAATAAAAATAATATAAATAAACAATTTTGGAATCCTGCATAAAGCGGGAGGAAAAATCAAAGTACATTTCCTCTCTAGGGAGGAAAAAATCAAGTGGATTCTCACATAAAGCGGGAGGAAAAGTACTGACCGATCAGAAATACCTCACTTTTGTCCCTAATAGTGTCGTTTTCGGTGCAGGTATTGAAAAAAATATTTTTGTATGCTCAACTATCCATAATTCTAATATGTTTTGATCGAGTTTTGATATTTCTGTGTTTAATATAAGTTTTCCATTACAACATAAATAATAAATTAATTAAGTATACTTAGAAGTAAGTCAAAGTCGAAAGATATTTTTTAAAATTTGCTATTCTTGTTATCAACAGGAAATTTGTTATAAATTAATTACTAACCTTCGCAATTAATCAAGCAAGAACATAAAAGTACTAAGTGCGCTTATTGAATTGATATAAATCAATAAAAACCGAACATACATCCGTTAAAATGTAGAATTTTCCCAACTTTATTTATGTAATGTAGATGTAGACATTAAACAGTTACTGTAAACCTCTGATAAAAAAAACACACTCATATTTCTAGTCTACTGCAGCATTTACACAAATTTTTAGATAACAAAACTACTTACATTTTCTTTTGTTTAAAACAAAATCACGCAAACATAATGCGACAAAAATTCTCAACTTTCACTTGGCACAAAACAAATGAAAAGAAAATAATCGAAATTTCAGGTCAATGCAACCTATGATCACATATCACTACGTTCACAACGTGTCATACACGCCAACTAGATGTTAATGTGATGATAATAATCTTCCGCAAACATTTGAAGAACTGATAAGATAATATTGTAACGGAGCTGTGACAAAAATGTGTTAGTTGCTTTTTAAAGCAAAATATTTGTTGTTTTCTAGAGGCAAATATGCGTGTCTCAAAGGAATATTCTTTTAAAAATAATTTTCATTTGAACATTCTTATACTTTAGTAGTACTTTCCCGTATCCTAGCTATAAGCAATGTCATTGTGAAGTTGAAAAATACTGTAAACATGGCTTCAGTATTTCCATAATAAATTCTGTATTTTTTACAGACATTAGTAAAACTAAAATTATTCGAAAAAGGGATCTTATAGATGCATGTTTCTTGCTTTTTAAATTTTTCTTACCATTTGACCGAAAAAAATTATCAAATAATGACAAAAAACCGCAAAAAACGTCATTTTTTACTTAAACTTTGCAGGCCAAAGACAAAAAATAAAAATATAGAAGCATTAAGACATCCTTTGTTAATACACTCATTATGTAAAAGTATAATATTTTATATTTCAATTATAATAAAAGTTAACGTGGAAGGCGTACATCTCTGAAACGCTGTAAAATTTTAGGGTAGACCGAGGGGTAGACGTACACCTTAAGATCTGTTCACAAAGGGATTCATTGAGGATTCTTTCATGCTTCTGATTCCTGGAGAAAAAGAATTGTGCGGCGCCGCTGAATCTTCAATGAGTCTTTGAAAAGAAGAATTTCTAATTTATTGATAGGTTCAAAACAGAGAAATTTTTTCAGGATTCTGAAGAATGAAATAATCCTCAAAGAATCCATGTGTGAACAGGGCTTACTGACTTGGACAGACAGGGCTTTAATATTTTGAAACTAAATGTAGTAATGAATACATTATTGAACTACTAATTAATGGTATAATTACTCCACAATGTCAAACTACGCACACTTGCAGCCTCGCGTACATTTCTCACTGAAATTTGCATATCTGTGAAATTGGTCTCCGGTTTAAGTGCAGTCCAATGGTTCGGTGCGCGGTTTTACCCGTTCAGCCGAGCTATAAATCAACCGTTCAATTTACACTTCCCGCATATCGTTTACCGGTTGACTTTATCAGCTGCGTGTGCGGTTGCTCCTGCACATTAGACTTATATACGGGTTAGTGATGTCAGCTGATCGGTTTATTTATCGCGTATGTATGTTTAGTTTGTTAGGTTTATGACTGCTTTGCTTAATGATCAGTGTTCTAGATTAAGGATTTATATTTAATATTAGACTGAGTGATTTATGTGGTTCGAACAACTCAGGTTTGAATTCAGATAGGAACACATTTCATTTTAACCGGGATAAGAATAAAGCAAAGATCAGCACTGACCGCTGATCTGCGAAGAAATGCACAGATGGGCGAAAAAACCCGCTGATCTACAATTCACGAAACTGAATTAAGAAACTAAGACCGTCCTTTAGTCCCACATATTCGGTTTTGGTAACTCTAATTGAACTGAACTATAAATAAAGAAACTTTATACCTACCTTTCTTGAGTCCCACATATTCGATTTGAATTTATTTTATTCTTTTTGACGTGAATCTGTGCATTTCTTCGTTAGATCAGCACATTTCAGCGGTCAACGCTGATCAGCGTTTTATTCTTTCCCGTATAATCGCACAAATATCTACTATTATTACCTATATCAATTAATATCAGGAACGAATAGTCGAATGAGTTTTGTAACCGACTAACTGCCGGGTGAAGTTGGCACCTCCATGTTGGAATTTCAAAACGAAAACTATTGCATAATTTTGCCCAAGTTATGCCCAGTTTTGCCCAATAGTCATTTCGTTTTGCCCAGCCACCGTTAACCCATGAGTCAATAATCGAATTTGTATGGTGTGGCATTCCCATCTGTTTGTTAGCATAGATTAGTTTATGTCAAAAAAACGAAGTTCTGTTGGACTCAAGAAGGGTTTTGTTAGCATAGATTAGTTTATGTCAAAAAAAAACGGAGTTCTGTTGGACTCAAGGAGGGTTTTGTTACCATAGAAACTGCTGGGCAAAACTGGATATAACTTGGGCAAAACTTTGGCATATGTCATTTTTTCGAAGTCGCATATAGGGATGCCACACCATAGAAATTCGATTATTGACTCATGGGTTAACGGTGGCTGGGCAAAACGAAATGACTATTGGGCAAAACTGGGCATAACTTGGGCAAAATTATGCAATAGTTTTCGTTTTAAAATTCCAACATGGGGGTGCCAACTTCACACGGGTCCGACTAACGGTTCTGACAACTCAGGTTCGGTAGGTATAGGTAGGATTTTTAATCCAGTCAAGTACACATTTTACACCGTAAGAGATGAGGTCGGTTAAATGAGAACTTACAGGCCAAACTATTCTAGATGGCGCATAGTGTTCCTGTCCCAAAGTTTTGTGTCATCTCGCATGTCAAATGTCAAATAATTTAAACGTACATAGTAATATGTGTTATTGTAGTTATATATCAAAATTTAACTCAAATAACTTATAGATACAAAATCATCTTTACCGAATTTTTTTCTTAAATATCAAACTTGGTTGGTTTGTGATTTCCTGCCATTCCTCTTTTATTATTACAATTTTTAATGCAACAATATGGCATTTTTAAAGTTTTATAAAACTAATACCACAAAATTCATGTAACATTTAAACGTCAAATATATGGAGGGCGTAAAATTTTAGTTCTTGAGACTGGGCAAACTTGACGTATTTGTTGGCCACTTTAATGGTGTATTTGTTTTTCCGAAAAATGCATGTTTTGTGGCGGAAACGGAATTCTGAACATATTTGGAATGTTTTCCCACAGAAATATTAAAATGATGCATGTTCCGGAAAAAACTGCAACCTACAATTAAAGTTTTCGTTTTCATAAATTGCAGGTTTAAGACTTTTACTTGTGAAATTTTCGCGTGCAAGCTTCTAAAATGTCTGGAAAAAACATGCCTGAGGAAAAATCATCTATTATTCATTCCAGTATTTCCCTTATAATTAAAAGTAGTACAAAAACTCTAATTGGTGAATAATTATGAACAAATACAATACAAAAATATCAGCTGGCGTTTTTAATAATTATAGGTTAAACAGAATAATGATATAAAAACTGAGAAGTTTTTTCTATATTCAGCAATATTGTTAAAATTGAGCCATTAAGATACTCATTTTAATATGATACATACCTACTACATACATATAATTATATAATCACACCTTGGGGACGAATATGAAAATAAAAATAATATTAATGTAAAAAAAAATTCGCCCAACGCACATTTTCCCTCAGTTTTTCATAAAAATTAAATTTCAAATATAGGAGCCAACTTCACCCCGTACCTACTTAATATGATAGTTGCTATGTTCAGCCCGTGACTAAACATGGCCCAAAGCCACGGCTTGTCGACGTGTGTTAAAATAGTACATTATGCACCAAGGGAGGAAAACTCGATTTTGCTCCCGCGAGTGAATTGGCAGCACAAGACTGAATCGAGGGCAGCCCGAGAATCAATCGAGTGCTGTCAATTCACCCGAGAGAGCAAAAGCGTTCCGCCCGAAGTGCATACGATAATTTTTGTAACGAGTGCACAGAAAAATGAGCTGAAACGTACTTGTTTAGAGAGAGCAAAAACGCGTTTTGCTCACTCTAAACAAGCACGTTTCAGCTCATTTTGTGTGCACATGTTACAAAATAGTATATTAAAGAACAAGTTTTATAAGAATAAAAAGGGCTCGTTTTACTAAATTTGAACACGTGCGAAAAAAGTCTTATAAAATGACTTCTTTATACTATTTTTACTTCCCCGATCTATGTAATAGAGGGAAGTATTGTAATCGTGATTTTTTGACAGTTCGAGATTTTGGTGAATCTTCACGTTTCAGACCCTACTGAACCCAAAAAACATAATTTTAAAAAAGTCGGTCTGTCGGTCTGTCGGTCTGTTAGTCTGTTAGTCTGTTAGTCTGTTAGTCTGTTAGTCTGTCTGGATGTTGGATAACTTAAAAACGCGTTGGAATTTTGGACTGAAATTTTATATTTAAGATCTTGAGCCAAAATCTGACTTCAAGTTCGTTAATGAGCTTTATTCAACCAGTGGTACCAACTTTATAAACAAAACTTTTTTATTTTTATCAAAATACTATCGTGTGTGGTATCAAATTAAAGGTCTTGGGAAAATAATTCTAGTAGAAAAACAAAAATAACATTTAAATGATCGTCAATTGTTTTTTTTAATAAATTATTCAAATTATACCGAATTTGGTGTCAATTTGAATCGCTCAGGGAGATAAGTTTTTTTTTAAATGTAAAAAATGACATTAATACGATTTTCAATTGTTTCTCAAAAAATTACTCAAATTTTTTTATTCAACCAGTGGTACCAACTTTATAAACATCTTATTTTATTTTTATTAAAATACTATCGTGTGTGGTATCAAATTAAAGCTTTAACTGATCATCAATTTTTTTATCATACATTATTCAAATTATGGTGTCCATTTAAAGCTCTCGGGGAGATAAGTTTAGTAAAAATGTAAAAAATGACATTTATGCGGTAATCAATTATTGTTTCTCAAAAAATTATTCAAATTTGTTCAAGTGTATTATCAAATTAAAGTTTTCTGGAAAAAAATATTAGTCGAAGAATCAATAACAACATTTAAACAATGGTCAGTTGTTTTTACTTTCCGCATTATATTCTATAAGGCTATAAGGTATTGTGACGGGTTAAAATTTTCGAGTGTGAGTTTTTAGTGAATAAGTATCATATTTTTTATGGTATTTAAATTATGCCGAAGTTGGTATCAACTTAAATAGTTTGGGGAAAAATGATAAATTTATTTAAATTAACGGCGTTACGAAAGTAAGTTATTAAAACTTATAATCGGGGAAGTACTGTGGTGGACACAGCAGATTTTTTCTATTTGGTGTCTTTTTATTATTAAAATTTAAATTATACTGCCACAATACAATATACACAAGTCGATTTAGGGAAATTTATGTGTGTAACGTTTTGGTTGGTGATATTAATATTGCCATTTATTTAATTGTCACTGTCACTATTCTATAGGTGATACGTACAGATATTATAGAAAATATTGTACTTATAGGTTTTCTATTTCTAGATTCATAAATTTTATTGAATAAAAAGTAATTAATTAAGCAAGACATATTTAGAGGTTATACTGAAATTTGTCATTTCTGAAGTTTGACGTGTAACAATTGAAATAAATGTCATCTGATTCAGATCTGATACTAGCAATACCAACCTTCTATAAAAATATGTTGCGTGTCACAAAGTGAGCTCTAACGACATTCAGTTGCGTTTCACAAAGTTAACTTTGTGAACGCCAAATAGAAAAATTATATTTAGCGCATCGATTACCAGCCGGAAACTCACGGGTTCCTACTCGCGGTTGTTAGTGGAGCTGACTAAATTCGAACTTAAATTTTCAGAATCAGAGTGGATCATGTAGGAATGATAAAACATATTATTAAAAATATTTATTATTCATTAGCACGACTCAGAAGAACAAGGCATAGTTTTTATATTTAACGTATTTCTGTTTTTAAAGATTGCACTCAACTTGAACAAAGAGTAGAAAAAACGAAAGGAAACGCTACACGAACGCATTAGCATAAAAGTAAAAATCTACCGTTAACCGGGGCACTATTTTTTCCTCGCATACATTACTTTTAATGATTTCTCGCATTTTGATGCCTCAGGATGCTACGCCAATGAAGCGTAAAGCCAAAAGTTGTAAAAAAACAAATTAATTTTATGTTTTCATAAACTTTGAACCCTACATGGCGATGAAAGTGGGCCTATCTTTTTTGAATGTCAAGAACGACAGACCGGAATAAGATTTGGCCCCACAGCAAGACAACAGATATTGGAATAATCTGCGGATATGCGACGAAAATGGTAAATGGTACAAGAGATTAAATTTAAATTTGGAATTATTGCATTAGAAAGCGGATAGACTTACCAAAAATAGTATAATTTTAATGGGACCTTTCTTAATTCCACTTGTTCGAAATGATGTGTGGGCACATAAATTTTATTGTCATCGTAAGACGAATATGTAATTTATTTTGTTTTACATATTATCGAAAACAACAACGAATCAAATCAAAATAATATTTTTATGCAGTAGTAAGTAATAAGGAAACTTTAAATTATATAGATAATAAAAAACTTAAATTATAAATCCTGGTTTCAAATTAAAATATTTTTATAATCAAGTAAACAATTTAAGTTACTTAGTACCTATATTAATTATTAAAAACGGTAAGGACAGTTGTCCTTTTATTATCGATGTCATTACTTTGTCTTCCATCGGTAATTCCTTACGTTCGTGATGCTAATATAATTTTTTGCGCGATTGGAGGAAGCAAATCATTAAAATGTATTTTTTTACAAATATTCAATGTTGGAAATTTACATATTTAATTACCGTTCTCTTTAATTTACTTACCGTTCAGATTAAATTTACTTACCGTTCACGTTCAGTGAACAGTAAGGAAATTATTTACCGTTCTGTTTAGCCTAGCAACCGGTAGGTATAAGAACAACATACCGTCTTGGTAACAGGCATGGTAAGTTGATTAAAAAGACCAATCGTGCAAAAAATAATTTTTTGGTCTTCTGAAGTTTATATATAACAATCACATCGTTGACGTCTATGATAGTTGCGATTTTACACAAAAATGATGTTTCCACACTAATACAACAACAAAAAAACGAAATTCTTTAGCTTTAATAAGTTATTTAAAAAAAATCTTTGTAATAAAAAACAGAGGCTACAAAAACGCTACTTTCCACAATTTATTGTTCAATAGAGCCCGAAATATATAAAACAAATTTTAATTATGACATTTACTGGCGTCATCTCTTAGCAGTTGTTTCAAGGCTATTTGACAGAAAGAAATTTTAATACAAATGTCAAATGCTCTCACTTAACCTCATAAAAATAGGATATTTTAAATAAATAGGTATGTCGGCAAAAAAATTTAATACATAATGTGTGCGTTAGATATTTGTACCTCATTACAATAATAATAGATTATTGCAAGATCTTACGTACCCTGAAGAATTTTTAAGACAAGAGTAGGTAAACTAAAACGTCGGATATTTATAATGTATGAAGAAGAAAAGAAATATGACATTTCAACATTTCAAGTAATTTTTACCTTCCGCTTACCTGTAAAGGAAGGTATTGGAATCATGCAAAAAATCGGGTGGTGAAATTTTAGTGGATGAGCACGAATTAGGGTCCTTACAACTCATTTTTGATAGTTTCACGATGATGTCTGTGTGTATGTGTGTGTGTATGTGTGTGTGTGTGTGTGTGTGTGGTCAAGGGTTGTTAGTCGCATAACTCAAATACGAATTACCCGAAAATTTTGATATTTGGTATTTAACATTTGTATATAAATTGGAAGAGCTCCCTAGATTTTGGTACAAATATCTTCATCGAAAGTGATATTTTTTGAAGATTGAAAAGGTTAATTGTCAAAATTGTATATAAATTTGGAAAAATATAGTATTTATTTGTAATGAGAATAAGAGGAAAAGTTATTTGCAACTTACGTTATAAAAAAATTGTCTTTATCTGGTAGCATTAAAGAACTGCAGTAAAATTTAAAAAATAAATTTATCAAATAAAACGTTGATATCTTGTAATCCATGATCGGTTGATTTTTGTTTCTGCGTAAAAAATATTGACAGGTGAGACGGGTGACAAGTTGGCATACTAGCGCTATATAAGTCCTAAGTAAGATATTAAATGTAGTAATTGAACGGAGGATGGCTTCAACACAGCACAGTTTTCCTGTGAATGAATCTTTTTATTCAGGTGATGCAAATTTCTGTGTTTGAATATTTGAGATTTTTATTTGTATATTTTAAATGGGCACCGGATTGCACGTATACATTTGTTTAAAGTCTAGATATGGCGGAAGGTTGTGTGATGGCCACGTCAGATTTTTTACCTTATAAAAAAACACCATAGACGATAAAACGATTATTTAAAACTTATTTCTTACCGCTCTCAACTTGACATTTTCGAGGTAATTTAGTACAATATTTACTTGGTCATTGGACGCGGTAATATTTTATTTCTCAAGATAATTTCAAAAAAACTTTCTAGTCTAAACATAGCTCACTATTCGGCAATGACCTTGCTCTTGCTGCTTGCATAAACATCTCATCACTTTATAAATAAATCTCACTGCAAAAATAAAACTGCATTTCTGCGACTGCGACCACCTACGTTATTTAATTGCAGCGTCGTATCCTGATTGGAACTTCGAAAAAGGACATAACATTACCATCTGTTGCGGGTTTAACGCACTCATTATGCTTCATGCGCAAGCTTGCACTGGTGAATAGGTTTTTTATTCCGATAAGAATGTCATTTCGCCGAAATCGGTTTCTGCATTTTTATAGCCAAAAAGATAAGAAATCGAAGCGTTTAAAATTCAGTTGGAGAACGCTCAGCATACGAAATTTTTAGTTAAGTTCTCGATTGGATTTATCTGATGTAATTATTTAAAATACTCGTTTAATTAATTAATGTACTAAGTAGCACGTTCAAGAGTATTGACTTTATTATATTAATGACTCATAATAAATATAGCGTGCTTTATCTTCAAGTCAGTTGAAAATTTTTGATTCTGATAATGTTTTTATTGCGAAATGCGAATTTATCATTTCCTTATAAGATACAATTAATGGGCTCATTGAAATATTCATATCACTTTAAAATGTCAAATTTTAAAGTTGATGCATGGGAAGTAATTATGGTTTTTAAATAACTACATTGAATTTTAAATTAATTTGGGACACTTTTTACCTTCCGCTTACCTGTAAAGGAAGGTATTGGAATCATGCAAAAAATCGGGTTGTGAGTTTTAAGTGGATGAGCACGAATTAGGGTCCTTACAACTCATTTTTGATAGTTTCTCGATGATGTCTGTATGTATGTGTGTATGTGTGTGCGTGTGTGTGCGTGTGTGTGTGTGTGTGTGTGTATGTGTGTGTGGTCCGGGCCGATGCCGGATGTCGCATAACTCAAATACGAATTACCCAAAAAAATTGATATTTGGTATTTTACAATTATATACGAATAGGAAGAGCACATCAGATTTTGGTACAAATATCTTCACTGGAAGTGATATTTTTTGAAGATTGAACAAGATAATTGTCAAAAATTTATATAAATTTTGATAAATATAATATTTATTTGTAATAAGAATAAGAGGCAAAGTTATTTGCAACTTACGTTATAAAAAAATTGTCTTTATCTGGTAGCATTAAAGAACTGCAGTAAAATTTAAAAAATAAATTTATAAGATAAAACGTTGAAATCTTGTGATCCATGTTCGGTTGATTTTTGTTTCTGCGTAAAAAATATTGACAGGTGGGACGGGTGACAAGTTGACATACTAGCGCCATATAAGTCATAAGTAAGATATTAAATGTAGTAATTCAACGGAGGATGGTTTCAACACAGAAGAGTTTGCCTGTGAACGAATCTTTTGATTCAGGTGATGCAAATTTCTATGTTTGAATATTTAAGATTTTTATTTGTATATTTTAGGGACACCGGATTGTATACGTATACATTTATGTTTATAAGTCTAGATTTGGCGGAAGGTTGTGTACAGGCCACTTCAGATTTTTTAAATTTTTATTAAAATTTTACATACAAGCCCAAAAATAAATAATGAAAATTGAATACTTAATTTAATAAGTTATAAAACAGGGTTGGCAAAAATCATTACCTATTAAAAAAAAAAAATTTAAATATTTGTGAAAAATTTTATAGTTTTGATACATTATTTTGATTACCTATTATATTAACAATAGGTATATTTTTGCTGTGTAAACAGTCATAAACATTAAAATGGCTGATAAAACTTATTGCAATGGCAATAATTAAAAACATTTTTGTTCTATGTATTAAATAAATAATAAAATTACGTGGTTACATTGCTGTCTTGAACAATAATATTCCACATTCGTAATTTTAAAAAAACTTTTTTACAGCGTAGATATATTAATTATTTTTTAGAGAGCCGTAATATAAAATCGTGCCTGATTTTACCCTTTGCCAGAAATGACTTTGTATTAATTCAAGTCCGTTCAAGTCGTGTCTTCAAAAAAATGTAAATACAAGATTTGCATCCGGGGTATTTCAAACAGGACGCTATTTTAAACAAATGTTTTAACATGTACTAAGTGACTTATTTTACTACTTCTGGTACTTGATGCACCTACATAATAACGGACATTCAAAAAAATGATTAAGCACCACGCCAGAAAAATTTACCGATCGTACATGCTTCAAAGTGTTTCGAAGTGCGCAAATTAAGGGACGTCATGGTGACATGTATCAAAAAATTAAACGTCAGATGACGTTTCCCAATATTACGCGCACTTTAAATAACTTGAATGCTTCTGGCAGACATGTACAACCGGTAATTTTTTCTGGCGTGGGGCTTAATTTCGAGTAAATGCCACACCACCGAAAACCACAGCGTATAAAAACCATACAGCCTAATAACCACACGTCCGAAAAACCACAGCGTATAAAAGTTCCCCCACCACAATATCTAGCTACCCATATACCAATTTTCACACTTCGATTTGCACATTTGTACCCAAACTAATCAATACTAACAAAACCCTAATTGAGTCCAACAGATCTTTTTACCTCTCGCCTCATATTCTATAAGAGAGGTATTGTAATGGGTCAAAATTTTCGAGTATGAGTTTTTGGTGGATAAGCACGTTTTAGGATTTCTAGAATACGAATTTAATATTTTCACGTTGATGTCTGTGTGTGTGTGTGTGTGTGCGTATGGACGTATGTGATGATTTTTCGTCCACGATAACTGAAATAGTATCAAACCTTTAATAACCAAATTTCATATTTAAGGTTTTAATAAGTATCTTAAGAACGGATAACATTTTGGTAGAAATCCGCAAACCGGAAGTAGTACTTTTTGAAACTTGATAAAGTTTCCCTTAAATATATTGGTACATTATTTATTTATGACAATTTTTGCAATTAAAAATAAAAGAAAATATAATTATCTTACAGATAATTATAAATACAATTTGCTGAATCTGGTAGTATTTAACAATAAAATAAAGTAAAATTAATATTCTATTTTTTGAAATTCCAGTATCTTGTTGTCCATGATATGAAATTTGTTTCTACATAAAATTTGAATGATTATGACAGTGACAGTACAGTTGACATCTTTTGCTTGGATCTTGGTTTACATTATCGTTTACATATTACTTACATAAATATAAAACTATTAAAATGTAAGTAAAACTATTTATTAGATTAGTAGAATAATAGTAGAGTTAGGCGAGAGGTCGTGTGGTGGCCACAGCAGATTTTTTTTAAAATAAACTAATCAATACTAACAAAATCCTTAATAAGTCCAAAAGAACTCCGTTTTTTTAAAATAAACTAATCAATACTAACAAAACCCTAATTGAGTCCAACAAAACTCCGTTATTTTAAAATAAACTAATCAATACTAACAAAACCCTAATTTAATCCAACAGAATTCCGTTTTTTTGACATAAACTAATCAATACTAACAAAACCCTAATTGAGTCCAACAGAACTTAAGTTAAGTAAGAAGTTAAGTAGGAGTAAATTATACGCTGTGGACATTGTAGTGGGGGAACTTTTATACGCTGTGGTTTTTCAGACGTGTGGTTATTAGGAGATATGGTTTTTATACGCTGTGGTTTTCGGTGGTGTGGAACACTTCGTTAATTTCTTTGAATGCCCCATGCACATCAAGTACCAGAAGTAGTAAATTAAGTCCATGTTAAAACATTTGTTTAAAATAGCGCCCTGTTTGAAATACCGCGGATGAAAATCTTATATTTACATTTTCTTGAAGACACGACTTGAATTAATACAAAAAGTCATTTCTGGCAAGGGGTAAAATCGGGCACGATTTTATACTACGGCTCTTTACCAATTAAGTGATTTTTATTACAAAAATTACTTGATTTAAAAACAAAATCAGTATCTACCTATAACTTTTTAAATTTTCAAATTAATCTAAACGAGAACTTAAAGTAAATGTAAGCAAGCAAATAAACTGATAGCTAAAGTAAACGGAAATTATTACTAAATCAAGTTAAGTACATTTCAAGTAACAAGGAAAATACACCCGCACTATTAACTTGTTCCGTTACCGTTACATCGAAATTTAAGAGCTCCATTTACAGATTCATAAAACCAAGAGGATATTTTTATTGCAGTTAAATTAATGGATCCTTATCAGCTTGCGGCGACTGGCCAAGTCGGCACTTTCAATTAAATGAGACTTTCTTTCCGATCTGATACCTCTCATCGATAAAAGTTCACACCGCGTTCGAGCCTTGCCAATGTCGATGTCTCAATCCCAAACACAAATATTGCAATCTTAATTTCGATCTTCGCGGATAAATAATAATTAACCTGCCAGGTAGAAATAAGGATGTTGTTTCGATTAACACATTAACGATTTTTAATTTTATCTTAAGTTTTAACTTCCTTATTGAATTTGATTCTTTTGGTTTATGTTAAAGGTTATAATTAAAGAAACTACTTTAATTGACAAAAAGAATTAACACGTAACCATTTGATGGCAATATTTTTAAAAACATCTATTTTTAATGACAAAGAAAATTTATTTAGTTAACTGCAGAAAAATCTCCTCTGTGGTGCAGGGATTATTCTAACGTGCACAAAATGTGCAGTGGAAAAACAAAAAGTGCAGTGGGAATTTAAAACTTATGCAAGAAAAATACAGGGTGTTTCATAACTTCAGGTACATACTTAGATGGTATATGTTGTTAAAAAGAATTTTTTTAAATCGAAAATTTAATTTACATGTTTCCCAGTCAAAAATTTTTCGTTACCACTGGGTGGAATAATTATTGTTCCATTAAAAGAAATTAAATTTTGTTTGTTTATTTTACTAGTATTATGTAATTTAAGATGTTGACTACCTACTTCTTTTGTTTGAGTTTAATAGGAAAACGAATTCAGTGCAATACTACAAAAAATGCTGCAGGTAAACTACCCTTAATTTTTCGAATTTTAGAAATAGGTATTCTTTTTGATTCGTAATCAGCATATCAAACAACATATACCTTTTTAACGTGTACCTACTCGAGGTTATGAAACACCATGTACAAGAAAACTTTATTTTTCAATCGTTATTATTCAAATTCATCATAAAATATACAATAATTTGTAAATGGTGATTCTGAAACGAGTAAATTAGCTTTTTATTTAATTTTGCACATGAAAGAGGGAAAACCGTATTGTCATTAATTTTTTTAAATTCAATTTTAAGGTATTTGATCTTGACCAAAGATATTTTCGTGCGGCGCTTTTTCTTTCCTTGGTATTTTCTATTTTCCATACCATAACTGCCTTATCTTTTTGATACTGAACCCTTCCTCCAAAGAAAACTGAAAATATGGCACTGTACCTCTGTAATAAAATTTGTGTGCCAAATAAATTTATTTTTTAAAGACGGAGTGTTCATTTTGTAGTAGGATGTGCATCAATGGGGAAAAACGTTGAATAAACCCTACTGTGATGTACTCTACACTAACAACCATGACTTCCCTTAAGTTTATGAATTGTACATTCGTTCATATGCATGCTCGTATACATAGCATATCCTTCACGCCTTTACCTACCCAACTTGGGAGTGGCAGCCTCTAACCGTTGAAATAACGAAGATAATTGAATTTAAAGTTGACACTAAAACGCGCTAAAATACATTGCGTATATGGAGGTTAGCAGTAGTTTTACTGAACGATTAGAAAATATTATATCACAACAACCCAATACATGTTTGGAAAACGAATACCTATGTTATTCTTTAATATCTGAGATATTTATTTAAAAAATAAAAACTATACCTACGTCACCGCAATAATTGTTGAGAAATCGCACGTAAAAGGTTTCAGTCGTACTATTGCATTTCAGTGTAAATTATCTTTATTATTTCAATATTTTCAATGAATACCTATCATTTGTAATATACATCGAAATCCTCGATTTTTAATGAATTTTGTTTAAATCAAAATACTTAATTATGATTTTTGATATTTACGTCTATGATTTTTGCCAACAATTTGTTCGATTGCCACCCGACAACTCGCGAATATTTTTCAACTAGTTGTTCTACTTTTCCACAAAAACAATAGTAAACCACAGTAATTAAGTGTCAAGAAATAATCCTACATAACTCCTGTAATATTTTGGCACGTCATATGTGGACCAAAAACAAAGTCGTTTTGTTTTTAAAAATAGAACAACGTCGCCTCATATACCAAGGTATCTATAATACGACACGCACTCAGACAAAAATTTACATGTCTCTTTTATGTCAACCATTCCGTCTGGTCTAAAAACACGATGATGAATTCATTAAACTTCTTAGAGAAACAAAAAACATGTTCTTTTAACATTTGTTACAGTTTAATATAAAAAAAGATTTAAATGAAAAAGTGAAATCAATGTCACCAAAAACATTTCCGATTAAGCAATTATAATTCAGTCCATTTATTTAACCAAATTTCTATTTTTAACGATGTCTATAAAAATTTTACTGTCGCATAAAATATTGAAAGATAGCATGCTCTGATATGACTAAGATATTGTTTTTCTTGTTAATGGTTTTGTGCTTTAATAGGGCAATTATGTGCAAATCTACAAATGAAATAATTAACAAAATAAAACTAATTTTTGTTGGCAAGCATACAATGTAGGCATGCAAGGTTGCATGGTACTGGAAATGAGATTTAGATGGAAATAATATAAGTAAAAATATAAATTTTATTTTAAAAAAATATGTTTTTCAGTAAATTGAGAACGAAATTTTACTGGGACTTCATTATTTTGAATAAGTAGAAATGAAACCATTCTACCTCACATTATTGAATATTCAATTTATTTTATGATTGTTTCAAAAAATTTGTCAAAATAAAAAATACACAGATCCCAAGTTTTACTTACAAATTTCATTAACATTTTGTTCAATATTTGCAAAACCTATACAATGCTACATAATCAAATCTGCGCAAATCTGTTATTAAATGAGATTTTCATAAACGTTCTGCGTATTATAAATTTGAATATAATTAAAATACAGTTTACTAGAAAAGTTCAATATGTGGTAGTGTCCACGATAACTGATTAATATAAGTAAGATCAAACCATGAGCTCCAAAAAATATAATAATTAAAGCATTTCACTCGCATTGGATTTTCGGTTATTTTCTAGCATTAAACTTTCATTGTTTTAAGCTTTAAATTGTGCTGATAAATTGAAATAAATAAATATTTAAGTGATGTAGCGACCGATCGAAATAAATTTACCTATTTAAATTTTATTATATAGGTAGTTCATTTCTGTTAAGACAAAAGCGGATGGCACTGCGAATGCAGTCCGTTTTACACTCACACATTTTATTAGTTTAGCGCGAACTTAAGTAACTAACCTAATTCAAAATAAGGTAGACATAAGTAGTGCTGTAAAATTTCCGGAAATATATTTTTGGGAAATATAATCGGAAATATTCGGAAATATTAGAAATATTCGGAAATATTGGAAATATTAGAAATATTCGGAAACATTGGAAATATTCGAAAACATTGGAAATATTGGGGAAAAAATGTTTTTATTGAAAAAGACAAATATTTCAGGAATAAAAACTGTATACCAACTCCTGAAAAATGGTCAGTATAGAGCCGAAACCGGTAGTGTTGTGATAAAGCAATATACTGACTGCAACCCTTAGTTTTAATTCCTGAAATAAAAATTATTCCAGTCAAGCAAATTCCACAAATACAAAGAAAAATATCATTGCATTGCATTCCCTAAATGCGTTTTGAAAAGTAGGTAGGTATGTCAGTAGTTCTAAATTAGAAGAAAAATGCCTCTTCCAAATTAATTTCTTCTTCGTTAGACTCAGAATCATCAACATTTTCTTCATTTACTTCGTTATTTAATTAAATCATTGTTTACCTGTCAATTGACGTTTATGCCACAAATTTTTATTGCCATGCCATTGCCGTTATATAGCCATCTTGCCAATAATTTAAGATTTAAGTAAGAATAAAAGTTATCTGTCAATATTTCCATTTATAACACTAGGCATAAGTTATGATAATGGAAATCAAAATGTTTGCTGGTGTAAATCCACCTCAGATAGGAAATCTTCGAATTGGTGGCTGATAACCGCACGCACGATAAAATATACATTTATATCGAAGACTCACACTGCAGCATGATTATATAGTGCCGCATCTAAATTAGGTAAAAATACGTCTGAATTGTGTTTATGTAATTTAATTTTTTACTTTCATATACACAGTATAAGAAGTAAGTCTAGGTATATCATGAAAAAAATCGATGTCGGGATTTTCGCGGATATATACCTACATGTTTTGAGGTTCACTGAATCCGTTTTGACCATTTTCGCAATGATGTCTGTGTGAGTGGATGGATGGATGTGTGTGTGTGTGTATGTCCGTATGTCAATTACTCATGAATGAGAAAAGATAAAATTATGAAACTTGGTATTTATAATGTTTAGTATAATGCGCAGAGCTGAAAAGATTTTGGTCACATTTCGAAAACCGGAAGAGGAAGTTTTCTTAAAACATAACAATAAATAGCCAAAAAAAAACCTTCTATAAATTGTTGGTTTGTTTTAACATCGCTGTCTTTGATGATACGATTAAGCTTTGAATACAACGCGAATATATGCGATTTAAGCCCCCTTGGATGTTCAAAGAGACTCGGTTTCACCTCGTCGCTTAGCAACATCCTCGGTATTATAAATCGCATAATATTCTTGTTATACCGGGAGTTTTTTTTATTAGTAAACATAGGGCATGTCATTACCATAGTTACAGTGTTACAGAATGACAGCAATGTATTGGAGCGTCTTTTTACTTCCTTGTACGAAGTAAGGAAGTATTGTAATCGCGAAAAATTTCGGTTCTCAGATTTTGACGGAAATATCCGTTTTGACCTTTTCTGAATCCATTATGACTAGTTTCGACGTGACGTCTGTACGTACGTACGTATGTACGTACGTACGTACGTACGTACGTACGTACGGACGTATGTGTGTCGCATAACTCAAATACGGTTAGACGTAGAAAGTTGAAATTTTGTATTTAGGACTGTTATAGCATCTAGTTGTGCACCTCCTATTTTTGGTTTCAGTCTACAAACCGGAAGAAGTACTTTTTAAAAATATTTCGATAAATATTTAATTTTAGACAATTTTTTTTATTTTAAATGAAAGATTATGTGATTATTACCTACAATCGGTATTTTATAAATATTTTTGTATCTGCTATCATTTAAAAATAATTAAAGTATATATTTATAATTTATAGTATTTCGATATCTTGTAGTCCATGATCGATTAACATTTGTTACTACGTAAAATTTAAATGATTATGACATGACAGTGACAAAAGTAAAATATGCTTTATATCTTCTTCTGCAGTTTAAATCAAATGACTAAAATATATTTGTGAGTATACTAGTATAATAAGTTAAAAGAATTTTTAATATTATTTTACATTTTAGTTATTAAGAAAAGTATGAACACACAAGGCGTACAAGGAAGTCATGTGGTGTCCACGTCAGATTTTTTATCAGTAAACATAGGGATAATTATACATACGAAAATAAATATAAAATATAAATTAAAGAAATGATAAATTATTTATTTATATTTTCTACACTTAAGAACTATAATAGGTAGATACCTACATTAAACTATTGAGAATTTTTTTAAACGAATTAAATGCTCAAAATTGGAACTATTAACTTCTAAACAATATCCTAAACGATTATAAAAATAATTTATAGCATTTGCTGGGCAGTAATGTTTTTGGAAACAGCACTAATTCGATTTTTTAATTGTTCAACATTCATTCTGTCACCATTGTACACATTATTTTTTAAGTGTCTACCTAGTTCTTAAATTCTCATTAGTTTAATGTATCTACCTAGTTCTTAAGTGTAGAAAACATAAATAAATAATTTATCATTTCTTTAATTTATATTTCATATTTATTTTCGTATGTTAATTATCCCTATGTTTACCGATAAAAAAATCTGACGTGGCCGTTACAATACCTCTCGCCTTGACATTGAAGTATTATTATTTAACCTCGTATTAACCAAATATTAAGCTTTAATTTAAATAAAATACAACAACACCGTATAACATTTGATATAATAATATAAAATAATCATACATTATATTATTTTAAAATGCATAATGGACTTATAATAATTATGTAGGTAAATAAATTATATATTTCACAAATTTAATCAGCTCTTAGTTTAATATATTATTTTATTTTATAAATACCATATTTACATAATAATACTATGTCCATTTAATATCTATACTATATCCAACATTTCAAAATTCTACACCACACTCTACACATGCCCTACACCACAGAGAAACCTCCTTGCCACAGACATCTGTTTATCTGTCACATTGACAATTTTATTTTTGTTTTAAATTTTATTTCTATTTCGGGATTCACAAATCGTGGTAGGTAAAATTATATATTTAAAAAAAATATATTTCTTTATTTGTTAAAGATATAGAAACAAGTAAGATTAAATATTGTACAATGTAATTTCTTCTTTTATGTGTGGTATGTCAAATTATAACAATCGCATTATTTTATACAATTTTTGCAAAAAATGTTATAGTGCTACAAGAAAAATACCATTTCCGGTTAGTGGATTTTTACCAAAATCTTTTCAGCTCTTCATTAACACATATAAATGTATAATGCAAAATATTATAATTTTATGTTCAGTAGAATTTGAGATAATGAACCGGGACGAAAGGCTATAGTAGGCGCACATACAGACTTTCATACATACACACAGACACACACACACACACACAGACATCATCGTGAAAATAGTCAAAATAGGTTCTAAAGGTGCTAAAACGTGCTTATTGACAAAAATCTCGACATCGAATTTTTTCACGATCCCTATACCTCTCTAGGCGAGAGGTAAAAAACGCTCTAATGCATTGCTGTCATTCTGTGACATTGTAACTATGTTAATGACATGCCCTATGTTTACTTATAAAAAAAACTCTCTGTATTAATAGCTATAATAAATACATTTGAATAATCACAGTTGCTGAAAACAAATTATTGAATCAGCAAAATTTAAATAATAATTATATTAAATACATTTCAATAATCATAGTTGCTTGAAAACAAACAAGCTAAGTCAATTATGTCAGTTATTCTATTATGTCAAACGTGTGTCAAGTGTAATATTTATACGAATACACACAGTTGTGTATAAGAAAGTTGTGTGGTGACCACAGCAGATTTTTAAGTTGTGAAACACTCTGTATAATAATCCCAGCACTACAAGCGTAAACACAGGCGTTTTTCGGCCGCGTTCAAACCGCACCGGTTTGGCGGGCAAATCCAGACATGCGCGGTCGGTCGCCGCACGTTCCTAACCGCAACATCGACCGGGCCGCCTCGTGCTTCCAACTGGCGGTTGAACCGGATAACCGTCTGCCGCCTGCGTCACGGTCACACTCAGAGCCAAGCGTTCTAGCTGTCGACAGTACGGTGCGTTTTACACTCGCATCATGTTTGATGTAGAGAAATTCATCATCTGTGTGCAAAGCACTCCCGTGATTTGGGCGCAAGGTTCCAAGGAGTATGCTGACAGGGTGCTAAGAGAGACAAGCTGGTCTATTGTTGGCAAAAACATGTTTGATAAGTGGGGCACTATGACCGAAGACGAACGCATGGAACAAGGTGAGACATTGTTGTTGTTGTTGTTGGGTGTGGCATCCTCACATGTTGTGCGTCATCGGTATAGATTTATTACCGTGCGTGCGGTTGACACTGACAGCCGTCAACTCATACCCATGCCGGACGACGAACGCACGGAAGCGGGCTAGATATTATCATTGTTGTTCCAAGTTATTTTGTCAGTGTACTAAATTGTATTTAATTGCGTAATAGCATCAAAAAATCTGCTGTGGCCTGCACACGACCTCTCGCCTAATTCTGCTTATTCTACTAGTAAATAATTTTACTTACATTTAAATAGTTTCATGTTTATGTAATTTATGTAAACGATAATGTAAACCAAGATGCAAGGAAAAGATGTCAACTGTACTGTCACTGTCATAATAATTCAAATTTTATGTAGAAACAAATTTCATATCATGAACAATAAGATACTGGAATTTCCAAAAAATTTTATATCAATTATACTTTATTTTATTGTTAAATACTACCAGATTCAGCAAATTGTACCTATTTATAATTAATTGTACCCGTATATAATTATATTTTCTTTTATTTTTAATTGCAAAAATTGTCGTAAATAAATAATGTACCAATATATTTAAGAAAAACTTTATCAAGCTTCAAAGAGTACTACTTCCGGTTTGCGGATTTCTACAAAAATCTTATCCAGTGTAAAGATACTTTAAAACCTTAAATATGAAATTTGGTTATAAACGGTTTGATACTTTTTAAATTATCGTGGACGAAAAATCGTCAGCCCATACGTCCATACACGTCCAAAATAATTGCATTTTTTAGAGCTTTGAACATTTATCGAAATTGTCAACCTTACCTTAAATTAAAGTATTTTTTTCGTTTAATGTTTCAATTTAAAAAGCCCATAGTTTCGAATAAAATCATCGTAGTAATTGATACCGAAAAATGAAATTTTATTATATTATGTTGATCAATTGGGTCGAAAACATTTTTTTATCAGCAATAGAAGCCAGAATACAACAAACGCAACGATAAATCACAAAAGAAAATTATTCTAGATTATTTTTTATTTTGTTCTGTAAGTATATAATTGCTTACACTCAAGGTCCTTCAAGTACTAACAGGCTAAGCAAGCAACAAAAAAACTTTTGATTTTTTAGGTTAATCCGAAGGCGTAAGCTATTATATGTACCTATATTATACAAGGTCCAATTTCCTTTGCTATTTTTATTGTATTATATCGTTGCATTTGTGGTTTCTGCATTATATAGATTAATATTAACTGATTGTGAAGTCAAATTATGCGAATAGTTTATTTTAATTGTAAGTTTTCTTTTAAAAATTAAAGTTTACTACACAAGCTACATACTAGTATCATTCGAAAGAATTATGTCAAACTAGAATACTTGTTTTATCTACGTACGAATGAAGCAAAAAATTAATTCATTTTATGAGGTACCTATATTTTATTATATCTGCTGCCGTGTCATAATGACAGCATTATAAACCTCAATTTGAGGTGGTACTCAGTACCATAATGAAATAATATACAACTCGTTACTAAGGAAGTTCCAAAAAAATTTTGTTCAATACCAAATAATTTATTTTACTTTTTGACTGACTAACGCTAGCAGATAAAATTTTGTAAGCAATACGGATCGTAACCAATAAACCAATCACGTCGTGTTATCGAACTCGGCATCGTCTCGTCTGATAATCTTCACGACTATACCTTTTCAACTTCAAATTGGGACGAAACAACTTCAAATTGGGAATATGCAATTTCAAATTGGGAATAAACAATTTTAAATTGGGACTAAATTTCAAATTGAGACTTAACAATATCAAATTTGTATTTGTTTATTCCCAATTTGAAATTGTTTTTTCCCAATATTGAATTGTTTAGTCCCAATTTAAAGTTGTTTTGTACCAATTTGAAGTTGAAAAAGTATAGTAGTACCATAATGATTGACGTTACGATCCTTATAACATAAATAATAACTATTATATGACAGCTGTATGATATTATTATTACCCAAATAATGCATTTATTTTTTAAATCTATGAACTTTAGCTAGAATCTAGAAATAGAAACATATTAAGTACCTATATTAAGTTTGGATATGCTGCAATACCTATATGCGAACAGGAGAACAGGGCTTTGGTAAAAGTAAAATTGAGTAAATTATTATTGTTAAATGAAACTTGGCAACCAAACTAAAATAAATGAACCTATTGTACGCAGTTGTTAATGAAGTTCTTTTTCTCCATAGTGAAAGAAATGAAGAACAAATGGCGCCACATTCGAGATAACTACAGCAAATATGTAAAACAAGGAAAAAACGGACGTCCCATAAAAAAGAAAAAATATCTATATGCAGATGCGTTATCATTTTTAAAGCCTACAATTGACATCCAAAAAAAAAGGTATTGTTACAAAAACTAACCACAACAAGCATCCGATAAACGTTTATATTCCAGAGCTTCAAGAAACAAACCAATAAAATCAGAAGAAAAAGAAGAATCAGAAAACTCTTCTCAAGAAGAAGATGACGCGAATGTTGCAGAAGAAATCATTCAACCGCTTAGAAAACAAAATACACGAAGAGTGTCTTTTACGAGTACTCCGAGCCAAACCAAATTAGCTGACAAATCAGACACTCCTTCTAAAACAGTCGACGAAGATGCTGACAAATGCTTTTTACTTTCCCTTCTTCCAGATTTTAAAAAATTAAACGATGAACAGAAACTTGATTTTCGTTTGCATACTTTGCAATTTTTTAGAGATATACGCAAGAAAACCAAATCTTAATATTGTTGTAACATATAAGCCTTACTGTACTGTTATGTATTAGTTATATAACTTGATAAATAATATAAGTGTATAAAAGTGTAATAATTATAAGATATACAATGTAGTTTATATTTTGTTTACTGGGCAAAAATAAATATTTTGAACTTTATATTAGCATATCATATCATATTACTTCCCCGATCTATGTAATAGAGGGAAGTATTGTAATCGTGATTTTTTGACAGTTCGAGATTTTGGTGAATCTTCACGTTTCAGACCCTACTGAACCCAAAAAACATAATTTTAAAAAAAGTCGGTCTGTCGGTCTGTCGGTCTGTTAGTCTGTTAGTCTGTTAGTCTGTCTGGATGTTGGATAACTTAAAAACGCGTTGGAATTTTGGACTGAAATTTTATATTTAAGATCTTGAGCCAAAATCTGACTTCAAGTTCGTTAATGAGCTTTATTCAACCAGTGGTACCAACTTTATAAACAAAACTTTTTTATTTTTATCAAAATACTATCGTGTGTGGTATCAAATTAAAGGTCTTGGGAAAATAATTCTAGTAGAAAAACAAAAATAACATTTAAATGATCGTCAATTGTTTTTTTTTATAAATTATTCAAATTATACCGAGTTTGGTGTCAATTTGAATCGCTCCGGGAGATAAGTTTTTAAAAAATGTAAAAAATGACATTAATACGATTTTCAATTGTTTCTCAAAAAATTACTCAAATTTTTTTATTCAACCAGTGGTACCAACTTTATAAACATATCTTATTTTATTTTTATTAAAATACTATCGTGTGTGGTATCAAATTAAAGCTTTAACTGATCGTCAATTTTTTTATCATACATTATTCAAATTATACCGAGTTTGGTGTCAATTTAAAGCTCTCGGGGAGATAAGTTTAATAAAAATGTAAAAAATGACATTTATGCGATAATCAATTATTGTTTCTCAAAAAATTAATCAAATTTGTTCAAGTGTATTATCAAATTAAAGTTTTCTGGAAAAAAATATTAGTCGAACAATCAATAACAACATTTAAACAATGGTCAGTCGTTTTTACTTTCCGCATTATATTCTATAAGGCTATAAGATATTATGACGGGTTAAAATTTTCGAGTGTGAGTTTTTAGTGAATAAGTATCAGATTTTTTATGGTATTTAAATTATGCCGAAGTTGGTATCAACTTAAATAGTTTGGGGAAAAATGATAAATTTATTTAAATTTTGCAGAATAAAGCATAAAATTAACGGCGTTACGAAAGTAAGTTATTAAAACTTATAATCGGGGAAGTACTGTGGCGGACACAGCAGATTTTCCTTGATTTATTTTAGTGTGGCAGCCTCATATAATGTGAGTTAACGTATAGATATAATATATTTAACCGTGTGTGCGGTTGTCAGCAGTGAACTGATGGGTACTCCTGGTTGTTGTTGATATTCCTAATATATTTCCGTGCAGTTTTAAACTGGAATGTGTTCCTTTCCTATATTTATTCAACTTTCCAGCTCACCGGTAAAGATTAATTTACTACGCTCGCCAAGTAAATAACTATTATAAACAATACTTCTTCCGACATATAGTCGTAATTTTTTTTGCTACTAAATCGGCAACTTCAAGTAAAAACAAACTACTTTTTTTAAAGTAAACCTAACAAACTATTATTTAGTGAATCAATAATGACTGGCGAGACTGCGGTACCGGTTGGACGGTTGAGGGAAAGTAAGAATCGATAACGTTTATCCTGCTGAACAATAGTTCCGGTCTAACCGTATCCGGTAAAACGCAAGTTTGGAATAAATAAACCTAATGTTTAAATTTAACCCGACAATTGACAATCGAACATCAGTTAATAATCGGAACAACATTTTACAATCGAAAAAACCATTGAAAATCAAAAAATCAATTAAATATCGAAAACATTTTACAATAAAATAAAAAAATCCGAGAAAAAGAATTGAAAATTTAAAACAAACAATGAGCATCGAAAAAAAAACATTGAGGCAATATCTTTATTTTTCAGAGTTGCAACGAATATTAGGCAACTATTCGGTATTGTGTCTATTCCGCGGTTTTTTCATTATCCGGCCGAACACCGAATATTGGTTTAAAATTCGGCCAAATACCGAATAGGCTGACGTCGCATTATAACTTATAACATACTGCGATCGGTCGCCTGAAAGTGCTTTATTTAGATATTTCATTGACAAAGAAAAAATATATGTTAATGTCAAAAACTTTATTTTGTAATTTTTATAAAAATATAAATAAAACAAAAATTTAAAAGCAGCAAATTATCGAACAAATAAATAAGTTTCAAAGCAGTTTCATCAATCCTTATTAATTTATCATTTGGCACCAAAAAACGATGCAGAATATTCGCTGAATATTCGGTTATTCGGCAGACAATCCTGCATAATATAATCGATATTCGGCACATTTACTATTTGTTGAATCTCTACTTTTTTCTTGCAACTGCTTCACACACGTCATTTTTAACCAATTAGAATGCTCCTTTTTAGAAGACAGCAATTTTCATCGATTAAGCCACTCCAGAAGTAAGTCACAATAATATCGCCTTTACAGCGGATAAAAAATCTGCTGTGGCCACCACACGACCTCTCGCCTAATTCTGCTTATTCTACTAATCTAATAAATAGTTTTACTTACATTTTAATAGTTTCATCTTCATGTAATATGTAAACGATAATGTAAACCAATATGCAAGCAAAAGATGTCAACTGTACTGTCACTGTCATAATAATTCAAATTTTATGTAGAAACAAATTTCATATCATGGACAACAAGATAGAATATTAATTGTACTTTATTTTATTGTTAAATACTTCCAGATTCAGCAATTTGTATTTATAATTAACTGTACACATAGATAATCACAATTTCTTTTATTTTTAATTGCAAAAATTGTCATAAATAAATAATGTACCAATATATTTAAGGAAAACTTTTCCAAACTTCTAAAAGTACTACTTCCGGTTTGCAGATTTCTACCAAAATGTTATCCGGTGTTAAGATACTTATCAAAACCTTAAATAAGAAATTTGGTTATAAACGGTTTGATACTTTTTAAGTTATCGTGGACGAAAAATCCTCGGTTCATACAAACACACGAACACACAAACACACACACACAGACATCATCGTGAAAATAGTAAATTCGTATTCTAGAGACCCTGAAACGTGCTTATCCACCAAAAACTCATCCTCGAAAATTTTGACCCATTACAATACCTCTCTTATAGAATATGAGGCGAGAGGTAAAAAGAAGGTAGGTCACTTTTTGCAGATGATAAAATTTGCCGTATTCTCAGCAACCAAACAAAACACTTAAATGTCATTTTCTTAATTTTTCTATTACTTGCCCTTGCCAGTAAAATTAATAGATTTGGGAATATTTGTGAAGAAGAACCAAATGAGTCGTTAAATTATCTTGTCGATTTCCACTCGAGCATTTTATTTCCTCCGAATAAATTCCTGTTTGACATCTCAACCTTGTAACCTGTCAAAAATTTTGTCTCGAAAAATTAAGGGTTGTATTTAGTTCATAACCATGGATACGCTTTGATAGCTTTGACATCGGAATTTGGTTAACCTGTAATGTCAGTGCTGCCAAACATTTAGGAAATGTTCATTATTTGTTAAATAGTCACCTAAATGTATTAAGTATTAGTACCTAGTGAATATGAATAGTCGACACACAACCTTACTAGTACAAAATAACCAAGTCTACTCATTTTGATTGGCTGTAAAATTCAATATTCTGCATTTTTATTGGTCTTTTTTGACAGATGATGTGAATGAATAATCAAGCAAAAATAATTCGAACCGTAAAGAAATTTGAAAAAAATTATTAAATTTCTTACGTAGAAACGACAAATCGGGTCAAAATTGACTCTTGCTGGAAGGATAGTTCCGCTGTCGTCTGTCGTTATTTAAATATGTCAATTATGACACTCGTTCATCAGTTATTATTCGTAATTTAACAATAAATTAACGGCTCTAATAATATTTTTTGTTAAAATACAGTCTTAAAATTATTCACTCTTCATACATCCAAACCAGTCAATCAAATCTTTTTCTAATTATTACATTCTAACCCCTAAAAAATTTCCTGTCGGCGCCACTGGCCCATACCTGTAACAAACACCGTCGTGAGTCACATCATCACCCTGGCAACCATTCAACATTTTTAGGCCAGGCGAACAGGCGTTCTGATGTCTGACGCCCTCGCACATTTTATGAATTTCATTCTGAGATTTTTCGTCTAAAATTGCGACTTGTTATATTCTTATATTTGCCCCGCATACGCTTTTATACGAGCAGAAAGTTCAAAGTTGGAGTTGGACAATAAGAGCTAAGTCAGGTAGAACGTAGTGTATACAAAGTGTGTATAAGACGTCTAATAATAGAGAAGTAATTTTAGAAGTTGTAAGTCAGGCGAAAATTCTTGGTACAGTGACATAATGCTGTACTCTTGTTTTCATTCTAGCCACAGTTGGAACCACTCTACCGGATACAGACACAAAAATTACCAAAAATTATTTCTATCTACGACTATTAAATAATACATGCATTATACTATTATACAATATATGCTACTCACTAGCAAATTTTTGTACACCTCAAATTCAAGTAGCTTTTGATCAACTTCTTATTTGCGGTTAAGGGCGCTCCGTCGTGCTTCAAATGTCGATTTTACTTGAATTTTTTATGATCTCAAATTTATTATACCTAGGTAATTGTTTTTTGTGTGTTTTGAATAGTAAGCCATAATGTAATTAGTTGATTAAGTTTTATTGGATAAGGCTTCGAAAAGTTTTTAAACAATCATTTTCATTATAAATGTTTAATGGCGACAAGAACAAGACTTTTTAATCTAGACTTAGACTTACTAAAGTCTTGACTTGAAATTCAAAACAAGACAAGATTTGCTAAGTCTTGTCTTGTCTTGTCTAGACGGCAACACTATTTTTTATTAAATTTTAATTTCAATATCGTACATCGCATCGTCCCAACTGTAATTCACAAGATATTGTATTTACCGGCATCGAATTAAACGGCCGAATATTAAATAATATTTATCTTTTAGAATTATATCAATTGACAACTTGATAGTAAACTTCAATCTGGCATTTCGAAGCGATGCTCCAGCAAATCACATAAATCCCAAACATAGAAATCAACTTAAAATTTTGTTTTGGCTCCTCCTAGTTGATGTGCCAATAAATAGTCGAAGATACTTTGAATTCCATATAGTACTCGTATATCGTATAGATTAAAGTATTGCATTTTTCTGGAGTCTTAAAAATGATAAAATGTACACATTTACATCATAATTTTCTTTCTCTTTCAAAAATAATAAAATCAAGTATGTTCATTGATGCTTTTTTAAAAGAGAGATACAGATTTGAAGTCCTCAAAACAAACTATAAAACGTACAAACTGCCCAATATGCATAAATCAACATCACGTTTACTTACTAATCATATTACTTCAGTAAAAACGACGTATTAGTTATTCAGCATACATGTTTCGAATATTAAGCACACTACTCGTGATTAATATCACTGGAAGCCCCGGCTCAATGTTTTCATCTGTTATGTTTTTGTTTTTCTGGTTGGTAATTAAATGAGTTTGGATGATGGTAGGTACTTACTCATCCAACATTCAGTTGTTGTTTTTAGTTTTTGGAACAGTGAATTATATGGTAATTTATTTTGTGAGATGTGTATCATAATGTTTCGTAGGTGGAAAGATTTTTACATACCTTTTTAGTTGGATTTTAATGTATAGTTTTTTTATGTCGCTATATTTTTCAAATTTATGGTGCTTTATTTTTTGGGTAAGTAGTTTATCTTAACTGTCTGTGATATTTTAAGATAAAGCTTTTACAGTTTATAACATTTATTTTCAGGTTATAAAGTATTCTTTAGTAATAAAAATGGTTAGGTAGATACTAATTATAATAGAGTATCCATACACAGGAAAATGCAGCACGAAAAGTCTAGAAAATTTAAAGGTAATAAAATATCTGCATCAAAAGTTTCATTCGCCAAAAAAATTTATTCTCTAGAATTTTAGATTCAGAATAAATGCAAACACAGGACTAACACAGAAAGATGCAAATCTAGAAAACTAATTTATCTCTTTAACACTAGGCAATACACAAATTACGCTGAACTGCACCAAATTAACAACTTAATAGATAGGTACCATTCTTGAGTCCCACATACCTACTCGGTTCTGACAATAACCGTGCATCCCCCTGGTGTTCAAGAAACAAACTATAGTCTTCTGTGTTTGCATTTATGCCGCATCTAAATTTCTAGATTTGAATTTTCCTGCGAATGAATCTTTTGATGCAGGTAGGTCGCAGGTAGGTATTTTATTACCTACTTATAAAATTACTGATTTGCAACTTCTAATGTTTTATTTTTTTGTGAATATTCTAGTAAAATTATTAGTTTAATTTTTTATACGTGTCTTTTGTTTGATTAATTCAAGAAAAGTTTCTTTAACTTGAAAAAAGGTGGAATATAAATATGTTCATTGTTTTCCTACTTTTTATTCATACCACTACAGAGAATAGGAAATAATTATAATTATTAAAGTACCTACATATAGAATTTTCGAGCATTTTGGTATTAAATGTACCTATAAAGCTATTATTTATTTCAAGTTATACATTTACAATTCAATGGATTTTAGATAACACTGTAACAAAACAAGTCCTCAAACTGGCCGATTTTTTAAATAATAATTTTTGTAAAGATTTCACGGTTTCATTTAGGATTTTTTTGATTTAAGTGCAATATTACGTACGAATGTCACTATTTTAATTAAACTGTATATATAGATAGCTATTTTACACGTTCACATACAAAACACAATCAATACAATATTGTTTTTAAAATTGTGTAGACTAAATTATTACAATTGTTGTATAGTTAAATACAATATTAATTTATCCATTTTGATATCGTTGTTTTAAAAACTACAACATTATATAAATTTTTTAAACAATTTTTGTCTGTCCCTATTTGAACTACAATTTGTAGTGCAGAAATAGACACTTGTTTCATAATTTTTTTGTGTTGGGTCCTTACTTACCTTACAATAATGTTTTCTATTTGTCAACCTATTCGAGAACATTTGCTTAACATACAGGAATGTAGAGTAAAATATTTCAATGCTGTTCCATTTATCTTAAAATTCATCGAACATGTTTATACCCATACCATCGAATTTTTGTACCTACATGCATTGCAATTCACAAAAACCATCGTTCTAAATACCGAGATTTATTGTAGAAATATGCGTAAAAGGTTGTCTAAGTACAAAATGTATAACTCATTGACTTTCATGTATTCGATAGAAAAGCAGCCAACATATCCCGACTGACTTCTGTCGGCTTTCTTGCGCACTTTTATGGAGATTTGAGATTTCCGGCTATTCGTAACTTTCATTCGTATTATTAATTATCCTTCGATCATGACCAATAAATAAGAAAAATAAAAACGCGCAGAATATATGGTATGGATTGATTTGATTTAATGCTATGCTGCCTCTCATTTATCTCTCTGGGATGCAGCGATCTGCGTTTCGTGATTGTTCGGTACAAAAGGAATAAATGATTAAGGAAATTATTGATAATCGCAGTGAGTCATGATCGGAGATATGTATATGTATGTAATGGAGTTTATTATTATTGTTTTGTTGCTGTTACGCGGTATGTTCATGTTCACTCTCTTGATGGACTAATTATAATGTCAAGAGTCAAGACTTATTATTTCCTCGTTCGAACATTTTTTCGCAGTATAATATAATGTTATAGTTATATAGTTATAATATTCAACAGAATCTTTAACTGATTATTGATCCCGAAGTAAATTAGCTAGTGTTTACAAAAGAAGAAAATTCTTTCGTTATTTCAAACAGGGTATACCAATCAATTTCAAATTTTTGACAGTATGAAACTATGGCTACACACTAATCCCAAGTTGAAAATTGAAGCTGCCATGGAAATTTATATTTTCAGTAATAGGGTAGTTTACCATTTAAAAAAAAAGTTTTTATTGAAACTTCATGTTATTTGAAAGCGATTGAGAGTACTGATAAGCCTTAATTGTTCTTAATAAAGCTGTAATTAATTTTTAAAGTTTGTGTGACGTAGATGTATAGGTAGCTGAAAATCTTCTCAAACAATTAAGCTGGAATTAAAATGTACTCCATGTAAAATCTGTTTGTAAATGTTACAAAATATACAATTTTGTAGTTTCTTTATTTCTATAAGTAAGAATACACGTGAAAACGCATTTCTGTGACGTAGATGTATCGATTCGTAAAATCTCAAATATTTAATGAACTATTAACTTTTTTCATGGCAATAACTCATTTTTGAAGTCTCCTTTCATTATAATTGACTGGATTGCTAATTTGCTACTATGGTAAAGTACCCTATTGTGCAATAATTTTTTCCGTGCACTCCAACAACGTTTTAATTAGCTCGAATGGTACACGAGAGCTAATTTTAAAAAAATTCCAGGACATGAATTAATGCACAAATGCATATTCGGTAAGAAAAATCGCAACGACACCGCCGCTCCATTTTTGAATTCTTTTTACAATCGAAACTGGAATCATTCACTAAATTTGTATTTAACATTAATAAATATGCATTATTTACCATATTGATTCCTTATTTACACTCAATGACAATTTAACCAACTTTTAATTTAATGTCAAACTGACAGACAGAAAAGTTTTCACTTATTAATTACAGTTAAATTTCTCAAGCTATACTAGTAAAAAAAAAACCTATAACCATGGTTACTATTATTGTAATCAATTCTTCCATTGGCTGTTATTTGTGTCATGCGATTTTTAGTACAATTTTTTAGCTATAATAGGTAAAAAATTACTTTGTGAATACAAGTATTGATTTACAACATCTAGTTAAATAAAATTTAGGTTTGAAAATGTACATTATCTTGGTTCTATAATAATTTTGATTTAGTAAATTAATAATGTGCAAAGACGCGTGTAAGTATTGTGAAGCAAAATTTAAAGTCAGTGCAGTAAATCATCGCAATTATAAAAATAGAAACAAGCGTTTGGAATGGTGCAGACTAATTAACAAATACTTCTTTCAACATTTCACATTTCATTTGCTTAACAAACTACACCGAAAATTAATTAAGACAACAGTAAAACAAATCAGATACACATCTAAACATAACCTATGAATTATTAAAATCTGTAAGTGCCAAGAAACATGCAAACATTATGACTCTATGACGCTGCTATTTCCCAAATAATGGGCTGGCAACAAATGGCCATCCATCACACCACTCACTACGTTTACATTGGATAACTTAGTCAGAAATTTTAATATTTGGTTTGCTACAGCAATCTTTAAATCATTTCTACTATTCAATAACAAAATTTCTCAGACTATATTGGCGCTAAGTGTATAACGCAGTTTTAAATTTTCCCGAAATTATGTCTATTAGCTAGTGTTCTTCAATATTTCAAAAAGTATTGAACTTTTAGTTTAGTTTTCATAGGCAGTCATAGTACGAATGTGTTTTGAGTTGCCGAAAGTAAATATTTTTAAATAACTTATCGCATAACATCATTTGTTGGTGCAGTATATTATGCATGTATTATTATTTTATTTGAACCTGAAATTAATAGTAGCCAATGTTCAATTCGTATTTGTAAAAAATGTTTGCTACGTAATATGGGGACTGGGGACTAATGGAACTAACAAAAAGGGTATACTTGGGACATGGGAATTAATGAATTTTGGCTGGAAATTTTCCATACTATGTACCTTGTAACAAAAAGCGATAGCTATGAATAAAAATATTAAGTTTTTAAAAATATAACACAAAATTCTCATAATTACTGCTGAAATGCATTATATGAAATGATTTGACAGACAATGAGATAATATAATGCCAGAAACGAAAATTATTATATCCTTGTTGAGAAAACGAAAATAGTTTTTTGCACTTTCAGGACTAAAACTCTTCATTAGTCTTTATTTTTAGGGACTAAGGTTCTTAACTTGATCCCAAGGGATTATTTTTCATATTTAATACCGTCAAGGAATTGAATTAATTAATCCCGTTGTCAAGTAAATACGTGCTATTTGTTACAGAGTATCTGTGGTAACAATATAAATATTTGTCATGAAGTTTCTGTCAAAATTACAAAATGTGTATTCTTTTATACTATTTTGCATTCGTTTGAGAATAAAGTGCAAAAAATAACCACAGGACTAAAGTATCTGTAATCCCTCAGGTGATTATTTCCCTCCCCTTCGGCTCGTGAAACTTCACTCTCATAGGATTAAATCATGCATAGTGATGCCGCCGAGACGAGAAATTTCTCGTCTCATTCTCGTCTCGTCTCGAAATTACGAGACGAGAATCAGTAAATTTCTCGTCTCGGATTTTCGGGGCGAGACGAGAATTCATAATTTTGAGACGAGAAATACTCTCGAGAACTCGAGAATTCTCGAAATTTTTACTTAAAAATATCTTTTTTTAATCAGCAATGAAGAAAAATTACTGGGATGCACTCAACAATATTTTATTTCTCAGTCGACTAGTTTCGACGTCACATACGTCATCATTAGGAGCTACATTATTAAAAGAACAATCAAGAATAGTGAATAGTTATTTACGAACCAAATACGGGAAGATTTTGATCCTACATGAGCGGTTTTTTGAAACACGAGCGAAGCGAGGGTTTCATTTACATGAATGCTGGGATGGTGTCTTCCCGCAAGTGGTTTGTACAATGTTTTTTGTAACGAATAAAACTATAATCAAATACATTCAAGTTGTAGTTGTAGTCTGATCATTAAATTTGAGGTTACGATGTTTTTTCTACTCACTACTACCGATAGATGGCGCGCTGCACACAAGTTTTATTTTCAAATATTGGCGGTTTTCGGTGGTCTTCACTAATTATAATTCCTAAACGGTGGCTATTGTAACTTATTTAATTATTCATTTGAAAATATTGTTGAGTTTAATAGAATTACTAAAATAAAAAATCTTTATTATCCTAAGTCGCACACCCGCATGAACTTGGAAATCAAACTTTTCTTCCTAGAAGTCTAGTTTTAATAGCATTTAAGAAAATTGCGGGTCACGTGACTGTCAGTTTGTTTTGATCACTCCGATCACTCTGTACAAGTATTACATGTGTGACATGGGCATGACGCGAAATCTAATAGTTATTGCAAAAATCGTTAGGTGGCTCTAATTTTTTGTCGAGAAATTTGAGACGAGACGAGAATCGAGTTCCTTGAGACGAGAAATGCGAACAGCTGAAAAATGACCGAGACGAGAATACTAAAAATTCTCGTCTCGAAAATTTGTGATGAGACGAGAATTGACTATTTCTCGTCTCGTCTCGTCTCACGGCATCACTAATCATGCACTTTAGTCCTTTAATATAATATAAGATTTTATGTCGGACCAAATAAATACAAATTAATTTAACCCCAAACCTAGTTCTATGAGACCCAAGAATTGGAACAATTGGGACACTTGACACGTTTTTTAAATGAAAAAAATGTGTACAATAGTACAATGTTGTTACAACCGTCCAACCACTATAATCATAAATCTAAAATATAGTAAACATCACATGAAATGAAAAAAAACGGTTAAATTTTATTATATTATTTCATAAATTGACGAAAAACCGAAAATAGTCCAAATAGCCCCCCTTTCGATAACACAAATGCGTGATAGCGTGTTAGGTAATGTTAATGTTTGTTTACATTACACGTATTAATAAGTTCAAACTAATTTTATCCAAAACAAACAATAACAAAGATAAAATTTTAATTCCAAACAATAAAATTAAACTTTCCTCTATGCATCAAAGTAAACAATCAATGTAGACTATCAAATAGGACAAACCGTAACATATTATTTTTTACTCTATTTAAAACCGGCTTTAAATACAGTAGCAATATCAAGTTGTTTATTTACTTGTATGATAATATTTTTAATTTATGTCACAGGAAATACGTTAATTTGCGCGCAATTTAAATAGAAACGTTATTAGTATTACTGTTAGGCGCTACTTGTATAACTTGTGTTATAATTAAATCTGTTTAAAGTGGAAGTTTGATTATTTATTTTATAGTACGGTTTTAAACAACTAGACACATACAATTCTAGTTTTATGTCTTTACAATGTTTACATGGTACAATTTAATGCTAACAATTGTCAATGGAGTCTAATTAGATTGTTATGCTATGAGTGTTTCTTCTAAAATTTAATTAGTCAGATGTAGTACAATATTACATTCATTCGACTAGCCTAATATGGAAAGAGAAGTTATAAACAAGTTCAGTAAAATTCTAAACAATTGTATTGTAACTATACATACTTCGATTTAAAACAAATTAATAAATTTTAAATTACATCCAATTTTCTGTTTCTTATTTCTTATTAATTGGAATATTGGAAGAATGATTTCTTGACTGGTTGTTCAAATATATAAAAAGGAAAATTTTTGGAGAAGCACTTAATTTATTAAAATCCAATAAAACAACAACGTTTCGACTGCACCCTGATGAAGACTTGATGTTGATTCGACTACGCCAAAAAAATTCATTTTTCTTATTTAATGTCTTACAATCCAAAAGCGTCCTTAAAATAAAACAAAAACTTAATCGAATTATAATTTAAAAATAAATAATAGTTATAGAGTGTCATATTTTAAATGAGATATTATTAAATGTACTAGACTGAAATTGGATATATTAATAGTCGTATTTTAGTTAAGCCACCTAGAAACAATTAGCAAAGATTTTTTTATTTTTTACCCTTAACTGCAATAAGAACGTCAGTGTTCATAGATATGTTCAGTGAAGATTTTTTTGTATAGCTATTGATATAATACATAATGTTAAAACTGGTAAAAATATATTAATTAGTAGTTTACTTCGCAGTTTGCATTTAAATTGATGCCAAAAATAAAGTCGGTATAAGTAAACATTCAAGATTAGATCCGATTAGATCTTCAAAATAGTCCAAATATAAAATAACATATTATAATAGTATATTGTACAACAAGAGTGGATGTGATGCCTATATCGCACAAGAACGAGTTTGCAGTCACAACCCCACAGGGGGAATGTCTGCAAACGTTCGCGTGCGATATAGGCAATCCACTCGAGTTGTACAGCCTATTTTTTCTACGAAATATGGTTTTTGCAATAAAATGCACTCAATGTGATGCCAAAAATTATTTAAAGTAGGGTTACATCAATTATTTTGTGACATATGACATTTGAATAATTGTTGCCAACGTAAAATCTCTAAATTTTATTTGCTTTTTTAGCAATAAAATAATGCTTTTTAACATAATTAATTATTAAATAACAGTTGATTTAATGTTTTTAGTAATTATTTGTCATAATAAAAACATAATTTGCACGCATTAACAATTTTTTGAGGTATTTGACTTTGAATTATGTTATGACATCCCTATCCACACATGATAGTATGAAGGTATGTTGCCAATATCCAGTAGGGAGTAGAAAAAACATACCTATTTTTATTCCATAGGTAATCAATAAGTTGAAGAGTATACTGCCATTAAGATATATGCACGAAGTGCTGAATCATTCTGTATATGTGAGGCTGCCACACTCAAGTTATGTAAAAGGCGTGATAGACATGTATGTATGAATATTGCAAGTCGTACATACATTACATGATCCTATTCGAAACATTATTACGTCAATTTTGCATAAACCATTCTTGACTGCATGTCGAAAACACCTACAAGTGCAAATGGGCCTTGCGTCTTGCGATATGCATCATCCAAGTCTACGTAACAATTCACAATCGATCCATCGCTTAGAGCTCTCTACGTTCTGTCTACACCTTATGTTCAATTGAGCGCCGACATCAAATTACAAATTCCATTATTCTGTCTTCTGTATTCCTAACTCAATACTACTCCCCACGGAGAATGTCAGAAAATGTGAGAATGATCTCACTACCGACGCAACTAACGATTTAATCCAAACGATTCGCGCCCAGTAATAAGATCACGTCATTTGCAGGAGTTATTTCAAATTGGAATTAGCTCATCTTTGCACAAGGCGTGAGAGGAATCGAATATTTTATATCCTAATCGAATGGTTTTTCTTTCAGTAAAAATGAGATAATTTTTGGAGTTTTCATTTTCAAGGTATCACAAACAGATGAAAATTATTGCACAAACATTTCTCAATCCAATTTTTTGTTAAAAACATCACACGGAACCAAAGATTAGGAATTTTTGATGAACCAAATTTGTAAGTTATTTAACATAAACATTATGATGATGATAAAATGGTATTTGAAATGATTACTGCTTAAAATTTCGATGTCAAAAATATTATTTTTCCTAGCTGATGTTAAAGTTCTACTTTATCGGTGACTATTTTGGGTAGATAAAGTAACAATTTAACCGCAAGGATATAGATAAAGAAAAATTTGAGTAGATAAAGTAAAATAAGATTATTTTTACATTTATTTTCAATTTCGTTTTTATATATTTTTGCATCCTCTGGAGAAAAACCTTCACAAACTCCGAACTTGCATTTTGATAATAATTTAATTTTAAATTGGTTTTTTTTATTTTTTCTTTAAAATCAGCTATAAAAAATAGAAATGTATGCACGACGATAAAATTATGTTATCGTCTCGAGAAAAACACTTTTCTTTCGTCGATAAAATATAATTTTATCGTCTTGTATATAAAAAATAATTATTTTTAGTTATTGATGTATTAAGGATTTCAATAAATAAATTTAAATTATTTGTTCAAATTGCTAAAGTTACTAAATTCTTAGACTCCGAAAATAAACAAAAATCAAAATGTCAAAGTTGTCATTATTTAATTACACAATTACAAGATAATTTATGGTAAATGTAAGTAAAAATGATATTATTTAAATAAAAATTGTACAAATAATTACAAAAAATGATTAGTTTAAATGAGGAAAATTGGAAATCTTAACTGTTTGCATTAATTTGACGTTTCATAATGGCGCACTGCACTATAAAGAGGGTTCAAGGGATATAAAGTGGTCCGAGGGCTACAAAGTGTATAAATGTCAAATACGACGGTGCATAAAATAAAGTATGTACCTAACAATAGAACAATCGAAAATAGAGTGTAAACTATGTTCGCTCCTTATTGGTAATAATATTTAAAATAAAGTATTCTCTTTCCTTGATTACATCATAATATAATTACAGGCGATTAGTTATTATTTCTTGTTAAATTGTAAACAAAAAATTAAAAGTGTAATTTATCCGCACACCAATACCAATCCCATTACATCACCTTCATTTTCCTTTCAATATTTAAAAAAAACAACGAATCAATCAATAAATCATAATTCTTTCAGTCACGTCTTTTTGCATGCGTCAAACATTTTCTATTGCACTTATCTCATATTTTTATTCTTCGCACGCTTTATGCAAAAATGAGGTAAAATAGTAATATAGCAATTTTGAACGTGATTCTATTGGATTCAAATAAGACTGAGATGATCCTTTATCTTCTAAAACCTTAACTGAGATATTAAAAGTTAATTTTTGTTTTATTTATTTTGCTGATAACCATTCAACAGCATTTACTCCCAATGCCCTAATTAAGAATGGCCGGTACGCCGTACCAGTAAAAGAAATAGAGCCAGTACGGCGTACCGGCAAGAAATTTTGGCAAATGAGTTTATTTTTAAAAATTTGATACTGTAACTGGACAGATAGGTAAATATTTCTTATAAATAGGATAATTTTCTAATTTTCACACTTTTTGAGAACACTTGGGGAAAAAACATCTTAAAAATTATAACGTAGGTATCGGTAATAAAATAACTCTACTTGTCTACTTCCACCCCTGGTTATTACAGTGAAATAAATAACCACTTCGACCGATTCGTCTTGATCTTGATGCAGTCAGAAACTCAATCCGTGCGACGACCATTAGATTTTTAAATATTTCTAAATTTAAACTTGTAAATATCTTTCGATTTTATAATAAATATAGCTCGAAATATAGGTACCTACATACCTATTTATTTTTGATTTTCTAATTTTTAATACCTACCATTTGCCACAATATAGATCGTACTGTCATAAGCACGTTTTACAGAGTTAAACAATTACTTATTTAATTAAAATTAGGTTAAATGACTAAGAATACAATGTTTAACTACAACAAAGTTATCAATAGAAAATGTGTTATCATAATTAAATGCCGTTCGTATAGATCAACTGTTATTAACTACAAAATATGTTAATGAACCCAAATTGTTGTAGTGTAGGCACTTCAAGCTATTTAAAATTCCATAATCTATAATCAAAAATGAGATCATCTCTAAGATTCAACATCTTCAACATGCATCCAACGACAAGTATCGACAGGTCTGTACAACCGTGTAAAAATAACGGTGAGGCATCTAATAGAGGATTAAATATCAGGTTACTCTTTTGTCATTTCATAACCTTACAAAAAATTGTATTCAATCTTCGAAATCTCATAGTTAGTCAGATATCCGTTATACAATCAACAATCCAGTGGTTTAAAAATGTACTTCTTGCGAAAACTGCCCTTAAATTACCGTATTTAAAAATATATTTGTTCTGGTCAATAAGTTGAGTGTTGAATGTAAACAATGTAAACAAAATTATTATATTTCGGTTATGGTAAGGTCCATGAAAAATTATTTTTCATTCGTAGTGCTGATTTCATGTAGTAGCTGCCATTTATTTATTTTTTACTTCCTTGTACACGGAGTAAAGGAAGTATTGTAATCGCGAAAAATTTCGGTTCTCAGATTTTTACGGAAATATCCGTTTTGACCTTTTCTGAATCCATTATGACTAGTTTCGTCGTGACGTCTGTACGTACGGACGGACGTACGGACGGACGGACGTATGTACGTATGTGTGTCGCATAACTCAAATACGGTTCGACGTAGAAAGTTGAAATTTTGTATATTTAGGACTGTTATAGCATCTAGTTGTGCACCTCCAATTTTTTGTTTCAATCTATAAACCGGAAGTAGTACTTTTTTCAAATATTTCGATAAATATTTAATTTAAGACAATTTTTTTATTTTAAATGAAAGATTATGTGATTATTACCTACAATCGGTATCTTATAAATATTTTTGTATCTGGTATCATTTAAGAATAATTAAAGTATATATTTATAATTTAGTATTTCGGTATCTTGTAGTCCATGATCGATTAACATTTGTTACTACGTAAAATTTAAATGATTATGACATGACAGTGACAGTGGTAGTGACAATAGTAAAATATCGTTTATATCTTCTTCTGCAGTTTAAATAAAATGACTAAAATATATTTGTGAGTATAGTAGCAATAGTAGTAGTACTTATATATTAATATATTTGTATAACATAATTCTACATTTTAGTTATTAAGAAAAGTATGAACAGTTTAATAGGCGTACAAGGAAGTCATGTGGTGTCCACGTCAGATTTTTTTAAAGTTCTGAAACACCCGGTATATCTATTCTCGATCTATTCCGAAGATTCACAATGTGTGTGAGAGTATCACATCCAAGTTTAGATAAAAAAGATGATATAGATAATACAAAATATGGTAGAAATCTAGAATACCTAGTCATTGTAAATTTGCAGATCTCATTTCAAGTGGTAATTTAGAAAGTGTGTATCTGAGAATTAATATTAAAATAAAATAATGACCACTGTAACATGAGATATAATTTTTCATTTGATTTAATCTACAATTATTCATGTTGCAATGTCTATTAATAAGATTAGTAGCGTTTATAATATGAATCACTGAACAAATCAGTTACAACTTAATACTAACAATACATAATTAGTGTTAGGTATACTGTATTTTTATCTATTTCTCAACATGTAAATTGGAAAGTAATTTATTTTCACATGTGTAACAAATCAATCATATTTGATTGATTGCCTGTGTAATTTAAATTAAAAAACTTGAAACGGAGGCATTTTTACCTTAAATGGAGGAAATACAGATATACATGCATTTGTGTGCTATAAATAATGTTCAATCAGTGGCGTCCATGGAAGCAAGGGAAGCACTGCTTTCCTTGTCTTTTATATTTTTTTAAATGCGCCACGCCACTGTGTTCAATTGTATATAATTCTTTACTAAGTATTCAAATAAACATGGATAAAATTTTCATTTACATGATTTATACATACCGTACATACTTTTACTTATACATACATTAACATTAAGTAACAAAATTACGGTATTTTGTAGTAGGTATGCGTTATTTTTTCCGTTCCAATTTTAGGGTGTGTCAAATTGCAAATTCCAACATTTCCGGATTTTTATAAACGGCGATTTTATACCTACTGCGGGGGAAAAATTAAGACGTATGTTTTACATGACGTAAAAAAAATCTCAAAAACAAAGGTGACTTATTTAAAGTAAAGACATTTCTAATATCACAGATAGACAGTTTTTCTAAATAGGTACCTAAGTATTTTATTTAAATCTTACCACCACAAGTCATTTATGGTATACCTTCTTTTTACGAGTATTTCAAAAATTTTCTGTTCCACGCTCAGCACATCATATTTTTTTCTCGAAGGCGGTAAAACAGCCTTTATAAAATCATTTTCTAAGCGAGTCTTTTAGATTTTCTAATTTGATATAGATATACCTACCTATTGCCTTTTTAGATTCATTGAGAAACAATTTTTTCTATTTTTAATTGACCATAATCTTTAGTTTAAATACAAATTTTGGTACCTACATTTATTAAATAAATAAAAAATTTACCCACTTTTACATTATAAAGTGAAAAAAGTTAAGGAGATTAGTGACCATATATTAAAATGATGAGAGGCTGAAATGTATAAAGTGCCTTTATTATATACAACTATTGAGGTATTTCGTCTATCCGGTTTTTGAGTAGGTAATTGAATGTTGAAATTACGCTCGTTTTATGGATTATTACGGCAATTTACTAAATTTTTGTTTTGCTTGCTTTAAGCTTTGTGATAAAATGATGAAAAATTCATAAAACATGTATTAATACTTCCTATAAACCTTTAAAAATAAGTTTGTGAAGATTTTGTGTACTTTTTCTAAACCATTCGCAAGTTATTTAAAAAAATATAAGCATACCAAGAGCATTTTTTGATTAGTGAAGTAGTAATTATTGTAAAAATATATCACCGCAACTGAATGAATTGCAATGCAATGATATCAGCAAACGCGCGTTGAGCGAATTTTGTTTTACGTTATAAATAAATAAGTTTTTCCATATTCGCCCCCAACGCTAATATCTGGGTACGCTACTGCAGGAATCCACAACCTCCTTTTAATACAAGTAGATGCATTCATAACCACAGTTCACAGTTTCATTTTAAATTTATCTTTATTATTTTTAAAAATAATAAACTTATCATAAACCTATTTTAGATTATTAATCTTTATTTATTTTTGCGGCACAATTCCTAATTTTTAAAGTTTCACTACCAATGTCTCATTATTTAAACCCTTCCCTTGAAAAAATTCAGGCTACACCCCTGTATTACATAATTGAAACTAGTTCTCTGTCCACAATCTTTCATCGTCCAATCTTTCGAACCTCATAAAATGAGCCCTCATTCTCATTACTCGTCAGAAATACCAACAACGTAACAATCTACACAAACTGCTCGTCTCATTCTTGGGTTGATCTATGAGGATAACATCTCAGTGTTCCGTGGAATACATTCATTTGTTCTGTTCCGTGTTATTGTCATGGCATCCCAAATATTTGTCCACTCTCAGTTATTTATACACTTTACGTCGCCTAGTTGCTTGGTTACAGTGGAAAATAAGAAATAAAGAGAGAGAGAGAGAGAGAGAGAGAGAGAACGAGAAGAGATAGATGCTCAGCTCAAGCGATGATTGTAGAGAATACGAAATTATGAAATTGATAATTATATTTATTAACAAACTATGCTCTGTTTGAAATAACGAAAGATTCTTGGGATTCTATTGGTATTGGTTGCTACGTTCAGTTATTAAGAGCGGTTTATACAAACACTAGTGTTTTATCAAGTCAAAAAAAATTTTTGACGATTAATTCTTGTCGTCTAGAATTTCAAGTCAAGAAATAGAAAGCTTCTTGTCTTAGCCATTTCTTGAGGAACTATTTCTTGTCTTGAATCAAGATTTCTTGATGAAATTTCTTGAATTTTTACATTTTCTATCATCAACATTATAGCGTTGAAAAACTAAAATAAGACTAAATCCTTATCAGCGATTGTCTAAATAACTGCATGTGCCAAATAAAATAATGTAAGATGATAATAAATGAATACAAGTTGTAACTAGACTTACCTACTTGAATATGAAATGCAGAATTTTGTGTAATTGCTTGCGTTTATAAATACTTAATTTTATTCCAAAATATAATTTTAAAATCAAAAAAATTATAGTAAGTAATGATTGTTTTAATTGTTTTGAAAATTTTTTCAAGAAATCTTGTCTTGAATTTCTTGTCAAGAAATCTTGATCTTGACACTCATGTTCTTGTCTTGCCTTGAAATTAAAATGTATAATACTATCTTGATCTAGTCTTGTCTTGACTTCAAGAAATGTAAAGATCAAGATTTTTTCTTGATTTTTGTGAAATACTGACAAACACAATACAAATGTTGTCAATAATTATTATTATTAATTATGATTCATTCTTTGTAAGTGCTGTGCGTTATTTGTTGTTATTTTATTTTTAATTTTACCTGGCTAGCTGGCTATTTGTATGAATTATTCTGCTACGGACTATTGGCGCATCTTTTTAAACATCGAAAATGTTTTGGTGTAAACCGAACTTCTAAACCACGCCCCAATTAACTGTCAAAATGCTTTCGTTATTCCAAACAGGGTATATCAGTTGTTTGTTTATTGTAGATGTTTGTTTGAAAACTTACTACTTGCATAACGCAGTTATTTAACAAAACCGCATTTGTTTTATCGCGAAACCAATCTCACCATACTATTTCCTACAGGAAATTATTTAATCAAAAACAAACTGTACTAATCATTTATTATTTCGTAGCTAATGCGCTTATATTTTGGTAACCTCCCAATGACACCGGCAGTGAGTTTTGTTCATGGACACAATAGGTCAGCGTCCCAGTGACCTCGCCGTAGAAGAAGCTGACCACCAAATCAGCGAGTATAATCCGCGTAGGTAGGTATAGATATATCTTTAAGATGGTAGCGAGTTTACTTTTATTGGTGTATGTTTTTACCAGAAACAGAAACAGACTATTATATGTTCGGAATAGGTATAACAGAAGTTCTATTGGCCAAACATCATAAAATTATATTGGTCTTGTACTCTTATTATTTTTGACAAGACAACAAATTTTGTTCATATTTATTTCAACACGAAAATAGAAACTTTCAGTTGCTCATCCCTAAAAAATTTAACCGAGAATTTAACTTTTAATTTAAAAAGTGTTTGACCTTGCCAGGACCTTGCACTAATCGCCTACATATTATCATTTTCTTAAATAATATACTTTATAATAGGTACCTGAGTGTGTATTGTGACCTTCTTCAAGATAAAGGTCTCAATCTTGACCGAAACGACATTATGGAATAATTCAGGATGCATCTTAACTTCGAAAGTACCTACATTACAGGAGGGCGCATTTATAAGACGATCCAACCTTGATAACTTGTCTTAAGCGCGCAACCCTGTATACGTTAAAAGTACAATTTGATAACCTACGGATCAAAAAAAAATTCAAAAATTTCAAATTTATTCTTAATGGAAATTATGCGAATCGAATGGTATTTATTTAAAATTGACTGTATATGAGAACAACTTTTACGTACCTACCTAACCTTAATTTTTAGAATTTCTTATAATAATTTAAATTTAACACTAGGTATATTTTTCATAATAATATCTATTTACTGGTGTACCCATGTTTTCCTTCTTTAAAAAGTTGAATGTAAAAATAACTGCGTCCAAGTATCTAATTTTTAATATTTTAATATCTAATCGTGGGATTGAATTCTTGAGCATTATTTCGCAGACATTCAGACATAATCCACGCAGTCTGGGATTCTCGACCTCCATGTCTCTGTCTGTCTGAAGCAGCCACGGCCACGATGCGATGGATCAAATTGGCCGTTAGATGATTGTCGTTTTTTGCACACATTTGTTTCGTTCGTTTTGTGCACAAAGGTATTCGCTCAGGAAACGTAAACGTGGGAGATCGTTTCAAACAAGGTTCCGAATCGGTTCCGAATATTGAAGAAAGTTTAGATGTTTAGTGTGGTCAATTATTTAATGAGAATTTTAAGATAGAATTACCTACTCTTCTAAACTTAAGTAAAATACAATACTTCATCAACGGCTGTATTGAATAGGTACCTAATAATTAATTTTATAAGGCAAATCTGAAATGATTTCCTACAGGGTTACAGGCACTCGAACCGAACCGGAACAGGAACAAAAACCGGATTGAACCGCAGCTATTTTAGCAAACTAACCTCCGGCGACGAATCGATAGTTGTGAACCTGTTCAGGACGATTAAAAGCATTAATTGAAATTTAATGTTTTTTTGTCAAAAGGCTATTAAATTTTTTTTATTTCTATAGTATTTTATTTAGTCAACATTTAAATTTTTTGTAAATTTATTACCTACCTATATGTTAGCCCAAAACTGAAACTGGTAACAGATTCATTTCAAGACGAAATATGAAAACCGGAATAAAACCAGGGTTGGCAAAAATCATGATATAAAAAAACATTGATTTTTTTTAATTAATCATGATTTTTTTGATTTTTTAAATTTTCTTTAATTACCTATAGTACTAAATATAGTTAAAGTAATTATTATTTAACCATTTATATGAAAAATTCCTTTAAAAAATATGTAGTTTGGATTATTGCACATTTCAAGTTTTAACACGAATTTCTTAAACTATATACGTTCGACTTATGATTCCATTAAATGGATTTTGTTTCTTGTTTAATATTATATCATTTATTAAATAAATATTGAAATTGAATTAAGACACTTGTTTTGTTCTGTACCAGAAATATAATTAAATTAATACAAATTTAAAAAAAAAATCAAAAAATGATTTAAATCAATGACTTTTTTGAAAAAATCACTTTGATTTAAATCATGATTTAAATCAGACCAATCCTGAACAAAACCGAACCCAATAAAACATAGTGAACCGCGAACCGCTATTTTGTGCGATTCGAGTTGCTCATTTTATTTTTGAGGTGAAGTACGTTACTTTAGCAATAGTTAGTTCAACAGTAGAGTGTCCGCCTACCATGCTAGCACTATAATAACATCTACCTACCATTCTATATTAATAATTTGGAGTTAATCTTATAATGAATGCTTACCATCAAAATAAAATGTTAGACGATAGTAGGTTCCTACAGAAAGTACAATTGGCCAAAAACCCAAATAATGATCAAAAGTGGAAACAACTTCAGTAGTAGTGGGTAAACAAGCTTATTATTATTTTAAAAAAACTTTTGAAGGTTAAAATTCACGGTCATGGTTTGTACGAAATACACCTACAAATTAGTAGAATGAATATGACCTGCTTGCGTTGTTATTTTTGTTTATAATTACGCATTATTTTAGTACCAACGCTTCCAAATTAGTAAACATTATAATAACTTCATAGTTAGTCACCTACCTTACCTATTTATATTAGAAATTAACGTACTATTGTTTGTTTTTATAATGCTTGGAGCTAAAATATTTTTGCTGAATTGTAATTTGTTGTTCGTTCAGTTGTTTAGGATGTTTCGAAATACAAGTATGAATCATTTATATTTGGACTTTGTACAATTCATTGTTGCTAATTACTTTCTTAAATAATGACACGTATGTTTTCAATAGTACGATAGATATATTATTTATAGGTATGTATATAAAAACACTTGTATAAAAGCATGTATATTTCAGTTTACTATTCATAAAACATTGTTTACAACGTTTTTAAATACTAAAAATTACGTTACAAATTTGTTAGTAAACAAAAAGTATACTATTTATTTTCCGTTTAAACGTTACATAACAAATTTCCCCATAAATACCATAGGATATATTTCAAAATTCACATTTCATCAGCTAGCACCAAATACAAAATAATATTTTAACTATATCGAGTTCAAAACTCTAACTTCGTATAGTTGTCTTCTACAAATGGCAGACTTTTTAACCTGGGGCTTAGAGCATTAACACGCAATTTTTAAATTACCACACACGCAACACTACACTCGTTTTTTATCGTTATTCAGTTGTTAGAGTATTGTCAGGTGCAAGAAATTAACGCTAGGCCAACTTGATTCCGAATCATTTTTCTTATTAAATATCGCACGTTAATTAAATGGTTACACAACGATATAAGTTGTTGAAATGTCAAAATAAAATACCTACGTAACACAGTGTTGTGGAATTATTATTCTTGTCATTTAAGACAAAATGGCGCAATTAATTGATAATTAAAAGCTATTTATCCTGATAACAATATTCTTAGAAATTTTCAATTTTTGGAGGAATAATTTCATTATGAGGCTTCAAGCTTGAAGCATATTTAATTGTTATTGCTTTTAAAGATCTCGTCTCCGTAACAAAATATTACGTGTTTTAGAGGTGTAGCATAGTTTCTGCTTTACTCATAGCATTTTATAAATTTGAAGGAGAAACAGGTACCTACTAGATGTTTGTGAAAGAATTAATTCCAGTTAGTATTCTGAAAAATCTCTAGAATCCATATATAAAATTAATGAAAAGTGTGTTTTAAGCAATTTTTTACATGCTTTATCTTATTATTAAGAGATTTATTCGAGGATTTATTATAGAAAAACTAACTCAGCATACACCTAGTTGCATTCTTCGTCTGTAAATAAATTTACGAAATTTAGCTTTATCTATAAAACTTCGTGAGAATTTTATAAATTTTTAGATTGCTTTTATGTACTTTTAGCGAGCGTTTCTATGCATAGGCAAACGCGCTGTTGAGCTACGTGGAGTCGATATACCCTTAAGCTATACAAGAAATGAAATAGCAACATCTATTAATTAATTTAATTATGTTCCGTGTTCCGTGGTTCGAGTCTCCCGTGATTGTGTGATTGTCGTTAAATAATTGTAAAAAATCTTACAATTAAATCGCACTGGGACAGTCAAGATGACCACTTGAGTCTTAAATGTAGTTCTGGTTGCAAAATGAATATCTGCGTTGCAACTTTGAATTTCAAAGGTCGTCGCACGGATTGAGGTTCTGACTGCACCAAGACGAATCAGTCTAAGTGGTTGGATTACACTATAATAACATCTACCATTCTGTAATTGAGAGTAAATCCTGTTGAATGGTTACTAGCAAAATTAAATTAAGTACCTAAATTAAAATACACCTATAGGTACTTAACTTTTTTAAAACAATATTTCCTTATTCAAAAAATATAGTCGTACTCGTAGACGTAGATATAAAGTAAGTATTTTTCTCAAATTTTATTGAAAACTGAATATAATAAATTATGTTTTCATAAAATATGCCAAAATAAATACCTACCTACCTACTTAGTTGATGTTAGTCTATTTATGAAATTTGCAAATTAAAATTTAGAGCACTGCCAACTATGTCTTACGAGAATGTCTTATTTAATTTCTCGTTTTAGTCGTTACACAAATTTACAAATAGTGTGAACAAAACTGGCAATGACTGAGAAATCTGTAAAATAAATATTAGTAGGAATATCAAGTGTCAAAAAATCACTTGCAAGTTGTAACCTACTTATCGGGACATACAATATTTGCTAAATAAATATCACTCACTGCATAAACATCACACTGCCATAATAGTCAAGCTAGATATACAATACACATAGGCGACGTACTATTAAAATCATTAGGAGCTACTTTCTGATGTTCAACTCAATTCCAGGACCAATATTTTTTAGTTATTAACCTAAAACTTTAAATACAATTTATGTAAAAGATCAACTTCAAAATTTTCGGGAAAAAAATTAATTACATTTTGATAATATTCTGGGGCGGATAGCTGAGTGTCATAGTGTCTGACTGTGGTTCTGACAACTCAGGTTCGAATCCAGTTAAATACCTACACGCTACACATTACAGTTTAACTTAACTGCAATTTTAAATTGGTAAATAATATTAATCGAGCAGACATAGATTATCAGGAATTTTATGGCAGAAACTGCTTTGCTACGTTGAAATACTGTATAATGAAGTCGTCCAGTTCAATTTTTCTCTTGACTAAGTTGTCTTTAGGCAAGTATAAGTTGGCGAACTTTGACTCAGCTCTGTGTAGAACATAGGCACATTTTTTCCTCCCTTACTGCTCCGGCCAACGCTTGCTGCATGACCAGTATATTTTTAAAATATTAGAAACGTAACATCACAGCTCAATTCGATCACATATAAAGGATGTAGGTAAATAAAAAAGCGGGCCATAGACGTTTCGTCATGGGAAATCAGTTTTTCCTTGCTCAAAAGTGACCAGTTACTTTTAGACAAAAATACCTACTTCAAATAAAAGTTATAGGAAATTAAATTCTGCATCTAAATAAATAATCACATTTTATTTTACAGGTTTATTAACCGAAATATTCGTGTTTAAAATTTTATAAATATTGGCCATTTGTAGGTAGTGATAGCCATGGAATTGAAACAAAATTACAAACAAATGAATGCTGTTTTAACTGTCAGAAAGTAAAAACTGTTTTTCCTATGGCCCGCTTTTTATTTACACTCTGTATATCTCTATGAAGACAACGAGAAGACAATGAGTGACAAATAATGTCATCTACTTACTGTCAACTAACGCTCTCCGCACCTGAGTTGCTGAATTTATGCACTGGTTACGCACGTAAAGTGCAACGTTCACACCAAGGACACTCCAGTCCCGACCTGTCGAAACACTCAAGTGATAACAACAATGACACACGTTGCACTTACACACACTCGCACACAACACACGTGTAGTGTGTAGATTCGCTAAAACCACAACCACGAACCACTTTGAAAACAGCAACAAAAGCTGAGAGCTGCCGTTTCGTAATATTATGAAACTGTGAAACGAATGATATGGTGATAAATGAAATCTTATTCTATGGCTTGATTCGAAACACTTTCTAGGGACTAAAATAGAGGAAAAATCAATTGTTATCAATTTTCGCATAACAATTTTGCCTTTACAATGAAAAAGACGAAATATTATCACGCCGTTTAGTCAAAGTAGGTAAGTCAATCTTAGTATAGTTATACCGAAGGAACGAAAAGACAATAATGTTAAATAAACCCTCAATTGGGAAAGACTTATTTAAAAAAATTCATATACTTTTGCTTTTTTAACAATTTATTAATAATTTATTTTATAAAATAGGTAGGTATCTTAGCCATGACCTTGTTATAAAACATTCATAATTACTGTAAGACCTAGAGCCTAGGCTGCAAAATGTCACTCTATAGATAAGTACCAGTATGAAATAAAAAATATTATACTACTGGACAACATTTTTAATAAATTAACGGTACCTATTTAAAAACTTGTATTTTTAAAATACAATTTGTTTTATTATTTATGTATTTCAAATACATTTGCAGATTTAATAGTATTTAGTATTTACATTTTACAAATACAAAATACAGTATTTTGTATTTGTATTTAAAATACCTACTTTCTACTAAAAGTATATTGCCCAGCTCTGGGCTGGGCATAGATATTAATATTATATTCTACAGTGTGTGCGGTTAGTGGAGAATACACCACACGGGAGATATGTTATGTGTACTCATTTTATACCTAGGTATATCCGATAAAAATAAATTCATAATTTACAATGACCTCGGTTTGTAGATAACTAAATTAAGAAGTTATACGTTCTGAAATTATTAAATTAAGAAAGTAGATATCATTGTTTCCTATATAGTCGTTTATGCAACTAAATTTACTAACAAAACTATCGTAAATATTTGGCTATTCAACTTTTAAATTCTTAATTTTATAATTTAGTTGCTACATAAACCCACCATAACAATATACCTACGTGTAGGTAATTTTAATTTGCGTACAAAATAATTTTTATTTTTTCTGCACATAAAATGTTGAGTCCTTATCCTAAAAAAATAATTCTACCTAAAATGAATTATTTTAAGCAACAATATTATTCATTGTAACTTTTCAGTATGAAACATAGTATCATATTATAGAATATTTATATTTATAAATTATTCCATTCACAAAAGTAGACTACAACTACAATAGCGGAATTATTTAATTATTTTTAAATTATAGTACAAATTATTGTTTAAAACAATCGGCATAATTAATTTGGGGATTGCCGAGGAACTGAGTAAGATTTATAGGTACTCAGATTTATATAAGTAAATAAAATAAATACTTGGTTGTTATAATAATAAGGAAGTTACTCTGTTTTGAAAATAAGTGCTAGAAAATTCATTTATATTTCTTCATATTCCATACTTCATGATAATAGTAATTTCAACTCAAAAGATGTTATTTTTAAAAATTCCTGATGAGTTTTCCTGTTCTGTCAGATCTCGTATTTGAATCAAACTTGAATACACCTATAGAATAACAATTCCGGTGCTTTCAAAACAATCATCAGCATTTTTCTTTGATTGTTGAAAATACCAAATCAGCATAGTATTGTTTCATATTACAAAATACCTTGAGGAAGATCAGTGTCATAATAAAATGTTATTTTTAAATAACTTCTAGACAAAAATTGCGTAAGAATAGCTACAATACAAGCCATAAACCAAGCCATAAACCGATTTCGTCAATCGGTTATTAATATGGTAATATACGTGCATTCTAAATATAATTTTACTGCAATTGTTGCATGTAGACTTGGCTTTTATCCAGCATCAAGTTAACTTTGACGACAAAATTTCATACGTGAGACAGATAATATGATAATCGGACAAACAAAAACTGCAAACTTTCTTTTTTAAAACCAAATCTTTTGGCTGTGTTATTGTAATAACTTTCGCTTCAGAGAATTACATTTTGTATTGTCATCTACTAAGAAATTTTTTTCTCTCAATGTTATAAATTCGATACGTTTATTAAACTGTACAATATGCACAATAGAACATATTCCGTAACAAGATTATATAACAGCCACTTTATTTACAAATATAATTACTGTAATGTTATACAAACGGTATTCACTCATTCGGAAACAACAAATAAGAAATTTTAATTTAAAAATTAGTTTTACTAGGAAATAACCTGGTTTGAGCTATTTGTTATAAAAAAGTAATTTGCTCAAAAGATATTTATAAAAGATATCTTTAGCAGTAAAATAATGACTCTATATTTGACTAAAGAATTTGGCAAGCTTTAAAAATGTCAACGATCTTATTTTTTTAGGTTAACAGGTTGACAGACAAAAACAAGTTAAAATATCTGAATGAAAACTAATAACATCTGCCACCTAAAACAATTGAATGGTTCGTACAAGCATCAAGCATTTGTTTTACAAGGAAATTCCATTTAAGTTTCAATCCCGCCAACCCCAACAAAAGGGATAGTAAAAAAGATATTATGACTCACTTTATCCAAACGTCAATTTAAAATTGTCCTGCGATCACTGATCCGTCCATGGATTTTGAAGAAAAGTTTCGGTACACACAAAACACTTATTAACTTTAGAGCACATATATTTACAACACATACTGCAAATAACTCAAAGTTGTTATATCTTGCGAACGCGTTCACCGCACGGCAGCATTTGTTATGTTCACATGAACATGGCGACTTACAGACTGATTCGTCCGTTAGGACAGCATTGTACTGGTGTCGCCAACTATGGTGGCATTGTTTAACCAGCTAGTTTGATGCCTCCAAACTTCATATTCCAATAAAAACATCAAAGAATCGACACAATTTTATGAAAATCATCAGATTGTTCCATGTTTATTAGTTTATTAATAAAATTAACTAAAAAAGTACAATGTATTAGTTCAATTTTATGTTATATACTGCATAATTATAAACTAGATGTAATATAATTTTAAAAATAGCTTTTAAATTCCTAAACAAATATTTAGAAAATCTGTTATCAGTTTTGAATTATGTTCTTATCAATTTTATGTACCTATATTACTACCATGGGCGCCGACTGCATGGGGGCATCGAAACTTTTGCCCCCAAGGGAACATTCCCTGGCGCACCTCATTTTTATACTTGAATCTTTTTTCCAAACTATATTATTATTCTTTAAAAAAATTTAAAAAGTAAATAATAATAAAAATATTAGTTTTTGAGTTATTTCGACAAAATTGTATTACAATACAAGTGAAATCCATTTCAGTTAAGAAAAAAGCAAATGGCACTGAGAATGCAGTTCGTTTTAGACTCATACATTTGGAGGCGAAATTTAAAAAGGCGGTTTTGTGAATAAAGCTGTTATCTATAAAAATAACAAATGTAACTATGAAATTCAAAATGAGATATGTTTGCTGCTCTCCTCTCGGGATAAAAATTATATTTTAAGTTTTGTTTTGAGTTTCATTTTTTGCCATTCATAGGCTTTTCTTCGTAATCAAAACGTATGCTCCCAAGAAAATTTCTAAAAGTCGGCGCCTATGAGTTCTACTGCTGCCATCTGTTGCAGTTAAATCAATATGAAAACATGTGTCTTGTGATCTGTCAACTGTCACATGACATTGACGTTTAACCCTTTGAGAAGTTAATGTTTTGAGTAAATATTTATACTCCTATTAATAACATATAGTTTATTTGTCAAACATGGCAAACATAACTGGCAGAGCACTTCATTATGTGTTTAAAATTGGTGACAGAAAACAAACCGCGAAATTTTATAAAGATGTTCTTGGAATGAAAGTATTAAGACATGAAGAATTCAGCGAAGGATGTGAGGCTGCTTGCAATGGGTAATATAATAGTGTATTTTTTAACGAGTACATAATGCAGGCTATAATTCAAGAGGATGAAAGTTTATGCATGAGCTGAAAGCTAGTGTATAATCATTCGAATTAATTATATAGCCATTATGTGCGAGTCAAATACGACGTTTTATCTGCGACTTTTTAAATAAAGCATTTCTTTATAAATTTTTATTCATTCAATTATTAACCTAACCTCATATTTAACTCATAATACAATAGTGTTGAATTATGAATCTTATGGAGGGGTTTATCTTACTAAATTTACCTACATAATGAATGTATTATTCAATGGTCGTAGTAGATAAAGGTTTTTATTTTATTTCTATTGTAATAACTCTTTTGTAGACCGTACGCAAACCGTTGGAGCAAAACCATGATTGGTTATGGACCAGAAGATACTCATTTCGTTGTTGAACTAACATACAACTATCCAGTGAAATCCTATAAACTAGGAAACGATTTTGTTGGTTTTACTATTCGTAGCAAAGAAGCTCTAGAACGAGCTAAACAAGTTGGGTGGCCAATTTTACCTGGTAACATTTTAGAAGCTCCTGGAGGTTATAAATTCAATATCATTGATGAACCACAACCACAGAATTCTGGTAAAATTAATAACAACTACTGTTTGATCAAAATAATTAAACAGCAAATATTTCAGACCCAGTAGAAAAAATTACTCTAGCTAGTTCAGATCTGCAGAAGTCGATTGCTTATTGGAATGGAATTCTTGGATTGAACATTTTCAACAAGGCAGATAAATCTGTCCTGTTGGGCTTTACTGAAAATCAAACCAAACTTGAACTACAAGATATTGGTACGTGTACACAATTTAAAGAATGAACAACGTTTTAAACATTTTTTATTACACATGCATCATAATAAATGTTTAAAACACTCAAATGCGTGCATAATCACAAGACCAAAACACACTCAGCACTTTTCTGAAAAAGAAGCTTTTCTAATTACCATAGAAACACCATTTATCTCTTTCTTTACAGATTGAAAAATGCGTGTCTTTGTTATTTTTAAAGAAGCTTCTTTAATTTAGAGAAGAGTGCTGAATTCAGCCCATTGTGTGCCAAAAGCTCGACAATGAAAATCTCCTAGATAACGATATTTTAACACATTACACAGTCTACTTTATAAAATGAATCAATTAGAGCTCATGCCAAATAGAAATGGGAATGAGATTCGATGCGCAGAAGACGCATTTGCGTTTGCTCCGCCCTCCTTACTTGAACGGGCCAATGCTATTTCTTTTTACGTTGCTGGTGTGAGACAGTAGATGCACGAGGAATGATTGGCATTCCCATTTCTATTTGGCTCTAAAATGCTGTTTTCCGGCTCAATTTTTCAAATTAGGATAGGTACAGGTGTAATAAAAAATTACTTATGAAACACACATTTGAGTGACATTCATTTCGATACATTTTAATTAAGTAAATTTCATGAAAATGAATAGTTTTTTTAAATGAAAGTATGAGAGTAGAAAATAGAGTATGCAACCCGTGTATAATGGTTATTAATACACTCGTGTGAATAACGACACTCACCATGGCTCGTATCGTAAATGTAATACTCGCGTATTAATAGCTATCACTAAAAACCGGTGAAAACGCATGGCATAATATACTATTTTTGTAGGTTCGGCCATAGATCGTGCTGAAGCGTTTGGCAGAATCGCCTTTTCTTGTCCACATGGGGAACAACCAGCTATAGATAAGATTATTCAAGAAAAAAATCAAAAAATACTGACACCATTGATTTCCCTTGACACTCCAGGAAAAGCCACAGTAAGAGTGATTATTCTAGCTGATCCAGACGGTCACGAAATTTGCTTTGTGGACGACGAAGGATTCAGACAATTGTCAGCTTTTGATCCGGAAGGCGACACATTACTCGAACGATATTTGAAGAAAGATCAGTAAATACAAATATTTTTACAGTATTATGCATTTTGATATGGCGGTTGTGGCTAATAAATACAATTTAAAGGTAATAAAAATATATATTTGAACTGTTATACACCTTCCTTATTAATAAAACTTTTATATATTATATAACAATTTATTTTATAAACTCTTACGGCAGAGACTCAAACCGTATCAAAACAAAAAAGAAAACCCTAACGAACCGCAGCTATTTTAGTTAACCGAAAACCAAACCTGAACCGAAGAAAAATAAAAATGAAAATTGTTGTAGTTTCGTCAAATTTTGTTTAATTTTTATTAATTGATTGGTATTTATTGAATCATTGAACCGGAACTCGAACCCTTTTTTGACAATCGGCCACTGATTTATTTTAAAATAATATGAAAACCGGAACCACACCGGACACTATAAACTGCAGTAAACCGAACCTGAACAGTTATTTTGTAAAGTTCGAATCCCTGCGTCAAACTTTTACATCTTCTCCATGATTCTTTGAAAATTCTTTCATGCTTCTGAATCTTGGAAAAAATAAATTCTCTGTCTCTCTATAACTGAATTAGAAAATCTTCTTTTCCAAGACTTATTGAAGATTCAATTTAGCGTCGTTGCTATTTGACAGGCAATTCTTACCAGAATAATTTCTCTCAAAATTCAGAAGCATGAAAGATTCCTCTATGAATCCTTGTGTGAACAGGACTTTACAGTTTACTTTTCCCGGCATCATTTATAGAGTTAGTAATTTCTTCCCACCAGTTCGGTCTACTCAGAGCACCATTTGCAGTAAGAAAAGCATTTTCTAAACGTTTGTACATCTAAAAATAACAAAATGCATAAATAAATCAACTATAATTAATTATTAAATAAATCACTCACTTGTCCATCACTAGCTCCTAACGGAGAAGACATAAAAAAGTCATGGGGTGCAATTGCATCAACTAAACCGATGGCATCTCGTTTGATTATTGCACAAATATCCAAAATTCCTTGTCGAATCAATCGAGCTGGTTTTTCATCAACTGCGTAACCACCTTGGTATAGAATTATCATGTGTTTGTCTAACGACCAAGCACCGTATAGAGACAATAATTTTAACACAGGCCATCTTAAAGATGAATCAGATATATTTTCCGCAAATTCGTATACTTTCTGCATAATATAGTGCTGAAATATAAAACATTAAATTTAAGTATGTTGAAGGTAATAAGCACGAAGTATAATATAAACCCAGGAGTAGACACTTCGTGTCTAAGCAATGGTATGGATTTGTAGCATTTCTGTTTACCCTGTGCGAGAGAGAAAGATCATTACTGGGCCCTTCATTGGCCCTAGTGTCCACTCCTGTCATATATTATACTTCGTGGTAATAAGTATGTACCTCAAAATAAACAATAGCTAGTGTTCTCAAATAATATATTTGGGTTTCATTTTTGGCTGTAAATGGGTGCAATCCATGTTTTAATAAGTTTTGAATCTTTTCGTGTGATTCTTTAGCCAGGTAACATACCAACCATTTATAAGCCCTTAATAAATCTAAAAATAATAATAAAATAATAATTTTTCTTTAATAATTAGTTTCACTAACGTACTTATCGGATTCATAGCTTCTCTTGTATCATTTGCGAAAAACTTCCATGTTAAAATGTTTTTTGCATCTGCTAAATAATTAATAGAATTCAAAGGTGTCTCAAAAGTTTTATTATTTTTTAAAACTGCTCGCCAACATTTCATCAACCAATTACTGGTTTGTTGGCTCAGTACATTATTTTCTCCATCGTAAGTCAAAGTGGCGTCATGATCACTTCGAAGATTCACAATTTCAGACACTAGATAGAAATTAAATGTTATACAGGATATTTCATGTAATTTTTGATACCAAAACAAGAAAAAAATCTCAAAAAGCCGCAAAAGGATATAGGTATCTATACTGAAATAGCAAAAAAATAATTGAATTTTAATCCTTGTATCGCCTTTTATTTATTTCATTTGACCCAAATGTAACATTTTTTCCTCAATCGTGCGGGGAATAGACATTCTGACACTCAAAATAAGTGCGGGAAATAGCCAATTTTATTTCTACTGCGAGACATTATTTTTAAAAAAGTTATACATTTACTGTCTAAAACATGAATTTATTTTTAATATCATGTTTTTGAAGACGATTGTAGAAAAAAATCTTGTTTGTAACACATGCGGAAAAGGTGATTCTGAAACTTGCAACTTGCATTCGTTTCAGAATCATTCATTTCCCACACTTGTTCAGGCGCGGATACAAGGGGGGGGGGGGGTAATGGGGGTAATTATATAGTATATACTTATAATTTAGTATTTCGGTATCTTGTACTCCATGATCGTTTAACATTTGTTACTACGTAAAATTTAAATGATTATGACATGACAGTGACAGTGGTAGTGACAATAGTAAAATATCGTTTATATCTTCTTCTGCAGTTTAAATAAAATGACTAAAATATATTTGTGACTATAGTAGCAGTAGTAGTAGTACTACTTATATATTAATATATTTGTATAATATAATTCTACATTTTAGTTATTAAGAAAAGTATGAACAGTTTAATAGGCGTACAAGGAAGTCATGTGGTGTCCACGTCAGATTTTTTCTTTCGTTTTAGTCTCGAAATAATACTCCGAAACCTTGTAGTGTTACCGTAGAAGAAATAAAAATTTTAATTTACCTTTTAGATATCCATGTCCACCACATGTTTCTCTACATTCTTGAATGCCATCTCTAGCTAGCCAACCAGACACTGCTTTACCGGCTGAAGAAATTGCATGTAACTCAGCAATAAGATCTTCATTTAAATTATCTTCAAAATCAGCTAAAAAGTGGTTATTAAAAATTGTCAGCACGTATGTAGCGGCTAAGTATGGCAATAATCTCCATTGCTGAAAAATATAAAATGTATGTTACCTCACGTGAACCACCCCGGTCAGCGGAATACCAGCGAACATGACGTTCCCACGACGGGCATCGCATTTCGCCAACACATGAAATGTACTTAGTTTATAAAAATGTAATAATGTAGAATTTAGTTAGTCTGTTATGTTATTTCGAAGAGCTAATATCTTGTAAAGAGGAAATAAAAAGTTTTTAAAAACTTAAGTTGGAGAAGTGACAAATTAATTGGCGCAGTCTAGTGTAGGATTCTGAAAGAAGTTTCACAGTGAAAAATTCTTCAGTTTCAACTGTTAATCAGAAGAACGAACCCGACGACAATTCACCGAGAATTCCTCATCGGCATCGAAAAATTCATCAACAAGAAGTCAACACGGACATCAAATGAAGATCACCGTATTGATACTGTAAGTTGCTTATCCTTCCACATTCCCCTGATTACATGACAGATTCCTCGCGTTCATCCATTTCCATAGAGGAAAATAGTGAAAACGAGTTAGATTTAGATTACAGCTTTAGTTTAGAAGACACTCATTTAAGCTTAATTTTTTCAACATTAGAAATTAACGAAGGAGAAACTAACGAAAGAATAGAAAACAACAATTGTTTAATCATGCCAGTTTTTGAAACAAAATTGTTAGACATAGTGCCTAAATTCGACGGAAATCCAGTAGAACTTTCCGCATTTTTAGACGTAGCAAATACTTTAATTAATAATTATTGGGACGACACCCCTCAAAATTTAAATTGTGTTCAAAATCTTACAATAATTTATGGAATTTATGCTAAACTTGTTGGACCTGCACGCGAAGTGTACTCCACGTGTACAGCCAAGGACTGGAGATCTGTTAAAGCGGCGTTAATCGCACATTTTGGCGATCAACGTGACGAGAACGGATTATTGTTCGATTTAGATCAATTGAGACAAAAAGACAGTGAAAATTCACTAATATTTTATTCAAGAGTGCTATCAAATCTTAGTGCATTGCATAATTATCTTGATATTCACGAAAATACAGCTGCAATTAAAACAGTCAAAAAGAATTTTTATAATACACACGCTTTGAAAATGTTTTTAGCTGGTTTAAAAGAACCTCTTGGTTCAACGATCCGAGCAATGAAACCCAACACGCTAGCAGAAGCTAGACAGTTTATCATTTCAGAAAATAATATCCGACACTTACAAAGACCAAATTTTGAAAAAAATAATAAAACACAAAATTTAAGACCGATTACTAATTTTCCGAATCAAAAACCGCAATTCTTTTCTCCACAACCACCACCACGATTTAACAACCAACACCAACCGTTTCCAAGTAACCCCATTAATTTACAACCACGTTTCACACTAAGACCACAAAGATTTTTCACAAATCAGCAAGTTTTCGGAAATAAACAAAGAAATAACCCAGTAAATGTTTGGAAACCTCAAAATCAAAATAATCGTGCTGTTACTGTTTCATGTAGAGCAGGAACACCCAAATCAAAATCAGTATTACGAACAAGACGAATGTAGTAACTTTGAAAATTATGACACTGACTATACAGACTATAACCACCAAAGCAAAAATTATTACGTAACCGAAATTTGTGATGAAAATACTTATGAACAAACACCACCAGGTGATGACGAACAAAATTTTCACGAACTCAGCCAAACAACAAACCAAACATAGAACTACATTCAATTTACGATAAAAAAGATTTGCCTTACATCAAAATTTCGAATCCACCTCTAAAATTATTAATTGATACTGGTGCGACAAAATCATTTTTAAATCCTGACATTGCAGAAAAATATTTTAAAAATTCTGAAATTAACTTTGTTAGATACACTCAAAAACTTTTAGATGTTGAAGATCAAGACGAAATTTTGCAAATAATTCAAAATTATCACGAGAGTAAAACAAATCACAGAGGTCTTGATGAAACCGAAAATCAAATTAAGAAACGATATTATTGGCCAAATTTAAGAAAATCAATTCAAACCTATATTAACGAATGTGAAATATGTTTAAAAACTAAATATGATCGAGTTCCAATAAAACCAAAATTTAATATTACCCCCACTCCAACTAAACCATTTGAAATATTACACGTTGATACAATCACCTTAGAAAAACAAAAATTTCTAACTATTATTGATTCATTTTCGAGATACGCACAAGCCTACGGATTAAACTCTGGACAAGGAATAGAAGTAGTAAATAAACTTGTAAAATATTTTACACACCACGGCATACCAAATCAAATCATCTCAGATAACGGCCTAGAATTCAAAAATTCATTGATTAAAGAATTACTCGAAGTTCACAAAATTAAACTTCACTTTATTAGTACACAACATTCGGAATCAAACGGATTAATTGAGCGATTTCATTCTACTCTTATCGAACATATAAGACTCCTAAATAATCAACAAGAATATTCCAAAGAACCAATAGAAAATAAAGTAAACTATGCACTTTTAGCTTATAACAATTCTATTCACTCAGCTACAAAATTAAAACCATGCGAAATAATATCAGGCCATTTAGATTCAAATTCACCCTTAGACATCGAGTTAGAAAAACAATTAATCAATAACTATATTGAGAATCACAAACAAAAAATCAAATTATTATACAACAAAATTAGAGACACGAACGAAACTTACAAACAAAGAACTATAGATTACGCAAATAAAAATCGCGAAGATCTACCAGAAATACCAAATACAGTTTTTGTGAAAAATAAACAAAAACAAAGTAAAACAAAAAATAAATTCAAACCCGAAAAAATTACAAAAACTAATCCTGAACTTAAAACTGCAGAGATACAACCAGAACACGGGAATACATCAAAAAATATTCACCTGTCTAATTTTAAAAGACCAAGACAAAAAACTTACGAGTTTAAAAAGACTAAAGGACGATCAAAACAAAAAATTAAAATTTTAGAAAACAAGTTAATTAAAAAACCTCCGTTGTTACAGACTTGCGACCCTTCACCTAACGAAGACGCAAACAGTACAAATACTGAACTTAGCGACTAATCCCGGAGTCCTTCCATTTAAATTAGGATATGCAAAAATTAAAACCTCTTCCCACACATTCCTGCATTACATCGACTTAAAACCAATAAAAAATGAAATCAATTTAATAAACGAGAACTATTCGCAATTAAAAGCTGTAATAGATTCTGCAACTCCAGAAATTTATCACACACTAAATAATTACTATAAACATTTGGAATACGAACTTAAAACTGTTAACAACAAAATTAGTTCATTTTACCCTGAAAAACGTCAAAAACGTGGCTTAATCAATCCCTTAGGATCGATTCTAAAAATTATAACTGGTAACATGGATAACGATGACGCTAACGAAATTCATAACAACATTGTGGAATTACAAACAAATCAAAATAAAATTGTTGCTAAATTAAACAAACAAATTTCACTTTCAAAGATAATTATGTCAAATATTAACGATACAATGACTTTAATTATTAGACATCAAAACTCTATTGAGAATAAAACAAATGAACTAGTTCGAGCAATAAATTCAACAAATTTCAGTTTCTTTATGTACACTGAGACACACGAAATTCTAGAGCAAATTAAACTAAATCTTGATTCTTTATTAAACTTTCTTGTTGAAATGGAAAACGCAATAACATTTGCAAATTTAAAAATCGCACACCCTAGCATTATTTCTCACCGAGATCTGAAAGATATTGTTAATGAGTTATACTCTATTTACAATCACAAACAATTGCTGTTTTCTAATGTCAACGACCTTTCAAAATATTATAACGTTATAGAAACCAAAGTTCATATTTTCGATGAAAAAGTAATGTTTTCACTAGAATTTCCTCTAGTTCACCCAGACACCTTCGAACACTATCACCTATTTTCAATCCCTAATGAAAATCAATCAATTATCATTCCACCTTCCACTTACCTATCATTAAGCAACAATGCATATCAGTACAGTAACGAAGAATGCATCGATCTACAACCATCGGAATATTTGTGTAAAAGCACAAATCTGCTACCACTACAGAAGAACCAAGAATGCCTGATTTCGATTTTATCAACCGAAACTACAGCGAATAATTGTCAACAAGTACCAGTTAAGATAAATCAACAAATTATCTTAAAAATCAACGAGGCCCACTACATCGGAATATTTCCAAAACAACAGAGAATTCAAACCACCTGCAAACAAATTACCATCGCTTCAATTCAAGGAACCTATTTACTCATCGTTCCTCCTAATTGTGAATTTAAAACAAATTCCTACGTATACTCAAACAAAGAGAAGACGATACCCGGACACCCACTAAACTTAGAAAAAATCAACATGCGAAACTCATCTCAAGCAGAGGTCGAAGAATTGAAATTGGACAAATTATCACTGGACAAATTACATCAAATTCAACTCCAAGAAATGGAAGAAACGCCTATCGATCCAATCAATCTCCACATCAATTACTCAATTGGACTTACAACATACATCGCCATCTTCACTGCAATAATAATATTTTACTTTATTGCAAAATTAATCAAAGCAAAAATTTTACAGAATCCAAAATCAAGGGCACCCACAACCCCGAAGGCGGTCGACGAAACTCAAGTCGTTCCACCCTAGAGTTTCTTCTTAAGGAGGGAGGTGTTACCTCACGTGAACCACCCCGGTCAGCGAAATACCAGCGAACATGACGTTCCCACGACGGGCATCGCATTTCGCCAACACATGAAATGTACTTAGTTTATAAAAATGTAATAATGTAGAATTTAGTTAGTCTGTTATGTTATTTCGAAGAGCTAATATCTTGTAAAGAGGAAATAAAAAGTTTTTAAAAACTTAAGTTGGAGAAGTGACAAATTAATTTGTATATATACTATTAAAATAAATCACTACGGGATAACATAGTGTTAGACTAATAGGCTTTGGTTACAGAGGTCGTGGGTTCGAATCCGGTCAGGTTGGTAATTTTTACAGCCTGGAATGGTACTACTCTCGTTACCATTTCAAGTTAGGATACAATTAACTTGGCAACCATAATACAAGGAACGTCTTCAACACTAGAATATTTCTAACTAGAAATGACTAGAATTCTTATAAACGAGCGAAAAACTTCACATAAAAAAATTGTGCCAGTGGGCACAGAAAATTCTTGTAAAGAAATATTCAAATCTAGAAAAATCTTATCCGAATTAATTACGCATGCGTCATTTTCTCACGTGTTCTGCTCGAGTGTCAGCGGTATTGCAACAAAGTCGAAAATCGGTCCAACTCGATCAATATAGTGCATCCCTTTCAGTTGCCCTCCATGTGGCAGCCTCACATGCTGCGTGCGCCGGCGTGGGATGTTAGAGTTAGTTATAATGGTTATAGTTTCAAAAGCCTACAGCGAGTTTGTTGTTAAACAAAAATATCTGCTGTGGCCACCACCGACTATAAGTTTTAATAACTTGCTTTCGTTAGGGCTTTAATTTTAGGCTTTATTCAGCAAAATTTAAATAAATTTATCTTTTTTCCCGAACTATTTAAGTTGATACCAACTTCGGTATAATTTGAATAACATGTGAAAAAACAACTGACCATCGTTTAAAAATTGTTTTTGATTCTTCGCCTAGACTTTTTTCCTAGAGAGCTTTAAATGTTTAAATTGATAATATACACACGACACACGATAGTATTTTAATAAAATTTAAAAAAGTTCAGTGTGTAAGTTGGTACCACTGGTTGAATAAAGCTCATTACCGAACTTGAAGTCAGTTTTCAGGCCAAAATTCCAATGCATTTTAAGTTATCCAAGTATCCAACATCCAGACAGACCGACTTTTTTTAAAATCACGATTTTTCTATATTTGAATATTCCTTTACATGCGTTTTCTGCATCTATCGGATTATAGATTTGAATTTTCTATTTATGCATTTTTTATGTATGCATTTTCTTGTCACTGAATTTTCGAGTGTTTTATGATTCCACGTAAGAATTTTTTGTAGTTGAATTTTGTAGCTCTGAGTTTTCAAGAATTGGGTAGGCACCCGTACTCATACTATACTATTAAAATAAATCTAGATTGTATTACCGTTAACTGGTACTCCAAAATAGGTTGTTCATCTTGATTTGGCAGGCCAAACTGTTTACGAATTGCAGCATAACGCAATCCTATTGAAATGGCTTTGGATAAAGTGGAAGTTGATACATGAATTATACCGATTCTAGCTCCAGATATTGCTTGCATTGACGTTCGAAATACTTGGGCAGGATCTTCACACGTTAATTTATATTCTCCGTCCGGAGTAACATCAGCAATTTTGTTGAGCAAATTTTCTCGAGGTATTCGATAGTTGTTAAATATCATAAAACTAGAAATTGTTGGATGTATTAATGAAGGGAATGGATTCGACACCAGAAAATAAAATTCTAGAATGTTCGTACACAGGAAAATGCAACACCAGAAGATGCAAAATCTAGAAAAGATAAATCAAAACCGAGTATGTAATGATATTGGGTTGTTCATTAGGTTCTTAATAATATAATAATTTGTGCATCTCCCTTATGTTGCTGAGACAAACTAGTATTTTAGATATGCATCTTCGTGTGTCTGCATTTTTTATCTTTATATTTATGAATCGGGAATGAGTTCAACACCAGAAAATAAAATTCTAGAATTTTCTTGAATTAAGTATAGCCTACATTATGTGTTCATTAAATAATATACTATTACCCATTATCAATTCCATTTAATCCAGCTTTCAGGCCCATATTGCCGACTGTAACGCCTGCATATGGAATAAGAGTATTTGGATCTCTTATATTTACTACAAATAAATGTAAACCATGGTTTTTTCCGTCTGGTGTAAATAATATGGCGTAAACCAGACCAAATGAAGCGCACTGGCCTAGAAATATTATTAGTGTTTGTAAATAACAATTCATTAAAATAGTTCAAACATACAAAATTCGAATAATTTAGTTTTGGATTAACTAATGCTCCAGAAATCCAATACTAAACCGTGTTTCGATATTTTGCTTAGTTTTCTAGTTAGCCAGAATTTTCAGTTTTCAAATTGCAACTTTGAGGGCGTAGGTATATATCTCAAAAACCAAGCCCAATATCTAACTACAGTTTGCAGTTCGGTACGGCCTTGTTATTGTTAGATTGTTATCGTTTTGTTTATTCAGTTTCTTGAAGTTCAATTTGTAGAGTTTAGTGCTAATAACTCTTTAATAAATATCTAGTTTCAATTATATTTAACATAAAACTCGCGTAATTATTTTGTTTTGTGTACCTAACAATTATAATTTTGTAACTAAAATTCCTTATACTATTTTTACCTACCTAAATTGGCAGCCCAACATTTTGCAGCTTCAAAATCTGGAGTGTTCAAAACAAATTGTTGAGTGTAAGGATCGTAAGTTGCAGTCGTTCTCATAGCTTTAGTATTTGTACCATGTCCAACTTCAGTAAGACAAAAACATGCTAAAATCTAAATCAAAACTTATTAAATAATATATTTTGACAAATTCAGAACCGAACCGTTTTTCCGTTAAAATTATATTATTTTTTTAAGAAAATTGTTGTACCTATTTTATTTTGTTTAGTCATATTTTATTTTATTTCAGAAATCTATGATATTTAAATTCGATTCATTTCGAGGAGAAATATAAAAATCGGAACAAAACCGAATCCGATAATGCTCAGTGGGTGCGTTTCGAGACCCTGATATACAAGTGTATAAGTAAGAGATTAAAGCATATACGACAGGTTTAAAAGCACTAGTCTATGAAAAGCACGACGCGAAGCGGATTGATTTAAATATCGCTAGTGCATGCTTTTAAAGATAGAGCTGGAAAACAGCATTTTAATTTTGATTCATATGTTATAAAATAGTCTGTGTGATGTGTCAAAATGTCGTAACCAAGGAAATTGGTTATAATTTTCATTGTTGTTGCTTAGCAACGTTTAAAACACAGTGTGTTTTTGTCTTGTGATTATGCACGCATTTGCGTGTTTAAAACATCGGCTATGATCCATGGTGTTTGGTGTATTAAAAAATCTTTTACATCTTGCAATTTTTTAGTAGAAGAAAGAGTCACAATTCAATAAAATTATACGCTTTGTGTTGTTGCTTCTAATACACCCTGTAAGTATATTAAGATATTTATTTACCTGTCCTTTCATACACATATCTATATATTTCTGGTGTCGCTCAGTACCCAAATTTCTAATTGCTGCAAGGGTCATTCCATTCACAGTATTGTGCGAATATTTAATTGCAGTTGCTGGATCCAACAAAAATATATTTTTTATAAACTGAATTTTTTTTCTGGAGTTATTATAACGACTGTTTTCATCATATTGTATTCCAAGTAGAGTGCCCATTCTTTTATTTGATAAACTTGTTTCTTCATCATTACTGATTGGTATGGTTGGGTAAAAAATTGCGTGCGGTTTTAGTCGATCTATGAGCTCTTCCTGTAAAAAAAAATTAATGAAGTTCTTTAGTTTTTACGGCAAACGGCGTGGTAGCGCAATGATTAGAGTGCTTGCATCTGAACCAGTTTGAACACAACATTGCAAGTTGGAATATGCAAGTTGGAATACAATTTATTTGACAATCACGAAGCTATCAGGAACCGGCTAGTGGTGGTATTAAGGCTTGGACCATACTGGAGTCAATAAATTTTTAAAAAATACCAGTAAAATAGTGTGATTCAAAAACTATAAAATTTATATTTATGCTTTCAATTGTCAACGTAAAGTTGATTGCACTTTATTGCGCGTCTCCAATGACAACGTGCGTAAAGTATTTTATTTCCACCTTCTGTGTAAATAATACTTTACAGGTATTATGGCAACTAAGTAAATAATAAGTTATTACCAGGTTAGACCTGTAATGCACTACAAGGCTCTCCAATTGTCCTATCACCAATAACCTTTGATTAATGTATCTTTTTTACCTTCAGCTTACCTGTAAAGGAAGGTATTGGAATCATGCAAAAAGTCGGGTAGTGAGTTTTTAGTGGATGAGCACGAATTAGGGTCCTTACAACTCATTTTTGATAGTTTCACGATGATGTCTGTGTGTGTGTGTGTGTGTGTGTGTGTGTGTGTGTGTGTGTGTGTGTGTGTGTGTGTGTGTGTGTGTGTGTGTGTGTGTGTGCGTGCGTGTGTGTGTGTGTGTGTGTGTGTGTGTGTGTGTGTGTGTGTGTGTGTGTGTGTGTGTGTGTGTGTGTGTGTGTGTGTGTGTGTGTGTGTGTGTGTGTGTGTGTGTGTGTGTGTGTGTGTGTGTGTGTGTGTGTGTGTGTGTGTGTGTGTGTGTGTGTGTGTGTGTGTGTGTGTGTGTGTGTGTGTGTGTGTGTGTGTGTGTGTGTGTGTGTGTGTGTGTGTGTGTGTGTGTGTGTGTGTGTGTGTGTGTGTGTGTGTGTGTGTGTGTGTGTGTGTGTGTGTGTGTGTGTGTGTGTGTGTGTGTGTGTGTGTGTGTGTGTGTGTGTGTGTGTGTGTGTGTGTGTGTGTGTGTGTGTGTGTGTGTGTGTGTGTGTGTGTGTGTGTGTGTGTGTGTGTGTGTGTGTGTGTGTGTGTGTGTGTGTGTGTGTGTGTGTGTGTGTGTGTGTGTGTGTGTGTGTGTGTGTGTGTGTGTGTGTGTGTGTGTGTGTGTGTGTGTGTGTGTGTGTGTGTGTGTGTGTGTGTGTGTGTGTGTGTGTGTGTGTGTGTGTGTGTGTGTGTGTGTGTGTGTGTGTGTGTGTGTGTGTGTGTGTGTGTGTGTGTGTGTGTGTGTGTGTGTGTGTGTGTGTGTGTGTGTGTGTGTGTGTGTGTGTGTGTGTGTGTGTGTGTGTGTGTGTGTGTGTGTGTGTGTGTGTGTGTGTGTGTGTGTGTGTGTGTGTGTGTGTGTGTGTGTGTGTGTGTGTGTGTGTGTGTGTGTGTGTGTGTGTGTGTGTGTGTGTGTGTGTGTGTGTGTGTGTGTGTGTGTGTGTGTGTGTGTGTGTGTGTGTGTGTGTGTGTGTGTGTGTGTGTGTGTGTGTGTGTGTGTGTGTGTGTGTGTGTGTGTGTGTGTGTGTGTGTGTGTGTGTGTGTGTGTGTGTGTGTGTGTGTGTGTGTGTGTGTGTGTGTGTGTGTGTGTGTGTGTGTGTGTGTGTGTGTGTGTGTGTGTGTGTGTGTGTGTGTGTGTGTGTGTGTGTGTGTGTGTGTGTGTGTGTGTGTGTGTGTGTGTGTGTGTGTGTGTGTGTGTGTGTGTGTGTGTGTGTGTGTGTGTGTGTGTGTGTGTGTGTGTGTGTGTGTGTGTGTGTGTGTGTGTGTGTGTGTGTGTGTGTGTGTGTGTGTGTGTGTGTGTGTGTGTGTGTGTGTGTGTGTGTGTGTGTGTGTGTGTGTGTGTGTGTGTGTGTGTGTGTGTGTGTGTGTGTGTGTGTGTGTGTGTGTGTGTGTGTGTGTGTGTGTGTGTGTGTGTGTGTGTGTGTGTGTGTGTGTGTGTGTGTGTGTGTGTGTGTGTGTGTGTGTGTGTGTGTGTGTGTGTGTGTGTGTGTGTGTGTGTGTGTGTGTGTGTGTGTGTGTGTGTGTGTGTGTGTGTGTGTGTGTGTGTGTGTGTGTGTGTGTGTGTGTGTGTGTGTGTGTGTGTGTGTGTGTGTGTGTGTGTGTGGTCAAAGCCGGGTGTTAGTCGCATAACTCAAATTATTTGGTACTTAACATTTGTATATAAATTGGAAGAGCTCCTTAGATTTTGGTAAAAATATCTTCATCGGAAGTGATATTTTTTGAAGATTGAAAAGGTTAATTGTCAAAATTCTATATAAATTTGGAAAAATATAGTATTTATTTGTAATAAGAATAAGAGGAAAAGTTATTTGCAACTTACGTTATAAAAAAATTGTCTTATCTGGTAGCATTAAAGAACTGCAGTAAAATTTAAAAAATAAATTTATCAAATAAAACGTTGATATCTTGTAATCCATGATCGGTTGATTTTTGTTTCTGCGTAAAAAATATTGACAGGTGAAACAGGTGACAAGTTGGCATACTAACGCCATACAAGTCATAAGTAAGATATTAAATGTAGTAATTGAACGGAGGATGGCTTCAACACAGAAGAGTTTTCCTGTGAAATAATCTTTTGATTTAAGTGATTGTACGTATACATTTGTGTTTATAAGTCTAGATATGGCGGAAGGTTGTGTGATGGCCACGTCAGATTTTTAAATTATAAGGTGTGAAGATAGAAATAAAAATTTTCTTGCAAATAACCTTTACTGGACTCACTGGGATTAGCAGTCTTTGCTCCTTCGTCGCTCACCCGCAAACTTTTCAGCTCATCACCCGTAAAAGATTAATTTACTTCGCTCGTCACGTAAATAACAAAAAAAATTGTTTATTTCTTTCGATATTATTGGTATCGTCATGCCATTATTTCTAATAATAAATCATTTCAGTCGTAAATAAAATTATCTGTTTATTACGAGGCTAAAGTGTATTTTGTTCCTCTTGTACTTTACGCTCTTAATACGCAAATAACTATTAAAAGTAGAAATAGATTCTTACATTGTACAAGATCATCTCTTCCGTTTCTACAAGAATTTTCATGGCCTTCCAATCGAATGTTGCTTGTTTTCTATATCTGTCCAATGGACCTACTGGAAAATCTTGTAAAATAGTGCTTGCCATTTTAGTTGTCAGTTACCTGTAAACAAATAAACACTATTTTAATTTGAAAAAATAAAAATTGAGAAGGAAAAATTTATTTTTCTGATACAAACAAATCGACGTTTTGACTTTAACTACCTATAGCATTTTTCCCAGTCCGACAAAAGTATTTCACATTATAATATATTATAATATTATATAACAACGTTTTTTATGACTTTAAAAACACAATAAACAAGAATAAACAATTTAAATTTATAAAAAATTATTGGAATAAAAAATTCAATACTGTTTTGCTGCAACAACGTCACAACACATATTTTATTGATGATTTTTTGAACGTTACTACTTAAGTAAATTTATTTAAACATTTAAACCAATCAAAGAAACAAATTCATTTATGAAAAATACAAACGTTGACAGCGATTGAAAACACTAAAATAATTTAAATACTGTTATCTCCAATAACACTACTTAAGTTTAAAATAGTGATAAACGTAAACACATATAATTTATCTATTCTATTGAATGATTAATATTTCGATAAAACTTTTGTGTTACCGTCAAACTCAACAAATTTAAGATACCTACTGTTATGTTTTTTGAAAAATTTGTTAATACTTTAGGATTACTTTATAGTGTCTTTTGAGAGACAACAATAATTGATAGCAAAATGCATACACTATAATTAGCAAATGAATTTGCAACTTTATACTGACTAATAAGAAATAACATACAATTAAAATGATTTTACAACTCCTACTCCAGATTAAAAGAAATAAAGTAGACGGTCATTTCAAGCATAAACTTTCGTATTAGATTTTTATATACATATGTTTATTTTGATAATCTTTATGTTGACCCTGATAAATATTTCAATATTGCACTAATAAACAACAAAAAAGAAACAAAATTTTGTATTAAAGTATTATTTATACATTTAAGATTTAATATTTGCATTTACCATAAAATCATTAAACAATCGTTATGTTATATACCATAAACTTTACGGCAAAACACGGTATGAATAGAAATTAAGAGTTCTTAATATTTAGAGAAGGAAAAAATGTTCGCTATTGTACAGTCCAACCTAAAAATAATTGCTTCAAAACTAATGTGCATTTTTTACTAAAAATATATAATTAAAAATACAATAAGAACTCATTCATGATAGAGAAGACATGCGACTCAAATTCAAATAAGTATACAAAAACATAACCTTAAAATCTAAACCAATTCGTAACATCCTTCATTTTCGAAATGAACTCGCCTGTAGCCCAAAAGAAAATTGGTTTATGCCACAGATACCTATACTTACGCGGATTAAACCTATCAACAATCGGATATACACGTAAGTACACATATGAAACGTGCGCGGCGGGAAATTTAAGTTTTCGTACAAGAACAATAATCTAACTGCAATTTATTGCACTGCTCTGCAAAATTATTATTATTTTTTGTTATTTAATTACCTTTAATTTTAGAATAGTTGTAAAATCTAATAAAATTCAAGCTTTTTATTAACAAAGTAACAGCCAGGCAAACTGTTTTCTTTGAGTAAAACTTTGTAAAACATTAAAGTTCAAAAGTTGAGTCAATGTACGAAATTTCAAAACCGGTCGAGGAGCATCGAGTAACTCCTCGATGAAACGAATATATCTCATTTCAGACGTATCTTTTGTATTTGATTTCGCGCAAAACTTTGATGTATTTGTCACCGATGAAATAGAAATCCATCGCGGACTGATGCGTTCTTTCGTTTCATCGAGGATTTACTCGATGCTCCTCGACCGGTGTGCCATAGGCATAAGGTAATTCTATTATACTTCTTGATTTAATAACTAAACGGACAAACTTGAAAGTTGTCTCGCTGAGCCATAATTATTACACTGTAAATACGAGAAAAATATCACTATGGTCTGTTCCAAATAAGAATATAGTATGGGGCAAGATAGGGCCTACGATTTGAGCGTTCTGATTGGTCTAGCCGGAAACCAAGTTTACATCAGCGAAAAATTTGTGATATGCGCGCATTATTTAGCTGTCGAACGCCGTAGTAGTAACAGCTGGTATTGTTGAAAATGTGAGTCGTTGATTAGCGTCAGTAACGCGTGACTTGCGGAATATAACACTTTCAAAAATACCGCGCTACGTTTAAATTTCTATTTAATGTGTGTAAAACGGGCTGGCTCCGCAGCGCTATCTACTATACTCTTATTTGGAACCGGGTATAGATTTTTTTTGGCGGCAAAATTAAATTTGACCTATCAGCGGGAAACAGTTGGCGACACAAGATGGAGAACATTCGTTTGTTTACATTACAAAGTTTCTGTGGTGTAAAACTGGTCAGTTTTAGCATTCCAACTTCAGATTTGTCCGATTAGTTTTTAAATAGAGTATAGTGAAAACTGAACAGCCCTATCACAAAAACAATCACCTATGAGGTACAAAAGCGATAATGTAATGAAAATTAATCTCTTGAGGGCCGATGAAACTGAGTCTCTGGGATTGTTACGTGTACGTTTGTTCTAAGCTGTCTTTATCTGTCAATTAAAGCTGCGTTCACAGTCCTAATTCGTTCGTAATTCGGTGAAATTTGTGAAGCTTGTCATATGGCAATTGTGTACTTGCGTTCATCAAACTGAAATTCGGTGCAATTCGTAGAAAAGTATCCAAACTCCAAATTTGTCTAGTAAATTTTAGGGTATTAGGGTTCGTTCTATTAATTAAGAAAAACTATATTTAGCTTGAATGAACTCATTTCATTTTGTTGATGTTTCAATGTTTCGGTTTTGACTTTGACTGATTTTCATTATCTTGTTTTAATTTGTTTCAATTTATTTTACCAACAAAAACAAACTTAAACCAAAGCCTGATTTATAGATTGACGCTCCGTTTACGCAACGCAAACGTTCCCGCTAACGCAAAACATGAGCTAATTATATCAGATGGCATCATTTATAGTATTCCGTTCGCGTACCGCTAACGCACCCGTTCACGCAAAAGATGATCATGATTCATGTTTTGCGTTTGCGGGCTGAACGGCAGCCAATCAAATGCAAAACACAAAACAAAATATTGTAACAGGCAAGTGACAGTGACAATAATTTTAACCATGTCGCGTAGTAAGCAAATTAATGAATAAATATTATAATATCCTAGATGGATAATTTAAATGAGACATGTAACGAATGTAACACAGAACAAATCGCGCCAAAAATGTCAAACCTGTACGTCAAATAATATAACATAACCTCTAAAACGCACGTCAACGTGCGATCCTAACGTAAATTTATAAATTGATATAAAAATATCTAACGTGAACAGAACGGAAACGTTTGCGTTGCGTAAACGGAGCGTCAATCTATAAATCAGGCTTAACACTTATAAAACACAACTGATTATTCTCGAGCGTTTGAATAAGTTTTATCTAGATGGTGCTACAAGTCACAAATTTCTACAAATTAGAACTGTGAACAGCCAAATTAATTTCAGGGATACGAATTACAACGAATTATGCCCTGTTCACACGTTGCTACTTTGAAGACACATACGTGCTACTGTAGCATGAAAAGAAATTGAAATCGAAACAATTACCGCAAAAAATCGCTATCTACACACACAACGATCAACGATGTGAAATTATCAACGAGTAGTTCTTGATACTTTGATGCTACAAATTAGCAGCGCTGCTATTTGACAAGCGACTCAGATTTTTCTTGCTACAGTAGCACGAATGTGTCTTCAAAGTAGCAACGTGTGAACAGGGCATTAGGTATGTGAACGCAGCTTTATATATTTGTGGTGGTGCACATTTTCCATTTTAAAAATAGGAATTTATCGTTTGCATTGATTGGCAACAGTGCTGTTGTGTTGTGTACCAACTGTGATATGCGCAGGCGTAGGTAACCACGCCCGCCTATTGGCCAATCCAATACCTTCAGTCCGCTGGGTTGGTTTGCGAACTTGTTTGTACTTGTTTCTGGATTATTTTATTTTTTATTGTTTAAGTTACATTAGAGAAGAGTCTGAACGAGAAAACTGACTATGAACTGTAAAATTCTACTTTGTTTAAAGATATATAGATAGTTTATTGTTTAGCAACATGGCTTTTTCTTTTTCATATGACGATGACAACGACATAGTAAGAAATGTTAATTATTTATATATAATAGATTTTTGTTCAATGATATTGCTTTAGCATGGAATGTTCTAATATATTGGCAGAGTTGTATTAAAATTGTCAAAATACGTAGAAGAGATATTAAAAATTAATAAGTTGGTTTGGTTGTGGTAAAAGTGACGCCATTTTGTGTCTGTCTTGTTTAACAAAATAAATGTGCTGAATTCTATAAGGTACGTTGTACAACCAATAACATCTTTTTTAAATTATGGTTTGGTTGGTCTGTAATTCCCCGGAATATAAGAATAAAGTACCTACGCAGCACATACAAGTATCATCAAAATGTTGATATTGTTCATGATATTTTGGGGCAGTCGTCCTCTCACCCCATCATCATTAATCACATCATTTTTCGATATTATAATTTACATTATTATTATTTACATATTGTTTGATGTTATTTAGAATATGGAGGAGCCGCGCCCACCAAAAATAAGAAAGCTGCACGTAGTTTCCAATATTCGGAACCGCTACGCGCGTACAGTGGTAACAAGCAGACACTGCAACAATGCCATTCACGCGCAGCAGACGACGTTTTCCATCATCCTGCCTGACACCGCCTTCATTGCAGGATTCATCATGTAAGACACCATAGCTCAGCGTCAGCTGATATTTATTTTGTACCAAAAAAAAAAAATTTGAGTTTTTAAGTTAAGTTTATATAAGATAAGATTTGTGCGGCGTCCTTTGAAGCTATGAGCTTTCTTTGGATCGGTATCAACTCTCTTCGTCATTCCAAATTGAGATACAATTAACTTTGGCACCTACAGAGCTATCAGGAACCGGCTAGTAGTTGTAACAAGAGCTTGCGCAAGTGGGTTAGATGGAAGAACAGTCTTGATTGAATCTCGGCTATTAAATAAAATATTTGAAATAAAAATTTTGTACGGTCTCAAATATAGTTTTGTGGAGTTTTACAAAATAATTCTCATCTGACGACATCTCTGCGTAATCACATTAATCACACACATTGTTTCAGGGAAATCGAAGGCAAGAAATACGAAGCAAACGTGAAAGAAAAAGTTCAAGCCCAACAAGAATACGACGCAGCGGTTCTAAGAGGAGAATCTACAGCTCAAGTCTACGCCAATGCTCGCAACTCCAACAAGTTCACGGTGTCTGCAAACGTCAAGCCTCAGAGTGACGTTACCTTTATCCTGACCTACGAAGAACTTCTTGTCAGGAAGCACAGCAAATATGAGATCGTCCTCAACTTGTACCCGAGTCAACTCGTCGATGACTTTCAAGTTGACGTTCATATCAATGAGACTAGGCCAATCGTTAATGTTGAAACTCCAGCGCTAAGATCAGGAAATGAAATCACGATGAACATTACGAGTAAGTAGCTATTAAATATTTATCTATCACGCTTTTTACTCGACTTGAGTATGGCTGCTTCACATATTGTGAATAGACCATATTAATTATTATAGCGCCTCTTCCGGCTGACTTGCGATGTAAAAAAGTGATGCCAGGGATGCCAACAATTTCTTATTTTTCTAAATAAGTTGGCAATAATCAGCCGTTTCGGTGTTAAAAATTTTAATTTTTTAATTTTAAAACACGATTTGAAACACAATATTTGTAACTAAGCATATAGTCCAGGCAACGAATGCTCTAAAAAAGGTATAGAGGGAAATGCGTGGAACACAATTTTTGACTTCGTAACTTTGTTTGGACTAGTTAGGAGGTGACCATATCAAAAGTCCCCGCCCGTAGCCCTTAAGCCGAGGTGTGGCGGAGGGTTTGAAAGTCTCATTTTTCGGTTTTTTACTTATAGCTCGGAATCTATGCGTCCTACTGACATGACCACTCTATACAATGAAAGCTGATTAAATTTGCAACAATTTAAGTCCAACCGCAGCTCTGTACGTCCTTTAGTTTCCGAGATATGACACTTCAAAAATTAGCAATTTTTTGAAAAAAATGAAAGTTGAGAAATTTTAACTTTTTTCGTTATTTATGAATACCCAAAATAGATACTGCATCTTATGGAGAAATGTTCGTATAATTTAATGCAGGAAACCGGATGTCGATAACTTTATCCGTTCAGAAGTTACAGCTCATTAAACACAATAAACACAAAATATTTGAATACTTCTGTCGAAAAAAAATTGATATTTTGGCGTAATGAAGCCCTAAAAAGTTTTTAAAATAACGTATTTTATAGATAAATGTTCGTGAAATTTAATGAAAGAAACCGGAAGACAATATTTTTATTCATTCAGAAGTTACAGATAATTAAACACAAAAATAACGAAAAAAGTTAAAATATCTCAACTTTCATTTTTTTCAAAAAATTGCTAATTTTTGAAGTGTCATATCTCGGAAACTAAAGGACGTACAGAGCTGCGGTTGGACTTAAATTGTTGCAAATTTAATCAGCTTTCATTGTATAGAGTGGTCATGTCAGTAGGACGCATAGATTCGGAGCTATAAGTAAAAAACCGAAAAATGAGACTTTCAAACCCTCCGCCACACCTCGGCTTAAGGGCTACGGGCGGGGACTTTTGATATGTTCACCTCCTAACTAGTCCAAACAAAGTTACGAAGTCAAAAATTGTGTTCCAAGCATTTCCCTCTATACCTTTTCGTTGACTGGACTAATATTGATATAAATTATATGACACTACATCAACAGAAAAACACACTTTTAAGTTATCTATCACTCGAGATGTTGGGATCCCGCTAAAAAAATTCAAATTTTCATAGTTATTTTCACATAATAAACTAATGATCATTTATATTAAACAGGGACAGAATTCGATACTTCGTTATTAAATATATCTGATATTAAAAAACGGCCATGTGATTCTGTCTGCATGAATTACTATATTAGTTTAAAAATTCACTTTTTCCCATAAGGAAACATTAGTTCCATTTCGGTAGTACTCACAGCATTGTGATTGGTGATTACTGAGCATGCGCATTGAATAATTAATATGGTCTATTATCGGTATTAATAAATATAGCGTGTGTGCAATTAACAGCCGTCGAGTCACGGGTACACATGCAGAAATTATATGTAATTATATATAAGTGCGAAATCGATTGTGACAACTCAGGTTTAAATCCAGTCTCATACATGAAAATCTTCCATGAATGTACTCTACTATAACAACCATGAGTCGGGCTGTTCGTTTAAATCGATATATCGATATTATATCGATATATCGATATTTGATTTACTGATATATCGATGTTTGATATATCGATATATCGGTGTTTGATGTATCGATATATTGATGTTTGATATATCGATATAATCCTGCCTCTGTGTGATTCTTCGTTCCAGAATGAATTATGTTGTTTTATTTGTGTATTACTTTATGGGTACGGGCGGAGCTCAAATCTTACTTTCGCACAATGACCTTTTTCAGATTTCTTTCATCTCAAATAGTATACCTGTGTAATTTGTAAAAATTATACTGTATTTTTCTAAAATAAAATTGAATCGCGTCTCAAAATTTATACAAGGGCGAACAGAACATACTATAACATAGGTATAACATCTGTTTTCTGTTTATACAAAAAGGTATTCCGCGAAATAATATAAAAAAATTGAAGTAAAATTAAAGAGTCAGAATTGTCGACTCTGCTGTACTATGTAGCTGTACTAACTATGCCACTTAGCTAGGAGGGACGGAAATAGGGACAGGGGCAATAAAATCTTTAGAATTTGAAAACTTATTCATTGGAATAATACCTAATTTTATGTTTCTGTTTACTTCTTAAATAATAGTTATACTCGTTTACGAGTTGTGTCCCGTCGTAAAGTAATTTGATCATTCGATATTGTAAGCGAAGAAGTAACAAGGCGTTGTTGTTCACACTTTTTCTTTTGAGATTTAATTTTAATTAAAAATAAAAACATGAGTGGTAAACGTAGTATTGTGTCTGAAAATTTTGACAGATCCGATGAAAAGTCTGCGCAATACATACATTGCATAAAATCGTGACTAATAAAGGCAACACATCAAAATTTGTATATTTAAAAACCAAGCATCCCTTTGCTCATGTGGAAATGATAAGAAGCAAGAAAATTGAAGAAAATGCAAGATATCGATATATATCGATATATGGATACATTGATATATCGATACACCGATATATATCGATATATCGATACATTAATATATCGATATATCGATACATTGATATATCGATATTATCGATATTAATTTTATATCGAATATCGATATTCAAATTGGAATATCGAACAGCCCTAACCATGAGTACCCGTAAATTGACGAATAGTTACAGCATAAACCGATGACTTACAGTATGTGACTCAAGTTGGAACTCAAATGTTAAATTCTTGTAAAATCTACGACTCATGTACTTATTAATTTCTTATTTATTTAGGAAACAAATTCGCGAAAATAACGAAAGAAAATGACAAAATAATGCACGTTAGTTTCCATCCAACTATAAGGCAGCAAAAGAAACTCGCATCGTATAATATATCCGATGGTATCGCAGGGCAATTCGTTGTTAAATATGATGTGGAAAGAGATCCATATGGAGGGGAAGTCCTAGTGAATGATGGATATTTTGTCCATTTTTTCTCTCCCAGTGAATTGAAACCAATTCCAAAACTAGTGGTATTTGTTCTTGATGTCAGCGCTAGCATGGGTGGTATAAAACTTAATCAGCTGAAGCAAGCCATGAAAAGCATCTTAGCTGAACTGCAGCCAGGAGACTACTTCAACATAATTAAATTTAGCGACGATGTTCATGTGAGTTTAAAATAAAAATATTATATCTATCTCGTCTTTTTATCCAACCTGGGTGTGGCAGCCGCACATTATGAGAAAATTCTTACGTAGAATCATAAACCGGGCGAAACTTTGTGCCTAAGAAAGCTCATGCACAAAAAAAACAAAAAGAAAATTCATATCAAGAATCCAGTGGAAAATTCATGTAAAGGAATATTCAAATCTAGAAAAATCATGGTCGCCTTCATTACGCATGCGCCAGATTCTCATGCTCGAGTGTTAGCGGTATTGAAACAAAGTTGAAAGTTGGTCCGTCGATGAGTATAGTACACCCGTTTCAGTCGTCCCCCTCGTGACAGTCCCACGCGCAGCGGCGTGTTGGGGAAGTTTGGATCAGTTTGAAAAGTCTACAGCGTGTTTGTTCTTTAACATAAATTATTATTTCTAATTCTAAACTATTGTTTCACAATGGTTGTAAAATTCCAATACTTTTTTTAGATTTGTACGGTTTTGAATATTCCTTCACATCTGCATCCATTGGGATCTAGATTTGAGTTTTCTATTTTTGAGGCATGTCTAGGTTTTTTCCGAATTTCTATAATACTTTGAATTTTACTTTTTTTCTATTCCAATCTTTTACCCACTACTACGGTTACCTGAGACCAGCCCGAAACTCGTTCTTTGCTGCATCCTAACATTGCAATGTCATTTTGAAGTTGAAAAAATACTGACTTCAAAATAATGTTTTTATAAACATTTAATAGAGAAAGAATAAATCTACAGATGTGCCTTTATGAAAGTTTGCATAAATTGGAAATATTTAAGAATTTTTCGGAATTTTTATAATTATGTAGAATTTTTTATTAAAATTTGAAAAAGGCACAACTGTTAATTGATCCTTTAAGTACATAATCCTTGTTAAAATACAATTTTACAGTTTTTGTATTGGTCTCTGAATAATTGTCATGTAACTTCAAACCGAGCTTCAAACTTATTTTATATTTTTTGAATTATCCGGTATAGGCTGGATATCAAATCACTATCCTGTATTCAGTCGGATAGTAAATATGTGGGCGGATATCGGGTAGTAACCGAATATCCGTCGTATCACTACTAATAACCATGAGTATCCAGAATTGACGGCTGGTAATTTCTTTTAGATATTAATCTCGCCTCTGTTGTATTCTTATTGTAATCGGTTAGTAATATGTGCGTTAAATGTTAGCTAATGCTTTAAACCGTTTCGAATCGATTCACATCCATCGGTTCGGTTCCGGGTTTATTAAAATACTTTTTAATGGTTCAGGTTTGGTTTCGAGTTCCTGGTCATCGATATAGATTTATTATACCATGTGTTGTTATACTCATGTTTATTGGTGGAGAATACACCACAGGCGAGATTATTAATACTTAAACAATTTTTATACAGGTATTATACAGCTATTCCTGTCTGGTACAAGATGCTAACACTGTAGTGCCAGCCACCAGAGAAAACATACAACGAGCACAGAGATCTATAGATAATATTACCGCGGGTGGATGCACGAATATTTGTGATGCTTTACTGACTGCACTAAGTTTAACAACAAAAGAAATTTTTGTTCCAAAAGATAATGAAAAGAAACATAAGCCACAACCTATTATAGTATTTTTAACAGACGGGCAAGCTAACGTTGGTGTGTCTCAGCCCAACAGAATTGTAGAAATCATAACACAACGCAATGATCATAAAAATAGAGCTGCCATATTCACACTAGCCTTTGGAGATGATGCCCATAAAGAATTCTTGAAAGAATTAGCTATGAAGAACTCTGGATTTCTAAGAAATATATATCAAGCTGCTGATGCAAATCTCCAACTACAAGATTTCTACAAACAAATATCTAATCCAGTATTAACGAATGTAAACTTCAAGTATTCCGAACAAGTCAAAGACACGACAAAAAATAAATTCGATATTTTATTTAATGGCTCGGAGTTCGTGGTTACTGGAAAAATTGGTAATGTAGTCGAAGGGTTTATAGTTGTGGATGGATCTACTTTGCATGGAGCAAATAATTTCGTTCCTAAAATTGTTCCGATTTGTCCAACGAAAGAAGATAAAGAAACATTTGGAAGTTTAGAGCGCTTGTGGGCTTACATGACAATTAAACATCTGTTAGACAAAAAGTACCAGAATATTACATTCCGCAATATATATGAAAAACAAGCTCTTAAAATTGCATTAAAGGTGAGTGAATAATAGATATTTATATATCGAGGCTACAAAAAAGGATTTTTCTCACAATCGGTTAGTAATATGTGCGTTTCCAACCTTCTAGATAGTTAGGAAGCGAGTTATTGTTAACTTCACTTCTTCCCAGTTAGCTCGAAATATTTTTCCGGCTAGTTAAATGTCACTTTTCAATATTCTTCTTTTCAGTATTCTTTCGTGACACCTGTAACATCTTTAATTGTTACTAAACCAGAAAATAATGACGACAACGATCTTCAATGGGGCCCTGTTCAGGTGGATTCTGAGTTATCTCTGCGAAAATATAAACTCAGGGGTGGAGGAGGACCAGGTAAAATCTTCCCAGTCATTTACAACTTCTTGCATATATTTAAATGGCATATACTCGTAGTACTCAACTTACTGATCATGGAATAAACATGATTTTTCAAAATCTTGTAAATTTAAAACTCAGTTTTTGCAAGATCATTTTTAAAATCACTGGATTGAAGTTTGCATAATTATAATGGATATCTGACTAAATATGAATGGAATAAAATTATGTAATTGCCGAGTAATTGCAAGCATTACTTGCACAGTTCAAATTTAAGTAAATTTGTGAAATTCCATGTGGGAACAGTGGCCCAAAAATCCTTGATCAAGGAATCTTCGATTTAAAATTGTGCATTTTAATAGGTATTTACATGGCGTAAATTCATCTTTACAGGCGAACTGGAAAGTTTGGGGGGTGAGCGACGAATGAGCGAAACTCCTTAATCCTGTGATCCCAGTAAAGATTATTTGTAAGCGTGCCGCGTTCGATGATCAATAAGTTGAGCTATTAAAATATTTGAAAGGAGTTGTGAATCACTCATTATTTAAGGGTACCCGATAATATTACTAACAATCAATTGTGTGATTACAGTGGGCACAATTACTGGCGGAGGCGGTTCTTTAAATCAGCAACTGTCACTTGTAAGACCATTTCCACTTCTAAGAGGAGGAGGGCCAGGTAAAATCTTGAATACACACATTACCACATTAGTTTTTATTATTAATAATCATTTATGTAATTACAGTAGATACAGTAACAAGTGATGGTCAGAAACAACAACAGTCGTCATCTGTTCGACCATTTCCGGTACTAAGAGGTGGAGGAGGACCAGGTAAAATCTTAATCACATCTATATACAAAGTGTTGCAAAATGATTGCATAAGAATAAAATGGTATATGTGAAACTGCCACACTCATACACAGAACAGATAAGAAAACATTAAAATAAAAGTATGTTTTCCAATGTTATTATATCAGAGGGTGTAGATGTAGATACTGGGTCGGGAGAATCCACTAGGTTTTTCTTTACTAAAAATAATTTTTGTTACAGAGTATTTGAAAACTTTATCAGCTAGCACTCCAAATGAACAACAATCGGTCGTACCTTTTCAAAGACAAATTGGAGGAGGAGGACCGGGTAAAATATTGAAGACATAAGTTCATAATTACCTAATTTATATCACTAATTTATAATTTGTTGTTACAGCATTTATGAGAACTTTAACAGGCGGCGGTAATTTTCAAAATCAATCGCTTGTACAATATAAAAGACAAAAAGTAGGAGGAGGATCAGGTAAATTCTTTATAATTTGTACAGAATGTTTCACAACTTTAGGAAAAAAAAAATAAGTGGCAGATACTATGACAACTGATCACGAATCGAAAAATACTTTTTGTCATACCTGTACAAAAAATAATCTTTTTCGTGACTGTTTTGTGTGCTCAAAGTGGCCCATTTCTTATCTATGCGGCATGCGTGCGCAAAGTAGAAGCGTGCGGTAAAATTCACTTTGTGCACTCAAATTGTATTTGCGTTGGGGGTGCCTGGGAATAAATTAGATTCGGTGTCACATTAATTTGCATACCATTGAAGAGGGAACTTCAATCTTGTCACAATTCAAAGATTCATCGATATCTGTGCAAAATTAGCCGAGCTATGACCGAAAGTCCCAAATCATCGGAAGGACTAAATTTTTTATCTCCCGAAAGGTAAATGAATGAACTTTATCGCCGGCAGTGGATGGTGTCCACGATTTTATTTGCACCCGGTACAAATTGACAAAGTTTGACATTTTTTGACATCAAGAACATCTAAGAAGGGGACCAAATTCAACCGAGTTATGGCGGTCTAAAAATTCGGAGTTTTTGGTGCATTTTCAAGTGGTTCGTTTTTTTTCTGCCGAGTGTAATTATAACAAGCGAAAAACGTGATTCTGAAACTCCATGAAAATTCCGAAGTTCTAAAAGATCATTTTAATCTAAAAATTTTTTATTTTCCATTAATTTTTTATTATATCCTGTTTAGATAGTGTCTCAACGATGACATTGATAAATAGGAAATCACCACCATTGTCCCGAAGAACGAGATCCGGTAAGTAATCATGTGGAAAAAATATTATTTCGGTAATAAAATAATGGAGTATGCGACATCTTTTCAAAAATGGTTTTTTCTATGATCGGTATTAATTGTAGGCTCTTTGGACTTCACTCTATACTTAAAAGTGAACAATTGCAAACTAATGATTTTTAAACAATTAATTTACTATAAAAAATTATGTAAAACTCGCATTTTTGACAATAATTTAGCTATGTTAACCAGCACAACCTTAAAAAACAAAATGAGTTATGTAACATGCTTTTTTGCTTCGAATTTTATAGCAAGAGATACGTCTTAAACATTAGATATTATTTTTTAATAATGATACGTTTATTTCAGCTACAAAACATGATTCTTCTTATAGTTCTCTAGAACAGGAAGTAAAAACTATGCATCCGGAAATAACTATTATGAAGATTGCGACCACAGTTCAGGATCTTCAATCTCACACAGAAATAAGAATGAGAATTATCAATAGAAAGTCATATGCTTCGCACACTACATTTTGCTTAGTTTTGCCCGATTTTGCATGTGTCACCGGATTTGATATGTAAGAATTATTTTTGGTGCTTCAAAATGAGCGCAAGATTTATTTTTTTCATAAAAATTGTAAACATTTTTATTTTAATATGAAGTATACAGTATACTTACATATTCCGATTTTCTCTAAATCTATATCAAATTTTAAATAAGTTTTTGCTATTAAAATTCGCTGTTTGTTCGTGTAGCATCCCATCACAATATGTATAGTTCATATTAAAATAAAAATATTTGCAATTTTCGAGTAAATGATGAGTTTTATTGAAGAATTAAATCATGTGCGCTTTTGGAAACACCATATATAAAGCTGAGGATTTTATTTTTAGGGAAGTAAAACGCATAAAATATAAAGCGCACCTACAAAAAATGGCGGTAGCTAAACAAATTTACAAAACTGCTACAGCATTTGATCGAACTGTGGGCTACGTTTTTAATAGAGTCGAAAACCGAAGACTGTTAACGGTAACTGTCAATTTAGAAGCACTAAGTTCAGCAACATTCATTTTATCATACGAAGGACCCATTATTAAGAACAACGACAAATATAAAATTATAACTCACTTACTTCCACGAGTAATAATCAAATATTTAGAAGTCGACATCAAAATATATGACACATACTCAAAAATACACCTAGACCTACCAGTTGTACAATCAGAGACTGAAGTTATGGGTATGAAAAAATATTGTTTATTCACTAAGATAAATAATTAAGTATTTATGTTTCAGAATGCGAAAAATCTGTATTTAAAAACAATCATGACTGTTCGGTGCATGTCATTTTTAAACCTGTAGTTAAAAAACAACAAAAAATGCTTCGTTTATTGAAAGAAGTGGAAAAGAAGGATCTTTCAAGACAATTCATTGTTGAATTCGAGACTCAACCTGTTATTAAGAAACCAAAAGAATTGGTAAGCAACATTATACATACATATTTATTACGCCTTTTACCCTACTTTCGTTTGGCAGCCACAAAAATTGTATGTTAGATATTGATACATACAGAATGTTACGTAAATATACCACCAACGCTTATATAGTGAATAAGAAAGACTCAAGGAGTATCACAAAAAAATTTGAATCCTCAGTGGTTCCATTAACCCGTAAAAGAGTTATTTAAATGAACCAATCACAACTTGTTGTTAAAATACATGTAAAAAGTTAAATCAAGTAGGGCATATTTTATTTTCAGTGCAATTGTCAATTGATTTTTTTGAGTAGTGGCGTCTCAAGAATCTGTCAATTTGTTAAAATTTTGACATTTTCAATTAGGAGATCATTAGAGCGTCATGCAAGAGCTTCTCTGAATTAAAACTGTGATTGATTTAAACATCTGTTACAATTTCGTGTTAATTTTTTAATAAATCTTTTACTACTACTAAACTACTATGATGTGACACTGATATAAACTTCAAATTTGACAAGAAATACAATTGACAATAAACATGTTACTTGATTTCTCATTTTTTTCTTAAATAAATGTAGGTAGCGATTTAATTGGACAAATTGAAAGATCTCTTGCACCTAATTGCGATATGATACAACATTAAATTACTGCTTCTTTGACTCTCCTGATTCAGCAGTTAAGCGTTGGTGGTATACTTACATAACACCCTGTATATTATACTGTGTGTGTAATAAACACACTACATAGTTGTTAGTGAAGAGAAGAGACCGGACTAATAGGCACTTAAAAAGGTATAATTTTGACAAAAAGAGCATTAAATTAAACAAAAGGCATAAAAATTGGATAAACAGCCTGAACTACTAATCCCGAAAATAACTAATTATAAGATGCTGCTCCAAATGTTCCATAGAATTATGAATTATTATTGTGTATTCTATTCATTCCCTAAACTAATATAGTAATATATCTGTACCTTGGAACAAAAACAACCAATGTCAATATTTTCCAAAAATGAGATTATACGAAACTTTGGTGTTTTTACTTGAACTTGCTTTATAGTTTATAGCAAGAACAACCAATCTCAAAATCCTTGTAATATTTACAAGGATTTTGACATTGGTTGTTCTTCCTATAAAGCAAGTTCAAGTAAAAACACCAAAGTTTCGTATAATCTCATTTTTGGAAAATATTGACATTGGTTGTTTTTGTTCCAAGATACAGATATTATAGTGGCGCTAGTGCTGCAGTAGGAATTATTTTAAAAAAAATATTTTTTTGAAAATCTCGTCTAAAGTAAATAAAGCTCTAAATAAGCATAAAAATCTAAAACAGGCATGAAAATTTTAAAAACGCAAAAAAGGCATTCGTCCTGATTTTGAAAATATTTGTTATGTCATCACTTTTAAGTAAAGGCATATTTTCTATAAATCCGGTCTCTAGTGAAGAAAGAGTATACCGCAAGGGAGATTTTTGTAGTCAAATTACACTGTTTACTTGATTATCTTCGAACCTGAATTGTCAAAACCACAGTCATTCGCGTTACGCCCGAAAATTATACTTTGCAAATATCACCAAAATTTAATACTAAGGAAAGAATTAAAGAATTTTTAATTCAAGTTTTTTGATAACATGGCTCTAGTTTTATTAATTGATATTCAGTTATTACAACGTTTCGGTCATGATTATGACCATATTCAGGTCTGGTCAAATAAATGAGCCTAGAATAGATGTTGATATTTAAAATACATTCATATTATTTGTAGAAGTGATCACATAAAACTAGAGTCATGTTATCCAAAAACTTGAATACATTTTTTTAAAATTCTTTCCTTAACATCCATATACATTTCGGCTCAACAATAACCAATTCTAAAAATTTAATACTAATTATTTGTTCAGGAAAATAATTCACCATCACCTGTAGTCCAACCAAAGATTGACTACATTGTTGTTAATTCACCTGAATTTATAAATACGTAATTCAATAATATTTAATTTGTTTTTGTTGATCAGTTTTACATTGTTCTTCATAAGAGTTTATATTTTTTTATAATTAAGTGTAATGCAAGTTATTTTTAGTATATCTATATAAGATTTTGTACCTGATTATGTCTTTTTGTAGTTTTTTAAATAAAATAAATCACAAACAAAATAGTAAATGAAAAAATAAAAAGGCCAATCTAATAGTGATACCACTGGTTGAGTATTTATTATTGAACTTTTCAGATATTAAATACAGTTATGTAGAAGTCATAAAAATATACATTTTTCAATTAAATTTTTGTGACCCGTCTACCTCATAAAAGTCAGCATAATATGTAGTATCGTAGCGAGTGTTTTGTGGCCAGTACAAGAATGGTAAAATTTTATTTCAACAAGGATTATTACCAGAGGCGGACTGGGCCGGTGGGATGGTGGGATATTTCCCACTGAGCCGCGATGAATTTGGGCCGACTGCCGACACGATAGGACCGATTATCGATAAGGATAATAATTTTTTTTATAAATAACTCAAACAACCCAAATCTGAGTTTTTCTTTATTAAAATTCACAATTATTTGCAATATTGTATACAAATAAACAAACGAAACTAAGTTTTGTATTCATGATTTGTATTGCTCAGTCATTAATAGAATCGGCTGTTCGTTCGGCTCGGTTTTGTTCTTTACAAGTGTAAGAAAACGCTAGACTAATTACATATTAATAAATTTCCCAATTTTCATTACATTTATTTTTAAATGAGTTATTTATTTTAATTTGCACTCATAAAAGTATTGACGCCGGCGAGATGAGAAATCTCGTCTCATTCTCGTCTCGTCTCAAAATTACGAGACGAAAACCAAAAATTTTCTCGTCTCGGATTGCGAGATGAGAAAAGAATCAATATAACCAGACGAGAAATAGTTCTCGAGAAATCGAGAATTCTCGAAATAAAAACTGAAAAATATTTGATATTATTCTCTTCGAAAATGTCAAAATACATTTTATTGTACTTTGTTCGTAGCATTTTATTGTTTCGATATAAATATTTTTTATTTTAAAAATAAGAATTATGTATGTACAAATTTAACAGAAATGTACAAAAAAGTTCTAGCTTTACAAATAGATGGCAACAAATTTTATTCGAGAAATTGGGACGAGACGAGAATTGAACAGCCGATAAATGACCAAGACAAGATTATTTAAATTTCTCGTCTCACGGCATCACTACGTAAATGAGGATAAATTGTGTATAATTTTCCTTCTATAGAAAAACTAAACTTTTAATGATACAGCCATTGACCTTGAACCCAAAAAAAAATTCGCCTGCGGCGCATTTTTTTTCTTTTTTCATAAAACAACACTTCTTTCAAAAACTTCGGTTGGGCCGATGAAATTTATTTCCCACTGGGCCGACACGTTACCAGTCCGCCTCTGATTATTACAGTTGTGGCTCTTTAAAATTGTAATAATAAAATTGTTCATGATTATACAAATAATTATAAATTTTCAATTTATGCAATCTTTACACGGTTAAGTATAATACCTATCTCATGATATATATTTATATCTCTATAATGTTTATATATTATCTTGAAGTCAATAATAATAAACACACTTTTACAGTATTTTAAAACTTCAAAATGATATTGCATAGCTAGGATACGGCAAAGTACGAGTAGCCGTAATAGTGGGAAAGAAATAAAAAAGAAGTAAAATCGAGAGTATTTTAGGAATTCGGAAACAAGGTAGACGGCCCGCTTAATCCCTGCGCTAACTAATAATAATTATCTGGTATAAAATTTCGATTGTTTCTTCCTGCACATTTTTTTATTGAACTTCCTCGAATATTTTTTTGAGACATTCTGAAACGTAGCACAACCACAAGCACCTTCACATTGACAAATTGGTTTCTTCTTAAAGTAATCAAACAATCCTTTTTCATTTTGGGTGCCAGTCTCACTTGCAAACGAATTATATAGTACGTTTTTATACTCTTTATCGTCATCTGTATCAATGTTTAATAGTTCACTATCGGATGCTGTTTCTCGGGTGAAAATTTTACTGAATTTTTCTTTCGAAATTTGTGAGTGAGCTTTAATGGTGGGTTTTTCTTTTTGGTTCATCGTTTCCAGTTCTTTTTTTACGTTTAACTCTCCTAATGAGTGGCATTTTCGTTTCAAAGTAAGCTTCACGTTAGTCGATATTGCTTTATCGGAAAGATATATAACGTGATTATATTTCCTAAAATGTCTTTTAAAGTTAGCTAGAAAAAAATACAAAGTTGAATAAATTTGTTTATTTAAATATTTTTTAATTATAGCTCTCTAAAATCGTTACTTAGCGAACTATTCGGAGTCCGCAAAATAATATTTTAGGGCATTCTGTCCTTTTTTAAATAAATTTTATTTTTTAGTAATATTTTAGAATAATTTCGTATAGTTAGTAAACAAACTTAGGAGAGCACATACCTACTAAATATTTTGTATGTAACACGTACACGAACTGAGTATTAGAGGACACATATAATTTAAGTAGGTACTCTGCATGCGCCTCGTACGTAAACAGAATCATCCTCTATAACTATTTTGCGTACTTGTTACATAAATATTTTGTAACACAAGCATCATAATCGATGTTTAAAACACGCAAATGCGTGCATAATCAAAAGATAAAAACAAGCTGTGTTTTAAAGCTTGCCAAGCAACAACCATGTATGAAAATGGTAACCAATCTACTAGGTAACGATACACACAGACACACAAATGAATCAAAATTAAAATGATGTTTTCCAGCAGATGTAAAAAGCACTAGCGACGTTAAAATCGCTCCGCTTCGCGCCGTGCTCTTAAACCCGTTGTACATGCTTTAAAAATTTACTTATACACTAACTTGTTTGTATCACAAAATCGCATAATATATTATTTTTTTATTATTTTACCTTTAGTTGATATATGGGAATCTTTATTGTCATTAGTTTCTTCAGGTAAATCGAAATTTATATTTTGGTTTATAGTTGGATCTGGAATAATTTCTTTCTTGCTGACTTTACGTGATCTATGAAATTAAAACCACATAACTTATGTGATGTAAAATAATAAATAAATACTTTTACTTCACGGATTTACTTCTTTTCTTTTTTCGTTTAAGTTTAGCCGGTTTACTCGCATCACTGGAAGCAGAATCAAAAATTTTAATAACTTCATCATAATCTGGTGGCGCTTCGTATATCGGTGGTTCGTCTGTCATTGAATCTGTGTCTATTATTTCTTCCTCTAAAAAGTTGTGCACTTTTAAAAATTCGCTAAATTCATACTGAATTGTTTTACCTAATAAATCTGTGATTATTTGTAAATGGTTTTGTAGTTCTCTATCATGACGAGCTCGGTGATTTATTCGGTAAAGTAGCACAAAAAGTGTTGAGACTAAACTTATAAGACCTAAAAATTGTATGATCATTAAAATATTTTGATGCTACATAAGTAATTATTGACAGTCTAGTTATTTTGTACCGATATTTATACAGAATGTAACAATACTTCGGTACGTATGATATGCTGATTACAGATCAAAAAGAATTTTCCAAAAATTTTGTGCTGCTAGAAAAATAAATTGTTCTAACATTCATATTCAAGGATTTCTAATAATTTAATTCAAGTTGTGTGATAAGTGAATGAGTTTAATTTTATTTGGGTGTAAATTAAATTTATTTTCAATAGTCAATTACGCGAATCCAGTGATACCCAAAATGGTCTTCGCAAGTAAACTGTCTGTCATTTTTAAAATTTGTAAAATATTATTTTGGTTATGTAGTGTTCAATTTTTCCAACTGCATATATCCTTAACGTATGGAAATTTATTATACATCCTGTATTTTATGTATAGCACACAAAATACAACGTAAAATATTTGTTTGGTGTCGTAATTATTTATTTAATTACTATGTATAAATACCAAATACCTACATAGGCTGTAGTCTGCTTTTAACTAGGAGGGGGTAAAACCAAAATTCATACATAAGTATACTCCTTAAGAATCCCGAAAATTTCAATTTTAATTGCTTTATCCATAAAATTATTTATTACTATATTGATATTATAAAGCTACCCAATTATAAGTAGTGTAAGTAGCTAATTTAACCAACCAGCGTTGGTTGGTAAATTTAACACTTATACTTATAATTGGGTAGATCTGATTCTAAAGCCTCATTCACATAAGCATTTAGTTTAAATGTTTACATTTATGTTTACGTTTTCACTTCGTTTCACTTTCTAGCACTAAAGTTTGTTTACCATTTACTAAAGTTATTTTAAGTTCATTATGTGAATGCTGTGTTTCTTAAACTTAAATGTAAAGCTTCACACTAAACGCTTATGTAAATGAGACTTAAATTTATTTAATTATAATCACAAATTTGTTTTTACTTCAAGTATAAAAACAGATTATAGGTCTAAAATATGCATACCAAGACTGCTTATGATAAAAATTAATGTAGCAGTTTTTAAATCTGAATACTGGTCAGTTTTTGGGAAAAAATAATTAGGTCTTCGTGTGTACCATCTTCTGTCTGTAGGTTCTAAATTTGCACCTAAAAATATAATGATTGAATATATTTTTAGTAACTTTTATAATAAATATAGGTACCTTCAAAGCAAGAAATTGGTTCATCGCTACCATCTCCACAATGGTCAAAACCATCGCAAGCTAATTGTCTCGAAATACAGCGACGATTTTCGCACAAAAAGTCAGCTCCAGAAAAGCATTCTTTAAACATGAATATATTTTAGTTTTATAAACTAATATTAGAAGCAGTAGTTTACCTCCATAACTAAATGCTGAATACACAATTGCTAATTGAGACTTTATATTAAAAGAACCTTTAAGGCGCACATAAAATCCTGCATCAAGTAATTGTATGTGTTCTCTAGGATTTAACGGATACATTATTTCATGATTTGAATATCGTAGAACTTCTAATACTTTTCCAGTAGATGTAGTACCTTCATGAACTATAAGTTCTGTGTGTTCTTCTGAAATATAGTCCATGATATTATTTAAAACTTATAAACTGAAAACATAACTAACCCATATCTGTAAAGTTTGCTACTTTCAGATATAACAAAGATTTAAAATGAATATAGTGATTACTTTGCGGTTTTATAATCCAAAAGCAATCGAATTTTTTAACACCTGTTTGGACCATATCCATCATTGTTATACCTCCGCCAAAATTATTTACGTATCCACCACAATCTGTAAATAAATATTGTTGTATTAAATTATTTAAATCGTTAAATGAACTGTTAGAAACCCGTAATATATTTGGAATTATTTCCGTTATTTTGGTCAAAAGCATATTCAGCTTTGAATCCTAAACCAGTTCCACCATTTGCATAAAATCTTACGACTAATGAAGGCCCAGTGGATAGTAATATTGGTGGTCGAAAATGTATACCAGTTACCACATCTAATCTTTGACCGTTCCAGTCGAAAAACTAAAATAAGACAATAATATAAAATCAGAAGCCTTCAGAACTTTTCATTTATAAGTAACTATGTGAAGTACCCAGGTTGATCTGGCCCTTATTTTGTTTCAAGATGGCGGACTAACATTTTAATATGGCTATATTTTAAGTTAGGTTCTTTACTATTACTGTACCAAATTTTAAACTAATCGATGCAGTACATTTTGAGATAGCAAGCCTCCATTTTGTTTCAAGATGGCGGATTGTCATTTTAATATGCCTATATTTCAAGTAGGTCCTTAGATATTACTGTACTAAATTATAATGCAATCGTTGCAATACTTTTGAGATATATTACCACCATTTTGCTTCAAGATGGCACACTGCCATTTTAATATGCGTATGTCTTAAGTTAGATCCTTAGCTATTTATTACTGTACCAAATTTCAACTTGTACTTTTAATGAAATGTATTATGTTGTAATAAGTAAAATTAAGACGCACCTCCATTAATGACTCGGTAGCTAATTGAAAATCGGTAAATATTAATCGGACTGTACAGTTTTCATTTTCCAGCTCTGCACAGTTTATAACATACTCCGTAATTAAATCAGTTGTATAATACGATGGAAAAAATGGAGATAACAAATAGTTTTGCGTTTTACTTTTATTTATTTCTGTCAGTAACACTTGATTCCCTTCAATAAATAATTATTAGTCATACTTATATTATAGTTTAAACTATTGCACATACTTATGGATTTATATTCTGCTGTAAATGCTAAATCATTGTTGAATATATAAAATAATTGTATTACTAAGTTTCTTGTTAATGTTTTCATGTTGAAATTATTTTCATCTTTTCCACAAATTTTTTTCAGTGAATATTCTTCGTACGGACGTTCGTAAATTTGAATATACTCACAATCACAATTTATGTCTGATTTTTTTGTATCATTACATTCGTTGGATAAATTTAAATAACTAAAAATTAAACATGATATTTATGTAATTAATGTGTTAATAATACGCACCTAAAATTTATAAATATAGCACATGACGGACAAGTAACAATTTCCCAAGAGCAATCTTGTTTAATATTTTTATTTTGTGTCACATTGTTCATTAAATATTTTGCTTCTAAAGTGCCATTTTTTTCAAACTCTAGATATATTTTGTGTCCACTCTTTTTACAAATATCGTAGTAATTAAAAGTTTTAGCTGGAGCAATTATTTGACTCAAAAACAATAACGAAAACTGAACTACGAAAAAAGTATTCATTATAATTTGATTATAAAAGTAATTTTACACAATATACCTATATAGAAGACTGACATTTCTGAACTAAATAATAAAATAAGTCATGGTGTTGAAATAGAAAAGTAAAGCCTTAGAAATGCTAAATACATTATAGGTAACGGATAATCAATTAAATTGCGTGGTACGAAGTTAAGCCAAAAATTTAATTTTTGCACATATAATAACACTGGAAATAGGACATTTAAGAAAATTACGAAGTATTAATAAGACGTGTTTTATTTAGGAAATAGAAATACAGATCAATATTTATTTATATAACATAGGTACATACTTCAAAAAATGAAACAAGTGGAAACTAAAATGCCATGGCTTTATCTGAAAATAAAATGATGTATAAATATTTGCAAATTAATTTAATTAATTTAGTCTTACCACTGGATTCAATTAATTTCCCTTTCCATTCATTTTCAAGTTTCCTAACAAATTCTTCAAAAACAACAACGCATTTTAACATGCTCGTTTTCTTGTAATCTTTAATAGTTGTTTGTTCATCTTCGGTAGTTTTAGCATCGTACGCATTAATTTCTTGGGCTAGCGTCCTACCAAAATACAGTTAAATTAATATTCAAGAAAATATTGGCAAATAAATACATACTGGATTGTGGGTACAACATCAGGATTGAATTTTTCGACTGCTCTGGGATTAAAAGGCACTGAAACTTTCCCAGATTTAGGATGCACGCAAAATGGTGATTTTAGCAAATGGTTCATTCCTTTTGTGACGTTGATATCTAGTCTCGGATATAAGTAATGCAATATTATTTCTTCTGCTAGGTTCCTCATTGACTTTTTGAGACTTCCCTTTAATAACACACATATTAGTATAAGTGCCTATTCAGCACCAGAAAATACAAATCTAGAATATTCATGCACAGGAAAATGCAACACCAGAAGATGCAAATCTAGAAAATTTGTGTATGTAATTTCGGGATTATATGACAGGAGTGGACACTTGTTACCTTTATAGGGACAGAAAATACGGGCCAGCTCGGATCATGCGTTCTATGACGATAAACTACGGTAACGAGAGTAACACACATGGTACTAAAGTAAAAGTCAACACGACGCAATCTCCTGTTACAGCCCCTAGCCGGTGCCCAATAGCTAGGGGTTGCCAAGTTAATTAGATCCCAACTTACAATGGTAACGGGAGTGGGTACCGATCGAAATCAGGCCGTGAAAATTTCCTGACCTGGCTGAAGTAATAAAAATACCTGTATCAAAAGATTCATTCACACAGTAAAATTCAAAATTGAATTTTAGGATTGGCACAAATACAAACACAGTACATTTAAATCTAGAAAACTAGGTTGTCTCTTCCACACAAAAGGGATACAGAAATTAGGTTGAAGTAAATGATCAACCCAGTACCATTCTTAAGTTTCATATACTTGGTTTTGACTATAAATAATCTTCTCTAGATTTGTATCTTCCTGTGTTTGCATTTATGATGAATCTAAAAGAGTAGATTTGAATTTTCCTGTGAATAAATCGTTTGATGCAGGTATTTTATGACTCATGAAATTTTAAGATTTGGTGTTACATTTTGCATTTATGAATACTCTACATTTTTATTTTCTGGTTTTGAACCCATCCCAATTATTGATTGTAATAAAGAAAAACATACAGACGCTTTCATGGATCTGCAGTGACTAACAAACGCATCCCATCTATCTTTTGAATTATTTTCTGATAATATTTGTTTTTTGAATGCATCGCGATCTTCTACTTCTGGTATAAATTTTATAAATTCTGCTACTCTTTCCTCACTACCCAGAATATCTTGATCAGTCAGACAAATGTCTTCAAAATGATGTTCAGCTATTACTAAAGCTCTCCTACAAATTGTAATTATATTACAACAAACTCTTTTAAATATTTGTTTTATATTTACGCAACAGAATGATGAATCTGATCTCTCGGCAAATATACTTTTTTAGTTCGGCCTACACCACCTTTTATAATATTTAAGTATTCAGCTATTGCTGATCTTCCAGCTGTATTTAATTTTCGAGCACTTTCATCGCAAACCCAACAATGGATACCTCTTCTGCCAGAAAATACCCATAAGATGTGTTCAAAACCAAAATCATCTACGAATCAGATAATAATTATGCGATGAGAGTTCAACGATGGTTATTATTGAAGAGAATGAAAGTTTAATACACGAGCCGAAGGCGAGTATTATAATCGTTCTAGTGAATAATTACTATGTTAAACCCTAGTAGAATAGGTGGAATACTATATTTTATCCACAATTATACGAGGATACTAAATAATTCATTTATTTTAAAAGATTATACACAAGGGTGATTCACAACCATAATGGCATAATAGTACTGAACTTACTGATCATGCAAAAATAGTTATTTGTGTATCAAGTACGGAAAGAGCATTGTTTGTTGTATGCGCCAAATTTGTTCGATCGAGGCGAAGCCGAGATTGACGACTCGCCAAATGCTCAATATTTTGCAAGCGATTGTATAATGAATGTATTAGGTATATTAGTCGGGGATAAAAATATGTGCCAAATTAAAATCTCGTACCTCTCAATGCAGCATCTAATATTTTACAAGCAACTGTCATGAACTTCCAACATTTTTTACACACATCTGCACCACTACAACAATTTCGAACATCATCATAATCAGTCATATCAATATCAAAGACAATTTCTCTTTCAACAGGTGCAAGATTTTGTGAATTACGAAGACTAGGTCTACCATTATATACAGCACCAATATCAATTTTCACTGGGTTTCGTTTTTGTATATTTTCTATCAATTCTTGTTTGTTGGTAAAAGTATTATATCGCACGTAAATATCGTCAGCTAGAGTGAAGGATATTTCTCGATTCTCCAAACAGTTTTTTCGACCTGTATGTTTATAAATAATATTAATTTGTGATAAATACAACGTACTACAATATTTACCATAACTTAACCACCTATAATATGGATGGAATGGAAACAGTCTTTTGTAATATAGAGGTAAGAAATATGATGTATCTTCACTAGCCATTATTAAATATAATCTAAACTTATTTTACTTGCAATGTACGGAAGTAAAACTCGTAAAACTAAGTTAGAAAATTGAACTTAAAGTTATCAAAACAGGTGTCAATTTCTAGTTGTCACATTTGGCGGGAAATTGCTTCATGTGAAATTAGCAACAGCACGCTGTTATAGTCTTACCATGCTATTAAAAAACTATGTTGCCAACAAGTTAGCTTAGACCGGTTGTATGTATGTATTTTATTAACATAATCATAAATGATATTATTGCAGCTGGGTGCATCCCAATTCTTGAAAACTCATAGCTAGAAAATTCTTGCGTAGAATCATAAAATACCCGAAAATTCAGACAAGAAAATGCATACATAAAGAAATGCATAAATAGATAATTCAAATCTAGAATTCGAGGGAGACAGAAAACGCATGTATATTCAAATTTGGAAAAAAGAGTTTAGTTCATTGAATTTTTTTTAGTGTACGTTTTGCAAAGTTTCGTACGTATGTCTATCTGACAGCTTCTGAAGTCACCACTATAGCGCTGCAATCTTAATCGAGATCGCCAATATTTAGTTAATTGAACTTTTTTAAACACCTGTTAATAAAAACATCATAAAGTAAAAAATTGCCTACTAGTGGCTTTGATTAAAATTTTACCCAATAATTATTGACCTATCCTGTCAGAAGGAGTGAGTGCGATAGATACAAAGTAACATTGTGTTGAGTGAGACAGCATACTGGTGCGCAGTACGCTGTGCGCATGCCTGTGGCAAAAGGAAGTGACGTCAATAGACCAATCCTAGTGATGCGCGCGTATTTTGACAGATATGTACAAATGTCAAAATTTAATTTCGATTTTAATTTACAATTTTATTTATTTGTTTCATGCCTGTTGCGTATTAAATTGTTCAAATTGCGCAATGTCATTAAATTGAATTAAACTTTTCCCCTACATTTAAAAAATTTAAAATAAGAAATGTTCAACTTCAACTAACCGCACTTTCTATTGTCATAGCGTACTGCGCAGCAGTTTTGCTGCCTCACTCAACACATATGTAACTTTGTATCTATCGTACTCACTTCCTCTAACCGGATACCCAATGCCCAGGCATGCGCGCGCAACCGAAGTTCAACAGGATAGGTCAATTATGGGTAAATTGTTACATTGATTGTTGGAAGTCACCATAGTAACGATGTTTGTGGTTGGAACTTAATATTTTTTAAATATTTAAGCAGTTATTAAAAGGGGTTGGATAAAACGTTATACTTTACACGTGGGCAAAAAAAGAGAAAATTATCTCACTCAACCTTCGGCCTCGTGAGTTAAGATTTTCCTCGTGTTTCCTTACTTTGCCCGCTTGTAAAGTAAATAATTATTGTGGTCGTCTGAAAAATAGTGTACATAACTCGCTCGAGGTAGAATAACAATGCTCCTGAAATTGAAAATTGAACCACTCAGCGCTATGTGCCTCATTGGCCGCATGTTATTTTACACTTTCTCGTTATAAAATATACTATTTTACTATGTGAACTTGGTTTACAATTGACCAATCAATCACAGGACAGAAGATGTTGCTCTATAATACTCTTTTCTTAATTGGAATGAGACCGATTGAGAGATACTGAGTGGTACAGTATTTTATTGGCTTGGTAGGACTATTTTGTTGTTGCTTATTTGTGAAGTTAGATAGTAAAGCAGGCCGAATAATAGCACCATGGAAACAAAAATATAAAATTTATTAACATTATTTTGGAATTTGAGATCTGACATCTCAGATTACCTACATATTTTTGAGATGTATAAATTTAAAATCCGTTAATAATATGTAAATGGGATAAAAATAAAAGGTCAATTTACAAATTCCTCAAAATATAATAAAAATAAAAAGTTTAAAACCAGCAGTTGTACCAACATTTCAAAAGAAGCTACAGTGAAAAATAAAAAGTTCAACCGAAATAACCGAAAATGGCTGCAGTTAAAAGTGAAAAAATTGAGGATAAAAAGCAAGAAAATGATGAAAAGGAAGAAGTAGATGATGTAGAAAATGAGAATACTGAAAATACGGCAGCAAAGAAGAAGAAAAAAAAGAAAAAGAACAAAAAGTCAGGTACGAATTTTTTTGACACTCACGTGTTTACTTGGATTCAAAAATTCCTCATCTACTTCAAAATCATATTTTCTTTTACGTACCATTACAGAAACAAATATTGAGGTAAATTCTGAGAACGCTAATGGAGAGAACAATGCAACTCCAGCTGAGAACAATAAACAAGAAAATGCGGAAGGCGAATCTGAAGAAAAAACGAAGAAAAAGAAACGTAACCGTAATAAAGGCAAAAAGAAGGAGCAAACAAATCCGCCATCAATTGCAATAACTGATTTATTCCCTGACGGTAAATGACATTGAACCACCATTTATATGTTTCGGTTACTCATTTGTAAATTTAGGAGTTTATCCAATTGGAGAAATACAAGAATATGGAGGTAAAGATGACCGTACTGCAAAGGATAGATTCTCAACTGAAGAGAAAAAAGCTTTAGATAAAATGCATAATGACATTTACAACGAAGTTAGGTTAGCGGCCGAGGCTCACAGACAAGTAAAGTTATACATCAGTCGGCCTGTACAGCCAAGAATATCGTTTGACCAATCAAACCAGTGAGAGCAGTAAACTAACTTCCCGCGGTTTGATATTTTGTAGTTGTTTTCAACTGATTACATGGTTTGATTGATTGAACGATGACTTTGGCTGTACAGGCAGAATAATATGCCCGGGATCTATTGACCCTAATGATTTTGTCATTTCGTGTTGTAGACTCGTCAGCACATGCAAAAATGGATCAAACCAGGGATGACAATGATCGAAATTTGCGAGGAGTTAGAATCTGTTGCTCGCAAGTTGATTAATGAAAATGGTTTACAAGCTGGTTTAGCTTTTCCTACAGGTTGTTCTCGAAATCATTGCGCAGCACATTATACACCCAATGCTGGTGATAAGACTGTGTTAGAGTTTGATGATGTTACCAAAATTGACTTTGGTACACATATCAATGGCAGGATAATTGATTGTGCATTTACTCTCACTTTTAATCCTAAATACGATAAACTCATTCAAGCTGTTCGTGATGCTACCAACACTGGCATTAAGGTAAGGAATAAATTCATTAAAATCGTTATTTTGTATACAAGACAATAAAACCATATTTTATCGACGAAAGAAAAGTGTTAATTCACAAGCGACGAAGGAGCGAGTGGATTAGTTTTCTCTAATCGATAATATAATTCATCTTCATGTATAAAAATATATAAGTAAACAAATTTTACACTAAATTATTATTAAAAAACAATTTCGAAGTTTGTTTATAATGATTTTCATCTTACGTTTTTCACAAAGTTGATGCAGAAAATGTGTGAAAACGAATTTGAAAAAAAATGTAAAAAAATTACAGGACTTTATCTAGCCTTGCTGTTAAAGTTTTACTTTATCTACTCTATTTTACTTTATCTACCCTGGCGGTTAAATTGTTACTTTATCGACTCAAAATGCTACTTTAATGACTATTTTGAGTCGATGGATAAAGTAGCCTTTTATTCGCGAGGATAGAAAAAATAAAATTTTAACATCTAGAGTTAATACTTTAATTTTTACTTAAATTTCTTACATTTAATTTCATATTTTTTTTCAAATTCATACAAACATTCATATCTTTCACAAATTTCTGCATACATTTTGTGAAAATAATAGAATGTAAAAAGCTTGTTGACAAACATACTCAAAAATTCTGATTTAAAAAAAAATTTCTTTAACTTCAGCTACAGAAAAAAATTCAGCGAAAAATTAAATTATCGAAAACATATTCATCTCGTCGTTAAAATAAAATTGTATCGTCTTGTATAAAAAATAATAATTATTTTTAGGCAGCTGGTATTGACGTAAGGTTATGCGATATCGGAGAAGCAATCCAAGAAGTAATGGAATCATACGAAGTTGAAATTGATGGAAAAACCTATCAGGTCAAATCAATTAGGAATTTAAATGGACATTCGATATCTCCTTATCGTATTCATGCTGGAAAAACAGTTCCTATTGTCAAGGGTGGCGAAGCCACGGTCATGGAGGAAAATGAATTTTATGCTATTGAAACTTTCGGCTCAACTGGACGCGGTTTAGTTCATGATGACATGGAATGCTCACATTACATGAAGAACTTTGATGTTCAATATGTACCTTTGAGGTAAGTTATAACAATTTTACAAGGATATTTAATTGTTTATTTAATCACTGACGATTACGAAATCTTCTTGACAGATAAGACATTATTTTACTCAAAGACATTTTGTGCAATGTCGGATGTTATAATATTCCGCGACAAGGCGACAACATTAAATTATGTTATTGCGCAGTTGTTCTACTTGGAATTTTGTTTTGTAATCTCATTTTATGACTCATATTTCTGTAAGTTTACCATTCCAAATTAAGTTAATAGACGGATAGATAAGTGCGCTGTGTTATTGACTGGTTTTGATAACTCAGGTTTAAACACATTACAGTTTATCTGCACAAAAATTTCCCTACAGTTAAACAAGTGACATTAGAACAATAAGAGGGCAATAACTAAAGTCAAATTTACACTCTTAAGAAATCCAGAAAATCGCTATCGTTTTGTATATAGGCCACAAAATATAATTTTAAATAACTAAGCCGCAAAATAATATTTTAAAGACCTAGGCAGCAAAATTTATCTTTAAAGGCCTAGGTTCTCAGACAAAAAGTATTCACAAGTAATTCCGACGTCGGATAGACGCTTCGGCCGTAAACAACTTCCTTGTACCTTATTGTTTAATTTTTTGCCCTAAATACATAAATAACTATATTAAACTGACATCAGATTAAATGAACAAATTAGCTTGAATTAGCAAAATAGCTTTCACCATTAAGAATGCATTTTTAAATTTTGACGTATTAGGTGTATAATCGACGGTTCTCCAGCCAATCACAAACACGGCTGGTAACCGCACACCTGGTCAAAACGGGTGACTCACGTAAAGTAGCAAGGGCTGTTCAACATAAAGGGACCCGTCTACCTTATGAAATCCAGCATAAAATGTACTAACGTAGCGAGTAACAAGGACAATAAACTTAAAGGTTCAATAAATAGTTGTTAAAATGTTCAATTTGTGCAAACTTAACACGGTTATATCTCATGATAGGAATATATTTATAAAATTTCAAAAAGGCATCTGTAGATGTAGATCCATTCCTTATCTGTTAGATGTTTATAAAATAATATCTTAGAGTCAATAGTTTACTCGGAACGTAAACACTTTTATAGTACCTATTTTTAACTAATGACATTACCTAAACAGGATGCGGTAAAGTACGAGTTTTGGGCTGGTATCGTGCAGCCGTAGTAGTGAGTAAGGGTGGGGAATAGAAAAAAAGTAGGAAAAAATTAAAATGGCCGCTTAATATGCAAATAACAATTTTTGAACAGGCTCCAGTCATCGAAAGCATTACTGGGCACCATCAATAAAAACTTCGGTACTTTGGCGTTCTGTAAACGTTGGCTGGACCGTGCAGGCGCAACCAAATACCAGATGGCGCTGAAAGACTTGTGCGATAAGGGAGTAGTGGACGCCTACCCGCCTCTTTGCGACATCAAGGGCTGCTACACTGCCCAGTTCGAGCACACAATCATGTTGCGCCCCACATGCAAGGAAGTTGTCTCTCGTGGTGACGACTATTGAGTGGAGTGTACAATGTCAATGTCACAAGAGGTTTGGTGCATGTCTACTTCATGCAGTTTTTAATTTTGTGATCGTGGATTATCTGTATGTGTGTGATACACACAGTGTAAATGCTAAAACACTGACCATTCTCAATTTTTTACATGTTGATTGTTTATACTGTTGTAAATATCTGTGTTTTGGAAACGATCTTTAATATATCCCGATTCAACAAATAGTTTTTGTTTTATTTTTCTTTGTATCCTAATATAATTCTAAGATTTTTAAATAAAACAAGATATTAAATAATTTAGTTTGAGTGCACAACATGACCGACTATGGTTTTAACAAAAAAAAACTCTTCTGTGGTGTACTAACAACCAGGGGTATCCTTGAGTTGACGGTATACTGTACAGGATTGTTCAAAAAATTCAAGAAAATAATAAAATGGCAGATACTGCATGATGTACTGATTAAAAATTAATTGCGCTTCACTGCAATACATTTTTGAAAGCCATTGTTTTAGTTATTATTTTTAATATAATTACATTATTCTTAAGTGATATAAATTATCACTTACCTAATGTTGTATAAATAATCAAATCAATTTAATTTTGGTGGCGTAGCAAAAGTCTATGAAACTAGCGGAACTAAAAATGTATAGATAGGTACATCATTTATTTTCTGAATTTAAAAAAAAATGTGAGACTGCTACACGCAAGTTGGGTAAATGGCGTGATTGATATTTATGTAGTATTTTTATATGTATGTGCTTCTAGCGAGTAGAATAAAATTGAACAGTAGGGCGTCATTTATAAAGGTAAGAAAATTAACAATGATATATAATAAGTTAACAAAAATTACGATTCAAATAGTGCGTGATTTCTAAATACAAAAATGCATCTTTAAAAAATAATAATGGGAATAATAATATACCTAATATTAATTGTCCAACAGATAAATTCAAAAATAATTGGTCGGCGGACTAAAAATAATAATAGTAATAATAATTGCAGGGCAATATTACAAAATTGATAATATAAATTACTTATTTAACATTTTTATTCTTTTTAATAATTATTAAAATAATTAAGTGTGTAAATACATAAGAAATATAAATTAGTATAAAATTATTCAAGAATGAAGACGAAACAATGCAACCAAAATAAATTCGAGGAAATATAATTTTATTTATTCATATACGGATATAAAACAGACAGATAATATCTCGAGATATCATGTCTTACTTTACATAAACTTATTACCCAACATACATTTTTCATAAGCCTTTATTATATTAATGAGACATTATAAAATAAAGTGAATTTAAAAAAACGAAAGCGGACATATGTAACAAACCTTGAAAAATCCTTCATCATGCCGGCTAATTAAACACGTTTAAAAAAAATCCCCGTAGATATATAAACAATATTGTCCATAAATTAATCATTACAGAAAAGAACACAGAGATAAGAGTTATTAATTTTTTAAATAATGCTAGCGAAATATGCAGTCGTCTTAATCATATCTCTTATTTTTTTAAGTTCCAATGTTAGTGGTAGATGTGAAGAATTTACAGAATTATCTTTATGTTCAGATGTAGATTGTGCCCCTGCTAAAATTTGTCCAGATGGTGCCACTATGATTAAATATGATCCGAAAAATTGTGTTTGTTGTGATTATTGTGTAGATTCAAAAGGTATGTTTAACGCAAATGATATACTAACAGAATATGGTGTGTGAATATTTGTTTTAAATAACATTTATTTTAGGTAATTATGTCGATCCATTAAGATCTTATTAGCATTCGAAAGTGCGGATCACATAAAATATAAGTACTATTTAAATATTTGTATTAGAATTTAAATAAAGAAATATTTTTTTTATATTTTTATTTATTATTCTTACTTATCAGTTCTCCTACTTTGACATCATATTACATTTTATTACCTTTACCTACTTCTAAGGTAATATATTTTGTAATATAAATACATTGTAAACGTCTGTTCTAGTTTTTATATTTATTTATATTTTAGAGTTATTTACAATTTAGTGCATATATTTTAATGGCTTATAGTACTCAACTTAACTAATCATGGAACAAAAATATTTTTTACAAATTCGTAAATTTAAGGGCAATTTTTGCAAGGAGCACCTTTTTGCTACTACTGAACTGAATTGTTGATTGTATAATTATTAATTAAATACGAATGGAACAAAATTAAATTTTAATTAATTGTGCAATGGCAAGAATAGTAAATTTATTAAATTCCATTTGAAAACAGTGACCCAAAACTGTTTGATTAAAGTACCTAAAAACAAAAAATTTTGAAAAAATTCTGCCTATTCCGTGATAAGTCAGTTGAGCACTATATGCCATTAAAATAAATGCATGAAGTTGTGAATCACTCTGTATACACGGTATAACGTACAGGATGAATCACAATTTCGTGCACATATTTACTTATCACAGAACTGAAAGAATTTTTTCAAAATTCGCAATTTTAGTTTCCAGGTTCTTCAATCAAACAGTTTTGGGTCACTGTTTTTAAATGAAATTTCATAAATTTGCTGTTTTTTGCCATTGCACAATTAATTAAAATTTTATTTTTATAGATAATCAGATATCCATTACACAATCAACAATCCAGTGGTTTCAAAAATGTGCTTCTTGCGAAAACCGGCCTTACATTTATGAATTTAAAAAAAATTCTTTTTGTTCCATGATCTGTAAGTTGAGTACTAGGTATATGTCATTAAAATATAGGCATGTAGTTGTAAATCAATCTGTATATCGATACCAATGACATATATATGTGAGGTTGCCACACCCAAATTGGATAAAATGCGTGTATTTATGAAATTTTAAATTCGTTCATGATATATTTTATACTCGTACATTTTACCCTTTACCTTTATTAATTATTGTTTACAAAAAACACTTAAGTATGTGTAGTATTAAAGTTACAGAAAAGCTAAAAATATTATTAAAGATCTTACAAATTTTTCAACATTGTTTTTAAATTTATATTCATTTACTAATGCGACAACCTTGGATAAAATTTATAAAAAAATATCAGTTGTATATAAAAAGGAAAACAATTCTGTGTGCTTCCAGTTACTCATTTCGTTTCAAACACATTAACATGTTTGCAAAATATATTTTTCTATTAATTTTAATAAATGTTGTTTATGAAACAACAGGAAAATGTTTAGAAGGACAAAATGAATCGTACTGTGCGACAGTAGGAGCATGTATTCCAGAACCAAAATCTTGTCCACCTGGAGAAATTTTTGAGAAATATGATCCACATAATTGCATTTGTTGCAATCGATGTGTAAAAGGTAAGGTCATTTTATATATTAAACTGAGTAGGTATATTAAAATATTTGATTTTGTATTTATATTTTTAGGGTAATAACCGGTAATAATAACAAATTATATAAAAATTAGTGATGCTCAAAATGTAGTTAAATATTATTTTATAATTGAATGTATTGTAACCTTGAATAAAACCGAGAATATTCCAACAAAAAACTAATTACATTTATATATAAAAGGAAATATTTATATTCTGTTCATCCAGTATAACATTGCTTATCAAACACATTAACATGTATGCAAAATATATATTTCTTCTGATTGTTATCTTTGTTATAAATGAGGCAACTTCTAAATGTGTGGATGGTCAAGATGAAACAACGTGTTCACGAGTAGGTGCAGTATTTGGATGTGTCTCCGAAGGAACGATTTGCCCACCTGGCGAATATTTTGCGGAATATGATCCGCAGAATTGTATTTGTTGCAATCGTTGTGAAAAAAACTTACAAGGTAATATAATTTGAAATATTAGAATCATATGCATAACGGGTGGCCAATCAACAAAAGGAAAGAAAATTCTAGAATATACATTATGTACAGGAGAATGCATGCACAAGAAGATTCAAATTTAGAAAATTTATACGAAATAAAATATGTATCTACCTACATTATAAGATTTATTCATAGTAAAATGCTAATCTAGAATCTTAGATTCAGCATAAATGCAAACATAGAAAGATACAAATCTAGAACACTAGTTTGCCTCCTCAACACAAGGGAAATAGATACACAAATTAGGTTGAACTGAACTAAATGAACAACCCAATACCATTCTTGAGTTCCACCGGTTTTGACTAAACTTTTCTAGATTTGCATTTTCTTGTGTTTGCGTTTATGTTAAAATAAGAAGTCTAGATTTGAATTTGATTATTATTTTATTACTCTGGTGTTGTATTGTCATGTGTATAATCATTCTAGAATTTTAATTTCTGGCGTTGAAACCATTCCCCATGTATTATTCTGTCAGTCACGAAAATTTTAATTTCTATATCTATACATTTAATCAATTACTGTAATTCAGAACTTATTTGATTACCAGTATTAAATCACTAGCATAGAAATCATCCTAGAAATTTGTTTTTACTCCTCCTCTAGTTTAAAAACAGACTATAATATTATTTTGTATTTTTAGGGTAGAAACAAATGATTACACGAAAATTAGCCATACTCTTCTAGACTACAAATATTATTTTATAATTAAATGTATCCTATCAATTATTGTAACAACCTTGAATAAAACCAACAAAAAACTTTAGTACCTATCACATATAAAGGCAAACATTTTTATTGTGTTTATCCAGTTTAGCATTGCTTATCAAACACATTAATATGTTCGCAAAATATTATATTTTTCTTCTGATTGTTGCCTATGTTGTAAATGAGGCAACAGCCAAGTGTGAAGATAAAACATTTTGTTCACGAGTAAGGGTAGGACCAGGGTGTGTTCCCGAAGGAACGATTTGTCCACCTGGTGAACATTTTCTTAAATATGATCCTCAGAATTGTGTCTGTTGCAATTATTGTGAAAAAAACTAACAAGGTAAATGATTTTTAAAATTAATACTCTATTTAGTAAAATTTAGAGCATTAAAATAGATGAAATTTTTTGGAGTAGGTATACAGAGTGATTCACAACTTCGTGCATATATTTTAATATAATCTAGTATTCAATTTACTGAATATGTAACAAAGAATTTTTTCAAAATTAGTAAATTCAATTTATACAGGTTTTTAATCAGTTTTGTGCCACTGTTTTCATATTATTTCTAACTGCCATTGTATATTTCATTAAAATTTAATTTTGTTCTATTCAGTCAGACATCCATTATGCAATCTTCAATCTAGTGTTCAAAAATGTGTTCCATACAAAAACTATCCCTTTTAATACCCTGTATATTTTCTATACTTATTTTTTTTTATATTTCAGGATTACATGCTCGAAGTATACAAAGATAATGGATTAAAAACTTAAAAATAAATTATGATTACTATGTAAGACAATAATAATTATATTTTGAATGGTCAAGTGCAACAACAAGTGCATATAGTTGTGTGTAAGATTTTTAGTTCAAGAAATAGATGGATTACCAAGTTAAAGATAAAAATTAATAAAAAATTTCAAAATCTTCTGTTATTCATGTGTGTGTATGTGTTATAATAATATATTATGTAATAAGTACTTTTGTAATTTTTTTTTTAATTTGTTAAATGAATAAATTCTCGTTTATGTGTTTTCTGTACTCACCCTTGTTTTTGTATAAAGCCATATTTAATTGCAAGCTCACGAAAACTGTGAACATTTTAAGAAAAAATAAACTTTTTATGTAATATCTAGAAAAAGTTTTTTTTTACTTTTCTATTTTAGCAAATGTATAATTTTACAATATTTAAATAAGATGCAATGAAAATAAAAGGCCCTGTCAAATTTTTGCATTAATTTGTTGAAAAATTAAAAATTGACCACTCAAAAATGTAATATGAGATATTATGAATAAAAAATATATATTTTAATTATTTAATAATATTTAAATTGATAGAGGACTCTATTCTTTCCAAATTTAATTTAAGATGTGTAAATTTTTATTAATATAATGGAGTGGATAGCCGAATGCGAGATATGAGTAATTGTGGTTCTGACAACATAATTTCGAATCCAGTCAGAAGTTAGATGCACATTAGTATAATTGCTCAAACATCTCTCCTGTAATGTACTCTCCACGAACAACAATGAATTGCATGTGTAAGTTTTAGTTTTTTGGGGTTCGTGCCTGCCAACCCTTCTTAAGAAATTGCGTAATTTATACGAGTAATAAGCATGAAAATGATTTACTAACTAGTATGCCAACCTTGAAAAAGCCCACAAAAAACTTCATTCATTTTACCTATAAAAGGAATAAAATATCTATTCGTGTTCATATTCGTGTACAAGTGCTCATCAAACACACATCGCGAACATGTATACAAAACTTATTTTACTATTGGTTATCGTCCTTGTTGCACAAGAGGCTACTTCTACGTGTGCACCAGGACAAGATGAAACACTTTGTCAGAGAGTGGATTGTGCACCTCCACCAAAAACTTGTCCTCCTGGTAAACATTTAGTTAATCCGGATCCAGACAACTGCATTTGTTGTGGATATTGTGGAAAAGATTCTGAAGGTAAGATTTGAGATTATTGTAAATTTATTTTTGTTTCGTATCGTTATTAATTATTTTTGTATTTGTAGAATAATATCATCAAGTAAAGGATGTACCTAAATGAAACAAGTTTTGCAAGCAAATGTTTCACATGAAAACTAGGATATTTCAACAAAATATAACTTTATTTGTGGCACACAAAACTAAATTTTTAAGTAATTTATTTTCCTACTTAGGCCCTGTTCACTTGAGAATTCTATGAAGATTCTTTCAAGATTTTGAATCTTGGAAAAAATAATTCTAGTAAGAATTACCTGTTAAATTGCGGTGCCGCTAAATTGAATCTTCCGTGAGTCTTGAAAAAGAAGAATTTATAATTTATTGATTGCTTCAAAACCGTGAATTTATTTTTTTCTAAGATTTAGAATCTTGAAAGATACTTCATAGAATCCCTGTGTGAACAGGGCCTTAAGGAAATGACAATGACATTATTTTTATATTGTATGTATGTTTAAAAAAGATGCATAAAATAAAAGTTCCTAACATATTTTCGCATTATTTTTTAAAAAGTAAATAGCAGCTACTAGTAGTAGTATGATTTACATTAAATTTAAATAATAAGCCTAAAATTTTATAAAAAGTTAAGTTATTATCATATTATTTTATGAGAATGGTAATAATAAAGAAACCTCTTAAAACGGGTGTCTATACTTAATTATCTGTTAAATAGAAGAAACAATTTTTTTTAAATTTTACTGTATTACCTATACCTATTTATTAATTTTAGATAAAAGTTTAAATCCAGAACATGGCCAAAATGGCATTTTGAATGCTATAAATGGCTACCTATTTTCTTTTGCGTTTTTTCGAGAATTAACAAAACAATATGATCGACTTTGGTCTCATATTGTGTAGTTTTTAATTTTGAACAAGTTTTGTACTCACATCTTTTAATCTAAATTAATAGGTTAAAATAACGAGTACAAGAAGTTTTTTTCAAGTAATAGTTATGTAAAAATTTTATTTTTAGGGTAAATACAAATTATACGAAAATTAGCCATACCTGCTAGACTATCAAATATTAGTTTCTAATTAAATGTATCCTACCAATTATAGTAACAACCTTGAATAGAACCAACAAAAAACTTTAGTAACATCACATATAAAGACAAAAATTTATATTGTATAGCATTGCTTATCAAACACATTAATATGTTTGCAAAATATTGTATTTTTCTCCTGATTGTTGCCTTTGTTGTAAATGAGGCAACAGCCAAGTGTTTAGAATATCAAGATGAAACATTTTGTTCACGAGCAGGCGTAGCAGGGTGTGTTGCCGAAGGAACGATTTGTCCACCTGGTAAACATTTTGTTGCATATGATCCGCAGAATTGCGTCTGTTGCAATTATTGTGAAAATAACTAACAAGGTAAATGATTTTTTAAATTGAAACAGTGTACTCTATTTAGCAAAATAATGAGTGTTCAAAATGGCAGGAACTCGAACCGCTGTTATTTTAGTGAACCTCAAACCAAACCTGAACCGTTCAAAAATATCTTTATGAATACATAGTCGGAGACGAACCGAAGAACCGGTTTGAAACGATTTACAGCATTAACTTAAATTTAACATTTTTTTGTTAAAATGCTAAAAAAATTGTAGAAATTTTTGTGAATTTTCTTCAATTGAATCTAATTTTGTAAGATTTTAGAAATTTGATTCCTTTTTGGTCTGAATCGAAACCGGAATTTGAACAGCTTTTTTGAAAACCGGATACCGGTTCAGTTAGTAACAATAACTTTTGCTGCCTAGGCTGTTTTTACTATTTTTGCTGCCTAGGCAGCAAAAGTGACCCTGTATCTGGTATACTTTCTTTACTTATATAGTTTTTGTATTTCAGGGTTACATGCTCGAAGTAAACAAAGTTAATGGATTCTAAACTTAAAAATAAATTATGATTATCGTGAGACAATAATTATTATACTTTGAATTTAAATAATTGTAAAACTATTATTATAACTATTATAATAAAATTTACATAAAATTATTAATTGAGTACCTACCAAATTATTGTGAGCAGAAAACTTAATCAAAACGGTCTTTGTCTTTTGGTGCTCGAGTAATTATTTTGCTGCCCATTGAATTGTATTGTAAACAATAAAATTTTAAAAATGTATGTTTGTTTGTCTGTTTGTCCTCTATACGTTTCTATACCATTCATCCGATTATGATGAAACTTTGGTAATTTGTTGCATGCATGCCCGAATAGTTTGCTGACTTAAGTACTTATATAGGCAATCCGCTATATTGAGACAAAATGGCGGCTAGCTAACTCAATATTTACTGCACCGATTGGGTTCAAATTTGATATGGAAATAGTTTAAAATCTAACTTGTAACATGAGCATATTAAAATGTCAATCCGCCGTCTTGGAACAAAATGCTGGCTAGCTAATTCAAAGTTTACTGCACCGATTGGGTTCAAATTTAGTATGGTAATAGCTTAGGATCTAACATAATGACATGAGCACAATAAAATGGCAGTTCGCCATCCTGAAACAAAATGGCAGCTAGCTAACTCAAAATGTACCTACCTACTGCATCGATTGAGTTCAAATTTGTTATAGTAATAGCCTGGTAATAGCTTATGATTTAACTTATGACGTTATGACATGAGCATACTAAAATGTCAGTCCGCCATCTTTAAACAAAATGGCGGAAAGCTAATTCAAAATGTACTGCATCGATTGGGTTCAAAATTGGTTTGGTATCATGGGCGTACCGTTTATAAAATTAAAGATAAGTAAAAATATTTTGTGGGATCAAGGTTAAATTCCTTTTAATTTAACTTTTGGAGATGGAACCTATCTACCTACGCCCATATGTATGGTATGGTAATAGCTTAGGATTCTTATAACGAGTTTCTTTCAAATTCGACTTACTACTTGATATCCTTGAAAAATACAAACAAATTTGGTCCAAAAGAAACGACAGAATTACCATTATAAATATGTAAAATAAAATACCTACAAGGTAAAATATATTAAATTTTACTTCGCTAATATATTTTTGTATTTCTATTATTTAGGATATTAATTTCAAATTACAAAGAAATTAGTTATGCTCAAAACATAGCTTCATATTATTATATAAATTGAATGTATCTACCAATTATTTTAACAATAACCTTGAATGAATCCGAGAATACACCAACAAAAAATTGTAGTTACATTTATATATAAAGGTAAAAATTTCTATTGTGTTCATTCAGTATAACATTGCTTATCAAACACATTAATATGTTTGCAAAATATATTTTTCTTCTGATTGTTGTTACCTTTGTTGTAAATGAGACAACAGCCAAGTGTTACGAAAATCAAGATGAAACAACGTGTTCACATGTAGGTGCAGGACTGGGATGTGTTCCCGAGGGAACGATTTGTCCGCCTGGAGAATATTTTGTTGAATATGATCCGCGCAATTGTGTCTGTTGCAATTATTGTGCAAAAAACTAACAAGGTAAAGGATCTTTGAATTGACGTTTATTTATTTAGCAAAATACCTACAGAGTATTAAAAAAGATTAAAATTTTGAGAGTGTATGTCGTAGGCAGATTGTAAAATTAGGCTTTTTATAAAACACAATATTACATCATTTTATTTCGCTCAAGAAGGGTATTAGGTTCTTTATTTACTTCAGTTCAATCCACCAGAACTGAGTATGTGGGACTCACGAAGGGCATTGGGTTGTTTATTTAGTTCAGTTCAAAAAACGAGTATTTTAAATTTAATTCAGTGCAATGAAAGTGTCTACCAAAACCGATTCTGTAGGATTCAAGTAGGATATTGAGTTGTTTATTTTGATCAGTTCAGAGTTTCTAGCAAAAGTCTCGGCATATTGTGTAACAAAATGATATGACATCGTATACAGTCATTTAGAAAAAAGGGTAGGCGTTTTATAAAACGACTGATTTTATAACTAGCCTGCGACATATACATGTCCTGATTCTCAAGCAAAAATAATTTGTGAAAATTTTTTTAGTGCCATTATATAGTTCATTACAATAGTTTTTAAAGATTTCTTGTCGGTAAATAACAAGTGGCACTAAAAATTATATTCACGTTGAAAAAATTCTTTTTGATTTAGAATCTATCCTTTTTAGCATCGTGTATACTTTCTTTACTTATATTTTTTTTATATTTCAGGATTACATGCTCGAAGTCAACAGAGTTAATGGATTCTAAACTTTAAAATAAATTATGATTTACTGTGAGACAATTATTATACTTTGAATTATAGCTTTAAAGCAAACTTATGAATTAAGCACCAATTGTGAAACAAATAATTTAAAAGTCATTATGTTATTTGTCTTTTGGTGCTCTATTCATTATTATGCTGCCCATTCAATTTATTAGCGTTCTCAAGTATTATAGGTACCTTTTTAAATTGTATTGTAAACTATAAAATAAAAACAACTATATTGGAATATATTTACTACTTGATAGCCTTGAAAAACGTAAACAAATGTGGTCCACCGTTAAAAACAATCAACAGATTTAGTTCAGTATTACCAGTATTATAACCTAGATCTAAACATAACAAAGAACAATAAAATACATCAAAATGTTAACTAAATTCATAATGCTATTGTTTTTAACTTTTGCTATAAAAAATGTGACTGGTAAATGCACCAAGCATCTAGATCCTTCCATTTGCAGGTTTGCATTTTGCGTTGGGGCGGCGCATACCGAACAAGATTGTCCTGAAGGATCAAATTTACTTAAATATGATCCGAAAAATTGTATTTGCTGTGATCAGTGTTATGACGCTAATGGTATGTTATTTGTTATAAAAATATGTCAGATATTTTTATTATGTATTGTCTTATTTTATTTATATTTTATTTTAGGAAATTATGTTCCACCACTAAGGCATTATTTATTTACCTATTTAACGCGTAATCCATAATTAAAATCCATACAATTTGTAACCTTGATTTTAATTATTTACTCCGTAAATGTTTATGATTATTAAAAACCAATAAATAACATACAAACATTATACTTACTTACATTTATTCTTCAAATAAGTTTACCTACATATAGTTTTAAATAGGTCAGGTCGTTGTCCGAATATTTAATTTAACAAAAATCAAATATTTTAAATCATCACTGAATATATTATAGGTATACGGGCTATTTATTATGCATATAATACACTTTATACATCAAAAAATTTGATTTTTATAAATAAAAAAGTTAATAGAGGTGTCTCACGTTTTGAGGACATTCGGAGTATCAATGAAAATTGATAAATCGAATGTTTTTAATAGATTTTTAAAAAAACATGTTTTTGACGGCAAAAACAGAAAATTTTAAAATTACATTATAAATTTGTTGAATAAAATGTTACCTATTTTTTAAATTAATAATAACTATTGGTCATTATAAGAGAGTTAGTTTTTTATTTGATTGCTTTCATTTACAATTTGTGTACTTACATTAATGATATTAATATATAATTAATATTATTGTCGAAATATAGAATTACACAATTTCGAAATAATAACAACTTTGTTACGAAATATAATGTAGTGCTAATTGACTGATAAATAAATAATCCAGTATAACTTTGATACAACTAAAAAATAAATAATTATTTTATATTCATTTTACTATGCTCAGGGACGTAACTAAGGGTGGGCCAGGGTGGTTCAGGACCTATCCTGCAAAGTCTTGGCCCACCCAAAAATTTTACAATATTAGTTTACGAAAGAGATACCTATATTTAAAATATTTAATAATGCCTTACATAATACTTGGGAAGAGATACAGATTCATATTTAATTGAGGCAAAAGAAATGTTTATGAATATGAATAGCGGATAGATATAGATTTATTACTGGTAAATGTTGTATTTTTGAATATTATAAATTATTAACTTGTTTCTCGTGCAATCTTTATCTATGCATAAATATTTGATATCATATTCTTACTTCGTTGGAAAATACTGAAAAGTCCTACCATGAGTTGTTGAAAATGTGTAAGTTTTAGTTTTACGGGGTTCATTAACTCTTTTAGAGAAATAAGCATGAAAATGATTTTATTTACTAACTAATATGTCAACCTTGAAAAAATCCACAAAAAACTTCATTCATTTTATCTATAAAAGGAATAAAATATCTATTCGTGTTCATATTCGCGTACAAGTGCTCATCAAACACATCGCGAAAATGTATACAAAACTTATTTTTCTATTGGTTCTCGTCCTTGTTGCGCAAGAGGCTTCTTCCAAGTGTCCACCAGGACAAGATGAAACAATTTGTCAGATAGTGGATTGTTCTGGTCCACCAAAAACTTGTCCTCCTGGTGAACATTTAGTTAATTATGATCCAGCGAACTGCGTTTGTTGTGGATATTGTGGAAAAGACAATGAAGGTAAGATTTGAGATTATTGTAAATTGATTTTTGTTTCGTATCGTTATTAATTATTTTTATATTTGTAGAATAATATCACCAAGTAAAGGATGTAAATGGAATAAGTTAAATATTTCACATGAAAACTAAAGGATATTTCAACAAAATATAACTTTATTTGTGACACTTACATAAAACTAGATTTTTAAGTAATTTATTTTTCTACTTAAGCCCTGTTCACACGAGGATTCTATGAAGATCCTTTCAAGATTCTGAATCTTGGAAAAATAATTCTAGTGAGAATTACCTGTTAAATTGCGGTGCTGCTAAATTGAATTTTCAATGAGTATTGGAAAAGAAGAATTTATAATTTATGGATTGCTTCAAAACCGTTCATTTATTTTTTTCCAAGACTCAGAATCTTGAAAGAATCTTCTAGAATCCTCGTATGAACAGGGCTTATGGAAATGACAATGACATGATTTTATATTGTATGTTTAAAAAAAATGCATAAAATAAAAGTTCCTAATATATTTTTGCGTAGGTAATTTTTAACATTAAATTTAAATAATAAACTTAAAATTTTATAAAAAGATTAGTTAATGTAATATTATTTTATGAAAATGATAATAATAAAGAAACCTTAAACCAGGTGTCTACTTAATATCTGTTAAATATAACAATTTTTTTTAAATTTTGCTGTAATTACTTACCTGCTTATTAATTTTAGACAAAAGCATTCTGAATGCTATGGCTAATTTCTTTTGCGGTTTTTTCGAGAATTAACAAAACAATATGATCTACTTTGGTCGCATATTGTGTATTTTTTAAATTTTGAACAAGATTTGTACTCACATCATTTAATTTAATTTAATAGTTTAAAGTAACTAGTACAAGAATTTTTTTTTCAAGTAGACTCTCGGTAAGTTGTTGCAATAGTTGTGTAAAAATTTTATTTTTAGGGTAAATACAAATTACACGAAAATTAGCCATACTCTGCTAGACTAACAAATATTTTCTAATAAAATGTATCCCACCAATTATAGTAACAACCTTGAATAAAACCAACAAAAAACTTTAGTAACATCACATATAAAGGCAAAAATTTATATTGTGTTTACCCAGTATAGCATTGCTTATCAAACACATTAATATGTTTGCAAAATATTATATTTTCCTCTTGATTGTTGCCTTTGTTGTAAATGAGGCAACACCGAAGTGTTTAGAATATCAAGATGAAACATTTTGTTCACGAGTAAGCGTAGGGGGGTGTGTTGAAGAAGGAACGATTTGTCCAACTGGTAAACATTTTGTTGCATATGATCCGCAGAATTGCGTCTGTTGCAATTATTGTGAAAATAACTAACAAGGTAAATGATTTTTTAAATTGAAACAGTTTATTTAGCAAAATACAGATTGTTAAAAAGCAAGGTGAAAAACTTTGAGAGTATCCTCATCCTCGTATAAATTTCGATGTCCTCTGATTCTCAATCAAAAAGATTTTTTGGAAAATTTGCTAAATTATAAATAAGGTTTTGTGCCACTTGTTTTCTCTATCCTTTTTTAATTCCCTGTATCTATATACTTTCTTTACTTAATTACTTATATATTTTTTATATTTCAGGGTTACATGCTCGAAATACACAAAGTTACTGGATTCTAAACTTAAAAATAAATTATGATTACTATGAGACAATTATTATATTTTAAATTATAATTTTAAATTGTTAAACTTGAGCCGCAAATAAACTGCAGTTTATTAGCAAAATTATTAATTAAGTAAGTGAGCAACAAACTTAATCAAAACGGTCATAAACGGATGTCGGTATATTTGTTTTTAGTGTAAATTGTTTTAAGGTTATTTCTAATAAACAAACTCTGCTACTGCTATATTAACTTACGCTCAACAAATTCATTATATTGTTTTTGTCTTTTTGTGCTCGAGTAATTATTTTGCTGCCCATTCAATTTATTTATAAATTGTATTGTAAACAATAAAATTTAAAAAATGAATGTTTGTTTGTCTGTCCTCAATGCGTTTCTCTCTATACCATTCATCCGATTGTGATGAAACTTTGGTGAGTTGTTGTGTGCACGCCCGCGAAGTTTTCTGACTTATTACTTAGGCAGTCCGCCATATTGAAACAAAATGGCGGCTTAAAAAATTTACTGCACCGATTAGGTTCAAATTTGGTATGGTAATAGCTTAGGATCTAACATAACATGACATGAGCAATAAAATGGCAGTTCGCCATTTTGAAACAAAATGGCTGCTAGCTAAATGTACTGTACCGATTGGGTTTTTTGGTATGGTAATAGCTAAAGAATGACATGAGCATACTAAAATGTCAGTCCGCCATCTTGAAATAAAATGGCGGCTAGCTAACTCAAAATGTACTGCACCGATATTAGGTTCAAATTTGTTATGGTAATAGCTTATAATTTAACTTATGACATGAGCATACTAAAATGCATGGTTGGGAAAAATCATGATTTAAAAAAAAATAAAAATCATTGATATATTTTTTTTAAATCATGATCAATTTGATTTTTTTAAATTCTTGTGAAAAATTGGAAAAATTTGTTACAATGTCATTATTTTGATCATTTTATAAACATAAACAATAGGTATATTTTTGTTGTGTAAACAGTCATATAAAAATAAAAATCTGACGTGGACACCACATGACTTCCTTGTACACCTTGTGTGTTCATACTTTTCTTAATAACTAAAATGTAGAATAATATAAAAAATTCTTTTAACTTATTATACTAGTATACTCACAAATATATTTTAGTCATTTTATTTAAACTGCAGAAGAAGATATAAAGCATATTTTACTATTGTCACTGTCATGTCATAATCATTTAAATTTTACGTAGTAACAAATGTTAATCGATCATGGACTACAAGATACCGAAATACTAAATTATAAATATATACTTTAATTATTCCTAAATGATACCAGATACAAAAATATTTATAAAATACCGATTGTAGGTAATAATCACATAATCTTTCATTTAATATAAAAAATTGTCTTAAATTAAATATTTATCGAAATATTTGAAAAAAGTACTATTTCCGGTTTATAGATTGAAACCAAAAATAGCAGGTGCACAACTAGATGCTATAACAGTCCTATATACAAAATTTAAAAATGGCTGATAAAACTTGTATTGACGCAATAATTTAAAAAATCTTAGCTAGGTCTATGTATTTTCATTTAAATAATGAATAATATTTTATATTATTCGCGTGCGGTTATTTTCCTCGGTCAATATTTTGAAAAATAATATTCCACATTCCTAAAAATACTCAAAAGTATTTTCGTTCCGAATAAACTGTCATTTTATAAAGTTTACATAAATTGGACGATTAAGAATTTTTATATTGTACTACAAATTTTTTAATTAAAATTTTAAAAAAGACACATTTTATTGATTATTTAAGTAGGTATATAATCATTGTTGAAATAAAATTTTACCATTCTTGTACTGGCCACAAAACACTCGCTACGTTAGTACATTCTGTGCTAGGTAGATATTTTATTTTTCAAACTTCGTTTGTTACATTTGTGATACAAACCGTGACAATTATTACGATTATTACATTTAATATTATTTTGGTGCATTTAACAGTTATGTACTTAGACATCTAGTTTTTATTTTCTTAACAATTATTTCCAAAATAAAAGTAATCAACGACAAACTTAAACCAATAAACAAATACAAAAACCCTGCAAAAACGTGTGATATCGATAACAACACATGTTCTGGTTTTACAGGAACATCTTCTATATAAGCAACATCTTTGATCCATTTTGATATAAATCCACCTGAAGCTAAACCCAATAAAATATTATTAATTTTTGGTAGAAGAGGAAAACCTTTAGCTACAACAAAAGCTGCGATGAATCTATATTCTCTTTCTAGCCCATAAATCAGAGGATTTTCTCCTGGAGGGGTATAGTATTTTTTAATATAAAACTGTGTTTGTCGTTTGTTTTTAATAGTAGCACAGTTCCTTTCAAAAGCTGATCGATTGAGACAAGTTTCATCGATTGGACACGTCTCATATTTACCGATAATCTTATTGATTGCTGTGTCATTTATAGGTATTAAAACATTTACAGTCAAATTATAAAAAGCAATATTTAATTTCGAATCTGCTAGTTCTTCAACAGTAGCAATTGCTTTTTCATACTGAGTTTTAGTTAGTACACTTACTAACTGACTTTGGTGTGCTGTTGCTATTAAAACACTATACAAACACCAGAAAAGTATCAAAAGTCGTAAATAAGTTCGTTTTGGTAATGCAATACTTCCTTGCAATAAAACATAAAATGAACTTACAAAAAATACTGGAAATAGGTTCAAAGGCATGTGTCTTTGTTGTATACCTGTCAAAATCAACCAGATAACTGCATTACCAACAACGCTCGTCAAAACAAAAGTCCAAACGATTGGTGTAAAGATTTTGAATAAATTTTTCCATTCCGGGATTGGTTCAGATGTAGGTAACCACCAAGTTACATATTCTGGACCGATCTGATCCAAATACTCAAACTCATAAGCACCTGGTGGAATATAACCCAGCCCTAATAAAAATTCAGCATCCCTTTTTTGTATGATTCCAAGTAAATGTGAAAATGTATCGTTAGATTGTTTCCTTCCATATTCACGAAAATTGTGCTGAACATAGTTTTGAGCAAAGTTCAGTTTTTCAAAAACTGAATTTACAACTGATATTTCGAATCCTGCTTTTGTTGAATCTTCTCTATTTGCAGAAATGTTTAAAACGTAAGGCGGTAACGGCATTGCTAGTAAATTTATACTGCAACCGTTGAAATTGTCCAGAATTTTTTCGGGAAATGGATTCGATGGTACATTTGAACATTTATATAAAAATTCTTCTGATGTATTTGTTTTACAAGTATCAAACCTGTACGGATAATATGTATAGGCTTCTAAAGTATTGTTTACAAATGTTAAAATGTTTATGTTAATTATGTAATATTGCCAAGCAAGATACGTTGCTTTTGAAATGTTTGTTGGCTCATAAAAATAAATGATAAATTTTCCTCTGGGATTCCAAAATAAAAGTGGATTTAATTTTTTAAATAATTCAGTTAAATCATCTATTGTGTTTAATAATATTATATAAACATCAAACTGAAATCGTTTTTGGGCTTGATATGCGAAATTAATATTGTCTGTTATTATATTTGATTTATTTTGCGTCCATATTATTTGGTTAAAATTTTGTGATATAATTATTGTTGATATACCGTTCAATTTATCTGATATATTCGTAATACATTTTAATATTATATCTGTATTATTTGTTTCTTTATTGATAATATTTTCGGAATATACTGTTAAACTTAAACAAATACAAAAATAAACCATTATAATTTTATTACTGACTATGTACTCTAGCATAGTAAAGTGAATATAAAATAATTAAGTATTTTTTAGTTTTTTATCTAAATTATACTGCATTATTTATTTACCAGTCAATTAATTAGCATTACATTAGATTACGTAACAAGCTAGTTATTATTTCAAAATTGTGTAATTCTATAAACTATACTACTACAATATTAATTATTTATTAATAATGTAGGTACTTACACAAATCTTTTTTTAATATGAAACAATTTAATGCGGTTCCAAAATATTAATATTTGGTAATATTTAATAGCTACATTAGATGGAAACAATCAAATAAAAAACTAGACTAACTTTGTTTTTTTAATGAGTAATAGTTATTATTAATAAATAATTTATTCTGGTCATACTAATGCACATAAGCTATCAATTAAAAAATTGTCTAACAGAAAAACTTGAATTGAATTCAAAATTATAATGATAATAACATTATTATACTTAAATTATTAAAATTTTTAGTTCAAATATTAGTTAGGTATCAAATTTTTACACAATTATTGCAACAATATACTTGAAAAGTTTTAAGTAAGAAGTAAGGAGAAACAAAGTTATTTAAAAAAATTTGTTGTAGGTAACTAGGTACCTACTAGTTACTAGTAAGTACAAAACTTATTCAAAATTAAAAACTACACAATATGAGACTAAAGTCGATCATATTGTTTTGTTAATTTTGGAAAAAAACACGAAAGAAGATATACATATACCATCCAGCGTGGAATTTTGAACAAGTTTTGTAAGTATTTACAACTTTGGTAAGTAATATTTTTTTAAATAATGTTTTTCCTATTTAATAGAGATATTAAGTAGACACCAAGTTTAAGGTTTCTTTATTATTATCATTCACATAAAATAGGTATTAACTTAACATTTATAAAATTTGAAGTTTATTATTTATATTTAATAAGTCAGATTACTAGATGCCGCTATTTAGTTTGTAAACAAATTAATGCAAAAATTAGGAACTTTTGTTTTGTTCATCTTTTGTAAACATACATACAACAATATAATCATGTCATTGGTCATTAATAAGTTACTTAAAATCTATTTGTATTTGTATCTATAAGTACCACAAATAAAGTAATATTTTGTTGAATATCCTATAATTTTAATGTGATATATTTGCTTGCAAAACTTGTTTCATTTACATCCTTTACTTGATGATATTATTCTTCAAATATAAAAATTATTAATAACGATGCGAATCAAAAATAAATTTAAAATAATCTCATATCTTATGCCTGTTTTACACGATCCAATTTATTCATCAATAAATATTTTTACTTATCTTTAATTTTATAAACGGTCCGCCCGCCCTGGGAAAATATTCTAACTACGCCCATGATACCAAACCAATTTTGAACCCAATCGGTGCAGTACATTTTGAGTTAGCTTGCCGCCATTTTGTTTAAAGATGACGGACTGACATTTTAGTATGCTAATGTCGTAACGTCATAAGTTAAATCATAAGCTATTAACAAATTTGAACTCGATGCAGGATGCAGTACAATTTGAGTTAGCTAGCCTTATCAAATTTGAACCCAATCGGTAACAGTACATTTTGAGTTAGCTAGCCGCCATTTTGTTTCAATATAGTGGATTGCCTATATATATATATATAAGTACTAAGTCAGAAACCTTCGCGGGCGTGCAAGCAACAACTTACCAAAGTTTCATCATAATCCGATGAATGGTATAGAAACGCATAGAGGACAAACAGACAAACATACATTTTTAAAATTTTATTGTTTACAATACAATTGAATGGGCAGAAAAATAATTACTCGAGCACCAAAAGACAAAGACCGTTTTGATTAAGTTTCCTGCTCACAATTTGGTACTCAATTAATAATTCTATGTAAATTTTATAATAAAAGTTTTACAATTATTTAAATTCAAAGTATAATAACTATTGTCTCACGATAATCATAATTTATTTTCAAGTTTAGAATCCATTAACTTTGTTTACTTCGAGCATGTAACCCTGAAATACAAAAACTATATAAGTAAAGAAAGTATACAGATACAGGGTGTTAAAAAATAATAGAAAAAACTTGAGGAAACATACATTTCGATGTTCAGATTCTAAATCAAAAATAATTTTTTTTAAAAACGCAAAATTCAGGATAAGACCAAGTGTACTTGTCAACAAAAAAAGGAATCAAATTTCTAAAATCTTACAAAATTAGATTAAATTGAAGAAAATTCAAAAAAATGTCTATACATTTTTTTTTAGCATTTTAACAAAAAAATGTTAAATTTAAGTTAATGCTGTAAATCGTTTCAAACCGGTTTTTCGGTTCGTCTCCGGCTATGTATTCATAAAGATATTTTGAACGGTCCAGATTTGGTTCCGGGTTCACTAAAATAGCAGCGGTTCGTTCCGGTTCGGTTCGAGTTTCTGCCTTTTTGAACACTCTGTATTTTGCTAAATAGAGTATACTGTTTCAATTAAAAAAATCATTTACCTTGTTAGTTTTTTGCACAATAAGTGCAACAAATACAATTCTGCGGATCATATTCAACATAACGTTCACCAGGTGGACAAATCGTTCCTTCGGAAACACACCCATCTACGCTTACTCGTGAACAAAAATCTTCATCTTGATATTCTGCGCACTTCGGTGTTGCCTCATTTACAATATAGGCAACAATCAGGAGAAAAATATAATATTTTGCGAACATATTAATGTGTTTGATAAGCAATGCTATACTGGGTCAATAAAATATAAATTTTTGCCTTTATATGTGATGTAACTAAAGTTTTTTGTTGGTTTTATTCAAGGTTGTTACTATAATTGGTAGAAAGAAAATAGCCATTTAGCATTCAGAGTGCCATTTTGACCATGTTTTGTATTTACAACTTTGATCTAAAATCAATAAATAGGTAAGTAAAAAAAATATCTTCTATTTAACAGATATTAAGTATAGACACCCAGTTTAAGGTTTCTTTATAATTATCAGTCACATAAAATAGGTATTTTTATTAACTTAACTTTTATAAAATTTTAAGTTTATTATTTATATATAATAAGTCAGACTACTAGATGCCGCTATTTAGTTTCTAAACAAATCAATGCAAAAATATATTAGGAACTTTTATTTTGTTTATCTTTTTTAAACATACATACAACAATATAACCATGTCATTGTCATTAATAAGTTACTTAAAATCTATTTGTATTTGTATCTAAGTGCCACAAATAAAGTAATATTTTGTTGAATATCCTATAATTTTTATGTGATATATTTGCTTGCAAAACTTGTTTCATTTACATCCTTTACTTGATGATATTATTCTACAAATATAAAAATGATTAATAACGATGCGAAACAAAAATAAATTAAAAATAATCTCATATCTTATGCCTGTTTTACACGATCCAATTTATTCATCAATAAATTGACCAAGTTTTGTTTTCAATTTATTGTTGTGTTAATACAAAAAAAATTGTTAATTTGTTTCTTCACCAATAAATTGATGATTTTATTGACGGAATAGAACGTGTTCTATCTTTCTAAAATATTTTAAATAATTCTAGAGATTCTTTTCTTAATATTGTCGTTGCCAACCTTTGTACCATTTTAATTAACAAGTGACAGAGCTGATATCGGTGGTTGGTAATATTAAATTTTTTTAAATATATTGAGAAAATCTTGATTTTTCTACTTGGCAATTTATTGATGAAGAAATTGAAGGACAGCTTTATCAATTTATGTGGGAATAAATTGTATCGTGTAAAACAGGCATTACCTTCAGAATCTTTTCCACAATATCCACAACAAACGCAGTTTATTGGATCATAATTAACTAAATGTTCACCAGGAGGACAAGTTTTTGGTGGAGGTGCACAATCCACTGCCTGACAAAATCTTCCATCTTGTCCCAATGCACACTTAGAAGTAGCCTCTTGTGCAACAAGGACGATAATGAATAGTAAAATAAGTTTTGTATACATTTTCGCGATGTGTGTTTGATGAGCACTTGTACACGAATATGAACACGAATAGATATTTCATTCCTATTATAAGTAAAATGAATGAAGCTTTTTGTGGGTTTTTTCAAGGTTGACTTACTAGTTAGTAAATAATTTTCATGCTTATTACTCGTATAAATTACGCCATTTCCTTAGAAGGGTTGGCACGAACCCCAAAAAACTAAAACTAACACATGCAACTCATGATTGTTAGTGGACAGTACATACAGAAGAGATGTTTATGCAATTAAAGTTGTCAGAACCACAGTTGCTCTCATAACGCATTAGGCTATGCACTCAATTATAATTAAAATTTACACCTGTTAAATAAATTAAATTTAGAATAGAATATAAAATAGAGTCCTATCAGTTTAAATTTTAATGTTATTATTAAATAATTAAAAACTATATTTTTTTATCATAATATCTCATATTTCATTTTTGTGCGGTAACTTAACTTTTTGAAGAATTTAGTTTTTAAAGTTTTATAGTGGTCAGGCAATAAAAAGTTCCACTTTTTAGTTTTTCAACAAATTAATGCAAATACCTGACGCAGTGTCTTTTATTTTTATTGCATCTTATTTAAACATACGTAGGTATTTTGTAAAATCATATACCTATTTGATTGAATAGAAAAGTAAACATTTTTTTCTAGATATCACATGAAAAGTTTATTTTTTCTTAAAATATGCAGTTTTCGTGAGCTTGAAACTTAACATGGCTTTATACAAAAACAAGAGTACAATAAAGAAATATACAAAAATTTATTTATTTAACATTACTTAATTGAAAAAAAATTTACAATGCTAATTACATAATATTATGTAATTATTAAATAATATTATTATAACATACATGAAGATCTGATATAAAAAAGATAGTTAACGTTACTTTATTTTTAAATTAGTTATTAAATTTTCTCTTTAACTTTGTTCGCCATCTATTCCCTATACAAAAATGGCATCATATTTTTGATAAATTTCCATAGTAAAATTAGTTAATATTTATGAATTTGTTAATGTCACTTTATTACCAGAGTTATTTAGAAGAATCACGATTTTGAGTCACGTTATTTCCCTAAAAAGGTTATCCTACAAATATAAAATTAATAACGATACAAAAATATAAATAATCTCAAATCTTACTCTCCTAGTGCACACTTTAGTTTAACTGCACAAACATCTCCCGGTAATGTACTCTCTACAAACAACCATAACACCATGAAAATGTGTAAGTTTTAATTTTTGGGAAATGGCGTTATTTCAACAAATAATAAGCATGAAAATTATTATGCTTATTTACTAGATAAAGTATCAACCTTGAAAAATCCCACAAAAAACTTCATTCATTTTACCTATAAAAGGAATAAAATATCTATTCGTGTTCATATTCGTGTACAAGTGCTCATCAAACACATCGCGAAAATGTATACAAAACTTATATTTCTATTGGTTATCGTCCTTGTTGCACAAGAGGCTACTTCTAAGTGTGCACCAGGACAAGATGGAACATTTTGTCAGACAGTGAGATGTGCAGCTCCACCAAAAACTTGTCCTTCTGGTGAACATTTAGTCAATTATGATCCAGAGAACTGCGTTTGTTGTGGATATTGTGGAAAAGACAATGAAGGTAAGATTTGAGATTATTTTAAATTTATTTTTGTTTCGTATCGTTATTAATTATTATTTTTGTATTTGTAGAATGATGTCAGATGTCATCAAGTAAAGGATCTAAATGGATAGGATATTACAACAACATATACCTAATTTTATTTGTGGTACTTAAGATAAAACTAGAATTATAAGTAATATATTTTCCTACTTAGAGAAATGACAAATGATATGATTTTATATTGTATATGTATTGTATAAAAAAGATGCATAAAATAAAAGTTCCTAATATATTTTTGCATTAATTTGTTTAAAAACTAAATACGGCACCTAGTAGTTTGACTTATTAAATATAAATAATAAACTTAAAAATTTATAAAAAGTTAGTTTACTATAATAATTATTTTGTCGATAATAATATAATAATAAAGAAACCTTAATTCGGGTGTCTACTTATGCCCAGTGCACACGGAAAAACATTTTGACAAGTTTCCTGAAAAAAGTTTCCAGAAAATGGAGATTTTTTTGAAAAACAATAAATATGTTTATGATCACATGTCACATTTGACGATTTGACAAATAAGAAGTTAGTTGCACTTCACAACGTTTCCTGAAAACGCCTCATTTTTATAGGCGCCGTTAAAACTTTGAAGTTTCCGGAAACTTTTTTCAGGAAACATGTCAAAATGTTTCTCCGTTCACTAGGCATTATAGTATCTGTAAAATAAGAGAAACAATATTTTTAATTTTATTTCTCTGAATGCTACTTATGCCAATTTTCTTTTGCGTTTTTTTTTCGAGAAATATCAAACCAATATGATCGACTTAAAATATTAAAATTTGTCATATTGTGTAGGTAGTAATTAATTTTGAACAAGTTTTGTACTCATATAATTTTTAATAGGTAAAGTACCTAACTAGTCAACAAAATTTTAAAAATAGTTATTTTTATATAAAAATTATATTTATTTAAATATAATTATATTTTATCGCCAAAAGAAAAGTGATAATTCACAAGCTACGTAGAAGCGAGTGAATAATTTTTCTCGAGTCGATAATATAATTTTATCGTCGTGTATAAAATTCTGTTTTTTTCTATAGCTGATGTTTAGAAAAAATATAAGAAAACCAATTTTAAATTAAATTATTATTAAAACACAATTTTGGAGTTTGTAATGATTTTCATCCTACTTTTTTTACAAAGTGGATGCAGAAATGTGTGAAACCGAATTTGCAGAAAAAATGTAAAAAAGTACCTACTTTATCTATCCTTGCTGTTAAAGTTTTACTTTATCTACTTACTTTTATTTTACTTTATCTACCTTTGCGGTTAAAGTGTTACTTTATCGACTCAAAAAAATTATATTGTTTTTCCTAAAGCTGCGTTCACAGCTCGAAATTTGGTAAAATTTGTGAAGATTGTCATACAGCAATTTGTACTTGCGTTCATCAAACTGAAATTTGATGCACTCGAATTTCAATTTGTAGAAAAGTATTCAAACTCTAGTAAATTTTGTCTAGTAAATTTAGGGATCGTTCTATTAATTGAGAAAAAATATATTTATTTTATCGTAGAAACATAGAAATTTGGCAATTATATCTACAAAATTTTCAAATTTTCTTTATCACGTTTTCATCAACAAAAACAAACTGACTCTCTGTGCTGACACTGAAAAGACAAACAATCAACACACAATGCTGTGAACAGTCAAATTAATTTCTTCAATTTTCAGTAATACGTATTACTCCAAATTTCTAGCTGTGAACGCCGTTCAATAGTTTTATATGAAGCGCCGTTCGGGACAAAATTAAATGTCGAAAATATTTTGTTTTCCTTGGGAAGAAATATTTTTTAGTTAGAAATAATAAAATTTTTCCAGAAATAAATATATTTTTCTAGAAATAAATATTTTTTTAGCAGCGTAAATATTTTTTATGCTGATTTATTTTTATTCCCGAAAAATATTTTTTTCTCCAAATTTAAAAATATATTTCTCTCAAACTAAATGTTTCTTGCGAAATAAATATTTTTACAAAATATATTTTCTCAATCATAACAAAAAAATTCTCATAAGGAAATATTTCTTTCGTGCGTAACAAAAAATATTTCCTGCGCCAACCAAATATTTTATTTTCTCCAGCAACACAAAAATATATTTCTCGCAGAACGCGACACTTCACTTTAGCTACAGTAGATGGCGCAAGCTGTTGTCGGTAATATCGTTAACTAATGTTTGAATAGCCAGAAGCCAGAACGTCGCTGCATGAATTTAGCTATCATACGTTCATAACATCAATGAGGGTAATTACAGCCTAAATATATGAATTTCTTATAAAACAAAGAGCTGAGTCTAATTATTATACATATTTTAAGTACAGGCTTATGAAGCGCCGTTCGGGACAAAATTAAATGTCGAAAATATTTTGTTTTCCTTGGGAAGAAATATTTTTTAGTTAGAAATAATAAAATTTTTCCAGAAATAAATATATTTTTCTAGAAATAAATATTTTTCTAGCAGCGTAAATATTTTTTATGCTGATTTATTTTTATTCCCGAAAAATATTTTTTTCTCCAAATTTAAAAATATATTTCTCTCAAACTAAATGTTTCTTGCGAAATAAATATTTTTACAAAATATATTTTCTCAATCATAACAAAAAAAATTCTCATAAGGAAATATTTCTTTCGTGCGTAACAAAAAATATTTCCTGCGCCAACCAAATATTTTATTTTCTCCAGCAACACAAAAATATATTTCTCGCAGAACGCGACACTTCACTTTAGCTACAGTAGATGGCGCAAGCTGTTGTCGGTAATATCGTTAACTACTGTTTGAATAGCCAGAACCCAGAACGTCGCTGCATGAATTTAGCTATCATACGTTCATAATATCAGTGAGGGCAATTACAGTCTAAAAATATGAATTTCTTATAAAACAAAGAGCTGAGTCTAATTATTATACATATTTAAAGTACAGGGTTCTCTGAGTATTACAAGTTTATTTGGCACTCTTTTAACTTTAGTAGAGTGGTGTGGTCGTTATAATAATTATTGAAAAAATATTCTATTATTTATTAATTACGCAAATAAACGATAAAGTTTCAATGTTAATACAAACGAAAACGACAAGTTAACGCATTGTCATTTTAAACCGTAATTCCTTTCTCTGATTAGCATAGCAGCCTGTACTTAAAATATGTATAATAATTAGACTCAGCTCTTTGTTTTATAAGAAATTCATATATTTAGGCTGTAATTACCCTCATTGATGTTATGAACGTATGATAGCTAAATTCATGCAGCGACGTTCTGGCTTCTGGCTATTCAAACATTAGTTAACGATATTACCGACAACAGCTTGCGCCATCTACTGTAGCTAAAGTGAAGTGTCGCGTTCTGCGAGAAATATATTTTTGTGTTGCTGGAGAAAATAAAATATTTGGTTGGCGCAGGAAATATTTTTTGTTACGCACGAAAGAAATATTTCCTTATGAGAATTTTTTTGTTATGATTGAGAAAATATATTTTGTAAAAATATTTATTTCGCAAGAAACATTTAGTTTGAGAGAAATATATTTTTAAATTTGGAGAAAAAAATATTTTTCGGGAATAAAAATAAATCAGCATAAAAAATATTTACGCTGCTAAAAAAATATTTATTTCTAGAAAAATATATTTATTTCTGGAAAAATTTTATTATTTCTAACTAAAAAATATTTCTTCCCAAGGAAAACAAAATATTTTCGACATTTAATTTTGTCCCGAACGGCGCTTCATACAGGCTGCTATGCTAATCAGAGAAAGGAATTACGGTTTAAAATGACAATGCGTTAACTTGTCGTTTTCGTTTGTATTAACATTGAAACTTTATCGTTTATTTGCGTAATTAATAAATAATAGAATATTTTTTCAATAATTATTATAACGACCACACCACTCTACTAAAGTTAAAAGAGTGCCAAATAAACTTGTAATACTCAGAGAACCCTGTACTTTAAATATGTATAATAATTAGACTCAGCTCTTTGTTTTATAAGAAATTCATATTTTTAGACTGTAATTGCCCTCACTGATATTATGAACGTATGATAGCTAAATTCATGCAGCGACGTTCTGGGTTCTGGCTATTCAAACAGTAGTTAACGATATTACCGACAACAGCTTGCGCCATCTACTGTAGCTAAAGTGAAGTGTCGCGTTCTGCGAGAAATATATTTTTGTGTTGCTGGAGAAAATAAAATATTTGGTTGGCGCAGGAAATATTTTTTGTTACGCACGAAAGAAATATTTCCTTATGAGAATTTTTTTTGTTATGATTGAGAAAATATATTTTGTAAAAATATTTATTTCGCAAGAAACATTTAGTTTGAGAGAAATATATTTTTAAATTTGGAGAAAAAAATATTTTTCGGGAATAAAAATAAATCAGCATAAAAAATATTTACGCTGCTAGAAAAATATTTATTTCTAGAAAAATATATTTATTTCTGGAAAAATTTTATTATTTCTAACTAAAAAATATTTCTTCCCAAGGAAAACAAAATATTTTCGACATTTAATTTTGTCCCGAACGGCGCTTCATAGTTTTAAGCAGGGTTGAAAAAAACATGTTTTTTTCAATTTTAAACAAAACATTTGTTTTTTACTGTTTAAAACTGTTTTTTTGGTTTAAAGCATGTTTTTAACTCTGCACAAAAAAAACATGTTTTAAACAAAAAAAACATGTTTTAAACAGGGTATCTGTTTTAGCTACATATTATTTCCATCGAAAGATGTCGCCAATGCTACTTTTTGTGCGAGGACGGGGAATTACATAGATCTAATTGCGTAGCTAGGAGTCACCGATGGTCGGTGGTTGAATTTGTTTTGTTTGTGTCATGCGTCATGAATAGATTTCGGAATCATTTATTCACAATAGGCGTTTAGGGATAGTTAATAAGTTCATAGCATAATGAAGTGCACATTAAGTGCAGTTCTATTTAATATTATGTTATTAATATTCTTTCTGACCTGTTCACACGAGGAAAGTTTTCACTAAAAAGTTTCTTGAAAGTAAAACAATAATTGCTAGGAGCTGTCATAAGAAAAAACTGCCAATGTCAATTCCGTTCATACGGGGAATGTAATTATTTTTATTAAATATATTTAAGATCACTAATAATAATACATTATAAAAAAATAATTCCCCGACGGTTTCTCCATGACCGGTATTGGCAGTTTTTGTTATTACAGCTCCTAGCACTTGTTTTACTTTCAAGAAACTTTTTAGTAAACACTTTCCTTGTGTGAACAGGGCATTATGTTTATGAAAAAAAAAATTCTCAAAGATATTTTTGAGACTTTTTTATACTCTATAAGTACCAGCGACTGGTTTAATTAATAAATTTAATGAAACGTAGGAAAAAACCAGATTTTTTGGATTGTTGTTTTAAACATGTTTAAAACAGTTTTAAACACCTGATTTAAAACACAGTTTAAAACATGCATTAAAACATTAGGTTGTGTTTAAAACATGTTTAAAACAGTTTGTTTAAAACAAATTGTTTTAAACATAACAACCCTGGTTTTAAGTAGACACCTTAGTAGTTGCAATTATTGTATAAAAACTAATATTTGAACTAATAATCCATATAATTTAAGTATAAGAAGGAACACTGAGAAAAATAGGTATTGTAAAAGTAAAAACAATGGAATTGTAAAATGTGTATCGTTCATTTTATAATAATTATAGTAACTCATTCTATACACTATAATAACATGAACTATGTATATAGTAGATATTTCTGTAAATTTATTGTAAATTCATTATTGTTTCGTTAACTATAATCATATTTACAGTAACCATATTTTATTGTAAGGGTAAAATTGCACAATACGTTATGGTTATATTAAGCATACTACATTGTATTATTTTGACATAGTATTTGTCACTAAAACATTATTGTAAAATCTACGATAATATTGTAAATGTTACAAATATCTTATTGCCCCTGCATTTCTACCTAATGTCTTGCTGTGTCCGCGTCTATACGAGTATAATAGCATCATGGAGGCCATCAAAAGCTGATGTATAGCAGATTTATTACCTCTCCATTTGAAGGTAGTTATATAAATTTTGTTTAAACAAATTGAACAACATTGATAATATCAAATATATTTTATTTAGATATATTTCCAGACAGAAGAAGGAATTCCATATTTACAGGAAAGGAAGGAAAAGTATGTGAGATTGAAAATAACTGCCCAGCCTCTCGTAATTTTTATCGTAGATGATTTAGAAAATATAGTTACGTCATAACGTAAGTGTCAATAATATTTTGTATATAATTTTGAAACACAATTAATTGAAAACAATCGACACATGTTCTAAATAATTGCATGTGCTGTATGACAAATATATCCAGTCTAATTCCAATGTGAGCATATCTAGGTCTTATACCTTTTGTTCAAAAATATATTTCTAAAATTTCAAAATTGTATGGTTAAGTAATTCAACATTAAACTCATTGAGATTGTATATCAATAACCTATACACTAAAAATTATTTTTGTATGCATGTATGTGATTAAAAATTGGTTACTTTCCTGACAATAATTGACAGATATTATATAGGTATCTATTGTCTTAAGAAATGCTTTATATTTATTTATCTATTGTCCATCTTTATGCACACTTTTTCTAATGTAATATGTTTTCGTTATAAATAAATATTATATTATATGGAAATATAAACTACACTATTTTGTTATACCTATACCATACTAAATAGAGTAAAATTAAATATATTTATATTGCTACATATACAATAATATATGTAAAAAAGATACAATATCAATATTGTCACTAACTACATTAATATTGTAAAACTGGCAATACTTAAGTATTAGTTTCATACTATAATATTTATAGTTAATTTAACTATAATATTTTAACTATAATAGCATTGTAATTAGTAATGTACTATATTGTTGTCACTATAATAACAATGTTTATAGTAGTAGGTATACTATAATAATCGTTTGTTCTACAATTCTTTTTTTTCAGTGAATGGTATTCTCATTTTAATTTTCAATTCAAATCAAGTTTTTCTGTTAAACACGTTTGTTTTAATTGATAGCTTGTGCATTTATATAACCAGAATAATTTTCCACTACAAAGAATACTGCAATAATTAATTATAAATTCTTATTAGGCAATCATTTCAGTTCAAGGTCCAACGTATTATTTTCAAAATATTCGGTGAATACCCATATTATACATGAGATAAAAAAAACACCTAACATAACCACTAAATAACCTTGTAAAATAACAAAAAAATCATCATCCATTAATAAATACCGGCAGAATCAGTATCACATAAATAATCGCATAACATACAACGAGACACATAGATCTCTAATTCAAAATGTACACCAAATTTGTATTGCTAGCATTACTGTTTGCTTTTGCTATAAATAATGTGACTAGTAAATGTACAAATGGCCAAAATCCTTCGCATTGTTCTGCAGCATTTTGTGTTGCTGCACAGGCATGTCCAGAAGGAGCAACTTTAGTACAATACGATCCTGAAAATTGTATTTGCTGTGATCGGTGTAATGACGCAAATGGTATGTTATTGTTTTGAATATTATTAATGACGGACTGTGGTTCTGACGACTCAGGTTCGAATCCGGTCAGGTACACATTTCAGTTTGAACTGCACAAATATCTTCCCTGTGATGTACTCTCCACTAACAATGTAACAATCATTGATGGCTGGTAACCGCACATCATTATAATATAATATTTATTTCTTACTAAAATAAAAAATCTAATGTGGCCAACACATAACCTTCCGTCTCAATACTGAAATAGGAATTTTAATTTAATTACCTGATAAATATAAATAGTTTTCTGGTTTTATTATTTATTAATAATGTGTTCTGGAAGATTCTTTATTATCTTTATTACCTTGTTCAGTTAAAAATATCTTCTATATAAAATATTTTGTCACTCAAAATTTCTATCTATTTCTGACTGTCTATCTGTCAGATAGACATTTTTGAATAAGCTTTGGTTTGTAAATTATTTGCTATATTCTGATGTCTAAATCGTGGTAGGTAAATTTACATAACATTGAAAAATCGTATTTCGTAAATATTGTAGAACGTAACTACTTCTTTCATGTGACGTATAAAATTGTAACTTTCGTATTATTTTATACGATGTTATTGTGCTTTACGAAAAGACCACTTCCGGTTGGCAGATTTTTACCAAAATCTTATCCGACCTTCGAACAATAATAATGATCTTATGACGTTTACGTTTGAAAAACAGACATTTTTTGATTCGTCAAATGAGACAGATACCAGATTAAAAGAATTTGGACTTTAGAATTTAAATATTATACAGACTGATCTAATTCCCAAATAAATAAATCATTTATCAAAATAATGTTATTTACTATTTTTTATTATTGCAGGAAATTATGTGCCACCACTTAATTAGGATTTACTAACAGAAAATCCAAAGACAAATAAATATACCAACAAATAATATGGATGGACACGCAAAAGCGAGCTAAAAGTTAGTATGAAATGAAGAGTCGGTTGCGCGAACTACGAATTTTGGTCTTAGAGAAAGATGTAAGAAAGAAAGAGAAAACTACTCTCTATCTCAGAAACATTAGTCAGGAAATTTCTCATACTGATGCTTGCATTCCTTGGTGAATAATTTGTTTTGATAGCTGTACTGTGTTCAGTGTTCTATTTGTCGTTGTCGTTACTTATTGGTTATGGTGTGGAATTCATTGCTATAAGCGGTACTTGGTCAAATTGTGTAATATGTGTAGTACACAAAAATTAGCTCCGTCCGTTCGCGCAGCTGAACCGGCTCTTCACTTCAAACTTACTATATTGTATATTATAATTTTTAAGTATAGGTATATTCTATTTTATTTCATAATGTAAATATACTGAAATAAATGTATGCCAGTTAGTATGTTGATGATAATAATAAATAAATTAACTATAAATTATTATTATTATCACCTACTTTTTTTATTTTCCATGTAAACAAGTTTTATGATTAATAAAGCCTTATAGATCATTTACCTTTTATTTTCAAAGCAAATAAAAATTATTATAAATTAACAATATTTATATTTATAAACGTGACAACCTTGGATTTGGGTAAACCCCATAAAAACTACAGTATAATTTATAATATCAGTATCACTGGTATCACATAAAAGAACCAAACACCTTTTGGAACCTCATATTGATGTGAATATAAGTGCTTATTATAAACATAAGCCATACGTCGTGCATAATGAAAATGTATACAAAATTGGTTTTTCTTTTGATTGTTGCTTTCGTTGTAAATGAAGCAAATTGTAAGTGTCGGCCTGGTCAAGACGTGACCTTTTGTCAAACAGTAAGATGCGCTCCTGCAGCAAATAATTGTTCTAAAGGATACCATTTTGTTAAATATGACCCGGATAACTGCATTTGTTGTGATTCTTGCATAAAGAATTGCGATTAAAAATTAAATATTTCTAAAGGTAAGATGCTTTTTAAATATTTCGAAAATTTTGACATAAATACCTACCTACGTGTGAATTTATTATTTATCCCAAAAAAAGAAGAAACATGTTTTTTTGCTAATTGACATTAAAAGTGCTATTTTTTTAAGCTGACAGTCTGTGAAATGTCATTTTTAGCACCTAGGCAATAATAGTATATTAAAAGTGCATGATTTAATCCTGAGGGTGAAGTTTATTTCACGATCCGAAGGTTAGGAAAAAATAATCACCTGAGGGATGCACTTTAGTCCTGTGGTATACATATACGCTATTTTTTGCACTTCATCCTCAAAAGAATACAAAATAGTTTAAAATAATACATATTTTGCAATTTTGACAGTAAACTTTATGACAAATATTTATATTGTTACCATAGATACTCTGTAACAAGCACGTATTTGCTTGACAACAGGATTAATAAATTCAATTCCTTGATAACGGGATTAAATATGAAAAATAATCCCTTGGGATTAAATTAAGAAACTTAGTTCCCAAAAATAAAGACTAAAGAAGAGTTTTAGTCCCGAAAGTACAAAAAATTATTTTTAATGCGAGGCACAAATTTGTTTTTTCATAGAAATCGCTCAACAAACGCATAGCAACAGTTCAACAAACGCGCATAGCAATATAATTTGATGGCGATATCATCTATTAAAATATTAATAATCACTAAGTTAAATTAATTAATAACAATCTGCGAAAAATAATGTGTTTAACATAGCAAAAATACAGATTCGAATCCTCGGCAGTGCCTCGTCAATAACTCTAGCCGCGGCAGTAAATCTGCCATTTTGACTAGTTAAGTATTTTACTACTACTACTACTATTTTACTAGGTACATGAACATAAATACTATCTTATAATTAGATTGCAAATATTTTTGTAACTTACCTATCCCTAGAAGAAACTATTTCTTTAATTTTATAAACTTTCTTCTTTGCAGATTTGAAAATTGACATCAACGACAAAAACGATAGAAGTTATACAGAAAACATTTTCATTTTATATTGTATTATTTTTGTTTACAACGATATGATTTCCATTTTCCATCATTAATGATGTAACAATTTGTTGACAAGAGTAAATGAAAATAAATAAAAATAAATGTTACAATTTACAATTAATATTGTTAATTAATTGATGTTATTGTTAACCTAAATAAATATAAACTTTATTGCAGTAATTAATATGAAATAAATAAAAATTATTATCTATATTTACTTTATTATTTTTATCATACTATACATATGACACGAATATTTAGTAAATATTTTGCTTGATCGTGTACAAAATACTGTAAAATAATCTTGCAGAAAAATAATTTGTGCAGTAAATATGATTAAATACATGCAAAAAATATAAACCATGTTTTGGTAAAATTTATAAAAAGTGTCTAACCTACCAACTATTCATAGACTCATTTCAGTGTAAAAATAATTTAGCGCAATGTATCTTAAATTGGTTTTGTTAATAATGGCTGCATGCGATTTTGATAAATGACATGAACTGTATATGTAAGGAAGGGGAAAATGAATTAATATGTGCAGCAATTTATTGCAAAATTGTAGATTATCCATGTCCTGAAGGTCAGGTCCCCACCCCTACAAAATTAAGCAAAAATATGTTCTCGTTGGGCACATGAAATTGACTTTAATTTTGGTCCGATTTGTTTGCTCTTTTTTAAATTTAAAGATAAAAGATGTATCTAAGTCTGTCTAGTGCCATTTTTTTTTAATTTAAATTTTTACATGTATTTTTTAAGCTCCAAAGTTAGTAAAATTTTAAGAACTTTGAAGATAAAATATTAAAAAAGTAAAGTAAAAATTAAAAAAGTGACACTAAGCGGACATAGCCTAGACTTTAATCTTTCATTAAAAAAAAAAATTGTTTAAAAATATTTAAAATTAGTGGTAATTTCATGTGCCCAACGAAACCCCTTTTGTAGTAGAAAGTGGCTAAATCCGTTCATTCATCGAATCAACCGATGTCGTCACAATGGGTAACAATGGTTTGTGACGGCATCGCTTCATTCGTTAAATGGATCTTCAAAACTAGTGGGGATTCCTCTTAAAGCAGATCATAAAAATTGTATTTGTTGTGCAAAATGTGAAATCATTAAGGATGGTATGTAAATTCTATATAAATAAAATAATTGTACACGAGAATAGTGTTTATAAAATGTTTTCAGTAAGCTGCCATACTTAATTACGAAAAAAAGTAGCTATTTTCCGGACTTTCTGACAAAAATAAGTGTTCAGAAAATGTCAATGATTGGTTGAGTATAGAAAAATGTTAAATTTTAAACAACAAATATAATTTATTTATATTAATTTCCTTACTTAGCAATGAATATTTTATTATAAGTCAAATCAAATATGTGAGTAACGACAATGAGTAGGTACTCGTGAGTTGGCTGGTAACCGAACCGCACACAATATTTATTTATGATTAGAAAACGCACAAAATGTAATAAATTAAAAAATGTGTAAGTAGGTACCTACCTCATAAATTAATTCAGGTGACAAAAGGAAATTATGTAAAAATTTATATACCTAAGTAGTAAATTTTATTATTATGCACAGCTATATAAAATATAAAGAGTGGGAAATGTTAAAATGCATAGAACTTGTACCTATACATACATACATCATCAGAATGTTTCTACAGTTAGTTTGGCTACTTATTTCTATATTTTGTTTTAGTGAAATAAGTTGTAAGTGTGAAAAAGGACAAAATGAAACAATTTGTTGGACATACCTATGTCCACCGATAAAATCATGTCCTGTTGGTCAAGTTTTAATAAAAGCGCAGGATGCGATAAATCTGGTAAGTAATTTTGTGTAAACATAAAATGCAAACTTTCATTTTTTATCGGGAAAGACAATTTAGAGATCAATTTATTATTTAGGTATTCTTTTAATTTTGTGTTTCGTTCATAAAATATGTATTACAATTGACCTATTTCGTGAGAAATGACAAAGATACTCTTATGTCTAAAGTCTGTGTGATAAAGGAGGACAGCAGGAATCTGCGCGCGCATACTGTGGCCGTAGCTAGTTATGTTGAAGAGTAGTTGGTTAAACTGGTTTTTTTCGTGGATGTCAAATAAGTTAACCTTACTTCGTGTCTTCGTGACAGAGAACGGAAAAATGGTTCAAAAATCACTACATTATTAAAACTACAAGAAAACTCCAAACACGAGGTATTTTGTTATTGTTGAAATTGACAGATGAGGTTGCCAACATAAAATGATCAAACAAAATTCCCCAGTTCGGTCACCTGCTCGCCACAGTATGCGCGCGCAGACCAGGTGTTACGAAACAGGTCAATTTTAACATTAGTATTAATGATACAGATGATCTTTGTTCATGTTTAATTATAATGTTTTTTAAAATCTTTTTTTGCCCTGAAGAGCTTTGTTGTAAAGATGAAACGTCAAACCTAAGAATAAAAGTATTTAAGAGACTGGTATCCCAAAAAAATTATTGTCTTCCTTAATAAAAACAGTCGAAAATTATTGTATATATCTACATTATTATTATATTTTTAGCAAGTTGTTCAAATTTTGGTGGATGCATCGAAGATCAAACTCCTGAATCATGTCACGCTGCAGATTGTCGCCCAATAGATAAAAAATGCGATAAGGGTCAGCATTTTGTAAAAGCAGATTATTCGAAGTGTATTTGTTGCGATACTTGTGTAGATGACTGCTCTTCATAAATAATGATTACCTGTGTTAATCCGCACAATAAATAAGCGATAAAAACTGTGAAAAACAAAACACTTCCCAGAACTTTTTTTGTTTTGTAACCTTCAGTTTTTTATTCAATATTCTGTGTATAAATAATCAACTTTAACGCATTTAGCATTGTACACCTTTGACCGTAAACGAAATATGTTTAAAATGATGAAATATTGTCTTGTTTTTACTATATTATCGCTGGTACTTGTGAAAGAAGTAACTTGTGTTTGTAAAAATGGGGAAACACCAGATATTTGTGCAGCTACATCTTGTTTAGCAGTATTTAGCTGCCCGAAAGGGCAAACATTAGTTCCAGCTAATTTATCAGAATGCAGATGTTGTTCTTATTGTAGAAAATAATAAAAAATATTACAAAATAAGTTACTGAACAGATGTTATTTATACGCATGCGTGCTGGTTGTATTTAAAATATGAGCATGCACTTATTGTAATCTCATGTAATCAAATATAATAAAAATATCCACTCACAATACGCTGTTATCATATCACTCTCACTACTTGTCTTATCAAAACACAACTAAACTAAATTAAACATAGTAACATTATAGCTTACAAGAGGACAGAACAGTCTAAATTAACTTCCAATTCCAATCCAAACCAAAGCATCAACATGACAGTTCATCAGGTAGAAGGTTATGAACCATTTCTTAAATTGATGAACGAATTTGATGCTGGTGGTGAAGCAGTACTAATTCTTTTTAGTGGATCAGACCTAGAAAATGGAGAAAGTTGGTGTAGTGATTGCGTAGAAGGTAAATTTGTTTTTTATTCATTAGTTTGTGTTTGACAGTCATTTAAATACACATGAACAGTGTGAGGTTAGCTCTAAATGTGTGGTGGTGTGGAAGAAAGTTTTGACTTCCAAAATTAAAATTTGCATATACATTGTATTATTATTATCTTTCTGTATTTATAAACATGAGTAAGTAAAACAAAAGCCAGATTTACACTCTTAAAAGATAATAAAGTACAGTACTCTACTTAAGTTTAATGATTTAATAATGACTTAGTACTTCAAATGATTATTCTAAAATATAACAAAATTTAGTGATCATAATTGATTCCAAGGAGGCAAAACCCCCCTGCATCTCCTCGCGATATCCATGAATGATTACTATACTATTCTCTGTTTGAAATAACGAAAGAATTTTAGTAGATAGATTCTTGTGATTCTGTTAGTTGCTACGTGCTGTTGTCAAGAGCGGTTTACACAAACACAATTCGAATGTTATATCAATGATTTTATTATTATCAATTATTCGAATTTCATTCTTTGTTAGTGCTGTTTTAAATTTCATCTGGCTATTTCTATGCCGGTATTATTCTTTTACAGTTTTGTGAACTATTTACGTTTCTTCTTAAATATTGAATATGTTTTGATGTAAACCTAAACCACGATCCAATTAACTGCCAAAATTCTTTCGTTATTTTAAATTTTAAATAGGAGATACACTCGCTTCCTTATATTCTCATTAAATAATTATTTTATTATTACACTTGCATCATAATCAATGTTTAAAACACGCAAATGCGTGTAAAATCACAAAACTAAAACACGCTGTATTTTAAAGGTTGCTATGCAACAACAATGAAAATTGTAACTAATCTCTGAGGTAACGATATTTTGACACATCACATTATACTAAGTACTTATTTTATAAAATAATGAATCAAAATTAAAATGTTTTCAAGATCTATTTGTCAAATTAGGATGCAGTTGTAATAAAAAATAGCATTTGACAAGCACTAGCGACTGCGACGTTAAAATCACTTAGCTTCGCGTCGTGCTTTAAAAGCTTTACTTATACTTATACACTTGTATTATCATCTTATATACTAAAAGGCTAATGGGTCGATTCTGTTCAAATCTGTAAGTGCTACAGATATGTAAAATTATAAATATGAAACAAAATCGCAATGAAACCTATAATCATATGAACATTTTTATACTTGTCAACAAAAATTGATGTGATTTTGTTCATTATTTAAAGATTTACAAATCTGTAGCATTTACATATTTGAACAGAATCCACCCATAGGTATCACTATATTTTCAGTAGCTTAGCAACCGTTTTTCAAATCGCCTACAGCCTAAACGGTTCAACCAATTTTTATAAACTTTTTTTTATTTGATAGAGGTTAATGTGAAGTAGTGCCTTTTGGGTATATGAATATTGTAGATGGAGTGGTAGTCACAGGGGAGTTGAAAAACCGTGATTTTTTTGAGTCCTTGGATACGGGCATTACACGTTATTCGATTGTTTTTTTCATAGAGTCTGAATGTTAAAATCGTTATAATTGAGGCAAGAAGTGTCCAGAGTCCGCGGAGCGCGACCTAGCGAAGACCCGCGTAGCGGGGCCTGACGCTAGTAATACACTATTTTTAAGTTGAAACTTGATTTAGAAATGTATATTTTTTTTCAGCTCATCCTGTTATTGAAGAAGCTTTACAAAAATACCAAGATCCAAAATCACATTTTATTGAAGTAAAAGTTGGAGACAGACCATTGTAAGTACAAAAATACATGTTTTTATTTTCAACCTGCAGGGTACATTGAATTAAATTTATATTTTTTAGTTGGAAAGATATGAACTGTCCATTTAGAAAGGATACCAATACTCGTTTGATGGTCTTACCTACATTACTGAAATGGAAGACGCCTCAAAGACTAGAGGGAGATCAATGTGGAAAACTTGAACTTCTTGAATTATTGTTTACTGAAGAGTGAAATCGTTTACATTGCAATAATCATTGTATCAAAATATTACTACAGTTCTCTGCTTATTTTTAGTGTGAAAAACTGTAAATTATGAATTCAAATACATAAATCTAAAAATAAGGGTACAGAAAGTTCTATTGACTTAAAATAAAACCATAACAAGAAGTTTATAAACGAATATCGACTAAATGTTTGACATTATTTTGAGTATATCTCTTATTGATTTGTAAAATATTGGCATAACCTGCTGCAAAATGTAGTCAGCGTTTTTTACTTCCTTGTACGAAGTAAGGAAGTATTGTAATCGCGAAAAATTTCGGTTCTCAGATTTTGACGGAAATATCCGTTTTGACCTTTTCTGAATCCATTATGACTAGTTTCGACGTGACGTCTGTACGTACGTACGTACGTACGTACGTACGTACGTACGGACGTATGTGTGTCGCATAACTCAAATACGGTTAGACGTAGAAAGTTGAAATTTTGTATTTAGGACTGTTATAGCATCTAGTTGTGCACCTCCTATTTTTGGTTTCAGTCTACAAACCGGAAGTAGTACTTTTTAAAAATATTTCGATAAATATTTAATTTTAGACAATTTTTTTTATTTTAAATGAAAGATTATGTGATTATTACCTACAATCGGTATTTTATAAATATTTTTGTATCTGCTATCATTTAAAAATAATTAAAGTATATATTTATAATTTATAGTATTTCGGTATCTTGTAGTCCATGATCGATTAACATTTGTTACTACGTAAAATTTAAATGATTATGACATGACAGTGACAATAGTAAAATATGCTTTATATCTTCTTCTGCAGTTTAAATCAAATGACTAAAATATATTTGTGAGTATACTAGTATAATAAGTTAAAAGAATTTTTAATATTATTTTACATTTTAGTTATTAAGAAAAGTATTAACACACAAGGCGTACAAGGAAGTCATGTGGTGTCCACGTCAGATTTTTTTAGTCTCAGCTTAAAATTATATCTCCCAAGAATGCTAAACCTAGGTGAAGAAGTGATTATTTAGTTTCTTTGGTAAAAAAACAAATGAGTTGACAACTGGTAACCGCATACACAGTAAATTTATCTCTTATATACTAAAAGGCATGTGAATATATACAGGGTAAGTCATCGAAATGCCCGTCGTCGATATCTCCCTTGTCGTTAAAAATACAGCATAAATTTATTGACAGAATTTTTCGTCTACTCAAGGAGCATAACTTAAAATTATTTTCACATATACAGGGTGTTGCATAACGACTTGGCAATAATTGTTCGTCTTTTTTTAAATGAAACACCCTATATATTTTTATATAATTTGAATTGTATTTTATTTACCTATACGAAAATATAAGTTTCATTTTAGTTTTCCGCGGCGTTGCCAAGTTATTCAATTTTTTCTCTAAAAAAAGCCGAATACACGTATTGTTTTATAAAGGCGTACTGAAGTTATTTTAATAGTAAAAATTAAGAATGTTTTTTACTTCCTTGTACGAAGTAAGGAAGTATTGTAATCGCGAAAAATTTCGGTTCTCAGATTTTGACGGAAATATCCGTTTTGACCTTTTCTGAATCCATTATGACTAGTTTCGACGTGACGTCTGTACGTACGTACGTACGGACGTATGTGTGTCGCATAACTCAAATACGGTTAGACGTAGAAAGTTGAAATTTTGTATTTAGGACTGTTATAGCATCTAGTTGTGCACCTCCTATTTTTGGTTTCAGTCTACAAACCGGAAGTAGTACTTTTTAAAAATATTTCGATAAATATTTAATTTTAGACAATTTTTTTTATTTTAAATGAAAGATTATGTGATTATTACCTACAATCGGTATTTTATAAATATTTTTGTATCTGCTATCATTTAAAAATAATTAAAGTATATATTTATAATTTATAGTATTTCGGTATCTTGTAGTCCATGATCGATTAACATTTGTTACTACGTAAAATTTAAATGATTATGACATGACAGTGACAATAGTAAAATATGCTTTATATCTTCTTCTGCAGTTTAAATAAAATGACTAAAATATATTTGTGAGTATACTAGTATAATAAGTTAAAAGAATTTTTTATATTATTCTACATTTTAGTAATTAAGAAAAGTATGAACACACAAGGCGTACAAGGAAGTCATGTGGTGCCCACGTCAGATTTTTTCTGTACAACTGTAACTATACTCTTTGTTCTGACATAACTTTTTTTTAATGTTATTATACAGGATGTTCAATACAAAGAATCAAATTTACTCAATTTCAAATGGCTATAATTCGTCATTTTCAAATGGAACACCCTATATTTTATTATTCTGTTGTGTGTATTTTTGCATCTTCTTATGTTATAAAAGGTGTCCTATGCCTAAAAACATTAATTTCGAAATTAATTAAAATGTAGAATAATATAAAAAATTCTTTTAACTTATTATACTAGTATACTCACAAATATATTTTAGTCATTTTATTTAAACTGCAGAAGAAGATATAAAGCATATTTTACTATTGTCACTGTCATGTCATAATCATTTAAATTTTACGTAGTAACAAATGTTAAACGATCATGGAGTACAAGATACCGAAATACTAAATTATAAGTATATACTTTAATTATTCTTAAATGATAGAAGATACAGAAAAATTTATAAAATACCGATTGTAGATAATAATCACATAATTTTTCATTTAAAATAAAAAAATCTGACGTGGCCATCACACAACCTTCCGCCTTATCTAGACTTTAAACAGAAATGTATACGTACAATCCGGTGCCCATTTAAAATATACAAATAAAAATCTAAAATATTCAAACACAGAAATTTGCATCACCTAAATAAAAAGATTCATTCACAGGAAAACTTTGCTGTGTTGAAGCCATCCTCCGTTCAATTACTACATTTAATATCTTACTTAGGACTTATACAGAGAGTTTTTTTTATAAGTAAACATAGGGCATGTCATTACCATAGTTACAGTGTTACAGAATGACAGCAATGCATTAGAGCGTTTTTACTTCCTTGTACGAAGTAAGGAAGTATTGTAATCGCGAAAAATTTCGGTTCTCAGATTTTGACGGAAATATCCGTTTTGACCTTTTCTGAATCCATTATGACTAGTTTCGACGTGACGTCTGTACGTACGTACGTACGTACGTACGTACGTACGTACGTACGGACGTATGTGTGTCGCATAACTCAAATACGGTTAGACGTAGAAAGTTGAAATTTTGTATTTAGGACTGTTATAGCATCTAGTTGTGCACCTCCTATTTTTGGTTTCAGTCTACAAACCGGAAGTAGTACTTTTTAAAAATATTTCGATAAATATTTAATTTTAGACAATTTTTTTTATTTTAAATGAAAGATTATGTGATTATTACCTACAATCGGTATTTTATAAATATTTTTGTATCTGCTATCATTTAAAAATAATTAAAGTATATATTTATAATTTATAGTATTTCGGTATCTTGTAGTCCATGATCGATTAACATTTGTTACTACGTAAAATTTAAATGATTATGACATGACAGTGACAATAGTAAAATATGCTTTATATCTTCTTCTGCAGTTTAAATCAAATGACTAAAATATATTTGTGAGTATTAGTATAATAAGTTAAAAGAATTTTTAATATTATTTTACATTTTAGTTATTAAGAAAAGTATGAACACACAAGGCGTACAAGGAAGTCATGTGGTGTCCACGTCAGATTTTTTTTATCAGTAAACATAGGGATAATTAACATACGAAAATAAATATGAAATATAAATTAAAGAAATGATAAATTATTTATTTATGTTTTCTACACTTAAGAACTGTAGATTCATTAAACTAATGAGAATTTAAGAACTAGGTAGACACTTAAAAAATAATTGTGTACAATGATGACAGAATGAATGTTGAACAATTAAAAAATCGAATTAGTGCTGCTTCCCAAAATATTACTCCCCAGCAAATGCTATAAATTATTTTTATAATCGTTTAGGATATTGTTTAGAAGTTAATGGTTCCAATTTTGAGCATTTAATTCGATTAAAAAAATTCTCATTAGTTTAATGTAGGTATCTACCTAGTTCTTAACTGTAGAAAATATAAATAAATAATTTATCATTTCTTTAATTTATATTTCATATTTATTTTAGTATGTAATTATCCCTATGTTTACTGATAAAAAAGACGCTCCAATGCATTGCTGTCATTCTGGAACACTGTAACTATGGTAATGACAAGCCCTATGTTTACTAATAAAAAAAACTCCCGGTATAGCGCTAGTATGCCAACTTGTCACCCGTCTCACCTGCTGTCAATATTTTTTACGCAGAAACAAAAATCAACCGATCATGGATTACAAGATATCAACGTTTTATTTGATAAATTTATTTTTTAAATTTTACTGCAGTTCTTTAATGCTACCAGATAAAGACAATTTTTTTATAACGTAAGTTGCAAATAACTTTTCCTCTTATTCGTATTACAAATAAATACTATATTTTTCCAAATTTATATACAATTTTGACAATTAACCTTTTCAATCTTCAAAAAATATCACTCCCGATGAAGATATTTGTACCAAAATCTACGGAGCTCTTCCAATTTATATACAAATGTTAAATACCAAATATCAAAATTTTCGGGTAATTCGTATTTGAGTTATGCGACTAACACCCCTTGACCACATACACACACACATACACACAGACATCATCGTGAAACTATCAAAAATGAGTTGTAAGGACCCTAATTCGTGCTCATCCACTAAAAATTCACCACCCGATTTTTTGCATGATTCCAATACCTTCCTTTACAGGTAAGCGGAAGGTAAAAAATTGTCTAAAATTAATTATTTATCAAAATATTTTAAAAAAGTACTACTTCAGGTTTTTAGATTGAAATTAAAAATAGGAGGTGCACAACTATATACTATAACAGTCCTAAATACAAAATTTCAGTTTTCTACGTCTAACCGTATTTGAGTTATGCGACACACATACGTCCGTACGTACGTACATACATACGTACAGACGTCACGACGAAACTAGTCATAATGGATTCAGAAAAGGTCAAAACGGATATTTCCATCAAAATCTGAAAACCGAAATTTTTCGGGATTACAATACTTCCTTAATACTCCGTACAAGGAAGTAAAAATTGAAATTTTGTATATAATATTCTGACACTCTAGATTAGATCTGATTAGATTTTGGTGTTGATCGTGCAACCGGAAGTGGTAGATTCTTGAAGATCTGAAGAGTTTTTCTGTAATATTCTCAAAATTTATGAATTAATAGGAATTATTTTAATAACATTGTATACTAAATGTTACTGTCTACAATATGTATTGAAAACGTTGTTTCTATCTAGTACCATTTTCCAATTACAAGAAGTTAAAAATTCTACAAATTTGTGACAATTTTGATTTATCTGCCTACCTATGAAAACAAAAAATAAAATATTTGAGTGTTAATGTCATATGAATTTTTGACTTTTTGGCAAATTGAAATGGAAAATATAAAATGTCATTTATTATTTATAAGGTCATAATAAACTTTAATAATATTATAAAAACTACAATGGACCTTTTTCAGTGTCTATTATGCGCATGCTTGCTGAGTTGTGAGTTAGAGTGAGAGATCCGAACATGAACGTGAAGTGAGATATACGTAGGATTCAACTTCAAAGTTGTTTATATAATTTTGTTAGCAGTTGTTTTTAAAAATGTTATAGACCGCATTATAGCTCTTGACAAATTTCCCATTGTGTGCGAAAATATTTATTTTATTTTAACAAAAAAAATTTGGAAAGCGGGAAAAATATTTAGACCAAATATCTTTACAAGGTTCACTAAAATCAATATGAAATTATCAATCCTAATACTGCAACAAAATTCATTTTAACTTACGTCTTTTTACTTCCTTGTACGAAGTAAGGAAGTATTGTAATCGCGAAAAATTTCGGTTCTCAGATTTTGACGGAAATATCCGTTTTGACCTTTTCTGAATCCATTATGACTAGTTTCGACGTGACGTCTGTACGTACGTACGTATGTACGTACGTACGTACGGACGGACGTATGTGTGTCGCATAACTCAAATACGGTTAGACGTAGAAAGTTGAAATTTTGTATTTAGGACTGTTATAGCATCTAGTTGTGCACCTCCTATTTTTTGTTTCAGTCTACAAACCGGAAGTAGTACTTTTTAAAAATATTTCGATAAATATTTAATTTTAGACAATTTTTTTTATTTTAAATGATAGATTATGTGATTATTACCTAAAATCGGTATTTTATAAATATTTTTGTATCTGCTATCATTTAAAAAAAATTAAAGTATATATTTATAATTTATAGTATTTCGGTATCTTGTAGTCCATGATCGATTAACATTTGTTACTACGTAAAATTTAAATGATTATGACATGACAGTGACAATAGTAAAATATGCTTTATATCTTCTTCTGCAGTTTAAATAAAATGACTAAAATATATTTGTGAGTATACTAGTATAATAAGTTAAAAGAATTTTTAATATTATTTTACATTTTAGTTATTAAGAAAAGTATGAACACACAAGGCGTACAAGGAAGTCATGTGGTGTCCACGTCAGATTTTTTAAAGTCATTTTTACAAAAACTTACATCTGTCTCTGTCATTTATCAGTATGTCTCCATGCCCTGTTCACACGTTGCTACTTTGAAGACACATTCGTGCTACTGTAGCAAGAAAAAATCTGAGTCGCTTGTCAAATAGCAGCGCTGCTAATTTGTAGCATCAAAGTAACAAGAACTACTCGTTGATAATTTCACATCGTTGATCGTTGTGTGTGTGTAGATAGCGATTTTTTGCGGTTATTGTTTCGATTTGAATTTCTTTTCATGCTACAGTAGCACGTATGCGTCTTCAAAGTAGCAACGTGTGAACAGGGCATCTGTCACAGTGTCAGTAGTGACATCTTGCGGCTCAATGCCCACTTTCCTCATGATTTTTAGTTTTAAAATAAATCAACAGATGACTCAATTGGTATATTTGTGAGTAAGTACCTTCATACACACTTAGTAAAATAGTAGAGTATATGGCGAGAGGTTATGTGTTGGCCACATCGGATTTTTTAATTATACAAAATTAATAAATGATACGTGAAACTGTTTTTCAAGCGAAAGTACACATGTCACCTACTGCAAATGTCACTCTTACCGCCATTTGCAGTTTACAAAGTTCCCCCACCACTTGCTTCACTTTAAGGTGAATATCGACCGAATTTGAACGCAACCGAAAATTGAACGCAACCTAATTTGAAAATGAAATTTTTTACTGTAGTTTTTCGGTTTAAAAATAAACAAACTAAATTATGAATTATGCAAATATAAATAGCAATAGAGTTCTATTATCTAAATAATTTAAAATGTTGACCATTTATTAATTATTTAAACACGAAAATTGTTAGTGAAAATTTTAATTAATATTTACTCGGAAACGGGATCAAACCCGGTAATGAAAAAATTAGGTGGTTGTAAATTTATGGTCATCTATACCCTCTTCCACGGTTATCAAAATTAAACTTGAGAAAAAAAATAAAATGTGTAACAAAATCGGGTTTCGTTGCTTTTTCTTAAAAACTTATAACTGTTTCATGGTAAAAATTTATATTTACATAGTTTATGATATTTATAAATATAAAACGTACAATTTCGTTTTCAAAACGAACAAATAATTATAAATATTAACTTTATAGAATAATTTCTGTCTCATAAATTCTGGTAATATAATGTAGTAAAATAAAAAATAGTATTACATAGAACATTCATTAGACGAAAGTATAGAAAATTTTCAAGGCAAAATATCAAATAGTTTTTCAAAAATAAATTATTAAGTAAAATTTTTTCACATTTTCTTTTTTCTTTTCCATATTACAAGTTCAATTTTGATAAGCGTTCGACATATTATAAGTAATTCTATTGCCAAATATACAATATAATATTTATTAGCGTACCTACCCTCGATATGGAGAAAAAAAATATTAAAATTTAGGGTAATAGGTTAAAATATAAAATTTGATATTTTGCGTATTTCAAATCATTTTAAAATTATATATACAATAACTGTAATGCCTATGGCACACCGGTCGAGGAGCATCGAGTACCATGCGTTCTTTCGTTTCATCGAGGAGTTACTCGATGGTCCTCGATGCTCCCCGACCGGTGTGCCATAGGCATAATGATTATAGATTGTATACCACAACTTATCTATCACAAAAACTACATTATTTTGCAAAATAATTATTTTATAATTTATATCATAAATTATTACGAATAGAAAATCATCATTTTAGCCGAATTTCTGCTATGTAATGGTGTAGGTGTTTCCATGGTAACCTTTTAGATAAATTAATCTGCTTGAATCCTATGTAGACATAAAATTAAATATACTGTAGGCTTAGTTAATTCTGATTTATATAATAATTTAATAAATAATTATAGCTAGATAATAAACATATATTATAGCAAATTAAATGTATTTCTATATCACGCGTTTTTAATAACCCAAAAAACAAAAAGTCTGTATCACATGCTGGAAAAATTTTACTATGGGTTGCGTTCTGTTCAGTTAAGTTTTGGTTTCGTTCAAATTTCAATATTTACCTTAACACAGAAGTTAGCAATCCAGCATTATTATATAACATCCTTGATGCCCGCTGATGAGCCAAATTCAATTTTGCCGCCAAAAAAATTAGTCATATTTTTCTCGTATTTGCACAGTGTAAATACGGCTCAGCGAGACAACTTCAGATTGCTCCGTTTAGTTAATACATCAACTATAGTAACCGAGATTAATTAATTATGGTAATCTAAATTAACTGTCAGCATGGTAATACGTCATACTATATTTGATTATGAACGATTTCTTAAATTAATGATTGCATTAAATTACAGTAATAAAGTTTTTGTTTATTTTACTGGAACAAATCAGGAAAATGGACAAAGCTGGTGTAAACATTGCCGACATGGTAATTGTATCTATACCTGCAACTTACGATTTAGGCACATTAATGAAATAACATTAACATTTTGAATAATAATTTCAGCTCATCTCATTATTGAAGAAGGAGTACAACAATTCGCTTCCCCAGAAGCACATTTTGTTGATACAAAAGTTGGAGACAGAGAGAGTTGGTTTAATGTAGAAAAGCCAAATCCATATAAAATAGATAAAATTACGCATGTGAAGATGTTACCTACGATCTTAAAATGGAAAACCCATCAACGTTTAGAGGGACCACAGTGTAAAAATATAGAACTTCTTGAAATGTTGTTTACAGCAGATGTATAAAACGTACATTGTATTTTACTGTGAAAATAATTTTGTTAAATCGTATGTATAGAATATTTTAGAATGATAATATATTGAACGTTTTGTTAAAGTCGTCTGTCATTTTATCTTTTTAACTGTCACAGCATGGTTGTCCGTCATAAAATAATGAATTTTGAACGGTATCTTAAATTCATAGGCGAATTTAATTCCAATTATAATCAAGTTTATTATATTTTTTATGTATTAAAACTGAAAAATGGTCTAAAGTTGGTGTAGAAATTGTCGATGCGGTACCTAATCATCATTTCAGTTCGGGCGGCAGAATTTTATAGCGTTATTTGACGTCATGTATGAACCCGCTGTTCTACAATAACTAAATTAAATAACCAATTTCTTTAGTCCCACATTATCAGTTTTGGTAGAAATTCTGATTGAACAGAACTAAATAAAAAAAACCTTGTAACCTTCTTGAATCCCACACTCGGGTTTGCTATAAAAACTCTAATTGAACTTAAATAAATAAAGAAACCTTAGGTATACCCCCCTGTTGAGTCCCACATACTCGGTTTGGATTAATTTTTTACGTGTATCTGTGCATTTCTTCACAGATCGGCGTTTTATTATTTCCTAGGTATTAGGTTCTTTATTTAGTTTCTGTTCAACCAAACTAAAACTGAGTATGTGGGACTCACGAAGGGTATTGGGTTGATCTCGGCATTTTGTGTAACAAAATGATATGACAATATATGCCAAGTCATTTACAAAACGACTAGGCGTTTTTAAATTAGCCTGTGACATCTACATTTAAGATGAGCATTTGGTCAATTTGAAGCTCCCGAGATGTGTTTACATTTTTAATGGCAATCCCAATTTATTCTTACTTTATTTAGTGGTAAATATTTTAATTACAGCTCATCCTATTATTGAAGACGCAATAAGAAATTATGGAGATTCAAAATCACATTTCGTTGATGTTGTCGTTGGAGACAGACCTACTTTCTTGCATTCAATTTACGAAGGCATCAGTTAAGCATACATTTTAAGATTTTCTCTGAGGAAACACTGTGAAATTTTAAAAATTTTCGTGTGTTCATTATGTAAAATTTAACTAGGGCCTTAGTGTAGCTAAAATTTAAAGATTTTCTCCGAGGGAATACTGTGAAATTTAAAAAAATTAGTATTCATTGTTTTTAATGAACTGTAACTTCTAAACGGATAATAATATTTGCTTCCGGTTTCTTGCATTAAATTCTACAAACGTTTTTCTATTAGATACATTTTATTTAAAAAATTCCAAGGACCTTAGTTAAGCCTATATTTTAAGATTTTCTCCATTATTAATAGCAACGGTCGGGATATCTATATTGTACACAAATGATTTCCTTCGCGATCTGTACTACGTACGTCCTTGTCAAGTTTTATAAATATAATGTATTATCCAATAGAGAAATGTTCGCAGAATTTAATGCAAAAAATTTGAATTCGATATTTGTATCCCTTCAGAAGTTATAGTTCATTAAACACAAAATATACGAAAAAGGCTAGATTTCTCGCCCTAAAAGGTTTTTAAAATAATGTACCTTATAGAAAAATGTTCATAGAATTCAGTGCAAGAAACCTTTTTATTTTTATCCATTAATAAATAACAGCAGTTTTTGTGAGAGGAGACCAAATTTCGACTTATTTTTAAATTATTGAAATGTTCGAAATACATTTTCACGATTTTCTCGAAAACGGTGCCACTTACAAGAATATTGCTAATAACCTTTTCTATAGGAATTTTAGTACTCTATAATTTTTTTATAACAATTTTCCTCGTATCATTAACCATTTACAAGATAAATGCAAAAACAAAAACAAAAGATATGCAACACGCAATACACGGCCTGAGGGGGTGGCCGAGGTGGCTCCACTTTTTTATGAGGGTTGTCTCATGTATAAATATAAATATACGAGAAACTTATATTTGTGACAAAATAAGCACAAATTTACACGGTACCTAAATATTTAATACAGGGATAGCCGCCATCTTAAATTCTGAGGGATGTCCAAAGGTACTGCGTGGGTACCTGCAATTTTATGAATCTACATACCCTAAACATGAAATACCAACACTAAAAAAAACTTAATATTTCAAAACACGGTTCCATCAAAAATCCCTGTTTGGCTGCCGGACTATTTATATTTTTGTCTAGTAACCGAGATTAATTAATAATTATGGTAATTGAAATTAACTGTCACAGCTGTCAGCATGGTAATACGTCATACTATAATAGAATATGAACGATTTCTTAAATTAATGATTATATTAAATTCCAATAATCAAGTTTTTGTTTATTTTGCTGGATCAAATCGGGAAGATGGACAAAGCTGGTGTAAAGATTGCCGAAATGGTAAATTTATCTATACCTGCAACTTACGATTTAGGCACATTAATGAAATAACATTAACATTTTAAATAATAATTTCAGCTCATCTCATTATTGAAGAAGGAGTACAAAAATACGGATCCCCAAAATCACATTTTGTTTATACACAAATTGGAGACAGTGAGAGTTGGAATAATGTAGAAAAGCCAAATCCATATAAAAAAGATAAAATTACGCGATTGTCGGTGATACCTACGATCTTAAAATGGAAAACCGATCAACGTTTAGAGGGTCCACAATGTCAAAATTTAGAACTTCTTGAAAAGTTGTTTAAAGCAGATGAATGAACAAGTCATATAAAACGTACATTGTATTTTACTGTGAAAACAATTTTATTAAATCGTATGTATAGAATATTTTAGAATTGTATATATTGAACGTTTTGTTAAAGTCGTCTGTCATTTTATCTAACTGTCACAGCATGGTTGTATCTTGTATGTCATAAAATAATAATGATAACTTTGAACGGTACCTATCTTAAATTTATAGGCGATTTTAATTCTAATTATAATCAAGTTTATTATATTTTTTATGGATTAAAACTGGAAAATGGTCAAAAGTTGGTGTAGAAATTGTCGATGCGGTAAATTTATTGATATATTTGACAATCATTTCAGTTCGGGCGGCACAATTTTATAGCGTCATTTGACGTCATGTCTGAACCCGCTGTTCTACATAAAATAAATTAAATAACCCTTTTCTTCAGTCCCACATTATTAGTTTTGGTAGAAATTCTGATTGAACAGAACTAAATAAAAATAAAACTTGTAACCTTCTTTAATCCCACATACTCGGGTTTGCTATAAAAACTCTAATTGAACTGAAATAAATAAATAAAGCTTATACCCCTCTTGAGTATACCACATATACTCGGTTTGGATTGATTTATTTTTACCTTCCGCTTACCTGTAAAGGAAGGTATTGGAATCATGCAAAAAATCGGGTAGTGAGTTTTTAGTGGATGAGCATGAATTAGGGTCCTTAAGGAGGTACACTCGAGTGGTGGGAGGTTACTGGCATCTCCTATACTCGCAATGTATTTCATATCAGGGTTTCAACTTATAAAAAATAAAAATAATTTTTTTTTATTGTATGTAAACGCAGTCTATTTGAATTTTTGCTAATAAAATGAGATTTAAATAACTTAATTAAGAATATTATATATTTTTGTTATGTAAAATTTGTTTATTTTATAAGATTTCATTCGGCTAAATACCAGTGTAAACTACGGCAACGCTGTGCTGTACATGTCATTTTTCACGGTCTTATGTCAATCTGACAGATAGTATAAATGTAAGCTGAAGAGAATTCTGTACTTGAAATTTCATTTAAATCGTTGGGTATGAATTATTATTTATCATTTGTGCATATCACCTTTCATTCTTGTGAAAAACTTGTGATTATAGATAGATAATGTTTTTTTTTCTGGTTAAATTCAAATTTCACGCTTTTCAACGTTGCCGCATCTATATTATGTTCTCGCCAATATTCTCCAGTAGGCATAAACGTCAGTCTTTCGATTAAGAATTCTTGTTAATTACGTGGTAAATGATGATTGTATTACTTTTATCCGGTCTATGAGATAATAATGTACGTTTTAAAAAAGCAATTGGAATTTTCTGTCATTTCCTTAAATGCTTTTTACGTTGATTTAAAAGTAGTCCCATAAGAGGCCATGTAAAATGTAGTTTTTTAATATTTATTTTTGGATAATCTACGTGGTGAAAAATTATGAAAAAATTCAGGTAACATTTTTACAATGTTTTGATTAATTTTGCAAAATTTCATTAAACTCTCTCATTATTTCAAATGTCGAGTGTACCTCCTTAAGCCCTGTTCGCACAATGCATCTAGCATGCATCTAGCATGCGCCAAAGAAGAGTCTTTCCATGCATCAAACGTGTAGTTGTTGCATGGCCGTTCACACATGAGATGTGTTTCATGCACGTTTGATGCGTGTTTGTAGCATCAAAATAGACTTCTTTCCAAGTTTCAAATTAAGTCTCATTGTTAGGTTGGCATTACTGTGGCTACGTACACTTCAAAATTCTTTTGTATTTACCACAAATAAAGAATTTATTTTTTAAAACACTGATTAAAAACACAATGTAATAAAAAAATAGGAAAGAACATAAAGGGAAAAAAGGACTGAAGGAAATAGTCTTTAAAAGACTGGTTTTTATTTAATTAGTATAATAATACTAAATAAATTAAGAAAGAAAGGAAATGAATAGATAAATTATACTATGTAGGTTGTGGTTGTTCTAATGACAGTATGACAGCACTCAAATGTCAACGCAATCAATCTGAATTTAGCAACGACTCAACGATTCAGTACTTCTTCTTTCCCAAGAGTCTTTTGATGCACCAAAATAGCGGCGCCTGTAAAAATATTTTGACGCATGGAAAGACTCTTCTTTGGCGCATGCTAGATGCATGCTAGATGCATTGTGCGAACAGGGCTTTACTACTCATTTTTGATAGTTTCCCGATGATGTCTGTATGTATGTGTGTGTATGTGTGTGGTTCGGGCCGATGCCGTGTGTTGCATAACTCAAATACGAATTACCCAAAAAAATTGATATTTGGTATTTTACAATTGTATACGAATAGGAAGAGCTCATTAGATTTTGGTACAAATACCTTTACCGGAAGTGATATTTTTTGAAGATTGAAAAGATTAAGTGTCAAAAATTTCTATAAATTTGAATAAATATAGTATTTATTTGTAATAAGAATAAGATGAAAGTTATTTGCAATTTACGTTATAAAAAAATTGTCTTTATCTGGTAGCATTAAAGAACTGCAGTAAGATTTAAAAAATAAATTTATCAAATAAAACGTTGAAATCTTGTAATCCATGTTCGGTTGATTTTTGTTTCTGCATAAAAAATATTGACAGATGAGACGGGTGACAAGTTGGCGTACTAGCGCTATATAAGTCATAAGTAAGCTATTAAATGTAGTAACTGAACGGAGGATTGCTTCAACACAGAAGAGATTTCGTGTGAATGAATCTTTTGATTCAGGTGATACTAATTTCTGTGTTTGAATATTTTAGATTTTTATTTGTATATTTTAAATGGGCACCGAATTGTACGTATACATTTCTGTTTAAAGTCTAGATATGGCGGAAGGTTGTGTGATGGCCACGTCAGATTTTTTTACAAGTATCTGTGCATTTCGCAGATCGTCGTTTTATTCTTTCCCAGGTATTTAGGTATTTGGTTCTTTATTTAGTTCATTTCAACCAAACCAAAACTGAGTATGTGGGACTCACGAAGGGTATTGGGTTGACCTCGGTATTTTGTGTAACAAAATGATATGACAATAATGCCGTCATTTAGAAAACGACTATAGTCTATTTCTTAACTAAACGGAGCAATCAGAAGTTGGAATAGACTTGTTTAGTGGTTACGTCACACTGGTTCCAAACAAGAAATTGGCCGTTCGTTGCTATGCAAGTCGGTAAAACAGGCTGGTTTGACGTTTGCCGTTTGACAATAACTGCGTCTTTAAATTTATTTTGAGATTTAATTGTTTTAAAGTGGCTTAAAAACACGTAATAAAGTTTAGTTCGGTAATAAATTATTTTATAAATGATTTTTGATTGTCAAACCAAACTGTTTTATCGACTAGCATAGCAACTACCTTAGCAACGAGTGGCCATTTTCTTGTTTGGAACCAGAAAGTGACGTCACACTAAACAAGTCTTTTGATTGGCTGATGTAACACCAGTTTTACACCACACAAACTTTGTAATGTAAACAAACGAATGTTCTCAATCTTGTCTCGTCAGCTGTTGTCAGTGACTGTATCGAGTTTGCCCGCTGATAGGTGTAAGTACAGTCAGCGAGACAACTTCAGATTGCTCCATTTAGTTAAGAAATCAACTATAGGCGTTTTTAAATTAGCCTGCGACATCTACATTTAAGACGAGCATTTGGTCAATTTGAAGCTCCCGAGATGTGTTTACATTTTTAATGGCAATCCCAATTTATTCTTACCTTGTTTAGGGGTAAATATTTTAATTACAGCTCATCCTATTATTGAAGACGCAATAAGAAATTATGGAGATTCAAAATCACATTTCGTTGATGTTGTCGTTGGAGGCAGACCTACTTGGAAATCTATAAATATTCCATTTAGAAAAAATGCAAATACTCATTTCAAGGTTATACCTACAATCATAAAATGGAAAACCTACAACCGGCTTGAAGGAAATCAATGTGAACAGTTAGAACTTCTTGAATAGCTGTTTACAGCATAAGATTGTACAATAATATAAAATATATTACACATTATATTTAACAACTATCGTAATAAAAAACATTAAAGTACAATTAATTACAGTTATCACATTTCCCTGATTACCTATTTTACTTACTATTAGATACATAAATCGTAATACAAAACTTACGAAATAAAAAAATACTTTTGTGAGCAAAGTTCAATTATATAATAGTATATTTAAAAACTAAAATGCGGTATCTGCTGATTCTGTAGCTACAAACTCGTCGGGAACCATGGTTAGTTCTAGTTTGTCAAGTGGGACCGATAATTCTACGTCATAGTTTATTTTTTTACTTCGCATAATACTGTTGGAGTTATCGAATATCACGTTATCTGCAAACATTTAATTAATAGATTTTCCATCTCTTATTTCTCTAATCTATTAGGGATCGTTTTTCTTACATTTTCGAAATTACTTAAAGTTGTGGACAATGTAATCTAATTGCAACATAATTTAAAAGAATAAATATAAGTTTGTGCAATAAAAAATAATTTCAAATAGAGCTGCAAAAAATATTAAATATAGCTATTTAAAGTGCAGTTTTCTCAAAGTATAAGCCTGTATAACATATATACAAATATTTTAATTGCATATAATAGGTAAGTACTAAACGTACTGATCAAGAAACTGCAAGAATTTTTAGAAAAATAGCAATTTTAATTTCTAGGTTTTTTAATCAAACAGTTTTTTGGACCACTGTCGTCATATGACATTTAAAAAGTAATAATTCTTGTTATTTGATATTAATGAAAAATCAGTTTAATTGTATTCATAGTAAGGCAGATATTATCCATTAAGTCCTGTTTATAGAAGGATTCTTTAAAGGAGTCATTCATTCTTTTGAAAAAATAATCCTTATGAAAATAGTCTGCTAAATAGCGGCGCCGTTAAATTGAAAACAGTTAATTTTATATTCATGTTTAGCCAATGAGGTCATGAATTTTATAAACCTTATCTCTCTGAACCTCTGAACTAAATAAATTTTTAACAATTTTTCGTTTTCTAATCATAATTATTTAGTACCTATGTAATTACTGTTTTTGATACAAAATAGCCATAATTTGTTTATGGTTGATGAACCCATTTAACGTTTTTTTTTTCATGATTAGTAATGTTATGTTTTTGAAATTATGGTTGAAATTATGGATTTGCTAATTCATGGCACTGATATAAAATTATAAATGAAAATATTTGTACTTACAAGTAGCTGGATGTTCACAGTTAATAGCACCAACTTCATTCACAATGTGAGAATTCACTTTATGGACAGCAATGTCTACAATTTCTGTTCCTTCACTATTCCGATGAGTAACTCCAAACTTAATATCGTGATCTTCAGTATTGAATTCCCATCTATAATACAAAATATAAATAATCCAAAATTTAATAAATATTTCAAACTTTTACCTGAGTACACAGTCAGCTTCCGCTACAACGAAATCCAAAATAAGTTGTTTTCCTTTTTTCACAGTTTCGTTGATGAACTCTGTTTTCTTATCTTCAGCTTGATTCTTACAATAAAATTCTTTTGGAATTTTGCCGCCTTGGTTAATCTACAAGAAAATAAATGATTAATTAAATTTAATTTCCACAACAAACACAGAAGAACCTGTGAGTTGATGCTTGTTCGTTATACAGGGTGTCCTATGAAACTGTTTAAGGCCGGAATGTAGCTGTCCACGATTTCATCGAGAAAAAGGAGAGTTATATACAGATTTAGTGTGTCGAACAAAGGCAGCAATAGCGAACGCGCTCTAAAAGTGGCATCGTATTTGTATGATATTGTATTTATAAGACAAAAGAAATAATCAAACGCGTTATTTATACTGTATAACATGTTACCTACAGTGCGACGCATGAATTTTAATAGATTTTGTATTTAAAATGCCCTAAATAAAATATGTAAAAGTAGTATTTTTCTCTTTATTCGGCATTTTTTGAAAACAATACTATGAAAAAATTTCGAAAAATCGATGCGTCGCACTGTAGAATGAATAATAAATATTGTCGTAAAAAAATTTCAATGATTTTACGTTAGTATTAGATTCAATATTATACAAACCGTAGAGCACTGTTTTACCTCTTTCTCATACAGCTAAATTCCCGCCTTAAGCATGGGGATCTCGAAAACCATAAGACAAAAGTTGTCCCTTTAGGAGGCCAATTCAGAAATGTTTTTGTTTTTCCATAAAAATGCACAGGTGACTAGATATACGCAAAATGTAAATTTTGCCAATTTCGTTTAATTAGTTACAAGTTTCTAATTTGCACGTTTTTTTTTCCTACAGATTTCGAGAAATTCAAAGCAAATTCAAAGTTTCATATGGAGCTCATAGTTGGCTATGACCCATCTTAATAGAGATTTTTCTTCTCTTTTCAACGATATAAAACACAAGTGCATTGAAATTAAAATGGCAGAAATTACATAATAATATTTTTAACTGTTTTTAGGGAGACCACGAATATTGATTTTTCTAAAAAGTATCAAATTATGCTAACTAAACTACAAGGAATGGCGCAAACCGCACTTAAAAATCTTTTTTAGTTTCCGAGATATTATGAGTGTTTAAAATTTAGGTCCAAAATCGAAAATATAGTTATTCACTTGCCATTTGTTTGGGTGAAAATTATTTTTTTTAAATTAGCAGATTATTCCAATTAAATTTCGAGTAATCCAATGTGTTATAATTAATAATTATAATTATTTTATCGATATTCGTAGTCTTTCTTGATAAAAACTATTAAAAAAATAATGATTATGTAATTTCAATGTATGTACGTAAAAGAAATAATTAAATTAGTCTCTAATTTTGATTGGACTAGTCAAGACATTAAATGTTTTTATTTAAGAATATGTTTGTAACAGTTTTATATATCTATATATTTATATATCTTGGCTGTAAAGAAGGATTTTTTATTACGACTACAAACCTTTGAAGGGCATCTCGGGTTACCATCAGGATCTACAGCATCTCCTCCAAAGTGTTTAGGTAATATACCAGCAGGTATATTCTTTCGCAAAATTGGTTGCCATTTCTTGGGATCAGCTTTGTAAATGTGAATTTTGCTGATGGTATATTCTCCCATAAATCTTTTAACTACATTAAAACCCAGCGTAAAAATACTAGGAGCTGCAAAACAAAAATATATTGTAGACAATGAGTATTATGATTTTATTTAAGTAAATCTTACCATTAATAATATAACACATTTGTAAAATTTCTGGGTAGTTACATTCGTACATTTGTATCAGAGATATTACCAATTCAGTAGCTAGAAAAAAATTACAAGTTTTAGTATTGAGTTATTGATGTTTATACTAAAACCATACCTGGTTTCCAAGCGTATGGTTTGATGTTAAAATGTTCCATATCTATAATTACTACTACTTCATGGGATCCATTGTTTTTTCCAAGTTCTAGTACATTTTCCAAAATGAGGATAACTTGTTTAATAATGTCGTCTTTGGATGCTGAATGTAGCATGCCCCATATATCGAATCCGTCGAACGGTAAAATTACAACTAAAAATACAATTTTTGATTAATAAAAAATTATATTAATTTATGGTAATTCTGGTTTGAATTCAAGACCCGCATCTCTAGTTATGAGATTCAAAGTCAAAAACATGTTACAATTTATAATTTTGTAACTTTGAAATTTAAACGTAAAATATAAATCATCTAAAACGCCTCTTAATTTGAATGTGGCAGTCTCACACATTGTAAGTCAAGAATTTCGAAACAAAATGAATTAGTATTCAACAATTTTAAAAATACATTTCTATATATCTTCAGAAAACATTTTTCTTTCCACTGGATGGTAATTGTTTTAACATACTACTTATTCAAGAAGATCTAATAATTTAATTAAAGTTGTGTAATGAGAAAATGAATCTAATTTTATTTAGATGTTAATTAAATTATGCAAATCCTCAAATCCAGTAGTAGTAAAAATGTCCCGTTCAAGTAAACTGCCTTTAATTTTTAGAATTTTTAAAAAATGATATACTCTGGATTTATATTACGAGTATTATCTCATATCTATATCTGAAATTTAATAGTTTTATGTTTTTGCTGCCGTAGTGCGACAAAACATTACTTTTGTTGTTGTTTGTTACAATTTTGAACATATCTTAAATAAAAATTGAATAAAATAGCATAATCTGTTAAAAAATTCAGTAATGATCCATAATTTTTATATCTATTTTTGCAGGGTTGGCAAAAATCATGATTTAAATTTTCTTTCATTATAGCACTAAATATAGTTAAAGCAATTATTATTTAACCATTTATATGAAAAATTCCTTTAAAAATATGTACCTAGTTTGGATTATTATTGCACATTTCAGGTTTTAACACGAATTTCTTAAACTATACCCTCTACTTAAAATTCCATTGAATGGATTTTGTTTTTACTTCCTTGTACGAAGTAAGGAAGTATTGTAATCGCGAAAAATTTCGATTCTCAGATTTTGACGGAAATATCCGTTTTGACCTTTTCTGACTAGTTTCGACGTGACGTCTGTACGTATGTACGTACGTACGGACGGACGTATGTGTGTCGCATAACTCAAATACGGTTAGACGTAGAAAGTTGAAATTTTGTATTTAGGACTGTTATAGCATCTAGTTGTGCACCTCCTATTTTTGGTTTCAGTCTACAAACCGGAAGTAGTACTTTTAAAAAATATTTCGATAAATATTTAATTTTAGACAATTTTTTTTATTTTAAATGAAAGATTATGTGATTATTACCTACAATCGGTATTTTATAAATATTTTTGTATCTGCTATCATTTAAAAATAATTAAAGTATATATTTATAATTTATAGTATTTCGGTATCTTGTAGTCCATGATCGATTAACATATGTTACTACGTAAAATTTAAATGATTATGACATGACAGTGACAATAGTAAAATATGCTTTATATCTTCTTCTGCAGTTTAAATAAAATGACTAAAATATATTTGTGAGTATACTAGTATAATAAGTTAAAAGAATTTTAATATTATTTTACATTTTAGTTATTAAGATAAGTATGAACACACAAGGCGTACAAGGAAGTCATGTGGTGTCCACGTCAGATTTTTTGTTAAATATTATTTCAGTTAATAATTTCATATTGGATATTGAAATTGAATTAAGACACTTGTTTTCTTCTGTATCAGAAATATAATTAAATTACCTAATTCAATTTTTTTTAAATAAAAAAAATGATTTAAATCAATGATTTAAAAAAAATCACTTTGATTCAAATCAATAATTTAAAAAAAATCACTTTGATTTAAATCATGATTTTAAATAAAAAAATGATTTAAATCAATGATTTAAAAAAAATCACTTTGATTTAAATCAATGATTAAAAAAAATCACTGTGATTTAAATCATGATTTTAAATAAAAAAATGATTTAAATCAATGATTTAAAAAAAATCACTTTGATTTAAATCAATGATTTAAAAAAAATCACTTTGATTTAAATCATGATTCTAAATAAAAAAATGATTTAAATCAATGATTTAAAAAAAAAAACTTTGATTTAAACCAATGATTTAAAAAAAATCACTTTGATTTAAATCATGATTTTAAATAAAAAAATGATTTAAATCAATGATTTTAAAAAAATCACTTTGATTTAAATCAATGATTAAAAAATCACTTTGATTTAAATCATGATTTAAATCAAATATTTTAAATCAGGCCAACCCTGATTTTTTGTAGCAGAATCGCCGAAATTAAGAACGAAGTGTTCCACACCACCGAAAACCACAGCGTATAAAAACCATACCTCCTAATAACCACACGTTCGAAAAACCACAGCGTATAAAAGTTCCCCCACCACAATGTCCACAGCGTATAATTTACTCCTACGTAACTTCTTACTTAACTTAAGTTCTGTTGGACTCAATTAGGGTTTTGTTAGTATTGATTAGTTTATGTCAAAAAAAACGGAGTTCTGTTGGACTCAATTAGGGTTTTGTTAGTATTGATTAGTTTATTTAAAAAAAAAAACGGAGTTCTGTTGGACTCAATTAGGGTTTTGTTAGTATTGATTAGTTTATTTAAAAAAATCTGACGTGGACACCACATGACTTCCTTGTACGCCTTGTGTGTTCATACTTTTCTTAATAACTAAAATGTAAAATAATATTAAAAATTCTTTTAACTTATTATACTAATACTCACAAATATATTTTAGTCATTTGATTTAAACTGCAGAAGAAGATATAAAGCATATTTTACTATTGTCACTGTCATGTCATAATCATTTAAATTTTACGTAGTAACAAATGTTAATCGATCATGGACTACAAGATACCGAAATACTATAAATTATAAATATATACTTTAATTATTTTTAAATGATAGCAGATACAAAAATATTTATAAAATACCGATTGTAGGTAATAATCACATAATCTTTCATTTAAAATAAAAAAAATTGTCTAAAATTAAATATTTCTCGAAATATTTTTAAAAAGTACTACTTCCGGTTTGTAGACTGAAACCAAAAATAGGAGGTGCACAACTAGATGCTATAACAGTCCTAAATACAAAATTTCAACTTTCTACGTCTAACCGTATTTGAGTTATGCGACACACATACGTCCGTACGTACGTACGTACGTACATACGTACGTACGTACAGACGTCACGTCGAAACTAGTCATAATGGATTCAGAAAAGGTCAAAACGGATATTTCCGTCAAAATCTGAGAACCGAAATTTTTCGCGATTACAATACTTCCTTACTTCGTACAAGGAAGTAAAAAACGGAGTTCTGTTGGACTCAATTAGGGTTTTGTAAGTATTGATTAATTTATTTTAAAAAAACGGAGTTCTGTTGGACTCAATTAGGGTTTTGTTAGTATTGATTAGTTTGGGTACAAATGTGCAAATCGAAGTGTGAAAATTGGTATATGGGTAGCTGGACATTGTGGTGGGGGAACTTTTATAAGCTGTGGTTTTTCGGACGTGTGGTTATTATGCGGATGGTTTTAATACGCTGTGGTTTTCGGTGGTATGGCATTTACTCATTATGAAGCTAGAGTAAAATTCAAATACCTAGGACCCTGGGCTGCGCGAGAAGGCAGAGCTTGTCTTGTACTGTCCGTTTTACAAAAGCAGAGCTAGCGAGTATATGCTGCGCTGCACTTCACTTAATTTTCAAACAAAACTAAAATATAACTCAATCACAATCAATTACAAAATTCACAGCGTTACACGAAGCAAAACACTACGAATGTCAGCATGAGAATAACAGATATTGAAGCTGATGTTCTGTAGAACAGACAGTAGCGTAGTTTCCTCTTGTTTATCATCTATGTTTCTCTCTCTAAGACGAGAATTCGTACTTCGCGCAGGGTTCTAGCTATTTGAATTTTACTCTACAGAAGTGATTTTCAACTTACGTGGAGCGCCACTTTCCATGACACCAGCAACTCCGCTAGGCACGAATTTTGTCAGCACTTCAGGAGGCTGCCAAGTCTTCAATGTTGTGTCGACGCCCCATTTTCTGCGCCATTCCATCGACTGCAATAATAACAACATTTTTTGTTAAACCGTTTACGTTAATGATATAAAAAGCAAACTTACGTCACGAAGCATTTTTTCTGCTGCATCCGAATCCCAATTTCGCGCTATAACAGAAAGTTAAAGTTTTTGAGAAAACATAATAAATATTTTTTGTATTATGTGGATTATTAATTCTTCAGCACTCAAATACAATTTAAAAAAATATTTACACACTTGTTATCACACCTTTTACCTAATTTGGGTGTGACAGCATATTGTGAGTTATAGATAGATATAACTGTGTGTTATCCATCAACTCATGGTTGTTAGTGGAGGTGAAAAATACACCACAGGAGAGATTTTTGCGCAGTTTAACGTGAATCAAATAAAGTTATTTTAATCAGGAGACTCTTAAATTAATTATTGGAAATATAGATTGATACATTTCTAAAATATTTAAAATACTTATGATATCATTCATATTTAAAATTTAAATATTTTGTATAACTGGAATTTTGTATATTTGAAAAGTGGACAATCGAATGTGTTATGTTGTACTACTGCACCAAAATCACCGTTGTGGTGAGCTTTTCACTAACAACCATGAGTACCCGAGAATTAACCGCTGGTAATCGCACACGAGTAATTACATATAATTAAATTACGTAATTAATTACAATTTTCCAAAATGTAATTGTTAATTTAAATTTTTAATTACATTGATCGCGTTTTTCTTATAAAATTACAATTAGGTACATTACATTACATTTTCGATACTTTTTATTTTCTTCTTCTTTTCAGTATTCATTCATAAGAAGTAGCATAGCAATATGCAATTTTAGAAAATAAATAATAAAACAAATCAACAATTTAATATGTCAATTACTTGATAATTCGCATATTATGGAAGGTTTTGATGTTATTATGGTTTCTAACGTATTAAGTTCGTATCTAATGAATTAACGTATCATGTTAAAAATTATTGTTTAAAAAATAAAATAAGAATACTTATTAAAAGTATCGTGAATTTTATTTCTATGAAAAATAATATGTAACTGTAATTTGTAATTAGTGCTAGTAATTTAATTACAATTTTTTCATGTAATTGGATGATTTCATTAGTTACATTTTGACCTAAAGTAATGTAATTTAAACGATTGTAATTTAATTACCATTTATACTGTAATTACAAAAAAATAATTATTAATTATTTTGGAGTAACTTGTCCATCTCTGTTATATCGATGACTTAGATAGTATGTAAGGCTGCCAAAAAATCCAAGTTGGATGAAAGGCGTAATATTATAATAATTTCTTACCTCGCAGCCATCGTAGTAAAAATTGATCGTTGTGCTCTGGTTTCAAAACATCATGAACGCTTCTTCTAAACTGTAACAGTAAACGAAAATTACATATTATTACTTTTGTTACATTCACAAAAGAAAGTTATACAGTGCAAGCTTATTCTAGTTGTAAGTTATTTGGGCGTTCTTTATTATTAAATCATATAAAGAAGTTGTAGAAAGTGATAAATATTATAATTTTATCTATGTAATATAAATTTATATAGTACTTTTTAGGGGACCGGTCTTTTCACCTCAAAAGCGTACGGTAATTAAATAAGTAGACAATATCCTATTTAGGATACTTTCCTTCTTATCTGATTGATAACTATAGTTCTTTTTTTAAGAAGACAGTAATTATTGGAATACTGGTTTTTCATGTTGTAGGTATAAAATGAACAATAATTTTACTCAAATGCTCCCAACTGACAGCAGTTCATGTCAATTACGAGAATTTGTTTTACGATTGGCTAAATAGGGTAGCAGAGTTTAAAAAGTATAGTCTGAAATTAAATCAGTAAAAAGAAAAATTATAAGGGAAGGAAAATTTATCCCTTTACGAAATTGTAAACATTTAATACAAAAGAGTGTGCAGTTTTAGAATTGACTGAAGCAATTAAAGAATTCAAATTCGAATCCAACCATGTTCACATTATAGTTTACTTGCAAAAAATTTACCAAGTAGTGGTATATACTATACTGACTTAAAAACTAAGAAGTGCAATCTGAAGTTGGAGTGACAGACAATAACTATAAAATAAAAGTGAGGATGATCTTCGCGCAGAAATGTCAAATTTAATTTTGTCGCAAAAATTCTAGTGACATTTTTCTCGTATTTATACAGTTTAAATATGGCTCAGCGAGGCAACTTCAAATCGCTCCTTTTAGATTTTAAATCCAGTATAATAACAACAATGAATACCCAAGAGTTGACGGCTAGTAAACGCACACACGGAAAAATATACAGATATGTACTTTGAGAAAAAATTTAAGGGTATATATTATTTAATGTTCTGATCACAACGCAAAAATAATTTTTCCGAAATTCACAAAAATAACTGAAACAAACATTTTTCGTTTACTTAAAGTTGTGTAATACTTATTCAATTTTAATGTTTATTAATTTTTATTAATTACTGTAACTAAATTATTCAGACCAGTGGCACGAAAAATATTTGCTCTAAGTAATGTGCAAATATTTTTGCGAATTTCGGAATAATTCTTTTTGCGTTGTAATCAGTACTACTATACATGAAATTATATGTAGGTACCCTTAAATGTTTTCCCGAAGTACACAGACATACCTTATTTAATTACATCGGTCAATCTAAAAAGTTTGAATTTTAGAAATTTTTGAATCCTATGGTTCCTAACTATAATTTTCTAAAATTGCATATTGCTATGCTACTTCTTATGAATGAATACTGACGATTTGTATCCCCGTAAAAATGTAAAAATTAATGAAAAAGGGAAAACAAAAGACGGAAGAAAAACATGTACTTAATTGATAATGTAATTGTAATTTCATAAGAAAAAACGCGATAATTTGATTTGGAAAATTGTAATTAATTACGTAATTTAATTATATGTAATTAAATAATGCCCATCTCTGATAATTTTACCCAACTTGGGTGTGGCATCATCAAATTTAAATTTTCGATATCGGTATACCAACCTTCTACTCATGGGTACCTACTCATTGAAGAATACACCACAGTGCGAAGATTTTCGTGCAGTAACAATACTAATTAAACAAACAGTCGATCGCCTTACCGCATTTTTGACGAGCATTTTCAAACATAAAACACACAGAACCATGTGACAGAATCCAAAGGCCGTACAGTATTACTTGTTTGCGTCTATTGTGCATTGATTTCATGTTTCGCATGAAAAAGAAAATCATGATAAAGATGTCATATAAACAAGGTACTCATTGTAACTATGGAAACCTACAAATTGTTTACACGTGAATGTGAAGGATGTGAAATGTCTATGCTCTGGCAGATTCTAGAACACGATGGTGTTCCCAGTACTTTCATTGAGTGAGAAAACAAAGTGAACGTGTATCATGTTCCATTGCGAGTGAACTTATTTCCTTTTATCTTTATACCGCATAGTTTTACAGACAATTCCTTATAATCCGTATACATTCAGTTCCTTCTTTTACTTTATTGATTACATAATGGAAGAACTTGATGAAAATGGGGATCCAATTGAAGCCCCTAGAGGAGCTTGGGAGGTTGTGGTCAGAGAATATGCAGAAGAAGACGATTCTTCGGCTGGGAATACCTCTGAAGAGGAAGAAGATGAGCAAAGATCAAGAGAACAACTCTTCAGCAAGGGAGAAGTGCCTTCAGAGTACTGGCATATACAGAAACTCTTCAAGTATATGAAGACTGGCAATCAAACAGCTACCATGATCGCTTTATGCTGCATGAAAGATCATGATCTCAAGCATGAATTCAATCAGGCTGCTATTCAGGTAACTATGCAATTATTATACCGTGCAAGAGGAAAAATAGTTATTTTTATACAAGACGATAAAATTATATTCTATCGACGAAATAAAAGTGTTAATTCACATAACAAGCGACGAAGGTGCGAGTGAATTATTTTTCACGAGTCCATAATATAATTTTATCGTCATGTATAAAATATGGTGTTTCGGTAATTTTTGATTTTTTTATATGATATTCGGCATAAAAAATAAATAAACACGTATTTATTTATTTTATGATACAATGCACGCAGGTAGGTAATATATTTTTATAATTATTAAGTGATAAAGTAATTCAAATACAACTTATAAGGTTAAGGTAGCAAATAAAACTGTTATTAATTCTAGTTTTTCGTTTGGAGGTTTATATTAATCATTTTAAATGTATAAAATGAAAATATTAACTACTGTCTGTCAAATATCAAAACACTGATTAACCATACATTTTTCTAAAACTTCGTGACTTGCATACGACATCAGGTCATGCAATTAAACTTTAAATATGTTTTTAGCTAAATGGAGCATTGTATCGTAAACAAAAAAAATACATATTTATTTATTTTTTATGCAGAATAGCATAATTATTTAAAAATCCAAAATCTTCGAAATACCCTAGGTATTCTATTTTTACTTCCTTGTACGGAGTAAGGAAGTATTGTAATCGCGAAAAATTTCGGTTCTCAGATTTTGACGAAAATATCCGTTTTGACCTTTTCTGAATCCATTATGACTAGTTTCGTCGTGACGTCTGTATGTACGTGCGTGCGTACGTACGTATGTGTGTCGCATAACTCAAATACGGTTACACATAGAAAGTTGAAATTTTGTATTTAGGACTGTTATAGCATGTAGTTGTGCACCTCCTATTTTTAGTTTCAATCTACAAACCGGAAGTAGTACTTTTTTCAAATATTTCGATAAATATTTAATTTAAGACAAATTTTTTAATTTTAAATGAAAGATTATGTGATTATTACCTACAATCGGTATTTTATAAATATTTTTGTATCTGATATCATTTAGGAATAATTAAAGTATATATTTATAATTTAGTATTTCGGTATCTTGTAGTCCATGATCGATTAACATTTGTTACTACGTAAAATTTAAATGATTATGACATGACAGTGACAATAGTAAAATATGCTTTATATCTTCTTCTGCAGTTTAAATAAAATGACTAAAATATATTTGTGAATATTTTTTGACAGATGGTTTAACCAATCATATTGCGTAATGATGACGTCAAATGACGTAATGCAACCAATAGAATGAAAAATGTAAAATGATGTATCTGACAACATAATTTTGTAGATTAGGTTTTATTTTGTGACGTCAGTAACAAAAAATTAATTAATTTGTCACATGAAACTTCAAAATGTTTAGCAAAATGAGTCGTTTTGGTAGTATTTTTAACAAGAAAAATATTCTTCCTAAATACCATTCGAGATAATAATTTTTTGAGAGAATTTTTGTCTATTCCACGGCAACTTATTGCAATTTCACTCCACAAAACATCATCTGACAATTCCCCTCAACTTCGTTTCGGGAAATTGATGGATGATGTTTTGTGTCGTGAAATTGTTAGAAATAAGTTGCCGTGGAAACGACAAAACAATTCTCAAAAAATTATCATCTCTTATGGTATTACCCCTGAATATACTAGTATTAAGCTAAGTTTCCATGCATACGTTTCATCCGTTCCGTTTTATACGTCGCTGCAAACTTCACGTCGTATGAAATTTAGACTGTTCACATGTGTCCGTTGCGTTCCATCCGTTTTGATGTTTTGATTGGTACTTCTATTCACTGCTGTTATGACATAATATTAATTACGATTTTATAAACTTACGAAGCTAATCATGTTGCTTAGGTAAACCAAACAAATACAAATAACCGTATGAAACCACTTGCTAACTGTCAAAGTGACATCAAAGCATCCGTTTTCAAGGTCGCGCTGCAACGAGTAGAGAGTAGACGAACTCTGTCCGTCGCTGCATTTACCAACGCGCCAATTTTTCATAATTTGAACTAACCAATCACAACTTGCGACGGATAGAACGGAACGGATGAAACGCATGCATGGAAACTAGGCTTAATAAGTTAAAAGAATTTTTTATATTATTCTACATTTTAGTTATTAAGAAAAGTATGAACACACAAGGCGTACAAGGAAGTCATGTGGTGTCCACGTCAGATTTTTTTCTATAGCTGATGTTAAAGAAAAAATACCAATTTATTACAAATTAAATTATTATTAAAACGCAATTTCGGAGTTTGTAATGTTTTTTATCCTTTATTTTTTTACAGAGTGAATGCAGAATGTGTGAAACGAATTTGAATAAAAAAATTAAAAGAATTAAAGTAGGTACCTACTATATCTACCCTTACTGTTAAAGTTTTACTTTATCTACTCTAGTATCTATAAAGTAGCACTTTAACATCAGCTATAGAGAAAATAATTCAATTTTATGAGAAAATGTCAACAGGAGAAAAATGTTGCTTCGGAATGTAATTTAAGATGTTATTATTTACCAAAATGCTGGGCAAATGAACTTTCATTGCATTGGCTTTCTAGTTTCTAAAGACATTATACATTAGTACCCCTGTAATAGATAAAAAATTTGTTTGTTTCTTCCTACTTGTTGAGTGAATGGAATTATTGTTTTTGTGGCATTACTTGGAAAGTTGTTAGGTACTTTGTTAGTAATTTATATAAGCATTAAATGTAATGAGTTGTAATTTTCTTCGAATAAAATTTAAAATAGTTTTGTCCTACTCATCTTATTGCGGATATTGCTTTTCTGGCTGTAACTGATTTATAGACATTTATCATAATTATGATTAGTTTAGTTAATAACTAGCAAACTGCGTAAAGCTATAAAAGTCTACAGCATGTAAGTACTTTATGTACATACCTACCTAAGCTAGTTATCGTAAATTAGATATTTAATTCAGCAAATAAATATCTTTGTTCAATGTCTAATGTCTGATTATATAAAATGGGTAATACTGTTTTTGTCTACAATATTTAAATATCATAAATTCATTTACAAACAGAATATAAAGGTTTATTACTATAGAACAATAAAACAAAATAACTTTAACACTTAAGGATGATGAATGTAGATGAGGCGAATGAAATGTCAGAATAGGAATGTTTGACTAAGATTGATTAGGTACACGGTACTGGACTTGTAAAAGTTGAATGTTTTATAGGATACTATGCTCGTTGAAAATGTACAACATTGTTTAAGGGGTTCGTGCCAAAACTTTTTAAGTACGTGATAAACGTGCTTTTATGTTCATTTTTATCAATAAATTATATATCTAATTTAGCAATAAACTAACAATCTCTTTCATTATTACGTACTTGAGTAATTTAAGTTATAGGTTTAAGTTAAAGAACATTTGTGACCTTTACAGAAATATAGTTTTTTCACGACATGTGGAGAAAACACAATTTTCTTCTCGCGAAATAGTGAGGAAACTCAGTTTTCCCTCTCTAAACAGGAAAGTAAGCAGTGTTACCAACAGTGTTATTTTACGATGAAATATTTTGTAAATTGTAAGTAAATTTATTATTTTATTGAAAATTCTGATTTTATAGTGATATACTGTAAACTATTATTTTAAAATTATTATTTGTTTTATACTTTCTTTTTCTATAATTTCACGATTTTACAACATAAATTTTATTTGGCATATTGGCTGCAGTGAAACATTGCATTGTTTTTAAACGTCATTCTGACAGATGGCAGTTATAACCTAACTTTTAGTCATGTGTTTCTTCTACATTTACAATGTTTTTAAATATGTCATTAAAAAAACGAGAAGAAAGCTCTTTTTCCACTCGAGCTCGATTGACTCACTAGCTTCGCTTGTGATATAAACTTCGAGCTCGAGTGGGAAAAAGAAGGTCTTTCCTCTCTAGTTGGACAAATAACTATTTCGACCTTTGTTGTTATTTCATTTGCATCTCTGCATGTGATGACGTACGAACCCGGAGTTCCGTGGTTCAAGTCTCTCGGCCGACAGTGTATGATTGTCGTCAAATTGTAAAACATCGTGCAATTCAAGCTGACCACGTTTGATCGTCTAATATGTAGTCATGGTTGCAAAAAGAACCTCTCCGTTGCCACTTTGATTTTCAAAGGTCGGCGCACGGATTAAGATCATGACTGCAACAAGATGAATCGGTCGAAGTGGTTGGATTCCAATACATTAACATCTACCGTTCTATAATTGGGAGTAAAATCCTGTTGAATGGTTACCATCAAAAATAAAATTAACTATAACAATCTTTCTTTCAGGACATCGGCGGCTTGGAAGTCCTAGTCAACCTCCTGGAATGCAAAGACTTGCGGTGCAAGTTAGGCGCATTGAAAGTGCTGTGTGACATCTCAGAGAACATGGCTGTGAGACGTCGCATCTCAGACTTGGGTGGGGTTATACTCCTGGTGGCGAACCTGTGTGACCCAGCAAGAGACTTGCAGATTCTCGCTGCCGAGACGTTGGCCAACGTTGCCATGATCAGGAAGGCCAGGAGGACTGTCTGTTTGTCGGGAGGGATACCCAAGGTGAGGAAGAGGAATACCGAGAAATAAGATATAGAAATACTACTAAAACATATCGATCACGCCTTTTACCCAACGGGTATGGCAGCCTCCCATATCTACTGTTAGTGATTGGTATAGATATATTATATATTTTATTAAATAAGCGGTTACTGGTTGTGAATTCACGAATTATTATGGCTGTTAGTATACACTAAGGGAAGATTTTTTCGTGTATTTTGTACTTAACTTGATTTGATTTGAATCAAATTTATCGGAATCACTGTCGGTCATATGACACATTCGACTATCCACCCAAATAACACAACTGGGTTTTAGTAGTGCTAGTTATAATAATTTGCTTACCTACCCAATTCTTGAAAACTCAAAGCTAGAAAATTAAAGGACAAGAAAATTCTTGCGTAGAATCATAAAATTGAGAGATAAAAAATGCATACATAAAAATGCACAAATAGAAAATTTAAATTTAGAATCAGATGGATGCAGAAAACGCATGTAAAGGAATATTCAAATCTGGAAAAAAGGATGGGAATTTTACAGCGATTGTGAAACAATGGTTTAGAAATATATTTTGTTTAACAACAAACCCATTGTAGGCTTTTTAAACTAGAACTGACAACTTACCTTAACATATTGAACACGCCGCTGCGCGCAGCTTGTGGGACTGTCACGAGGGGAGCGACTCGTCGTGTTGGACCGATTTTCAACACTCGAGCAGAACACGTCAGAATTTTCCAGATTTAAATATTCCTTTACTGGATTCTTGATATAAATTTTATTTTTATGTTTATTTTTGTGTATGAGTTTTCTTAAGCCTGAAGTTCCGCTCTTTTTATGAGTGAATGTAAGAATTTTCTCTTTATTGAATTTTGTAATTATAAATAGTGTTTTAATAGTGTTGAAGACGTTCCCGAACCCAAGTCGTTATCTCGTATTTAACGCAACTTTAAACGACAACTTATTTTGGAATTATAGGCGAAAAAAGTCGATGTGGTTGACCTCTGGTAAATAAGCTGCGATAAGCTGCAAGTGACGGGTTTTTTGAAGATTTATTTTTATTGTTATCTACAGATATTTTAATATTACGTCCCCATTTAAATTAAACGCCAAGAAGATTGTCTTTAATTAAACAAATACTTAAATTACAGCACGATATAATAAAGGGAGTGTCTAACGCCACACAGCGTGAACCTAGCGTGAACGATTTCTGTTGGACTCAAGTAGGGTTTTGTTAGCATAGATTTAGTTTATGTCAAGAAAATGTAGTTCTGTTGGACCCAAGAAGGGTTTTGTTAGCATAGATTAGTTTATATCAAAAAAACGGAGTTCTGTTGGACTAAAAAAGGGTTTTGTTAGCATAGATTAGTTTATGTCAAAAAACGGAGTTCTGTTGGACTAAAAAAGGGTTTTGTTAGCATAGATTAGTTTATGTCAAAAAAAACGGTTCACGCTAGGTTCACGCTGTGTGGCGTTAGAACAAAATTTATTTTCTTGTAGGTAGTAGATCTCCTAGACGTCCCAGAACACTGTCTGCGCACACCTTGGGCAGAACTAACCCCCGACGAGAAAGAATTCGTGGAAATCGCAAAAGGTGGTGCACGAGCTTTGTGGTCGCTCTCGCTAAGTCGCAAGAATAAAGACGTCATGAAAAGAGCTGGAGCTGTCTTCCTACTCGCTAAGTTACTAAGATCCGTGCACGTGGATGTCGTGCTGCCTACGGTTGGAACCATACAAGTAAGACAAACAAATCTACGATCGGTATTAAAACTATTTAAAATTAACAATTGCAGACTGCAGGAAATACTGCAAATCCCGAAAATGCATTTATCGAAAGTGCAACAACCAAATGTAACAAATTCCGAAAATGCATTGACCGAAAGTCCATTTTTCGAAAATGCATTGACCGTACATGCAAAACCCGAATGATGCAAATGCCGAAAATGCTTCGACAGAAAATGCATGAACCGAACTATGCATCACCCAGGGACGTAACTAGGGGTGGGCCTGGATGGTCCAGGGTCCACCCTGTAAAGTCTTGACCCACCTAAAAATTTTACAATATTTTTACATTAGTTTACAGAAGAGATACCCAAAAAAATATTTAATAATGCCTGGCGGGAAAAAATGCATTAATATTAGAGTAAACCCTTTGACAGTTCGACAGTAGTTGTAGGTACTGTTTCAATTCAACCAGTTCTGTTCTAAGTTCTATAACAAGATGGTATGAGGACGAGAGATGTAAAATTTGGATTCACAGTGTAAAACGAATTTCGTAAGTAGATACCTACATAACTGTAAATATATTTTATCACGTTTTATAATCTATTTATTAATTGTATTTTGAGAATTTAATTAAACATTCAAACGTGTTGTATACCTAATACTTTTGCCGAATCTCCCACTAGAGGCGCTCATGCTCGATATGTGCAAACCGCCTATTCTAACTGGGTATCTACTGTTTTTCTTATGAAATTAATTTCAGGAGGAAATAAGTCAAATTCCTTCAGCAATGAAAAAAAATTCGCCTCGCTTCGCTTGGCATATTCCTATATTTTTCAAAACAAAAATTTTACTACAAAAAGTGTGGTTCACTTTAATTTTTTACTGGCCCACCTAAAAAAAATCCTAGTTACGTCCCTGGCATCACCCGATAATGCATAGCCGAAAGCGAAAAAAGCCAAATGTGCGCACAGACTAAAACAGTCAACTTATTCATCGCGTGCGCACAATCGGCTTCTTTCGGTTTCAGCTAATGCATTATCGAGTAATGCATAGTTCGGTTCATCCATTTTCCGGTCGAAATATTTTCGAAATTTGTTACATTCGGTTTTTGCACCTTCGGAAAATGCATTTTCGGGTTTTGCATCTTCAGGTGTTGCATTTTCCTGTATATGAATTTTCTAGATTCGAAATATATAATTGTATTAAACTCACAAAAAAATTTAAAACACTTTAATATTTGGCTTATAGTAAGCGTTTTGCGTTATTTACTTTATCATGTTTGAGTGCATTCCCTGTATGATAATAATACTTATGAAATGAAAGGATTACATGTAGACCGGTAAACTGAATCCCGGAATTTCTTTTAATTTTATTATTTTTTACTTAACCGGAATTGCATTCACCGGATCATGTATTGTTACATTTATTTATTAAAAATCATTTGCAAATCATTTGTGAGAACTGATGAATAATAATAATACTATTTGCAATTTTGTTCTACAGAGTGTCTCAGGGTTAAAATTGACATTTTAAAATTACAACAAATTATTGCTGTGAAAGCAAACGTTTCGTTTAGGAGATGAAAAAAAATTATATTATTCAAATTTGCGAGAAATTCTCTAAATGAATTTTTTTCTTGTTTTGAGGTCCTATCCATATTTTAAGTTAAGTATGCAGTGGCGTACCCACCTTTGTGGCGGATATGAAAATAAAAATATTTTTGATAATGTAAAAAAAATCGCTCAACGCGCGTTGGCTGATAATCATTGCAATTCCTTTAGTTGCGTTTATTTTTATTTTCATATCCGCCACAAAGGTGGGTACGCCATTGCATACTTAACTTAAAATATGGATAGGACCTCAAAACAAGAAAAAAATTCATTTAGAGAATTTCTCGCAAATTTGAATAATATAATTTTTTTTCATCTCCTAAACGAAACGTTTGCTTTCACAGCAATAATTTGTTGTAATTTTAAAATGTCAATCAGTAGCAGTAACCTGATAATTTATGCGTATAGCATAGCCTACATTTTATTATTTTGTTTATATTTTACAAAAACATAATTAAAAGTAACTGGTAAACGTGTTAATACTTTTTATAAAGAATTAATTACAGTACAGTCATTAAATGTTTGAATTAATACAATTATCGACTTCACTGTACAATTTCTTATTTATTTTCGAGTAAAAGTAACCATGTGGTAATAACTGAAAACTTGTTAAACTTAAGCAAATTTTGCAAACAAGTATTTATTTTTAACATACAGGTATCAAAATGATTAATGTATTTTAAAATTAAATACTTACAATTAAGTAAGATTTATTTTGTTTTTCATGAAATAAATTAAAGTCTGCACAATGTGTTAAAGGTGAGTCACCTTGCTCTGAAATTATATAGGTATATCAAATTGTGTAATTGTAAATGTAAACAAGTTCTACGTAAACTGCACCAAGTAATATAAAAGTGTATAAAAACAAAGAGAATAACGTATTTCGACAATTAGCCTTGAATTTATAATTTAGGTATACCAGTTTATTTCAAATTACATCTGAAAAAGTTTTATTATCATTTTATTATTATTTAATTATGACTTTTTACTTTATATTATTGATTAAGGAAGTTACAATTCTAGCAAGAAAAACATTATATCTCAAAATCTTTTGGTATTTTGTTTTACAATAATATGACAATAAATATAATCTTTCTATAGTAATATCTAATAAGTAGGAAATTTTATCTTCTATCAGAAAGAATAAACCAAAGAAAATTAATTTCTAGTATAAAAATAATTTTGCAATAATACGTGAATCTTTTATCTTATCAATTAAATAAGCTTAATAATTCATTTCTTTATAATTACAAAATATATATTTATTGTTTCGATTAATACCGATTACGAAATTGATAATGATCAGCAAAACATATTTTTATCAAATATTATTATATCTTTATCAAAATCAACTTTCATATTTATAAAAAAAAACACGTACGGGTAATGTCTGTCTGTTGGATGTTGATGATAAAATGGATAATAATTATTTATTATTGTATTTTAGCATGACATCCTTTTATAATCAGTAATGAAGGTTTATTACGAGGTTAATGAGTTCTCTAACGTTATAATTTAAAACATTAAGTATTGTACGTATTCAAATATGCATTATAAAATATTTCTAATTTTGTTTTTACTTCCTTGTACAGAGTAAAAAGGAAGTATTGTAATCGCGAAAAATTTCGGTTTTCAGATTTTGACGGAAATATCCGTTTTGACCTTTTCTGAATCCATTATGACTAGTTTCGACGTGACGTCTGTACGTACGTACGTACGTACGTACGTACGTACGTACGTACGTACGGACGGACGGACGTATGTGTGTCGCATAACTCAAATACGGTTAGACGTAGAGAGTTGAAATTTTGTATTTAGGACTGTTATAGCATCTAGTTGTGCACCTCCTATTTTTGGTTTCAATCTATAAACCGGAAGTAGTACTTTTTAAAAATATTTCGATAAATATTTAATTTAACACAAATTTTTTTATTTTAAATGAAAGATTATGTGATTATTACCTAAAATCGGTATTTTATAAATATTTTTGTATCTGGTATTATTTAGGAATAATTAAAGTATATATGTATAATTTAGTATTTCTTTATCTTGTAGTCCATGATCGATTAACATTTGTTACTACGTAAAATTTAAATGATTATGACATGACAGTGACAATAGTAAAATATGCTTTATATCTTCTTCTGCAGTTTAAATAAAATGACTAAAATATATTTGTGAGTATACTAGTATAATAAGTTAAAAGAATTTTTTATATTATTCTACATTTTAGTTATTAAGAAAAGTATGAACATACAAGGCGTACAAGGAAGTCATGTGGTGTCCACGTCAGATTTTTTTTATTTATTATGTAAGATAGTTTTTAGATTTCTCAAATGCGGAATACGGTTATTAGTTTAATTCATATTTACAATAAAATTTATTGTCTTCTTTAATACGAGTATGTAGCTATAATTTTGTAATTTCCTGTTCCTTAATTTAAATTTTAAGTAGGTACCTACTAATTTTTATTAGTGTTATATAAAAGGTAGGCAAACATTAATGTTTTGAAGTAGGTATTTGTCTGGTGTGTTTTTTTAGATTTATATTTATATTTATATTAAGCACTGTTTTCAAGTTAAATTTATAATACTCATAAACAAACATTTAAATGAGCCTTTTGTATTGTCACTATTTATTTCATATTTAATAGTGATTTTATTGACAAAATGTAACCCATGTATAAGGAAAATTAATCCTTATATGAAATAATTTTCTTTTTATAGCATTTTTCTAAATTCCTAATATTAGCATATTAGTCAAACAAATGTGACAATTTTAAAAATGTTTGAGTTTGATCAAATTAAAAATCAAAAATTTTGATTAAATAAATAGAAATGTTATTTTTATGTTACCTCTATAAGCGGAATGAACCGGCGTCTCCTATATGTTTAAACATAAATACCCTGTTCATACAAGGATTCTTTTATGCTTCTGAATTTTAAGAAAATTAATCCAAAAGAATTGCCTGTAAAATGCGGCGCCACTAAATTCAATCTTATATGAGTCTTGGGAAAGAAGAATTTTTAATTAGTTCATAGCTTCAAAACAGTGAATTTCTTTTTTTTTCAGGATTCAGAAGCATGAAAGAATCCTCAAAGAATCCTCGTGTGAATAGGCTGTCGCCAGTCATGTCATGGTGGACTGACCATCTTTAAGACAGACAAGTGAGCATCTATCAACACCTTGCATTATTATTATTGTTTATTTATTTCTTTTTGTTTGCTTATAACCATTCAACAGTATTACAGTATTTGCTCCCAATTATAGAATGCTAGATGTTATTTAGTGGAATTGGAATCCAACCTTTTCGACCGATTTGTCTTGGTGCAGTCAGAATCTCAATTTGTGCGACAACCTTTGAAATTGAAAGCGGTAACGGGGAGATTGCAACCAAAACTACATTTAAATGGTCAGCTTAAAGCATCCTAGATTCGAGGGTGATATTCCTGTATAAAGTAAGCCATAAAAACACAATTTTATCGCTTTGAAGCGGGTAAAAAGGAAGGTAACTTTTTGCAAGTGATAAAACCTTATTTACCTTTTGCTCAGCAACCAAACAATAAACGACACACTGAAATGTCATTTGCTTCATATTTGTAATATTTGTCAATGAAATGATTAGATTTTGGGAATCTCTCGTTGAATTACACTCGAGCATTTTATTTCCTCCAAATAAATTTCTGTTTGACATCTCAACCTTGTTACCTGACAGCAATTTAACTCGAAAATTTGTTTTAAAATAAAATCGCGACACAATTTTTTTTTCAAATTTCTAGGTAACAAAGTTTCAATACGAACAGAAATTTATCCCGCGAAATAAAAAGCTCTTGTGTAATTACAGTTGATAAATAGTGTAATGCGTTTGGTCTAGCTATATAGACAATAATTAAAGAGAGAAAGACAGTTTACCAGTGCTTGTTACGTTTTCAGTGGCCATACGAATATTCCCCACCCAAAACTACAGCTCTCTGAATGTCTGTATGTGATGCCGTACGAACCCAGAATTTCGTGGTTCAAATCTCTCGAAGTTTGTAATTGTCGGTAAATTGTAAAAACATCTTGCAATTAAATCGCACTCGGATGCTTGATACTTCAAGCTGTCCTGGGGGTCTATTCTGTAACTTACGGGCTAAGAGCTAGCTTTACGCTCTATATTGAGTGCTGGGGTGCTGGTCTGCTGATTCCTTGTGGTGGTTACTCGAAACATAGCATACTGAGTCATATCGTGTTTCTATCGCAGAGCCATCCCCAGTGATGTTTCCATGTCGAAGAGCTTAGCTCTATCTGATCTGTTTTGACATTTGTATGTTTTTAATATTTTCATAGTTCATCTTTAGTTTTATCAGTGTTTTGGTTTTATTCTTTTACTTGTTTATTTCAAGTCAATTTTATGTTATATTGTATGGTTTTTAGTATTTTTAATTACGTTTAAAATTTTAGTTTTTTCGGAACAGTTTATATTATTTGTATAATTTTGTTTACTTCAATTTTAATATCTAATTTACCTTGTTTTGTGTATTTATCCGTGACTTATTCAGATAGACACAGCCAGTTACTGTGACCTTGGCCGTGACGTCATCGATAAAGCTAGCTTTTGGCCACTTTTGGCTCTATGTTACAGAATAGATACCCTGGTTGCATTAGAATCTCGTCGTTGCCGCTTTTATTGAGATTCTGACTACACCAAGACGACATTTAGTATAATAGGTAGTTTGAATTTTGTTTGTTAAAGGATCCACAAATCTAGTTTGATATAGTAAAATGGCTTCAGGAATCCATTTGTACATTCGTTTATTTTCGGACGTTTCGAACAGAAACTCTGCCATCTTCAGCGTTATAAAATATCTTCTAATTATTACATGTTGGGGTCGTTTAATTAAGCAACATGTAATAAATAAAAGATATTTTATAACGCTGAAACGTCCGAAAATAAACAAATGCATTCCTTCTGCCTTTTTACTATACCAAACTATAATAGCAATAGCTAATATTTTGACTTATTTAGATAATCATTATCTCCCCAGAACTGCGCAACGGAACCAAGCTACCAACTAGCCATCCAGACCGAGGGCATGATAACAGACATCGTGCGTCATTTGTCCACGGTGGAGTGCCAGGAACTGCGCAAGTACTGCGCAGCGGCGATCTTCCAGTGCGCAGCGGACCCGCGCACGCGCGACCTGGTGCGCGAGGCGGAAGGCCTCGAGCCGCTCGTCGCCATAGCCAGGGACAGGGACCTGCAGAAGGATAGAGATCTGCTCGCTGCCGCCACGGGGGCCATCTGGAAGTGCAGTTTGAGTATGGAGAATGTTCGAAAATTCAGAGAGGTAGGAGAGAGATAGCGGACGGCACGAACTATACCGTGAGTTTTATTTAACGTGAAACATGGGATCTTTCATATCCATAGTTACGAATTTGACAGCAATGTATAAGAGCGATTCATTTAAAATAGAACATAGGCTGTCATTATCAAGTAAATATTACCTGTCAATTAGGGTTGTGTTGTTGAAAATAAAGTACACAAATGAAGAAAAGGTGCAAATGATACGTTGGTATCACGCAGATGTTAGCCTTCTTAGACAAATACCTATCTTATTTATTTCGTGTATTTGAAAATTTGTTATAAATTGTATTCTGAAAAAATATCTATTAAATGTTTATATTTCTTGCAACTTTTTTCATATCTAAAATATGAAAAATACCATGTATCACGTTAAATAAATCTCATGGTAATATATGACAGGTGTTGACACTAGTGAGAGAGACAGAAAATACGGGCCCGCTCGGAGCATGCATTATGCCTATGGCACACCGGTCGAGGAGCATCGAGTAACTCCTCGATGAAACGAAAGAACGCACGCGTCCGCGATGGATTTCTAATTCATCGGTGACAAATACATCAAAGTTTTGCGCAAAATCAAATACAAAAGATACGTCTGAAATGATGAGATACATTCGTTTCATCGAGGAACAACTCGATGAAAATAGCGGTGCCCATATTTTTCGTCGAGGACCGGGTGCGTTCTATCGTTTCATCGAGGAGTTACTCGATGGTCCTCGATGCTCCTCGACCGGTGTGCCATAGGCATTAGACGATAAACAACGATAACGCACGGGCTCAGTCTTCGATCATTTACTGTTTAGATAGCGCATGACCGTCCATAGGATTGTTGTAAAGTGATCGCAACATAAAAGTGAGAGGGTACGAGAGGCCGAACCTTTAAGTGTATTACGAGTTGCATAGTTATTACGAACCAAATGCGGGAAGATTTGTATCCCACATGAGCGGTTTTTTTGATACACGAGCGGAGCGAGGGTTTCATTTACGCGAATGCTGGGATGGTGTCTTCCCGCAAGAGGTTTGTACAATGTTTTTTGTAACGAATAAAACTATAATCAAATACATTCAAGTTGTAGTTTGGTTTGAAGTTACGATGCTTTTTGTACTCACTACTACCGACAGATGGCGCGCTGCACACAAGTTTTATTTTTAAATATTGGCGGTTTTCGGTGGTCTTCACTAATTATAATTCCCGGAAGTAACACTTTATAAACTAAATTTTATTATTTTTAAGATGATTTTCCTCTGAAATGTCTAGAAAAGCCAGTGTTCTTTGCATTTTTCCTGATTGACTGCACTGGGAAATTGACATTTCCGATTGTCAATTGTGTGTATAATATGTCATTTCCTAATTTCCTAGGTGATGAGTACAAAAACTAATTTTATTTTTTATTTATTATACCCTGTTTGAAATAACGAAAAAATTTGACGGATAGATCCTTGTGATTCTATTGGTTGCTACGTGCTGTTGCCAACAGCGGCTTATACAAACATAATTCAAATATAAATAATTTTGATTTTATTTTTTGTAAGTGCTGTTAATTATTTGTTGTTGTTTTGTCGTTTTTAAATTTTTTTTGTAGACTATTACCTCGACTATTACTATTGGGATATTTATATATCCATGTTGTGCTTATGGAAGCCAAAGAAAAGTGCACCGTTGTTCAGAATTTTTACATAGGTGAACAGCGCCATCTCATAGTAGTGTAATATCCCAATAAGTGCTTCTTTACATCGAAAATGTTTACAAAAAGTATAATAAAAGGAACTTACACAAAAGTAACAGCAGCTACATAAAATGTTTAATAAATGACAACTGTATCAAATCAACACATTGATGTAATTAATAAATGTGTTAATTTGTTGATTTCTAAACGTCAGACAGCGCTGACATTGACATTACAGGTGTCCATGGTTATTAACTAAATTCAACCCGCAATACACATCAAGATCCAACCCATCATCCAACCCCGCATGTCTTCTCTCTCGGATATGTTGCGATCTAGATTTAGGTTCGGATTCGAAAAGCCGAAACTATTTCGAATGTTTCGTCCGACTGTTCACAGAGAGCTGATTTTTTGTCCACATATTAGTATTGCTTATAAAAATATAATGCAAAATTACCAGCCTTGAAACAAAATTAACGCGTAAATTTCAATATTAAATAACAAAAACTATTTACTTTAGTATAATTTAACGACATAAAAACTTATTGTGGAAAAATGTTTGTCACTCTTTTATCGTTAATACTCTTTCATTATTTCTTTGACGTCAATGTTCGGAATTCGGTTATTCATTCTTGGAAAATCAAAAAGCGATAATTCTTAATATGTTATAAATCGGTTAATAATGAAAAAAAGTTTAAGCTAATAATATAAACATAAACTGATTTACAACAGTAAAATTAATATGCTATTTTACTTACAAGAATTACGAATTATTTTGATAATTTGAATGTAAATAAATATTTAATTGAATGCTTCCTTCGGAGACAATGACGTAATTTTTGTATGTATATACTTAAAACGTAAAAAATTTGAGCTAAAGAACAAAGAATACAAAAATGCAGTTACTACTTATTTATTATTTTTTAGTTTTAGTTTAGTTTTTTCTTTCACATCCCCAAAGAGTTAAGCTCAATTTTTATTTATTTAGCTATACATAATCGTTGGAAAGGGTACGATTTAAAGATTCTAAAAAGTATAAATTGTATAAAAAGGAGGCAATTTGCCTATACATTTACTTCACGTAAGCAAAAAGCAAATGGCACTGCGAATGCAGTCCGTTCTACACTTATACATTTTAAAAAGCGATTTTTGTGAATAATGTAGTACTCCTATATGAATTGGAATTGCCCTTACCTCCACAAAAGTAGCCTTTTGAGTGACTGTTTTGTGTGCACCAAATGGCTCATTTTTTAACTATACGGAAAAATAGAAGTGTGTGAGAATAGGCGAACTCCTGTAGTCACATTTTCTAACATATTTTTCATCCTCTCGTCAGTTCAGCGCAGTCTGCGTCCTAGTCGGACTCCTCAACGTGGAGTCCGAGGAAGTGCTAACGAACGCGGTAGGCGCGCTGAGCGAGCTGATGAAGCTCGAGGAAAACAGCGCTGAGCTGAGGCGCTGTGGAGGAATCCAGCCCATCATCTCGCTGCTCAACTCCACACACACGCCGCTGCTGGAGAACCTGCCCAGCGTGCTGCGGGAGGCCGCCCTGGACAATGAATCCATGCAGGAGATCGAGAGCATGGACGGCGTCAGGCTTGTATGGAGTTTGCTGAAGAACAACTCCGCCGAGGTGAGAGAAAAATAATATTATACAGACTCCAGAGTGTTTCATGAATACGATATGATGTGACATGCAAAGTCATTTAGAAAACGACAAGGCGTTTTATAAAACAACAGAATGACCGATTATTCACTTTATTTCACGTAAACAGTAAAACAGTCATGACAAAATCACACAACCATCTTGGATCCCTGTCTTTGACACAACACTGACGCGACGCTTACACGCTTACACACTTGCGCCATCTACTAGCACACGTGTTTACCTTTGTAGCGCGCTAAATTCAATTTGAATTCTGGCGGTTACATGAATTTATAATTATTAGCCTGCGACATATTCACCAAGAGTAAAAATGTGCTGTGAGAATTCTGTAATATTTGTGGAAGCTACTGAAATATTATTAATGATTTATCTTCAATATAGAGTCGGTGGTACATGTTGGCTTTTATAATAGGTACTTTAAGTAATTAAAATTGTATTAACTTTAAATCAATGTTGTTAACAAAGGACTTGTACAGACCTGAAGATGGCTACATCCCATAGCCGAAACGTCGTCAATTTAAATTAAAATAAACACAACTTTAAGCCAACTATCCAGTTATTACTTCCTTCAAACTATCTATGTTTATGTTAACTTTTCCATGTTTCAAATAAAATAACGCCAAAATTTTGCACTAAACAAAAATGACTATAACCGATTAATGATTCAGCGAACATCAAAACTTGTTAAATAAAATGTTTCTAGAAAATCAGGTTACAATTTATATTTACATTACTTATGGCCATTTGCACCGCCTCCACTTAAATTTTAAGTATCACTTAAATGAAAAATATATCGAATCGAATTAATGACAACAATGTTATTTATACATTTCACAATTTGATTTTGGTTCGATATTGTTCATTTAAGGAATACTTAAAATTTAAGTGGAAGCGGTGCAACTATGGCCATTAGTAATGAACATAAAATGACTTCATAATGAGGTATGTAAGTTTTTCTCAAATAATTCCACTATTGTTCGTAATAGACGTTGCACCTACTAATATAATTTAAAATTTATGACATGTATATTTGAAGTTTACAACAATAAAGATTGTGCTAGTGAATTGCAATATTTGCTATTGGAATTTAATTACTTCTTAGGACATTATTACATTTGTTAACACTTGTTCACTTGTTTAATATTTATTTATTGCTAGTAATTGAATTTTAAAATTATTCTTAGTGAAGTTATACAAGAAGGTGATACATTTTTGAATTAATTACCTTAAATAAAAAAATTTCGTCTGTAAAAGTAGTGTCTTTGTATTTTGCAAAACGGTTTGATTTAATAACTCAGGATTAGCAAATAAGTAATAAAATGTTGGCGAAATTTTAAACTCCAAACAAGTTTTAAATGGCACTAAAATAAGTTCAAAGTCACTTTTGACGTCACAATTCTACAAATTCATTAACAATTTCTATAATGTTGACATTGTACTATACCAAACAAAAGACATTGACATACCTTTAAGAATGTTTTGAAATATGCAAAATTTATAACCGATAACCTACTTTGCTACATATTTTGCGAATCGCCATATTTTGTTACATTAGGGCGAATGGTTATGTGATCGACTTTGTAACATAATATCTCAGGTTCGAAACGAAACCATAATAAGCACATGATGTGTACCTGTGAGTTGACGACTGGTAACCGCACACATGATAAAATATGCATCGAATCCAGTAGGAACACACTTCAGTTACACTCTTACTATGATGCACAGCACTCTACTTTCAACCATAAGTACCAGTGAGTTGACAGCTGGTAACCGCACAAATGATAAACAATCTATACCGATGATTCACAGTATGTGAGACTGCCTCAGCTATATTTTTCACAAAAAACTGGTTTTTGAACTATGCCTTCAACCGAGCCTTCAAACATATTATTTCGCAATGTGGCGTTGCATTTTCGCAAAACTAGTAGCAGTATCATAATTATCAACAAATCTTTTTACGAGTAACTAGTAAAGAATGTTGGTATGTTATCGCTTACCGACTTGCACATACGTTTTGCATTTTATGGTTGGTTACACTGCAAATCAATAGGCAACAAATGTTGCAATATGAAAACGGGCTCAAATGATTGCTTCTGTGTTTTATTAGTACTTCATCTGCTGAAATATAGAAATTCTTATACCTAGATTTATAAAGCAGGCTAAAGATACTACGTTTTTTTGTAAAATCGATAAAAATTCAATGCATAATATTAAAATGGCCTATTGGTAGGTACATTAAGTTATAGTATAACACTTAAAAAACCAGTTTTTTGATTATAGGCTGAAACATAAAATGTAATCACAAAATTCTAACACTTTCTTAATTTATTAGTTTCGCACTTCCTTATAGACAGAACGACAGACATACAGGGTCTTAAAAAACGTGAAGACATAATGCATAACTTGGGTTGAATGTCGTAGGCTCACATAGTGTAAGTCATTGGTAAAAATCTATAAATTTATCCTGTACCATGTTATCGTTTTCGTTTACTAGATGTCAAATCTCGAGTATTTATAAGTTCTTTAGTGGAGAGGAGAGGCATACAGCACAAGGGAGATTTTTGTGCAGTTAACTGGCTGGATTTGAACCTGAGCTGTCAGTAGGGTTACCAACTGTATCGCTTTTTCGTTATAAAATATTACTGTGTACGCTATGCACACGCTTTTAAAGAAATTGTAGTAATGTACGCTTTTCTGGTAATTCTAATTTCCAATAGTAGAATCCAAGAGTTCTGAACCTTACTTATGAGCGACTGTGAGTCAAAGTCAATCTCCATCTTGTTCTTATGCAGTATTTCACAGAGCATGATCGACACAGCTTATTAACTTGCTTTGTAACGTAATCATTACGTCAAGTGATAGGGAGAAATACGCTCAGCTCCGCTAAATTTTTTTAGCAATTTGTTAAATTTGCTTCATTGTTGAGAACTATACCTTGTTTAACTTTGTATTTAAACTCGTTTGAACCTTGAAACTTTTCAAAAAAATCTATTGTGGCGCAAATTTTTGATCTATCGATGTATGTACGCTTTTGAGAACATTCAGAGGTGGCACTTGGCAACCTTAGTTGTCGGGACACAGTTTTACTTAATTCAACTCAACGGTAGATATTTTACCATTATGAGATATTTTTGCATAGTTAAAACCTGACTGGATTCGAATCAGTGTTGTTAGAATTACAGTCGGTCGCATAATGCACTCAGCTATCCAAATAAAATGACTGTTAAATTAAAATTATTTCAACGTATGTAACAAAATTAGTATTTCTAACCATAAAGTCTCAGTAACCATAATGAAAACAATGAAAATAATAATTACAGGTATTATTCTTATTCATCGACATAAACATTTTAGTATTCAAGATCGTAGAGAAGCAATCTGAAGGTTGCAACTATTAAACCATTAAAAGTTTAAAATTCAGAATCAAAACAAACTTTCTCTCTTGCAATGTGATATGTTTTACGTTTTATATTCTCGTATTGTCGCTCTGCTAATGTTACATCAACGTCCACAATTTATAAGTTCACCGACATTCTGCATATCATAAAAAATAAAAAAATGTAACTTGAAATTCTAGTTCACAAGAGAACTCAGAAGCTGTAAACAACAAAACCGAACAAATAAATGCATGTGGTTTTCAAGGTCGTTGATGCAATTATATTGATTTTGTTTTTTATATAAAGAAAAGTAAAACAAAATTACAATGAATAACAGTAATTGTCAATGAAACATTCGAAGACCAAACATAATAATATGTCATGTTTTATTCTTAATACGTTCTTTAGATATGTTTTATTAATGGTTAATAATTTATTATGTATGATGAAGTATAAATATTTATTTTGCAATCTAAAACCTAGTTTGTACAGCTAAGTAAATGTTATCAAGTATAAATATTTATTACTAATTACGCTTTACTTTTAATAAGTATAAAGTTATAAAATATAATGCAAAATACCACTGCAAGAAGTACTAAATACGTTAAAATCAATTACAATTTTACTATTTTAAATAGTAACTTAACTCATAATTTATGGATGTAGAACAGAAAATTGTTATTTTATTCATAGCAATATTTTTTTACTATCATTGATTTTAGTAATAGGCTGGTAGGTAATAATTTCAGTTTTAAAAAAGTTTATTAATTTTCTGTAGTAGGTAGTAGATGTTATAGTAAAAATGATATAATGTTCGCAAAAGTTATCACTTGTAATATCACATGTACATTAATTATTCTTCCCGGAAAATTTTTTGAGTGTTTTTCAACAACGTCTTAATTAGCTCGAGTGGTACATGAGAGCTAATTATGTTGTTGGAATGCACGAGTGTATATTCGGAAGAAAATCGCAATGACACCGCCACTCTATTTTTGAATTCATTTTACAATAGAAACTTATTTGTATTATTTAACATCAATAAATATGTATTATTTACACTCAAAATGACAATTCAACCAATTTTTAATTTAATGTCATACTGAAAAATAACAGAAAAGTTTCTACTTATTAATTACAGATATTAAGTTCCCCAAGCTACTAGCACTACTAGTAAAAAATTGCCGCTAAATTTTTATATAACCATGGTTACTATTATAGCAATCAATTCTTCCATTAGCTATTATTGTGTCATGCGATTTTGCATAAAATATTTCTGCAGCCTTTAAAAATTCAAGGAATATTTATTTTTAAAAAAACCTTAAACAAGAACTTCAAATATTTGAATACAAAATCATTTCATCACCTTGAATTACTGCATATTGTGAAGGTTATATTTTTGAATTTTGCAAAATAATAAATTGCATCCTAAATAACGTATGTATAGGTACATTTTAGTGCTGCTGGTTCATAGACCTAAATTGCTCCATCATCAAAAGTTAATTAATTTGTTTACTTATCAAACATTAGATAAGTGATGACTTGTATTTGTAACACGCGCAGCTACTGCCTCGACATCGTTAAGTTAATTTGCCGATGGAAATACCTTTACGACTTAAAACGCAATTTGAAATATTAATTTCAATGATAACAGCAATTAGCTGCAACTGCAAGTATTTTCTTTTATATCCTTATCTCTAACAATAATTGTTGCAAAATAAGACTAAAGACTAATTTTGCGAGTGAGGTTATTCCTTTTTGCCCACGTGTGAAGTATAACGTTTTATCCAACAACTCTTAATAACTGCTTAAACATTTACAAAAATTTATGTTCCAACCTGAAACATCGTTACTTCCAACAAGTAAAGTAACAATTTACGCACGAGTGGGTATAATTTTGATCAAAGCCACTAGTGGGCAATCTATTTTTTTTTTATAATCACCCTTAGTAATGATGTTTGAGTTGAGTTGTTGGATAAATTTATTTTTATTGAACTAGACGGGGTAGATCGCTACACCAGACCAACTTGAAAAAGTAGTCAAGTCGATCACGGGACGACCTTTGCCCCTCCAAAAATTCGGTGCTCCTGATTTGAACCAGGTGGAACCAAGCGTTACCAGGGTTCATATATTTTCCTTACTCATTAGTTTAAGGCACGAATTGTGCACTTTGCAGTAATCAACCCATTAATATCACGCAGGTATTGTTACCGGAGAAGTAAAACGTGTAGTCAGCGCCATCTAAGAAGCATTATATCAAGTACATCGTTTGAACACATTGTTGAATTATTGTAGAACAACAAACTATTTTTTATATTTTCTAATAAAATATATTCATTAAAAATTAGCTAACACTATAAATAAAATTTTTAAAAAATTCGTTATCGTTCGCCATAGCATAATAGTTTTATGTTCTATATTACTTACTTCTTTTAAATTTACACAAATTTCTGTAAGCTGATAAAAAAAATAAATAGGTAATTTCAATTACTATCATAGACAATTTGTAATTTGGCATTTTAAAAATGTGATAATTTTGATTTCTTCAAAACGGTAATTTTTAATAATTATTGCATAATTCGAACAGTTAAACGTATTGCTCATTTTACAATAAAAAAATGCATAGTTGAGTGCGGCTGAGTGCGCTGGCTAAGGCGATCGACTGGCTGACGGCTGGTAACCGCACACACGGTAAATATACAAGTTGGTGGAGCTAAAATACGAACATAGGGAAATATGACAATTGAGTTATCATGCTAGACATCTTGCTTGATATACGTGGAATACTGTCAATGTCAAAGTAGCTGTTACATTATTGAAATTCTTATTTTCATTCAAATATTTTCTTTGCATGATAATTGATAATAAATGTGTACGAGCAGAACGAGAAAGTGTGAAGAAGAAAGAGCGACAACCCTGGATGAACTGCAAATTAAAATTTTAGATGCATTTGCAACAATTACCCCACAAACGTTAAATAATGTTAAAATTTGATATTGCAATCGTTTAGATTACATTACTGTTTGGCAGAGGGAAGAAATTTGTTTGAATATTTATTGTAAATTCTAGTTAAATTATTATTGTTGTTTTTGCTTTATAATTTATTCAACAATTAAATAAATATATTTCTGCTTTCTTTTCATAATAACTACTTTTACTACTAACATTCAACATGCACTTTTAGATTTTATTATTTCTGTTATTGATTACATTTTTTTGTCAGCCAAATTCACATTAGGTACTTCGTTTTGTGACTCTACACAAAATTAAATATATCAAGATACCTGGCAAGTTCGATTGTCATGTATGTTATCTATGTTCGCATTTCATCACCTCCACCAACCACACCCAAGATGGGTAATAGGCGTGAAAGATAGTACCTATGTACGTTATAACTGCATAATTCGAAAAGTAATTGCTAGCTTAAATTTGCGTATAGAAAACTACACTTTGTCTACGACTATATTTCGTAATTCCCAAGTAAATTGCAAAATGCGAAAACGACGTTGTTTGATTTTGATATTTCTGTGTTTTTAATCATGAAAATTCCAACATACGTCAAATGTGTTTACTTTCTATTTAAATTTCCCAGGTGCGAGCAAATGCAGCCTGGGCCCTGGTGCCCCTAGTGAAAAACGCATCTGACTCCGGAGAAATGGTCCGAAGTTTTGTGGGCGGCTTAGAGCTTATAGTTGGGCAACTACGCACTGGTGAACCTAAAGTTCTAGCTGCTGTTTGTGCAGCCCTGGCCGTCATTGCTCAAGACATGGAGAACCTAGCCATCATCACCGACCATGGAGTCATCCCCATGTTCACTGATTTGGTGCACACCAAAGATGAGGTGAGAACTTAGAAATTAGTTACATTTTAACTTTTTAGAGGCCCGTCTATTTCCTAAAATCCAGAATAAAATGTACTAACGTAGCGAGGTTTTTGTGGCCTGTACAAGAATGGTAAAATTTCATTTCAACAAGGATTTAATAGACAAAGAATGGATCTACAGATGTGCCTTTTTAAATTTTGATTAAAAAATTGTACATGATTATAAAAATTAAAAATTTAAAAAGGCACATCTGTAGATCCATTATTTCTCTATTAAATGTTTATAAAAACGTTATCCTAAATTCAATAATAATCTGACAGTTTTCTCGCTACGAAAACACTTTTACAGTATTTTTAAACTTCAAAATGACACTGCATTGCTAAGATGCGGCAAAGTACGAGTATTCAAGGAATTCGGAAAAAACCTAGACGGGGCCGCCGTTTTAAGCGGCGCGTGTAACCTACGTTGTTTTCCGAATTTCTAGAATACTCTCTATTTTATTGTTTTTTCTATTTCACTCTTTTCCCCACTACAACGACTGCCTGAAACCAGCCCGAAACTCGTATTTTACCGCATCCTAGCAATGCAATGTCATTTTGAAGTTGAAAAATACTGTAACAGTGTTATCGTTGCGAGTAAATTGTTAGTTTGTTATTGACTTCAATGTAATGTTTTGTAAACATTTAGTAAAAAAATCTGACGTGGCCATCACACAACCTTCCGCCATATCTAGACTTTAAACAGAAATGTATACGTACAATCCGGTGCCCATTTAAAATATACAAATAAAAATCTAAAATATTCAAACACAGAAATTTGCATCACCTGAATAAAAAGATTCATTCACAGGAAAACTCTGCTGTGTTGAAGCCATCCTCCGTTCAATTACTACATTTAATATCTTACTTAGGTCTTATATAGCGCTAGTATGCCAACTTGTCACGCGTCTCACCTGTCAATATTTTTTACGCAGAAACAAAAATCAACCGATCATGGATTACAAGATATCAACGTTTTATTTGATAAATTTATTTTTACCTCTCGCCTCATATTCTATAAGAGAGGTATTGTAATGGGTCAAAATTTTCGAGTATGAGTTTTTGGTGGATAAGCACGTTTCAGGGTCTCTAGAATACGAATTTAATATTTTCCCGATGATGTCTGTGTGTGTGTATGTGTGTGTGTGTGTGCGTGTGTGTGTTTGTATGAATGTATGGACTGACGATTTTTCGTCCACGATAACTGAAAAAGTATCAAACCTTTAATAACCAAATTTCATATTTAAGGTTTTAATAGGGATCTTAACACCGGATAAGATTTTGGTAGAAATCCGTAAACCGGAAGTAGTACTTTTTGGAACTTGATATAGTTTTTCTTAAATAAATTGGTACATTATTTATTTATGACAATTTTTGCAAATATAAATAAAAGATAATATAATTATCTATGGGTACAGTTAATTTTAAATACAATTTGCTGAATCTGGTAGTATTTAGCAATAAAATAAAGTGCAACTAAGTACCAGTATCTTGTTGTCCATGATATGAAATTTGTTTTTACTCAAAATTTGAATTATAATGACAGTGACAGTACAGTTGACATCTTTTGCTTGCATCTTGGTTTACATTATCGTTTACATATTACATGAACATGATAACATGAAACTATTAAAATGTAAGTAAAACTATTTATTAGATTAGTAGAATAAGCAGAATTAGGCGAGAGGTCGTGTACTGGCCACAGCAGATTTTTTAAATTTTACTGCAGTTCTTTAATGCTACCAGATAAAGACAATTTTTTTATAACGTAAGTTGCAAATAACTTTTCCTCTTATTCTTATTACAAATAAATACTATATTTTTCCAAATTTATATACAATTTTGACAATTAACCTTTTCAATCTTCAAAAAATATCACTTCCGATAAAGATATTTGTACCAAAATCTAAATTTATATACAAATGTTAAATACCAAATATCAAAATTTTCGGGTAATTCGTATTTGAGTTATGCGACTAACACCCCTTGACCACACACACACACACACATACACACAGACATCATCGTGAAACTATCAAAAATGAGTTGTAAGGACCCTAAAAAAATAGATCTACAGATGTGCCTTTTTACCTTCCGCTTACCTGTAAAGGAAGGTATTGGAATCATGTAAAAAATCGGGTAGTGAGTTTTTAGTGGATGAGCACGAATTAGGTTCCTTACAACTCATTTTTGATAGTTTCCCGATGATGTCTGTATGTATGTGTGTGTGTGTGTGTGTGTGTGTGTGCGCGTGTGTGTGTATGTGTGTGGTCCGGGCCGATGCCGGATGTTGCATAACTCAAATACGAATTATCCAAAAATTTTGATATTTGGTATTTTACAATTGTATACGAATAGGAAGAGCTCATTAGATTTTGGTACAAATATCTTCACCGGAAGTGGTACTTTTTGAAGATTGAAAAGGTTAAGTGTCAAAAATTTCTATAAATTTGAAAAGTTATTTGCAATTTACGTTATAAAAAATAGTCTTTATCTGGTAGCATTAAAGAACTGCAGTAAAATTTAAAAAATAAATTTATCAAATAAAACGTTGAAATCTTGTAATCCTTGTTCGGTTGATTTTTGTTTCTGCATAAAAAATATTGACAGATGAGACGGGTGACAAGTTGGCATACTAGCGCTATATAAGTCATAAGTAAGCTATTAAATGTAGTAACTGAACGGAGGATTGCTTCAACACAGAAGAGTTTTCATGTGAATGAATCTTTTGATTCAGGTGATACTAATTTCTGTGTTTGAATATTTTAGATTTTTACTTCCTTGTACGAAGTAAGGAAGTATTGTAATCGCGAAAAATTTCGGTTCTTAGATTTTGACGGAAATATCCGTTTTGACCTTTTCTGAATCCATTATGACTAGTTTCGACGTGACGTCTGTACGTACGTACGTACGGACGTATGTGTGTCGCATAACTCAAATACGGTTAGACGTAGAGAGTTGAAATTTTGTATTTAGGACTGTTATAGCATCTAGTTGTGCACCTCCTATTTTTGGTTTCAATCTATAAACCGGAAGTAGTACTTTTTAAAAATATTTCGATAAATATTTAATTAAACACAAATTTTTTTATTTTAAATGAAAGATTATGTGATTATTACCTAAAATCGGTATTTTATAAATATTTTTGTATCTGGTATTATTTAGGAATAATTAAAGTATATATGTATAATTTAGTATTTCTTTATCTTGTAGTCCATGATCGATTAACATTTGTTACTACGTAAAATTTAAATTATTATGACATGACAGTGACAATAGTAAAATATGCTTTATATCTTCTTCTGCAGTTTAAATAAAATGACTAAAATATATTTGTGAGTATACTAGTATAATAAGTTAAAAGAATTTTTTATATTATTCTACATTTTAGTTATTAAGAAAAGTATGAACACACAAGGCGTACAAGGAAGTCATGTGGTGTCCACGTCAGATTTTTATTTGTATATTTTAAATGGACACCGGATTGTACGTATACATTTCTGTTTAAAGTCTAGATATGGCGGAAGGTTGTGTGATGGCCACGTCAGATTTTTAAAATTTTAAAAATAAATTTCTATCAGGAGATATATCCGTGTAAAGTTTGCATAAATCAGAAATTGTTATGAATTTTTCGGTATTTTTATAATCATGTACAATTTTTTTTATTAAAATTTAAAATCCTTTAAGGATATAACCCTTGTTGGAATGAAGTTTTACCATTCTTGTACTGGCCACTCGTTACGTTAGTACATTTTAAGTTGGATTATTTTAGGAGATAGACAGGCCTCTTAAAAAGTAACAACGATTAATCTTTTATACCTATAATATTTATATATACTATTATTTTGAAGTAGAAATATGCATTCTTATAATTAAAATAATCGTCCATAATAAATAAGAACGTGTTCAATGTTCAATAAATAACCATTATCGTGTTTAAATATACTTTGTTCTAATTTTAGTGTAGTTTTACAGCTATTTAAGTGAAAAAGTAAACTTTTCTCATAAATAACAATAACAAGACTGAAACCTAGTTTGATAGTGACCTGACAACACTTTCACAATTTATGTCATGTACGTCTGCTATTTGTTTACTTACAACTTTTAATTTTGCAATAACGCGAGAAGTTCCTTCACAGTGGTTTATTAGACTTTGCAATCGCAGTTGCAATATGGCAAATCATATATTACAAACCATTAAAATGCATAAATATATGTGAAATATAGAGTGTTTAATTGTTTATTCATTTACCGCAAAATTATGTATTATGAAATATCAATTTTTCCTTTATTAAACAGAAATCAGAAGCATTAATCACTTAAAAATGATTGCAATATCGATAATGCAATTCTATGATTATACAAACTAAAATTGGCTCAATTTGTTCATACTCGTATTCACTCAAATTTTAAGCAAGAGTAGGTAATTTTGACTTGTCTTTCGGCAGAGTTGTTTTTTTAAGAATGGAAATTTATTTTTCTTTGTAAAAATAGAATATGGAAATACCAAATGTACATCATAAATTATGTTACCGGATGTTTGGATATAAAGAAGCAGAAAACCTAATTAATTTTTCAAAATATTTCCAGGCATACTGGCATACCATACCTTTCACGTATGGGGCAACCTCACATACTGTGAATCATTGGTATAGATTTTACCGTGTGTGCGGTTACCAGCCATCAACTCACTCATGGTTGTTAGTGGAGAGTTTACCATCGAAACATCGGGTAGATTGTTGTACTAAACAACTAAACTGGAATATATATATATAGTTGAAAACGTCATCAAAACATTAGAAAATAAACAATAACTGTAGTAATGACCTAGTGATGTTAAATGAATAAAATAAATACTACTTTTTTGCATGCTATAAAAATAGTGCATTTTCATTAAATTTACAATAATAATAATAAAGCCGAACAAAATGTTTTTAATGCATTTTTAATTTATTTCAAATAATTGTAGTTTTTTCTCCACACATTCGCATTACTGAATTAAGAATTGTGTTTAGTGTTGTACGTTTACATGACATTCATATTTTTTCTGTAACGCTATAGAGTTCTAACTGGACTTATATTAAATTTTACAATGATATTTAAATATTAATCGTCTAATAATTCAATTAAATTAATCGGAAAATAAGCATCGCATGTAAATTTAATAATGCAACATACATTACATTTTTTAAATTTAAATTAGTATACTATGTAAATCTAGTATTCCGTGATGTCGTTATCTGGTTCCGTGACGTCATTATTGACCAACATTGATGACGTGACTCCTCTCCAAAAAAATTTTTACTATACCTGACTTGATTCAAATATTCAAATCTAATTGTCAGAACCACAGTCGGTTACATAACGTAGGTACTCAATATTATTTGAAGAACGAAGCGTGCAAAACGTATTTCAATTGATTAATAAGAGTCATTTTAAAATAGTATATATTTATAATGATAGCTATTAATACGCGAGTATAAATTTACGATATGGGCGATATGGCGAGTGTCGTAATTTATGCGAGTGTAATAGCCATTATACACGAGTTTTTTTTACTCCCATGTTTTCATTAAAAAATACTATTCATTTTCATGAAATTTCACACCAGTGAATTCCTTTTTCCAGGGTTCAGAAACATCAATAGTCCAATCATTTAAGAATTTTACCTGGAACTAATTAACAAAATAGAGATACTTGGCAGATGCATTGAATGGGTGTCCAGTAATAACATTAAAATTCAACACCAGTACATGCTATGCTACGGCCGATATGTTGGAAAATGACTGCCATTTTTTAGTTTTTTCGAATATCTCGTAAATGGGTAAAATAACGCTAAAATCCAAAAAAAAATGGCGGCCGTAGCCCAATATGTATGGGTGTTGATTTTTGATATTTTATTACTGGGCACCCATACAATGCATCTGCCAAATTTCTCTGTTTTGTTAATTAGTTCCAGGTAAGGACAATTTTTTACCTCAAATGACTGGACTAGAGGTAAATGCATTTAAGCAGAACCCTGCGCGAAGTACGAATTCTCGTCTTAGAAAGAGAGGCATAGATGATAAACAACAGGAAACTACGCTACTGTCTGTTCTGCAGATCTGTTATTCTCATGTTGACGTTCGTAGTGTTCGGCTTCGTGTAACGCTGTGAATTTTGTAATTGATTGTGATTGAGTTATATTTTAGTTTTCTTTGAAAATTAAGTAAAGTTCAGCGTAGCATATACTCGCTAGACTCGCTAGCTCCACTTTTTTAAACGGACAGTACATGACAAGCTCTGCCTTCCCGCGCAGCTCAGGGTCCTAGATATTTGAATTTTACTCTACAAAGAATCCTCAGAGAATCTGTGTGTATCTAACCTAAAATATTTGCAGGTACTCCGCGAGCACCTAGCCGAAGCGATCGCCTTCAGCTGCGCATGGGGCACAAACCGCAAGGACCTGGGTCGCCTGGGGGCCATCACGCCCCTGGTGTCCTACATGCAGGACGGCAACCTGAGGGTGCAGCGCTCCACGGCACTGGCTTTGTACCACCTCTCAGACAACGCGTTCAACTGCATCACGATGCACGAGAGCGGCGTCGTCGTGTTCCTGCTTCGCGCCGTCGCCTCCACCGACGAGGCTCTGCAGGAGGCGGCCGCCGGATGCCTCAGCAACATCCGACGCCTCGCCCTAGAGGCCGAGACCTACCACCTCGTCGACAAGGGCTTCAAGAACGAGGATGATCGCAGCACCAGCGATGAAGACTCGGTTCAATGCGACGAAAAAAAATAATAGCAAATATATGTTTGTTTAAAGTTTTTACAGATTATATTGGGTTTTATTAATATCTATGGTCAATTTTATTTAATTACGAGGTTGGAAATATTAATAAATCCTAGTTATAAGGTTTGCGACGTTTCGACCAGGATCTTGGTCATTCTCAAGCAGACAGTTGACATGTGGTTAATTTGAAAAAATCGTTGAGTTACATTGTATAAAATATTACTTAAAAACTAATTATTGGAGTGTGTACACACCCCAAGAGCCCAACAGTGACTCAAATAACTAGAATTTATTCATATTTCCTTCCTCAGACTTCCAATTTCGTCTTATTTAACAATTCAAAAATTTATTTAATTACAAAATGGTAGATTTGATTATAATGGAATCCAACCATTTCGACTAAGGACCGATTCATCTAAGTGCAATCAGAACTCAATCAGTGTGCCGACCTTTGAAATTCAAAGAGATTATTATGCAACCATGACTACATTTCAAACGATCTAGTGGTCAGCTTGAAGCATCTATGCGCGATTGAGTTGCAAGATGTTTTCCAATTTAACCCCGGAACTACGTCATCAAATACAGAGAGCTATTTATGCTTAAACCCGCGCAGCTACTACTTCGACTCGACTTACAATAACGTTTGAATAATATGAAAAAGATCATGCCAGTCATTAACTATCACACTTTTTTACCCAATTTGAATGTGGCAGCTTTAGATTTTGAGAGTCATTCGCAGTTATTCCTACTCGTAAATTTTATTAAACGCAATTTTTCCTAATCGTTCGTAGCACTAGTGGCAAATTGTTGTACTCGAGGCAAGGCCACTTCAATGCATCTATTACGGTGTACGAGTAGGACCCCAAATTTTGAGTACAGTGCACCCCTTTCAGTCGTCTCCTTCGTGGTAGTCCCACAAGCTACACGCAGCGGCGTGTTCAATATGTTAGGGTCAGTATAGTTTAAAAAGCCCACAGCGAGTTTGTTGTCACAAGTTTTATATAAAAATCATAGTTTCAGCGCCACTGGTAACTTGTGATAACGTCCATACTGCCGATTTTTTTTAAATTGAGTAGGTAGTACAACAATTTGCCACCAGCGCTACGAAAGATTAGAAAAAATTGCGTTTAGTATAAAAAATTCGAGTAGGAATAACTACGTTTAGGAATAACTACTGCGGTTTGAAATGATATTTTAGGAATAACCACGGTTAGAAAGAATTGTTATTGTCCTCCAACTTTTTGTGCAGTCTTCCCGATTAGATGTGAACCTAAGTTTCATAACGCACTATAATCCTATAATAATTATAGCAATATAGTCGGCAATATATTTTGTACAAATATTTTGTAATTTGGTTCATCGACTACTATTTAAAAACTTCAGTAATAAATCAAAACTGACGAAAGAGATAAATATATTCTACCTGGAAATAAACAATTTAAACAATTAAAATATCTCTCTAATGTATCTTTTATTACCTTCTAAACTTTTATTTTAAATTTTTTTATCATTTAACATCCTTTTTTCGTTATTTCTAGCGTGTATCATATAATTTGTGCAGCTTAAATTACAGGCTTAGAAAAATAGATCCATTTCACCTGTCGAAATTTATAAAAGTAAGTAGGTACCGTAATTACTCTTGCTTTTGTTTATATAACAGTATGTGATATACTCAAATGTAATACTCATTAAATGATTTCATTACACATGTCGAAACTTAAATGACAGTTGACAAACGCAATAACATTCATTCTTCTTTTGTTTTGATGTTTTACAGCATCACACTTGATTTGCACACAATTAGGTGCATTGCACATAGATTAGAGTAAAATTAGGATATAAACATAAACATTAAAAATATATTACGTTTTACAAAAAAGGAAATTACATTTTTATAGATAGGTACATAATTTTTAATCTAATCTAGCACACTAATTATGTAAGATATAAGAACAGTAATTATATTGAATTAGGTAGGTATATTAATATGATTGGATTCAAACCTCGCTTTATACTTTTTATACCTAGGGCATGAAGACATAAGTAGGTATAATACTTGACTTCTTTTATAAAAGTTAACCAACTTTTATAAAAGATGAGCTATTACACTATCAAATTCCTCGTCAAATATCTTTTATAAAAGATCTTATAGCCTCCGAACTCCGAATTGTATAAATAAAAACTTAATAATGCCCTTGATACATAAAGTAATATTATTTGTTACATAAAAGACATTAAAATATTATTGATAATTCACAAAAAATAATTATTGTTTGTTAATTAGCGTTTTAAATTCAAGGTTTCCAAAAATAAATAATGGAGGATGCATAGAGTATAGGTATTTTTTTCACTATATCAAAGGTTTGTAAAACCAATTTAATAAAAAATAATGTAACTCGGTATAAACAATAAACTAAGTACGTACGTACAAAGAATAGTAATTACTATTTATGGAACGTAAATAATCAATTAGTTTAATTATCATGCTTTATTCATAAATTATTATTCATTCTGCAAATTTTGTTTTTATAAATGTAAAGATTACCTACTTATAAATTAATGAATTTTTTTATGATTTATCTACAATCACGATGAGTTAACAAAATGTAACATCAAACACAAATTTTTATTGGACAAGGAAGAAAAGTTACATTTTATTGCCCTGTTGCCAATGTATACAGCCATGGCTTATTAAACGCTTATTAAGAATTTTTTTTGTTATTAAATCGTATTGCAATATAATATCCAAACTGATTTTATTCTTTCTTAAAACAGTAGGTAATGGAATTTTTAGTTTTGTAGTACCTACATAAAATAATGTCACATAAGTATTTTTCAAAATCGTTGGAATCGTTAAAATTTTATAATTTTGTTTGGTTCTTTTTCTTTAAACCAATACCTATATAATTATAAAAATAACCTCGAAAATAACGAAAGTACCTTGACTTTATATTATCAAGAAATACGTAATTATTGTTAACCGTGAAAAATTGTTTACTCAGATATTATTTGATCTTTTATTTTATCTATCATTTAAGTAATTGTTGTATAATACAAATAATTCCCAGATACTGTAACAGTACTGATAAAGATAACAATCAATAAATAAGATATTCTGTTGCTAGGTATGTCAATATTTACACCTATTAACTTCAGTAACTACCGTGTTTGGTGTTTAACTAAAAGAATCATGTCTACAAATGCTCAACTATGTTTTACAAACACAAATAATGAATTCTTTTCGTGTTCTGCTTAGGTAACGGTGAATTAAAGCGAAAGTTAAAGCCCAAATTCACTTTCAACTAAATATAAAACATAACCTATTAAATTAACATCAACGAACTTAAAGCAGAGCCGTAACTAGTACCTTTTTATAAGTCACTAAATTCATAAAATAATAATATTATAATAATTAGTAGATTTGACTCATTGTTTATTCCTATCAAATTAAATTACGACAATTATGTTTGTTGAACAATCATAAATAACATAATAATAATATTAAATAATAACAATGAGAATGAATGTTTGTAAAGACTCATGTTAAGATGTATGAGTTTATGTTCGTGCCAACTCTATTTTAGGGAAATTGTGTGATTTTATGTATATGTATGAATAAAATAAATAAATAGTTTTTGTCACATTCAAAAAGAAGCAATCAATATTTTATTTGTGCTTGTAATATCTCAATTAATATTTATTTAATATACCTAATAATGTTACAAAATATAATTGTGTAACAAATAGAACAATGGAATTTAAATTTATGTCACTAAAAATTATAATTAAAATAGTAAATATCATTTAGTTTTACTCTCGGTTTTACTTTTTATTCCTTTGCTGCGTATTTAACTTATAAGACTCGTCTGCCTTCAATTTTCAAGGGCGAAATCTATAATCAATGCCGAACTGGACTCGTTCAATTACTGAACTAATATTATTTATTATTTGTAACTTGTAATATAAAACAATATATGTATATTATGTTTACCCTGTTTCCAAATTTCAAAATAGGTAATAATACTCGGTAATACGACTTCATTTTTTTAAAGAATAAGTACAGCACTTCGCAAACTTTACTACCCTATTATTGGCTAATTGTGAAACAAAATCACATAACATAAACAAATTCTCGTAAATGTCATAAACTGCTGTCAATTGTCGAGCATTTGAGTAAAATTATTGTTCATTATATAGGTAGGTACCTACAAAATGTAAAACCAATATTCCAATTTGGAACCATTTACTTGCAGTTTCAAAAAAGTATTACGCCTGTCAAACAAATTAAATAAAATTTCTAAATGCACAAACACAGATTTATGTTACATCCCCAAGAATATATTATAATGAATCTATTGCAATTATTATAACAATAAATTTAATTTTTACTTAAAACCTTTTGAATACAAAATTTAAGGTTATATCTTCCAAAAAGAAGTATAGATGGGCCCCTTAAAGGTTCAAAATAATAAAAACAATTCAAACCTTCATTAAAGCAAACTTCTGGTCATCTTGAAGTTGAATTGCAGCCGGTGCCATGATAAAACAAAATAAAACACTGCACTGATAACAACAAACACTCGCACCAAACACTGACAACAAACTGACTGAGGTACTGAGGATTGAACGATTGAAGTTTTGACGTTAGTTCTCGTTCGCGGTCGCGTTTATTCATTCAAAATGTTGTCCAGTTTACTTCACCAATCAAGTGTGAGTGTGTGTGTGTGTGTGTGGTATCCCCCCTCTTATACCTGTTCTAGTCAAGATTATGAAAAAATGTATCTGTATAAAGTAGCTGCGGCTGTGTAATCAAATTGATTACTACAATGTAATGCTTGTATGCGTTTGGCGTTTAGCTATTTGCAAATTCCTTGAAACTGGAATAAAAGTGAAAAAGCAAAACTGCAAGTAGCAAGTGAAATTGCAAAAACAATGCTTGGTATTTTTTATGAATTATTTTCAAGGTTGTTTTTATTTAACTGCATTCGTATTTTTATGTTTCGTAATAGAATATAATAATTAGACTGCGGATGTGTGGATAATATACAACTTTTTTATGCTATGCAAAAAGAAGTTCAAATAGTAACTGAAACTTGTTTTGTCAACTGTTGATTTTATTTCTAATACTATAAAAATATGCAAAAATATGCAAAAATGTTCATTTTTAACTTCTTTTTTTCGACGGTCTCTTTGTCACTTTCGACATGGTCGACGGTTTAGAGAGCACTGAATAATAGCACTTATTTTACGTTCCCCTATTTACTATTTTGTGTACATATATTATCAAAACGAAGAGATGTAAATAGTTCGTATTACGTAAGCCAGATTTTATCGTATGCAGCCAAACTATGCTATATTTTGAAAAAAAAATATATTGTGTAACTTGAAACAAAAAAATTAAGAAAAACTTAAAAATCTGCAATATGCAAAAATATGCAATATGCAAAATATGCATATTTCGAACGACACTAATAGAAAACCAAATTCTATAGTTAAATAAACAATGTATTTCAATAAATTACAAATACCTATGCAATTGCATATAAAATCCGCAATCTAATGATAATATTGTTAACAATAATTCAATAACTTTATAATGAATTTGACACAATGAAATTGAACACTGTAAAATCGAGGCCCGTAGTCAGGGCAGGCACAGTCTAGACCAGACATACCTACGAGACGACCCCAAAATATGTGGTATTTATTATAGCTTGACTTGATAAAAAAGACAACATTTTAAAAAAATCACAAAAATTACAATTAAAAACAAAGCATAACATAAAATTACATAATCATAAATGTATTATAAAGTTTATTATTTACTTAAGATCCGCTAAATATCCGCTAAATATTTAGTTTTTTAAAATGCTTCTTTGGTCTGTAAATTTTTTTGCACGTTAAATGGGCAAAAACATGCAACTTCATATTGTTTTAAAAAATGTAACTTTCAATTATAAGTCACTTGACCTTGAATGAAAAACTGAACTTTTTTATTTTTATTAAAATAAGTACCTAGTACCTACTATCGTGTGTGGTATCAAATTAAAGCTCTCAAGAAAAGAATTCTAGTAGAAAAATTAAAATAACATTTAAACGATCTCTAATTCTTTTTTAAAATAAATTATTCAAATTGTACCGAGTTTGGTGTCCATTTAAAACTCTCGGGAAGATAAGTTTAGCAAAATTGTAAAAATTGACATTTATGCTGTTTTCAATTGTTTCTCCAAAAATTATTCAAATGTTTTCAAATCTAGTCGAAGAATCAAAAACAACATTTAAACAATTGGATTATGCCGTAGTTGGTATCTACTTAAATATAGTTCGGGAAAAAAGATACATTTATTTAAATTTTGCTAAATAAAGCATAAAATTAAAGCCTTTACGAAAGCAAGTTATAAAAACTTAAAGTCGGGGAAGTACTGTAGTGGCCACAGCAGAATAATTTTTTTTTAATATCAGCCTAGCCTAAAATTTTTAAACTGGCCCCAAATATAAATTCTGCAGCTACGGCCCTGGTAAAATCACTACAGCTTGAATAAATGAATGGGTATGAGGTAGGTACGATCTTTTGTAAACCAAACTATGTGTGAGCGTGGCAGCCTTTATTTATGACTTATGAGTCATTCATTATAGTACATTAAACAATAAACCGTGTGTGCGGTTACCAGCCGTTGAATATATAAAGGAATAATTATCCAATTTTAGTTTAGATCTTCAATAACCATAACGTTGATGACTATCAACCACACATGTGCGGTTACCAGTGTATTACGCACTCAGCTATCTGCTCTATGTGTACCCGTGAATTGGCGGATATAAACCGCACACACATACACACACATACCGATGACTGACAATGACAATATAATAATTATGTGAGCTGCCACACTTAATTTGGCATGAAGGAGTGATGGGCAATGAAGTTGTATGTATGTGTTATGTATTGTTCAAAGAAAAAATTATTATTATGTATGCAATTATAAAATAGTACTTCATCTGTATCTGTAATGTGTAATCCAATAAGTATTCATTATTATATAATGTAGAAAATCACTCTTCTAACTAAAACACTGACAGTTCAATAAACTTTAAATCTGTTCCTTGTTATTTTTACAGTCAACTTTCACATTAAAAAAGTATTATTAATTTTAACTGTAAAACAATTATATCCAAATTAGAAACTTTAAATATTGTTTTTTGGGTTTAAAAACGAATAACCATATAACTTTCATATTGTACAGATAAACACTATGACACCACGATTACAAGTAAATTACATATTTCGACTATTTCGAAAACATGTGTATAGATACAGTACGAAAATAATTATTTAAGTAATGAATGTGATATACTTTTTACATTTAATAATTAGTTATAAATACTACAATTACATTTCATAATCATAATAATATTTATTATGTCGCCTGTATTGCGGTTTCTATTTAAAAATCTACATAATTTAAAAATAATTTAAGTGCAAAGTATTTTTTATTGTAGAACTATTTCAACATTGTTTACTTCAACTTTAAGCTATCATGTTTATGTCGTCTGCTTTAGCAACTTGTATTTTTCCACAGGTGCAGGTGAAGCAAAATAAAAACAAAAATTACGAATGGATTAAAAATAATATGGAAAATACCTTATTTATTTTAGGTAAATAAATACTTACTATAAATAAAATACAACTCATGTTGTAAACTTTATTCTGGTGAATAATTACCATAATTAAATGCTCGTTGAATAATATACTTAATACCGATACTGTAAAAAAAATTGTGAAAGACGTAGGTAGGAAAAGAGTGTTTTTCCATTCACTACCGTGTTTTTGTCTTGGTTACGCGTCATTCAAAAATTAAACACAATAGCTATCATTGTTTATTATACCTACCTATAATTATTTTCTATTTTTCTATAAATTGTTTTAGTTAAATTATTTTAAACTAATTAAGATAGATCTTCTTATAATTTTATCTAATCTTATACAAATCTGTATAATTTACAAATACCAATCGGTCATCCGTCATTGGACACTGAACAGGTATTTTGTATTTTTGTATTATACGTGTATCATAATCACAATATATTCATTTTGATGCGGATTATGAATCAAAAAGAATTTTTTGGAAATTCTAAAACTTAAATTTTCATTTTTAATAATGTTAACGATTATGCATAATTAATTACTAATAAAATAAATTTAATTAACGCTTTATAATAAAATAATATTATTTTACTCACTATAACTTTAAAGTATTAGAAGTTATGTAAAAAAAATATTAGTCCAGTGGCACGAAAAATGTTCTGTTAAAGACAGGAACACCGAAATTTATTTTTGGAATTTAAAAAAAAAATATATTGAAAAAAACCATATTTTTCAGTTGGCAACCAACATACCATTCAAGTTATACAGGTAGTGGAAAATCGATTTGATATTATTCATTAAAATAGTAATTAGAATTCTACTATTTACAACTTACATATTAAATTTTTTTAATTAATTTGAAAATATACATTACTGTATCTTTTTGTATCACAACGAATCAAAAAGCTCGTTTTTAAAGTTGCTTTACTAATCTAATAACTTTCAAAACATCGTGCTTTAAAACATAAAACTATAAATACACCTGTACATTTTTGTGTTTAATTGATTATGACTCAAACATTTATAGCTTTACTGATATTATTGTTACACTTATGAAATTATTCCTAAGCAACTTGAGATAAATTTGTATGTTTTTACCTTCCACTTACCTGTAAAGGAAGGTATTGGAATCATGCAAAAAATCGGGTGGTGAATTTTTAGTGGATGAGCACGAATTAGGGTCCTTACAACTCATTTTTGATAGTTTCACGATGATGTCTGTGTGTGTGTGTGTGTGTGTGTGTGTGTGTGTGTGTGTGTGTGTGCGTGTGCGTGTGCGTGTGCGTGTGTGTGTGTGTGCGTGTGCGTGTGCGTGTGCGTGTGCGTGTGCGTGTGCGTGTGCGTGTGCGTGTGCGTGTGCGTGTGCGTGTGCGTGTGTGTGTGCGCGTGTGTGCGTGTGTGCGTGTGTGCGTGTGTGCGTGTGTGCGTGTGTGCGTGTGTGCGTGTGTGCGTGTGTGCGTGTGTGCGTGTGTGCGTGTGTGCGTGTGTGCGTGTGTGCGTGTGTGCGTGTGTGCGTGTGTGCGTGTGTGTGTGTGTGTGTGTGTGTGTGTGTGTGTGTGTGTGTGTGTGTGTGTGTGTGTGTGTGTGTGTGTGTGTGTGTGTGTGTGTGTGTGTGTGTGTGTGTGTGTGTGTGTGTGTGTGTGTGGTCAAGGCCGGGTGTTAGTCGCATAACTCAAATACGAAATTACCCGAAATTTTTGATATTTGGTATTTAACATTTGAATATAAATTGGAAGAGTTCCTTAGATTTTGGTACAAATATCTTCATCGGAAGTGATATTTTTTGAAGATTGAAAAGGTTAATTGTCAAAATTGTATATAAATTTGGAAAAATATATAGTATTTATTTGTAATAAGAATAAGAGGAAAAGTTATTTGCAACTTACGTTATAAAAAAATTGTCTTTATCTGGTAGCATTAAAGAACTGCAGTAAAATTTAAAAAATAAATTTATCAGATAAAACGTTGATATCATGTAATCCATGATCGGTTGATTTTTGTTTCTACGTAAAAAATATTGACAGGTGAGACGGGTGACAAGTTGGCATACTAGCGCTATATAAGTCCTAAGTAAGATATTAAATGTAGTAATTGAACGGATGATGGCTTCAACACAGCAGAGTTTTCCTGTGAATTAATCTTTTTATTCAGGTGATGCAAATTTCTGTGTTTGAATATTTTAGATTTTTATTTGTATATTATAAATGGGCACCGGATTGTACGTATACATTTCTGTTTAAAGTCTAGATATGGCGGAAGGTTGTGTGATGGCCACGTCAGATTTTTTGATATTTCTTATCGATTGGCCTTCATATAAAAATTTCAAATATGCAAAACTTTTCGCATTATTTTTAAGTTATATTTATTGTAAACTGAGGGAGAGCATAAAAAGATTACAGTTTATTATATTGTTATTATTATAATATTGCAAATTTAGTTCTCAATATTTTAAAAATTAGTAGTGTCATCTATTAAATACATTATAAACTACAATCACTACTTATTAACAGAGATGGCGTATGCTTCACTATTTTGCTGTTTGTACAAAATTTTCTGTAAGAATATAATTTCCGTTTTATCTAATCAATTTTACTAAATATTAGATTATTATATCATTCAAACACAAGAAAAGTTTCCAACAAAGCAACAACCTACATACATTTCGCAGACGTTAGAAAATATTTTTGCGAGTAGAACAAATTCTGGCACTAATTCGAAGGTTCTTTTAAATCCTAGCACAACCGCAGTCTTTTGTCGAGCATTCTCGTGAGTGGCGGCAGTTAGGTGTAACAAAATAAAATACAAATTGTGAAATAATAAAAAGTTTAAAAGAATCAAGAAAAAAACTGGATATGAAGAAAACAAATCGAACTAATTCACGTTTTTTCTGTGACAGTTTTTTTTACTAGAGGTAGGAAATTTGTTTATTTTATATTTATTTATGATTTGATTACCGGGGCTTTTGATAAATGCTGATTAAATATAGATACTTTTAAATAAACACTAGCTTAAATTATTTACATTGTTCCAATAAATTTTCTTGTCATAAATTTGTATATTGAATTAATAGTTATTTTTTATACAAAACGACAAAATTATATTTTATCGACGAAAGAAAAGTGTTAATTCACAAGCGAGTAAGGAGCTAGTGAATTATTTTTCTCGAGTCGATAATATAAATTTATCGTCATCGTCGTACATAAAATTCTATTTTAATTGTTATTAAAACACATTTTCGGAGTTTATGGTTTTCATCCTTCTTTTTTCACAAAGTGGATGCAGAAAAATGTGAAAACAAATTTGAAGAAAAAATATACTTTATCTACTCTACACTCTACCTTGCGATTCAAAATAGTCGATAAAGTAGCACTTTAACATCAGCTATTGAAAAAATATTTTAATTGGCGAAAAAATATGTTTATCCAACACCTCTTAATAAAAGCATCATAACTATGGTGATTTTAAACAAGCAAAGTAAAAGATTGCCCACTAGTGGCTTTGACCAAAATTATACCCACTTGTGGGTAAATTGTTACTTTGCTTGTTGGAAGTTTTAGGTTGAAACTTAATATTTTTAAAATATTTAAGCAGTTATTAAGAGGTGTTGGATAAAACGTTATACTTCACACGTGGGCAAAAAGGAATGACCCACTCGAGAAACTTATATAATTAAGATTTCCCTCGTGGGTAATTCCTTACTTTGCCCACTTGTAAAGTAAATAACTATTAATTCAATAGAAAATTTTAATGACCTGGGCTTTGCCTTGTCAAGAAATTGCAAAAAGTAAATCTACAACTTTTCTGTCTGTTGCGAGGGATTAACAGATTAAAAATTTATATAATAAAATAGCTCTAAAAAGAATTAAAAAAATTATTTAAAAACTTAGACGAACGATATTTGTTTGGGTATATATGTTTATAAAAAATATTTATGAACAAGTTTATTAAAAATTAGTGAACACAATGAATACAGGTAATATAAGAACACATACAGATAAAGTAATTAAAGAATATATAAATTTAAATTTTCATGTAGTGTACTCTTCCTAATTATCATAAAAGTCTGCAATACTAATTTGACAAAAACGCGAAAATTATTTTTATTATTTTTTAATTCATTGCTTGATTTTATTAATAAAATAATAGTTGAAAATTCTTCCTACAAAATTTTAGTTCAAAATTATTATATTGTATTCAAAATCGTATAAAATCCGATAAAATCTAATGCTTTTGCAGGTGACCTGTCCCAAACAAATAACTAAAATATATTTTCATTTCAATGTGAATAACCTGATTTATAAAGTAATAACTGACCACAGTTTATTTATCAAAAGCTGTGTAAAACCCAAAATTATGAATTTAGTTATGCTAGTAATAATTGAAAATTTATGGGGTTTTAATATAATTATGGAAATTTCCAAGCTACAAGGTTCATTGGATATTACTTATTAACTTATTGGTTTGTTAGTGTGAGGTAGTTTATTACAAATTAATTTGCGGAAATGTTTCTTGTGAGATTGTAATTTGTGATGCGTGAAATAAATTAGTCCTTGATTTTTATTTCTTATAATTATAATTATTATATCTTTTTACTATTATATCATTTTTGTTGCTTCTTACACGCATTATAAGCAATTATAAATAATATAATTTTAACAAACATTACATGTCATAAATTTTTAAGGAATTATGAATTGGTAATCAAAATTATTTTTAAATCAAAGCTGCAATAACTTTTTTGATACCTATACATAACATACCCAACACGCTTGTCCTCAACCTGCGTGGTGATTCGTTGATATATTTTACTATATGTGCGGTAACCAGCCGGTAATTCTTGAGAGCTCTCATGACTGTTAGTGGAGAGTACACTACAGGGAGATTTGCCTAACTGAATTTTGAGTTGTTAGAGCCACAGTGGCGTGTATGCGGTTACCAGCCGTCAATTACCGTTGTTAGTGGAAATTTTTTGCAGTTACACTGAAATGTTTACCTGACTGGGTTCGAACCTGAGTTGTCAGTATCACAGGCGGTCGTATAACGCACACGGCTATCCTACTAAAAATTTAATCTAAAAGTTTAATTGATTCGTAAATTTATAAATAATGAACAAAATAACATATTTTTATTGGCAAGTATAAAATGTTATAAGATTAGGTACAGTTTTTATTGCAATTTTATTTAACATTCGTAGTTTTATAGATATAACAAATTGCAATTGCACATTAAATAATTATTTTTATAGTACTCGTATAATTAATTATTGAAAATTATTCATAGTTCCTGCATTTGCAGTTGGCGCATATATATATGCCCTGTATACAGGGTGTACCATAATTCTCTCGTACTCGTACTGATCACGAAACAAAAAGAATTTTTGATGTTTGTTAAGGAAACAGTTTTGGCCACTGGTTGAGTAGCTAAATATTACATTTTAATTAATTTACAATAATTACTAATGTTTGCGTAATAAAATAATTAAATTTAGTTTCAAGTAGTCGGCCACATAACATAACTCTCGTTATTCAATATAAATAGAATCCAGTGGTACTCAAAACTGCCCTTATTATAAAATTTTTGTTGTTGTAGTACCAGTAGGTACGTCAAATTCTATATGCCATTACAATATGTTGATCAAGTCATGGTAGGTATACCCTGTACATTTTAATGACATATAGTGTTCAACTAACTTATTACGGAAGTGAAAGAATTTTTAATCAAATAGTTTTGGGTCAATTTCATAAATTTTGCATTGCACAATTAATTAAAATTTAATTTTATTACATTCATAGTTAAATCAGATATCCATCATACAATCAACAATCCAGTGCTTTCAAATTGTGCTTCTTGCGAAAACTGCCCTTAAATTTACGAATTTAAAAATATATATTTTAGTTTCATGAGCATGACCAGTATGTTGGGTACAATTTGGCCATTAAAATATATGCACGAAGTTATGAATCACTCTATGTAGTATATGTTTATAGTTAAATCAGACACTCATAATATGCAACACTCCATAAAAGTAAATTAACATAGTGATAAAATCCAAAACAAATATTATGTAAACAAAAGATAAAAATTATTGTTTTCATTTGTTAAACAGAATAATCTCAAAATGAAGTCGGCTCCTGTGAAATTAAATGTAAACATACAATTTTATAAGCGCCTATTTTTTGCTCCTAGACAATTAAATATTATTTAGTTTTTCTCAGAACGCTGTCAAGATGTGGGATATAATTTTGTTTTCATTAATTATAATTTAATAACAATGAAATATGAATGTAATACATTATTTCGTCATTAGATTAGCGTGGACGTGTTTGGTCTCGTGTTGAATCGTCATCTGTGATCAGCTCAGTAAATTTAGAATTGTGACAATTTGTATTTGAATTTTTCCAAATATAAAATGAGATATAAATAATGAGACGGTGAGTAATATTGAAACTACGTTTTAAGTTGTTGCAGTGTCACTTTTGATTGCGCTTTTTGTGTTTTAATTTTGCAATTTGTTTACTTCAACGTCCATGCTCTCACCTTTTAACTTTTGAGCAATACCTACCAAAAAATGTTTAGTAAATATTATTTATACCTATATTACTAAATTTAATTTCATTGAACAATATATTTTTTAAATAATAAATACAGCGAAATATGTAAATTATTATGGCACAAACACAAACGTAACTATATTATTTATGAATGTACGTATTATTTTGCTTTATTTTTTTTGTGCTTATGTAGTGTGACCTTTTCTTTTACTTTTTTAAACATATATGTTATAATAATATACAATACAACATCATTATTCAGTGTAGATTACAGATATCTTATTCTAATTATTTCTCATGTTTCATTTCAAGTATTCTTATTTTTATATAGTGTGAGTCTGTGAGTAAGTATTATATTTACCTCTCGCATCATATTCTATAAGAGAGATATTGTAATGGGTCAAAATTTTCGAGTATGAGTTTTGGTGGATAAGCACGTTTCAGGGTCTCTAGAATACGAATTTACTATTTTCACGAGGATGTCTGTGTGTGTGCGTATGGATGTATGGATGTTATGGCCGCATGGACGTATGTGACGAGTTTTCGTGCACGATAACTCAAAAAGTATCAAACCTGTAATAACCAAGTTTCATATTTAAAATTTTAATATGTATCTAACAGCGGATAAGATTTTCCTAGAAATCAGTTAATTTTAAATGCAATATGCTGAATCTAGTAGTATTTAACAATAAAATAAAGTACAATAATTAATGAAATTTGTTTCTACACAAAATTTGTATTATTATAACAGTGACAGTACAGTTGACATTTTTTGCTTGCATCTTAGTTTACATTATCGTTTACATATTACATGAACATGAAACTATTAAAATGTAAGTAAAACTATTTATTAGATTAGTAGAATAAGCAGAATTAGACGATAGGTCTTGTGCTAGCCACATCAGATTTTTTTGGGTTCATATCATATAATATTTGTTTGAAATCCATTAATTATGGGTAATTTCATTAAAACACAAATTTTGAAGGTCATTTTTTGCCATTACAATTGTGGACAGTAGATCTATGTATTTATAATTTGTTAAAATGTAATAAGGAATAAATAATTAGGCACCTATCTTATAATTTACGTATTTATGTAAAAAAATGGAAGTAATTTGCAATAATTATTAAAGGTTGGTTATAGAGCAATTTTTGTGGAGTTAAACCGAAATGTACTTTATTCAATTCACATTAACATGAATCAAACTAAATTCACTCCCACCCACTGAGTCATGTTTTCATGTTTACCAACAAACGAAACAGAGAACTCCATTAAATTCTGCGCGAAATTACTCAGAGTTGCATAGCATATTAAAATAAGCAACACAGTAGATTTGGCAAAGTATCACTGAAATGCAGACGTTCGATCACGTGCGCCATGGTCGTGAAACAGAAACTGCAAATAGTAGCAGACGAGTCAAGGGCGACTTTGATATTAATTATAGTGACCAAACGGAAACTCGCATATCGTTGTCATCTCCCATGAAACAATTGCAGCACGATTTGTTTACGTAACATGTAACTGTTAACAGCACGAAATGTAGTGTGTATCAGTAGTGTCGAAAATAGATTCTTACATGCATGTGACATTTGTGGTAGGTACGAATAGACCATTTCAGAAAATACCGCGCGCCTCCTACATTTAGTTCTTGAACTATAAGGAACTGTACTTCATTTGTGATCAGGGCTTTTCATTAATGAATTTCAATAAAATACGTACAAAAAATTATCTCATCTTTAACTTCAGAAGCTAATATCTCCTAAACTGAGCGTTCGCGAAGAAATCTCAAAATAAAATGTTTTTCTTGTTGGAGGTCTTTTTCCTATAGGTATTCAAATTTTAAGTTAGGATATTTAATACTGAAACACCCTGTATAAAGATTTCTTAGGACTATACTATGTCCACCGAACAGATAGAGTAGATGCTCCTCCCACAAATGTGCGCGAAATTGAAATACGGTATTGCTATTGGTAAGCCAGTTTTACACTGCTATTACGTGTATTGAAGCATCAAAAAAATCGTTCTTAAATAAAAATTGTACTTCATATTTCTTTTAAAATTATGTTATACATAAATGATAAAATATATAATGTTAAATATATAATTCTTCCATATTTATTTCAAATAAAACTATTTAATTTTTCTGCTTTTTAACATTTGTTGCTTGTAAAGCCTACTTCTACGCACATTGTACTGCGCAGTTTTGGCTCTGCCCACTATCTGTTTCAGCTTAGAACATAGTAGGTGGCACTGTGAATGCAGTCCGTTCTACACCCAAACATTCTATTTGTTTAAACTTTGGCGCGAACTTACCTATAGATGAATAAAAATTGTCAAAATAACAAGGAAGTAAAAAAGAAACACACGAAATTGTTGCATTTTCGTCGTGAAACACACGTTGTTTTACTATTTTCAGGTTATATAAACTTGAAATGTCAAACGGAAATGAAATCGCGAATCTCTCCAATGTTCGCTGGTGTAAATCCACCTCTCGTCTCGACCAATCAGATTAAAGCATATCATCGTCATCGTCCTATCTTACTATGTTCGCTAACGCTATGTTCTAAGCTGACATCAAGTATAGTTTGTTTTATTACTCTATGTGATCGATGGACATAGTATAGTCACAGTATAAGCTCAAGCTCCTATTATACTGTGGTATAGTGTAACAAACTTTAACAGTTTATTCTTGAGGTCATTGTAAGCAAAATATGTCATTAAACATAGGTCCTATTCCTTCTAGTTAACAAAATATAAGTTATAAGAAGTTGAAGTTTTACAAATAACACGAATTTTTATTTAATAAACTTTATAAAATAGAGGTACAGTGTCCACTAGAAAATTACCTCAATATATAAAATTAGATACAAACACGCAATGGATGTATTTTTATCAGTAATTATTATTGTTATTATTATTTTCTCATGGTACAAATTAAATCCATTAAAATAAAATATATATGTTTTCAAGCAAGAGCAATAAAATAATTCATTATCGTTGAGTTTTGATAAGTTATTTTAGCTTCATTTAAAATTTATGATTGTTTCATGCCTTGAAGTATACAGGAGTGGGCACTAGGGCGAATGAAGTGTGATCTTTAAGATTCTCTGTTTGCCTTTGAAAGAGAGACAGAAAATACGGGCCAGCTCAGGCCCAGTAGTTATCTTTCTCTCTCGCACAGGGTAAACAGAAATGTCACGAATCTACAGTACCTATTGCTAAGATACGGAATATCCACTCCTGTGTTTTTATTATACTTCATCGAGTTTCCATGCTATAGAGCTATCTGAAATTAATAGATTTCTACATCTTAGCTCAAAATTCAATAATTAGGTATATAGGTTAGGTAGGTAGGTATCTTTTATTTTATTTTTAAAATTCTAGAAGAGCACTAATATTTATATCGAAATTGATACCGAATAGCAATGTAAAGTTTTTATATCTAAACAACATATTTTAAATAAAATTCTAAAAATAAAAGATTTAAAAACTTTATAGCTGAACGCAGGAAATTGCAGAAAATACTATAAATAAAATATTAATCTAAAAATGTAAATACATAAAATACTTGTTATATATTTTTTTAATCTTTACGGTTTAATATAATAAAATTATTATAAATATTCATTTCTTTACTTTGTTTTTAATTTTAAAATTGGTCATTTTACATATACAAAATAATTGATTTGCTTATTATATTATTCTTATTCTTACCAGTTACTACATTTAATAAAACAAATATTATTTTTAATTTAAACTCAAAATTATTTATAAATACACCTCTTCAGGTATAAAACATCTATAGGTATTTGCTTTCTTAGTTCTTCCAGATCGTTAGAAGTTAATTCTGATGAAATATTACTTGTTATTATTTCATAAAAGACTTATTTATAACTTCAAGTGCATATAATGTTAATGTTAGACAGGTAAATAATAAAAGTTTTTATGAACATAAATAATTTTGTTATAATTATATTTCTGCTGAATAGGTTTGTTATTGACAAAGTAATAAAAACAATAAATTTATTGTTATTTATTAATCTACTATTGTTTGAAAAATCCTTGAATTCCTATTTGCGTTATTTTAAATTTGCAAATACGGAACAGGAAACATAAACCAGTAAGTCGGGGTAACTAATTATATCTGTCATCGTTACTTAATGACCGAAAGCATTCTTTAAATTCTTTGAGTGTCATACTCTAAGTCTAAGTTACTTCTTATCTTTACATTAAAAATAATCTCGGATTTGCTTCAGTAGGATTTTAGAACATTTTAAAAAGTCTATAAAATGGGAGCAGAAGCCTCCCGATGATCACTACCTTTGTTTTTTTTCCTAATCAATGGCTACAGGCCAACAATGGCCTAGAAATTGTAACCTTTGCCGGTTAAATCAGTTTGTATTATTGGCAACTTTGAAATACCAAAAATAACTCATTTGAAGTATAAACACAATATTTCAATGCTAATATTCTTCGTTTCAACCATGTTCACCTGTACTTCTACTAAACATTCTAAATTCTTGAAATAGAAAACAATACTTGCAATTCGCATAAAGCATTGAATATGGTTTGCAATTAGAAATAACTGTGTGAGACTTAAGCACGATTTAATTAAAATGAGTGAATATTTCAAATGTTTTAATAATTGCTGTTAATAAATCATACGTCATATAATTTGATTATCATGTGGTCAACATGCATTACGCTTCTTTATAACACGATCTAAATAAACAAACAAGAACACGAACTATTCGATTTCATTTTCCGAAAGCGTTTTGTTACACGAAGATACCCGAGCAAGTCTGATTTCATCGTGAACTGTCAACTGTTTTTCTATGTCAACGAAAGCAAGTGGTTGTTTTCAAATTTTCTAAGAATCGTTTTGTTTTCGCATGTGCATTCATTAACAAAATATTTAAAAATATGGCTGTTGGTGTAATTGCTTAATTACACTTATTTCTGATGTAATTATTATTTAATTGTTTTTCTTTTTTGCATGTTAAAGCTGTTTAAAAGGCTTTTTAGCTTTTATTATTTTGTAGATTGTGAACAATTGTTTTTTTCCAGATTGTTCCATGTCCGTGTGGTCAACACAAACTGTGGGGCTCAACCTGTCCACTTCCCTGTGCAAACCTAGAGAGTGCAGAGCAGGCAGTACTGCTCCTCTGTGGAATCGGTACACTCATAAAGTAAGTTAACACTTTTATTTTATTGGGATAAATCTAATTTACTGGTTGACCGGTTGTAAAAGAGTACCACGATTCGCTCGAAACTTTATATTCTAGTCAAGGGGCACCTAGTTCATCATGCACCACGTAGTCTTCATAGAGGTATTTGAACTAAGTTTCAAACAAATCGCATAACTCTACATAGCCAGTCAGTAAGGTTTTGTGAAATTTCACTAGAGTAAAGTACCCTTGAAGAAGGCTACATGGTTTACATATTAGTACATGATGAACTAGGTGCTTCTTAGCTAGAGCTAGAATATAAAATTTTAAGCGAATCGTGGTACTCTTTATAGGTACCCGATCAGCAGCTTTTTTCTGGTCAGTAAATTAGGCACTACCCATTTATTGTTGGTTATTTGCCAGATTCCTATAATTTCGTGTTGATAGACAAATTGCCAAAAATTTGTTGATATTAATAGAGTTTTAAATTCTTTCATATCACAAGGAAATCCTGGTTATGGTTATCAATTAGTAAGTATTATCAGTTGTTACTGTTTACTGTATAGTGGAAATGGTTGATAACCATTGATATTGATATAATATTACTACGTAGTACGTATACATGTCGTAGACAGATTGCAAAATATATCATAAAACACAATGTCACATCATTTTATTTCAATCAAGAAGGGTATTAAGTTCTTTATTTAGTTCAGTTTAATTAACCAAAACTTAGTATGTAGGACTCACGAAGGGTACTGTGTTGTTTATTGAATTCAGTGTTCAGTTCAATCAGAGTTTGTAGCAAAACGAGTATTTAAGACTTAAAACGGGTAATAGGTTTTTTAAATTTAATTCAGTGCAATCAGAGTGTCTACTTAAACTAAAAATATGCAGTCATTTATAAAACGGCAGATTTTATAATTTGCCTACGACATACACACAATCACTGAGCTGTGCACCGATACACAGTGCTAGAAAGAATCACCATACTGAAATATATGAAAATAAGTTTTTATTTTGTTATAAATAAATGTTAACCATTTTTTACCTTATAAAACATAAAGTTTAATTGTAAACATGACCAAATCACCTAAACTGTTTATTTTTTTGTAAATTTACCCTACATCAGTGCATCAATTACGTAGTAATAATATATCGATGTTGATAACTTACTATAATGGTATCTTATTTCCAGTCAAGAATGTCGCAATCAGGAGAAGATCTGCATACGCCGGGGTACTTATCATGGCGGAAATTGCAGTTAAGCCGAGCGAAATTAAAAGCTTCCAGTAAAACATCCGCTTTGCTGTCTGGCTTCGCAATGGTTGCAATGGTTGAAGTGCAACTAAACGAAAAAACCAAAATATCTTCAGAAGTACTTGTGGCATTTGCTGTTTGTACAACTTTACTTGTAGCAGTTCACATGCTCGCCTTGATGATCAGCACTTGCATTCTACCAAACATCGATGCAATTTGCAATCTGGATTCGATAACTTTGGTCCACGAATCGCCGCATGAGAGACTGCATTGGTATATTGAGACAGCTTGGGCGTTTTCAACTCTACTAGGATTATTGCTGTTTCTCTGTGAGATAGCTATTTTGTGTTTTGTGAAGTTTTACGATTTTTCGGTGACTGCGGCTTGGTCTGCTAGCGTAGTACTCATTCCCGTCCTAATTATATTCCTAGCATTTGCTATACATTTCTACCGGTCACTTGTAACGCACAAATACGAAGTTACGGTCTCTGGTATCAGAGAGTTGGAGATGTTGAAGGAACAGATTGAACAAGGTGATTTAGATCGAGCTAATCAGCTGCTTACAGGAGCACATGTTGTTTGATGAGACAAAATGTAGAGATACTGATTTAAAGCAATATTTGTAATCTAATATAAGAGATAAGTTCTCTACATTTGTTGCTCTTCCATTCCTGTACAAATTGGAAAGACACAAGGGTGGCTTGTGGCTTATTTCATTGAAATGGCTCATACACCGAATAATTCATGCATCTGTGATCTGTTTATATTGTTATAGTACTGTATTTTATAAATTACTTAATTTATTACTTATAAGTTAGATTATTCTTACATCACTCTCTTATATGAATAATGTATACAAAATATTGCGCGAATTTTTATACAACTTGTTTTTATATAATTGTTGAGGGGAATAGGTTCAACACCCGAAAATGCATGCACAAGAAGATTCAAATTTAGAAAATTTTTACGTAATAAAATACCTACATTAAATGTTTCCGTCTAGATCTAGAATTTGATTCAGCATAAATGCAAACAGAGGAACATGCAAAATCTACAAAAGTTATAGTCAAAAACAAGTATGTGGGACTGGTATTCCTGTGTTTGCATTTATACCGAATTTAAAATTCTATATTTGCATTTTCCTGTGATTGAACCTTTTAATGCAGGTGTTTTATTACGTACAAATTTATTAGATTTGAATCTTCTTGTGTATCAATATTCTGGAATTTTATTTTCTGGTGTTGAATGGCCACCCATTGTTGAGTACTTATAAATAAGCGCACTACTACGATTTTAAATGAAATGGAATGTTTATATAATAGAAATATTATCTTTGTATAAGTTTTATTTTTATTGTAACTTAAATGAAAATACTCTACAATGTTACAATACAACGCCATGACTACTTAATAAAATGAATCTGTAATATAATACAAATTTTTATATTCCAACATCAAACGTTTTTGTACGTTTTGACTCTTTTTTTGATCTTTTACTTTTCTTCTTGCTTCGGACTGCAATAATATCATCGACTGTCACAGTAACAACATTTTCTGCTTGCTCTAACTTTTCCAAAATTTTTGGATCATCTTTAAAAAGTTTTTTTTGTTCATTTAATTTAATTTCATCTGATCGTTGAAGCTCAAGCTAAAGAGTAATTCATTTTTAAAATATATCTTTATAATATAAGCATATTATTACCGGTTGGATTGGGTACTCTGTAGCAAAAACAGCAGTTTGTCGGAATCGAATATCTTCCACTGTAGTACAGATGGCTTCGTTGTGAACCCAAGCTCCTTCTTGCATTTGCCCTGTACTGAAATGGTACAGACGACCAAGACCGTGCCTTTCATTTTTGTACCAACTTCCCTCATATCTATTTCCAGTTACTAATTTACCCCAAAATACAAAATTAATAAAAATATATCGTTCTCTACAAGGCAGAGTATCGTAATTTCTCATGAAACATAATAAACCGATATACATATCCCTAGATGATTTTATATTGGGTTTTTTGATTACTTACTTAGTATATTGTACTTGATTCTTAGGAAAAAATTAATATAAAATAAATATTTGGCACCAAAATGATGCTTAAGATACTTTATTTTCCAGTCAGTGGCGCATAAGATTTCCAACAATTTAAGAAACATTTTAACGTTCATTTCGAGTTTATTTAATAACGAAATTGTGCAAAATATTGACAGATAAAATATCTTAAATGATCCGAGTGGTGAGCGGTGGTTACGATACATAATTTTTGTCGGATACTATATTTTTTGAAACTTTTTTTGTTGCTACGATTCAAATCCGGCGGTTAAGATACTTACATGAATCAGTAGTTTCAGCGGGAAAAATAAATTTGTTGGTTACGACACTTTCAGAATCAGCTATCAGCTCATTTTCACAAAAAAGTAGCTTACGATACTCTGCCGTTTAGGGGACGATATATATAATATAAATATATAAGGGAGGTTTGATATAAGTCAGTGTCAATAATTTTTTTTATCAACAAAATCTTCTTGTAGCTCAATATACTTATTTTCACGATGTTCTAAGTTTTTAGGTCTTCCGGAGACTATAATTTATCAAACCTCTAAAAATTATCGTTCGTTACTTACTCATTCGATGAAAAAAAAAATTATCAGACCAATTCGTTATGTTTGGAAACAAAAAAAGTCAAGGAGCTAAATCTAGAGAATACGATGAATCTGTTAGTAATTCATTGCGTAATTCAACTAATTTTGCATTTGCAATCGCACTTGAATTATAATTTTACTAATCTCACATATTTTCGTTATTATTTCTGCAGAAGTGTTCTCTTTTGAACGTTCCGAATGCGCAGCATAGTTTGTTCCAATACGACCACAATTAAATTTAGTAAACTTTTCATTATACTTTTCAACCTTTTCTTCAGTTTTTTAAAAGGTTTTTTTTCACGCAAATAGTGTTGAGCACGCGAAATTCGTTGTTCAATATTGTCGTAAAAAAATATCTAAACGAAGTAAAAAATTTAATTATCAACAGATTTAATTAAAATTTCATATACACGCCTAAATAAGATGAAACTTATTATAACGATGAAAAAAAATAATGAAAAGGCAGGATCTCGACCCGAGCCGAAACAGGAGTGAAAACCGGAACGAATCGCAGCTATATTTTAGCAAACCGTGAACCAAACAGAACCGTTTAAAAATAATTTGGCAAACCTATAACCGGAGCCGAACCGACGGTTGTGAACCGGTTCGGAACGGTATAAACAAAGCATTAATTTTTTCACGCAAATAGTATAGTAGTATTAGGTGGGACATAAGTCACTAAACATTGTATTTTTGATATAACTTTTATTATTGAAAATGAATAATTTTGATTACAAAAGATAGTTTTAATCATGAAGAGTTTTAAAAAAATTAAATTTCAAAAATAATATCTTTTAGATGCCTGCCATCAGCCTCTTCGCAAGCTGCTGCTCTTTGCTGTACCTGTCCATAACTGAAGCCAAAACTGGTTGATCAATCGCAATAATTTAACATCTCCAAATCGTGAAACGATACAGTTACCAAAAACCGTTCGCAACAAATTAATTGTTTCCCTTGCATGGAATGTTGAAACCACATTTCTTCAGTTAAAAAAATAATTTTTAACTCTTCATGATTAAAACTATCTTTTGTAAACAAAATTATTAATTTTCAAGAAAAAATAAAAAAAATTATATCAAAAATACTATGTTCAATGACTTATGGCTCACTCTATAAGTACGCGAAATTCGTAATTTTAATTTTTTCATATTAAAAACATCTCAACTGGAACGATTTTTTCTAATTAATTGCTTTTGTTACTTAATGATCATTGAACTGAAACCGAAACTTGAACCACTTTTTTTTGAAAACAAGTAACCGGTTCATTTCAAGAAGAAATAAGAAAACTGGAACAAAACCGAACTCTATAAAGTGTACTTCCCAAGTAACAAATATGACCAAATATGACGTGGATACAACGTACATAATTTTAGTCATAAAGACGTCTTGAAGACGTCAATGCGTGGAGCTATATGACGACTTTAAAGAGGTTATTGTGACATCATATTCTGATAACAATATGACGATTTTTATGCAATTTAATTGAAAAACATAAAGTATTAATTTTAATTTATTTTTGTTTTAACTTTCTTTGTTTGTATTAGAAGTAGAATTCGTTGAACATTGACAAATTTTTATTTTATCCGATTTCATCTGGATCTAGCTGGACTTGAACGTGGAACTCGCGTGGAACTTCGGTACGGTATCTTATGCCTAGTGCACACGGAGAAACATTTTGAAATGTTTCCTGAAAAAAGTTTCCGGAAAGTTTTAACGGCGCCTATAAAAATGAGGCGTTTTCAGGAAACGTTGTGAAGTGCAACTAACTTCTTATTTGTCAAATCGTCAAATGTGAAATGTTATCATAAACATATTTATTGTTTTTCAAAAAGAATCTTCAATTTCTGGAAACTTTTTTCAGGAAACTTGTCAAAATGTTTTTCCGTGTGCACTGGGTATTACGCCTCTAACCGCTCGGCCAATCTGACATTATAGTTTGATGTTTTGAAATATCAATATAAAGTGTGAATAGTAGTAGTATTAATTTAGTAGTAATAAATAACAATATAGATTTAAAACCATTACGTTTAAAAAATAATTATAAATAAAATAATTGATAGCCCTAAACGCTATGATTTTGACGATTCTTTTTAGGATGCCGATGCCGAATAACAAAAATCTAAAGAACAAAAATATCAAAAGACGCAAATGCGTATGGGCTGGATGTTACTCCTACAACATCTTAGCACATGATGGGATGTATGTTACCCCTACGATATCTTGGCACATCAAGCCAAGATGTCGTAGGGCAGGGGTAATATCCACCCCATCACTACAATTTAGAAAAATATTGTTACATTATTGTTAATTTATCAAGCATGTTATAAAAAGATACATAAAAGCTGATGATGACTCGCTTAGCAGTCGAAGTCGAAACGTCCGTCAATAAAGTAATGTCTAACTGACTATTTTGAATCATTACGATCCTTACGCCTTCATACCTAAGAAATGTTAAAAGTAATCAGGATCTAACCTCTAAATTCATAATTTATTTAGTTCAGTTCAGATTTTCTACTAAAAGCCTCGGCATATTGTGCAATAAAATGATATGACATAATTTTCTGAGTCATTCAGAAAACGACTAGGCGTTTTATAAAACGACTGATTTTATAATTTGCCTGCGACAAAAAATGAAAATCATCATAATAACCAAAAAACCAAACTTGGAGACATGTTGTATTCTAACATTTTAAAATATCAGAATTGTAGGTTACATTATAAAGTTTTTAGGTCACGGTATATATTTAGAACAATGTTACTTGAAGACGTCAATTTGTTAAGTCGTCAAAATATGATGTCAGATTATGATTGAAATATGACCACAGAACCTCACTTGAAGACGTGGATCCAACGTCTTTCTTAAGACGTCAAAATATGATGTCATATTATTATGACTGAATTATGACCACAGAACATCACTTGAAGACGTGGATCCAACGTCTTAAGATCTCAAAATATGATGTCAGATTATGACTGAAATATGACCAAATTGTGACGTCATATTTTGGTCGACGGTTAGTCATTGTTATTTTGGTTCACCGCGAACCGAACCTGAACCGTTATTTTATACGGTTCGTGTCCCTGTAAAGCGTCATTTTCTTTGAAATCATCGACTTATTTTCAAACCGCCCTCGTAAATATTTACAAGATATACCATCAACAAAGAGGCCTTGGCCCCATCGTTTGTCACATTGCCAGTCTCCCGCATAAAATGAACCATCTGAGTACCACATTTTACCATATCCACAGCGCTTATTATTTTTCCATTTACCAACATAATAACCTCCTTTCATGTAGTACCCGTTTCCAAAACCTTCTCTTTTATCGGCGTGCCAGTCACCTCTGTAGTTTGGGACGAAGGGCATACATTTGGATGTTTTTGCAAATACACCAAACCCTTGGCGATTGCCCTTCACCCAATGTCCTTCGTATAACCATCCTGTCTTTGTTAAAATTGGAACGTATCCTTCTTTGGGTTTCCATCTTAATGTTTTATTTGAGTTATAATGAGCCGTTTTACAACGTACATGAAGAAAAGGCATGATTATTAATTTATTACTATAACACACAAATATAGACCACAGATAATTTTATCTATTCCAATTTTACGAATTCAAATCCCATCCCGCCAAAAACACCTAACACATGCGCTGGTTGCGCACAAACTAAATACGATATCTTTTGTTTTTAAATGTCATATTGACAACTCAAAAGTTAATAATTTGTTATTACAATGCAATGAGCAATAAATTTGAAGCTCATTATTTAGTTGGACCAGTTGGACGGTGTTATGCAGAAGGCAATCTTCCCAATTTTTTTGTTTTCTACGGAATCAAATTAGGGGGCTTTTGATGCAGTTTGTGCAACCGCTGCCGTAACCAGCAGAGTTTGCGCAGAAGACACGCTACTGTCAGATTTCAATAATGTTTGGCGGCTTTGTTATATTGTGATTATGAAAATGTCGCAATGTTGCATTATGCCCTGTTCACACGTTGCTACTTTGAAGACACATTCGTGCTACTGTAGCAAGAAAAAATCTGAGTCGCTTGTCAAATAGCAGCGCTGCTAATTTGTAGCATCAAAGTATCAAGAACTACTCGTTGATAATTTCACATCGTTGATCGTTGTGTGTGTAGATAGCGATTTTTTTCGGTAATTGTTTCGATTTGAATTTCTTTTCATGCTACAGTAGCACGTATGCGTCTTCAAAGTAGCAACGTGTGAACAGGGCATTATGTGTATTTTGATTTTAAGACGCCAACTTTTTATCTATCTATCTTTTTGTTCTGTGGTCTCTTGAGCCTCTTGGTGCATATACTGCCATCTATTGTCTGTGGGTTGGTTCGGTTCTGTTTTTTGATTTTGCATGACACAATAGAGCATAATTTTTTTAAAGGTTTAATTAGCTAAAATAGTATAATGAGCCTATTTGGACCCGTATGTTAATATATGTATAAATATAATGAAATTACTAATAATGTAAATATTAAATATATTGAATTCATACAAAGACGCCATTATCTCAGAACTTGCATAAATTATTGGTTGATTGCTTTCTGCAGCCTTGTGCATAACACCGTCCAATTTTAAATTTGTATTTTCAGAGTATGATGATAAAGAAGAAATCTGCCATTGCTGATTGCTGCTATCCACCATTGTTGAATTGAAAATGGCGAGTGATATAAATAAAGATAGTAGAAAACGAAAATCAACATCTGATTTAATTTTTGAAGTAGATGACGCCGATATTTCCCCCTCAATTACTCCAGAACCTACTGAAAAAGCTGTACCTATATCAGTTGAGAAAAAAGAAATATTTCAATCATTAAATGGTATTGTAGTATTCTAACCTATAAATTTCAGTACAAATAATGACAAATATGAAATAAACAAACATTCATTTTGTAGAAGCAAAGAAAATTAAGGAAGATATTTTGGAAGAAAAAATAAATAATAGTTCCGACGAATTGACTGGTAAACAAAGTCCAATAAGTATTCCTAATGTTGAAACCGAAACGAAAACGTTAGAGATAACCGATTCAGTACAATCGGCTGAAAATAACATTTCAGAGAATGGTAAAGAATATACAGAAGTAAATATAGATACAATGACAAAAGGAGGTTCAATGCCAGAAATTTCGAAATCAGATGTTGATCTACGTTGTATGGATATGGAAGTTGCTAATTCACCTCCCTCAATTGATTCCGAGAAACCTTTCATCAGCGTAATATTTCGCGATAAAGATACTGCTCTAAATGCAAGACCCAAACTAATTCACTTTATTCAAAATCTAATTGATTTCGACCTAAAAATAAAAGTTAATCCATGTCTTTCCGAAATGAGCATTGATTTTTGGGAGGAAAGTACCGAAAATCAAATCGAAAATGACATGATTGAAACTTACGCACCAAAACTGGCTAAACCAAGCCCGGAAAAATTAGATTTATTTGTAGTAGACACTACTCCGTCAAAACAACGAGAATTTCTTCCTAGATATGCACCAACAAGTCATTGCAAGACAATAGGAGAATCAGAACAAGTAGTTGAAAATCCAGCGAAATGTAGAACAACTCAAACTTGCTTTAATTGCGATGGAGAGCATTCCATGAGAGATTGCAAAGAAGTCAGAAATGCTCGTCGGATTGCTATGGCGCGGAATAAGTTCAAATCGCAGCAGCAGAAACAAAATGTGTACGTAATATTTTATTACATAATGAACGAGGCTTGCCGAGTTCGGAAATATCACAAACATTCGATAGACACTTTCCTGGGAGTCATTTACACTATTTTTCCCACGACCATAAATATTAAGGAGGTACACTCGACATTTGAAATAATGAGAGAGTTTAATGAAACTTTGCAAAATTAATCAAAACATTGTAAAAATGTTACCTGAATTTTTTCATAATTTTTCACCACGTAGATTATCCAAAAATAAATATTAAAAAACTACATTTTACATGGCCTCTTATGGGACTACTTTTAAATCAACGTAAAAAGCATTTAAGGAAATGACAGAAAATTCCAATTGCTTTTTTAAAACGTACAATATTATCTCATAGACCGGATAAAAGTAATACAAACATCATTTACCACGTAATTAACAAGAATTCTTAATCGAAAGACTGACGTTTATGCCTACTGGAGAATATTGGCGAGAACATAATATAGATGCGGCAACGTTGAAAAGCGTGAAATTTGAATTTAACCAGAAAAAAAAAACATTATCTATCTATAATCACAAGTTTTTCACAAGAATGAAAGGTGATATGCACAAATGATAAATAATAATTCATACCCAACGATTTAAATGAAATTTCAAGTACAGAATTCTCTTCAGCTTACATTTATACTATCTGTCAGATTGACATAAGACCGTGAAAAATGACATGTACAGCACAGCGTTGCCGTAGTTTACACTGGTATTTAGCCGAATGAAATCTTATAAAATAAACAAATTTTACATAACAAAAATATATAATATTCTTAATTAAGTTATTTAAATCTCATTTTATTAGCAAAAATTCAAATAGACTGCGTTTACATACAATAAAAAAAAATTATTTTTATTTTTTATAAGTTGAAACCCTGATATGAAATACATTGCGAGTATAGGAGATGCCAGTAACCTCCCACCACTCGAGTGTACCTCCTTAAACATTTTATTCATGCATATATTTTGAAGTCAACTGTCACTTACATAATTTTAATTTTTACGAAGAAACAAATATAACACGATCATGGAATACATGATTTTCATTAACAATAATATAAATTCTAATTAATGGTGGGATTCTGAGCATTATCTTAAAATTCTATTTACTTATAGATCTATACGTTATGGAAAATCCGTAACTGACAGTCTTATAGATTTCGCAAAAGTACAACTTTAATTTATGTGGATAAATCACTTTTAATATAGTGTTTTTAATGACAGGAAAAATTATCAAATGTCAGAAAGGCAACACAAGCCTACTAAAAGGCGAAACAAAAATTTAAACTGTGACGATATGACCTGTTCGGTTACATATCGAACGGGTTGAACGGATACTTGATATTGTAACTGTATGGAAACTGTTAGTTTCGTGTATGATCGTGGGAAAAATAGCATATTACTCGATGAGAGTTTAAAAATAATTTACTTAAAGCTTCATATACATAAGCATTTAGTTTTAAGGTTTACATTTATGTTTAAGAATTTTTAAATGCATGTAACTATACTAGCATTCGCACTTTTCACTTTCTAACACTAAAATTTACCACTTACTAAAGCTATTGATGTATATCTATTTCATTAGTTAAATTTAGAGAAGATTGTGTTGGCACTCGTTGGAACATGATTGTAATTATAAGAATAAAACACTCGGTTATGTCCAAAATTAATAATTGTTTTTATTTATATATATTTCGGTTGTTACACCATCTTCAGAAAACATGATATATTCTGAAAATGGTGTAACAACCGAAATATATATAAATAAAAACAATTATTAATTTTGGACATAACCGAGTGTTTTCTTATAATTATTTCATTAGTCATGGATAAAAGTATATTATTTAACGACAACATAATGTAGGCTATTATTCAAGAGGATGAAAGTTTATGCACGAGTTGAAGGTGATAATATAATCATCCGAGTGAATTATAGCTATTATGTGCGAGTAAAATATGACGTTTTATCTAATAATAGATGACAATTAAATAATGAATTAATAATACGATAGTGTGTCTTATGGATGAGTTTATCTTACTAAAGGTACACACATAATGAAAGTATTATAATGAATTCATAATACAATAGTTTATCTTATGTAGGGGTTTATCTTACTAAAGATACCTACATAATGAATGTATTATTCAATATTCGTAGATAAATATATTTTGCCAATCAGTATAACAATGCTAGGAAAATTTCAGTCGATATCACGTGGATGACGAAGTAAAATACAGACATCTAGCACCAGGTAAGATTACAGATGAACTACGCCGTGCATTAGATGTGAGAAAATATGAACTTCCTCCTTATATCTACCGAATGAGAACACTTGGATACCCACCTGGTTGGCTTCAAGATGCAATGATTTCCAACTCCGATCTAGAACTCTTCGATTTCCAAGGATGCGCTATTGTCGACGGTGGAGGCGATTGTAACAGAAAAATAGACTCAAGCAAAGTTGTTGAATACCCTGGTTTTAATGCACCAATTGAAAAAGGATTTAAAGATGTAAGATTTTTATTTGTTGTTTTTATTTGTTATGTTGTGATTTTTATGTATGAATGTGTAATTTTTAGGAATTCAAATATTTTAATTGTCCGCCATTTAATGAAAAACATAGTAAAGAATGCATGGTTCAATATATACAAGGGGAAACTGAACAAGAAACAGTAACAGTTCGAAACGAAACTTGTACTAATAAAATTCAATTAGCACCGAAAGAAACAGAATCAGATAGCAATAGCCAAGAAAGCGAGGTAAGTTTATTTTAGCATTCATAAATTTCGGATGTTTCTACTTGGATAAGTTCAATTTTTAATATTTCAACTGCTAAATTTGTAATTTATTTAGAATTATGTGCTGTACTAGCATTTTCGTACATCACTGATCAAAAACATAATACATTGTTTAAAATTTTTAATATACGCCCAGGATTAAAATAACACTTTATCGCTCTGAATATAGGATGTTAAATATGTGTTCATCATCCAAGGGTGTACAACTTCATAAGTCAGACGGTTAATAATCAATTTATGCCCTAATTACATATATAACTATTATATTGATGAGTGTAATGAGTACTGAGCTTCGAAATTAAACTGTATTCGTGCATATATTTTATCGACATTATAGTACTTGTCTTACTTATCATGGAACAAAATTACTTTTTTTAAATCGTATATTTTTTAAGGGCTTTTTTGCGAAGAGTACATTTTTAAAACCACTAACTAAAAGATATTTAACTAACTATGAATGGAATAAAATAAAATCTTAATGGCAAGTATAATTTATACAGTGTTGTACAGTCAAAAATTAAGTAAATTTATGAAATTCAATTTGGAAACAATGGCCCAAAACTGTAAATTTAAATTGTGAATTTAAAAACAAATCATTTTGTGAAAATTAAAATTGCGAATTTTGAAAAAATTATTCCATATCCGAGATCAGTAAGTTGAGTACTAGCAGGTACTATTTGCTATTAAAATATATTCGCGAAGTTGTGAATTAGCCTGTATAATCCGTAAATAACAAAACTAAGTAAAAATGTAAATTACAGTGCACAGAAAGACTGCGTCGAAGTGAGTCGCCATCATTAACAGACTTAGAATTAAGAAAACGGCAACTGTTAGCAGAACTAGAAGACGGTTGTCTCAACAGTCCACAACCAACAAACGATAAGCAAGTCAACCCACTATCCCAAGACCTAATTGAATCCCCAAATGTAGTCGCGAGTTCTTTTGGAACTCCATTATTAGAAACTGCATCGCCATATTTTCAATTACCAGACAGGGATAAGTTTTCTAGAGATATAAGCCAAGTAATCAATTTCGAAAATTTACCCGACTCTACTGGAAAATACGAACAAATGACTGTAGTTATTGACAAAGTTCGTAAGACAGTAAAAAATAATAAATCATGACGAGATGATACGTGCTCACCTCTATGCATTTAGTTGTATTAAAGTTAAGAACTTGTTTATACAATATGGTACAAATTTTCGAATGCATAGTATACGCTATAGTTTCCATAAGCAATCAATCTATTATTTTAAGAACCATGATCTCAAAAATTGTTTAATATTTTTTGATAAGATTCTATAATTAAACACAATGCAACTTGCATTTTCCTTATAATAAGTTGACTCAATTTAAAATTACTAAATGCTAATTATATTATAAATAATAATGACATAATGTTATTTTTTTGTAAAAATTGTTGTTATTTTTTTTTCAGTGATTTTTTTTTCATTGCATGAATGACCTTACCAATAAAATAAGCTGTTGGAAATTATATCTTATATAATGCAATCATTCAATATCATATAATAATTTTGTAACTAGTACTATTTTTATATGGTATAAAATTCCATTCATCTATTATGTTAGTAAATAAAGATAAGAAAAAATAATGAAGTAGACATTTGAAAATGATGCAATCAATTTTAGTTTTCGACTTACATAATGTTAAGGATATTATAAAATTTTATTAGTATCTTTTTGACACATTGATAAAAATAAACTGTAAATATTAAATGTCAGATTCTATTAATGAAATTTAATAAAGAGTGTTGATAATGTCAATAATAATAATTATCGATTTATTTTATTTTAAAAATAAGATATATCATCATTATAGATTCATTAATTATATTTAAATAATCATGTACAAATTGTTAACAAGAAGATTGTACATTTTCATAATCGCAGTGATACAGAGTATATTGTCTGTACACAATAATATAATTTCAGTTTTCAATCATTTTTGCAGATGCTGTTGATTATGTTTTATACAATACACACAAGATAATTAGGTAAGTAACTACAATGCATGTTTTGGCAAAAGGAATGTTTCCAACTTTTTCATCTGCAAACCTATTTTTCACAGGTAAAACAATATTTTAAAATAAAAATTCTGACTAAATATTCACAGCATAAACGAATATTGCGTTAAAATATATAAATATAATTAATAATATATTATTGAAAAGTAAATAGAATATTTGTGTACGGCTGGAAGATCATCCCAAGAAGAATAAATCTATTATTGCAAAATTAAGGTACCAGCCCTAATTTCCCCACAAGTGTAGTAATTTGCATAATAAAAATACCTTGGTAATTTCGTGCATTAAGACATCCTCACATTATGATGTAGCTGGCGGCGGTGTTGGAGGAGCACCGTTACCACCCTGGAATACCAAGCAACTGTAATTTCTTCACTATCGTGCAATTCACCTTTTCCGAAAACTGTCATGAAAGTGTTCAATTAGAGGACTATTTTAAAAAGAAAGGTAGCTCCTTACAGGACTTCGAGAGAAGTCACTTTTCTAAACATAATGTGCACATTATTTTTTCCGTAATAGTGCGGAAAATAGACATTTTGTCACTCAAAATGAGTGCAGGAGACAGTACTATTGCGAGAAATTGAAATTTTGTTTGTTTGATTTAATTATTGTTTTACGTACGCAATCAGCATGATGCTTAAAGATTAAAGCCGACCAAGTAGTTACATATGAACAGTCAAAAACTTGAATTTATTTTAATATTGTTTTTGAGGACGTTTGCAGAAAAAAATCTTGTTTGTAACACATGTGGAAAACGTGATTTTAAAACTCACTGCGCTCGTGTCCGAGAACTTACATTCGTTTCAGAGTCACTCATTTCCCACACTTGTTACAAAAATAATTATTTTCGTATGTTGCTAGAAAACAAGCTTGACAGTTCACATAAATAATATTGTAAACGTCAATTGATAACTTTGACAAAATAAAAATAGTATAGCAACTGTATTACCAAAGTTTAAAAAGTGAGTTTTCTAAATGTATTATGTTCACTGCTATTTTTACGCATTTTGTTAATGTAAAAAAAATAAACTTGACAGTTACGGCAAATTTAATGTTGACAACTGTGACAATTATTTATTTATTTTGTATCTTAGCAACAACTCGAATATTTAGTCATTTCTACAGTGGAAAATTTAAGTAATGTGTTAAATTTAGTTAGTTTTTCATTAATTCCTCGTGAAGTAAGACACATGCAAAATAAATTAAAGGCGTATTTTTATTCCCAATTTTTTATCTCTTAATAGTATATCATTTATTCAACTTGAAGCAGAAAATAGTATATTTCAGAACGAGGATCGAAAGTGAGAAATATTGTGCGAGTAATGAGGTGCAACCGAGTGAGGTAATGCAAGAGCAATACGATATTTATTTTCGAACGAGTCATGAACGCTACTTTTTAGACGACCACAAAAAAATTTTCACATTTTAATATACACTACTTTTGTTTTAATTTTAAATGACATTTTTACTGTCATTTCAAACAATCAATAAACAAAGCAAAAGCTGCTTGGCTATGTTGATATGGTCTCATAATTTCGATACGACCATATCGTGCTAGCACGATAGTCGGTACAGTCATATAATACTAGTTCATGATATAATTTTAACAAAGGTAGGTATGCCTAGTTATTTGATTCAACATTTTTAAACATCAACCAAAATAACTCATTTGAATTGATAATATTTTAGTTATTTCAAACAGTTTCCGGAAAATAGTATACGAAACACGCCCGGAAAGTGTATACACAGTACTCGCAGACTTTTATTTGACTCGTTCTGTGAAAGAACACTTTCCTGACTTGATGTATATAACTTTTACATACCGCACCATTTCCACGAGGCTTGAAATCATGGTTAACATTGTCCCTCATGCTACTTGGTCTCATCATGTACATAGCCAAAGCGAAAGCAACAAACAGACTCATCATCATGAAGTTGTTTATCGACATTTGGCCACCCGGAACTAAAATATGTTAATTAATATCTAGTTATCAAAATAGTTATTTATGTAACAAGTACGCACAATAGACTTTTATAGGACGAATTTGTTTAAGGATGAGGCGCAAGCCGAGTCCTTAAGTTAGATGAGTCCTCTAAAACTATGTTTGTGTACATGTTACATACAAAAAAATGTAGTATATGCTCTCTAAATTTGTTTAGTAGCTATACGATATTATTTTATAATATAACTGATAAACGTAGGCGATGAAACAACGAAAAACAGTGAAAATAATCCTATAAAATGTAAATAACAGCTCATTACCTAGATTACGTTATTTTAAAGGACTGGCTCCCCTAAAATATTATTTTGCGGACTCAACAGTTCGCAAAGTAACGATTTTAGAGAGCATATACAAAAAAGTTTAAATGTTACATACGCTCATCGATGCATTCTGTATCGGTACAGTAAGATTGCGATTGTCGTATCTAAAACAGTGGAAATAAAACAAACGATATTTGATTTGACAAAAGATTCTACCCATGATAGGAGTCTTCTCATTGCCATTTCATGGCTCCATATACACTCACACGGATCCATTTCATCTGCCATTATTAATTTTTCGGATGAACGTCCAAGCTTTAAATATAAAAATTATTAGAAACCTACATAATCTAGACAAGGTCTAGTGCGCACAGCGAATGATAAATATGTGTGTCAAATTATCTTGGCATAGTTTTATCATCATAATTTTTCATATTTCAGACGAAGATAACAACTAAATCCTTAAATTTTGGCTGTGCTAATTAAACAAAGTAAAACGTGTAACAAAAGTACTTTTGTTACCATTTTTTGCCAACACCAAAAAATGACATTTAAACATAATGACAGCCTTGAATAACCAAGTACATAATTACAAGAAAATTAGAGCTGGGAAACATACCTTGATAATACTACGTTACTTGGATAACGTATAGTTAATACTGACAAATCAAATGGATGTGATGTGTCAAATAATTATGTTTTGCACTATTTTCAATAACAATCCATTATGACAGCACTCTTGTATACCAACATTCACAGCCAACATTACACAAAGCGCTACCTGGTTGGTCAACGTGGACAGATCACAGCCAATCATGTTGCAGAATTTAGTCACGTGGGCGTGGTGGTAAATTTAATTGCAACGCAAATTCGTTTACGTGTGCAATATTTAATTTTGCACTAGTTTTTCGAAGCATTGCTTCTAAGTTGCAATTTTTATGTTTTGAGGTATTATAAATTAGTTTGCATCGTAAAGTTTTTACGAAATTACTGAAAAATGTGATAGTTTTATTGCCATGTCATTCGTGCTAAGCTAACACAACATTGCACTCAACTCTGAAAATCAGATGACCATTAATCAAAACCGTGACATCACATAAAAATTTAGCGCCCCTTGCTGCATTTTATTCTGGAATCCTCAAAAATATGGAAATACATTAATTTTATTTTATATAGTCATATTTGCTGCATTATGCATTCGGCAAGATCGCTATAGATCGTATAAGATATAACAATTATATTGCTTTTTTTCACCATAAATGATTCTATTATTTTGATCATAATACTTTTGTTTGTTTGAAATTGAAAGTAAATGTTATAAAGTCATATAATTAAACATAAAAATTGCAAACTGAGTCACAATTTCCGCCACAAAAGATAAAAGCTGATAAAAATTTAAATATTGTTCTTTTATAATAGTTAGTAGACTGCTTAGATAACATAATTGAATAAATAAATCATAAAATATTTAACAAATTTTGAGACATTTACGTCGAGATTAAATTATTGTATTAGTATTATAATAAAGTAGCGACTTATTTATTAAGAAGTAGGTAGGTACTTTATCTTCAAAGTAAGTAATTAATTTTAAATTTTATAAACTTGTAGTTGAAGGTGAGGGCAAAGTTTCAATCTTATTAAACATAATAATATTAAATAAATACCTATAATAAGTATTTATTATTATTTGGTGAACAGTAAATCCGTAAACAATTTATTCATAATAAATAATCTAGGTACATTAAAACCTTTAAAATATTTTACAATATATTATCCTGAACATTATTTTCTTTTATACTTTTTTTAAATATTAATATTGTTTAGGTAATTTATGTCTGATTTTAAGTATTTTTAATGTCTATAAAATTTTGGTCATAAAAACTATAAAAGATTAAACAAATTGCAATGTTTTTGGGAAAATAATCATAATAATTTATTGAATAATGATAAGTATAATGTTTTTTGTTAAATACTTATATTTTCTGTTATCTTCTTTTGCTACACGTGCATGTAACTAAAATTTTACAACAAATACCAGATATAATTTTATAATCCTTAAGTACTGAACTGAATATATTTATACTGATATACAACAGTCATATACTTGTTTAAGTTTATTTTACTGTTATACTGTTATGTAGGTGAAATAATTGGATTCAAAAAGAATATAACCATAAATAATTCAGAACCATAGAAGTAAGTAATTGTGATTATTTATAATAGAAAAATTAACCCTATTTTAGAATGACTTTTCTTTAAGTATTTATTGCTTTATTTGTTATTTACGTGATTTAGGTAAAAAAATTGTAAGATATTTGTCAATTATTTTATATTTCTGTAATACCTTTATTTAGTTGAACTGTTTTTAATAAATAAGGTAGACATAAAATAAACATATATTTTAATTTAATTGATAAATAAACACATGTACCTATTTAAAATATATTCCGTGGTGCGAATAATAATTTATTTTGGGGGCACATTTTCGATATAAAATAAATTATTTCTATAGAGGTTTGTGTTACTGAAACTGAAATAATAGTTATAAAAGATTTTTCTTGTTCTGCTCAAAGTAAAACGAGACACGGATTGATATTTTGACATTTGAATATTGAGAATGGGATTGTCTCGCTCGAATCTAAAGCCCCGTTCGCATGAGGATTCTTTGAAGATTCTACCAAGATTCTGAAGCCGGGAAAAGAAGAAATTTTCTTTCTTTCTAGTGATAATTACCTGTTAAATTGCGGTGCCGCTAAATTGAATCTTCAATGAGCCTTAGAAAAGAAGAATTTATAATTTATTGGTTGCTTGAAAGAATGATTTTTTTCAAGATTCATAATCTTGAAACTTCTTCTTTTTCAGGATTCAGAATCTTGGTAGAATCTTCAAAGAATTCTCGTGCGAACAGGGCTTATTAATAATATTGATAGAAGTTGCTTGTAGTCAAAACACCTGACAATCTTGGGGAGAAAAATGAGCTAGAATAACAAAGGTACTCATGATTATTTGTAAAGTTTATATAGCAGCAGAGATTTTTGTGCAAGTAAATTGGAATGAGTACTTGACTGGATTCGAATAAGAAATTATTGTCAGAACCACACAGTCGATCATGAACGCACTCAGTTTTTAGCCATCAACCTAAAAAATTTATTATTATAACATTTAATATAATAAAGAAAACATTATATAGATACTTATTAGAAAATATAATAAATATAAATATAAATAAAAATCCTTATTTCATTCTAGGTTTGTAACATATAAACTAAGTTGTAACTTGTATTGTAAGTTAAAATGAACGTATAATACAGTATTATACAATTCTCGAGAATTTTCTTTTCGAGAATATTCTCGGAGAATATTCTAGAATATTCTTGAAATTATTTAAAAAATTGGAAATGATTAAAATCTGCATTTAAATGTTAGTATATGTTCATATTTCCATCAGTTTAGTGCTCTCATTCACTTATAATTATATTTAAAAGATTTAAATAATGTTTTACTTATAACTACAATCAGAATTAGAAAAAATATTAATAGTTTATTTTCTATACAAAATTTATTTCTTTGAATAAAATAAAAATTATAAAAATTTAAAATAGAAACTGTACTAAACATAATAATATAATATGATTCTAGAATGTACGGATATACAATATTAATTTAAATATTATTATTAAACAAAAACAAAAATGGAATAGTACTAACAAAACAAGTAAGTAAGTATAGAAATTTTTTAAGTAATACAGAAAATTCAGAGCCTAAACTTCCTGAGGATAAAGAAATTTGCTCTCCTATATCCATTGATTCATTATCCGGTTCCTCTTGTGATTGCTACACCCAAGTTGGGTGTATAAATATGTAATAGTACGTACGTTTTAATAAATAAATAATCTGATAAAATAGAAAAACCGACTGCTGAAAAAATCATGTCCCATTTTGACAGTTTTTATATAATTTTAGCAAAAAGCCTCATAATTCCAGCAACCATCACCACACGCACGATAACATGTAAGTAACCGTAACCGCACACACTGTAAAATGTATCTATAGCGATGATTCATACTATATAAGGCTGCCACAGCCAAGTTGGATCAAAGGCGTGATAGATATGCGAATCGGAACGAAACGAAACGGATTTGTAACTAGAAACAGTATTGTTTTTCAATTTACAAGACGGAACAGCAAAACTGGTCAATTTTACAAGACAGAACGATGATAATTTGATAGAGAAATTGATGACTGCTGTACAAGAATTGAAATAATATACAGTATCCACTGCTGCTACCCCACCACCACAGTCCTCAGTCCTGAAGCATGGATAGTAGAGTTCTCGTACATAGAGAAAGGAATTGCACAGAGACCAACATTCAGTTAGACAAGTCCACTAAAAAAGAAGCGGTCTTACGAAATAATTTTGAGCACTTGAATATGGTAGAGTGCTCGTAATCAGAGAAGGACACATGGCCGCATGTACGATAGTTATAACCTCCATATTTGCGTATTCTAAATTACTTTTAAACATCCCTACCTTTTTGAGTTGGACTTCTCCAAGTCCTTTCTCTTAGTAAGAGAGCTCTAGATAAGTTTTGAGATTATAGGATTATAGCTAATATTTTAAGGTTGGATAGCACATGCTGCGCTGTAGCGGCCAATTTTCCTTTCTCTAAGTACGTGTACTTTATATGTGCGCGGCCTGTGTTGCTAGACGTATTTTGCAACAAGTGTAGATTAGTTTTGTTTTTAGAAGATGATGAATTTTCCTGTGTATGAATAGTCTGGAACTTTATTTATTGGGGCTGAATGGGTACCCGATAAAATGTATGTAGAGCTCTCGCACTAAGAGAAAGGATTTGCGCAGACGCAAAAAATATTCGTTTGGGCGATTTAAAATGTAGATATATATATATATATATATATATATATATATATATATATATATATATATATATATATATATATATATATATATATATATATATATATATATATATATATATATATATATATTGATATGATATTACTAAAATGCTTGAGTGCTAATTATCTTAATGTATTATAAACATGAAGTATTTAAAAAACATTTTCGATAAAATGAACAATTCAATTTTATGAATTGACCTGGTTTTTATTAGATCATATAACCGAGGACCTACTGTAATCTGACAAAATAGAAAAACCGAATGCTGAAAAAATCGTGTACCATTGACCATTTTGACAGTTTTTAAATAATTTTAGCAAATAATCTAAAAATCCTAAATATATCCTCATAATTCAGGCAACCATCACCACACGCACGATAATATGTAAGTATAAAACCGTAGTCGCACACACTGCAAAATGACTCATAATTATGTAAGACTGCTCAAGTTGGATCAAAGGCGTGATAGATACGTGAAACGAAACGAAACGAAACGGAATTTTAACTTGAATAGTTATTTGTCCAACTAGAGAGGAAAGCGCTTCTTTTTTCCACTCGAGCTCGAAGTTTGTGTCACGAGCGAAGCGAGTGAGGCAATCATGCAAAAGTGGAAAAAGAGTTTTCCTCTCGTGTTAGACACAACATTTTTTTCACGACATATTTAAAAACATTGTAAATGTAGAAGAAACACATAACTAGAAGTTAGGTTATAACTGCCATCTGTCAGAATCACGTTTGAAAACAAGGAAATGCAGCCAATATGCCAAATTTTAAGTTGTAAAATCGTGAAATAGTAGAAAAAGAAAGTATAAAACATAATAATTGTAATATAATAGTTTACAGTATATCACTATAAAATCAGAATTTTCAATAAAATAATAAATTTACTTACAATTTAAAAAATATTTCATCGTAAAACAACACTGGTGGTAACACTGCTTACTTTCCTCTCTAGAGAGGGAAAACCTACTTTCCTCACTATTTCGCGAGAAGAAAATTGTATTTTCTCCGCATGACGTGAAAAACGGTATTATTTTTCATTTTATAAGACGAAACAGCAAAACCGGTCAATTTAATAGAGAAATTGATGACTTCAGTACAAGAATTGAAATAATACCCACTGCTGCTACCCCCACCACGATCCTCAGTCCTCAAGCGTTCCTCGAGTTCATCAGTCACTCGACCAGCAACCAGCCCAGCACCAGCACGCACTCCGCAACCAGGCGAGCACCCGCGCGCAGTCGGCTGCCGGTTGCATGGGGCAAGCGGACTCCAGCTTCGCGCTGCTGTACACTCTGTGGCGCTGACGTGACATCTGACGTGACGCGAGCTGTAGCGGCGGGATCTACGACGGACATGGATAGTATGTGCATGCTGCCGGTGCTGCTAGACGTATTGTCGAACAAGTAAGTGGAGTTTGTTTGTTGCGGTTTTGGTTTTCAAGAAGTTGAGACTTTATTTTTTTATTAATGATTTATAGATTGATAATTTGGAATTAGTTCTTTTTATATATCCCGAAACGTCGTAAAATAAATAAATATAATTATATTAAACAGAACGAATTCCCAAATAAATAAAATTGTTAATTAAGGTTTGTTGTAAAGTTATAATGTTATGCCGGATTAGTGAAATTAAATACAAAATTAGTTGAAAACCCGATTTTTGGTCTAAAGCTTTCTTATACATAATAAATAAAAAGTTATAACATAAATAAAACATCTTGATATAGCACCAATATCATTTATAATAAAAGTTGATATAAATCGTGATTTAAAAAGAAATTAAAGTAAATTAAAAATCCATGATTAATTTGATTCATTTTTAAATTCTTGTGAAAGATTAAACAAATTATACAGTGCCATTATAACTTTATAAACAATTACTTTGTTGTTGTTGTATAGAACATAAAAATGGCTGATAAAAATTATATTGACAGTAATTTAAAAATTATTTGTTTGGTATGTATTTTAATTTAATTTAATTTTTCTCGACCAGTGCCTTGATAAACATTATTCTATAATGTATACATTCGTAATAAAAAAATCCATCTTTACAGCGTAGATATAATAGTTATTCTTTAAGCGTTAGTATTTTTTACTTTATATATATTTAAATTAATGATTTTTATTTAAAAAAAATATTTGATTTACCTAAATCATAATTTAAATCGTTATTTCAATCAAATGATTTAAATCAGGCCAACCCTGTTTATATTTCAATTAAATTAAAAATGATTAAAATAAACATAAATTTATAATACCTAACTTACTAATTTAATAAAAAAATAAATAGAAAAAATTTCAGAACATAGATATTATATAATTTTGTATTGAACATTTAAATTTAATATACCCACATTTTTGATTTAAAATATTGTACAAAGAAATAACAATGTATTGTATTTATTTTTATATACTAAAGTAAAAATATTAGCTATTTTCATTAACTTCGAAAAATTATAAAAAATCTTATTTAATGAGTTACTAGAATTAAAATAAAATCTAAGATCCTTATATTATTATTTTATTACCAACGTAAATGTATATAATATGAAGTATTTTAACTGAACTTTAATATTTCATTATAGGTTAATATTGTTACGCTAATTGAAAATTTATTAATCAAATTTGTTTCGATAATGGAATGCGCGCTTTTTATATATAATAATTATTGTGCTTTATTAAATTTTGATTTTGTGTTAAATTGACAAAAAAGTTCAAGCTAAGCTAATGCAAAATTGTGATTAGTTTATCACATTAAATTTTTATAAAAACAAATTGTTACAATACGTAGGTATTAGGATATGTTTTAATAGTTTTTAATACAAAAATTGCCCAAAATAAAAAATTAGTTAACTTAAGCTGTTTTAAATGTATATTTAATATTTACTATTATTTTAAAGAACATTCAATATTTCATTTATATTATTAAAATACCTACATGTTATTATATTATAATCATTAAATATTTTACTTAATAATGATACACACGAAATATTTTCTAACTTTTTATCCATACTACGCTTATTAGTACTACAATAAATAATATATTATATTATAAATATTATATGAAATAGTAGGTAATGATTATAATTTTAAATTTTTACTTAATCTAATACATTTTTTATAAAGTAGCTATTTGACATTTATCTATGATGCTCATACCATGCAATCTGTAAACAACAAATGTGTAAATTAAAATTGACGCAAAATCACTGAAATACGTATTTGTTGTTTGTTAACACCGTAGGTATATAACTATATAATACTGTCAGGCGAGGAATTTAAGTTTTGATCAATGACTTTATTTACTGCAAATAGATAATTTGTATAATTAACTTTTGTCTATGTACGATTACAAATTATACACGCAGGTTTTATACATACACATACATACTTCAAAATACCAAAAGTCATTGATATATGTATATTATATACCGTGTGTACGGTTACCAGCCGTCAAGTCACTCTATGTTGGTAGTGGAGATTACATCACAGAGAAGATGACATATCATTTATTTAACTTAAGTGTGACAGCCTCACATACTGTTAGAAGGCAGATTGTAAAATTTGGCTTTTTATATAAATAAAATTTAGGTATATTATAAAACACAATGTCACATCATTTTATTTCACGAAAGAAGTGTATTAAGTTCTTTGTTTAGTTGAATTGAATCAACCAAAACTGAGTATGTGCAGTGTGGGACTCACGAAGGGTATTGGGTTGTTTATTTAATATTTAGTTCATTTCAGTCGAACCGAGTATTAAGACTCAAGAAAGGTAATGGGTTTTTATGTAATTTGGTGCAATCAGAGTGTCTACCAAAACCGAGTCTTTGGGATTCAAGAAGGGTATTGAATTGTTTATTTAGTTCAGTATAGAGTTTCCAACAAAAGCTTCGGTATATTGTGTAATAAAATTATATGACATATACCGAGATATTTAGAAGATGAGTGATTTTATAACTAGCCTGCGACATTAAACCGTCTGTGCGGTTATTAGCCGTTGATTAGCCGTTTTGGTTGATAGTGGAGAGTACATTAGAGGAGCTGCAATGAAACTGGAATATGTACCTGATTGGAGTTAAACTTTAGATTTCAGAACGACAGTCGGTCACGTTGTGAAATTTTTAAAGTAAATATTTTTGTCGTTGTGTAAACCGTCATAATAAGTGAATAAAGAATAAATTGCACTTCCTGTGTAGATGTGGGTTAGAATATACTCCTCTCGAACCATTCTGTTAATTACTGAAATTAGTTCAAGTTTGAAGTCAATCCAAGTATTTTACTTTCACTGTTAGAATGATACCGGTCAGCCTTGCTGCCTATTCTATGATGTTGTGCGTTTAAAATACTTGTTTATACCCATTTGCATAATGGCGAATAGGGATAGTAGAAATGTTCATTAATTATAAAAGTGTTGTCAAATAAATTGAATACTGTTGTAATTGCATTGTGTTTTTGCAGATTCGTGATTAAATTTAAACAATTTTTGTTCTGCTTTTGTAATTCGTGAGAATTTGGAACAGAGTTGATGATGAAATAATATATACGAGTAAATATATAAATAAACTGTTCATATTTAAGTTTGCATGACATTTATTTATAATTATTTATGAAATATTTGCCTCCAAGTAATCATAATGTTTAGCATAAATTTTCATTTTACTGACCATGTTTTATAAAAATAAGTATGAATTTTTACATAGGTATGTAGCAATTAGAAGTAACACTTATAAAATTGTATTTTATTGGTTAAAATTTGTAATTTATTCAAGGTCCTCAGAGTTAAAAATATGATCTGTAATAAAATTGAAGAAATCCTATGTCCAAGTTCACAAAATTAAAATCGATTTAATTAATATGATAATCAAAAGAAAACATGTAACAGAGTGTAAATATTACCTACTAATTATTTTACTTCAAAGTTATATTGTAAGCTTAATCAGTCTTTTATAATGATTCAGAGAAGTGAAATAACAAAATATTGAGTATTAATTTAAATATGTGTTATTTATATTTAATACATAATTTTTAAATACAAATAAAGATTTTCAGACTATTTTTACTATTAGAAACGGTCTTCAAAGAAGCATTGGTTAGCAAATGATCATTTTCGAGTGACAAAGTCCAAAAAGCCTACTATTAAAACCGATCTTTGAATATTTATGTTCGACTGCATCATATTACCTTGTTTTATGACACTGTTTACTATTCATAAACGGGTACTTTATTGGATATCATGTCAAAATAAATGTTATAATTTAATGCATTTTATGATATTTAATATAATAATTTCTTTTACTTTGAATCTTGTTCCGTTTCTTGGATTGCATAACTTGAAATTGAGCTAATTGCGAAGAACGAAGAACAATTTGAAATTTACGAGATTTTTTTCAAATGTATTAATATATTTTAAGAGAAAATTTCATCTTGGCAGACGAACATAAAGCTTTATATACAACTTCTGCATAATAAGTCCTAAATTATGCACTTGTTACAGAAATAGCTATTACGTAGGTACCATTATTATTTTGAAACATAACTTTTTGTATTAATATGTAATTTGATACCCAAACTATATGTTAATCTATGCCAATTGATTTAAATTTAAGAAAATTATATTTTATGAAGTAACTGTAATGTAGGAACGTAATTGCGAAAATTAATAAATTTTTAATATTAGTTAAATTGGGAGTAATTATTTCTATAAAATATAAAATATATTAAAGCTAGTGATTTTAAATATATTTTATAGAAATAATTAATATCCTCGTGTAAACAGCTACGAAAGATTTTTAGCATGTTTCTTTTTTAAGAAAACTTTTTATGCAGAACTTTCCTCGTGTGAACTGGGTGTAATTAGTTAAAAATCTTAATTTGGTGTTGACTAACTTGGATACGTGTCAATTTATCTATAAGTTTTTAAAATTAATTTGCCTTTTAAATTCTTGCAAACAAGTTACGTTTTAATGACAAATTTTCATTAAGTTATTTTCTTTCATGTTTCATGTTAGGATTTCTTATAAACTACGTTCTTTACATAATAATTATGATTGAAACTATAACATCTTCAAACTGATGCATTTTAATTATTCAATTTATGATTTAACAAGAAAAAAATTTCAATACATATTAAATTAGATTTGGTAAAGCTCAGATTCAGAATGTAATATTGTGACCTAACTGAAATAGTTTGATCTCAGAAATTAGCAAACCTTGAACAATCATTAATCGCACCTGTTGTTAATTTCAATTTGTCTCAACTCCTAATCATGCTGTAAGTTTACTACCGATTTCGCTAAATTTTATCACATTTAGCGTCGCTTTGTGATATAAATGTATTCCTAATTAATTCAGAAGACAACAATAATAATTTATAAATCAGCAATAAAAACATGAAAAATAATATTAAAGATTTTTTTTCCGGAAAAATACGCGTGTAATTGTGTCATACCTATACTGAGTTATGATTACTGATTGTTAGTAATTGTATTAGTCAATGTCATACAGGTATATTTTTTTGAAATTTGATACACTATTTGAAATGAATATTCAGGTATACTACCTACTTATGTCTAATGGTTTGATTTGTATTAAATTTCAGTGTATGTTATCTGTTAGTCCAAATAATTTTAAAAATACAGACCCGTCTCTCTTTTAAAATTTGACGATGAATGAACGTACCTATACATTACAAATTTAACTAAACTATACAAGATAAGGTGTAAAATAAAATTCAAGCGCAAAATGCATTTAAAAATTTGAGTACCTATACTAAATAACAATCTTTCTAATAGAATAAACTATATTGGCGTTGGCGTGCAGTAAAATTTAATTTTACAATTAACATACAAATCTATCACGTCATTTATCTAAGTCATGGTTGTTAGTGGAGAGTACATCACAAGAGAGATTTTTGTGCAGTTTAACTAAAATATTTACTTGACTGAATCTGAATCTTGAGTATTCAGAATCACAGTCGGTCACATAACGCATTCGGTTATCCACCCCATTATTCAGCAAAATAAATCTAATTTGGCGTTCACAAAGTTAACTTTGTGAAACGCAACTGAATGTCGTCAAGGATCACTTTGTGACACGCAACATATTTTTTAGAAGGTTGGTATTGGCACTCGGCAAAAAATAAACGCACCATTTGTAAATGCACCAAAAATTCTTCATTTTTAGACCGCCATAACTCGATTGAATTTGGTCAAAAATAAATGAATCTTCGAGTTCTGACAATATTGAAGGTCATTCCAGTTAATCTGACGCCATGTTCATTTTAGCCCTTGCCAACCTCCTTAGAAAAAAATTTTTGATGTCAAAAAATGTCAGTTTGACAACTTGTACCGGGTGCAAAAAAATAAACCACTACCAAGGCGGTAGAGTTCATTTATTTTCCTTTCGGAAGAAAAAAAAATCGAGTACTTCCGATGATTTGGCGCGAAGTTATGAATTTTTGAAAAAAATGCATTTTGTACCTTTTTCGTTTAAATTAAAAACTTCAATTATCTACGATGATTTTATCCAAAGCTATGGGCTTTTGAAATTTTCTCAGAATTTTGATTTTGAAGTCTAAAGCTATCACGAGAACATTAAACGAAAAAAGCATTTCAATTTTAGGTAAGGTATACATTTATAGACAATTTCGATAATTGTTCAAAGGCCTAAAAAATGCATTTTTTCGCGCCAAATTATTGCAGGTAGGTACCTACTCAATTTTTCTCCCGAAAGGAAAATGAATAAACTTTATCGGCTTAGTAATGGATTGAGTTCACGATTTTTTTTGCACCTGGTATGTATAAGTTGTCAGAGTTTGACATATTTTGACATCAAAAACATTTTTTCTCAGGGGAGTGGTAGGGGGCGAAATAAACGGCGTCAGAAGACGAAACTTCAAACTTGTCAGAACTTGAAGATTCATCCATTTTCGACCACATTCAACCGAGTTATGGCGGTTTAAAAATTTGAATTTTTTGTGCATTTTCAAGTGGTACGTTATTGTTTTTGTTGAGTGTATTTCTAAGTATTTATATTTGATTTATCGATATCATAAAAATCTGAATACGGATATTTTTAATATTGCAAAAATATCGATATGTCGCCCTACGCAATAAAATAAGTTGAATTCATTCGCCATCCACCCGCACATCCCTCATGTGACATTGGTTGCGTACATCTTTTATGCCGCAACCAGTGATGACACGAGCGTGTGACTGTTTAGTGTTTAAAAACAAGTTATTCGGCGCTCAGGGGCGCCGCGGCGGCCGGGCAGGCGGGGGCCGTTGATCAAGTGGCCTCTGACACCTGTCGGGCTCGCGTGATGTACGCACAATACTGCACGTTTTCAGGATTAATTAACGACCCAAACATTCGGCTCCAGCCACCCAACCTACGCTGCGGTAGTGTGGGTTGCGGCATCGCGGTCATTACACAAAATAAACATGTTTTCAAAGATTGAGATAAAAGAAGGTTAGGGTTTTGTTCTTGACAATTGTTTTCTGGTGAATTGAGATAAGGGTTTAAATTTATTAAAGGATGAAAGTAGTTTTATTTCAGATTATTTCAGGTTTCTGATTTTAGTCGGATAAAGTTCGCTAAATAGGTAGTTATTTTTATATCAATTATTGTGGGAAATTAGTGATTCTGAAACGAATGCAAGTTATCTGAGATGAGAGCAGCGAGTTACGGAATTTGCAAAGAGTTTCAGAATCACGTTTTCCCGGTGTTTTACTAATAAAATTTTTCCTGCAATCGTCCTCAAACACATAATTAAAAATAAATTTAAGTTTTTGACTTGGGCCCTTGGGCGCAAAGTTTAATTTTTATTTAATTAATTAATTTCTAATTTTTAAGCATCATTACGGTTGCTTATACATTACAAAAAAATAATAAAACAAAAATTTGAATTTCCCGCACTATTGCTAGAATTGGTTATTTCCTGCATTCATTTGAGTGTCAAAATGTCTATTTCCCGTACGAATCCGAAAAATGTATATTTTATTGAAAACAGTAAATTAGGTATCTTTACTACGAAGTCGGTTATAGCGAATATAAGTAACATAATTATTAAAATTTACGTATGTAGTCAAATTATAAAAATACTGGGTACCTATATGTGATTTAAATCTGATAATTTGTATATCAATTTCAATTTATAACCAAGCGATTATGAAATAAAAATCACTGATTAAAATCAAATTTCAAATTTCTATTATTCAAAATTATTATTTAAAAAAGAGAAAAAAAAACATGATTTTTATAAACCTTGAAAAAATAATGAAATACTTACATATTCATACGCATCACAACTTATACTTATGCAGATAGTATGAAGTCATCGATACATCGTGTGTGCGGTTTTGCGGTTACGAACCAGCAACCATCCACCATTGATACTCAATAGTCAATACTCATATTTGTTGAAGAGTACACCACACAGACAAGATTAATATTGAATAAAAATGTTCATTAGGTTAGGTTATAATTTATATTTATGATTGCCAATCTTGTTGCTAATGTTACTCGTTAAACTAACATTTTCTTATTATCTATAATTATAATTCTAGAATTGGATATTCAATGACTTACCTATAAGACACCTAATTATGAGATTATTATTAAATGTTAATTTATTTAAATACATTTCTATTAGTTAAGCTACACATCTATTAAAATACAAGGAAGTGAATTGCAAATGCAAAAATGCACGTGATAAAATTGTTATTTTACCTACATAAAGTCTCGGATTTCTTAAAAATTTTAGTATTCATTAATTGCAACGATTTATTGTTAGATAATATTTCACATTTTAGTAAATACTTCACTGTCATTTAAAACTCATTTAATAAAATAAATTTGCATATTTGCAGGAATGTATAAAAAAATCGTTTGTAAAAAGTGTCTTTTTTAACACAGCGTGCCCGATAAAAAATCCTACGTAGAAAAAATGTCCATATTCGTGATAAAAAATTCTAACTTATTCCTCGATATTCTGTAACATTCTACCTAAGTTGTGTTAGGCTGTTAAGCTAATAATGTTCTTACTTAGTTAACGTCTGTTAGTGTTTTGTTCTTGTCCTTAGTACTTTGAAGGGATTGATTCAGGTTCGTATCACGCTAGACAAGTTCTGAATCGAAATCATTCGTATTCTTCTGAACACAGTGACACAAAAATGTTTTCTTCTTGTAGAAAAAGAAAAGAAAAATCTTTGTTTGAAATCTGTACAAAAAAATGTAAAAAGAAATACGTTTTTAGAAATTTTAATGCTGCGTCAACGAAATAACTTTTTATAAGTATAAATATATAATAATAAACTAATTAACTCATTTTAAGTACGTATATATACAGTTTGATTACGAATTAAATTAATTTTTCAGAAATTCGACAAAAAAAATTACATGGTCCAATTTAAGTACTACCGGATTCGCATAATTAGTATTAAAAATAAATTTAATGAACACCGAAATATGACATTAATTTGGAATAAGAATTAGGTTAAAATAATTATCTATTCAGTGGCACGAAAAATATTCTCTTCGGATATTTTTAAATTTATTGAACAATTCTTTTTGATCAGTAATCAGCATATCAAACTATGTACCCTTAAGAGCATTCTGTACAGGAAGAATGTACACGTTAAAACACTTTACACTCATACACCTCAGCGACACATGGTTGCACATTTTAACAAAAACAAATTTTTATATGGTAGATAAGGGATAAAACTTCGTTCTATTTTTTTTCAGCACGTTCATACCGGTCGAAATTACTTACTTTCAACCGCTTGCAGGCGTTTAGATTTTTTTAAATATTTCGCAGTACATGATATTTTAAACTTGAATCATGTAGTTTAAAGTTTAATCTACGTTGGGGTAGTGTTATTTTTGAGAAAAAACTTTCTAATTTCGAGAAAATTAGAGGTAAAAAATGTGAATTTTTGTAGTTTTCTTTATTTTATAAACTAAAACTTCGGTACAAAACAGAAAAAATGGCACTAATAGAACGAAGTTTTATCCCTTATCTACCATTTTTGTTAAAATGTGCAACCATGTGTCGATGAGGTGTATGCGTGTAAAGTGCTTTTTACGTGTATATTCTTCCTGTGGATGGCATGTACCCTTAAGGCCTCTTGTTCTTACACCTGCACTGTTCATGAGTCCATAGTGCTTAAAAATTATCTTTTTTTCGGTAGATGTGTCATTTTTTTGACAAAAAATATTTCCTTTGCACTCTTACGAACAATGCAAGGAATCGATTATTTCAAACAAAATTAATAAACATGCATTAATAATGCCATAACTATACCGCTAAACTTTCGTTGAAGAATATACCTACTATTATAACAGCGCTGTTTCGCTATTTATCACATTATTTTAACGTTAATGTTAACGGGAAGTAATAAAGTGCAAAAACTCTTCAATAATTATAACGATTTAACATTTAAGTAATTTTGCGCATTTAAACTGAATTTCAGTGAAATTCTTAAATAAATAAAATGCTACTGTGTCGGAATTCTGAATATCCGAGCGAATGCTGTTGTATGAATAAGGAGAATAAGAGAACAATCTGAAATGATTTGAAATTATAACTATCGGCATACAAAGGTCCTTTGTGTCCCTTCATGATTCGTGAATATTAAGTCAGTTAGTGCAGAGCTAGTACAAAGTTTGATTGAGGACTAAGATATATTCGTTAATTATACAGACTAAATTTTCAAAATTATCGTTATGTATTACAATGCCTTGTTATCTGTGCACAATTTACGCATAATACAATAAATTATTTCTTGAAATACGTATTCAAAAATCTTAAGGTGTTCGTCTACCCTAAAATTTTACAGCGTTACAGAGGTGTACGCCTCCCACGTTTACTTTAATAATAATTAAAATATATGATATTTTTACATATGAGTGTATTAACAAAGGATGTCTTAATGCTTCTATATTTTTTCTTTGCTCTAGGAATTTGAAGTAAAAAAAAAATTAAATGACGTTTTTTGCGGTTTTTTGTCATTATTTGATAATATTTTCCTCGATCACTATAAATGGCAAGAAAAATTTAAAAAACAAGAAGCATGCAACTAATCTTCCTTTTTCGAATAATTTTTGTATTACTTAATTTCTTTAAAAAATACACAAGTTATTATGGGAATCTGGAGCCATGTTTACAGTAATTTTCAACTTCAAAATGACATTGCATAGCTAGGATGCGGGAAAGTACCAGTTTCGGGCTGGTTTTGGGCAGCCGTAGTAGTGGGGGAGAAAGTAAAATAGAAAAAAAGTAATATCGAGAGTATTCTATAGGAATTCGAAAAAATGGTAGACGAGCCTCTTAACCTAAAGGTTATTAAAGCATTATTTTCAAATTCGAAAAAAACTTTTCTACTTGTCATAGTCGTAATAAATTGTATTGTTATTTTTATGTTAATTAGCATCATGCATTTAAATAAAATTTAAATTTTAAATAAAAACTCTAACTCATCTATCTATATAATATAGTGAATTCAAACTCAAGCAGAAATTCATATAGGTACCCGTCTAGATTTAATTTTCCGTTTATTAAATACAAATTATTAATGTAGGTATAAGTTGGGTTTAGGTATGAAAGCAAAGGCATGCATATGTTACGATATGTTTAGTATATAATTTGATGAATGGGTGAATTAATTTTCCCTATTCATCTACTAAATACTAAATGTATAAAATTACACTGAAGGTATACATATCGTCAATTTGTAGTTATCATTTTATAATAAAATATACAGGGTATTACACGGTGTATCATAACTTCAAGTACTCGTAGATACGTTAAGTCTGCGTTCAAAGTGTCTGAAATTTCAAGCATACAAATTTTGGAAACTTTAGAGGCCTACGGTTTTCAAATGTGGTTTTAGTATTAAAATATCTATGTCACTATATTTAACATTTTTTATTGTTTATTTTTTAAATAATAATAATTAAATTACTAGAGTATTACAAAAACAAAAGTTCTCTTGACAAAGAATGTATATAAGTAGTTGTATATAAATATGATTTTGAAAACAGTATGCAATAGTTTTGAAGATTTGTACGAATAAAAAAATATAAATATATTTTATTATTTAATAAATAAACATTTAAAAAAAGTTACATATTGTGACATAGATATTTAATTTTAATACAAAATTGTTCTTGTCTTGTAAATTCACTTTCAAGTTTCTGAAGCCCGTAAGCCACAATGTATCGAGTATAATTCAAAAAATAATTAAAAATACACCGGCAACAAAAGTTGACAATTTTTTATTCGAAAAAATGCAGAATTTTCTCCTCTAACTCGAATTTTGGTTGTAGTGCCCTTTTGCCTGGGTTTATTTTTTAACAAATTTGAAATATATTTGCTAGGTTAATAACTTTCATGTGTGAAAATTTCAGTTCGTAACTCCGATTCCCTCCCAAATATGAAAATAATTGTCCACGAGCAATCTACTATTATAGGTAGGTAATAGAAGGGAGGATTAATCGTAATATGTCCTGAAGGAGGTTGAGGACGCCTGCAATGGCGTACTCAGACATTAGCCTTGGGGGCGGCTACGAAAATAAAAAAATCATTTTAATATGGTCACCAACCTCCTTAACCGACCATAGTCGTAGTAGTTATTTGTGACTGATTGTTAAGGCTCCTTTCGAATGAGCGTAGTGTAGTTACTTATTAAATTCATAACTCGCCCATTTCGATTACTTTATGAAACAAATTTTGGTAACAGTATACTAGCTGTATGTATTGTCTTTTTCGATTTTCCGAACTTGTTTTGAATAATAGAAAGTCTAGAAAACCATCAAAATTCGTAGTTTACCAATAACTTTTTTGTCGATTGGCATATTTTTTTCAAAAAAGTTGCACATGTATCTGCTATAGTGTCTCAACAGCGGTACATCGCTATTTTTCAAGAAACGTCCCTCATTTTAAATAAAAAAATAATCAAATTTTGGATTTTAATTTTTTTCGAAAATTTTTATAATTTAAAAATGTACCGCTGTTAAATATTTTAAAGAATTTTTGTAAATAATTTTGTTCTCGAAAATTTCCCTAAATAAAGTTATTAGTAAACTACGAACGCCTGTCTATGCGAAGGTGAAGTATAGCCTTAATGTTTTGTTTGCAGGTGGCCGTGTTAGAGGCCTAGTTGGCCATGTCGAACGGAGCGACGAAGAGCGCGGTGCCTCGCGGCGGCGGCGGAGGCAATGGCGAGGAGCGCGAGACCTGGGGCAAGAAGGTCGACTTCCTTCTCTCCGTCATCGGCTTCGCCGTCGATCTGGCCAACGTCTGGCGGTTCCCCTATCTATGCTACAAGAACGGCGGCGGTAAGTCTACGAAAATAAACTAGGATTTACCAATGTGGAGAAGCCGAACAAAAAATATTCTTTATGAAATCGCAACATTGAATAATATAATAATATCAACGCAACAAAACAAAAGATGGTTACGGTTATGGGTGGACGCGTGAGTAACTTTTTGTGCACGATCACGCACGCTCACGAAATAGAGAACGGCATCACGCCCAATGTTCTGATTGGTCGAAAATACTAAACTTTTCAGTTTTTACTCAGATTTTGCGGCGCTAAAGTAACTCATTATTGTACGATTTCGTAAAAAATATATTATCTGCTCAAGAATATGTAAATAGCCTAGTCGAGTTGAAAAAGTAAATACTTTTGAATACATTCCGGTATATTCTTATACTTCTTGTTTAATTAAATACATATTATAATTTAATATTTCTGACAGATCCGAATGTAGGTATTAAACTGGTTTAAATTAAGACATTTTCTAACATGACTACTTATTTTTTCATTATCTATACCTACTTATATTAACTTATATTTATTTTTTAATATTTATATTCACATGTATGTATGTTAAATAGATAACTACTACTACTATGATTTCTACAGAGCTCGTTATAAATTTTGATGGTATCAAAAGCCGAATACTAATTTTCTATTCAAGAATATGGAAATCCTTTGGATTTGTAGTACAAGAGTATATTATAACGATGTATGAATCAAGACCTAAGATCTTAGATAAATAACGAGACAGAAATGAAGATAATTGTTTTAGAAATATTACATTTTTATATTTGTCAGTCTTCAAATAATCTGGATATCATGTTGGTTTCACTTTCTTAGGACATCCAATATAATACAATAAAGTATTTCAACTTATATAAAAACAAACAGCATGTGAAAAGTGAATTTCAAGTTAAATTCTTCTCATCTCCCTCCAAATCTGCAATTCCAAATCGAATCAAACAAAAAATCTCTTTTCTAAATCTCATAGAACCACTTTTCTCTCCATAGCAAGAAACAGATACGAATCTGTCCATTTCAAATGTAATAAACAAAGATTTGAACATCGCATGGCACACATGTTGTCATCACTAGCCAATCACAACGCGTGTAACAATCTCCCATTCATGAAGATTCGGTGGCGCTGATATTTGTGTTTTGTTTTGTTTGCCTGCTTTGATTTTGGCTTTGCTGTCTTGTGAGTTGTAGGATTGTAAGGGGCGCAGCGCACAGTGGCGTAGAAGTTGGGGCCCAAGTCAAAATAAGCACAAACTTTTTCAATCTTATCGATAACATAGAATTGTGATTATCACGCTTTTTACAATACTTGGGTGTGGCAGTCCCACATATTGTGAGTCATCGGTATAGATATATTGTTTTTCGAGAGAGAAGTATGTTTTTGGAAATATACCTAATTGTAAATTTTGGAAGTGTCATGTCTCGAAAACTATTGAACGTATAGAGCTGCGGCACCGGAATTTGGAGGGATTATTTTTTCTTGTTCGGGGGATCCGGTACACATTCCTGAAGAAATTGGAACTAGTATTTTTAGATCCTCTAATTGCCCATTTTTGGTCTAGATTGACTGGACTACGCGTATAGAGGTAAATTCATTTAAGCAGAATTCTCGTCTTAGAGAGAGATGCATAGATGATAAACAAGAGGAAACTACGCTACTGTCTGTTCTACAGAACATCTTCAGCTTCAATATCTGTTATTCTCATGTTGACTTTCGTAGTGTTTTGCTTCGTATAACGCTGTGAATTTTGTAATTGATTGTGATTGAGTTATATTATTGGTTTTCTTTGAAAATTAAGTGAAGTGCAGCGTAGCATATATTCGCTAGCTCCACTTTTGTAAAACGGACAGTAGGTACATGACAAGCTCTGCCTTCTCGCGCAGCTCAGGGTCCTAGCTATTTGAATTTTACTCTAGCCAACCATTAAGTTGGGTAACTACTATATGTCATTAAAATATATGCAAGTTGTGAAAGCATGGCAAAGATTTCTTATAATTTGTTTATTGCTAGCTACGCCACTGGCAGTGCACGAGAGTAAAGATGGTGTTGTACAATGTCTGCGTGCTGCAATGTCCGGTGATGTCAGCAGCACGCACTACCGCCGCAGGATAGATTCATTTCCTCATCTTTTATCTAAGTTTTGAGAACCGACGTGGCGGGGATTTTTAATCGAATTTCAAATGCATTGTTTTTGATTTGCCGTTTGATTGTTTGAGTTGTAAATAGAGCGGAATAATAGCAGCAATATTGGCAAGGAATTAAAGTTCAAGTTTATCTATTTAGTTAGCAATTTCATTTTAATATAATTTTTCACACTAGGATATAGCATAGCATTCTCTTTAATGGAACTCAAGTTTCTCAAAAAATGTGAAAATTAGAAAATCAAATCTTAATTGAAGAAATACGAGTATTTACCTACCTCTCTAGTTATTGTATCGAATTTGTAAATTAAATATACATCTTTATATGTTTCCATCGACAGAAAGTAACCAAGTATTTAACCCTTTACTAAGGCTATACTTTTATATTGGGAAAATTGGTCGTTAAAACGCAAAAATATCAATGCGATACTTATGTTATGTTAAAAATGGTTTAGGTCTACTCCAATAGAAGTTATGGCGATAATTTGAAATTTAAAATTTTACAAATATGGAAATTACCTATATAAATACTAATACCAGTGTTGTAACTTATCTAGATAATATTTCAAATTATCTTTGTCTATTTTTAAATATCATCTAGATAATAATTTTAGTAAAACTAACCATTCTTTTTTCATTTTATAATTTGCAACGCTGCCGGCTCGCCAGCTGGTACCGCTTATACTTTATAACATGACATTTATATTTTTTTCTATTATCTATAAATTATCTAAATAATATTTATTTATCTTTTATCTATTATCTAGATAACTTCTTCAATGGTTAACTATCTATTATCTTATCTAGATAAATAAAAAGTAAGTTATCTTTATCCAAAAATATTGTTATCTATTATAGCCCTGATTAATACACCAAAATTATTAAAATAAATTTTTTTCATAAAATTTCTTGCCGCTACGCCGTACCGGCTGTATTTTTTTACCGGAAGTGCGTACCGGACCGTACCGGCCACCACTGCGTATACTACTAAATTAGTAATTTAATCTTTTAAACTTTTTTACAAAAATTACCACATTTTTATATCATAATTAAATTAAAATATAAATTGATATCTAGATAAATTCTTAAGTCCTGGCAATCGGCTCTAATTATTTTTTGCTCGATTGAAAATTTTAATTCTTCCGATATTAGTGAAAAATTTATTTTACTCCGGGCATTGTATAAAATTGACAAAATATTGCTGCATGCATTTAGCAATAAATCATCTTAAAATAATTAATTGTGATTGGTTTCACATTGATATTATATCTAATTTATTGATATAGCAGTTATACAAATAATATTATTTTAATATAAATTATGTGTCATATGATATTAAGCAATTAATAATTCTCGATTGACATTTTTAAATCATATATTTTACGGAAGTTGAAAAATTGATTGGGTTTTGATTTTTGTAGATAACGTTTATGAATATTATTTACATTATGCATTTAATTCCAGTAACATTTAATAATGTTATTTAATAATAAACAAATTATAAATTCTATGCAACGTGACACTAATTTTTGTATGCTGGTATTGTAGAAATCTACGGATTTGGAATCAAAAATTTGGCGGACTGCATCTATAACATCAACTCGAGTTTTGAACTGCCTTACTGCCTATGCCTCATACAATTGTCATGAGACAACCGGTGGTAATCACTTGTAAAATATCAGGAGAATAAAGAAGTGAGGTAACGTTTTCCAGCCAAGGTCAGAAATGTTTTCCCGGGTCACTCTAAAAATCAGAGTTTTTACATTTTTATTAGTGACGGATCCAGATTAATGAAGAGGAAAATTTTACTACAAAAAATTAAATTCATTTCACTTATGTAAATTTAAGTTCAAAGTTTTGAAATTCGTTATCTCGCTTAGTTTATAAGATATGCAGCCCCAAAGTTGCCAAATTGTAATTCCTTGAAATCCAAACGAAACATCAAAACGCGGTTTGCGGCATTGGGTTTAGGGGTTTGGATCACCCAGAACTAAAATATTACAATTTTGAAATTTTTAGCCCTTAACTAAAAATTTCGAGATTATATACGTCAATATTTTAAATTAAACTCAACTAACAATACTTATTTATTTGGGTGGTTTTGAAGGTAAGGGTCTCGTCTCCGTAACAAAATATTGCGTGTTTAGAGGTATAGCGTATAGCAGTTTCTGCTTTACTCATTGCATATTAAAAATTTGAAGGAAAAACAGGTAGGTACTAGATGTTTGTGAAAGAATTAATCTAGGATTATGCCGAGTTAGAATTCTGAAAAAATCTTTGGAATCCATATAAAAAAAAATCTGCTGTGGCCAGTACACGACCTCTCGCCTAATTCTGCTTATTCTACTAATCTAATAAATAGTTTTACTTACATTATATTAGTTTCATGTTCATGTAATATGTAAACCAAGATGCAAGCAAAAGATGTCAACTGTAATGTCACTGTCATTATAATTCAAATTTTGAGTAAAAACAAATTTCATATCATGGACAACAAGATATTGGTACTTAGTTGCACTTTATTTTATTGCTAAATACTACCAGATTCAGCAAATTGTATTTAAAATTAACTGTACCCATAGATAATTATATTATCTTTTATTTTTAATTGCAATAATTATCATAAATAAATAATGTACCAATTTATTTAAGAAAAACTATATCAAGTTCCAAAAAGTACTACTTCCGGTTTGCGGATTTTTACCAAAATCTTATCCGGTGTTAAGATCCTTATTCAAACCTTAAATATAAAATTTGGTTATTTAAGGCTTGATACTTTTTAAGTTATCGTGGACGAAAAATCGTCACATAATTCATACGTCCATACGCACACACACACACACACACAGACATCATCGGGAAAATATTAAATTCGTATTCTAGAGACCCTGAAACGTGCTTATCCACCAAAAACTTATACTCGAAAATTTTGACCCATTACAATACCTCTCTTATAGAATATGAGGCGAGAGGTAATTAATGAAAAAGTGTGTTTTCAGCAATTTCTTACACGCTTTATCTTATTATTAAGAGATTTATTAAAAAATGTAACTCGGCAAAATCCTAGTTGCATTCTTCGTCTGTAAATAAATTTATAAAATTTAGATTTATCTATAAAACCGACATTTCGGCACACTCTAGTGCCTTCCTCAGGGTTAATTAGAAAAAGTTAGTAAATAATAATAATACATGTACATTTTTACAATTTTTGTTATGTCGGTATATTAGAATAATAAAAATCATTTCACTGCATTCCTGATTAATAAATTCCTTTGAAGTTAATGTCATAAATTTAAGGGTAAGTAGTATGACATGTGTAGATTACAAAACAGAAATAATTTTTTTTTAATCGCAAAATTAATTCCATGTTCCCAGTCAAAATTTTTATTTTATTTTACTAGTATTATGTAATTTAAGATGTTGATTACCTATTTCTATTGTTTGTGTTCAAGGAAAACGAATCCAGTGCAGTACTACAAAAAATGTTGCAAATAAACTACCCTTGATTTTCCGAATTTAAAAAAAAATCTTTCTGTTTTGTAATCTACACATGTCATACTACTTACCCTTATGACATTAATTTCTGAACCACCCTGCATATATACGCAAAGTGGTATCGATAAATGCGGGGCGTACTGCCAACTAAACGAAGAAGAAATATTCATAAAGTCAAAAGCTCAAATGGAGACGCAGGCTGCAATTTCAGTTGTCACATTCGCTGGTTTATTTCAACGAGCGAGTCTTTCAGGTTATTAAGAGTCGGTTAAGGGCGCAAATTTACGATTTCATTTCTTAAGAAGTTCACACGTAACGTCAGGCAGCACACATTAAGTTCCTTTATGTTTGAAGTATAATTGCAAGGTATTTATAATTTTTTTCTTTTAATGAAATAAGAAACCGAAACTACCTACCACAAAACTTAGACACTACATATTTTAACTCTATCATTGTTTTTGAATGAACAATTTTTACTGCTGTTCTATTGCTCTTAATAATCAAGCCAATTTGTCGTAGGGGTAACATCAATACAAATTATTTTATCACATATTTATAAGTTATATATAGATGAATCCATAACAAATCAGTCAGGGGGCAGCTGTCAAAATGGTGTTTTATATTAACTTTAATTGTAACTGTCTACATAATTAGTGGTGCCGTGAGACGAGACGAGACGAGAAATAGTCAATTCTCGTCTCATCACAAATTTTCGAGACGAGAATTTTTAGTATTCTCGTCTCGGTCATTTTTCAGCTGTTCATTTCTCGTCTCAAGGAACTCGATTCTCGTCTCGTCTCAAATTTCTTGACAAAAAATTAGAGCCACCTAACGATTTTTGCAAGAACTATTAGATTTCGCGTCATGCCCATGTCACACATGGACACATGTAATACTTGTACAGAGTGATCGGAGTGATCAAAACAAACTGACAGTCACGTGACCCGGAAATTTTCTTAAATGCTATTAAAACTAGACTTCTAGGAAGAAAAGTTTGATTTCCAAGTTCATGGGTGTGCGACTTAGGATAATAAAGATTTTGTATTTTAATAATTTTATTAAACTCAACAATATTTTCTAAATGAATAATTAAATAAGTTACAATAGCCACCGTTTCGGAATTATAATTATTGATGACCACCGAAAATCGCCAATATTTAAAAATAAAACTTATGTGCAGCGCGCCATCTGTCGGTAGTAGTGAGTAGAAAAAACATCGTAACCTCAAATTTAATGATCAGACTACAACTACAACTTGAATGTATTTGATTATAGTTTTCTTCGTTACAAAGAATATTGTACAAACCACTTGCGAGAAGACAATATCTCAGCATTCGCGTAAATGAAACCCTCGCTTCGCTCGTATTTCAAAAAACCGCTCATGTGGGATCAAAATCTTCCCGCATTTGGTTCGTAAATAACTATTCACTATTCTTGATTGTTCTTTTAATAATGTAGCTCCTGATGATGACGTATGTGACGTCGAAACTAGTCGACTGAGAAATAAAATATTGTTGAGTACATCCCAGTAATTTTTCTTCATTCCTGATTAAAAAAAGATATTTTTAAGTAAAAATTTCGAGAATTCTCGAGTTCTCGAGAGTATTTCTCGTCTCAAAATTATGAATTCTCGTCTCGCCCCGAAAATCCGAGACGAGAAATTTACTGATTCTCGTCTCGTAATTTCGAGATGAGACGAGAAATTTCTCGTCTCGGCGGCATCACTATACATAATACAATTTTATGTACCATTTTATAGGTATTTTGTATCATGAAAATAGTATTTAAATTACATTTTGACAAAAACGTTCGAAAATAAAATGACTATTACGCACATATCAAATTAATCCTTTGGCTTCCCAAACCTACATAAATTACAAGAAATTGGGATCTAACTTCAAATTTATATGCTCTTAATAATTACTCTATATCTTTGGCGCTACATTCTATCGTTTTTTACCTCTCGCCTAGAGAGGTATTAGGGATCGTGAAAAAATTCGATGTCGAGATTTTTGTCAATAAGCACGTTTTAGCACCTTTAGAACCTATTTTGACTATTTTCACGATGATGTCTGTGTGTGTGTGTGTGTGTATGAAAGTCTGTATGTGTGCCTACCATGCTCTTTCGTTCTTATTCATTATCTCAAATTCTATTGAACATAAAATTTTAATATTTTGCATTATATATTTGTACATGTTAATGAAGAGCTGATTAGATTTTGGTAAAAATCTGCCAACCGGAAATGGTATTTTCTTGAAGCAGTTTAACATTTTTTGATAGTTACAATTTGTCATACGACATTTCAAAGAACAAATTATATCTTACAATATTTATTTAACATCTTGTCTATATCTCTTACCAATAAAGGAAAATTATTTTTCAAAGATATATAATTTTACCTACCTACTACGATTTGTAAATCACAATATAGGAAAAAAATTAAAAACAAAAATGAATAGGTATGTCAATGTGACATATGAACAGACGTATACACAATTTCTGAAATGTTTGTGGCACCATTTTAAAAGAAATGTAAATATTATTAACTGAACATAATGTAATAAGGTAATAATAAAGTTAAATTTTTATCTATAAAGAGCTAATTAAAGAACTAAAAACTATAAAATTATTTTCAAAAAGTTTGTAAATTTATCGCAAAATTATAATTTAACAAAGCCTAACTAAAACCAAATTCACATAAATTAGGTACAGTTTAAGGCGGGAGGTCGTGTGCTGGCCACATCAGATTTTTTTCTATGCGATGGGTACCGGGCGGCAACTTTTCCAGCAGTTCCGGCGATTCCGGGGTGGGTACCTGTTGAGTGCTTTCTCGTAAAAAATAACTTGTGGCCTATGGGTTCCGGATTTTTAAATTCTCATGTCACACAACGCTAGCGTCAGAAATGATATGAGTTTAACGATATCAACGTGAGAAGAGAGGATTTCAATGCATGGACGGCAGTTTATACAGATTTATTTTGACAAAAAATTACTGTTACCTACTGTTATTTTTTTTCTCATTTATTATAATTACTATTTTTGAAAAAGAAGACATTAAGACATGAAAAAATAAGGTCTTTTAGGCATATAAACATTTAAAAAAGGTAGGGTAAATAGACAAAAAAGCATTTATAGTAATTTATTATACAAGACGATAAAGAGATCATTTATCGAAAAGTGAAAGATGTTAGTTCACGAGTGACGAAGGAACGAGTGGGCTATCTTTCACGTGTCGATAAAGACTCTTTATCGTCGTGTACAATATATTATTTTATTTTGTACTTAATGTTAATTTGTGTAAAAATATTCTTATTTTACTTAAATTTTATTTTATCTACTCAAATTTTACTTTATCTACTCAAATTTTACTTTATCTACTCAAATTTTACTTTATCTACTCAAATTTTACTTTATCTACTCAAATTTTATTTTATCTACCCTCGATGTTAAAGTAATACTTTATCTACTGAAAATGAACGTATAAAACCAATTTTTAACATTAAGTACAAAATAAATAAATTTATTATATTGTTAGAAAAATATGTTTTCCATGTATCTGTTTGATAATGATTTATTTTCTTTAGCATTTTAGTAAAAAGACATTAATATTCAAAAGCCAATTTAAAATACTTACACTTCTACTACGACAACTAAAAATTGATAAGAATCTTCAAAATAAGATAAAATGCTATTTAAGGGTAAAAATAAGCCAAAATAAGCTTCAAAATTAAATTTGTCTTAAACTAAATATAAACGATAGAAACAAAAATAATAGCAAAAATATGCGAAAACCTAAAATCCTCAGCGTAAGTAATCAGTTTTCTAATTTTCAAATTCTTATATTCATTGTCTTAGCAAGTGTTTTGGAGGAATCTGCCTAGTTTTCAATTTCAATTTAGTTTAGTAATAATACATTTGGGCAATTTTACATACCTACTAAGATATGTAGTTGTAATACAGGTTCTCACTTCGCAGGTTAATAAGAGAATGCAGGAAGGCGCAAACAATTTACAGTGGAATTCGAATTACTCAGAAGTCAGAAAGTCGGTATGACGATTTCTATCCATTTCGAGGTTTTCAGTAAGACACCATCAAGGTCCTTATTCATTGACATGTTACCTACTAGTAAAAAATGAACCCGTAAAAACAAAGTTTTTGACTATAAATCCTTTATAAGTATATATGAGACTCGATCGGTATTTATTTATATTTTTGTTTTCATTGTAACTCTTTTTTAGATAGTGTGTTTCAAGAAAGAGTTAAAAAGAGTAGGGTATGGCGGGAGGTCTTGTGCTGGCCAAATCAGATTTTTTCTTGGGCCAAAGTAAATGTTTGGTAACAACGAGCCTATGTACCAAATTTCAGAGTTAAAAAGCGTAGGGTATGGCGGGAGGTCTTGTGGTGGCCACATCAGTTTTTTTCTTGTGCCAAACTAAATGTTTGGTCACAACGAATCTATGTACCAAATTTCAGATTGATTGGATATGGGGAAATGAGTATGGCGGGAAGTCTTGTGCTGGCCACATCAGATTTTTTCTTGTTGAAGGAAATATTTTGTGATGTTTTGTGGAATAAATTTATCATGTCAAAGATTATTTTACATTTCACATTTAATTGAAAAAATGATGTTTTACCAGTAATTAATCTACATATGGCTTGTTGTCGCTAATATTTTAAATTTTGTAACTAGTGTGTCATTATTATGCAGTTAAATTAATAAAACAATAAATGTAATTGATTACATATGACTTGCATCACCATTTAGCCACTAAATTATCATGAATCGAGCCTTGGCCCATCCATTTTCATTTCTTTATCCCTACTGCAATTTGCACCTGCCTAGATTCGAACCTGAGTAGGTAGTCAGAACCACAATCACTTAACGCCCAGCTCCAAACTAAATCATAAAATTGGCATCGACCAAACAAGACTTTAATTGCCATGTATCAAAAATAATTACCAATTCAGCCCTGACCATACGTTTTTATTAAATCCTTTATATTAACTTCATCGTCTTACGTACGTACGTAGGTACGGCAAAAAAACAAAAGTCAAAAATGACCCACTTCCCGGGATCCTATCGAGCTGAAATTTTGGAAATAGACTTTTGTCACCTAACAATGCACTTTGGCACAAGAAAAAATCTGATGTGGTCAGCACAAGACTTCCCGCCATACTCATTTCCCCATATCCAATCAATCTGAAATTTGGTACATAGACTCGTTGTGATCAAACATTTACTTTGGCACAAGAAAAAATCTGATGTGGCCACCACAAGACCTCCCGCCATACCCTACGCTTTTTAACTCTGCAATTTGGTACATAGGCTCGTTGTGACCAAACATTTACTTTAGCACAAGAAAAAATCTGATTTGACCAGCACAAGACCTCCCGCCATACCCTACTCTTTTTAACTCTTTCTTGAAACACACTATCTAAGAAAGAGTTACAATGAAAACAAAAATATAAATAAATATCGATCGAGTCTCATATATAAAGGATTTATAGTCAAAGACTTTGTTTTTACGGGTTCATTTTTTTTTTCGCCTTACTGACATGTGTGCATGTCTAGCTAGATTCAAAATATAAAATTCACATTGACCACTCAAGACTTTTATCACAATAAAGACAGTAAATTATGATGAATCCGGTCCTGCCCATCCATCTCCATTCTTCCCGGAGTCCGGACCAATGTCACAGAACCCGGAGTCGCCGCTACACCGAGCACTTTACAGATGTACTTCCCACTTTCCTACTTCTTGCTTTTACTTCTGCTCTCGCAGGAATCACATCAATTATTATTCGGGCAAGTCGAGTGTATTGAGAGAGAACTCGACGTTTTTATAAGATTTTAAATGCGATTATTCGCTTCATTGATATCGTGAGCTTTTATGTCAGCGTGTGGAAGGAGACCTGCTTTACCGACGTGGCGACGTGTTCTTGCGCCTCCAAAGCCCGGACTTGTGCATGAAAAGTCCGGAAAGAATGGTAAGAGTAAGAGTGGCACAAAGGTCTAAATGATGCCCGAAGAATAGCCACGTATGGACAAGAGGTTTTGAGTTTCTTACAGAAAAGAATGAATGGTGTTATAATTGGATAATGCAAATGTATGTAATTCGTAACAGGTTTTCTATTTCGCACATTTTGAGTATATATGTATCTATAAATTTATACAGAAACTTGCGAATTTAAAGTTCTATTAGTATAACTATAGAATTAGTTCGGATTTTCTCATGAGAATAAAAGTTAACTACAGGAACCATAAGCAAGTGAGTGTCCAGTGTCCTTATTTTTGTATAAGTAGGTGACATAATGTACCTATATTCAAGTAGTATACTTTATAATAATAATAATATCTACCATACCTCGCACATTTTACCCACATTAGATGTGGCAGTCATATATTCTGTTAATCATCCCACTTGACATGTATCGTCCATGGGATGTTTAAAAATATTCTTGTACTTTAAGAAGTGGTATTATACGTTAGTCTATCCTAGTCACATCCTGCGTAAAAATTCGATATCTACTCATTAAACAGGGAATTACATGGGACACATAATTGGGATATTATTTCCAAATTACTAACATTGGGATGATATACCGTGAGATTTATTTAACGCGAAACATAGGATCTTTCATATCCATGGTTACGAATTTGACAGCAATGTATTAGAGCGTTTCATTTAAAATAGAACATAGCAAATGAAATATGTATGTATTTCTAATCATTTTAGATATGAAAAAAGTTGCAAGAAATATAAACATTTAATAGATATTTTTTCAGAATACAATTTATAACAAATTGTCAAATACACGAAATAAATCAGATAGGTACTTGTCTGAGGCTAACATCTGCATTATACCAATGTATCATTTGCACCTTTTCTTCAATTATTGTATACCTTATTTTCAACAACACAACACTAATTCACAGGTAATATTTACTTGATAATGACAGCCTATGTTCTATTTTAAATGAATCGCTCTAATACATTGCTGTCAAATTAGTAACCATGGATATGAAAGATCCCATGTTTCACGTTAAATAAAACTCACGGTATAGATAATGTTACTATTATTTTACCATGTCAGTGATTGTTTGAAAAGTATAGCACAGGATATTTTTATGCAGTTTAACTAGAATGTGCACGTATTAGATTCGAACCTGATCTGTTAGAACCACACAGTCGGTCATATAACGCACTTGGCTTTCCTCTATCTGCCCCATTATGCCATTATATTCAAATGGCAACACAGATAATTATTTTGGACAAAAAGAAAAAAAAACATATAGGTAAGCAGGTTCATTCCACACTCTGTTCAGTGTGGGCTCTTCACTTATAGAGTAAAAGGATGCAATATCAGACTACTTTGACTCTGCAACTGCAAGATACAAAGAGCAAAACTTTTATAAATAGGTACCCAATTGGTAACATGGTCATGGTACACAAAACGTCCATAAGAATAGCATTGGCCATTTTTTGCAGACTGAACCTATAGAAGAGGCTACTGTCGTACTGTCACAATACCTATTATTTTCTGAAGTGGTCGTCTTAGTTATTTGTCCGAGGAAAGCGCCTTTTCTCACTCGAGCTCGAAGTCTGTGTCACGAGCGAAGCGAGTGAGGCAATCAAGCGAGAGTGGAAAAAGAGCTTTCCTCTCGTGTTACGTAGGTACAACATTTATTTCACGACATATTTAAAAAAAAACATTGTTAAAATACAGGACTAGAATTTATAACTGTCATCTGTCAAAATGACGTTTAGAAATAATGAAATGTTTCACTACAGCCAATATACCAAATTACAAAAAGATTGTGAAATACTGTAGAAAAATAATGTAAGACATGATAGTTTACAATTAAAGTACCTATATCACTACTAAATCAGAATTTTCGATAAAATAATAAATTCACTTACACTATTTACTTTCCTCTCTTGATAGGGAAAACTTACTTTCCTCATTATTTCATGTGAAGAAAATTGTGTATTCTCAGCATGTCACAGCAAAACACATTTATCTCTTCATTAATTTGAGAAGCAGTTTGCTCACTTTCAGCTTTCAGCTATATTTCCAGTTATTATCTCTAATAAAGAATTTGAGAACAGTTTGGTTTAGAATATCTCTTTTCAATTCATATTTCATTACTCCACGACCGCAAAAATAAAACCCCGCAATAAAATCATGATACAAGTCACAGGGGACCAGAAAGAACAATTAAGTACCTAGCGATCATCGGATCAAGTTCCTTGCCTCCATTCTTCGCTGAAATCCCTTTATAGACCCTACCCCTTACCACTGTCCGAATAAGACAGCAAGTCCGATAATTGCCAATAATCAAGTTACCCTGTGTGCGCGCCCCGAAAACTCTGTGTCGCAGTGTCGCGATATCAATTAATTCGCTCCGGCACGTAATACGTAAGGTAAAGTGGCAATCTGGCAATCGTCTCTGCCCTTGCCCCTTTCAACTGTCAATAATGACGTAACTCAATTTCCACGCGCCATTAGTGACTGCCGGAGTGTGACAGTATGCGTCATTACTGTGATACTCTAGTGGCAGACGACACTACTAACACTGCACTTTCAATTAGTTTATAATAACATTGCGATGAACTTGAACGCTTGCTAGGACTTGTTACAATATCAGTATTATCCTTAGCGTCTGCTGCTGTAATTTGTTTCAAAGTGCATTGAGATTGAACGGATTTTTTTATGAAAGTGTTGACATTTTAATCGAAAATATAATTTTAATCTAAATATTGAAAATATCAGGTAACGATGTTTAAAATAGCAAATCAGTCTTTTTTTGCTCCTTTAAATTTCGTCATTATTAATATTAATATATAATTATTTGATATAAATATAAATTTAAATTAATAAATATACATTTATTATGGGTTGGTTTAAACTCTTTAAAGCCTCATTCACATAAGCATTTAGTAGCACAAAATTTAAAACCTCTAAACTTTATTTATGTTTATTTATGTTTACCACTTACTAAAGATATATTTTTGCCGAAATCCTAGAATACTCTCGATTTTACTTTTTTTCTATTTCACTCATTTCCTCACTTCTACGGTTGCCTAAAACCAGCCCGAAACTCGTACTTTACCGCATCCTAGCAATGCAATGTCATTTTGAAGTTGAAACTGAAGTAAACTGTTAGTTTATTATAGACTTCATGGTAACGTTTTTATAAACATTTAATAGAGAAAGAATGGATCTACAGATCTGCCTTTTTAAAATTTTTAAAAATAAATTTCTATCAGGAGATATAACCGTGTAAAGTTTGCGTAAATTGGAAATTTTACGGCATTTTTATAATTATTTATTAAAATTTTTAAAAGTCACAATTTTACTATTCTTGTACTGGCCACAAAACATTCACTAGGTACGTTAGTACGTTTTGTGCTGGATTTTAGGAGGTAGACGGGTCTCTTAACAATCCTGATAATTTCAATTTTAATTTCTTTGTCAGTTAATAAGCATTCACATAAGCATTTAGTTTTAAGGTTTACATTTATGTATACGTTTACGAAAGTTTAAAATTCTTGTAACTAAATACGAGCATTCACACTTTCCACTTTCAAGCACTGTGAATGGTCGTATTGAGTTACATGAATTTAAACTTTCTTAAACGTATACATAAATCTAAACCTTAAAATTAAATGCGTATGTGAATGAGGCTTTATTTAGAAAATATGCAATGATTATTAAGAAAAAAGTGCCAAAAAATCAACCAGATAAGCAAAAAAAAGTTTTAAAAAGCAGTTCAGTTAACGAAAATTAAAGATGTAGGTATTTTCAAAAATGCTAAAAACGGTTATTTTCTTTTGCGTTTATCTCGAGAACTAACTAAGCAATACGATCGAGTTAGGTCTCAAATTGTGTACTTTTTAGTTCTAAACAAGTTTTGTATTTACAAATTTCATCTCAAAGCAATAGGTACGTAACTACAGCAAAATTTTCAAAAATAACATTGTTTTTCCATTTTCCTATATATCATATTTCAAGTATATCCGGTATGTAAATTTATTATATCAATTATTATTAATAAGTAGATGTTTGATTAGTATAAATTTGACAAAAGGTGTGAAAATTATTATTTTGATGTTTGATGTGATTTACTTATCATGATATTAACTAAAATTAACAGCTATCAATTTTAAAATTAATCTTGATTTTAATTACACACATTCCCCTAAAAATTGAAGTTAATGACAGGCTTGCCACCCTGTCCCTTGCCTGATAGGTCAATTTCATCATTAATCAGATTTGGGGGTTCATACTTTTTACACTTTATTAAACATTTTTCCCCTAGGCAGGATTTTCACTATACATATACACCCTTTTCTAATACGAGCTCGTAGACAGACAGTATAAAAATTTAAAAAAACAACTGTAGACTGTAGTAGGTATAGCAATTTATAAAAAATCAAACTGGTGTAAAAATAATTCCACTCATTATGGTGAGTTTATGCAGCAACCAAATTATAAAATTAAGAAGTGCAATAGCCAATTATTAAGAATAGTTAGTTTGTTTATTTAGTTGCATAAACGATTATATAGGAAACAATGATTTTTGCTTTCTTAATTTAGTTTCATAATGTAACTTTTTAATTTAGTTGTCTGCATAAACCTACCATTAGTTTCAGCTAGTGAGTTGTTTGGGAAATATATTCCGAAATATTTCCGGAAATATTGTAAATATTCGGAAACATTGAAAATATTGAGAAAAAGTTTTTTTTTTTAAAAGACAAATATTTCAGGAATAAATATTTAATTTAAAGTGCTCAGTAGGGCCGAAACCGGCAGAGTGATGTAAACAAGCAATATGCAGACTGCAACCCTAGTTTTAATTCTTGAAATAAGAATTATTTCAGTCAAGAAAATTCCATAACTACAAAGAAAAATATTATTACATTGCATTCCCTACAACTGCGTTTTGAAAAGTGTTGCACTGGTTCTAAATCGGAAGAATTATCACTTTGGCTTCATTTACTATTTTAATTTCATCAACATTTTCTTCTTTTACTTCGGAATCAAATTAAATCTACATATATGCCAAGGTACAGTTAGACCACTTTGTATTGCCATGCCTTTATGTAACTATCTTGCCAATAATTTAAGATTTAAGTAAGGATAAAAGCCATCTTGCAAGTAATTTAAGATATAAGTAAGAATGAAGGCTCTTCCATTGGCTGTTATCTGATATTTCCAAAAGTAAAATAAGTAATTTTTTGCAGGAGCATTCCTGGTGCCATACTGCATCATGCTGGTGGTGGGGGGAATCCCGCTGTTCTACATGGAGCTCGCCCTCGGCCAGTTCAACCGGAAGGGCGCCATCACCTGTTGGGGTCGGCTATGTCCGCTCTTCAAAGGTAACATACAAATCACAGACACTTTACTTAAGAGCTCTTTGTCCGGCATATTCAATTACTTTACTGCCAATCACGGCGTATCACAATCCCATTATACAACGTTACGATATTACTAGTAAAACATGATACATTAACTGGAAGATGTTTGTTTTTCCGAATTCAGAATACTCTCGATTTTACTATTTTTTATATTTCACTCTTTTCCTCACTACTATACGGCCGCCTAAAACCAGCCCGAAACTCGTACTTTGCCGCATCCTAGCTATGCAATGTCATTTTGAAGTTGAAAAATACTGTAAAAGTGTGGATCTACAGATGTGCCTTTGAAAATTAATTTCTATCATCAGATACGAGTATAACCGTGTAAAGTTTGCATAAATTGGAAATTTTTTAGAATTTTCGGTATTTTTATAATCATGTACTTACACTATTTTAATCAAAATTTTAAAAACGCATTGTTTGAATAAAATTTTACCATTATTGTACTGTTCACAAAACACTCGCTACGTTAGTAGGTTCATTTTATGCTGGATTTCTGGCCTCTTAAGTTTTTAATATTGATAATGAAACGCATAGATTAATTTGATGTAGAAATATAATATGTTTTACTGATTCATAAAAATAATAAATATCTGTTTTGGAGTCTAAAACCCTTTTATGAATATAATAATATCGAATAAATAACCTTACACCTTGTTTAACGTTGTTTAACTTTACAGCTAAATGCAGTATTCGTATAGGTACTACGCATGCTATAGATTTTCTAAGATTAGCCCTCTCCCCCTTACAGAATAAAGTTTCAGATTTATATAACCTCAATTCTTTACCCATAAATACTCGTAAGATACAGGTTTCTGTTCACTTTACACCTGTAAAAAATATCGTGTCAGTAAAGGGAAAGAAGTAAATTTGCAGTGACAGTCCTGAAAATCAAAGTTTGACGTGTCGGAAAATAAATTAAAGGACATGATTTATCACATTTTCAAATAATATTTAATAAAATTGAAACTATTTAAATTTAATTAAGCTAAGTATCATTTTCGAACTATCCGACATTTAAGGTTTTTGGTTTAGCAGAAATTTAAAGATTTATTCGAGATAGTATTTAATAAAATTTTTTAACTAAATTACGGTCAAAACTAAATGGATTAATAAAATACCTGGCACAATCAAAATTTACAGAAATCTATACTGTCTGAAACTGGATGATGAAAAATAATTAATTTTGTATAATCATAAATTTTTCAATAATGTTTTAAAGATTTAATTTGAACTTATAATTGAATAAACTAATTTATGAAGTGTTGAAATTATTAAGGACTGCAGCAGCTGTTTTTATTTAAGCAAAAAGCAGACGTTTCGCCAACACTATTATGACTTCTTCAGGGCAATGAACTAATTTTAGTCATGCCCGCTCTGAAAAAATGCGGCGAAACGTCGGCTTTTTGAATAAATAAAAACAATTTAAGACTGCTGTTCTGAGTAATTTTTTCAACCCTTCATCCAAATCAGTCGATCAAAAATTTCATTTTCAAACTAGTAATAATTTATTGTCTATCGCAATTTTAAAGCTTGCCTAGTGATGCAGACGAGACGAGAATTTCTCGAATCTCGTATCGTCTCGTCTCGAAAATTCTCGTCTCGTCGGGACGAGACTGACTTTTGTAAAAAAAAAGTTCGAGACCGAGATTACAATTTCGTCGAAATTTCTCGAATTTTTAAAACTATTTACATTATTCAACAATTTTTTAATTTTTTTCCACCAATTCGTCTATTTGTTGTTGCCATAGTCAATCTCACTAAATTGTCAAGTCAATCTGTCAACACAGATCTATTATTTTACTGGCATTGACCATGTCAAATTATTAGATTCAATTTTTTATTATTAGGGATGAAAGTGAGATACTTATTTCCGACCGGCTAGTACTTTTACTTCCTAGAGAGGAAAATTCAATTGCAGAAGGAAGCAGAAGGAAAAGTACTTTTCCTCTCTAGGTTTGAAAGGTAGGTAGGTACTGACCGCTCAGAAATACCTCACTTACTCCTTAGTAATAGAGACGAAAGGTGGAGTTTTCGGTGAAGGTATTGGAAAAAATTAATTAACTTAATTACATAGGCACTAAAAGTGACATTTTACAAACTGTCAGTTGTCAAAAATAGCACTTTTAATGTCAATCGGCGAAATTTTTTTTCGTAAAAATCGAGACGAGGTCGAGATTGAGACAACATTACAATAATCGAGACGAGATCAAAATTTTGAAATTCGTCTCGACGCATCACTAAGCTTGCCTACCCCAACCAAGCGTATTTTACTGACGTTTATTTCCGTCACTTCCTTGCACTTATCGACAAAATTTTATTTGCCATCATAAACAATTTTTCTCCTTGCACATTGAATACAAATGGAGTCCAGTGTGTAGCGCAAAAGTGCGTAAGAGCCGTTCCTGTGCTTCCGTCTAAGTAGTGAGAAGCTGAAAAATGTCTTTTGTGCGACATCGCCAAGAGAAAGCGCGCGATGTTCGTGGCACTCACCGCTCCCGTCACTTCCGGCCCGGAGTTTCCGGAGATTAGAGCCGTCGAGTGGATAATTGACTCCGGAGAGCACGTCCACTGCTACGACTTACAACAATATGATTTATTCATCTTTTCCTCAAAGTGAACCCGGCGCTCTGCTATCAATTACCTCGAATCCGAGAATAGTTCGCACTTCCTGGATCCAGCAACTTTAACCCCAGGAAGTCGCGTCTGAATAGCGGGAACTACATGCGTCGTTTTACTGTTCGAGCAGGTTAAGCGCTTTCTGTACAGTGCTGGAAAAAGTATGTTGTAGGGAAATATCTCACAAGAAAACTATTAAAACTCTTAACTTGCTGCTTTCTTATTATTAGGTTAATAATTTTTTGCACGATCGGTTATTTTTTGACGTTTACTGGCTCTGTTTCCACGGTAATAGGTTTTGTTTACAAATTATAAGGCGGTAAGAACTCATAAGGAAGGCGGTAAGAACTCATAAGGAAGGCGGTAAGAACTGATAAGGAAGGCGGTAAGCACTAAACAACAGCAGAAACCAAGGCAACAGCATTAAAATGCAAACTAAACATACATAACCAAAAATAAACATTATTTTCCAATTTATTTTTATTTTATCGATCGGTCAAAAATAGTTATTTACGTATAGAGGGCCGAAAGAAAAAGATTATGCCTGCGGACGAAGTTTAGGCCCGACGCTTGCGAGGGCCTTTATTCGTCCAAGGGTGTAATCTGTCTTTCGGCCAGAGGTACGTACAACGTTTTACGCACAACTGCGATTTTAAATATTCTTGTGAATTATTCGTAATTAGTTTTAGAAAACAAGCAAAATTATTTATTACTAGAAAATTCGAAGGTGGCGTATAGTAACAAAAAAACATTTCTTGTGTCAGTCAATTCATTTTGATTGTACGATTTCCTTACTTTACCACCCATGGGCGCGTTTTTCTACTTTACCACCCAAGGGCGTAAAGTAAATATTTTACCATGGGTGACCAAGTTGTAAACAAACAATTTTGATACAGTACTTAACATAAAGGCTTAATATAATTTGCATAATGCTCGTATTATTTCTATAACTTATAAAAAATACATTTTTAATCTCGATTTGTATATTTGTAAATGTCAGCTGTCAAACCAAATAATTTTTCTATAAAACTATTTGCTTTTCAAAAGTGTCTTGATTACAAAAATTTATAAAAAAAATGTTATTTATAAAGCTCTTGTATTTTGTTAATCAGTTGGAATTAGACCTATGTTCAATGACATTTTTTGCTTAAAATGACCTCAGGAATAAGCTGTTAAAGTTATATATTACGTATGTATTACAGTGGTTAGCTCAGCGGTAGAGGGTCCACCTAGCATGCTAGCGGTCCCCAGTTCTATTCCCAGCGCAACCGACAATAATACCACTGGGTCCGAGTGGTTGGATTCCACTATAATAACAACTACCATTCTGTAATTGGGAGTTAATCCTGTAGGATTGTTACCAGCAAAAAAATATATTAAACACATCCAAAAAAATCATTCATTAATAAAAATCATGCTCTAATGGGGTAATTAATGTATGATTTTGTATACATTAATAAAACTCATTAATAAACGATAAATGAAAAAAAACAAACATATACAGTAGCTATAGGTATAAGATAATATACCAAATAATAGCTAAAAAGCTAAACAAGATTTATAAATTGAAAAGAATTTCAGAATTCATCTTTTACTTACAAGACTCTATGTACTTATATTTAGATAATAGTTCTTTTTTCAATTACTTAAACACATATTTAATTTTTATGAAAATATAATAAAATATAATGTCTGTAACATTTTCTGCAAACGATTGATTTCTTAATTTTAAAGATTAATTTAAAATTCTTTTGAAGCATAACAAAATTACCAATAAAATATTCACATCAAACTTGAAAAAAATCTCAAATTCTTTTAACCCAATTTCAAGTCCGAGGCTGCAGGTTTTACAAAATGAAAATTCATTACATTTTGATGACAATTAATATGTAAAATATGCCGCGAAAGTAAAGAAGAAAAAAGATTAATACAGTTTTGAATTATGCATCGTGTTCTTGGAGAAAATCGCCCGAAGCCGCCACGACTGTGACTTAATTTTAATTATCTTTGCTGATATTTTTTTTCTCTTTTGTGACCCGGTGGTGATTCTGATTGCTCGCTGGTTCGGTGCTGCAGGTATGGGCCACGCATGCCATAGATTTTCTAAGATTAACCCCTCGCCCCTAACAGGATCAAGGTTCAGATTTATATAACCTCAATTCTTTACCCATAAAATACTCGTTCACTTTTACATTTGTAACATCTTAAGAGGCCCGTCTACCTCCTAAAATCCAGCATAAAATGCACTAACGTAGCGAGTATTTTGTGGCCAAGTACAAGAATGGTAAAATTTTATTTCAATAAGGATTATATATACTTAAAGGATTAATTCACAGTTGTGCCTTGTTAAAATTTTATAAAAAAAAATTACCTACCTACATGGATATCAAAATTCACGGTTACGATATATCCTGATACAAATTTATTTTTAAAATTTTAAAAAGGCACATCTTTAGAATCCATTCTTTCTTTATGAAATGTTTATAAAAACATTATCTTGAAGTCAATAATAAACTAACAGTTTACTCGCAATGAAAAGACTTTTACAGTATTTTTTAACTTCAAAATGACATTGCATTGTATTGCTAGGATGCGGTAAACTACGAGTTTCGGGCTGGTTTCAGGCAGGCAGACAAAGAGTGGAATAGGAAAAAAAAGTAAAATAGAGAGTATTCTAGGAATTCGAAAAAAACGTAGACGGGCAAACAAACGTCACGACTTTTTCAGTTTATTGTCGTAAAATGTACGGAGAAGTACAAAAAGATAAACTTAGTTTCACTATCACTACTACTTTCTGCATGAAAATTCATTATTTTTATCATAAACCAAAAAATAATGTAAAATTACAAAAATGAACTGCTAGTTTTTATGTATTAGTATTTTAAGCTATGACAGCAAGAGCAAGCCTATACCTGATTTATTTTCCTTTACTTTGTTATTTTCAAAAAATTCATTAATTTTGAATAATTCACACTCGTATTTCGTAGAAAAAAATAGTATGTTGTAGGTATAGTCTAGCAAGAGCTAAAAAGTTGACGTTTAAATTATTTTATGGTTGTGGTTTCCTTTGATAAGTTATGAGGGTTTCTTTCAAAAACATAGCTAAGCACTTTATTTGGAAATTCCAAAGTAACATTAGCATACCTAACTTACAATGGAATACTATGCAAAATGAGAATAACTGAATACCTACTCCTCTCTTTACGCACAATGATCTATCTATTTTAAGCTAGGCATGCTAATGTTAATTTTGGATTTTCAAATCCAGTTTTTAGCTGGCTACTTGAAGGAAACCGCCAATACTTAGGATTTCTTACAAATCTATACCCTATAGCAGAATATATAAAGGCCACATTTCTTTCACATTTATTTCATAGCAGAAACTTATGAAAGGGAACCACAACCATAAAATAATTTAAACGTTAACTTTTGAGCTTTTACTAGCCTATAACACATTTGCGGAAAGGGACATTGAGATCTCGCTATCGCTCGTGCTCCAATTTTCATACTTGTTTTTCAAGGGAGTCCTTTCCACACTTGTATTATACAATATACTATTTTCAGATTGCATTTAAAATATATTTTACCAAATTTTTAAAAATGTGTAGAAAATTATATTCTATTTACTTAATTACAGTACAAATAAATATCGACATCAACTGATTTCCAACAATTATTATTATTGTGCATCTTTGCTGATATTTCGTTCTAAGGTATTTGTGGTGATTCTGATTGGTTGATGGTTGGGTGCTGCAGGTATCGGCTACGCAGTGGTGTTGATCGCCTTCTACGTGGATTTCTATTACAACGTCATCATCGCCTGGGCGCTAAGGTTCTTCTTCGCTTCGTTTACGGACATGCTGCCTTGGACGACGTGCGACAATCCTTGGAATACGCCACTTTGCCGACCGGTAAGTCAAACTACTTTTTTGTCATCCCTGCACAGAAAGCAACCTTTTTCGTACCAGTTTTGCCCATTTCTTAACTACGCGCAGATATGCGTGCGCAAAGTAGAAATTTCACTTTGCGCATTCACATCGTGAGTGAAATTTTTCGCACGCTTATTCTTGCACACTTCTACTTTGCGCACGCATTTCCGTAAGTTAAAAAATTGAGTCACTGCGCATACAAAACAGTCTCCCAAAAGGTTACTTCTTATTGTGCAAGTATGACAAAAATATCATTGTGCAACTTGTGCGCAAAGGCAACTAGTACTTATCACTCGACTACGTTTTGCGTGTACCATCTTACAAATTACAGACAAATACATTTCTCAATTTTTATAATGGAATTATTTTTATTTTTGACAATAATACCTACTGATTTTATTAATTATTATTTATTTGTTTAAGTTTGAGTATATTTTTATGTTACATGTACATACCTACATGCTTAACAAAACATTTATTTCATTGATAAAAAAATTGTTATTAATTTAAATTTCACACAGTAAAATATTATATCTGTAGCTTTTAGTAATTACTCACATTATGTGCGGCTACCACAGCCAAGTTGGGCAAACGTGTGATTGATATAAACCGTTAATTCATCTAAGTATAAAGTTAGCATTAATTTTATAAATATTCTAAAATACGAGATACAATTTTGAAAACGATTTTATTTAAATTTGCATTATTTCTGTCCTAAATTCTTACAGCTACAGCTACGTAGTAGTAGTTTTCATATAACCGCGCACAAAACTCGTAGCACAAATTTTGAGTAATTTGCGTATAAGTTTCCAATAGAATTATAGTTCGACATAATTGAATTAGTTGTCAATTTACGTGGGAAAATTTGTAATACTGTTGTAGTAGAAGTTACAGACCGACCTGTAACCAAAATAATTTGAGATCGAATCTGCATTTCTCTTGTTCTTTTCTTTCAGTTCTTCTCTTTTGTAAAGAAAAGGTTATTTTTAATTTTAAAATTTTAATCTGAAAGAGTAAATCCATTGACGAATGAGTGGGTGCAGGTGCAGATTATAATTTCGGTTGTGATAATGAATATTTGATGGTGCAGTTTGAGACCCCCAGCGGAAATTTGACAGGCAACAGTTCAATAGTCGTCCCCCCATTGGCTGGAGGCGACGGCACAGAGGGCAAATTCACTTCAGCAGCCTCTGAATATTTCAAGTAAGTCAACGCAATCAAACCGCAAAACACAAATCAATTATGAATTATTCCAATTTTTCACATTTTTCCAATATCTACAAATTTTTCATTTTTCAGAACACAGCTTGTATAGTTAAGTTGGAAGTCTTTTCAGTAGTGTCTTTACAGTTATTTTATTTACATTTATTTACATACAGGGTGTTTCATAATATATACTGATTGTTCAGTGATCAAGAATTTAAAAAAAATTATTCTTAAAATTAATTGCGCTTTACATGAACTATTTTGTCAGTTAGTATATTTTTATTTATTTAATCGTATCATCAACTGTTATTACGTTTTAATACGCAATATTTATTGGTAATTATAAACAACATAGTGACTGTACAGTTGACATCTTTTGCTTGCACCTTCCATCTTGGTTTACATTATCATGTACATATTAAATGAACATGAAACTATTAAAATGTACCTAAGTAAAACTATTTATTAGATTAGTAGAATAAGCAGAATTAGGCGAGAGGTCATGTGCTGGCCCATCAGATTTTTTAATTTTACCTGGCTTTTTTATGTATTTTTCTCTTATGCCCAGTGCACACGGAGAAACATTTTGACAAGTTTCTTGAAAAAAGTGTCCAGAAAATGGAGATTTTTTTGAAAAACAATAAATATGTTTATGATCACATATCACATTTGACGATTTGACAAAAATAAGAAGTTAGTTGCACTTCATAACGTTTCCTGAAAACGCCTCATTTTTATAGGCGCCGTTAAAACTTTGAAGTTTCCGGAAACTTTTTTCAGGAAACACGTCAAAATGTTTCTCCGTGTGCACTAGGCATTACGGTTTTATGAAATATTAGCACTTCTTTTTAAATAATATCGAAAATGTTTTGGTGTAAACTGTAAACCAAACTCATAAACCACGCCCCAATTAACTGTCAAAATTCTGTCGTTATATCAAACGGGGTATAGCTTAGTTTCTGAGATTTTCAGTCTCAAAGTTGTATTTGGTAAAAGTGAAAAATCGGAATAACTCTAAATCCAAACGAAATATCGAAACGCGGTTTGCGGCATTTAATTTCCAAGGGCATAAGCCATAAACTAAACTAATTTGTCTTAGTCGAGCGATTCTGGAACTCCATGAAAGCGACGGCCTACACGACCTGGGAACAGTGAAATGGGACATCGCTCTATGTCTACTGGCGGTCTACATCATCTGCTACTTCTCGCTATGGAAGGGCATTAGCACCAGTGGAAAAGTCGTGTGGTTTACCGCACTTTTTCCTTATGCTGTGCTACTCATTCTCTTTGTCAGAGGAATCACGTTGCCTGGATCGGCAGAAGGGATCAAATATTATTTGAATCCGAATTTTGAGGCCATTTCCAAGGCTGAGGTGAGCGACAATTAAATATTATTCAAAGGAATTCGTATTAAAAATTTTAATTTAAAGTTTCGGATATCATTTAACCACTTTCAGTTCTTAAAAGATCAATTACCTACTATTTTAAATGTCTACGAAAGATGACCGTTATGGCGTTATGTAATCTTGTTGAGATTTGTTTGAAGATGCACAGAAAATACGAAATTATCGAATACTACCTAACTGAATATAAATAAGTTGGTTAGCTCTTATGCAAAATAAAAAGTTTTGAATTTTTTTAAAGGTATGGGTAGATGCTGCGACACAAGTTTTCTTTTCCTTGGGTCCTGGATTTGGTGTTTTACTGGCCTACGCTTCTTACAACAAGTACCACAACAACGTATATAAGTAAGTTCTGCATTTAGTTCATTTTAATTGTAAGATAAAATACAGAAAATTCATGGGTTCAACTTTCATTCATACTGACTTGTTTGCCTTAAATGTACATAACTCTGGGTAAAGAAAATACCTTTTTGGTACACAATACTTAAAGTAACTCCGATAATTCTTAAGAAAATCGAAGACCAAAAATTTTATTAAGCTAAAAGGGTTATTTAACAATATTCATCGTGAACGGAAACAATAAGTAGGTATATAAAGGAAAAAGAAAATTTTTCTCAAAATCAGCCATATTTTGAATCAGGACATAAATTAGTAGCTTTTATCCTGATGTTGTATACTGAAATTAACCTTTTATTGAATCTGGCAACGACCATAGTTACGTTGATATTTGATACCTTTATGGGGCTAGGTGCTTAAGATTTTACAGGGACTCGAACCGCATAAAATAACGGTTCAGGTTCGGTTCACTATTCAATGTGCTTTATAAAGTTCGGTTTTGCTCCGATTTTTATATTTTCTTTTTAAATGAAAAAAAGTGGTTCAACTTCCGATTTCGGTAGCAATCAACTAGGTAATTAAAAATATTCGTTCCAGTTTTGGCCTAAAATATAATATTTTTTAAATCAAATAAAATTTGACTAAATCAAAGAAAATAAGTCCCTGATGATTTTATATCAAACTTTCTGGGCCATGTAAAATAATGTAATTCAGTTTCCCATCTCCTGAAGAAGATACATGTATCATCAATACTATTGACGTATTCCAGTATCTTCCTTCATAATATTGTTCATCAACCATTTCTTCTGTATTACAGAGACGCAATCCTAACAAGCGTGATCAACTCAGCAACGAGTTTCATCGCCGGCTTCGTGATCTTCTCCGTGTTGGGTTACATGGCCCACGCGGCGGGACGACCTATACAAGAAGTGGCGACAGAAGGTCCCGGCCTCGTCTTCATAGTCTACCCGGCGGCCATTGCTACCATGCCTGGCAGCATCTTCTGGGCGCTCATCTTCTTCATGATGCTGCTGACCCTTGGCTTGGACAGCTCGGTAAGAAGTTCAAGTTTAATAATCAGGGATGCAGCCAGTACACCTGGCACTATAGAAAATAAAGGAGTCGAAATAAATTCTTCAAAAATGACTGAATTCCAGTGAATTTGCCTTTACTTATCACTTTTATTATTAATAGCGGAGTGATACGCCACATGCATTAACGTTCATGCCAAAGATGTATGGTTGAAAATCGCTTGCGGCCGACAAACTAAGTTTTGCGCAACAAAACCAATAGGTAACAATACAATGGAACCATTAGCGCAAAGCTTAGCATAGGTGGCAGCAGGGAGCTAGTTTCTGAAGTACGTATTACACGATACATACTTAACTAAAAATATGAAGACGTACACTCAGCGCCGATGATTCGTGGAAAACTAGATTTTGACTAGTTGCGATTTTAGTTGGCAACACTTCTGGCGCGCCGCATGTGTCAAACTAAGACCATGACCCATGACAATCGCCGATGAATCGTGGAATACTTGATTCTAGAAAGTTCCCGGCGCGCTCTATGGGTATTGCCTATTTAAGTCGGAACTTTCTAGAATCTAGTATTCCACGATTCATTGGCGATTGTCATAGTTTTAGTTTGACACATGCGGCGCGTCAGAAGTGTTGCCAACTTAAAACGAAACTTGTCACCATCTAGTTTTCCACGATTCATCGGCGCTGGGTGTACGTATAATGTTACTGCGTGTAATTATGTCTTCTCTGTTGAAGTTTATACAACAATACCTGTGACAATACTACAATAATTATAAACCATGTCATATTATCAAAGTGGGAAAGTCCAAGAGTTAATAAATGTATTGTTTCAAAGAGGTGTCAAAACATCGGGACGAAAAACAGAATTAATAGAAAGGATACTTGAAATTTAATTTGTATAATAGTTATTTTAATACATAATTCAATTGTAGACAGCATCTTTTTTAAATATTAAGTTATTTTTTTAAATATTGAGTTATTTTCTCCAATGGAATTTATCCAAATTTGTCTCCAATGATCGTTTGAGATTTTAAATCGCGAATCACTTTTGCCATTGCAGTGTACAATACAGCATTCGCGCATTTTGACTTTCGTTGAATCGTTTCATACACAGCATATACACAGAAAACACAGGTTTGACGTTTCTAAGTCATTTGAAGGTTAAAAGGAATTATCTCCCTAGCAAACCTATCGGGAGAAATATTGCACTAACGGTCCCATTATCAACAAGTATTTGTTTGACTGGTTGGGCCGCCTCCGCCAGCAGCTGATCACAAGCGATTTTCAACCATACATCTTTAACACAAGTGCACAAATTCCATGCCTAATCTCTCGATTATTAATAATTAATTTAAGTCTCATCATCACCCCAGCCAAGAAGTTTTGCATTACATAGAAAATAAAGATCTGTAACTGCATTGTTGAAGTTTGAGATGAATGAATGAGAGGAAATGAAAATGTGGTTCTGGTCTGGTTACAGTTTGGAGGATCTGAAGCAATTATAACAGCTCTGAGTGATGAGTTCCCAAAGATTGGACGACATAGGGAGATCTTTGTCGCGTGTTTGTTTTCGTTGTATTTCGTGGTTGGATTGGCGTCGTGCTCACAAGGAGGATTTTATTTCTTCCATCTACTAGACAGGTAAGATTTGTGCTTTAAATGATTGACTTTAACAATTACTTTCAAATAAAATTGTAGTGAACGAAAATTATCAATTGGCGCACACAAAAATATCAGTCCTAAATATCTAATGCCGGAAATCAGAAGTCGATAACTGTTTCCGCCAAAAACTTTTTAAATATCTTTAAAAAATGTCTAAGAACTTGTTGGTAATTTAAAATAAAAATTAAATAAATACAGTGGGCGCTCGGTTATGTGAATACTTAATTAGTGAACAGTCAAAATTTAACACATGAGGTTCTATAGAGTGAACACGGTCAATTTCGATTATGAGAAGAGCTTAGTACAAAGTACAGATCTATTTGGTATCTTGGTAGATAAACTGGGACTTCCACTAAATACTAAGTTTCAAAACACATTTTTAAGCCCATGCGAAAGTAATATTTTATATCTTGATTATTTACTTTATTGTGAAAATGTAGAGATTTTTTCGATATGGCATTACTAAAATGCTTGAGTGCTAAGTCAGTGTAAAAAACAAATAGGTAACTAATTATCTTAATGTATTATAAACATGAATTTTGACATAAATTTTGCTTTATTAAATTTTGATTTATTAAAATTATTTGACTTTAAAATTTTGATTTATTAAATTTTGACTTTTAAATTTTGTCTTTTAAATTTTGATTTATTAAATTTTGACTTTTAAATTTTGATTTATTAAATTTTGATTTTTAAATTTTGTCTTTTAATTTTGATTTATTAAATTTTGACTTTTAAATTTTGACTATTAAATTTTAATTTTACTAAAATGCTTGAGTGCTAAGTTTGTGCAAATACAAATAACTAATTATCTTAATGGATTATAAATATGAATATGCTTGGAATAATATTAAACAGATATATTAAAATACATTTTCGATTAAATGAAAAATTCAATTTTATGAATTGCGCTGGTTTTTATTAGTTCACATAATCATAATATTAAGATACATATTAAAGGAATCGAATTCCGGTAACCAAAAGTACAGTTGAAAAGAAATAAAAATTTGTAATCTAGGTACGCAGCAGGCTACTCCATGCTCTTCGCAGTCCTCTTCGAAGCAATCGCCGTGAGCTGGATCTACGGAACTCAGCGATTCTGCGACGACATCAAGGACATGATCGGCTTTTCGCCAGGCCTGTACTGGCGGGTTTGCTGGAGGTTCGCAGCGCCCATCTTCCTCATGTTTATCATTGTTTACGGTCTTCTAGGGTGAGTAGCACACACTAACCACATAGCCACATCACTGGGTAATGTTGATTTATCTCTGTGTAGATATGAACCGCTTCACTACGAGAACTACGTGTATCCGACGTGGGCCAATGTGCTAGGATGGATGATTGCGGGATCGTCCGTTATTATGATACCCATTGTTGCGGTTTACAAGATTATTGTCACACCTGGGACTTTCGTACAGGTGTGTATATATTTGCTGAACATTTATCCGTGTAGAAATAACATTGCTGTCATAAATTCGATTCGATATTTTTCATTTAAGTGAAACTTAAAATTTAAGTGAAGGCGGTGCAAATGGCCATTAATCAACCCTGATTGTTGTAATTTTTACCACCGGCTAATGCGATAATTATTTTCAAATCAAACCTAATTCTATGAATAAAAATGATTTAGAATTCTGCAGGTACCTATTCCATAAATTTATTAATCAACTAAAAATTTATGATAGGTATTTAAAATTAAACTGCAGGACTCAAAATTGAAAAATAGTTATTTGTTTAACTAGGCAAAAAAATAGACTTACTGCCTTACTTACTAGCTTAGGCAGTAAATCTGTATTTTTTGCCATATTAAACACATTATTTTTTCGCGAATTGTTATTAATTGATATTAATTTAATGATTATTTTCAATATTTTGACAGGAATCGCCATCAAATGATGATACTATGCGCGTTTGTTGAATGGTTGTTATGCAAAAATGTCCACTGTCTGTAGGTACAAACACTTGTCATGACAACGTTTTCTAAAATTTGCCACAGCTCTGATGATTTTTGCAAACCTAATTTTTTCTATAATTTTAAGCTTCTATAATTGCCGATTTAAAAAAAAATAAAATACATCACGCGTCATAAAAATGTCTTTGCTAGACTCGGAGGCTTTGAAGAAACGCTCGGACGCTGCGCATCGTCGCATTCTTCAAACAAGCCTCCTCGTCTGCAATGAAACATTTTCATGACTTGTAATGTAATATACTATTGTAGCAAGAAATATTTTTACTGCCTTGGCATTAATAGTTATTTGGACGCAAAGGGCTGAAAGTAGCCTTGTGCAGATTGAGGCTAGAAAATGTAGCACGAGCGCAGCGAGGACTGCAATACTGCAACTAGTCGAAGTCTGCAGTAATACTTTTAGCTAGAAGTATATACAATATTTTTCTATGATTAATTGATTTATATTAACAATCAACAGGAATATTATAAATTTTAATCTACATCATATCTCCGAAAGCTAAAATTTTTGCAGAAAAACAATATAGGTAACAAACATAAATGTAAACAAACTTGACATTTAGAAATAATATGGAAATTGTAATATTAATATAAATTTAACCAAATAATAATAATAAATTATTTATGATTACTGGAACAGATTTTTATAAGCAGCGGGCTGATAATATTTTCAGACCGTCTCTATTAGCATTAGTCTGTATCTGCAATTGTTCATTTTCAAGTAGGTAACCGTGTAGTCTAAAAAGCTTTCTTTTAATACCGATCGTAGAGAAAAGTAATTATTTTTCCTAGGCATTAAAAGTGACACTTCACAGACTGTCAGCTGTCAATAAAATAGCACTTTTCTCGGCGAAAAATATATTTTTTGCTTGCTCATTTATTTATAGTTCAATCGGAAATGGAACGGATTTTTTAAAACTGGACAATTTTCACTTTTAAATAAATGATTGTTATTGATTTGTAAAACCAATTATAAACAGAAAACCGTAGGTATTTTTGTCTGAAATTTTTCGTAGAATAAAAATAAATCATAACCAATAATAAATTATTGTACACGTCGGAGAGTTGTAAAAGCACATTTTTCGTCATTAAGACGTTGGAAAAGCGCAGAAATATAATCAGTAAATTTATATTGAATAAGCGCCAACCAAAACATTGAATAAGCGCATCGTAACATTGAATAAGCGCATTTTTCGAAAATGAGATTTCTGACCATAACAAGTTAGTCCAGATCGTCTTCGAGTATGATGGGGTTTGTTCAGAAAAATGTTAGGCAAGAATATTTTCTAGTTTTAAAAAATTGAAAAAATATTGTAGAAAAACTGTCGTACAATCCCTAAAACCATTGTGCTTTTCAAATGTGCACTTCTGCGCTTATGCAACTACAATTTATGCGCTTTTCCAATGTTGTTTTATGCGCTTTTCCAATATGATAAGCGAAAACTGACAAAGGCCAAATGCGCTTATTTAGCTCACCCGTACACGTCGTGTTCTAGTCATAATGTCAGTTGGGTTTAAAGTAGGTATGTCGAAAATAATAGATTTTTAAATAAGGCCGAAAAAATCGGAGCTAAATTTATACCTTTCTCTACGATTTTACAATGCACGATTTCATAAAAACGGTTTTTATCTTCCCCAGAGAATAAAAATCCTAACAACGCCATGGCGGGACACGCAGCCAGGCCTCTCCAACGGCGTCGTGCAGTCCGAGAGCCACCAGGTGCGCCTGGCGTCTCCAGAGAACCCAGGCCCCGAGCCCGTGGAGGTGTGAGTAGCTAAACCGCGCTTCTCCGTGTACTACGTGTGATGCACTAGGTCACTACCACGGACTTCTTAAATTATGGACTGCTGGAGTATAAGGGGAGATGGCTTGAAAAAGTATGCTACGTATGGAGCAAAACGAGCAGGCGAACTACATAATCACAGACATGCATTTCATGCAATCAAATCGTGCACGTCATGTCTGAGATTACCTAGGCGAGATTGCTACTGCTGTCAGTTTCAATAACCTCTTTTACATTTTTAAATTATTTCGTTTTATATAAAAATTCGTCATTTTATTATACTAAAAACTTTTACTACGAGTTTATAACCTAACATTAATAACAATAATTATTTTTTTGTTCACATTTTACAGATTTTACTTGGTATATTTAAATTTGGTACCATAAATTCCCCGAATTTAGTGTCATGCGCAAAGTTCAATTTAGCATACATCTGTTACACTGCTCCAGCCGTCCATAATTTAAGAAGTCCGTGGTCACTACGTGGCGGTGGCAGCCGCGGCACTTGGGCACCGCTGCTGTCACGTCACGGCACTTGTCTTACCCCTCGACTCCGCCAACCAGGTCTCTAAGTGGTAGAATGCTTTATCTACTGTACATTGTGTTGTTTGTATATTGTATAGTTAGTGCTTATGTGTAGGATTCCCTGATTGTTAAGATGAAGGTGTTTGGTGTTCAAAATGTTTCAGGTTTAGGTGGCTATGGACAGTATGTAACAATGGGGTACTTAACACTATGCTCATTTTTTTTAATATATTAAGGAGGAACTGGTCGTACAGTCGGAGACAAAAGTTATAAGAAACGCACAAATTTCTGTAACTTAAATATGTGGGCATACAAGAGTTTTGTTGATGTACTACCTTCAGTAATTATTATATTAATAAATATTTTCTGACAAGATACTTATGACAATTTATAACAATTTATTATCAATAACAGAAAATTTCTAAATGTCATTTTTGCCCTGAAAAGAACTTCACAACAAGAAAATCTTATTATTTTAAATGAGTCGTATGATTGTAGTAAAGAATATATGATTGTAAATGGATTGAAATATCAATAAAAGTTATAATTTGTACACCTACGATTCATAAAAATTTACAAAATAATAAAAATCAGATGTTAATTTACAGTGGTATAATTGGCAACGTAGCATTCCAAGTCGAGCAGAATTAACTATTTTTAAATTTTAGTTTGACGTATTTTTTTATTTTTCATAAATTTGGGTATCATAAGAGAAAGAAATTATTGAAAATTCAAATATTTTTCTCGTGACGTAGCGTGTGCTTTGTATATTTGGATCAAGTTCCGACGTACATTGTAGTATTAGACAAAGACAAAGACATTAATACTCTTCCAAGTAATAAGATCAGAGCTCCTAGCGGCTTTTGTCAGAATGTGGCGAGCACTTGTGGTTGTGACGTTTCATTGCAAAGGACTATTGACTATTTGAAGCATGTAAATTTTAAATTAATTTTTATAAATATTTGCTAAATAATTGTTATTTTTTATGAAATATCATCTTATAAATGAAATATTGTATACAAATTGAAATTTCATCAAAATAAAAAAATGTTAAGTACCCTAAACGACTGTAAGTTTCCGAGACAAGCGCAGTGAGTTTCGGGATTTGCATGCAGGTTCAGAATCACGTTTTCCGCATGTGTTACAGACAAAACTTTCCTGCAATCATCCTTAAAAATATAAAATTAAAATGCAGGAAGTAATTAATCGGGAATGCAGTCAAACGAATTTTAAAAGACCGACGTTTCGACACACCTTGTGTCATCTTCAGGGTAAATAATTAAATATGATGTAATAGAAATTACATAATAGCATTACACAAAAATTATATAATTCTATAGAACACAGTGTAGATTTTTCAAAAAAATATAAATTTTCATGTCTCAGAAAAAAAACTGTTAAAAACAAACCAACGGTGGAATTAAACTGAGCATTCCCGATAAATTACTTCCTGCATTATAAGTACTACCCAGTCGAATAATTCAATTCTCGTAAAATTAAAAATAAATTCATGTTTCTGATAGTTTTATGTTTTATGTAACTACTTTATCTTGAATTTTTAAGTATTATGACGGTTCGGTTGCGTACATAACAATAATTAAATAAATCAAAATTTTGTCATTCCTCGCACTAGTGCGAGAATTAGAGAAGAGATATGATTTTATCCGAGCTAAAGCCGAGGCCAAAAAATCTCGAGAACTCTAAATATATTTCGCAACTTTGTAACTATGATTAACCAACCTAATTTAAAAATTAAAAATATTGGAATTCCATCAAACATTTTTATTAAACTATCAAAATTAACAAGAAATAATAAAAAATTAAACCATAGTAATTTGAAATTACAAAATTAATAATTATTGTTATTATTTAAAAACAACTTAATTCATTCATTTGTTTTATATATAGTCACATCCAACTTTTGTTATTTAGTTTTGATTTTTTTTATATAAATTTTTATTGCATTATTAGACTTGTGGCACATCACTGTATTTAGAATTCAACGTAGAATTCAAAAATTTACAAATATACAGGGTGTTCCATTTAAAATAAGAAAGTTTAAATAATAAAACGCTGTTTATTGACAGCCACTATATCATACCCTGTGTGCGGTTACCAGCCGTGGAGGTACTCGTAGTATTTTCCAAATATGTTTTAGATTCTGAGTAAACATTAACACGTAAAAATACATAATTATTATTGCATTGGACTTGAATCATATACGATTAACAAATTATTAAACTAAGATATGCATCCATAGCCATAGACAACTTAAACATTTTTGAACGACAGTTATTTATAGTTTCTTGCATTCATTTTACTAGGTACTTTTTAAAAAAAATTAACCAAATTATACAACATAATACCTACATCAATATTTTATTGAAAAACAAACCATAAGTTTTAAATGTTTCAAGATAATATAAGACATATTTAAAATTTAAACCTGAATGACGAGCTTTTCTACCTTAAACTTTTTCTCTTCTGGACGGTAGATAAACTTGGTACCTCATCCCCTAATAGTTATTGTGAATTTTCCTAAGGGATTGTTGTTAAGAATTTAAATTGTCTGTTGCAAATGTTAAATTTAAGATGTATAGTAAATAGTTATTAATTAGGAATTAAAGTTTCATGTTAAATCATTATCATTCAAGGTGGCTACAGCGATTAAAATTAGTGAAGCACTGATAGGTTATTCTTAAACCACGACTTAGTGCATGGTATAAATAAATGTTAGAATAATTCGAGTTAAATATTAAATGTAGTATTGTTCATCCTTAAACTGTACCTAATACTTTTAGCTGGTGATAACAGAACAATATATTTATAACAGAAACGCGCAGTTTCGTACAGAGCAATGCGGGATACAATGATTTTTATACTTTTACTATAAGATAAAATATGTATATTTGTAACGTGTATAAATATTTTATAATTTAAAAAATAACCAACCAGCCATTTGGTTATTTTTACAGAACTATATTAGATATAAAAATAAATCATAGATACTTATTATATTCAAATTTACTTAAGCAAAATAATGGTAGTTAAATGTAAAGTTTTATTTTGTTTATAATTTTGAGAACAAATCTTATAATAATTAGGATAGATAATGTAACATATTGTATTGGCATTTTGTTATATTTTTATGAAAGTTTAAATAAATTGTTATTTTATTGAAGGGTTGTACATAGCAGCCATTATGTACAGCTCTTGAGAAATAATAAATAAATTTAGTTAACTTTATTAGTATTATTTCACCATTGTTATTAATTCCTTGTCCTAAAACGAGCCGCGAGCGAGTGTCATATTATTATTAAAATGAATTATTGCCAAGTTTAACTCTATCATAATAATATCTTACCCGAACTACTGAATGAAATTCTTACATGCGAGGATGTAGAGTCTGAATTTGTGCTTCTAACGCTGATTACGTTATTTTGCACCGAAATAACTTATATGTAACGCGTGTTGCTTAATATACAAATGCAACATTTATACTGCCCTTCTAAGCACAGAGGGGGTATCTACATTTGTTTAGTTTCGAGATAATCGATGTTTTTCACTTAATACTGTAGTAATTTTGTAGAGGCTTGTACATACTCCTAAGTTAAATGAACGTTTTAGACTCTTTCGAGCGTAGATACGGCTTCAAAACCTTAGTTTTACATATATTACAACCTCTATAGTTACAAAGCGATTCTAACTCATTTTTCAAAAAAATTGCAGATACCCCCTCTGTGCTTAGGAGGGCAGTATATAAATTATGAAATGTTACTGTTTTAAAGAAGAATACCGTATATAAATTTATATTAATTTTAATATTGAAACATTTTAAAAACTATAAAAAACAAGGGAAACAGTGCTTCCCTTGCTTCCATGGACGCTACGCCACTGAGATTCATGGATCAAATTAAAAATTCATTGACAAGAATATTATACATATTAGAAAAATTATTCTATTTTTCTTGATTCGTGTACAATACTTGTTAAAAAATATTTAAAAAATATTAAAAGCATCCCTGAACTTTATTTCTATGAAAAATAAAATGTAATAATTGTAATTTATAATTAATTCTTATCTCTGATATTTGTAGAATATGGAGATGCTAGCTATCATACACTACAATAGTTCTATTGGCCAAAAACCGTAATTGTATTGTTCATTAGTCAAAAAATAAGTAGAATAATTGAATAATATTAAAATTCTCATTTCTAAACTAAAATTAAACATAAATTATAATAATAAATGGTAACGCACCTCACAGTTCATCTCAGAACACAACAGACAGAGCAATGTCACAGACAGCATAAATTATAATGAATGTGTCATTTTTTATCATCCGCAGAAAATATTAATATAATATTTATTCCGATTTTTAAATTTTGTTACTATGACAACAATATGAAACATTTACTATGGTAAATGGATTGTTATAGTTCTGTTACTATGGTAATTAAATAAAACATTTTGTATTAACAATATAGTAGTTATAGAACAATCAGTAATGAAATATTATTATTATTGATTGATTAAAATTTCCCAGAACATTTTATTCCAAACGTATTATAATGAACGCTTCACAGATGGCCCTGCGTGCTCTCTTTCCATGTGCTTTTGTGCTCAAACTGACAATTGGAATTTGAGGTTGTGATTGTGTAGTTGATTTGTTGTGAGTAGTTCTAGAAATTGATGAAAAATGGCAACTACATCTAATTTATCCGACGTCGAAAAGAAAATATTTGAAGCAGTAGATAAAAATGAAATAACACTTTTAAAAACTTTACTTACAAAGGACCAAAAAGTTAATATCTTCGATGATAATTCCATGACTCCTCTTCAACATGCCTCTTACAAAGGCAATAAAGAAATCGTCCAAATACTTCTAGATCAAGTAAGAAATTGATAAAATATAGAACTTTAATTTATAGTAACGCGGTATTTATTATAGGGAGCTGATGTGAATGTTTGTCAACACGAACATGGATATACTTCTTTGCATTTCGCCGGTTTGTCAGGAAATGCCGAAGTTTGTCATCTTTTGTTATTAGCGGGTTCTAAAATACATACTGTAAATACAGTAGGCCGTACAGCAGCCCAAATGGCTGCTTTTGTCGGAAATCACAACTGTGTAGCAACGATAAACAACTTTATCCCAAAAGCTGACATCGAGCACTATACAATTCCACAAGGTCTTCAAACAGAACCAGCCCTTCCTCCATTTATTGCAGAATCATTCCACAAATTCGTTATGCAAATAAATATTCACCCGATTAGAGTTGCTCTTCATTTACAGCGGTACAACGGATTATCCGAACATTTACCCGAAATAAAAAACGTTTTAGAATCAATGAGCACTAAAGAAATGAACCGCGGAGCAGAAACAAATGAAGTAATGGCATTTAAATTCCACTATTTATGTTACATTGTTGCAGATATAATAAAAGGTAAAGACCGGCAAAATTCTTTGAAAAAAGACGACGCTACCGAAGAAAGAAAATTTGATTTCGTAGAAATTTTCGCAAGAAAATTGCTCAAAACTGGCAAGGAAGGAAACTTAGATTTTATGGACAGTTTCTTGAAAGAATGCGTGCGAGAATTCCGTTACAGAGAATGCACTATATTCCGGCAAATGGTGACAAGTCTCGCTAATAAAGATGCCCCAGCAGCTTTAAGTGTTGTTAACGCGGCAATTAATGGCCAGAAAGGCTTTATTGATGCAGTGACTATGTGTCACACATGCGGTGAAGAAAAACCTGCCAAAAAATGTTCTAAATGCAAAGCAGTTCAATATTGTGACAGAGAATGCCAGCGCTTGCATTGGTTCATGCACAAAAAAATGTGTTCGAGGCTTAGTCAGCAGGATACTGAAAAACCTGCTGCTCCTAATCCTGCTGAGCTGAGCTCTCAGATAAAAAACCTGCTGGTGAAGAATTAATACACGGCTATACCTAAATATTTTAATTTTACAGTTCCATTAATATCATGAAATGTATTTTAAATTTCAATCGATTATGTTACTATTTAATACATGATTTGTTTAGGTGTACTAGTCACTAATGTATTTTATTTGTAATTGTACCTATTAATGTACATGCATCAGTGTATAATAAAGGAGCACTTTATTTTAATTGGAAACGTGCGTGCTTATTCTATTAATTGATTGAATGTTGACTGTATTTGTAAAGTGTTGTATGTATTTTCAGGACTTGTTGCTTATGTTTACTAATTTAAGCGCCTGCGTGAGTTACCACCATTACATCCTCCTTTTGATGGCTGCAGAAAAATTATTATTGTCGCCAAATCAATAATGTCATAGGATAACAACTAATTGTTGATCAAATAATTTAAACTTACGTCACATTTGTTGCAAACTTATTATTCTAAGTAAATCTAAAAATAATTTACGAAAGAAGTAGCAATTTGGGTCACCCAAATCTTGGCAGTCGGCAAGATATAAGCGGCCAATCATTTCAAATGACGTCATATATAACCAGATAAATTTAAATTACTGTAAATTATTATATTCAAAATAATAATAACATAACGTCAAAAAATAAGCTAAAATAAGTAGTAGCAACTCATTTCTTGGTGAATCAGATCTTGGCAGTCGGCAATATTTAGGCGACCAGTAATTTTAAATGACGTCCTATAGGCTATAGATACCCAAAAAAACTAAAATCGCTATAAACATTATTTTCTAAATCATAATGACAAAATAACGTACGAAAAGGAACTAAAATTAGTTGCGACTCTCTGTAGTCTGTAGTAGGTATACCTGTTGAACCAGATCTTGGCATTCGGCAAGATTCAAGTCCTGTTCGCACGAGGATTCTTCGAAGATTCTACCAAGATTCTGAATCCTGGAAAAGAAGAAGTTTTCTTCCTCCTAGTGAGAATTACCTGTTAAATTGCGGTGCCGCTAAATCTTCATTGAGTTTTGGAAAAGAAGAATTTATAATTTATTGATTGCTTCAAAACCATGATTTTTTTTCAAGATTCAGAATCTTTAGGCGACCAGTCGTTTTAAATGACGTCATATAGATAACCAAAGAAACTCAATTAGTATTATCCTAATTAGTTATGACAAAATAACATAAGAAAAGAAGCTAAAATAAGTAGCGAATACTGATGCAATGTCAGATTTTGCCAGTCGGAAATATTTAGGCGACAATACTTCATTCATTAAGAAGACCGTACTTTAATCGTATTTTTACCCTGCAACTGGTCAATCGTAAATTAAATTCATCATTACAAAAACTACGAGTATTTCTCGCAAATGTTGTAAACTAGTGTCAGCTGTCGGGCGTTTTAGTAAAATTATGATTAATTATTTTTATTTACCACCAAAATATAAAACCAGTATTTTAGTCGTATAATAGATAACCATTGCAGACGATATTACAATTTTGTTATAAAATCAAATTATTGATTTGATACAACTGCTTGGGCAACATTATAATCCGTAGCTAAGAAGACATGGGTTAATAAAAGAAATGAGCACTAACTTTTAACCTGAGGCCAATGTTAACTCAGATTGCACCCCATCCTGTTTCTTGGACTTGGATTTGGCTGCGGATTAAGATGAAGCCTTCGGGAACCTGAACTGGACTCCACAAAACAATGTTCAGTTTATTTCAGATTATAACAGTTTGTTCACTTTCACACGCGTTACAAATTACGACACTCATATTTAGACACTTCTTTAATAATAATTGATAATGATAACGATAAAGTTGATAAATTGTAAATAAAATATAAGTATTTGTTGTGTAAACCATGTTTAACAATAAATTAAAAGTTATATATTTGTCTCTTTTGTTTTAATATCAATAATTCGTAAACAATTTTTTTACTTTTCTCTAGGGAAGCTAAAATTTTTTAACAATTTTAATTCTTGTATTATCATTTAATATACCCGCATGATTTTATGTAGAGCAACAATATTAAGCAAGCAAATCAATGGAAAAACAATTAATATATAATTTGCACTATTTATTTACCTCTTTTTGAAAATAACGTATCTCTTTATTACTGTACAATAATCTAACTACATAGGTAACACAAATTGTGCAACTGTGTTGCTAATTAAAAGATTCCAATTTTGTTCCGATTGGTTCTTTAGAATATTTTAATGAACGAAAAAAAATGTATTATTAAATTAAAATTATATGTTTCTGGAATGATAAATCTAAATATCTTTTTAAGATAAAATATTGTGGAATATTACACAATTTTGATGTTAACTGGATTGCAGGTTAGAAAAGGCTCATATTTTGAGTTATGAATTTTGGTGTTATAATATTTATAGTTAGAACTTAATTATTAAAAATATATTTTAATTGTAACAAAAATAAGAACTGATGCACTTACTTAAACAATAGTTCATGAGGACACTGTAATTCGATTCAGATTATTAGGACAACACTTTTCTGGAGTTATATTTACAAAACTATTTTATTGTTTAATTGGTTACATGGGTGCCAACTGTAAAAATATTATATAAAAAATATTTATAATTTTACATCAAACCACTTCCAATAACTAAAATAATAATAATTATTATTATTTTAAAAAATCATTTTAGAATTAGAAGATTTCTTTGACATCAAAATTGTGATAGAAGAAACGTTACATTTTTTTCATAGGACAATAATGTGCACATTTTACTTAATAGTGTTATTGTTTATTGTCATGACATAACATTAGATTGCTATTACCCAATTTTAGAATTTTTTTCATACAACGCGTACTAATAATTTTAAAATTAAAATGTCAAAGATTTTAAATTTACTTTTTTGTTTCTAATTTTATTTGCCACGGAAAAATACTACAGCTCAGGGATAAAATCACGCTTTTATCTCCCCTAATTAAATTAGAATAAAATAAAAGAACTAAAGAAATTTTTTTAGTACCTATAAAGCCTCAAGCCAGATTCAGACCTACCAAATTATAAGTATAAGTGCTAAATAAACCAACCAAACGCTTCTACAAAATTTCAATTATAAGTGCAAACGTTGAGCGCTGGTTGGTTAAAAATTAGCCACTTATACTTATAATTGGGTTAGGTCTGAATCTAGCTTTGAATGAATAAGTATTTAGTTTTAAGGGTTACATTTATGTTTACGAGCATTCACACATCCCACTTTCAAGTACTATGAATGCTCATCTTTAGTTAGATGTATTCAAACTTATGCTTATGTGAATGAGGCTTAAGAATTTTAAAATAAGGAAATCTCAATGTCGAGATATTTTTTAAATTTACTTTTTTGTTCTAATTTTACTTTGTCTCGAAAAATATTGTTATAAACTACACCCCAGGAGAAAATAATGCATTTTACTATTTTTTCTCATGTCGTGATCTTTGATCTAAACAAAGAAAAATATAAGGTAATCTTTCAAGAAGTCAATATTTAAATTTCAAAATTATTTGTAACTGTAACTAAATTTTCTTTGAACACCCTGTCCTAAGTGTCTGCTGAAAGCAATTAACAAGTAATCAGTCCTGGTAAATATATTATCAAAGAACACCCCATTACTCCCTTTAGGGGTTAGTTAAGACACTAGGGGGGTAAGCGGATCAGCTGAGGGTCTGACTAATGTGTCATTACCGGAGACTTTATAGTTCTGTTATTGTGAACTTAGTTTGTTTATTAGAACATTAGCAGATAGTACTGTTGTTTTGAGGTATTTGGCCTTGGACCCTTGGTTGATAGGTAAATAGGATTAAAATTATTTTGGACTTATTTGGAAATTCGGTACGTGTTTCAGTTTACGACCTTATTTTTGCCACTTCAATCGTGATTCATAATATATTAGGCGAAAAAAGCAATACTTTTTATTATGAGAAACAATTCGTGCTATAAAAATGTATTAAAATCTATAGTGAAGTACTTGCACATTAAATATGCTCCATTTATAACTATAATAAAGTTGTATTGTTTAAGAAATTTTAATTTATCTTAACTACCGAATAACAATTATACTTCTTAAAATATAAAATTTGTTTTTTTTATTGCACTGCATAAAAAATATGAATTGAAAATTATGCTTCTCTTTTTAAGCTTATTAATTTATCTTAAATATTGTATTTTATTATTCGCATATTGATATGCGCGACTTTTTATTATATTTTTATGCTTAAAAAATAGGTATATGTTATGATCTGGTAGCTTTTTATTTTTACACAAAAGTTGGTAACCTGTCTCTACACCTATTGAAGTTTTCAGATTTCGTATGGAATTATTTTGTTTTGTCAATATTTTTTGTTTATTAACAACATAAATATCTCAATTTCTTAAAATTATCTCAATAATAAAGAAACATTTTAGTTTTTATGCTTTATGAACCAAATTTTGGTAACAGTAGGTAAATATTTAGCTACCTACCTATATGTATTGTCTTTTCCGGTTTCCGCACTTGTTTTGAAAAGTCTAGAAAACCATTAAAATCGTAATTTGTCAATATCTCTATTGTCGATTGGAATGTCTTTTTTTTTTAAATTACACATTATCTGCTGTACTATCTTAATAACAAATTGTCACTATTTTTTCAAAACACATCCCTCATTTTAAATAAAAAGTAATAAAGTTTTTGATTTTCATTTTCTTCGAAAATTTTTAAAAATTATAAAATAAAATTATTTTAAAAAAATTGAAAATAAATTATTTCTTTAAATTTTATCTAAATCAAATTATTAGTAAACTACGAACGCCTGTCTGTGTGAAGGTATACTGTCACCTTAAGGGTATCGTCTCCGTAACAAAATATTGTGTGTTTAGAGGTGTAGCAGTTTCTGCTTTGTTCATTGCATATTAAAAATTTGAAGAAAGAACAGGTACTAGATGTTTGCAAAAGAATTAATCTAGGTTTATGCCTAGTTAGAATTTTGAAAAAATCTTTGGAATCCATATAAAAAATTAATTAAAAGGTGTGTTTGAAATTTTTTACACGCTTTTTTTATGATTAAGAGATTTATTAGAAAATGAAAAGGCACAAACCTAGTTTCATTCTTCGCCTGTAAATACATTTTTGAAATTATGCTTTATCTATGTAAAACTTCGCGTGAGCATTTTAAAAATTGCTAGACTGCTTTTACGTATTTTAAGCGAATGTTTATATGCGTTACCAGGACAAACGCGGTATTGAGCTACGTGTGGATTCGATACCATTAACTAAACATAATATATAAAACTCTCATCTATATTAGCTACATATAAAAACAGAGCCGTATTATCCAAGAATATTGAAATTAAGTATTTAATTAAATTATACCTTTTATATAAATTTAATTTTACTTTAATTAAATAACTTGTGAATTACTGTTTGTGTGATTTGAGACATAGGGCCGGATTCAGCACTCTTCTCTAAAATTAAAGAAGCTTCTTTAAAAAATAACAAACAAAGAGAAACAAATGCATCCATCTGTACATAAAAAGAGATAAAAGATGTTTCCATGGTACCTAATTAGAGAAACTTCATAAGTAACTTTTTGATTTTGGCAGTGCAAATCTGACTTTTGTTTTTACCGCTCCTAATTTAAAAACAAACTATAAATAATAAACAATTCTAACGGTATGCTAATATGAATGTATATTTTTTGAGGCGCCAAAACAAAACTCTCGAAAAATCTTTGTCAAAAGCGTCTGAAGTGCCATTAGCAATTATCAGCAAAACTTCATTTAGTTACGGTTGTTAAATATTGTTTGCACTTCCTGTCGCCACTCGGCGCTACCCCGACTTCATTTGTCGCACGTTGCACCCCCTCGCACCCCCTGTACGCCGTAGTGCCCCCTAATGTCGTCTCTAAAACCACCAACGACCAAATGACCATTGAAGTAAGTGCTTTTTAAATAACTGTTGAATTTAGATCCAAAGATAAATTATCTACGGGAGAAGCATGTCACAGGAAGTAAGAAATAGGGGGAAAATCCCATCCGGAAAATTAATAAATGATTTTCAAGTGAATAATAAGAAGTAATATTCCCGTTTTTCAGTAACATACAGTGTAGATAATTTTATTTTATTAGTTCAAAGAGATACAAAATCTGATGTGGACACTTACTTGTACGCCTATTAAACTGTTCATACTTTTCTTAATAACTAAAATGTAGAATAATAATTTTTAACGTATTAACGTTTGAATAAGACGTACTTCTTGCTACTGAGACGTCATACGGAGATTTATATTGGTCGAATTTTAGACGTCTTATGCGGTAGTCTTTCAGCCGTCATTATGTTGTCCAGTTTTAAATCTCCCGCTTACAATATATATATTTATATATATATATATATATATATATATATATATATATATATATATATATATATATATATATATATATATGAGTCCTATATATTTGTCTCAAAATTTATCTTTGCTTATGACATACAGGAATCCTATATATCCTATAAAAAGGACATCATCATCAAGGTATTAAAGACATCATCAGCATGGAAGAAAATAACATCTTTTAAACATCCAGAATGGAGGACATAAAACACGTATGTGACGTCTTTGTGATTACAATTTGAATCAGACGTTTTAAAGACAAAGACGTCTTAACGACGTATTTGTGTTGGGTTATGTTATACAAAATAACGTAAATAGCTACTTATGTTTATATTTTATTTGTTCAAACTTATATACATTTGTATTATTGTCAAATTAACAAAAAATGACGGTGGACCGTCTGGGCAAAAAAAAATTGTTCAAATTTTGTTAATTTTGACTAGAAATTTTTTCCTGTGGCAGAATCACAACTTTCGTACTCTGTGACTGCTTGAGTCGTCGGTATATAGAATAAATACTTATTGTACCGTATGTGCGGTATCAGATGTTTACTCACAGGTACTCGAGGTATTTAGTAATTAAGTGAAGAGTAGGTACACCTCACAAGAGATTTTTGTGTAGTTCAACTGGAATGAGGAATGTGACTGGATTTGAACCTCAGTAGTCCGAACCACAGTCGATCACATAACGCACTTCACTATCCACTTAATAACATAATGCTTCCGACTCTATTATTGATCAAGAAATTGATAGATTTTATTTCCAATTTTGATTGTTGTACCTATACGTAATATGAAGTCATGTCGTTAATTGTTTCTTGATCAATAAAATAATCAATTTATTGAGGATTTAGAACAATATTTGAAATAATAAATTAATAGTTACTTAACTATATATTGTGGTAATGAGAGTGATTAATAATTGAGACATTTTAACGCGTTCGCTTCTCTTACGCGTTAATTGTCGAGATTATTAATCGCATAAACACATGAGTTAGTTACAATATTTTTCCGTTGATCATATCTTTTTAATTTGGAGAAAAACTAATTTTATTTCATGGCAAATATTAGATTAGTAATGATTTATATTGATGAGCATCAATATTACATGAATATTATTAGCTAGAACTGTCAAAATCATTTCATTTTATTTACTTACCACTTTTTACAACTTAGATAATATAACTATATTACGTGTGTTGAACGCATTTAACAAAAAATTATTAAAATCATTAATGCATGATTTTTTTACATTTGATAGGTACTCATTAATAAACGATCAACGGAAAAAATACTTAAACTTTATCAATAAATTGAATCGTTTAAAACAGACACAACAAATCCTGCACTAAACCAAAGCTAAAGAATTTCATCCATTATCGAGTAAATCCGTCTCCGTTTCATTTTCATCTGTTCACCCTTCTTCAGCAGGGGGTAGTTGACTCGTTGACTCGGCACCACCGCGAAGACGAGTCTGTCTGAGTCTCTTATACAAATGTGCAAATAATCGGCTGCCACATTATCTGTTCCTGAGTGGAGAGACTGCGACATGCGACTGCACAATGTCGTGGTGGCTAAGTGACGAAGGCGCCAACGAGATTCGGAGTCGTGTGAGTTGAGCCGATGAAATCATGGGAAAATCTACACATTCATTGTGATTTGTAATTAATTGTAATCACGATATTGTCAATATATTAATTAAGTTCGCAATATTTCAAAAGTTGGTCACAGTTTGGCCAATATTGTAATACTTACTTATATACATGTATTTTGTTTAAAATTATTTTATGCATATTTATGCTTTTTAATTTTACTCATTATTTGTAATTAACTTTAAATAGACATTTTTATAACCATGTTCTTAAATTATTGCTTTTAAATGTTAATATATTTTACTGTAGGTATATTTTTTAAGTTGTCCTTGCTTATAACTAAGGAATTAACTCCTGTCACTTGTAATAGTATAAAATAACACTTTAATAATAAGTATATATTAATCTATTCTATTGTAAAAATTATGTTTTCCTGTATAAGCTGAAAACCAGCACTGGCTGAGTCTTATCCATTTGTACTACTTTTAATCCAATAAATATTATTATTATTATTATTATTTTAAGACAGCGTTACACGGTGCAAGTGACTCCTTGAAGTCGCTAAAATCCAGTATTAAATGTGAATGATTTTGAACAAAGTTGGTGACTACTATACAATAATTAATAGCTGCAAACCCAAGCAACTTAAGTAGCTCACTGAAATCGTAGTATACTAGATTTTCAGCGGCCCTTTTCCTTTTTACAGAATTCCTAGAATGCTCTGAAACTAGCCCGAAACTCGTACTTTGCTGCTTCCTAGCATTGCAATGTCATTTTGAAGTTGAAAAATACTGTAAAACGTAAAAGTGTTTTAGTTGCGAGTAAACTGTCAGTTTATTATTGACTGCAAGATAATGCTTTTTTAAACATTTAATAGAGAAACAATGGACAGATATGTACCTTTTCAAACTTTTAAAAATACATTTCTATCATGAGATATTCCCAAAGTTTGCATAAATTGGAAATTTTTATAGAATTTTGTTAATCATGTACAATTGTTTTCATTAAAATTTTAAAATGGCACAACTATAATTTGATCCTTTAAGTATAATCTCTATTGAAACAAATTTTTACCATTCTTGTTGGCCAACAATATTTTATGCTGGATTTCAGGAGGTAGACGGGCCCTTATAAGAGCTGAATTTTAGAGAATTGAACAAGTTACTGGCACCGTATAACGTCGCTTTTACAGTTATACGGTACAAAAAGAAATTATTGCTAAATGATGTACGAAAGGATGTAAGTATTACAATGAGAGTATAGGTATATAAAGTTAAAATATGATTTCCTGCTTATGTAATTCAGGACAATAATCTTCTTATTAAAAGGAAGATCAACCAAACAACATTTTATTTACTATGTAGTACAGTATAGTTTATATTCAATAACGGTCAAAAAACAAAATAGATTTTAGTAGATGGTGAAAAATAAATAAAATAAATAGACACAAACCTTAAGAACATTAGATTTTCTCTTCGTATTCGTACCACATTTTATTAGTTCCATTTCTTTGAGAATATCATATATAGAAACAAAAATTATATTTACTCAGACTTATAAAAGCTTGCATGAAACAAATAAATGAAAACCAACACCAGCACTAGCAAGTTATAATTGTTTTTCTATTATAAGGAGTCGCTATTCCTAGTTCAGAAGCTTTTTAAAATGACTGCTTTATTACGGTTAGTTTCATAATAAGTATAATGAGCACGCGTATCTAGTTAGTTTTATAGAGAGCAAAGATAATTTCAATATAAAGTTTTTCACAATAAATGTCTTCCTTTTGCACATAATGTCGGGATGGTTAAGTGACGAAGGCGCCAACGAGATTCAGAGTGTTGTGGTTGTGTCAGTTGAGTTGAGTTGTGCCGCTGAAATCATGGGAAAATGTACAGATCTCCGGATTTGTGACTTCTAATCGCAATATTGTCAACAAGAAATTTACAGTTAGGGTACAGAAATTGTAGCAAATATTTGCTTAATGGTTTAAGGGATGCAATAAATTTGTCAATCTGTAAAAACAAATTATTTGTTTGTTTACCTTACTCCAAAATATTATGCTTCTTTTCTTGCAGTTTACTACGTTACATAAATTATTCTTTCTCGGGTGATACATACCTATACGATGTTGATTTCTTACTTAGAAAATTTATACTGTCCTTGCTTATGCTTAGTAAAAATACGAACAATAATAATCAAACTACCGTCTACCATAAAAAATAAGTAACTATAAGTAAAAAAAATTGTTAATTTATATTGATTGGTCTATAGTTGTTTCCAAGATGATTCTCCGTCATTTTATATTAGATGAGGAAAATGAAATAAATACTTTTTTTACTTCCAAGAGAAAAATTATACTACCACTGCCAATTCCATTCTAATTAATATCCGTTTACGCCATTACTAGCACGTAGGCCCAAGGAATTTTTAGATTTTCATTTTTCCTATACCTACTTCCCTTGACTCTTAGTCCATTTCACATATAGGTAACATATAATTTATTATTCTTAACCTAATATCGAAGAATGAAATTTACACATATCTGTAGTAACTTGAAGGGTTACATCATATGCAAAATATACCTGTTAATCCTTTGTCTCAGCGGTTAAAATAATAATTATAAAACTATTATCCTCCGTTTTTAGAATTCATAAGATATATTCAAGTTTATATTATAATTTTATAATGTCAAAAATGATTTGATTTTAGTTTTAACTTCTAAATATATACTTATAGTGTAGTTAAGTTAGTTAGAAAGATATTTTCATAAATATTTTCCATTCTTTCTTCTGTACCTACACGAACAGAACATGAAGATTAAAAATTTCAAAATTTATTTATTAGTCACTTTTGAAATATAATTTTTTAAATTTTATTCTGACGTTTAAAACTGCGTTTTTATATACCTACTAAATATAAATTATTTAAAAACATGTTCCTTCGATTCTTATATCTCTCAATAATTGATGGAGTGTACCTATAATATAATAAAATTTTGAACGAGATTTTAACGATGGTTGTCACCGTGTCACTTATTTTAATAAATATTGTAGTGAATTTGTAGTGGAATACTTTATTTATGATAATTAATTAATTATACAATGGTAATAATAATAATTACTGTTACCTAAGTTTAAAAATTAAATTAATTCCATACACATATAGAAACAGTTGCCCGAAACTGTTTGATTAAAAATCCTGGAAATAAAAATTGCAAATTATAAACAAATCTTTCAGTTATCAGCAAGTACACAAAGTTGTGAATCATTCTGTATAGGTTGACATAAAATAAACAATAAAAATTGCAAATTTCATTTAAATTAAAAAATCATTTAAAAACTACAATCCATCCCCTATTAGACGCAATTATCATTATCCACAAAAATTTACCCCAACCCCATTATTGTCTAATTACCCGTCGCCGTCATCGTTTCGCCAGTCGCTAACTTCACCCCTTACCCTGTCTTAAGGGGTGCAAAGTCTCATCCCTGACCAGCGCAACCAATCACGGCTTGCTGTCGTCGTCTCAGCCAATCAGAGCGCTGTACCCGCCTTGGGGTAGGTCATGGTTTAGGATTTGCACGCTGTTGACAGTTGACAGTTTATATGGCACGTGAGTTGTGGAGAATAGTTAGTTTGACAACAACCCTTGTGTGTGACAGAAGTATTATTTAAATTGGTGTAGTGTTTGGAGTGAAGTTATGAGTTCTAACGTGATGGATTCGGCTTATGATACGTACTATGCTGGTGAGTTTTATTTTTTTGTTGACAAAAGCGCAAAAGCCTCATTCACATTTAGTTTGACGGTTTACATTTATATTTAAATTTATAAGAAACATGGCATTCGCATACGTAATGGTAAACATAATATAAATATGTTAACTTTATAAAACTAAATGCTTCTGAGAATTAAATAAAGATTAGAACTACCTATTTTGTGACTGGATAATATACATTTTTGCTTAATGTTTTTAAACCGGTCATTTATTCAATAATCTAGTCAGTTAATTTGCTTTTTTATTAATACATAATAATAATCTAGTAAAAATACGTACCTAAGACATTTTTGACAGTAATAGCAAATCCAACATAATATGTGTACCTACATAGCTTAATAATAGTGAACTGTAAAACATTTTCAGCTTTCGTTTATAATATTGGTTTAATATACCTAGTCGTAAATATTGTAATAAATTTAGATTCTGCCTTTTTTAACTTTCATTCTCATTGAATAATCCGAGGAATAATCCTAAACTAGTAATGTACAATATATAATAATTTGATGATTTAATGCCTGTTTATCTAGTAAGAAGATTAGTATTTTACACAGTTTTTAATATTTTGTTAAAGTTTTCTGCTTTAAAAGTTTTGTTTATTGAACTTGTTGACAACAGCCCCGTTCACTTTAGTTTGAAGGTTTACATTTTTATATTTAAGTTTATAGGAAACAAGTTTTGTTTATTGAACTGCCAAATTTTTCATTGTTCTTAATTTCGAATTACTCTTAATTCAATTTTAATTTCGATTCGTCATTTATAAAAACATAAAATATATATCCTAACCTTAGTTATTTCTATTAATCATTTGTTTTGATAATAAATATTTATAAACAACAAATTATTGCCTTTAAACATAAGTTTATAACCTATCAAATGTTTAATGACCTGAAAAACTGATTTATTTAAATTTTCATTTATTATTTACGTAGGTAAACTTTTGAACAAATTTTTGGCTTTTCATCTAATTTATGTTTTGTGTTTTAATAGATCGACGTGAGCTGCGTTGTGATGTTACCCTCCAAAATCGTGACTTATGGAAACAGTTTCATGAAATTGGAACTGAAATGATCATCACCAAATCTGGAAGGTAAGTTCTTTTATTCTTATAAATATTTTTCACAAAAGAGATTAACAATAACAATTTCGCCATTTATTATATAAGTAAATTTGAAATGTGTTATTATTTCGTGAAACTATATTAGAGTAACTGTAATTTATTTACAATAAAAATATGAATCATGAAATTGCCAAAAATAGTTGTAAACAAGTACTAAGATAAGCTCTACACAGTTTAGTTTATTTTTATTCAAAGTAAATAAACAAAATGTTCCTAGAAGATAGGGAATATAAATATTGTTAATTTAAATGTGACACTCTCATTTTGTTTATTAATTATGAATAGTAACAAATTATATACATGATTTATTTTGATAACATCGTATTATTTTAAATATTTTATCAAACCATTAATTTGAGTTTCAAATGGCCGGAATATATTTTATGTATATACACATACTATAATCTATTCTATTAAATGAGCAAGGAATTGTATGTTTTTACGGTCATGCTATCTCGAAAACGGCTCTAACGATTTTCTCGAAAGTTGGTATATAAGAGGTTTTCAATCTCAGGAATCTAACGGAGTAACTCAAATTTTCCAGAAAACTCGTTTTCAGCGAGTTTTTCACTGTTCAAAAATACACTAGGTTACGCCTATACCACGTCTTCTCGAATATTTTACAGTATACACTTCTGAGCGTATCTAATTGCCGCGCTGTGACTCTACTTATGGCCATACCTATTAAATTATTTTTTTTGATTCCAACATAAATTCATACCTGGTGTGAGGTGGTCAAAAACTCTACCTATGGCCATACCTGTTAAATTTTTGATTGCCACATAAATTCTAACCTGATGTGAGGTGGTCAAGAACGGTACCTGTGGCCATACCTATTAAATAAAATTTTTGATTCCCATATAAATTCTTACCTGATGTGAGGTGGTCAAGAACGGTACCTGTGGCCACACCTATTAAATAAAATTTTAGATTTCCACAAATTCTTACCTCATCTGAGGTGGTCTAGAATGGTACCTATGGCCATACCTATTAAATAAAATTTTTGATTCCCATATAAATTCTTACCTGATGTGAGGTGGTCAAGAATGGTAACTATGGCCATACCTATTAAATACAATTTTTGATTCCCATATAAATTCTTACCTGATGTGAGGTGGTCAAGAATGGTACCTATGGCTATACCTATTAAATAAAATTTTTGATTCCCACATAAATTTTTACCTGATGTGAGGTGGTCAAGAATGGTACCTATGGCCATACCTGTTAAATAAAATTTTTGATTCCCACATAAATTCTTACCTGATGTCAGGTGGTCAAGAATGGTTCCTATGGCTATACCTAATGCAGAATAATACCGTACTAGATGTTTACCAAGATGAAGATTTTTTCCTTGAAAATTTGGAAGCCTTTACATTGAAAAATCTTCAAATTAGCTTTTAATACTTAAAATCATTTACTTCTGTTTGTTATGTTCTACTGCTGGTTTTTCAAAATTTTTATTACCTAATCATTTGTTATTTTAAAATTTATTATTTTGTATAATTTATTAAATAATATTTATTGTGTTAAAATTGTTTTAATTTTATTTCAACTAAGTAACCATTCCATTATCCTTTTAAACAGGTAGTCAATTGAACAAAAAAAAATTCACAAAAAGAGTTTGGCTAATGAGACCAGATCGTAGATCGGCATCCCGATATTTAAATTTATACAGTCATAAGTTTTGGAAAATATGTGGGAACTTAGATTATTTTATTGCATTTTGTGTATAACAGTTTTGCTGTGGTAGGTGTCATTATAACGCCTTTAAATAATGTTTTCACATTTTCTTTGTATATAACTATGAAACTGTGAGTGGAACTCTGAACAACAAAATATTACCTACACGATTTGATGACTTTTAGTAGGTATAGGCCAATAAAAAAATCTGTAGGTATTCATTTATACACATATTATTATTATTTAAATAATTAGCCTTACCGTATCATCGACGACGGCGTTGTTTAAACCGTTTAAACAAATCAACAATTTTTTCTGTCAATTTCTTGACAATAATTTGCAAATTATGGAAGGTGTTGATGTTATTGTTATTATAGTTGTATCTAACGAGGTTCGTAACAAATGAATTATAATAAGTAACTAACGTATTATGTTGTCTATAATATTATCAATAAATGTTTCATATTAAAAGTTTATAACAGTTAATGATACGATAAACTCTTAAAATTGTCTTTTGCACCTGCACCTGGCAAATTTGTCTGCTTAAGCATAGAGCTCATACACAGGGTGTAACTTGTAATCTTTACAAGTTTAAGAAAACGCTAGATTCATTACATATTAATAAATTACCCAATTTTCATTACATTTATTTTAAAATTTGTTATTTATTTTAATTTCTATTCATAAAAGTACAGATGCCGGCGAGACGAGAAATCTCGTTTCATTCTCGTCTCGTCTCAAAATTACGAGACAAAAGCCAATAAATTTCTCTTCTCGGATTTTCGAGATGACAAAAGAATTCAATATACCGAGACAAGAAATATTTCTCGAGATTTCTCGAAATAAAAACTGAAAAATATTTGATATTGTTCTCTTCGAAAATGTCAAAACACATTTTATTATATTTTGTTCGTAGCATTTTATTGTTTTGATATAAATATTTTTTATTTTAAAAATAAGAATTGTGTGCAAATTTAATAGAAAAAATACAAAAAAGTTCTTAATGGCACATCTAGCTTTTCAAATAGATAACAAATTTTATTCGAGAAATTGGGAGGAGACGAGAATTAAACAGCCGAGAAATGACCAAGACGTGAATACTGCATTTCTCGTCTCACGGCATCACTACGTAAATGAGGGTAAATTGTGTATAATTTTCCCTCTATGGAAAAACTAAATTTTTAATAAAACAGCCATTGGCCTTGAATCCAAAAAAAATTTCGTCGGCGGCGCTTTTCTTTTTTTTCGTAAAGCAACACTTCAGCTGGGCCGGTGAAATTTATTTCCCACTGGGCCGATACGTTACCAGTCCGCCTCTGGTATTGGGTACACTGATCGTGAATCAAAAAGAATTTTGTTGACATTCATAAAATGATCAGTAGTTTGCAAAACAATCAATTTGGGTCCACTGGTATTTAAATATAAAAAAGTTAAACAATAGTTATGCAGCATTTATTAGCTTAATTAATCATAATTACATTTTACAAGTAGGAACAAATGAAATTTGTAGGTACTTATACAGAATGACCCATTCTTTAATTTGCGAATGTTAACACAATTCTTTTTTATTCATGATCAGTCCGGGTGAGCTAAATAAGCGCATTTGTCCTTTATCAGTTATCGCTTATCACATTGGAAAAGCGCATAAAACAACATTGGAAAAGCGCATAAATTGTAGTTGCATAAGCGCAGAAGTGCACATTTGAAAAGCACAATGGTTTTAGGGATTGTACGACAGTTTTTCTACAATATTTTTTGAAGTTTTTAAAACTAGAAAATATTCTTCCCTAACATTTTTCTGAACTTAACTCCATCATACTCGAAGAGTATTTTAAACAAGATTTTTTGAATTTTTTAAAACTAGAAAATATTCTTGCCTTACATTTTTCTGAACTTAACTCCATTATACTCGAAGAGTATTTTAAACAAGATTTTTTGAATTTTTTAAAACTAGAAAATATTCTTGCCTAACATTTTTCTGAACTTAACCCCATTATACTCGAAGACGATCTGGACTAACTTGTTATGGTCAGAAATTCAATGTTACGATCTGCGCTTATTTAATGTTTTGATCGGCGCTTATTCAATATAAATTTACTGATTATATTATTTCTGCGCTATTCCAACGTTTTAATGACCAAAAATGCGCTTTTACAACTCTCCGATCAGTCCAATACTATACACCCTTAAATTTTGTTACACAGGTAACCCGGGTTACACCCTGTATTTGCAATATACTCTCGTACTCTCCATTATGATAACTTCATATTTTGTATCAGTTACAAAGCGCAACAATAATGTTTACTATTCATTTGTATTCACCTTTGTGCGTAATAATCTCCGTAAAATACACAGTTATATTGTGTCCCCGTGTAAAATTAATACAAATCCTTCAAAGCGCCGACAGCCACTGCTCTTCCCACATATCATCCTTTAACTTTCCCACTGTCCAGAACAAGAGAAGATACAGTTATCTGCAAACACAGCACTCACCGATCCGAACACTTGCTAAAAAACAAATTTCACGCAACAGGTTCCTTGCTGCGGCTTTGCGCACAGTAACAAGTGAACGCTGGCATTGTTGCGGCGAACTTGAAAGCTTTGATCAAGGGTGCAAATAAAGGAGGAAGAAATGGCTACTTGTTGTCCTGTGGCTAAGCCGCCTCAGCGCCTTGTCGGGGCGCGCCGACACAGGCGCAAGTCAAGTGTTAAGAGAAACGGCGCCGAAGATGTCGCCTGGTGGCGAAAGCGAGCCCACATGCGTGGATAGAATCATTATAATGTAGACTGTGAAAAGCTTGGAAATATGTCGCGGTTTTCACACAAATGCATGTTCTATCCAGGGACTCGAATCGAACCGGAACAGGAACGAAAGCTGGAACGAACGGCAACTATTTTAATGAACTGGAACAAAACCCGAATCGATGGTTGTGAACCAGTTCTGAACGATTTAAAGCATTAACTAAAATTTGACCTTTTTGTATAAATCCTATTGCATTTTTAGGAAAATTGAGTTTTCTCTTTAATTTTTTTGATTATTCACATCATCTGTCATCTGTCAAAGACCAATAAAAATGCAGAATATTGAATTTCACAGCCAATCGAAATCAGTGGACTTGCTTATATCTCTGGTTTTTCTTTAAGGTTCTAGAACATTTTTCACTTAAAATACAATGCACTGGGTATTTTATTTAAAAAGAAACACCAAAAACAATAACACATTTGACGTTGACCTCTTAATTTTGTCAAAATTTAGTTGTTTTCTGAAACCATGGATTAATTTAAAACTGAACCTGATTTAATGAATAATCTCTTGAATACCATTCGTATTCATAATTAATTAGATTATTTTAATTTTAGTTATATTATAGTTATTTGCGCTCTCGTAATATTCATATACAAGCACAAGGAACATTCGTAATACTACCAGAAAAATAATCGACATAACTATGACTTATGTTGTGGTATTATAAGAGAATATTTTCTTTGGTCGCCGAATTTTCTATATTTTACTGCAAAAATGTAACAAATATTTTTAATAAATGGAGCGTTATAATGTATCATTATACCGAATCAAGAAAAACAAAAGGAACAAAACCGAACCATTTAAGTGTTCAGTGAATTGAGAACCGAACCTGAACTGTTATTTTGTGCGCTGCGAGTCCCTGGTTCTATCGGTAAACCCTATTTGGGATGTGGCCGCCAAGAGAAATTAAAAATCAAAGAAATTGAATAAGATTGCAAGCAAACCTAACCTCGATAATATTTTTATCTATCACCAATAAATTAAATTGTGCCTATTATATTGCGCTCATTTTAGATAAATTGTTTTCCCAATGAGTGCGATAATAAAATGATTTTAACACTAGTGTGGTAATGAAAGAACAATTGTTATACAAGTTCATATTTGGTTCCAGATTTTTCCTCAATATCAAAAGAACACATCTGACATTTGTTCATGAGAGAAAAACAACTCATGTTTAAGCAAATTACAACATAAATCTGTTTGACATACAAAGAAAATAGGTAATATGTTATACGGTTAACTAACTTAGACACAAATCATACGGATTTATCACATTCGAATGGTGTATTGATTAATCCATCAGTCTAAAGTGAGGCTATTTTAGACTATTTTAGCGGTGATAAATAAAACTTTTATTTTACCATGTCAATTCAAATTCATTTACCGCCCTTACTTTTAGAACAAAATTTCTCATTTTGATATACCATTTGTCCAATCTCTTTTAATTTTAAATAAAATAATGTTCTGATTCTTTATAAAAAATATACTGCGGATTTAATCATGCCCTTTGTAAAGTAGGTAGTTACACGTTCAATTTATCATCAAACCTACAGCAGTTTCCAATTTTCTCCAAAATCTTAACGAGGCTCAACCTTTTTATACAAAAACTCGATAATGATAATAATAACTGTTTTCAATTTTACGGATTTCCTCTGGAACAAAAAATGCGGTCACCGTGTTTGTTTTCACACGACAGCACGTCCCGGAAACAAATCCCAAATTGCTTGATAATGTGCGGCGATTCCGTGCAGCTATTAATCTCTCCGTAACAAACTGTTGAGCTGGTCGGGACCACCCTCAAATTGCTGCTGATCACTGTGTTTAAAATCTATTTCTCTGTGGGTCCGGACGTAAGCCACCCTGGCTCCAAATTAGAAAAACAAAAGTCTGCGGTCAACAGTGGAACAGTTGGCGATCGTCGCCTGCACAGTCATCCTTGGCCTACTCCGACTGAGCTAACCAAACAACCACTGCTTGGATTTAAAACAAAGAAATGTGACAGTTGGGAAAACAACCCAGAGTGGACATTCCTTCGCGCTGACGCGCTGCATTCCGCCTACATTTTCTTCTGCATTTATTGTTAAAAGTTTTGATTCTTTGGACTTGGACCGCATGAAATAACGGTTCAGGTTGTCCCGGTTTTCATTTTTTTTATATGAACCGATAACAGGTTTTCAGAAAAGTGGTTCAAGTTCCGGTTTCGGTTCAATGACGCATTATATAAAGATCCATTTATTAAAAATATTTTTAATATTTTTGCATTAAAATATTCAATTATAATACCAAGTAGTCGTAGTTATGTCGATTATTTTTCTGGTAAAATTCTTTGTGCTTGGGATATGAATATTACGAGTGCGCAGCACGAATAATATTCGCAAGCACAAGGTAGATGAGTGTATAATATACTACCAGGAAATAATCTACTTAACTATGAATAAGAATAGTATTCAAAAGATTATTCATTGAATCATAGATCCAGTCTTAAATTAAAATGTCGAAAAATGCAGTCATTCATGATTTCAGAAAACAAATCAATTTTTTGGTGTTTCATTTTAAAGAAAATAGTGAGTTTTAAGTGAAAAATGTTCTAGAACCTTAAAGAAAAACCAGAGATAGAAATTGTGTAGTAAGTAGAAATTAAGATTACTTAATAAAAATGTTCATTTGTTAGTCACCTAAAAGTACTAGTAGTGAATAGTCGACACACAACCTTACTAGTACAAAATAATTAAGTCTACTGATTTTAATTGGCTCTGAAATTCAATATTCTACATTTTTATTGGTCTTTTTTGACAGATGATGTGAATAATAATAATAAGAAGAAGAATTAAAGAGAAAATTGTAATTTTACTAAAGATTCAATAGGATTTACAAAAAGGTGAAATTTTAGTTCATGATTAAAACCGTTCCGAACCGGTTCACAACCCGATCTGGTTCTGGTTAAAAGTCTCTTCTTATTCAAATGTGATTTATGGGTGTTTTAAGTGAATGTTTGCTACTTATTTTTTACACTAAACAAAGTTGAGCTTTCGCCTAGTTTTCCCACAAGAAAAACAAATAATCCAGACACTTCAGAAGCCCAGTTTTTACACCAAAACATCGTTCAAGAGGTTGCTGTCGCCCGACGACCGAAATTCGGAACACACACAGAATAACGCGTGTGCGTGTTTTTCTTTATGAAGGCTTTTAAATGTTTGACAACTTTCAGCTGAAAATTAAAACTTAAATAAATAACAGACGCTGATTACCTACATCATCACAGGGATATTTTGTATTTAATCGTATCATCAACTGTTATTATCTTTTAATATGCAACATTTATTGATAATAATTATCAACAACATAATACGTTAGTTACTTAATTAATACGTCAACAAATTGAAAAGATAAAATTGTTGATTTGTTTTAATATCGCTGTCGTTGATGATGTTCAAAGAGACTCAGTTTCACCTCGTCGCTTAGCAACATCCTCGGTATTATAAATCGCATAATATTCTTGTTATATTAATAGCTATAATCATTTAAAATTTATGTTAAAAAACCGTACATTACATCAAAGCAATTCAAACAATTTTAAGAAGACAAAGATCTATCCTAAGAATCAGCAAATTAGAAATCCAGTCAATTATATTGATGACTAGTGCGACAATGACAACGGTTGTAGAAAAATAGTTATTTGACGACGACGACGAAGCGCAGTCGAGGCTATGAATCTAGCTTAGGCAGCAAATCTGTATTTTTTGTCATGTGAAACACATTATTTTTTCGGCGACTGTTATTAATTAATATTAATTTAGTGATTACTTTAAATATATTGATAGGTATCGCAATCAAATTATGTTGCTACGCGTATGTTGACAGTTGCTATGAAAAAACAAAATAGGTTAGGTATATTGATGAATTTTATAAATATGAAATTTGTTGATACACCATAGTAACAATTACTGTTGCTGTCCAGGCTTTTTTTTTCATTTTTGCTGCCTAGGCAGCAAAAGTGACACTTTGCTGACTGTCAGCTAGCTGTCAAAAAACAGCACCTTTAATGTCAATCGCCGAAAAAAGTATTATTTGATGGCTTGAAAGAGCCTTATTAAAATTCGAATTGTTTTGTGGCACAGCAAACAGACAACCCCTAACAGCTAATTTAACACTCGGGCGCCTGGCATCTCCACTTACTTCTCAAGTGGTTTAAGGTGACTTTGTCGTGACTACGAAGTACCTGTGTACTGTTTGCGTAGGCTGGGCTTGGCGCCAGCCGATCCTAATCACTGATAAGCCGAATTGACTTTACATTGGCAAGTGCGAGCGTCTCGTCGACCCCCTGCTGTACAGGCGTTAACATCCCCGCCGGGGAGAGGTTTATTGCAGTCTATAGAGAAATGTGAAATGGATACGGGGTTATTTCTATTTTTATTGTAGGAGTATTGTCTGTGGTGTCTCTCTAAGAACACTTTAAGGTGTATTGTTTGGGCGAGTACTAAGACTTGTCGTTTTAAAGTCAATTATTTTATTGCTGAATGACAATATCCTGTTCGATGGATTCATATTTTCAATTGGTACTGTATTCAAGTTGAGTGTAGCAGTCTCATCGGTATAGATATACAGGCTGTTTTATAACTTCGTGTATACGATAATGGCATATATTATACAATTATTTGATATGCTGGTTTCGTCTATAATAGCTATTTTTAGAAATTCAACAGTTCCATTATACTCAGTCCAGTTTTTGTTCCACTCAATTCACATAATTAACAATTAAAAATAAATTTCTTCTAAAGAACTATCTAAAATTAAATTAATTTACTTATTCTTATACAACATTAATTAAATTCTTTAATAACAATGTTAAAACAAATTTTAGTTTTGAAATTTAAAAATAACGTCGTGCATGTTTTTGAATAGCATATAGGACTGAACTCACTTATCACGGAACTGAAAGAATTTTTTCAAAATTCACAATTTTAGTTTCCGGGTTTTTTAAACAAATAGTTTTCGGTCACTGTTTTGAAATGGAATTACATAAATTTATTATTTTTGCACAATTAATTAAATTTTAATTTTATTCCATTCGTCTCCGGCTACCTCCTAAAATCCAGCGGAAATACTAACAAAGCGAGTGTTTTGTGGCCAGTACAAGAATGGTAAAATTGTATTTCAACAATGGATTATATACCTAAAATTTTAATCAAAACATATGATTATAAAAAATTTCCAATGTATGCAAAATTCACACGGTTATATCTCCTGATAAAAATTAATTTTTAAAATGCACATCTGTAGATCCATTCTTTCTCTATTAAATGTTTATAAAAACTTATCCTTGAAGTCAATAATAAACAAACCGTTTACTCGCAACTAAAACACTTTCACACTATTTTTCAACTTAAAAATGGCATTTCATTGCTAGGATGCGGTAAAGTACGAGTTTCGGGCTGGTTTTACGCAGTCGTAGTAGTGGGGAAAAGAGTGGAATAGACAAAAAAAGGAAAATCGAGAATATTCTAGGAATTCGGAAAAATAGACGGGCCGCTTACTCAGATACACATTATACAATCTGCAACCAAGTTGTTACAAAAATGTGCTTCTTGCTAAAACTACCCAATTACGAATTTTAAAAAAGTTCCATGATCAGTAAGTTAAGTATGCCATTAAAATATTTGCACGAAATTGTGAATCATCCCGTATACATACATTAGGGATCGAAATTTAGATTTAATTTGAAGATTCAACTCTGGAATCAATCGCATATAAAAGTATTATATTTAAAATTATTATAAAATACTTCTATCTTCAATTTTAATATTTAAAAATTATATTACAGTGACAGACCTGCATCAAAACATTATCACATCTATGAAAACACTGTTTTATACCGAAGATATCTTTTATTTGAACATAAAATGCATCAACAAACACAAAATTCTAAACGTGCAATCAACACAAAGCAACGTTGTGTTAAAAGCTTTTCTGATAAAACGCCCAACTTGTTAAAAACGAATTTTAGTGTCGCATTAAAACCCCAAACAAATTCTAGATCACACATAACCTCCTTGATCTGATCTTGTGATCCCGCAGCTTAAGGGCTGTTCTCTATGGATCTTTGATCTTGGGGTGTGATCTCGATCTTAAAGCCTGATTTGTGCCACCGAAGTAGACAGCCTCAGCTTCCGGTTGAATGTTTACGATCGGTCGACATGTTTAACATGTCTGCAGTAGTGTTTGTTTACACCGCACACGACCTAAACTTCAGCCCTTGTCATTTTTTATAATTTCGTAAATCACTGAATATTTACACCAAAAACCGCTTGTTTGTTTACATGGTCTGTGTCTTCACCAGGAATAAATAAATGCTGTGATTTGTTGCTGATGCAATATGCAAACTGTCAAAGATTTGTTTAGTTGAATATTGCAAACAAATATTTTGAAATAATGTTCGGTTAACAACTTGATACAAATGTGTACCCGCACGGACATTTATTTTATTTATATTTACATTAGTTAAGATTTATTGAACATACTTCATACTGTCAATAATTTATTTCTTATTATTATTATTGAGTTATCATTAAATAATGTTATAAAATAAATTGTGTAACATTAGTGGTGAATAACTAGGTACTAGATTTCTTCATTTGGATAGAACGTCATTATCGGATTGGATACCCGTTGATTTGGATAACTTCAACATCGAGTTTCATATCATTATTTATACACACATTAAATGCGAAAAAAGTAGATTTAAAACCTGAACTTGACGCTTACATTTCCTGATTTTAAAACTTCGTAAAAAGAAAACTATAATAATGTCATTATTACTAAAAAACAATATAATATCAATATCTTGAAGTAATACTTGTGCACATTATTTTACTAGGGATAAAAAGTGACGTTTCTTTCCTTATTTTTATGTCATAGAAATCAATTTCTCCCTACTAAAAAAAGCTTTCTATTCATATTCATTTGTACAGAATTCTGTCTATAATTATAGATCGTGACAAACGTGCTTTAGAAGTAAAGCTGCATTCACATAGAACTTAGTGCCGTTGCCTTGTTACAGCGGTGTTGCATTGGTAAGGACAGCGTTCACATAAAAACTTAGTGACGTTGTTGTAGGTAATACAGTATTCTGTTCTGTGTTGGATATAAATAATTGAAATTGCTGTCCTAAAAATATTTTAAGATTTAATTTGATAAAAATGTCAGAACAAGAAATAATTATTATCTGTAAATTTAAACTTGAATGCAAGAATTTTACTTTCTTTTTTTATATTTCTCAGTACAATGAGCATTTTTTGTTCCAAATTGCTGGATAGTGTACCAACAATTCAGCAAATTTACTGTCTACACTCATATTTATCTATAAAAATAGGTATTTACGTAAATTCGAAGTCTATGCCAATTTGTCATAATTTAAATTTTTTCGCCATACCTTTTAAATTACATATTAAGTTTTGTTTGGCTATTGCTTGGCGGTGCGGTGCTTGTGCGTTGTAAATGTTTGGAGTTTACAAACTATAGCAAAACAATGCACCGACGCTACCAACGCGTTAAGTCATTGTGATGTGAACGCTTCCATTGCTATGCGTTATCCAAACCCTGTGCAACTGCAAGACCGCCGCACTACCGTTGCAATATGTTGTATCTGAATGATACTAATGTATCACAGTCGCTACAATATTTCTCTTGTTTCCAGGCGCATGTTTCCATCCCTCCGGATCAGCGTGCAGGGCCTGGACCCGCTGGCACGCTACTGCGTGCTGCTGGAGTTTGCCCTGAGGTCGGATTGCCGCTACAAATACAACGGCGGCAGCAGCGGCGGCGCCTGGTCGCGTGCCGGTAGCGCTGAAGTCCAGTCCCCATACAACGTCTACCTGCACCCGGACTCGCCTGCCACCGGAGCGCACTGGATGGCGCAGACCGTCAACTTCAACAGGCTCAAGCTCACCAACAGTGCCATACCAAGTGCCGGAGGCGTAAGTTCATTGTTTGGTTACCCCCAAGTTGGAATAAAATCTGTACTTCCCCGACTATAAATATTAATAACTTGCTTTCGTAAAGGCTTTAATTTTGTGCATCATTCAGCAATGTTTAAATAAATGTAGCTTTTTCCCCGAAATGTTTAGTTGATACCAACTTCGACATAATTTGAACAATATGTGAAAAATCTGCTGTGGCCACCACAGTACTTCCCCGACTATAAGTTTTAATAACTTGCTTTCGTAAAGGCTTTAATTTTATGCTTTATTCAGCAATATTTAAATAAATGTAAATTTTTTTCCGAAATGTTTAGTTGATACCAACTTTGGTATAATTTGAACAACATGTGAAAAAATCTGCTGTGGCCACCACAGCACAGAACTTTCCCGACTATAAGTTTTAATAACTTCCTTTCGTATGAAGACTTTAATTTTGTGCTTCATTCAACAACATTTAAATAAATGTAACTTTTTTCCCCGAAATGTACTCAAAGTATGTCTTTTTCTCCAAAAGAAAGTAGCAATAAAATAAGAATACTTTACATTTTTGGGCGTTCAGGTAAAAGTTTGTTTATCAGGAAGAAATCTAAAGAAAAATATGTATCCTGAATATTATTCTGAAAGATGTAAATACCTCACGACTATTCAAGTTTAGATTAAAATAAAGTTCTGGAACATAACATTTTCCCAATTTGCGTCGTTCGCTTTAATGAGCCTTTCAAATAGGTTAAATCCCTAAGTTTAAGACATACCTACAAACATTTTAATGAGCCCTTAATAGTCATTAAACATAATTACTAAATAAATACAAAATGCTAATGATGTATTGTTATTGTTCCAGGTTGTACTAAACTCAATGCACAAATACCAACCCCGGATAATCATCGTTCAGGCTCCAGATCCAAGGGCTCTTCCTTGGGCGCCAGCCACTTCCGTTTCTTTCCCGGAAACCCAATTCATTGCCGTCACCGCCTACCAGGTATGTAACATCATTTGTCACTTTCATAATCATTACTTTCGTGTTTGTTCTACTATTTTAAGTTACACAGTTATAATCGATTTAAAAAATAAATAATACGTAATATTTAAATCTGGAAATAATGTTTACAATGCATGCAATGCATCATGTAACCGATCGTGTCTCTGACAACTCAGGTTCGACTCCAGTCAGATACACATTCCAATTTAACTGCACAAAAATCTCCACTTTAAGTAGTAAGTACTCATTTCAAAAAGCTAGGAGTAATTTGACAATTAAACGCACACACAGTAAAAGAACTAAGTAAAAGCATTTTTGAAAAATTCGTAAATTTTAAAATGAATATAATTAAATTATATTTTAATAAATTGTGCAATGGCAAGAATAGTAAATTTATGAAAATCCATTTGAAAACAGTAACTCAAACCTATGAAAAATTGCAATTTTGGAAAAATTCTTTCAGTTCCGCGATAAATGAGTTGAGCACTATATACCATTAAAATATAAGCACGAAGTTGTGTATCATCATCATGTATATTTGTACCCGATGACTCACAGTGTCACAGTATGTGACGCTGCCACACCCAAGTTGATAAAAGGCGTGATAGATATGTTTGCATTTTAAAGATTATAAGATAAATCTATAAATAAGTCGGGTTCGAATCTAGTCCAGGTGTATATTCTCCACTAATAACCATGAGTACCCGTGAGTTGACGACTGATAACCGCATGCACGATAAAATATAATCATCTGTTTCTGATGAGTGATGACTCACATTATTGGGGTAAAAGATGTGAGAAATATGTTTGCTAATATTTAATTTTGGGTTCGAATCTAGTCAATTAAGTATCTACACATTTTCCACTAACAATCATGAGTATCGTTGACAGCTGGTAACCGCACACACGACATAATGTGATGAATATGGCGTCCACGTGTTTTAGTTTAAAAGGGAGTAGTCGGAATTTGGACCAAGGGAATTAATAAAAAAGCAAACTTTCAATTCCTCAACGTTTCGGTTTAATTTAAACCATTCTCAAGAGCTTTTGATCTGCAAAAATCGTCAAAAAACACAAGTATTTTGTGATATTTACTTGTGTTTTTGACGATTTTTGCAGATCAAGAGCTCTTGAGAATGGTTGAGGAATTGAAAGCTTGCTTTTTAATTAATTCCCTTGGTCAAAATTCCGACTACTCCCTTTTAAACACGACATAATATTTTATCACACTAACTATGTAGTATGTTAGGTCAGTACACTGTATAAATATTTATTGATTTTAGTAGATTTGTACAGAATTGCACTAAAATAAGTTATACTTTTTACCTCTCGCCTCATAATCTATAAGGGACGTATTTTGATGAATCAAAAAAGTAAGAATTTAACATTTTCGAGATGATGTATGTATATGTGTTTGTTACTACGTAAAATTTAAATGAATATGCTGTGACAATACTAAAATATCGTTTAAATCTTCTTCTGAAGTTTAAACAATATAGCGGGAGGTCTTGTGCTGGCCACATCAGATTTTTTATTAATCTATTGGGTACTTTGCCGTTTACGTCAGCGACTGCGACACATTAATAGTTAGAAAAAGCTTCAAAAAAGTAATCTTCCGTAATCACACTATCTCAAAAGGCTGTTGCATAACAACATTCACAAGCTTTTAAAACATTTGCACCCTTGAGTTGCTCTCATAATCGTGCGTTCTGGAACCTGTCGCCTGCCGGTAGATAACACACAGTGCCAGTCTGCACGAGCAGTGCAGCCAGTCTCGAGTCTAGACGTGCATTTGCCCATTCGCCAATGCGTAATTTGCCGCTGCTACAGACAGTGGCGGTAAAGTGATACTTTACAGGATGGTGCAGGCGCCGGCGTCTACAAACCGCCCGATTGTTTCATGTTTTCCAAAGTGACAGGCGGACTGTGAAACGCCACTTTAATTATGTCAACTATGAGCAAGCGGTTTCGTCAAAGAAGTGGGTGGTGCTGTTGTTTTTCCGTTTCCGATTTTTCTAACTGGTGGTTCCCATTATTTTTTTATGAATAGAATTCGAACTAATTATATATTATTAATGATTTCCTTGAATAAATATTTAATTAATTCAATGCAAAATATACTTTTCTGGCACCATTCAAAACAATGTAAAGCAACGATTTGAAAATAAAATTTAATCTTATGCTAAAATAAAGGAATTATTTTTAATTTATATTAAATGCAAGAATTAACTCTAATTTTCTGGAACCATATGAAATTTTTCATAAAATAATAGGTACTTTCTGCTAATGTTAGGTACTTTTACTTCTTTTAAAAATGTTACCAAAATTGCTGAAATTCTTAACTAAATTGTTAGCAAATCTTTAAAAACAATTGGAAATTGGATACTCTAAAGTACATACATGAAAATATACCATATCCTTAAAAATGGTTGACACGAACTCCGCAAACAAAAATTTACACATTCGCAATATACCTATAGCTTTTCAAACTTATAAGCACAACCAACGGTTCTAGTTTTCAACAATTTTTTTTAAATAACACAAACTTGATCAATTTATTAATCAATAAATTGAATCGTGTAAGGCATAATTGCTAATAAATTTATTTAAGTAAGGTCTTAATTGAAGAAAATTTGCGCTTAGTTACTTTTAAACAATTTTATTAATTAAATTTTCTTTTCTTTCCAGAATGACAAGATCACCAAGCTGAAGATCGACAACAATCCATTCGCGAAAGGTTTCAGAGAAAACGGCCAATCCCGCTGCAAGAGAAAACGCGTCCAACAACAAGATGTCAACAGCAGCCAAGAACTCGACACATCCTCCAAGAAGTCGTGCACTTCTTCAGACGAAAGCTTCAGTTCTTCACCAGTAGCTTCACCTGCACCACAACAAGTACCAGACATTTACATTCCTCCAACAATGAGCTATTCACCGCCGACATCTTGGTATGGTTATACTTGCCCCACGGTTTACAAATGTCGTTCTGATTGTAATTGTGCGACTTGTGTATATGAACAAGCTCCTTCTGGTTATTATTTACCTCATGTATCTCATAATTGGACTGCATCGGCTTATTCATACCCTACATATTTACCTGTTCCTCTTTTAGAACCTAAACCTCAAGATTTATCTGCTTCTGTTCCTAAACCAAAAAGTTTGACTGATTTTTCTATACGAGCAATCATTGAATCGTAGTTTTTATATATTTGAAATAGAATGTAAGTACTAATTGTAAAGTTATGTTAACGTGTACATAATTTATTTATAAAGATTGATTATAGATTTTATATGTAATTTTAATGACAAATGTTATATATTTTATTTTTATAAAAATTTTATTGTAATCTTAAATTAATAATAATTACTTTTTACAAAATAATATACAGTTTTTATTAAGAATATCTTACTTGAACATCATTAAATAAATAAAAATCTAGAATATTCATGCACAAGAAAATGCAACACCAAAAGTTGCATATCTAGAATTTTAATTCTTAAACAATTTTTGAAAAAAGTCGGAAATTGACCCCGGTTCTTTTGGATTGACATTTTCTCTAGAATTATTTTAGAATCGGTATAAAGTAGCATATACAGTCCGAAATTTCGTGTAATTAAATTTGAAGAAAATCATGGTCAAAGCTCGAAATTTGTGTCGTAACACAATCAAGACAAAAAATAAATTTAAACGCTTTTCAGAACAAATAAGCAGTTTATTTCATTTACTTGATTTACTTTAATTGCCTCCTAACAACTTTACAAATTTTACCAAACAAACATAGGAAGATGCAAATTTAGTAAAGTGTTATTGTCTTGTTGGACTGAAAATGGTAAGTCTGGGTTGTTTATTTAATTAATTTCAGCAGCTATGTATAGTTTATGTTTAATTTCTCGCACTAGTGCTAGAATAGGCTATTTCGCTGTTTTGTGTGTCAGAATGTCTATTTCCCGTACAATAGCAAAAATGAATTTTTTGATGCAGGTATTTTATTACGTGTAACTGTTTGGATTGGTGATGCATTTTCTTGTGTATGAATATTTTAGATTTTTATTTTCTGTGCATCCGTATTTATTTATCAAATTATTCCTTCCAGCCTTTCATTTGAAATGGCGCCAAAGTACTGCCCATGCGTGCGAGTGTAGTGCAACTTGCTGCTAGATTCATAATAATTTGCGCCAAGAAAATCATCTGACAGACGTCATGTTGATGTCAATCATGTCAAAATAAAAGGAAAAACAAATTTGATTTGAGTTCATTGAAATTTAATTATGTGCAATGATTTAATTCTAGATGTGAATTAAAATAACGTATTTGGTGTCGTAATTTTATGTAAATGTACGTATATAACTATGTTTTTTAAATATTAACAAGTTGTTCGATATTAATAGCATTAAAATAATAATCATGACTGTGTAATATGAAAACATTTTACAAATCATGATTCTACTGAATTAAAGTGCGTCGTCGAAATGTTCAATAAAACAGAATGTACAAAAGGCAGTTTCCTAGAACAAACAAAAGCTGCCAGGGAAGAACGAGCTTTAGAGAAGAAGAAAGAAACTGCTGTTAGAGTTATTCAAGCTTCTGTTAGAGGATGGCTATCTCGAAGAAAATTCCTTCGAGCAATACTGTAAGTTTGTACGTTAATCGTAATACTCTGACTACTAGATAATAGATCCCGGACATGTCATTCTACCTGTACAGCCAAAGTCTTCAACTACAAAATATCAAACCGCGAGAAGTTAGTTTACTGCTTCCACTGGTTATACCGGTGAAACGATGTTCTTGTCTGTACAGGCAGACTGATGTGCCCCTTATGTATACTTTGACTACTAGTTACTTATTTACAGAGACGAATTTGATGCATTCTTTACTGAAGAAATCGAATTGAAACCAGCACTTCAAGCCTACCACTATGCTTGTCGATTCCTTCTCATCTGGCGTCAAGAGCGCGATAAGGAACGTTTTGCGAGATTCTGTCGTTACTTGGTGGTTAGTCTGGAATCAGAATCACCTAAAATAAGCTACGTAGGAGTTTCACTGAACAAAGAACATGCTGTGACATGGATTTCTCACATGAAGGATATACTATGGAAGTGCTGCATGTACTTAGAAGACCTGAAACCGGAATTTGCAAACGACATGAAAATGATCTTACAGTATTTACACACTCTAGTATCGTATACTGCTACCAGCACCTGGGCTATTTTAAAATTAAAATCGATGGAGTTATTAAAACCTGGAATGAATCAGTTATGTGCAAATATCATGGGGCATCTTTTTCATCGAGGCTTTTATCTTATGTTACAGGTAAAGTTTGTTGTTATGATATTTTAGTAGAAGATTAATTTTACATAAAAATATTTTTTTGAGAACCTGTCAATTTAATAAAATCCAACACCGACGTTTCGACTGCAAATCAGTTTTCATTGGGTGCTGATCAAATAGATATGATATTTATTTTTTGATCACACCAGGATTCTTTGAAGATTCTTTCATGCTTCTGAGTCCTGGAAAAAAGGAAATTCACTGTTTTGAAACTCAATGAATTAGAAATTCTTCTTTTCCAAGACTCATTTTCACCAGAACTATTTTTCTCAAAATTCAGAAGCATGAAAGATTCTTCAAAGAATCTTAGTGTGAACAGGGCATGTCTGCTTACCTATGTATTATTGTATGTTTATTTATCTGTTGCCTTAACAATAACAACATTATAAGCCTCAATTTAAGGACAACAACGGCGCCAAAAAAGAATCTATTATGATACTCAGTACCATAATATAATAAGATACAACTCTAAGATAGTTTAAAAATTAACATGCCTGATTTTTTTCTGTTCAATACCAAAAAATCATCTATTTTATGTTTTGACTGATTTACGCTTTCATATAACATTTTGGTTACAATACGGATCGTAACCAATCATGGGACACGTCGTTTTCACGATTAGTACCATAATGATTGATGTTACGATTTTTAATATAAATATCTATTATTTGATTGTATGTTATGAGCACACTGATGAAGACTTATCTTCAGTCAAAACGTTGGTGCTTGGATATTTATATAATATTTAAGGTTACATATGTATGCATATTTTAGGGTTTATTACTTCGAGGATTGGGTCGAGTGAAAGTAGTAATGAAACACGCTTCTCTCTCAGCTGTGATTACCTTAGCTCTGCGACCTCTAGTGTCTGCAGGATTTTCTGAAAAATTAATGACTATGTTCCTAATTCACATATTATCAGTCCCTGCTGTAATACAGCATCTACATCTGCTAGCTCCAGAGGTGAAAAATTAAAAACGAGACAAAGTTCAGGATTAACAAGTATATTTTACAGTGTATAAATATATTAGTGGGGCACAACCTATTATCTAAAAGCCTAGAAATTCTATCGAGTGAACAATCTATGCGAATCGTATTTAATACTTTGGAAGGCAACTATGCGTTATGCCTTCTTGCAAATTTAGTACAAATGGCTTATATCGAAAGAGATGGAGTATTGAAAGAAGTATATTTTCCTACTTTTACTGTAAGTGTTTACTTAATCATTAATTAAATTATAATTAATAATATATATTTTAACAGATAATAGTTACACGATTATTGGAAAGTTGTCAGCATTACGTAGTCAGTAAACAATCTAATTTAACCCACTGGCACCCAGTTTTGGGTTGGTTTGCCCAACCAATGGACCCCAGTTTACACGCAGCAATGGTTCATGTTAAGCAGCAGCTACATTTGCTGTGGAATGCTCAAATAGTTGCCACATTACTAGGTAATAACAATTTAATATCAGGGACTTAAACCGCACAAAATCACGATTCAGGTTCAGTTCGCGATTCACGTTTCATATTTCTTTTAAAATTTAACCAATAACCGGTTTTGATTCAATGATCTACATCTATACATACATAAGATTACGCTATTTTCCTGGAAAGGATCAATACGAACCCCTAAACACATTAATTCCACACGTCAAATATCAATTCACAAGCATTTAACCAGGAATCAATCTTCACCAAACATTTATATCCTGACACACTTATTTTGCCTCGTCCATATTCATTATTCTATTCATGCAAGCTCCTATTCCCACTCGGAAACTTTCGTACATGCAACAAAGTATCAATCTCAAATCAATCCATTTACTCACCGGACTTCCACGCAAACTCTTACCAACTATCTCACCCGCATAATGTTCGCAACTGACTTATTTCTACTCTATCATCTACATTTTTTATGATTCAATAGAAACAATTTACATTACGCGCAAACGTTCCTAACGCACCTAAAATCTAAACCTAAAGTAACAATCAATTTAAAATAAAACAAACCCAGACTGAACCACTAAATTAAAGAATATATAACAATTTTTCTAAAAATTTAACAGTGTTTTAATTTTGTTAATTCTTTAAACCGGTGTAAACTGTTCCATATTGGATCGTCTTCGGTATTGTCTAACGGTTCAGGTTTGGATCGTTTTTTCCGGTTTCCGTTCCTGCTCCGGTTTGGTTCAAGATCATATTAATTTTTTTTGTGTAGGAGCAACTCTGGCAGAATTAGTAGAAGGTGTAGAATCCCCAACAATGGCTGAAAGTCCATCTCATCACGGAACTTTTGCACCACTAGCTACAAATATATTTAAAAGAGCTTTAGAATCTCGTGCCAATAAAGTGAACACACAGAAATATCATAGATTCCTAGGAAGTCCTGAAGTTCGTAAAGTGGTTCTACTTTGTTCTCAATATCAGACTGCCTTAAATACTTTGACACAATTGAGACTGGATATCCTTACAGGTATAACTTGAAAACTAACCCAAAAACAAATTTACAATTTTGAATTTTAATTTTGTAGGGCTGTGTTACCAGGATAGAGTTTTATACGACTTGTGGCTATTTTTATGTTCTCTGGGTCCTAATTGCGGTCTAAAAGCGTTTTTAGATCATTTATCAAACTGCACAAAATGTACTGCCCCGGAATTTCAAATGTTACAGTTATTTTCCGACTGCATGACGCACTATGTTACGTAAGAATTTTATTACATTGATGTAAAATCAGATAATATATGTTAAATTTATAGGATATTAGACGATTTAGAGATGTACGAGCAACAAAACCCGTTTAAGTTATCAGATTTTGCTGTAATGTCGAATTTTCTAAACTTGTTTCTGTATCGATCCGTGCTGGGAAATTTATTTGGTAAGTTAATATGTGTACAATAAATTTCATAATTGATAAAAACAGTGCTTGAAATATTTATGCAACTTCTGGAAGCATTGCTAACAAATATTTAATTTCAATATTGCAGATTTGAAATCGATTCAAACAAATACCTTGTTCCAAACTTTGCACACATTACTTATGGTACTATACAAACGCGATTGTCGAAGAAGTTATGCACCAGCAGGTCATTGGCTAATAAAAGAGGTAAATTTATTTGTTATTCGTACATACATACATACATACACATGTCCCTAAATAGTGTTTAGTTTCGATAGCAAAATATCGGCTCCAAACAACTTATTTCTAATGCCCTATTCACACAAGAATTCTTTTAAGATTCTATCATGCTTCTGAATTTTGAGAAAAATTGTATTGGTGAGAATTGCCTGTCAAATAGTGGCGCCGCTAAATTAAATTGTCAATGAGTCTTGAAATTTTTTTAGCAGAAACCGCTTCACTACCTTGAAATAGTGTATAAAGAAGTCATCCAGCTCGGTTTTTCTCTTAGCTCAGTTGCGTTGGCAAACTTTGATTCAGCTCTGTGTAGAACATAGGCACATTCTTTCTCTCCCTTACGTCTCCGGCTAAGTCTGGCTGCACGGACAGTACTACTACTACTCTATCAACTACATTCTTAACGAATTGACATTGTTCATATTTTTGGTATTTATTCTTGACAGATTCGAGTGTCTGCGTTCATGGCTGATTTAGATAAAGGTAAACGAGCTGCTCAAGTACTGCTGCAAAGGATGCCTCACATTATACCACATGACGAAAGAGTGCAATTGTTCCGAAAATATGTAGTTAATGAAAAAACAGTTTTGGGGCTGACTGAGTCAGCTTGTGCGTCACCGCAGTCTACTCTTATTACAGTTCACAGGTACATAATTCATTTATTATTAAATATATGTTTTATCAAACGTTGCTGAATGCGTAACGTGACTGACTGTGGTCTGACAACTCAGGTTCAAATCCAGTAGGTACACGGTGGTTCATTTTAAATTGCGTTTGGGAATATCTCGAAAATTACGCATCGGATCAAAAATCTAAAAAAGACATGTCAAATATTTTCAAGGGGGGCATCAATGGGTTTAATCGCACTTAGATGCTTCAAGCTGACCACTAATCGTCTTAAATGTAGTCCTGGTTGCAAAAAGAATCCCTCCGTTGTCGCTTTGAATTCCAAAGGTCAGCGCAGGGATTGAGAACTGTCGAATTGCACTATACCTATTAACATCTACTATTCTATAATTGAGAGTAAAACCTGTCGAATGGTTACCAGCAAAATTAAAATAGCTATACCGATGACTCACATTGTGTGAGGCTGCTATACTCAAGTTGGGATTTTCTTGCATCAAATAAGTAGATTAATTTTTTTTTAAATTTTAGAAACCGAATAGTGGAAGACGGCTACAGACAGCTAGCACTACTGCCTCCTCAGGCATTAAAAGGAGTAATCCGAGTCAGATTTATAAACGAACAAGGTTTAGACGAAGCTGGTATCGATCAAGATGGAGTATTTAAAGAATTTTTAGAAGAAACGATTAAACGCGTATTCGATCCAGCTTTGAATCTTTTTAAGGCAACTAGCGAAGAAAGACTGTATCCTTCTCCAACTTCGTACATGCAAGACAGTCATCTTCAACTCTTTGAGTTTGTTGGACGTATGCTTGGAAAAGCAGTATATGAGGTAAGAGATTGTTATTGTCTATTTTAAAACTAGGAGGAGTAAGAACAAAATTCTAGTATGACTGAATTGAACTAAATAAACAACCCAATACACTTCGTGAGTCCCACATACTCAGTTTTCGTGAAATAAGATAATGTGACATTGTGTTTAATAATATGCCTACATGTCTAGGCTTTTTGTAAAAAGCCTAATTTTACAATCTGCGTACGGCATACATATGAATTTTGATTTTACAGTTTTACTCCTTGTTTAAGGAGGAAAAAAGTTATCAGAAACGCACACATTTCTGTAACTTAAATATGTAGTTGTAAATTTGTAGAAATCATATTCAGTGGGTCATGTTTACATGTTTTAATTAAATTCGTTTTTACTTTCAGGGAATAGTAGTTGATGTACCATTCGCCTCATTTTTCCTTAGTCAGGTTCTCGGTCAAACTCACCAAGCGTTGTACAGTTCAATGGACGAGTTACCATCTTTAGACCGAGATTTATACAGAAGTTTAACGTATGTTAAGCATCATCAGGGCGATGTTCAAGAGATTGATTTGACATTTAGCGTTGATGAAGACTGTCTAGGACGTATAGTTACTCATGAACTTGTACCTGGCGGAAAAGCGGTACCAGTGACTAATGAAAACAAGTTAGTTAGTTGTTTTATTTATTCAATTTGTTAAATAATTGTTTAATGATTTGTAGAATTAATTACATACACTTAATGGCACATTTTCGAATGCACACGCAAATCAAAGATCAAACGGCAGCTTTTATTAGAGGGTTTAGATCGATTATAAATCCTGATTGGTTGTCGCTGTTTTCTACTCCTGAAGTAAGTATTGTTTGATTATCTTTTATAAACTTAGTTTATTGAACAGATTAACGTTAAGAATTTCACGAAAAAACGAATTATTTCATAAGATGATAAACTGATATTTGATGAAGGGGCTAGAAAATTCTGATAATTTGGTTCTAGATCAATTATTTTTATTATACCCCGAGAAATTCAATGCCGCAATCCGCAATATGATCTCGCATATTTGCCGAGATAATCTCGAATTTTCACTTGCGTTTTGGAGTAAAATTTGAAAAATTATTTTATTATTATTCTAGGTGGTTTACGACCTGAGAAAACTAATGCCGCAAACCGCATTTCGATAATTAGTTTTATTTTCAAGTTATCCCGATTTTTGACATTTTCAACTTTGAAGCTGCAGATTTCAAGAACTAACCAAGATATCTAACTGTAGTTTGCGGCATTTTGTTGCATGCAGTTTAATTGACTTATAATAATTTTTGATCTCCCAAAAATTAACTATCTTCAATATTTCGAAAACGGTAAAAAAATGTACTTGATTTTGTCACCATTGAATTCCTCGCGTCAATTTACAAATTATAGGTATACAAATTTTCAGCTTAAAATACCGACAGGTAAATTTTTTATGAAGGATTGTGGTGGTGACAAAAATAAGTCCGCATCTCTCAAAGTTGAGAACTCGAGAATGTGAAAAATCGGAATAACTCGAAAATTAAACCACCTAGAATCATAGTGAAATAATTTTTCATTTTTGATCCCTTAATGCAAATTGAGATATCTAATGCAAATAAGCCCTGTGTATACCTCAAGGATTCTTTGAGGATTCCTTCATGCTCCGGAATCCTGAAATAAATTCACTGCTTTGATGCTATCAATGAATTAGAAACTCTTCTTTCCCAAGACTCACTGAAGATCCCATTTCGGGGCACCACTATTTGACAGATAAGCCTGACCATGATTCTTTTCTCAGGATTATGATTCAGAAGCATGATAGAATCCTCAAAGAATCCATGTGGAGACAGGGCTTTACACATATTTTATGTTTCTAGTTACAAAGACTAATATCAGGAGACAATGTTCCACTAGACTTACGTGATTTACGTAAATATACTCAATATTATGGTGGATTTCATGATTCGCATCGGGTGGTCTGTTGGTTATGGGATATTTTGGACAGAGACTTTACTGAAGAGGAGCGTGCAATGTTCTTAAAGGTATTCATACTCACACAAATATTATAAATATAAATTATATTCAAGAAAGATCATATAGCGATCATTTCAATATTTAATATTTGATTTGATCTCCAACTGCGTGCATATATTTATAAATTACAGAAAGTATTTGACTTACTGATCATAGAACAAAAAGTATTTTTAAATCCTTTATATTAACTTCACCGTCCGTTGTACTTTTCAGTACGATTTTGCGGAGCTAAAGTAACTCATTTACGATTTCATAATAGATTATTTGTAATATTTATAGGAACTGACGAAAAGTGTAAAATTTATCAAATATTCAATGCTAAATTGAACGTATTTGATCGTCTATTATTTTACATATTTTATTATTGTTTTATTATAAATTATTATAATGATTGTGTTTAGTTCGTGACAAGTTGTTCCAAGCCCCCATTATTGGGCTTCGCCCACCTAGAGCCGCCATTTTCCATCCGATGCGTCGAAGTAGGCGACGATGAAGACACCGGTGATACAATAGGCAGCGTAATAAGAGGTTTTTTCACAATCCGAAAGAAAGATCCTTTGAATCGTCTGCCGACTTCTTCTACATGTTTCAACTTGCTAAAGTTGCCAAATTACCAGAAGAAAAGCACGTTGAGGGAAAAGCTACGATATGCAGTGACGTCTAACACTGGCTTTGAGCTGTCGTAACCTCGTGCAAATTTCTGTGATATCTACGACAACATATTGGCTTTTATACATAACAGTGTATTCATTATGTATACCTTCGTTGTATTTGTAGTAATTGAGTGAATGGTGTTGGTGCTCGAATTAAATTAAGGTATTTGTTTGAATTTATAAGTACAAGAGAGTTTTTATTAGGCCATCAGTAGAATTTCGGGAATTAAACATTAGAGACACCTTCAGTTAAACTAGAAATAAATAACTTGAAATTAAAGGGCAGTAAAATAAAGAGAAATAATTCATTACAAGTCGTAGAATTTGGATGTAAATCAGAAATAGTAGGTAATCATTGAATTAAAGAAGATAATTGAATTTAAAATTGACACTGAAATGGAAAACGTCTTCAACACTAGAATGTTTATAACTAAAAATTCGTAAGGAATCATGATACGAGCGAAACTTCATGCTTAAGAAAACTCACACTGAAAAATAAATATAAAATGAAAATTCATATCAAGAATACAGTGGATACAGAAAATTCATGTAAAGGAATATTAATATTTAAATCTTAGCCGCCGTCATTACGCATGCGCCAGATTCTCACGTGTTTTGCTCGAGTGTCAGCGGTATTGAAACAAAGGTGAACATCGGTCCAACACGAAGAGTATAGTGCCCCCCTTTTAGTCGCACGTTAAACAAAAATTATTTCACAATCGTTGGAAAAATTCCAACACTTTGAATATTCCTTTCCATGTGTTAAGTCCTGTTCGCACGAGGATTCTTTGAAGATTTTACCAAGATTATGAATCCTGGAAAAGAAGAAATTTTCTTCTTTCTAGTACGAATTACCTGTTAAATTGCGGTGCCGCTAAATTGTATCTTCAATGAATCTTGGAAAACAGGAATTTATAATTTATTGATTGCTTCAAAATCATGAGTTTATTTTTTTAAGATTCAGAATCTTGAAACTTCTTCTATTGCAGGATTCAGAATCTTCAAAGAATCCTCGTGCGAACATCGCTTTAGTTTTCTGCATCCTTCGGATTCTAGATTTGAATTTTCTATTTATGCATTTTTTATGTATGCACATTTTCTTGTCTATGAATTTTCGGATGTCTTATGATTTTCTTGTAGTTGAATTTTTAGCTCTGAGATCTCAAGAATTGGGTAGGCATCCCTGAAATGCAACTTTTACGTGCGATTAATCAACAATTACTGTGGTGACTTATACTTTTATTTTTTTAATATACATCTCAAACGTCAGACATATTCATTTTCCAAACATGTGTTGAGTTGTACCGTTGTACTTAATGATAAATTTTCTAATCGTTTAGTAAAACTACTGCTTACCTCCATAATATGCAATGCATTTTAGTGTAATTATCTTTATTTTGTTAATGGTTACCAATTATTTTTAATTTACATCTGAATTATACGATCAATTTGAGTAACATTTTGGGTTGCGACCATTAATGTATTTTCTGCCTTTTAAACTAAAATTTTAGAGTTCTTGAGATTCCAATGTTGGCTCAATAAAATAACTCTCTTATATGGTGATTTATTTAATTGAAATAATTTATAAACTTATGGTTAATTTAATAATTTACAGTGATTTATTTCCAGAATTTGTATTGTGTTTTTATATTGCGATTATTGTATTATTTTTGTAACTATTATTTTATTGAAGTGATGTTTTCAGATCGAGCACTGACAAATATTTATATATTGTTATTTTTGTGGGTTTAGGAGACGAAACAAATCTATTTTACAACCACAGCTTTTTGAGGTCCCAAACTAAGTTAAATTATTTCAACCAAAGAATTTCTGTCAAAATCATATAAAATTTAATTTAACACAGTTCTGTTAGTTTGGATTTGTTAAATGTAAATGTTACTTATATGTCTTGAAATACAGAAAATATATTTTAGCAATTTTTATGTGATGATTTTACGGTTTTGTACTTATACTAACTGAATATTGTTTGAAAAGAATTAGCAGAATTGTGTGAAAAGAAGAATAGGACCAGGCACTGAAGGGTACCGTTATGGGATAATTATAGAAATATGCAAAGCTGTTAAGTGATAAGACAGAACTGTGGACAATGTTTCCCAGGGAGGCAACAATGCATATCCAGGTCAGCATGATAATGAGATTACCTCGGATTTGCAGTACTCGTCAGATACAATGTCTCGAGTCTCGGGATTATTGGATTTGTTTATGTTAGCGCGTAGAATATTTTATTACAACGTAAATTTTTATTACATTCTGAAATTTAAAAATAACATAAGTTATAGACTTAAATTTAAATCAATATACAAGAGATTCTGTTGCTGAAATTTATGATTTTACTATAAACAGTTCTAATTTTACAATAATTACTAAATAAATCATAATTTTGATATGGCAACCGCACATATACAGGATGTTATTATACTTCGGGGAAAAAATTAAGAGCATATAACTTGCATGACGTGCTGAGCGGGGAACAAAATTTTTTTTTGAAAAAATCGCAAAATTAAGGGATACTAAAATAGCATATTGTATTTTAACAACATATTTGAAATGAGTTATCAACACCAGACATTTTTTATTAGACGTGTAATATAATAATAAAACAAAACACTTGATTTATTTTCAGTTTCACCGCTTCCACTTAAATTTTCCTTAAATGAACAATATGGAATCAAAATAAAATTGTTAAGATTGCTGTCATTAATTCAATATTTATCTTTTAAGTGATACTTAAAATGTAAGTGGAAGCGGTGCAAATGACCATTATTCCACAAAACTATCTAACTAATGGTACAAAAAGTTTTCACTTTACGATAAATACGAATTTTTCAAAAATTCTTTCTGCTCCATGCTCAGTACGTCATATACAAGGATGTTACCATATTAATTACTGGGTAATTTAACAATATAAATTACTGAAAAATATTTCAAATTACCGTAAATTGTTGATGAATTACCGTAAATTATAGAGAAATTACCAATAAAATACAGAGGAAATTTAATACCATGGAAAATATTTCAGAACTAATTATTTAGTGAATACAAAAATAAATTTCAAATAGAAATAATTAAAGTATAATAATTATTATAATATGAACAAAAAAATCAAATACATAGATATAGATAAAGAAATTACATTTCTGATCTTTTTCAATAAACAATTAAAGAATACTAATACAACGCAGGGCGGTAAACAATTTTAAACGTAATTTATTAAACTTATGGTAATTTACGGTAAAAAAAATTGTAAATTAGGTACATTTCTACCCTGGTCATGTAATACATATTATTATACCCATAAAATTTTCTTCTTCGGATATACTATGTAGGGGTAATAGTAGAAAGTAGAAAAGAGGTGGTTGTATATATTTATTTTAATAATATAAAATATAAAAAATTATTACAGATTTATATGTACAGTAGGTATAATACTTTTGATATAACTATAACTATTGAATATTTATAATATTTTCCATACTGCATTATAATAATTATCAACTTTCTTTTCTGTTCTAGTCATTTGTTCTGTCGATATTGCTAATAGCCGTCCTTTTCTTAACCACGTTTCAACATAAGACTGAGGATTAAACATCATAGTCGGAGGACCAGTGGTTGAAATAAAAATTAATTGTGAAATTTGCGAAATTGTCAGCTCGGAGCGCAAATCCGTGCAAATAATATTCATTTTGCCAAAACCACGTCCACAGTCCGCATTGTTTGCTGGTAGTGTATTTATAGCAAGGATCAGTTTTCTCATCCTTTCGGGAATTGTTTTTCCTGCACACTGCTTGTATTCGATGAAACCAAGCTCAGAATCATGTTTGTCAACTTGTAAAGATTCTGCCAATTCGATTATCTCATTTTCTCCAAATGTTGGATTTTCGTCCAAATCTGGCCAATTTTCTAAATTTAACACGTTCATATGTTTGATTAAATTTGATTTGTGACTTGTAGTAAATAGTCTGGCGTTCATTACATCAACAACGGATTGAATGAATTTATCGGAATTAATCTCATATTTACCCTTGCTGATTAACTCCGTATTTTTAAATTTGTTTTCTTCTAATGCATTCTTTGCTTCAGTGTTATATTTACCTGGTATAGTTTTCAAGTTCTCTATTCTTCGAATGTATAGTTTCAAAAAAGCATCTGCTTTTGGTACTGTTGTAGTTCTGTCCTGAAGTAGTTCAAAATTTTTTAATTCTGTTAGTACATCAAGCATTAATCCAAGGTTGCATGTAAAAGCAACAGAGCATAATTTGTGTTGTAAATATCGGAATTTATCTCGTTCTTTCGAGTCTCTTTTTGTATCTTTTGATGACTCTAGAAAATGTTTCGCTAGTGCTGGGTACGATGTCCAAACAGCATGTACCGTCCGCCAGGACGATGCAATCCAGCGCACGCTAAAAAATTTTCCTATTTTTTTTATTTCGGTGCCTAATTCAGGCGCTGCTGCATCTAGCTCCTGACTGTTTTTCGACGATTGAATATACAAAATATAAAGCGAATTCATAAAACTTTTAAAATCATTTGTGCCGCCACATGCATCCAACGCCATATCAACTGCCAATTCCAATTTATGATTCAAGCAATGCCACAAAATTAGGTTCGGAAAATCTTTTTGAAGAAGTTTACCTACTCCAGCTTTAACTCCAAGTATTTTGTTTGCTCCATCGGTACAAAAACTTACAAGCATTTCTGATAATAATTTTGTAGTAAATCCATACGTTTCCAAGCATTTAAGAATAGATAGTTTAATGTGTTCTGCAGTGTCATGTTCTTGTTCAACTAAATCTAGTGGAAATACTACAGGTTCCATTACACCGTCGATGGTAGTTTTTATAAATATTATTAACGTTGATTTAGTTGAAAGAGTAGTGAATTCATCTGCTAATATTGTGATCTTGGACTTGGTGTTAATAATCTGAAGAATAATTTTCTGTTTCATTTCTGTTGAAATGTGTTCTATAATATCAGAACATACTGCCCGACTCTGCAGTCCCATATCCAAACCATTTATTATTTGTAAATCAATAACTTTTTCAAAATCAGAGAATGGTCTGTTTGTCTTTGCTACATGGTAGGCAGTCCTGAATATTTTACATGCAGCATCAAGATATTTTTCTTCATTTTCTGCAGTCATAGTGATTAAGATATCTTCGCGTGATTTTAAAATATCTATGGCCTCAAAATGAGCCTGTGACTTCGCATGTTCAAAAATTTTTTTTCTTAAAGAAGTTAATTTTTTTTCTCTAGTGTCTCCAAATGTGGAAATTTGAGCGTTAGCCCATTGGGGAGAAATATTTACGCCTCTCGAGCCAGCAAAATTTAAATTAAATACGTCTTTACATGTTTTGCAACCGAGTTTTCCATCGACAGCAAATAACCAGGTGTATTTATTTTGAAAATCATTATATTGGCTTTCTGACCAGACTTCTGGATAATGTTTGTTAGTTTCTGTGATAGGTGATGGTACCCTGTTTTTTCTATTATTATTATATTCAAGGAGATTATATTTTTTTGTTATTTTATTAGGCGAAGTTTGTGGTTCGGGTTCTGTAGTCAATTTTCGTTTTGGTATCACTGGAAATATATCTGTTAATGACCTTTGATCCATATTAGTAATATTGCCTGAAACTTAAATGTTTTATTTAATTCGATCATAAATTATAACAAATATATCAAAAACTTACATTATAACAACAAACAAACAATCATGCATTTAACGTTTTAACGATAGAACCTCAAAGATAGTTGTTAGGTTATGTTTCTTGTTATATTTTAGAAATATATAATTTGTATAATATTCATATCTACTAGATAATAAGAATCGTTTAAATGAACTTATTTCTGAAATTTTCTTGACGGTATACTTCGTACCGGTTCTATTTTTCTTACCGGTACGGCGTACCGGAACGTACCTGCACCAACACCACTGTACTTGAACCTGTGATTCATTGGTTTTGGTATAGATGTCGTAGGCAGATTGTAAAATTAGGCTTTTCATAAAAAGCTTAGGAATGCAGGTAGGTATATTATAAAAACACATTGTCTCATCATTTTATTTCACTCATTAAGTGTATTATAGGTCTTTTTTTTAGTTCAGTTCAATCAACCAACACTGAGTATTTGGGACACACGAAGGGTATTGGATTGTTTATTTAGTTCAGTTCAATCAAAGTTTGTCCCAAAACCGAGTATTTAAGACTCGAGAAGGGTATTGGATATTTTATTTAATTCAGTGCAAACCGAGTCTGTGGGATTCAAGATGGATATTGGGTGGTTTATTTAGTTCAGTTTAGAGTTTCTACCAAAAGCCCCGGCATGGAATATTGTGCAATAAAATTATATGACGTTATAATGCCGGAGTCATTTAGAAAACGACTGATTTTATATTGGCCTGAAAAATAGATATACATTATGTCCTCTTGACACAAGGATTCTTTGAAGATTCTTTCATGCTTTCGTTCCAAATCTTGGAAAAAAGAAATTCTCTGTTTTGAATCTATGCTCAGTGCTGTGCTAGTGCACCTAGAAATTTTTCACCAAGTTTCTACAAGAAGTTTTCGGAAATAGAAGAAGTTTCCACAAAAAAACTTCTCATTTGTCAAATCGTCAATTGTACATGTGATTATAAATATATTTAAAGTTTCTCAAAAAAATTCTTTGAAGATTCTACCAAGATTCTGAATCCTGGAAAAGAAGAAGTTTTCTCCTTTCTAGTGAGAATTACCTGTTAAATTGCGGCGCCGCTAAATTGAATCTGCAATGAGTCTTGGAAAAGATAATTTATAATTTATTTATTGCTTCAAAACTATGAATTTTTTTTTCAGAATCTTGAAACTTCTTATTTTTCAGGATTCAGAATCTTGGTAGAATCTTCAAAGAATACTCGTGCGAACAGGGCTTTAGAAAACTTTCTCAGGAGGAGACTTGGTGAAAAGTTTCTCTGTGTATGGGCATATCAATAAATTAGAAATTCTTCTTTTTTTCTCCAAATTCAGATGTATGAAAGAATCTTCAAATAATCCTTTTATAAACAGTGCTTAAATATAATAAAGAATTGGATATTGTGAGCTGAAGAGCTTCTCTAAAATTAGCAAATCAAAGACGAAAAGCAAACGCATGTTCCAATGTATTGAAAAACAAATGAATACTAAATGTTTCTATGGTTATTACTTATTAGAGGAATTTGTTTCAGTGTTTCCATGGTTATTATAAAAAGCTGTTAGATGCATTTTGAAATGAGTGCTAAACGCTAAACTAGGAAATCAGGTATGTTGACAAAAGAAGTTATAAATTCGTCTAATAGATGTAGCTGCGTACACTGCGTGCATAAGTCAGGGCGGTAAACGATCGACAGCCCCACCACATGCGTGGTGACATGCGCAGAGCGGCGTAACCGCTGAACCGTACAAAGCCTCGGCGATCAGTGCAGTTCGCTGTCGACCGTGAGAGGGGTTGGTTCGCTGTCGCGCACGGACCAAAGACTTCATCCCTTATTTACTGAACCATTCGAACCAACGGTCCAGCATCCACATCCACCCCAGTGGCTTGATCCGCGTCAGTGTTGCTTGTGCCGATTTGAACGCAAAGCGGTTGTGAACCGGTGTTAACAAAGGATTGTGGCTTGTGTTGTAGTTTGGTTTATGAAGCAGCAGCAGCTGTGCTAGTGGTTAGTAGCTCGCATGGCTGTAGTAGGCCCGAGCAGGCACTCGCGGGTGTCCATGTCCGTGTCGATGAGCCTCATGCAGGGAGCAGCACCCGCGGCAGGCCAGCAGGGGGCCATGCACGCCGCCTCCCAGCCGCCCTACTACCACCCCCAGCATGCGGCTGCCGCTCCCGCTCACACCCAGGAGCAAGTGCAGCCCGACCGGCCCATCGGCTACGGCGCCTTCGGCGTTGTCTGGTGAGTCCCAAACAATTTCTCACTAATGCCACAAAAGGTGTTTGTTGTTTCTAACAAATTTTGCCGGTGTCGACATTTTCCGTCGTGGGAACCAGGCATAACATGCTCACCTCTTATCAGAGTTTCCATTTGCTAAATTAAAGTTTGTCATCAGAACATGACATCTTGAAAATGTGCAAGTTAAACAAAATCGCATCAATGTTTGTCGACATTGTACAATATTTTGTAGCATATTATGAGAGATTCCAAGCAAAAAAATATGTCAAAGTTAGTCAAAAAAACAAATGATAATCATGAAAGTATGCAAGTTATAAACAAAATCGCATCAATGTTTGTAGCAACTACAGATACATAATTACAAAATAATGAACTATTATAAATTGTACTTCTTTCTAAATAATGCAAATAACAATATTTTATGCAGTTACGTTGTAGTTAATGTAATTGTCTCCAAGTACATTATGTGTAAAAATATGAGTTTTGCACTTAAGTTTGACAAAGGAAGGCCAAGACAAATTTCTTATCAGCTTGCTTACATTTCACACAATTGCACCATTAATGTCAGATGTTGTCGTACAGCGTACACCGTACAGCAACCTTAGAATTATAAATAAATTATTTTTTCGCGGCCGAGACTATAAGTTCATTTCAGTAATATAAAAACAATGATAAGAAACGTCACATTTTATTCCTAGGGAAATAATGTGTCATTACTTCTCTAAATGAATTTAATTTTAGTATAAATGACATGGTTGTTACGAATTTTTTTCTTTCTTTCTATGACTGTCAATGTCAGTTAAGTATTTCATTTTTAATTTTACTGTCGCAAAAAATGTTTATCTGCTAACTGGTGCTGTGTCATAATGATAACATTATAAGCCTCAATTTGAGGACCATAATAGCGTTCATTACAGGCCAAGGACCATAATGAATCCAGTATGGTATGCAGTACCATAATATAATGAAATAACAAACAACTCGTTATTAAGGAAGTTTCAAAAATAGCATATGCCTGGTTTTTTTTATAATTTAGATTTAAATTTTTTTGTTCAATATCAAATAATTTATTTTACTTTTTGACTAATTTGCACCAGCAGATACAATTTTGTATGCAATTCGGATCGTAACCAATTATTATGGTATGCTATCAAACTCGGCTTCGCCTTGTCTGACAATCTTCACGACTAGTACCTACCTATACCATATAAATTTAATGTTGGGTGAAAACCTCGAAGTTAAAAATGTAAATTTTACTTTAAAAATGTTTTTTAGTAAATTGAGCAAGAATTTTGTCTTTGACATCATTATACTTCGAATATAAGGAAGGTGGAGATATGGCAGCATTCTTGTCATTGGCGATGTGAGAGAGGTGCAGGGGAGGGAGGGGCGCATGTCCTCCCTGGGATAAATTATAATCGCTACATTTTGTTATATTTTAGAATAAGTTATAAAATTATAATAATTTCAAAGGCCTTAATTTTTGCCGACGTCCATGATTCTTGTTCTAGTCACATATTAAATAATCAATTTTCATCAATGATTTTTGAGCTTATTAATAATAATTTACAAAAATTAAAAATACAGGTTCCAAAGTTTTTATCTCTTAAAAATATTCAATAAATCATACAAGTAGCCTACTGCACCATTAGTAGTGTAAGACATTTTCCGTACAGTTGTCGTACAGCAACCTTAGAACTAAAAATAAATTATTTTATCATGCGACTTTGAATGTCTGTATTCATGTTGGTGTTTGTTTGCTGGTGTTGATCGTCAGCTGATCGAACTCGACTTGCCTGCGGCGCGTATAATCGATACTGTTTTCCACGTTATGAATGTGAGATTGCTCGACTGCTGTCAGAATGTCAGTGTCTTGTCTCTTCAAGGAGTCTGGCTGGCGTGGCGACACAATGACACAAACCACACGTGCGATTATTCTCCTTCGCCAGTCAGCGATATCACGATTCACGACGACTGTTGCATGTTGCTCGCTCGTAGTGAGTAAACAACGTTTAGGTTCTAGGTTATGTGAATAATTATTAACGTAAATACTAAATAGACAATTTATAACCATGATTAGATATTGGCTGACGCCAGCTGATAAATTTTATATTCGCAGGAAGTTAAATAGCTTGTTATCAAAGTACTGTTTCGATAAGTCGACCATGACTCGCCACAAATGAAGTTATCAAACTTTACTATTATTGTAGAAGGTTTAATAATTTATAATACTTGCGATCATATTGCTCAGGATTTGTCAAAATGTTGTAAAATTAGGCAAAAACAAAACTATTAAATTTAAAAGTTGTCATAATGATGATCGATAACTATACGATTCCATTGAATTGTTTATGAGCACGGCAAATAATAATTATTTTAAAATTAGCTATATTGACGTTATTTAAGATTGTAAACAAAATATTGTGTGCACCTCGTTGAATAGAGCTTATTTGTTGCCCTTAGCGAGTCGTCAATCTCGGCTTCGCCTTGACTGAACAAATTTCTCGCCGCGTGCAACAAACAATGCTCTATCTGTACTTGATACACAAATAACTCGCAAATAACTATTATGAGCAATTGCAATGCATAATTAAAAACACATTTTATTTATTGGAACAACTGTCAAAATATCTGACATTGACAACTCAATAAATTTACTTCGCGGCCGGGAAATGTATCGTTCACAAATGTTTTACTTCGCGTCCTGAAGCTTATTTTAATTTAATGTTTTTTAAACTTTGTCTAAAGTTAATCCTGTGCAGAAAAATATTAACATTAAACTCCCAAAGGTCTCGGCGAAGACCAAATGCACGTCCTCTAAATTTTTAATAATCGTGGTAATATTTTCTGGCACACAGTAAATTTCTCGGCACGTATTACACCGTGTTAACTAATGACAGTTCCCCACATCGGCATTGTAATAAATAAAGCAAATCCATGCGATGGGCCCTATCCCTCGCGCTCGCCATCTGTCGCATTTCGGCGGCGCGGAGTGGGGCGGGGTGGGGCACGGCGGGGTCACGTACGGGCGCTGCGCCCTGGAGTCGCCCCCTGACGTCACCAGCCCCTCGCCCATAGCCGGCCAGACGTAATAAACTCCTGGGTCGGGGCTTGGTGTTAAGTTCCAAAAGCTCTAGGTTCAAACACGCGAGCTTTGTATCGTAAAATACGCTGGAGGGACGGTGTTTCGTGAAATATAAATAGTGCTGATAGAAGATATTATTTAGTATAACTTGAGTCAAAAGACGCACAAAAAATAAATCCCCGCAAATAAAAAATGGAATCAAAATCATGATAACAATATTATTTTACGTTTGCTAATGTGATTTAGTATCGATGTTGTTCGTTTAAGGAGAACTTAAAAAAGTGGAAACGGTAAAATTAGCCATAAGACTGAACTAAACCGGAACAGAAACGAAAACTGGAACGATCAGCTGCTATTTCAGTAAACTAACCAAACATGAACCGTTCAAAAATAAGTTGGTAAACCCATAACCGAGACAGTAAATGATCGAAGGAATTTCTCTGTAAAACGGTCACAGCTATCTAAATCTTAAGGATCGGGTAGCTAGCATTTTTCATCCATATTCCGATGCGAGATTGTTCCTAATAACATTCTTACATCAGATTCATCCATCACGTAGTCTGGCCTCCGAGATTCGAAGTGAGCTGAGAAAAAATCGACAAGCGAGAAAATATCTACCGTGATCTTAGTCATTGCTGAGAGATCTTACTCACAATAGTAACTCTGTATGCGCGTAGAGCACAAGGAAAAGGTGCAATTACGATGTGATCATCGTGATTTGTCAGCTGTTTTTTCGTGGCCGCCTTGAATCCTTAATGAGTTGACGTCGACCAGTGTTAAATAATTCGTTTGTTAATACACGAGCACTTGTTAGCGATTCTGCTGAAGGTTGTACTAGAATAGATTTCGAAAATTAGAATTGCAACTCAAATATTTTCGAGATTTATTTAAAACGCACTGCAACGAAGAAAATATTAGTTGCAAAATTGATCAACAATACTAAATTGTAATTGGTTTCGTAACATGACTGACTGTGGTTCTGACAACTTAGGTTCGAATCCAGTCAGGTTGAGGACAGGGAGCTAAGCGGACAGCGCAGTTTTAAAAAAACTTGAAGAAAGTAAGATCATTAGTCTCAAAAGATGCCTCTTTGTGTTCTTCAGTATTTCAAAAATATTGGACTCGTAAATTAGTTTTCAGTCATAGTACAAATGTGTTTTGAGTTGTCGAAAGTAAATATTTTTAAATAACTACTATTGGGTGTCCATATAATTAATTAATGAATTTTTGCTCTTGACAAAACACGATAGCTACGAATAACAGTAACAGTATTAAGTTTTTGAAAATGGAACACATAATTGCTGCTGAAATGAATGAACAGATGAACAATGAGATAATATGATAATATAAGACCAAAAACGAAAATAAATACAAATTAATTTAACCCCAATTCTAGTCCCATTACACCCAACTATTGGGACACTTGACATATTTTTTTAAATAAATAAAAAAAATGTGTACCTACCTACATTGTTGTTACAACCGTCCAACCGCACTATATCATAAATCTAAATATTGTAAATATCACAATGAAATGAAAAATACAGTTAAATTTTATTGTAATTATTTCATAAATTTACGGAAAAAAATTGTTCAAATAGCCCGCTGTCTTCCCTGCACATTCCATTTGCACAAAAATCTTACCTGTGGATTTTAGTACAAAGACAAAAGTGTTATTTCTATGCTTGTGATTGGCTGAAACCTGATGGAACACCGCAGTTTTGGACACCTAATAATAGGTAATAATAATAATAATAAATTCTTTATTTCCGAAAACCAATATTTACATAGCATAAAGTCAGACAAGACAAAGTCAGATTGTTGTGTTTTCTGTATGTTATTTTTGGAAATGCATTTTACAAGGTGAATATAATTTGAAATTCGTTATAATTTGTGGATCCAAAAGGTAAATTTTTATTAAGGCTATAGATATGCATGTATATGCTATTAAAAGGACCTGAAAATTTCAGGGGGGTCGAGCACCATATTGCCATCTTTTAAAAGTAATTACTATGGAATATTATGTTTTCAACTACATATTTCAACTGCGTTATAAAACGAACAATGATGAACGTTAAGAATACATTTGGAATTCTAGTTGTACCTGCAAGACCTGTTCTAAATGCACAGGTAAATAATTACTACAATAGCTCCAACCTCCAACAAAAACCTGTCGAGGTCTTCAAAAACACCTGAACATCTCCTGGGATTAGTTTGAAGATCTTTCTTAACTTCTTCACAACCGTTCACAACTGATAGCAGGTAGAAATTTTGCGTTTACCTGTTGGAACGTTTTTCTTTGAGTTGGAGAATTTTTCTAAATGGTCTCAGCAAATTTCTAGCTGAGGATATTTAAAATATAAGGTTATATTCTTGTATGGTTTTGTGCTTTATTTAGAGAGAAATATCTAATAATTAATCTAGATATCCAAACATTAGAAAATAAAACAATAAAATTGTCATAATAAAATATGGTTGACTATGTTGTATTTGGTGTTGCAATAGTGTTCTTCATTGTATGTGCAGTTTTCCTTGTACGTAGTTTGCCTTGTAAGGAAACATAAAATGTCATAAAATTCATAAACGTGTTTGCTTCATACTTGAGATCGGTCAAAAATTGTGATATGTGCGAAAATAATTGTTTTAGATTTAACGTTACGAACATATTTTCTCCGGTAGGTATAATTTATAGAATATTTATTGTTTTGCTTGAAGTATATTTTTATTAATACAGGTGACAGAACAAGATAACAATACCAACCGAAAAGCAAGTAATGACACTTCAGAGAATGTCAAAAATTTACAGATTGATGAAATAAAATAGTTTGTACTGTTAATAAAGTTTTTTATAATATCATCTCGAATTTTAGAACCAGTTGAGTTGGGACGAGATATGTCTCGAATAAGTATTATTCGGTATTATTGTAGGTAAATTTATTTGATATTAACCACGCCCCAACTAAAAATAAATTAAAACCTAAAAATACGATAAAAATATTAAGTTAAGCTGAAAAACAAGTGCAAACACAATTTGGACTACCAATAGAAAATGACCGTACTCTTCAAACATTTTAATAATTATTATTGAATGTTATTTCTTTTACACTTTGAGTTACTTTTATAATTACGTTGTATCTACCTACAAAATTTTTGACCTTGTACAGAAATGACGTTACAGTGCGAATATTAAGAATTTTTCACCTATGTTTTCACAGGACAATATATAGTTTATCCTGTATTTTAAGAAAAATAAAATAGGTGGTGCATAACCCTATTTGTGCGGTTCAAGTCCCTGATTTTTATCTATAATTTCTCATGCAAAACTCCGAAAAATCTTCCTCTTTCTACCATCATCAATCAATGAGAAGGTCACTACAAATTCGTGGCATTCCCAGCCATCCAACCCTGGCCCGTCGTATCCACAGCAGTCTTCGATGTGGTCCATCCGGTCCTCTGCCTTCCAGATCCAGTCAGCTCTGCCTTACAACCTAGAACAGTCGAGCATCGAGCAGGCCGCGTCGTTTCTCTCTTCTCATCTCGCCGCCCAGTGCTTCTCGGAACAAAGACCGGCACAGGCACAGCCACTGTGATTAGATCAAGTAGTAGGGTGGTGATCGACTAGGAAAGTTCCCACGACGCAGGTAGGGGCGAACTAGAAGAGTAGAAGGATGGATATGCGATTCTGGGAATGAAGTATTTTAACTTTGTCTGGTTTTACTACAACTAGACAATGTGAATTAAATATTTGTTAGGTTAGGTGCATTGTGTGTTCAATTTCTAGTTTGAAATAAATTAATGGTGACAGTAAGTTTGGTCTTTTTTTCAGAAGATTGATAAACATGTAGGTACTTAATTCTGACAACTAGACAACTTACTAATCATTGTTTACGAATTTAAAATAAGCTTTTATAAATAGGTTTTTCATGTTTTAATATGACGTAGAATGTTTATAAGCAAAATTTGTTTTTCGTGTCGGTTATCGATCCTTTGTTACGAAAATAATAAGGTACAAATACACTGTGATAAATTAAAAATAAACAATAATTGTTTGAACTTTTTCACGTTTTTATTGAAATGAGCCGCACTTGCCCCATTATCAAAAATAGGCAGGGACTATCAATCATAAAAAATTTATAAAAATATTTATCTGATCAAAAATATAGCATTCATAATAAATATATTGTCAAAATATAGCTTTTTCCAAAAAACAAAGCGAAAACACAAATTACTGTTGTGTTGATTATAAAATAGACATCAATTTGATTATTAATATACAAACATGTTGTGCAAAACTTCACATATTCCTTGTTTCGATTATAATGGCGACAGATGTAGTTAGATTCAGACTTGTCCAATTATAAATATGAGTCGAGGTGTAAGTGCAAAGTTAACCAATCGCAGCGCTTATTCCACAAAATTCCAATTTCAGTCATAAGTGCGAACGTTGAGCGCTGGTTGGTTAAATTAGCCACTTATACTTATAATTGAGTAGGTCTGAATTTAGCTTAAGTTAAACAGTACGATAGAAGACACCAAGTTCGCAGATAATCAGATAATGGTCCTAGATATGAAATTATTTGAAATTTATTAGCAGTAGTATACTTGCCCCACCTTACCTTATATTATGTGAAGTACTAAATTCAATATACATTCACATGTAAAGCCTGTTTTACACGATCCAATTTATTCACCAATAAATTAATCAAGTTTACCTTCAATTTCTTCATCAATAAATTGCCAAGTAGAAAAAATTTTTTGTTCGTTTTACACACAAGTTTTTCTCAATATATTCTGAAAATTTTCATAGTAGATACGAACTTATCGATATGAGCTAATAAACGCTATCTAAACAAAATGAAACTGGATAAAACGTGAGAAACGTCATTGGAAATGTAACCTATAATAAAATTAAAATAAAAATAAAAATGGTATACACAAAGGTTGGCAACGACAATACTAAGAAAAAAATCCCTAGAATTCCCTAAAATATTGTAGAAAAATAGAACACGTTCTATTCCGTCAATAAATTCATGAATTTATTTACGAAATTTTTGTATTACACACAACAATAAATTTAAAACAAAACTTGGTCAATTTATTTTGGAAAAGGCAGTAATTGTTACAAACTGTATAATTATTTTATTTATTGGCGACACCAGCTGATGTAACTTGGTCAATTTATTGATGAATAAATTGAATCGTGTAAAACAGGCATAAGAAAACAAACTCAAAGTTGTCTTTTAAACCAAACTAAAGTAAAATTCGTCTTCGAAACTTGGCTAATGATATCCGCGTTCATTCCAGTTACCTAAATTGTCTTTCGCGTTACGTTTCCCAATTTTCGCGAACGCAACTTAGCTCAGAGCGTTCCTAAATTCTGTGTAATGCTCTGAATAAGCATAACGGAATCGACAACGGGCTGCTTGATTAAGATCGTGGCTGAACGTTTCAGTCATGTCGTAAATGTCCTTGATTCAATGACTAACTGTTCTCACGCCATAGAAATTGAAATTTCTGAAAATGAATTCGAATATTCGAAATACATCGCCTGGAAGTCGAAATGACTCACTATTCAGGCTGAAGTCATGAGCCTCGACAGAACAAAGAACGATAGCTAACCTGTGACGCATTACCAGGGGTGTATTAAGACGGAGAACATTTTCAGAGGCCTCAAAATTATTTCAGTGATATAATTCAAGCGGTACTGTTAATCGATGACGACAGAAATAAATAACATTTTTATAAGACATTTATCATTTATCTGATAATACAATTTAAAATAAATTATTAGGACAATCGTCAGTTTCGTTTGGTAACTATGCGGAGATGGAACGTTGAACTCTTTTACATTGCAAGCATAGGAAGGTGACATGAAATCGTGCGTTATTAAATTAGTGTATCTAAACCAGACGATAGATTTTAACAAAAAACTAACTCAATATTAATTGAATATAGAAGAAAATTGTTTTAAATTTTCAAGAACCTGAGATATAGCAACAGTTAAGCTGAATTTATAACACGCACAGCGCATAGAAAATAATTTAACACAGCATAGCATATGAAATGAACATATGGAAATTAGTACATCCATTGATAAGACGCACAGCGCATAGAAAATAATTTAGCATAGCACACGAAATTGACCAATGTTCATTTTCCTATGCGATGTGCTGTGCAGTGCTGTGCTTCGGGTTTATTCGTTGCATTCGTGACAGTTCGTTGTAGTTAACTTCTTACACGCACGCGCATTCGTTGTTCATTATATTAATAATTTTTGTAAAATAGTCAAAACATAATAACAAAAACACAAAGTCAAATAATACCAAAACAAATCTAGCATAACCAACAAAACAGCTGTCATAAGACAACACTGTAAGACAAGGACTTCTTCTTTTACTTTGTATAGCAATCTGTGTTTGTGTGCGGCTTTTATAAAACCCCCGTAACGAAAATGCTATGCGCTGTGCTGTGCTATGTTGTGCTAAATTATGTAGGTACTGTGCGCTGTGCGCAGTTATAAATCCATCTTTAAGTGTATTTGCGTACTTTTATGCATACAAACATGCATAATATTCAACAATTTCTTCATGAGCTCTCAGTAAAGTAAAGATTTAGCAGTAAATGTCGAAAATGTGATTTTTAGCAGAGGTACAAAAATGTTTATTGAGATTTTTCAAATACGGTACATTACCGTCTGGGGGTCTAGGGCTTATAAATACATCGATACGGCCCTGCAGGGTGCTTAGCCTTTGAAGAATAAAGACGAGAAGATCCTGGGAAGCAAAGCATTAACTTTCTTCTTTCTTCTCCAGCACCGGCTATTTGATCTCTTTGTCCTGGTCATGCTGAGTGATTCTGTTTTCGCATTTTCTAGAAAAGTTTTTGCAAAGAAGGATGCGATTTTTTTGACAGAATTAAATGGATAATGTTATTCTTATTTTAGCGGAGAAAAAATTAATTGCTTTATTCAGTAAACTTCTCAATGAGAAACAGGATATCTGTTTGTCAGGGAAAATTAGATAATCGTGTTCCTTTGAGAAACAAACTACCTTAAAAATGCTTGGAGATTATTAATCTTACGAATATTCTCAAGGCAGTTAGGTACACAATTAAGATTTTTTGTGCTATCAAATCCTAATGATTATCTACTAAACTATAAGCAATTGCATTAACGAGAAAATGATGATAATATGGTTATGCTGTATCGGAATCTATTAAAAGATACTTTAATAAATTTATAAATTTATTGAAATTTAGTATATCAGTTGTTTTAAACGGAAATGCCAGTTTAATAAGGAAAAGTATAATGTATTTATAAAATGAAATGAGCAAATTCATTTTTATATTCATGAAAAATATAACTGTATTCTACGAGTACCTTTTTAATTTGAATTTTGAAAGATTCCGAAATATCTAGTTTATATTTTACGTACTATAAGAGGCCCATCTACCTCCTAAAGTCCAGCTTGAAATGTACTAACGTACCGAGTGTTTTGTGGCCAGTACAAGAATGGTAAAATTTCATTCCAATAAAGATTATATACTGAAAGGATGAATTAACAGTTGCGCATTCTTAAAATTTTAATAAAAAATTTGTACATGATTATAAAAATTCCGAAAAATTCATTACAATTTATTCCAATTTGTGCAAACTTTACACGAGTATATCTCATGATAGAAATTTATTTTTAAAATTTTAAAAAGGCAGATCTGTAAATCCATTTTTTCTATTATAAATGTTTAAAAAAGCATTGTTTTAAAGTCAATAATAAACTCACAGTTTACTCGCAACGAAAACACTTTTACGTCAAAATGACATTGGTGTTTGGTTTTGTTATTTCGTATTGGTTATTTCGGTTTCGGTTCGGTTTCGTTACGGTTTTTAATGGTTTCGGTTCTAAATTAACTTTATTTTTATTTCAACATAAATATACATTCTGTAATAGGTATTGAACATAATATTATCGGTTTTAAAAACCGAAATAATATCGCTTCCGTTACGTTTTCCATTTACAAATGAACTAAATTTTTAGTTATTCGGTTTCCCTTATTAAAATGAATAAACATTGGCTTCAGTTTTCGGTTGCGGTTTAAGAAATGTTAAATATCGGTGCGATTTTACTGTTTTGCTCTGCTACCAGCCAATTTCCAAGTAAAAATCAGTTTCTCGATCAAGTTTCGGCCGTTGTCGTCATCATTTTGCCTGCAGGACAACATCTTTCGTGGCCTAGGGCTCGCAGCACTCTTCTGTACCTCTCCGTACCGGCTTAGCGGCGTATCAGGGGTACCACTCTACCACCACCACTAGCACGTCTACCAACAGCTGCCGCTCTAGCACCTGCCCAGGCAGCTGCAGAGGCGAACACCCTACAACCACCGCTATGGTTTTTCTCGCTCTTTTTTTGGTTGTAATGATGGCGTTTGAGTTTCTCTTCGAGGGAACGGGGTATGAAGGTTGTTTACCCTTACCGAGTTTTTATACAAAGTTTTTATGTGAGAATATTATTTATTGTAAGAAGTAAAAGTTGAATAATTGGTGGCTCAATGACAAATGTAATTTGAGCTAAAATGCCAAATGATGCAAAATTTGTGACTGATTTAATGAAAAGTATGATACTTGGTTATTAGTTCAATGATAATTTTGATATGCAGGATCAAATGATAACAATATTTATCATACTCGTATACTAATAATAATTATAGTCGAAGGCGTTCTGTGCAGTGTTGTGATAGATCATTTTAAAAATGATCTAGATCGAGATCAAGATCTTCACGGTTAATATGATTCACTGATCAGATCATAATCAGGGTTGGTCTGAATAATTTAAATTTGATTTAAATCATGATTTAGATGAAGTGATTTTTTAAATAACAATCATTGATTTAAATAAAAAAAGTAAAGAATACTAACGCCTAAAGAATAGTTAATATACCTATCTACGCTGTATACCTAAAGAATTTTTTATAAAGAATGTGGAATATTATTTTTTAAGGCACTGGCCGAGGAAAATAACCGACGCGAATAATAATGAATAAATGATTCTTTATTTAAATTAAAATAACCTACTCAAAAATGTTTTAATTATTGTCAATACAAGTTTTATCCGTCATTTTTACTTCCTTGTACGAAGTAAGGAAGTATTGTAATCGCGAAAAATTTCGGTTCTCAGATTTTGACGGAAATATCCGTTTTGACCTTTTCTGAATCCATTATGACTAGTTTCGACGTGACGTCTGTACGTATGTTTATATGATTGCTTTATAAATGAAAAAATCTGACGTGGACACCACATGACTTCCTTGTACGCCTTGTGTGTTCATACTTTTCTTAATAACTAAAATGTAAAATAATATTAAAAATTCTTTTAACTTATTATACTAGTATACTCACAAATATATTTTAGTAATTTTATTTAAACTGCAGAAGAAGATATAAAGCATATTTTACTATTGTCACTGTCATGTCATAATCATTTAAATTTTACGTAGTAACAAATGTTAAACGATCATGGAGTACAAGATACCGAAATAATAAATTATAAGTATATACTTTAATTATTCTTAAATGATAGAAGATACAGAAAAATTTATAAAATACCGATTGTAGATAATAATCACATAATCTTTCATTTAAAATAAAAAAATTTGTGTTAAATTAAATATTTATCGAAATATTTTTAAAAAGTACTACTTCCGGTTTATAGATTGAAACCAAAAATAGGAGGTGCACAACTAGATGCTATAACAGTCCTAAATACAAAATTTCAACTTTCTACGTCTAACCGTATTTGAGTTATGCGACACACATACGTCCGTACGTACGCACGTACGTACGCACGCACGTACGTACAGACGTCACGACGAAACTAGTCATACTGGATTCAGAAAAGGTCAAAACGGATATTTCCATCAAAATCTGAAAACCGAAATTTTTCGCGATTACAATACTTCCTTATTACTCCGTACAAGGAAGTAAAAATGTTTGTAAAGAGGTAATAAAAATAATGACATTGTATCAGTTTTTTCAATTTTTTTTAAATAAAAAATCATGAATTTTGCCAACCCTGGATCACATGGATAAATTTTTATGATTAGATCTTTTTTAGATCATAAAAAAGATCAGTTACAAATATAATATTAGTAATATTAAACGAAATCGTGATCTGTTGAATTACATTATATTTAAAAAAGAAAAAAAATATAGTATACACAAGCAATTCAATATTAAAGTTTATGTACTATTAGGTACTGAATGTTTGATTTACAAGTTTTAACTTGCAGCGTATAGAAAAAATCTAAAAATCTGATCTTTTTTTGAGATTATAGATCATATTTATTTGATCTAAATCAAAATCAAGATTCTTGAAGGTAAGATGATCTAAATCAGATCAAAGATCACACAAATTTATTTAGATAGAAACTCATCGGAAACTCAGGTTCAAATCCAAATTCGCAGGCTATTTCATTTTAATTGCCAGTTTTCTTTTTGAATTCTTTATTTTAAAGTACAAAACTAATTTTTACGTAAACATTGTATATCATTTACTTACATATCAGTACATAAGTTAATACTTGTTAAATAATTACAAAGTTTAATAATTCGTATTATTACAAAGAAGTACCGTTCTGCTATTTCTCTACAACCGTTTACTCTCCGCAGTTGAATGGTTAAAAATTTCGCGAACCTTTTACGTAGTTAAGTATATGAGTGTACTTCTATGGCAGTATGAATATGTCTTCTTATTAGTTATTATAATGGAATAAGCTGTTCAGAAAGCAGCAGAGACTCATTAAGTTACTAAGAATATGTCTTGGATCTTTAAACTGTTTCATGAAACGTTTTTAATCTTCAATGAATGCTGCAGGAGAAAAATTATATAAATATAGGTTTAGAATATTCGCGGTTTGGTTACTACTTTTAAAGAGTTACTGTGAAGGCTGGTTTATAATGGATGGAATTGGTGACTTCTTCTGTGTTCTGATAACATGAGCTATGGGTATTTCTATGTTACGGTTCATAATCACACTGGATTTGACTTTTACCTACTGTAACCAGGGGTCCTATTCTATTTCACTTATCAACGTTGATAACTTGGGTTGTCTTGATAACCCCCCACCATGTGTGACGTAGTAGCCAAGCGACTGTCGCTACGACTTATCAACCCTCGCTACGGTAGACTTGCGCGTTGCGTTGATTTTTGTTCGTTGTGAGGTTAAAATATTTATTTTATAAATATAAAATACCAATAAATTATGAGTTCATTATATGTATTTAATATTTTTGATTAGTTTATTAAATAATTCAACTTACAAATTGTAGAAATAAGAAATTGACATTTTTCTTGAAAAAATAATTTACTTTGAAAATCAAAAAAATGGCTTATTTTAAAACAAATAATACGTTTATGATAAGTGATAGGTAAAATGGTGATTTAGCAGTTTTTCTTGCCAAAATTCACAGTAAATGTAAAATCTCTATCAGTCGTTATCAACTGGAGGCCAAATATCCCTAACCCTTGATATAGTTACAGGAATGACGTCACGAAGTTATCAACTGAACTTCGCTAGCGACTGTCGCTATGAATTAGAATAGGTACCCGGTACCAGTAAGGTTAGCCAACTTTTGAGTAAACTTCCTTATCACTATACAGGCTGTTCCACAACTTAGGACAAAAAATTAAAGGGTATACTGTAGGACGGGCTGATTTTGAAACAAAAAGAATTTTTTTAAAATTCGCAAAAAATGCATCGTATTTCAAGCAAACATTTTTTTGCCACTGGTCGGTAGTTATTTTTAATAATTTTTTTTTTCAAATTTTCTACAATGAAAGTAATTGTTTACATAATATCTAATACTAATAAATGTCAAATTATCAAATATATACCGCATCAAAACAGTGATAGGTATACTCTTAAAATGTACATACGTCAAGTAAACTACCCTTAACATTGCGAATTTCAAAAAAATTCTTCTTGTTTCGTGATCAGCACTTCGTACAATATACTCTAAATATTTTATTTAGCTACAATATTTATTGTCATAATTATTGCAGATCCAACTATGTAACTTTTAACAAACGGATCCATTTCTGAAAGATATAAGAAAGGTTATGTCGTCAAGTTAGCAGATTACTCAAATGATTATGAACCACACACTTCTCATTCACATCACACATCTTACATAATACAGAAGAAATAACCGATTACATCCATTATAAACCAGCCCTGAGAATATTCGTGGTTACTACTTTTAAAGAGTGACAGTACCAACAATTTTATCTGATATAGGTCATGTGAAATGCGATATTATACCATCCTAGATAAATGGAACCTTCACTGGTCTGATTTACATGAAGCAATTTTGAGTAGCGAAACGAAAGGAACGGTTCTGAAAATGAAGAAACCACCATCGATGCGAATCGAAACGTAATGAGGAAAAAATACAGCTTTAACTTCCCATTTGCAATGTTAATGTTACTTTAATGTCCTTGTAAAATCGCGAAAACCTTTGTAAAAATACTGCGGTAATAACGAGCTCTAATAGGATGCCGCAATATCGCTAACAGTTTAGCGCATTTTGCAACAACCTGCAGACTACGTTCATTTTTTCTCACATTTTACATTTTCTAAAAGCAGAGCTAATATTGTTCACCGCAGTTGGGTTTTTTAGGAATTTTCTAATGAAAACCAAATTGAATATAAATTTTACTTATGTAGGTACAGCTTAGCTGAACAGAGTAAATAAGGTTATTATGCAAGTAATATTTTTAACCCATGTTTTCAAAATATAAATTTATCGTTCAACTGCAACTTATACCTAATTTGAGTGAAATTTAGATGTTTATCCAACACCTAATAAAAGCATCATAACTAACTATGGTGATTTTAAACAAGCAAAGTAAAAGATTGCCCACTAGTGGCTTTGATTATAATTATACCCACTTGTGGGTAAATTGTTACTTTGCTTGTTACTTTGCTATTTAAGCAGTTATTAAGACGTATATTAAGAATATTAAGAATGTAACCTGTGGTTGGCCGTTTTAATCCCTGTTCGCACGGGGATCTTTGGATATTCTACGAAGATTCAGAATCCTTGAAAAGAAGTTTTTTTCTTTCTAGTGATAATTACGTGGTTTTGAAGCAATCAATAAATTATAAATTCTTCATTTCCAAGACTCATTGAAGATTCAATTTCTCGACACCGCAATTTAACAGATAATTCTCACTAGAAAGAAAAAACTTCTTCTTTACCAGGATTCTGAATCTCCGTAGAATCTCCAAAGATCCCCGTGCGAACAGGGCTTTAGCATACCGCACGAGCGGGGCCGTTCACTAGTTTGTGTCGGTACTATGGCTTACGGCTAGTAATGGTTCCAGCTGTCTTTACGTCACTATATTAATATTCAATATTCATTTTTTTGGGCTTGTTTGTAAAGATTTTGTCAAAATAAATAAGTTTTAATTTCTTTTTAAAAAATATTTAATAAAAAAAGTCATGCAAGCAGCCCATTTTAACAATTGTCGAACTGACATGTGACAGAAAAATTTCCACTTATTAATTTTAGTAAGGTTACTCAAGCTTATAGCAGTACCAAATTTCTGATAAATTTTTATTTTACCACGGTTACTGATATTGTTATCAATTCTTCCATTGGCTGTTATTTGTGTCGTGCGTTTTTCCAGTTAAAATCCTTGATTTTACAGCGAATTTCTAAATTTTCTGCGATTATAGTTTCAAAATGACGTAAGTACCTACTTTACGCCCGCGAATTTTCGCGAGATAATGGATAACGGTTAGCAGCTACGGATAACGGGTTGTCGAAATTTCGTGTTGCAGAACTTGTTGCTAGACTTTTGTTTCACTCACTCAATGGGGAAATTAATTGTTTTCATTAGCATTTTTAAGTCTGGCTTAGAAAAACATTGATGAATTTATTTTCAACATAACGTTTTAGTTTTTATCGGGTTTTTTTGTTGGGATATTTTAAATTTGATTTGTGGTTTGTATTTTTTTGTTAATTTAATTTGGTTAATTTGTTGGCTTGTCGTTATACGTTGTAATACCTAAAATGGCATTAAATAATTAGTCCCGTATAGTGGGAATGCTATGAATTTTATAAATTAAATTTGACATGATTAACACAAATTTACATAGAAAGTTTTTAAGTTGATTTGTCTGAAATTTTTGGTCCAATTCTGTAACTCAATTGTTAAATTTTATAGCAACTTACTTGACTTTTTATCTAATGACAATAATGTAGCCACCTATATATACCATTCATGTAGAAACATACAACCATAATATCATCATCTCTGATTTGATCTTGACTTAACTCATTCTATTTTACTTTGTGAAAATCAAAATTTCTTGTTAACTTATATAAATTTAAAATTTTTTAAGACAGATTAGAATTAAGAATTAGCACATGGAATATTATGTCAAAAGAGACCACATATACGAGCCCCGTCTTATTTAAGTTCGCCCAGACGTAAAAAAGTCGTTTTTTGTTGTACAAAAGTTTAAATAAAAATCAAAATATAAGTATAATGTACTGTATCTTATATATTTATTGAAACCTGCAATACATTTTTCCGCATTTTACAGAATCTGAAAAGAAACATAATTTTAATTATATCTACCTACCTATTATATATTTCGCGTCTTTTACCGAAGTTATATGTTGCAGCCGATTCATCGGTATTATATATTAAATCGTGTGTGCGATTACCAGCAATCAACTTTTAATCAACTTAAGGTTGTAATTGTAAGTGACAGGATTCGAACCTGAGTTGTCACAATCAGAACCACAGTCGGTCACTGTCATAAACATTAAGAGCAAAATAAAAGTTAGTATACAGGGCAGTTAAATTGGACTGTGTACCTAACTGAATCGAATCTGACTTGTCAAAACCACAGTCGTTCACGTCACATAACAGCTTATTATTATTCCATTTCAATCCTTTTGGTATCTTGCGCGTTTGCGACTAATTATTTGGATAAAAAATTCTGGATTAACATCTTAAATTAAATGACAATCCCAGAGGAACAACAAGTTCTGCTCACACAATTCTTCTTCACTCCCACGATGATGTGGTGGATGTATTCGCCAGTGTAGCTGTGAGTACATCCGCGTCCGCGTGAAACGTAGAGGCGATGTCGACTTCCTCGGCATTGGCAGGCCGCGACACACTGACCCCAATACAAGCGTAGCGTGTTATGTCACACGCACACCCAACGCTGCAATGCAACTTGTTGAAGAGTTCTAATGCCGAAGAATTAAATAATGTTCATCCAGGGCCTCTATTCTAATTCATATAACAACTTGATAAACCAAGGGGATCTTGTTATCCCTCTAGCGGATTTTGTTTTGAAGTATAATATAAAGCATGCTATGGACGATGTATATTTCGCTGCCAAGTTATTATGTTTTATTTTCTGGGACAATTTGCAATATTAACATAAGTCGCGTTTTCACATTGTTAATTTTCTCTTAATTAAATAAAATATTTTTTTATAGGCGCATTTATAAATGCTTTTATTAATAATATAATATTCGTCTAATACGGGCTTACATCAGAACTCATATCAAGACTAGTCAACAGATAGCGACCCGACATGTCGCTATGAATTAGAATAGGAGGCCAGGTATACTAAAGTACTTGCTCACACATGGACACACAAGAAAATGCAACTTGTTGAAGAGTTCTAATGCCGAAGAGTTAAATAATGTTCATCAGGTACTAAAACCCTGGGTACCTATTCTAATTCATAGCGACAATCGCTAGCGAAGTTCAGTTGATAACTTCGTGACGTCATTCCGTTTGTAACTATATCAAGGGTTAGGGATATTTATTTGGCCCCAGTTGATAACGACTGATAGAGATTTTACATTTATTGTGTTGGTAACTTGGAAATTTGGCAAGAAAAACTGCTAAACCACCATTTTACCTATCACCTATCATAAACGTATTATTTGTTTTAAAATAAGCCATTAGCTACTACGTCACACATGGTGGGGGTTATCAAGACAACTCAAGTTATCAACGTTGATAAGTGAAATAGAATACAGGTCCTGCTCACATGGATACACAGAAGACACACATGCGACACGCAGGCGACAGAAGCACAATGAAGAACGGGTGGAACGTTTGTGGCCTCAAATTTTCTTCTTTACTTACTAGATAGAAGCCACAAAATAGCGGCGCCTCTATTTCACAAGCAACACACACAGTGTTTCTTACTGTTGCGTGTGTGTGTCTTTCTGTCTTCTATGTGTCCATGTGTGGACAGGGCTTAAGAAAACTTGATAATGATACAGTAGAAGACTTCCGAATGATTCTTTCTACGATCGGTGTTACGGGTATCGACTCCACGTAGCTCAACACCGCGTTTGTCCTATGCTAACACATGGAAACTATCGTCTAAAATACATAAAAGCAGTCTAGCCATTTTTAAAATGCTCACGAAGTTTTACAGATAAAGCAAAATTACAGACGAAGAATGGAACTAGGTTCATGCCGAGTTACATTTTCTAATAAATCTCTTAATCATAAGATAAAGCATGTAAAAATTGTTAAAAACACTCTTTTTCATTAATTTTTTGTATGGATTCCAAAGATTTTTTCAGAATTCTAACTGGGCATAAACCTAGATTAATTCTTTCACAAACATCCAGTACCTGTTTTTCCTTCAAAATTTAATATGCAATGAGTAAAGCAGAAACTGCTACACATCTAAACACGCAATATTTTGTTACGGACACGAAACCCTTAATAGTAGACTTTTTGGATTTCACTTGGTTACTTGAAAATGAACACACATTTTTCATTTTTTTTAAATTCAGGTATTAATATTGCTAAAGGTATATATTTCACCTTTTAAAAGTGCTAAATATAAAAAAAAATTTAAATAGCTCTGTCTCGTCCAAGGTACGCCTTTATAAAATATGAGCCATCTAACGCCAAACGCAAATAAGAGATCATGTGGATCAGGCGTGGCTTAATCTCTGAGTGTCTGAGTTGCTTACTTATTGGTTAAATGTTTGACGTCACACATGCAGCCACTATGTTTCTGTTTCCAATACATTCGAAAAATGCTTATTTTACAGCTAAAATACTTGCGTATCTTTGAATTTTCCAGAACTTTAATTTTACAATTAGTCAAATTATTTCAATATTGCGTAAAATTTATTGAAAATTTTACCTGAGTAATCAACCCCACTGTTTCTTGCAGACCGTTGGTAATATCGTGACGGCCTGAAAACATTTTCAGACCGCTTCTTTATAAAATGTGTTCTGAGTATTGTTATTATAATATGTATGATTATGTAGCACATTTTTCTGTTGAAGCCATATGTCGAATTGGAAACCAACGCAAATAAAATTGCAGCCTCACAACCTGATAATATTTACTTTGCAAAAATGGGACGCGAATGCGAACAACGTATGTACCAAGGTTAAAGAAAATAAGGACGCGCAGGTTTATCATTCAACTGTAGATACCTGCAACACATTTCGCAAAATTTTTATTACGTCCTTGCTGTTGCTGTGAACACCAAACTTCGCACATTTTTCGCTTTATCATCACATGTTTTGCAGAGGCGTCCACATAATTATTTAGAAGGGACAAGAATTTTATAAAACAACAACAAACCTGTCAGTCAGGTGTATTTTGAGTTTCGTTTATTTCCAAACTGAAGTTAAGTTGTATTCGATCTCTAGACCACTGAATAGATATACAGGGTTTCCTAAAAGTCCCGGGACGGAGCTATAAGTTTTGAACGAGTGATGAAAAAAATTGAAAATTTGGGGATCACTAAACAGTCATTAAAACTACATTCTTAGATAGTTTAGAACGAGGTTTAGAACTTCCATGCTACGTGGAGTTTTTTTAAGAGGATGACCATCTCAACATTTTAAAATAGCAACCCCTGTCGAGTTTCACCTTATTTTATAGATAATGAAAAAAGAAACATATCCCCATTGTTTCAAGAATTTAATTTTAATGATTTTTGCACGTTTATTACGATTTTTATAACAAATGTTCAAATTGTCTACCTTTTTCACCTAATAAACAATAATGGTTCTAAAACATATATTTGGAAAGTGATAAATATCTGATATAGGTATAGGTACCTACTTATATTTGATTGACAAGTATAAAATTTAGTCAAACAAATTTAACTTATTTTATTTTAGAGTTGGGTAAAATTTGACTTACTAAATCATGTGGACAAGAATCTTTAGCAATTAATAAAGAACCATAATTTGCAATATATTTCAAATTTTAGATTTGTCAAAATGAATCTCAAATTTACGATAGAGTTCTACTGCATTACTCTTTAAGCACACTCGAAAGGGACTTTTTCTGACCACACTGACAGGTGACAGCTCAAGTGACCCAACATATCTTCTAGTAACAGTGCCTAATGCACTTTGTAATGCGACGTATGCATTTTGAAATCACAAAATAAGAACAAACATAACCTATCTAATTCACCTAAATTTGTTTTGTTCCTCATCAAATAAAGGCCGTACTATTTCTAATCTATCTTTTATGTCACAAATATTATCTTCTTGATTAAATATTAAATACGGCGGTTATCATACTTTGTATTTCCTAATAAGTTTAAGTTGCGGTTTGTACTACTACTACACCCCTAGTAACGGTAGTTTAATTTAGAATTTGACAGGTTAATGAAGTTAGCTGCGAATATCAGCGCTGGCAGATCCGATACGACGTTAGTACATTTACCACATCTTTCACATCATTAATAATTCACGAAATGTGCCGTAGTGCCGTGCTAACAAAACCAGACAATTAGGGGGAATTTTACATGCTGTAACGTACCAAATTATTCTACTCGTGTTACCTTATTTCATACAAAAATTGTTCTGCATTCATGCAAAAACAACAGGCTCAGTGATTTCTTTTGAGCAAAATCTCTATCTTTCCATCACGCGTTTTGCCCTCGGTTTTGCCTTTTATACAACTTGGATGTGGTAGGTTTACATATTGTGGGTCATTGGTTACAGGGTGATTCACAACTTCGTACTTATATTTTAATGCCATAGTGTCCAACTTAATGGTCCAGCTTTTTTGGAAGCAATTTCCAAACCGGAAGTAGTATTTTTCTGAAATATTTTTGTAAATAATTAATTTATCGCAATATTTTTTTATGTCAAGTGAAAGATTATATTATTATTATTATCTACAATTTTTAACATTTTATAAATTGTTGTCATAAGAAATTAAACAAAGTATTAGGTATTTATAATTTATTTATTGTATGAAACTTCAGTATCTTTGTTGTCCATGATTGTATAACACTTGTTTCTATGAAAAAAATAATTTATTATGGCAGTGACTGTCACAATAGAGTGACACATCATTTTTTATATCTTCTTCTACAGTTGACTAAATTATTAAAATATATTAATTATTGTAAGTATCTATATATTTGTATAGTAGTAAAAAGAGTAGGATATATGGCGGGAGATCTTGTGCTGGCCACATGAGATTTTTATTAAATATTTTTGAAAAAGAGATTTTTATTAGCAAACCCAAAAATAATTAATGATAATTTAATAAATGCGAAATAATAAATAAATAATAATAAATACAAAATAATGACGACACAGCAATTTTTTTTCTCAATTTACTATCATAATTTTTCAAAAATAAAATTGGTACTTTTACTGTTGTTTTAGATCTAACATCAGGTTCATAGTGATAAAAATATCATTTTCAGTACCATTACAACATGGGACCAGCAATTGTACGTGAGAAATGAAATATTTTAACACCCTACTAAACTTTTCATTACAGGCCACAGGCCAGACATATTTGCTCTGTGACCAGAATGTTTGTGTCTGCTCTCGCTATTGTATTACTTGAAATAAGAAAGAATAAAATTAAATTATTTTACGATCCAATATCTAATAGTATATCCAATATAATAGTATACCAGTGATCCTTCTTTAAGGTAAGTATCTTTAGTCTGCATGGAGCAACGAGTCATTGACCGACCTGTAATAATTCTAATGGATGTAAAAATAGCTGAGAAACAGGATGAAAGGTCTTTATGTGACGATGAGTGTTGAATTCGACTCATTATTTCATACTCTTCACTTCTGAACGAAGTAGTAATGAAGGATAACTAAAAGAAGAACAACTTGGGACACATAATTATGAATTCATAAACACGAATTTAATTATCTACATGAATGACTTACAACTTACAAACCAAGAACGTAAAAAATCTTTATGTAATGATTACAAGTTTAACAATCACATTTTTAAGATCCTCTTTCTGTGGTCTTCTTTCTTTCTGCGGCATCTTTCTACTAAAAAACAGACCGGTTTTGGTTTTTCTGTTTTTAGACGTTAGTAAAGTGACTTGCTTGTTTGAGAATATACTTGCTTCATTGGCTCAAGTCTTGTACAAATTCTAATTGCTTTTTAAACGCTACTGTGTTACTGTGTAGAGTATTTCGTCAGATGTTGGGAAGAACAAGAACAAAATATGTATTGATGCAGTTTCTAGATTATTCAAACTCCAAGAAACCCAACGTCGCAAACCTCATTTTAAAATCTGGTTTGGTTGTCTCGATTTTACATATTTTCCAAATTGAAGCTTTGAGGCTAAATACCTAAGTAACTGTGGTTTACGGCATTGTTTCTCGCACTGTAATTAACTCATAACTAAATTAATATAATTTTTTTTAAAATTTTGGGTTCCCAACTATTAGGTATTTCAAGAAAACCGTCATGTGGCACCCTAGGGACAGTCTTTATAAACTTACATTTGAAATATGAGTTCATAGATTTCAAAAACAAAGTCACAATCTTGAATATTGTAGCACCCTATTTTGCTCTGAATTTCATAGCAAGTGTACAGCCTTAATTGAATTAGTTTATTGTATTTCCTTTCCAACAGCAGAGCTGTCAAAATTCATAAAGCACGAGGTACAGTGCAAAATAGCATAATAACTACGTACGATAACGACAGTAATGCGATTAAAATCGATTGAATGTTCTATATTAGCTCCTAACAATTGCATTTACAGATTTTCACACAATATCGTGATGCAGTAGCTATTTTAATTCACTTTTATTTTCACTGAATGAAAGAATTAACGAATCATTCAAAATGTAGTAGGATTGTTTTGTACTTTTATTGTGATTTAAAAACGTTTCATAATAACCTACATATCACGTACTAATTGCGTAGTAATTAATATTTTATAACGTTTTGCTTTTGCATGTCATACTAATAAAGAACATTATATAGTCTTACCAGAACTTAATGGTACAAGTTTAGTATTAAGTACGCAGTTAAACATTATTTTTACATTTTTAATTATTACAAGTTATTTATTATCTTGTTTTTTATCTACATAAATCCATTACGTCAGTTTAATCCAACTTAGATGTGGCATCTGTACATATTGTATTATATTTTACCGTGTGCGCAATTACCAGTCATCAACTCACGGGTACTCATGGTTGTTAGTGGAGAGAACACCTCAGGAAAGATTTTTGTAAACTGACTGAAGTCGAATCTGAGTTGTCAGACTTACAGTCGGTCACATATTATTATCACACTCAGCTATTCGCACCATAATTCAAAAAAATTAAGAGTGAATTAATTGTTATTTGCACATTACATTTATTACCTATACAAAATTATAAAGATCGCTCTACTAAAAGTGCCCTGAAAATATATCGATTTTTGTATTAATAAGACAAAAATAATAATGCGTATCGATTGTTAAATATTGATTAAAAGTATTTATTAATTCATATAGGCGTCTACTGTCCATTATTTACCTTCAGATAGTAAATTTAATGATAATTTCTGTCGTTTTTCAACGTTAACATAACAATCATTTGTGGATTTAAGAGAGGTGGGGAGCCGAAATAAATCAGAATGAATATTTTTTCTATTTGAATTAGTAAAAACAAGCATAATCTAAGTGTAATGCTCTAAATTGAAGCTCTAAAATCATGAACAAGTAAAACAAAAATAAGTTTCTATCTTCTGTATACCTACTAAACTTTCAATTACAGAGCATTTGACCTTGAATGAAAAAAAATTTAGAACTGTACGTCCATGAATGAACAAGTATGGTCTTGTCTGAATAATCTTATAAAATTGAAAACGTTTGGTGAAGATAGAATAATTTGGAATATTGAAAAAATTGATTTTTAAATCAGATTTTAATCCGCAAAAACTAAAAAGTGAGTTCAGGTCTGGGCCTGTATTCTATTTCACTTATCAACGTTGATAACTTGAGTTGTCTTGATAACCCCCCACCATGTGTGACGTAGAGCCAAGCGATTGTCGCTACCCTCGCTACGGTAGACTTGCGCGTTGCGCCTTGCTTGCTAACTTCGTTATCAAGTTGATTTTTTTTTTAAATATAAAAGTTATGAAAACTACCAAGATTCACACAACATCAACTCATTCAAAAGAGATGCGAAACGAAATGAAATAAAATGGTAGTTTAGCAGTTTTTCTTGCCAAATCTCCCAAGTTACCAACAAAATAAATGTAAAATCCCCATCAGTCGTTATCAACTGGAGGCCAAATATCTCTAACCCTCGATATAGTTACAAACGGAATGACGTCACGAAGTTATCAACTGAACTTCGCTAGCGACTGTCGCTATGAATTAGAATAGGTACCCTGCGGTTCGGATTCAAGTCAATAAAAATATTTAAGGTTCAGTTTGGTTTCATAAAATGATGGTTACGGATTTGGAACGGTTTTTGGGTCGGGTTCGGTTCGGTTTCCGATCTCTGTGTTAAAGTGAACACTTGGTGAAATTTAAAAATACAGGAATTTGAAATAACATTTCGCAGTTATGGATATAGCATACAATGCTGATTGTTTTGCTCATTTAAGTAATAACGAAGGTTGACATTCGTAAAAAATCGCCACCGTGACACCATTTCAGCAGCAGCAGCAGAAAAAGAACTTCATCCCACGGATTACAAACCTTTCTATTTTTATCAGCGTTTTTTATGTAACTTCGAGCATAACTTGTAGATATAAACGTTCATTTTATTATCAGTCATCGACAGTAATCCATTAGGCAATCGGTCTTAAAATAAATCACTCAGTATGTTCCTGAAACGTTCGTACTCGATCGCAGTGTGGCGTAATGGTTCGTTTGTGTTATTTCGACGTCAAACAGGGATGAAAAATACGAATTCCGTGTGGCAACCTTGCATTTATTAGCTGGAACGAAGATTCATTGGCGTAGGCAGTTTTTTCACAAAGGGATAGTGCAAAATAATGAATTAACAATATTGTGCCGAAGAAAAATATTTCTAGTTCAAGGTCAAATGCTTTCACCTTTTATGTGCAAGAATAAATAAATAGTTATTTGTATAACAAGTTTTGAAAATATGGTTTTGTCGAACGCGAACGAAAATTGCAGCCTGAGCGAAGGGAGGGTTGCAATCGTTTAAGTTCGACAAAACATTTTTAATACGTGTTATACACACTATTTCTTCTACTCCTGCAAAACAAGGAAGTTAAAAAATTAACATTAATTTTTTGACATTTACTGTGAAATATCAATTTTGTTGCGAATACAATGGACATTCAAGATGTGTTGCATAGTTCCCAAAAGTGTCCTTTTTTCAATACCTGCATCGAAAACGCCACCTTTGTGAGGTATCAGTACTTTTAATTTTAATTTTCTCCCGCTTTATGCGGGAATCCACATGATTTTTTTCCTCCTTTAGGGAGGAGAAGTAGGTACTTTTCCGCCCGCATTATGCGGGATTCCAAAATTGATTATTTAGATTATTTTTATTTATTTTATGGAATTATTATACATTTCTCCAATGCTATCATCATCCGGTTCATGGTTCATCCCTTTCTTTAACTTCTAAATACGTTTCGGTGCAGGTATTGAAAAAAAATATCGTGTGCATCTCGGGACAAAAATGTTCTCCCGATTCGTGCGGTTGCCGTTGCAGCCCTCGCTTCGCTCGTGTTGCCAAATCCGAACTCGTCGAAAAACTCTCACTTTCATCCCTAGTTGCACAATATACTATTGTCGCACTTCGCAACACGCTTGCGCCAAACAGCTGCTTTCAACATTTAAAACAATGTAGAAACATGAACTTTCAGTAGAAGGCGTAGAAAAAATTAATTTGACTGTCCATTTTTATGCGAAAATAATTTTATAAGTACAGGGTGTTTCAGGGTTAAATATCTTAAAATGTGAATGTAGGACCTCAAAACAAGAGATAAATTTCATTTGGAGATTTTCTCGAACTCACGGGTATTCATGTTTGTTAGTGAGTACAAGACTGGATTCGAACCTGAGTTGTTAGAAGTCAGAATCACAATCGGCCACGTTTTGCACTATTTTGTGATGTGAAGTAAGTTGAAAATAATTTAGTAAATTTTTCCTGATGCACGCTTCCCTTGGCTGTCTGTCTTCTACGTCTATGTTGTATACGTGCACTTTCTCTCTTGCACGCACTAGTTTTAATTCAGAGTTGTTACGCTATGAGCGCTGCACGCATGCGCATCTTTACGATTTCTATATCGCTGGAATTTTACGCCACGAACGGGAACGGGTTTTTGGAAAAAATACAGCAGGTTCATGTCAGGATATTTATATTTTGTGGTATTTTTATCAGCAGATATGTTTAAGTGGTTTAACTTGTGCTTCTAGCGCTTTAGAACTTCAAATATGGTAAATAAATTCATTATTAGATATGGATGTTTAATGAATATGACATCAATTATTATTATTTACGGTGGTCGTGATGTTTTTGAAATAAAATATCATTGTTATTATAAATAAATTGTACTGCTCATAATTTTGAAGAAAACGGTTCGAAGTGTTGTAATAAACTTGAACACATTATTAATTTGACATAAAACACACGAAGATAACCTCAAAATTCAAAATAATTTTCTACAAACATTTCTATTACGCCTTTTACCCAACTTGGGTATAGCAGCTTCCCATATTGTGAATCACCGGTAAAGAATGTACCAATGTACATATACCTATTATATTATTTTATTTTTATTTGAACATATTTATTGTATTTTTTTGTTTCAATCTATATTTAACTATTATTAACTTTTCAATCGCATTTATTTTTGAAAAGCAATATTAAATTAGTATTTCAGTCTATCTGAAATTAAAATCATGTCGGCTGTACCTACTAAAATTAAGTAGTCCATCAGATTACGCGTTTAAAATTGATGTTTTCATTCACGTAATTCTGTTATCTTCAATAAATCAATATCAAAACAAACAACTTCATCACACGTCAAATTATGTTTGTATCCTGGAAATTCTTAACATAAAAAGTTATTTTCGCTAATGTTATTAGTAAAACATTTATTGATTTTTTATGAGCCAGTGATCATAGAAAATTTGTATATTTGTCAATAAGATGACACGACACTATTCATATTTATGTTGTCATATGTTTTTAATAGTGTAAGTAATAAATTTTATTTTAGTTAAGTTTCATATTGTAAAATTTAAAATTATTGCAGATGAAATTTTAAAGATTGTGATTCTAGATCTGGGGTGTTGAAAAAAAAGGGATTAATTGTTTGTTTTTTTTGATAATTGACTTTGGTGCGGCAACGTAATATATTGTGAAGCATCGGTACCTAGATTATATTTTACCGTATGTGCGGTTATCTGCCGTCAATTCGAGTACTTATATGGTTGTTATGGAAAGTACACCATAAGAGAGATTTTTGTGCAATTAAAGTGATCCTTTACCATGCCCAGAAAACAGTAAAAAAGATTTATTACGCACGCTATTCTACAGCGTTCATTGTTTTGTTGAACATAGTAAGAACAAATCATTATTTATACAAGAGAGATAACATTATTTTGGTACTCCATATTTGTAAACAAAATTGCCTGCAGCATTTTTAGAAAATTATCTTTAAATTTTAATTGGATCTGCGAAATACGTACCTATAATGGAATTTATTAAATTCGTTTTAAAATAGAAGATATTTGTGTTAAAAATAGCAAATATTAGCTATATTGAAATCAACATATTTCCATCGTCTTAAATTATTGATGAACTACCTGGATTAGATTCAAAATTGAGTTGTCAGAACTATAACAGTCGGTAAAGTATAATTGATTACCGTAAAATCAGTTCTTTTGACCTCTTTGTTTCTTTTGACTGTTCATTATTATAAATTATAATTATTGGCAATAGAACAATGAACAATCATCCAAGTTTTTATATTGCATCGTTCAACTATGCACCTTACTTAAAACAAATATTTTATCAGTAACTACTGATTCATTTCTTATCATATCAATTTCATTAAACGAAAACAACGTATTTCCCAATGCACAGGAGTGCAAGTTAGATTAGGTACGAGTATTACACCTGACATTATATTATGTTGTCTTCTATGAAATGGTGCAATGTCACGGATTTGTGCATCTTGAGGGGGCGACAAATTGGTATTCGAATCCCTTAGGCTATCATAACTACAAGAGCAAGGGTGCCAAGTCTGTGTAATAACATTTGAAGTCCAGTGATTCGTTTGATGTTTAAGATTGACGATTGTTCACTGTACTGAATTTTCTTAGGGATAGACAGTGATTTTAGGAATGGATAAAAAAACCTTTTATTTAACTTGGGTGGAATATCCACATATACTGTCATCGGTATGTAATACACTTTTGAATTAACGAAAGAATTTGACAGATAGATTCTAGTGATTGGGTATTGTGTTGTTGTCAAGAACGGTTTACACGAACACAATTCAAATGTGATGTCAATAAGTATTGTCAATTATTCTGGTTTCATTCTTTGTAAATGGTGTGCGTAATTAATTTGTTGTTGTGTTCTTTTTTAATTTTTCTCAGTATTATTCTCGTACCATCCCTACTAATGTATATTATCGAGTTTAAAATATTTTTTTTAAATTTTTGTACATTAATAAATGTATAATATGATTATTAAATGATAAATATTAGATCCAAGTTTTGCTAATTGATTTCACAGCAATTAATAATTTGCATTTATTGATTTACTAATGAGTCATGATTCTTCATGTTAAATTTCAATTTGTAATTTTTTATAATACACAATACAGCCAGAATCGTTCGCATTGTGAATCTTCAGGATTTTTAAGTGTGGTGCCTTAAGTTTCAGTTTTATATGCTGATTACGAATTAATTTTTTTTTTTGAAATTAAACAAAAAGGTCTATATACTGACACGGTACATTTTTAATGCCATTGGATCCGCCATCAATAAAGTGAATTGTTTTATTAAATAAATTTTTGCGCAACTTGACTTTGACCTTTGACGTACTAGGTACTACGTAACGGCTGCGAAGTTAATTTCGCGGACTGAGTTGTCAACGTCAAACAATATTTTAGCCTCGGCTCGGCCTCGGCTTTCGTCTCGACCAAAAATTTTCTCGGACAGTCATTTCGGAGCCTATAAAAATAAATAACTATTTTGTAATTGCTTAAATTACGAATTATAGATCAGAAATAATGAAAAATAAAATTGTAGGCAAGTTCGATAATATTACTTAAACTAACACTTATTTTTATAAATTGGCTGCTTTTGATCAGAATGTAATATTCTTTAATACTTAAGTTGAAGTCAAACTAGTACATAATGATAATGATAACTGCAATTAGGTGATTAGATTAATTAATATTTTATGCTTTCTAAATAAAATTTAAACGTAAATCACTTTTAATTAGAACTAGAATCAGTTCAATGTTAAAGAAACTCTGAGTAGGTAACATACAAAATAAATTATATAATAAAATTATTATATCATTGCAAACATCACTCCATGTGACCTGTCTTCACCCTCAAAAAGTATAATCGTACCCAATCACTTGTGAGAAATCTGTAATGGCGCAGAAAATATGAATAATCGTATCAAGAATGCATGATCCTTTTTATTAAAAATAATCCTCCACAGCGCACCTGTCTTGTTATCTGTCATATTTCATATACGTGTAGAACAGTTGAACATCTGCTGTGCGCTGTGTTTTGTTTTATGATTGCGTCACGCATTATTTTGTTTTATTTTTATTTGCTGAGTTGGTCAGTCGTTAGTTGCATTGTCTGAGTTTCCAAATTCGGTTAGAGGTTTCGACACTTTGTTGGGAACAAAAGAACTCTGAGATTTCTTGGTTTAACCCTTTAGATTACTAAAGATCTAAGAATTGGTGGTAATTGTTTAAGAAAATGTTTTACTATAGGTATGCTTTTATTTTTTGATAAAAATAAAAGACACTGTGTAGTGTATAGGTATTATGTATTTGTATTAGTAAGATATTGAATAATATAATTATTGTAATTGTTATTTACTTAAAAAATTATTGGACAGTTGAGGTGAAGAAACGTGTTACTATAAAGATAAGAAAGTATATTATTTATAACCAAGTATCCCGAATCCTGCACGGAACGTAGTAAATTTTACAGTTTAAAAGCATTGCACAAAGAAGTAATATTTAAATTAATTATGTACAAATTAAATTAAATCCTTAAACAAAGCAAAACAAAAACTTTTTTTTTTGTAAAACCGTAATTATTCAGAACTTTTTAAATACATATTTTATTTACACTGGATTAAATGGTATACAACAACACTATTATTTATAAATTACTGTAAAATTATTCAGCATATACTAATGATTTTTTTTTCTGTTTCAGGTGAGTACAAACTTCTTACGCTTACGTAGACGTAAGTAAACACTCAACTACAACCAGATCGTTTTAAATAGGTACAGGTAAATTTATTTAAAATATAACTTATATAATGTTTAATTTGCTAAAGTAAACTTCTTTTCATCTGATAATAATAAATAATGCAATCAATTTAACCCTATACAGTAGTCGCGCACGGTCTGTGAGACCGGCCGTGAATATTAATCCGATTAATTTCTAAATACGCGGCTTAAATAACCGTTCCTTATAGTTGTATTCTGTGTAATAAAGTAATATAAATGACGTATATAATATTTAAATTAATTTTTAAGGTGTCCTAGATATTATCCTATCCTAAAAAATCATACAGATTGTTAACAATCGTAAGTGGAAACACCCGGTTTGTGAGACCCTCGCGACTACTGGTGTTAAAAATATTCGCGTGACTACTGTAGGGTTAAAGTTATACAAAACGTACTATAAGTAGGTAATCAAAAATATCAATTAAATAGCTCATTGCAATAACAATTTTATGTGATTTGTGGTTTGAAAAAATTTGGTCCACGACTGTTGAGTTAGGTTTTAAGATAAAATTGGGCCGAATGTTTATTATCTGAAATCTGATGAAAACAGTTTCCTAACAATCTTAAATTAAATCGTCTTCTTTGAAGAATTTAACTATTACACTCAGACATCCGGTGTTCCACCAAATTCCATACAGCACAATAGCAGTGTAAGAACCCTATAAAAAATTACAAGGGGCCAGAAAAAACAGGCACGGGCTCATAGGCCTAGGCACAAAATATTCTCGGTATTACCGGATGATAAAAAGAGCAGTGAACTTTCGAGGGACGCAACACAAAGCACAACACGAACAGTTCAGACGCTCTCAGTCGCCAGTCGGCGCTAGAATAGAAGCCAGGCCCGGGCTGGGCGAAATTTAACACCACGGTCCATATAATCATGACCTACAAGAATGATTTAAAAAAATAAACACCTGTATTTTTATTTTTTATTTGAAATAGTAGGTAGTTAATGATATTTGTTCGTAAAGTCAGTCTTTTTTACACATGTTGCTCGCTTCGCTCGTATTCTAAGAGTAACAAGTGTAAAAAGACACTTTCTGTATTAAAAATAATATAAATTTTTTCTGACGAGATTTGTGATTTAATTAAAATAATCGCAATACATGCGGTCACTTTTCTCTGTCAAAAACATAAAAAAATGTCGAAAAATGTCCCATCTCTGTATGTCAAATTAACTGTCAATTTGAGAAATAATTTTTTAAAGAAAATATGAGCAAGTGAATTTACTACTACGTAGGTGGTAAGGTACTACACGTCTTCCAAACAGTGTAAATAATATTTTTTCGCACAATCTTTTTTGAACAGTCTACAAAATACAATAGCTTTAAGAGCTATTGACAGTTTAAAAATGTTAACTTTTTAAATGTTGCAAGAAAAATATTATTTCTGCATTTTGATACATCAATATTATCCTTAAAGAGACTTTTAATTTAATTACTATACCTACTTGATTCTATTTAAACTTTTAAACAAAAAACTTTTTTTTAACTGCCCCCAAAATGATATTATACACATTTAAAGACGTTGGAAAAAAGTTACTTGGAAATGCTTCATTGTGCTCAATTATTTTTCAAAATACTTTACTCAATGTGATTATAAAAAACTTTTTTGACAATCTATAAAATATTATTTTGAGCCTAATCAAAAGTAATATTTTTTTATTTTTCTTGTAACAATTTGTGCTTGAGTCTATCTTGTTGGTAAACATAAAATGTCATTATATATTCGAACCCTTTTTAAGCTATTACTTTATTGTTTCTACTTCAATTTTTGTATTAATTTTCTAATGTTTTATCGTCGTTCGTGAGAAAATTAGCAATTTGTTGCTAATAATAAATAGCCAAGAAAATGTAAACGACATCAATTAATTTTGATTGAACGTACAAACAGCCAGACACAAATGACATTTTATTACCTGTTCTAACAATTTAATTTATTTCTTTTTAAACGTTCGAGCGTTCCAAGTAGTAATTGGACTTATCAATGAAGTAGTTGTATCTGAAATAAATTATAACCTTATTACTATTGTTTCTAGAGCCAACACAATTGTTGCGTTAAATTTATAGCGCCACTTTTGAAATGTTAGTATTTAGAATTTGCATATCATTATATTTTAATTGCTTAACAAATTTATTCCGACGATTAACACCCCTATGAAAAATCATGAGTACTTTGTGGAACGTTTTATGCTCGTTTATGTTTATTGTTACTTTTAACGGTTTAATTTTTATTTAGCACAGAATATTTACATTTTACGGAATTTTTTTTCAATAAGTAGGTACATGCACTGCTTATATTGAAGCTTATATTTTATAATATTATATTCCTTAAGTGAACTAAATTGTAAGAAAATGCAATATCGTCCATAAATTAAAAATTTAGTTTTTCTGTGATTTGTTATTATTACCTGGTTTTTAAAAGAGGAAAATAACAATCTTCTTAAGGCAGCAAAATAGCAATTTTAGTAAATAGAACAACTTTTCGGTGTTTCAGTCAAAACAAAATTACCAGCTGTTTTATGATTTATTTAGCATAAAATAGCTGTAATTTTCTTTTGACTGAAACACCGAAAAGTTGTTCTATATATTACTGTTCCAGTCGGATCACCTCTCATCACGTAGCAATTTTAGTGCAGGAAAATAGAATAATATTTATTACCTTGTACGACACCTTCCGCCCAAGTGTCCACTCCTGTCATATATTATACTTCGTGGTATATAATTATGTAAACCTACATTTTTTATGAGTAAGTAGCTAAACACTCGTTTAATTTACTATTATTTTAAAATTTTAATAACGCGACAAAATAAAACGTTTACTTTTGGACTAATGTCCAGTGATACCGTGAGACGAGACGATAAATAATCAATTCTCGTTTCGTTACAAATTTTCGAGGCGAGAAATTTAACTATTCTTGTCTCTCACCCGGCTGTTCAATTCTCGTCTCATCTCAATTTCTCGAAAAAATTTTGCTGCCATATATTTGAAAAGCTAGAAGTAATTTTAGGAACTTTTTTGTACGTTTCTATTAAATTTATACCTACTCAATTCTTGTTTTAGCAGTAAACATATTTAGGTATATCAAAACCAAAAATACTATGAACAAAGTAAAATAAAAAGAAATTGACATTTTAGAAGAGAAACTACCTAATTTCTTGTCTAGTACCTAGTTTTGAATTCTCGTCCCATCTCGAAAATCTGGGACGAGAAATTTATTGGTTCTCGTCTCGTCTCGAAATTCGTCGTCTCTGCGGCATCACTGCTACTGTACATTTTAACAAATATTTTAAATTATTCTTTGAATTCCCAAACTTCCATCGTTGAGCAAGCACTGCTCATAGTCTGAGAAATAAAACTCGTCTGGATGCTGCTGCTGCAGCACGCACGCAGGCACAGACAAGGGTAGATTTCGGTCGCTACCCTGCGAGGGTTTCCGCCCTTTACCGCGCTCACCCCCCCCCCCCCCACCTCCCGCGACAGTGCAGTTCACCCCTCGAATGTCAGACCGTTGCTACAGCGCTGCCTCCGCCGTTTTCATCCCCTAAGAGAACGACTCGGAGAGGTTCAAACCCTCGCTGTGCCGGTTTTGAGCATTATGGATGAATTATTGGTTTTGCAAATGGGAATTTGGGCATATTGGGGTAATGGGAAGATCTGGAATATTGCTATATTTAGGTACATAATCTGTCACGCCCACATATTGTGCATCATCGAATCATAGTTTTAATAGATCAAGTCAGACATGAATGTTTATTCAAAAGAAGAAAGTTTAGCCACCGAGCCCGAATGGCGAGTGGGATAATTTCTTCGAGTGAATAAACATTCTTATATCTCACGTGGTTTACATAATATTTTATTCAATTTTGACGAAATTATTTCAAAAATGAATTAATTTGCAAGATGTCTCATTATTAAACATATTTAACGATGACACACTGCCGCCCAAAAGACTTAAACCAAGGAACGTACGACGTACGTCATCATATGCGAAGAAATATGAATTTGAGGTTAGAAAGTCTATAACTTGCTTATTTTTTGAGATATAGCTTCAAAGTTGCAAATTGGAAAATGTGAAAAATATCTCAAAAAGTTATCGAAACGCGGTTTGCACATTCCTCGGGGTCTATTGATGTATAGAACTAAATTATTAAAAGTGTACCTACATGTTTTACCCCATTTACTAAAATTTTACCATGCCGCAAATGTCGCTTTTGTATTTTATTCACAAATAATAATTGTTTATTTTGCATTAATTATATTTTCAGCATTTTAATTAATTTTGTCATTTTTATGCACCACATTATTTTGTATAAAAAACAAATACATAAATATGCCAATTTTTTTAACATATTTGAAAAATAATTACCTATTCAATGTAAAAATAATGGAATCAATATTTAATTATAATTAATTACTCATTCACAATAAAAAAAAAATTTGCTGTAGAAAGATTAAAAAACAATGCATCACAAATGATGCAACATTGGTAATTAAACTCAATAACCCCGCATTGCCACAAAAATTCATTTGTAATATTTTTGTGGTAATTTTTCAATTTTTCAGGTCATGCACAAACAATAACCTTAAAATTAATTCATGTGGGTATTGTTATTATTTCTCTACCATGAATACAAATTCACAATTGGTGGACTTCAATCGACCATAATTATTGTAAGATAATATTATCGGGGATAATATAACTAGCGCTATGATTATCATCGGTGATAGCATGAGTTAGTCGATGAAAATTGAGCGAGTTCAATTTTCTGAAGTCCTAATGATGCTATCACCTATGATTAAACATAGCCCGACTTATATTTGATGAGTTTAAAGTTGGGTTTTTTTTCTTCAAAACCTGTGAAAACCGTTTCAACCTCTATTTACTTTTCTCAATCTGGCGTTCTCTTCTCTATTATCTCTGTCTTGATACATTTGAAGTCTTATTTTTGACAATCTGAAATTTCAGATTTCGAAATTGACATTTCTTAACTGATAAACAAAAACAGTTGACATGTAACAACGGTGATTTATCATCGATTTGATAGCCTCTGACAACAAATTTCAGCTAATCAAATTAGTTAAATATATACCACGTGAAACATGAATTATATGTTCCAAAAACTAAATAGGATCACGTACTAAAGCTTCATTACCACTTTTACGTTTTATGTACGTGGGAACTACCTCATTATAGCCAGAGTGTTCAGTTCAGTTCAAAGACAAGTACTATTCATTATGTGTATTTGAACTAAATTAAGCACACTTATGATAATTTGAATGGAGGTAGAATTCTCAAAAATCATTTACTTAACTACATACTATAATTTTGACGATTTAAATTTTAAACTAGGCCAGACAGATATAATTGAAAAGAATTTTAAATAAAAGAGTGACACATATTTTTGTCCAGTTAATAACTGTCGGTCAAATAAAAGAACCAGCCTGGACGAGACAAAAATTTGACAATTTTCAAACCGCTATAACTTTACAATTTTATATAGATCTGCATGAAACTTTCTCCACCTGAATGCGCTCAACTCTTCCTCTACATAACGTCTCAAACCTGAAAATTTCCACCCCCTTCTTCTGAGCCCCAAAAAGGGAACATTTTCGGAGAAAACTTCGCAATTTCGTACGCGCACACGCGTCGATTGACGCAAATTTTTTTCCAATATTGCAATCGATAGATCGCACAATTTCGCGTAAGAAACACGAACTTTCAAATTGATACGTTGAGCGTATTTGGCGCTTTTTTCGCCCGTAACCAAATTCTGCACTAGAATAGAACTGTGGTTTTTGAACACAGAAATCCGTGCAGCCTCTAATAAGTAAAAGTTGTAGCGGTTTGAAAATGGTCAAATGTGGCTCTTTTTTGGCAGTTTAGCACATTATGGTAAATTACTCAAAAATATAAATATTCAATAGCGATACCAATTAAATTGACCTTCTCAAATCTTTGAGTTCTAAAGAGTTTGAAATTTTCACTTTAATGTTAAATCCATTTCATCGTCTCCCACTCCCTGAGAAAAAAATGTTCCTGATGTAAAAAAATGTCCAATTTTGACAGCTCGTACGGTGTGCTATATAATAATCGTGGACACAATTGACCAACAGAGCGAGGAAGTTCATTCATTTTCCTTTAATTCCCAAAAATACGATGATTTGGCGCGAAGTTATGAATTTTTTTTAAAAAGTTGCATTTTGCGCCATTTTGGCCATAATTTGGCTAATTTTGTAACAGATTCGATGAATCTTTGAGTTATGAATTTTTCAAAAAAAAGTTAAATTTTGCGTCTTTTTGGCCGTAACTCATTTCGTACCAAAATCGTTGATTCTTTGTGAAAGTCTTTTAAAAGCAAAAACAATAATTTCTGCGCGTTAAATCGCAATGTGTTACGCAAAATGCAACTTCGCGCCAAATCATCGTAGATACTCGAATTTTTTGGAAACTTACAGCAAACTGAATGAACTTGTGGCTACGATTTTTAGCACACCGTACGAGCTGTCATTTTTGACATCAGGATCATTTTTTTTCTCAGGGTGCGCGAGGGATTGTAATGGATTTGGCATCATATTAACTTGCATCATATTAAAGAGAAAACTTCAAACTTTTTAGAACTCAAAGATTTATCCAATTTCGACAAAATGCAACCGAGTTATGGCACTCTCAATATTTGTCCTGTCTCATTTTCCGTACATTCTTTGAATCCTCCTTTGTGTATTTTTGTGAGAATGAGAACTACATTTTGGGAACGAACTGTTCTGACAGCAGACACGATGACGTATGTTATGCGGTTTGTAGCACAGGTACAACTTCGGTGATTGCGATTTGGTCACCTTGAGACGACCTTGCCACGAGTAGCGCTGGCGGATCTTGGATTACGTTGGAGGTTGTCTGTGATGGTTTAGTGCATTCAACCAGCGGGATTTGATATAGGTTTAACTCTTTAAATAATTTGGAAAGGTCTTTTCATGGTTAATCCTTGGAGATTATTTTTCAGAGACAAGAAAGGGTAAAATGAGCGGGCAATTTTGTATTTAACTAAAAGATTTTAATTAGTTTTTGTAAAGTTTGGATAGGTCGTAAGACCGAAGGGTCGAATGAATTTTTTATTTAATTTTCTGAACAAAGAGTTTTGTTTTAATAAGTTCAATGGTAGGTGAGAAGGTTGGGATCTTATCAATTTAGAAGTGAAATATTTAACTTTTTGAATAATGTAGTATGCAAATAATTGTTTATTAATGCTACTTTTGTCAATATATCGCAATTATTATAAAAATACCATTGTTCAAAATGCTAAAAGAATTGTATACATTTTTTTCAATGAATTTCGACATAACTTTGACTATTCGTGATATACAGGCTGTATGTATCAAACATTACGACACTCGGGGGCGGAAAGCAGTGTTTTCCTCCCGCTAATGGAAGGAGGGAAGAGCGTTTTCCCTCCCGCTTGATTATCAATTAGAAATGATTCGGAGACTGATTCCGACCCTCGATGAACATGTTTATGACTCCCTTTACGCACACAATAAATAGTTTATAACAATAAATTGTTTGTAACAATTTATTCTAAAATCATTCGTTTATAAAAAACTTTGTTTTGGTACTGACTCATGAGCGGGATCGGCTGGCTTCGCGGGGTTCATGCATTTCGCGAGTGTACTGTTTTGCCCCGTTGTGACGTAAAATAATGTGTGAACCACGGGTGGGAAGGCTATTACGGTAGTAATAGCACGCTTCCCTCCCTAGGTGCGGAAAATACTATTAACTGCTCCTTCCTAAGGCTATTTGAAGCAAAAAATGTCATTGAACATAGGTCCAATTTCTTCTGGTTAACAAAATAGAAAAAGTGTTTTATAAATCATTTTAAATTTTTGTAATCAAGACACTTATCGTTTTATAGATATATTAATTAGTATGACAGCTGTCATACCTTTATCAAAAATGCATTTTTTATATATAATACCTACAGAAATATTACGAGCAGTATTTAAATTATTTATATTAAGCATTTATCTCGGCATTTATATTAAGTATTATTATTATACTCATGTATTTTTAATTTCGAATTGTAAAAGAGACTAAATTACAGCTGTCAAACTAAACAATTTTTCTATGTAACTATTTCCTTTTCAAAAGTGTTTTGATTACAAATTATAATAATTTAAACATAAATTCGTATTAACCAAGAGGGAAGTAAAAGTAACCTCAGAAATAAGCTGCTAAAGCTTGTTACACCCGACCTGCTGAAACACCCTGTAGGTAAATAAAAATATAAATGATCTAAAAATAATAGAACAAAATTGCAATAATTTATAATCTTACAAAATAATTCATCATCGGTACAAATTAATAATTTGTACAAATTCATCCTCACATTTGCACCCATTTCACCGCCACCGTCTCCAGCACGCCGCCGCCGCCGCTCGCCCAGCTCGATGACGTCACTGGGCGTCGCTCCCCGATCGATGGCCGACGCCGGGTGTCGGGGTTCTGGCCGGGGGGGGGGGGGGTGCGGGGTGCAAGAGACATCGTGCGACGCGTCGCGACGCCGTGTTCGAGGTGTTCTGTAAACGACGACGACGACCTGCTGGGCTGGGAAGATGGGAGGACGGTTGATGGTAGTGGTAGATGGATGGTAGAGTTGTTCAGCTAATTATACAGGGTGTTTCTATACCTCTGCACGAAACTTCAATAGGTTATATAATTTGATACACTGATTACAGATTTTTTTTTCAAAATTCGCAAAAATAAGGGTAGTGAAAATTATAGTTCCATATTGGTTGGAATGTCCATTTAACTGTTTATTTTTTATGTTATTTATAAAATAAAATAATTTAAAATACTATCAGACTATCTACAAATAGTCACTTCTTATGTAATAATTAATCAATAAACATTTAAATGGACGTTCAAACCAATGGAACTATAATTTTCACTACCCTTATTTTTGCGAATTTTGAAAAAAATATTTTTTTTCTGTAATCAGTGTATCAAATTATATAACCTATTAAAGTTTCGTGCAGAGATATAGAAACAACCCTGTATAAATTAAGGAGGTTACTATAAGATGTTAAGTTCTTTTCTTAACCCTTCAAAAGGCTCGTTTTTGCCTCTATAAATTCTAATTGATATAAAACACACATGCTTTCGAGCAAGGTTTTCTGGTTGTGAATAACTTAGTTTTTATTTGATATATTATATCATATCAACAAGTATTAGATCAGAAAACTGTATTTTTTCACTGGTTTACATTATTTCCCTACGAGCCTTAATACTTTAATTATTAATAATTTGGTAAGTATTGTTTAATTTTTGCGATTATCATTTATCAAATTACAACAAAAATTATTTTACATTTAATAAGGAGATAACAACAATAATAAATAACATTGTCTGGCCTATATTAGCTATTTTGTGAGTTTTTTGTACGTATTTTTATAAATTGTCATTAGACGCAATGAGACAAACATTAGTGGAATACGGCAAGTTAATCCAAAATGACTTATAATATTATTTATAGCTTTTCTCAGTGTTAAGTGTCTGATTATGTTGATCTTCAGTTTCCTGGTTGAGCAGGTCTGAAATTTTCCGGATATATTTAGAAACGGCCCATGAAAGAATAAAGAAAATAAAATAGTAAATGAAACATTTAAATGTACCAGTGCACTGGACAGAAATAGCTCTTTCGTCTTTACATTTTGAGCATTTTGAAGTTAGTACTTACACTCAGCAAGTCAAAATGGTGCAGGTAAAGTACCCTTAATTTTCCGAATTAAAAAAAAATGTTTCATAAACAGCATATCAAACAACTTAACGTATACCTACCTTTAACGTATGTAATGTACCCGAAGTTATGAAACAGAACACCGTGTATAAACATGGTGGATAGTAAAATAATGTTACTTAATAATATTAATTATGTTTTTGAATGTTGATGAGATTTTATTAAATTAATATGAAACTGGGCGCCAGTTAATTAAATTTTAATGAAATTCAAACGTGCGTGTATCCATATTATTATATGGTTTGTATTTTCAAATTTTAGGACAATACTATAACGTACAAATAGATAAATACAATAATATGGAAATTCTAGGTTATAAGGAAAAATTCAGCATTCGTGTAATAATTGCTTCCTGAAATGTCAACTTCAATAAGCGATTATTTAACATAATAAATAATTTTTCCTCGCTGTGAGGAAAAATAGCGTACTTCACACGTGGGAGAAGTAAAATGCTCCTGTAGCTCGTGGCCAATCAGACACTTGTGACAGAAGTATTTTACTTCTCCCACTAGTAAAGTAATATATACTATTAAAAGGTCGTAGATAAAACGTCGTATTTGTCTCGCACATAATGACTATAATTCACTTATTATTATTGAATTATAGCCTTCATTATTTCAGATAAAAAATTAAAATTCAATGCCTGGGTTTCTAGTTTTTATTAGTGGTTTACCCTTGTACATTTTTCTCCTCAAATTTAAAACTGCTATACAAATACGAAAAAATCTACGTTAATATTGAAAGCTACTGACACTAATTTGACAATAAGTAGGTAGGTATGAAATAAAAAATATTGCAATTTTTTTCGAATTTCGCAACAATTCGAATATCCCAAATCCGTGTCTGCTTTCCCGACGTGCGACGTGATATTTTAGCGACACGCGAAGTAGTCATCCACTTTGTCCACATCCACATGTAAAAGTGAGTTCGCGTGAAAATTTGGCGGGTGGCAAATTTCGCTTGCGCCGTCACGTCACCGCGTAGGTCATACAGCGCTCTGTAGACGTCATCAGTCACGACATGCCATCACATTTCTGCACGAATGAAAGGTTAGAGAATAGAGAAAAAAGAACGAGGATCATTTCGCTCAACTTCTCACGGAGAACTGAATGTAATCTTGACATGTCGTAAAATTAGACTTTTTATAATAAGCCTAGGCAAGTATGCCTACTTGCCTAGGCATATAGTATTATGAAACAATGTCACATTATTTTATTTCACTCAAGAAGAGTATTTATTAGGTTATTTTTAGTTCAGTTCAAACTGAGTATGTGAGACTCGCGAAGGGTTTTGTGTTATTTAGTTCAGTTCAATCAGAGTTTCTACTAAAACTGTAGTAGGTATTTAAGACTAGTGATGACACGAAGATCCGACTTTGATACCAAATCCGGCCGTTCCTTAATAAAAATAGGTAGAAGATACAAAATAAACAGTTATTCAAATAAATTAAAGGTAAATATAATACTGTAACATGTTAGAATCAAGCAACTAATTAATATTCGAAATTACATTTTTCTAAATTATGGTGGATAAATAATATTTTTGTCAACTGGGTCGCGGTCGCGGGGCGTTTACAGTGTACAGTATAGCAGTAAACAGACTGAGGCCGAAATAATTACGATGTTTACCGAAATATGACGAATGATCTGGCCGCCGGAATTCCGGCGATCCGGCTAAATAAGAGGCCGGAATTCCGGGATCCGGTAATCCGGCCAAACAGCGATCCGTGCCATCACTATTTAAGACTCAAGAAGGGTATTGTATTTTTTTATTTAATTCAGCGCAATTAGACAATCAGAGTGTCTTCCAAAACCGAGTATGTGGGATTCAAGAAAGGTTGGGTTGTTTATTTAGTTCAGTTCGAAGTTTCTATACTAAAAGCTACTGAATATTGTGTTATAACGTTTTATGTATTTAAATTCTTCTGTATTTAAGTACCTTCTGTTTTTCAGTATTTCGAATACGTAGCTCTAAATACAGTACAAATAATATTTAAATATAAATACAAATATCACATAAAAATAAATACAAATAATTAAAAATGTAATTTAAATAGTATTTAAATACTGCCCAACTCTGTTGGCAACATACATGATTTTAGTTTAAGAAATAATTAAGTGGTATCACTGTAAGAACATGTATAATGATGGCTTATGTGAGACCTTCAAACCCATATTGGGTAAAAAATAGAAATGTATGTAACGTATGTCTCGCTGCACTATTTGTTCTAAAGCAACCAACAAGGCTTAAAATTTATGTGTCAGTTGGCGGTATACAAATCCGCACTAGCGAATGTTTAAAAGCTTTTTATAATAAAAATGTCAGACTTGGTTGTCCGATGGGTGTTCCATTTCCAGGAAGGCAGTGCTGGCAGGTAGCCGCGAATGAATCGTTAATAGCGGCTAGTGGGCAAAACGCGATGGGTCGAATGTCAATGTACCTTTTCGGACAGACTACGTGATAGTGGTCACATAGAATAAGCACCGAGCCTTGCTTTTAGGTTATTGGATTGTAGACTTGCTTGTGTAGTCTATTGAAGTACCACTTTAGTAATTACTAAAGGTTTATGTTAAATGTTGGTGTTGTCAATAATAAATAGGTAGGTTTTCAAGCGATTCGATTTTTGCTTATTGTTGATTTTTCAATCGATCAAACACAAATAAATACAAAACGTGTTAAGTAATTGGTTACTTTCAGTGCTTTTGTTTTCAGACAAGAAATTGAAATTTTTTATTACTTGTAAATTGTAATGTTATGAATTGGAAATTGGCTTAAGGCTGAATTACATAACTTTTTTCGTGTAGATTCTAGTTCCGAATACCGAATAGTTTGACGTCACATGTAACACACAAGACTCACTGCGATCGTCTTCTATAACAGTGCTTTATTTGGATATTTCATTAATAGACAAAAAATAAATGTTTATTTTTGAGTTTTTAGTAATTATTATTTGTTAATAAAATTTAAAAGCGACAAATTATGGTGCAAAAAATAAGTTTCTCTGCATTCAAGGTAGCTTCGTCTCTCGTCAGTCCTTGTTATAATGGTTATAGTTTATCATTTGACGCCAAAAGGGTGCTATATCTTCGCCGAATATTCGGTTATTCGGCAGACAATCTGCATCTCTGGTAGTATTTAATGTTACTATTTTGTTATTAATTAAATGTGAAAAGATTTTATAGATATCAATCAAAATTCTTTTTATATTTTATTTGAGATATTGCCAAAGATCGTAGTGATTCAATGAAGCTAATGATTTTACAATTATTTGAATTTTTATTCAAAGTATACCTTAATAATTATTTGTCTCTTGAAATTTTTAGATAAAAGAAGTACTTGAATAACATATATTTTTCTAACCTTAAATTAATTATTTTTTTTGAAATTTTCAAAATGCGAATTGAAAACTCAAGCTAAAATAAGAAATTAAAAAATTTAACTAGTATAATAAATCTAGCTAAAATTTACGCGTAGATACAGCATTAATAAATCTGGTTAGTGAAATAAGATTAAATATAATCCAATTTCTACAAAACGATCACTTGGTTACCTATTGAAATGCTTGTTATAGAATTATTCAATTATTGTCATTGCATATACTTACGAATGTACCAACCTACTCATTTGTTTAACAAAAATAGATGAGGCAGCTATATAAATATTCATATTGCATTTGCAATAAATATTAATATAGTAAAGTTACGTAAGCAAATTGTACTTAGATAATCCTATCGTGCAAGCCTTGTAGTCTCTGTATTAGAACTCACTCAAGTTTCTAAGTTTCATTACTAATTACCGGTAAAGTGTGCTGTATCTAAATGGAAAGTTCAGATTAACTCGTGCCTAGAATATCTAAATAAGGGCCTAATTGAAGTGAAACAAATTTTACCTTTCTCAGAATTTCAGAAGGTCAAATGTTAAAACTTCTGCAATTGTACGTAGCATGTTCATGTAGTCTAAACCAAAATTGCTGTAGTTTCAAAAGTGTACGTGCAAACATGATCACAATTGACGGCAGGAGTGAATATTCCTCGAATATTCACTGACAATTTTCTTTTTTGCAAATGCGACCACACTATTTTCACGAAGAATTTAAACTGAACTTTTAAAAAAATGGTTTGTATTGTGATTGTGCTTCAGTCAGTGGTTAGCTAATTGAAATTCGACTGTGTAAAACATTGATTGATTTACAAAATATGTTTGGTAGCTAGCTGCTCTTTGAAAATTGGAATCAGAGTGCATATTTAATTGAATCTACTTTTTAATTGGTGTTCCAATTTTCCATCAGACTTTTAACACAATGTGAACTGGACATCTAATTAAAAAATTTAATATAAACAAAAATACTTATCAAATTTGTTTCTGATTTGCTCAAAATTGGCCATGAGCCATGATAATTAAAAAATATATATACTTAATTAAATTTTTCTGAATTAAATAAATGAAACCGTAGATTTTTAATATATAGCGTCTTTCATTAAGAGTGATAAGATTTTAATTTTAAATAAAACGTCAATGGTTAGACATATCAATTTAGTTTTTGCTTTATTTGGAAGCTTAGACCATGCAGTTATGTTCGGAACAAGATATCGTCCAAATGTCCACCACGGCTTTGTTGACACTGATCACAAGATCGCTTCAATTTGGCAGAATTTGGCTCATTTGCAACACTGGCCGCTACAGCTGCGATTTTCTCCTCACTTCGAACATTTCGTTGTCTTCTTGGTGGCTTATTGTCTTAGTAATGTTAACTTAAACTTTATCACAGTGCGTCTTATAGCCTGCGCAGAGTAACGGTGAGGGCGACCCAATTCTGGGGTGAATGAATGTTGAGCACCCACAACTGAGCTCGAACTTTGGTAATATTTTTTATTATTTCCAACCGGTCTAGAGGCGTCAAACGCTGCATCATAAAACTGCACACTATACTAAATAATTTGACACCTAGAAGTAAATAAAATATATATCAGAAATCGAGAAACCTTTATTGAAAAAACTATCACTCCTATTGAAAGACCCTATACTATCACAAAAGACACATTGTACCTGCTTTTTACTGTTGTACTTCAGTGTGGCAGCTTCACTCACATATTAGCAGTCATTGATTTATTCGATTTATTATACCGTGTGTGCGGTTACCAGCCGTTAATTAACGAGTAGGTATTTGTAGTTGTTAGTGCGGAGTACAAAACAGGAATGATAATTTTAGGCAGTTAAATATTGTTCATACAGTATCAATTTAATACCATAATGCTCTCCCCTTTTACCCAACTTGAGTATGCTAGTCATTCATAAATATTTACGCAGTTATCAAAGATTCTGTCAGAACCACACTCGGCTATCCTTTTGCTTTTGTATTTGGTTGTGGGTGACCATTCATCACAAGAAAATATAATTCTATAATATTCATACACAGGAAAATGCATGGCTCATGATGATTCAAATCTGGAAAATTTATACGTAATAAAATACCTGCATTAATAGATTCATTCACAGATAATGCAAATCTAGAATTTTAGATTCGGCACAAATGTAAGATGCAAATCCAGAAAACTAGAGTCTCTTCAACACACGGGGATAAAGGTTGAACTGAACTAAATGAATAACCCAATCCCAATATGCCATTCGTGAATCCCACTTACTTGGTTTTGATTATAAAATTATAACCTTTCTAGATTTGTGTCTTCCTGTGCTTGCATCCTCCTATATGTTTACAGCTTCCTGTGTTTGCATTTATGCAAATCTTAATTCTAGATTTGAATTTTCCTGTGAATGAATCTTTTGATGCAAGTATTTTATTACTTATGCATTTTCTATACATTTGAATCTTTTTGTGCATGCATTTTCCTTGTATGAATATTCTAGAATTTTATTTTCTGGTGTTGAACCCATTCCCTTTGGTTGTTAGTGGAGAGTTGACCAGAGGCGAGATTTGGGCAGTTTAAGGTTAGGAAATCCGTCGATCATAGGCGTGCGTGATTTCGGTATGAGGTGAGACCAAAGCAGTCAAATAATGTGAAATAATTCATTAAAAATCGTAGATTTGGATGTAAATTACAAATCATCCATTGAAATAAAAATATATAATTCAATTTAAAATTTACACTGAAATGCAGTAGTATGACGTCAAAAACAAAATTTTTCTTGAAACTAGAACTTTTTAAGTGCGATTGCTCAACAATTATTGCGGTGACACATAGTTTTTATTTTTTAATAAATACCGTATACTAAAGAATTGCATATTGGTTTTTCCAACATGTGTTAGGTTATTATGATATAATATTTTATAATCGTTTAGTACCTATAAATACTGCTAACACGGTGCATTTTAGCGCGTTATGGTGTCAACTTTAAACTCAATTATCTTCGTTATTTCAACGGTAACCTATGAACTTTAATTTATATCCAAATTCTACGACTCGTAATGAATGTTGTATATCAATTTGACCACTCATGGATTTGCTCCCTTAACTGAAATGTGTACTGGAATTGATTAAAACCTCAACCAATAGTCAACAGTCCATTACCAAATAAAACGAAAGATCACAATATTTACAGCCCCTCCCACATTTGCATTCCTCCTTTCCTTTCCATTCCGTTTCCAGACAGAAAAAATTCCGTCTGCTTCCCAGCGGAACTCAGTCGCTGATTAAAAAGCATCGAGACGCTGAAACTGTAGCACGGACGAGGGTCTCGGCTAGGCGAGGTTCCGGGACGTCGAGGGATGGAGGGAGGTGGGAGTGGGGGCGGCTGGGCGTCGCCTGCTACGTTAATTAAGAACCTGGCTCGGCCGGCATCTATAATCACGACGCATTTGTAGGCAACATGAGTTTTATGGGACATGGAAAGAGGATTTATTAGCGTGTTGCTTGGATGCTGCTTGTTGAGAATTAGGTGCAATGGTGGAAATTTATTATTGATGTAATTAAAATAGTTATGCGCAAATTTCTTACTTTTCTAATGAGCTTATAAAAATGAAATTTGCAGGTGATGGCAGACAACAATCAAAAGCATTGATTTCGTACGATATTCTATAGCGTTTATTGTTTTGTTAAACATAATAATAATAACAAATTATTTATTTTTGAGGGTAAAAAAAACATTCTGGCATCCATAATTGTAAAAAACTGCAATATTTGTAAAAAAAGAGGGTTTTCGTCCGCCTAGAGATTTTATTTATAAGTGAATTATCTTCAAATTTTAATGTTGTCAACAAAGCTTGGATCTGCGAAATAACCGATCGAATTTTTAAAATTTCTTTTAAAATAGAAAATATTTGTGTTAAAAAAATAACAAAAATTCTCAAAATTCAAATTTGCATATTTCGATTTCAAAGCAAAATTGTAAAATTCTGCATCGACCATTTTGTAAATTGCACTTTTACCTTCAACAATTTCTTTAGATTATTATATTTAACAAAACAATAAACGCTGTGCGGAGTGGCGCGCGAAATCCATGTTTTGGGCTGTTTTCTGGCACGATATAGGATCGTCTTAATACTAAAGTTTATTTGTTTGTACTTATACATACATGGTGAACAATATTTCAGGCATGGATCATGATTCAGGACGATTTTCCCCCGTTTTTACTTCCTTGTACGAAGTAAGGAAGTATTGTAATCGCGAAAAATTTCGGTTCTCAGATTTTGACGGAAATATCCGTTTTGACCTTTTCTGAATCCATTATGACTAGTTTCGACGTGACGTCTGTACGTACGTACGTACGTACGTACGGACGGACGGACGGACGTATGTGTGTCGCATAACTCAAATACGGTTAGACGTAGAAAGTTGAAATTTTGTATTTAGGACTGTTATAGCATCTAGTTGTGCACCTCCTATTTTTGGTTTCAGTCTACAAACCGGAAGTAGTACTTTTTAAAAATATTTCGATAAATATTTAATTTTAGACAATTTTTTTTATTTTACATGAAAGATTATGTTATTATTACCTACAATCGGTATTTTATAAATATTTTTGTATCTGCTATCATTTAAAAATAATTAAAGTATAAATTTATAATTTATAGTATTTCGGTATCTTGTAGTCCATGATCGATTTACATTTGTTACTACGTAAAATTTAAATGATTATGACATGACAGTGACAATAGTAAAATATGCTTTATATCTTCTTCTGCAGTTTAAATCAAATGACTAAAATATATTTGTGAGTATATTAGTATAATAAGTTAAAAGAATTTTTAATATTATTTTCCATTTTAGTTATTAAGAAAAGTATGAACACACAAGGCGTACAAGGAAGTCATGTGGTGTCCACGTCAGATTTTTTTTTCAAAAAAAACCTAGTTTTCAGAAATCAATTTAATGTAATTTAATCTGCACATTATTATTATTATTATTATTAGTTTATTTGAAATATTTGATACTTGCGTTTAGCTGCATAAAAAATATTGACAAGTGACATTAAGATTGATTCAAATATTGTAGTGATTGTACCTATTTAGTATGTTATCTACGTTTTCTGGATAATACAGAAGGTTGTGTGCTGGCCACATCAGATTTTTTATTTTTGGTAAAAAAAATTTGAACAAACACTTCAGCATCAGTTTATTATTGCCATCTGCTTGTTAATGCATTTGTTAAATTTTAACGATTTTATTTTTGCATTCAATCAACATAAACTCGGTAGCTGAGGTAACCAGTTCCTTCCAAAAAAAATCTAATTGTTTAAACTTTACAAATAATAAAAATATAAGATCATAAATTTATAAATAAACTAGTATTCTTATATACCTAGGTAATTAGTTGCACTGAAAAAATAGTAGTTATAATATTATCATATTTCTAAGGTATAAAAATGTACTAATAATTTATTTCTTTTTCAGGTGAGTACTCATTGTTACTACGTAGACCTAAGAAAATTTACAAGAATAAACAAAAAATCTTCGTAAGTATTGAATCACTCATTTGAAATATCTTTTTAAATAGAAAAATAATAATATTACTAGGTACTAAATATGTTAGGACGTAAGTATAAGCATAATACGGAAGTGAATATATCGTTATTCAAAATCTCCCCTTTTAAAGTTGACCAAAAATAATCATTATAATATAATATAAACTGCACGGAAGTAGGATTATCCTTGGAAAATTGTAAATATAAACCACATTACGTTATTCCTATATTACGTAGTCTCCCCTACCTTGCATGCGTGAAAACGTGAGTCGAGCAATAAAATCCTCGTGTGTAAAATTCATGAAACATTCCCAAAAAATATATTTGTGCGATTATTACACCTCTTTACACTTAAAAAATTAACATATCCATTAAAATTTCATCTTACGAAACCGACACTATTTAAAATTCCACCAATGTGCGGTTACATTTTCCACACACTAATTAGGCACCCACCTTTAGTACGTATCATCTGATAATTACGACAGTTAATGTTGTACTTTGATTACTTTTGTTTGAGCTGGTATTTGTACTTGTACTTTTAATTTACAATCATTTAAATATTTAAACAAATGTTTACTTAAATTTGCATTTTTAATAGCAATGAAACACAAAAGAGTGATTGTTAATGCATAATTTATTTTGTATGTACTTAAAGTTGAACGTTTGTTGTAAAAATGTGACCATGAATTTTTGACAATTCAATTTAATATACTGATTCGTATAATATTTTACACTTTTGCACAACAATATTTCAGTTTTTTTCAATCTCAATATTGACCATGAAATGACAAATGTTTGCAAAGTATGAAAATGCACGATCACTAATTCTTAATAATTTAGAATAACATCGTTACAAAATTATTGTCCGTTCATTATTTGCCAGTTACCTCATCCTTTCTTTATCATATCCGGCTACTACTATACCTACATTTTCCCACACTGACACTTCTTATTACCATATTCCTATTACCATACAAATTCAGTGTGACTGCGAATTGTCTTCTTGATTTTTTACATTTTCCGGTCTTCAGTAAATGTAAATGCTTATTTTTAAATAATGTTAAACGGGATGTATTTGCTAGATTCTTTTATAAGAATGCAGGAAAAATGTTCTCATTAAAAAGAGGAAAACAGGTACAAATTAATAATTTTAGTATAAAAAAAATAAATAATCATGATAATCTTTGAAACAAATGTAAAAATCATTTTATAATTTATACATAGGTACCTACCTACTGTCATCGTACATTATCATGTGGTTATCAGCCGTCAATCCACTGGTGCTCTAGTAGATAGTACACCACAGGGGAGAGTTTTGTACAATGACATACATGCATTCTGAACCAAACTAGATTCTAAGGGCGGATCCAGGTGATGTTCTCAGGGAGGGTAATTTTGGAGAATGGAATTTTTTAGTTCAAGGTCAAATGCCTTTATATAAAATTTCGGATTTGAATAACACTCCTTTTTAAGTGTAAAAATAAATTAAAACTTAAATTTTACTTCCACGTAAGTTAGTATTAACTTAAGTTGAAATTGGAATAGTATTCGATTTTAACTTTAGAATTCTTGGGGGAGGGGGGTAATTATCCCGTTACCCCCCTTGTATCCGCGCCTGTTAGATTCGAACCTGAGTTGTTAGAAGTTGTTCACATCAGGCATGGTAGTATAGTTTTCCACATGTTATTAGTATATTGTTACATCATGTATTATTGCGAAATATTATTGTTGATTATACTATGTACCTCGTAAGATTTGTAGCACTGATGATGGCTGTTGTGCAGCTGAAACGCCTGCTTTAATAAACATTATCTTGTAATCTCTCTTTTTTATGACTGATGCCGATTAGTTGTTACCTCAAAATATTTAAATTTTGTATATAAATCACCTGAAATTCTTGAGAAATTGTCTTGAAATACCTGAAAAAACCTTGAATTTCATTTCTAGTATTTAGTAAACACCCCGACAGTCTCAAGAGGCATTAGGCTATCCACTCCTTATTATATGTGCCATCAACTCTCGAGAACTTTTACTTGAGAGTGCAGTACAGAGGAAATTTTTGTGCAGTTAAACAATAATGTACACGACTGAATTCGAACCTGAGTGTCAGTACTGTTATCCAAATTATTAATCAGAATCAAGACCATCGCAATACCACGATCCCTCATCCTCGTGTTGAACACAGCACCTTTTACTGGAGAGTGCAGTACAGAGGAAATTTTTGTGCAGTTAAACAATAATGTGACTGAATTCGAACCTGAGTGTTAGTACTGTTATCCAAATTCGTGATTGAATAACATAACCAGCATCAAGACGATCCCTCATCCTCGTGTTGAACACAGCCCAGGTGAACACGCTCCGTGTTGTGTACCTGCTGCCTGCAGGCAGACGGGCAGCAGGCAAGACAGCAGGTAGCTGCGGTGTTCGTTGGACAGCCCTGCCGCAATGCCTCGCCGCATCCGGTCGCGCGGCTGCGGCTGGTGCTACGACCTCTCTCAGGGACTCACTCACTTCAGGGAAGGATTGTGAGAAATTTGGAAACGGAAATTGCGGAGCGATGCGTGCTAGAGGAAGGTGTTGGTTTTGTTTTGTTTGGGATAGAATGGTCAGGTTGAATGCTTGAAAATGTCTGTCTGCAATACCTACCATTTTAAATGAAGTTTATTAAACACAGTTCAATAATTAAATAATTTAAACCAGTTATTAAAATATCAGAAAAAAATACCTATACCTACATAATAATAATAATAATAATAATAATAATTTATTACTCAAACAGGTATACACTCAAAACAAGTAGGTATAAAGCACAAAAAATTAATTAGAAAATATATCTATATCATTACAAATACTAAAGTGACTTTGTAATCGACTGTGGTGATATGTAAGGTTGAAAAATAGATCGAAATATCAGTCATACAAGCTATATTCTTCTTCTTCTTACATACCTAACCTGTTATGTAAGAAGAAGAATATTATGTTGTATGACTGATATTTCGACATTTCGAATAATTTTTCAATCCTACAAATACTATTTTCATTCCTTATACCCAAGTTTGTTGTGACTGCCTCACATATTGTGAATTACCGGTAAAAATTACATTAGTATATTATACCATGTGTGCGGTTATCAGCCGTAACTTGCCGGGTGCCCACGGTTATTGTTAATGGAAAGTACCCAGCAGGAGAAATTTTGTACTGATAAACTGGAATGTGTTGTGTGTTGTGAAAAGCATAATGGGCTACTTGCATGACATTTTTTTAAGAGATTAAAACTTAGGACACGTATTTTTCTTATTTTGAAAAAAAAATGACCGACTGTAAGCCATAGCATCGACACAACTAGTGCAGCAAGCTAAATCGGCCAATCACAGCTTACATTATTAATAAATATGCTTCCCTCCTCATGTTCAAGGTATTGACGTTACATAAAATTATCTACAGATATACCTTTTTGAAATTTTAAAAATTAATTTCTACCATTAGATATAACCGTGTAAAGTTTGCATAAAAGGAAATTTTAATTTTTATATTCATGTAATTTATTAATTTTAAAAAGGCACATCTGTAGATCCATTCTTTCTCTATTAAATCCTTGCTGAAATAAAATTTTACCATTTTTGTACTGGCCACAAAATATTCGCTATGTGTCAGCAATTTATTGAATTTAGCAAATTGGAAATTGATATATTTTTTTCTTTTATGCAGAAAGAAATGACAGTTGATAATTATAATTTTCTTAAATGTTTCACAGACAAAATTTTTCAGGTCAATTTTGTCTGATTGGACTGCACTAAATATTCTTGACATTTTGTACTCTATCATTAAAAATTTATTTGAATGAAACCAAACATCCACATAAAAGTCGAATAACTCCGTATGCCATGTTTCATGCTTTCATGACACGACAAACTTTGTCCTTTGCAAACTCTGCGTGCATTGTAATGCATAAAGGACGCCAAGTTTTCTCAGTTCAACAAAATAAACTTACAAATCAGTTATAAAATTCAGTATTATGGCATAAGATGTGTTTATTGATATGACTTTAATGTGTAAAATAACAAATATATTCTGCATATTATCGTGCTATCCTTGTACGTCACTTTAATGGTTTTGACTCGCTTCTGCTGGGATAGGGGCTTCGACTTTGCATGAAATAAATTTCACTTATTTCAATGTCAGTCAAATGTGCGGGTGGAAAGTATATAGCATAGCCTTTTCTCTTATCTGATATATAAATAAATTGTGGGAATATAACAATTGTCCTACTTTAAATACGCATGCAATAATGTAATAACTATTTGAAACCATTTGTGTTCTGCCCACATTAAATTCTTGTTAGAGAATTTCACACGTTTCTCTATCAAAGGTTTTTCCTACTTAAGTTAAATGCTAATGGTGACAAAAAATCTGTGATTTATATTACAATTTGTTAAACTAAGAACTAAATAGCTTAGTTAGTAAAATAGTTATTTGTAGGTTGATATAACAGATGCTTGGATCAGTGGTGTAGTTCTATTAAAATAGTACCACGGTGCTAGTTCGTAGGTGGAAAGAAAAAAGTGCCGTAGGCGAAAATTTGTTTGGGTTCTAGGTCAAAGGCTGTTTCATTAAAAGTTAAGTTTTTTCATACAGGGGAAATTACATAATATTTTACTCTCTTTCGCGTATAAATTTTAAATAAATTTTAACAAATTAATGAAATAAATGTTATTTTAGCATTTAGTGCTGAAATTTCCTGGACCTTTACCTATTAATGCACGAGTGCATATTCGGTAAGAAAATCGCAATGACACCGCTGCTCTATTTTTGAATTCTTTTTACAATAGAAACTTGAAATATTCACTAAATTTGTATTTATCATTAATAAATACGTATTATAAACCTTATTAGTTGCTTATTTACACTCAAAATGACAGTTTAACCAATTTTTTATTTAATGTCAAACTGACATATGACAATAAAGTTTCCGCTGATTAATTTCAATGAAGTTCCTCAAGCTCAAGCTAATTTTTTTATATAACCTTTGTTACTATTATTGTAATCAGTTCTTCCATTGGCTGTTATTTGTGTCATGCTATTTTCATATATTATATTACTAGACTATACAAAAATTTATGAGACGTATCACGAGACAGAATGTCGAGTGGTGTTTCCATCTGGTAATACATCGAATTTCGAGAATTTTCTATTATCGAGTAGTATACGGCTAGACTATATCCTGATCTGAATGATGGTATTTTATTTATAAACCGAAATATTATATTCAAAATTATCAAATTTTGTTACGTCAGCGAGAATACGAAGGTTTGTATAATCGATATTGTCATGGTTACTGCAAATAATAAATAGATGAGAGAAATAGTCAGCATAATATTTAACCGTGTGCATGTCCAGTAACTCATGGGAACTAATAATCAAGTAATATTTCTGTGCAGTTAAACTGAATTCGAACCTTATTAATCAGAATCCCTGGCTGTCACATAACGCCCTCAGCTACCCACCCCACACTTGTTTTTCCATTCTCCATTTAATATCTCATCTGCTGGAAACGTTAGCGCATCGTTTGCTTAGCAAGGCGGAAATGCTTAGTTTAATTAGTGATTAGCAGTGCGCTTGAGCAATTAAGGCTCGGTACAGCACGGCATGTTGTGCTGTGCACTCTGTACGCGCGTCCTGTGAAGTTAGGTTTGTTTGTGTGTTTGTTTGTGCACACATACACACACAAACAGCGCGTGCATGCGTCAGGGAAAGTGTACATATGACTGTAACACTTACCCGAGGATGTATGTTAGCCTGTTGATTGGGAATTTACTGCTAATTGTTTTACAAACATTTTAGTTTTAATTGTGAGGTTTACTCCAAATTATTGTCGTGGGAAATATTTATTATTTTACGGATTTTTTGTTGCTAATGAGTTCAAGTTTAGTTTAAGATATGATTAAAGGTTGGAAATTTTATTGAAAAATGCTCCCGAGAAAACCAATACCCGATTTTTCATATTTTTCAATTTGCCAATTTTAAGGTTGCATGTCACAAAAACTAATCCCGATATCTAACTACGGTCTGTAGTTTTGTGTTTATTGCACTTTAATTGATTTACAACCAAATTGGTAGAATTTTTTTAAATTTGTAAATTTTTAGTTTCTCAATATTAACTACCCTCAATACCTACATCGAAAACGGTAAGAATTACATGGGTATACAATTTTTCAGCAAGAAATTCCGATGGATACAAGTTTTATGAAAGATTTTTAAAATCTGAAAAAGTCGCAAGGGGTGGTACCCCTTTGTATTTTTACGATATATGATAATTCCATATAAAAATAGGGAATTTGTAATTCGACGCGAGGAATTCAAAATTTGTATAAATTTTTAAAATTATAAAAATTTTATTGAAGTCAACTACAGTGCGAGAAACACAGTACCGCAAACTAGAGTATGATATTTTGCTTAATTTTTCAGATATCTTAAAAAACCACGCGAATTTATGATTTCAACAACTTTTTGCTTACCATGCGTTATTACGCCTGCATACCTGCATGTTGTCTTATTATTCAGATAAAATAATAAAATTAAATGATTTTTTATTTTACTTATCGTTTAAAATATCTGATTACGCTGCTTCACCACACTGTTAATTACGTAACAATTAATTAATGTATGTTCGCACTCAAGTAATGGGCTACCTGCATGGTGCTGAAAATGAGATTTTTATCACTATGAGCAGTATGAACTGTTATTTCAAACATTGGTAAAAATACAAATTTTATTTTTAAAAATTTATATGTTTTGTGGTAAATTAAGAAATTAATTTTATCCAACACTTCTTAATGAAAGTATCATAACTATGTCGATTTTAAACAAGCAATAAAGTAAAAGATTGCCCACTAGTGGCTTTGATTATTATTATACCTACTTGCGGGTAAATTGTTACTTTGCTTGTTGCAAGTCACCGTAGTAACGATGGTTTAGGTTGGAACTTAATTTTTTTTAAATATTTAAGTAGTTATTAAGAGGTGTTTGTTAAAACGTTATACTTCACACGTGGACAAAAAGGAATGACTCAGCCTTCGGCCTCGTGAGTTAAGATTTCCCTCGTTGGGTAATTTTATACTTTGCCTACTTGTAAAGTAAATAACTATTGCTGTGACGTCATTATTTTGTAAATAATATGGCAGCATTATACGACACGTTGCATATTATTCAATTTTTGGCCTTGTTGATAAAAATTTTGTGACAATAAAAAATACGGGTACCAAGTTTGTATCTTCTTTAAAAATATTTAACAATAAAAATCGTGCAATTAAATTTGTAAATTTGTAGCATTTCTCGCGAATCCGATCATCCGAAGGCCAAATCGGAACGAATTTTAATCAGAAGAAGTGCGGCTGCGATTACACAGCGGTTTCTTGCGTGTGCCCCCACGGGAATACACGCACGCACGCCACTGGAAAGTAATGGGAATTTATTGGGTTGGACGGAATTTTGTTGTTGTTTTGTGGAGTTTTAGTTTAATTTGATTCTGGATTGATAACGCTTTAAATCTGTGTTTTTATTCTGATTGGATATCCTTTGAACGGAATCGATTTAATTATTGGATCTAGTAAATGATTACATTTTACATCCTGCGGAGCATTTTTATAGAAATGTTATTAATTTCATCGAGGCAGTAGCTGCGCGGGTTTTGATGACGTATGAACCCGGAGTTCCGGAGTTCAAGTCTTCCGACCGGCAATGTGTGATTATTATTATCTTGCAAATTAATCGCACTCGGACGCTTCAAGCTGACCACTTGATCGTTTTAAAAGTAGTCCTGGTTGCAAAAATAATCTCTCCGTTGCCGCTTTGAATTTCAAAGGTCGTTCGTTCATAGTGGTTCACTAAAATATCATGTACCATTCTATAATTGGGAATAAATGAGGGGTTCAAAGCTGAAGTGGACCAAGTCCATGCATGTTAAATTTGAGATAAAGCAATAAGAAGTTGTTTGTTAATTATTGGATTGCTAATTTGCTACTACGGTAAAGTACCCTATTAATGCTATAAATGTCTGTAACAACCATGTAACACCACAAGAAACAGTGTATTATAAAAATACTTGGACTTGTTTCACTTTTCTGCTGAAAAATCTAAATAATAATTCACAGAAAAAATACACGTATTTGGTGGCAAAATAATAAATATGGGCTTGGTTCATTACAGCATTGAAAAGTATGGGCTTTAAGCAATCATTCGGCTGGTACAGCTCAAAAATCGATATTTATGGACTTGGTACACTTCAGCTTTGAGCCCCTCAAATGGTTATCAGTAAATTAAAATAAAATCTAGGGAGTTTCTCTTTAGAGCTAATGATCATAATATTGTTAGTCATCGCGGTATAGTATATTTCATAACGAGGATCGAAAGTAAGAAATATCGAGCGAATTAAGTTTGACGAACGAGGTGCAACCGAGTGTGGCATGGCAACACACGAGCAATACGATATTTACTTTCGAACGAGGCATGAACTCTATTTTTAGACGACCACAAAAAATATCACATAATTTTTTACTTTTTGATACACGCACAACTTAAATAACATTTCTACTGTCATTTCAAATAATAAATAAACAAAGCAAAAGCTGCCTGGCTATGTTGATTTGGTCTCATAATTATGATAGGACCATATCGTGCTATAGCACGATAGCCAAAACATGTTAGTTCACAATATTTTCTACTTTCTTAAGTAGGCTGCCGCCGCGATATCTATTATTTTCTGTAGTGGTCGTCAAATTAAATTATATTACGCATTATTTCTATAACGTATAATAAATGCATTTGTTATCTCGAATTGTTAACGTTACTCAATAAATATGTAAAAAATAATAATTTTTCGATAAAACGATTTGCTTTTCAAAAGTGTCTTGCTTACAAAAATTTTAAAAATTCGTGTTATTTTTAAAATTTCAACCTCTTGTATTTTGTTGACCACTAGGATTAGGAGTTATGTCCAATGACATTTTTTACTGAAATGACGTCAGGAATAAGATGTTAAAGTTTTGTTACACTCGGCCTGAAACACCCTATATAATACCGAGAAAAGATTACACTACAGGGGAAATTTTTGTGCGCAATTAAAACTCAGTTGTCCACCTAATCAGATTTAAATTTTTCTAGTGCAAAATTAAATTTTATAAAAATGTTTCAATAAATATTATGTTGGCGTTACAGCAGTAAATCTAAACTAAATGAAATTCTATTCCAGTAACCAGAGAATACTTCTTTATTACCGCCATGATGCATTACCACAGTAACGTTGCTTAGCAACACCACACAACATTACTGAATTTAGACCCAGGTGCAAATTTAGAAACCAGTAATGTTCCCAAAATTATGGGCGCTTACTATGATGTATTCCCACCTGTGGTGAGGTGATATTGTGATGTGAATGGTGTAAGTTCCCCTTTAATTTTGCCTTAGCAACCATTAGTTTGTTTGGGAAATAAATTAGCTACACATTAAAAATAATACCGTGTGGGAAGTGGGATAAATAAAACGTTTTATAAACTATGTTAAAAATATGATGTACTTTTAGTGTTATATTTTGTTATTTAAAAACTTTATTCGCTTATATCTCTATACAAATAAATAATAAGAATGTACTACCTATGAAAATATAAATGAACAATAATGTTCTGCAGTTTTAGATAGTAGCCGCATTATTTATTATTTTAAATTTGAAAATATATTTTTGAAAGTGGAAATGTGACATGTAAAATGTAAATAAATAATATCTTTAATGTTTGTGAATTTTTATTATTTTACTAACTTAAAATCTGAAACTTGCTTCCCACTCTTATGTCACCTATTACGTCACGAGTGATCGATGTTCGATGCACTCTTGCTCCCTCTTCTTCTTGAAGTATAATTTATCTTCTGTCCTCCTTTGTCTACCATTGCCTACAGATACAGACTATCGACTGGCAGTGACGCGCGAACATAGATGTTTGACAAAAAACTATTCCACGTAGCTGCGTTTTTAACTTTATTACTCATTGTTTTCGTGGTAAATCAAGAAAATTTGTATGCGGGCAACTTGTTGGTTTTCCTATACGAGCTACAGACGGATGTAGCTATAGCTATGTGGTTTTGACATCTCAGGTTCAAATCCAGTCATCGGAGAGGGAGTTACTTGTTTCAGTTTAACTATGCACAAAAAATATCATCTGTGTTGTACGGATGTAGCCATACACATAGTAAATATAGTTTATCACATAATGAGCGCGGAAAGCGAATGATATTGTGTGAGGAAGAATGTTGACGCAATAGACTTGCCGAGTTCGGCAATCTCACGAGCTTCGATATACACTTTCCGGTGAGTCATGTACACTATTTTTTCCCAGAACCATAAATATTAAACATTTTATTCATAAATATATTTTAATGTGAAACTGTTATCATTTGAATTTTACGAAAAAATACATACCTACCACAATCAAGGAACACATGACACAAGATTTTCAATAACAAGAATATAAATTCTAGTTAAATTTTTAAATTATAGCAGATACAGCAAATGTAGGTACTACTTTAATTTAAGTATTTGAATAAATCATTTGTAATGTTGTGTTTGTTCATTTTAATGCAAATTTATCACGAAATACGTATAGTTAATGACAGAAAAAAATCAAATGTCTGAAAGACAACACACGCCTACTAACAGAGAAACAAAAATTTAAACTGTGGCGATATGACCTGTTCGATAACATATCGAACGGGTTGAACGGATGTTTGATATTGTATATTTTCGTAGCTAGGTAACTGTATGGAAACTGACTGTTTCGTATGGTCATGGGAAAATATACTCGAATTTTAAATGTCACTTAATGACAGCTGTCAAATTAATAAATATTTCTATAAAACGATTTGCTTTTTAAAAGTGTTTTGATTACAAAAAAGTTTTAAAAATTCGTCTTATTTTATAAAACTTCAACCTCTTGTATTTTGTTAGCCAGAAGGAATAGGACCCATCTTCAATGACATATTTTGCTTAAAAAGACCTCAGGAATAAGCTGTTACACCCTGTATTTTTACCGATAATCTTACAGCCCGGTATTTTTAGGCTCGATTTATAATGGATGTAACCAGTTACCTATTCTGTATTATGTAAAGTTGAACTATTATCGTTTTTATGTTACGGTTCATAATGAAACGGTGCCGTAACCTTAAAATCCTTTGTTTAATTTTTCAGAATAGTACAATTAACTTATTATCTATTATAAACCAGCCTTTAAAGATATGAAATTGAAGATAAAAGAAAAATAACCATGCGTGTTAAATAGAAACTGCACAATTACAGAATTTTTAAATAAGGAAAACATATCGCAATTATATCTTATCTAATTTCTAACATACCTAGATTAATGAAATAATCTACGTCATGTTGAGAAACATTCAATCTTTCAATCTATATTTTTCTATACTTACGTTTAAGTTGATAATATACTTTGTTCAATGTAACATGTAAATTTAAATATATGTTATTAAATCGTTTTTCCATTTCATTGAATAAACATATAAAGCTGCAAAAGACACATGTACTTCTCTTGTACATGCTAAAAGATTAACCTATGTGCGAATGCTATTTGTTATTTAGTTTCCCGGTAGTTTAAAATTAAAATTCATGAACGAGTGATACGCGAATGGTATAATTTGCTCACTAAAGTTGTACGGCGCAAGTTTGTTATGATGAAATGAAAATTGTTTTTAAGTAATTGTAGAAGTTACGTTGTAAAGTTGAATCGCTGTATACTGCTCAATTATTTATAAATCTGAAATTTTAAAGCGCTGAACATGTAGACGAGAAAAATAGTAGTGTGAAGCACTTTAACAGACAGTATTGATTTCATATAAATTATGTGGAGAAAATAAATGTAGGTACTAATCAATTTAATTTATAAATTCTAATATACTGTTTCTGTTTGAAAGGTGAACATAAGAGAAAGAAATAATTCATAACCAAGAAAATAAACTTCATAAAATTGATCTTTTAATAGTGGTTTTAAACCTGTGTCAGTAAATTGTCAGATATATACAAAAAACGAAACACTTGAAATTCGTCAAATTTTGCCAATTTTCAAACCGTCATAACTCGGCGTGTTTTTGACCAATTTTAACAAGTTTTATTACGAAAAGAAAGGTGTTAACTTTAAGGGCATGCATGCGATCTTAGGTGTAACCTCTTTCAACCCCCTCAACTCGTCTGTGCAAAAAAATGTTTTTGTTAAAAAAAAAGTCCAACTTTAGCGATACTGAGCTGGATAAATTATATCAAATTGATTCACCATTTGAGCAAACGAAGTGTCTATACTACGATGTGTAGAAACAAAGTTATGTTTTACAGTAATTTTTTGTTAAATGTGACGTATTCGAGTTTTTCTATGACCAAATATGGTAATATTAAGTAAAAGGGTCTATGAAAATAGTAATTTCATCCAAGTTACTCAAATCTTGTCGATCAGTGTTATCATCATGTAATTTATAAACATGAATATGCTTGAAATAATATTAAATAGTGTATTTAAAATAAATTTTCCGTTGATCGTTTATTAAAGTATCATTTCGATTAAATGAACAATTCGATTTTATGAATTGCCCTTGTTTTATTAGTTCATTAACCGAGCGCCTACTGTAAGAAATTTGAAAAAAAATTCCTAGTTATGTAGGTACTTTTTTTGCAAATAATGTTCAAAATTCACTAAAATTCGTACAAATTTCTTAATTCGCGTCCGAATTTGAAAGTTCCAGTTTCCAGTTATACTCGGTTTCATTGTATTTTACTTTTTCTCACATAAATTTCATGAAACCGTTTTACAAAATACAATACACAATTTAACATCACATGTGGATGGAGCATCCACATGTGATGTTAAATTGTGTATTGTATTTTGTAAAACGGTTTCATGAAATTTATGTGAGAAAAAGTAAAATACAATGAAACCGAGTACTATGTGGTCTGATTACGATATGTGACCCACTTAAAATTCACTTAAAAATGGCTGAAAAAGAGAGAGAAAAAACATATTCATATATTATCGTCTTAACTTGGATCTTCCTTGTTTTAATTTGCTTGATTTATTATACATTGCGATAAAATCTTGCATAATATCATAGGCGTACACAATTATTGGAGTTTTGATAGATTTAAATTTATATGCCCAGCGAGCATCGAGCAAGCAACCTATACAAATTTTCTGCCTCTTTATGTATAATTCTGCGTACGCTCATGTTATCATTGTTTATTATCTTTTGTATTTTTTGTGTTATTAGAGCTATATTTAGCGGACCCTGAATTTTTTCAAAGATATTTCTGTGATAATAATTTACTAAGTTATTAAGTCGTTTTAATTACAGTCACTCACAAAATTAAACCTTTAAATGTGTTATTATTTTTAATTAAAAATCTGATTTAAATAAACTAACTGATGATTTTAACAGATTAGGTTTAATATACTATCTTGAAGGTACAAAATTTCATGTCGGTGAATAATTGTGTAATAATTATATTATTTGCTCTGAATCACTAATTTACATTTATGAGTAATTACTGTTTAGATTATGAGTCAAATTATATGTGGTGTTTAATAATTTACGTATTTGCGAAACGATTTACACCTTTGTTTTATTGTCTTCAAAGCGAGCTTACCTACCTTTCACGCAAATATAACGAATAATTAATTTTAATTTTGTTTCACGGTTAAATTACAATACCTATAGGTAATCATACACAAATTTTTAAATTTAATAACTTATAATATCGCGCGAGTAGGTACTTGAAAGAATTAAAAATTATATCCAGTTATTTCGAAATTTTAATCTTTCTACAGGGTATATCCCATCCTTTATAACAAAATTTAATGGTGTATAGTATTGGACGCCCTGATCATGAATCAAAAAGAATTTTATTGAAATTCGCTAATTAAAAAATGGGTCCCAGCAAATTAGACATACTTTAAGTACCTACAAATTTCATTTTTTCCTGTTTGTAAAATTATTATTACATTAATGTAATTATGATTAATTACGCTAATAAATACTGCATAACTATTGTTTTTTTTGTATTGGAATGTGACAACCAGTGGTACCCAAAATGATATTGTTTTGCAAACTATACTGTTAATTTTACGAATTTCAACAAAATTATTTTTGATTCATGATCAGTGCATCCAGTACTAATACACCCTTCAATTTTGTTATACAGGTTGGTTACACCTTGTATAAGTATTGGTACATCATATTTATAAACTTCCAAATAATATTTTTCAAAGATATTTATGTTGTTTCATAATAAATTATTGTATGTGTTAGTCTAGACTATAAAGAATCGATTTAATGATGTTGGTATTCAATAAACAGTATTCTCAACTTGCAAAATGAAGTCAAGAACAATTTCAATTTTACGACATTCATTCGGCCTTGCTGTGTTCTTCTTCAGGGCCGAAATGGCAGTTGGCGATACGAGAAAACAATGTAACTGGAATATAATAACACAGAAGTTATAAAAAATAAAAATATACATTAAAAACTTTATGTGAACACAAGTTACAAACAGCATGTTTCACTTTATTGTTTTTGAGACTGCGACTGGATCAAGAAGTATGCAACACCAGATTTCGAGGAATAAATTTGATATAATGGAAATAAAAGTGATGTAGACTTTCAAACATATTTCCAAGTTCATTTACTTTCAGGAATCATTTGAGCCCAATGAAATGAGGTTTAAAACGGCTTAAATTAATGTTAACACTGATTCATCTATTGATGGAAACTATATACCGTATCCTTATACTAAGTAACCTTTTATCTACTAAGAGAGAATTTTCCTTATAAAAAATAATGTGTTGTTTCCTTTGAATATATTAAAAATAGTTCAAAATTCCAGGTTATACGCATACAGCGTAGGTACATAGGAAACTGTATTTATTTTATTTTAATCAAATAAATTTAACAGAAAAGTTATAAGTTGGTACCTAGAGGAATGTAACATTTATGTAGGTAATATATCTCAATAAATTGATGATTTTTTACACGTGAGTGTGTAATATGTGTCATTATTATGGACATGTGAGAGTATTTGATGAGATGTAAAATAATAGTTGCTTGAAGCAAGCAGTGAGCACAATTTTAAATAATTTTTTTGCAATATGACATTTTAAAACTGTCAAGAGCACATTATGCTATTATTTTTTATAAAATAAATTTAAAAAAATCTTTTTTGAAACAGTGTACAAGAACTGTGAAAAAAATGTTTACACAGTTTAGAAGAAGTGTAGTATTATATTATTTTCAAGTAACGGAGTAGGTAGGTACCTACACTGTACATCGCCTTCACACTCATTTGTTTTGCTTATATTTTCTTCTTGACAGTCAGTTTGACATATAGAGATACGAAATTTTTCGATATTTTTGTTTTTGTCATAAAAAAAATTACCGCATGTATTGCAATTATTGTAATTAAAACACAAATCTCGTCAGAATAATTATATGGAAATAACTTATTGATATATTGCAAAAAATACAGTGTATGAAACTTGTTCGTAAAGTGTCTTTTTTACACTTGTTTCTCTAGAACACTTGCTTCGCTCGTATCATGAGCAACTTGTGTAAAAAGACAAACTTTACGAACATGTATCATAAACTAGGTACTATTTTTATTCTAATAATTGAATTATGTTTACCTAGATCTCAATAAATTGATTATTTTTTACATGTAAGTGTGTAATAAGTGTCATATTATGGACAATGAGAGCATTTTTGCACTTTGCAAGGGTTATCAACATTTTACTTCGATTAGATATACATAAAATAATAATTTTTTGATGCAAGCAGTGATTGTTAAGGGCAATATGCAATGGAAACATTTTACTTCATGCACTAATCATGGGCAAATTAAAAAAAAAAACTGTGGTTCGGATCTGACAACTTAGATCCGAATCCAGTCAGATACACATTCCAGTTTAACTGCACAAAAATCTCATTTGATGTATTCTTTACTGACAATGACAACTATGAGTAGGTACCCTTAAGTTAAGTTGATATCTATGATAAAACCGTATCGGTATCGACGATTTGCAATGATGCTGTCTCACAATTTGCTAAAAGAATCAGTTATTTCGCACAGCAATCCAATCACACTACTCCACCTTCAGCATCAGCAGCTGATAACACCACCTTCCTAACCCGCTCTCAGTTCATTCCTGAGAAGCAGGTGCTTCTGCTCTGCATCTGCTCTGTCCGCCGCTGTCCTCGAGCTCGTGCCCGGCACGTGGACAGCACACTGTCCTCGAAGCTGCTGACCACTGGCAGTGACCACCATGATGCTGGTACCACGTACCACGAGCTGATCTGCAGCTTGCAAAGATGTTCATGTAAACAGACTGCTGTGCGAACACCTGTCGCAGAGATGTGGTATTGCCTCTTTGATTGGAGAGAAGGAGATTGGTTTTTTGGTGATTGGAAGTATTGGCGAGATGGTGGAACGAGAGGTTTCTAATTGTGTCTATCACGCATTTTACCCAACTTGGGTGTGAAATCCTCATATATATGAATGAATGAATATATGAGGAGCTTATTTTCAAAACGCAATTATTCCGTTTGTAGTAAAATAAAAGTTTGTGAAGCAATTTCTATAGGAAATATTCATTTTTGATAAAATCTCTCTAAGCCCAACGATAGGCCTTGTTTTGATGTACATAGTTCCATCTTTGGTTTAATTTTTTTTAAAAAGGGAATAATTGCGGTTTGAAAATAAGCTCCTCATATATTGTACCTTATAGTATGATTGTGAAAGACTCGGCAAAAACGCACTAAAAATTCCGAATTTTTAGGCCGCCATAACTCAGTTGACTTTGGTGGAAATGAATGAATCTTCGAATTCTGACAAGATCAAAGTTTCCTCTTTTAAGGTCCATGCGAGTTAATCTGGCACAAAGTTCATTTTACCACCTGCCACCGCGTCCTTAGAAAAAAATGTTCTTGATGTCAAAAAATGTCAAACTGTAACAACTTGTACTGGGTGCAAAAAAAATCGTGAACTCAAGCCACTACCAAGACGATGAAGTTCATTTTATTTTATGAATTTTTGAAAAAATGCATTTTGTGCCTTTCCGGTCATAACTCGACTAATTTTGAACAGATATCGATGATTCTTTGAATCACTTTAATTTAAGGTATAAGGTATACTTATATTTGTAGACAATTTTGATAAATGTTTAAAGGTCTAAAAACTGCAATTGTTTTTTTTTTCAAAAATTCATAACTTCGTCCCAAATCGTTGGCAGGTATATTTTATCAGCTTAGTAATGGATTGAATCCACGATTTTTTTGCACCTCGTACAAGTTTGACATGAAGAACAAGAACATTTTTTTCTCAAAGGGCTGATAGGGCTGGAAAATGAACTTGGCGTTAGATTAACTTACATGACATTAAAGAGGAAATTTCAAACTTGTCAGAACTTAAAGATTTAAAAAAATAATCTAAATGGAATTCAATTCTGTTGTTCATTTAAATATTTTATTCCAAAGAAATTACTCATAGCTTGATCCTACTATTAAGAACTTAAATATCAAAGTGACACTATTTTTACATAAAATTCTAATGTATTTAGAACTTTTAAACTAAAGCTCTGGTCACACATGGACACACAGAAGACACACACATGCACCAAAATCAAAATGAAGAACGTGTGGAACGTTTGTAGACCTAAAATTTATTTTTTCTTTACTTACTGAAAGCTACAAAATAGCGGCGCCTCTATTTCACAAGCAACATACACAGTATGTTTTACTGTTGTGTGTGTGTCTTCTATGTGTCCATGTGTGAACAGGGCATAATGCCCCAGTAAATTGTGTAGTTATTTTAAACAGTATCATAGTTTACGTAAATAATTTATTTATGAATTGCCGTATCCTAAAAATAAACTATCATATAAATTAGTGGTGGCTGTGGCTGAGTACTTACAGCACATTGCAGGCAACGATCTATATTTAAAAATAAATTTATAATTATATTCGTTTTGTATTTCTTTCTAAAAATAACTAATCAATATATGATATTCTTAGAATAATCTACACTGTGTGCAGAACAGGAAAACTAAATCATAATCAACAAGGCACGTTGTAATTATTTAACGAGCAAACTGCCGACAGAGCTGAAAATAAAATTATCGGAATACAACATCAATTTTTTTAATACGAGAAAGCATCACTCTAAAAAAGTTTACAGAAAACTTGTAAAACTTTCATACAAGAACAAACTGTTAGTGTTTATTCCACTGATAATTGTTTCGAAGCAAAATAATATTTTGATAACTTCGCGATTTATAATAAAATATATGTCGGAGTAAGAGCGGAGCGGACCATAGATGATCAGTTACGTGAACAACAAAACTACTAAAAGCGCAATTAATGGAATAGTTAACTAATCTAAACACCAAATAAATCACACATTCACCATTCATGTCATGAACCAGTTAAACGTGATCTACAAACTATGACGATAAGGAATGGTGGCAATTCCTGGGCACGTGCTACTCGCATCAGAGCATATTCAAGACTGCCGATCTCCGACTCATTCCACACCTAGCACGTAATCCCAGACTTCGCCCAAGTGTACTAATAATAATAACGTAATCGAACAAACAATAAACACGATCATAACTTCATTAGCACACTTGCATTCCTATTATTAATTATTATTACAATCAACATGATTGCTAACCCCGACATATATAATGTCAATAAAAAGTGCGGTTAAGTAAATTCCAAATGAAATTAAAAGTTTTTTGAGTTGTAAAATCAAAAGACTGAATAAATAAAGGAATAGAAAATATTTTGAATTGAAGTGTATATCTTTATAATTTTTTTCGTGGTGTCTGTGACTCTAAACTCTCAGTTGAGATCAATATTCTGTCCTCTCTATGCTCTGTCTCGTTACAGAGGGAGTGATGGTGACGGTAATTCTAGTTCACATTGAGGGGGATGCAGTGATGTAGTAGTACTCAATGCTACAGGGAAATTTGATGATGATGAATTGTACTGTAGATTGCATGAGATTGTAATTATTAAAATAGATACCATCGAACTGTTCGAGGTTTAATACTAGACTATAATGATAGCATTCAGTTAAAGTGGATCAAATTATGGGTATTATTGCAAATAAATTACATTGGGAGAAATCCAATGCCGCAAATCGCATTTCGATATCACATTTTCCAATTTCAAACATTGAGGTTGCATAATAAATCTTAAAAACTATTAGAGATATTGAACTCTAGTTTACGGCATTATTCTTCTCGCACTTTAATCTCAAAAATAATAAAAGTTACAAAAGATGCGGACTTGATTTTGACACAATTTTGAAGGGTTATTTTACAAAAGATTTTCAATATCTGACAAGTTCTTAAGGGGTAAAGCTAGATTAAGACCTACCAAATTAAGTATAGGTGCTAAATTAACCAACCAGTTCTTCCATAAAATTCTAATTTCAATTACAAGTGCGAACGTTGAGCGCTGGTTGGTTAAATTAGCTACTTATACTTATAATTGGATAGATCTGAATCTAGCTTTACCCCTTGCGATTATCTTATATTGACAATCCTCCATAAAAAATGTTACCCAACGGCATTTTTTGCTAAAATTTTATATACCCTTGTAATTTGGTGCGAATAATCCAATAATTCATAAATCAAGCCCATTCCTCGTACCACGAAGTATAATACACTACGCAAAAAACGCACCACTTGAAAATAGGTACTCCAAAAATTCTGAAGTTTTAGACCGCCATACTCGGTTAAATTTAGTCGAAAATGGATGAATTTTCTATTTCTGACAAGATTGAAGTTTCCTTTTTAAGGTCATGTAACTTAATTTGACGCCAAGTTCATTTCACCCTCTGCCACTCCTCGGAGAAAAAAAATGTTCTTGACGTCAAAAAATATGAAATTTTGATAACTTGTACAGAGTGCAAAAACAATCGTGGACTCAATTCACTACCAAGGCGATGAATTTAATTCATTTTCCTTTCGGGACACTAGAGCGGATGAAGTGTGGCCTTTCTGTTTACCTTTTACAGAGAGATAGAAAATATATAAACAACGGTAACAATGGTAACGCACAGGCTTAGTATAGTGATCTTTCTCTCTCACACAGGGCAAACGAAAATGCCACAAATCTACAGTATTGCTAAAATGTCAACTCCTAGATATACTTCGTGACTTGTACCTGCTGTTTTCGCGATTTCGAGGGTCCAAATTTTTGGAACTCGACACATAATTGTTTTTGTATATTTGGTCAAGTGAAGGGTCAAGTAAATTAGTAGAAACCCAATACCGAATACAGCAGTTCGATTCTCGCTTAAGTTTTTGAAAATGTGAAAAATCGGGATCAATCGAAAACTAAGTGTCATATCGAAACGCGGTTTGCAAGATTGCATTTATTGGTGTCTGTTCGAATTTTGAACGTTTTAACCCTTAAATTTTTCCTGAAAAGAACACTTTACTTATTAATCTACAAACCTGATTGAACACTTTTCTCCTCCTACATCTTTGTATGTTCCATGCAGTTCACAAGCTTTTGCTCTTCTGGTACGCCGCGTCACGCCTGTTATCCAGAATAACTTCGCGTTTCCTTTTTGGTCAATTGCAGTTTCCTGTGGCGCGTTCCGCAAATAAATTCATACACACGACGCATGCACGCGATACGTTTCATGCACGCGCGAACAAGACCTAACTTCATGTTATAGGAAGGACTATACAGGGTGATTCACAACAGCATATAGTGCTCAAGTCACTTATCACGGAACTGAAAGAATTTTTACAAAATTCTCAATGTTAGTTTGCAGGTTTTTTAATCAATCAGTTTTGGGCTTTTGGGTCACTGTTTTAAATGGAATTTAATAAATTTACTATTCTTGAGATTGCACAATTAATTAAAATTTAATTTTTTCCATTCACAAGTTAATTAAATATTCATTACACAATCATCAACATCCAGTGGTTTCAAAAACTACCCTAAAGTAAGGAATTAAAAAAAAAAAAAATTCCATGATCAATAAGTCGAGTTCTACGAGTACATGCCTTTAAATACAGGGTGTTACCCAACCTGATTATCAAAATTTAAGTGTATGGTATTGGACGCACTGATGAATCATAAAGAAGTTTGTTGAAATTCGTAAAATTAACAGTAAAACAATATCATTTTGGGTACCACTGGTTGTCATATTTAAATACAAAAAAAGTTAAACAATAATTATGTAGTTTTTATTAGCGTAATTAATCATAATTACATTAATGTAATAATAATTTTACAAACTGGAAAAAATTAAATTTGTAGTAAGGTACCTACTTACAAAATGTCTCATTTGCTTGGGCCCATTTTATAATTTGCGAATTTCAACAAAATTCTTTTTGATTCATGATCAGCGCGTCCAATACTACACCATTAAATTTTGTTACACATCAGGTTGGGTTACACCCTGTATGTGCACGAAGTTGTGAAGCACCCTGTATATAGTGAAGTTAACACTGAAACTTCAAGGAGTATGAAAAAAATTTGCCGAAAAAGAGATAAAAGAATGTACAGTTCTATTGTGGAAAGAAAATGAAAATGACAGCATAAATTAAGAGACCAGGGTACCTATTCTAATTCATAGCGACAGTCGCTAGCGAAGTTCAGTTGATAACTTCGTGACGTCATTCCGTTTGTAACTATATCAAGGGTTAGGGATATTTGGCCTCCAGTTGATAACTGAGAGATTTTACATTTACTGTGAATTTTGGCAAGAAAAACTGCTAAACCACCATTTTACCTATCACTTATCATAAACGTATTATTTGATTTAAAATAAGCCATTTTTTTGATTTTCAAAGTAAATTATTTTTTCAAGAAAAATGTCAATTTCTTATTTCTGCAATTTGTAAGTTGAATTATTTAATAAACTAATCAAAAATATTAAATACATATAATGAACCCATAATTTATTGGTATTTCATATTTATAAAATAAATATTTTAACCTCACAACGAACAAAAATCAACGCAACGCGCAAGTCTACCGTAGCGAGGGTTGATAAGTCGTAGCGACAGTCGCTTGGCTACTACGTCACACATGGTGGGGGGTTATCAAGACAACCCAACTTATCAACGTTGATAAGTGAAATAGTATAGGACCCCTGGTTTCTTATATGAAAAACGAAAATTCCTTGTTTTACAATAACAAAACGAGCGGTTTTATCATTTTATTTTATTTGTATCAGTTCTGTTTTGAATAATTTAATCTTTGTTCAACATCTGAGGATGTGAATTTTACGGTTTGGTAACCGCATTTCATGGTCAAAATTTTGACATTTCAAATAATTATTTCCACTATATAACATTCAAGTTCAAAGTTTATTACAAATTATATTGCAATAATTTATTCTAAGCCATGATAAAAAAGTTCATTTCAATAATAAATATTAAACATTAGTAGTAATTTACTACAAACTTGAAAGCATGTTTTGGTAAACCATTTTTCACGTAAAAGGCGTGGAAAACTAAATGACTACATGGTGCGTGAACTTGTACAAAATGTCAACATGTGTCAGTTTCTGTTTACATTTCGCCAGGTGTACTGGTATTGATTTATGCAACAAATTGCTAACTGTTATGACAACCATTAACACAGAGCTCATTAAACGGGTAGCACCTTGTAGTATTACTCATGATGCAAGGTGAAGATATGAAAATAAGGATAAATTGTTATGAATAGAAAAATGGGACTAAAATAAGCTTTCAAATTATTTTTAGGGAAAATCTATTTGAATTTTGATTGTGGTTCGAATCAAGTCAGGTACACACACAAATCTTCTTTTTGGTATGTACTCTCCACTAGCAACCGTAAGTTGACGGCTGGTAATCGCACACACTATACAGGGTGTACCATAACTTGAGAGTTAAGTGCATATTAGAATGGCATATAGAATTTGACGTATTGGTCACGGGACAAAAATAATTTTTTTTTAAATATGAAAATTAATTTTTGAAGATTGTGAAGGAAGCAGTTTTGGGTTAAATCGATAGTTTTAATATTAAATATTACGTTGTAACTAATTAATTGTATGTACGCATAAAACAAAAATTGAATTTAGTTTCAAGTAGCCAGTCACATAACTGTCTTCATTCAAAATAAATAATATTCTGTTGCACTAAAAATGTACGTTAAATACAAAATGGCATTACAATTTGTTTCAAGTTATAGTACACCTGTAGAAAAAATATATTTTTTTTGAGATTCTCAAAAATAAGGTTATTGAAATTTTTTGTAACACTGTTTATGTATTAATTATTTCATAAGTGACTACCTACTTATTTGCAGGGTTGGCACGTTTAAAACATTTCGTTTTAAACGAATGTTTAAAACTTGTTTAAAACAAAGCAAGTTTTTAAAACATGTTTAAAACATGTTTAAAACACGTTTTAAACATATATTTGAAACACGTTTTAATCATTTTTAATACTTTATCTACGTAACAAAACAAAGTTCATATTGCTAATAATAGTGTACCTATAACATATACTGTTTCTCACTATTGTTGTCACCCATAGCCATAATAATAAGTATAGGTAGGGGAATCCCCAGCATATTTATCGCCATAGTGCGTAATGATGCATATTTCAGAATTCCTTGCTGATTAAAACATTGTTTTTGTGTGTGTTTAAAACATGTTTTTTTAAATCAGTAAAAAACACGTTTTAAACAAAAAAAACAGTTTTAAACAAAAAAAACCTTTTGTTTTGTTTAAAATAAAAAAAAACATGTTTTTTGCCAACCCTGCTTATTTGTAGATTGTATTTATTATTTTATTTTATTAGAAACATGATAAATAAACAGTTAAATGTACTTTCAGACAGGTGGCACTAAAATTTACACTATACTCTTGTTTTTGCGAATTAAAAAAATATATAAAATTTAAACCTATGTCAAATTATTAAAGTTTAGTGCAGAGGTATAGAAACACCTTGTATATCTACTTACCTATACAATAACAATAACTAATAATATTATGTGACGCTGCCACCTTCAAGTTGGGTAGAAATAGAAACCGTGCGATATAAATATTTTGTTTCAATGCAGGGGCAACATTTTGAGCCACCCAAAAAAGGATTCTCTTCATCCTTTATACTTTTTAAGTAAAAATATCTTTACTTAAGAAAATCTACAACAACAAAAAATACAAAATTCATAAACTCTTATTCCATTCTACCTGTATAGCCAAAACAATCTTCCTCATATCCACGCCAGGTATGATCCCCATCCGCTCTGCTTCGCCCCCCTCTGACGAGGTGATCGAACGCGGCCCCCGCCGCCCCCCTCAGGGGACGCCGCTGTCTAGACGGGCCACATCAGGGTTGCCTTGAAACAGACAAAGGCCGGTAGTGGCCGTCGAGTGCAGACGAACGACGAAAGTTTACCGGGTTCCGAGCTGCAAATTCAACATGAATGAGCAATGATACTGTTGAAATTATTTTTTGGTGGAGAGTGGTACCAGTTTTTTGGTTGTAATTATTATTTGGATTGGTATTAAATTACCAAGTTTAGTTTTACAATCGTGTTTTGTTTCATAATTATGTTAGGGTAATAATAATTGTTAGTACAAAATTCATAAGTAATGAAATAGCTGCATTAATAGATTCATTCATAGGAAAATACAAATCTGGAAATTTAACTTTGGCTTAAATGTAAGCACAGAAAAATTCAAATCTAGCAAAGTTATACTAAAAACAGAGTAGGTATGTGGGAGTGGGACACAAGAATGGTATTGGATATTCATTCGTGGAAAATTCAAATCTGGAATTTTAGCTTTGACTTAAAAGCAAACACAGGAAAATTCAAATCTAGAAAAGTTATACTCAAAACAGAGTATGTTTAACGAATGGTTAAATACTATACCTAATGCTATTACAACACCTACCTACCTCAAGTTATAGTACAGCCTGTACATATATATGTAGATAAGATAATTTAAAACTTTGCTTTAGGCGATTTTTCAGTTTTTTATTAAATATTTTTGAAGAAGAGATAAAAACTTGGAACACGTAGTTTGTATTTGGAAAAGAAATGGTTAACAAGCGCAAAAATAATTATTTAATTTGAATTATAATATTTTAGTTTTTTAGTTCAGCTCCTCTAATTTGTGAATCCCTTTTTGTTAACGGCAAACATAGTTTTCTAGATTTGCATCGTCCTGTGTTTGCATCTTTATTTATGCCAAATCTAAAATTCTAGATTTGCATTTTCCTTTAAATGAATCTTTTAATGCAGGTATAAATTTTCTAGATTTGAATCTTCTTGTGCATGCATTTGCCGCGGTTTATGCATTCTAGAAATTTATTTTCTGGTGCTAAATGGCTACCCATTTTTTATTCCTCTGTCAATAGAATCTACAAGTAGAATGAACTACGTAAAAATTTGATACACCCTTAACGTGTATTATAACCTTAAGGTATATTAAATTATTGATTAAAGTAATATTCAATATATTTTACCAACATAAAGTATCCGAAATCCGAACTTGTAGGATTTAAATTATTGCTTGTTTTATGTTTGCAATTTTCCGTAGATGTTACGCACCATCAATTATTGTTTATTGTGTATTTTGACAGCTAGTAATCGCGTATCACAACAAAAATACTACATTTTCTTCTGACATTTACAATTACATGCCTGTCATATTAAAATCTCTTCAAGTCGTTTTGTTTATTTATTGACCATTTACGTATTTCATAGAAGTAAGTACAGAAACTTTTAAAATTCTACTGCGAAGTTTGTTTTGTTACAAAATAGAACAATGACGCAGTCAAATTTCTTCCATATCTATCCAAGAAATGGACTATGATAAAATCTCTGTTCTAGTATTTTATTCTCAGACGTGAGTGAAATTTTTTGCCTAGTTCGCATGTTGAAAATCATTTTGCATACTAGATTGAAGATTGTGATGTCGAATAATCGTTTTTAGTTACCGAAAAATTTGAATCTAAATGTTTCGTTGCATGATTTTAAACATTTAATATATTTTGTTGTAATGACCTCTATTTTCTAAGCGTATTATTTCTGCATAGATAAAATTGTCGACAATATGGATATGAAACCTAAGAAAGAATATTATATTTAGAAACCATTTACAGTATCAGCCATAACACTAAAGATATTTACAAATATTGTTACATTATCTCCATTATAAATCAATAGTTTATAAATAAAACACAGTAAATTAAATAATATTGTTTTCAATATAAAAATATTATAAATAAATATGCTGATAAACTTTTGTACTTAGAAACATAAATTAGCATTGTTACAAATTGTCACAACTGTCACATCTCAAAACAAAACGTTTAACGTAATATTGTTTGTAGGTATTTGTATTTGTTGACATCACAATAGCTCAGTTTGTTTACACCTAAAGTTTTAGTTGTAGCCAATGTACAATTTTAATTTTATTAAACTAGTTTTGTTGATATTTGGAAAAAATATTTGCTACGTTATGTAATATGGGGACTAACTAAAAGGGTACTATTGATTGAAACATGTTCCATTATACTATACCTCGTAATAAAAAACGATAGCTACGAATTTAAAAGTATTAAGTTTTTAAAAATGTAACACAAAATTTTCATAATTGCTGCTGACAATATGAAAAGATTTGACAGACAATGACTTAATATAATGCCAAAAACGAAAATTATTAGGTATGTCCTTGTTGAGTTTAGGGCGAAAACGAAAATAGTTTTTTATGCCCGGCCAAATACATTTAAAGTTAGGTACCTAATTCAAATTAATTTATCCCCAAACCTATAGTCCCATTAGACCCAAGGCATGGCACTTGACCATTTTTTTAATTAATAAAAAAATGTGTACAATGTTCTTACAACCGTCCAACCACTATATAATAAATCTAAAATATTGTAAATATAACATGAAATGAAAAAACTCTTAATTTGATTATATTTTTTCATAAATTGATGAAAAATAAAAAATAGTTCAAATAGCCTCCAGTCTCCCCTACAGTTTAACTAATAGAATATGTATTCGAACCTAAGTTGTTCGATTCACAGTAGTAGGTCACCTAACGCAGTTGGCTATCTAATCATTGCTTTGTGGAATTGTTCACTTGACTAATTAACAATAATTATTCCAAAACTGTCTCCATTGTCTAATTACGTAGCTGTGTGACAAGAAATGGAACAAAATAAAGCCATTATAAAGAAATACGATCGTCTAAAAATACACCTCTTTGTCGTTTACAAACAAGTTTCTTTATTTGTATAAATAATGAGCACGTATCTTCATTTGTCACGAGCTTCAGAAAAATACACATTTCTCCACAAAGCATGTTTTATAACATTCTTTTAAAACATTGAACCGCCGAACTTTAACCAACTTAATTTATTTTCTTTGTTTACTTCGAATTTCAAAACGAATCTGAATCCCACTTTTGTGTTGTCGGGATGACGTCTTTTAAGTTTAATTTCAACAAGTGTAACACAACGCCAGCAAATACGCGATTTCGGCGGAGCTTTTGTTCAAAATTTTCCAAGTTTTAAACTTCCTTGTTGGGGACTTTCAACGCTAAACTGTGCTTCGAGTCTCGAGTGAGATATTTATTTTGATATGTCGTGTAGAATTGATTTTCTTTATCGCATGCAAACAATTTGCTTTATATTATTTTTGTAAATTTTTAATATTCTAAATAATTAAATAGTTACGAGTAGATAAGGTATTAATCTTGAAAAGTTAATTATTCCTTTGTTGATGTGTATCTTAATTTATGATTAATTTATCAAATTAAAATTATTTTTATTAATAGTTATTAAATTATCATATCAATGCATTTTGCAATATGAAGTTTAATCAATTACTAATCATAGCAAAGTATTTATTGTTTGTTTTACTTTAATATTATTATTTTTTACCAAATGGTACGAAAGTTATAAAATTTAAGACATTTGCACTTGCTAATTTGCTAATTAATATTTTCTAAAATTCTAAGTTAATGTCTCTTTTGAATTAATACAATGTTCTAATTTTTTCTTTCTTTTTCAGGTGAGTACATGATTTCCTGAGCTGATCAGTTCTTCATAGACGTAAGAAAGTAGGTACTCAACAATACAGTGATGATCTATTAATAAAGGTAAACTTATTCCATGCATATAAGTATAACAAATACAAAAATATAATATAAAATATTATCTAGTTTGAATTCACTATTGTATAGGTATCAAAATATTAAAATAGAGAAAATAAAGCTAGATTCATAGCTACCCAATTATAAGTGTAATTGGCTAATTCAACCAACCAGCGCTCAACGTTCGCACACTTATAATTGAAATTTGAATTTTGTGGTAGCGCTGGTTGGTTATACTTATAATATTATAGAGGTGTATTAGTTTATATACTTTATTCCTTTATTTTATTAAGGAGCATATTAATTTTGGAAGTTAAAAAAATACGCAGCTAAACTGTCGAAAAAGCTCTTTTCATATAACATCGTAAATGGTTAAATTTTGCTGGAAAAATTTCAGATTGTTACGAGAGTTGTTGCCTACCAATTTATTACTTATTAGTGACATTGACAAAAAAATCACAAGCTGTCAAGAAAGTGATTTTTAATCAATGTCACGAAATAAATTGGCAACAAGCTCTCGTAAAACAATCTCAAGATTTTGTCAAGACAAAATTTAACCACGAATGATATTCGGATCACTATTTCACGAATAAAAAACTCAATTTTGACACTAATTAAATAACATGAAAGGAAGTTATCGAAAAAATTTTCACTTATCAAAACTCATAATACAGCAGTCTATTGGCTAGAAGAGTGGCATACAATTTGTGTGAGGGTGTTTTGTCAAAATTAAACAAGGTAACTAGGTAAAATCATGATTTTTTTTAGTTTAGAAATGTATTAGTGGAATAGTTTATCTATAAAACAAAATATTTTTTCCAAATTTCGCTTGAAAAATAGTTCAGCAACCCGGGCTATGATTTCAAGTGAGTTCTCCGCGTTATGCAGTCTCTATTCCCGGCCGTGTTTACAAACACCGAACGCGGAATGTCTTTGTCCAGATTACATCCCGAATCATTCTCAGTGCACGGAATTCTTAAAATAACCCCGCTACGCATTGCAGCGTCCGTCTATCCTGCTGTCGCCGCCTGGAACGACGCCAAGCAGGGCCGTCCGCAGGAGGGAGACAACCTCAACAAACCCAGTGCCGCAAACCGCGGTTCGATATCTTGCTTAGTTCCTGAGTTATCCTGATTTTTCACATTTTTCAATTCGCAACTTTGAGGCTGCATTATTTTAACAATTAAACGAGATATCGAATTGCGGTTTGATGCATTGTGTTTTTCGCACTGTAATTGACTTATAACCAAATTTTAAAATTTTTGAAATATTTGATAATTTTTGAGTTCCCAAAAAATAACTACCCCCGATATCTCAAAAACGGTAAAATATATGGATTTAATTTTGTTACCATTGAAATCTTCACGTCAAATTACATGGGTTCATGGGTATACTTACACATTTTCAGCACAAAATTCCAATGGGTATATTTTTTATGAAGTATTGTCGAAAATCGAAGAAACACTAAGGCATAAGGTAGATTTTAATAATCTCGTGAAATGTGTTTGAAACTTTTGCTGAAAATTTGAATACCCACATAATTCGGCGCGAGGAATTCATTGGTGACAAAATCAAGCATATAAAATTAAATCACTGTGATTCATTAATTTTTGTTTAAAATATAAAACGTATAATTAACATGTAACATAAGTACATTAAGGCTGATGATGGTTGCCGTTTCGGCGCCGAAACGTCCCAAAATTTAATAATTTTATTTCTGATCCTACTGCCACCTACAATTTTAACATAAACGGTTAACGGTTACATCCATTATAAATCTAGCCTATCTGAAATACAAAACGAGACATCGAAACGCGATTTCACTTCAATCCTTAGTATTTTTAACAAAACAATGCTTCCTTGATAAAATTCCTTGGACGCCCATGGCGCCAAGCCACATCGTGGCGAATTGACGACCCTGTTAATATTTCATGTTGATCGAATTGTTCGAACTTCGGTCAGACTGATGGGAATTGACGGGTTAGGGGGATAGAAATGATCCTGATCCTGGAACCTGGAAGAGAAAAAGGGTGCAAGATTACCTGGATTGCTCAATTGATTGAAATGTATTAGGGAGACGGGAAAATTGTTTTTTTTATCACATGTGCACGCAAAATGAGCTGAAACGTGCTTGTTTAGAAGCAAAATATCTCAAGGGAGCAAAAATGCGTTTTTGCTCCTTCTAAACAAGCACGTTTCAGCTCATTTTGCTTGCACTCGTGACAAAAATTACCGTATGCACTTCGGGTGGAACGCTTTTGCTCTCTCGGGTGAATTGACAGCACTCGACTGATTCTCGGGCTGCCTTCGGCAGGCCTCGATTTAGTCTTGTGCTGTCAATTCACCCGCGGGAGCAAAATCGAGTTTTCCTCTCTTGGTGCATAATGTACTATTTAAATATGGTCCAATTCTAGAAAAGAACATCTTTCTAGGTGTTCCATGAATAAGATTTTTAAAATTTTAAATACGAAATAATTATGAAATAATTAAAAATTATTATCGGCTTTCAATATATATTCTTATCAATACTTTGTTTTATGTATTTGTTTGAAATTTGGTAGAAATAACTACAACTAGCCGCTATAAAGCGCAATGTTTAATAAACTTTGAAATATTAGTTTCTTGGTTTTGAAGCATAAAATTTTACAATGTTAGTTTCAGAAATAGAGTTTAACACTGCACAACTAAAATTATTTAAAACTAGACTTTATTTAATTTGCACTCAATAGAAACATTCTGACAAACTAAGCATCAAGTCTGGTACACATTTCAATTTAGCTGCACAATAATCTCCCCTGCGGTGTATTTTCACTAACAACTATGAATACAACGTTGACGTCTGTATGCATATCTCACTTAACCTCGTAGAAAATACGATATTTTAAATAAATATAGGCATGTCGGCCAAAAAAATATAATACCAAAATGTGTGCGTTAGGTATTTGTACGTCGCTTTATTTTATTAATGCACTCCGCTTTACGTCGTACTTTAAGGGTATCGTCTCCACGTAGCTCAACACCGCGTTTGTCCTATGTTAATGCATAGAAACGCGCGCTAAAAATACGGAAAAGCAGTCTAGCAATTTCTACAATGCTCACGAAGTTTTATAGATAAAGCTAAATTTCATAAATTTATTTACAGACGAAGAATGCAACTAGGATTATGCCGAGTTACATTTTCTAATAAATCTCTTAATAATAAGAAAAAGCATGTAAAAAATTGCTTAAAACACACTTTTTCATTAATTTTTTATATGGATTTCAAAGATTTTTTCAGAATTCTAACTGGGTATAATCCTAGATTAATTCTTTCACAAAACTCTAGTACCTTTTTTTCCTTCAAATTTTTAATATGCAATGAGTAAAGTAGAAACTGCTACACCTCTAAACACGCAATATTTTGTTACGGAGACGAGACCCTTAATATAGAACTAGAACCTCGCGTTTTAAAATATAACCTACAGTCCTTAAAATGTATAGGTATAATAACTGATGATTTACAGTACCTGTGATATTGACAAAACCAAATTGGGTAAACGGTTATGAATGTATGTATGCATAAAAAATATACTCCGCCATATGGTTTATTGCATAAATTAAAATCATCATTTTATAGCAAAATTTATGAAATCGTCTTTTAGATAACTTTATGCAAATTACCTTGTCTTCATATTATTTAGTGGTTTGATAAACGTTTGCATGATTTGATATATATAAATAAATTAATATAACTATAAATTTTCATATCATTTGAGTTAATTTATGTAGTGTCATTTATCGTATTTTTAATTCACAAGTTATTTGACTATATTTTACAATATAAATTATATTATATTTATTAGTAATATAATAACAATATGTAATAGATACTCAATTTGTTTCCTATCTTTTTATGAATTAATGACGTACAATAAGACACAATACAAATAGTCACATAAATAACTATAGTTTATAGTCTGTTTGTCAATACAAATAAAGTAAATGTTTATAAAACAAAGAACCTGTTCATAAGATACAAAATTAATACCCTTTTAAAATTCTGTAAACAAAGCAAGGGTTATAATCTTCGTTTGTTTATTTGAAGTCTCATGACGCTCTTTAATACCTTTGATAAACAACTGAAGTGCAAGTGAAGCTTGTTTTGTATCATCTGTTATTATTACTGAGATAAATAATGGGCGACGAAATCGAAATTGTTTGTGAATTGTGACCCAAGCTACAAGATAAAAGTTTTGTCATTTGAGCACAAAGCTCAGCATTTCACACATTTATCAGCAAAGTGACGATGACGTCTTTGGTATCCTGTTTAGTGTGAACAAATATTACCACTGATAAGTTGACATTTTGGGATGAAATAATCTCGAGACTAGATTGGTTACATACTTATCTATCAGGCCTTTTACTCAACTTGAGTGTGGCAGCCTCACATATTGTGTGTGCGATTACCAGCCGTCACCTCATGGGTAATCTCGGTTTTTAGTGGAGAGCACATTACAGAGCAGATTTTTTAATTTTCGTGCAGTAAAACTGGCATATGTACACTCATGGTTGTTAGTGGAGAAAATACAACAGGGATGATTTTTGTGCAGTTGCAGTTAAACTCTGGAATATGTACGTAACTGGATTCAAATTTGAGCTGCTAGAACAAAAGTTCCCCACTCATTATTATAAGTGAAGAGTAGGTATACACTTCAGGGAAGATTTTTGTGCAGTTAACCTGGAATGTACCTGACTAGACTATATTCGAACTTGAGTTGTCAGAACCACGATCGGTACAATAATTTGAAATTAATTTATCAATCGAAAAATAAGAATTGAATAATATAATAGTACCTATATTACTTAATGAGCACATAATGTAGGCTATAATGATTCAAGAGAATGAAGTTTATGCACGAGCTGAAGGCGAGTGTAATCATCCGAGTGAATTATAGCCATTATATTTGAGTCAAAAACGACGTTTTATTTACAACTTTTTAAATAAAACATCTTTTCACAAATTTGTATTCACTAAAATATTAACCTAACCTCATATTTTATATGACAGTTTGTTCAAGATTTTAAAATAATAAAAAATACTTCGTAGTAGGTAATACTTTTGTGTTTTGTGTTATTAAATTTATATAGATAAAATAAAACAATTAATTATATTGAACGAACATGTTACCAACAATGCCTATACTACAACTACGAAAAGAGGGTTATGTTTATGTATTCGTTCATTTTAATTATAAATTAATCTGCTTCATTCCAAATTCAAATTCCATAAAGTTTTTAATTAACATGCTATTTTAATCGATTCAAATTACGAGCACCACATACTGCCCACTGCGTACCAATTATTGTTTGTCAGAATATGAAATTATTCACGAAACAACATCATAAATATTTACTTTTAGGTTTAACAACAGTGTGAAAGTACAATTTCATAGTAAAATAAAAAAAACACTTGAGATAACAAGAAAAATGTGAATAACAAGATTTTTAAAACAAGTGCGCAATTAAAGTAAAGGCACGAAAACAAAAAATAAAAACAAGTGGATGTAGCTTCAGATTTAAATGTGTTTGCTTTCTTTGTTTTTAAACTAGTGCAACTGAACTGCAATGTAAAATATTTTTATTGTTTTCGCGGTAGTAATTTAAAAATTGAATCACTAGCCCAACATTTTGAGCTTGAATAAAGATTGTTATTGTGATTTAAAAAAGTCATAATAGGTATTATTTTTATATCTACTATACTCTATTTCAGCTTAGAAAATAGTAGATGGCACTGTGAATGCAGTCCGTTCTACACCCAAAGACCCAAACATTCTATTAGTTTAAACTTTGGCGCGAACTTCAAAGACATAACGTATTCCTATCGTGTTAAACTGAGTAAATGCCACGCGGTCTAAAACCACGCCGTCTAATACCCACGCGTCCTAATATCCACCCGGTCTAATAACCACCCGGTCTAATATTTCTCCCACCACTATGAAAATTCGAGTAAAATCCACGCGGTCTAAAACCACGCCGTCTAATACCCACGCGTCCTAATATCCACCCGGTCTAATGACCACCCGGTCTAATAACCACCCGGTCTAAAAACCATCCCGTCTAATAGTTCCCCCACCACTATGTCCACGTCAAATAAACTCGTTCTGTTTGACTTTCCCCGTTTCCCCAGTAATAGTATAAAATAAATCTGTTAGAATGCGCAGCGCTATTAGGTTGATTAGGTTATTACGTATAGTCCAGTATAAAAGTATGTGCAACGTTTATTATATTTTACGATTTATTTATATGTATGGATGGAATTTTTCCCGAGTTTTCTTTGTCATTCATTATCTCAAATTCTACTGAACATTTGTACGTCTAAACGAAGAGCTGATCAAATTTTGGTAAAAATCTGCCAAACGGAAATGGAACTTGCAAAATCTTAGAAAAAATCTGATGTGGCGAACAAATGACCTCTCGCCATACTCTACTATTTTACTTATATTAATAAGTGTGTATGAAAGTATTTGCTCACAAATATACCATTGTAGAAGATAATTCGGGGATTGTAGTTTTTATAAATATCGTAATATTATTAAAGTTTATCATGACATTATAAATAATTAATAAATGACATTTCATATTTTCAATATCAATTTGTCAAAAAGTCAAGAATTTATATGACATTAAGACTGAAAAACTGATATATTTTATTTTTTGTTTTCATAGGTAGGCAACGCTGTAACTTAGATAGTATTTCTTTTTATAGTTCTTTGCGTTTTATTTAGTGTTAGTGAAGCAGTAAGAAAGAACAACTTTTTGTCGATATTTTCAGTTGTTTAATTTAACTTAGGGTTGGTGGAATAACAAGAAAATAACACATCAAAAAATGAAGGCTAGAATAAAAAATCTGACGTGGCCGTTACAATACCTCTCGCCTTGATATTGAAGTATTATTATTTAACCTCGTATTTAACCAAATATTAAGCTTTAATTTAAATAAAATACAACAACACCGTATAATTTTGATATAATAATATAAAATAATCATACATTATATTATTTCTGTTTATCTGTCACATTGACAATTTTTGTTTTAAATTTTATTTCTATTTCGGGATTTACAAATCGTGGTAGGTAAAATTATATATTTAAAAAAATTATATCTCTTTATTGGTTAAAGATATAGAAACTAGTAAGATTAAATATTGTACAATGTAATTTCTTCTTTCATGTGTGGTATGTGACATTGTAACAATCGCATTATTTTATACAATTTTTGCAAAAAATGTTATAGTGCTACAAGAATAGTACCATTTCCGGTTGGTAGATTTTTACCAAAATCTTTTCAGCTCTTCATTAACATATATAAATGTATAATGCAAAATATTAGAATTTTATGTTCAGTAGAATTTGAGATAATGAACCGGGACGAAAGGCTATAGTAGGCGTACATACAGACTTTCATACACACACACACACACACACACACACACACACACACACACACAGACATCCTCGTGAAAATAGTCAAAATAGGTTCTAAAGGTGCTAAAACGTGCTAATTGACAAAAATCTCGACATCGAATTTTTTCACGATCCCTATACCTCTCTAGGCGAGAGGTAAAAATGTAATTTGCGATTTATGGTTTCAATGCAATATTTTTAGAGATGCAGCGAATAGTAAATGTGCCGAATACCGGCGAATATTATACCGTACTTTCTGCCGAATATCCGAATATTCGGCGAATATTCTGCATCCTTTTGATGCCAAATAATAAACTTACAAGGACTGAAGAGGCTGTTTTGAATGCAGAGAAACTTATTTTTTGCTGCATAATTTGCCGCTTTTAAATTGTAATAACGAACAGTTTATCATTTTTATTTTTTATCAAAATTACTTAGATAAAGTTTTTGACAATATTTTTCTTTTTTTAGTAATAATAATTAATAAAAACTCATGAATATACATATATTTTTTGTTTGTGAATGTAAGTTACATGTGACGTCAAAGTATTCGGTATTCGGCCGAATAGTAAAGTATTCGGTGTTCGGCCAAATAATGAAAAACTTGCGGAATAGGCAGAATACCGAATAGTTGCCCAATATTCGTTGCAACTATAAATATTTCATTCAACTGATAAATTTATTCTACGATTTATCAGAGGTTTCAAAAACCGGTCCTTAGCCGAATAAATTCGTTAATATTAAAAAAAATTCTGAAACAATTTTCTTATTTAAAACAAATAATTAACCTATCAGTTATTAATTACTATTGTACAAAAATTTATCTGTTAAAGTCATTATCAAAATGATTACGGTTAACTGCGGAATAATTTTACCAGTCGAATAAAAATAGTTTCAGTTAGAATTAAAAATTTCGTTTATAGCTAATAACTTAAAGGGTATAACCGGATAAGACGCTGAAAAGTGCCCCCAATGCAAATGATTAGTAGCGATTATTTTTAGATGAAAGGTCTTTCAAAATCCCGTCTATTTTCAAAATTTTAGGTTCATAAACTCATATTTATGGAACTTTTTTCGTTTTATTTTTTTTCTCCGATTCTACCGCATAAATAGAGCTGAAAAGATTATATTCAAAAGAAAAGTTAATTTTACACCTAAAATAATTTTTCTAATTAATTTTGGCACCAAATTCAAATAGAAAAAATATTTTAATTTTTTTAAATCTGTTTTCGTATTGTAGGAACTCGATTATTGTTTCAATTTATTTCGTGTAATTTATCTAAGAGAAATCTACAACATACTTACCTATATTTTTTTCAGATATGTAAAAAGTGTTAGAAAAATTAAAAACTAATTTTATCACTTTACATATTTGAATTTCCTGCTTAGATTAAGAAAGTAATTGAAATATTAATCGAGTTCCTTCAATATGAGAATTGATTTTTAAAATTAAACATAAATTTTCTATATGAATTGGAAACCAAAATGAATTGAAAAAATTAATTTTAGGACTAAAATTGTTTTTTTTTGTTTGATAAATTTTTTTTAAATGAGGTTAGAAAGCAGAAAGGGTATAGCGGAATACCTAAGCAGGTCAAAAGGGCTCCCAAAGGAAATTAATAATCGGGATATCTGGATGAAAGATAATCAAAAATGCTGTTGATTTCGCGAAATTTCAGCTTCCTAAACCGTTTTGTTTCCCAGTTATGATGGAAAACGTGAATTTTACGTTTCATTTTTTTCTCAGCGTCTATGGTATGTATCGAGCTGAAAAAAATTCTACCCGAAACAAAAAATTTGTTTACATCTGATGGTATTTATTTCAAATTGTTTTGGCGACAAATTCAAATCGAAAAAAAATGTTGGGGTTTTTAAAATTCATTTTCGTTTATTTAATAAAATTCTACGACATATATTTTTTTCAGAATTTTAATCGATGTGGAAGATTGTTTAAATAACTAACACTTTTTCCACTTTAAATATTTGAATTTCGCGTCAAAATTGAAATTAAAAAATGTGTTTTTTCCAAATTTTATATTTTTTAAACCAGAATTTTAAACGTTTCTTTACAGACATATTGTATAGTATGGTATTTTTTTCAAATTGTTTTGGCGCCAAATTCAAATAGAAAAAATATTTGGTGTTTTTAAAATTCATTTTCGTTTATTTAATGAAATTTTACAACATATATTTTTTTCAGAATTTTAATATTTCACATTTTTTAATTACAATTTTGGCGCGAAATTCAAATATTTCAAGTGGAAAAAGTGTTTTTTATTATTTTTTTAAAGTATCTTCCACATGGATTAAAATTCTGAAAACTAATTTTATACCTAAAATTATTTTTTAAATTCATTTAGGCGCGAAATTCAAACAGAAAAAAATATATAAATTTTTTTAAATCTGTTTTCGTATTGTAGGAACTCGATTATTATTCAATTTATTTCGTGTAATTTATCTGAGAGAAATCTACAACATATATTTTTATCAGATATTTAAAAAGTAAAAATATCGACCATTTTCAAACTGCCATAACTCGGTGTATTTTCAATCGATATCGATGAATCTTCGAGGGCGAGAAACTTTGAAGTGTCTACTTTAAAGTCATGCATGCAAACTTAAGCGCAACCCCCTCCGGCCCCTCTAGCAATCATGTGCAAAAAAAAGAATTTTAATTTTAAAAATGTCCAACTTTGAGGATGTGTACGGAGTTTAAACTTTTTTTTTTACTTGATCCACCAAAAGGGCACTAAAATTATTTGTTCAATTCCCTGTGAAGGACTCAAAGAACGAAGTTCCTACGATGATTTGGCACAAAGTTATGAATTTTTTTAAAAAAGGGCATTTTTTGTTTTTCGCACATAACTCAGCCACTTTTCAACCAAATTAGATGATTTTTTCGGGGAAAAACCCATAGTGGCTCTACTTTACTCAGATAAGTATGATCGATCTGAAAATTTCACGAATGACATTTCTATTAGCTGTCAGAATGACAGTTTTCATATGTTTTTAGTTGTCATGACAAAGATAAATAAAAATTTATCCACTTGTGAAAAGTTTCCAAAACATGGCTTGTTTTATATATAGTCCAGCAACTTTAGACATTTAGCTCGGACTCCGGGAAAGTTACACCGATTTTTATGATATTTTTTTAATCGCTTCGAAATCGAATTTGAAACAAAGTTTACCACTTTTTACCAATTTTTTTTTCGAATTTTTTTTATTGTATTATTATTATTTTATTTTTTAAAGTAAATTCACGTAATTTCTATTACTAAATTCTCTGAACAATTCTCTATAAGATAGATTAATTTATTTTTATCGTAAATGCCTTAGTGAAGCCAAAATTTTCAGATTTTTGTCGCGGGAAAATTGAGAAATTTTAGTTTGTAAATTTTTTTTTGTGTTTAATGACCTGTAGTTTCTGAACTAATAAAAATTTTGATATCCGGTTTCTTTTATTAAATTCTCTGAACAATTCTCTATAAGATAGATTAATTTAAAATTTTTTGAAGGTCTTAGGTAAGTCAAAATTTTAAGATTTTTGTCGCGGGAAAATTGAGAAATTTTAGTTTATAAAATTTATTTTGTGTTTAATGACCTGTAGTTTCTGAACGAATAAAAATTTTGATATCCGGTTTCTTTTATTAAATTCTCTGAACAATTCTCTATAAGATAGATTAATTTAAAATTTTTTGAAGGCCTTAGGTAAGTCAAAATTTTAAGATTTTTGTCGCGGGAAAATTGAGAAATTTTAGTTTATAAAATTTATTTTGTGTTTAATGACCTGTAGTTTCTGAACTAAGGCCTTTAAGATAAAAATAAATTAATCTATCTTATAGAGAATTGTTCAGAGAATTTAGTAAAAGAAACCTGATATCAAAATTTTTATTCGTTCAGAAACTACAGGTCATTAAACACAAAATAAATTTTATAAACTAAAATTTCTCAATTTTTCCGAGACAAAAATCTTAAAATTTTGACTTACCTAAGGCCTTCAAAAATTTTTAAATTAATCTATCTTATAGCGAATTGTTCAGCGAATTTAATAAAAGAAACCGGATATCAAAATTTTTATTCTTTCGGAAACTACAGGTCATTAAACACAAAAAAAATTACAAACTAAAATTTCTCAATTTTCCCGCGACAAAAATCTGAAAATTTTGGCTTCACTAAGGCATTTTACGATAAAAATAAATTAATCTATCTTATAGAGAATTGTTCAGAGAATTTAGTAATAGAAATTACGTGAATTTACTTTAAAAAATAAAATCATAATACAATAAAAAAATTTCGAAGAAAAAAATTTCGAATTTTTTTTTTTTAAAAACAAAAGCAAGTGTTCTCAGGTGGTAAACTTTGTTTCAAATTCGATTTCGAAGCGATTAAAAAAAAATCATGAAAATCGGTGTAACTTTCCCGGCGTCCGAGCTTTTGGCGTTTTTTCGTCTAAAGTTCCTCGACTAATAGGAGTGTAATAGTTATTATTAAAAAAAATAGAAATCGTGAAATATATTAAATGTTGCACATACTTTTATACTGGACTAATATCGCTGCGCATTCTAACAGATTTATTTTATACTATTACTGGGGAAACGGGGAAAGTCAAACAGAACGAGTTTATATGACGTGGACATAGTGGTGGGGGAACTATTAGACGGGATGGTTTTTAGACCGGGTGGTTATTAGACCGGATGGTCATTAGACCGGGTGGATATTAGGACGCGTGGGTATTAGACGGCGTGGTTTTAGACCGCGTGGATTTTACTCGAATTTTCATAGTGGTGGGAGAAATATTAGACCGGGTGGTTATTAGACCGGGTGGATATTAGGACGCGTGGGTATTAGACGGTGTGGTTTTAGACCGCGCGGTATGCTTCGGTTAAACTTACCTATAGATGAATAAAAATTGTCAAAATAAAAAAGAAACACACGTTGTTTTACTATTTTCAGGTTATATAAATTTGAAATGTCAAACGGAATTGAAATCGCGAATCTCTTCAATGTTCGCTGATGTAAATCCACCTCTCGTCTCGACCAATCAGATTCAAGGATATCATCGTCCTATCTTACTCAACGCTATTTTCTAAGCTGACATCAAGTATAGTTCTGAAGACACATTCCAATTTAATTGCACAAAAAATCATCCCTGTGATGTACTCTCCACCATCAACCAACCGCACGCATATACAGGATGATATATTTAATAACATATAAGGTACTCAATTTACTAATCACAGAACAAAAAAAATGTTTTAAAAATTCGTTAATTTAAGGCAGTTTTCGCAAGAAAACCATTTTTGAAACCACTGGATTGTTGATTGTATAATGGATATCTGACTAACTATGAATGGAATAAAATTAAATTTTTATTAATAATTGAGTAATGGCAAGAATAGTAAACTTATGAAATTCCGTTATAAAAACAGTGGCCCAAAACTGTTTGATTAAAACACCTGGAAACTAAAATTGTAAATTTCGAAAATAAAATTTTCGAATATTAATTTACAGGAAAATGCATGTACAAGAAGATTCAAATTTTGAAAATTTATACCTATACATAATAAAACATCTGCATTATAAATCTAGAATTTTAGATTCATCATAAATACAGACATAAGGAAGATGCGAACACAAGAAGATGCAAATCTAGAAAACTTGTTTGTCTCTTCAAACACCCAATACCATTTTTGAGTCCCACATATTCGGTTTTAACTATAACTTTTGTAGATTTGCATCTTTCTGTGTTTGCTTTTATGCCGAATCTAAAATTCTAAAGATTTACATTTTCCTCCTGTAAATGAATCTTTTAATGCAGAGATTTTATTACGTATAAATTTTCTAGATTTGAATCTTCTTGTGAATACATTTTCTTGTGTATTAATATTCCAGAATTTTGTTCTTTGATGTTGAACCCATTCCCTGTTTATTGTTGAATCTTTTAGACAAAAGCGCATTGAAAAACCAAAAATAAATTATGTTTATAAACTGTGAGTCATTTATTTTTTTGTAAATTCTATTTTAACAATATAACAAAGAAAGCAAGTATCAATAAATAAAAGATACAAGAAGTTCTCATGGTAAATAAATATATTTCATTATCCAAAAATAGCTACAATAACAAAGCCACCAAAATAATCCATCCGGTATTCTTTTGTGCTAACCTCAAACTCAAAAACAACCCAACCAACAAACTGTCATCCAGTCAAGCATTCTCTTTCTCCATCAAAATTCAAGGAACATTTTTCCAAACATCTCAGCTCATTCACGGGCGGAGAAAGAGCTTTCTATGTGTGTATGTACCGCGCGCGTATTTTGGGACACAAAGAAGTTATTTTGGGAGTAGTCGGGCCCCGGGGGCAGAGGCACGGGGGCGAAGGTCTGGCTGGTGGCAGGTCGCTGCCTTCAAGCGTGATCGACCGACGAACGGTGTCATGATCACGATATGCACATGAGATGAATGTCATGAGGGAAACACTAGATTTGGTGAGACAATTCTTGGAATGTGTTATGGTTAGGGTTGCCAACTGTACGCTTTTGGCGCGTATAATATAATAATAAATTCGTTTAGTCCTTTAAGACAATACAGTAATGCAGTACAGGAAAAGTCAATGTGTCAATGTGCTTTTCTGGTAATCACATATTGCAACTGCGTTGAATATACCAGGTGAACGAGTGAACCTTGCTTATTACTTATTAGCGACTGTGAATCAACGTCAATCTCCGTCTAGTAGTTTAAGCCAACTGGCGTGGCAAGAATAAGAATAAATAGCTTTAGTTTTATTAACACGTTAATCGTATCATCAACTGTTATTACCTTTTAATATGCAACATTTATTGATAATTATCAACAACATAATACATTAGTTACTTGTAATACCTTAGATACTTATAATTCATTAGTTACGAACTTAATACGTTAGATACAACCATAATAACATCAAAACCTTCCATAATATGCAAACTGTCTACTAATTGACAGATAAAATTAACATCGCTGTCGTTGATGATACGATTAAGCTCGGTTTCACCTCGTCGCTTAGCAACATCCTTGGTATTATAAATCGCATAATATTCTTGTTATATTAATAGCTATGTCAAATTTGCTTCATTGTAAAGAACTTTATTATCTAACTTTGCATTAAAACATGTTTGACCTTGAAAATTTTCAAAAAATTGCCTGCGGCGCCTTTTCTTTTAATAATGATTGGATCCGTTGATACGCTTTTGGGAAAATTTAGAATTGGCAACCCTAGTTACGAAATGATTATGATCTATGTAGGTATGTGACTTTTTAATCTTTTACAATAATTGTTAAAATGATTTTGATTTTCTCGGATTTTTCTGACAACTCAAATTTGAATCCAGTGAAGTAGGTACATATTTATAGAGTAATTTTTTAGCTAACCACATATAAAAAATAAACAGTGTAGGTACTTAGGTGTTACAGCAGGGGCACAATTTGAAATATAGCGAGGTCACTTTTTCACTATATTTTTGTTATAAATGTATTAAAAGGCGTCATAGATAATGTATGTATAATAATTTACTATTGTTGGCAGTCCAATTTGACTCAATCTTTACTACAAGTAAAAATTTCAATACGCCAATCAAGAAGAAACTTAAGTAATTTAATTTTTTCATCATTTTATAGGTTAGATCGCTAGATCCTTTAGCTTAAGTGTTGTTAAATTAAAATACTCAACTAATCGTAAAGTATGTGAGAAAAAGTGGAACATATTTAATGAACACATACTTTATGGCAGTGTTATCAATGTTTGTCAAAGAAAGAGTACATTATAAACCGCTGTTCTATATTTTCTCCATACAATGGAATTTTGTAGATTTAATACTATCGATAACAGAAGATGGATTGTTAGTAGGTAAAATATTTATCTAGGATTATAAGTTCTACGTAGGTACGTCGTCTCGCGTCTCGGGAAAATCAAAGGGAATTGAATTTTCTTTATGTATGTGTGGGTGTATGAATAACGTAATAGAATCGTATCAATAGTGGACTGATCGTGCCAAATGCAAATATAACTTTGCATCAGTGATGTCGTTCTATTGACGATTCAAATAAATTTCTTATGACGTCGCAATTGGAATGTTCGAATTATCAATCTCTGACACTGGTCAGATTGGTTCCATTTTATTTTCAGAATGTTCGTCTGATAGTTCTTCTCGTGACTCCTCTTTACCTTTTTCCGAGCCTTTTGTCTTCAATTTTTTGATCAGAATTACATATTTGATGTTCTTCATTCTTTTACTGAGTTGACTTCATGTCCTAAGTACTGTTTCTGAGTCATTTAAGTCACTTTTTGTTTCGATTTGAAGTAATTCACTATTTCTTATATTTCTATGTCCTTTCAGAAAAATCCTCTTACAATTTCTGCCTCAAAAATTTATATTTTAACGTAAAGAACCATAATCAATTTGGTTATACTTGATATAACATTATAATGTTGTACCTTGTACCTACCTAAGTTTAAAATTAGTCTTAGGTAGATTTGATTTAATTATTTTTATTCCTAAATGCAGTGCAGGGTAAAATATAACATGTTTCGGTTGATAAAGTTGCTTGTGAACTATCACAAAACATCATATCTCTAGTTTTCAAACCAGAATATCTTTTAGGGGCTGCCTGCATCTACAATCTACAACCAGTTTTAGTTTGGTTGAAGAAAATTTTTCTTTTCTTGGAACTGGAAACCCGTACCCTAACCCTATGTTTAGTTGAGTTTATGTTTGATGTTTATTTGGGACTGATTGCATTTATGGTTTTATGACGGGTTCGTGATTCTTAGGTGCCCTAATGCAATCACTGCAATCAAAACATAAACACACAAACACAGCACAAATTGCTGCAATGATGTGTCGATGCACTCAATTTTCTTACTTTGGAATTCGAACGCAATAGCATTGGAAAAAAATTCGTAACCTGTTCCGTTCATCAGTGGAATATTATAAATTAGTAGAAAGAAAGAGCAGTAAATTTAAGTTATGTCTTTTTCTTTTTTCGTCTAGATTCATGCTAAATTTTTCGTTTGATTTCAATCCGAGATTCGTTCAAGTTTCATACTTTATTTCCAAACTATTCGTATACAATGGGAATTCTTTTTGCCGTAATGGTCCAAGTTAGGCAACTTCAAAATAATAAATAAATTCTTACTTATACTGACAAGTGACAACTTAAGATTTGAGGTTAGAATTTATAATGGAAAGAATATTAACACAACTTGAATAATACGTACAAGTGCAAAACTCATAAACGTCTACGTGAACAAATCAAAACAAAATGTCAAAACATTTAAAGGTTGGTCAAACTGACTCCAGATTGAACTGCGCATACGTAGACAAATCTAGTATGAATCTCGAATAGAAAAATAGAGCCGGGCGTATATTTCTATACTAGAAAAAGTATGGCTAGCGAATGGAACTCTGTACATTATAGATTATACTAGAAATGGCTAGGAACTTCTCGGATGAATCTCGAACTAGAATCTAGACGAAAAATGTATAATGTAAAACAGGTCGAAAACAGGCTTAACAGTTTTGGATATACAGGATTTGTCTGTACCTACTTTGGAAAAAAAATTAAAGGTATAGGTAGGTACCTACACATAATTTGATAGTCTAGCAAAAACTCAAAAGTTGACATTAAAATTACTTTATGGTTGTGGTTCCCTTTTATAAGTTTCTGCTATGAAATGAATGTGAAAGAAATGCGACCTTTATGGTATTCTGCTATAGGATGTAGATTTGTAAGAGATCCTAAGTACCCTGCTAAGAACAGGATTTGAAAATCCCATAGTAACATTAGCATGCCTAGCCTATAGCTTAAAATAGATGAATCACTGTGCGAAAAGAGAATAACAAGACAGGAGTGTTCTGTTATTCTCATTTTGCACAGTGGTCCATCTATCTTAAGCTAGGAATGCTAATGTTACTTTGGGATTTCCAAATCTAGCTTAGCAGGGTACCTGGAAGAAATCTTCAAAACTTATAAAAGGAAATCACAACCATAAATTTAACCGGCAACTTTTGAGCTCTTGCTAATATACCTACTGATTGTGATTACAACGTAAATTGGATTTTTCCCGAAGTACAGACAATTATTTTATTATTGAATGTTTTTTGACAGATGGTATTCGGTATTAACAAATCAAATTGCGGAATGCCAATGATGATATAATGTAACAAATATGAATTAAAAATGTAAAATGATGTAATTGACGACATGTATGTAGTCTAGTCATGTAGATTAGGTTTTATTTGTCATCATAATATCATAAATAAGTTGCCGTGGAATCAACAAAACTATTCTCAAAAAATTATTTAAATGTTCAATAGTATCGTTGCTTGAAGTTGTGGAACTACTGGAAATAAAAAATAACTTCTTAGGTAGGTACTTTATAATAGATAGACGTATGGTATTCTGTACCTACTACTAATATTAATTAATATTATTTATCCTTATTAAATGTTTGTTGAATTCTTGCGGTTATCCTTATCAATTTTATCATTAAACATAAGTAATGTGAATTGTGATTTGTGAATGTGTAAGCAACGCACCAAGGCGCACTGAGATAAGACATGAACATGATATTTGGATGAACGTACGTACAGAGACGTGGAGGGGCGTGGGGGGCGCACAGCAAAGCCGGGTTCACGGTCACCGCAGGCACTGCGGCATTAACACACGCACGAACGCACACTTCCTGTTTATAGAGAGAGAATATTATACAAATCCGAGTCTTTACTGGTTCAAGTAAACTTAATTACTCTATAGTCTATACATCACGCCTTTTACTCAACTTGGGTGTGGCAGCCTCACAGTGCGTCACCGGTATACAGTTTACCCTGTGTGCGGTTACCAGCTGTTAGTGTTAACTCACTCATAATTGTAATTTGTAAAAATACAAATATTTACATCACAGATTTTTTATACTGGATTTGAACCAAATTTAGAACCACCAGGCACTCAGCTACAAAATTGCAAAATACTAGTACCTAAATAGTATAATATTAAGTATCAAAGAACGGTAAGGACAGTTTACCAGTGTTTTGTCAGAAATCGGTATTTCCTTAACGTCCGTGATGCTTATATCATTTTTTGCACGATTGGAGAAAACAAAATTTATTTTAAAATATGCAATTTCTTCATAATTAGTAATGCTGAAACAAAATTTAGTTACCGTCGGTGAACGGTAAATAAATTACTTACCGTTCTGTTGTTCTGTTTAGCCTAGCAACCGGTGGTAAGAACAACATGCCGTCTTGGAAACAGGCTGATAAGACCAATCGTGCAAAAAATTTAAACGGCGTTGCATTCAAGATATGACTCTGGTTAAATATGGGTTTGAAACTATATTTTGGTTATTAAACATATATATTTTTTTTAAATAAAATTCTAACGCATTTTCAAGATACCAGATAGATAGGCCGACCTATTTTAAATTTTCGTTTTTTAAGTTCAGTTTCAGTAAATAATTTTTAAAGTTTGACAGCTAGGCATTACGCATGTCTTTTCCTTAAAATATATAGCCTTCTTTCATAATCGTTAACCCTATCAAGGAACAAAAATAATTATGTAAGCTACACTAAAATACCTACTTCAATAATCAAACCACTCAAAAAATACTCACAATTATAACTACAGCAAAAACAAAACAAAAAATCCAGGGCTTAGTCAAGTACAAGCCCCGTAAACTGCTCAGCTGTCACAAGTTTCTAAAAATATTTAAGTTACCCTTGTAATTGATGGGCGATTTGTCAAATCAAGTCACCGTAGAAAAAATTGAAAGTCTAGAGCAGGAGAAATAACAGTTGACAACGTCGTCACACGTGTTGACAAAAGAAGAAAAAAAAACAATTCGTGATAAGAGCATAAATAACCGTTCATTCATTGATAAATGGGAATTGTATATCGCAGGAAGCCTTGGCTAGATGCTCAACTGTTCCGTGACGTCCGAAGCCACGCCTTTGAAGAGCGGGGCGGGGAGGTAAACCACGAGGAGGGGGCGGGGCTAACGTAATACGAAACTTTATTAGTTGCATAAATACAATACTTGCATTTTAAATTTGTTTACTGTTACTTTTATTTTAATAAATCTTGAAAAACGTTTGTAGTTAAATTAAAATGGGTTTAAAGTTCAATCAACTTAACCAAAAACAATTGATGATTGTTATTGAAGGTAGTGTCAGTATTTTTATGGTACAATGGACTTTGACCACTAGTGAACTGTACTAAGTACAGACAATAAGTTGATTTTCAAGTTTAAAAGCCCTCACGTATTTTATTTGTATTTAAATTTTCATGTTGAGTTCTTTTGTTATTAATGTTTATTTAGTTACTGATGCATTTATAAACATGACTTATTTGTTGATGAAATAGTTTCTTAATTTTGTTTTATTATTATATTGTTGTGAATAAATAAGAAACATGATTTTAGTTTTGTGCTAGTCCAAAAACAAGAAACAAATACATGGTATTATTTATATTTTCCTATAGTTTATATAAATAAAGTTTTTCATCATGAGCAGTAGTGATTTTTATTGACCTCGAGATGATTCTTTAATATTACCCAAAATACAATCAAAAATATACAAAAAGTAAATAATTAACTTAGTATCTCTTTTCTTTAAAAATAAACAGTTCTGACAATGATCTGCCATGTTCTCATATTTAAACAAAAAAAAGTGTTATCTTCGATGTTGTCTTGGTCTTGGAGAATATACCTACTACCTACCGTAAAACGGGCAGGTTTTAAGGGTTTTGTCCGATTTTCGTCGCGCGACGTATCGTACCGATGATCCTTATAGGATTAAGTCACTCTTGTTACGCATAAAAAATATTGAAGAACATCCCAGAAAAAAATTGTTTCTAGGGTGCTACAGTAGGCAGAATTTTGGAGGTACATTGGCAGCGCACATAAATTCATTTTGCTCGAAATTAGGAGCTGTTTATGATCGTCTTTGACATGGAAAATACTATGTAACGTTCGTTCTACATGTAGTTTTTCTTCGATTAAAGATATCTTTATTATAAGTGGTTCAAAATCAATATTAAACTTTTAGAACGTTTTTTATTGATAACAAGCACAATTAATTTTAAAATATAAAATTAAATGGCTTCAGGATCGTGTTTTAATCAAGACTGGTTTTCGCCATGGTGGTTGGCAGAGTCTGATGTGTACGAAGTAAACTTAAACTTTAAAAACGAACACAGAATGCAAACTAAAGAAAATAAAACAAAAAAATTCATTTATAGGTTCAAAAGTAGGTTGCGAGTGCCAAAGTTACCCTGTTTTACCGTATCTCTCTCGTTCTTCCGTAAGGACGTTAAAATATGACTTTCCTCTCTCTGGTACCTACGTTTTTTACTCTGAGGTTAAACTACAAATAGATCGAATTTCAAGTGGACGGAACGTTAATTAAAAATTAAATAACTGTGTTGAAGATCAAAATGTGCATTAAAACTTAACCTAAGCCAACAATAAAACTATGAAATATTTTCTGATCATGTTTCATCTCGATGCAATTATGCAATTTACCGCTAGCGCCGATACAATCTTCTGAAATCTTTGATCGTAAATTACCCCAGCTTTAGTCGATTTCCCGCATCATCTCCAAGCTTTCTTCATCTCTTCATCCTCATCAAGTGCTACCAGAGGCTACCCGCTACCATAGGCTACCACTCAGCGGCTACCGTGCACTCTAGTCTACCGTGAAATTCGTAATTGGCGAGGTCTTTCAACCTGATGTAATTGAACTTTGTGTTTGTACGCACGGGCACAAATAAATACAGGACACATAAATCTACAACTGCACTGCACTGCATTCAGTGTGTATGTATACTGTTGTATGAAATGTATTTCACAGTTCTGGGTGGGCTCTGTGTTTTGTGTATAGTGGTTTGGAAAACTGAAATTATAAAACAATCTAAATAATAAATAAACTATATACAGAATACAGGGGTTTCCCAAAAGTCTCGGGACGGAGCAAAGTTTTGAACGAGTGAAGAAAAAAAATTGAAAATTTGGGGATCACTAAAGAGTCATAAAAACTACATTCTTAGATAGTTTAGAACTATCCATGCAACGTGGAGTTTTCCCCAACATTTTTAAATAGCAACCTCTGTCGAGTTTCACCTTATTTTAAAGCTAATGAAAAAAGAAATAGGTTACATCCCCATAAACCAAAATCCGGTATCTTAATTCTTTCAAGAATTTAATTTTAATTAATTTTAACGTTTTTAGCACGTTTACAACGATTTTAAAAACAAATGTTCAAATTGTCGACCTTCTTAGGTCTCGCAATGACCCAAACGCTTTAGTGATCTCCAAATTTTCAATTTTTTTCTTCACTCATTCAGAACTTATAGCTCCGACCCGGGACTTTTGGGAAATCCTGTATATCACTCCCTTTACCCGATTTGTGTGTGGCAGCCTCACATAATGTGAATTATCGGTATAGAATGCATATTAAACTGCCAATTCCTAGTTTTTAATAGAGAATACACCACAGCAGAAATTTTTGTGTAGTTAATATGAATGGGATACTTGGCATGGTACTGAAAATGAGATATGAACCTAATGTTAGGTCTAAAATATTAGTAAAAATACAAATTTTATTTACCATCATTTTAGTCCCAGCTTGTTCTATCTATTATTTTGAGATAAACTAAACTAAGTAAACAAAACATTACCATATTCTTAAGTTGCACAATATACCTACTCGGTTTTGGAAATTTGGTACTCTGATAAAATATGAAATGATCTGATTAAGATTTGAACTGCGGACTCTAGGTACTTTCAATTAAAAATAAATTTAAAATTATAAAAGTTGGAAAACAAATCAGTAATAGGGTAGCCGTATGCTTTATGTGACCGACTGTGGTTCAGACAACTCAAGTTCAAATCTAGTTAGGTGCACATTCCAGTTTAGCTTCCTTCAGTGGGCTGTGTTGAATAAGCGCATTTGGCCTTTATCAGTTTTCGCTTATCATATAAGCGCAGAAGTGCACATTTGAAAAGCACAATGGTTTGAGGTTAGCCTGCGGCGCACTTTAAAAAATAACTCGAGCGCCTCCAACTTGCGCTGCGCGCGCCTTTGGGACTACAGTAAGCCGTTAGTCGGGGACAAGGTCCAACTGTGATAGTGACGTCTGAGATCAATGGTTTCAGGTTAGCCTGCGGCGCACTTTAAAAAATCACTCGAGCGCCTCCAACTTGCGCTGCGCGCGCCTGTGGGACTACAGTGAGCCGTTAGTCGGGGACAAGGTCCAACTGGGATAGTGACGTCAGACATCACATTATGCGCTTATTCAATGTTACGATCTGCGCTTATTCAATGTATCAATCGGCGCTTATTCAATATAAATTTACTGATTATATTTCTCTCACCGCCTTCAGTGTCCAACTAGCAGCCTTGAGTACTCGTGAGCTGGTAACCGCACACACGATAAGATATATTTTATACCGATTACTCACAGTATGTCAAGCTATCACATTTTTGCAACTTTTTGCTGTAAACTACATACTACCAAGAGCAAATATTATACGAATAGTTTGTTTAAATTAAAATTTCTCTAAATTAGTTTCTTTCTCATGTACGAAAATTTAATTTTCGTTGTGCAAAGATTTGCGCTGTCATATGAATAGTAATGTTACTTAATATGTATGAATGTGAGTTGTTTTATTGTTTTCCTTACTGTACGTAATTTGAGTAGGTTTCTTAATGAAAATTCTTTCGTATTAAAATAGAAACGGTACTTGCACAAGTTTTCCATATAATTTTGATGATAACAATGACTGTTTAATAAATATGAGGGTATTTTCACTTTACATTCATTTAGCTAATGCAAATTTATAAAAATGTTTAAATATTCTATTGAAAATCGCATTTGTTCCTAGAAATATTGTCTAGTAGCAATATTTCCAAAAATATTTCTGTAGACATTTCAAACGTCATTTTTTAAAAGTAAGTAATAATGCGATTTTCCTCCTCGTCATGGATTAATATCCATAAAATTTATTTTCGTGCATTGCTGAAATATTTTAAATAAGCACCTATAAAAACTATTTCTTATTAAGTTTATTAACCATTTTACGTGATCGAATGTAAAAGTAACAAGTACTTATTTGAATGACTATACTTGCCTACGGCTCGTGTATTATTCTTGGGACTAACTTCCAGTGGCGTAACTAGGAAAATCCACAGGCGGGTATATATCAGTAAAAAGGCGCCATAATAAATTCTAAATTTATTTCATGTAAACTATAAAAATCTCAATCAAGAACGGGAAAAAGAGGAAAACTATGTACCATTTACATTTGTTTTCTTGAAACATTTCATTTTTTAAATATCCAGCTTAACACTATTAAATGTAAAATTAAATCATAATGTAACCGGACCATTACCTAGTCTTTATTTAATTAAATTAGTTATTTAAAATTTTTGAAAAGGCGCCTAAATCTTGAAAATCTTGACAGGGGTTAGCGTACCCTGCTACACCCGCGCCCCCGCGCGCCCCTTAGTTATACTCCTGTTAACTTCCATCGTTAAATTCTCGTTAGGTAATACACAATCATGCAAGAATCCTACTATAAGTACGAGTACCTATATGATATTATATCATAGTTTGCTATGGAATTTATTCCAACAATTCCAGTTTCAATTCCTCGCCTTGGGCAGTTAACAAACTAACAATGCCCCATGTCAACTTTGATTACTTCGAATGATACTCAATGTTTTTCTCTTTACTGACTATAAGGAACGATGTGAATTTATTGCAACAAGCTCAGACATTCGTACTGCATTCTCTCTCAGTTAATATCTGCTGATAGTGCGCTAGGTACGCACTCAGTAATAACGTTTATTAACCGAGATGATTAATTAACATGGCCTGTCAACATAAATCCTCGTGATGACGTCAGGAGAGACAGTCGACGTGTGGTAAGTGTTGGCTTCGTGTATGAGCTGGAATTAATATATGTGAGTGTCTACGGAATGTCCGATACCAATAGCTGTTAAAATGATAAACATTATTATGATTTAGTTTTGGTACTTTTTGCAAGATGTCATTCGGTACGTCTCCACCAAAGCAACATAGAGAAACTTCTGTGTTTCTGTTGCGAATTTCTTTAAATGCTTCTGTAAGTTTCTGTGCAAGTTGCTCCTGGTTTCCGCAACAGAAACTAAATGTTGCGCTGTGTTCCAAGTTCCGTTGGAAGCGATAAATATCAAAGAAAAAGTAGAAACAAGTGTAAACAAATTTGAGTTTTGACGTTTTGTTCCTATGGTGGAAACATAAGTTGTCATTAGTTATTGTTTGTTACAGGTTGTAAAAAAGAACATTATTTTATACCCTGTTTGAAATAACGAAAGAATTTTGATATTTTGACAGATAGATTATTGTGATTATATTGGTTGCTACGTGCTGTTGCCAAGAGCGGTTTACACAACCACAATTCTAATGTTTTGTTAAAATTAAAATTAACATATGAGTCTTGGAAAAGAAGAATTTATAATTTATTGATTGCTTCAGTTCAAAACTAGAGTTTCAGAATCTTGAACTTTCTTCTTTTCCCAGGATTCAAAATCATCAAAAAATCCTCATGCGAACAAGGCTATATCTGGACTATTGGTTCTTCTTTTTAAACATCGATAATGTTTTGGTGTAAACCAAACTCCTACACCACGCCCTAATTAACTGTCAAAATTCTTTCATTATTTCAAACAGGGTATAGTTTGGGATTTTAGTTTATGGATTGAATATAGAGACACTCTATTCTATTCGCGCAACAGGAGCAAAACTAAAACATGGTTGTATTTGTTGCTTTCGTGAAGACAAATTTTTTATTTTTGTTGCTTCCTGTTTCTATCCTTTGGAACCAAGAAAAAGTTGCTCTATGTTGCTTTAGTGGATAAATAGGTACGTACCTTTAGATACCAATAGGAAAAGTCTACTGGAATTAAAAATGTTCCTTGATTTGACACCTTATTTAGTAGAATATCAAACTAAAGATGGATATGGTGTAATTGCAATTAATTTTCGAGCAATGTGACCAATATAAGGTAAAGTTCAAAACACGTTCACTTTATTGTATAAGTACATGTAAGTTGTGCTCGGTTTTGCTATCTACTCAATGTCCTAAAATGGGTAAATGTACCGGATATACCTTGACCAAAACCTCACACGTTCGGACAAAAACAATCAGATCAATTATTTACCTGCTCTAAGGTCATTGCTATTAAATGTCCATTTTTGTAAAGGTAACACTGTTTTGCTCTTTTGCTACATGCTAGCTACAAATTAGTAGATTTAATACCATAATTGGATCATATCAGAAAAGGAATAAGCGACATTTTTATGAAACTAGTGAAAATGTGACAAACCGATGCGTCAATAATTTGGTCATAATTCTGAAAATGCTTCAACCTTTAGCAGCATAAATTAAGTAAAAATAATAATCAAAAGTACCTACCTTCTCAAATAATCTCTATTTTGCTCTAAGTTCCTTTCTGATTGCCATAATCGATAACAATTTAATTTTTTAAACAGTATAAAACATAATTCTTTAATAAATAATGTAATAATGAGCTACTATTGTTATTGTAAGTCGAAGATATCATCAAAAAATAAATGCTGATTTAATTTAAGATAAGAAAATTTAGAACATGAATTGATTATGTTTAAACTTTTCTAAGCTCTGTTTACACATGAATTATTCTTTGAAGATTCTTTCACGCTTCTGAATCCTGAAAAAATTCACCGCTATTTGACAGACGATTCTCACCACGATTATTTTTTACAAGGTTCACAAGCATGAAAAAATCAATGTGTGAACAGAGCTTTATAAATCGAATCCTCTTTCATAATTTAAAAGGGGTAAGAGCACAACACTGATCAGCGCTGACCGCTGAAACGCTGATCTGCAAAGAAATGCCCAGATGGACGTAAAAACCCGCTGATCTACATTTAATTAAACTAAATAAGAAACCTACCACTCTTCTTGAGTTCCACATTATCAGTTTTGGAAGAAACTCTGACTGAACTGAACTAAATTAAGAAACTAAATTAATAAACTCAGTTTTGGTAAAAACTATAATTGAACTTAAGAGGCCCGTCTACCTTCTAAAATCCAGCATAAAATGTACTAACGTATAGCGAGTGTCCTGTGGCCAGTTCAAGAATTGTAAAATTTTAATTCAACAAGGATTTGATAGGGAAAGAATGTATCTATAGATGTGCCTTATTAAAATTTTAGTTTAAAAATGATACGTAATTATAAAAATTCTCTATTAAATGTTTATAAAAACATTATCTTGAAATTAATAATAAACTAATAGTTTACCCGCAACGAAAACGCTTTTGCAGTATTTTTCAACTTCAAAATGACATTGCATAGCTAGGATGCGGTAAAGTACGAGTTTCGGGCTGGTTTCAGGCAGCCGAAGTAGTGGGGAAAATAATGGAATAGAAAAAAAAAAGTAAAATGGAGAGTATTTTAGGAATTCGGAAAAACGTAGACGAGCCGCTTAAATAAATAATGAAACTTTTGAGTCCCACATACTAGGTTTGGATTGATTTTATTCCTTTTTACGTGCATCTGTGCATTTCTTTGCAGATCAGCGTTTTATTCTATCCCAATTTAGAAGTGCGTTTTAAGAATTCAAAACTGTAATACTGAGTTTTCCTCCGAGTTATCAATTGATAAACTGTATCTTATTTCTCGCAGCAGCAGTGCATTTCAAATTCAAATATCTCATCTAGGAATGTCAAACTGCAAACTGAGGTCAACAAAACATTTCCTGCCGTTCTGACACATGTGTCGTTTTCGTTTTCATGATATTCGTAACACCGCTGTCGCCTTAACAGATGTTTGTCATTATGCTTTTGAGGTTTTTTCTTATGTGGGTCAATGAAATTTGATAACTGTTATTATACTTGAAATAGAGCTGTAAGAGTAGAAGTAACAATGGTTTCCTTACTTTCCACATACTTCATATTTGGCTTCCTTATTTGTAGTTAATGGTGATTATTAATTTTAATTGCTACTCTAGTCATTATCTGGTGAAAATTAATTAGCAATGTACCAAAACAGTATTAAGGCTCTACGCTTGCTATAAAAGCAAAGCATACATAAATAGAACGTTACAATATTTAGTAAGTATAGCGTGGTTCATATTTTACATACAAGTGGTACTTAAGAGCACAATGTAGTGAAGTTGCGCGCAGCAAAAACATGCTTTTGAATAGGGATTGAAATTGAGACTAATTTTGGTCGGATCGATTTATTATTTTTTTCATTTAAAGATAAAGATGAATTCCGCATCCGCGTAGTGTTGAAATTTTAGTTTTATTTTTGTTTCAATTTTACAATGTCATAAACTTGTCATAATTTGCCTTACTTCACATTACTGTTACTCAGTATATCAACAAAAATTGCAAATTTCAACACTAGACGGATCTAGATTGAACTTTTATCTTTCAAATAAACCCTTGTTTGTAATGATACGTTCAAATGTAGTACCAATTTTAATCACCCTACGAGAGCACGTTCCCTATTGTTGACTTTGTTCGACACTCTAAGCCTGCGTATAAATCTATCCTTTTCTCGCAGACAGCTACATTCGGACCTTAAAAATAGTTTTTAAATTGTCACACTTATTCTTGAAACATTGTTCGTCTTAACTTTCTGTAAATATTGTTGTTTGTGGGGAGTAGTATATTATGTTTTAGTATGATCAATTGCTATTAATTTCTCATAAAGACGAAATCATTTCATATTTCAAAAAACTCTTCATCATTTAACATTCATAATAAATGTACAAAAAGCTTCCAATAGTGAGTATACCTTAAAAGATAATAGTATATTATACAACGACGCTATAATGGATGCTATTATTCCCGAAGATGAAATTTACCACACGAGCGAACAAAGCGAGCGAGAGTTTTAATCATCGGTGGGAATAATAGCCATTATAGCGAGTTGTATACTGTACTTTATCTACGACTAATTTATTACGTAAAGATTTTAATAAAATAAAAACGAATACGTAAATTTTTTTACATTTTCAGACGTCAATTCTCTATCTCCAACGTAATTGAAAAATGTAATGTTTTTGATTCAGACAAAGTTTTTTTCTCATTGTTGCAAAACATGGAATACTGACTATTATTCCCTGTGTGATTAATTTATGGCATTTTGTAGCAAGCAAACATCATATATATTTAATGTTCATGTTATACATTAGTCGTAGATAAAATATATTATATTGATTTGTAGAAAATGTAAACATAATTTGTTTTTACATACACCTCCAAATAAAAACATACTGCATTATCCCATTATCCGTATTGTCGCAACCAATGAATCATGAAATTTGTTCAGTGAAATATCACCAATTTATTGCAAAATAATCACCAATAAAATCACGTGTCATAAATATTATTTACCAGAACGAAAACGAGGTACACTCATTACAAACGTACCTATACGTACATCACTGTACATTATGAATCAAAAACTGCTTTATATTAGTAGATACCTACTATATTATTTGAGTGTTAACTTTTTTTATTGCAGCAAAGCAGCAAATAGATAGAAAAATTTTTAATTGGTCGTTACGGGTCCAATCTAGCTTTCTTTAGCTTAATTAAAAAAAACAACAATTTGATCAAAAGGATAGGTGCCTTATGATTGTAAACTGAAAAGTTTTTTTAAACTGGCTAATCAATATAAATAAAATTAGGTAATAGTTGGTCACCTAAATTTTGGCAATGTTATTTATTTTTTATTTATTTTGATGGTAACCATTCTACAGTATTAACTCCCAATTACAGAATGGTAGATGTTATTCTAGCGGAATCCAACCACTCAGCTCCAGTGGTATTATTGTCGATTGCGCTGTGAATCGAACTGGGGACCGCTAGCATGATGGTAAAAGATTTTGATGTTATTAAAAGTTTGAATCATTTTAGTCTCGGTGTTGAATTAAATTAAAAGCAGTAAATTGTTGGCTGAAACCGCATACATGCGGTTAAATAAAATATGTCTATATCCATGAACAATGATTTCTACAGTATATTATAGGTTGCTACATTAAGTTGGTAAAAAAATAATGAACTATCATAAATGATTGACCGTCACGTGTCTTAGAAAAGTGCGTTTTCTGATCAAAACTATATGTTCCGCGGAAAAAAGTTAGTATACTTATTTCTTTTCCATAACGATAAATTTGGACTTGATCATGTTTCTTATTGATACTTTCGGTACTTATATACTTTTAGTGAAAAGCACTATTTAAGTAATTTTGAAATTAAACTGTGATTATTTGACATTTTGAAGTAAAGATGGTGAGCTTAATCACATCGAGGTGGCAAAGATAAAATCAGAACGAAGCGGCACGTTCAATCATTTATCATGTTTCAACGTTTTTTTCAAAAAGAAGTAAATAGGTATGGTCCATGTAGGATGTATAATAGAAGCGACTCATTAGTCATTATGCCCTGGTCACACGAGGAAAGTTTATACTAAAAAGTTTCTTGAAAGTAAAACAAGTCATAAAAGAAACTGTCAATTCCGGTCATACGGGAAAACCGTGGGGAAAACTAATTATTTCTTTAAAATACTTAAAACTAGTGATCTTAAATATATTTAATAATAGATATTTATACACCAAGTAAGATACATGAATGTTTATTAAAGAGAAGAAAGTTCAAGTAACATTCGTTTCTCACGTAGTTTATACGCAATATTTTATTCAATTTTGACGAAATTATTTAAAATAAGTATATGAATTATAAATTTATTTTGACACAACAACAAAACTAATCAAAGTATTCGTCAGTGATAAGTTTTTATGTATTTTTGATGAAGACATTTCTAAACGTAATAAGAGTGATTTAAAAATGTGCTGAGTAATTTAAAAGAAAATTAATTCACTTGCGAATAAACAATAATTTAAAGTTGTTGCTATGGAGTTAATAATAGCATCAAAATTGAATAAAAATAATTACATGCCCCATACAACAATATTGACAGTTTTATTTTATGACAGCTCCTAACACTTGTTCAAGAAACTTTTTAGGGAAAACTTTCCTCGTGTGAACAGGGAATTAGATATATGAACGGTTAGATAAAAACCGTAATAAAAATGCGTGCTTAGATTTAAACGTAACTTTAAACACCCGCGCATTTTCCCACACTTACCCCTACTTGAATTACCCTCGATCACTTCCTGATCACACCTCATCTCTCTTCTCGCTCTCGAACTCTCAACTCTCGATGATGCATTTTCGGTAACCTGAGCCTGTGCATGTGCTAACGTGTGCGCCGCCACCGGATGTGGGGCCCCCGCTCCGCCCCGCACCGTCCAGGGCCCCTGGTCGCTACACACGAACACACGCGATACACTGGGAATTACAAGTACCTCCGAAGACGATGAACGTGTGGTTCCAGGAAACTGTGCGCTATTTTGTTAGTTTTAGACGGTTGTTTCATCAAAGGTGTACGGAAATTTTGTTAAAAGGGATCTAGGTTAACTGAATATGAAGAAATCCAATGCCGCAAACCGCGTTTCGATATCTCGCGTAGTTTTCGAGTTATAGACCGGGAGCTCATATGACAGGTGATGGTCTCCGATTTCATACTGCATGCCTTTTGGAGGATAGAATATTGACCCTATGACATCAAAGAAAAGCGGGTACATTAAACCCTTGCACGCTTTCCGGTTATATAGAAAATTGCATTTTTCCACTTGCACAAAAGTTTGTGTTTTTCTCTGATTTAATAATGCATGTCCTTTTATCAAAAGAAACTTAAACACATTTAAAGTCTTAAAAATATGGGCATGCGATCCGCAGGATCCCAAAGGGCTCAAACAATCACGTGATCTTGTAATAAAAAATATGATTTTCCGCGTTTTCATTCAGCATGCCGATGAGAAGAATAATTAATATTTGTGTCATAAAACACCTATAACCAAATTGGCATGCTGTCCCCGTTGGCCCAAGGGTGGAAAATTTCGGAAAAGTTTTGTGCAAGTGGAAATGCAATTTTCCATATGACCGGAAAGCGTGCAAGGATTTAATACCCGTTTATCTATGTTATCATAAAGTCAATATGCGCTATCCTCCATGTATGAAATCGGAGACCATCACCTGTCATGAGCTCCCGGTCTATTAGTCTGATTTTTCATATTTTCCGGGATATTTTCCAATTTATAACTATCAGGCTGCATATCTAAAAGACGGAGACCAATATCTGCTGCATCTTCGACATCAAAATACCAAGTTTTCATAGTCTGTGTGCGTAAACCTATGATACGATTTAGATGGTACGCGGGCTCCTGGGGCTCGATTCTCGAAACCATGCGAAAGTTTTCGTGTACGCAGATATTCGAACGGTGACTTTCGTATACGACTAGTCGAATTCGCATGAGAGGTATTCTTGACTGGTGATAGAAACTTGCCTCACAGTTTCGTATGCGAATTACGAAGACGACAGAAGCAAACGAACGCACCTTCTTGCAACCAATGAAATCGTTTATTTAAACACATGGTTTTTGTCTTGACATTGAATTTGAACTTTGAAGTTAGGTTAATTCTATTTTTCATTTTCTTGTTAATTTCGTTTTCGTGTCTTTTGTACTTAATCATGTTAATTTTTAATAAATTATAATAGATTTTCTTTTGTGTAAGTAAGTACATATTTTTATTTATTTAATGTTTTATTCGGTCTCTATTAGTGCAGTCTGCAATAAAATATAAAATATAATTAATTTTGTTAAATAGATATTACATATATTTATAATTTAGGTAAACTAATTTTTAATTAATTTTTGTCGCATTGCTAGTTTGACCCTTTGACAAATCTAGATTAACTCGTCCTATATGTTCACGATTACGAACTTCATCATGTATGATTCCTAAATCTATATTCTTTCTCTTCATTTGTTCATTTTTTATATTAATACAATATGAAATCACAAAATAATAACCTATAAAGCAACTGACATTTGCAGTTTCGCATACGAATGTTTACTTTCGAGTGGTTACTACCCATGCGATGTAGTTGCGCACAAGATTTGCGTACACGACCACTATTTTTAGCTTCAAGAATACCATTGTGCAGTTCGTATACGCATCTCACTCACTTTCGCATACGAAAAATTTCAAGAATCGGGCCCCTGGTCCAATACTTTAGGATGCCACATCCAAGTTGTATTATATGCCAACATTACACTTAAATCAATTTAAATAAAAATAGAAACCACCTTACATCATCTAAATTAAGCTGCATTTCATGTTCATGTCTTTGGTCCTCAAACCGTGTCGTATGAATATTTGGCACCGGCTTTCTAAGCTAGTCACTGGCCGTACCGATGACTCAGACTCACAATATGTGAGACTGTCCCAACCAAGTTGTACCATACCAACATTACACGTAAATCCATTTAAATTAAAATAAAAACAATCTTACATAAACTAAATTAAGCTACATATCATGTTCATGTCTTCGGTCCTCAAACCGTGTCGTATGAATATTCGGCATTGGCTTTCACCGGTAGACAGGTGTGCCACTTATCTACCTGTCCGTCTCGGCAGACAATAGCCTCAGTTCTTCCTCAACCTCTTCCTTCACCTCTTCTTCTACCTCTTCTACCTCTAAGTCGCCCTCCTCCCTAGAACGCAGTCCTCCAGTTCGGTTTTTTGTCCACTGCACTCGGATTCTTCTTCGAGTGGACAAAGCCTCTGGATGGATCGGAATCTGGGAACTAATGTGTCTTCAATGTTGGCAGCTCGAAAGTACCTGCAGGAATGAACAATGGGAGACGGATTGCGCTTGAAATGGTTTAAAATTACTTGCTTGATATCTTTGTCGTAAATCCGAGGTTTGTTCATGTTCATGCTCGGCTGAAAACTGTCATGACAGGTTGGGAAAATCCGAAAATTTGTACACATTATTTGGTTAGTTACCTATAATATTGGGTGGATAACCGAGTGACCGATTACAGTTCTGACAACTTAAGTTTGGTCTGAGATACACGTTAAACTTCACAAAAAAAATTCCTGAAGTGTACTCTCCAAGTAACAACCATTAATTAGTTGACGGCTGGTACTAAGTAATCACGTAAGAGGTATAATATTTATATGATTTATCTATACAGAGTGATACACAACTTTACATAATATTTTAATGGCATAAGTTAGTGCTCAACCCACCTATCACGGAACTGAACGAATTTTTAAATATTCGCAAATTTAATTTCCAGGTGTTTCAATAAAACAGTTTTGGGTCATCGCAGTTGTAGGTACAATAGAATTTCATAAATTATTTAAAATCTAATTTTATTCCATTCATAGTTAATCTGATATCCAATATACAATCGACAATCCAGTGGTTTCATTGATCTCACAAATAAACCTCTTGTGAAAGATTTACGAACTTTAAAAAATTTATTTTTGTTCCATGATCAGCAAGTAAATTCAATTCAATTCAATTTATTACGCCATTAAAAAGTACAACAGATATATCTATATGCCTTTAAAATATGTGTACACAAAGTTGTGAATCACCTGTATTTATTAAGAATAAATCAGAAAAATTTGTCTGAAAGGGTAAAATAAAGTCATATAATAAATAAATAAATGCTTTATAAATCATTTTTTGATTACGTGCTTGAAAATATGACTAAATAGTTCTGGAGCAATCAGTTTTAAATCTTTCTTATCTACAAAACCTGTTCATGTATATACATTTTAAGCTAATAATCCAGCTAGATACTGCACATGAAACATAAAACCAGAAATAACCTTGATTTATTTAAATGCATATCGAAGTTGTATAAGTACATGAACATAATTATTACGATTACTATAACTTATTCTAGTGTTCCAAATTATAATTTATTTTCATTTTCAAGGAACATAGAAATGAAAATGAAATCTTGTTTAAAGTTAAAAGTATATTCATACTGCAACAGAATTGCATGAATTGAATGACTAAATATAGTAATTCTTTTAAGAAAAATAATTTTCGCTTTTATGAAAGTTGTATTCACTATTCAGTATGATTTTTGCTAAAATCGAATATTTTAAGCTAAATAATATGATTATTCCGCCTGTTGGGAGTGAACAATGAAAAGAATCGACAAGTAAATTATACGTGATGTGTGAAAGTCGTAATAATATACACCATACCCATAATTACAGAAGTAGCAGACTGCTAGAAGCACTCAGATACTGTCATATTTTTACAAATACGAGGAACATACACGCATATCATACTAATTGCCAAGATATTGTACGAGAACGAGACGATGAACCCTTTATAATTTGCAACATATAAGTATAAAATATTTTCATGTGGAGGAACCTGTTGTACCTCGGGCCTATTTTCTCTATTTATTTTTTGTGAATGAAACTATTTCACTCACTGATGCTGTAAGTCAATTGACAGTAGGTTCTTGGTTTTAGACGCATTATGGATTTTTTTTCGGAAGGACAACTCAAAAAGAAATACATTTAAAGAAAAAAGTGAAATTAGGTTCAAGGTACAACAAGGATGATGTACCTCGAACTCAGGGTTGTTGTACGTTGGACACATATTTTATTTTCCGATATTTACAATAATCTATAACTTTAATGCTTTGGGTTGAAATAAAATAACTTCAATTATTAAAGGATTTAATATCTAGTCACGAGAACATTTCAATTTCAAATACAATATTTACCTTTTACCTAAATTTTTGAAAAATAACTTTTCACTTTTAAAAAGTACCACTTCCGGTTAGGATATTTGTACCAAAATCTAATCAATTCTTCCTCTTTTGGAATATTTCTGCACAGGAGAGTTAATCTTCCACGATCCGTGTCCACATCTAATGAGGATACACTTCAAGAAAGATTTTGGTGCAGTTGCAGTGAAATGTATACCTGATTGAATTTGGATTTAGATATCAGAAGTTTAAAGCTAGATTCAGACCTAGTCAATAATATAAGTATAAGTGCTAAATTAACCAATCCAGCGCTTCCACAAAATTCCAATTTCAATTATAAGTGCGAACGCTGAGCGCAGGTTGGTTAAATTAGCCACTTACACTTATAATTGGGTAGGTCTGAATCTAGCTTTAATTTACAGTCCAGTTAGTATTATAATATATAATCATTTCATAAGAATACTTCTATTCCTATTAAAGTCAATTAACATATCATTAATTCATCACTTGACATTTACATCTTGATCAATTTTTATTTATCGCCTCACATAACTACATATTGTTCCAGTAATCAACAATTCTATACAAAATAAAATCATGAACTCATAACATCGTTCTTATCAGAGTTGTATTCATTTAAAATCAGGTTACCATTCAGCAGCTAACCATATTCCCAGTCGCTGATTTTCACAAGTATGTCGTTGGTATTGTGCACTAAGTTGCGTTATCTTCATTGCGTTGATAATATTATTAATGCTGATGTTATCTCACTCCGGCCCTGAAAACGCTGCTGTCCGGCCCTGCACGCGTATTTTTGGTCGCGGCCTTGGCACAAGCGCGGGAAATTGTGCTGAGGACACTGTCTAGGCCGTTGGGGTTTTATTCGAAAATTCGGAGATATTTAAAATTGTAATTGGGATGATTCATTTATATTTAAAATCAGAATAAATTAAATATGTCAGCACAGAAACTAGTGAAATGGTTTGAATTTGTTTGTCTTGCCTCGCACATATTGTAAGGGCTGGTTTATAACAGATGTAATCTGTTACTTCTTCTGTATTCTGTAAGATGTGTGATGTGAAATAGAAGTGTGTGGTTCATAATAATTTCAGTAATCTGCTAAATTGACAACATAACCTTTCTTATACCTGACGTTATATAACTGTTAGAAATGGATCAGTTTGTTGAAAGTTACATAGTTGGCTTTGCAAAGTTTATAACAAAAAAAATACTGTAGCGAAATATAAAATACTCATAAAAATGTAAACATAGATCAACAAAGAACAAATAGGACTTGCTTGCTATTTGTTGGGAAAGAGTGAAGTATGCATAATGGCTTTAAACAGAGTAAAATTGTATTTGAATAAAATAATTACGTTTGGTAATATATGAAGAGTTTAAAAGTTCACACATGGATCCTTTTTGTGCTTCTGAATCCTGGAAAAAAAGAAATTCACTGTTTTGAAGCTATCAATGAATTATAAATTCTTCTTTTTTAAATTTTATTAAAAATTCAATTCAGCAGGATTTTTTTTCACAATTCAGAACAATAAGGAATCCTTTAAAAAAAATTCAGAGAATCATTGTGTTAATTATTCTAAATGTTAGATTAATAATGTTGACAACAAGTGGCATTTATTAATAATTTAATTATCTAACGTTAATACTTCGTGCAATTAATGTCAGATGTATTGATAAAAGTAATGGTTTACGTTGTAACTTACTTCAATGTAGTTGACATTTTATAAATATGTCGCAGTAAAATAATTTATTTGTTCCTTTTCCTGCAGTTATTTAAATACTGAAATATTTAAATATTTTGTAACTAATTAAAATGTTTGTAAAACTGTTATACTGTAATAAACCATCCTTTAGTTTATACTCTTTTAGAAGATATTAATTATTTACTTTACAAGTGGTAATTAAAGTAAGAAATTGTCCACAAGGGAAATCTCGAGTGGGTCATTCCTTTTTGCTCACGTATGAAGTATAACGTTTTATCCAACACCTTTTAATAACTGCTTAATAAATATTTAAAAAATATTAAGTTCTAATCTAAAACATCGCTACTACGGTGACTTCCAACAAACAAAATAACAGTTTACCCACTAGTGGATCTAATTTTGGTCAAAGCCACTAGTGGCAATCTTTTACTCTGCTTGTTTAAAATCACTAGTTATGATTAATTCCTAACGATTTAATAAAACAAAGTAAAACCTAACCTAATCAGTTATATCATTTATAAATTATAATTAAGTGATGAAAAATCCATCACTACCATAACTAAAAAGTTTGTTTAAATAATATTTTGACACCATGATAAAAAGTGTGTGAACTGCTTCATACCAGTACCAGTTGTTGTCTTGCCATTGTCAATACTCTGACCTATTTGTGTGCATCTTCCTAACTTGTTTTGTTTCTTGCAGGGCTGTAACGGACCCCCGGGACGGACGTAGGGTGGCCCTGAAGAAGCTGCCCAACGTGTTCCAGTCCCTGGTCTCGTCCAAACGGGTGTTTCGAGAACTCAAGATGCTCTGCTTCTTCAAACATGAAAACGTGAGTCACACCGAACTTTATCAATTACAAATTATCATTGCGTGGGGAAAATATTGACCAGACAAAACAATAATTTTGTTGTAAATAATAACACAAGGCCTATAGTGCCTTGTGTTATTAACTAAACAATTGATTTAAAAGGAGGTATAATATTTGAAATTTGGACACGACGACAAAAGAAATGCACCAAAAATCTGATTTTTTAGTCCGCCATAACTCGGTTGAATTTGGTCGAAAATGGATGAATCTTCAAGTTCTGACAAGTTTGAAGTTTCCTCTTTAAGGTCATGCAAATTCATCTGACGCCAAATTCATTTCACCCCCTGCCACTCCCCTGAGAGAAAAAAAGTTTTTGATGTCAAACTTTGACAACTTATACCAGGTGCAAAAAAATCGTGGACTTAATCCATTACCAAGCCGATAAAGTTTATTAATATTCCTTTCGGCAAAAAAAATTGAGTACCTATACGATGATTTGATGATTTGGCACAAATTTGCAATTTTTTTTCAAAAATTCACAACAGCGTCAAATTATCGGAAGTACTCAATTTTTTCCCAAAAGAAAATTATTGAAATTTATCGCCACGATTTTTTTTGCACCCGGTACAAGTTGTCAAAGTTTGACCTTTTTTTGACATCACGAACTTTTTTTAAGCAGGATGCCAGGGGGTGAAATGAACAGATTAACTTGCATGACCTTAAAGAGGAAACTTCAATCTTGTCAGAACTCGAAGAACTCGTCCATTTGCGACTAAATTTAACCGAATTATAGCGGTCTATAAATTCTTAATTTTTGGTGCATTTTCAAGTGGTGCGTTTTAGCTGGGTGCAGTTTATGTTCCATTATATCCAGGAATACAGGCTGATTCACAATCTCGTGCATATATTTTGACTGCATATTCATTTTTTTTAATTCGTAAATTTAAGGACAGTTTTCTCAAGGAGTACACGCATTGAATATTTCATTTGGATTATAAAATTTTGAATACATTGCACTGCCAAAAATTAAGTAAAGTTATGAAATTCCATATGGAAACAGTGGCCCTGTTTGACAAAAATACCTGAAAATTAAAGTTGCGAATATAAAAAAATTCTTGCATTTCCGTTATCACTAATCAGTAAGTTGAATTCCATTACACGAAATTATGAATCACCCTGTATTAATAGAACAAAAGAAATGGTTTTGTCTATAAAACTAAGACAAGTTCTTGATTTCCTAAAATCCGTTGATTACTAAATTTATTTATTAACTTTATTTTAATGAAATTATTTTTTGTCCATTGTATTTTGTATAAATGACAATCAAAGTTAATTTCAACAAAATTAAATCTAATTTGATTATTGACATAAAGCTCGGTCATACTACAACGGAATATTTTTATGGAAATTTCTTTCGGTTTGAGAGATTGTATTAGAATAATAAATATGCATCTCGCGTGTTTGGGAATCTATCTTTTTTCGTTTACGTCCTCCAAAATAATTGAAATTTGTAATTGTTTCTGTCTGAGTTCCCAGACATAGAAAAAATATTTTCTTATGGAATTTTTTAGTATAGTAATCTTGATTGACAGTTAAGTGTTAAGATGTTAAATGGATTACGTAATTATGTTATGCTTTTATAATGAGTGCAATTTAATATTTTCTTAACAAGAAAGGAATGAAATTGAGTTATAAAGATAAAGTTCTGCTTCCTAGAAATGTAACATACGCACTTTTTGCAAAAATATATTCGCATTTTCATGAAATGTAATCTTATATTTTTCTGCGTGCATTTTCTTTAGAAGTAAGGCATTAAATATACAGGGTAATTCACAACTTCGTGCATATATTTTAATGGCAACTTACTTCTCATGGAACTGAAATTCGAAATTTTAGTTTCCAGGTTTTTTAATCAAACTGTTTTGCGTCACTGTTTTAATTGGAATTTCATAAATTTACTATTCTTGCCATTGGACAATTGATTAAAAATTTAATTTTATATAATTCGTATAGTTAATCAAATATTCATTATACAATCAAAAATCCAGTGGTTTCAAAAATGTGCTTTATGCCGTTAAAGTTACGAATTTTTAAAAAATATTTTTGTTCCATGATCAATAAGTTTAATACTATAAAATATGCCATTAGAATAAATGCACGAAGTTGTGAATCACCCAGTATATTTTTCTTATCAAATTCTAAAACTTAAAATTCAATTAACTCTAAAAATTATAATTAAAGTCTGAAAAAACTGGAATAGTTATTTATGTGTGAAGAACATGATGTAAATGTTTATCCCGTCCAGAGTGACAAGCTTTCAAAATTGTTTTTTTCAAGTTTGAAGTGGTTTATACCCCTGGTAAAAACAAAGTAATCTAAATTTGTATTTAGCAATGAATCTGACATAAAATTCAATAACCCAGCTTTCCATTGTAAATATTATATAACAAGGTTAGTGGACGTGCACATTTTCAGCAGCTGTAAAACCGATATTTATCTGCTTTTGACAGGTCCTGTCAGCATTGGACATCCTGCAACCACCGCATTTAGACTTCTTTCAAGAAATGTATCCTTTTTCAAAACACACAACATGCAACCGACGAATCGACGCCAGTGTTACAAATGTCAATTTCAAATCCGCGCACTTGTTCAACTGTTTTCCTTTTCATATGTTTATGTTTGTGAGATAATAGATAATGCGCGCGCGTATGTGAACAGTTGACTGTCAGGAAATGCTAGCTTTGCTGTTTGCTAACGTTCGCTCATTGTGCTGGATCAGTAGCGGCGCAGAACTTATTTTTAGGGGGCTCAAATGATTAGAAATATTAGAGAGCAATTTTTTATTTTGTTCATTTATTACAATATATTTATTAATCGGTAGTCGGTAGGATGTCGGCTTGAAGACTGGTTTATAATGGATGTGACCGGTTACTTATTCTGTATTCTGTAAAGTTGAACTATACCTAGGCATTTCAATGTTATGGTTCATAATATGACATAATGACACGAAGCCGTAACATAGAAATGTATTTGTTCAACTTTACAGAACATAGGATAAGTAACCGGGTTACATCCATTTTATAAACCAGCCTTTACTTTACATGCTAGAGGTTTCCAGTTCGATACTAGCAACTGATGTAGTATCACTGGAGCCGAGTGGTTGGATTCCACTATCATTTTGTAATTGGGAATTAAGAATTAATCCTATTGAATGGTTTTTATAGGAAAATATGAGTTAACGGCAGATATAGTTAGTTTGAATTTGAAGTGAAGAGTCGGTTCAGCTGCGCGAACGGGCGGAGCTAATTTTTGTGTACTACACATATTACACAATTTGACTTAGTACCGTTTGCTATTGCGTTTCACACCACAACTATATAAATACTGTATAAGTAACAACGACAAACAGAACACTGAACACAGTACAACTATCAAAACAAATTATTCACTAAGGGATGCAATTCCTGACTGATGTTTCTGAGATAGAGAAGAGTAGAGAAGTTTTCTCTTTCTTTTATCTACACATCTTCCTCTAACACCAAAATTTCATCATTTCAATGGTTACAACTGCACACCCCTTAAAATAATATATCTATGGATAATCGATGACTCATAATATTAATATGTAAGGCTGCCACACTTAAATTGGGTAAAAAGAGTGATATACCGTATCTATATAATAATAATAAAGTTTATCGAATATTGAATATTGGTCTCTAGGGCCCCTCTTTCGCCGCCGCTGTTTTCAAACTCATAACACAAAGGGTTGGGGTCATTTAAGGTTTTGTAGGAGCGCACGTGTGCGCGTGACGTCATCGCGTGTAGTGCGTTATTCAGTAGTTCCCACTCCCTCTCCACGTTCAAATGTTTTTGTTCCACATCCAGTAGGCTAAAGCTAAACGTATCGTGCGCCATTCGAATCAAGTATAATAGGAACATTTGCTTCAACAATAAATTCTGGTTTCAGATGATTAATTTTGGTGGTATTTTGATCTGTCTGTCTGTAACAGATGTAGGTACTCTACATTTTTATATTTTATATCACGCCTTTTAGCTTTTATTCTACTTGGATGTGGCAGCCTCACATTTTGTGAGTCATCGGTATACCATGCGGTATTAGTACCTACTACCTAGCTGTTAATTTCCGGATACTTATGGTTGTGGTTAGTGTAGTGTACACCACATAGGACATTTTTGTGCAGTTATACTTAAATTGGAATTTGTACCTGACTGGATTCGAACATAATATGGCGATTTGTTCAAATCTAGAACTTTATTGAATGAGTTACTTATTGTCTTCAAAACAGTAAAATATATGTATCTACAACCGTTGTTAAAAGTTACGCCTTTTAACGGCTTCTTAGCGAATTAAAATAACAATAATTTATTATACGCTCCATACTTTTAACACGATACCATTGCCAGCGTGTTAAAAGTAACTATGTTGCTAATGGTATGCAGGTATCGTGTTAAAAATATTGAGTGTTATAAATTGTTATTTTTAATTTGCTAATAAACCGTTAATGGACGTACTTTTACCAACGGTCGTAGATAAAATTTTGCATGATACACGTTCTAAAACTGATTTAAAGCTGGATTCAGACCTACCCAATTATAAGTATAAGCGCTAAGTCAACCAACCAGCGCTTCCTCAAAGTTCCAATTTCAATTATAAGTGCGAACGTTGAGCACTGGTTGGTTAAATTATTCACTTACTTATAATTGGGTAGGTCTGAATCTATAGCCTAATTAGTTATTTTATATTTATCATCCTGTATTCTGTACTTTAATGACGTTCAGTTCGATACAGATTTTCACACACCACCACACCAGTAAATTTCATGCAAATGGATAGGTTTTTTTAAATTAACGTATGGGAGTATAGAAAAAATAGTGTATGTAACTCGTGTATGATGGTTAATATACACTCGTATGAATTATAACACTTACCGTGACTCGTATCGTAAATTTCATATTTGCGTATTAATAACTGTTACTAAACTCGTTGCGTTACAAGTTATTTACCACTAACCTTGCGATAAGACAACACAAAAATCTTCCCACACTTAACCCTTCTCATAATTAAATTATTCTGCCCTTACTTTCGTCGTTTGTCCCTACAAATTTCTCCCATTTTTATTCTTCAAACAAAGTCTCCTGTCTCCTCTTTCAAAATTACACCGCTCTCAACACTTCGCGAAATAAATATTTGCACTCAAAATGAATTGAAAAAAATTTAATTAAATTGCCACACTACCGAAATTTAATTAATTTATTAATTAAACGATTCTTTTGATTCATGATTAATATGTCATTTAGAATATGCCATATATTTTTTTCCAGAAGTTGTTAAACATAGGTACATATTTTACGAATATTGAATAAATAATTTGTATCTACATTCATTATACAATACAGGCTGTAACCCAACCTGTGTAACAAAATTTAAGGGTATAGTAGATAGTATATAGTGGACGCACTGATCAAGAATCAAAAAGAATTTTGTTGAAATTCGTAAAATTAACAGTAGTTTGCAAAATAATATCATTTTATTTTTAAGTATCGCTGGTTGTCACATTTAAAAACAAAAAAGTTAAACAATAGTTATGCAGTATTTATTAGCGAAGTTGCATTAATGTAACACCTATCAATTTAACGACTTAACCCGTTACAATTTAAAAGTAGCATGAATAAAATAAAATAATTTCTGGTGAGGTATGTAACTCAGAATATATTCTAAAAAATGTAACATGTAGGTATAGGTAAATCTTATTAAATTTACATTGGATAATAATGTAGCAATAACAATATAACTAATGGGCAATGAGCACTTGCGTCTTTCATTATTAAATTTTGAATGAATATAGGTAATATTAAATCAAGTAATCAGAATAAAATTTCAAAAGGAAAAAATTATGTTTATCAATTTATCTACCTAACGCTGGGTTTTGCGAATAGCGATAAATTTCAGTAACTGTTCCAGTTCCACACTTTCTCCATTTTTTGCAAATTCTGAAATTTAATATAATTTATAAAATTTCTCCAACGTGAATCGAAGATACCTTCTATATACATTTTGCCGTCTACAAAATGAATTTACAACTTTTACCGTGTGTAGCAAAAATAACTTGATAAGGAAATAATTCATGTAATGAAATATAAAAACTAGACGGCAGCGAACATTTGTAAATGTAATTACTACGCGAGAAAAGTGAACAGTTTATTGATTTACCTTTACGTTTTACGCAAGTTACTAATTTGTTACGTGTTTTAAACTACGTCAGTAACAGGTGCTACAGTTTTCAATACAGAAATCTCAACAAATTCCGATGACACTTTCGCGATAAAATTTAACAAGCAATCCCACGCCGTCAGATTTATTTATTGGTGAAGAAAACAACGCAGGGGTGTATTCCGTCTTTTCCAATGCGTTTTCATTGTGATTTACTTTTTAAAGATACGCTAATATCCTTGTAGGTTATTGAAGTTTCTTAGAATTTATTTAGTTATGAAATAGTATATTGTAATACAAGTGTGGAAAGGGCTTCATTGAAAAACTAGTAGGTATGACAGTTTGAGGTTTGAGCACGAGCGATAGCGAGTTCTCCGATCATACGAGTTTTTCAATATCCTTTCCGCAAGGTGTGTTACACACTATTTTTTCTACAAAAGTGGGAAATTTTTAAAATTAATTTAATATTTACAAATTTAAGAAAACAAATCAGGTAGGCTTACTCTCAGAGCAGAAAACAATAACAATATCTAAAATCTGACAAAACAATTATTTTGATATTTTGCATTTATGGTGTGATTTATGATAAAAATAATAAAATTTCTTGCAGAAAGTAGTAGTGAAACCCAACCGAACATTTTACGGCAATAATAATTGCGAATCTGAAATCTTGTCTCTCAGAAGTAAAAAATATTTTGACAGCTGTGGCCTGCCAGTAGCACAATTTTTAGTTTAGCAAAAATATTTGTGTCTCAAATTTAGTGAAAATCAACCATTTGCATACTTATTACAGAGATTAATATAAATAAAGTGATTAAGTTGTGAAAAATCGAAAAATATACTTTTTGAAAATTCGCACTCAGTGCACAAAATGAGTGTGGAAATTATTTTCATATTATTTAATGAGCGAAATTACTCATAACCTCAATTTTTTAATGAGGTAAATTAATTCATTTTATAATATAAATTTAAAATGAAATATTTTATTTTTGAGATTCATATTTATACTTTTTTCAATGTGAAGTTTAATTTAAAATATTACTGGAAAATAATTTTTTTGTATATGAGTTTAAAGTTCTCGGAATTTATATTGTCGCATTGTAGTTTGTAGTAAGATAACCCTTGACATTGAATTTGAGAATAATGTTTTGTAAAAGGTCATGCAAACATACAAAAAACTGTGTACGTCGTAAAATTACTACAGGGAATACTCCGAGAATATATTAGAAACATGAAGATATATTGGAATTGAGAATACAGCACAGCTTACAAATTTAAAAAATCCACATTATAGCATTATAGGTACACATGCTTTATTAATCATATAAGTAGTGAGTATTCTTTTCTATACTGAAGACATACACAGTATGTGCGGCTGCTACATCCAAGTTAGGTAAAGGGAATGTAGGAGACATGTATGAATTTTTAATTTTTTGCACCTAATTAATTATAATTTAACCGATAAAAAAACTACACGCAATGCCACTTAAAATGTCCAGTCAGTCAGTTTACAGTATAATCCTACAAAAACTCTCCTCTAGTACATAAACCATTTTTTCCAACTGTTTTTTCCAGTCCGTTTTTCCAATGATAATTTTTTTTCAATGGGACATTTTTTCCAATAAAATAATTATTTAATTTAGGTTAGGTTAAATTGGAATAAATGGATATAGGAAAACAGAACTCGCGGAAACTATCAAAACCGATTAATGTGGGATTAGGTTCTTTATTTAGTTCAGTTCAATCAGAGTTTGTGGGACTCAAGAAGGGTATGAGAAGGGTTGAGGTTCTTTATTTATTATTGTGTGGTGGCCCATGTTGATGTAATTAAAAATTACAAATAAAATCAATATCAATGTATCAAATTTGTCAATTTTAGAGACAATAATAATAAAATAGCACCGCAGGCGAAATTTTTTTGGAGTTCAAACATTCAACTAAGAGCTTTTTATTTCGCTGGGTAAATTTCTGTTTGTATTGAAACCTTGTTACCTAGCAATTTGAAAAGAAAAATTGTTTAATAAAATCACGACACCGAAGGTGAAGTGATTTTATTTTAAAACAATTTTTCGAGTCAAATTGCTGTCAGTTGTCAAACAGAAATTTATTCGGTGGAAATAAAATGCTTGAGTGTAATTCAACGAGATAATTTAACGACTCTTTTGGTTCTTCTTCACAAATATTCCCAAAATCGAATCATTACACTGACTAATATTAGAAATATGAAACAAATGACATTTTCCTAAGAAAAAGGTTAATAAGGTTTTATCACTTGCAAAAAGTTACCTTCTTTTTTATCCGCTGTCAAAGCGATAAAATTGTGTTTTGTTTATGGCTTACTTTATACAGGAGTAGAATTATCAAAGTCAAATGCCTTTAAATGAAATTTCGGATGTGAATATCACTCTTTTTATGTGTGAAAATAAATTAAAATGTAATTTATACTAATAGTTCGCAATTTTAAGATCGTAACATTAAGATATTTTTATAAATCCTGCCGGTTTTTTAGACACCATGGCCCTCACTGCTTGTAGACACGGTGAAATCAAATTATACCCTTTTGGACCCTAGTGGGGATAAAAATAATACGCCATGATTGTAGACGCCATGGACTCGCATGTGTCGACACCGTGATTTTACGCCGTGGTCCGCACTCCTTATTAATTATATTTTTCTCTAGAATCTATAAAAAGTACACGCAATATAACTTAAAAATCCACTTAACACACAACATATTCCTACATAAAGTAATGACTCCCCTGTCTTGTGCTCGGCTGGAAGTTCTTCCGTTCCGGGCCTGCGTTCAGGGGGCGTATTTCGCCGTTCTCTCCGGCCGCACCCTAGTTACGTAGCCATGGAGACGGCATCCAGCGTGCCAGGTTCGATACCTCTGCGCCGCGCCGCCGTCGCCTCCACCTAAAATCGTTCCTTGGTTCCTTTGGCCGAGGCCAGGCTCAGGCTCCGAGCCGGGAAATGCTCGCCGGGATAAATGGACGTTCAAACTAATGAAACTAATATTTTCACTACCCTTATTTTTGCGAATTACTGTAATCGGTATATCAAATTATTTAATGTCCTGTTCACACGAGGAAAGTTTTCAGCTATAATAACCCAAGGACATTGATAATTACGAAATAATTTTGTGACATTTCGAAAGCACGTTGCTTGGTAACCGCTCGACGCCGCAGGCGGAGGGCTGTTAACCTAAAAGCAACGTGCTTGAGGTAGCTGTCACAAAATTATAAGTATTTATCAATGGTCGAGGGTTATTCGGACAGAAAATTTTATTAATAATTGAAGTATCATTTTCATTACCAAAACGTGCAAATGACATTTTTATTCAATTATTATTATAAATATAAAAATGAACATAAATAATTGTAACCTTAGTAACATATTTGACATAAGTGATAATGTCCCATGGGTTGCTATCAGTTAAATGTTGTATTCATTGGGTCAATATCGTACACGTGATCAAAAAAGAAAGAATTTCATTGGATATTTAGTTAACCTAAAAATTTTCACTAAAAAATTTCTTGAAGGTAAAACAAGTGATAGGAGCTGTCATAAAATAAAACTGTCAATACCGTTCGTACGAGGAATTTAATTATTTTTATTAAATATATTTAGGATCACTAGTTTCAATATATTTTAAAGAAATAATTAGTTTCCCCGTATGACCGGTATTGACAGTTTCTTTAAAGACAGTTCCTAGCACTTCTTTTACTTTCAAGAAACTTTTTATTAAAAACTTTCCTCGTGTCAACAGGGCATAACCTATTAAAGTTACGTGCAGAGAAATAGAAACACCCTGTATAGGTACCTAATTCTTTACGTGTAAGATGTGTTCTTGCAAATTAATGTTTTGAATACTCATTACGCCATTACGGAATACGGATGAACGATGAACTATTAACTATTACTAACTTATAATGAAAGTAATTACGCGTAGGTGTATAGGTATTACATATAGTCGAACTTTATACTATAATTATTATGAAACGTTAATGATAGATATTACCTTATCTTACGCATATCAAATGTACATATAAGCATTTAAACTGTAAAATTAAAATTAATACTGCTGAAAGCTGAATAAGTCTCATTACTCTATCCGCAAACTATATTATACCGGGTGCTTGTTTGAAATTTGTTATAAGAAAAACAATACTATTTAACTATTTTTTAAATTTTTCTGTAGTTAGTGATCTACATTTTAGACGAAAGTTGTAAATACAAAACTTGTTCAAAATTAAAAACTACACAATACATCAGGTTGTTCCACAACTTAGGACAAAAAATTAAAGGGTATGTACGACGTGCTGATCATAAAACAAAAAGATTTTTTTTAAATTCGCAAAGTTAAGAGTAGTTTACTCGACGTGTGTACATTTTAAATATCACTGTTTTGGTGTTTTGATTGTATATTTGATAATTTGACATTTATTAGTATTATTATGTAAACAATTACAATTAGGTTTTAATTATAACTACCGATCAGTGGCAAAAAAATGTTTGCTTGAAATGATGCGAATTTAAAAAGAATCTTTTTGTTTCATGATCAGCATGTCGTACAGCATATACCCTTTAATTTTTTATCTTAAGTTGTGAAACAACAACAAAAATGCTGAACAGATAACCTAATATAATTTTGAAATGTTTTTCTATTTTCTGCAAAATTTTTGTCAATTTTTAATAAGTTATATCGATTTTATCCCTGAAGAAGTAACAAAACTGTTACGAAATATTGGAGTTAAATAAAAATAACAACAAAATTCATGAGTTTTTTCTAACTCTAGCCCAATAACACATTGCCGCTGTATCCGTTATTTTACAATTTTAACAAAAAAAATGTTTTCTTGAAATACGATGCGAATTTTTAAAAAAATTCTTTTTGTACCCTGATCAGCATGTCGTACATCATATACCTTTTAATTTTTTATCCTAAGTTGTGAAACTTTCATCTAAAATGTAGGTATAGGTCACTAACTAAAGCAAAATATAAAAAATAGCATTGTTTTTCCTATATAACAGATATCAAAAATAGCCAACCGGTATAATAAAATATAGATATGTACTCGTATTTTATATTATAAATATTTAGTAAAAACTGTAAAGTGGCACCCACATAATTCCGTTCTTCGACTGTACTGAGCTTTTCAAATTTATTTTTTAAAACACGCTTGTCATTTAACTGTAACTCCTGGACAAATGCTTAGCAACGTGGAGACGACGACCCTCTTAGCATTTTTTGCATGATGTGACAAACTACAGTCTCTCTAAAGGGTGCTGCAGAGTGGATTAGATTCCAGGGGCCCTACGCCCCTTGCAATTAAAATGTTGAGCGCGCGCACATTTCTCAATCTGTCAAACTGTAGTGGATTATGAAATTGCAACTGCAGTTGCACTGATTGCGGTAAAAACTGATTAAACGCGCGAAAATTGCTAAGATGCACATGGAAATGAGAACTCAAAGCAGAATTTGCTCGGAAATAGGGGACGAATGGAAATGTAAAATGCTGCAAAAATTATACTAACTTATCAAACAATTTCATTATGTTTTTGTAGCTACTCCTGATTTAGTTTAATTAGTTCGCAGTAATTTTAAAACGAGTTTACTTTATCTAGGTACACAGTGTTCAACCTGAAATTAAAATATTCCTTAATTTCTTTTAATGTTATTAATCAGATTTAAAATTTTTATTATAGTGATGACTGATTATGATATAAAACAATAAGCTTATGATAAGGTAACATAATAGTCTGTTATTAATTACCATACACAATTTATAAAGTAAAATATTACCTACAAACAAGTTGTCGTTTTAAATCTGCTATAAAATAAAGCAAGACTAGATGTTTGAGATTATTAATTATGATCTGCAAAGATAATTTCAGCTAGAGGTATACCTATACAAATATCATTTGTCTATTTGGCGTTCACAAAGTTAACTTTGTGAAACGCAACTGAATGTCGCCAGGGTTCACTTTGTGACACGCAACATATTTTTTTAGAATGTTGGTATTGATAGTATCAGATGACATTTTCTTCAATTGTCAAACGTCAAACTTGAGAACGTACAAATTTCAGTATAACCTCCAAATCTGTTTAGCTTAATAAATTAGTTTTTATTCAATAAAATTAATAAATGTAGTAATGGAAAACATATAAGTTCAATATTTTCTATAATGTCTTCACGTATATCACCTAGAATAGTTCAGTAATTATATATTTTTACAATGACAGTTAAATAAATGGCAATATTAATATACCCAACCAAAACGTTATACACATAAATTTCCCTAAATCAACTTAGTATATTATGACAATTTAATTTAAATTTTAATACGAAAAAGACGCAAAATAAAAAAAAATTATAAGACTTTTTTCGCACTTGTCCTTGAGTAAACTCGCCCGAGAGCTCGTTTTACTAAATTCATAAAACCATGCCTTATAAAACTTGTTCTTTAATATACTATTGTAGTAGATAGTTAAATTTTTCATGAAAATAATTATGACACTCACATGCTGATCATATTGTATAATATATTTTTTTGTTGAGAATTATTGGCTATCAAATAACGGCACGACGGCACCGATAAATTGAATCTTCAATGAGTCTTGGAAATGAAGAATTTATTAATAGTTTCAAACCAGTGAATTTCTTTTTTTCCAGGATTCAGAAACCTGAAAGAATCCTCAAAGAATCCTTGTGTTATGCCCTGACAAAGGGCTACTTCCGTTAAACCTTTAGTTACAAACTACAATTTTGTAGGTACATTCATGTGCTATTTATAATATAAAACAAACAAGTTAGACGTCTCCGTATCTAACTACACTGTTTTGCGTCACCAGCAATCCTCTTAACCCCCGCCTCCCGAGTTGCACGCCCTCCTCTCCTTTGGACTCCGGTTCAACTCCAGAGACTCCGGTCTCTGCAGCCGCTCTGTCGTTCACTAAATCATACCGCAGTACAGGTCCGGGCTCACCGGAGTTGTAGAACGTAGCAAAGGTCACATCTCTTACGAAAGTAATGGGAAGTTGAAGTTGAGTTCAGGTGAACGCGAGATCAAGTTATGGGAGGATGGGAAAGTAATGAATTAATGGCAGGGATGGAATAGCGACTTATCTGTTCATAGTGTGTGCGGTTACCAGCTGTCAACTGTCAACAATGGGTATTCATTGTTTTAATGGGGAATACCCGCACAGATGAAATTTTTGTTGGTCACATCAGCAACTTTTTTGCGGCTACTTACATCATAATCTATCACGTCTTTACCCAATTTGGGTGTGGCAGCCTCACATATTATGAGTTATCGCTATCGGTATAGATTTTAGAAAAAGCTCGTTAAGAGGCCCGTCTACCTCCTAAAATCCAGCATAAAATGTACTAACGTATATAGCGAATGTTTTGTGGCCAGTACAATAAAATTTCATTTCAACAAGGATTAGGTATACTTAAAGGATCAATAACAAGTTGTGCCTTTTAAAACTTTAATTAAAAAAATTATACGTGATTATAACAAATTCAGAAAAATTTCCAATTTATGCAAACTTTACATGCACTGATAGAAATTTATTTTTGAAAATTTAAAAAGGCACAACTGTTGATCAATGCTTTCTCTATTAAATGTTTATAAAAACATTACCTTGGAGTCAATAATAAACTGACAATTTACTGCGCAACGAAAACAAAGTAAAATCGAGAGTAATCTAGGGAGTTCGGAAAAAACGTAGACGGGCCGCTTAAAATGTAAAACATCTTGCAATAAAATCGTACTTGGATACTTCAAGCTGACCACTTGTTCGTCTTAAATGTAGTCCTGGCTTCAAAATGAATTTCTCCGTTCCTCCGTTGCAGCTTTGAATTTTAAAGGTCGTCGCACGGATTGAGATTCTCACAGCACCAAAGTGAATCGGCCGAAGTGGTTAGATTCCATTAAGATTTTCGATCAAAAAGGCAAATTTACGTTCCTTATAAAATCAATTTATTTACTATACTTTTTGCTTTTTTTTTGGTAAGAAACCGTAAAAGTATAATGATTCTATTGAACTCACATATCAATTAAAAAATAAATATACTCTACCTGGTATTGTGCACAGGTTTTATTTGAAAGAAAGGGAAACCATTAAATTTCGCGATGCAAAATATAAGCAAACAAAACAAAAGTGGAACAAATATTTGCGCAAGTAAACAAGACCAAGATTCCCCTAAAGAAATTCACTCCGCCCCTGCATTTGTTTGATTTCTGGTCTGGTGAGTGTTTTTAGAAGATGCGTCAAATTTTTTTACGTTTAAATTTTTTGCTGCAGCAGACAGAAAACCCAAATATTCTTTTTCGGGCAGAAATTCCCACTAACAAAGAAAGAAATTCATTGGGATGCGTCCAAAAACATTTTTAAATTTCTTTCTTATTCTCAATGTGTTACTCATAAATTTTGCACTTTGTTTGAGGTGTCGGAAATGAACTAATTAGGATGCGCGCGCATATTTATGCGCAACGGTGAAGAAACTGGGTCGTTTTTTGTTTTTTGGTAGCAAATGTTTTACAGATCAAATGGGCTCATCAACCATTATCAAATTATGGCAATTTTGTATTAGAAATAGTAATTAAATACTAAATAATTATGATTAGTAGAAGAAAAATTGTTAAAAATTTGTTTAGTTCAGAGATAATAAGGTTTATAAAATTCACGACGTCATCTGTATTAGCTTTGAAATGAAGCTTCTCATTGGCTAAACATTTGTTTTTCCGCTGTTCGACATTCGTTCAGAAAGGGAACATAGTGGATAGGTACAAATTTATTTAAAACTGTCAATTTTGTAATTAAAAAATAAGAAATGGTTGATCAGCCCATTGTGGAAAAAAATCACAGGTTTGAATATGCATATGCTATATCAATGAATTTCAAATTCTTATTTTACAAGATTTTCACCAGGTTTATTTTTCACAAGATTCAAAAGCATGAAAGAATCCTTAAAGAATCCCTAGAAAATGCCTTCTGTGAACAGAGTTTAAAATAATCATCTGATAACCAATAAATAGATCAATTAATCAATTTTTGACTAAGGCTTTTATTTAATTCGCTGGGTAATCAAATTTAACTGCTAAAAAATTTCTCCTGTATACTTTTTCTCCAGTAAAATATATTTCTTATTTATCTTAAAGATAAGTAGGTATAGGTATTTATAATTCTTCGTGTTTAATTTCAGTATTTAATTTTGAGCAACCGATGAGAAGTATAAAGCGGTACGACTTTAAGAATTATTAAGAATCCCCGTGAGAACAGCTTCAACTTACCGTTTTCTTTTTGCTAAATTCGCGAATTGCGTCACTCAAGGAAATATTTCATTTTAATTTGCTGACGATCGTAGTATTCTGTAATTTTGACAACGTTTGTTTTTGAAGGATGAGAACTGTATTTTTAACGTCCATAAAGTTGAGAAAATTAAAAAAAAATTACGTCATAATTTAGGACTAATTTAGGACTAATTTGTACCCAAAAAATTAGAATTTGTACCCCCACCAATTAGCCGGAATACCTTGACCTGATAAAGTTGGCACCCCCACTTTGCGCAAATTAAAAAAAATATATTCGACTGACAACAACTAATTTAGGACTAATTTGTACCAATTATAATTTTTTTATAAATAATTTTGTTTATTGCAAAAATTAATTTTTTCAATTAACATACGAATAGACTTGGAAATCTTCATATTTGAATTTAGGACTAATTTGTACCCAAGTCCGTTTTGCAAAAAAAACAATTTTTTATTTGCAAATTGATATTTTTTGCAAATCAGTCACTTTATCACATGGGCATCACTTAAGTCACACGGAACTTATCAATAGACTTGGGCATCTTCAGATTACTTTGCGCAAATTAAAAAAAAATTACGTCATAATTTGGGACTAATTAAGGTCTAATTTGTACCCAATAAATTAGAATTTGTACCCCCACCGGTTAGCGGGAATACCTCACACTAGTAAAGAAAACACCCCCACTGTCACCAATCACTTTGAATCATGGTCGACTGACAACAACTAAATAAAGACTAATTTGTACCAACTATCATTTTTTATAAATAATTTTGTTTATTGCAAAAAATAATTTTTTAAATGAACATTTTAATTGACTTGGAAATCTTCATATTCGAATGTAGGACTAATTGTACCCAACTCCGATTTGAAAAAAATCTGACGTGGACACCACATGACTTCCTTGTACGCCTTGTGTGTTCATACTTTTCTTAATAACTAAAATGTAGAATAATATAAAAAATTCTTTTAACTTATTATACTAGTATACTCACATATATATTTTAGTCATTTTATTTAAACTGCAGAAGAAGATATAAAGCATATTTTACTATTGTCACTGTCATGTCATAATCATTTAAATTTTACGTAGTAACAAATGTTAAACGATCATGGAGTACAAGATACCGAAATACTAAATTATAAGTATATACTTTAATTATTCTTAAATGATAGAAGATACAGAAAAATTTATAAAATACCGATTGTAGATAATAATCACATAATCTTTCATTTAAAATAAACAAAATTATTTATAAAAAATGATAGTTGGTACAAATTAGTCTTTATTTTTTTAGTTGTTGTCAGTCGACCATGATTCAAAGTGATTGGTGGCAGTGGGGGTGTTTTCTTTACTAGTGTGAGGTATTCCCGCTAACCGGTGGGGGTACAAATTCTAATTTCTTGGGTACAAATTAGTCCTTAATTAGTCCCAAATTATGACGTAATTTTTTTTAAATTTGCGCAAAGTAACCTGAAGATGCCCAAGTCTATTGATAAGTTCCGTTTGACTTAAGTGATGCCCATGTGATAAAGTGACTGATTTGCAAAAAATATCAATTTGCAAATAAAAAATAGTTTTTTTTCAAATCGGAGTTGGGTACAAATTAGTCCTACATTCGAATATGAAGATTTCCAAGTCAATTAAAATGTTCATTTAAAAAAAATTTTTTTGCAATAAACAAAATTATTTATAAAAAATGATAGTTGGTACAAATTAGTCTTTATTTAGTTGTTGTCAGTCGACCATGATTCAAAGTGATTGGTGACAGTAGGGGTGTTTTCTTTACTACTGTGAGGTATTCCCGCTAACCGGTGGGAGTACAAATTATAATTTCTTGGGTACAAATTAGTCCTTAATTAGTCAAAAATTATGACGTAATTTTTTTTTAATTTGCGCAAAGTAATATGAAGATTCACAAGTGTATTGATATGTCCCGTTTGACTTAAGTGATGCCCATGTGATAAAGTGACTGATTTGCAAAAAATATCAATTTGCAAATAAAAAATTGTTTTTTTTGCAAAACGGACTTGGGTACAAATTAGTCCTAAATTCAAATATGAAGATTTCCAAGTCTATTCGTATGTTAATTGAAAAAATTAATTTTTGCAATAAACAAAATTATTTATAAAAAAATTATAATTGGTACAAATTAGTCCTAAATTAGTTGTTGTCAGTCGAATATATTTTTTTTAATTTGCGCAAAGTGGGGGTGCCAACTTTATCAGGTCAAGGTATTCCGGCTAATTGGTGGGGGTACAAATTCTAATTTTTTGGGTACAAATTAGTCCTAAATTATGACGTAATTTTTTTTTAATTTTCTCAAAGTGGGGGTGCCAACTTTATGGACGTGTATTTTTAGATACTTGATTAAATATTTTCTTTATCTTGAAGTTGAAGTACAAGTGAATGAACTATAAAAACGTAATTTATTTGCAAGTTATGTAATCAAGAACAATTCATAATCATCTATCAATCAGTTGAATTCGGTTGGAGTATTATTTATTTTGTAGAAACAATGAATTCGTGATGACCTAAATAATTTTGGCTGCAAGCAAAATAGGATATTATTTTGAACTATACATACTTACTTCTTATGATCAATATTGTTGTAGATATGTTGCTTAGATTATTATCAATTCAATATTTTAACTGATCTACTTGAAAGAAGTAAAGATAAAACAGTATCCAAATTATGTTTCGATATATTTCGTTTAGATTCCAGCTATCCTGATTTTTCACGATTTCCAGTTTTCAAGTTTGAGGCATCATATCACAAAAATTAAGGCCGATATCGAACTGCGGTTTACGGCATTGTGTTTTGTGTTACTCGCATAATTGACTTAGGTATATAACCAAATTTGCAGAATTTTCAAAAAGTTCTTGTTTCAATAGGTAGTATTAAGATTTTTCAAACAAATAGACATTTTTAAATAACTAAAGGTTGTCCTCAAATGCGTCTAATTCCACTTTTTTAAAGTTTTTGTTTTAAATATGTGATAAAATACGTATAAAAAACTCATGAATATAAAAAAATAGAGTACCTACAAAAATGAAAAAATGACATTAGACGCATTTGGAGACAACCTTTATCTATTCAGAAATATATTTGTTATTGTAAAAATGTGAATTTTTACTTCAATTTTAAGGAAAAAAACATACTTCTCAGCATTATTACGCTCCGGTAGTGACCCCCCTTAACAATAATTTCCCAAATGCATCTCCATGTTGGCTGCACTGTATGCTCTACGCGCTACGCCGCACGATGCACTTTACAATCGCTACGGCGCGGCGTTGTTATTGTTGGCTTGGGTCCAGGCGGCCTTGGTTCAAGCCGATGACCACGAAGAAGCCAGGCCAGTGCCCGACCGCCGCCGCCGCCCCCTCGCGCTACATCCTCACGCACTCGAATTCGGTAAAGTGTAACAATGGACCCTGCCCAACAAAGAAACTGACAGCAAGGTTTGAGGTTAGGGGAACTGTCATTCGTGAGTTCAGGTAGGCGTATTTTTACCTTGAAACGGACGTAATTGAGGAATGTAAACATACCTGGGTATTTTTAGAGTATTTTGGGACAAAGAGTGTTTCTTACTTACTTAGATTTTGCGTACGCTTGAATCTTATATATAGGTACGTATAGTCTATTCCAGGGGCACAGTAGTAGGTACGTGTAATATTATTGTTACTACGAATTATAATATAAACACACGAGTGGACACTCCTCGGACACTCCGTATCTTAGCAATACTGTAGATTTGTGGCATTTCTGTTTACCCTATGTGCAAATTGCAAAAGAGAAAGATCACTACTGGGTTCGTACCCCGTACGTTACCATGGCCCGCATTATCTATCTCTTTCTAAATGTTAAACATAAAGACCACACTTCATCCACCCGAGTATCCACTCCTGTTATACTTCGTGATTTCTTAGTAACGAGTTGTTTGTCATTTCATTATGTTCCTTGGCCTATAATGAACGATGGTCCTCAAATTGAAACTTATAATGTTGTCATAATGACATCAGATAAATTTCATCAAAACATATTTGAGTGACGTTAGAATACTAGATCCTTCTGTTATGACGTCATTCTAGATTTCTGTATACGTAAACGGGCAGTTGTCAATTTAAAAAATTGTTATTTTTCAACTACTTAATACAAATTTCTATTCAGTTTTAAGTCCTGTATAGAAATTGATCAAAATTTTATTCAGACATATCTGAAAGTGAGGTTGTAATACGATTATGCCCTTGGGCTATGACGTTATTCTGGATTAGCCTATAGATAAATCCAGAATGACGTCATAGCCAAGGCCAAGGGCAATCTAGTATTTCAACCTCACTTCAATATTTCAATAAATTTTGAATGGTTTTGGTGAGAATATAATATAATTACTTATCTAAATAAATTTTGTATCATTTAGAATCTAAATTATACAAAATATTTATAAAAACGTGTAAAACCTGTGATTTATTCAAAATACTTATACTAGCTGTTTTCTGCCAAATTGATTTATTTTGAATAGTCTATAGAGACATATTGTTGAGTTGCAGTCAAATATGACAGTGTGACTAATCAGCAATCATAAATAACAACAGCTTTGTTTTTATTATCAAATAATAAACATTGATTAATATTTAATTGCTTATTTTATAAACAATAAATCAAAACATGTACAATAATGCTGCCATAATAAACAACGCACATTTGAATCAGCGCTAACCCTTATTTATACTACAATAATTATTTTCACATAATTAGCAAATTACTTACTTACTTACTTAATCCTGAAGCCTATCTACCTTTTCAGGTGTTAGGCTGGGTGTTAGGTGCTTTCCTTGTTCATTCTGCTACTTCAACAGGTATCTGTTTCCATACCTCTCTCCACTTTTCTCTTACTTTGCTTAGTTGACCTGCTTCCTCCCATTTAACTCCTCTCTTGTCTAGTGATTTCTTTATTTCTTCTGTCCATGTTTTTCTTGGTCTTCCTCTTTGTTTTGTTTTCGTTGTCCTTGCTTCATAAACTTTTCTCGTTGTCCTTTCTTCTCCCATTCTTTGAATATGTCCCCACCATCTTAATTGTCCCTCTTCTATTGCGTTTTCTATGGGTTTTATGTTCAATGTCCTTCTAATGTCTTTGTTTCTTACTTTGTCCATTATTGTTTTTCGTTCTATTTTCCTGAGAAATCTCATTTCTGTGCTGTTGATTCTGCTGCGTTGCCTTTCTGTTGTTGTCCAAGTCTCTGAGCCGTAAGTTAGGATGGGAACAGCTATTTTTTTGTATATTTGTGTCTTAGTGTCCTTCGGTATTTCTTTGCTTGTTAGAATACTGTTCTTCAAAGAGTTGAAAAGTCTACCTGTTGCTCCTGTCCTTTCGTTTATTTCTTCATCTAGTTTCCCGTTATATGTCAGTACTGTACCTAGGTATTTAAATTTTTTCACTTGTTCCAGTGATTCTCCTTCTATTTTGATTGTGTGTGTTTCTTCGTTTCTACTGATGATCATTGACTTAGTTTTGTTGTGGTTTATCTTCATGTTTATTGTTTCAAGATGTCTGTTGAATATTTCCAGGTTCTTGTTTAGTGAGCTTTCGTCCTTTCCTACTATAACTATGTCGTCTGCATAGCATATCTCTAGTACTTGTACGTTTTTCATTTTCCATTTTCCTATTATGTGTTGTTTCGCTTCCATTTTAGCTTCTTTTATTGCTTCGTCTAGGACTAGAGTGAAGAGTAACGGGCTTAGTATGCAGCCTTGTCTTACGCCTTTTGTGGTTTCGAACATATCTGATTTTTCGTTCTTCGTTCTTATATAGTTTCTTGTTTCTTTGTATAGACTTTGTATACCTATTATTATTTTATTATTTACATTTCGTTTCCTTAGTATGTTCCATATATCTTCTCTATTTACTCTGTCGAATGCCTTTTCTAGGTCTATGAAGCATAAGTGTGCATTGTGCCCTTGTTTTATTGTCTTCTCCGTAACTTGTCTCAGTATGCTTATAGCATCATTCACTCCTCTGTTCGGTCTAAAACCGTATTGGTTGTCCTCTAGTGTATTTTCAATTTGCGCCCTTAGTCTCTTTTCTAATATCCTTGCAAACAATTTTGCCACTGTACTTAAGAGTGTTATTCCTCTGTAATTTTGGCATTCTTTTATATCGCCTTTTTTATATATGGGACATATTATGCCGATTTGCCAGTCGTCAGGTGCGTTTCCATTACTTAGTACTGTATTGTATATATCTTTCAGTATCTCTAGTGCTTGGTCCGGTGCCGCTCTAAGCATTTCTGTCGTTATTTTATCGTGTCCGGGAGCTTTGCCTACTTTGGCTTTCTTGAGTGCTTCTTTTACTTCCTCTACTGTTATTTCCTCTTCTTGATTATGACATTTTTCCTGTTGTGTAAGATTTCTAGCCTTCTTTTTTCTTATATCTTCTCCTTCCAGTAGTTCTTTGAAGTATTGTCTCCACGTTTCCATTATCTCCTCTTCTTTTGTGATCAGTTCTCCTTCCTTGTTTTTAATATTATGTAACATTTGCGGCTTTTTCTTTCTTGAGTTTCTTATTACCCCGAAGAACAATTTTTGGTTATCCTTGTATGCTTTCTTCATTAGTTCTCCAAATTCTGTCCATGAACTCTTTTTTGCTTCCTTAACTATGTTCTTTACTTTTCTTCTTTCTAATTTGTAGTTTTCATAGTCCTTTTCATTTCTTGTGTTTATATATCTCTTCCATTTATCTTTTTTCTTCTTAATTGCTTCTTTAACTATTTCGTTCCACCAGCGGGTTTGTTTTATCTCTTTATTAGTGATTTTAGATGTTCCACAACATTCTTCTGCTGCTATTAGTATAGCATGTTTAAACTTTTTCCATGTTTCTCCTATCTCTTCTCCTTTGTGTATTCTTTTCATATAAAAGTTTAGCTTTTCTTGGAATTGTGTCTTTATGTTTGTGTCTCTTAATTTATAACATCTTATTTTATTGTTTGTTGCCTTTCTTTTCTTCTCCGGTTCTTTTTCTTTTTTGTCTTTGAATGTCAATGTAACTAGGAAATGGTCGCTTCCTATCTCTGCTCCTCTTTTTGCTCTAATATCTCTTACTTTTGTCCAACTTTCTTTGCTAACTAGGAAGTAGTCAATTAGTGATCTCTCTTTTCTGCTCGGCATTTCTCTCGTTATTTTATGTATGTCCTTGTGTTCAAAGTGTGTATTTCCTATTACTAGTTCATTTTCTAGACAGAACTCGATTATTCTTTCCCCGTTTGAATTTCTTTTGTCTTCTCCGTATTTTCCTAAACACCATTCTATTCCGTTGTTTTTGTTTCCCACTCTGCCGTTTAGATCGCCCATTATTATTATGTTTTGTTTGCTTTCATCCACCTGTTTCTGTAGTTCGTTAAAAAAGGCGTCTTTTTCCTCTTTCTTTGCATCTTCGTTAGGGCCATATGCCACTATTATCATGTATTCTTCGTTATAGATATCCCCCTTCAGTTCTAGTGCTAATATTCTTTCATTTATATAATATTCTTTCTTTACCCATTTCATCATTTCTTCTTTAATTATACATGCTACTCCTAAATTATACAAAATATTTATAAAAACGTGTAAAACCTGTGATTTATTCAAAATACTTATACTAGCTGTTTTCTGCCAAATTGATTTATTTTGAATAGTCTATAGAGACATATTGTTGAGTTGCAGTCAAATATGACAGTGTGACTAATCAGCAATCATAAATAACAACAGCTTTGTTTTTATTATCAAATAATAAACATTGATTAATATTTAATTGCTTATTTTATAAACAATAAATCAAAACATGTACAATAATGCTGCCATAATAAACAACGCACATTTGAATCAGCGCTAACCCTTATTTATACTACAATAATTATTTTCACATAATTAGCAAATTAGCTAGCTATATATTTTCAATAAAAACAAACAGTTGAACAAGATATCTCAATAAACACTCGAATCTTAATCGAGCCCGTTTAATATTCATTGACAAACACTGAAGAAATAAAACAAACAATCCTTCTATTGTTTGACTGATTACCATAACCACACTTTGACGTTGTCAAGCAACGTCGTATGTATTCCTTAACTCTAGATCTATAGATACGTGATAACAGAACTACTGCAAAGTGATTTGCACAAAATCATCGTCTCACATCAGCACCTGTCGTCGGACCACATCAAGGTGTTCCTCTACCAGATACTCAGAGGTAAGTTGATTAAGATTAAGAGTTGGTGTTGGTGTAGTAGTAGTAAAGCAGTGAGTGACCTTGATGACGACAAGGTTCCATTGTTTTCTTGTTGAGGGCTCAACAACGCAAGAAGTGTGTGGATGTGGACACCGGATGGCTGATATGCATGCATGCACTTTTGTGATTTTCTTTTTATTTTACTTCCTTGCTTCCTTTTTTTAAAAAAAACATTATATTAAGTTTAATTAAATTTTTAATTAGTATATTAATCAAATAATCATCAAATTTAGTTTCGTTTGTTCATTCATTTTACAATTGATTGCAGTGTATAATGTACCCCATTATGTACTAGTGAGTTTTTTGTAATTATTTATTTGGCTCTGTAACTAATAAAACTTCTTGTATTAGGACTTTTGACAAATAGAAAGGTTTACACAAATACAATTCAAATGTGTCAATAATAATTGTTCGTTATTTGTTCTTGTTTTTAAATTTAACCCGGCTATTTTTATGTAATATTCTTTTAAGGTTTTGTTAATATTCTTTGAAGCTTCTTTTTAAACATCAAAAATGTTTTGGCGTAAACTAAACTTTTGACCACGCCTCAATTAACTGTCAAAATTCTTTTGTTATTTCAAACAGGGTATATACTAAATAATTTACTATTAATTTTAAGATAAATTTAATGAACCACGTACACGTTAGGTCTTACAGTTTTTGAGCTAACAATGGCTACACTCTTGAAACCAGCATAATGCTGTAATAATAAAATGTGCATATTTTGTGGGTTCAATTTCCAAGTCAACAGCACTTTATTATGAAAGACTAGCATTATGGTTGTAGCATCGAACTGCAGCTTATTGTTAACAATATGAAGACTTAAAAAACCTTACATCCTTTGTCATCGCAATCAGCTTATATTAAACTGCAATTCTCTAACAAAACCGTCCAATATTCTATTCAAGTATTACGGCATGAATTCCTCGTAAATCTTTCGTCTCATAATATTCTTTTCAGAGGGGAGCAGAAAATAAAAATCTAGAATATTCATACACAGGAAAATGCAATACTCGAAGATGCAAATCATGGAAATATATAAGTAATAAAATACCTGCATCAAAGGTTCATTCACAGGAAAATTCAAATCTGAAGTTATTTTTCCTGTTTGAATTTGTGCCGAATCTAAAATTCTAAAATTGAATTTTTTTGTGAATTTATCTATTAATTGATGCAGGTATTTTATTACTTATGATTTTTCTAGATTTTTATTTTCTGGTGTTGCATCTCCTGTGTTTGCATTCATTAAATTTAAATTTAAAATTCTTTATTTCATACTGTATCATAAAGTGATGTTTCTCGGACTACTTAGGATGCAAACAAATTTAAAGGCTTATGCCGCAAAATATAATTTTGCTAAGTAACCTCATTTATAAAATAAAAATATTCCTGTCATTTCACATTTGACATTATTTATTGAACACAATGATGAAATGAAGCAAATTTTGTAGATATGTATATCAGACAAAAAGTGTCATTAAGGTACTCACAAGTAATTCCGACCTCGACTAAACGCCTCGGCCGTAAACAACTTGCTTGTACAGTACCTTAATGTTTCGCTTTTTGTTTTAGATACATAAATATCTATTATTTGAATTTTCCTCTGAATGAATCTTTTTATACTAGTATAACTTTAAATTTTCTAGGTTTTTATCTTCTGCTGTTGCATTTTCCTGAGTATGAATATTCTAGATTTTTATTTTCTGGTGTATGATACTGGATTGTTCATTTAGTTTAACCTAATTTGTGTATCCACAAGAGATAAACTAGTTTTCTAGATAGAATCTAAAATTCTAGTTGTGAGTTATCTTGTGAATGACTCTTTTGATACAGGTATTTTATATTTTCCTGTGCATGAATATTATTTTCTGGTGTTGAATGGACATCTTTCTCAGAATAAAAAATAACAACTTAATATTTCCAGGTTTGAAATATCTCCATTCCGCTCACATTCTCCACCGCGACATCAAGCCAGGGAACTTGTTGGTGAACAGCAACTGCGTGTTGAAGATCTGTGACTTCGGCCTGGCGAGGGTGGAAGAGCCCGACCAGAACAAACACATGACCCAGGAGGTGGTGACGCAGTACTACAGAGCCCCTGAGATCCTCATGGGGGCGAAGCACTACTCCGCTGCCGTGGACGTCTGGTCCGTTGGGTGCATCTTCGGCGAATTACTTGGAAGGAGGATTTTGTTCCAAGCGCAGAGTCCTGTTCAACAGGTAAAAGAAATATTTGTTTATTTTTTAAATATTGCGTATGACGGAATAGTTGGCTCATCAAATGTTATTATTTTAATTATTATTTACGATTCAATAGATTGTGTCCTAAAGTTGTAAAATTTAATAATTAATTTATACACATGGAGGTACACATCAATCTTCATGGCATTATTATACTTACCTACTCAACTTACTGATCATCACTCGATCACGGAACTTGTTTTTTTTTTCAAAATTCTCAATTTTAATTTCCAAGATTTTTAGTCTAAAGCTAGCTTGAGATCTAAAAATGAATTATAAGTGTAAGTGGCAAATTTAACCAACCAGCACTAAACGTTTGCACTAATAACTGAAATTGGAATTTTGTGGAAGCGCTGATTGGTTAACTTAGCACTCTTACTTATAATTAGGTAGCTCTGAATCTAGTTTAACAGTTTTGTTTGTTTCTATATGAAATTTCTTAACTTGGCTTAATTTTTAACTACCTATAAGTAATTCTTGCCATTGCATAATTATTTCAAATATTATTTATCAAAATTGTACTACTTGCAAAAATGATTCTTCAATTTACGAATTTTTAATGTTTTCTAATACTAAATGCTATTAAAATACATGTCGTAGGCTGATTGTAAAATCAGGCTTTTCATAAAATACATTTTATTCCACTCAAAAATGGTATTAGGTTCTTTATTTAGTTCAGTTCAATCAAAATTTCTACCCAAACCGAGTAAGTGGGACTCAAGAAGGATATTGGACTGTTTATTTACTTCAGTTCAATCAGAGATTGTACAAAAATCGAGTATTTAAGACTCAAGAAGGGTATTGAGTTCTGAGTTGTTTATTTAATTCAGTTCAATCAGAGTATGTACCAAAACTGAGTATGTGGAATTAAAGAAGAGTTATTGAGTTGTTCATTTAGTTCAGTTCAGAGTTTCTATCAAAAGTCTCGGCATATTGTGGAATAAAATATTATGACATTATATGCCGTGTCATTTGGAAAACTTCTAAGCGTTCAAGCGTTGTATAAAATGACTGATTTATAATTTAGCTTACGACATATACACGACAGAGTATTAATAGATATTTTTTAAAGATTTTGTTGACTTCATAATATATTCGACAGATGTGAGTAGTTTACAAATTTACTGTCTCATGTGAAAGAATTTCCAGACTACATTTTAACAAGAAATATTATTTCAAAATATAAATAAATTATATTACTTGTCGATTAGCGAAGACTATTTGAACTAAAACAAGTAAAATTAGACGAGTTCCACTATAAACAAATATAAGCGGCTTTAATGATGACTTTTTGATTAATTTTTTTACTAACATTGACATGCTCGTCATTAATTTTGCTTACTTAAATCCAATAATTTGTTTGTTTTAAATTTGCTAAGATATGAATCCTATTTACACAAGTAGTTATTTCAGAAGTTAATAGAATAACATTTGCCATACCACTATAATAGCATAAAAGCAACATAATAAAAAGTTACCATACAAGTACTTTTAAAACCATAATTAATACTAAGCCATATAATTTAGCGCCATTCGCTAATAATTTCTAATAATTACAGTTGGAGTTAATAACCGAGCTCCTTGGCACCCCGTCCCTCGAAGACATGCGGTACGCGTGCGAGGGCGCACGCTCGCACATGCTGCGGCGCGCGCCGAAGCCGCCATCGCTGACGGCCCTCTACACGCTGTCGTCCCAAGCCACGCACGAGGTCGTGCACTTGCTCTGCCAGATGCTGGTGTTCGACCCGGACAAGCGCATCTCCGTGGTCGATGCCCTGGCCCACCCCTACCTCGACGAGGGACGGCTGCGGTACCACTCCTGCATGTGCAAGTGCTGCTACACCACCGCCAACGGCATGAGGCAGTACACCTCCGAGTTCGAGACGACGGCGCCCCAGCCCTTTGATGATAGCTGGGAGAGGAAGCTTACGTCTGTACAGCAAGTTAAAGGTTAGGGGATGAATCTGCTGTTTTGTACTTTTTTCGCTGGGATTCTAGTTTGATTCGTGTTGCATTTCGGTGTGCGAAACGAATAAAACCCCTCTGAAAATAGAGGTCGTGGATTTAATTCCAAGTCATTCCTTACTTTTTGAATTCATCCAAATGAATATTGGTTTCTGTGCAATTAACTTCTCTAAGTACAAGACTAACAAGGTTTATTCTAGGATTCTGTAAACTTGTGGCTATAATTATAGCGCATCGATTCATACTCATTCAGTTTGAGACCTTCTTCTTGAGACCTTCTTCAAGACAACTACAAATACAATAAATACAAAGTCTCAATAACTTGTCGACTAAACAGACAATAATCTTAATACAAATTACATAAATACAGAAAAATATAGAATATTCTCAATAAATGAATACAATATTTTGTTGAATTCAAACTTTTGATACCACATGGCCCACAAAACTCTTATTTGTTAAATAAATTATCACAATAATTGATATTATTGATATACCAAAACGTCGACATTATGGAATAATAATATGGAATAATACACATAATAATATTATATTGACTAGAGTAAGTACCCATTACCCATTATTTCTTCCTTCTCAAATTCCATTATCAGTCAAGAGATTTTTCTTCAATTATAACGCATATTTTGCATAGAATTGTCTCAGTATGTGTCTAAAACGTAGCATCACTATTTTCTGAATGACTTTGACTGTCTTGTAAAATATCATCTAAATTTTGCTGGAAATCTAACTAGAAATCAGGCGAAAAAAGTATACTTGAGGATTGAGGTTGAATGTGTTGAATAAGGAGATACTAATGTTGTGGTGGTTGTTTCAGAGGAAATGCACAAGTTCATAGCGGAGCAGTTGAACACAAGCCGGGTGCCGTTGTGTATAAATCCTCAATCGGCTGCATTCAAGAGCTTCGCCAGGTAAGACGGCGCCATCTGCAGCCAGAAGTGTCCACAACAGCGCAGCGTCATTGCATAGGTGACTGCACGGAGAGTGTTTGGTGTGCGTCGCGCCCCGTGAATGCTCTGACCAAGGGGAACGCACGCAACACGAGAAAACTCAAAAACTGCTCTATTCATACACTGTTTTCTTCAATTCATTTCTTTAATACAACAGCAGACATGTTGCAAACCAAATCTATAAACTTATGTCAACTATGTTACCTAAAGAAATTGGTGTGCACTAGCTTTACTAAAAGGTCGATGCAGTAGCTGCGCGGCTTTAAGGTGACCCTCTACCAAAAAAAATTGTTTTTGCGCAATTCTACAGCGTTTATTGTTTTGTTAAACATAATAATAACAAATAATTTATGGTAAAGGGGCAAAAATAATTTTAGTACCCACTCTACAGCTTTTATTTATAAGTGAATTAACTTCAAATTTAAATATGTTGCCAACAAAGCTTAGATCTGCGAAATAACCGATGGAATTTATCAAATTCGTTTTAAAATAGAAGATATTTGTGTTAAAATAATAGCAAAAATTAGCAACAATCAAAACGTTATATTTCGATTTTAAAATAAAATTTTTAAATTCAGCTTCGACCATTTTGTAGATTGTACTTTTATCTTTGAGAGTATGTTTAGAATATTGTTTCTTTAATAAAACAATAAATGCTGTAGAATAGCGTGCGATATCCATGTATTTGATTGTTTTCTGGCATGGTAGAGGATCACCTCAAGCACAGCTCTCTGCAAATGACGTAGGAAACCGGAGTTCCGTGATTCAACTCTCGTTAAATTGAAATTAAATCGCACACGGATGCTTCAAGCTGATCATTCGTCTTAAAAATAGTCCTGGGTGCATAATTATCTCTCCGATGCCGCTTTGGCTTTCAAAGATCGTTGCACAGACTGAGATTCTGACTGCATCAAGACGAATCGGTCTAGAAGTGGTTGCAATTAAATCGCGCTCGGGTGCTTCAAGCTGACCACTTGATCGTCTTAAATGTAGTAAGAATCTCTCCGATGCCGCTTTGGCTTTCAAAGATCGTCGCAAAGACTTAGATTCTGACTGCATCAAGACGAATCGGTCTAAAAGTGGTTGCAGTTAAATCGCACTCGGGTGCTTCAAGGTCCATTTGATCGTCTTAAATGTAGTCCTGGTTGCATAAGAATATCTCCGATGTCAAAATAATTAACACATTATTCAAATATTATTCTTTGACACATAGCTTCTTTAGGTAACTTATGCTTGGTTTATAATGGACATAACCGGTTATTATTCTGTATTATGCAATATAAAGTTGAATTATAGCGTTTCTATGTTACGGTTCATAATGACAGCATTACGGAACCTTGAAAGCTTTTGTTCAACTTTACGGAATACATAATGAATAACTGGTTACATCCATTATAAACCAGCCTTTAGTAGACATCTATTGACCAGTTACCAGTTTAGGTTTACATGTCTGGTGTTTTAGGATTTGGATTTTAGAGAAATGAATAAAGCTATGTTTGAACAAAGCGGTGTATAAATAAAGCAGTGTTTGAATTTATGAGTGTTGCAAACTTCCCTGACCGCACCTTGATCGCTGTCATCGACGCAGCTTTTGTTTGCAAGACAAAAGTCTGCGCCGACGACGCAAACTCTAGACGTGCACCAAACCACTCCGGTGTTTCAGAGTCTTTAATCAGATTAACGTTCATATATGTTTAATCAGTCGTTTAATTAATCAATTAATTAAATAACTCAGATATAAACAGTTCATCTTAAATCAGAAACTAAATACATGATTAATGTCATTGATTTCCATGCTGACGCGAGCGTTTTTTATTAAATTATAATTTGGTAGAGTTGTTACTATCAGTTTTTCTTGAACTTTGGGCTATTATATCTATTTAGGTTTGGTAGACGTAGTTTCTATTCTAATAATGCACCTTGCCTCTATTCTTTTAAGTATTTTTCAAGTAGTTAGAGTTCTATCTTTCTCTTTCTGTTGCTGTACATACCAGCGCTATTGGCTGAAATGCTGTAACCTAAGCTTTCAGTCGGGGATGTAAATTAGGTAATGTAATTAACCGATTTTTATTATATCGTTAATTTTAAAATATACCGTAAATTACCGAGAAATTACTAAGAAAATACCAATTAAGTTTAAAATATGTAATAACAAATTATTTAGTAAATACAAAATTAAATTTCAAATAGAAAAATAAAAACAAGGCACGAGACATGAAAATAAATAGTAATTTAATTTGTATGTCTTGGTTGTCAGAAGTATTTCTTGTTACGAATGTGGTATCCTGAGGAGTAAGATAACCATGGGAGTAATAAAAAATATCTTAACAGCCAAGATATATAAATAAATATTACAAAAATAAAACAAATGAGACATAAACATGAAAATATAATTCTAACAAAACAAACGTAAAATACATGGATATGATTATGAATAGAAAATAACTAGCAACACACAGTGCGCCAAACATTTTCAAACGTAATAATTTCTTAAATTTTTGGTAAATATTCGTAATTTCTTTAGTTAATTACAGTTATAAAATTTATTACTTACTTACTTAATCCTAAAGCCTATCTACCTTTTCAGGTGTTAGGCTTATTAAATAACTGTAAATTATTTTGTAATTTACCGGGTAATTTACACATTTACATCCTTGCTTTCAGCCAATACGCTTACCGTAGCTTTGTGATTCGTGAGTGCAGCATTAGTTTGAATTTAATTTTAAATACACAAATGCATGGAAATCAGTTGGAGTGAGAAACTCGAACTTTTACTTGTAAGAGTTCGTGTTTCGAATGAGCAATCAACCGTCATGGTGTGTTGTGAGTAGTTGCTAGTAAGATGATGGTTGTCGCAGGAAGCAAAAGGTCTGTGCCCCTTTCAAGAAGACGTTAGAACTCCTGCTCTCACCCATAGTCTTTCTCTGTGCTGCGTGACGATCTCTAGGTCAGTGCTTATTTTAATTTCATATCTTTTTAGGGGAATGGGTTCAACACCAGAAAATAAAATTATTAGAACGTTCATACACAGTACAACTGAGCGCGGGTCGTGAATTTTGTTGGGTCACGGCGTGACACGCGTAAACGTGAGCGAGTATGAAATTTTGAATCGTGATTGGGCGGGAGTGTGAGTGACATGCAAAGTATCGTGAGCAGTGAACTCTATACTACGTACCTGGAAAGGACGCGCGCGTGAAGAGTGCTGAGGCAAGTTTGTATATAAAAACGTGTAGTATTTTGCCCATGTTCTACATGAATTAGACAGTGATAGAGATACGTCACAAATGCTATACGCCATAAATCTATCTCTCAACTTGCCTCACTGCACCTTTCCAGGTACTTCGGTATATAGTTCACTGATCGTGAGTGACCGAGCGTGAGTGTTTTTTTTTCGGGTGTGAGTAAATGTCAACACGAAACAATAAATTCTAATTTGTCAACACTCGTAAGTGATCGAATGCACAGGCAGCGCTCTAATTGGTCGAATAAATTGAAGCTTATGTTATATTTTTCACTACGATTTTGCGGAGCTAAATTAACTTATTATTCAGTTTCATAAAAATATTTTTACGTGACCCGTCGTGTGTGATCGGGCGTGATCAATTCGTAAGCGTGAGCGATCGTGAGTCAAACGTAAAATTAATGTCGGGTGATCGTGAACAAAATTTACCAGCTCTAACAAACAACACCAGAAGATGCAAATCTAGAAAATTCATAAGAAATAAAATACCTGCATCAAAAGATTCATTCAATCTAGAATTTTAGATTTGGCACAAATGCAAACACATGAAGAAGCAAATCTAGAAAATTTATAGTCAAATGGGACTCAATAATGGTATTGGATAATTTGTGTATCCTCTTGTGTTGAAGAGACAAACATTTTTTTCTAGATTTCCTGTGTTTGCATTTGCTGAATCTAGAATTCTGGATTTGCATTTTCCTGTGAATTAATATGTTAATGCAGATTTTTTATTAGGTATAAATTTTCTAGATTTTATTCGTCCTGTGCATGCATTTTCCTGTGTATAAATATTCTAGAATTATATTTTCTGGTGTTGAATGACCATCCTCTTTTTAGTTTATTTCACAGTTTTCCTTACACACTCATTATTTTTTGTTTTAATAATTTGTTTATTTGAAATATTTACGAGTGAATTGTGGTAATGACGGTTGATTGTGACTAACAGAAAGTATCTCATTAGAAGTTCAGTATTGTAGATCATTTTGATATAGATCTTTCCAGATAACCAGACACTTGGGCTATGCGAGGAGGCGGAAATTGTCATTTATTATAGTATGTTTTTAAACTAGGAGGAGTAAAACCAAAAGTCATACTCTTTAAGAGTTTTGAAAATTTAATTTTTGTATCTACGAGTCGATTATACGTTATAATTAATTACTGTTCTGTAATTCACAAATTATTTCATTATATTTAATCACAAGCATAGATCCACCCTAGAATATTTTTTTATTCATTCTAGTTTTAAAAACAGACAAAAGTACAACTAGTGGGTGTACATTACATTTCAGTAATCGTATGCATTGTGTATATTCTTTATCTTATTTATACAAGCACTTTAAAAGAAAATAAGTACACAAATAGAAAATTATTAGGGATTGGCTTCAACACAAAAAATAAAATCTAAAATATTCATACAGAAAAATGTATGCATCAAAAGATTTATTTACAAAAATATTCAAATCTGTGCAAACACAGGAAGATGCAGATCTAGAAAACTAGTTTGTCTCTTTATCTCCAGTGGATACACTCAAAAATGGTACTGGGTTGTTCTTTTAAGTTCTGTTCACACAAGGATTCTTCCTTATAATTCATTCAAACTAGTGAAGTGTATGAACAGGGCAAGTGAGCAGCAAATTATTGCAGTAATTAAAAATAAATACGTTAATTAAAATACAGTTTGTGCAAAATTAATGCACCAACAAATTTAGTCAAACGATCATAATCGAGATCGCAACATCAAAGAATCCATGTGCGGACAGAGATTTAATTCAGTGTAATGTCCTGATATTGAAGAGACAAACTTGTTTTCTAGATTTGCATGTTTCTGTGTTTGCATGCTGAATTTAAAATTGGATTTGAATTTATTGTGAATGAATCTTCACATTCAGGTATTTTATTACTATTAAATTTCCTTGCATTTTTCTGTGTATGAATATTCTAGATTTTTATTTTCTGCTGTAGAATAGGCATCCGAAAATTATTTGTTTTATCATATCGATTTTGAAATAATCTTCAGTAGAACTCGTAGTTCGCTCAGGTGTGTAATTATCTGGCAAGATCTCTAATATCGTGAGCATGTAACTGAAAGGGCTTTTGGTATGTGATGGCTACACGTCAGTGGTTATTGTTACAGCTCAACGGTGGCCCACCCATCAGAACTACCACCGTCGCCGCATCAGTGGGACTGACGCCGGCCTCAGCGTAGGTAACAGCGCAGTCAGCAAGTCCTAACGCTCATCACTCGTCATTACCGTCTTCGTTTACCATTTCACTTCAACTTACTAAAGTATCTCTGACAAGAGGACAACCACATTGTGATATATTATATAACCTAATTAATTAATTGTAAAATAGTTCAATTTGACGCGACGTCTCACAGTTTGTGAAACACCATCACACTTTGCCTTAAACACGACAAGTGGACGCGACGTCTTGAAGTAAGGATCTTCCCCACCCAATCCATCAACAGTAAAATCATCAAGAAACGAAGCTACTCAAATTTAGACCAAATATTCATTGATCAGGGAAAATGCCAAGCAGCCAAGCTATGCAATGCAATGGACAATCGTCTGCGCGCGAATTACGTGTAGTGGTGATATCTGATAATGCAACAAACAGCAGTGTGTGCGTGTGTGTTCGTGTGTGTGTCATCGATGTGTAAAAAGATTAACATATAAGTGGCGGTTGCAGGCTAGCAACTAACTATTTGATTGACCGTCACTGTGCAATGAGAACCAGAGACTGTTGTAGAAGCTCGTAGTGACTGTAATTATCTCTTATGTGTTCACGCTGCATGATGGGAGCCCTTCGTCCCTTTTACGACTTTTAGAAAATGGAATTCACGGGGAACGACTTCAACACTAGAATATTTATTACTAGAAAATTCAATGAAGAGAAAATTCTTAAAAAGAATCATAACACAAGCGAAACCTCAGGTTTAAGAAAACTCATACACAAAAATATACAAAAAGAAAATTCAAATCAAGAATGCAGTGACAGAAAATTCACGTCAAATCTAGAAAAATCTTTCCGCCTTCTACTGTGCATGTCCTGCTCTAGTGTCATAGGTATTGAGACAAAGTTGAAAATTGGTTCAATACGACGAGTAGTGTTTCCCTTTCAGTCGCCCGTCTCGTGGCAGTCCCACAAGCTGCGCGCAGCGGTGTGTTCAATCTGTTAGAATCAAAAATTATTTCAAACCATTGTATCGCAATCGCTGGAAAAAATCCAACCTATACCTTTTCTAGATTTGAATTTTCTATTTATGCATGTTTTTATGTATGAATTTCTTGTCTCTGAATTTTTGAGTGTTTTATGATTCTACTCAATTTTCTTGAAGTTGAATTGTCTAGCTCTGAGTTTTCAAGAATTGGGTAGGCACCCGAATTTACGCAGTGGCAACTATTTGACAATTTCATTTATTTTATGACAAGTTTCGTTAAGAAATGCTCGATTTTAGGTAATTTTAATTTGTAGTAGTGAATTTGCAAAACACTCTCTTTTGTATATATTAATTATACATTGATAATGTTAGTTAGTACATTGATAATCGAAGTCTGATTTTACTTTCATGTATCTATTTACTACCTATTTTGTATATGTAATTTAAATACGTATTCTGATTGCTATGGTGGATGATAACGATTATGGTAGATAATTTGTAGAAGAGGACCGCAGTAGGTATCGTGACGTCATTAGCCTTGTCACGGTAGACTCTGGCGAGCCGCGTGTGAATTGATGCATCGTGTTTGTATTTAATTTTTTCTACGTTTTTACGAATCGTAGTTCCGGTTTCAGAGATCTCAACTAGGTTAAACATTTGTACACTTATGTACTTCTTGATGCTGTATTTTTCTTAAATTTTTTAATTTAATCATGAAAAAGATAGGCTTCAACAGTGTCATCGTGTAGAGAAAATAAACATTTTCATTAAGCACATATTATTTTAACCTTTTTTTCATTTTTATTTATTTTTTAATACTTTTAGATTTACCTTTTCTTATTAGTTAGTTAGGTATTCTATTTTATTTCATCACACGTGTTTGCAAACGTGCATAATGCATCATATAAGTATTCATTAATTGATCATGTTTCATGTATGTTTGTTCGCATTTAATAACTTGAATTACTAAACTGAATTGCCAAACTTCTGAACTGAGTAGTAACCGTAGGTCTTTATTGATTCCACGTGCATGTAATATAGAGCTACGAATAACTAAAACTAAAATCAATGTTTCAACAAAACAGCAGGTATATTTGTGAATTAAAATCAAACTCTTTATACACCTTAAATGATGATAATATTGATAGAAGTATTCTGTTATTAAAGTAAAAGATATAGCAACGTAAGAGGCCTTAATTGTATTCAAGTTTATAGTCGACTAGGTTGTCTTGAACTCCCGTAAGAAACAACATTGTATAAATTAAACTTATTAAATAGGTGCAGTTGTTAATATTCTGAACGTTGTAATAATTAATAACTCGAATGTCCATGTAAGCTAGTGGTGCTTTTTCATTCGTCTGCACTGTAACTGCCACAATTTCCAAGTGTTACAATTATTAATTCATTACCTGTTCACTAATTAATTGCAGGAGTGTAATTACTAACGAGCCAGATGCGCAGTACGCATACACGATCGAATTATTTGTAGAAAATATTCCTTGTATGTACAAATCTTTTGACATGATTTACTTAATAACTGATGTACGCTTCGTAGAAAGAAAAGACAGAAAGAGCAAAAAGCTTTTGTAAACATAGACAAGTTTTCTTGAAGGGCAAGTCAACAAAAGAATATATTATAAGTAGAACTAGATAGACTTCTAGAGACTTGCATTCAAGATTACTTAAATAGGACATTATTTTTTCATTGCGACAATAATATGCTGTTTCTTGGTTTTGTATAATTATTAAGTATATATACCTAAGCTCAATAATATCGAAGACTGTCTATAGTTTATTTTTAAACTAGGAGTAAAATAAAATTATAGAGTGGTTTCTATGCTTGTGATTGGCTGGAGAACCGCCGGTTTTACACCCAACACGAGCAAAAGTCAGTACTGTCATGTTTAAGTTACATTTACAGTCAAAATCTCATTTGGAAATTAATTGTACAAGATGACTGTTATTAGAAATTTAGACTTTATAATTCAATAACTTTCGAATTATGATTTAAGTCATTTAATATATTAAAATTTAAAATTAATGATAAAAGAATTCATATACCCTGTTTGAAATAACCAAAGAATTTTGACAGATATATTATAGATTATCTGATTTCATTCTTTGTAAGTACTGTTCGTTATTTATGGCTCATTAAGTCGGTTTTAAATTTTACCTGACTATTTTTATGTATTATTCTCATACGGTTTTGTGGACTATTGGTGCTTCTTTTTAAACGTCGAAAATGTTTTGGTGTAAACTGTCAAAATTCTTTCGTAATTTCAAACAGGATATAGTGAGTTATTTTCTTTTATAAGACTGTAAATCTGTTTTTTGTTTTTACTTCTTCTATTTAAAAAATAGACTATATTATAAGAAGTAAAAACAAAATTCTATGGTGATTTAAATGCTTATGATTGGCTGGAGCACCGCCGGTTTCACACCCAACACATCCAAATGTCAGATTGAACTGTCATCTATGTTATTGTATACGATGATTGTTATTAGAAATTAGTTCAACTACTTGTGAATTACACTTCAGGTGATTTAAAAAATTTGCACTGAAATTAACTAAAATGAAATCCTAGCGATTTCCTGGATTTTTTAAAGAGTGTAAATCTGACTTTTGTTTTTACTCTTCCTAGTTTAGAAACAAACTATAATGTGTATGACAAAAGATTTGTAGATAAATGTGAACGTTTAAATTATGTATATTATGTCCGGGACCATTTCTCAAATTTAGTTGTTTTGTTTAGCGAGCGTGGCGTATTGCACTTGTCAAAAATCGCTCGAGTATTAACCCCTTCACCCATTCGACAAATATGTGACATTTAGGTAGTGCACGTTGCTCATTTACGCCAAAGTAAAAATTAAAAAAAAATCATATTGTAAAATTTCAGCCTTTTACTGTTCGCTGTTCTGCGTGACAGTTCAAACCGTTTTTATTCCATTTACATAAGTACTGAATAATTGCAGACACTTCTACCTTCAAGTAAAATAACTGACAAGCGATAATAAACAGAAACAAACAAGAATCTAACTAATTAAGTATGAACGTCGCCCAGAATAGCATAAATACAATATTGTAATTCTGATATGTGTGAAAGTAGAGTAACATGTACTGTGTGTAAATATTTGTAAAATACATAATAGAATTAACTGAAAACAGACCTCGAGCCGTTCTCAATTTTATATTTATACGTTTCCAATTTTAGCTCACCTGAGATGTGAATAGCCAGTTCTGCACAATCATTCTACTGTACAGGTGACAAATGAAATATTAGGTTACATTCGCGAAAGTGATAGTGTAGTGCAAGTGTTTGAATTATTTTGTGTCTATTTTTATTGTACTTTGACCTGAGGTTATTTGTGGATTAGAAACTGGAGTAATGTTGCTGACATTAGCTGGTAAGTACTTCCTCATTTATATTTAAACATAATTACTGCTCATATTAACAGTAATTAATTTTACTGTTGTATTAGAATATTAGATACATGTTTATTATTTAAAAAAAAATGATACAAAAGGTATAGTTATTGAATTTAAACTTTTTTAAAAGCAAAATTAAGAAGTATTCCATATATCTGCAATAATTAATATTTTAGTAGCATAACAGGTAGTGTTAATTAGACACACGATTATTGACATTATAAAGAGATGCTTATTTATTTATTCAGTATTTTTATTCATAAAGCTAGGTCAACGTTCATTTATAAATTAAAATATTCCGCCGTATCTAGAAAACTAAATCATAAACGTAAATGTATACCTACGTACAATGTGGTGCCATTTAACAATGAAAATAAAAATCTAAAATATTCAAACACAGAAATCTGCATCACCTGAATCCCTGAATCAAAAGATTCATTCACAGGAAAATTCAAATCAAGAATTTTAAATTCGGTGTATAAATGCAAGATGCAAACACAGGATATAGCAAACGCAGGAAGATTTAAACATATAGGAAGGTGCAATGCAAAATAAGATCGAATGAACCTCCCTTACAGGTAAGCGGGAGGTAAAAATGTGCAAAATCGGGATAACTCGAAAACTATTAAAGAAATAGATGTCGAAACACTCGACGTTTCCTAAATAAATTTAAAATTGTGTTTTGTTATGAATAATTAAAATTTCGTTAGAATTTTTTTTTTTGTAAAATGTGACTGCTACAAATAACATAGGTAATTATTTAAATATTTATTCAAGTTAACTCAAGATTTCTTAATTTAGATACCTAATAAAAATTCTTATCACATATTTTATTGTAGGTATAAACAAAATAATCCATAAAAAGTTTTATTAGACATAAAAAAGTTTAATATTTTCTAGTACTCAACTAAACTCAAACGAAAATCTAGCAACAAGATTGTCAGCCTTGTAGAGTATATTGCCTGCACTTTGGGCGTATATACTTTTGTAAAATATTACAGTAATAACTAACATAAATGATTGTTACTAATGTACGTTGATTACTTTAAAAAGGTTTACGAGAAATAACTTATTGAATGACATCATTATGCAAATATACAATCATATTGATTATTTTCAAGAAGTGTTTTTTTTATTTTTGCGAATTTAAATATCTTATACTGATTGAATTTATCAAATTAACTAAAATTAAAATTCAAGCAGAGTTCTAACTATCGTTGATTAAATTCATAGTGAGTAGCTAGTTTTTGACCGTTTTTATTCGAAATGCGTAAACTTTTATTACTCGTTTTACAACTTCGTGTGTACAACTTGTGGTTATGAAATCAGTTTGTTTATTTGTATAATGGAAAATTTGAATTATGACAATGGAAATTTATAAACAATTTTGTTTCTCAATATCTGTGCCGTGGAGTTTTTTATGATAAATATAAATTATTGTCAAGTGTTTTGACATGAATACAATACAATTTAATATTAACGTTATAATTTCTTATTAGATAATTTTATATGTTAACGACATTAATTTTTATTATATCATCGCATTATAATCAGTAAAGTATGCCGTCATTTTCTAACTCGTTTTTTTAAAATAAATTTTGAAAAACCGAATATCATCTATATCTTAAATTAAATACATTATCTATATATCACGCCATTTACCCAACTTGGGTGTGACAGCCTCACATAGCCTATAGTTGAATAAATTCAAACTTTATTGTAGTAGTTGCATTAAATAATGTGTTTCAAGTAAAGTATATTATTATTATTATTATTATTTATTTTACAGTCAATCAGACTTGCTATTTTAAAATTTGTATACATAAAATAATTAGCTAATTACTTCATCTTTATTTTTATCTATAGATATTTTGAAATCTAGTTTGTTACACACATTTAGAACTCGGTTATTTTTAGTACTGAAATGAAATAATAGTTATTATTAATGTACAGTATTTTTCGTTAATATTTTATTTTTATTATTATTATTATTATTATAATAAAATTATTAGCGGCATTGTTTTACATAGGAAGGTACATTTTACATATTTATAAACCACGGTTAAAAATAATTAGGTTTACCGACTGGCCCTTTTTTTATTGACAACCCCGATTAGAAGTTGTAATTAGTTCATAATGTGTTCCTAGGTAATATTTTTTAAATTTGAAAATTTCGTGCGTTATATAGTGTTATTATGTAAAATATAAAACAAACACGTAAGCTTATTATTATATTATAAAGTAACAGGGAAATATTGCTGTGAAATAATGAAAAGTGTTGCAGAAAAACTGTCAAGGCACATCTGTAGATCCATTCTTTCTCTATTACATCCTTGTTAAAATAAAATTTTATCATTCTTGTACTGGCCACAAAACACTCACAACGTTAGTATATTTTATGCTGGATTTTAGGAGGTAGAAAACCATATCGTAACTGGTTCACAACCATCGGTTCGGTTTCGGTTATGGGTTTGCAAAATATTTTATATTGATTCCCCATGGAATATAGTCTATAAAACAAATAATATGTTTAAAATTGTGATCAGAAAATTAACGTAATGTGCGCAACAGAATGTTAATTGCGTATAATTTATTAGAAAAGCTTTCAAGTCAAAATGTTTAAAAAATTAAAGTTATTAAATTTCCGCAAACCTGGCTGTTTGCTGTGTACGTGTTGAGAATCCACGGCGGCTATGGATGGTCTAATGACGTAACGCGAAACAAATGAGTGGCGCGGCTTGCTCGCGCCGCGGGCTAGTCGCTTGCAAGACGCGCGAACCGCGTAACGAACATTTTTACTACTGCGGATCAAAACAAAACACTTTCGATTCGTTTATTTTTAAAGATTCGAAAATGTGTCATCTCAGTTGTCTGTTGCCGTGCGCTAGGTGAATTGAGTTCTTCTGTTTGTGAAGTTGGACGACGTCTCCATGACTGTTCGCCCTCCAGGTCGAAGTCATGGGGAATACTCAGTGCTGTGTTGTTCCAAATGACCTACGAAAAAACGCCAAGGCTAAGGTAAACATTTCTGTTTAACCATTTTGCATAGTTGACATCATTTACTATTTTGTAGTTTAATTCCGGTTTGCAAAAAAAGTTTGTTTACAAACGTATTTAATAAACTGATATCAAATTATTTATTAGATTCTTTAATTTAAAATATCATTAGCAATTTTGACAGTTTATTTAGTAATTACTACCTATTTATTTTTGTCTAATTGTAGCATAAGCGTAATGAACTATTTTTAAAACAAGGCGCAATTATATAAACAGTCCATTTTATATAGGTAAATATGTATAATCCGAGGTATAAACAAAATAGGTAATTATAAACAAGTGAGCAAAAAAAACGATCAATATTTTAGTGCTGTTGCTTAAAAATCAAACCCTTAGCCCACTTAACTTAGGCCTAAGAATAAATTTAACCCGTTATTCTTGTTTTAGTGGAACTTGTTTTTGGCTCATTTCTTATAAACAAATTATGAGGTCAACAAATTTAAAAAGTTAAACTTTGTTTTTTAAATAGTACCATGCATTAGACTTTTACTCAATTTGGATGTAGCAGCCTCACATACTGTTATCGGAGGATATAATCTTTACTAATAACCAATGAGTACCCGTAAGTTGACGTCTGGTATCGGCACACGATTTAATATCTTATTACAGTTTTTTAAATTTTTAAATATGTGAGGCTGCCACACCCAAGTTGAGTAAAGGCGTCATACATACCGGGCGTAAACAATGTTAAAATTTTTATTTCGCTCTAAGTTTTTACCTATTTATTTTAGAGCAAAAGTGTAAACACAAAAGATGTTCAAATCGAATTATTTCACGAAATAAACATTAAATAAAAATTAAGAATTTAGGCAAATTTCAGACTGCCCTTTAAAATTAAACAAAATAAAAACATTTATTCTATCACAGTGGACAGATTTGAAATTATTGTTCTATTGATTTATTGGACCATAAGAAGGATTCATCAAAAAATAAATTAGTAATTATTTTCATTTCCTTCTTTTTGTTTCTATAAGGTACATTTTATCGTAATAAGGTATAAATAGAAGAATTAATTTTTTTGATCACACTAATTCGGTTTATGTCTCATATGGAACTCTGAAATAGCTCAAATATGGAAAATTGAATTTACGTTTATCTCGTGACAGGAACGTTTTATATCAATAAATAAGGGCTCGTTGGATGCCGTTTTTTATTCTGAACATCTTTTGTATTTACAGTTTGCCTCCAAAAGTAATAGATTGTGCCCAAGAAATTAAAACCATTATAATTATTTTGGTCAAACAGATGTTTTGCTGTTCAATTAGTACCTAACCTAGGTACCTAATTTAAATTATTTGCATTGTCAAATATTATATAAAAACGCGCACATTAGCATTCAGAAAGTGAAACTATTTGTATTTATTTAAAACAGCCAAACGCATTCGTCAAACAAAAATCTTCCATAGTAATCCATTTAGCATACTTATGTCAAACACTTGATTTATGAAATTAAAATAGAAACATCAAGTATCAAGTATTATAGTATTCATGATATGGAAAGAAGTTTTGTCCAATTTACAATATCCATCACGCGTTCTACCCAGCTTGGGTGTGTGGCAGTTTCTCATGTTGTAAGTCATCGGTTTTGATATACATTATACCGTGTGTGCGGTTGTGCGGTTATCAGCCGTTAAGTCATGAATACTCATTCCATAAATAATCAAAACAAAAAACAAAACCATTCCAATAATATAAACAACAATCGCTCTTCAATTGTTTAGTTTCACCCGAATCTCACGTGACCTGTCGCCACTTTCTTTTGTTTTTGTTGTTACTACAGCGTCGGCTCGGAACTGTTTTCCGCGGACCGCGTTATTTTTGGCGATCACATCATTGGTGCGAACCGCGAACATTTGAGTGTAGTGGACAAGTGAACATCGCGAGCGCACGCGATCAACAACTTGATTCGATTGTTTATAAACGCAAATTAGTATTGTAATTAATGGGCTGGAGGGGTAGTACGGTCCTGGAACTGAGGGAGTGCTCTGTTGTCATGGTTACGGGTGACAACAAATAGGGTATTTTTAATCGTGAGGTGTTGCTGGGATTATTTATTCATAATTTAATTTGCATTTTTATTATGTGATAAAGGTTATAATGTGTAATGAATCTTTTTGTTTAATTTTTGTATTTTACATACATACACTGTAGGTAGATAGGTACATATCTTTCACGCCTATATTACTCATTTTGGGTATGGCAGAGTCATATTGTGTGATATACCGGATGTAACCCTACTTGTGTAACAAAATTTAAGGGTAAGTATATAGTATTGGACGCACTATGATCACGAATCAAATAGAATTTTGTTAAAATTAACAGTAGTTAAAGGTAAACAATAAAACAATAGTTATGCAGTATTTATTAGCTTAATTACATTAATGTAATAATAATTTTAAAACAGGAAAAAATGAAATTTGTACGTAGAATGTCTCATTTGCTTGGACCCATTTTATAATTTGCGAATTTCAACAAAATTCTTTTTGGATTATGATCAGTGCGTCCAATACTATACACCCTTAAATTTTGTTACACAGGTTGGGTTACATCCTGTATATTTACCGTGTGTGCGGTTATCAGCCGGCAACTCACAGGTACACACCACTCATGTTTATTAGTGGAGAGTACACCACAGAGGAAATTTCTGTGCATTTAAACTAGAATGCGTACCTGTCTGGATTCGAACCTGAGTTAATATTGTTATTTTATTTATTTATACATTTGCGCACAAAAACACTAGTTAGGTCCCGAACACTAGATTTACACTATTTTTTAGTTCTTACGTTTTTAGTATTGTTTCTTGTTTCAACATTATTTTTTTTACAGATTGATAGAAATTTTCAGAACTCATAATTATATCAATGTAAGAATTTATTTAATAATAATTTTATTTTAATTTGTTGTAATTATAATTTTTAAATCAAATGTTAGTTAAATATTAACGCTAAAAAAGTCGGATATATTTATTTTCTCGCCTATTCCACTATTGACGTACTGACGCTGGAACAAAAATATTTTTTTCTGAATAGGTACCTATAAAATGAGTTTACTTCAGGAGAACATTTTTAGTGCCACTGTATACCTACTATTTATTTTGAATAAAGATGAGTTATGTGGCTGGCTACTTGAAACTTGAAACTAAATTTAATTGTTGTACTTATACAAACATAGCTATTAATTAGTTACAACGTAATATCAACAAGTGTTTCCTTCACAAACCTCAGAAATTAATTTTCGAATTTTGAAAAAATTCTTTTTGTTCTGTGATTGATCAGTACGTCAAGTTCTATAATTATGCTGTTCTAATATGTGTAAAAAATCATCAATACAAAGAGTACTTATTGCTGAAAACCACTTTATTTCGTTTTGTTTAGAATTTTAATAAATGCAAAAAGAGATGACTAATCTATAAATTACCAATATCGCATACGAATACAATAACTATTTTTTATGCACATGCACTCATAAATGTCAAATATAATAGGTTGATAGATAAAAGGTATGCTTCTATAAAATTTTAAAAATACACAACAGATAGACTAAATTTTAATATAAAGTGTAGGTATAGTCCACGCAGACATCAAGTAACTAATAATCGTTAAATTCTTATTTGCAGTCACACAATGCCCAAAACCGCAATCGTTTAAGATTAGCCCGCAGATAAGAAATATAGTCGAATAGTTCAGTATTTGCCATATTTATTAACACGGAGTATATATTTTACCCCCAGTGTTCCACTGGTAGAGTAAGAGTTTTTCGAAGCTTATTACCAGGGTTGTATTGTATGCTCTGGCGCATCGCAGGCTTGTGGTTTTGACCATTGTGTGACTGCAATAACCTCCTAGTAATAAACGCTAATGATTATTAGGTAGTTGAAATAAATTTGTACTATAACACAATATTTCTGTTTGAACTTCTCTTGGAGTTATATTCAGTTATATTTTTTTTTATCAGTTGCATTATTTATTTTTATTGTCAGTTCTGAGTTCTGATCAAAATGTTTAGGTATGAGTGTCTAAGCATTAAATAATCCATCAGTTAAATGTCAAATCAATATAATGTTTCAACATTTTTATTAATAATTGATATTAAAGTGTGAATAAACATACAACATAACTCAAGATTAAATCAAAAGTGATGACTCGTAATTACAATTATCCATTACCAAAATATGCAATTATCTAATTCCCCACACCTTACTTAAATTCTTTCATAATTAAAAGAAATTAATTTAACATATTTCGAAATATTACAGTCTCTCAGTATAAATGAACTTAGCATTTATGGGTCAAGTACCTTCTAAATTAATGTAATGTCATTTCATTTAAAAAAACGTGTCATCAAATCGTGGCTTATTCCGTATACGCGTGCTTCATAATGTTCAATGTTCATGCTGGAAAAACGAAAAAACGAAACGTGCGCTTCGATGTTCGTGTTCGCACTAATTCACGTGTGTATGTGCTTTGTGCTTATTAAGGGCTTTGGTAGCGCTTTTTAATGGACTTTGCTAAATGACTAGACAACTTCCGTTCAAAGAGGAAGTAAATTAGAATTTTAATGGGAATTTTATTTTTGGTTCGTTTCGTAGCTGTTGTTCTTTTTAATTAAATATTAAATTAAAACTTAGTACTCGTAGACTGGTACTGTGTACCTTTTACCTAACTTAGACACATATTTGAGTCATCGGTATACCGAGTGTTATACCGGGTGTAGACTTTTTTTTGACCTATAGGAAATAGTTAAGAGCAGAAGTAAATACAAAAGATGTTCAGAATAAAAAAACCAGCACCGAGTGCTTAAATTTGTTGTTTAAATCGATTTCTTTCACGAAATAAACAACAAAAATTAATAATTTAGGCTAGTTTCAGACTGCCATGTAATATTAAACAAAACAAAAATATTTATGCCGTCACTCTGACAGTTGACAGATTCGAAATTGTTGTTCTAATTGATTTATTGGACTATAAAAAGTATTCACTATCGAAAAAGAAATTAATAATTATTTTCTTTTCTTTCTTTTTCTTCCTAAAATACATGTTATTGTAGTATTTATTTTTTTATCTGACATCAAGTAATTCGTTTTATTTCTCGCATGGCACTCTGGAAACAGCTCGAATATGGCACCCATGAAAAACTATGTAAATTTAAAATTTTGCTGTAACCTACTTAACTTACCTAGATTGATGAGATGATAGATGGAAGTTATAAATAAATATAATTTTGCATAATTAATTATTATTATTACAATTTTATTATTATTATTATTTTACGGCCAGTGGTTAGCTCAGCGGTTAGGGGTCCGCCTAGCGGCCCCCAGTTCGATTCCCAGCACAACCGACAATAATACCACTGGGTCCGAGTGGTTGGATTCCACTATAATAACATCTACCATCCTGTAATTGGGAGTTAATCCTGTAGATTGGTTACCATCAAAAATAAAAAATAAAATAAAAGTGTAGGTAAAGAAATAGATACAGAAGGAAAAGTGAAAAAATAAACATTCCTACTAGTAGGTAGGTATTCTGAAATAATGCTAAATATTGCTATAAATGGATATTTCTTTTGCGTTTTTCTCGAGAACTAACAAAGCTATATGATCGACTGTGGTTTCATATTATGTGGTTTTTAATTTTGAACAATTTTGCATCTATACAACTTTCATCTCAATTGCTGTATTGTGTCTTGTTTTTGAATATAAATATACCTACTCACATTTTATATAACTATGATACTCTAATTTTTCCCTATAGGGTGCTACAATTTTCAAATATCGTAATCTAGTAATTAATTACCAATATTAAGTCAAAATAAAATATAGTACCATTACCATTAGCAATAGAAAAGTTATCTTTCATTGGCAAGTATCTTTGGAAATGTCACTGGTTAATTTAAAATCAAACAGTAATAAAAAGTCTTTGAAGTTTACATTTAACAGCTGCCGTTAATACTTTTTTGAATTCCATCACGCTTCATGCATTTTATAATAAATAAATCCATAAGTTATGACGATAGAATTACTACATTCAATTATTCAGGTATATTTAGATATATTTATGTTCCCTTACTTATTATAAGCTAACTCATTACAAAATTATTGCATAATTCTTATAATATTCATTGTAAATTTTCATTATTTTGCTTATTACGGGTTATTACTAAGGATTATTTTTAAAATCTTAATAATTCTCATATCATTATGTTGTATGAGATAACGTGGTTCACATCCTATGTCCTTGAAAGTTTAATTTCAAATGAGTTTAAGTTTATAATAATTTTTTGTTTTATGTTTCCGAATGTTTGTATAAGTGACAATAAAATTGTCCAAAATTTAAATCGTGGGTATCAAGGATTCTACTAGCCACGCAGTCGTAAAAAAAGACAAATGAAAAAATTGCAGGAACTGCGAGTCGGTCTTCCGCATTTAATAAATAATAACAATTGAAAAAGATTTGCGGAGCTGAAAAGAATCTCAATGATTTACAGTAGAGATGCAACGAATAGTAAACGTGCCTAATACCGAATATTATGCAGGCCTGTCTGCCGAATAACCGAATATTCGGCGAATATTCTGTACCCTTTTGGTGCCAAATGATAAACTTATTAAGATTGACAAGGCTGCATCTAATGCAGAGAAACTTATTTTTATGTACATAATTTGCAGCTTTTAAATTTTCATAAAGAACAGTTTATCATTTTTATTTTTATAAAAATTACAAAATAATGTTTTTGGCATGATTTTTCTTTTTTTAGTAATAATAATTTTTAAAAACTTAAGAATAAATAAATATTTTTTGTCTGTCAATGAAATATTTAAATAAAGCCACATTCAGGAGACCGTTAAAGGCAATTGCAGTTCAATTATTTATATCATATGTGACGTCAGACTATTCGGTCTTTGGCCGAATAGTAAACTAATATTCGGTGTTCAGTCGAATAATGTAAAACCTGCCGAATAGGCACAATATTGAATATTTGTTGCAACTCTAATTTACAGTTTACTCAAAAATTATCTAAGAGTAAAACTATGTAAAGGTAAAACCTAAAAAAATCATGCTTTACGTAATATTTTTCTTATTGACAAATAACTATGAATCATCCTGCTTACCAAATTTAGGGTGTGGTGTAATATTTGCATTCTACAACAATAACCAATTATTTATTTATTTACTAACCTCAAAAAATAGTATCCTTGTACTAATAATAATTTTTTAAATATTAATTTTCAAAAATACTGTACAATGCATAACGTAATAGGTATCTATCACGCCTTTTTGCAAATTTGGTGTTTGGCGTACAATATCGTATATTGTGGACAATTGGTATAAATAAATATTAATACTCATGGTATGGTTGTTAGTTGTTACAAAATAATTTAATTTAGAGTGAATTTTCCGCAATATTGCGGAAAAAGTAATTTTATATGGTTTCCCAAATTTTCATCTTTTAAAACAAGTGCAATGGATAAGATACTGTTATCAAAATGTTTTTACTTGATGAATCAAGTACCTAAAAAAATGACAAAAGTAGTAAATAACACAATAATTTTATTTCTGATAGAACGCTCGTTGGCTCGTTATTATCTTTCGAACTAACAAAAGATAAGTAAGTATACTATATCTTCTGTCTCTGTCCTACATTGTGTTAGCATCTAAAATTTTTATGTGTACCTATATGTGTATAGAAAAAGAGAAGAATAAGACAAATTTTCACATACTTCTTTCTTTTAGAATTAAATTTAATTATTATTTCGATATTTTAAGATTTTTCGATTGATTTTTTGGTGATAAATTGAATCGAAAAATCAAAAATGTATACCTACGTTTTTGAATTTAAAAAAATATGATCTTTACGAATCTTGAAAAATAAATAGTTTGTTTTAAAAAAACAGAAAAAAATGCAATCCAAAATTGCGTTAAAGAAAATAATTTTTCTTGCTACAATCTACAATTTATAATATTGAATAAGTTCACATGAACAAATTTTCTTAATTGTCATTAGTTTACGAAATACCTATCAGCTGGACACTGGAAACCAACCCATTCTGTATATAGGTAATTCCACAGTTTCAGTGTTCAGTGTGGGAAGAATAATTATTGGCATTGCTATTTTTAAAGAAATTTTTCTGGACCCGCCACTGTTCCAGCTGCTTGTCAAGCAATTGTTTCAAGAATTACAACTGCAAGATCCAAGTTGACTGAGCAAAATTTAGTTGTTTTTGTGGAGTACATTATGCAGACCCTTGTTCACCCGTTTGAGATGTTAATTCTTAGGGGTCAAAGTTCACACACGTGGACAAGTTGCGTAGGCGTTGATGCTGTTTTGTCTTGTCCCTGGATTGCTGCAAGTGAAAGTGTGTGTGTACCACTGAAACTTCTCGCTTTTTGTGACATAAAATACGTTTTTGTGAACAAGACGAATTTAGATTTATTCGCAAACAACATGCTAATTCGGTAATTGATTCTCTAATTGAGATGTCGTGTATAAATAAGATTTAATTACAATTTATTGACCAGGTGTTAGCAGAGCTCATGGATGTATTCGTTAAAAATAATTATTTTGATTAGATTTTGCTTTGATTTATAATAAGCGCGGATTAATTTATTACAAGAGATAAGCTTCGAATTTTAAAAGGCTTTATGGGTAACATTTCAAAGATGAAAACATCGTAGACGAATTATATGTTTTACGATAATTTTTTATGATATTTGAACACATGGTTGTATAATTATTAATATTAAGTTTGCTGGAATATGTTATAAGAAATACTGGAAATAAGTAAAATGTAATATTTATGAATAAGTTAAATAAAAATAATTGCCCAAAATAAATACAGGCAGACACAATAATGACTACCCAATAGCCAATAAATTATTACTTCTTTTGAAATTATTCAAACCTTTGAAATAATTTGGACGAAATGCAAATATTATCTTTTTACTGTTTTATTATTATATAGTAGACAATAAATATTATGTACTAAAGTTTGGCTGGACTTTATAAAATGAGTCATAAAATTAATAATTATTTATCGTGCTGAATTTCGGTTTGTATTTTTTTAAAATTTGTCATAATTGTCTTTGTTGTTATTTTAAAATGAAACAGGGAATAAATTTGAATTTGTTAATTTCAAGTTGAAAACATCTAAACGTCCCTTGGAACTATTACAACTGCCCAAATATCTTATGTTGTTCAAGAATAATTTAGTTAAATTTATTCCCTACACTGAGAAAAACGTATATTTGTGATTAAACTATATTATTTACTATAAACGAATAATTTATTTGAATAGCGCGCAACGAACCTAGCTTTGCAAGAAACGTAGTATGCTATTAAAACATATGAGTACACATCGTTATGAATAAATATAGATAAGTTGAAGTGAAAAATTACATTGCTTAACAGTTAAAATATATTAGATTTTTGAAAATAAATATTGGTATTATTAAAAAAAATAATTCGTTAACTGTTACTACGTATCTTCTAACAGGTAAAAAACATGTTAATAATTACCTAACAGTTAAAATTATTCTTTTGCTTGAAATATATAATACAATTACAAAAAAATTATATTAGTTTATTATCAACAAAATTATTTAATAGATATCGTATTTTGTTCTTTTAATATTAATGTAATAATTTTAAATATTGATGAGGTTGATAGGTTGGCGTAAGGAATTTATTTATTAAAAATTGTTTGTATGTGTACAAACAATTTTTAATAAATAAGGTCCTTACGCCAACCTATCAACCTCATCAACATTTGAATTTGGATCAACCCATCACTTTTGGAAATTTATTTTAAATGTATCATTAATAGTTAGTAGATATTTGTACCTGTATTGTATTAATAGGATTGGTTTGGACTTTGGAGAGATTTAGTACAATATATAAATCAGTTTTTATAAATACATTTATTGTAAACAAACAGAAATTAAACTATAACGCAAAAAATGTATTTCGTACAAAAAAGAACACATTTTATATTACAGATAAGTCAAACATCATTTACCTAAATATCTTGTTTCATAATACTTATTGCCTTTTAAACCATAAGTCTGTGTACAGTTGCAGGAATTGAATGGAAAAGGCTATCGTCTATCGTATTGTATTATATTTATGATTATCCGTTTGATTCTTCAGTACGAACAATACACTCCTGAATATTATAATAATTATTAGCTGCAACCAAGTAGAAAACATTATAATATGATGTATCTTTTCATTATTGAATATTGAATTGGACAATGCACTTTTTCAATTTTATTCTCTGTCTTATTTTAGGAACGAAATTTGCAAAACTTTTGTCATCCAGAGACAATAAAATTCCAATATCTATTTGATTTTCTAAAATTAATAAATTATGAAATATATTTTCAACATTAAACATTTTGTATGAATTGATTTACTTACCTTCAAAAGTTGGAATAAGAGTTTCAAACTCCCATATTTTTAACAGTTCAATAATTTCATTACCCAGTGCTGGTATTTATTTGTTATAATTAGGTACAATTAAGCACAAACTACAAACCACATTTATTGTAAACTTACTGTACGTTCTGCAAGATACACTTTCAATGTGTGGTGTCGACCGGTATCAACAAGCACGTTTTTGTTTCTACAACGCTAAGACATATTCTTTAATAAAAGAATTATTACATTTATATTTTAAATATACAGATTCATGGGAAACAAATTCAGTTAATAGTTAAATTAAAATGTTTATTATAATATCTGGATCATTTTCTTGCAAATATAATTCATTAACTGTTAAGTTATTACTTTCTTTAGTATAATACTAATATATTTGGTTACAAACAACACTATAGTACATAGTAACTTAGTAAATTTACAATAAAATATTTGAAGTGTTAAACGAATTAAAAATATGCAATTGTTTATTGTTAACTTTGTCTAATAAATGTGAATAGATCACTGGTAAATAAATTATTCGTTATAGTATAATGTATTAAAAAGTTATTAAATAAAATAGTACGTTTCTAATGTAAACATTAAATTACATTTTAAATTATCGAATTATATATAAAGAAACCGCCTTCAAACTTGAAATTTGTTTAATATTAGACCATTTTTTTTCTCAGTGTAGCTTTCATTTAAAAAAAATTACGCTCTAATAAATTGCTGTCAAATTTGTAACATAACATACCTAACCATGGATATGAAAAATCCCATGTTTCACGTTGAAATACATTTTTAAATAATAATACAAATTAATTAGCGACAAGTTTTGCTAATTAATAGTGCAGCAATTTAACAGCTAATGATTAATTATTCTTCATGTTAAATTTAAGTTCGAAATTTTAAAATATTTCCATACTGAACAGAAACGTTTAAATTACGAAATAACTGGAAATAGTATATTTATTACATAATGTTAGAGGAAAGTGATTGATATCGTGTGAGTGAGAATGTTTACGCACGAGGCTTGCCGAGTTCGGCAATCTCACGAATATTCAATAGACACTTACCTGAGAGTTGTGTACACTATTTTCCCCACGACCATAAATATTAAACCTTTTATTAATGAATGAATAATTTTACGAAAATACAAATATAACACGATCATGGAATTTTCAATAACAAGAATATGAATTCTATTTAAATTTTTAATTTATAGCAGATACATCAAAACTACTTTAATTAATGTGGATAATTCACTTAATGTCGTGTTTGTCCATTTTAATATTTTAATGGAATAATGCAATTTATCACGAAAAACTTAATGACAGGAAAAATTATCAAATGTCAGAAAGACAACACACGCCTACTAAAAGGTGAAACATAGGTAAATTTAAACTGTGGCAATAAGACATGTTCGATAAGATATGGAACGGGTTGAACGGATGTGTGATATTATTTATTTTCGTAGCTAGGAAACTGTTAATTTTGTATTAGATTAAATATTTTTTACTTAGAATGAGATATTTTAAATTTTTAAATTTTTTAAAATTAAAATACCTTTTCTGTAATTACAAAATAAATTTCAGAAATTTGTGCGTTTATTTCAAACCTTCAGTACAATAACTGAAACATGAAAAATACGTTATTTCCTTAAATATGGTCGACACGAACCCCACAAAATAAAAAACCAACAATCAAGAATCCATTCCTATGACACTTTTTTAGTCTCGTCCATATTTAATTTATTATACTTTTCATAAAAGTTATTTTATTTTTACACTCATTCGCACTTGAAACAAATTATCAGTTTCGCTCGAAAATCATATTTTGAAACTGATTTGATTTATTCTCCGGTTCTAACATAAAGATTTAAAAATTCTGATCATTTATATTGCACATTACACGAAAATTTCAAGTGAATATCTTACAAATATAAAAAATAACAGATGATATTCTTTAGTATTGGAAATCAGTTTAGTCGATTGATCGGTGCTGCCGTCGCTTCGGCCGTGGTGAACTCTCGAACTAGCGTAGCTGCATGGGCCGATCGTCTGTTGTTCTCGTGTCCTTGTCATCAGTGTAGCTCAGTGCGCGAAGATGGGAAGCTATAACAACATTTTTACTGAAAATACCACATGAAACGTAACTTTAAACTGTTGTGCCTTGTCAGAAGACTCTAATAATTGTGATAATTATACCTATGTGGCCATACTCATCTTATAAATACCGTCCGTCAAAATGTTTGGTTAGAATTGTTATTTATTGTCATGATCGTGATATTGAAATGTGTATCTCTTCAAGATTAAAGTACCGGCAATAACTTAAATACCAGGCGTGTTTTAACTCATTGACAGTCTCAAAAAATTATTAAATCTCAGTTTTGGTGCTGTCACTCACAAAGGAATTCAAAATGCAGACTGTTCCCCCAAGACATAAACATTACAGAAGAGGGCTTTCCGCGCCGGGAATCGAACCCTACAGCTCTAGAGTCAACAAGGTAGGATTTTTGTTTGATTGACATTGACATTTTGTTTTACTTTGCGGCAATCTTTGTTGTTCTTGGCGAAAACATATGAGCTGTCAAAACAGTTGCCAAACCGTCTTGAGATGAGCTATGATAGTTCTAATTTAATTACTTTGTATCTCGGTTAACTTTATGCTTATTTTACATCAGGGGTATCTATTTTAAATTTATCTTTATTTAAACACGTTTTAATTTTGATCAGCTGTTTTATGAAATATTCTAGAACGTTTCAATTAGTAATATGAATTTATTAAATAGGTAATATATAAATATCAATTGTACTATTGTTTTATATTAAATACTCAGTACAGCATATTTTAAAATTACGCAATTGGTTTTTTGACCAATAAAATTTCTTATTTAAAGATTTTGGGCCAATAGAACTTTCTACTAGACCATATCAAAACATAATGATAATTCTACATAATAGTATGTGGATAAGTAACGTAAATAAAGCCCTGTTTACACAATAATTCTTTAAGGATTCTTTCATGCTTTTAAATTTTAAGAAAAATAATAGCAGCGCCGCTAAATTGCATCTTCTATGAGACTTGAAAAAGAAGAATTTCTAATTCAGACAGCTTCAAAGTTAGTGAATTTCTTTTTTTCCAGGATGAAGCATGAAAGAATTCTCAAAGAATCTATTTATGTGTGATGTGTGAACAAAGCTTTCGCTTAAATCTCTATAATAAAACAGGCAATCGGGGTTACGACTGTTCAATCATCAACATTTTTGATCAATCTTCGATCGTCTGATTTGATCGATTAAATCGATCCATCGATCATTTGTGATCGATCTAATTGATCAGATCGATCTCAACGATCTAATCGATTGGATCAATCTGATCGGTGTAATCAATCCGAGAATCAATCCGATCGATTAAATTAACTAGATCGATCAAATTATTGATCTACCTGCGTTAAATATTGAAGGACTGGTAATGTTATTACTGAAATTTTGTTGGTATTAGTCGTAGGTAAACAAAATAGTATTCTTACATTTTTATGTTACTTAATTATAAAAATTGGGAACTTATATGATAACATGGTATTCATGGTTGAGTGACAGAAAAATTATCGATCAATCAAATCTTATCGATCATCCAAATTTGATCAATCAAACAAATCTTATCGATCATTCAAATCCAAACGATCAATCATCCAAATCCGATTGATCAAAGAAATTAATCTGTCTGATCGATTGATCGATTAAATGATTGTGATCATATTGATCGATCGATCGATCTTTCGATCAGATCGATGTTTTTTCGCAGCCCTAATCGGGGCAGTCTTAACCTGACAGCTGTCATTTCAAATTTAACTTTTAAAATGAATTATAATTAGAATTATTTTGACTTTGATTTTGATGGATTGTAACCATTCAAGAGGATTAGTTACATGGTAATGATAATGATGTTATTATAGTTATTATATAGTTAAATGAAACCACTCGAACACAGTGGTAGGTATATCTGTCGGTTGTCGATTACAGGGGGTTGAATTGGAGACCGCTAACACAAGTTATGAGATATGATACTCGCCTGCGACTCGTATGACAAATTTTCCAGTAATTCCCGTTGCTAAACTTTCGTTGAATATTTTAAATTTTAATTGTTTTTCGTCTTACACGTTTAAAAAAATCCGAAAAAATCGTAGAACATTTAGGTATTATAGGTACATAATTTAGTCTTAATTATTTATTTTTATTTCTCTTTTAAATCAATTATGTTTGATTTCTCAAAGGTTATTTCCTATAGGTATAGAATTTAGAATTATTTACCGAATAAACAGTGATATGAGCATTTTTACTGTAATGCCATTAAACTTGAACGGCCTCAAAACCATTTTGATAACATTTGAAAAGAACAAATATTTTTTTGTTTGTAACAAAATGTAATGCACAATGTAAACATTCTGTTAACTTCCACTTAAAATGTTTTGTTAGTGCGATTGTATAAACGAAATGCTGCAGAGAAATTTATTGTTTTCATCTGGTTTTTTCTGTGTTACAATTTGTTTTCTTTTGTTAGAAGAGGAAAACATCTGACTAATGGCTCGTCCTACGTATGGATGCATAATAAATTTTACCTGTGTGCACTCCTCCAATGTTTATTTACAGTTCTATGAATATTTATAATTTGTAATTTTAATCTTGAATGAATATTTTAAGAACACTATGACTAATGAAAAGGAGAATTATCTTCGCATTATTTATTAACTATATGAACATTAAAAATAAAAATTAAAATGCCTAATAAAATGAAGAGATAATGTCTATTTTAATTTTTATAGTTTGCAGCTATCCTACTGTTAAACAGTTTTATTTCGTATTATTTACTAATAATTTTTTGAACTGTAAAGTTTTGTTTTTACATAAAATAAAATTTATGTTCGACTGCATCATATTATTTTGTTTCATGACACTGTTTACTGTTCTTAAACGGGTACTTTATTGGACTAGTACGATAACAATGCAAAATTGTATTGCTGTCAATATCATGTCAAAAAAAATCTGCTGTGGCCACCACACGACCTCTCGCCTAACTCTGCTTATTCTACTAATCTAATAAATAGTTTTACTTACATTTTAATAGTTTCATATTTATGTAAGTAATATGAAACGATAATGTAAACCAAGCAAAAGATGTCAACTGTACTGTCACTGTCATAATCATTCAAATTTTGATGTAGAAACAAATTTCATATCATGGACAACAAGATACTGGAATTTCAAAAAAATAGAATATTAATTGTACTTTATTTTATTGTTAAATACTATCAGATTCAGCAAATTGTATTTACAATTATCTGTACCCATAGATAATTATATTTTCTTTTATTTTTAATTGCAAAAATTGTCATAAATAAATAATGTACCAATATATTTAAGGAAAACTTTATCAAGTTTCAAAAAGTACTACTTCCGGTTTGCGGATTTCTACCAAAATGTTATCCGTTCTTAAGATACTTATTAAAACCTTAAATATGAAATTTTGTTATTAAAGGTTTAATACTTTTTCAGTTATCGTGGACGAAAAATCATCACATACGTCCATACGCACACACACACACAGACATCATCGTGAAAATATTAAATTCGTATTCTAGAGATCCTAAAACGTGCTTATCCACCAAAAACTCATACTCGAAAATTTTGACCCATTACAATACCTCTCTTATAGAATATGAGGCGAGAGGTAATAAATGTTATAATTTAATGCATTTTATTAAATTAAATATATAATTTCTTTTAGGTACTTTCTTTGAATCTTCCATTTCTTGGATTGCATATCTTGAAAATGAGCTAATTGCGAAGAACAAAGAACTTATCAGTTTGTCACTAACTTGACAATTTAAAAATTATCAAAATGTTGTAAAAAATAATAATTATAAAAGAAAATATCATCTTGGCAGTCGAATATAAAGCTTTGTATGCAACTCGTGCATAATAGGACTTTATAGACTCGCCTTAATTCTAGAATTCTTTTCCCTAGAACCTAGAACTTTAATTTGATATCACACACCATAGTATTTTAATAAAAAAAAAGTTACGTTTATAAAGTTAGTACCACTGGTTGAAAAAAGCTCATTAACGAACTTGAAGTCAGTTTTTGGCTCAAGATTCTAAATTTAAAATTTCAGTCCAAAATTATAACGCGTTTTTAAGTTTTTCAATATCCAGACAGACCGACTTTTTTAAATATCATGATTTTTGGGTTCAGTAAGGTCTACTCTAAATCGTGAAGATTCATCGAACTCGAACTGTCAAAAAATCACGATTACAATACCTACTTCCTATTACATAGGTCGGGGAAGTAATAATTGAATTTAAAATTTACACTGAAATGCTACGACGTTAAAAAAAATTTGAGACGGGAACGGTGACACATATAGTTTTATTTTTTTAATAAATGCCTCAGATATTAAAGAATAATGTTAGGTTTTCAAACATGTGTGTTGGGTTGTTATGATACAATATTTTATAATTGTTTAGTCAAGCTGCTAACCTCCGTATGCGCATTTTAGCGCGTTTTAGTGTCAACTTTAAATTCCATTATCTTTGTTATTTCAACAGTTACCATAAATTTTAATTTTTATCCAAATTCTACGACTTGTCTTGAATATTGTATTTGAGTCATATTTTATGTAGTTATTTAAGAAAATCCATGAGTAGTCAACTCATGGATTTTCTTAAATAACTAGACATACATTTTTATGAAGATAATAAATACTAATACTAGTTTCCCTGAAATAACGATTTTTAAAAGAAAAATGTACCGTGACTGGAAAATATTATTTTATACTTTTATAGTAACCTTCAGTTTTTTTTACATAACATAAAATGAAAATACTTTGGAATATAAACTTTGCTTTATAAATTCGTCCGCATATACGCACAGAATAATTATTAAAATAATAGCTTTGTGTGGGTATTTACTGTCGTTTTTACAATAGGAAACAAGCAAAAAAGTAGTTTTAATTTTAATGTTTCTCTGTGTCAAAAGATTTATAATATCATTTAGCGGCACCTTTTATTCTATTTTAGAATATTTACCTGCAGATGTTATCATTGTTTTCTTTACTGATTTGGTCATCGAAATGCATAAAATATAATTAGATGCAATTTATGTTCTTGTTCTTAAACGTATTCGTATTTTTATACATCTTTGAATCAAATAGAAAATTTATCACTGCTCTCAAAGTTTCGTTTGAACTGTGTTTAGGGATATGAAATTTTGAAATTTAATTATGATAAGATGCAAATAAAAATAATTTTAATGAATGATTACAACCAGTTGCCCAGTTGTAATGAATTTTAAGATTAACATGCTTGAATATGAATAAAAATTAAACACAAACATACTCGTATATGTTTATGTTCTTTAATTCTAATTCTTATTGATAATGATAAATTATTACTATGGTATAATTCTTTGTAGGTACTTAATCCAAGGAGTGTTGTATTAATTACAACAATTCTTGCGATATTCGTCTTAGCTGGGTGTATACAAATCATGATTTAAAAATTATTTTTTTTATTTAAATCAATATTTTTACAAAATTCGCAAATTTTGCAAATTTTATATCAATAACTCAAATTCTTTATTTTGCTCATTTTTTTAGTGTGATGCAACGTTTAATATTTAATAATAAATCTTTATTTGTCAATACATAATTAAATCATAAACAAATAACAAGATATTATTTGTTCTATTTTATTAGATCCTATTATCAATTTATTTTGTGTTTTGAAATAAATAGTTACTATTTTACGACTAATTTATATCGTGTTTTCTATCATTTATTTATTTGATTTATGTCATTTATTTAATATCTCTTTAGAAGAAATATTTTTTGTTCAAATAATAGAATTTTATTTACTTCAATGATTTTAATTAAAAAATCAGTCGATTAAAACTGCGATTTAAATCGTTATAAAATCATTTTATGGGTTACTTGCATGATTTTTTAAAAAGAAATAAAAACTTGGTACCCGTATTTTATATTTTCAGTAAATTTTTATCAATAAGCCCAAAAATAATTACCTAATGAAAATTGAATAATATGTGATTAATGTGATGTGAATGCCATATCACGCATATCATACCTATACAAAATATTGAAGTCGCAGCAAAATTTATTTCTCAATTACTATAAAAACATATAAATTTTTAAAATAAAATTTGTATTTTTCCTATGTTTTAAACCTAAACATTAGGTTAATAGTGATAAAAATCTCATTTTTAAATAATAATTAATTCTGCTTTTTACGGCTTTTTAGTAATTTTGATACAAATTCTTTAGGAATTTTCGGGATGCCGTGTCATAATGACAAAATTATAAGTCTCAATTTGAGCACCTCAATAGCGTTCATTATAGGCTAAGGGCCATAATGAATCCAGTATGGTACTCAATTATACCAATGAAATAAACAACAACTCGTTACTGATAGACCGGGAGCTCATGACAGGTGATTCCAAAAGGCATGCTGTATGAAATCGGAGACTATCACCTGTCATGAACTCTCGGTCTATCTATAAGCAAGTTTCAAAAATAGCATACCCGATTTTTTAGATTTAAATTTTGTTGTTCAATATCAAATAATTTATTTTACTTTTTGACTAATTTACGTCATCAGATAACATTTTGTATGCAACACGGATCGTAACCAATCACATCGTGCTATCAAACTCGACTTCGCCTCGTTTGATAATCTTCACGCCGAGTACCTTATAACATAAATAACTATTATTACACTCACATAAAATCAGATTCAACCCATAATCAAATCAAAATTACTATTCCCCTTTGTTTTTTGTTGTGCAACGCATTTGTCAGCATTGATTAATTTGACTGTTGACACTTGTAAAGTAGTCCTGATCAGCGTATCATTTAATTATCCAAATTGACGTTGTCATTGTGTGCGTTAGGGTCACATCACACATCACAACTAGTCATAAAAACTGATACAACACTAACTCAGGTGACACCTTTTTGATTAAGTGGGTTACATTACATACACGCGCGTTCTGGGTTCTTTACACTCGTGTTTTATTACCGTAACTGAAGAAGCAAGAGTGTTAATTAGTTCTGATTGTGTAAGTATAGTTTTTGTTGCTTTAGTCTGTCTTTGTTCCAGAGCTTAAAAGAAAAATGATACGGTGGTTTAGAATTTTTTAATTTAATTTATTGTAATAATGTTTTGTCTACAATTTAGTTGCGTATAGCTAATACTTGTGGGCTGTGTATCAAAATTCTAATAGAGACCCCTCCCCCCTTTTTTAGGAGGAGTTAAAAACAAAAATCAGATTTAAACTCTTAAATAATCCAGAAAATTTTCTTCTTCGTTAAATTTTAATTTGAGCGTCTTAATTACCTAAACTGTAATTACCATTATTTTTTTATGATGATAAATGAATTTTAATATTACATTTTTGCGCAATTGTAACGTCCCTTCTATGAGCCTGTAATATATTACAGGACAGGTCTAAGCCCTGTAATCACTCATTTACTTAGTTACCATAATGCCTGTGAAGGTGTGAACTGTGAAGTGTCATTTGCACAGAAGGTGGAAAATAGTTATTTGTTTAAGTATGCAATAAAATAATAGATTTCATTTCATGTGTCAATCAATTAATTTTGATTGGACGAATTCCTTACTTTACCGTCTATGGGCGCGTTTTACTACTTTACCGCCCAAAAGAGTAAAGTAAATGTTTCTGCCATGGTAACTAAAAGTCTTTTACATCCAGCAATTTTTTAACAGAAGAAAGAGCCACAATTTAATAAAATTACAATTGACACTATATGCTTCTAATACATCAGGAGGCAGATTGTCTTCGTCGCTTTCTGATATCATTCTAGTAGTATTGAAATATTTCTCTTCATAATGCAAAAATGACAGAACATTTATAGAAAATATTAGATCGTTGGTTTGGTTTGTTGTCGCGGAAACATTACATGTCATACTGATTAATTTGTTTATTCATAAGTGTCAATAATTTTTCTATATATTTTTACTAATATTGGGACATATATTTTTCGACGATGTTTGATAGTCGATTGCTCGCAATAAAAACTTTCATATCCTCGAAGGCAAAAGTATCATTTCGCAATCTAAGAATCAAAAATACTTACCTAACTATATTGTCTAAGGCACCAAAAATTGACACTTCACAGACTGTCAGCTGTCAACAAAATAGCACATTAATGTCAACTGGCGGAAAATTTATTTAAATATCGTTTAAATATAAATAAAATATCTACTGAATTATTGAGTATTCGAGCAATTTACAATTACATGTAGAAACTACTATTCAATTAGATACTTTAAAGTACTGAATAAATTTGTTTCTATATTATGCTACACAACATCTAGGAATATAAAATCTACATTCTAAGTTACACACTCTACTACAAATAATATAAGGCAAGATACCCATCTACCATAGAATTTAAGATCACTATTTCGCAATCTTTTGTAAACGATCCAACTACCGCACCTCCAAAGCTCTTTGATGGCCTTATATGTCCAGACATGTAGCCTCTATGGTCAAGACAAGCCAACTAGATGTCACGTAGATGCGTTTGAGTCACGACAACGATAATAATCACATTGAGTTTCCATATTGGATGGAAACTGGAAACAGAAACTAATCATCGCGTTTTTACAGAAGAGGTAATTGCGTTTATTCTTTGTGGTTAATTGTTCTGTGATTAATGGCGTTGTTTGTTTTATTTTTGCTGTTGAAAGGATGATACTTTCTTGTGTATGGGTAATTAATGGTATACGCGGTGTGGTGTTTACATTTCTTTAATTAGTCATGGAGATTTTTAATTATTTGTGGTTTATTAATTATATAAAATTAAAGAATTGTGTTCAAATGTCAACCATGCATTCAAGGTAATTTAGTATTAACAAGTGTCATGAAATATTTGACAGTTGTAAAGCTAGATTCAGAGCTACCCACTTATAAGTATAAGTGGCAAATTTAACCAATCAGCGCTCAACGTTCGCACTTATAATTGAAATTGGAATTTTGTGGAAGCCCTGATTGGTTAGTTTAGCACTTATACTTATAAGTGGGTAGGTCTGAATCTAGCTTTAGTATATTGTGCATACTTAGGATGAAAAGTTGCACTTTTCCTAATTTCGCCCCATTTATGAGGTATATTAGTATTACATAATGAGCGAGGAAAGTGAATGATATCGTGTGAGTGAGAATGTTGACGCACGAGGCATTCGATAGACACTTTCTGGCGAGTCATGTAAGGTATCTACACTATTTTTTTTTAAATATTTTGTTTTATATTTTCCCACGTTTTAATTTTACAAAGAAACAAATACTATACCTACTTATACCCAGGGTTGGCAAAAATCATGATTAAAAAAATATAGATTTTTTTGAATAAATAAAAAAAAATTATGATTAATTTGATTTTTTTTAAATCCTGTGTAAAATTGGAAAACATTGATACAATATTTTTGTTACCTACTTTATAAACAGGTAGTGCCTTGAAAAATAATATTCTATACTCGTAATAACAAATCCTTTACAGCGTAGATATATTAACTATTCTTTAGGCGTTAGTATTTTTTATTTTTTTGATTTAAATCAATGTTCTTTTATTAAAAATATCACTTGATTTAAATCATGACTTAAATCGTGATTTAAATCAAATGGTACAAAATTTTCAATAACAACAATTTAAATTTTTAAATTATACAAGATACACCAAAAGTACTACTTTTATAATGTGAATAAATCACTATTAAGTCCATTTTAATGAAATAATGCAATTTATCACGAAACACTTAATGACAGGAAAAAATATCAAATGTCAGAAAGACAACCCATAGGTATCTACTAAAAGGTGAAAAAAATTGAAACTGTTTGATATAATACCTGTTCGATAATATATTATATTGAACGGATGTATGGTATTGTTTATTTTCGTAGCTATAGGTAACTGTATGGAAACTGTTAGTTTCGTATTATGGACGTGGGAAAATTCTTATTTTTATACATAGATGAAAATTATGATAATCATCCTGTTTTTTAAAAAACCTTCAGTTTGACGGCAAATAAATATTTATTTATTTATTTATAACAATAGAAATCTAAGAACGTTATTGTGCACACGTAGAAACCAGTTGCTATTCAATTATTTATTGTTTGTGTTTGTGGTCTAATTTATTATTGTTTTCCTGGAACTAGAGAAAATGAAAAATTAGCAGTCAAGAAAGGTAAAGCGAGAAGTAGAACGTCACTTGTTTCATGTCATGTCATGTAGGTAATAGGTGAATAATTATTACTGATTGTATTTTTGTTTTGCTATTCATACATATGTGCGACCTTTAGTGTGACATTAATGGAGATGTAAACTTTTCTTGTTTTTCTTTTATTGGTGCGAAAATTTAATTTAATATTTTTATTCTGGTAAATGTTATGAGTTAATGAGGAATGTGTTTGTGTGTTACCGGCTGCTTATTAATATAATGTTAAGAATGAAATTAATATTAGTTATTGGAGCAGAAATTACATAAATTTTGGAAAGTAATATTTTTGGTAATACAATTTTCAGAATGAGAGTGCAGTTCAATAAAATTCACAATTATTCAAATAATGCATTATTTTGAGGCTAGATTATTATCGAACGTTTTAGAGATCTAATGTGGCACAGATCCTAAAAATATAAATATACTATACCTACATAAAGCAATAAAAATTTAAATTAGTACTGGAGTGGAAACTACGTCTTTATATAATACCTTAGATTGGTAGCATTTCAATTTACCCTGTGCGAGAGAGAGAGAGAGAGAGAGAGAGAGAGATCAACACTGGGCCTGTGCGTTATAATCGATACCGTTGTTTATTATCGTAGAATCCTGAAATGTCGTGAAATGTCCAAACTTTTTTCACCGTAGAATTTACTACATTTAATTTTCTGTCCGTTGTTAGTATTTCAAAAAATAAAAGATCACGGTTTTTACCCAACTTGGGTGTGGCAGCCTCACATATTATGAGTCATCGGTATATTTGTCGTGCAATATCAGTTGTCAATCGTCAATTCATTCATAAGGTACTCATTATGGAGAGATGGTCCGAAGTCATAGCACAATCAAGACAAAAAATATTCAAACGCTTTTCAGAACAAATCAGCTGTTTATTTTGCTTTATTAACTTAACCTAGCTATTTCATACTATCACCGAATTTCATCAAATTTTGGCCTGTGAATGCGGCTTTAAATTGGGAAAGAATAAAACGCTGATCAGAGCTGACCGCTGAAACGCTCTGATCTGCGAAGAAATGCACAGATGCACGTACAAAAGAATAAAATCAGTCCAAACCGAGTATATGAGGCACTCAAGAAGGGTATAAGGTTTCTTTACTTATTTAGTTTTTTTTTTTCGAATTCCTAGAATACTCTCGATTTTACTTTTCTTCTATTTTACTGCCTTCCCCATCCCCACTACTACAGCTGCTCGAAACCAACCCGAAACTCGTACTTTGCCGCATCCTAACTATGCAATATCATTTTGAAGTTGAAAAATACTGTAAAAGGGTTTTCGTTCCGAATAAACTGCCAGTTTAATATTGACTTCAAGATAAATGCTATTTTAAACATTTAATAGAGAAAAAATGGATCTACAGAAATTGGAAATTTTTATAAATTTTTCGGAATTTTTATAATCATGTTGGTACAATTTTTTTTATTAAAATTTGAAAATGGCACAACTGTTAATTGATTCTTTAAATATATTATCCTTGTTGGCATGAAATTATAGGTATCTACCATTCTTGTACTGGCCACAAAACACGCTACGTTAGTACATTTTCATTTTATGCTGGATTTTAGGAGATAGACGTGTCTCTTCAATAGAATTTTTACCAAAACCGAGTATATGGGACTCAATAAGGTTTCATTAGTTTAGTTAAATGTAGATCAGCGGGTTTTTACGTCCATTTGTGCATGCGCGTTTCAGCATTTCATCTTACACTTTAAAGTTTAAACTGACTTTGTATACCTGACTGGATTCGACCCTGAGTTGTCAGGCCCACAGTCGACCACGTTACGCACACTTCCATTAGTATTTATTATACGACATTCAAAATGAAAACATTAACAATCCATCTCCATCTCCATACAACAAGTCACCTCACTTGTCACTGACGTCACGGATATCACGTTCACCCCATAGATCACACCTCACCTGGCACCGCAGTCGCCTGCCGCGTGTCGGCACCTTCTTCACAGACACACGGCATAATGTCCACGTTTCGACACAAGTGTCTTCCGCATTTTTTTGCAAATACAGTTTATTGACATTATCTAACTGATGAAAAATTGCTGCGGCTTCAAATCTAGTCATACTGGCGTATGTGGGTGCGATTAGTATTTATTATACGACATTCAAAATGAAAACATTAACAATCCATAACCATCTCCATTCCCTCTTCATCAAGACACCTCACTTGTCACTTACGTCACGGAAATCACCTTCGAGCATATACTGGCTATAGAGACCGCCTTACGGCGTTTGTTGTGATCGGAAGATATGCGGAGGGGAGATTTACGGGGTCGGAAGCCGTGACGTATTGAGAAATGCGCGTAATTTCTTAGTATTATTCCACAAAGTAAAATAATACTCATGAAACCTCATAAAACTTTTCACAAATTAAACGCAGAACTTAGGGTTATAGTAAAATGACATGTGTGACAAGAAGTAACAAAGAATAACAGCAAAACGCTGCCCACAATACACCATGACTTCCTGCCCCGCAAGTCCCCCTTACTGCATATCTTCCGATCACAACAAGCCATGCATTGGTATAGAGAATTACTTCTCTAGTCAGTATATGCTCGAAGGAAATCACGCTCACCCCATAAGTCATACCTCAGCTGACACCGCCTATCGGTACCTTCTTCACAGACACACGGCACAGTGTGACACGTGGGTGCGGTGCATCCGGCGTCACCTGCAGATGCACCTCCATCTCCATTCCCTGTTCAACAAGTCACCTCACTTGTCACTGACGTCACGGAAATCACGCTCGCCCTATAGATCACACCTCACCTGACACCGCAGTCGCCTGTCGTGTGTCGGCACCTTCTTCACAGACACACGTGGGTGCGGTACATCCGGCGTCACCTGCAGATGCCGGGGTCGCTGACCTGCAGCTGACCCCATGGACGCCAGGCGCCACAGATGCAACGAGTACGCCTACGGTGGCGACAGCCTGGCTCGAGCTGCATGTTGATCGAGTTGGTATCTGTCTCATTGGTTTCTTTATTCATTCCTAAGGTACATTTATTTATTTATTTATTTAATACAAGGCTCAGATACTTGTGAAATTTGAAATAGTACAGAAAATATATTGAGAACCATAAACTCATAAACATAAAATTGCAGGAAAGTATAAGAAATTTATCAAGAAAAAATAGTAATTAAATTGTCATACATATTGTGAGTCAACAGTATACAGGGTGTTCCACAACTTAGGACAAAAAATTAAAGGGTTATACTGTACGACGTGCTGATCATGAAACAATTAGAATTTGTTTAAATTCGCAAATTCGCAAAGAGTAGTTTACTTGACGTGTGTACATTTTAAGTATCACTGTCTTGATGGTATATTTGATAATTTGAGATTTATTAGTATTATTATGTAAACAATTTCTTTCATGTAGAAGATTTGAAAAAAATTATTAAAAATAACTACCGACCAGTGGCAACAAAATGTTTACTTGAAATATGATACAATTTTTTCACGTCGTACAGTATATAGGTATAGGTACCCTCGAGGGTACCCTTTAATTTTTTGTCCTAAGTTGTGAAATCCCTGTAGATATATATTTATATCATGTGAGTAGTTAACAGTCGTCTGCTCACAAATAATTATGGTTATAAGTGGATAGTACACCGCAGGAGAGATTTTTGTGAAGTTAAACTGGAATATGTACCTGGACAGTGACAGGATTCGAACCTGAGTTGTCATAGCACAGTCAGTCACGTTACGAACGTAGCTATTCACCATATATTTGAATAGTGTATTTATTACTATTGAACTTATAATTGATTGAATCCTCGATAATTCTAATAAATAGAAAAACCGCACTTTTACTCGTGACAGCGCTTTACATGCATTCTCTTTTACGCTCACCGTTGAAACGGTGATCTGCGAAAATATGTACAGATAAAAACACGCTAATCTACATTTCACTAAACTATACAAAGAACTTCATACCCTTCTTGAATTGAACTAAATAAAGAAACCTTATACCCTTCTTGAGTGCCACATACTCGGTTTTGGTATAAAAAACTGTAATTGAACTGAACTAAATAAAGAAACCTTATACCCTTGTTGAGTCCCACATATACTCGGTTTGCATTGATTTTATTCTTTTTTACGTGCATCTGTGCATTTTTTGCAGATCACCGTTTAGCACTGATTAGCGTTATATTCTTTCTCCTCTTTTACGACTTTCTTATAATTATAAATACATAATTTAAAACAAAAAGAATAGTAATTAGAAACATCAACACTGCTTGCTAGCTATATGTACGTTAACTACCGAGTAAGTACGTTTTAATATTTTTTTCTACAAACACTATTAAAAATTAAACTTTTAACACGGCCTACTGCTGTTAAAAATGCAATATTATAAGACGCCGTGTTAAAAGTGAACTGTCAATCACTTTTAACATGCGTTAAAAGTAAACTGCCAATCACTTTTAACGCACGTTAAAAGTAAATTTCATCTCTTAATAAACAACTCTCAATTTTTATTGAATTCATAGACTACGTGTTTCATTATATTACTATATAAATATCTTTTGTTACTGAACTGTCAAAAATAATTAAATACATTATTTCTTATATTAAAATATAAAACGATGTTTGTAGAAAAAATAGTGTATGATATACGTGTTAAAAGTGCTTTTATTTTGTTCGAAGGGTTACGCCACTCCGCTTCGCGTCGTGTCCTAAACTTCCCGTCTCACAAAATAAAATGTCACTTTTAACACTTATATCATAAATAACTATTTTACCATCTGACAATTTACCATTAACAATTATTATTATTGTGGAATAAGTAATTCACAATTATTCAGATATTTATTAGAGAATAAATTTATTCTTTATAATTTATTATGAAAAATATCATCGTAGACTCGAATAATTATTATCTGCAGCACACTAAATTGTGCAGATTAGATTATACTAATTAAAAATGCGAACCTCATATTTTTTATGTTTTACTGGACTCATGTAATGGTTAGAGTAGTTAAAAGAAAACTTTTTATCAACAAGGCTGGCTTTCCTTATTACAAATTTTCATTCCCTCTAATTGTAGAAATAAAACACAAAAATAAAAACAAATTTTTAACGTCGCACCAGACAAACTTCGGGTTTTTCTGTTTATCGGAAATGCACTTACTCCGTCTAGAAACTAAAAGTTCAAATTGATATGAATGATTTGCAACCGTCTGGTGTCTGGAGACGATTTTTCCTTCTAGTCAGGCGATTTCGCAAATGGGAATTTATTGCACACCATGAAGGAAAATCATTGAATTTCAGTGTAATAAATGAATGTTTACTGCGATCGTGGAACACGTTGTGGCTTGATGCCAAATGTTTTCGTGACCCACAAAACGTGTTCGTGCTTTTGGTTGCCTATGTAAATGGACTTTTCTATGCATATTTCATGTTTATATAACATTATAATAATCTTGTCGTAAATAACGGCATAGATAAATATCGTAAATTGTATTTCCCGGGATATATTTAAATTTTTATTTATTTTATTATTATGATTGTGTTTTTGAACATGATTTTAGTACGTAGATAATAGTTTTGTCAATAAATATCGGGAATTATTATTTATGTTAGCTTACTTTAAATTATGACAATGCTATGTACTAAAATGTATATATATATATATATATATATATATATATATATATATATATATATATATATATATATATATATATATATATATACTCGTATAAGATACTATTTTTAATTTTTATTAATATATAGATTATAGATAGATATTTTAAAATATGAATTTTCTGCCTAAATTATATTATTGGCGTATATTGATTGACCAGTAAACTTACTAAAATTCAGGCCATTTTACTCATTTTAATAGTAGTGGTCTTTAGATTACCTTGTAATAAAGTTATTACTTTTAATTAACTCTTTCTAACTAAATATATTAAATTACAATAATATACAATAATACAAATAAAAACAATGCGTAATTATTTTTATTAATTCTGCATTAAATTTATAACACGATAATTAAACAATTAACAAGCAATAAATGCCCAACAGTTAATTATTAATGTATTATAAAAATGTTAGACACCAAACTATAAATTTATTTCTACAGATGCAAGTACGTATATGTGCAAATCTAAAAATAGCGACATATTTTTATTCTCGTATCGCATCAGCTGTTTTCAAGGCAACAATTCCAGATAACACACACAAAGATAAACTGCATCACATAACAACACATATCACATATCCTGTATCACTAACTAACCTATCCAACTTCCTACAGATCAAAAACACCGTCAATCTCTCATCTCGTCGTAGGTCGTACTTATATTAACTTGTTATAATCATATAGTAAAAACAATTTATTTTTGTAATTTTGCTTTAGTTATTTATCAATTCATGTAAGACGAAAGTTGTTCTAAGTTCTAAGTAGTGATGGCACGGATCGCTGTTTGGCCGGATTACTGGATCCTGGAATTCCGGCCTCTCATTTAGCCGGATCGCCGGAATTCCGGCGGCCGGATCGTTCGTCATATTTCGGTAAAAATCATAACTATTTCGGCCTCAATCTGTTTACTGATATACTGTACACTGTAAACGTCCCGCGAGTGCGACCCAGTTGACAATGTTATTATTTATACACCATAATTTAGAAGAATGTAATTTTGAATATTAATTAGTTGCTTGATTCTAACATGTTACATTATTATATTTACCTTTAATTTGTTTGAATAACTGTTTATTTTGTATTTTCTACCCATTTTTATTTACAAATTTTTGTTACTTACCTATATCTAATACAATAATTCAAAAATAGTAATAATAAAACATCCGGCCGGATTTTATACACGATCCGGCCGGAACCAGAATTCCAGCCAAGTGGCCGGAACGGCCGGATTCGGTATCAAAGCCGGATCTTCGTGCCATCACTAGTTCTAAGTATAGGTATACAAAACTTGTCCAAAATAAAATTACACCCCACAGTCAAAAGAATCGCAATAGAAAATAGCAATTTATAGCCTAATTTTAGATTTCCAGTGTTTCTTATGACAATTTTTACCGCTTTATTTTTTAAGTTATTAATTTTACATAATTGTTAAAAGTGTATCTGAACACAGAAAAGAAAGTGTTCTGAAATAATGCCAAATAATGCTCCAAATGGTTATTTTCTTTGAGTTTTTCTCAAAACTAAGGGCTGTTTATAATGGATGTAGTCGATTACTTCTTCTGTATTCTGTAAGATATGTGATGTGAATGAGAAATGTGTGGTTCATAATCATTTTAGTAATCTGCTAACTTGACGACATAACCTTTCTTATAACTGTCAGAAATAGATCCGTTTGTTGAAAGTTACATAGTTGGATCTGCAATGTTTATAACAATAAATATTGTATCGAAATATAATACTCATCATAATGTAAACAAAGATCAACAAAGAACATAGTACTTGCTTGCTATTTGTTGGGAAAGGGTGAAGTATTTAACAGAATGGCTTTATACTGAGTATGGTTGACTTTAGTAAAATTGTATTTGAATAAAATAATGTTTGGTAATACATGAAGAGTTTAAAATTTAGATACTGAACTAATTTCTGGATATCATTACAGTTAAACATTAATTAATACCACATTTTTTGAGTATGAAACCATGGATACTTGTTTGCAATATGGCCACACTCTTTATAGTGATAAGTGATACTCTAGGAAGTTTTCTTAAAAGTTGTTGAATCTTACTATTACAGTAACATAGAAATACCTATAGCTCATGTTAACAGAACACAGAAGAAGTCACCAGTTACATCCATTATAAACCAGCCTTACCAAAGCAATATGATCGACTGTCTCATATTGTGTAGTTTTAAGGACAACAAGTTTTGTGTTTACAACTGTCATCTCAAATCAATAGGTAACTAGCAAGCTTAGACTCTTGGCCACGTGAAGAAAAAAATAATGTCCACGTTTCAACGCTCGTGTTTTCCGTATTTTCTGGAAATGCAGTTTATTGACATTATCTAACTGATGAAAAATTGCTGCGGTTTCAGATCGAGTCATTCTGAATGGCGTATGTGGGTGCGATGATGCATGATGGCTACTGGTTTCTGGTTTTGGTTTGGACGGGATTGGATGTGTAATGGTTACGAGGAATTTTGGAGATGTGGTCATCGTCCATTGGATTGGATGGATTTTGAGTTAAATATTAAAGGGATCGTCCACCTTCCATTTCTATGGATAATGGAATAATATATTACTTAGATGGGGAAAGGTATGTTTGAAAGGCTTTGGTCTCGGCTTTAGTAGTCCGAAAAGATATATTTTGATATTTATTAGATCGTTTCGGTTTCGAGTGATAAAATCACTCATCATTGCTTGATTGTTCTACTTCTAACATTACATACGTTTATTAATAAGTCATTTAGACAAATAACATTTTATGCAAAAATATTTGATGTTTTCACCATGATGGGTGGTGAAAACTAACTTTATTCCATTTCTATGGGCAAAATGTTTTACCATTGGTTAGGGTATGGATTTATTTTATATCAACATAATTTATAATATCTAATGGAATATAAAGAATAAATGTATGTTTGTACCGTTTTTCCAAACCGTTTCAAAGAATGTAATAAAAATTATTGAAGAGGCCCGTCTACCTCCTAAAATCCAGCATAAAATATACTAATGTAGCGAGTGTTTTGTGGCCAGTACAAGAATGGTAAAATGTTATTTCAACAAGGATTTAATAGAGAAATAATGAATCTGTAGATCCATTCTTTCTTTATTAAATGTTTATAAAACAGTATCCTGAAGTCAATAATAATCTGACAGTTTACTCGCAACGAAAACACTTACAGTATTTTTCAATTTCAAAATAACATTGCATAGCTAGGATGCGGCAAAGTACGAGTTTCGGGCTGATCTTAGATAGTCGTAGTAGTGGGGATAAGAGTGGAATAGAAAAAAAAAGTAAAATCGAGAATATTCGAGGAATTCGTAAAAAAGGTTGCAATTTAAAGTGCCAGTTTTAGTAATTGGTATAGATGATAAAGCCCTGTTCACAAAAGGATTATTTAGAGATTCATTCATGCTTCTGAATTTCGAAAAAAATATTTCTGGGTAAAATTGCCTGTCAAACAGCGACGCTGTTAAATTGAATCTTCAATGAGTCTTGGAAAAGAAGATTTTCTAATTCATTGATTGCTTCAAAACAGTGGATTTCTTTATTTCCGTTACTCAGAAGCATGAAATAATCCTCATAGAATCTTTGTCTGAATAGTGCTAGTACAATGATTGAGTGTTTACCTGGCATATGCTAACGATTTCGAGTTGGATCCTAGCATAAAAAATACCAGTAGGTCTTAGTGGTTCGAATTCACCATTATTGTCACCATTCCCTAATTTATGTAATAAATAACGTTAGAAGTCTTGAAATATATTATCGTTAACGTTCTCATTTTCTATATTTTATAATTATTTGACTCAAATTAAAATTTTGTTAAATATTGTTTTCAATTTAAAGTTTGTCTTTTATAGTTTTTAAATTAAATTAAACGGAAAGTATTAAGATTTGATATTAAACTGTGTTGTTGAATCTGAAAGAGTTATATGCTATATGGTGATACATTAACGTCTTTTGATGAAAGAGTTAATGAACTTTGTACCGTGTGCTTTATGATATTAGTGAGATTTTATGATGCTGAATTGCTATACTGGTTACTTCTAAGGTTTAAGTGTCGTTGACCATAATGCTTTAAAATATAGTCAGCAAGTTGAAGTTGCATACAGAAGTTTGAGTTTTGTTTAAAATAAACAGCAGTCAAGGACCTCTTGAGATCTGTAAACGAGATAAATCTGAGCATTTTTTCTTTTTGCTGATTTTTTGTTTGTCATGTTCAAGTATAAAAATCGAATGCTCGTATTTTCTCATACACTTTGTTTGTATAGGTACTTTATTTTATTGTATACAAGTAAATTGTTACCAAATGGAAATAGAAAAAAATTAAAATAAAATTTGGCAAAATTAATACTTGTGAATAATAGGTAACTACCTATTAGGGATGTCGAATAAAAATTTGATGTTTATTTTAAAAAACGATTATTTTCTAATTTCAAAATCGTTTTACCGATTAAATCGATAGTTATAAATCGATATTTTTAAAATCGATTTTATTAAAATCCTGTAGGTAGGTATACAAAAATCGGGTTTTTCATCGATTTTTTTAAAACCATTTTTTAATCGATTTTAAAAAATTTATTTGATAATCCATCTGCAAATGTTGTATCATATTATGACTTGTGCTGTTTTTATTATCCTTGCGGTAGCTTGGTATGGTAGACTCACAGTAACAGTTAATTTTTAACAATTTTTTTTTTTTGCGCGATTGGTCTTTTTTATCAACTTACCATGCCTGTTTCCAAGACGGTATGTTGTTCTTACCGTTTGCTAGGCTAAAAAGAACGGTAGGTACCTAAGAAAATTAAACAGAACGGTAAGTAAATTATGTTTCAGCATCACTAATTATAAAGAAATTAATATTTGCGTATTGATAAAAATTCAAAATTGAATTTGAAGCATAGTTGTCTGAGCCACAGTACCTTGATACTAATAAATGTATACAAGCCTTGATTTAATTTTATTTCCAAGTTTCAATTCTCGGACTATCCTCCATAAAGATGAACGGAAGAGGATGCGGTGTTAATGTTAGACTCCGGATTATTTACAACGGGATGTGCAATATTTGAAATGTTTGATGTTTTGCAACAGAGTCGCACTTGTAATGTTTGCGTTTTGGTGAACCACACAGATGTAATCACGTTCATTCATGTTTCATATTTGTTTGTAAACTCTCGAGGACACAGTGTGGTTCCAAATAATCATTGTCGAATTTGTGTACTTATCTCTTTATGAATGAAATAAATGAGTTCATATTTTGCGGCGAGATATTAAATATTTATTTTGGGAATGAATCATTATAAATTTTAATATTTGTTTTTGAGATTTAGATTAGAAATGATTGGTCAACGGAATGTTATTTATATTTTTTGGAAATTTCCGCCGTGTGAAAATAAATATTTTTTATCTAATGTTTACACAAATAAATAATAAAAATTGAGATTAACAATTAACCACATATTTCTGTAATTACTGTTATATTTCCTTTAACTTTTTTCTTTTAGTTAAATGCCATTTCCGCAAAAATTAAATAGAATTAATTTTTTTTATGTATTTTCGACGAATCTGTTCATAAATGTCATAATATATCAAATTTAATTGCATAAAACAGAGAATAATATAAATATATTACGAGCGAAGCGAATTAAAAAATATAACATGCAATAATTTATTGCTTTATGCTGATTAAATTTTGATTATAAAAATATAGTAGGTATAGCAAAACAGGAAATATTAAATTAAAATCTAGATAAAATTCACCGATCCAATACTGAGATACAATGTACCTACGAGTATATCAGATTATTTGATTTTTTTGAGAAATATATTCAATAGAAATTGAGTTATTGGTAAAGTACGATTTTTCATATGTTTTCTTAACACGTAGTATCATTTAAAACAAGTGCGAATAAGTCAGAAAGGGCGATACTTGATATATAACAAAACATACCTACCTAAATTTGTTTCATCTAGTAATACATAGATGAGTATTACAGAAATAAGATTACATTTCTACTATACAGGTGTCCCATACTGGTTGGGTCACCATCTCGGAAACTAGGAGCTACGGTTAAATGGGTAATGTTGTGCAGTTTTTAGTGCTTATTTAAATTCCGTTGAGATACATTTCAAATTCCAAACAGTTTGAAAGTTATTTTTAAAAAACTGAAAATCACGATTATAAAAAATGTTAAAATATTCCATTATTACAAAAGTTATACAAAAATGTTTCATATAAAAGTTACATGACTTGATGTGGAAAATTTAAAAATGATATCAGAATAAAATTCAAGATGGCAATTTCCGAGATATTGATAGCAAGTTTCTTATTTTAAATGAACGCCTAGCCATACCTATTGGATTTTCGCATAGTTAAATAAGATTTTTTTCTCTTTTCAACGATGTATCATAATCACAATTTATTAAAATATAAATTAATTTAACATTTTTTGAGACACTAGGAAAAAATTATCATCTTAAAAATAGCGTATTGATTGGTAAAAAAAAACTCTACTTTTACCCCTACTTATATGGTTGTTTATGGGATAGTACACTACAGGGGAGATTTTTTGCAGATACACTGAAAAGTAATTGTAGTTACCTCACAAGATTCGAACCTAAGTTGTCAGAGTCACCTAACTGCATATCATAGTAATAGACAAACAAAATAAATAAACAATACACCTGTTTTGATTTTCCAAACTGACGAATGGGATTTTCATTAAAACAAAATAAAAACAACACCTCTCTAACCTCACAACTTGGCAGTGCAAACTCGGAAACCACCATGACTGTGACTTTTTCAACAGTGTCTGGTGCTTATCCTGGTGATGTTTCTGTTTCTGTTTGTTTGTACCGACACCGTTCGCCTGGGCTTGTCGGTTGTCGGGTTATTTCTGGGCCCCGTGTTGACATTTGCGCAATTTGTGTGCTTATACGCACGAGTGTCTGCCGAGGTTCCGGTTTGTACTCTCATGAGATTATGAATGATTTAACTTCTCCGATGAGACGAGTTTAGTCATTGTTTAAGGAAATGTTTGAACAAATTGTTTGTTTTGTTTGATGTGTGATGTGTAAGTGACGAATTATTGAGATCTAGTTTTTGTGTTTGCAGATAAATATTGGCTATTACGTCTTTTGATAAAATAATGTCTTGTTTTACTGTTTTATTTCTTGAATTCTTATTAGTAAATGAGATCATACATTAATATTATTATTTAAAAAATAGTTTTAAAACAGTTTCAGGAGAAGTGTAATAAATGTCATGTACCTAGTAGGTACTACCAATCAGCAATTTAATTTTTTTTTCAGTAAATTTAACTTTCAAGTAAGAACCCCTTTCTTTTTCGAAGGAATTTTACGGTATTTACCGGTAAACCGGTTTACAATCTCTACTCTAGGTTCCGACTCGGGTTCCGATTTCGTTCCCGGCAACAATAAAAAGTTCGAGTGCTTGGATTCCACTATAATCTTCAATTCTAATTGAGATGCAAATCTTTTATAAAATAAACAATAATAGGTATATTCTACAGTTTACAGACCTTTAATCAATTTTTTATGTCATGAAACTCACGCCCCTCCAGATAATAAGCCTCCAATATTTTTTTACTGAACACATTTTTCAATGCATTAATTGAAATTATGTTTTTTGTATTGCAGAACACACGTATGTTTTGAAATCTTAAAGAATGTTATGTTTATTATTTTAATTTTATCTTACACATAATTTTGCGTATGCCTATATTTATAATAAACATACCTACGTATTTTACGTTGTTTCTAATAGCAGGGATGGACCGGCTATAAAGCCGACACGATATTGGGTCGATTGAGAGATCACGCTTTGCACAAATTATTGTAAAATTTAACAAATCACCGTAGAAATAATTGGCGTACCTAAAAAAATTTTCGCCTGCGGCACTATTTTCTAATGGCAGGGCCTGTACAATTGGGGCCGATCACTTGAAAGCCCGGTAAAAATTTAAGTTCCAATCCGCTCCTGCCTAATAGTATTACTAGTAATGTGCACGTGTGCTTTGAGTATTCTGTTTTTGTTTGTCGAAGGGTGTAAGTATATTAAATATTACGAAATTCTGCGAAAAATTAATAATGAATGAATTCTGCGAACACGTGAAATAGTTTACCAACACATTATGTTGAACTTTATTTTATCACCTTCATGTCGTGAATCACTTTTTATCTGCCTTGCCCTTGTTCCATTTTTTCGATTACGTTAAGATTTTTAATTGTTAAATTGCTTGGGTTAGGTTTTAACCGTTTTAACTATAATTTAAATATCAGTTATTAAGAATTTATTTATTAATGATAATGATATTACTTTGGTAAGCTTATTACAAGTTTCTTGATGGCCTATTTTGATAATTATGAAATTATTACATTCTGTGAATTATGAACGAGAGGTGAATTAATATTTATAAAATTAACTGTAGGTACGTGGCTTATTGCAGGTGTAAATTATAAAAGAACTAAATATTTAATTATGCAAGGTCTGTTATTAAATTTTCAATATTATAATTTGCTATAAAATAAAAAATATAGGTCAGAAAAAGTATCTCTTCATTGGATCAATATAAATGCTAGAATTTTATGATAATTTTTATAACTAAATATACCTTTATTTTTTAAATTTTGTACTAGAACACTTTTATCACAAATTTGACTATTGAAAAATATAAAAAATATTTTATTAATATATTTCTATAAATATCATCTTATTTTCGAACTCAGCTCATTTTCCACACTTGTTTCAAAAATAACTATTTTAACAAAATCGGAGAAATGTACTTACCTACCTACATTTTTTACAAGATTTAAATTTTTCATAGAACTCGCCTTATTTATCAGTTTTCTACTAAACGTTGACCAATGACCACAAAAATGGGTGATAAAGTTGCAAGAACTAAATGACAACTTCACTACTTTATGTTAAAATAAAGGTAAAGTAAAATAATTATATATTTTATGTTCAGAGTTACCTTTACTTTATGATTAAGTTACCAAGAACCATGTACCAAACTGTCAGTTTTACTTAGCACTAACTTGTCAAAAACGAATATAAAATTATAATACACAAAACAGAGAAAGCTATAACCGTCATGCCACCCTGCATTTAACGTTTCAACCACAAATTCCTTCTTAGCATCTCACCACTTTCCCATGGCTACAATGCCAATACATTCCATACACCGTAACACCTCTCAGGCCATCATCATCATACGTTGAAGTTGATATACTTCCCTGCATGCTTCAGTGTGATTCACCCGCGATCTTTAGGACGGCGGAGATTCATCCTTTCGCCGTCATCCGATCCTCGAAATGGTGCAGTTTCATTCGAGCTATATATGATCTGTTTTAAACTAGTAGCAATAAAAACAAAAAATCTGATTTTACACTCTTTAACTTAAAAAAACAAAGTATAAAGACGTATTCTCAGCCCGAAATTTGGGGAAACTCGGTGAAATTTGTGAAGTCTGCCATTTGGCAATGAGTCACATCGAAATTTGGTACACTGGAATTTCAATTTGTATACAGGTTGGTGGAGGTGAAATGCGAACATAGGGAACATACATGACAATCGAACTATCATGCCAGGTATCTTGATATATTTTGTAGTAGTGTCACAAAACGAAGTAATGTGAATTTGTGTGGCAAAAAGAGTAATCAATAACAGGAATAATAATAAAATCTAAAAGTGCATGTAAACTTTCTCGTTCTGCTCGTACACGTACATTATTATGCAAAGAAAATATTTTAATGAAAATAAAAATTTCAATAATATGACAGGTACTTTGACATTGACAGTACTTATTCCACGTATATCAAGATGCCTAGCATGATAACTCCATTGTCATATATTTCCCTATGTTCGCATTTCACCTCCACCAACCTGTATATAAAAGTTTCTAGACTCAAAACATTTCGACAAATTTAGGGAGTGTTCTAACAAATTTGGGTAAAATATGAGATTTGAATGAATTCATTTTATTGACATTTGACGTGTTTTTTGTCGTTTTGTTTGAATGTCGATAGTTTTTTTTTGTAATTAGTCTCCTTTTTTTAAATAATTGGTTTTTTCAAGTAAACGTAGCAAATTACAACACAGGCTGTTTCATAACTTCGACTACTTAGTACTTACATATTTTATGTTAAAGGTATGTTGTTTAAAAAATTAAGAGTAGTTTTTACCTGCAGAATATATTTTAATACTGCACTGAAATTCGCTTTCCTATTAAACATAAACAAGAAGTAGGTAATCAACAACTTAAATTACATAATTATTTACATTATTAGTAGTTATTTATAATAGATATTTAATTTAATTATTAACTTTAACAAGTGGCAACGAAAAATTTTTGACTGGGCAACATGGAAATTAATTTTTCGATTTCAGCATATCAAACAACATATACCTACCCTTAACGTATGTACCGAAGTTAACACCCTTACCCTGACCCTGTATAATGCTTCTAGGTCCAAGCTTTTGCAAAATAATGAAATAAAATTAGAGATTCACACTAGATGGTACCACGATCGATTTGCTACAATAATTTTGAACTAAGGTTTTGAGGATCGGATAATAGGAAGCCAGATGAATGTGGAAGATACCGTGGGTGACATGACAGGGATGATAGTGTGTGTGTGTGTGTGTGTGTGTGTGTGTGTGTGTGTAAGTGAACTCTGGGTGGTCACATGATCGTCGCACGTGCATAGGTGCGTTGTTCAGCCGCCTTGATCTTAACGCCGATTATGTTAAATAAGATGAAACGGTATGTAATTACAGGTTGTAAAGTAAAGAGTGACGAATTTGCTATGGAAATCAAATAGAAAATTAACGGGAATGAAAGGTTTTCTTTTGTTCCAGTTGGAAAATATACGGAATTTGAATAAAGTATTGAAAATGGAGAACTAAATTATTATTTTCATCAATTTTACTTGAGAAGCTATTGCGTTTTATTCTAGGTATAGTCATAGTTAGAAAATGTCAAAACGTGTCATTTTGAGCTTTGCACATTTTAATCGTTGTTGACTAAGGACCAAGGTCACTTTCCTAGTTGTTTATGTAAATTGCAAAATAGATGATGATTATATTACCCTGATTAACTGGATTCTGCTGTTCTGTTTTGCATTATGATTAAATAATGAATGATAATAGAGTGAAATGGAAAACCCGGTTTTAAATATTTAACTTCGTACTTTAACTGACGCTATTTTATAATAAAATTGATGTGATATGCTCCTTTGAATAATTTTATAATATGTAGGTAATGGAATGGAAAGTCCTGGACACAAAAGCTCTGGACAAACAAAACATTTTGGAGTATAAAAGAATCCTTTCTGCAGGACAATAAACTAGTTTCTTCAACACTTCAACTTACTTCTTCCTTTAGTTTTGTTATAATTTATTTAAAATGTCAATTCTCTTCGAGAGTATTGTGAAATATCAGTGTTTATCGGTGGTAATTCAACAAGAGGTAGGTAAGATAATGTTAAATAATTTTAAAAATTGGTTAGAAGTGTATAAAGCAATGTTCCCACAATGATTCCTTGAGGATTCTTTCATGCTTCTGAATCCTGATAAAAAGAATCATGGTATGAGAATTGCCTGTTATAGCGGCGCCGCTAAATTGAATCTTGAATGAGTCTTGGAAAACAAGAATTTCTATTAATTGAGTTTTAAAACAGTGAATTTCTTTTGTCCAGGATTCAGAAGCATGAAATAATTCATGAGCAGGGCTTGACAGTAAAAAATAATCCTTAAAAATTTAATCCTAGAATTTAATTGTTAACAAAAATGGAAAGTTCTAAATACAAAACTGAAAATATGAGAACAAAGAGTAATTCCACATTTCGTATAACGATTCAGTCGTTGGGCAACTCCTGCCAAGGTGCAGTCGATTTCCGCTGCCCACACATCCTGTCGATGTGGTAGACCGCTGGTTTGCTTACATTTCGCCTTTGCTAACATCTAACTCATTTCCGAAACCGCTCCATTCGCGAGAGCGAGCTGATAATCCATTCCTAACAAACACACGATCACACGAACTAACCGGACATCGTGTAGGACACGGACACTTGAATGTGGTCGAGTAGTCGACATCGTGACTCACTTGACACGCTGGTGCACACCTTGCTAAGATGTTAAGAGTGTCGTTTACCTAAATGATCAAAACATGCTTCGCACAAGTTTGTGATTTATTTAACAACAAACAAACGTAATAATAAAAAATTCGCGATTGCCATGCCATTCTTTCATGTCTGATTTATCGAAGACTATGCTTTGTGAAACAAAGTGTGTTTATTTAAACAAGATAATTGGTAATGGTAACTAGTGAATTACCATATGGTAATAGTGTTCGATAAATCAGACATGAAAGAATGGAATAGCAATCGCGAGTTTTTTATTATTACGTTTGTTTGTTGTTAAATAAATCACAAACTTGTGCGAAGCATGTTTTGGTCATTTAGGTAAACGACACTCTTAAGAAGGTAGGATTTATCTGTAATCATTATTTACTACTTACTTACGAGTACGACCAATGGTGTCATAATGGTTTAGAGTCAAAATATATACAAAATTGATACAGAATAGTCCACTTCAGTCAGTGACCTCCATATGTATGTCCAACATGAACCGGCGTCTCTTATATCATATTTATATCTTCATTTTCACAAGGGACCCAAGAGACTGTAGTCAGTTAACTCTTATGCCTATGGCACACCGGTCGGGGAGCATCGAGGAACTCCACGATGAAACGACAGAACGCACCCGTCCGCGGTGGATTTCTATTTCATCGGTGACAAATACATCAAGGTTTTGCGCGAAATCAGATACAAAAGATACGTCTGAAATGAGATACATTCGTTTCATGGAGGAACAACTCGATGAAAATAGCGGCGCCCCTATTTTTCGTCGAGGACGGGGTGCGTTCCTTCGTTTCATCGAGGAGTTACTCGATGCTCCTCGACCGGTGTGCCATAGGCATTAGAGTCAAAATATATACAGAATAGTCCACTTCAGTCAGTGATCTCTTTATGTATGTCCAACATTTTTTTAGAAGCAATCCACTTATGGCCAGTTGCACCGCTTCCACTTAAATTTTAAGTATTCCTTAAATGACCAATATCGAATCAAATTATCAAATGTCAACATTGCTGTCATTAATTCGATTCGATATTTTTCATTTAAGTGACACTTAAAATTTAAGTGGAGGCGGTGCAAATGGCCATAAGCCTGTTAAATTGCTTAATTTTTTCACACTCTCGAAAAGGGTAAATTTTGGAATCTGACATGTAACAAGACAGTGGTGCATCGGGTATGAACGCGTCAATATGTAATAATAATTTTGGTCCGCGCGCTTTTGAGCGTTCATAGTCAATAAGTTTATAGTTATTTAGTCGTATTCGTTTCCGTATTAAGTTATATTGTATTGTGTGTATATTGTCATAATTTGTTAATAAATAATTTAGTTTTAGTCTCACAATATGTGATGGTGCCACACCTAAAAGTTGGGTAATTAAAGTACCTATGTGATGTGTGTAAAGGATGAGATTTTAAATAGAGCTTTCGTTTCTTTTTACGTGTAAAAATGTTGTTAATATTAACTACAATTTAATAATAATAGTAATAAATATTTTTGTGTAGGCTTAGCTAAGAATAGAAATAAATCCGTCTCTGGATCGGTCATCTCGGTCTCGTGTTGACCTTCCTCTAAACGTGATTATTTGTTACAAATGGAGGTAATAAAGTGGTTGTCGGAGAAGTAAATTAGCCATTGTAATTGTAATTATTTGAATTGTTTCTTTAGATGCTGGAATGGTAATGTACTCGTACTGTAGATGCATTAATTTGCTGATGAACATCTAAACATCTTAACCTCTCAGTATTTTTCTTCATTACTTCATCTTGGTATAATAATGCAAATTAAAGTCATTATATATGTAGACAATAATTACGTGAGATACGAGTATATAGATTTAAAAATAATATAAACGCAGAAGGAAAAATTTGAAGAGAATTTTTTAATATTAATTGACACCCTTGATACATAAATAACTAAGGAAAAAATCAACAAAATTCTTAGCAAGAATTCTCATAAAATTAAGAAATTTGTTTTTGTTTTGTCTAATTTTAAAATTAAGTTATGCTTATATTATATAACGTAAGCATGGCAATAATGTCCTCTGTTTACAACAAGTTATAAAACAATTAAACTTTGACATTAATCATAAAGTAATTGCAGTATCATTGAAATCTATTTAGTAATGACTCCGCACTCGCACCTTCGTTCAAAGTTTACACTTGATTATTAAATTCCACAAAAATTACAAAACGCATATAAATATCCCTGTAATATGCATTAAATCGAATTCTATTATCACTATTATTATCATTATTTCATCTAAACCTTGACCAATAAAATTCAAATATCACGAAAAATCCCTGCAAACAAAAACCCCACATCCAAGGCTACCGCGATGGGCCTGTACCGACCTCGACAATCATAAAACAAACAGAAGAAGAAACAAAACACTATCATTTGATCGCTGAAGTCACGTAATTGGTGGTTGTGCTTAGTGATTTGTCTGCATTTTCGTGTTAGTAACGCCTCGAGATGTCCTAGATTCGACTTCTTGACTTGTTGATTGTTTACTCCTCGGCTGAATCGAGAATTGAGTTAATCTGCTGAAATGTGTGGGACGTCTTGATCGAAGGCGCCTTAGGCAGCAATCCGTTGTTCATTCTAAATTGGTAATTGATACTTGAAAGATCTTGCAGATTGTTATTATAAATTGATTTTATACATCGTTTGTTGCTGGAAATAATGTAAGTTAAACGCAGTATGGCGTAATGTAACTTTAAATCGTGATTTAACACCTTCTAACGCCTACTATTTACATCGTACGAGTACGATACACAATAATATGCCTTCCAAGAATATTGGCTTATTGTTAAAAATTTTGGGAGACGTGATTCATAGTTAAAAAGTTAATTAACAACTTTTTTCAAACGTGGACGAATTAAGTTCGCCCACTTCTTGTTCCAGGAAGAAATAGTAATATAAAGCTTGTCTGGCCACTTGAAAATTCTTGCGACTTTTCGTATTTTCAAAATACAAATTATGTAAAATTAGATCTCACCTTCAAAAATAAGAAAATTAATTCTAGTAGTCATCTCGTCGGGGTACGTAGTAAAACGTGACAAAACATAATCGTAGAAATGTCCATCATTCTTTAAAATAGATCAGGTTAAGATTTCTGAGTTCTGATATACTTGAGTTGAAATTACTTAAGTAATTTATAAAAATAAATAAAAACATAAATTGCGTGTAGAGAGATATGTTTTATATACCACAGTTTTTTTTAATTTCTAAACTATATACTGGAACTAATAACTTAATTAAGTCATAATTAGCGGTGCTGTGATAGCTCAATACAACTGTGTACAATGAATATTTAACCAAACTTTATTCAATTCTATATAATTTCTATCATTAATACTATTTATTATAACCATATATATCCAGGAACATTGCATAATAATTGTAAATTATTGCTATAATGACAATATAATATTTGCTGTACTTAATGACAATATTGTTGTTTCATTTCGTCTTTTTAAAATAGAAAATAAAATGCTAACTATATTTTTTCTTTATCCCCAAGAAACTGAAATGTGTATCTAACTTGATTTGAACCTGGAGTTGTTAGAACCACAATTATTCACAGCGCACACTTAACCACATTTAATATCAATTATTAATTATTCACTAGCTGAAGTACTCGGCATTACCCGGGTTGATTTGGCCGCCATGTTGTTTCAAGATGGTGGACTGACATTGTTATATACCTATGTCTTAAGTTAGATCCTTATAGCTGTTACTGTACTACATTTGAACCTAATCGGTGCAGTATACATTTTGAGATAGCTAGCCGCCATTTTGTTTAAAGATGGCAGACTAACATTTTAATATGCCTATATTTTAGGTTAGAGCTATTACTGTACCAAATTTGAACCCAATCGATGCAGTACAATTTTGAGATAGCAAGGCGTCATGTTTCATGATGGCGGATTGTCATTTTATGCATATGTTTCAAGTCAGATCTTTAGCTATTACTGTACCAAAAGGAAGTCATTTTGTTGCAAGATGGCGTACTGGCATTTTAATGTCTATGGCTTAAGTTAGATCCTTAGTTATTACTGTACCAAATTTAAACGCAATCGGAGCAGTACAATTTGAGATAGCAAGCCGCCATTTTGTTCCAAGATGGCGGACTGACATCGCAACCCCCCCATATTTTTTCTCGGATGCTCAAAGGTGCTCACGCAAAATTTGAGTGATTCCAATGTTTTTGAGGCACATACATAGGTACATTCAAACATATTTTTCTTCTTTATACTCGTATAGATTAGAAAAGATTACGAGAATGCTTGCTTGCAAAATTAATTACAATTATTACAATATTATAAATTACTGCAATGAACCGTACAATTAATCAGAATTTAAAATAAAATATATCAACAGTTTGATATAATATTTACGACTTCCTGTTGCAACTTATTTATCAACATTAAAACCAAAATAACACCAGAACTATCTTCATTATCATCAGTTCTACAAAGGTCAAATTAAATTATTTCCACAATCGCACGAACCTCTAAAGTCTAAGACAAATGACAGAACGCCTCATTTTCAGAGAGAGGCTTTCAGGCTCATCAACCACCCTCCGAATCTTGTTAAATCTAAGGACGCGCCGTGAAAGATGACGCCAGATTAGACTGACAAATCATACGGCGTCGCGTTGCGTGTCAGGGCGTCCCGACGGCGACAAGAGTGACATCGATTTCAGAAGAGATTTCCAGGTTTCACGCACGAAAATAAACACGTGATGACGCGTAGTTAGTAGCGTCTAGACATCAATGATTGTTCATAGAATGAAACTGGATGAATAGGAAAATACGTAGAAGTGTTACATACGATTTATTTTTGTTTGTATTCACGGATTATTTTTCAAAATTTTATTGATATGCTTTTTTGAGTACTGACCTCATATGCGAATAAACTATTTTCTTCCTGATGGATTTCTTTGATTTATAATTTAAGCATTCAATATGAAACTACTAGGTTTCATAAATTTTTTACATTGATAATTGATAAACGGCCAGTGGCTAGCGGTAGAGGGTCTGCCTAGCATGCTAGCGATCCCAGTTCGATTCCCACCACAATCAACAATAATACCACTGGGTCCGAGTGGTTGGATTCCACTATAATAACATTCTGTAATTGGGAGTTAATCCTGTAGATTGGTTACCATCAAAAATAAAATAAAAAATTCCACTCCTGTATAAAGTAAGCCATAAATAAAACACAATTTTATCGTTTTGACAGCGCATAAAAAGGAAAGTAACTTTTTGCAAGTGATAAAACCTTATTTACCATTTTCTTACCAACCAAACAATAAACAAAACACTAAAATGTCTTTTGCTTCATATTTCTAATATTTGACAGTGAACAGATTAGATTTTGGGCATATTTGTGAAGAACCAAAGGAGTCGTTAAATTACCTCGTTGAATTACACTCCAGCATTTTATTTCATCCGAATAAATTGAAAAATTGTTTTAATAGAAAATCACTCCACAATTTTTCTTTTCAAATTGCTAGGCAACAATAGCTTTCAATACAAACAGAAATTTATCCAGCGAAATAAAAAGCTCTTGTGTGATTCCAGTTGCTAATTTGACCTACTTATTATTTTACAACGCTCAGATTATTAGGTCGTTTAATTAACCAACAAAATCTATTAATTCGAAGGTATTATCACAAAAAAAATTGTTATAACAATGTACTATTTTTTACAACTCTATTATAGACTACAATATTTTATAAGCGCTGAAGATGGGCAAAAACGTTCGATAATAAATAAAATTACAACAATACATTTTTTACATCAATGACAATTCAATAGCCATTTAAATTTAAATATAGTACTTTTTTTTAAATCATAATTTGAATCAAATATGTTTTAAAGTGCTACGAATTTCGGCAAAACTATTATGAAATAGTGACTAGTAATACTATTTATATATTTAGCATTATACAAACTGAAAATAAATATAATATTTCGTGAAATACAGAAAACGTAAGTTCATTAAACTGTGTGTAACTGGGAATCATCACAAATATCAAATATTTTTTATTTAAATAATATGCGGTAAATACCAGGAAATATCAAAATATCATAATGTAATTTTCCATTATGTTGCAATTATTGCAATTTGCAACTATGGATAATATTAAAATAAGTATCATATAAATTTCAAAATATCCTCGAATTATCTGTACCTACTTATTCTAGTAAAAATATATTTTGTTGATTTATATTTTCTAATAGGGACATGGCACTAAATAAGTTACCTGTTTTAAATCAATAGAAACAAAATTTTACAATACCTGTACTATTTTTACGACCATTATTTGATTTGTATTTTCAGATATTTTTTAAAGAAAAATAATCTTAAATACATAGGTACCTACACAATATTTAAAAAAATTGTTAATCTTCAATATAAATTAAATTAAATGTAATTTTCTTACTGGGCTCTTAATTTTAATAAAAACAATTACTGAAAATCAGTCGATTTATTTTAATTTCATTTCAACCTCATTCGGTTTCACACCCCATCTGGGTCATCATCAGGTGGCGAAAAAAATGTTTTTACTTTTGCACCCAGGTGTTATGTGAAACCGGTTGAGGTTGAAATAAAATCAAAATAAATTGACTGATTTCCAGTAATTGTTTTTTATTATAAATTAAATTACTTACTATTGTGCAATGAAGTGTAAGCACCGAGTTAACTACTTCCTAAATTTATTAAAATTGCTCAATCACGTTCACAAAATTTGCACACAAGAAAAATTAAATTTCATGCTGAACCTTCAATTTTTTGCTTACCAAATATTCTTACCTTCATTCAATTTTACATTCATTCATAATTTTTTCTCACACAAAAAAACAATCACGGATACAACAACAAATACAAATTACATTGAACTTTTCATGTTCTACAACATCCGCCGATGGGATCAACATCTGTATCTTTATACGTCTAGTGTGCTATGATAGAAAAATGAAGATCCTGTTAAGTGAGTGAAAGTATGTGATTATTGGCGGCATATTCAAATCACGTAGGATGTGTTTCTTTTTCTTCGGCACCGCTATCTGTTTCTTATTATCATATTTTACGCTTAGCAACTTAAGAATTAAATCTTCTTGGAATTAATAATTCATATAATTGGGACTGCAAAACAAGGACACAGCTATTATATAAGATGTTATAATATAATCGAGTTTTCCCCTTTTATCTAACTTAATTCGTAATGATGTGTGAAAATTTTAATAACAATATTTTAAATTTTCCTTGACGAAATCAACATCTTATAAGAGTAAATGTTACAAAAAATTGTATTGTCTTTTAATAATCTAGCTTGGAGCCAATATGGCGGCGCATTTCATAACAATTTCAGTAAATATTGCATACAGTACGGATATAGCCGAGTATATTATGTGACTGTAATTCTGACAACTAAGGTACAAACCAGTTAGGTATACGGTATGTACATTTCAGTTTTTAGGTTTTTTTTCGAATTCCTAGAATACACTCGATTTTACTTCTTTTTCTATTCCACTCTTTTTCCCACTACTACGACTGCCTGAAATCAGTCCGAAACTCGTACTTTACCGCATCATATCAATGCAATGTCATTTTGAAGTTGAAAAATACTGTAAAAGTGTTTTCGTTGCGAGTAAACTGTTAGTTGACTTCAAGGTAATGTTTTTATAAACATATAATAGAGAAAGAATAAATAAATTTCTATCAGGAGATATAACCGTGTAAAGTATGCATAAATTGTAAATATTTAGGAATTTTGAGGAATTTTTATAATCATGTAAAATTTTATTATCAAAATTTTAAAAAGGTACAACTGTTAATAATTGATCCTTTAAGTATATAATCCTTGTTGAAATACAATTTTACCATTCTTGCACTGGCCACAACACACAGGGTTACACCTAATTACACTTAATGGTAATTATTGGCAAACCAAGTATCTTGTTTAAATAAACACATTTTGTTTCATAAAGCATAGTCTTCGATAAACCAGACATGAAAAAATGGTCTGGTAGAAGCGTTTTTTTTATTATTACGTGGTTTGTTGTTAAATAAATTACAAACTTGTGCGAAGCATGTTTTGGTCATTTAGGTAAACGACACTCTTAAGTGAACACTTAAAACTTTCTTTTCGTCAAAGACTCGTGCAAATTGGTCAAAAGCACGCCGAGTTATGACGGTGTGAAAATTGGCAAAATTTGACGAATTTCAAGTGTTTCGTTTTTTTGCCGCTAGTACCACGAAGTATAATATACAGAGAAGTGGAAACTCTGAATCTTAGCAATACTGTAGATTCGTAGCATTTCTGTTTACCCTGTGCGAGAGACAGATAATTACTGGGCTCGTACGTTACCATCGTTACTGTTGTTTAACTGGCCCGTATTTTCTGTCTCTCTCTAAAAGGTAAACAAAAAGGCCACACTTCATCCGCTCTAGTGTCCACTCCTGTCATATATTATACTTCTTTATCCACTCTCCTTTCGATTCTAAATATCGCCTTCTTTTCCAACAACATGAATATTTCCGGCTACAAAACCTGTAGTAAGTTCAACATTCGTAACTCTTCGCACGTGATGATTCAACGTAGCACAACCACAGATGCGGATATTATTATCCTGGTTGTGCAGTGTGTGGCAGGGGGAGGGGGAAGGTGTTGGCGACGCGCCACGACGCCTGGCAGCGATGCCAAATTAGCCACAAGTTGCTCGACGCGCGGACACCGGCACCGAGATAGAAGATGATGCGAAATTATGCTTTGAAGTTGCATGGGAAGTTTGTTTTAAGAATACTTGAAAATTGGGGTATTGCTGCAAAGCTAAACTATTGTAATAGTTATTTGTGTATCAAGTACGGATAGAGCGAGAAACGTGTCCGGTCGACGAGATGTACGCAATATATTTTTTTCTACGAAAGTGTGAATTCATATCTTTTCAGATATTAAAATTGATGGTGGAAGTTGGCTTTTGAATCATTGAGTGGTGGAAATAATTTCCACACTCATTTTGTCCACTGAGTGCGAATTTTTTAAAAAGTACATTTTTCATACCTAAAAACTTTTTATTTGTTGTAATCTCTGTTATAAATTATAAATATTCAAATTGACGATTTTCACTGAAATTGAGACATAAATCATTTTACTGAACTAGAAATTGTGCAGTTACTGGAAGGTCAAAGCTGTCTTTTTTTGACTTCAGGGACAAAAGTTTAGATTCACAATTGCCGTAAAATGTCCTACTGGGTTTAAATAAACTCACTTTTACTATCACTACAACATTCTACATGAAATGTCATTATTTTTATCATAAATCACACCATAAATGCAAAATTACAAATTACAAAATAGAACTGTCGCAGTTTTTAGATATTGTTATTGTTTTTAATTCTGACAGCAAGCCTACTTGTGATTTTTTTTTCTTAAATTTGTAATTTTGAATATTTCCCACTTTCGTAAAAGAAATTGTATGTAACACACTTGTGGAAAGTGTAATTGAAAAACTCGTATGATAGGAGAACTCGCTAACGCTCGTGCTCCAACTAGTTTTTCAATGAAGCCCTTTCCACACTTGTATTACAATATACTATTTTACAGTAGTATATATTTTTAGTTGCCGTGCTTATAACAATTCAATGTAATCATGGTTATCATCGTCATGAGAATATTTACAAAAAAATAAAAACAAAAAATTCCAAACAAAGTGTTTGCAATCGTAGTTGGAGAGGCCAAGTTAAGACCAATTTAATAGTTTTATAGTTTTGCAGCATTAGGGCGAGTTCACATTATTGGCAAATATTTGCCAAAGTTTTCTCTGCGTTAAAACTACTCGTTACTGTCGGTATACACATACTTCATTGCATTCCAGGTAAAAATAAATAATTATTGCAATCATTTCAGCCCTATGATTGGTTAATTATTAATTAACTGATTTAAACACGAACAAATAATAATATGTACCTACCTAACTTGTTTCCGTATGTTTGACGTCAGCTATGGTTTGTTAAACATTTAAATATATTTTGTCTTTACATAGAACAATACTTTATACACCTTTAGATACAGTAGTAGTTGTTTATTTTCAGCCGTACTTAATCAGTATTTTTTGTTGAGTAACGTGCCTATTTAGTAGTCAAGGTAAAATTAGAACCAGAACATCCATTAGGAAATAGATTAACATTTGTTTCACAGTTTAATACCTATTTAACCATACAATTGCCGCATTTAAATATTGCCATACTTTTAGTTATATTTTAAGAGAAATTATGACGTTTGGTCCAAATTAATAATATAAATTATAATATAAAACTGGCACCAAGCGCATTTTCGCAACACAGTTTCCAAATTTTGTTTCTTCGAATCCCAGATGTTCTTTCTTTTTATATCCTCTCCGGAAGAAGCACCCAGCGCCTGCTTGTAAACACTGTTCATTTTTCATTTGTTTCTTTGTTTCATCGCCAACTGCTTTAGTTTTATATTTCGCGATAATTATGTGACAGGCGGACTGCCCAAAGCATAATAATTTTACTCTATGAGGCAGAGTTTTAATAACATTACGATATTACGAATAGGAAAATACAAAAATGAATGACTGGTGAGCATTTTGTCTTTTTACTAAAGGTTCAAAAAGTAAAAAAAATATTTTACGTCTTATTTTTTTATCCTATTTATATATTTAACCAATGAACCAAATTTTGAGTATTTTACATTTTAAATATTTTTTTGGTTTCTCAAAAAATTGCGACACCCGATTTTTCTAAAATGGTGTAAGACTATTGAATTCCTCGCGTTTAATATCATGGGTACCTATACAAATATTCACTTGTAATATTCCAAATGCATAGATTATTATCCGAATATTTTTTCGAGTGCATTGCTGTCAATATGGCAATTTATATAAATAAATTGTAATGCAGCAATGCAGGACAGTAAATTTTCTGGATATTAATCTTTGCCAAGGAATATTCGGCAAAAAATCGCATTATTACTTACTTTTAAAAAATCTGACGTAGACACCACATGACTACCTTGTACGCCTTGTTTGTTCATATTTTTCTTAATAACTAAAATGTAGAATAATATAAAAAATTCTTTTAACTTATTATACTAGTATACTCACAAATATATTTTAGTCATTTTATTTAAACTGCAGAAGAAGATATAAAGCATATTTTACTATTGTCACTGTCATGTCATAATCATTTAAATTTTACATAGTAACAAATGTTAATCGATCATGGACTACAAGATACCGAAATACTAAATTATAAATATATACTTTAATTATTCTTAAATGATACCAGATACAAAAATATTTATAAAATACCGATTGTAGGTAATAATCACATAATCTTTCATTTAAAATAAAAAAAATTGTCTTAAATTAAATATTTATCGAAATATTTGAAAAAAGTACTACTTCCGGTTTGTAGATTGAAACCAAAAATAGGAGGTGCACAACTAGATGCTATAACAGTCCTAAATACTTTCTACGTCTAACCGAATTCGAGTTATGCGACATACATACGTACGCCCGTACGTACGTACATACGTACAGACGTCACGACGAAACTAGTCATAATGGATTCAGAAAAGGTCAAAACGGATATTTCCGTAGAAATCTGAGAACCGAAATTTTTCGCGATTACAATACTTCCTTATTACTCCGTACAAGGAGGTAAAAATGACCTGTCTACAGAAATATATCTGAAATGCGATTTTCAGCGAAAAATTCAAAAATTTTCTCAGATTTTAACAAATCTTCATAAAACTTTTCGCTGGAAATTTGTACACCTCTGCAATTCGACGCGAGGGATTCAATGGTGAAAGTTCGTATCTCTTACCATTTTTGAGAAAAATTTGGTTATGTTATAAATAGAGTGCGGATTATATGCATTTGCATATTTTGTTATTATGTGCATATTGATATTTTGGCCGTATTTCAATGCATATTGTATGCCTATTTTAATCACATTTTCCTACATATAATCCGCACTCTAGTTATAAATCAATTAAAGTATTAGAACACAATGTCACAAGCCGCTGTTTGATATTGGGTTTATTTTTGGGGCTTATGTACCTACGTCCTGCTCAAAATTGGAATTTGTAAAATGAAATCGCGGTTTCCGGCATTGGATTTCTCGAGCTTTAGTCGATATAGCATCAAAGAATTTTTAGTATTTTTTACCCTTTCAATGAAATTTTATAACAGGTATTAAAAAATATATATATGGAACTTTTACCTACTTATGATCTGCCGCAAAGAAAATATAAAGATGACTGGATAAAGTCATTACAGATCGTTACTGTGATGCAGATTCATTACGGGACACTTGTTAGAAGAATAAAATTTAATGAATATGTAAACATGATTTATTTGATGAAACAAAGAATTCCAACATTCCAACAACAGTAAGGACTAAAAAATCCAAAGAAATAATAATTGAAGAAGAAGTTAAGAAATAAGTGTGTCAGAATGGAAGCTCGAAGTCCTTGGCATAAAATAGTGAAGATTAGAATGCACCGCCAACAGCACAATAAATAAAAGAAATGATTGATGAAAATTGCGAGAAATAAAATGTGGAATAAAATAAGTAATGAATGTAATTAACTAAGTAAATAGATGAAAAGAACAGTGGCGAATCTAAATATACAACAAATTAATCAACTGTTGTTTATCACGTCAATTTGATCAAATTAAGGAATTATAAATTTGTTTACATTCACTGATTGCATATTTTTGTCACCTCTGTTCTTTATAATATTTCTCATATCACATAATAGTTAAAAATAAAAATTAGTTTCAGTTCTTCCTAATTAAGGAAGTCATCTTATGTCATCATTGTGATTTATATTTGTTTGTTTATATTTTTAACTTGTTTTGGTATTTTTGATCAAGGAAAGAAGATTCTAATTGTGTTTTTGTTTTTAATCATTAGGCTATTTATAATTGCAAATTTGTTTCGTAAAGGCGCTAAGAATATCAACTGATTGCAGTTTAATGACGTGTCTATGAACTATCTCTTATTTCTCTATAAATAGGAGCATTATTCATCTTTGTGCTCCTGAAATTAATTAATTCAGATAAATGCAAAATTTATGTCTACATGACGTAATATTTAAGATTTAATATTTGTTTTATTTCTGCTATTAAATTTATTATCTATATGCTTAGAAATTATTACTCACAATATTTTGAAAACTAGTTTATTTAAATAACGACAGATGACAATATTTTATTGACGAATGATGCTATAAATAATAAGAATAACCAGCAATTCAAAGAATTAAATCAATTTAACATAAAGGAAACTAGGACTGCGATTATTATGTATATTTATTTGATTTGTTCATTTCAATTGACACTAACTAAAGTTGTATAGAAAATAAAAATAGTACAAATACAAATATTACCATACATGTTTTAATAACATATTAATTAATAAATGATTTATTTATTTGGGAAATTATTTCACGCAATGGTCTTTATTTCACTATTTTCATTTTATTTAATAAAAAGTACACATAAACCACATTCAGTATAAAAATTACAGGTAGACCACTATGTAAAGAAACTTCATTATAAAGTGGTTTTGATTTGCAATCGCATATTTTATACAGTATAAATTAAAAAAAAATTATTGTCCATAATAAAATAAAATATGAAGAAATCATCTGTACCATCTACTTAATCTTTGAATGAATACTTATACTATCATTTTATGTAAATAAATAAAAATATAAAACAGACGCTCCCATAAATATTTCTCCAAGCGATTTGTCATATTTTCAGCATTTATACAACCCAAACATTTGTCTCATCGCCGGATCCACCCACTTCATTTGACATAAAAACAATAAAAAATACTTAAAACCTCATTCATCATCAGAACCACACACAGCATAATGAGCTACCGGTCTCTGGCTATATATCTCAATGTGTGTGTGGTCCATACTCACAATTATTAAATAAGTCGTCTCATTTTCGCCGCTCGCCCCGGGTCTCGCCATTACAATCACAGATATTTCAACACATCATATGGAAATATGTAAATTTTGGCCTAATTTGCTACTGCCGAAGCCGCGAGCTTTTAAATTTACTCGTAGAAGAAATAAAAACCAGGCGCGCAGAAATATAAATTAGAAATAATTAAGATTATCCTTTCATGTTAAATTATAAAATTATAAAATCAATTTGAGAAGCCCGTAAATAATACATATTTATTAATGCTAAATATAAATTTAGTAAATATTTCAAGTTTCTGTTGTAAAATGAATTCAAAAATATAGCGACGGTGTCATTGCGATTTTCTTACCGAATATGCGCACTCGTGCATTAATTAATGTCCAGGAAATTTTTGATCGTGCATGCCAACAACGTAATTAGCTCTCGTGTACCACTCGAGCTAATTAAGACCTTGTTGGAACGCACTCAAAAAAATTCGGAAAGAATTAATGCACATGTGATATTATAAGTAAAAATCTGACGTGGCCATCACACAACCTTCCGCCATATCTAGACTTTAAACAGAAATGTATACGTGCAATCCGGTGCCCATTTAAAATATACAAATAAAAATCTCAAATATTCAAACAAAGAAATTTGCATCACCTGAATAAAAAGATTCATTCACAGGAAAACTCTGCTGTGTTGAAGCCATCCTCCGTTCAATTACTACATTTAATATCTTACTTAGGACATATTTATAGCGCTAGTATGCCAACTTGTCACCCGTCTCACCTGTCAATATTTTTTACGCAGAAACAAAAATCAACCGATCATGGATTACAAGATATCAACGTTTTATTTGATAAATTTATTTTTTAAATTTTACTGCAGTTCTTTAATGCTACCAGATAAAGACAATTTTTTTATAACGTAAGTTGCAAATAACTTTTCCTCTTATTCTCATTACAAATAAATACTATATTTTTCCAAATTTATATACAATTTTGACAATTAACCTTTTCAATCTTCAAAAAATATCACTTTCGATGAAGATATTTGTACCAAAATCTAGGGAGCTCTTCCAATTTATATACAAATGTTAAATACCAAATATCAAAATTTTCGGGTAATTCGTATTTGAGTTATGCGACTAACAACCCTTGACCACACACACACACACACACACACATACACACACACATACACACAGACATCATCGTGAAACTATCAAAAATGAGTTGTAAGGAACCTAATTCGTGCTCATCCACTAAAAATTCACCACCCGATTTTTTGCATGATTCCAATACCTTCCTTTACAGGTAAGCGGAAGGTAAAAATGTATACCTATACATTTCTTATTCGACGCGAAGAATTCAATTCAACCGTGTCATTTTTTAAAATAATGAGGGTACCTACCTACCTCGTTAATTTTTGTTAATAAAATTTATCTAAAAAGTATCTAAATTAAAGTGCGCGAAATACAATGCCGCAAACCGTTCGATATTTGGCTTACAGATTTTTAGATTATGCGACCTCAACGTAGCAAATAGGAAAATGTGATAAATCGGTCTCGAAAAATTTACAAAGCATTAGATTTTTTTGACAACTAAAACTAGAACTACTGTACATAAATTTGTATAAGACATCCAAGAAGGTATTATATATTTCGATTTGGATACTGTTTGACTATGTTTGTATTTAAAAAGAATACGTATTTTGATTTTAATAAAATCAGCATTGGAATTTTTATTATAAACATAAACTCAACTGACTATAATCAAAGTTGTTCTGCAATAGTGCATAGCCGCATAGATATATCATTTATTCGCATACCCATTTAAATTTCACTAGAACTAAACCTCATACGACAATCAATTTTACCAAATAAGTCTACGTTCTCGAAGCAAAGAAATCTAAAACGTGCTTACATGGGCCAGGCACACATGTGTCGGCACAAAGTAAAATAAACTATGCGTGAAACATACGACGATGGAATTGTTATGATTTTACAGTGAATGAGTGTACAGTGTGAGAACCATCGGCCTACTTGATCGCAATCAGCATGTCACATTCGCTTCACCGAAATGCAAATCTTAACGCGATGGCCAGCGGCTAGACGGTGATTCATTTCGCAATGTTTTTATTTTTACGACTGTGGAAGTGGATTAGAAATAGATTCACCCGGAAGTTTGACGAAAATGAGAGATTCCCCTCGCTATAGACCAGTGCTGCAGTGCTAGACTTATTTACTCATTCCCTTATCAGTACTGTTTACTGTACAAATGTAAAATACTATAAATAGTGTGACTAGACAATGGGTCATAAACCGGGGATTTCTAAATTGAATCTGTTAGTTTTCCTCAATTATACAGTAGGTATGCAAATAATTTGTTTCATTTTCTTAGGATTTATCTAGCGTAGGTGATACAGGTGATTCACAACTTCGTGCATATATTTTATTGACATTTGGCATATAGTGCTCAACTCATTTATCACGGAACTGAAAGAATTTTTTCAAAATTCGCAATTTTTGTTTATAAATTTACTATTCTTGCCATTCGCCATTGCACAATTAATTGTAATTTAATTTTATTCCATTCAGATATCCATTACACAATCAACAATCCAGTGTTGTCAAAAATGTGCTTTTTGCCAAAACTAGCCTTAAATTTACGAATTATTAATAAATTCCTTGTATCCAACACTTCCATTAAAAGCATCATAACTACGGTGATTTTTAACAAGCAAAGTAAAAGATTGCCCACTAGTGGCTTTGATCAAAATTATACCCACTTGTGCATAAATTGTTACTTTGCTTGTTGGAAGTCACCATAGTAACAATGTTTTCATATTTTTTTAAATATTTCAGCAGTTATTAAAAGGTGTTAGATAAAACGTTATACTTCACACGTGGGCAAAAAGGAATGACCCACTGGAGATAATTATTATAAAAATAATGGTATAGGAATGCAAGTGTGCTAATAAGTTATGATCGTGTTTATTTGTTCGATTATGTTAGTACACTTGGACGAAGTCTGGGATTACGCGCTAGGTGGAGAGTTGGTTATCAGTAATCTTGAAGATGTTCTGGTACGAGTAACTCGTGCCCGGAAATTGCCATCTTTCCTTATCGTCACAGTTTGTATATCACGTTTAAGTGATCTATGACATGTGTGCTGAATGTGTGACTTGTTTGGTGATTCGATTAGTTAATTATTTCAGTAAATGCGCTCTTTTAGTTGTTTTATTGATCACGTAACTGATCAGCTCTAGTCCGCTCCGCTTGTACTACGACTTATATATCAAAATATATAATATATATACCGTGTGTGCGGTTACCAGCTGTCAACGAAAACACTAACTTGAGTTGTCAGAAACACAGTCCGCCACGTTACGCATATAATGTTTAATTTTACATCAATAGGGAGAGTAGTGGTTCTGATAACTCCGATTTTAACTGCTCAAAAATCTTCCCTGTTGTGTACTCTTTATTAAGAACCATGAATACTTTATTAATATGTTTTATTTTACAGATGATTTTTTTATTCAGCAAGGCTGCTTAAATTTTTAGATTTACTTAATAAATTATTCTTACTGTAAAATTTCAGTAGGTACATAAAATGGGGCCTTTTATGTCTTAAAACTGTTAAACAAAGTCAAGTTTCCGATTATTTTTTTTTACCAAGAAACACCATGGCATCATTTATTTTACTTTACGGTTAACGCCAACACAGCCTATATGTCACATAAGCACGTTTTAAATCCTTCAATATGTTGTACTTATTTGGAAAAACCGATTGCAAATGTGGTATGAAGCGATCATTATTGTTTGTGTAATGATTTATTAATTAATATCGTATCAGGATGTAAAAGATTTTGAAAACTACATTCCAATGCGTTCAATAAACGTGTTTAGTGAACATTTTCCTGATGATGTGTCGTCTACGCAAGTATTTGTTTATTATTTTACGTGTTCCCATATTTAGATTTAGGACATTTTTTCTGACAAATGCTACAAAAATTTTGCTACGGAAAAAAAAATCTTTGTGGTGCAATACTGTACAAATTTGGAAATTTTATGAGGCACGTAACCTAAAAGATAGAACGCAACTGTTCACTTAAAAATATTTTAAAATAATTTTAACAACTAGGAATATTCGAATAAATTATAAATTTTTAGTTGGGTGATGTTATAAAGAATGACTCTTATATGAACTATGATTTTATTGCATTACATTAATGTGTTTCATTAAGAAATAATTAATCAAATACAGATGCTTAGAACTTTTGAAGTGTGAATGTGAATCCTACAAGAAAACTACGTAATGCTTTGCTTATGAATTATTTTATTATTCAAGCAACGTATGTTATAGTTTAATTATGCTTTTTATTTCATTTCGTAAAACGGAAACGTTGCCCAGAAAAAAATGTGCATTGAAATGCATTTATCTCATTTGAAACATAAAGATCGATAAAGATGTTAGGTATAAATAATAATAGTATCACTTGCATATAGGTAATGGACGTGGACGTCTCATTGTGTCGTAGACCAAAATATTGAAATACATTTTTAAAAAACACTTTATAGGTATTAGTTTTTTTAATAATAATTCACATGGAATATAATATTAAAACTATTCTCATTCTCATACATTTACATTTTTATCCTATCACATTTTTACTTGGATCCTGGGTTGTGACAGCCTCACATATTGTGAGTATAATTATTAGCAGTCAACTCAGTGGTATTAAAAGTTGTTGATGGAGAATACATCACAAGTCACAAGGGAGAATTTTGTGCAGTTAATAGTATATTGTGCAACTAGGGACGAAAGTGGCGTTTTCCGACGAGTGCGGAGTTGGCAACACCAGCGTAGCGAGGACTGCCACCGTAACGGGTCGGGAGAACACTTTTGTCCCGAGATGCACACGATATTTTTTTCAATACCTGCACCGAATAACAATTATTAGAAGTTGAAGGGATGAACCGGATGATGATAACATTGGAAAAATTCCATAAAATCAATCTAAATAATCAATTTTGGAATCCCGCATAAAGCGGTAGGAAAATTAGTTTTTCTCCCTAAGGGAAAAATCAAGTGGATCCTGCATAAATCGGGGGGAAAGTTGATTTCCGCATAAAGCGGGAGAAGTACTGACCGGTCAGAAATACCTCACTTTCGTCACTTTAGGGACAATAGGTGGCGTTTTCGATGCATGTATTGAAAAACTAATTTGTGTAGCTGATTGATTCAATGTGAGGTGTCTAAACAGCAGTCAGTCACGTTAGAGTATTGTTTCATGCTTCAGAATCTTGGAACAAAATAAATTCACTGTTTTCAAGCTATCAACGAATTAGAAGTTCTTCTTTTCCAAAATTCGTTGATGAATAAGATTCAATTTAGCGGCGCTGCTATTTGACAGACAATTCTCACCAAGATTCTTTTTCTCAAAATTCAGAATCATGAAAGAATTCTGTAAACGAATACATCTAGGTATTAAGTATTAATAGATTGAGCAACTTTTTCCTTAACCTTTATAAGGGGATAAATTATCAACACCGAGATAGCCTTGTTATCACCTAAGTATTTAAATATCATCAACAGCAATCAAAACACAAACCACATGCTTATTTGATGACCCGATGACTAACAATCAAACACTAAACAATAAATAATGACACTGACCATTCAAATCAAATTGTATATCCTGTCTTCTACGTATAGGGGATTCCAATTCATAACCGACACGACACTTGTGACGTCAGTGACGTAGTTACTGTGACATCTTCAAGTCTTGAGGTTCATTTACACTAGAGCACTTTCTTAAAACTGATTATGATCATGTATAATTCGTCATGTCGTTCAATACAAAATTTAATGTAGTTCTATGAAAATTTCATTGGTTCCTTTACTGCCAAAATAAACCAGAGGAATTTGATTCAGGAATAATAAAAGAAAAAGATCAAATTATATTTACTGATGTTTGTTTGATTTTTTATTTGTCACATATTTGTTTATGTTTTGTCTACATTACGATGAGTTTATAGTAATTATGATTTTCTTTTTCAGGTAGGCTCATGATTATTTTTGCAAGCATGCGGCATGCGACACATCTAAGGCATACATACAGGTAAAATTATGTAATATTATTAACTAGGTAATTAAAGTTTGTGATATGGGTTTTAAGCTGAAACAAACATTATAATGAAAATGAAGTTTTTTGATCGACTGATTTTAGTCATTGTCCTGAAGAAGCTAATAGTGGTGGCGAAATGAAACAGGCTGCAGTCCTGACCCCAAATAATTTCTACCTTTCAATAATCAGAAATGAAACTTTCTCAAATAGGCTTTACATGACATATCTATCACTGTAAGGTACCTACCTAATGTTAGGTGGAAAACATAAGTAAAAATATAAATTTTATTTAAAAAATTTTGTAAAGTGAGATACAAATCATTTTGTACAGACGATACTATAGTAGAATTAATATACGTCACATATTAATAGTATATTGTGCCACTAGGGACGAAAGTGGCGTTTTGCCGACGAGTGCGGAGTTGGCAATACGAGTCGTGAAAACACTTTTGTCCCGAGATGCACCCGATATTTTTTCAATACCTGCATCGAAAAGGAATTAGAAGTTGAAGAAAGGAATGATCCGGATGAGGATGATAGTAACATTGGAAAAATGTATTATATAATAATTCCATAAAATAAATAAAAATTATCTAAATAATAAATTTTGGAATCCCTCATAAAGAGGGAGAAAATGTAACATCATGTGGATTCCTCCCTAGGGAGGAAAAGTACTGATAGGTCAGAAATACCTCATTTTCGTCTGTAATAAAAGGGGACGTTTTCGGTGCAGATATTGAAAAAAGTAATTTGTATTTAGTAATTATTTTTGAGCTTGTTAATAAAAAGATAAATAACACGGGTCCTTAGTTGTTATCTCTTTTTCAAAAATATTAAATTTTAAAAAACCATGCAAGTAACTTATTATACCAGATTTAGATATCAAGTTATGGTGAATACATAGCTTTAGAAAAAGAAATCACAGTCAAATCAAAACAAACAAATTATATTACAATTGATAAATTGGCGAACGATCATTTTAAAATTGATCATCAATAAAAATTTATCAAACTTTGCAACGTAACGTAGCGGATAGATGATGAGTAATATCCTAATATCCTTAAAATACTTTTCAATTAAATAATTCAGTAGATACCGTAAATTGTTATTAATTTTGGTTGTACTTTCCTCGGGTATCCCTCTTATGACTCATATACCCTGTTTTAAAAATTTCAGTTAGCTCATTTATATTTTGAGCATTTGACTAGTAAACTAGTAAAGATATCGTCAAATTCAAGTGACTTAAAAATCATTCTTGCATAAAATACATAAACACGCTTTATCCCTAAGTAGGGTTACTACAGCGCGAACCCCTAAACACTTTCATTTCATTCATTCTACACGTCAAATACATAATTATATATAATATTACCTATACTATATTTAAGTAATTTAGAAATTAGACTGTAATTTTTGACATTTTAAGGTTAGAATATTGAGCTTAGTTCAGTATGCAATTACACCGATGCGAAAAAATCAGATCAGAACGAGGCGGCACAGTCAATCATTTATGATCACTCTGCGCAATGTTCGTGTATATGTTAATTTCAGCAATTAGAACTTATCGATTTGGTTCATGTTAAATTAATCTACATAATATGACGTGAGTCAGTAGCGGACTTTTTCTTTAGGATTAGTTAATAGACTTATTACTTAAATCATGACACATTCATTCGAAAGCAAAAGATCTTTTCAATTTGCCTCCCACACAATTGAACGATTTATTACGTGCATGAGTAATACGTTTGCAAATTTGGTTTCCACTATTGTATTTTTTTTATTTTTGCAAGTGGTGATTCTGCGTTTTGCAGAAAGTTCAGATGCGTGAATGAGTAATGTTTTGTCTTGCGGTAAACTTACTCATTGTTGTTTAAAAATCGTAAATCTTATTATTAATTTGTAGATTTTACATTAATTGTTAGAATATTAGACTCATATGTGAACTCATTGATCATAAATTTAACTTACGATATTTTGTTTTGACTTTTTAATATGAGTAGTAAGAATTGAACGTATTAGTAATTGTAATTTCATTGTTTATGTTTATTTTAAACACTTTTCCCATTTCGTTTATTTTTAAACATTTTCCCATTACTATTCTTAAAATTTGTTGGTGATGTTAATGTGAATTATGCAGTTTTTTTGAAATAAAAATACCACAGACGGAAAGCGGAAAATTTGCTATTGTTTATTTAATTTAGCAGACATGATGACTAGATGACTACTACAGAGTTTATCAATTCTTTGTGATTCTTATTTACACTTTTGTAACGAACTTTGTTTCGGTTATCGTTGGCAAAAAAAATTTCGGATAATAATCCAAGCATTTCGGATATTGTAAGTGATAATACTTATTTAAGTACTTTACAAGTATGGGCAAAGTACGGAATACCCACGAGGGAAATCTTAACTCACGAAGTCGAGGCTGAGGGAGATAATTTTCTCGAGTGGGTCATGTCTTTTTGCCCACGTGTGAAGTATAACGTTTTACCCAACACCTCTCAATAACTGCTGAAGTATTTTAAAAATTTAAGTTCTAAACTAAAACATCGTTACTATGGTGAATTCCAACAAGCAAAGTACTAATTTACTCACAAGTGGGTATAATTTTCAAATCCACTAATGAGCAATCTTTTTCTTTGCTTATTTAATCATCATAGTGTTATGATGCTTTTATTTAAGAGATATTGGATGAAATAAATTATGTGATATCGAAAAAGATATTAAATCTAATAAAACTTGTTTGTTATTTCATTATGGTAATTGAGTACCATACTGGATTCATTATGGTCCTTGGCCTATAATGAATGCTATTATGGTCCTCAAATTGAGGCTTATAATGTTATCATTATAACACGGCATCAGATAAATATTATTATAGTACCAACTTATATTGTCATAAAAATAAATTTTATAAATTTGTAACATAATAGTATTTTATCAGTATCAGTAGCATTGTTAGGAGTTACCTTGTTTACCTACTTATCATATTATAAAATATAAAATGTAAAATACATAATATTATTTACCTTTGTTTAATATAGGTAGATAATTTAGTAAAATATAATCAAAGCATTATTTTATCGGTTAACTTTTAAATAATAACATAAAAGGCAATAAAAGTAAACAATTCTGTAGGCGTTTGTGAAATCTAGTCCAACCAAAATGTCAACTAATAACCAAAATTTGTGACTTATTATGCTTTATAAATCACCAGTAACATTAAACTTAAATAATACCTTATCATTAAATGTGTGCAATAAAACATAGGAAATACGTATTTCCATTAAGAATTAGCATAATACAATGCGCAGTTCATAATTATTTTCAATAATTTGTAACAATTAATTGGCGATTACTGTGATTACCCATTTTATTCGGTTTTATGTGCAAGGAAACCAATCAAATCAAATATTACAAAACAGAAATAAAAATGAATGTGGGTGGTCGATCTCTAACACTAATGAGTAGTTAGTAAGTAATTGTTATTTACATGACAGAAGCCCAGGTGGAACTTTTATGGTGCCTGTGTCAAGATGGCCATGGAAATGCATCTTTCATATTTGTTTGGAGATGGGAAATGATCAATTAATCTTTAATTTATAGATAGTGTTGTTGATTTGTGTGGGTTAGTTTTTTTTGTTTTATTGTTTTGTTATGTAAGATAAATTTAAAATTTTAATAAATATTTCGACAGTTGTTTTTTGACTTGGATTTAATATTGTTTCTGTTTTGTTATTTTTTTTTAACTACGACCATTGAATAATACATTCATTATATAGGTAACTGTAGTAAGATAAACCCCTCCATAATACGCACTATTGTATTATGAATTCATAATTATACACTATTGTATTATGAGTCCATTATTCAACACAGCTGTCACTGTCATTCCATAAAAATGTGAGGTTATATTTTAGATTAATATTATTATATAAAAATTTGTAAAGAAATGTTTTATTTAAAAAGTCGTAGATATAACGTCGTATATGACTCGCACATAATAGCTACAATTCACTCGGATGATTATACACTCGCATTCAGCTCGTGCATCCTCTTGAATTATAGCCTACTAGCCTACATTATGTGATCGTCAAATAATAAACTATTATTTCATACTATGACATAAAGTGACTTTTTATACTACTTGTAGGCCGCAAAATAGTATTTTGCGACTTCTAACAAGGCTATTGCCGGGCTATTTACAATTTATTGAATACAATGATTAAATAAAGCACAGCACTCGTAAAGAAAGAGTATGTATCTCAAACAAAGAGCAGTATTTACACCCGTTCTATATTACTTTAAAAAATCTTACAGAAATAAATAATTCAAAATTTTAACACTAGACGAACCTTATTTAAACCTTAAACTAACTGTAGGATGTAGGTAAATATGTTTTTTAAATATAAAAGTATGTAAATTACACGAAAATCTGTACTTAAAACGAAATCTCTGTAACTGCATTTCAGGAAGAAATGCGTGTAAACAGATAGGACTCTTCTTCGCGAGCATAAAGTGTAAATACAACTCTTAAGGTATACTATTCCGACCTCGGCTAGGCGCCTCGGCCGTAAACAACTAGCTTGTACCTTAATGTTTCACTTTTTCTCCTAGATACATTATTCAATGAGAGTTGCATGATAGAAATTAATTAAAATATTAGGTATACTTTATTTATATCCTATAATAATAATTAGGTATATACCTAATTCTTTTTAAGTTATACTTATAAATTAAAGTATGATAAAATAAACCATATTTACTGAAATATTCCTTCAGTTTCAAAAGGATTATTTTTATTTATTTATTAATTTTCCCACATCTTTGATACAAATTACAAATATAGTAAGTACCGATTTACTGATAAACAATAAAAGAAATGAAAAGATAAATTTATCGTGGGAATATTAATAATTTTTTATCACACATGAATTTTATAATTAGCTTTCTGTATGATAAAATAAAATATTGTAAATAACGTCACATGCGTAAATGCGCTTAGTAAGTACAAAGAATGACTCAAGTTTTGTATGTGGTGTCACAAAAAGACGCAAAAAGATAAAACAAATAAAAAATACTTTTTAGGAAGTCATTCCGTGTATAATTTATCTACCTGTTTATTTTGCGAACAAATTATGTCACGTGAAATCTACAATTTGCTAATTTTCACATAAATGTTTACCTATTGATTTGTTTTTATCGTGTGTCATATTTGTTTCATATTCTGGTGAGAAAGACAAATTTTATAGTTGCAAAAATTTAGTTCAATGTCACATTTATGCAATTTTTATTATCTTTATTAGTTCTATATTTGTGAGAAAAGTAAACTTAATTAATGAATAAATATTAAAAAGTTATTTTAATAAGTTATCAGGTTATCTTGCTAACTAATATGAAATGTAAATAGAAAATATATTCCCAGGCTTGATGAAATGTAAAAATTATTAAAACTGACAGATTTTTAAATATGAATTCGAGCCGCAGGCGAGTATTAATAATCATTCAACTAAGTAATTAACATATTAAACTCAAGTAGATCTGAGCGTAGAACTAAGTAAGTATATAGGTATTAATAATTTATTTATTTTATAAGGTAGGTACATTTAAATTTACTACTGTTACTAGTACTACTATACAGGGTGATTCATAACTTCATGCATGACATAGTGTTCAACTCACTTATTATATACGAAACTGAAAGAATCCAGTGATTTAAAAAATGTTCTCCTTCCATAATCTACCTTTAAATTTAAGAATTAAGAATTTTAAAAAAGCCTGTACATTTCCCAGATTTTCTATTATGATTTGTATGCTAGGTATAATACATAAGTACCTACGATAAATTTTTTTTTCAGTTTTTTTTGCTCATAAGCAAATGGAAAAACTATTTACACTCTCTAGAGAGAATTTTTTTGCAATATTAGGTAGGTACACTGTACACTGAAAACAAGCATATTATAATTATGTTTTTTAAAGATACAGAACCTAGACCCTAGAGCGATTTCCGTAGGAAATATGAATTATGATAAAATTGGATGGCAAATTTTGGATCATTTAATTTTTTATGGCTTATCAAAATATTGGTTACTGTGTCAAACTATGTTATGAATAAACTAATAATAAGGAAAACTATTAGATTTTTTGTAATCTACAGCAAAACAATTAAATAAAATACAAGAATCCTAATCTTTCGATTGGTTTTGAGGTTAATGCTTTATCTATATGCAACTGTTTACATTTTTGAATGTGGCAAACACAAAACGTTAAGTTAACAAAGTATCTAATGTTAATATGAAATGAAACCGTCCCTGAAATTTTGCATATAGATTAAAAACAGGTATTCTATGTTTCACTCATGATATAATACGTTATTTACCTTTGCAGATGACTCATTGAATGCCTGATATTTGAACTTTAGGAATTTACTACTAGGTTCAAAAGATTCGTTAGCACCTGAATTTTTTTAGATCATATTCTGGCAAATTTTACTTGCTGAGAATAATTTGTCTCTGCGAATTTCTTTGATGTGTTTTGTTTTGTCAGCGGCGCCGTATGAGAAAAATTGTAGAGTTAGGAACAGTTTTTTGTTTTTGGAAAAGTTTTGTATGTGGGCAGATCTTGTCATGGGTTTATATTTGCTTATCTTAGTTAATGATCGTCTAAGATCTAGCTATACCTTCCATTTTCATAATGACTTACAAACAATTTAATTGGAGTTACACATATTTTACTTACGTGCTTTGTTACATTTTCCAAATCAAAATCGCAACTTTGCAGGCGCATATCTCAAAAACTAAGCTCGACGTGGAATTGCTACGGTATTATAATCGCACTTTGATTGACTATTAACAAAAAAATTTAGAATTTTGGGTTCTCAAAAATTGACTAGGAAGGTACCCTCGATTTTTCGAAAACGGTGAAAATACGGATTTTGTCACCATTGAATTCCTTGTGTCGAATTACTTACATAGATGTACAAATTTTCAAAAAAAATTCCGATGGTACATTTTTTATAAACGATTTTCAAAATCTTAGTGTTTCTTCGATTTTCGACATGTGTCCATCGGAATTTTTTGCTGAAAATTTATATAATTTATTCATGCAATTCCACACGAGTAATTCAATGGCAACAAAATAAAATTCGTTTCTTGTGCAGTTTTCGTGATATCGAGGAAAATTCAAAATTATCAAAAATCTAAAAAATTAGTTCCAAGTCAACTATAGCACGCGAAACACAATACCGCAAAGCGCAGTTCGATATCGCGTTTAGTTTTTGAGATTTGCGTCCTCAAAATTGAGATTTTGAAAGACGTGAAAAATCGGAATAAGTCGAAAAATAAACGAAATGTCGGAACAAGGTTTAAAGCATTGGATTTTTAGAGGTTTGAATTATCTCTAATCATATTGGGTCTTAGAATTTTCTTATATTTAGTCTTTTTTTAGTTACCTACTTTTATAGAATTCAATTTCAAATCCAGTGATAAATAATAAATTGTATTGTACTAGTAGGTACAGTAGTAGGTACTGCCCAAAGTATATTGACTAATCTTACGCCTTACCAAAATGTGAATGAACCAATGAACTAATTCAGGATATCAGGATAATCCTAAAAATTATCTACCAATTCATCATACGAAAATAAAATTATTAGAATTAGATAACTTGTAATCTCGATTCAATTAACAATAAAAACATTTTCATCATTTAGAGATAAATAGACAATTTATTAGATGATAGTAACAATTAATAAGACAAGATAATTTTGTTATATGAAATATTTTCCTTTATGGATATAATGTAGTCAAAAAATAAAACCAATTATTTATGAAATTGCGAAATGTGATTAAAAATTATTGTTATTTACATACCCGGTAGGTACAGGAAAAATTTATAGGTTCGTTTACCTACATATTCATTAATAAATTATTTGTTTCGATTAAGTACCTACCTATGTTTATATTTTGTAAACGTAGGTAGGTAATTCTTGTTTTGTTTCCTATAAATTTTACTCCTAATCCTAATATAGTTAAAAAATATGTTTAAGGATGTAATAATACCTGCTTTAATATTACCAAATATTATAATACGTTCTTTGAAATTTTCAAGGACCTAAATATCAATTTTGTTAAAATAAACTTCAAAGTGTTTATTTTTTTTACATGAGCGTACTTCTAAAACTAAAGCGCCTTTTACTCAACTTCACATATTGTGATCGTCCTCGGTTATCGGTAGATAATAACCGTTTGTGCGGTTGCCATTCACGGTAAGATTTTCACTTCTTAAAATTGATTTAGACAGAATTCTATACATCAAAGAAAATAATAGGAACATGTATTATTATGTATTCTGCTAAAATGTTTAAATTATTTTCCATACAATCTCAGCATTACCGCAAAACAATTGAATCCATTTTCCAAAACATTTAAAAATACAGTTTTTACGAAAACGAATCTTCTATTCCTGCGTTATCCTGTCGCTTGGCAGGCCCGTGCGATCCTGCTCAGGTCTCGACAAGTTTCCGTTGAAAATGCACCGCCTACTGGCCACACGGAGTACGTTGTTCGTTTGTTTCGTGGAAGCCGCGGCCAGCGTGCGGTAGAGAGGGATCAAGTAGTCTTAAAATACCCGCGCGAAGTCCAAACCGCTCAGTCGACATTTGACAACGCTCGAACGATTACACGCGAACAAACGACGATCAGGGAACAAACAGTGGGGTTTCAAATTGCAGAATAACAGTCGAAGGTTTAGAGATTTTATCCAACGACGATCAGAGAACAGTGAAGTTTAAAATTGCAGAAAAACAGACGAGGGTTTAGAGATTTTTCCCGTGTTGAAGTGAAATGTGAACTGAGGTTTTTGAATATTAAGTGTTTGTGATTTTTGTGCAACAATTTGGAAAAATGGTTGTTAGTAAGATTGTGACGCCGGCGCCTAATCCAAGACGCTTCTTCAGCAGAAAGGTATTTTTTAGTTGTGTATATTTGTTGTACTTACTTTAGGATTAACGTATCGGTTTACTACTATCGTTCATAGTAAACAATTAATATTGAGATATGACATGAAAAATAGATTAGTACAGGTATTAAATTTACAACAATAAATATTTATCGCTTTATTTATACAAAGCTACGACGATAAGATTTTAAAACATTTATGCCCGGTGTTTAAATCAAATCATCTAGTAAATGATGTAAGTATAAAATCGAAAATAAAATTGTTTGTTCATTTATCTGTCGACTAATTTCATGTCACTTTACTCAGAGATTGAACTCTAACGTTGAAGTTACACTTTAAATTAAAAAAAAATTGTTTTACGTTTGTTTATAAACACTTAAAGTTGGTAATTGAACAGATAAAAATAGAAATAAAATGTTTCTTTAAATCGACGAATCAATGCTGATTTAAATCTATGATGTTATCAGCTGACTATTGAATTTTAATACCGTTAATTTACATAATACTGTGCTATTTACGTTGTTCAACTGTTCCATATTTAAATTTACACCTGCGTGTTTCGTACAATAATTATTAGTTGCATTTTTGTGACACTAAAAATTATATAATTTTGTTTTAATTTTTGTAAAAACTAAAGGATGCATAAAAATAATGTATTGTAAAGATATTCAAATATGTAGGTATGTGCAACGTAAAAACGGGTTCCATGAAAATAGAAGTAGGTAATATAAATTTTCCAAAATTTAGTTTTAGGATCGTAGCACAAACACGTCAAATAGGTATGCATTTTAAAAAATGTTATAACCTTCACTATCTATACTTGTGCGACGTGAACTTGAAATTTTTTGTATTGTACAAAATTATAAAGTTCAGGAATCAAAAATATTATAAATATAAAACCGTATAAAATTCAGTAATAAGATTAATAATAATTTTGCCCAGCTGTATTGTAATTTTAAGTAGGTAGATACTTTACATCATAATTTTGAAGATCATTTTTAAATGATGTGAACGAATTTTCATTATTTTACTTGTAAGTTGAAGATCATCTTAAAGATTAAGACACGTTTTGCATTAAAACTGTCAATTTTTCGACTGATAAAAAACATACTAAAGCCCTGTTCACAAGAGGAAAGTTTTTTCTAAAAAGATTCTTGTAAGTAAAACAAGTGTTAGAAGCTGTCATAAAAAAACTGTCCTAATCATTTTTATTAAATAGGTATATTTGTTTCCAACCACATGGCATTGACAGTTTTTTTTTATGATAGCTAGCTCTTATTTTACTTTCAAGAAACTTTTTAGGAAAAACTTTACTCGTGTGGTCGTGTGAACAGGAACAGGGTATAATATAACATATTTAATTTTGACATTTATTTCTTTCCCTCATGCTTCTGAATCCTGGAAAAAATAATTTCACTGATTTGAAGCTATCAATGAATAAGAAATTATATCTTTTGCGAGACTCATTGAAGATTCAATTTAACGACACCGCTAATATTTAACAGACAATTTTTACCGGGATTATTTTTTCAAAATTCAAAAGTTTGAAAGAATCCTTGTGTGAACGGGAGTTCTCCATTCAGAACATATTGACAGCTTGAGATAACAAACGTCTTGGAATAATTCTCTACAAATTGATTCACAAATACACGTGTGGTTTCAAATTGACGTAAGATGAGTTGCATTACGCGTTGTCATTTGCCGAATATTTGAGCAATTGCGGTCAAGAATTAGTGCTGATTGGGCATGAAGTATAAATTTCGATTAGAGAAGCATTTTATGCATGAGTGACCCCAATACATTATTTCATTCACACTGTGTGTGTTTGCTCGCATTCCTGTTGTCATCTGTAATGTTCGCACATAACATAAAATAGACCTGAAATCTGTGTTACATATTTTTATCTGTGGCAAGAGGTTTGTCATTGTCGTACCTGACCATAGACAGGACGTCAAATGAGATTCTGATTGTGGTGATAACATTTTAGGATGAAATTATATTGAAGTCTGTTCATACATTTATGATTCTGAATCCTGAGAAAAATAATCATGGTGAGAATCGACTGTTAAATACTGGCGCCGCTAAAATGAATCTTCATTGTGTTGGAAAAGAAGAAATTGCAATTCATTAGATTCTCGTTAGATTCAAACCAGTGAATTTCTTTTTTCAAGATTCAGAAGCTTGAAAAGAATCCTCAATGGATCCATTTGTGAACAGAGCTTAAAGCACGTTTACACTTTTCTAATCTCCCCTGTAGTGTTCTCTTCTGCATGCATTCACAACCATGAGTACCCGTGAGGTGACAGCTTGTGTACGTGACTGTTTTATGACAACTCTGATCCAAATCCACATTCTAATTTAATTGTTCCCCCACAAACAGTAAAATATACAGGACTTCCCAAAAGTCCCGGGACGGTATAAGTTTTGAACGAGTAAAGAAAAAAAATTGAAAATTTGGAGATCACTAAAAAGTCATAAGAACTACTTACCATTCTTAGATAGTTCCATGCAACGTGGAGTTTTTTTAGGGAATGGCCACGCCAACATTTTTAAATAGCAACTCCTGTCGAGTTTCTCTTTATTTTGCAGGTAATGAAAAAAGAAACACATCCACAAACCCAAAACCCGATATCTTAATTCTTTCAAGAATTTAATTTTAATGTTTTTTGCACGTTTATGATTTTTATAACAAATGTTCAAATTGTCGACCTTCTTCGGTCTCGCAATGACCCAAACGCTTTAGTGATCCCCAAATTTTCATTTTTTTTTTCGCTCATTCAAAGCTTATAGTATAGCCTCCGTCCCGGAACATTTGGGAAACCGTGTATATATACCGATGACTCACAATATGTGGAGTTGGCACACCAAAGTTCACTAAAAAGCGCGATAAAAATTTATATTAATTTAGGTATTATCTATTATGTCAGACAGAGCGACTGTGGTTGACAGCTCATCAGATTCGAATCCAGGCAGGTACACATTCCAGCTTAATTGCTCAAAAATTACTCCTGTAACTTATAAAGTAGTATAGTAGTGTCACCTCTAATAACCATGAGTACCTGTGAGTACAGTAAATAAAATCTATACTCACAATAGGGCTGCGCGATATTCGATATCGAAATAATATCGATAATTTTCCATATCCAAAAATCTATATTATCGATTAATATCGATATAATATCGATTAATATCGATACATATCGATTTATATTGATATTTATCGATTCATATCGATATAATATCGATAAATATCGATATAATATCGATAAATATCGATATAATATCGATAAATATCAATATAATATCGACATAATATCGATAAATATCAATATAATATCTATTTATATCGATAAATATCGATATAATATCGATTTATATCGGTAAATACCGATCAATATCGATATCCGATATTTAAAAATAATATCGATATTTTTCCCAGCTCTAACTCACAATATGTGAGTCTGCCACACCTAAGTTGGGTAAAAATCGTGAAAGATGTGATAGATAAGTCAACCTATATTTTATCAATCAACCCCATTTTCTAAATACAACAAGAACTGTTTGATAAATTTAAAAACATCGAGCAATATTCTTACAAGACAATAATTAATTATTTGTTTCGTGCTTTAATGGCCCCCAGTTTTAAATTTAACCCTCCTCATAAAAAGGTAGTTACGGCCTTGGTAGAGAATAAAGATCTCGTGTATTTATTAGGTAAGGTTCGTCCCATCTCCGAGTATTTTGCGTTCACGCCATCGTACGATGGTTGCTTGGCAACTGGTTCTGATTTAAGCTAATGTCTGGGTTCATTCCAAGTCACTAAAATGCAAATGTGTTACATTGTTGGACAAGGACCACTTTACCTGTAACACAAAAATGCGGGGATTAAATACAAAACGGTTTACAACAGCATGAAGCAGTTGGAGGCAAGAATGCGTTTTGTTGTGTTTCTCATTATTTTCAACGAGTTTTCGTTGTGTGTGTGTGTATGGTATTGAAGTCCAGTAGTCACGTATTTTACGTTTAGGAGAATTTTATATGGTTGTAGTGGCTCCATGAACTAGTCTAGACGTATTGACGCGGAAATTAAATTTTGTAATTAAAAAATATGACATGTCAAGATGTCATGTTCATGCAGATGAATAATTAGCTTCTATATTTTAATTGCTTGTAACACTATTATTAATGTCATTCTAATTTTTCGTGTTGTAATTTACCTAATTAAATTATGCATTCCAAGCAAATTGAATTTTAAAATAATTATTGTATTATTAGTTTATGCAAGTTATTTTGTTATTTAACCTGCACATTATACTTTTAAAAAATCTGCTGTGGCCACTACAGTACTTCTCCGACTATAAGTTTTAATAACATGCTTTCATAAAGGCTTAATTTTTTTGCTTCATTCAGTAAAATTTGAACAAATTTTGAAATAACGTAGGCGGTGTAAAAGTGACCAGCGACAATGTCAATCTTAAAGTGACAGCAGTCATTTAGTGACATTTAAAAGTCGCGTAAAAATATGAAAATATGTACCTATACCTAATATTTTTAAAGGAAACTACAATCGTCTGCTAAATTTATAAATTTTACAATATTTTTGTTTACTGAATGTAAACTTATAAATACCTTAATCTGATTAAATAGGCAAATTGTTTTGATTTTGGTATATTACAATATTAAATAAATATCAACGAACAAGGTAAATTAAATTGCAAAATACCTAGTTAGATGTTAGATGTCAATTATTGAAAAATTTGCTACATGATCCCGGATCTATAGATCGACTCATCGGCCATTGTGAATTGAAATTACGTTTATCAATGTATTGTAAATTGTCAATTTCAACATGTATTTCATATTTAAATTTTGTATAATAATAACTGTGAATGGTTCAGTTATTTTTAATAAGCATCTAGCGAAAGTAAAACAGGATGTATGTGGGTTTTTGAATGTCAAAATCAAAGTAAATTTAACTTTTAAATTATATAATTATTGAATGTTTATCGATTAATAAGATGATTTGATTTTTAACGACCTCCATAAATGATTATGAAATATTTATAATAGATGATTTATTATTTCTAAGAGAAGATATATCGTTCTAAAGTCAAAAATAATCTGATACATGCTACAAAATGTAAAAACGTGATAAAATGCTGGAATTGACTGATTTATTATAATAATAATTCACAAATACCGGATCTACAAACGTAGGAATCTACAATCGTGATTCTTTTCTAATGCAGAATCATTATGTTTGTGCATTGTTTTCTAATTATAATTGTAATTACGGAAATGCTGTTAAAATAATAATAGAAGGTTAAAATTATTTTTAGATTTTATTTGCACTTAAACTGAAATAATAAGGTTACAATTTGCAATATTTACTATTTTGTAATATCACAATAAAGTAGTTCAATTAAATTTCACAAACTGAAATATGTTTTTTGGTGTTTCCGCCATATTTTCTTTTTATATGAAATGTATTATACTAAAACAGGAACAGGAAATAAATTTAGTTACTCAACACATGATTTTATTTTGAGCAAAAATAAAAAAGCAAATCATAGGTACACCATACAAATAAGCATTTTTTGCTTAGGAAATATTGTGAAATTTGCACAATACAGAAAAAGCTATTTGGCGATATACCTTTACAAAATGACCAAAATTTAATTTGCATTGCACAACATTGCTGCACATTTACAATTTATTTAAAGTAGGTAAAGTACCAAGAAAGCATACGAGGTCTGGCTATTAAAAAATGAGACAACGCAGGCAGAAGGCATCCTAGAGAGGAAAAGAATGCAGCGTTGGATAGCTGGAAGTATCTACTATTCCGGTACGAAAACACGTTTTTGTCGCTGTAGTAATATTTTTTCTATAAAAGTTAGAAAGGAACGTGTTTTCTTCCCGTGCCGATTTTCGCTTTACCTTCTTCCATCGCCTCGAACCGGATTCCTTTTAAGGCAGACTTGATCTTCGAAAATAGAAAATAGTCACAGGATGCTAAATCAGGCGAGTACCGCGCGTGTTCGAGCACTGGAGTACCTCTAGCGGCTAAATAACGCTTCACAGACAGCGCGTTATGTGCAGGTGCGTTGTCCTGGTGCAAAATCCAATGTTATAATATACATTGTTATCGGCACGAAAAGAAAGCACGCTCGTTTCTAACTTTTATAGAAAAAATACTTCGAGACGAGAAATTTCCCGTCTGGAGGGCATTACTAACCACAAGGCAAGTCTCGAGATTCAAGACCGAAAGGAGACTCAAGTTGATTTGAGACTCTCGACTTTATATCGAGATTAGTCGATAAATTTCGAGACTAGAATGACTTTTTATTTGTTTTGAAAATTCCAAGACGAGACGAGAGTTGGCCTTGGGCATACTGCATCATTAATTATATTTTATAGAAATAATTAGTTTCCTCCACTGTTTCTCCGTACTTTTGACCAGTGTTGATAGTTTTTTTTATGACAAACCCTTACTTTCAAGAAACTTTTTAGGAAAAACTTTCCTCGTGTAAACAGGGTATTAGGTAATATAATGAAAATTAATATTATAAGGATCACAACATTTTCAAAACACCTCCTTTTCGTTAAGTTTAATGTGAATTTCGCATGTACCTACCATTTAAAAATCATGGTTAAATCAATTACCCTAACTCATCCGCATTCCTCTGAAAATTGCATACAATACATCTTATAAGTCGTTACTTTTACCTTCAAAATGTCTTTACCACCGCAAACATTCAACAATCTCTCCATCCATTACCTCTTGATTGAAGTGTCAAGCGCACTGTACACCATGCCTTATGCCGTCTATTGTTCTCGTCATCAACAAAGTTAATAACATCCAAGCATCGACAGTGGCGCAACACGAGAATTAATTGTCGCCTGTCGCCGAACCCACGCGTTCTCTTGCATATTAACACGAGATTCTGTCCGTGTGTGTGTGAGTTTATGCCTTTGGTCAATAGAAACAATGACAACGACTGCAGCAGCTGTGAATGCTTCAAGACGCTGGATTTTGTGGTCGTTGAGAGAAATAAATGACGTTTATAAATATAGGTACAGGACCTTTTTGCTGAGAGCTGTGGTTGTGTGGCATGTTTCGTTTGAGTTTCTGTGGTTGAAATTTATTTTTGCGCTGCAGAGCTCGTTATTCTATTTAAAAGTTTAGAGAAATGGCAATTAAATTTAAGGATCGTATTTCCTTAGCTAATGGAAAATGGAAAATAATCATGATTATTCACATCATCTGTCTTATAAACTTATAAGTCAAGTCAAAATAAGTAGATTTGATTATTTTGTATAAGGTGGTGCGTATATGTCAACTATTAACTAAGTATTAGTACTTTTATGGCCAGTTGCACCGCATCCACTTAAATTTTAAGTTTTCCATGAACAATATCGAATAAAAAAAGTTCGATTCGATATTTTTCATATATGTGACACTTAAAATTTAAGTTAAGGGGTAAAATGGCCATAAGATGACTATTTAACAGTTTTAATATACTATTTCTATCTCTGGTTTTTCTTTAAAGTTCTAGAACATTTTTCACTTGAAATACACTATTTTATTTATAAGGAAAAACCCAAAAAAACACATAAAACACATTTTATCAAAATATTTGTTTTCTGTATTCATGGATAACTGCTGTACCTACAATATTTCTATATTGTTAATTTTTTCAAAATTATTGAATGCAAAATTTTTTGTCATTCAAAGATTGAAATTTCTTTTAAATTTTTATAAGCAACGCCCTGTAAATATGACCATACCTTAAATTGTAATAAATCTCTATAAATAAATGTGTGACCTAGTTTGTTTACCAAACACAAACAGCATGTCTATAAAATAAAAGGTTTAAACATTATTAAAACAATATAACCGGATCTACTTTAAAGGACTACAACATAATCCATTATAGATGACTTAATATAAGTTATAAAGTTTGTTAGTAAACAAAATTATAAATCTAATAACTCATTGTAACTTTGTAAGGTTATTTCATATTTTCTTACAACATACAGCACTAATACTTGTAAACCACTTAAAATACATAACCTTGAAAAATAAAATTCAAATAAGTGTTACATAATATCATATAACGTGTAAATATACTGTAAATATGTTCATTTATAACAGACATCATAGAATAATTACATGAAAGTAAGGCAATAAATATCGTAATCATTAATATGCGTAAATAATTTGCGCAACCACGGAAAAATTTAGGAACATTTCATCAATAAAAATGTCATAATTATGGTTAATTGCAATTTACTATTTACACAAGCTTTTGAAAAATAGTACAAACATATCAATGAAAAATATATTTGCTACTAAAAACAAATAGCAAAATTTAGAAGTAAAGATATTTCAATGAGAAACACTAAAAAGAGCAATAAAAAAATGTTGAGCAATAAAATATTTAATTACTGGCCTTTTAAAATTATTTGAGTTACTGAAAAAGGTTGAGCGCAGTGAAATAAATACGAACGTCTTCAACACTATATACAATTTATTTAACTAGAAAATTCTTACATGGAAACATAAAACCAGCGAAACTTTATGCATAAGAAAACTCATACACAAAAAAAACATAAAAAGAGAATTCATATTAAGTATCCAGAGGACACATAAAATTCATATAAAGGAATATTCAAATCTGGAAAAATCTTATCCGCCTTCATTACGCATGGGCCAGATTCTCGTCTTCTGCTCGAGTGTCAGCGGTATTGATACAAAGTTGAAAATCGGTCCAACACGATTAGTAGTGCCTCCCTTTCAGTCGCCCACCTCGTGACAGTCCAACAAGATGCGTGCAGGGGCGTGTTCAATATGTTAGGGTCAGTTCTAAAGCGAGTTTGTTGTTAAACAAAAATTATTTCTCCACCATTGTTTCACAATTGCTGGGAAATTCCAAATCTTTTTCCAGATTTGAATATTCCTTTACATAAGTTTCCTGCATCCACCAGATTCTAGATTTGAATTATTTTCGGGTGTTTTATTATTCTACGCAAAAATTTCTTGTGCTTGAATTTTCAAGAATTTGATAGGCACCCAAATAAATATTTGAGATAAATGACCAAGAGGTAAATTCAAAATTTTTATTATATTTTGTCAAACAAATTATACTACTACCTGAAATTAGTGATAAGGTGCGAATAAGAGCCTACGTTATTTGTTAGTGTGTCAAAACCTGATAAACATTTCTAATGACCTTAAATTATAATTTATGTCCGATAAAAACACGTCGATATTAGGTATGTATGTATGTATGTAAATTCATTCGTTCTGTGTTTAATGAACTCAACAAAGTTAGACTGCGTGGGACGTACTAACAAGAACTAGAAATGAGAATATGAATCGAGCAATCGTCATGAAATTCAAGTCAACAATCTCTGTATCAGTAACGGTCACTGTGGGTTTCCCAAAGATGCCCCACAGGCCTAAACCGTTACTTCAATTGCACAAGTAGCACAAAATAATGAAATTGACTTTCTTGATCGAGGATCATTTTACTTTCTTTTATGAAGGAAATCCGGGTTATGGAAAAAATTATGAAATTATCGGGAATATCTAAATGAAAACAAGAGTAAGAATGCTGTGGTTTGATTGAAATACTATGCTGAAATTAGTATAATTAATATATAAAGTTACATCATGTTATTTTATCCTTCGCTGTAATGCAAACCAGGAAAAGGTAAACAGTTCTACCACAAAATACTCATTTCTGTGTGCGGAATTTTAAATTGCATTGCCAGTTGACGTCAATGATAAAAACTCATTAACATATAATATATCATTTTACCGTTGGTCGAACATAAACTTATACCAGTTAGAAATGATTTATTGTTATAACAAATTAGAAAATAAACGTGAAATATGAAAACATTTATTGATAACAGTCAAAGTTGCTAATCAAAAGTAATTTTTAAATACAAGAAGTTCTTAACATCTTAACATATCTTTTAAAATTGAAACGCATTTTATGTGATCGTTAAAATTTAGGTAGTAAATCACTTCAGTGTGAATACGAGTCTATTAAGGTGATCCTCTACCCATGACAGAAAACAGTAAAAACATTGATTTCGCACGCTATTCTATAGCGTTTATAGTTTTGTTAAACATAAAAATAACAAATAATTTATATTTGAGGGGCAAACATAACAATTTTGGAAGCGATATTTGTAAAAAAAACAATATTTGTAAAGAAGAGGGTTTTCGCGCGCCACTGTACAGCTTTTATTTATAATATAATTCACTTCAAATTTTAATATGTTGTCAACAAAGCTTGGATCTGCGGAATAACCGATTGAATTTTTTTAATTCGTTTTAAAGTAGAAGATATTCGTGTTCAAAAAATAACAAAAATTGTCAAAATTCAAATTAACATATTTCGATTTTAAAGCAAAATTTTAAAATTCTGCTTCGACCATTTTGTAGATTGTACTTTTATCTTAAATAATATTTTGAGATTATTATATTTAACAAAACCATAAACGCTGTGGAGAGGCACGCGAAATTCATATTTTTGGCCGTTTTCTGGCACGATAGAGGATCGTCTTTAAACATGTTACCTACTTTGCTATCATAGATGGTCAATTGGCAAGAATAGTTACATAAATTATTCTTATATCTATTTTTATTCAATTTAAAATTATACTTTTATTTTACCATAATTTTTGTTTTAGATTAGTTACTGCCTACTATGTCTCAAAATGTAGCCAAGTTTATATTAAATTTAAACCAGATGATTGTCTTTCCCTAGCTACAGTAATTACATTATATATTATTAGCTCAACAAAAAATTAATGCACTGCATTCTTTATAAAACGTTTCGTAAAATTTTACCTCCATGACCTTGGCGGGTTGTTCGCGCGTAAACAGGTAAGGAATAAAGTTCTGCTGGCACCTGGTTCACAAGAAACGGTTCGCGATTCTCATTTGTCGGTCTGTCCACGTTCGCGAGTTATTTCTGTCCGGCGCTCTACAGAAACAACGGAACGTCGCACGCGCGCGTGGCATTTCTCTCATGCCGTAAATAAAAGACTGTCGCACTGAAGAGCTGTGTGCAATGTTGTTGGGCTGCAAGGCATCAGACGGAAGTGAATGATTTTAGGTTTGACATTGATGAGTTTTTTAATTCTGGGTTTCTAGGTTTTTTTTAAGTCACTCTATTTTATGAAGAAAAATATAGAAACAATTTGTGATGTTGCAATGTTATGTAACATAAAAAAATTGTATTGTCAAATTGTCTTCATTTTATGCAATTTTCACAACGTTTTCTGATTACAAAAATCTATGGGTTCATTAATTGTGTTGATCAGTTGTTCTGTTTATATATTTATGTTGAAAATCATATTGAGTATGTTGTACTTGTTTACTGTTCCTGAATTAATATTATACATTTTAAATTTAAAAAATCTGATGTAGCAATTTGAAAAGCACAAGACCTAAGACCATTCTTTAGTCTTTTTATTATACAAATACCTAGGTACTCATAGTCATAATATTTTAGTCATATGATGTAAACTGAAGATATGAACGACGTGTCACTATTGTCACTGTTACTGCTAATTAAATTGTACGTAGCAACAAATGTATGACAATGATGGCCAACAAAGATACTGAAATTTCAAACTCTAAATATTATATAATGCTTTAATTCCTAAATAGTACCATAACCACCATATACAGACAAATTTATAAAATATTAATTCTATAGATAAAATAATATAGGTAATATTTTATTTAAAATAAAAAATATCATAAATTAATTACTAATCTAAATATTTAAGAATAGTAGTATTTCTGGTTTGTGGATTGCATCCAAAATTTACTGGGTTCTTAAGATTCATATTAAAAGCTTAAATATTTGAGTATCTGTTTGCAATTTTTTGAGTTATCGTTGACGAAATAATTGTAACATACGACTTAACGAACAGACACACACAGAAATCATCTCGAAAATACTTAATTCGTATTAAGATCCTAAAACGTGCTTATTCACCAAAAACTCACAGTCGAAAATTTTAACCCGTCACGTTACTTCTCTTATAGAATATAAGGCGAGAGGTAAAAATATGACACTATATAAATATATTTCTATTTGTGAAATTTTATTATATCTACGTTATAACAAAATTCCTCAATGATTGTATTTTGGTTTGGAAAAGAAAATCATTGTTTGGCGTATGCAGCCTACTACAAGAAGTTTTAAGATAAAATAAGTTTATTTATTGTTGTAGAAGATAAATTTCCAATTTATTTTTCTATGATTAATATTCCGGTAACCATAAAAAACTCTTAAACATACACGAATACTTAATTCATTTAATCTATACAAATGAGGAAGCATTAATCACACCAGATAACAATTAAAAACAATTGCTACCTCCATCACCCACATAAAACCAAAAACAGTAAAACGATCTAAACCACAACCACAGCTGGAAACCCAACATTACAATTTATCAAATATGGAATTAGGACAAAGCAAATGCTGCAAAAGACAAATGTTTATTCAATGACTTGACGCGCTGGGTGAATCACCGAAACTTCACACCTGCAACGCAAAAACTGCTCGATCTGCTACAAGTTGTTCCAGTTAGGTAAAATACGATAATCTGCTGCGTGATTCATGTCTTTTCGCCTTTAGCAGCTACATCCGTGAGTGACAATGAGAAACTAGAGGTATTTGTATCAGTGCCGGCTTTAGGGCTGTGTTTTATGCCCCTAGCCCCTTGATTCAAATATCTATTTTTAAGGAGGTAGGTACAATCGACATTTCAAATAATGAGAGAGTTTAATGAAACTTTGCAAAATTAATCAAAACGTAGTTAGAATGTTACCTGAATATTTCAGAATTTTTCACCACATAGATTATCCAAAAATAAATATTAAAAACTACATTTTTACAATCAACGTAAAAGCATTTAAAGAAATGATAGAAAATTCCAATTGCTTTTTTAAAACTTACATTATTATCTCACACACCGGATAAAATTAATACAAGCATCATTTACCACGTAATTAACAAGAATTCTTAATCGAAAGACTGACGTTTGTGTCTACTGGAGAATATTGGCGAGAACATAATATAGACACGGCAACGTTGAAAAGCGCGAAATTTGAATTTTAACCAGCATTATCTATCTATAATCACAATTTTTTACAAGAATGAAAGGTAACGATTTGTATGATATATCAAGTGCAGAATTCTCTTCACCTCCCATTTTTACTATGTGCCAGATTGACATAAAATCATGAAAAATGACATGTACAGCACGGCATTACCGTAGTTTACACTGGTATTCGACCGGTATAAAATAAAAAAATTTTCCACAATAAAAATTAATAATATTCTTAATTGATTGATTTAAATCTCATTTTATTAGAAAAATATGCGAATTCCGGTTTTCGATCCTGTTTCGATTCGGTCCGAGTCCCTTCAGCCGATTTCTTACGAATATAGCCGAATTAGTTATGCGACTTACTAAATAATAATAATAAATATAAATCATTTATTTCTAAAAAATTGTAAATACAACTAAGCTGGATTTAATTTACTCGTAGTATAGGTTGAAGCAAATTTTGGCTGAGTTTTATGTTATTGTCAATTAATTTCATTCACTTAGAATATATTTTCCGTTTTCTATTTTTTTCTTAAGCCGGTTCTGCATCGGAAGAATTTTTCTTTGCCCATAAACGAAAGTAGAAAACCAGAAAACTCTTTCTCCGTAAACGTCGCAAATTATTCTGGTCGTTCTCACGGTGAATATGAACGTGGGTTGCTCCTATATGTTCAGTGCATGTGATTAGTTTAGAGTAATTAATTTATTATGCAAAAAATTGTAGATATATGGTGTCTGGTTTTGTCTGGACTTGGAAGGTTTAATGAGGTTGTTTCAACACGAAAACTTGCCAGTTTTATTATCATGCCAATTGGGTATAAATTTAATGGCTTTCCTAAAACAGAGATGAATCCATAAAGTGGAAATCCAAATAGGACGACAGGAAACCAAAAAGACATCGATCATTCGAGAAAAATGTTTACACATTGATGAGATGTATGTAGTAGGTATACCTATATGTAGGTAATAATTTTAAATTTGATATAATTAATTTAATAATTTAATGATTACTTCGACGACAATCTTATACAAAGCACCTAATTATACAATTCTGAAAATTTAAAACTATAATTTTATGATACCGTCAATTACAGTGGCATTCTTTCTTGTTCGCAAAAACTTTAAACTGGTTCAAACTGCTAAAGAAATTGTTCTACTGAAGATATTACTTGTATTTAGTACTAAAATAATATACAAGCCCATGAAAATATTGTGTAAACACTGCAAGAATAAATCTCGTAGGTAGCCAATATTATTTTATATATAGCGAGAACAAAAATATCGCTTTATATTTGACACGCACATAAAAAATAATAACAGCTGCGATAATTTGGTTTACAAAGCTACTAACCTAAAATAAATGTAGTTAGGCTGGTTTAAACTAGACCTTTACGCAGTGAAACACTAAAATAATTTTTTTATAAGTATAATTAGCGATTATTAGTTACATTAAGTTACAATACTGTAAATAATTACATAAATATACGATAAGTGAATGATTACATAAAGAATATAAATGTAATTTTAGGGGAATAACAATAGAATGTATCTGTCCAATTATATTTAATTCAATATTATACAATTTTTTTCTGAAACCAATTTGAAGTATTTCCAGGAAAACTAGATATTTGATCTTATATTTGCAGAAAAAAAAACTCGAATGAATTTAATGTTTAAGAGTGTCGTTTACGTTTCGTACTTTTCTTATAACTTCTTTTAGGATCTTATAGGAAAAAGAATGTTATTTTATTCGGTTATTTTTTTTAAATCTCAACAAATCCAATGTTTTTTAGATGCTATATCAGGCCAAATGCAATTTTTTTGAGATATAATAATTATTATGTCAATGGTAATTGTTTTTCAATGTTTACTTGTTACTCACTTGTAAACGTCATTTAATCAATCCCTATAGGGATTACCTTTGAAAATGAAACTTTACATGATTACAAGTTACTAACCTGTAAAATTGACAGCTGACTTGTAAAAATTAAAAGTTTCTAGCTAGTCATAATATGTTGATAATAAACGGTTCACATTGCCACAGTAATAAGGCTTATGAGAAATAATATAAGACAATTTTTGACAGACCAATTGTGTGTGAATGACAGAATTTGTTTATAACTTTTTAATTTTTGGTAGTTGGTAATACACCGAATCACCGAATGCACATTCAAATAATATAATACATTCAAATATATACTTTAAAACTCCAGGGATACAATATTTCTTAACCGGAAACAAAGAAAGATGTTCCTGCGTTAGATTATTTTATTATTCAAGCCCCATAACTCTATTCATGACGGGTATTTCCTCCGTTTTTCGACGATTCCTCATTTGTAATTCTTATTGTCTGCTCGTGCTTGATAGTTTCTCGTTTCTTCATTCTTCCTTGAGTAATGCACGTTATCTTCTTTGGTGTTAAGTGGTAGCACGCGCGCTTGTCGATGTGTGGGCTTCTGGATATCACGAACTAAATGTTTCTCTTCGCTTAAAACGTTAAAAGCACGTGCCCAAGGTATTTTTAGGATGCATTAACGCGTTAGTGCGTCAGAAGATTGTGAAAAGTCTGACACTTTTAAACAAGAAAGAGAAACAAGTGATTGGGAAATTTTATTCATTTATAAGACAGGTGCCCTAGAATTTTGTATTTCTAGCCTACAAAGCATATATACAGGTTGATTCACAACTTATATTTTAGCATCTTCTTCTTCTACTAATAAAGCTGAATGTTTGTATCTCGGTCTGTCTGTATGTTTGTTTGTTTTGTATCTACATTTAAACCGATCCTCATGAAATTTTGCATACAGATCTCTATTGACTACACAGAAAGAAATACGGAGTTAGATCTAACTCTTTTTTAACTACTTAGGTAGTTCCCTCGCGACCATCCGTTTTCGGAGTTAAAATAAGTAGTTACTTTCACGGAGTTAGATTTTGACGAATATAGGAGAGAAATATGTAGTCAAGAACATACATACGGAGTTAAATAAATGATGCTATTAACTACAAGACATTATGCAATTTACTCATATAAAATTGATATTATCTCATTTTATGTATTAGATTAACTACTTAAAAAGAGATAGTTAACTAAGATTTTTTTGCGAAATGCATACCTTTGATAGTTAACGACATACAAAAAAGAGATATATTTAACCATGTTTTGGTAGTTAAATACCTCTGGGTATGGATGTTAAACCCTCCTTTCAAATTTTTACACAGGGCCGTAATAAAAATATCTAGTTCATAAAATTCAGGACCGTAATAAAAAAGGTGAACAAGAAAATATTTCATGTATCATTATATTAATTTAAAAAAATATATTAACAATGTTTTAGAATACAAAAGTATTTTTAAAGCCGGGCTATATCTATTAGGACTTAACATTATAACATTACCATATAATTATATAATACCTCACAAAACAATGCTAAATTATTGGCAATTACAATATACCTAGTAATCCGATATGGCTTCCTTATTTGGACCCACGGCAATAAGAAATGGTTGGGTAGTTTTCCTGCTGTTGAAAGCTTCTTCAAGACGACTAGCTATCTATTTAAATGAAATATATTTAATTCAAAATACATCAGATGATATGATAACAAATGTACTTACTCAATGATGAACAAATAGCTTATCGACAGCAGAAGACTTTGACCTTTTTTGGCTCCACCACGGTCCCTGGCTGCTAGGGGAAGCAAATGAAGCAAAGCTATCAACAATTATTTGTATGTATGTCCCAATCTTCAATAATAATTAAAACAATATAATTAGAACAAACATTAGACAAATTTCTGGTAAATTACCTGAAAAAAAAATTAAATTAACATTGAAAAAAGGACCTAAACATCCGATAAAATATAATATATAAATTTACTTACAAGGCCTGGAGTATCTTTGAAATGTGGATATAATTAAATAATGCTGGTTAAACTTTTTCTGTGGTTCACGGTAGATTGTAATGTGAACAAATATATCTTTTAGTTGAATTTTTACACATGCATTTTTTAAAAAGTTAATAGATTCTTGAAAATATGCTTCGCTTGATTCTTCATCCAGTTCGTCAATAGATTCATTAGTTTTTTTTGTTCTTGATCCTATTGTAGATGAAGATGTCCTTGTAATTGTTCTTGATCGGGTTTCTAGAAAACCAGTGCTGCTTACGGGATCGTAAAATAACTCCTACAATAAGTTTAATAAAATGAAATATTTATATTTTTCGTTTAAACTAGTTAAACTAGTCAAAACATGAAAAAACTTAATACTTACGTATTCTTTTCCTCCCGACTCTTAACAATCAAATAAGTTTACTGTAGCTTTTGCATAATTTAGTTTAACATCTTTCTTAGGATATTTTCCATATTTTTTCCGTCATTTACAACACAAAATTAAACAGGTCTCACCACCACTAGAGTCTAGACGCAAAAGACCAAGAGTTTAGCGGGGAGCAAACTTCAGAGCCGCCAAACGCTAAAAACTAGTTAAAACTGGATAATTTTAACTACTAATATATGAATTATAATCTTTAACAAATATAAAGTGGAATTTTTCACTTGTGTATTTCTCCGTTAAGAGTAAATATCGTCTGTAAGTTGAAGTTAACTACTATTATAAAAGAATGTATGTATTTTACATACCTCATATGTTATTATTCATTTATTGTAGATGTAAATTACACAAAAACGTATGTTTTTAACAAATTAAGATTTAATATCCACATTTTACTTAGTTAACAAAATTTGTTCTACATGCGGAGGTAAAAAAGTGGAAAACTTCTCCTTATCGTTGTTAGAATTGCGTAACTACATAAAAAAATGATTATTTCTTCCTAAAAATAATACAGTTAAATACAAATGTAGTCAAAATTAACTACTCTTATGTGAAAACTTTCTCTAGAATCATTCCCTCCGAAATTTTTCTTTCAGTGTAGGGTCAGATTTTAAGGTTATGTTTGTTCGATCGGACCATTAGAGGTGGGTGTAAAAATTACTCTAATGGACATAATTTTTGTATGATTTGTAGCGAAACACGGTACCATTGCAATGAAATAAGATAGTATTTTTAAACCGGATCATAAATTATGTTTAAATTCGTTCGGACTATAAGGGCTGGGTGATACACAACAAAATCTAGCTCGTTTGTCCAATCTTCATGAAATTTTGCATATAGTCAAATTTTAAATTATGTTTTATTTCGATGGGACAATTAAGAGTGCAGGTTAAAAATGAAGAATTTGGATCATTTGTCCGGTCCAATCCTTACGAAATTTTCATGAAGGTCTGTTTTGGTTTTGACCAGTCAAATTTTAAGTTACGTTCCTTTCATCCTGGCAACGCCAGGTACCAACCTCAGCTAGTAGAACATAAAATTTAACTCTTTAGTTACGAAACAGGAAGAATTATTTTTAAATTCGCAATTTTAATATCCAGGTTTTTTAATCAAGCAGTTTTGAGTCACCGTTTCCATAATATAATATTTAAATGTACAATACAAGTAGGTACTTAATTACATTTTAAATTCTTTCCTGTGCATAATTAATTTAAATTTAATAATTAAATTATATTCATAGTCCAGATATCCGTTATGCAATATTCAACTTCAATTCTGTAGTATCAAAAATGTACCCCATGCAAAAACTGTCCTTAAATTATAAAATTACAAGCTAAAAAAGTTATTTGTATATCTAGGGAATGTCTGTTTAGCGTTCGACAGAATTTTTGGCCGAGGCGAAGGCTGAGGTTTAAATATTTTTTGTGCAACAACTGCAATGCACCCATAATTAAAAACACACCACATTTTATTCTGTGTAACAACAACTGTCAAAAATATCTGACATTGACATGCTGACATGCACAAAACAATAAGTTTACTTCGCAGCCGTTTCTAATAGCAACGTGGTCGCGAAATGTTTTACTTCGCGGCCTGAATTTTGACAGTTGGGCAAAAAAAATAATTAAATATTTAGTATAGTTTCCGTGGTATTTGTCCTGCGGAGAATGCTCTCAAACCGTATTTAGAGCACTCCGGATTTGAACAATTAAATATTTTAACTCTCATTAAATAAAACTCGCACAAATTATCAATGAAACCGTAGCATCTGCTGGCGAGTCTGTCCACTCAATTGTTCTCATTTTGTTTGTTTTCGCCGCGCGAAACACGTGACAATCACAAACAAGTGAGGAGCGACAAGTAGCACTACGTAGTGTGAAGTTATCACAGACATACTGTCTCACAGAGTGAGTCATTTGGAATAGTAATAAAAGAAAAATGCTAAATTGCAACGATGATTCACCCATTGATAGCGATAACACATAATTTAGATGCAACAGGTTTTTATGCGAGTGCAGTTAATATGATGTCATATTATTTGTGACGTCGTTTTCAGGGAATCTTCATTTGAATTATTTATGATGTTACAGGTTATCTAGAGATATGAACGTAGTATTTTATTTTCTGTGTTGACATAATGATTTCATATTTGTATTTTTGATATGAAGATATTATTTTGCGGAAGTATGATGACTAAACTTTTTATATTTATATTTTTGTTTATATAATTTATTGGGCTGGGAATCTGTGTCATTTATACAATAGTAAGAACAATAATTATTCATACCATACAAGGAAATTTTTTATGTTTATTCTATGGAACAATTATTATGAGTGCTTATATCCATTTCCGGAATTATAATTATAATTACGCTTGTTGTTACACATATGGTAAAATAATAACATTAATTAAAGATGTTTGTTTTAATATGATTTACTGCTAATTGTTAATTCGTTTACTGTTCGTTATATAAGATACATTATGGGCCTGTTTTATAAGAAGTTATGCTGTATCTTTTATTGGTTTTAAATTAATCCGGAATTAATAGCTGTTTAATTTTATTTTGCAAATTAAATTTAAGTGGTGCAAATGTCAAGGATAATCAAATAAATGCTAATTTATTTTCATTCATCAAAATATACACAATCAATTTACAACAACAAGCAACATCCAAGTTGGAGTAAAAGGCGCAACAGAAGAATTACGTTTTACTATTTTCAAAATATTACAAAGTCAAGCATGACACAACAAACAATACAATCACAAAATTAATATTCCTGATACATGAACAACCTATTATCCCATTTACCACAAGAAAATTCCCCGATTTCCCAATCCATTTATAACCATCTCATTCAAAGCTACCTACCTGGCATAAGTGGATCAGTATCACTACTTATCGATGTTCACTTATCGACTATCGTGACGTCATTAGGCGGCATGTGGAGAATGCAAGATCGGCCGGGATCCCCGTCATCACTGTCTTCCTCTTACCCCTTCACTGTCTCTTTTACTTACCTGGATCCGTCAAGAGACGATATGAGTGAGTCATTGCTGAGTAACGTGTAAGAAGAAAAAAAAATGAAAAAAATACTTCCAATGCCCTTAGGGCTACCAGTGAGGAATTTCTGTGGAATGTTTAGGGAGGATACTTATGTAAATTAAGTAAATGTTGAGCATTTTAATTGTTGGTTCTTGTATTTTTTCCGGATGTTTATGTCAAACTCAATATGACTAATTTATTGTGATCGTTTTTTGTAAGTTTTTTCGTTCATTTTAATTTCAGACCTGAAAATTATTGTTGACTGTTATGATTCATCTTTGCTAATACCAATGATAATTAAATTACAATGTAGGGAGTCACTTCCAAAAATATATTTACATAATAATAAAACATTTAGGGATATAGCGTGCTTTTTATGTACGTAAGTATGTATAAAATGAATTGTCTGTTATATGTTGAACCAATTCTATCAATCATTTATTTTGTAAGTAGTATTTTAAAGTTTACATTCATAATCTATTACGCTTTTACCTAACTTGGCGAGATACAGTGATAGAGTGCTTGGCTCTGATTACAAAGGTCGTGGTTTTGCATCCGAACCAGATGTGAAAATAACTTAATTTGGATCGATGTAGGTACTCTTGTCACCATTCCAAGTTGGGATACAATTATATACCGGCTATAGTGGTTGTAACAAGATCTTGTGCGAGAGGGTTAGATGAAAAATCATGCTTGGCTGAATCTTGCCCGTTGCCAGGAAACAATAATAAGAATATATAGTGTGACAGCTTCACGTATTACGTGTGTGCAGTTACCAGCCGTCAACTCACGGGTACTCATGTCTGTTAGTAGACAGTATACACAACAGAGGAAGTTTTTGTTAAATGTCATTATGCTGACAATTTTAAATTGATTTTGACATCAGGAATAAACATAAGAGTACTCAATTTTTATTTCACGTAAAATTAATTGTGTTTTTAATAATAAAATATTACATTTTGTTCCTTTGATCCTAGGAAATAATGATACAATTTCATAGAATTTTATGTCAAAATTCTTCAATTCAATTAAATTGCATTTCTGCAACTACTAGAAAGATAATAAACCTAATATCGTTGTCATTTTCACAAAAACTTAAACAGATTGAAGATAAAATTTTACAACTTCCGCTGAGATGTATTTCACCAGTAAGAAATTCTTGAGCTAATCTTTACTGATGATACTCAAACTTACGGAGAAAATTCTTGGCATACCTCGTACCTCCGTGATTGACGAGTATTAAAATAACTTTACGAGCAGCCTGCATAACCAATAGTAATTATTATTCTAAACAGTTCCGAGTTAAACAAACTCGTAAAGTTTTTGTGTCATGTGGTTTCACTTTTCCAAACAATGCTTTTGAGAGCTCTGTCCGTAATTTATTAGAAGATTGGTTTATGTTATTGAACTTTAATAAATTTACTAGGAAATGGTAAAAATAGATATGTATACTTTGGAGTGAAACTACAGTTGTGGTTGCTTATCTATTTATAGATTGTTTTTAATCTGGAGATTTTGCGCCTGGCGTAGCTACCCCGCATTACCGAGTTGCGGAAGTGGTTGCATTTTTACCTACAATATTTGATTTACTTTTTATCTTGTTTTATTTTTTTTTATTATTCTTCTTAGTAAGTTTATTTGTCTTTTCCGTTTTTCTTATGGTTCTATTATTAATTCACAAATAATAACATGAATGTGGATGAATTACCATATTTTGTAATAGAAAACGTCTTACCTACCCGTCCTATTTACGGTGTTCGTCTAACCAAAAATTTTACTGCGTTACAGAGGTGTACGTCTCCCACGTTTACTTTAATAATTATAATTGAAATATATGATGCTTTTACATAGCAGTGTATTAACAAAGGATGTCTTAATGCTTCTATATTTTTATTTTTTGTCTTTGGTCTAGAAATTTGAAGTAAAAAATTTATAAATGACGTTTTTTTGCGGTTTTTTGTCATTACCTATTTGATATTATTTTTTTCGGTCACTATAAATGACAAGACCAATTTAAAAAGCAAGAAGCATGCAGCTAAGCGTCCTTTTTCGAATAATTTTTGTTTTACTTAATTTCTTTAAAAAGTACAGAAGTTATTACCTATGGGAATCTGGAGCCCATGTTTAGAGTATTTTTCAACTTCAAAATGACATTGCGTAGCTAGGATGCGGGAAAGTACCAGTTTAGGGCAGCCGTAGTAGTGGGGATGAGAGTGAAATAGAAAAAAAAAATATCGAGAGTATTCTAGGAATTCGAATAAAATGTAGACGAGCCTCTTAAAGAAAATTGCTATAATGTTTATATGCAGGTATGTGTTTAGTTTATAATAAATTTTATGAGTGATGACAAAATTTAAAACCATACCTAAAAGGAAAAAATGAAATATCAATAATAACAAATTTGATGACACTTTAGTAGAGCGTCCAGTTCTGTTGTCTTTGCCTGTATATGTTGTACACTACAAATATTTGTAATTAAATTATAGTCCAGTGTAATACACGGTCAATCGTAGTTCTGAAGTATTGAGATATTTATTGCTCTTAATTTATAGAAAACATGCGTAACAAAATGATTGATTAGTACCACTACTTATTAGATGTCAACCGCAATCAAAGTTAATTGAATTTTAGTATTCTGTTGCTTATTCTCTACGCACAACTAAACGATTTTCATTTGAGATTTTTATTATCTATTATGCTATAATTCGATGTCATATGTCACGTTTTATTGATTTTTATAAATATTGATAACAAGCCACAATAAAAAGATTATGTTTGTTTTAAAGTTTTAACGCGATATTGAAAATTTCCTATGATCTTGTGTAGCATAATAAATAACACAAGAAACTACAAATATTTGTATAGTTATAAATGTGATAAAGACTTATCATGAAATATCAAACATTACAGGTAGGTAACTTACGTCAAATGATAGGAAAAGGAAAATGAACAAATAAATAATAGTTTTTGAGGTCAATTTAAGTGGTACATGGATTCCTGTCTCTAGTCTCTAACTACTATTGACATTACGCATAAATTTTCCTTTCGAGAAAAAAAATTAAGTATCAATGTAGGTACTTCCGATGATTTGGCACGACGTTATGAATTTTTGAAAAAATTGCATTTTCGGTCATAACTTAGCTAATTTTGCACAAATATCGATGATTCTTTGAATTGTGACAATATTGAAGTTTCCTCTTCAATGTGTAACTTTGACAACATGTATGCGGTATATCAAAAATGTTTTCGACCCAATAATAATAATAATAATTGGCGATAAAATGTTATTCTTCGGTAAATTAAAAAAAAAAAACCTGCGACAATTTTATCCGAAGCTATGAGCTTTTGAAATTTACTCAGCATTTTGTAACATTTCATAACTCTGCTTGAATTTTGATAATTTTGAAGTCTAAAGCAAAAAAAGGCACTTAAATTTAAGATAAGGAATACATTTGTAAATTACGACAAATGTTCAAAGGTCTAAAAAATGCAATTTTTTTTCATAAATTCGTAACTTCGCGCCAAATCTTTGCAGGTACTCATTTTTTCCCAAAAGGAAATGAATAAACTTTATCGGCTTGGTAATGCGGTTTGATCCCACGATTGTTTTGCACCTGGTACAAGGAGTCAAAGTTTGACATTTTTTGACATCGAGAACATTTTCTTCTCCAGGGGGCTGGCAGCGGGTAAAATGAACTTGGCGTCAGATTAACTTGCATGACCTTAAAGAGAAAAATTCAAACTTGTCAAAACTTGAAGATTCATCCATTTTCGACCAAATTCAACCGAGTAATGGCGGTCAAAAAATTCAGATTTCTTGGTGCATTTTCAAGTAGTGCGTTTATTCTTTTGTCGAGTGTATTAGAAGATTTCTTAATACTATTGACACCACAAGTTACAAATAGCATACACAAATCCTACGCACTAATTAATACCTTCCCTTTCAATCATTCTCATATCTTCACACAAACCCACGTGGTTCAGATTCCCCCGTTCATTTATCACAAACACATCACTGTTCGGCTCCGTTATTGGCTATCGGCTACACTTCCCGATGTAGCGACCTCGTAAAAACCACTCGCTGTCGCTGTTCGTTTGTTCGATTCAACATTGAACCAGTCGCAGACTCGCGCAATCTCGCATTATGTAACATAACAAGAAGTCAACTCTGCATCTGTAGCAGATCGCAGTCAGCTGTGCTGCGGCGCTTGTTTTTGCTGGCGGATGCAATTGTCAAAAGCTGAGACGATTGTTAATTGTTTGCGTAGTGTGTTGTTTTGTGATATTGTGATAAGATAAAAATGTGATTGCATGGCTCAGGATTGTTGGGATTAAGGTAATCTTTTAATTTTGAATTAATCGCGTGATAGGTGTAATCGGTACAATGATTCTGAAAATTCTGACTGAAAATTGTTTCGCAAAATTTTATGTCATGCTATAAGTAGTTATTTATGTATCGAGGGTATTTTGAAGATTTTTATGCAGTATGCAAAGGGTTTGTTAATCGCCCTAGAGGTTTTTAAACATTAAGTAATAATAATAACATAACAATTATTTTGTCAACGTAATTATAATTTTAATCCTTAACATGCTTGCAGTTTGACAATTCAAATTTTGTACCTTACATTTTTGGTGCTAAAAATGTACAGAAAATTTTCAAAGAATAATGCAATATTTTACGAAATATTTAATGACAGAAAAAAATTGTCAAATGTCAAAAGACAACACACGCCTACTAAAAGGTGAAACAAAAATTTAAACTGTGGCAATATGACCTGTTCGATAACGTATCGAACGGGTTGAACGGATATTTGATATTGCATATTTTCGTAGCTAGGTAACTGTATGGAAACTGTTAGTTTCATGGTCGTGGGAAAAGGGAAAATACAATATGGTGCTCGCTTTAGACCAATCAGGGCGAGATCAACATGCAGTACAACTGAATATTGAATATTTTCCCGTCGTCAAGACAATAATTTATTTAAAAAATTTAATTGACGTGTATACTTAAACGTCAGTGTCAATAATTTGGTGAAAATCATTAAATTTTGAATAAATATAGCAAATTACAGTTGATTTACTAAATCTTGTTGAATAATCTTTCCAAATATGCCTCGAGTTCTAAAATTTTTAAAGAAATTTTTTTTGTTAACCTGCAATTTATTACAAATAATTTCGCTCTTCAAAAATTTCTCAAAATCGCGAAATGTCGAGGTAGAGGTAATAATTTTGCGTGAACAACTCTCGGAGTATTACCTTTGTCTATAGGTACATTGTTTTAAAACATATGAAGTATGACATTATGTACCTTATATCCAAAATATAAACAATACTACAAATAAGATAATTATTGCATGTACTTATAACATTATCTGGTAAAAATCGTTATTAAGTACCTATATATTTTTACAGATGAGATAAAATAAACCTATAAATATAATTTTTCTTTTCAATGCCTAAAAGGTAAATGGATATTCCATAAGATAGGTACAAATTTTTTAATCATGTAAATTAATTAATCAATCAGTGAAAAGATGATCTGTCAAGAGGTCCAAATATAGATAAGATAAGAATTTTATGAGAACTATAATTTTCAAAAGCATTGTTTTATTCTCATAACTAGTGTATGTACATACAAAAATTATTTATAAATGAATTTTATCATTATTCTGATAAGCAATCAATAATTTAATACGATACGTTTGTCCTTGAAAATGTTCTACTCTGGTTTGAATAACATTTATGTGAAAAGAGTGGGCTCCATTCATAAATTTAAAAAGGTACGGCGCAGCGCCTACACTGAATATAAACTTCTAGAAAATGCTAATTTTGATTGTTTGCATACCCATGTGACACTTTTCACAAGAAATACAAGTAGAGACGTAATTTCCTACTTTTAATTACGATTTAAAAAAATGTTTTTGCAGTTGTTCAAGCTTCGTAATTATGAAAAACACAGCTGTGGGTTGCATAGGTTCATATTTCAATACTGTTTTGATTTGCAAGATTGATAATTATTGTTTTGCTGTTTATACTTTTGATGCATTCCAATGTTCAAGAAAAACAACAAAATAAAAGTATAATCCAACTTTTTTGTCGAGAAATCAGTATAAAGAGAAAAAAATTGCTGAAGAAGTTTTCAGGTTTTTACATAGACAAGGACAAAATTTCACCACGAATAAATTTTTCTTCTTGTGAGTTATTAGCTTGTTAAATTCGAGTAGTACCTATCTATTACTATGATTATGATTTAATTCATTCTTTTTATAACGTTAACGTAAATTTAAAATGTCAGCAGCTGTGAAAAATCGTTTCAAAAACATAAAGCAACGGACTTTTTTGTTTGACTTGAATATTATGCTACCAGTAGGTACAAGAAGTTCTATTAAAAATTAATTTAATATACAGTTATGTATTTTTTTTTAATCACTAGTGTTGTATAGTATTACTATATAACTTCCTCATTGGATACCGTGAATTCATTATTTTAAAATCGTAGATAATTATTAGTATATTATTTAACGAGCACATAATGTAGGATATAAATAGGTATATAATTCAAGACGATGTTAGTTTATGCACGAGCTGCAGGCGAGTGAATTATAGCCATTATGTGCGAGTTATACGTCGTGTTATCCAAGACCTTTTAAATAACATTTTACAAATTTGTATTCATTACTACATTAATCTAACCTCACACTTTGATGTGATGACAGTTATCATTATACGTACAAGGAATAAAGGACCCGTAATACAATCCTGTTGAATTATGGATTCATAATACGAGCCGCTTTTTATAACGAATACTTTATCATTTTAATTTTTTTTACATTATAATATAAAATAATAATTTTTAGAAACTCAAGAATAAGCAGGTATATTTTTTGTTTGTAAATGAAATATCTAAATAAAGCACCGTTAAAGGCATTCACAGTTCACGTATTGTATATGTTATATCGTTATATGTGCCGTCAAACTATTCGGTATTCGGCCGAATAGTAAACTAATATTCGGTGTTCGGTCGAATAATAAAATAACTACCGAATAGGCAGAATACCGAATAAATAAAAATGTTTCTGGACCTGTCATTTTATATTTACCTTATAAAATAAATATTAAATATAGTTTTTAGATAAGTAAAGTATTATTTTCTAGATAAATATGCGGCACTAATTATTAATTTGGATGATTTTGACACTCGCTTACAGCTTATACAATAAACTATTGTTCTTATAATTGCCATCGTTAAACAAACTATTTTAAAATACAACTTACATTTACTAAATAAAATCTTTTGAAAGGAAAGTTCCATCAGACACATTATTTACTTCTCAGAATCAGAAATCAAAGGTATATTTATTGATCAATAATCAATATTATTATTATTACGTAACAACAAATTAATCAATTTCTCATCGAATACTACACTTCTACACACACTTTCCCTAATTTAAATTCGATAAACATTGGTAATATTGACAAACACTAAACCGTCAATGAAAAATAAAACGATTAAGTAATAATTATATTTGGAACGAAATTCACCGCGAAATTCTCCGAAAGATACTACGAAAATTAAGTCTTGTTATCACTTGTTATCTGCGTACGTCATAAGGTGGTCTTTTACCTGTCCACACTTAGTTCGGCTCTGCTATTCGACCAGTGTTCCGATGAACTTCGAGTTGATTAGACGGTTAAGTTTTAGAGACAGTTTAGTCTCGCGATAAGAGTGAAGAGTTTGAAGTGTTTAGTAAAAATGATTGTGAATAAGCCTCATATTAACAAGATTCACAAGTTTATCCTGAACAACGATGCATACAAAAATTTTGTGTCGGTATGTATTCTTTTGTTTTATGAGTCAGCAAGTTTTAAGCCGCATTCACAGCCCGAAATTTGTGATCTGTCTTTTGGCAGTGTGTACTTGCGTTCACAACACCTAATTTCAGTGATGTGAACGCAAGTACATTTTGCCATATGACAGACTTTACAAATTTCGTCCAATTGACCCAATTTCGGGCTGTGAATGCTGTTTAAATTATTTATTTGGTTGTTAGTTCTGCTATATTTTATTTAAAATACGACGTTTCGGAAAATATGTTTCCTTCTTCAAATACTTTATTTTACAAAGTTGCAAAAATACAATAAGTTAAAGTTAAAGCCTCTGACATTTGTCTGACCTGAAATTTTATTTCAATCTGAACGCGTAAAATTGTTTAAAAAGCAGAAAATATTGAAGGTTATTACACACATGCATATAGTAATATGTAACCAAGTAGTAGCAACTTACAATAAAGCTAATAAAAAATATTTTATTACAACTCAGAACTCATACACGTATTTTAATTTATAAGACTTTAAGACTGAACGTAAATTATAAATTATTATTGTTCTAACGGGTTGCAATTATTGTAATTAATGTTTTAGCAACCATATTATTCATAGTTACAATTTATGGAATCACTTATTGAACCAAAGTGGAATTTATACCAGAAACTTGTTATCTTCGGTAATATACGCCTTATGTAGGCGTTTATCTCATTGTCTTAATTCTTATCACTGTTTGCCGCGCCATTTTAGAGCCGATTTTTGTTGAAATTGCGTATATTATCGTACTTTAGCATATTCTTTATGGTAGCATAAATTTTAACTAGAAATTATAACTTTTACTTATACGGTCACAAGTAAAAATTGATTTGGAAATGAATATAAAGGTAGTGATGTTGAGAATTTATTATATTTATTTACAAAGTGAGATTATTTTCTAAAACAAAACGTTGAAGGACATTTAATTAAGTATTTTATTTGATAATGAGAATAAATAAAATAAGCAGTAAAATTACAAATCGTGCACCATTTATACACAAGCTTTTCATAGACCTGCCCAATTATAATTTATAAGTATAAGTGCTAATTAACCAACCGGCGCTTCCGCAAAATTCAAATTTCAATTATAAGTGCGAACGTTTTGAACTTATATTTATAATTGAGTAGGTAGCTTAACTTTAAATGCGTATATAATTTATATTTATAGGGTGTAAGTTCAATGGGGTGCAAGGTTTGTTTATTTTACAAATGAGTACCTATACCTAAATTGGAGTATAATCAGTAATTTAGCTAACAAAACTATATTTTTATAATTTTTTATGCTCAAAACACTTACATAAAGAATACCAGTTTAAACTGCATACAGCATAGAGACTGTAATGTTTGAACAGAAACCATTATCTAATTTTATTCAATAAAGTAAGATTAAATTCCTTACAAGCATAAATTAGAATATCGATAAATGAATCACAGTTTCTGCTCCATATTCATAAGTTAAGTTGATTCAGATATTTACAAACAAATAAATAAGACTACTAAATTTTAACACTCGATGTGTCATTCAGTAGTTATAAAACAAACTACAAACAATAATAATTCAACTCAATCAAACTTATGAATGAAAAATGAGTCACTACTATTATTCCACCCGTAAATAACCTATCAATATCAAAACCGCAATTGCGGTTTGATTTAATTCGAACTTCCCGCCGTTTCCGACCTGCTTACTAAACTTAATATACACAGCTGACTAACCTATCACACGTTGTTATATTATTAGTGCGCTTATGTCATCCCAGCTACGTCACTGTGACGTCACATGATTCTACAAAACAGTTTAACGCCGGCCGGCATGTAGACGAAGATGGAGAGAGTTATGACGTCATGACGCCAACCAATCAGCGATGGAAATGAGGGAGTGGAAGTTTTTATTTGATTTTTTTGATTGTGTTATCAGTAGGATGTTGTGTGCGGTTCGTGGTTGCGGTTGGAGATGATTTTATCGCTTTTTAATTGTTTTTGATTGGGTTATTTATCAAATTAAGTAGGTAATTCGATTGGTATTGTTTTAAGTTTAATAATGAAATTGACTTACTTAATTGTTAATTTAAATAAATTGCAAATTAAAATGCAGTTTATCAACTGAAAAACATTAAAGGCTGGTTCATAATGGATGTAACCGGTTAACCGTTATATTTTGTTCAAAATTGTGATTTTAACCGAAACGCAAACCGATATTTTTGTATACAAAAATCCGGTTATCATTAACCAATAAAAAGTAAAACATAATAAGTTAACCAACCAGCGCTTCCACAAAATTCCAATTTCAATTAATGATAAGTGCGAACGATGAGCGTTGGTTGGTTAAATTAGCCACTTATACTTATAAATTGAGTAGGTCTGAATCTAACTTTAATAATAATTATCTATAACCTAATATCTGCGTGTAGCTGAAAATATTACATCTCTATTCATCAGTTTAATTTTAATAAATAAAAAGAGTTTTTGGAATGCATTTTATAACCGCGATAAATGTTTAAACAAACACTTAAACATTTATTGCTTAATCTTCAAATACTTTTACAAATGTATTTAGTTTTTAAAAGTGTCAACTAAAAAAAATTCTGACACTCCTTTTCTGTGTTTTTACACTTCTGAATCGAAACGAGATAATAAAAAACAAACAGTAGGTATGCAAATAAGTCTTATTTCATCATTCACTAGTTTATTTGATTACAACAATGTCACAGTATCAAAATAACCGTGATGATAAACGCGCGAACTTGAACTTGCTTTTTGCAAAAACGGAACATTTATTTTTAGAATAATCAAGCAAGCTTTGGATCATCCGTGTACCGTGTAATGATTTCGTCATTGACACATGTTTGCTTTTTATCTCAGAAATGAGATTTCATTTTTTACCTTGTGAGAGAAATAATTGAAAATAAATGCAACATAATGCAAGTCTATTTTGCTTAATTTTATTAATTAATGAACCAACATAGAATTTTTGTTGTTTTGCTATAGGCAAAATCCATTGCGGTTAATGTTTTTATGTACCTACTACATAATATATTATTGAACTTTAGAAATAAACACACAGGGTGGTATATATCCAAAATAATTTGAGCGAATGCAATTTAAGCAGTAAATTAAATTATATAATAGTTTAATTAATAAACTATACAGGGTGTACCATATTGCAATGCCATTTAGTATGTACCGATTCTGAAACAAAAAGATTTTTTTTTCGAAATTCCTATAAATAAGAGTAGTTTAAGACCATTTTTAGTACCACTGAATACCTACTATTTATTTTGATTTTGAATAATTACAGATTTTGCATCTTTCTATATTGCTATGTTTGATTTTTCCTTCTTGTAAGTATTTTATTAGGTATACTTACATATAAATTTTCCAGATTTGAATCAACATGTACATGCATTTGTTTGTATTCAAATTCTAGAATTTTATTTTCTGGTGTTGAATTTGCATCACCCTATGCCTCTTCTATGTTTGCATTTGAATCTAAAGTTCTAGATTTGAATTTTCCTGTAAATGAATCTTTTGCTACTTCAATTTTCCTGTGTTTTCTAGAATTTTATAATCTGTTGAACCCATTCCCAATAGTACCTATTTGTTTATCTTTTAGTGATAAAATACGCAACTTCAAGGAAAACTTAATAAGGATTTAACACAATTGACAAATATACTTTAATGACTATTTCCTATAGTTTAAATTAAACCGTACAATGTGTTAATAAGGTACTAATTTAATAGAGAAATATGTGTAAATATCTTCTATTATGGAGGTTAAAAGTGCAAAACAGATTATTTCAAATAAAACTACAAAATTTAAATCGAATAATCGCGCTCCAGTTACGACCACACACAACTAATTTACGATTTGACATGACATGACAATTAATCGCACTATTAGCCGATATATTTACAATATCTTCAATTAGAGCGGCTAATATTCGTATCAATTAAACAAGATATAACACGATGATGCAATACCAACACCACCTCTTTGATGTATCCGCAAGAAGAACGTATGTCGTTGCTAGATAACCACGTGATAAAATAACAACTGACTGTTGAAGGACGCCTGGTCTAGCCTCCCACATATTGCATTGTAGTTTTTGCCAGTATCGTACGTGGTTATATATTACCGTATGTGTAACATGTCTCAAAATACTTTTTATTTTAGTTCCTACTTGGTTTTTTACGCGTTTCGGTTTTCAACGTCGCGAAGATAAAGAAGTTTTTAGTTCTGTGTTGTGTGATACGATTCGGCTAATTAATTTGATTTATTGTTGATTTTGTGAATGTGATCGGTTTTTTTGATGGTTGTCTTCCTGAATGAAAAATTGTTTAGATATGTGTGGGATTTTTATTTCGGACACAAAAGGTTAGATTCTGCATTTATATTCATTAATTATTTTAGGATTATTTGCATATTGAATGTCTAAACATTGAAACAATATTAGTTATAATTAATTTTTTAATTTAACATGCATTTCTATAAATTATTTATTTGAGTTCTGAAAATCCTGAGAAAATCCTTTCAATCTGCATTTTTTATATTCATTTTCTCACAGTATGTGGGAGAGTTGGACAATATTAATTTATGTACTTTTTCTTTCCCTCTATAGTGTATATTTTTAACTTCTAATTTTTTATATTTCAATTAATTGGCATATAATAATGCAAACAAATTAAATAAGCAGCAATATGATTAATTTATAATACTTACTATATCTATAATCTTATGCTTATTATATAGATAACCAAGTATTCGATTCGATTCGATTCCAACCAGATATGTGCATTTTAATTAAATTGCACAAAAACCCTATTGTATACTCTCTACTAACAACCTTGAATACCTGCGTGAGTGATGGCTGGTACTGGTAGTGGTAACCACACACACACCACACACAGTTCAGTTAAATATATAATCTATACAGGGTGATCACAACTTCGTGCATATATTTTAATGGCATATAGTGTTCAACTCTCTTATTTCTGAAAGATATTTTTCAAAATTAAATCAAAAATCAATTGTGCAATGGTAAGAATAGTAAATTTAAATCTTATACTATGGCCCAGAACTGTTTGATTAAAAAAATCGGAAAACTAAAATTGCGAATTCCAAAATAGTTATTTACATTATCAGTGCGGTAGGTTATATTTTACAACGCGAGGTTCTATAATAAAGTACGTCGCAAAGCGAAGTGTTTTAATAAAATCGAGCGATGTACAAATACCTAACGCACACATTACCTATGTATTATATTTATGGCCCATTAAAACAATAAAATTTGATGCTCTTTATCGAACAATGTGCGGTAAGGTCACACTTCAAGAAGCCAAGTTTTTTTTCAGTTTCGTAAAGAGTGAGTAGAGCACTATATTTCATTAAAATAATTATGCACGAAGTTGTGAATCAGCCTGTATATTCTCACTTAAATGAGGTTGCACACTCAAAAAAAAGTGTAATAGGTACAAAACATCAATAATCATTTTTTTTAACTTAAACTACAAAAATTTAAGTTAATTTTAATAAGTTTTTATATTATAAGTAATGATTCTATTTATACGATTCATAAGGAAACTCAATATAAAATCTCGATGTTCATATAATTATGTATTTATCTGAACGTTGACATATCCCAAACAAATAAACAAAACAAACTGCATTACTTTATTAAAATTCATCGAACGACCATCCTCCAAACGAAAATAAACAAAACCTCCACGGTTCACATCTCGTATGTCATCTCCGTGACATCTCAACCAATCAGTGATGCGCCTTGTGACATAAGAAGCGACGTCATCGAACGGTTCAGATGTCGCGAAAGTAAACGAGCTTGTGTTGTAGGCATTAGTCATCCTCACATTACGTGTTACGTCGATATGTAAATAATCGCACGCGTGTTGCTGCCGGCTTCAGTTCATGAACGGACATGTAGTTGTAGTGAACAGAACAGAACACATGCTGAACCGCGAAGAAGTTAGTTTACTTTGCTTTAGTTTAGTTTCATGCGGACTTCTGTGAGAAGTTATTGGATTTTTGGATCATTTATTTGTTTAGTGCTACTTTTGTTTAGTTACTAGGTGAGTTGTTTGTTTATTATTTATGTGGAATAGGTATGAAATATTTGAGATCTGAAAAAAAGCAAAATATACAATTTTATATTGATACTAACAATTATTTAACTTCGATTTAGTACAAAACGTGTATATTCGTTAGTGATGTAAAGTTTCATGAAAATAGTTTTGAAATTTGCACTTATAATATCACATGTGCATTCATTCTTTCCGGAAATGATGTTTTTCAACGTCTTAATTAGCTCTCGTGTAAAAATTACGTTGTTTGAATGCACGATAAATAATTTCCTGGACATGAATTAATAATTCGGTAAGAAAATCGCAATGACATACACCGCCGCTCTATTTTTGAATTATATTCACAATAGAAACTTGAAATATTTATTAAATTTAACAATAATAAATGGTATATATTATAATAATTATAATTAGCATTTATTTGTGCTCATTGCAACTATATAATGTGACTTATTATCTACTAGTGGAATAAAGTAACTTTATTCCACTGTTCATAGCAACAAATACCAAAGCATCACAGCAATGCATTTATTTCTTACAATCTTGATCTAGAATTTGATAAATTATAAAATGACATTTTGTAAAACGAATTAATTAATATATATTAATAAAAATTTTTATTGTGGATAAAACGTTATATTGTATTCGTGTTTTAGTTGCGCATTATCCACTCAAAAAATTAAACGCTCGAACTTCGTTCTCGCATTTAAACATTTTTTCGTGGATAAAACGCCATCTAAAACACTTATACAATAAATAACTATTATTTACCTTAAAATTACAATTTAACCAATTTTTTATTTAATGTCAAACTCACATATGACAGTAAAGTTTCCGCTTATTAATTTGAGTTAAGTTCCTCAAGCTAGTAAAAAATTTCCGCTAAATAAATACCAACTAAAAATAAAAGTTTCTAATTATTTTTTCAAATCTATGAAATTTATGAAACTTACTAATAATTTAATGAAATTTTGAAAATTTCACAATGAATTTTATGAAATCTCCATTATTAATATTCGTATTTAATTTAGGTTATTTCTAATAAACAAATCATGTAAGCCTATTGAACTCAAATAACTCAAATTAATACAAGCCATTAAACTCGTATTACAGCATAGTGCAACTAGACTTAATAATTTTGCTGCCGATTTAATTTATTCTCCTTTTCTTTTATATAAATATTTTAAATTAAATAATCTTATACTGGGTTTATGCAGCAACTAAATTATATAATTATTAATAAAATAAACTAAGAAGTTGAATAGTCAAGTATTGACGATAGTTTAGTTTGTTAATTTAATAGCATAAACGATTATTATAGGAAATTAATAATGATAACTACTTTTTAAATTTAATTTCATAATGTAATTTCTTAATTTAGTTGTCTGCATAAACTCAGCATTAGTTTAATTTATTAATTTTATATTTTAGTTGCTGCATAAACCAAGCATTACTGTGTTGAATTTAATTCCAAGGACCAAGGCACGTAATCAAAAATATATCTTATAATTTGTGACATAATTTTAATAATATATATATATATATAAATCGAACACAAATACTAGTTCTGTATTATAAATAATTTTTACGCAGAACTAATTCCCATATTTATCATTATGACGACTGGACATAATTATTTATGTTAATTTATCCTTATTTAATTAATTTATACAGCTATACCCTTATTCTCACATTTAGTTTAGTGTTTAAGAAGGTACCTATAATAAATTTTAAAATATTTTTATAGGAAAATTAAATTTTATTTTATTTCATTCATTTGTTTTGTCTTCACTAATAATTTAAAATTAAAATAACTATAGTTTCCATAATAACACTACTTCGTAGAATGTATGAGGAAATGATCCATAGATAAGGTACTCTTATTTATTAGACTTTTTTTAAATGTAATTACTAATTATAAGCATAGTAATGATACTATTCTTGATATTTATTTCGCAATTGTACCTGGAATTAATATCAATTACAATTTGCTCGATAATTATTCTTTGGTATGTAAATATTTACGTTTCTATTTAATTTGTAACACCGAAAATAACTCAGAAAACAAGTAATTTTCATTGTTTAGTCTAGTTTTAAGCTAAATTGTTAAGCTAAAGTGTTAAATTATCCAATCAGCGGTACCACAAAATTCCAATTCAATAATTATAAGTGCGAACGTTGAGCACTGGTTGGTTAAATTAGCCACTTACTTATAATTGGGTAGGTCTGAATCTAGCTTTACTACTGACAAAAACAAAGAATCTAATAACAATAGCCAAACACCTTCCAAAGCTTCCTAGCAACATTTGTTTATATTTACTTTATCGTAATAAACGTCAAACGAGTAAACATCAATCAACAAACAAGCAAACATCGTATACAATGTTAACTTCACTAATTGATGGTTTTGTCCACAGATGTCAGAGTTCCCTAACGCGGACGGCGTGCAGAACTGGCCTGAGATGGCCGCCGTCTCCGAGAAGCTGGTGCACCAGGCGGTGCCTACGCTCCACCCGGTAACCAAGAAGGGGGTCCTGGGGCCCAGGACGACGTCCACGTCGGTGCAGGCTCAGGCTACCACCAGTGCACAGGTAGATAAATATTCAGTTTTTATTTGGAAGAATTTATACAGGGTGTTTCATAAATTTAGGATAAAAATTATTGGCAAATACTACAAGACATTGACCACGAATCGAAAAGAATTTTTTAATGTACCTACAGATTTTTAGAGCCACTGTTCCAATTAGTATTTTAGTATTAGTCGGTGCCCGATAGCTAGAGGTTGCCATATTGATTAAATCCTAACTTGGAATGGTATCGAGAGTGGGTACCGATCTAAATTAGGCAGTGAAAATTTCCTGACCTGACCGGGATTCGAACCCACGATCTCTGTGCCCAGTCCACAGGTCTCTAACCACGTGAGCTATCTCCCCGTTTTATGTTATCTTATATAAATAAACAAATTAAATTTTGGTGATGTTACAATTAAAGTATATATGAAACCAGCGGCAAAAAATCTTTTTGATTCTTACCATTCGATACACTATTTTATATTTGCCATTTGATTTTTATACTGAAGTTTTAAAATACCCGGTATCTACCTTGTGTCAAATGTAAAAGTTACTAGACAAAGATAGGAAATCAGTTTTCCTTTGTCGTTTATTTTATCGAAAAATGCTTCAAATATTATGCTGTAGTGAACCAAATTGTGCATCCAAATTTCAAATCTGTAAAATTTTGTTGCTGTATATTATGGAGAAAATTGGTATGATTTTATGAAAAATCAATGTATGAAAATTTCAAATGATACCTATAATGCTGTAATAGATAAGTAATGTAAAAAAAATTTGGCAATTCTTGCCTTCCTAAAATTAGACCGAAAGCGTCAAATTTATGGTTGAATTTAAGGGATTTACATTTTTTAGTTGAGTGTTGAGTTGTTGAGAAACATAAACATCTATTCATATCGCTATTATATTATTTGAAAATACGAAATTATGAAACAAATTTTAACTAACTTCTTTAATGAACCTTAAAATTATAATTAATTTTACGAAATTTAAATTCAATAGGTAATAATTCAACGAAAACATTTACCTCAATATGTTTTATGGTTTATATCGCACTTCATAACTAATTAAGTTTTTGTATCTAAATAGATTTTATGCAAATTTGTAATTAAAATTGAATAGGGCATAAATATATCGATTGTGCATGTGTCAAAATTAGTTTTGGTATTGTCAAGAAATTTATATTTATTAATTATAGTACTGTATCATTTTTAAAATTATTGCACAATAGATGTAAGTAAAGAATTGTATGATGTAATTTATTAAACGAAAATACAAATTATTTAAATTATGTTTTCTATGCAAACAACTTATGACATCAGAAATTAGTTTTAAAATAATTAATGTTTCAAATTAACTTCAATATTTCTTTTTCAATTTAATTTTATATGAATTCAATATCAATGATTATTTAATATATTATTTATTTAGACAATGCCAACTTAAAACACAACAAACAAAATTGTGTCACTGGCATATTTTCCGGCAACAACATTTCACTTCTTATTTCCTTCCGGTAATCCTAAAAATATCTCAACAACTCAACGCTTAATTCACGGGAAATTTCATTGGGCCAGGTTGGTAGGCGTGCAGAATCCCCGCAAATCACATAACCAACAACTTGAACGTTCAACTGTCCGGCGCGACACTACGCGTTAGTACTGCCCGCGCAGTCACCTGTTTATTTTTATCCTTTCGTGTTTATTTTTGATTCATGTTGACTACACATTGAAATATTCTTGGAATTTGCCAACTTGTGCAAAATGAGCCCCGAGTCTTTGTGTTTGTTACCTTTACCAACACGCAAACTACCAACTAACCTATTTTTAGGTTAGGTTTAAGTTTCTCAACATGTTAACTTAAGACTTATTTCTTACAATGCTGAGGCAATGTGTATATTTTCTTAGGCGCGTAATAGTTTTTCTTGTTTATTTTTCATATTAAATATGATAATGTGACTGATTTTTGGAAATGAACCAGAAACAACTACGTTGTCTTGAAAATCTTTTACGAAGTTCTTACGAAATTGATGATGTATAAATCTAAATTTTGTGTTTTTGTAAAATTTGAGTTTGCCAATTCAGTTGGAAATAGATGAAGCATATTTATTTTAGATAGTTTCTAATACGAAGTATAAATTTAAAGGAATTATTTTAATTTAACGTCACGTTTCTACGGCTCGAAAACACTTTTGAATTCGCAGTTTTGTCACGCTTTATTTTATTTTCCCTTCGAAGAAAATATGTGCTGGATAAAGCATCTTATAAGATAAGAACGTTTTTAATCATGTTTGTTATATTTGATGTTCCTATTTTTAACCCTCGTAATAACTAATAAGATATAGAAAATGTGATGAAAATTTAATGTTGAGGTTTTAGTTGGATTAGTACATTTTAGTATCCTTAGAATTTATTTATTATATTTTGTATTAAACCTACACAGAAAGGACTCTACGTTTTTGAAAAAAAACACTTTAAAATACAAGATCATTACAATTTCTCATTAAAGCACATAAAGGGTTAAATAGCTTTTACAAAATTAAATGAACTTTATAATATTTACTAATAATAATATCATAACTGTAAAATTGTTAATTTGTTTACCTCTTTTTAAAAATTACATAGACAGACATAGGTACATATATAGTTTTTGAAATTTGACTAACAGAAATATTTATTTAATGTTTGGATAAAAATTAAACTAGCCATCGGTATTCTTGAGATAGATTCAGACCTACCCAATTATAAGTATATATGCTAACCTGTAGAGTGAATTTCGTTTTCATTTGAGGATAAAATTAGAAAACAGTTTTGTTTATTACTTGTTCGTCTTTAAACTGTCGTAACACATTCTTTAAGTTGGCATTGCCTAAAATTTAATCAGTAACGAAAACGAAAAAACCCTATACACATTTGTGTAGCCTTTAAAATAAAATAGTCTTCATAATCCATGAACCACTATGACGTCAAATACTAGACAAATTCTTCATTCAGCATTACATTGTCCAATCACAATTGTACAATTGGCATAGATCCAGTCACATTTTCTCTAAACATAGTGCCCATTGCTCATCATCATCACCGAAAATACAAACCCACTCACTCACCTAACCCCACTTTTCTTTATAAACCAGATCGTGAGCAACACGCAGACCAGTACAACATCAAGCCGCGTGGCCAAGACCTCGGTGTCATCTTCAACGAGCTCCACGACCTCAAGGGTACACCACCAGCAGGTGACGTCCAGCGACCTCAAGGCTTCGCACATGAAGTCCGACCTCAACGAACTGCGGTCGAGTATCAGCGAGATGAAGACACTCAGTGCTAGCCAAACTCTAAGTCAGCTCAGGAGGTCTATGGATGACCTGGTGGACGCTGCTGATGATGCTTCCACAGAGGAACCGCTGGTCACGTTTCCGGACCCCGACTCGCCTACACCCGGAGCGGGACCTGTGACGATGGCTTCCACTGGAATGGGAGTGGATACAGTTAAGTTTGAGCAGAAGAAGGTGTCGTCGGCGATGACTTCGAAGGTAAGTTGGTTTGGTGGTTGTTAACATCGGGACGTTGATCGCAATATGAATTAAAAATAAATCTGTCAGATCTGTAAGTTTATTAAAGTATTATATTTATTGGCAAAAGTTTAATTTTTGGTCAATGCTGACAGACAAAACATTCTGTAAACTTTTATTCTATTATTAACTACCTATAGTCTGTTTTTAAATTTTCTAGGATGATTTCTATGCTTGTAATTCAATATAATCAAATAACTTGTTAATAATAGTACACTAATTTATGAAATGTATAGATTAGAAATTAAAATTGAAATTTTAGTTTTAAAAAAACAGACTGTAATAGATAGCAGTAGAAAAAGTTCAGATGTTTGGAAGGTATAAAAATCTTGAATTTATTAGATTAATTTATAAAGGAACTATTGAAAAAAATTCAAGTTAAGTAATAAATTGGACCAACGAATTATGAATTATTGATATGAGCATCAAATGTCAACAAAGTTACCAAACTGAAAAGCAAATATAATCAAAACGTTTATAGTTAAGTATAAACAAATCTGTAGCTCATTGAACTCACGCTTAAGAAATATTGACATAGGTATATCACTCATATACAGAATGTATCATAATATACGTTGAGTCCAAAAGAATATTTTAGTAATTAAAAAAAATTAAGGATAGTTTACCTCAATATTCCATTTTACTACAACTGGATTCGCATAAATAGTTATTCAAAATAAATTTTATTACAAATAGAATTAGTAGTCGGCCGGTTATAGAACAAAACTATGCATTTTGTGATTAAAGTGTGAAAATTTTCATACATGTCAATTAAACCATTCTCTTTCATGTAAAAAGTGGTGCCAATAAAATGTTACTGGTCAGAGACGGCCGCCATTTTGAAAAAATGTCTGCCATTTCGAGAAAAATTGTTGTATGAAATTGTAGAGCACAAAATTTGCTAAAAAAAGGGTATATCCGTTTTATATGTAAGTGGTACAGTTCTCGAGAAAATCATAGAAATAAATATGAGCAATTTCTAGCAATTTTAAATAAACCGTAATTTTGTCTTTAACAAACAAAAACAGCTATTATTTTTGAATGAATCAAAGTATCGACTTCCGGTCTTCAACATTCGATTTCTTAGATAATTCTTTGTTATATACATTATTTTAAACATTTCGTAGTCGCTACTTTAGTCACAGTTTAAAAATAATCTCAGAGAAAGTAGTGAAATTTTAGTATTTTTTGTTTTTATTGAACTGTCATTTCTGAAATAAAATATTGACTTGCGGATTCCTGCATTAGAATCTGCAAAAAATTATCTATAAGGTAAGTATTTGAGCTGAAAGAAGTCTGAAAAAGGTCATCGTGAAACAGTACGAAGTAAGATTTAAGCACCGCCCATATTGTCCTATTCAGTAATAATAAGTAATAACTGGTATGTCGTAAGTCGTAACTTACTCGAAACAATATGAATTTTTGAAAGACAAGTGTGTGCAATCCATACCATTAGACACAATGCAAGTAGTTCATGATGCAGATGACCTTTTGCAGACTTTTTGCATCTCAAATACTATATCTGCAAAATGATACTCAAAACTTAGACTCGATTAGTAATTTTCCTAATTCCTACTCATTTAATTTATTTCTATTCTCAAATATTATGTGCAAAATAATCGTAAAAATGATTACAGAATTGTAATATTATATTTGATTCAGTTATGCAGTACAATATTTTTAAGTAAGTTACTTTTATGATTAAATTAGCTAGTCCCACAATTTTTCTCAAAATCTTAATCAAAACTACTTCAGCACCAACTTCATTTCAGATTTTTAATCTAGCATGCTCGCACATGATCAAAAAGTTTCGCTTTCAAGTTCATGCCCTTGGTCCGCATTAATTCCTCTGGCAGACAAATAAATTTGGCAGTAATCTCTCACGCATAAAATGAAACGAATTCGCGCCGAAGTTGATTACGGAAGCGTCTCGCAAAGCACTAAATTACAACTGACTCCGCTAGTATTTATGCCTAATTTCAGAGCGAACGTTTTGGCAGATTTACAGCTGCATTGCAGCTAAGTTCATGTGGTACTTACTGCCCGGTAGCCGGCAGTCTGCCGCCGACTTCACTGCGCTTAGATAATAAATTTTTTAGTTAGTTCATATTAATTTCTGCAATTTAATACGTAATTAATGAACGCGGATTATACCTCGTCGGCGCCGTAAAAAGATTGTTGCGTTTAATTGACTTTGACTGGTATGTAACTAACGACGATTAGGAATTTCTACTTTACAATAATAAAGAAGCTAGTTTGTTGTAATTAACTTGTTTTAACTTTTTTGTTTTGTTGCAATCGCCATAGCTCAGACAGATATTCTAAATTTTATCAACTTGTTAAACAACTTTATTAACAAATTACTTAATTGTGATAAAAAATTACAATGTTATGTATTCTAGAATTTAAATTAAGATTATTACTTAGTAGATTCAAAGAAATTAGTGAATCTCTAAAAATATTTATTTAGTTACCCATATTTTTTAAATTCTATACCTATTGTATTGTAAATGGATTTTTATAAATTTACTATTTTTGCCATTGCACATTTAATTAAAATTTCATTTTATTCCGTTCATAGTTAATCCGATATCCATTATACAATCAACAATCCAGTGATGTGCTCCTTGCAAAAATTGTCCTTAGATTTACGAGGTTTAAAAAATTATTTTTGTTCCTGATCAGTAAGTTGAGTACAATATGCCATTAAAATATATTGTGAATCACCCTGTATAAATACATAAAATACAGGGTGATGAACAACTTCGTGCATATATTTTGATGGTATACGTAATAGAACTCAACTGACTCACCATTTTTAAATTTAAGGACAATTTTCGCAAGGAGCACATTTTTGAAATCATTGAATTGTAGATTGTATAATGAATATCTGATGAACTCTGAATGGAAAATAATGAAATTTTAAATAATTATGCAATTACAAGAATAACTTGTATAGTTAAATTAAATTCCATGTAGCAACAGAATTCAAATCTTTTGATACAAAAATCTGAAAATTAAAATTGCGAATTTGGAAAAATTTGAAATTAATGTTCGAAATTATGAATCATCCTGTAAGTTTACTTATTTACATTATGGATGAATCTATTTCGAATACATTTAAAATTACAATTCTTTTAATTAGTAAAGTATGTTTCACTAAATTTAAAATGTGACTAATTGCAGAAATTTAAATTAAATTGTATTTATAATTTGACCTGTTCGGAATGAATCACATATATTAATGGTTCAAACAGTTAAAAATAATTATTATGACATACGCAAAAATTCAAACAATTCTTAACAAAAAATTCATAGTTTTTAAATTATTCATAGTAATGACATCACAGTAAACAAGTTCCAAATCAACATGTTATTACCTACCGCAATATAATAAACATACAATTACCTCTCAGAAACCTGTTACTGTGTTACTTATTGTGATCAACTTGCAAAGTACGTTAGAAAAGTACGAGCAATGTAATAAGAAAAGTGAACAATATTACTAACGGTATGTTTATAATCAATTGGTTTGATTTCAGGTGGTCACCGATGGTTTCAGCGCTGAAAAGGCAGTAGCAAACAGCGCTGAAATGAAACGTCTTCAGGCCGGAGACGTGAGTTACCAAGAAAACAACGCTGCAAGAGCCATGCACGCCCGAGTCGATATGGATGGAGTTACAGCTGAAAAATGCCAAATCAACAAACAGGTATGTGGTGATTCGTTTCATTCTCTACTATAGTCTATTCAAATTTTCGTAAATTTTCAACGTTCTAAGAAAACTTATTTGTTTAACAACATACTTTTTATTTATTGAAACAATAACGTAGCTGTGGTCTAAGCTCCCAATGGCAAACCAAGTTAGCAAGTCAATTGTTTCAAATTCTGTCAAACTGACGTTTACAATTCGAAATTTCAGATACTTTTATCCGAAGTAATATAAATAGTAGGACAAATTTGAAAATTAATTTATCTAATAATAGAGAGAGCACAAATGTTTTTAATATTTTCATCAAGTATAGTAGGTACTATTTTTAAATTTTATTTTATTTTGACAGTTATTTTTTAACCAGTTACGCCAAATCGAGTAAAATTGTAACTAAACTTTTAAATATGAATCATACCATCATACGATTATTTGTGACGCCACGAAGTCATGTGGGTGTCAAGAAAATTTGAAAATACTAAATAATAAATGTTTTTCTACAATCGTTATATAATATGAACATTGTTATTTAATTTTTAATTACGATATGTTCAAAATTGTCGCACTAGTGCAACAAAAACATAAAACTATTAAATTTGTCTCATATTGACCTCAAACTAACGTCCATAAAGTTGGCACCCCCACTTTGAGAAAATTTAAAAAAAATTACGTCATAATTTAGGACTAATTTAGGACTAATTTGTACCCAAAAAATTAGAATTTGTACCCCCACCAATTAGCCGGAATACCTTGACCTGATAAAGTTGGCACCCCCACTTTGCGCAAATTAAAAAAAATATATTCGACTGACAACAACTAATTTAGGACTAATTTGTACCAATTATAATTTTTTTATAAATAATTTTGTTTATTGCAAAAATTAATTTTTTCAATTAACATACGAATAGACTTGGAAATCTTCATATTTGAATTTAGGACTAATTTGTACCCAAGTCCGTTTTGCAAAAAAAACAATTTTTTATTTGCAAATTGATATTTTTTGCAAATCAGTCACTTTATCACATGGGCATCACTTAAGTCACACGGAACTTATCAATAGACTTGGGCATCTTCAGATTACTTTGCGCAAATTAAAAAAAAATTACGTCATAATTTGGGACTAATTAAGGTCTAATTTGTACCCAATAAATTAGAATTTGTACCCCCACCGGTTAGCGGGAATACCTCACACTAGTAAAGAAAACACCCCCACTGTCACCAATCACTTTGAATCATGGTCGACTGACAACAACTAAATAAAGACTAATTTGTACCAACTATCATTTTTTATAAATAATTTTGTTTATTGCAAAAAATAATTTTTTAAATGAACATTTTAATTGACTTGGAAATCTTCATATTCGAATGTAGGACTAATTTGTACCCAACTCCGATTTGAAAAAAATCTGACGTGGACACCACATGACTTTCTTGTACGCCTTGTGTGTTCATACTTTTCTTAATAACTAAAATGTAGAATAATATAAAAAATTCTTTTAACTTATTATACTAGTATACTCACATATATATTTTAGTCATTTTATTTAAACTGCAGAAGAAGATATAAAGCATATTTTACTATTGTCACTGTCATGTCATAATCATTTAAATTTTACGTAGTAACAAATGTTAAACGATCATGGAGTACAAGATACCGAAATACTAAATTATAAGTATATACTTTAATTATTCTTAAATGATAGAAGATACAGAAAAATTTATAAAATACCGATTGTAGATAATAATCACATAATCTTTCATTTAAAATAAACAAAATTATTTATAAAAAATGATAGTTGGTACAAATTAGTCTTTATTTTTTTAGTTGTTGTCAGTCGACCATGATTCAAAGTGATTGGTGGCAGTGGGGGTGTTTTCTTTACTAGTGTGAGGTATTCCCGCTAACCGGTGGGGGTACAAATTCTAATTTCTTGGGTACAAATTAGTCCTTAATTAGTCCCAAATTATGACGTAATTTTTTTTAAATTTGCGCAAAGTAACCTGAAGATGCCCAAGTCTATTGATAAGTTCCGTTTGACTTAAGTGATGCCCATGTGATAAAGTGACTGATTTGCAAAAAATATCAATTTGCAAATAAAAAATAGTTTTTTTTCAAATCGGAGTTGGGTACAAATTAGTCCTACATTCGAATATGAAGATTTCCAAGTCTATTCAAATGTTAATTTAAAAAATTATTTTTTGCAATAAACAAAATTATTTATAAAAAATGATAGTTGGTACAAATTAGTCTTTATTTAGTTGTTGTCAGTCGACCATGATTCAAAGTGATTGGTGACAGTAGGGGTGTTTTCTTTACTACTGTGAGGTATTCCCGCTAACCGGTGGGAGTACAAATTATAATTTCTTGGGTACAAATTAGTCCTTAATTAGTCAAAAATTATGACGTAATTTTTTTTTAATTTGCGCAAAGTAATATGAAGATTCCCAAGTGTATTGATATGTCCCGTTTGACTTAAGTGATGCCCATGTGATAAAGTGACTGATTTGCAAAAAATATCAATTTGCAAATAAAAAATTGTTTTTTTTGCAAAACGGACTTGGGTACAAATTAGTCCTAAATTCAAATATGAAGATTTCCAAGTCTATTCGTATGTTAATTGAAAAAATTAATTTTTGCAATAAACAAAATTATTTATAAAAAAATTATAATTGGTACAAATTAGTCCTAAATTAGTTGTTGTCAGTCGAATATATTTTTTTTAATTTGCGCAAAGTGGGGGTGCCAACTTTATCAGGTCAAGGCATTCCGGCTAATTGGTGGGGGTACAAATTCTAATTTTTTGGGTACAAATTAGTCCTAAATTAGTCCTAAATTATGACGTAATTTTTTTTTAATTTTCTCAAAGTGGGGGTGCCAACTTTATGGACGTCTCAAACTACGATTGTGAACACTTTGTTTGGAAATGTTTCTTTTGCTTATAAACGTTGTCATGATGATATCCACGATTGTTAAATACACGGCAAATAATTTTATCTACGACCATAGGATAATATATTCATTATGTAGGTAACTTAAGTAAGTATAAATAGCGGCGCCGCAAAATTGAATCTTCAATTAGTCTTATAGCAAAGCATTTCTAATTCATTTAATTATAACTTCAAAACAGTGATTTTTTTATTCTTTAGTATTCAGAAACGTGCAAGAATCGTCCAATAATCCATGTGTAAACAGGGCTTAAAATAATCTAAACTGTTATTCACAAATTCTGTAAATATACTGAAATCAAATAAGAACTAATTTTAAATAATAATCACCTCGTAAAATCAATTTTCAAATTATATTTTGACGGGTAACATAAACATGACAGTTTTATCAGAATTTCGACGTGTTGAGCCAATCGCAATCATAGAAATCTCGCTAGAATTTTTTAAACACAGACTTAGGTAGTTAGGTACAGATATTTTATACGCAATTATAAAACAACATTCATTCAAGTTCTAGTTAATTTTTATCGCTTGACTGATATCTTAATAGATCTGTTAGTTATGTAATATTGTGGATTATGCGATTATGTGATATAAATTTAATGGATTTTTAGATTTTAACGATAGTTGCAAAAGTACGTATCTGATGTTGGTATGATACGTAACATAATTTTATCGTTATCGTTCACTGGTATTTTATTAGTACAGTCATAGCTATATACCAAATCTAAATCGAAATGTAAAATTTACAAAGTTATAAATTTATTTAATAAATATAGAGTGTTCGGGAAAGTTGTGGCAGAACGATCTTTTCGTTAATTCCAAAATCTTAAAAGATAAATAAATTTGTACGGCTCTACGTATAGCTACACTTAATTAGAGATCTTTTTGCCTTGAACTTGTGAGAACTTTTCGGAATATCCTGTATAGTATTCGCATATTCCAAATATATGTATTATGTAGTTATAATCCGTATTCGTACTATGCAAATATTCAAATACAATGCAAAAATCAGGTACATAATAGTTCATGCTAGTTTCAATTTTTTTTAAAGAAATAATTGATTTGTTTATGTTATTGTTGTTGATACTTTAGTGTAACTACAATTTTCATTTGCCAATTATTTTTACATTTGTGATTTTCTGCATCGTTTTCTTAATAGGCGAAATGTGTAATACTATACTGGAAAAATTGCAATTAATTACTGAATCTGGGACAACCGCAATGTGAATTTATATTTATTGTTTGCTTTACTAAGAACTAAATCAACAATATATTTCACTATCCAACCGTCAAGTAGTTAAAAACTAACTGCCTACTTGCACTTACAAAGTTTGCAGTTTGTTTACTTTTAATTGTATGTCATTGGGAAAATTGGGTCATATCGCGTCGACTACTTCTAAATCTTGAAATAAATGTCGGTATATTTAATTTTATCGTGTAAAATCTAAAACGACGATTATATTTTAATCCTAAATTACGACTTAATTACAATCAGACTAATAATATAATTGTGCACCACTCCAATAAAACTGGGTTATAAAACTTTAAAATACTCTTGAAAATGGCAATGCTATAATTAAATTGCGGTGCAATCAAGTTACAAAATAGAAGCGCAGTTGGATCAGATTTCGACATCTACCACGTGAAACGAATGTTTCTGTAGATAATTACCAAGCATTCCGATAGAGTGCTCCATATATTAACCACGCATGCGCAAACTGAAATCATTTTCCTAACCTATACATTTAAATTTATCATTAATAATAATGTATAAGCATATTTAATCGATATAGTCTAAAGATGTTTTGCTTAAACAAAATTACATTTTTTACCCATATTTGTAAAATAGTGGGTTTTCTCCCGCCACTCTACAGCTTTTATTTATAAGTGAACTAGCTGAGGTCCTGAGGTGGATACCCGGCGTTGCTCGGATAAAATTCTACATTTTCTAGTCAAAACAGAACTGTATGCAAAATTTCATGAGTATCGGACAAACGGTCCAAACTCTAGATCTTGATGTTTATTCTTATAATTCGAACGAATTAAAACATCATTTTTGACCCGATTAAAAAAAACTATATTTCAATGGTATACCGAGTGTCGTTGAGAAAAAACAAAAATTGGGCCCGCTAAAGCTATTTTAATTTTTGCCCCCATCCGTAATGATACGATCAAAGTCAAACATACCTTAAAATCTGACCCTGATCAAAAGAGAGCTGCATGCAAAACTTCATGAGGATCGGACAAACGGCCTAGATGTAGATACAAAACAGACAGACAGACAGACATAGATACAAACATTCAACTTAATTTATTAGATTAGCTTCAAAATTTAATTTGTTCAACAAAGCTTGGATGTGCGAAATAACCGATGGAATTTATTAAATTCGTTTTAAAATAGAAGATATTTTATTCAAAAAATACTAAAAATTTGCAACATTAAAATCACCAGATGATTTAAAAGCAAAATTTTTGTACTTTTATCTTTAAGAATATCTTTAGAATATTATGCATTGTGTGACTGCAATAAGCATTTTATGATTATTAGGTAGATGTTCTGTACGCGAACTTCATAACAAAACAATAAATGCTGTAGAGTTGTGTGCGAAATCCATGTATTTGGCTGTTTTCTGGCATGGTAGAGGATTTTTATTACCGCAGAAGAATCATTCGTCTCCAATGTTTTAATTTGAAACAAGCAAAATCTTTGGAATTTTACTTGTTATTTTGTGAAATGAATATAATTATCGGTAATCCCCCTTAATTTATTGTTCTTTTCCGGGACTTGCTACGCGTATGGCGTATGTGTATTGAGTAATTCAGGAAATGTTTGCAAATGGATTTGGTAATTATTCGTTAAACTGTTAACCGTTAGATTAGTTTTCTTTGTTATTTGGTTTATAGTTTGCTTGTCCTTGTGTTTGTTCAATGTCAACTGTTTTATTGTCGCAGACGGGCGCTGTTTGACAATAAAATATTGTAATGATGTTCGAAAGGCCGCCGTGCCAATTCGTGCATGTGAACGCAATACATCTTTCACGTAATTTGTTCCAGCAATATTTTACGCTACGAACATAACGATTATGCTAATGATACTCGCAGATATTTTAAGTAATAAAATTCTTGCGGCATGATAATAAAAATCTCATATTTTTCTTAATTGAGTACATGCACGTGACTTTTTAACTGTGGCCAGGCATATTTTGCTACATTATAAATATAATTTTATTGTAAGCACCTAATTTGATTGATAACTTTATTATTACATACTACAGTTGTTGTTGCACAACCATACTGTCAATAAAACATAAATATAATAATTATTATTATCAATTTATGTTTGTTTTACATTTAGGTACTTTTTACAATCATATCATATTTAAATAATATCAAAAATATTATAATAAATACAAAATTAGTAGGAATTCATTTATGAATTTATCTAAAACTAATTAGAACACACTTGGTGAACATAAACATAACCTTACTTATATTTGTCATGGATCAACACACTATATACAAATACTTACTAAACTAGCAACTCTTAAAACTAGATATTTTGTATACAAGATGACAAAATTATATTTTATTGATAAAAGAAAAATGTTAATTTTCAAGCGACGAAGAAGCAAGTAAATTATTTTTCTCAAGTCTATAATATAATTTTATTGTCGTGTTTAAAATTCTGTTAAAGAAAAAATATAATAAAAGCAATTTTAAATTCAATGATTATCAAAACACAATTTCGAATTTTGTTTGTAATTCTTTCATCATCCAACTTTTTTCACAGATGATGGAGAGAGAAATGTGTGGAAACTAATTTGAAGAAAAAATGTTAAAAAATTTTAATTTTACTTTATCTACTCAAATTTTACTTTATCTATCCTTGCTGTTAAAGTGTTACTTTATCTAAAACAGTCGATAAAGTAGCACTTTTACATCAGCTATTGAAAAATTCTTATTATTGATTAGAAATATTCAAATATTTATAGTTGTAGATAAAGAATTACATATTAGGATAGCATTTTTGGTAAACAAGATTTGCATAAAGAAAACTAAATTTCGCGCGTTTTATACTACACCGGGTATATGCGATAAAGCAGTTAAATTAACTTTCAAACCAGTGACACTAGAATTTCTTATTTTTGCGACTTTTGTACAAACTTCTAATAATCTTTTTAAATTTCGTGCAGAGGTATAGAAACACCCTATTATTAAAAATTACAATGCATCTATAATATAATAACAAACATCTAAAGTACCGCATATGTTTTGTATTTAATTTACTATTGTAATCAAAATACAATCTTATCTAAAATAAACTTTTTATTATATCAGGTTATAAATATGAGTACGCAACCCGACTCTCATTCGCGTTAATCTGGTTGCTGTTTTCTTGATAGTATTTTTGTTTTGCATCATCAATTTAAATTAAACCATCCTTAAATAAGTAAAAATAAATTGTCACAGATAATAACACCCAACCCTTCGCAAATTAATTAAAACCGCAAAATTAATCACCCCAAATCCCATCGGCCAAACGATCCCCTGGGTCATCCAACACGCAAAACAACGCGTTATCTGTTGTTATTTACACACGTGTGGAAGTCACGCAAACAAAGAAAAACGGCACTATAACAAAATCGCAGCGGTAGTAGAACAATCGATAGTCTTGTGCGGTTCTCGGGGTCGCCGCTAGGTCGCTGGTGGCGCTTTGCACCCCAGTTCTAGTGGCCATGGGTAGTAGTGACCATGGGGTTCGTGCTGCTCATGGGTACGACCTGTTGTAGAATTGTCACTGCGCCTTCGCCTACTAGATTGCTAGGGAGATTCAGGAGATTTTCTAAACGCATTGGAAAAGATCAGGTTGGTGACCAATTTTTGGTGTAGTCACATTTTTTGAGTTAATTTTTGTTGCTGATACTTTCATGCCCAGTTCACAAGAGGGAAGTTTTTCCTAAAAGTTTCTTGAAAAAATATATTAAAGCTAGTGATCTTCCATATATTTAGTAGAAATAAATTAGTTTCCTCGTATGAACGGTATTGACAGTCTTTTATGACAGCTCCTAGCACTTGTTTTACTTTCAACTAACTTTTAAAGAAAAACGTTCCTTGAGTGACCAGAGCCATTTCCCCCAAGAAAGCTTGGCAGGAACCCCACAAAACAAAAATTTACACATTCTCAATATTAATCTATAAAAACATTCATGTTTAGACAGCAATCAATCTTCTAAATTATACATACATACATAAATTCGTGTCACACCTCTACCAAACTTGGGTGTGACTGCCTCAACATGTAGATATTACTTAAAAATCACACAATTTCCCTAAAAAGGGTTGGCAACAAAAATTTATACATTTTTAAAATGCATCTGCGAGTATTTAAACATGCACAAACGCCCAATCAATCTTCGCTAAAAATTCTCTCTAAAAATTTCTTTTCTGACACATTCCTTTTGCCTCGTCTACATTTATACTCCTTCTCATACAAGCTCTTTTATTATTTTTACTAATTATACCTATTATTTCTTTATAACAAACTGTGTTCGTTTGAACGATTGTTTGAATAATTCAGGTTTATTTGAATAATATTGAGGGCATGCGTACATTTTTTATTAGCCGAAATTCCACTTTCTTCAAGTTTCAAGAATTCGAGTTATTGATTTGCAGTTTCGTAGAAAAAATATGAATAAATTTTGTGCTTAGTTTTTGTATTTGTGCCAACAGTATTGTTGAGTTTTAATATTTAATACCGTGTTTAAAAATATGTACTAATTTATAGTGATACTTATCCAGAATATTCTTAAATGTTGTAAAATTAGAATGACCCCCAGTTTAAAAATATAAAATTGAGTCAGTTAAATGAATTCAAAATTATTTAAATACATGTGCATAATATTTTCTGCGCTTATTACTAAATTTCATATTTTTGTTATGAATCTTAATTTGAAAATTTTCTTAGTTATAATGGTTATACAAAATAACAACGTTTGTTGCAAAATTAATTACTGCTAATAAATTAACATGTCACAGAGAATGTTTGTGATTGGCCACAATTTTGGCCAGTTCAACTGTAAGTGAACAGTTTTAAGCAGGGTCTTCAGTATGCAGCCAGTTATTTCAATTTCAAAATGCTGAGTTTTAGTTCGCGTATTTCAAATTGTGAGTATCTTAATTCTTAGGCGTATCAACAGAACTACACCAACACACACTTAAAGTGGATGTTATTAAAAGTTCTGCGATAATAATTGAGTTAATATTCCACGTATTTCGTTTTTATTTGCCATATTACTCGCACATGTACGTGTCAAGAAATATAACGTCTGTCAGTTGTTTTAAGAATCGTGTTTCATATTTTTTGTTTATACAAGAACAAGATAAAATGCTCCTGATGGATGTCAAAATAAGGTACCTCCAGGAAATGTCAATACAATTTATTTATACACTGGCATATTTTGTTAAATAATAACTCCGATCATTTAACTCTGACATGACGTCATAAAAGCGTCGTTTCTATTTAAATCGTGGCGTAACGCCGCCGCGGGACTATGATTACATTTTCGCGCAGTTCATGGTTTTCATTTGTGCGCGCGGGTCACATTTTTATCGATGTCGGCTCCGTGGCCGGTCCGACGTGGGGTTTACCGAAGTACAGGACAATCAGACACCCCTATTCTGTCACCAAGAGGTTCACTTTCACCCACTTTCTCTGGTTCAAGTAATGGCGGGAATTCCAAAGAGGTAGATGTTAGGTTAGGTTTTTGACGGTTTTTACATGAACCTGAAACGCGAATTATTTCCTGTTAAATTAAAATTTATTGAGATATGTAAACACAATTATTACAGTAAATGTTTTTGTTTTACTCAGGTTTGTTGTTGCTTTTTCTCCGGTTCAAGTAATGGCGGGAATTCCAGAGATATAGATGTTAGGTTAGGGTTTGATAGCTTTTTACATGACCATTAAGCACGAATAATTTCCTGTTAAATTAAAATTTAATTGCGACATGTAAACACAATAATTACAAAGTAAATGTTTTTGTTTTACTCAGGTTTGTTGTTGCTGATTGTAATTCTAAACATGTAATTTGTTTATGGCATTGAAAACACTTAGCACAATTTAATATATCAGTAGAGGAAGTTGTGATTGTGCCTTAAATTAATCGTAAACGTTCTGAGAATGGATTGAATGGTTAGTTTTTAATCAAAGCCTGAATAGGTACCAAGTTTTCCTCAAGGGCTACACTTCACAGTGATTAAAATTAATTAAAAAGTGTTAGGATGTGATAATTTTCCTGTCAAAACTAAATTAGTCTGACGATTATAAATTTAAATGTTATAAAATGATTGGTTAAAAGGTAGGTGTTAAAAACAGGGGTTCGCAAATGCTTATTTCAGTAGCGCTTCAGGTCTGGAGCTTGACGGTTATATAAAGTTTGTGTTACGAAACAAAATAAATCATAGTTAAGTGCTATTGCTTAATATTTGCTACATTTATTTTCATTCTATCACTTGAGATTTTTAAATAATCATGGAGCAATTCCATCAAACTTTATTAAAACGACTCAAGGATGTAGTGAGTATTATGTATTTTTTATCAAAATTTATTTAAAAGTTCAAGTCCATGTGCAAACTAACTATAAACAATGACGATTTTTCTTTCGATAAAAATATCCTCGAATAAATCGTTCAACACAGTCTGTATATATTTTTAATTTCGCTCGACTGTGGCTAATTGATTTGCGAGAGTTTACACATGCTTATGACAAGTTTGGAACATTTTACGTGTTGGTCACCGATCTAAATAGCCTTCAGGGGCAAATTCGGGCTTTTCGGCAGTCAAATGTTCTTGTGGTTGCCAAGGACACTAGTTTATAGTTGCGTAGGTGGATTCTTCTGTTTAAGTTGTACCGTCCACTATTGGCACTTGTTTTATTTTGAACATGCATGACTTTTGGAAAATGATTCATTGACAAAAGATTTTCATGTCTGCTATTTTTGGCGTTGGTGTTTAGGTCACGACAACGTAAACATTTATGTTTGCATTTCTGCTATAACGATTGTAATAACATGGAATATGATTTTATTGTATTTCCATTAGACCGAAACCGAGGTCGAGACACTGCACGTAATTTACATTTTTGGTTCTAAAAATACCTGTCGTGCGAACTTATAAATAATTATTATTATGATTATTGATTATCGTTCGATTGTAGGATTTTATTGCGTCATTCAGTTACTATAGCAACTGATTATGTTTTGATCGTCGCGTGCTTTCGGAATTATCGCACCCAATTCTTTTGACGCTAATGATTTTTAAACAAACGACGCTCAAATAAAAAAGAAATCATTGATTAATCTAATTCAGTTTCATTTCTGATTTTGTCGAATACACATATATTTGACTAGATTCTTATTGGAATATTTTGTTTAGGAACAAAGTTGTTTAAAAGCAGGAGACTTAAGCCAACAAGAATCCCGCAACATGGCTGCGGCTAGCATGAAAGTTCAAACCGACACATACAGCAGCGAGAAAACCGCTGTTGCTGCAGCTCAACAACGACAGACCGTCACTTCCCAGGGAATCTTCAACCAAGAGAAGTTGACACAAACTTCACAATCCAATGTCACAATCTCCAGTAAAGGCATGTGCACAAAAAGCTCAATTGTTCAATCAGCAGCTCATTTAAATTTCCTCAAAAATGAAGACGATCTCATGAACATGGGCTTTGAAGATCTTGAACAGCTCTCAACTGAATCAAACCCACAGGTAATATTCGTTACAATCTTGGCTTCTGCTTATTTAAAACTGTATTTTTGTAAACATAGTTTTTGTTTCAGGACGTAGAGCGCGCAATCCACAAATACTCCACCTGTTTGGACACGTTCGTAAAGAGCCTACGCCAAGGCGGCGACGGAAACAAACGAGCGCCAAACATACTAAACCGCATCAATGATATAATGCAACGCGCATGGGCCGTCCCTACACACGGCCATGAACTTGGCTATTCTTTATGCAACGCGCTACGAAATTGTGGAGGCTTAGACATTCTCATGGCAAACTGCACCAAAGGCGATCGTGAATTACAATTCTCCAGTGCACGACTCCTCGAGCAATGTCTCACCACAGAAAACAGGGCCCACGTCGTCGAAAACGGTCTCGACAAAGTCGTGAAAGTTGCCTGTGTTTGTACAAAGAACGCTAATTCTGTTGATCATTCACGAGTTGGCACAGGAATCTTGGAACATCTCTTTAAACATTCAGAAGAAACTTGCAGTGATGTTATCAGACTAGGCGGCTTGGATGCTGTCTTGTTTGAATGCAGAAAAAATGATGTCGAAACCTTGAGACATTGCGCCGGAGCATTAGCTAATTTATCTTTATACGGTGGTGCAGAAAACCAAGAAGCTATGATCAAACGAAAAGTGCCGATGTGGTTATTCCCATTAGCTTTTCACAACGATGATAACATCAAGTACTATGCTTGTTTAGCAATAACCGTCCTAGTAGCAAATATCGAAATCGAAGCCGCTGTTTTAAATTCAGGAACCTTAGATCTTGTAGAACCTTTTGTTACATCTCACAATCCGTCCGAGTTTGCCAGATCCAATTTGGCTCACGCCCATGGCCAAAGTAAAAATTGGTTGCAACGACTTGTACCTGTGCTCAGCTCAAAAAGAGAAGAAGCCAGAAACTTAGCAGCTTTCCACTTTTGCATGGAAGCTGGAATCAAAAAGCAACAAGGAAACACAGAAATATTCAGGGAAATCGGTGCTATCGAACCACTGAAGAACGTAGCAAGCTGTCCTAATGCAGTCGCATCGAAATATGCCGCGCAAGCATTAAGACTAATTGGCGAAGAAGTACCTCACAAATTAAGTCAACAAGTTCCCCTCTGGTCAATAGAAGATGTCAAAGAATGGGTAAAACAAATCGGTTTTGCTGACATTGCTGCAAATTTCGTCGAAAGTAGAGTAGATGGCGATCTGTTGTTGCAATTAAACGAAGAAAATCTCAAGGAAGATATAGGACTAGTCAATGGAATCCAAAGACGAAGATTCACACGAGAATTACAAAACTTAAAGAAGATGGCGGATTATACCTCAAGAGACAGAGCAAACATTAACAGTTTTCTCCAAGCAATGGGTCTAGAGTTCAGCATCTACACATACAGCATGTTAAACGCCGGCGTTGACAATTTCTCTTTACGAAGTCTTTCAGAAGATCAACTTTTAAATGAATGCGGAATCACAAACTCAATCCATCGACTTAGGATAATGGACGCAATCAGAGCACAAGAAAATTGTTTGGCGAATTCTAGTGAAGAAAATTTGGACAAATCTCTGGATGTGTTTGTTAGTTACAGAAGATCGAATGGATCACAGTTAGCCAGTTTATTAAAAGTACATTTACAACTCAGAGGATTTAGTGTATTCATAGACGTCGAGAGGTTAGAAGCAGGAAAATTCGACAACAATCTTTTACAAAGCATTAGACAAGCCAAACATTTCTTATTAGTTCTCACACCCAAAGCTCTGGACAGATGCATTGCGGATAACGACTGCAAGGACTGGGTTCACAGAGTAAGTACCTATTCAATAATCATTGCATTGCATAATGGATATCTGACTAACTATGAATGGAATTATAATGAATTATACAATGGCTAGACAGTTAAAAATTAAATAAGTTTATAAAATTTCATATAGAAACAGTGGTCCAAAACTATTAGACCATCGGTTAGATAAAAAAACTGTAAATTAAAATTGCGAATTTTGAAAAATTATTACAGGTCAATATTCAGTAAATTGTGCATCATCTTGTATATCAATACCAATGACTCAAATGAGGCTGCCATACCCAAGTGTGATAGATAATATGTACTTTTGTTGTCGAATAGATATTAGTAGGTCATCTTGTAAAAAAAAACTGTTTCTAAATTTAAAATAATAATTACAAATATTGATACTCTATACTAATTTATATTTCTTCTTTATAGGAAATCGTAGCAGCATTACAATCTCAGTGCAACATAATCCCAATCATCGACAACTTCTCGTGGCCCGAGCCTGAAGACTTACCTGAAGATATGCGTCAAGTTTGCCATTTCAACGGCGTTCGCTGGATCCACGATTACCAAGACGCCTGCGTAGACAAACTAGAAAGGTAATTCGTGTTATAATTCTCACACAATGTAGATAACAATTGCATGAGGCTTAAAGTAAATATTTATATTTTCATGCTTATAACATTGACTTATTAACAACAAGGCTCATGCGAGGAGGACACCTTTTGCGAGAGGTTTGTAGTTTACGAGGCCCGGTTATTCAATCATTATTATGTTGTAAATTATCATACAGTTCCACAGTTGAAGTATCGGGTCTTATACACAAAACACACTATATATCTTTATTTGCGAACACTACCATCTAACCACTTTATTATTTTGCTTTTTATTTACATATTAGTGCTATACCAACAGTCATTAGCGAAACATTTTTATTATTTGGTATGTGGATGGTATGGCACTAAAATTATATTTGTACATGGGATTTGTGGGATGTTTTGTGAAACTAACAAACTAATATTTTTGTTCTTATTCTGTAACTGGTATAGCCAAAAACCATTGTAACTGGTGGCGCCTAGTTTGTTAATAACATGAATACTCGTTCAAAGTCAAAACATACTATAAAACAAAACATTCACTATCTACAGTAATTTATATCATTTATATACAGAGTGTCTCATGTAACAGTACAGGGTTTCAAGATACCGAAACGACAAAAAAAATTCCAATCAACATTGGTGCTGTAACACTTTCTAATAGAGATACTGAGGATTTATAAGTGATGCGTAATGCTGAAATAGTAGAAAATAGTTGACTTGTATCCCCTTTTGTTTATTTCATTTGACACAAATGTGACCAATGTGACTTTTTAAGTCAAAATGTACTAATACAGAGGTCGCGCAGTTATTGTATTGAATACAATGGCTTTCATTTTGAAAATTTGCTTCCGAATTTTTTCCTAGAATACTCTCGATTTCACTTTTTTTCTATTTCATTCCCTATCTCACTACTATAGTTGTCTAAAATTCGTACTTTACCGCATCCTATTTATACAATGTCATTTGAAGTTGTAAAATACTGTAAAAGTGTTTTCTCTTCGAGTAAATTGTCAGTTTATTAACTCCAAGATATTGTTTTTATAAACATCTAACAAGAATGAATCTACAGATGTGCCTTTTTAAATTTTAAAAAATAAGTTCCTGTCATCAGATAGAACATTGTAAAGTTTGCATATAAATTGAACATGTTTAAGAATTTTTATAATTAAGTACAATTTGTTTATATAATTTTACCATTCTTATACTGGCCCCAAAACACTCGCTACGTAAATTATATTTTATGCTGGATTTTAGGTAGACGGGCCCCTTAAGTACTCTGTTAGGAAGTGTTATAGCACTGTTTATTTGGATTTTTTTCTTGTTTTCATACTCCGAAGCCTTGTACTGTAACTGTTACACGAAACTCTCAAATATGTATTTTGGCCTCTAAGTTGCAGAATATACTAGTATAATGTAATTAAACTGAAGTAATGTTACAATGTTGTGTTTTATTTATCTAGGTTTATGCGTGGCGAACTAAACATGCGAACTGAACCGTTAAGTCGAGGTGTGGCGTTGAATAAAGGCGACGCCACTCCAGGAACGCCGTCCAACCCTGCACTAACGCGGCAACCCCCGAGCTATCAACGCATGCATAGCAACGACTCCGGCAGTGGCAAAAGCTCCGACAAGGACGTCAATGGCAACTCAGGAAACACGCGGGATTGACTAGATGGTCCCCTAGCCTCGGCAACTAAACTTCCAAGGTTAGTAGAGAACAAAATTTAATTTATCAAACGTCCGGATTATATTTTTATTTTGCTGTCGTAACTCAGAGTATAATAACTACATATCTTGCCTTTTACCCAACTTGAGTATTGTGAACCATCGGTATAGAAATATAATATTATACCGTACATGCGGCTACCAGCCGTAAAGTTAGAGTACTGATGGTTGTAAGTGATGAGTACACCACTGGCGAGATTTTTGTGCAGTATATTTGGAATGTATAACTGACTTGATTCGAGCTTAAGATATCAGAAGCACATTCGGTCCTGTTACGTATTCAGATACCCGCTACTCTCAGATTAGAATGAAATTTATTTTGTTTGTAATCATGTAAAAATGCGCTATGCCAAATTATCAAATATAATTCCAAGACTATTGTGAATTTAAAAAAACGTTTTGTTTAAATGGGGATGTAATATCAAAATAATTGTTGATGGCAATAAAAATATATCTTGAAAAAACCCTTCACTTGCAGCTTATTTTTCTGCCACCAGAGGTTAGCCACTTCAATTTTTTTCGCCTAGAGCTAGTGTTGTTGTTAGCGTGAACAGGGTATAAGTGATATTTCGGAATTTTTAAGAATGTAAATCTGACTTCTGTTTAAAAAAAGACTATAGTACAAATACTTTTTGGCGTTAGCTTATTAATATTTCTGCTCATTATATTTATTTATATGATCAAATATTAATCAATTGTTTTATAATTTTCTAGGTTGTACAAATCTCCGTCTCCGTCTCGTACATGGCTAATGGGTTCCGGCCGAAGTCGTCGCGGACTTCCTCCACAGCCTCCAACAGTGTCCGCCCGGCGAGGTTCGGCTACTCCTACTCCGGGTTCACCGCTGTGCAGCCGCGTGCCCATCCCGCCAGTTCCTAACCGTTCACGAAGCCTGGATGGCTTGCTGGACTCTAGTGAAACACCCAGTGCACTCTCCAGTTCTCCAAGTTCAACCCCAGTCCAAACTGTCGCCGTGGAGGATCCTCCAAGCATCTATCGCAGTTGCAACAACATACCACCCACGAGGACGGTGTCCACTGACCCAGTGCTCGGCAAAGCGCACAGCTTGGGGGAAAACCTCGATGTGGAAGACCCACCAAGCATCAACAACATTCTGGATGCGTCAGCGACACCCTCGACGACGGTGTCCAGCGATTCCACTGACCCAGTGCTCGGCAAAGCGCGCAGTTTAGAGGAAAACCTCGACAACAACTCGGAGTCATCTTCAGGAGACCCAAAGCGTGCGTCACAGATCTCCCTCTCCAGCGATTCGAAGAGGAAACGTAATTTTATGGACCGATGTGTGAACAAAGTGAGGTCTCTTATCCGAAAGTGATGCGAATTATTTCTTGTGATTTTTTGTTGTGAAAAGGACGTATTTGCTCCTTTCTCGGCGGTGTGCTACGGAGCAGCTACATGTGCAGCCTTATTTTATCGTGATATAATAATGTGACGCATTGTTTTTAATGTGGACGCTATTTTTAGTCTGATTGCATATAATTATATATATTCTATGTATGTTTTAATAGTAAATTGCACGAATAGGCTCTATTTAAATATACATTATTTACCAAAGCTTGTAGAATCAAGTGTGCCTCAAATATCGTTTCTGTGCAAATCGATCAACACGTATTAAGAAATTGAATTATCTGAAATTAATATATTGATAATGCACTTTCTTAATTTTATATTTTGTTCATCAATGTTAAAGCAATTATATTTATATAAGTATTTTATATTATTAAGGTCAAATGATGACTTGTTTTTTATGCATATGTTAAAAATATATATTTTATAGAATGAATTTTTTGTTTTATTATAACAACCAAATTTTAGATTTTATTAATATAAAAAAATATATTTATAACCTATTATTGTCCTACGTCCCGTTATATAGGGTAAAAATTAAATTCTTAGTGCCTAGTGCACACGGAGAAACTTTTTGACATGTTTCCTGGAAAATGTTTCCGGAAACTTCAAAGTTTTAACGGCGCCTATAAAAATGAGGCGTTTTCAGGAAACATTGTGAAGTGCAACCAATGACCAGTGCAACTAACTTCTTATTTGTCAAATCATCAAATGTGACATGTGATCATAAACATATTTATAGTTTTTCAAAGAAAATCTCCATTTTCTGGAAACTTTTTTCAGGAAACTTTGTGAAAAGTTTCCCCGTGTGCACTAGGTATAGGGTGAAATTGGTCAAAATAAGGCAAGTGCTGCCATCTCTTCGTAGTGGCGTACCTACCATAAGTTTTTGTTCAGTAGTCCAGAAAATCCTGCTTGTAGCGCAAATTTTCAAGCAAAATTACAACTACGCTAGGAAAGTATTAAAATGCTTATAATTCGTAAACTAAGGATAGCAGAATATAGAGGGGAAGTTTAACCCCTCAATTAGGACCCGCTGAATCCAACATGCACCGTATTTTATCGTGCAACCCTTAGTTTCCGAGTTATACGCATTTTATAATTTTCCTAGCGTAGTTACAATTTTTTTACGATATACTCATTTTTAAAGGAAAGTTACAACTACGCTAGGAAAATGTAAAATGCTTATTTCTCGTAAAATAAGGGTAGTAGAACAAAAGGGGTATTCCCTTAATTCGGTCCCGCTGAATCAAAAAATGCACCCAATTTTGCAGCGCAACCCTTTTGCTAGACCATATCGATGTTTACGTCAATAAAATAACAACTTCGCTAAGGAAATTTCAAGAATTAATATCTCGTGAACTAAAGGGTTTAGGCTAAAGGGCATTAATATAATATGTAGAACTTTGTATTTTCTAAAAGATGGTATAAATAAAGCCGATTTGAGCGATTTATAATTAATTTTCTGAACTCCAACAACTCATGTGACCCTGATACTTATTTTGTGATTTTTGGTCGACACAAAAACGAACTCAAGCAAGGATGAAAATTTTGAGTCAATCAAAAATCATAGAATTGGTATCAGGATTACATGAGCTGGAAGAGATCAAAAATTTAATTAAAAATCGCGAATATTTTACACAGTGAGGATTCTGAAATGACATAATGCTTCATTTTTATCTAAATATCGACAAAAAATATTGACAATCGCACAAATATTTTTGGAAAGTCTATCTAAATGAACATTTTAGTATTAGGATAACAGGAATTGTTGGAGATCAAACTTTTACTAAAACTAACTACTATAATAATGACGCTTATTTTTCATCAAGTTTATGTCAATAATTCTTGAATTATTTCTGTAAGTATTTCAATAGATTAGGGTCTGAGAATAAAATATATTCAGAAGTATAATTATGTATTACTTATTTTCTCAAATATATAAGTACAAACATTTAAGGTAGGTAAAATTAATTTATAAATTTATACTGTATTACAAAATGTAAGTAAAGTAATTAGTAGATATTTCTTCCTTGGACAACACTGCCCTCCTTAGGAAGAATGTCCTATCTGCAAATTTTGAGATTTTTGTAATCTGCATACCAAAATAGAATGTCCAGCTGCCCTAAGAAAAGGTAGAATTTATTATTCATGGTTATTATATTTATATAAAGCAATTTTAATAGTAAAAATTTTTGCAGATAGGACATTTTTCCTAAGGACGGCAGAACAGTGGTCGTGTAGTCGATGGACCTTGAAGGATGCTGAGTCGCTGTCACCTCTAGAATATAACATGATACCAAATCCTCCACGCGTCGAGAACCTGCAACACACAAATCAAAAAATTACAATCTAAAACATTATTTAATTACAATGAAATCAAAAAAGTATTAGTATAATTACATTTTAGAAAATGTTTCATTTTTACCCAAAAAAAGTACTAGGTATTGCAATAGTAGTAATAGTACTACTACAATACTATTACAGTAATAGTACTACTGTAATACTATTTCAGTAATAGTTATATGTTACTACTATTTGTATTTATTTATTTGTTTTTGGTATGAATAATATTGTCCTGTAATTGGTTGTAAAACTGTTGGGCAATGAATAATAGATATTTATACACCAAGTGAGATACATGAATGTTTATTCAAGAGAAGAAAGTTTAGCCCCCGAACCTGAAGGGCGAGTGCGAGTGGGATAATTTCTTTTTAGAGTCACCTGAATTGCTGGCCTCGGCCTACGCCTCGGCTGCAAACTTCAGATTCAGCCAAAAAAGATCACTTTTACAGCCTTGATACACAAATAACTATTGTCGCCTAACAATGCACTTTGGCAAAATTTCAGATTATCCTCCATCTTGAAACCAAATGGCGGCTAGCTATCTCAAAATGTACTGTACCGATTGCGGTCAAATTTGGTACAAGGATCTAACTTTATGATATAGATATATTAAAATGTCAGTCCGCCATCTTGAAACAAAATGGCGGACAGATATCTAAAAATGTACTGTAACTATTGCGTTCAAATTTGGTAGAGTAATAGCTAAGAATCTATCTTGAAACATAGGTACATTAAAATGTTACTCCGCCATCTTGAAGGTATGACTGCCGGACTGCTGCTATATTTTTAATAAAGAACATAACTTTGTAATTTTTGTTGAAGTTGTATAAAATGATTATTTATTAAATAAATTTACTATGTATTACAATGTAAAGCATTAATATTTTAAAAAAATACATTTTATTTTCTCGGATGGCAATATAAACTGTATTTAATAAAATTTTCTTATTTGGAATTGAGCGGGTAGGCCTGAATGTAATGCTAATCGTATGGTGTACTACCCGGTATAAGTAAAATTCATACCTGGCAAGACAACATACCCTTACATTTTAAATTACCCGCCTCAAATCGACTTGACATGAACGATTTACCAAAAATTTTTTGGCGCTATATCTGATTAATTCTAACTACAGTCGATCCTAGCCATCCTAGCTTACTCTACCCGCTCTACCCTTACCATGTTAATTGACCCGGTATCACCGTAGTATGTCGCCAAAAATCGCAATTAATATTTTCAAGGAAATAAAAATTTACGCCGCCACTGGCGTTGAACTGTCAAGTAGGGAGTGACGTGTTCATGAGAAAAATATTTATAAAATGTGTCAGTGTATCATTTAACTATGTATCCATTTAAAAATAAGTTCATATGATAAATAAATAACATGTTTGAGTAGTTTAAATTTATGTTAAGTGTATATTTGAAGACAGTGTATATTTAAGAAAGACATAACCTAAAATGTTACCTCATAACATAGATCAGTTTGAACTTCCTCCTGAACTTTGTGCGAAGCCTTTTTCGTTAATAGGACTTACTGGATTAGATACAATAAATAATGCTATTCACAAAACCATATGGGATTCCTTTAGCAGCAATAGACGAGTTGAAAGAGCTCCGGTGACATTCAAATTACTCAGCAATGCACATGAATTCCCTGTCATTAAACCTAAAAGAAATTCTTATGAATGGTATATTCCAAAGGGAATTCTTAAACGAAATTGGATGAACAAACATTTAAATGAAATCCCTGCAGTTATAGTTATATTTTATGATTTAGACTGGAACGATGCGCATTGGAATGAAAAGATGATGGAGTGCTCTTCAAGAGTGCAGTCAATGAGGTATAAACAAATAAGTTACATTTATACACAATATTATAACTTCTGTATTGTAGAGCGGCTTTGGAAGGAAGAAATACTCGCATTACTGTTGTGTTGGTCCAACAAACATTGCCACTGCCTGCAGGAGAAGATGTTTTAGCTGCAGAAAGAGCTGCTGCTTTATGCGCTAGCTGTGAACTTAATACTAAATCCTTGTTTGTCTTACCACTCGGAGATCACTTACAAGGTTACACAGTACGATTAGAAAACGCCTTTTACGACTTAGCGCAAAACTATTATCACCATGAAGCTAGAAATATAAAATCCCACCGAGATCATCTAAATAAAACGACGCACCAATATTTATTCGTAAGACATCAGTTTAAAATGGGATTTTTAAACGAACTTAAGCAAGATAATCACACCGCACATAAGTAATTCACGTAAAATATGTAAATCTGTGTTTATTTAGTTTTGTTTATTTAACAGGCACTACACTCATGCATATAACAACTTATTAGAGTTAAGAATCGTGGACACCAATGCTCTTGAAATAAAAACCGTCGCAGGATTTATAAACTACAAATTATGCCGGTTGATGTTTGTTTTAAATCTTCCTCGAGATGCCATATCGCAATTTAGAGCACATGTTGACAGATTTAAATCAAGAGTTGGATTTCGAGAATTAGCATTTGAACACCATGCTTGGTTGGCCAAGCAGTAAGTACTTTAATTTTATTATAGCTTGTATATTTTAATGTTTGTTTAAATATTCAAGATTTACCGTCTTCGGCGATATTTTCGATGAAGCAGTCAAATTAGGATTGCCAGCAGTACAGACTCAGCATCCTGGTTTTTATTACCAACAAGCTGCCCAGTATGCAATCAATCGCAAGCAGTCTAGTCAAGATCTGTGCCGAGTAAGAAGATTATATTAATATGTATACAAGGAAATAAAATGTTTATTATAGGATGCCGATGATTACCCAGCACCAGATCCATTGGAGGGAATAGAAAACTTAGAATTTTATGGGCAACGACCATGGCGACCCGGAAAATTAAGTGCAGAACCGCCAGACCCGCAGAAAGAACAGAATGGTATACTTGCTTTACAGTACTTAGAAAAACAAGCCAATCATTCGGTAAGATTATTTAGTATAACTTATGGGCAATACTAGAACCATTGATTATGTCGCAGAATATAATCATTTCATTTTACGGCTTCGCCATATCTCAATTCAAAACGTACCGATGTCCGAGAATGAGACGGCATTTAGTCGTCCAAATGGCTGACGAATACTACAATTCCAAAGACTATGGAAAAGCGTTAACGTAATAATTAATTTTAATATTATTTGCATATACTTTAAGCAATTATTTTACAGGCTACTAACTCACATGCTGTGGGATTATCGATCAGAAAAATGGTGGCACTTAATTTCAGATATTTTACGAAAAGCTTTAAATTGTGCTTATTTATCAGCAAACATCCAAGACTATGTTACATTATCTTTAGAAATTTTAGGAGGTCACACAACTATGTCATCTGTTATTAAAACAAAAGTTTTTCATAATCTTTCCAGTGTGCTAAAGGTAAATATTTATAATAATAACTGCGTAGCAATAAATTAATAAATTTGTAGAAAGCAGTACCAGAACCAGAACCAAATCTTCTAGAGACAGAAGTATTAAAAGCAGTAACTTTATGGAAAACAGCAATTAATCAAGAACCTCTAGCAGTTCAAGTAGAAATGAATAACATTACATCTTGCATAGATAGTAAAGCTCGTTTTACACAAACGAAATACGAAGCAGATCAAAATGTAACAATAGAAGTTTTTATCAGAAGTACTTGCTTAAACGCTTTACACTTTAGTTATTTATCAGTTACTGTAAATACACCAAATTATAGCAACGAATTTGCTGTTAGCGAAGGAAATATAGGAGCCTCTGGTTCAAATCCAACGTTGTTGTTTGAAAGTAACCAAGTTAAACGATTTCTAGTCGAATTTGTTCCTGATCCGCAAGATATTGGGCAAGAAATACAAGTAATTATTATAAATACTTGTTAAGATTTTATTCTATTATTTGGCATTGTAGATTGGATCAATCATTCTACATTTAGGCCATAAAAACGAACGATGTGCCGTACTAAGATTTTCCGGAACGGGAAGTAACAATCGAACTTACCCAGAGTTATCACATTTTCGAGCTGGACCGAGAAATATGCCCGATTTTGATAATATCAAGCCGCTAGGTTCTGCTCAAATTATTCCTCGGCAATCGAAAGTTCAAGTTGACATCGATCACCAACAACCAGCATTGGTTGGCGAATGGTATCCTGTAAATATTATTCTTACAAATAAAGAACTACTGCCAATCAAAACAATTGAAGCGAAAATCACACTTGAAATTGACGAAGTTGGTTCCGAACTTGCAAGTAAGAATAATTTTAATAATAAATTATTTATTTGAGTTCAATTTTGTAATATATTTCTATTTACTTACGACGTTTCGGGGACTTATGTTTCCAACATCATAATTGGAAACACATCGTTTTCGAAACGTCGTAAATAAATAAAAATACAGGATGTACCATAACTCGAGGTACATATTAGAATGGCATAATTATATAACTTGACGTACTGATCACGGAACAAAATGAATTTTTTCAAAATTCGAAAATTAATTTTTGAGGTTTATGAAGGAAGAGTTACTGGTTGTATAGGTATTTTTAATTCTAAATATTACGTTGTAAGTAATTAATAACTATGTTTGCATAATACAATAATTGAATTTAGTTTCAAGTAGCCGGCCACATAACTGTCTTTATTCAAAATAAATAGTATTCAATGGCACTAAAAATGTTCTCCTGAAGTAAACTACTCTTATTTATAGGAATTTCGAAAAACATCGTTTTATTCCAAAATCAGTAGGTTAAATACTTATTACAATATTAAATCAATTCAGTAGCACGAAAACTGTTCTCTAAAGATACATTTAAATTTAATTTTGGAATTTTTGAAAAATTCTTTTTAATCCGTAATCTGCATTATATCAAACTATGTATATCATTAACTTACTAGAAGTTATGAAACTTCCTGTATTTGTATTTAATATGATATATTGTATTCTGTTTTAGCGGAATTTTCATCGAATTCATCTGGTATATCAGAACAACTGCCTTTATTGTTAAATTTGCCAGATTTAAAAGTAAACGATGTTACAAAAACGAGTTTCTACATGCGATCACATCGTGTGGCTGATCGCAATGTAACTTTAAGAATATCATACGTATTCGATTCTGATAAATCGATTGAAAGCGTCAATGAAAGAGAAATAAATATTCCTGTAACAAAACCGTTTGATATTAACACGAAATTTTTCTCTCATCGTTTCGAACAAGTTACAAAACTTTACGTAGACGAAGTGTTTGTTGTTATGCCTCAAGTTAAGTGTACTTCTTCGTGGCCGATTCTTATAGAAAATACTGTTATTGAATTTAGCCCGCAAGTAAAATCGTTGGATAAAAATACTAAGAGTCAGCTAGCAAAGATTGAACTAAAGAATGAAGAACTTGGAGCAGAAGTATTTGCAGCTAATGTAAGTGCTGTTAGCGAACAGCCAATCTCGGTTGGATTTTATACTGTTTACTGGAAAAGGTAATTACTTTAGTCTAGTACGAGAATAACTAATTTTTATGGAGGAGTAACGAGTTAAAACTAGATAGACTATGGACTTTAGTAAAGTAATTTTTGACAGTTCTACTTTTACTCTAGTTTCATTTATAATACTTACGCTTGACAGATTTATTTTTATCTTTCATTTAAAATATTTCAATGCTAATCATTAATTATGTACACTATACAAGTGTTAAAGACTTTGTATATATATTTCGATGTCTTGATTCTTAATTAAAAATAATTTCATGAAAATTCGCTAAATTAAAGATAAAGTTTTTCAAAGTGAACGTGATGTTTAGTGCCACTTGTCGATAATAAATCTTTGGCTAAAGTAGTATATTTATTTGTTATTGAACGTTCATTACCATATTTATTGAAGATTTCTTATCGACGATTGGCATAAACATCATGTTTACTTAAAAAACTTTATCCTTAATTTTGCGAATTTTTATAAATTCTTTTTGATTGAGAATCAGGATATCAAAATGTATATAATCGTAAGCTTAGGCATGTAGGCATATTATAAAACACGATGTCACATCATTTTATTTCACTCAAGAAAGGTATTAGGTTCAGTTCAATGAACCAATACTAAGGCGTTTTATAAAACGACTGATTTTATAACTAGCCGGCGACATACACCATCAAAATTTTTGACCATTTTTTAACACACTGTATACTTTCATCTTTTATAAAAGTTAACTTACTTTAACAATTTTGATTTTATTTTAGGGCTGGAAACAGCGTATCAAGTAGTACTCGAATACCCGTAAAAGGTCTCCCGGTAGATGAAGTGCCTCTACGCATAGAAAGTGTCCTTCCAGCTCATGGATATGTTCGCACACCAATGCCCATGACATTCGAGTTACATAATCGATCATTGCAGTTGCTGCAACTTGACATGACCATGGATGCCAGCGAAGCTTTTATGTTCGCTGGATACAAACAAGTAACACTTTCAGTTTTAAATGTTTACAAACATTACTAATTTATGTTCATACCAGATTCAAGTTACCATTTTGCCGAAAAGTGTCAAGAAGCTTAACTATAACTTGTATCCTCTTGTACCTGGAAATGTGGCATTACCAAAAATGAAATTACTTGTCAATGAGAAGAATGTTGATTCGTTTTCCCTGGGGCAACTGCAGTTAACCGAATTGTTGGAGCGAAGTCTTCCTACGCATGTCTACATAATGGTATATTATGTTATAGTTAAAGCTAGATTCAGACCTAATATAACCAACCAGCGCTCAACGTTCGCACTTATAATAATTGAAATTGGAATTTTGGGTTAAGCGCTAGTTGATTAATATAAAAATGTAAGTGGCTAATTTAACCAACCAGTGCTCAAAGTTCGCACTTATAATTGAAATTTTGTGGAAGCACTGGTTAGTTAATTTAGTACTTATAGTTATATTTGGGTAGGTCTAACTTATAAAACACGCTTAAGCCCTGTTCACTCATGAATTCTTTGAGGATTCTTTCATGCTTTTGAATCCTGAGAAAAATAATCTTGATGAGAATTGCCTGTCAAATAGCGGCGACACTAAATTGATTTTTCAATGATAGCTGCAATACAGTGTATTTATTTTTCAGAATTCAGAAGGATCAAGGAATTCATGTGTGAACAAAATGAAACAAACTGTACAAGTTAGTGTAATACTTTTTTTTGCAGCCGCAAGTGAAGGGCAATCCAAGTTTACCTGTTACAGAGATAGCGTCAACGATAGTGCAATAGACTAAATAAAATTGATGTATATTTGAAAATAGGGTAAAGGTCTTGTGATAAATCTCGTTCCGGGTAAAAAGTTGATGCGTCCGAAGTTGCAATAGCATTCCAGAGACGAGATATCTTCGCGATATACGAATCCGCGAAAAGCGAGTGCTCACTGGACACAAATTTGTTTCAGTCAGTTTCGTTGTATTTGTGCACATTCCTTGCTGCTATATGCGAAAATACCTGTCAAGGTCAGCCTATAATTAATGGTGAAATGTGCGAGTATGTCGCTGCGACTAGCTGTTAGGAGCATCTTCGCTCGCGAGTGTCTTCGTCGTACGCAAGTGTATTTATATACTCGGCGACCGCCTGTTATAAAATGCTACCCAAAATTTAATTAACGAAAGCCTGAAATAGTTAACGTCACCGGGCAAACTCTACGCTTGAGCGTACACGCGCATTTTGACTTTTTCTTTAGACAATTTTTCTCGGCACGTGTTTTTAATAAGCGTTGTTATTTTAATGCGTTTGAAAGCGGTAAGATTTAGTTAAATCGGTATTAATAGTTGGGTATTCTGCCCCAGGCACCGATATGAAAAAATTTATAGCTCACAGCTGACTCGAGTGTTGCGGTGTTCAATTGTCATGTCCGAGGCTATTGCGAAATACTTGCCCGGCGTGTGCCATATAAATTACTTTCTTTGTGTCCGTGGCGGCTTACCTACTGGGCCCGGACCCAGACACAAATTCAGAACCGACTTTCCGCATCATATATTTTAGTTCCGCATTGTGACATCATTACATACGCATCAATTTTTACTAGCATGTTTATTCGTATCCAATACTTGTATTAAATGATTTATTACCACTTGTTATTATAAAATAAATTATTAATTATACAATTAAACAGATTTATTTTTCATAGATATCCTACATGCCTGAGATTAAGACCTTCATGTCCGATACTTCAATACAGGGTGATTCACAACTTCACGCATATACTATTTTAATGACATTTATAGTACTCAACTTACTGATCACGGAGCTAGAAGAATTTCTTCCATCAAAATTTTAATTTCCAGTTTGGGCCACTGTTTTTATGTGATAAAGCTAGATTCAGACCTATCCAATTATAAGTATAAATCATAAATGTTTAATTAGCAAACCAGCACTTCTACAAAATTTCAATTATAAGTGCGCAGGTTGAGCTCTGGTTAGTTAAATTGCCACATACTTATAACTGGGTAGGTCTGAATCGTCTGAATCTAGCTCAATTTCATACATTTAACAGTACAAGTAAATCTTACCATTGCATAATTATTATGCTATTTTCAATCCAGTGATTCAAAAAATATGCTCTGCAAAAACTGCTCATAAACTTATGAATTAAAAAATGATTAGTAAGTTGAATACTATTTATGTCATTAAAATATATACACGAAGTTGTGAATCACCCTGTTTAAAATTATACCAACAAAAAGCTGAAGTGCCGGGCTTAGTAACAAAAGTAATAAAATCACTTAAAATTAAAATGAGGTTTTCTTCAACATTCAAAATAAAATTGTAACGCAACTTCATCTAACGAAAATATAATCATAACAAAATAAGAAAATTATGTAATACCTTAATCTATTTGAATCCAAGGCATAAAACAATTCATATTACTTGATTTCGTAATTAATCATGATGATTTCATTATTTGCGAATGAAGCAGCCAGGCCAAAACGCTCCCAGATGCTATCACACCGCCCCTGGAATACAGATTTAGTTCAGTACGGACAATCTCACAAATAGTTTATGATATCAATACCATAAAGCAGCCCTGATGACAGGAGAGTGTTTGATAGAATTATACGTAATAATTTTAAAGTCTTCATGAGTTTGAAACCGCCCCAAGATGCGTCTGGCACTTTACAACAAAAATATCCATTATTGTCATGGCTCGTTGCTCAAAATAATTTAATAAACATTATTTACGTCTTTGTTGTGATAAAACTGCATTGTCTTTATGACGTTTTGGTTGAGTGCAAGTTTGCCTATGCCAAACAGTTTCATATTGGAACCAAATTTTCATACGGCAAAGATGATAGCGTAGAATCTTGTCAACTTTTAATTTATGTTTATGAGTTTAATAATTTACGGACTTGTTTATTCAACAAGAGATAAAACATAATATTTTATTATAGGAATCCCTATCATATTTTAATTTTTCTGTGACGGACATAAACACAGTAGTTATATTTTCAAAGTCAAAACAGATATAGTAAAAAATTGTGTTTTTGAAGTTTAAAACACTGTGTTTATGTATTGTCAAAGTTTAATTATATATTTACTACGTTTTCGTAACTCAAAAACATCCAATATAAAGAGTATAATTTGTGTATTGACTTAAGAGGTCCAAATACTACCAACTCATTTGCAAAACTTGTATTTCCAAGATATCAACTTAAATTAATGTACAAAAAGCTAACTAGACAAATTTCTTATTGATTGATTTAAAATTAATTAAATCAAACTAAGAAACATACTCGTAGTATAGTACCTACAGATCTGTCCTTTCATTTTGAAATACTGGGTGTACTCGTATCATATTTAGATTACATTATGTTAAAGGTATTGTTCATTTTATTTCTAATAGAACGCACGTCATCCCTCGATTTTCGAATAAATGCATTTATTAGACAAATGAGTTCATTTTTGTAAGCGATGCAAACACATGTAGGACAGAGATAGGAGATAAAATATTTATCTTTTGTTAGATAGATAATAACGTGCGTTCTATCAGAATAAAAATGAAATAAATATAATTTTATACGCAGATTACGAATCAATAGTTATTTTCTTTGCTAGTGGGCAAAGTAAGGAATTCTTTTTTGCCCACGTGTGAAGTATAACGTTTTATCCAATAGCTCTTATTAACTGCATGAATATTTTTAAAATATTCTGTTCTAACCAAAAACATCGTTATTCGTTACTTTGGTGGCTTCCAACAACCAACAAGCAAAGTAATAATTTACCTACTAGTGGGTATAATTTTGAGCAAAACCACTAGTGAGCAATTTTTTACTTTGCTTGTTTATGATATTTTTATTAAGAGGTGTTGGATAAAAGAAATTTTCAAATATCAAAAATAATTTTCTATGTATTTTAAGACAAAATTTCTTGTGCCACTGGATTTATAATTATTTTATATGGTTATTACAGAACTTTTATTTTATTTTAGTTGTATAATGAGTAAATGAATCTATTATTGTTTTTTTGGTGTTTATTAAATTGATTTTTAAGTTAATTATATGCAAAATGCGAGTCCAGTGGTACTAAAAAATGGACCCTGTAATTTCTTAAAAATTCTTTTTGATTCGAAATCAGAATATCAAACTATAATAATACCCTTCGTATGTACTCGAATTTATGGTACATAAAAAATGTTTAAAAATAATCTATTAAAAAAATTTAATATAGATAAATCTTTGTTTTTGCCGTAATAAAATTTTATTCAAATGTTTTCAGACTTATAACTTTAGTGAAACTAAACATTGAATGGCTAAGCATGTGTAGGTAATAATTGTTTAAAAGAATAAATAATGTTTATATTTTGAAGAGATTTTTACCTTCCGTAATTAGCAACGGCAACTATAGCGCGTCTACCTTTGCATGAATGTGGTTTGATGTCCACCGACCCATATTCCCGCAGAAGCTCCGTTACCTGATGCAGAAATTCAACAAACTGTTTAGTTATTTAAAAATAAAAACTAATCCGTGTGTGGGCGATAAAGAAACAAACTTGTCAGCTATTTTTTTCTATTAGATAGTAACTAGTAACCGTAAGTGACGTGATGAAAAGAAACGTAGAATGTTATTTTAATTCAAGGGAAATATAATGCGCAAAATTTGACATCCAAATACAATGTGCCAGTTTTAAATGTAGACCAAAATGACGTCGCCGAATGTTATATTTGGGACTGTTGTTTGGCCTAAAGCAAACCAGTTATTTTTATCCTCTACATTTTTTGCCACTACGGCTGACGTAGTTATTTTTAAACAGTAAGAAATTAAGTAATTTAAAATATTACGACAGTAATAACGGGCTGTACTTGCATTAAATAAACATTACGTGTTGCAAGGAATATGTGCTATATGCATCTAATCTTGTTTCTAATGGTTTGGTTATTCCCAGTAAATTTTCTTTACGATTAGTACGGATTATCTTAATGTTTATATATTTATAAAGATCACTTAATATTTTTTATTAAATATTCTAGTTACAAATATAAATAAATAGAATGACCAATGAAAAAGTCTGAAATCATATTGTGACTCATCTTTAAAGTTGCATGTGCGGTTACCAGCTATCAACCCACGGGTATTTAAATTTGTTAATGGGTAGTACACTATAGGGGAGATTTTCGTGTAGATAACTGGAATATGTATCTGCCTGGATTCGAACCTGAGTTGTTAGAACCACATTAGTACGATGTTGTAAAATGTTATCTACATTGTAAGTGAAATAATTTTACAAATTTTGACAGAAGTGCAACACATGCATTCAGATATTTCGTAACATGAACATCTCTTTACATCATACACAAAATTTCATATAGTAATTTTCAAAATAGAGATTTTGGCATTTCGATGAATGTCATTTTGCAAGTAAAAAACTATCTTAAAATTAGTTAATTTAGTACTACGTCTTGTTATTTTGGAAGAAGTTAATTAATATGTTTATTATGGTTACATTATAGTAATATGTATAAGATACCTTGAATATGTCAACAGGCTTGTGGTTCTTGGATTGTATTATTAGACACGGCGGCCTCATAGATATGGGATCTGTGCCTGAAAGGTTCTATAAAGGACACAAATATCTATTAATCACTTAAAATTACACACAAATAATAAATTAAATACAGGATGATTTAAAATTAAACAGTGCGCTAGCGAGATAAGTCATTTTAAGTGGGTGCCCAATCAACACCAGAAAATGAAAATCTAAAATATTCATACACAGTAAAATGCAACAGAAGAAGCAACTCTAGAAAATTTATAAGTAATAATATACTAGCATCTATAGATCTAGAATTTTAAATTCGGAATAAATGTAAATACAGGAAGATTCAAATCTAGAAAACAAGGATACACAAATTAGGTTAAACTGAACAACCCAGTACCATTCTTGAGTCCCACATACTCGGTTTTGTCTATAACTTGTATAGATTCGTGTGCATTTATGCCGAATCTAAAATTCTAGATTTTAATTTTCCTGTGAATGAATCTTTTGATGCAGATATTTTATAACTTATTAATTAGTACCACACCAGACAGGATACGAACCTGAGTTTTCAGAACATCAGTAAATCACGTTACGCACTAAAAATAAATTTATTTGATAAGCTGTTGTAACGGATTTGGACCTAACTTCATAAAACATTTTATACTCAAAAATATCTCTAGACTTCAACACAATGTTTAATTTTGTGTCGCTGATTATAGATCACCCAGTATTTATGTTACTATATTGATGTTAATGTTAGTATAGATAAATATTTATATAAACCGAAGTTAATAAAACTAAAATTAAATTTAAGTGTTTAGATAATTAAAATGATTCTTACCAGATAAGGTATAGTTGCTCTAATAATATTAACATGGTTTTTAAAGCTGTCGACAGCATTTAAATGTTCAGTACTCATAAAAACTGTCCGTTGCTCATTCTTTACGGCAAAATAATGCGCCATCCTGATGAAGCAATAACCAGTGCAGTACGCATCCCATCCAGCATCGTGAAATTTGTCATCAGTGTAGTTTTTAAATTCGTCTGCTAATTCAATTCTTGGAGACCCTTTAACTAAATGGCGTCCAAGTTCTTTTTTAAAGTATTCGTATAGCTGTTCTAATCCATTAGATTTCCATTTTTGGTCCTCTGGCAATAATTTGAAGAGTTCAAAACTAATATTTTTGGTATCAAATATTATTGGAAAACGATTATGTGTCAATTGTTTAAATGAATTATAAGACTTAGGCAATGCAGATTCAAAAGTATTTATTAATAAAACTATATCATTTAGAAAGTTATGGCCAACTAAAGGTTTTTTCAATGACACTAAAAGGCGATATATTCTAGTGAAACCTAAGGTAGATAATAATATATGTTTTTCTAATGGTGTTTGGATATCCAGTTCTTTATATTCTTCTGGAGTTACTCTTTTAACCTTTAACTAAAATAATATTATATTACAATATTGTAAATTATTATACAGTGTCCTTTTTTGAGCCCCATCATTTGGGCTCTCGAGAACCGTGAGAGATACGAGGTCGTTTAAATTCTCGTCAAAATTAGTTGCCATAATATTGTGGTTGCCATATTATGAGACTCTTTTACTGGTGTATTTGTTTTTCCGAAAAAATACCTTCATTTTAATTTCAATGTAGGTACTTGTGTTTTATATAATTGAATTTATTATAAGTTATAGACATAATACGAGCAATATGTAAATTAAATTTAGTAATAATATTGGAAGCACAAATGTTTACAATATTTTCATCAATTCAAGTATTTAAAGAAAATTTAATTAATAAAGTTGGAACCACTAATTGTATGAAGTCACGTATAAAGCTCAATAACGAACTTAAAACTAACTTTTTTGTAAAAAGCTTAAATATAATATTTCAGTCGAAAATTCGTACGCGTTCTCAAGTTATCGTGCTTTCGGACAGACAGACAGACCTATTTTTTAAAAAAATTATGTTTTTTGGGTTCAGTAGGGTCTAAAACTTGAAGATTCATCAAAATCTCGAACACAAAAAATCACGATTACAATACTTTCCCTATGATATAGGCCGAGCAAGTAAAACATTGAGAACTGCTGTGAATTCCCCGTAAAAAAGAACCTATAGATTATAGAATGAGCAAATTAGAAACGTGTATGAATTCTCAATCTTCAATTCTCGAGATTCCAATGATGGGGCTCGAAAAACGGACATCCTATATAAACGCTTATTAACCTCTTGGTTTTCTTCGTAAGTCCAAAGTTGCTGTGGAAATCGAGTTCTAATATCTTTATGAAGTATATAAACAATGCACACATTTTTAGAGCTAATATTACAAACGATCTTTTCTTTTTCATCTGTGTGCGAATAAAACCATTCACTAACTAATGTATTATGAGTTCCAATGAAATTTCGACCAAGTCCATCTAATGAATATACGCAATATTCATATAATTGACCGCTATTTATATGATCTGATATCTGTTGCTCTTTATCTACATTTAAAAATGGTATGCCGGAGTAAATTACCTATAAATATGAATTAAATTATGTTATAAATAAGTTTACTACATTTAGTTACCTTATTAAAATCAAATTTATGTTCACCTAAGAAATGTAAGCCAGAAGATTGACATGCAAAGACTTTATCCAGTTGACCAAAATTTGCTGGAAATACGTAAAATTTAAATGGCTTTGCAACGTACAAAATTTCATCTCTATCAAAATTGAAGGCGGTTAAACCAATTTCTAATGGGATGGAATTTTCCAAATTTTTTTTTAGTTTTTGGTAGCGTTGACTAGGCGTATCAAACAAGCTGTTAAATAAAATTCGCATCATTTTTTAAACTAACAACTTTTATCCACGACTCTTAAATAATGCATTCTTATTATTTGCAGTGATTAATGTGCTCCATTGTTCACTAGTGAGTTTTTTTATAACTATTATTATTTAACCGGATTCGACCGGATCTTAGACCAATAAAACGAACGTGATGCAACAGATAGCGAGTTTCTAAAATGGCGGATAACGGATATACGGCCAGATCAGAAAGCCGAATACCGGATGATCCGGTCGGATAATAAGCTTATGTAATTAATTAAATTTTAACATCCAGTTTTGATAGAACTTTAAAGAAATATATTAAAAATTAATTTTATTTTCAAAAATATTTTAATTTTGTAAATACTACTAGAAAAATAAAATAATGCCAGAAAAGGGGGAGATGCTGATATCTACCACAAATTACCATTAATTAATTTTAAATATTAAAAATGAGAATGTATTGTTTTATTGAGTTTATTTTTAATGTAAATTATTTACCTACAGTAAGTCAGTATTTTTATTGTTATTTATTAAAAATTGAAATTCCTATAAATATAAATAATATACATATTTATTGCAAATCTTGTCAACAATCTATTATCCAGCCGGATAATTGTTATCAGGCAAAAACGGATATTCGGCAAATTAGCCGAATTATCCGGCCGTGCCGGATATGTGTTGCATCCCTAGTGTCAAACATAACAGTCCGTTGCTAGGTAACGTACACAATTTTCAAAAATAAAAGACTTTTTACAGCTGTCAGAGCAAATTTATCTTAAAAAACGAATGAATTATTAGTAGTCATGGATAATGTATAGTATTATACTCGACTTTAACATGGCAATTACTCACTCGAATGATAACGACATTCATTTTTGGCTCGTGTATCATTCTCGTTAGTAATGACCATTGTTAAACCAACTTTTACCTTCCTTTATTTTCTTTATCCACAAATAAGGCACTAAATTCACAATCTACAGAAATAAATACTGCTTTCCTGAGTGTTTCTTCAATTTGTTTATATAGTTGATTAAAATTATACTTCGTTACTTCACACATTTTCTATTTTAATTAAAGAAATTTAACTTTTCCTTAACTTTGACAGTTGATTGAAATTGAAGGTTATATTCTTTAATAATAACAAGAAGTTGGCTACAGATCAAAAAGTACTACAAACCAAACATTTTAATATGTTACTACGTAGTTCCCAATAAATTTATTCAACTGGATTTCTTCGTGTTTCTAAAATAAATTTAATTCAGCTTGCATGTGTTATTAATTAAAATTGGACACTACGTTTTATGATCAATAAAGTTTTTGTTCTTTCCACTATTTATTAGGATTTTGAAATATTGATGAAAGTTTTGTTTTATTCATTAAATAAAGTAAAATTTAATATTAATTATTTAAAATTTATAATTTCAAAAAGAGATTAAAATTTATATTTTGTCTTATTTATATACAAAATAGCTCCTAGTGTATTTTATACGGGGATGTAGCTCAGTGGTAGAGCGTTCGCTTTGCATGTGAAAGGCCCCGGGTTCGATCCCCGGCATCTCCAATTTTTATTTTTATTTAACATTTTTGTCATCTGACAAATGTACATTAAACTTTATAGTATTTAGTTTATCAAAGAAATATATTAAAGTAAATCAATAAAACTATTTATATTACCCATAAATAAAATAGTCGACTTGTATTTGGCGAACGTCGAATTTTTGGCAAGAGTTTGCGGCCAAATATTCGTGTTCTATTCGCTTAGAACTTTCAAAGATCACATTATTAACGTTCCATGTAATTTTCTTTTTTGAAATAACAATGTCAGGTGCTTAATTTCTTTATTTTTAGATTATTTCTGGGGTGGAAAGCATAGCTAATTATTATATTCCGCCACTTAATTGACAGTAATGTATTACTGGCTGGGTATTATTAGGCGTTTACAGAATAATGGAAAACTATTTATACCGCATTATTTATTTAATTTGTAATAAAAGATATTTAATTTTCTCTTATTAAACTTGACCAGCTGTTTGCAATTAAATTATACTACCCAAATGTTTTATATTTATTTGATTGTCGCCTAGTTGTTCTATATTTTCTTATTTTAATCTTTTTATTGTTCGTTATAAATTTTTCGCATATTTATTTATGTAATAGCCATGAATCGAAAATATACATGCGGATTTATATTTTAAAATAACAATTTACCGAGGTAATAACCTTATTTCTATTACACATTTTTACAGATGTTTTTCTTGGAACAATACATTATTTATATTTAGAATAGTGCATCATTCAAATTTTTAAATTTTCTTTTCTGATAGAATAAAAATATAACTTCTTTGAGAAAGGTGTATTTTCAAAAAAATATTAACAAAAAATGACATTATGCGGTACTTAATAATATTAGGTGTAGGTACTTTCTAATTCTGAAACATGATGTACTTTCCATGAAACATGGCTGTATTTTCTCTAATATAATTACATGCACCTCTTCGTTAAAATCAATACTCAATAAAATTATAAATGATCCCTTGTTCTCGTTCCTCCAAAGCTCTGTTCGCAGTTCGCACGAGGATTCTTTGAAGATTCTACCAAGAGTATGAATCCTGGAAAAGAAGAAGTTTTCTTTTTTCTAGTGAGAATTAACTGTTAAATTGCGGTGTCGCTAAATTGTATCTTAAAATTCAAAATTCATTATTTTGAAGCAAGGACTCGAACCGAACCGGAACAGGAACGAAAACCGGAACGAACCGCTGCTATTTTATTGAACCCGGAACCAAACCTGAACCGTTAAAAATTATTTTGATAAACCACTAAGAAAAATGTAGCATTCTCTTCAGTTTTCAAGTTTAAAATTGTTATATTTAATAAATCATTGGACCGAAACCGGAACTTGACCCCTTGTTTGAAAACCAGTTACCGGTTCAGTCCAAGAAAAAAAATGTAAACCGGAACAAAACCGAACCATATGTAAATTATAATAAATAATTTCTTCTTTTCCAAGACTCATTGAAGATTAAATTTAGCGGCACCGCATTTTAACAGGTAATTCTCACTAGAAAGAAGAATACTTCTTCTTTTCCAGGGTTCAGAATATTGGTAGAATCTTCAAAGAATCCTCATGCAAACAGGGGAACAAGGCTTTAGTGAACTTTAATATACCTTCAGCTTCAAACAAACTGCAGTTTTTTGTCTTTTAGTTCATTTTAGATATTTCAGAGCACTTTTAAAATTTGTACAAATAAAACTTTAAACATACGAAATTTAAACATAGGTTAAAAACCTAATAAATAATATAAATAGACCTTAAATATTTACCCATAAATTCTGTAACTGAAATCTTAAAAATTTTTACAAAAGAAACAAAAGTGTTACGGTATTTTAATGTTTTCTTCACTACTGTTTGTTTTTATAGGTTAAAATACTGACTGAGAAGAATTTTTAAGAAGATTTATAACATTAAAAACAAGTGCTTACCAGCAGTTAAATTTTGTAGCTGATTGACACATGATTAAATCCTAAGTTTGACAATTTATTTATTAAATATACTGTCAAACAGCGAACGACATCAACATTATAAATCTAACTGAATAAGTGTTATAAGTTCTTTGATTCGTATTTTTATTGATTTAAATATTAATATAATAAATTAGGTACCTAATTTGTCATAAATTTATTGATTACGTACCTCGTTTGAATCAATTTATCTACTGTATTATCCAAATCTGTAATTTGTTTTGAATTCTGATTGAGCTATACTATATTGAATTTGCTCAATTTTTTTGAGAATTGAATCGTCATACGACATAAGTTTTAAACTTTTTAAAAATATTTGTTTTGTTCATTTTGAAGCATTCATAAAAACCTAATAATTATTTTTAAAAACAATTAAATTATTTTACATTTATAACAAATATAAATAGTTAACCTCTTTGATCTTTATAAATATTTTGCATGCAAAACTATTTTATAGTCTGTTTATTATACATTATTTGTATTTAGTTGTTCAGATGTTTTGTACTAAAATTTTGTTTTCGAATTGAATAATATTTTAGTAAAGTTTGCCATGCAACTAATTTTATGAATTTATTACACCTAATAATTTAAAGATTTACGTCCATATTTCAAGCATAAATTTTCCAATTTCTAGTATATAAGTATAAATTTTATAGCGCGTAAAATTTAAATTTACATCATACTACCGCGTTAATTGTCCTTTTTGTATAGTTACCGACTTCAACATGGGGCTGTTTTTAAATATTTAAATTCTTAGCGAGTAATTGTCGCCAAAAACTGATAATTTATTTGGACCTCATAAGTCAATAAATTAGTTTTTCTTGTATTATTCTCAAAAATTTATTTATATTATCTATCACGCCTTTTACTCAACTTGAGTGTGGCAGTCTCACAGACTGTGAGCCACCTATATGCAGGGTGGTTGACAACTTCGTGCATATATTTTAATGTCATATAGTAGTACCGTAGTAATTAACTTACTGATCATGGCACAAAAATATATTTTTTTAAATTCGTAAATTTAAGGGTAGTTTTTGCAAGGACCACATTTTTGGAACCGTACTGTTACGAATGGAATTTTATTGAATTACAATGACAATGACAAGACAGTTAAATTTATGAAATTATATGGAAACAATGTCCTAAAATTGTTTGATTAAAAAACCTGTGAAAAAAATTGCGATGTTTTAAAAAGTTCTTTCAGTTCCATATTCAGAAAGTTGAGTCATGCCATTTGCCATAAAATATATGCACGAAGTTGTGAATCACCCTATATAAATGTACTTTAAATTGAAATACTTTTCAGCTTTATTTGAATCTTTTTAAAAATTTGGAAACAGCAAAAACTTTAACTATTTACTTCACTCATTCTATTATTTTGTTTATGTTCCATTATAAAGAAGTGTACTGATAATATAAATATTAAAAAAAAACTAGAACGGTAAGTCATTTGAAATTTAACATGAAGAATCATGCCTCATTAGCAAAACTTGGAGCTAATTTTTATCATTTAATAATCCATATTATACGTTGATTAATGCACAAAAATCAAAATTTTCTTTTGAAATCGATAATATACATTAGTCGGAAGAGGGTTTTTTAAAATCCATTGACTCTAATAATTTATGTAAAACTCGCATATTTAGTAATTTTTAGAAATTATTTAACAAAATACGGCAAGGTTTTTTGTAAATTTCATTCTATAGACATGTAAGCACAACCTATAAGTACATCATTGTAAAATATGAGGTCATCGATTTCAAAACCAAAGTCACAAAATGATTTATTGTAACATGCTTTTTGGTTTCATTTGATAGCAAGAGATGGGCTTTAAATGGAACAACAAAAATTTGAAAAATGTTTGAATTAATTTTTAAATATTGTCTTTAGACTTATATGACTAATATTAAAAATTTTATTTAAAAATATATTCTGTGATAATATTAATTAGGTTTTTGAAACTATTTCTATGTTAGATAGAAACCATAGAAGCTCAAAATGCAAAAATGGAGATTCGAGCGTATTGAATATTAAAACCATCGATTTATTATTTAATTTACTAGAGTACCTACCTATCTATTTGACTTAATAATTTAAATTCCGATATCCGTGTTTAGAATAGAACTTCTGTTAAATAAAAAACAATCAAGTAATCTGTGTCCAAGTAAAAAAAGAAGTTCGTTCGGAAGTCCATGACGACATAGATCTAGTGCGTGTAAATTGTTGCAATCATCACCTGGGCAGGTCGTGATCTATTCGCTGTTCCCGTCGCAGTAAAACAAAATCGAGTGGCCCAAAGCACCAGTGACAGAAATAGCAGGAATACTAAATCGCCAATGTCGAAATACCTTGGACGGCGGTTTGTACAATAACACAGAACCTTGTAGTATTTGCGGAGTGTCGCGCTCAGCCATAAATATCTAGCTGCCGGGAGGAGCGGACGGAGATGATCCAACAGGAAGATCGAGAAGTGAAGTGTATCATCCCTTCGGTGGCTGACTCTCTCCTGATTTCACAGGCCTGGATTAGCCCACGACATTATAGCAAGCCCCTAAAAAAAATACATTTCATAAATCTGATGTGGCCACCTCAGTTTTAATAATTTGCTTTCTAAAGGCTTTAATTTTATACTACAGGGTTCGCCAGTCAAATGGAAATATTTGATGTGGGGCTTAGAGCTCGTAGGGAGGTGGTGTGGAGGAAGTTCGCCGACTCAACATTATCAGCGTGGTTTACAATGGATCGTTGGACGGGTGAACAGCGTGGCTACGCAGTTAAAGCGTACTAACTCAGTGACGAAAGTTTGGTGCAAACGCGACGCGATTTTAGACGTCATTTCAAAGTACCGCGAAATCAGCCTGTTCCGTCGAATAAGGCGATTCGAACGTGGATAAACAATCTTGAGCAAAGTGGATCGACGTGTAAAAAAAAGGTGGAAGTGCAAAAACGGTTCGAACCCCTGAAAATATCGCCTGTTGAATAGCTGCTTCCTCCACCTCCCTACGAGTTCTAAGCCCCAAACGAGTAGATTGAATAATATGTGAAAATACAATTGGCCATCGTTTAAATGTTGGTTTTGATTATTCGATTAGAATTCTTTTCCAGAGAGCTTTGATTTGATAATAGGTACTTATGTACACTTCAAAATTTAAATAATTTTTGAAAAAATAATTGAAATTCGCATAAATGTAATATTTTAAGTTATCCAACATCCAGACAAACTGACAGACCTACAGACGAACTTTTATTAAAACCATGATCGTGAAGATTCATCAAAATCTCGAACTGTCAAAAAATCACGATTAAAATACTTCCCGTTCCCCCTATTTATGTTTATTATGTAGGCCAGGAAAGTAAAAAGTGCAATGGTTAGAGTGCTTACCTATGAACACAGAGGCCGTGGGTTCGAATTAGGGTCAGGTGTGAAATTTTCACGTCTTGAATTAGATCGGTATCCACATTCGTTACCATTCCAAGTTGGGATGTTGGGATACTGTTTTATGAAACCGAGTACTTTATGTGACCACTGTTCTGATGGTAACTGATCCGTTACGTCGAGGTACACATTTCAGTTCAACTGCACAAAAATAATCTTCCCTGTGGTGTACTCTTCACTGAAAATTATGAATTAAGGGTATATAGCCGCATGGTAAATTATTTTTTATCACTATAGGTACTAATGATTCACAGTATGTAAGACTGGCACATTCAAATTAGGTAAAAGGCGTGATAAAGTATAATATTGATGGGTAAAAAGTGTCAAAAAATTCTTTATATTAAATTTTGAAGATTAAAAACTAAGAGCCAAAAAGGGTTCATTAATCCGGGCCTGTTCTGTAACGTTTGCTTGTCATTTCTATGTCAGTCTACCTACACGAGAATGCGAATTATCTATTGAAAACATCTGAATCCTTTTGACGTTTTGACTTTTGACGTAACATCTAGCAGGCCAGGCGAGCTTCACATGTTTCATGGTTTTAAACAAACAGAGTAAAAGATTTGATCAAAATTATACCCACTAGTGGGTAAACTGTTACTTTGCTTGTCACCATAGTAACGATGTTTTAGGTCGAAACTTAATATTTTTTTAAATATTTAAGCAGTTATTAAGAGATGTTGGATAAAACGTTATACTTCACATGTCGGCAAAAAGGAATGATACACTCGAGAAAATTATTTAACATTTCCCTCGTGGGTAATTCCTTATTTGTCTACTTAGAGTAAATAACTATTATCGAACTTAAATAGGAAATAAATTGTGATTTTACCTGAATATTAATAGAATTATTAAGACAACTCATTTCACACTTCTGAACAATAACAATAAGAGATTAGAAAAGGTGGGAAATAGAAAATTATAGTCAAGAGTTAATAAACCCGCATTTTATTTTCTTGTATTCTCTGCTAAAAACTGTAACTACTAACTACCTATAAATCAAATCCAAATACCATTCCCCAATTATTATGGTAATTAATAAGTATTACGTAGTAATTTTATTAACCAATTTATATTACTTATGTGTAATAAAAACTTTATTTGTATAGCAAAAGTTAATTGTAACGTTTATTTGTATCTGTACATAAGGAAGGAAAATTTCTATTTGCATTGCTGTCAATATGTCAATTTTATGAATCGAAAACGAGTGAAATTGTATTGTAGCAATGCACAAAAATAAATTTTCTGGATTTTAATCCATGCCGAGGGGTATTCGGAAAGGAAAACGCATTAATATTTACTTTTAAAAAATGACGTTTACAAATTCTACATAAATATTTCCGGAAATATTGCTACTCAGCTACTCGACAATATTTCCAGGAACAAATGCGATTTTCACTTTATCACATGCGCATTAATGTATGTAATTTCCAATGCTGATTCTTTAATTTTAATGGCAATTTCCCAATAAATCATTGTTAGTGCCAATATAAAAAAATATTACTAAGTAATATATGTTTTTGTGCTGCTTTTCAATTGAGTTCTACATAAAATATTTATGATTAATTGTACGCCCATTATATCATACCTCGACAAGTTTTCTAGTTTTACTGCCGGATATATAAAAAAAATGAATAATATGCTTTGCTTTTCCCCTTTTCCATTATGTTTTTGACAAGGAAAAATAGTGGCATAAAAATGAGGAAAAAATTACTAATTGTCGGTTTCTCCAGTAGGTACTCTAATGTAACAAAATACCTAATCGTTGTCACGTTGTCTAATATCGGACCAAAAAATTCTATAAATTTTTCCAAATTTTGTGCTGCGCTATTATGTCAATGCGTTAGCTTTTATTTATCTAAAATATTTATTGTACTTAATCTATTTTAGTGCCGTTGAAAAAGTAGATAGTTTTTTGGGCCCGAACCACAAAACTAGAATAGATCATTAGACAGTAATAATTAAATTAGATAGTAAATCTCAAAGTGTCTAAAAGCAATCTTGTAGAGTAGAGTAAATTTAGCAGAGCCCATAGACCGGGTCCTGTGCTTGCTATTGATCATATTTATAGAAAACACAATTTCTTTTGAAATTCTAGGTCGTTTCGACCTTAACACACCGCACACCGTACAGTCTATAGCTAAAAATATGACGGCGCTAGTATTTTGGGGAAATGTTGAAATTAGTATAATTTCTACGGTTCACATCCTTCATAGACTTCGCCATGGGCGAATGACGAAGTCAAGGTCAGCGTAGCACTCTTCGATGTCGACCTACATCACACCGGCAACTGTTCCCGGGTGGCTATGACGTCACAGGACAGCCTCAAAATATAGACAGTTTATGATTGTTTATTTTTTTTATCAAAGTCATCATGCTAGATTGTTTATAAAAATCTCTAGTATTTTTAGAAAATTTTGGCCTAATTAAATTTTACAAGATTTGGCAGGATAAAGACTTGGATACTTGAATAAACAGATCTAATTAATTATTTGGGGTGTTACATAAATAAAACTTAATTTGCATTGTGAAATTGAGGATATAATTGTAGTTCGACGAGAATTCAACGATGGCAATTAAAAGATTAAATCATTTGAAAAAATAAATACCTTATTAATCTAAATGTTGAGTAAGTACCAGAGGTCTCTACTTGAAATCTGTTATACAGGTTGTTCCACAACTTATGACAAAAAATTAAAGGGTACCTATATACTGTACGACGTGCTAATCATGAAACAAAACGATTTTTTTTTAAATTTGCAAAGTAAAGAGTAGTTTACTTGACGTGTGTAGATTTTAAGTAGGTATCACTGTTTTAATGGTATATTTGATAATTTGACATTTATTAGTATTAGATATTATGTAAAAATTACTTTCATTGTAGAAGATTTAAAAAAAAATTATTAAAAATAACTACCGACCAGTGGCAAAAAAATGTTTGCTTGAAATACGATGCAATTTTTTGAGAATTTAAAAAAATATATTTTTGTTTCATGATTAAGTTGTGGAACACCCTATAGGAAAAACAATATTATTTTTTTCCATGGTTGATGTTAACAAGCAGTGCAACTTTATCGACTAGGTATTTTGAATCGATAAAATAACACTTTAACCGCAAGGGTAGATAAAGTAAAAGTACAGTACATAAAGTAAAACTTTAATAGCAAGAGTAGATAAAGTATATTAATTTTTAACATTTATTTTTCAAATCCGTTTTCACACATATCTGCATCCACTTTGTGAAAAAAGTAGGATGAAAAAATTACAAACTCCGAAATTGTGTTTTAGTAATAATTTAATTTAAAATTGGTTTTATTATATTTTTCCTTATAACAGCAGCTATAGAAAAAATAGAATTCGTCGATAAAATATAATTTTATCGTCTTGTAAAAAATAACTATTTTAAATTGTTTTCCTATAATATTATAACAGATTTCAAATTACATACCGGGTTAGACATCCGATATGTAATTTTACTTTATCTATGACGATATTAAAAAATAAAGTAAATTTAGAAGGTAAATTTGAAATTCAGATTGCGAGTCCGTATGTAAATATTTGAATATGCGATTGTATGAGGAAGTTCTATTGGTCAAAAAATATTATGTAGGTAATACAAGAAATTTTATTGGTCAAATCAAATAGCAAGTTGAGTATCTTTTAAATAATTAGTGTCACTTGAATTGAATAAAAATATTAAATCGGATTCATGACAGTGTAATGTTATTTCTTATTTCTATAAGTTTGACAAAAAAAATTGTTGAAGCGGTGTAACTGGTCATTACTGTTTTCATAGCATAACTCTACTGAAAACGAACTAATAAAAAATGTATTCTTTAATTATTTTTAATGCTATTTACATAAATTCCTAGCATGATTTTATCTTATGTTAGAAGTCATAATTATTTTAGTATTACTCTGGCAATGTATGCAGTTTCGAGTTTTTCCATTCAGTTCAAAAAATGCATTCTCGTTTTTGGCTAGTAACTAAACATCATGTTATTTATCACAAAATGCCATAAAAATTCGTCATGCTGAAATGTATTTCATTCCATGGCTCATTAAATAAATTTGAAAATTTTGCTAATATACACAACTTGACCAAACAAATTTTGTAGTGTTATGAATTTACACATAATTAGTAAATTATATATTTAAAAGACTGTTATATAATCCTTAAATAAGTACCTTCATAAATATATAATTTCGAAAAAATAATAACATCAAATAAGTACCTATAATTTACCTTAAGTTTCTTTACAAATAAAATCGCAAGATTAATTAATTGAAATAAGGCATCTTAGCTTTTAATCGATTAAAAACAAACAGAACTAAACAAAAAGCAAGTCTTTATTTTCTTTATACTAAGACACTAAGAGTATAAATATAATTAGATAATATTACAATGCTGTTATCGAATATGCGTACTGTAAATATTAATTACATCGAATATCGAACCACTTTTAAATTATTAATGTTATGCTATCAATAAATTATAGCTAGATAACATCAGTTACCGGTTTATGTTTGTTATACTGTAATTAGAATAAAAATAATTAATATTATAGATTTACGAAAGGGATTAGCCATAAACCAGTGTTTTTCGTTACTGCATTATAACTTACAGATTATGTTCGTTAAAAGTAGATTAATAGATACAACATAATAGCGGGGATAATTTAAATTCATTTCGCATTGTTGATCTTTTAAAATAGTATAGTAAGGTACTATGCAATATATTATAATAATAGCTATTAATACGCGTGTATTAAATTTACGATACGAGCCATGGCGAATGTCGCTGTATCATTTAAAAAAAAACTTATCCATCTGATCATTTGCATGAAATTTTCTTGGATGTTGCATAATGAAATCTATATCGAAATGAATGTCATTCAAGTACAGACAATAATGCATATTTAATAAGTAAATTAAAACATGGGAGTAGAAAATAGTATATTAAGTACTTGATACTTATCAAGGGGGTATGTGCAGTTTAACGGTTCAGGATAATGTTTGAGACGTCCGTGATGCTTATATTTTAAATTAAAATTTTATTTTATTCCTTTCAAAGTTAATTAGATATCCATTATACAATCAACAATGCAGTGGTTGCAAAAATGTGCTTTTTGCGAAAACTGCTGTTATAAATACGAATTTTTAAAAATTTCTTTTTGATCGGTGATGATAGGTAAGTTGAGAATTATATGCTATTTAAATTTGTGAACGAAATTGTGAATCAATATTAGTTTCTCCGCTTTCTGATAAAGTTTCAGATAACTTATCTGTGTAAAATAACTGAAAAAAAACTCATGCCAAAAAATGAGAATTTTTAAAATTATGTAAAATAAATACCTAAATCAAGTTGGTAGATATACAAAAACTCACGCACAAAAATCATAATTATTTTTCTAATAATTGATCAATTTATTGGCAATTTTAGGAGTAGTATTTAAGCCGCGTTCGGTGTACTTTGTGAAACTTGCCATATGGCAATGTGTACTTGCATTCATAAAACTGAAATTTGGTACACTCGAATTTCAATTCGTGAAAAAGTATCCAAACCACAAATTTATCCAGTAAATTTAGGATTCGTTCTATTAATTGAGAAAAAATATATTTATTTTATCGTACAAACATAGAAATTGGACAATTCTACTGTTTTCATTTTTCTTTATCACGTTTTCATCAACAAAAACAAACTGACACTCTGTGCTGACACTGATAAGACAAACAGCCAACATACAAATTTCGAGCTGTGAAGTCAAATTAAATTATTCAAATTTCAGTTCGAATTTCGAATTACACCAAATTTCGAACTATGAATGCTGCTTTACAGTTACAAGTTAATAAAATTGACAAATAATTTGTAAAACCAGTCTAAGTGGAAGTGAGAAGATGAAACACCTAAAACAAAATAATGCAGCACTTATCTGCAAGGCTTCAAAGTTTATGTTTATCACGTGACATTGACATTTACCTCACAGCTTAAACATGAAAACTGCGTGTTAGGGTAAAATTCACATCAAACTACACAATGATTGCCTATCCAACCGTCACGCAACAAACGTCGTGACAATTTATAAACTGCACCAACTCGAGATGTCGATGTTTAGTTTGCACACCCGCAACGTAGCAGGCGTGGGAGTGTACGAGTGAAGGTTAGTGTCCCGTCGCCAAAATAAGAGATTGCCGACCTGTCAAACAATCGACCACTTCCGGGGGCGATTGTTATTTGCGCGGGAAATTCAACAAGTTTTGTAAGGTTATGTCATGCGAAGGTTGTCGGTGAGGGTAATTTATTATGTACAGATGAGAATTTCGGAGGTTATAATAAAAACTCGATAAAAACTGATATAAAAATAAAAGGATAATGGATGAGAATAATTATGTAACTAAACTAGGTGAATCTATTTAAATATGTAGGTAAGTACTGAAATAATGAGTGGGTAGTCCGGTACTGCTTGGAATGATTTTAATTATGTATGTATTTATATAATATAAATTTAAAAAGTTTTTCCATTTAAATAAAGCATATTAATACAAAAGAAGTTTTCTATTTAAAGTTAAATTTTTTATTAATGTAGTCCTCGCTTTATCTTTTGATAGGAAATGTTATAGGAAATATTATCTAAACATTATATTATATTTAAGGATAAGTATAGCGTGATTTTTATGTATATGAAGGTATGTTAAGTTAAACACTTGTATTAATAATATTGTAGGTATTGTTTTTGAGTTTAAATAAATATATATTAGAACAATTGCGAAAGAAACGTTCGTTATTATAATTAATAATTTATAATATGTTCTACCATAACATTAAGAACACATTTTTTAATAAAACATAGGTAATTTTAAATTGAATGTATTATTAAATCAATAAAAAGTATAATAGTATTAATATTTTGTAAATATTTTATAAGTATACATTTTTTAAATTTTAATTTAGTTATAAACAAAAACGACGTTGAAAATTTTATTATAAATTTTATATTCTTGAAGACAAATAATACAAATTTGGTGGCAGCGTTCTAGAACTCTTTGAAAACACGATTTTGTTGCACCGTTGCTCTTTGAATTAGAAATATCGCTTTTATAAAAATATTTAATTAAAACAATGATTACAATATTAGTTTGATAAGTTCATTTTTCAATAAAAGAAAAATTTAAACCCAAACGATATTTTTATTTACCTACTAAGAAACCGGTTCTCATTAACCAAAAAATTAAACCGGTTATTGTAACCGGTTACTAAAAACGATTAATTATTGAAAATACATTTTTATAAATATTAGTTTACCTTCCCTAATATTGCAATATTAAACTATGGTTATTTAAACTAGTTTATTTAACAAGATGATGTTACCGGATTATGTAATCGGTTATGTAAACCGTTGAAATCATCCGATTTTGGAAACCGGTTAATTTATCCGTCTTAAAAGTTAAAACTCGGTTTCGAAATCTGTAAGCCGGTTTTTGATCTAAAACTGTTAATATAATTTCAGTTCACCTAAAGCTGATTTTAAGTGATCGCGTATTAATATTTAACTGGCCATCATTGAAATATTTTATTTATTTTTTTAATGCCCTGTTCACACGAGGAAAGTTTTCACTAAAGTTTCTTGAAAGTAAAACAAGTGTTAGGAGCTGTCATAAATTAAAACTGTCAATACCGTTCATACGGGGAATGTAACAATTTCTATTAAATATATTTAAGATCACTAGCTTCAATATATTTTAAAGAAATAATTAGTTTCCTCCCCGGTTTCCCCGTATGACCGGTATTGACAGATTTTTATTTGACAGCTCCTAGCACTACTTGTTTTATTTTAAAGAAACTTTTTAGTAAAAACTTTCCTCGTGTGAACAGGGCATTAGGTAACTTTTAAATGAAATATGTTTTAATAATTTGATGTAATTTGTAGAATGGAATGATTTTTTCCGAAATGAGTGATAATGCGTGTGGCCGTGTATCTAAATTGTCTCTCGGAGATTGATGTTGTCCGTGGGTCAGAGGTCGCACGTGGGGCGCGGTGGTGGAAGCGACGGCGGCGGCGGCCTGGCACGGCGCCCAGCACGACCGCTACCATCGCCAGGTAGCAGAGATTATAAAAGGACTGCGCACTCAGATCGGCAGCCCGTTCATCAACAGTGCCTGTTTAGTTAAGTGTGAACAGTGTGTGCATGGGGGCTTAAACGAGCTTCCCCACACGAAGAAGTTCACCGGCTCTACCGCCGACGTACGGAATAACGAGTTTGAGGTAAGTCAAACTTATATAGTTATAGTTCAGTGTCCATTTGATAAACAAACCGGTACAACTGCATTGCATCTTGCACCAAAAGCCCCACTGACATGACGTCATTTGTGAAGAAGTGTCATTCTTGATGCATATATCGTTCCTTACTGTCATGTGTTTTTATGTGCGTTTTCGTTTTCGGACCAAGTGTTTTTGTTCAGTCCAAATCATTGAAAAATTTGCAGAGTGCATCCCTTTCAGTCGCCCACCCTGTGGTAGTCCCACAAGTTGCGCTCTGGAACCTGGAACACGCCGACTTTTTAGGATTCCAAGGAGATAAAATAATAAATAGTGTACCTACATAATGTACTACACAGGAAATAAAACCGGTACTTGAACCGCTTTTTTGAAAACCGGTTACCGGTTTCCAGAAGAAATATGAAAACCGGAACACTATCGAACCTTATAAAGCACAGTGAACCGCGAACCGAACTTGTACCGTTATTTTATGCAGCTCGAGTCCCTAGTTTAAGCCATTCATTAAAATTTAGCGTTTTTTCGTTACAATTCTATTAATATTTTATGAAAATTGCTGTATTATATTTTACTCATAAACTGGAACGAAATGTTTTAATTATCTGATTTCTACCGGTTACCGGTTCATTTCGAGGAGAAATAAATAGGATAACCGGAACAAAACCGAATCCTATAACGCACAGTGAACAATGCAATCAGTGCCGGATTTAGGAGGGGGAGTACAGGGGCCTGACCCTCCCCGAAATAAATCTGAATGCATATTTTTTTCTATTTGACTCAGTAAAAATAAAAACCAAGCGTAATCTAAGCGTGATGTTGTCTAAATTGAAAAGCTTTAAAATCATGAACAAGTAAAACAAAATAATTTTCTATTATTCTGTATACTAAAGTGAATGATTCTGGTACGTATATGAGGAGTGAGCAGGAGAACCTTCAATTACAGAGCATTTGACCTTGGAAGAAAAAAAAATTCGGCTGCGGCGCATTTCACTACCAGCGCACCAGCACAATTTGAATTTTTTAAATTTTCGGGTCTCTCCCGCTAAAAAATCTTAGTTCCACCCCTGAAATACAATTTACAAACTGGCAAAGGTGTAATTCAACATGTGGCTGTAGGTAAATACACCTATAATCTTTTATAAAAGAAAGGGTTGATACAGGATAGAATAGGTTACACAGAAAAAAGCACCGCCGGCAAAATTTGAAAAATTAAGACTCTCCTTCAAAATTTTTCAGAGGGGTATAAGCCCCAATGCCTCCCTGTAGTCGGTGCCTAGAGAGTTGCATACATTTATAATTAAAAATTTATGTCTTAAATTAAAATTTGCAAAATATTTCTCCAATTTTGTAACGATAGATGCATCGAGAATTGGTGCCATGTGCCATGACACCTGACAAATAACGTCATGACAGTGGGAACTTCAATGTGATAAGTTTGGATCAAGCGATGATTTGGTGCAACGACGTTTTGATTGCAACGACATGCACCCCAAACAATCACAATAACACGGCATCGAACAAAGCAGTGTTGTGTTATGTAAGTCCGCGTGTGCGCCATTGGTCCGAGCACCCTTGCCGCCTTGCCAAAATGTTAGGAAAGTCGTGCGGTGCTAAAAGTGTCCGCTGGGGCTGGGGCCGGGGCCGGCTGGCATCGGGCCCACAACCCGGGCTCCGCTTTGCTGAGACGCTCGCCGTCGACGTCTCAGTCTCAGTTCCGTCGCGGTCGTCGCTGTGTTCTGTTGTTCATCATTCGCTTGTAAGTTCAACTATCAGTTTGCGTGCTAGAGATATTTCCAGTTTAGCACACACCTAACCTAACTTGTGCGAGGGGCGGAGCTTGTCATGTACTATTCGATTTACAAAAGTGCAACTACTTTGTCCCAAAATACGGAGCAGCTTATTAAATTTGCCGCGCTCTGCTGACCAATCATATTGCTCATTTTTGGTACTTTAGCTCCAGGTGCAGTTTAAATATTCTTGACAACTTCTGCCGTGATTCAAATTTGCCGCTAAACTACACTCAAATTCATTTTCCGTGTATACCTTCTTCAGCTTCTTCTTTATTTAAATAGACAGTTATATTTAAAAAATGTTCTTCGAACAGACAGTAGCATAGTTTCGTCTTGTCTAATGGCCACACAAGGATTCTTTCATGTTTCCAAATTTGAAAAAAAAAATCTTGGTGAGAACCTGTCAAATAGCGGCGCCGCTAAATTGTCAATGAGCATTAAAAAATTCATTGAGAGTTCCAAAACTGAATTTCTTTTTTGCAAGATTCAGAAGAATGAAAGAATCCTTGTATTAACAAGTCTTGACAGATTCGTACTTCGCGCAGGTGTCTTATTATCTGGAAACATCTTTTTAACTTAAGCCCTATTCACACATGGATTCTTTGAGGATTCTTTCATGCTTCTGAATTCTCAGAAATCGAATTATGATAAAAGAATCGCCTGTCAAATAGCGGCGCTCTTTTGTGTGAACAGAACCAGATTCGTACTTTGCGTAGGTGTTATTATCTGGAAACATCTCTATAACTTAAGCCTTGTTCACACATGGATTCTTTGAGGATTCTTTCGTGCTACTAAATATTTAGAGAAATAATCATGATAAGCATCGCCTGTAAAATTGCGGCGCTGCTTAGTGTGAAACAAATTGTAATTCATTTATAGCTCCAAGCCAGGATTAGAAGTATAGGAGAATCCTCAAAGAATTCAAGTGTTGCGCCTGTACATCTGCAATCATTGTTAGGCTATTACAGGTATATTGCTTGCACAATGGGCGCAATGAAACAGGGCTTATATTTGCCGGGATATTTGAATTCGCGCGCGCTTGCGCAATCACATGTAACAGCAGCCAATCGGAGCCATACACGATGCTACAGTTCAAACCAGCCGGGCGATCGGCCACCCTACTTTGCAACAAAAGGCAGTGACACGAAAAGATAACGTCAGCTTTTAATTTACTGATTCATCTCTCGGTGAAACACAGAGGAAATATGTGAAATTCGTGCTCATATTGTGAAATATTTACTAAAAAGCAGTTGAATTTTCTGTGGTACTTAACATCACCGGCAGAAGTCTCACGTGTGCTGTCATCGAATAGTACAGCTCGCGGCCACAGTTGTGCGGAAAATGTCGGATGTGAAAGACTTGTGTACGCGTCGTGTTAACAGTTTTATTCTATTGTTATAGTTCTTTAAAATTAAAATAAATAATAAGTGTAATTGTGCGACTATTGTACTCACTTTCTAACTCGAACATTTTCTATTTTTGTTATATTGTATCGATGATAGGATATACTGATTAGTATTTAGGTGAGTGACACGCTGGACCAATTGAAGTTGCCATGAGAAATGAGCCCGGGTTTTTTATACATAAAATATTATAATATTTACACTTCTGGAGGTCATATCTCGTGGAGAAATTATCACTGTGCGGCTGAATGTTCAAATGTGTTTGCGGTGTTTGCTCTCTTACGTGGCCGACTTGCAAGTTATGTACAAAAGAATTGCTGGAACGGTGACACGCGGTTCTAAATTACTTCGTTTGAGATTCAAAAACAGAATACTCAACAAAAATCATATTTAAATAATGGTTCAGTTCAATGCACAACTTTCACGCCGGAAAAGAGAAAAAAAATAAGCTGAATTGTTCCGGTCTACAGATTTACACGTTGTAAAGTTTCCAATTTTTTAAAATTTTTATGATCTCTCAATTACAAAATTACAGTGGAATGCAACCACTTGGGTCCAGTGGTATTATTGTCGTTAGTGTTGAGCTAACAAAAAAAATTCTATTTAAATTTTGTCGGTTGCTGGAATCGAACTGGAGTCTTTAGAATGCTAGGCGGACACTCTACCATTGAGTTAATCATTAAAAAAAGTTTTTAATAAATTTTGTCCCTTACTAGAATAGAACCGGGGACCATTAGGATGTTAGGCAAACACTCTACCGTTGAGCTAACCTTTAAAAGAAGCTCTTATCTAATTTCAAAGTCTAAACATCTGTTACATTACTTCACATAATAGTTTTTTTTGTACTGTGATGTCATGAATTAATTACTACGTATTTTTCTAATGATTTAAATAATATTTGCGGTAGAACATGTGTTGAAATTAGAAGGGTAGGCTGATTCACAAAGCTAAATTTATTTCTTGGAGCTTGCCAACAGGTCTGATTGACTCAGAACTGGACCGTTGCTTCAGAATTTGGAATTTCTAATGATTTAAATAATAATATTTGCGGTAGAACATGTGTTCAGATTAGGACAGGAGAGTAGGCTAATTCAAAGTCAAGACGTAAAATTAGAAAACGTATAAGTAATAAAATACCTGCATCAAAAGATTAATTCACAGGAAAGTTCAAATCTAGAATTTTAGATTCGGTATAAATGCAAAAACCGGCAGATTTTGTTCTAGAAAACTGGGGATACACAAATTATATTCAACTAAACTATATTATCAACCCAGTACTATTCTTGAGTTCCACATACTATAGGTTTTGATAATAACTTTTCTAGAATTAATCTTCCTGTGTTTTTATTTATGCCGAATCTAAAATTCAAGATTGAAAATTTTCAGATCTCATAAAAAATAAATTATTGTCGTTTTTTAAAGTAGATATGGCAGAATAATACCCAAAAAATAATTAGTAAAATCTTAATTTTGAATGAGGCATTTGATGCAGTTATTCTATTGAATTTTCATTGCATCTTCTGGTGTTGAATATTCGAGATTTGTATTTTCTGGCGTTGAATCCATTCTGTTGCTTTCAGAATTTGTGTAGTCTCCGAAACGTTGTATTTTAAAGTAAATATAACAACCAAAAATAACTGCGGTTCGTTCCGGTTCGGTTCAAGTCCCAGAACTATATCCAAAAAAATAATTTATTAAATTTCTAGCCTTTATTTTCCTGTGGTCCGTGAATGAGCCATTTGATGAAGGTATTTTATTGAATTTTCTTTGCATCTTTCCGAGAATGAATATTCTAGATTTGTATTTTCTGGTATTGAATCCATTCTGTTGCTTTCAGAATTTGGGTGGTCTCCGAAATTAGAGTAAATAATTACTAAAATTGTAGATTTGAATTTCTCTGTGAATGAGTCATTTGATGGTATCTTCTGTGTTTGAACATTCTAGATTTGTATTTTCTGGTGTTGAACGTATTCCGTTTTTCCAGAACTGAGTGCTGAACACACGCGACCATGGAGGACGCTCACGCGAAGACAGTGGACGAAATAACAAACTACTTCAATGTTGACAACGAGAGAGGATTGACACTCGACCAGGTCAAGAGGAACCAGGAGAAATATGGACCCAACGGTAAGTTGAATTGTTTCTCTCGGGTTTACTTCCGCTCCCCTCTCCTCTCTCGTGCCGTTACACGTCAAGTAGTCACCGACTCGCTCTCTCTATTTCGTGGAGTCATCGTCTAGCGTGCGTAGCGTTGCTTGACGCTTTGACACGGCGTTCAGGTGTTTAGAAGTGATTATTTTACCTGACTTTACTTTCGAGCCGAGAAACAAAAAATACGAGGAAAAATACTACTGCATCGCAGAAATGGACGAAATAGATAATTATTTACAAAACTAATGAAGATATTTCCAGAATAAAATATAAATAATACTGTAAATCTATTTGAACACAACAATATTGTATAAATACTATTACTAGAACAAATTTAAACTTAAAACTTTGAAGGAATAGATCATTATTATGTTGTGCTGTACAAAGTTGTTTACGAGTAGTAGTTGTTTAGTATAATTTTAAAAAAACATTGTTTGACACAGTTTAAATTTAGAAATTAAATTAAATTTAATAGGCTTATAAATTTATAAATAAATATCTACCTGTCGTATCCGACCAATAGCAGAATAGCACCTTATAACGGGATAAAAGTCAATTATTTCTGATCAACATTTTCATTGTTTTTATAAACTGAATAGTTTTTTTTAAATAATATCAAATTATTTACTTATAAACAACGATATTTACTTGGAAGTAAAAAAAAAATTGACTAAATATTTCTATCTGAAATTATGGAATCTATAGTCGTCTATACCTCATTTAAGCTAAGAAAAATGCAGATGGCACTGCGAATGCAGTCAGTTTTACACTCACACATTTTATTAGTTTAAAATTTGGCGCGAACTTAAATTAGGTATGTTTTGTGAATACTGCTGTCATCTAAAAAATAATGTAGTTCTTCGATGTAACTATGAAATATAATAAGTAATGTTAACGGAAATGAAAATATTTGCTAGTGTAAATCCACCTCTCATCTCGACCAATCAGATTCAAAAATATCATCGCCCTATCTTAACCAACGCTTTTTTCTTAGGTGAAATGAGGTTCTAACAATAATTGTATTAACAGAAATTTTTATCATACTTTTAACTGTAATTGTAAAATTGTATTGTTTTGCATCTATGTTAACATATTATGCAATTATTTATTATGAATAACGACAATACTTATCTACGAGTATTTTTTATTTAAGTCGAAATAGTTTTAAATTTACAATCTGAAGGTCTCGAGATATATTACAAAATTATTAAAATATTAACAATATGCATCATTATAAATTATACGCCTTAAAGATCGAAATAAACTTTCAGATCTCGCATGTTGTAGATAAATACCTTATTTATTGTGAGTCTTACTTATGAAAAATTCAAGCGCGCTCGTAATTGCTGTTTCTGTCTTCTACTTCAGCAAAAATTGAAATTGTAGGCAGCTATTTTCCTCTTAATCCAATCCAAACAGTTAAGTATTTATAGCAATATATTTACTTAAACTTTAGGTTCTTCAATAGCATTTAAAGTTGGATTATCTTTATATCTGCTTGCTTCATTAATTAAACATTTCTTATAACAGCCAGTGATCTGTTTTTTAAGAATCGTGCGTAGCGTTAAAAATATCTTTTATTTATCTGAAGCAAATAGATAAAACACACAATCATTTAGAGCGAGTAGTGTTTGTATATCATTTAAATTAATTTTCCTTTGGTTACAAACGTATCTAGCGGAATTTTTTTTATTGTAAACAACATAAAACGCCAGTAGGTATTATAAATGAAACGAAATATTATTAGAATTTTCTGCCCTTCAAATTTTTTGCTCTAAAAAGTAATAGGAGTTGAATTTCTCGTGACGTTTTCTGTGACGCATGTGATTTGCATCACGGTCGCTTTGTTAATTTTTAATTGCGTCGCCTTTTCTCGTTTGACATGCTTGCTTAATCTTTCCGGTTTCGTTTCCGCGCATTTTTGTGAAGAGTTCTCCCTTTGAAAAGCGAATAACGAATAAGCAAGGAATATGCAATAATCGAGGTTTGAACGCCGGCTTTGAATGATTTGAATCCAGGTTAGCCTTGGAAAACTAGTTTGGAATAAAAAATTACTATCTGTATAAAGTGATGACACTCTATTTTATTTTATTTGAGCCTGATGAAACCATAGACTTGTTATTATACGTTTAAATTAAAATGTAATCTTGAATTTAAACTTAAAGTGTCTTGAAAGATGCGACAGATTTTTGATTAGATAAACGTAACAACACTTGTAAAATTTGATGATATAAAACCAAGTATAAAATGAATCCAACTATTAGAATAATGATTTTTTGTTCTGATATTAAAATATAACGAACTGGTTTACATGGCGCTAAATACCATTTTAAACACACCTCGACAAGCCGTGGCTTTGGCCGTTTTTAGTCACGGGCTGAACATAGCAACTGACATATTAAGCATGGGGTGAAGTTGGCTCTTATATTTGACATTTAATTTTTGTGAAAAACTGAGCGAAATATTTAATGATTTATTTTAATCTTTGTCAAAATTTTTCCAATATTTCCAAAGTAGAATTTTGTAGCTATTTATAATCATTGTGATTTAACCTTAAATGTTCAAATTATTATAAATGAAATACTTATAATATGTTGTTTAATTTGTGGTGGTAGAAAAAGTATAGTATGTGACTCGTTTTATCAACTGTCTAGATAGGTACCTACTCGTTTTTTATACACTCGCCTGCTGCTCGAATAATGATCAAACGACCACGTGTTCAGACATTTTAAAGGTTATCATTAAAAAATTCGATTCATACAAACACATTATTTGTTTTGATCATTTTACGATATGCTTACTACTAGAACAGTGATCCCTCTTAAACCAAAATAATAACTTAAAATGTATTAAAACAACTGTAAAAACAATCGCAAATCAAACCGAGCAAACGTAAGCAAACAAATGAAAATCGGCAATCAGTGACAGGTCTGGCAGAGAGTCATTCATTTCCTGGTTCTATAAATTGCTGTTGCATCTAGAGTGCTATGCAAGCCAAGCTGGAAACAGCAACAGCAACAGACATGGCAGATACTCATCTTCAACTCTTGCACACGTTACTCAAATAGTTGAGGTTAGGTTTAGTACTTCTCAGCTTCTCTGATAGCGAAATCATTTAAGTGTGGCCCATGACTTCGGTTTTGGTTTCGTATGACGTAACACGCATGCTGTGCTCTGTTTGCCAGGGCCGGACTTTGATATAATGATTATTTTTTCGAGATGCGGTTAAAAATATATCGTTTTTAAATAAACCGAGGTTCCTGTATTGTGTAAATCTTTGATATTGGCACTAACTACACCTGTTCGGATATTTGTCACTTTTGAGTTATTCTGAGGGAAGTGGAACAATTTATTTTAATATGAACTAGATTGTTTAAAATAAATTTAATCATTATTATAAGTGGTGCTACCTACTCATTTTATGAAATTTATTTTATTAATTTATTACAATTTAAATAATAAATTGACATTTGTGCTTTAGATATACCTAACAATTTGTTATGAGTAATTTATTATGCATTATAAATTTTCTTTTTGTCGTATGATCACGGGCAGCAATTTTAAAATTGATTACCAATATCTACTCGAACAATATTCATAAATATTCTCTATAAAAATTGGGATTTAATTTTAGAGAGCATTTTATTCTTTTTAAAGTATCCTAACATTTCAAATGTTTGATTTATTAAATCTTATTAATAATGAAGAAACCACAAATATAAATTATTTACGATTCCATGACGTAGGTAGTATAGGGCGTGGTTTGTTTCATATGGAACGTTGTTATTGGCTGTAAAATTTTTCACGCGATGAGAACATGAGAAGAAGAGACATCTGTCATTATTACATTATTCGTGCTTATGTCATTTGTGTTTAATTTTATTTTATAACTGCTACAAAATATGTTTTTTAGAATTACCAAAACGACTTTTTAAAATAATAGCTATTTTTATAACAAGAATATTATGCGATTTATAATACCGAGGATGTTGCTAAGCGACGAGGTGAAACCGAATCTCTTTGAACATCCTTGGGGGCTTAACTCGCATACGAATCGCATATATTCGCATTATATTCAAAGCTTATTCGTATCATCAACGACAGCGATTTTTAAAACAAATCAACAATTTTATCTGTCAATTAGTTGACAGTTTGCATTTTGCATATTATGGAAGGTTTTGATGTTATTATGGTTGGTAATCTAATGTATTAAGTTCGTAACTGAAGAATTATAAGTATCTAACGTATTTTTATTGTACGCTTTTATACAAGATCAGAGGCAAGATGTGATTTTCTACTCGACCTTTTCCATAAACTCAAAAACCTTTATTCTAATTTGATAACATAATATTCTTGTAGAATTTTTACCTTTGAACATGGAACTTATCGTATTTGATCAGCTAGCCAAAAAGAAAAAAAATCTTTTAAGATTTACATGGCATAATCTGCTTCCCAAAATAACTACTCCACTAAAAATACTCTTACATGCTCCAGAGTAGACATTTCCGTTAATTCCCGTCAATTTCATTTACTTGTTTTCCATCCACTCCTTTCTCTCTGTAGATCGCGCTGTTTAATAATAGAAATGCTTTTAGTGAAGTCGCGATCTTCGTGATTCGTGATGGCAAAACGTTCCTAGAAGTGAGTGAAGCTGAAGCTCTCACTGTTCCTCTCTGGAGATAAACCAAAGGTTCGCACACGCGCGAGTGATAAGAAATTACTGTAATCTGTTAGTGCTGGATTGCTGATTACCTGATGCTTTTGACATTTTTATTATGGGAAATTAAATGGTAATTGCTGAATTGATGAGAGAATATTTTATTTGGCTGAAGGAATTCGAAAATGAATTTCATTAATTGTATACAGGGTCTATTTTTTGCATATTTTAACTGGAAATAATTAGGGGCGTATAGTTTGAATTAACATTTTTAATGAAATCATTAATTATTTATGTGTAAGAAAAAGGAATCATGCATGAGCATGATTAATATTGTGTTATTATGAAGGTTTTTACAGTTAACTTATTTCGTTAAGATGTCAATATTTATATTTTAAATGTAAAATTAATTAATTTTACGTATAATTACATTGACAGTTTTGTAAAAGAGCCGAAAGAAACTATAACCGTTTAAAACAGAGGTTTAAAAATTCAGGTCTGTATGATAAATGATAATACATTATTTAAGTCACTAGTGATGACAGATATCATATTTCACGTAAGAATAAATCAGATGGCACTGCGAATGTAGTCCGTTTTACAATCATACATTTTATTAGTTCAAAATTTGGCGCGAATTTAAAAAGGTATGTTTTGTGAAGCTGTCATCTAGGAGGTAGTACTTCGATGTAACCTCGGATGTAACTAAGAAATTCAAAATAAGAAGATAATATAAGTAATGTTAACGGAAATGAAAACGTTTGCTGGAGTAAATCCACTTCTTATCTCGACTAATCAGACTCAGTATAACATCGCCCTATGATACCAACGCTTTTTTCTTACGTGAAATGAGGTACTTTATTGATTGAAAAGTGTACTATAAAAATATACACAAGGATAATTTTCCGTGCAGATTTGTTAAAAATCTCTTCTATCAAAAAAGCTTACATTCAATTTAAAAAAAGTTAAAAAGAGGGCTTCACAAAATCCAGATAAAAGGTGTCAGGATCAAAATGGGATTTAACTTGAATATGAATAATGAATAAAATAGAATTTTAGGATCATTGTCTAAAAGGGATTGTGTAGTGTGTAATACCATTTATTTTTATGCGGGGATATAGGTAATAATATGATTGCACACTTTCTTTTAGTATACCTATTTAACCTAATGTCAAGCCTAATGTAGTAGTAATAATAAAAAAATGTCCTTTAATTGGCCTTAATATAAAAGCTATGTAAATCAAAATTTGCCTAATAGTAATACAAAATTATTAACGTTTTTATCCAACTTAAGTGTGACAGCCTCACATAATGCGAATTAACGGTATCGGTATACCTATTTTATATATTTTACCGGTTATCAACCGTCAACTCATGGATATACTCTGCCTATAACGCTAAAGTTGACGTTTAAATTATTTTATGGTTGTAGTTTCCTTATACATAAGTTTCTGCTATGAAATAAATGTAACCTTTTATGTATATGTTAGGGTATAGAATTGTAAGAAACCCGAAGTATTGAGTATTTCTTACTGGATTTGGAAATCCCAAAGTAACATTTGCATGTCTATAGCTTAAAATAGTCATTATAGAGAACACGTACCACAAGAGAGTTTGTGTGCAGTTTAATTGAAATATGTACCTGACTGGATTCGAACTTAAGTTGTCAGAACCACATAGGTCACATAACACACTCAACTATCCGTCCCAAAGATATTGAAATCGAGTTCGAGTTAAGATAAAAGGTTCTAAAAATGTGCATGCATTAAATAATTCATCTCTACGAAAATAATCCGCTAATTCGTCATGTGTTCTCGAATTAATGAATTGCCAGGTACGTGTAAATATTCGAAAATAAATTTACAAATGTTTACGCATTCGTTGGACTTGCGTTTGGAAATGTAGCGTTTAGCATTGAGTTCTTTCTCGCGAGCGTGGGTTAGGATTATTTTTGGGGTTCCATTTGGAACGGATTTACAGTAGTAGTCACATTTGCCATTACTTAATAATAATAATATAAAGTTTTTGCCGCCGCCGGCCGGCTCGACGCCTCGTGGTATAAATAGCGACGCCGCTGAGAATTTCTTGGCGAATGATCGAAGATCGAATGATGAAGATGAGACGCCAGAGGTCGCGGAAAATTCTGATGACAGGATTCAGATGTTTGCATCATGAAACAGTTGCTAAATATGAAATAATTTTTTGAGTGCATGTGACCACTGTGGTTTTTTGACTACTCCAAGATTCCAACCCAGTCAGGCGTCAAAGAAATGTAAATGGGTAAATTACAGTAATTTACGAAACTTTTTTTACCGTCAATTACCATAAAAATTATCGATTACCCAAAATTTTATGTAAATGTATGTGCGCTATGATGTTAGCTGCATTTGTGTTTTTGTATTTATGGAAAAAAGTTTAAAATAGTTATTTGTCCAACTAGAGAGAAAAGCGCATCTTTTTTCCACTCGAAGCGAAGCGAGCTAGGCAATCGAGCGAGAGTGGAAAGAGCTTTCCTCTCGTGTTAGACACAACATTTTTTTCAAGACCATATTTAAACACATTATAAAAAGAAGAAACATAACTAGAAGTTAGGTTATAACTGCCATCTGTCAGAATGACGTTTAAAAACAATGAAATGTTTCACTGCAGCCTGCAGCCAATATACCAAATTTTTAATTGTGAAATTGTAGAAAAAGAAAATATAAAACATAATACCTAATTGTAAAATAATACATCACTATAAAATCAGAATTTTCATTAAAATAATAAATCTACTTACAATTTTCAAAATATTTCATCGTAAATAATACTGGTGGTAACACTGCTTACTTTCCTCTCTAGAGAGGTAAAAATTTCTGTTTAACAGCACATAAATCTCCTAATTTTGTATACTCTCCACTAACAAACTGCATGAGTGCGTAATGTAACACATTTCCGTTTAACTTCACAAAAATGATCTCTGTAGGTACTTTTTTACTAAGCACCATGTATCCGACTGGTTCTGACACCTTGGTTGGAATCCAGCCAAGTACCCTTTTTTGTTAAACTATGCTCAACTGCACAAAAATCTCCTCTGCTGTGTGCACTAACAACCTTGTGAGTGGACGGCTTGTAAAATATGTCAATATCGATTATTTATTGTTGGAATTAATTTTCATTTCTAAAAATCCGATGTAACTTTTCCAATAATATGCGACCAAACAATTGAATTATGAATATATGCGCACAAATAAATAATAACATAAGTGTACCTTATAGTTACTAAAATTACGTAAATTACTAATAGCTAATTATGTCGTGAAATTTTATCATTTTTATTTATTAACCTAACGTTTGTGACGTAATAATCCATTTTTACTAAGAATGAAATTTTTATTTATAACAGTATTTTTAATTCCTAAAAATGTTTGTAGGTTTGTTGCTATGAGAATTAATTAATTATTTATACTCACATTAAGAAGAAAATTATAATGTTTGTACTAGCTAATCCATTTTAATTAAAGAAAGAAACAATTATTTTTCATAAAAATATTGTTTACCCTACCTTGAAAATAGAAATACGAAAACAAGTAAGTTTATTAACATTATTTTGATAAGAAGCAAAACTTACAAGAATATCGTAGAAATTATCGATTATTTGTTAATGATAAATAATATTTATTTGTTGCAATAAAATGCATAAATTCTAACCCAATGCCCCGTAATACAAAAACAATAAAAAAATTATTATTCGTGTACCTATACATAATTATAATTCTAGAAACAATCTGACGTACATTGCAAAATGTAATCACATACAAATACAATAATATGCTACTTAGAATTTTAATTATATACACTGAAAAACTGAAATGAAGATGTAGATTTATCATCAACTTGTCAAAAGTTTTGTTACACTTTACATGTTTACAATGTTAGAAAAGTTTGACATTTCAATAACTCAGTAAGGTATTTTAATGCCAGACTTACCTACTTGGAAAAACATAAAAATGTTATGGAGGAAAAATGGTATATTTACCCCAGGTTTTACAACGATTTTTTATGTCTTCTTTGTTCACGTCTTCATTTTGTATACTTAGATCTGTATCATATAAAACAAAATATATACGTAGGTAATAGCTATTTTTCCATCTAACTCTATGGCGCAGTCCCTTGTTACAACTACTAGCTTTGTGGGTGCCAAGTATCGTTTATTCCAACTGTGAATGGTGACGAGAGTGGATACCGAACTGAATCAAGCCGTAAAATTTTACATCTGACCAGGATTTGAACCCACAACCTCAGTGATTAGAGGCAAGCACTTTAACATCGACTCTATTCAGAGGTCGTGGGTTCGAATCCCGATCAGGTCTGGAAATTTTCACGACCTGATTTGGATCGTTATTACTATTCCACGTTAGGAGCTAATTAACTTGACAACCTGAACAAATTTTGAAATAACGTAGGCGGTGTCAAAGTAACAGTCAAAGTGACAATACAATTGTCATTGTCACGCAGTCATTTAGTGACGTTTAAAATTCGAGTTTTTAATTGCATTTAAGTTATAGACATAATAAATGATGTTTTTTGCTTCAGTAGGGTCTAAAACGTGAAGATTCATCAAAATCTCGAACTGTCAAAAACTCACGATTTCAATACTTTCCCTAGTATATAGGCCGGGTGTGTGTCATGTCACCCTAGGGACATAACCCAAAGAGATTCAAATCCCGAAACCATAATACATTATAACAATAAAATGGTAATAATAGAATTGTAACTTCATAAACCAGAATAAAAATAGAGAATATTATGAAACCATAATTCTCCACAACACTACTCCACTTTCTCGTAAACTCCTAGCTTGTCATAAACCTCATAAACCGTATGTTTCTCCATTTTATTTCCGCAATAAAACAATGGCATGTCAATGTTCGATGACGTCACACGGTAACAAGGATAAAAGATGGCACCTTCTGAACGCCACCGGAAGTAAATCGCGGATTGCGGTCACGGAACCGGTTAGCTCTTGCTTGCGGATGTAATTTCAGATGAAATGGAATGCACGCAGCGAGATTACTCCCTTTGTACGGGGTATTAAAATGTGAGGTTATGTGCCTTTATGACAGATCATCGACAGGTTAATTCTTTGTTGGTTGGTTAGAAATGATTTATGTGGGTTTTAATTATTACTACGATGTTGTTTACTTAGTTATTATTCAGTAGCAAGATTTAATTTAGTATTTGCATAAAATTAAAAATAATCTTTTGTTTAAGATACCTACTAAGAAAAACATATTTATGGCTATATAATCCCGTTTTATCTTAACAACTCAGGTTCAAATCCAGCCAGGTACACATTTTAGTTTAACTGCACGAAAATCTCACCTGTGGTGTATTCGCACTAACAACTAACAACCAACGGGTGGCAACAGCATAGCGGTAAAATAATCTATAGCGACGACGACTAACAGTATGTGAAGTTGTCACACCCAAGCTGGGTCGAAGGCATGATAAATCAAGTAATAAATTATTTTGGCTTTAAATCTTAAATCATATTTTTATACTTCTTGGTGCAACTAAAAAGTATTAATTAATTAAGAAATTGCAATGTTATTTTTATACATACAACTAAAGGTTGGTTTATAATGTTTGTAACTGGTTACTTATTCTGTAATATGTAAAGTTGAACTACAGGTATTTCTATGTAACTAACGCTCAACATCTACACTTATAATTGAAATTGGAATTTTATGGAAGCGCTGGTTGGTTAATGTAGCATCGATGTAGCACTTATACTTATAATTGGGTCGGTCTGAATCTAGCTTAATAATTTGTGACTGTGACATGGTGGCACATTCAAGTTATTTTTTAAAATTTTATTTACTTTTATTGCCTCCTGACTGGCTGTGTTTTCGCCCTTTTCGCCTAACCCTTTCGCGTTGGCTTGATGAGAGTTTCTATGCCATTAAATTTGATTAATATTTGAGAGAAAAAGTGAGCAGTCCACCGGGATTTGAACCCGGGAGAATGAACCATAGCTTAGTTGGTAAGCTAACCAACCGGAGATTACCAAGTTCTGGATTCAAATCCCGATGGACTTCTGAATTAATTTTAAATATTAATACATTCCAGATCTAATAAAAACTAATTTTGCAATAAAGTATGTTTTGGTTTATCTAACGCATTATTTGTTCTAATCCAATGCGTATATAAATATAAAGTTGTTTGCATCACTGCAATGACTAATCGGTATAATCATGCAGTAGCTGTGGTGTGGAAATTATGGAACAAACGTTTTTAGCTCAATACTAATTCTTTTAATCTATTAATAATCAGATAATAATATAAACAACTCTTTTTGCAACTTTTCTACGTTTAATAATATACACATGTTTGTTTACCTTCAAAGTTTTCTTATTTAAATGACGTCAAAAACCCAAGTTTTTGTAGAATTATTTTTACTCTTAAAGTAACGAAGTATTTTAAGCAGAACTGCTTAAATATTTCACTTTAATCTGTAATCTACTTTCAAATAGCAGAGAATTAAAATAAATTTGGGAGATGTAAATCCCAGTAGACATTGTTTTGCATCTCTGATAAAGGAAAATTCATTTTGCGTTTATTAAAAGCCAATTTACAGTTGTTTCAAACTAATTACTGGATTCAGAATACATTCAATTCGGATAATTCAGTTATTTTACTGCAGCTAGTTCTAAATGGTAACAAACGTAGAACAAAAAGGCTAACTAAAGCCTCATTCACATAAGCATTTAATTTTATTTATGTTTACGAAAGTTTAAATTCATTTAACTTAATACGATCATTCACACTTTCAAGCATTGTGAATGCCCGTATTTAGTAAATAGGTAAACCTTTAAACTAAATGCTTACCTATGTGAATGAGGCTTAAGCGGCCCGACTACGTTTTTTCCGAATTCCGGAGAATACTCTCGATTTTACTTTTTTTTATTCCACTCCTCCACTACTACGGCTGCCTAAAACCAGCCTGAAACTCGTACTTTACCGCATTCTAGCAATGCAATGTCATTTTGAAGTTAAAAAATATTGTAAAAGTGTTTTCGTTGCGAATAAACTGTTAGTTTATTATTGACATCAAGGTAATGTTTTTATAAACATTAAATAGAAAAAGAATGGATCTACAGATGTGCCTTTTAAAATTTTAAAAATAAATTTCTATCAGGAGATATAACCGTGTAAAGTTTGCATAAATTGGAAATTTTTATTATCACTCTGTATGTTGTAGAATCTTACTTATTGATAGATAATTTTGTTTCTAAAAGATTGCTAACCACTTTTTGGTCTCTACAAATTTGTGATCTTTTTTAGGCGATAACTTATCATTTTATTTACTTATCATCCGATATTTATGTAAACGACTTACTAACTGCTTTTACAAGTCACAATTTCAACAAAGTTTGAAATAAATTTTGCTGCTATTTCGCAGTATAATACTAAGAAATATGATATGCCAGCTTATAGTTCATATTTCAGTATACAACGTATGCAAAAATGTTTCGAAGGATTTTGAATTATGCATGAAAAACATTTTATGGAAGAAGTAAATTTCGCGTATTTCAGTAGGTATTGATTTTACTGCACACTTTAAATTAGCATCTATTGAATCTTCTACCTGGTTGGATTTTATTCGCGTTTACTTTTCCATACTTTTTTCGTTGAATTGAAAATTTAGTTAGAATTTTGATTTCATAGAAATGTTTTTTCACAGCAAATATTTAAATAAGGATTGCTGAAATTATTTATTATACAGTTCATTGTACTTATTGTGTTCACAGAACAATGTAGTTATAAAAATTATCATGAAGTTACAAAATTTCAAGGATTTTATTTACATAATTAATTAATTTTAATTAAGAATCTCGAGTGTAAAAGAGTTCTACTCAAGCTCCAAGCTCAGAAAATTAATAGCTTGTTTAATTTGGCTAAAAATAAACCGTGTTTTCCTTTTTTTTCCTTCCTGGAAAATTTTAGCACGTGCCAAAAAATTTAAACCTTAACTATTCGTGCGTAACCCAATGACCCAGTGAGTGTAAATTTTCTGGTTTGTTACTGATTCATCGTCTCATGGTTCAATAAACATTTGGTGACTTATATGCTTAAATGTCACGATTTTACGACTGTCGGTCGCAAATTAAACTAAACCCTTTGTAACTGTTAACACTGATTATATTATATACATAATAGATAATACATTACTTAATTTTGCAGTTTTTAATGCTTTAAAATATTTAGAGCAAATAAATATTATAGTAAATATATTATATCTATACCGAAAACTCACAATGTGAGTCTGCCACACCCAAAATAGGTAATAGACGGGAAAGATAAATATTCTACTTGAATTTTGTTCAATATGATAATTAATTATTTAAGAGCCGTAGGCGAGCAGAGCCGTAGCGTGATAAAACGACGACTCCCCTTAAAATTTATGTTTTTCGTAAGTTACCTACGTTGCAAGTAAATATATAGGTGTATCACAAATTTGAATACATACATTAAGGGTATACAGTGCGTATTATAATAATTTTCTTCTGGGGGTGCCTATTATTAAAGAGAGAAAATCAATGTACCTACAGAAGCTATTATAAAATTACGATTGAAAAATGCGCCGCAGGCATTTTTTCTGCTTAATATTATATAGTTACATAATATTCAATTTGAAGACATGAATAACTCAATAAATTACAATGTGCATAAAAAATAAATACAAATTGAGCGAATATTTATTTTGAAAACATTTAACAAATTGTACTTACATTCTTATGATATGAATGTGAAATGCAAATTGAAAAACAAGTTTTTCTTAGAGCTTTTGAGGGATGAGAGGTGTATAGATGCTAGACCCCCAGGAACCACGAATTTTTGAAGAATGTGTCCAATTTTAAATTCAAATAAATTATAAAATACCTATTATAATTTTTTATTTTCAGTTGTGAAACACACTGTATAGTGGTATTGCCAGAGAAAAAGAGACAAATTTATACTCTGTTCCACGAGACCTTTCATTAAAGGGACATGCTGTTTCGAGCGTGCTAAAATCGTAAACCAATCGTAATGTTATACATACGATTGACAGTCAATCAGGATACACGAAACCACGTGTCTCTTTTAATGAAAGGTCTCGTGGAATATAGTATAGTAACTTTGTAACTTACCTTAGTAGAGTTAGTCAGACAGTCAGAATGCGATTGGTTGGAACTTGGCTCCATCAAAATTTCATTGGAAACCCACGAGAAGCATTCTGCTTTAAATTGTTTTTGTTCAATCACTGATGTTTACAAGCAACCGATCTGAAAATAAAATAAACAAATGAAAACAAAACATCATAAAAATAGTTAAAAACCCATGTTTATTATAAATTTAAATTACATTTACTTTGATCATAGTTCAAGTTCTCATACAATGCCAAAAATCTCATCATAACCTCAATTGTCAACTCACTTTGAAATTTAAGAACCCTCATCATTAAGTCTACTTCGCAGCATATGGTGTCTATTAATATCTAATGATTTGGTCTATAATAAACTCTAAAAGGTGACACTTGTTTACAAACTTGCGATCACGATTAGGTTTGTGGCCGGCGTAAGTTCCAAGCCTCGTTAGTAATTTCATTGCGGTGTAACGTGCTCTACCGAAGTTAGAGTTGATTTAAATTTTACTTCCTGACTAAGATTCATGGTTAGTAGCGGCTGTCAGATTTAGAATGCATTTGTAATGACTAAACCAAACGCCGGAGTTGGATTTAGACGGTTAAGCCCAGAGTAACTAGCTTTCAAATGACGTTTTAAAATTGATTAATATTCATAGCAGTCCTTTATTTAATTCTTTCTGATTTTACAATGAGTAACTCGAGTGCTACAAAAGAATTATTATGGGGATAGCCTTTAAGTTCAAATCTAAATCTACTCAAGTATACACATTTTAATATAGCTGCACAAAAACTTCCCTTTGGTGTACTCTCCAGTCTCCACTGACAACTTTGAGTATTCATGAGTTGATTTCTTCAATAATACGCATAGCCGAGTGTGTTATGTGAACATCCGTAGTTTTGACAACTCAGGTTCGATTTCGAATCAAGCACAACTGCACAAAAATCTCCCTTCTGCAGCGTATTTCACTAACATACAATCATGAGTATTCGTAAATTGACGGCTGAAAACCGCACCGTATATTTAACGAGCACATAATGTAGGCTATAATTCAAGAGGATGCTACGATTTATTCCGATTTTCGTTCCTGTTCCGTTTCGGTAACTGCTAACCTCACATTTTGCTGTGATGACTAATAGACTCATAATACAATAGTGTTGAATTATGAATTCATAATACAATAGTGTGTCTTATGGAGGGGTTTATCTTACTAAAGTTACCTACATGATGAATGTATTGTTCAATGGTCGTAGATAAAATATATAATCTATACTGATGTACTTATTACTTTTTGTACTATCTGTATACTTTATGAACTCCTTCTGAAAAAAGTCTGCTGTTGGAGTACAAAATTATAGGGTTTCTAACTTATTCCACTAAATATTTAACTCCCGCAATCGATAAGTTATAAACGAATACTGTCGGTTCTACAGGTTTCTAAATTGCTTTCGATTACTTTTGTGAGGTTTGTGAATTAATTGTTAATTAAATGAGTTAATTAATGAAGCATTTAAATTAAGTATTTAATTATCACGCACAAGTATATTCCTGATTACCATTTATAAATGAATATTGACTAAATAATTATGTGGTGGTACAATTGTTAATAAATCAAACTGTACACAAATAATTCTATTACTCATCGTGCAATTTAATTGTGGTACTGTCTAAATTGTATTATTGTACAGTTTATCATAATTACAAATGTCAAAAACATAATTTACTATTTACTGGTTTTGGTATATTGATATAATAATTAACCGGTAATAGTATTAAACTATAAAATAATATCAGAATAAAATTTGTAATTCATCTCTCTTCGGCTAAAGCAAAAGCAGCTTCTCTATATAAAAATAATTGTATTTTAGATGCAACGAGTATTTTAACAGTCTCAACAATTGTACAAAAGTCTTGGAGAAAGGTCGAGCAAATAACTTCGTTTTCAGAAGCAACAAGCAAGATGTCTTTCACGAACTTCTTTACAGCTATAAATATTTTCATGTGTATAAAACATCTAGCAGTTAAAATAAATTTTTGAATTTTATAATGCTGAATAGGTTTTTCTTGCATTATTTATATGAAAAAACGTACTGATGACGTGGCATAAAATATTGCGAGTTTAAATTATACAACTTAGAATAGATCTAGACCTTGGCCAAGAAATGGGAAATCAAATTATTTTAAAATAATAAATAAGAAAACTTTAACCAGTTTTCTAATTTAAAATAAACAAACACAGGCGATGACTGGATTATAACTTTATAAGAATTGTCTATAGTAAAACAAGAAGCAATTCTAATGCTTGTTTTTTATTTCAGATACTAGTTAAGGAGGTACACTCGACCTTTGAAATAATGAGAGACTTTAATGAAACTTTGCAAAATTAATCAAAACGTTGTAAAAATGTTACCTGAATTTTTTCATAATTTTTCACCACGTAGATTATCCAAAAATAAATATTAAAAAACTACATTTTACATGGCCTCTTATGGGACTACTTTTAAATCAACGTAAAAAGCATTTAAGGAAATGAGAGAAAATTCCAATTGCTTTTTTAAAACGTACGTTATTATCTCATAGACCGGATAAAAGTAATACAAGCATCATTTACCACGTAATTAACAAGATTTCTTAATCGAAAGACTGACGTTTATGCCTACTGGAGAATATTGGCGAGAATATAATATAGACGCGGCAACGTTGAAAAGCCCGAAATTTGAATTTAACCTGGAAAAAAACATTATCTATCTATAATCACAAGTTATTCACAAGAATGAAAGGTAATATGCACAAATGATAATAAATAATTCATACCCAACGATTTAAATGAAATTTCAAGTGCAAAATTCTTTTCACCTTCCATTTTTACTATCTGTCAGATTGACATCTGAACGTGAAAAATGACATGTACAGCACAGAGTTGCCGTAGTTTACACTGGTATTTAGCCGAATGAAATCTTATAAAATAAACAATTTTTAAATAACAAAAATTAATAATATTCTTAATTAATTAATTTAAATCTCATTTTATTAGAAAAAATTCAAATAGACTGCGTTTACATACAATAAAAAATGTTTATTTTTATTTTTTATAAGTTGGAACCCTGATATAAAATACATTGCGAGTATAGGAGATGCCCCTAACCCCCCACCACTCGAGTGTACCTCCTTAATTGTTCAACAATATTAATATTTTGAATGACTCAATAATATGACGTATATTCACTTATATGACATTGACATTAGTGAGTTTCATAAAAAAACAAATCATCTGAAACATGCTAACTATAAAATAGGTAACTTTTATTTTTCAAAACGCGAAATGCTAGAAAAGAATGAGCTTTTAAAAGCATTATGAATATAGATAATATATAATATAACATCTAATTTTACAGGATCGGGTCGCCAATGCTGCAAACCGTGTTTCGATATCGTTAAGTTTTTTCGATTTTTCACATTTTGCAATTCAAAACTTTGAAGCCTCATTCACATAAGCATTTATATAACTAAATTAAATACGACCATTCACACACCCTACTTTCAAGCACTGTGAATGCTCGTATTTAGTAAGATATATTTAAACGTTCTTCAACGTAAACATAAATGTAAACCTTAAATCTAAATGCTTTTGTGAATGAGGCTTGAAGCTGCATATTTAAAAAAAACTATAGCGAGATATCGAATTCCGGTTTACGGAATTATGTTTCTTTATTTTTTGAGAACTCAAAATTTTTGAAAATTCGATCATCTGTTTATAAGACGAGTAAAGAAACACAATGCCGCAAACCGTAGTCCAATATCTCGAAGTTTTTGAAATACGCAGAAAAAAATCTGGATATTGAAATGTGGTTTCCGGCGTTGAAATTCTTGGAGCAATCTGACTTTAAATGTCTTCATTTAAAATAAGTACATTTGACGTCAGTAACAGAATCATTACTATCTTAATCCAATTTTAAAAGCACTTTAAAGAACACTTGAACGTTATGACGAATACATGACGTCATAACGAAACTCCTCGTCATCTTTCTTAAGTATGAACCTCAATCTCGCATCATTTGCATTCAACATTTTATAAAACGTAGTGGAATTTCTGAGGATAAACTCCTATTTTAGGCGATCAGCGTTCCAATATTTTTAGCAATCTGTGATTGGCTGAAAAAATGCACGAGGCTCTATATTTAAACTAGCGATTTTACTGCGAGCGCACTCGATTATTTTTTTAGATTGGCAATAATGGTTCCACTGGTGATCTGTGAAATTATGCATTCATTTTTTCAAAATCAAGAATGGATTTTGTTGAACTAAGCTGGATTTAATTTTATTTTGTTGTGTTTGCTTATGTTGTTTGTTTAATAATTTCATATTTGATTTAAATTTTATTCTAGTTATGAGTAAAATGATTAAACTGGGGTTTTTTAACCAAAACTATGTTTGAGCTGCACAATAATTATGATACAATAGGAAGAAAGATATACGTAATACAATACACAGTTATGTTTATTAATATAAGTATTACAAAAGCCAGTAAAAAAATAATAAATATTTTATGAGAAATTAAATATTATTTATTATTGTTTCGTAGAATACAATGACTACAAAATTATAATCACTTTTTTCACTGACGCTATTTTGACTATACATATATTTCTTTTAATAAATAATCAAAAAAATTACTAATCGGACACCCAAAAATTATTGACACTGCACTACTAATATAAATAACAAGTTCACGACTGATAATCGCACAAATTTAATTTTTATCCTAAAGTTGTGAAACATCTTGTATGCATGTAGGTATGTGACTTGTATGACTTACAATATGTGAGACTTGTATGTAAGTATAATGTATGTAAAACTAATATTTAAGTATGTCTTGAATTTTTTGTTTGTTTATTAAAATTTAAAAATGACCTAAAGACAAGTTTAAATTAAATTTGTTCGTCAAAGTTTGCGTATTAATCAATAATTAGCTGACAAACTATATTTTTAATTTGCGCTCAGATTCAAGTATTCAATTAAATTAAAAATCCAACTTATATTTTTATCAACTTTGTAAATAGATAGAAACTGCGATTTCAAAGCTCTCTTGTTATATCTTCGGCAACTTTGTATGTTAATGAAGTTATAGAGTTAATATGATTTCGATCTAACAAAGTTATGTCTGTATTAAAGCACACTGTACGAGCAGTAATAGGTCAAAAGTCATGCCATTCCCTCGCATTCATTATTATGCATGAGCATGACAATTTTCCTCACGTGTATTAAATTTCATTTTAATTATAAACAGATTATGTATCAGCATCACCACCATATTTATTACACAATTTTTATTGTTTGATATAGTAATTATTTATAAACAACTAGTGAGTTAAAAACTCATAATTCACGGATTATGACATAACAAACAAAAGACACATTGACCGCATGGGGAGATCAATATCACTTGTCATTGTTTGTGTCAAATTAACTATTAAGACGAATCCCCACTAGTTTTGAAGATCCATTTAATGAATGAAGCGATGCCGTCACAAACCATTGTTACCCATTGTGACGACATCGGTTGATTCGATGAATGAACCGTATTTAGCCACTTTCTACTACAAAAGGGGTTTCGTTGGGCACATGAAATTACCACTAATTTTAAATATTTTTAAACAATTTTTTTTTAAATGAAAGATTAAAGTCTAGGCTATGTCCGCTTAGTGTCACTTTTTTAATTTTTACTTTAGTTTTTTAATATTTTATCTTCAAAATTTTACTAACTTTGGAGCTTAAAAAATACATGTAAAAATTGAAATTAAAAACAGACCTTGATACATCTTTTATCTTTAAATTTAAAAAAAGAGCAAACAAATCGGACCAAAATTAAAGTCAATTTCATGTGCCCAACGAGAACATATTTTTGCTTAATTTTGTAGGGGTGGGGATTCCTCTTAACCTTATTTTTATTTGCGATTTCATAATTGTTCAAACACACGTTTATGATTGTGGGAGATATTCAAGTTGATTATAAAAACACATGCGCATAACACTTACAGGTGGAACATGGTGTCTAGTGATAAGAATGTTATCAGTTGGCCATGCTGCCATGCGTGTTATTTTTACACCTATGAGCTGTGACTGGTGTAAATGTATACCACGCAATGTCTTATTTATTTAGACAGCTGAATAATTGTAAAGTGGTAAATATTTTCAGGTGAACTATTAATCTATGAATAAATTGATACTTTACAAGGTCAAAATTTAATAAAAAATATTTATAGACTGGATTGATAGCCGAGTGCATTATGTGATCGACTGTGATTCTCACAATTCAGGTTCGATTCCTGTTTAACTGCACAAAAATCTACTTCTCTAACAAACCATGCATATTTTTTGACAGATGATAATTATTAACCAATCATATTGCTTTATGATGACGTCGGATGACGTAATGCAACCGTAATAGAATTTAAAATGTAAAATGATGTAACTGACAACATAACATAATGTAGATTAGATTTTATTTAGTTACTTTAGTTACAATAAATAAATAAATTTGTCAAATTAAACGTCAAAATGCTTCACAAAATTAGGCGTTTTGTAGTGTTTTTAAGAGGGTCGTCCACCTCCTCAAATGCTACTACCGAGGCTACTACACTAAGAGCAAGTATTTTGTGGCCAGTGCAAGAATAGTAAAATTTTATTTCAACAAGGATTATATACTTAAAGAATCAATTAACAGTTGTACCTTTTTAAAATTTGCATAAGAAAATTGTACATGATTATAAAAATTCCAAAAAATTCACAAAAATTTCCAATTTATGCAACTTTACACGATTATATTTCATGATAGAAATTTATTTTTAAAAACATCTGTATCCATTCTTCTCTATTAAATGTTTATGAAAACATTATCTTGAAGTCACTAATAAACTAACGATAACACGTTTACTTCTTCAAAATTTCATATTGCTAGGATGCGGCAAAGTACGAGTTTCGGGCTGGTTTCAGGTAGTCGTAGTCCCGTAGTAGTGGGGAAAAGAGTGGAATAGAAAAAAAAAGTATTCTAGGAATTGGAAAAAAAGTAAAAATATGCTTCCTAATCCTAAATACCATTTACATTTTGTGAAATTGTCAGATGATGTTTTGTGTCATGAAATTGTCAGAAATAAGTTGCCGTGAAACGACAAAACAATTCTCAAAAAATTTATCATGTCTTATGGTTTGAGTTGACGGCTGATAACCGTCTATACCGATGACTCACAGTATGTGATGCTGTTACACTCAAATTGGCGACACGGCGTTAAAGATAATGGGCCGAATTCAGCACACTTCGTTGCTAATGAAGCTTCTTTTATTAGTTACTACTATGACAACATATTTTATCTCTTTCTTATTTACAGATTGAAACATGCCTGCGTCTTTTTGTTTGTTTTTCTTAGAGAAGCTTCTTTAACTCAGAGAAAACTTTTCTCAGAAAAGTGCTGAATTCGGCCCATTATAATTATTATGATTTTGCCAAAATTACAGCAAGAACAGGTTTTTCGTTAAAACGTCACTAAAATAAGTTTGACATTCAAAATCAAAACAATTTTCGTCTGACGTCTGAGTCTGACTTTACATTAAAATAATCTATCTGAATATAGAAAATACAAGACAATGTATAATGTTGTTTATTTTCAATGTGAATTAAATAATAATTGGTTCATCAACAATAATTATTGTTGATGTCTAGTGACATGTCTAGTGATTGCTAACCAAAACTCAAATAAATATTTATTGGCTTTTAAAATAAACTGAAATAAATAAAATAGAAAGACGAATTTTTGCTGTCAGACCTGCCTATAATCTGAACTGACATACTATGCATTTAAATCGAAATATTTATTTATAAAGTGTCCATGTCTCAGAAATTTTGATTCTGGTCGTATGTACAGTTGTATTTGATCAAATATAAAAATTAAACAAAGTGTTGACATTTCAATTACTACTAACTTGTCTTACATAATATTTGTTTACTTTAGATAAACCACTTACGCAACAATTCAAATTATGTCTTATCAAGATTTTCTACACCATATGACAATGTTACAAGTCCTGATTTTAATTAAATGACATGCATGTGATTTGGAATTTCTATTTTTAAATTTATGATTAATAGATCTGTATTGTAAAAATGTCACCTGATATGGATTATTACAATAATTTATTTAAATTTGACAACTATGAATTGCAATGTGCTAGTTATTCAGGTTAATTACCACATAAAAGGAATATAATCAATTTATTTGATACTGTGCTTAATTTTATGAGCGCGTTACTCGAAAACGAGGCAATATCAATGGCTCATTCATTTTTACATTGGAGTCATTTATTTATCTACTTTATTGGTTGTTCTAAGTTACAACATATTACCACATACAGCTGGTTTTGACAACTCAGGTTCGAAAAATCTTCCCTGTGGTGCCTGTGATTCTATTAAGAATAACAACCATATAAGTGAGTTGATGGCTGGTAAACGCACACAGGCACACACAGTATTAAATATATCTGTACCGATGACTCACAATATGGCTTGATATGTAGGTATGTACTTGTACAAATAAATTTGGTTCGAACAACTCAGGTTCAAATCCAGTCTGGCACAGTTTAACTGCACAAAATGTGGTTTTGGCATTTTAATTTCGAATCCTGTCAGATACACATTTCCGTTAACTGCACAAAAATCTCCCCTGTGTTGTATCTACTGTCCACGAAAAATCATGAGGACTCGTGAGTCAACTTCTAGCAACTGGTACACATGGTATAATATACAGGGTGATTCATATATTTGTGCATATATTTTAATGCCATTATATAGTACTCAACTTATACTGATCAGGAAACAAAAAGATTATTTAAGAAAATCGTAAATTTAAGGCCTTTTTTCGCAAGAAACAGTAGATTGTTGATTATAATGGATATCTGATAAACTATGAATGGAATAAAATAAAATTTTGATTAATTGTGCAATGGCAAGAATAGTCAATTTATGAAATTTCATTTGAAAACAGTGACCCAAAACCTGGAATCTAAAATAGCGAATTTTGAAAAAATCTTTCAATTCCGTAATAAGTGAATTGAGTAGGTACTATTATATAATACACGAACTTGTGAATCATCCTGTATATCAAATATACCGTTGACTCCCACAGTATGTGTGGTTGCCAAAGCCAAGACGTGATAGATGTATTTATGACTTTTCTTTACGAATAGGGCAATTCATCCAGCACATTCTGTTTAAATTAACTGTCAAATAAAACACAATTTGGATTAAACTTAAAGGTAGATTTAGACCTACTCAATTATAAGTATAAGTGGCTAATTTAACCAACCAGTCGATTTACGTTCTCAAGCTATATTTTATATTGCTGATGATGGATGATGTACTCATCCGAAACGTCCTAATGTAAAATAAAATGATGTACTCCTGAGAGATTATTTTATTTCAAAAACCAAGGATTCCTAAGGCCTAATATAACTTCACTTGGAAATATTCTGGATCCTCTTAACCTCACTTCTTATTATAACCAACTAGCGCTTATTGTTCGCACTTGTAATTGAAATTGGAATTTTGTAGAAGCGCTGGTTGATAAACTTAGCTCTTTATAATTGAGTAGGTCCGAATCTAGCTCCACTGTAAAACGATATTTTAAAATTTATCACCAGTAATAAATTGACAAACTTTTAACAACCTGGTTGTGACGTCATAAAACATTAACTTAAATCACCGACAAGGATTCAAGTTCATTGGGTTTAAAGAGTTGGCTAATTAAAAGTACGATCAAAGTAGGTATGATTCATTTTATTGAATTTGTTGTAAAGTTTGCTCAGTGCTTAGTGAATTATTTGGGCCAACAGTCGCAATGTTATTATCAATACTAACTCAATTTCCTCAAAACAGCTGATGAACGAAGTTAGCTTCATAGTCTTGATTATCGCGTGGGCGAGTGGAAACCATTCAATTCAAAGTCGATCATGCAACAATGCACCCAACAACCCACGCAAAACTTAATTAATTGCCGCAAATGGTAATTAACTCACTAATTCGTACCAGCAATCGATTATTGCATAGCGAATTTATGTTGGTTGTATCTGTTTATTTCATTTCAAATGTTTAGGGAGTAATTTCTAATTTTGTTTGCTTAAAACGTGGGATGTGGAATTTGGAATGTAATTATTTATGTTTTAAATTAGAAAAAGATTTGTTTAAATTGATGTTAGAAAACGATTTAGTTTATTGCGAATTCGAAGAAGGAACTCGTAATTTCAATGAATGGAAAATTTAATGATAAACTCTTGAAACAAAAATTGTAGTATTGTAAATACAGTTTCTAGAAATACAATTGTTAAGTATTTTAGTACAACAGCTGGCCTCAAGGTCAAAAATACGTCAAATAACAATTAATTTCATTTAAGTAATAGTTCACAAATCTATCATTAATATGATTGTATACTAATCTGCAGAATGCTGTAAAACATCAAAACTGCATAAAAATAAATCTTAAGGCGGCAGTGTACCTTCACACAGACAGGCGTTCGTAGTTTACTAATAACTAATTTCATTCTTAACATCGACCTGTTTTTAATTTTTCAAAATTTTCGAAAAAAAGAAAATCTAAAACTGTATAATTTTTAATTTAAAATGTGAGATGTTATTTGAAAAAATATTGACATTTTAATGCTAAGATAGTACAGCAGATAATGTGCATTTTTTTGAAAAATATATTCAAAACAAGTTATTGGTAAACTACGATTTTTTTTTCAAAACAAGTGCGGAAAATCAGAAAAGACTATACCTATACATATAGCTAGTACTGTAACCAAAATTTGGTTCATAAAGCACTCGAAATGCACGAGTAATTAATTTAATAAGTCTCTTAATCACTTACATTATTATAAAACGATATTCAAGTTTAACTGCACAAAAAACTTTCTTGTGGTGTACCTACTCTTCTCTTATAACCATGCGAGCACCCGTACATATTTTAGTTTTAATGCACAAAAATATCCCTTGTGATGTATTACTCTCCACTATCTACTAACAACAGTGGTTTTGACAATAGATTGGAATCCAGTTAGATACACATTTCAGTCAAACTGCACAAAAAATTTCCTTATGGTGTACTCTTCATTCGCTGATAATCACGGGTTTCCGTAAGTTGATTACTGGTAACCGCACACACGGAAAAATATGACCTATTTTAATATATCGACGACACACAATATGTAAAGCTGTTATACCCAAGTTGGGTAAAATACGCGATAAATATGTAAGTATGAGTTTTGCACCATTTTTGGGGAATGGATGATTAAATTTGAAGGCGTGAGGCGTGTTACAAAAAATTGCGCGTCACAAAGTATCGACTTTTTATAAAATAGTAACGTTAATTAAAAACATTGATAACCTAATTTGAATAGAATTTTTAATCAAAACAGGCTGTCAAATTTCCATTTTGAAGGGGAACGTCCACAACCATAAAATTTAATATTTCATAACCCTCATGTTACATCGGACATGTGTTACCACAACTTTGCCATATTTATCAACACTCAGATACATAAAAAATGTTAAGCCAAACAAATTTTCACCGAGCCAAACAAATTTAGAATACTAACCTAAAAAACTTCCCATTGGAGTTGAAACTTTGAGATAAACGGTTGTTCTACAATCACACTTGCTAACTTTCGTTTATATATCACCGTTTAAAAGTTCTAAACTTTAACTAGACTTTAACTCAAACTGAGGAGTAAATAAATTTGATGATGTGTTCCTGTTTACTCTTAGCAGGCGTTTGTTTTATAAACTTACTGATGAGGAAATGAAGTAGATTATTTTACGATCAGAATTTTAAGAATTCCACTTCTGGAATGCTGGAAATTTATTGTATCGATTATTTGAAGCGTAAAATTGTCTTCACGTTTAATAGCTTTTTAACATGAAAGAATTGCTACAGAAATTTGCACGCTAAATGTCGTTCTGGTCATTAATAAGCAATTAATTATACTTAGAAAGGAGATCCTAAAGTTGAAGAGGATATTTTAGGTACAAAAGAAACGAGAATACAATAACAAAAAATATATATAAAAATATTTTTTAAAATAAGGAGTTCCACAAAAAATAATAATATGAACATACAAGAACATTTCTTTACTAAGAAATAAATTCAAATAATTGTGAGCTAGTTAGTATAAAGTATAAGAACCATGATAACCGTAAGTTGACAACTCAGGTTCGAATCCAGTTATTTATTATAACTGGAACAGATTTTTATAAAAATATTTTCCGACTGTCACTATTATCAACGGTCTGCAATTGGATCCTCCACCATTTTTTGTTTTTTGAAAGCAATTAGAAGTATTTTTAAGTTTTAATTATTTTTAGTAAAGCTATAATAATTTTTTTGACGTAGACATATAAACGAAAATCTTCCTTAACAGTGGGATTGGCGTCAAAATTAATTCAATTTGTATTTTCTTTAATAAATTATGTAAGAATACATTTGCAAATATATTCCTTAGAAATATAATTTATAAATTTGCATTTCCTTTTTAAATTTGAACCTGCGTTTTAGTAAGTACCACTCGTATGATTACCTATGTCATTCAATTTATCTTTCAGTTCCTCTCCTAACAGCCCAGGTATATATCTATAGGTACAATATGAACATTTGTCATTTCGTTTTGGATAGGTAGTGCGACAAAGTACCGTTTTGCCGCACTAGTGCAACATAACCATAAAAAACTATTAAATTTGCCTAACATAACCTCAACCTCACATAAGTGACGTGTTGATTTATTCATTATTTATTTATATAATAATATTTTGTTTCCTTTCAATATATAATTGAATGGATTTCTAATTTGCTGTTATGGTGGAGGACCTTATTGTTAATTTTCAAGTAACCAAGTGAAGTCTAAAAAGCCTACTTTTAATACCGATTGTAGAAAATGTATTTTTACTGCTACCGGTCGAAACTATTTCTGTTCTGAGCAAAATTAAAATTCAAGAATGCTCCAAAATTAACCGAGCTCGTAAATCTCAAATTTGCAAATTCTAAATGAATTATTGGCAATTAATTGTTCTGGCTCATATTTAAGCATAAAATTGACTACACGTGTACTCGGAAGTCGTAAAATCTGCATGAAACTCGATTTTGGTTCATTGTGCCGTGTCACGCAGTACAATTTTATCATAAAATGCTTGGAACGTGGTGCAACACCCATAACGAACGATTATATCGGTAATTTACGAACTATATTATCGCATGAGTTACGATAGCTCCCTGTCGAACGCTACAATTCTCCTATGACAAAGTATAACTTATTTGATGTCATGATCAATCCCCTTGTGACAGTTTTTGCAACAGGTGTTATCCTGTTGAATTTGTTTCGTTCGTTGATGTTTTTCCTATCGATTATGTTCACCTCTGATCTTTGCGATATAAACGATTCGTTTTATATTCACTGCATGTCAAATGATCGTTTCTTTGTCTATTTCGGAACCTTGGATATTTTTTGCAACAAGTAGTTTGATTACTATTCGTTTATTTATCAGAGAATCAAGTCATCAAAATAAGTTTCTGTCTACGTTTTTAGTTGTTGTTTAAAACTATTTTTATCTAACTGGAATTCTTGACATTGCTGTATATTTATTCTGGAGATACTTAAAAATAATTTGTTTACAGAAGCCCGTTTTGTCAAATTTATGTTTGTTACTATCTTGAAAAGTAAATATATATATATATATATATATATATATATATATATATATATACAACTTACTATCATTGAAGCGTCCTTATATTGACAATTTTCCATCAACCGAGCGTCCGGCTCCAATGAAGCGTCCATATATGGACGCTCGATTGGTCACTATGTTAAATTGGCTCCTAGTACCATCTAGTAGTCATATTTAAAAATTTTGGTGGACGCCGAATTGATAGTGAATTATCATTTGCCGTATACATGCCGTATACTTTTAGTTCAGCCGAACGCTCACTCGTGGCGTTGCTGCGCTAGGCGTATAAGTATACTTTCATCCAATCTATCGCCTACCGAGCGTCCTCAAACTGGCAACACCGAAACGTATGTTTTCAAATGTTATGTTCGAAGTGTTCGTGTTCTCTTGATATTGGAGGATGAAGCAAAATATCAAAGTACGTTTTTTTTTGTTTCGACTACGTGGTTCTGGTTATCAAGAACATATACTTATAACAAACTTTTTTTCATCACACTTGAACGCAAAGCACGACGTTATACCCTGTTTAAACTAAAGGGAGCAAACCACGCTTTTGCTCCCTAGGAGGCAAAAACGTGTTTTTCTTCTTCTAAACTGGAAGTGTTGGCGTGCTTCGCGTGCATTAAATAAAAAAATATTTTTTTAATCGGGTCATAAATTATGTTCAAATTTGAACTATTAGGGGGGAGAGTTAAACATCTAGATCTACACCGTTTGACCGATCCTTATGAAATTTTGCATGCAGATTTCTTTTTACCAGACTCAGATTTTAAGTTACCTATGTATTAATTTGATTGGACCATTAGGGGGTGGGGGTTAATAATATAGAATCTCGACCATTTGTCCGATTCTCATGAAATTATGCACGCAGGTCTCTTTTAACTGGAGTCAGATTTTAAAGTATGTTTAAATTCGATCCTAAGGGGTGCGGATTATAAATCTATAGAATCTAGACTATTTGTCCGATTCTCTAGAAATTTTGCAGTCAGATTTTTAGGTATATTTGAAATTTATTGGGCTATTATTGGGGGTAATCTCTATAGATCTAGACTGTTTGTCCGATTCTCACGAAATTTTGCATGCGCGTCTTTTTTGACTAGAGTCAGATTTCAAAGTAAGTTTCAATTCGATCGAATCATTATAGGGAAAGACGAGGGATTAAACTGAAAAAATCGCTTTAACAGTCGTAATTTTTTTTTGAACGAAACTCGGTAATATGTAGCAATCAACTAAAGTAAGAAAGATAGTTTTTATTTATCGGGTTATAAATTATATTTAAATTGAGGTATGAGGGTTAACCTCTAGATCTAGACCGTTTGTCCGATTTTCACATAATTTTACAAGCAGATATCTTTTGAAAAGAGCCTGATTTTAAGGTATGTGTGGTGTGACTTTGTTCGGGTTCTAAGAGGTGGGGGTTAAATTCAACAATCAATCATTGAAATAAAATAAGAAAGATTATTTTTCTGGTAGTTATATTATACATTCATATACATTATGCGCATTCGTACTATTCATATCCAAGCACAAGGAACATTCGAAATACTACCAGAAAAATTATCGACATAACTACGAGACTACGACTACTTGGACGTAGTTATGCAAAATGGAACCAATCCACAGAAACTTTATTTCGAGTAAATGACGTTTAAAGTTAATCATAAATTATTAATTCTACGAATTTTTTTGATTTTTAGAATGGCATTGTTGTTTATCCAAAAATTATGTTTTATTTTAGTATGTAATTAAAATTTTACTATTTTCAATATATTTTTCAAAAATTTTGAAAATGTAGGTTGGTTCCATTTTGCAAAAAACTATAAGGTAGAGAAATAAAAAAAAGTTATAATAATTTACAAAAATATGTTATATTTATACGCAAAAACAGAAAAGTTAAATATGAAAATAAATGAAAAATTATACAATTGAATAAGGTATTTGTTTTTATTCGGTTTCTAAGCTCATAAAAAATTTTAAATTCATTTTCACGTTGTTCTTTACTTAAGTTTTGCAAGCATTTTAAAATACAGTTGCAATTAAAATCACAAAATTGCTTAGCTGGAATTGTTTTATTCTTCCAGTTAACATATTCTTTATTTTAGTACTTATTTTCTTTTCTTGTGTCTCTGTCTAAACCACCATACCTTCTTTTTCGGACCTTTTTTTGGACGACCTTTCGCACTAAGTTCAGAAATAGCAATGGAATCAATTTCATTAACAGAATCATAAACGGTAACGGGCGTTAATGAATGATAAGTTTTTTCGTCTAAACCCTATTAAAATAACATTGAATGTTATTGCGGAACAAAATTATAACGCAAAATTTTACCTCGTGGTCATTAGAATCTGGTGTATCATTTAAATCAACTGACTGACAATAATTTGGATCTGCAATTGAGTCGTCAGACAAGTCATCAATGAGATTTTGAAGTTCAGATTCGATACTCGGAGGTGGTGAAGAAATTACAGATGTTTGATCTTAATAAGTATAAAAAATAGCTTTAAATAATTCTAAAAAATTGAGTAACAAACCTTTTGAACAAGATGGGATATTTATTTCCGCATCCTTGGCCATTTGCACAATTAATTTTCTTCTTTCTGATACATACATTATAATTTTTAAGAGAAAAAACTTAACTGCATGTGAATTCCACCAAACTATACTAAACGAGAAAACACACTAGACGTACATGTTCAACTTGCATAGTGCTGTCCCTGTATAGTAAACAGAACCTACCCACATATTAATAATTTATTATTTTACAAACAAGACCCAAGCTGTCTGGATCTACTTGAAAATAATTTTATATTTTAAAAAAAGGATCCAAGCTGTTTGGATCTGTTTTGTAAAATTTCTGATTCATAAAATACGTTTTTTCAAAATCGGCATGAAAATCGTCATTTCCAGACTAATTTGCGGCATGAAAGTAAGATTTTCATGACTAGGCATGAAAATTTTATTTTCATGCCTAGGCATTTTTACTTTCAACTTTGTTTACTTGTCATGACAATTTTTTCTAAAATTTGTTACAGCTCTGATGATTTGTCACAGCTCTGATGATTTATGCAAACCCAATTTTTTTTATAATTTTAAGCTTAATTGCCGATTTAAAAAAAATAGAATACATCACGCGTCATAAAAATGTCTTTGCTTGACTCGGAGGCTTTGAAGAAATGCTCGGACGCTGCGCATCCTCGCATTCTTCAAACGCCTCCTCGTCTGCAATGAAACATTTTCATGACTTGTAATGTAATATACTATTGTTGACTGGTTCACATCGAAATTCTTGCTACATATATAAGAGTAAGAGTTTGGTTCCAGTTTGCAAAACATAAAATGGGTCTTTGGCAACCCGTATTCGAAGTTAACTCAGTTTAAGCCAAACTGTGGGATGGTTACATTTTGCATAACTACGTCCACTTATGGTATTATAAGTGAGAGTCTTTTTTTAATTGGGTCATACATAATGTTTTATTCGATCGGACTATTATGTAGGTGGGGGTTAAATATCTCAATCTAGAAGTTTTGTCCGATCTTTATGAAATTGAAATAAAATTGTATTGCTTTGACAGCAAATAAAGAAGTAGTTAATTAATAAAACCTTAGTAAATAGATAATAAATATTTATGTTACAAGTAAGGAAACGAAAGTTGTTACCTTACGTATTTGAAATTTGTACCACGAGGCGTGGCCGAGTTCTGTAAACACATAAGTAAGGTAACTACCGAGATTCCTTACTTGTTGCATACAATATTTGTATACTTTCATTTAGAATAAATGGAATTTTTATTTGAAATTATGAAATTTTGTCATTTAATGTCTTACAAATTATGACATAAAACAAAAACACCCAAATCTACAAACCATATTTTTATTCGATTTAAAAAAAATTTAAACAGCATAAAATATGCAAGTTTAAAACATTTTATATTGAAGTTTCTTTACAATGTGGTCTATAATTTTTAAAATAAATGTAGTTTTATATGTGTACATTTTATAAAAAAGAGTAAAATAAAAACCATTGCTTGAAGTAATTAAATTCATTTTCTAGCGCAAATTTGAGTAATAAATTGTCCATAACCAAACGAAAGTAAAAAAATAATATTTGGGTAAGTACCTATTTTTAAAAACCCAATATAGTCCAATCATTTTAGCAAAAAAATGGGCTCAACCTCGGAATGAGAGATAATAAGCTGGAAACTCGTATATACCTTCATTTTTGCGTTCTAAAAGTTGTCTCAAAAGCCTCATAAAATCTCGTGTCTGCGTCGTAAGTTATTCGAGGTCAAAGGTCACAAAACTCGGTTTTTCGAGATTATCTAGGTTTCTATGGCTCCAATGATGTTAATCTATTATTAAAATTGTAGAAAATAAAATTTCCTACAACTTTGGTATTAAAAAAAAATTTCTCCGATCAATAGTTCAAAAGTTACGGCCGAAAGAAAAAGTAACGCTTTTAAAAAATTTAATTATGGCATTACTTTATGTCATACTGTACAAAAACGACTGTAACTTTTCAACACATTAAAATATTGACTTCCGGTCTGAAGCATTCAATTCTTAAGACTATTTTCAATCTACAATACAATTTTTAAAATTTTGAAGGTCCTAGTTTAGCCAAAATTTAAACAAAAAAATAATTATTTTTTTGTATTTTCTTAAATTATTGTGTTTAATCAGCTCTAATTTCTGAATGAATCAAGATATCAACTTTCGGTTTTCAGCATTGAATTCCTGAGACTTTTTGCTGTAAGGTATATTATTTCAAAAATGGTTAAAAAGACTTTGGTAACCTGAAATTTTAAGATTTTCTCCGAGAGAATATAGTGAAATTTTAAGTTTGTTATAAATTACTTTAAATTTTAGGTCATCACATACCTTTAAAAGATATAAAAAATGTTGTTTCTTATAGAAAAACGTCCCAGAAATCCAATGCTGGAATCCGGAAGTCGATATCTTAATTATTTCAGAAATTAGAGCTGATTTAATACAATAATCTATAACAAAATTAAAATTTCACTATATTCTCTCGGAGAAAAACTTAAAATTTCAGGTCAACAAAGTACTTTAAACCATTTTTGAAAAAATGTACCTTATAGAAAAAAGTCTCAGGAATTCAATGCTGAAAACCGAAAGTTGATATCTCGATTCATTCAGAAATTAGAGCTGATTAAACACAATAATTTAAGAAAATACAAAAAAATAATTTTTTTTGTTTAAATTTTGGCTAAACTTGTAATCTCCAAAATTTTAAAAATTGTATTGTAGATAGAGAATAGTCTTTAGAATTGAATGCTTCAGACCGGAAATCAATATTTTAATGTGTTGAAAAGTTACAGTCGTTTTTGTAGATTATGACATAAAATAATGCCATAATTAAATTTTTTAAAAGCGTTCCTTTTCTTTCGGCCGTAACTTTTGAACTATTGATCGGATAAATTTTTTTTTAATATCAAAGTTGTAGGAAATTTTATTCTCTACAATTTTTATAATAGGTTAACTTCATTGGAGCTATAGAAACCTAGATAATCTCGAAAAACCGAGTTTTGTGACCTTTGACCTCGAATAACTTATGACGCAGACACGAGATTTTATGAGACTTTTGAGACAACTTTTAGAACGCCAAAATGAAGGTGTATACGAGTTTCCAGCTTATTATCTCTCATTCCGAGGTGAAACTCTAATTTGACTGGACTAATAAACACTGCTTGATATAGATATAGGTACTATAATTTCCTAATGTCATTTGATTAATTTTCTACTATTTTTCTGTATAATGAGTAGTAGATTTTAAATAGGTAAATTACAGTCGTGTCGAGCATTATTTTTCTTCCAAATAAAATTTCTGTTTCACATTTTTACCTTTAAAGCTTACAGCAATTTTTTATTATTGTTAAACATTTATTTTTTTCAAATTGCTACGTAATAAGATTTCGATAAGAAACAAACAAATTTATTCGGAAAAATAAATAGCTTTTATGTAATTAACGTTACAAACATTAACATTAAAATATTTACTACTTTTCGGTTTGTTCTTTCCATACTAAAATAACTGGGCAAATCACAATTTCCTAACCAGAAGTAATAAATTTTAAACCAAAATTATTTATAAAATGCATTAAGTAGTATTATATTCTAATTTTAAACCTAATCAATAATGTTGTCAACAAATTTGTGAATTTAGTAACTATTGAAATATAATGCATTTGTTGCTAATTTTCATTTAAATAATTAACTATCAGATCACAGACAATTTGACCGATTTTAATTATATTTTTATTATACTTAGTTATAAGCATACAAATCCAACTTAAAATATAGACTGAATAATCAATGAACGTACCATCTGAAAACAAAATGTAAGCGATTTATTCCACATATCTTTGTCATATTTATTCAACTTGCCGATAATAATTCCGTCTTTTCATTTCAAATCCCCAATATAACGCGCGAAGTAACATGGTTCAGTCGCGGCAACACTGTCGGACGCTTGATAATCGATGAATTGTAATAATCCGTATATTTCGGACGCTTCAAAGATGATAGTTTGAACGGACGCTTCAATGATTATGAATTGGGAATATACACCAACCGGACGCTCTATTCAGGTTTTTTGAACGGACGCTCTGTTGATAGTGAGATGTATATATATATATATATATATATATATATATATATATATATATATATATATATATATATATATATATATACGGATAGCTGAGAGCGTAATATGACCTACTGTGGTTCTAACAACTCAGGTTCGAATCCAGACATTAGGACCCGTCTGTTGACGGTTAGTAAAGGATCAATATGTGAGACTGTCACACACAAGTTGGGTGAAAAAGTATGATAAATACCGTACAGTACATAACATAATTCATTGATAATTTTGTATAGTACAACGTGGTTACTACTTATCAAAATATTTTAGGAAATTAACCAAAGGAAAGACCGGTAAACGGAAACGAACTGATAATAATACGTAACGTAACATTGATATCAATTATTTTCCTTTTAAGGCGTAAAAGTTGGAAAACCAAAAGTTTAACAATACAAATTTCAAACCGTAATTTAATTGAATCATCAATCATTGGAGAATCGATGAATGGAAGTGTTTTAAATTGCTGTGACATCAGTTATTAACAAATCTTGTAGATATATTTATCATTTACATAATATCCAATTTAGACGATTGTTAATGAGTGCTTACGGTGCTTACACAAAAATTAGTTTTATCATAATGAAATCAATAATGTACATTGGTCGGAAGTCTTTCTTATAATAGTATATTATACAATGAATTCATAATGATAGCTATTAATACCTAATATGCTAGTATGAAATTTACGAACGATACGAGCCATGGCAATCGTCGTAATTCATATGAGTGTTATAGCCATTATACACGAGTTGCATACACTTTTTGCTCTATTCCCATGCTTTCATTAGAAAAACTTGATGTAGCCAGCACGTAACCTCCCACCTTGACATTGTAATATTTGATATAAAGTTAATAATGCAGATAATAAATTTCATATTTCACAAGCATTTTCCAAAAAATGTTATAGTACCACGGGTACCTACCACTGATGATTCGCTGATTTTTATCAGAATCTAATCTCTTGTATTTTTTCTTATGAAAGGGTAAATATAGACTCCAAAGTATAACTCTAACCATCAAGCGATAAAAAAATATTAAATATGTGCATTTTATGTTTTATGGAATTTAAATATCACTCATTTGTTAATTAATATTTATCAAATTTTATTTAAGCATAAAATAGCCTAACATATTTGTTAATGCATGACATAATTTGTTTAACTATTTTCTAAGTACATTTGTTATAAGTTTGGATCTAATCTGGTAATTTTTATTATTATATTTTTCTCTTATATACAAGTTATTGAAATAAAAATTGTATGTTGCAATAGCAATTAACATTAGTAATATACCTATATATTTTTTTCAATGAAATTCCGAACCTATCACAAATATTTAAAAAAAAAATGAGTACTTACAGTCTTGAAGTTGTAAGCCTATGAAAACATCTATTTAATTATTCATGAAGAGCAAACTTCGTAAACGCAACGGCACGTGTCCACTCAACTCCCTAACTTCTTTATTTCTCGGTCGACATTCAACTAATTTCGCTTTGTTTGTTTCAGAATTGCCAGCCGAAGAGGGTGAGTAGCATCTGCTATTGCTCAGCACGAGAGCGGACGTCAAATCACGAAAAGCAGCCAGCCAAAGTTATTTCGATTTCGGATAATGATTAAAGGAAGAGAAATTGTGTTTGGGTGTTCTGCAGAAATCACTTTACTGTCAAGAATTGTTTCTTGCAAGAATGGATCCCAGATAAAGGAGATGAAGTTATAGCTTTGGAAATAGTTTTCTTGAGGATATTACGTTTTATGATTGGTTTGTCAAACGATTTTTCATTGTCTAACGGTGCGATTGCAGTTTCACCTACAATTCAGTACCTCAATTAAATTCTCTGCGAGATTCTACAGTCTGTTTTTAAAAAGACGAGCAAAAAACAAAAGTCAGATTAACATTCTTTTAAAAAAGCCGGAAATCACTGGGATTTTTTTGTTTGATCTTAATTTTAATGTCTGAAATTACCTAAAATATAATTTACAGGTTTTATAATTATATAGAAATCTACTAAGAAGATTAAATTTAGAATCACCTTGTGCAATCAATTTCTAAATGACATTTTGACAGTAAACATAAACGTTACACTGCAATATGACATTTCAAATGTGTTGAGTTGAGTGCAGTGGTTGAGTGTAAAACGGCGGCACTCCAACCAATTAAAAGCATATAAATTACTCTTGATTTTTTTTACTATTAATAAAAGTCAGATTTACGATTTGAAATAATCCAGAAAGTCACTATACCCTGTTCCAGTTTATAATGAAGTAGATGGCGCTGCAGAGCCAGCCCGTTTTACACCCATAAACTAGAAATTTAAATCTAGAACAGAATTTATGAATTAGTTGTATGTTACGTACGAGACATACTTGAAAATTTGAAATGTCAACATCAGCTCTTACGACTACGACAACTAACTCAAACGCACAGATCACAAATTTATCGCTATTGTAAACTTAGTTCTCGGCTAGACCAATCAGAACGCTTAAATCTTAAGCTCATTCCATAGTCCATTTTTAACGTGAACAGGGTATATTTAAATTTAAATCAAATAATCAGAATGAATTTGGCTATGACATTTTACAGTAAACAAAAACATGACAGTTAGGTAAAACAGACATTTCGACGAGTGTGGTGTAAAACCGGCTGTGTGCAGCCAATCACAAGCATATAATATCACCCAAGAATTTTGTTTTTCTCCTCCTAGTAAAAACAGACTATAGTAAACATACCTAATTACCGAAAAAGTTTTATGTCGTATAAAAAATTCATTTCACTAAAAGTTGGTCCCAGATGTTTAGTCTCCACATGTTAAATCATTTTCCATGACCTACCCTAAAGGTTGTGACTATATTTCATTCGGTAAGTAGCAATTTGTCGTGGCAGTCACAACACCTGTTTTCTCGTTTTACATTTCAAAAAGAAAACGATTCATAATTCAGATTGTTTGGCAGTTCAGGGAATTATACGAACATATCTTCAAAAATGAGTTCGATGAAATAAAAAAAAACAGTATATTATTCAATAACAGTTTAACGATGTCTATTCACTGCAAACAATTGTATAATGAATGCATTATTCAATAGCCATGGATAACAAAATTTAGCTTCAGTATACTGGTAAAAAATCTTCCAACTCACATTTTCCTATTTTTGAACATTCTCAAAGAAGTATTTCAACCATATTTTAACTTATTTTTGATTAAATTTCTTCCTCTTCATATCAAGAAACCGTCAAAGTTGCATGCAAATGCAATAACCTCACTTTTGCCAAATGTCATCATAAACATGTAGAGTTATGTTGACTCTTCTCAGTCGTATAAGGGTCTCCACGGTTTCTACGACATAAAATAAGCACGTTAGAGGTGGAATGTTTGGCAGGAAAGTCAGCAAGCACCTGAATACATCGACACCACACAGTCGCACAACATTGGCTCGAGGTTCAGTCTCGGATGACGCGTTCAAGCCGTGAACTGTATCTGCCGCGGGCTCTGACGTCAATGCTTCACCTTGATAGCGAAGCGATATTCACTGTTCCACTGTTGCAAATACGAAAACAAGAACAATGATCAAATTGGCGGCCACGTGGTGGAACACGTGGAAGATCGACGAATTTGGTTTCTCCAAATTTTTACCAATATTGTTCTAGTCATGGTATGGTGCAATCAGCGATAATTTATTTTCGAATTTCACAAATACGCTAAGTTGCTAATTGTTCAAATCATTATTTCGTAATTCATTTGTTATTTTTGCCTATATGAATAATTAAAAAAAAAAAACAATTAATAAATACTTACTAGGAATCCCATGAGGACCATGTGAATGGACAGCTGATAACTGCACATATAGTCAAATATTCAGAGAGTTTCACAAATTCGCAAAATTAATTGCAATTTTCATGAAGTATGTACACATTTTTAGAGACAGGATTTCAATTAGTATTTTTAATAATTAAATTTTTAAAGCTCATATAAGTAATCACTCTATTAAGCCCTGTTCACACGAAGATTCTATGAAGATTCTTTCAAGATTCTGAATATTGGAAAAAATAAATTCACGGTTTTGAAGCAATCAATAAATTATAAATTCTTCTTTTCCAAGACTTATTGAAAATTCAATTTAGCGGCACCGCAGTTTTACAGGTAATTCTCACTAGATTCAGAATCTTGAAAAAATCTTCATTTATAATCCTCGTTTGAACAGGGCCTTACACAGTAAGAAATATCGTTGCATATATAACACATTTTTGAGTCCCATTTGGGACACCAATATTAGTGTTAAATTTACACGAAGAGACAGTTGAATAAAATACACTATTAAATGTTAAAGAATTGACACAAAGTATTGTGTTCAGTAACACAAATATAAACACACTTCAGTGTTATATAACAATATTATTTTGTGTTACATTACTTCTAGTTTAAAAAATTAAATAATGTGCAAATGTGTTCATAAAACACGGTGTTAAATACACTAATATCAATATGGTATTATATTTAACACCAAAATTACAACATAATTAATATATTTTTTACTGTGTAATGTTGTAAAATAAACTTATTAATTTAATTTAGCTGATTTGGCATTTTAAATCTATGAAACCAGCGGACACTAAAATGTCATTTAGAGTGCAATTTATTTTGCAAATTTAGAACAAATTTGATTCGTAGTCAGTAGGTACATCATCATCATCAGTACAGTATATAATTTTTATCCTGATTTTATGAAACAATGTATACAAATAAATTAAAAAACTGTTTAAAATGATTGCGACAAATGTTGTTAGAAAACGGAATAATGTGTGGAACCGGTGTGGAACTAAAAGAAAAATAGAAATAAAAAATACTGAACAGTTAGTATAGCGGAATGTTAAAACTAAAAGACTGTTTTACGTTTGAAATGACATGTGTAGAATTAGTTTTTTTATAGACGATCTTAAAATAAATTCGAGAGCGTATTTATATTATATAGTTCGTTTGATAAAAAATTTACTAACGCAGTTGAAAACGTTTATAAAAATCTGCATAAATTTTACGTTTGTATAACTCATTTTGTCAGTAATTATACTAAATGAAAGTCTGTTAGTAATTCTCTTTTCATTTTGATTGATTCTAGTTAAACAGTTTTCAGAAATTAATATTTGTTTATTTAGTTCAATACTAGTTCATTTGCTTTTGAGTAAAATGTAAACATAATCGTATCACGCGATAGAAATATTTACTATAATCTGCAGTCTACGATAAAAAAGTGATTAATTTGTTTTACTCTTTCTCAACTCATTTTACAGACAAATTGTTTGCACGAAAAAAATGCATTAAGTTTGTTTATAAGAATCAATATTATTCATGGAAATTTCTATCATCCAGACAGAAATGTTTATCTTTTGTAGTTGGGGATTTATTTTATCGTAAATTAAAGTGCTATGCATGTAAACGAGTGATAATGTGGAATGCAAATTTTAAACCCTAAAGATTTACTGCTAGTTTGCTAGTTTCAAATGCTTACTGTACAATTTAATTAAAAATTCAAATTCAGTTCATACGCTTTATTATTTACTATTTATACAAAGAATGTTTCCCATATTTAATTTACATATTTGAATTTATTAAAACTATCTGTATTCACAGGACAACGTATTTTAATGTCAACTGACGTCTTGTTATTGGAATAAAAGAAAAAATTAATCAAAAACATTCTACACAAACGCTTGACATTTTATTCTCAAAGGACTCTATTTAAAATGAGTTGAAAACTCCTGGCGTTTGAAATGGAATGCTTATCTTTTCATTTTAAACGCTACATTCACGCGCAACTACCAAGAGAGTTTATGTCACGTTCAACGTTCATGCTAATCGCGTGACCATTCTTTGCAAGATACAATCACAATTGAGGGTGCCCATTTAACACCAGAAAATAAATATCTAGAATATTCTTACACAATAAATGCATCGCCAGAAAATGCAAGTCTAGAAAATTTATAATTACCAAAGTACCTAATAAAATATCTGCATCAAATGACTCATTCATAGGAAATTCAAATCTAGAACTTTACAATTATATACGGCTAAATGCAAATACAGGAAGATGCAAATCTAAATAACTAGGTAGTTTGTGTTTTCAACACAAGAAAATACACAAATTAGGTTGAAACTTGAAACCGCACAAAGGGTTCAGGTTCGGTTCACGGTTCACTGTGTTTTATCGGGATCAGTTTTGTTTCGATTTTCATATTTCTTCTTGAAATGAACCGGTAACTGATTTTCACAAAAGCGGTTCATGTTTCGGTTTCGGTTCAATAATTTATTAGCAATCAATTAATCAAAATATGCATCCAAAACTAATTTGATCTAAAATGTAGGTAAAAAAACAAAATTAGAGAAAACTTAACAAAACAAAAAAAATTAATAGAATTTTGATGAAAAATGTTACATTTTAATTAATGCTTTAAATTGTTCCGAACCGGTTAATAACCATTGGTCCTGCTCCGGTTATGGGTTTAACAATAATTATTTACTTTACAAGTGGGCAAAGTTCAGAATTACCCACGAGGGAAATCTTAACTCACGAGTTTCAACCTAAAACATCGTTACTAAGGTGACTTCCAGCAAGCGAAGCAAAGTAACAATTTACCCACGAGTGAGTATAATTTTGATCAAAGCCACTAGTAAGCAATCTTTTACTTTGCTTGTTTAAAATCACCATAGTTATGATTGAAATAGCTGCTGTTCGTTCTGAATGAACCTGTTGATGCAGGTATCTTATAACTTATAAAGTTTCTAGATTTGCATCTTCTGGTGATGCATTTTCCTGTGTATAAATATTCTAGTATTTTATTTCCTGGTGTTGAAGCCATTTCCACAATCACGCGCCACTCCGTTGAAAAGTCATCAGGCGTCTGCAATTTCAAGAGCGAGGCTTATTAATCGATTCAGAAACACTCTGTCAAGGAACGCTGGCTGCTTTGTGAAATTGACGTAAATTTAAATTAATATTCCAATACTAACTATGTTATGTGTGTTACAGGCAAATCTATATGGCAACTCGTCTTAGAACAGTTTGATGATCTTCTAGTCAAGATTTTGTTGTTAGCTGCTATTATTTCTTTCGTAAGTATCTTTCTATCTTCTGCACTGTTTTTCTTAACTTTAAGTTACGTAATAATATTTGATGACTAGATTCCATATTTATTGTAAAAGTTGTTAAATTAAAAGAAAATATTTGTTTAGTAACTCGTCTGTGATTTAATAGAATATTATTATCTTTAATCATGTCATAATATTAAAAGTAAACATAACTATTATTTTTAGTTTTATGTTAAAATAATGGATTGAAGTTAATAAAAGAAGTCTCAATATATTTTGAACTTGATTTATATCCTTCAAAAGGAAGTAGGTAATCCATAACTTTTGATGCTTTTATAAGTTTTACTTTATGTGTTAGTAAAATTTGTCAAATTTGTTAGCTAAATAACTGTAATGCTGAGTAATTTACATAATTTTTCGACTTATAAATCATTTTCAAAGTACCTTAATTTGCTATTGACATATGCTTTAATCGTGTTGGCGAGATGCCACTAAACTTTTATTTGATTTTGATTGTAATAGATGCCTTACAAAGTTTGTATTTATGTGCATGTTAATCATTAGTGTCTTTTCAATTAAGTTATCTAAATTATACTCTTTCATTATGTTATTATTCATATGACGCAAGTAAATTAACTGTAGTGTCATTTATTCTTTAGTTTGTTTATACATGAGTATGACACCCAGCTATTTTATATCAAATTTAAAAAGATAATTATTTGTACCTTTTAAATTTAATTTATGAGCTTGTATTATTTCTTAAACTATGCAAAAATAGCTTCCGTAAGTAACTCGTAACAGTTACATATTAAAATGATTAACGACTTAAAAACGTATGGCCTCTTATTTAAAATACTCTGATACGATGGTCAATGTGTTAGTAAAGTATTTCTGTGTCTTAAAATATATTTTATTATCCCGCACGTCCGTTCTGCAAGTTAACATTGACATGTTGTGGCTATTATATTTCCTTTGATCATACAGACCATAGGCTGCCTGCCAGTAAAGATAATGCATTCTGTCGGCTGACGAGCTAGCTATATTTTGCTGTTGAAGGTTTATTCACCGATCGCTGGTGTAACTTAGTTTCCCAACAATTAATCTTATTCTATCGGAAAATATGTTGCATGAAATTGTTAAGAATTTGTTTCACTCTGTTTCTTTCTTGCAATTAGAAGATTTTACACGAAATATTTTAGTAACTAAATTGGTTCTTAAACCAAGCCTCATTCACATAAGCATTTAGTTGTAAGGTTTACATTTTCAGTTTACGTTTAAGAAAGTTTAAATTCATATAACTAAATACGATCATTTACAAGTCCCACATTTAAGCACTGTGAATGCTCGTATTTAGTTTCTTTCTTAAACATAAACATAAATGTATGTGAATGGTTCTTTAGTATAAAATTAATAAAGTATAGAACAATTCAGTCATTAATTAAGAATAAAAATTGAATGTATATAAATATAAAAAGTCCCTTTCATCTCAGTAAAAAACTTGTTATTTATTTTGTTAAAACAAAAGAAAGCCACGTAAATAAGTAGTTTACAAAAGTACTGCGTGTTAGCACGGTTAGCACATTAAAGAATTCTGTTGGTCTTTGTACGTGTAGTGAATTAATGTTATTTTATTTGTTACAGGTTTTAGCCTTGTTTGAAGAACATGACGGAGCCTTCTCAGCTTTCGTTGAGCCTTTCGTCATCTTGCTCATCCTTATTGCCAACGCCGTCGTCGGTGTGTGGCAGGTAAAGAAACTATCCGAACCTAGAACATGATGATCCCTGACCAGAGCTATTACCGCCACTTTACACTTATCGTTTGGTTCCACGTTCCACTTGATGTTTCGTTAATGAACGACTCGTAACTTAATTGGATTAGATTAACTCGATATATGACCACGCAGGAAATCCGTAAATTAATCGTTACATATTTTTATCAACGCATGAGAAATTTTACGTGGTCATTTTTTTTAGAAAATATAAGTTATAGTAAGCTTTTTTTACATTATACTTTTTTCGACTAGAAACATTTAGAATGCAAAATATGATAAAGTAAAACATAAAAATCTTCATCCAAGCTCCATGTTCCATAATTAGAAACGTCTTTTTTCGACTTAAAAAATAGCAACGGCTCTATTTTTCTTCAAAAGTGCAAATTTCATACTAGTCTTGCGCAGTAAACGCACATTTTGCATTGTCAACCTTCTGTTCATACATCGACATCAACATTCTTGGCTTCTTCATATTGCACATATTTCATTTTAATGATTTAATTTTTTTTTTGTTATTAACGTTTTCCATTTATATTTCCAATTAATAACAAAACGTCAAAATTACAGTTTAAAAGTTTGGTGTTGAAACAAAAAAACTAGTATAAAACTTGGATGTGATTTTAGACAAAAATATTTGCAGTTTCTAGCCGAAAAAAGTATAATGTAAAACAAGCTACATGTGATTGTTATTTAATGATAACAATTTCAATTGTTATCTATGTTGAATCGTGTATAGCTTTTGATCCCTTAATAAACATCCTGGTGTAGACAGCGTCTCGCCTAGTGATACCGGTTTTAAAACTTTTTTTTTGTTTATAGGAAAGAAATGCCGAATCTGCTATTGAAGCCCTGAAGGAATATGAACCCGAAATGGGCAAAGTTATCCGCGGCGACAAATCTGGTGTCCAGAAGATCCGCGCTAAGGAAATCGTCCCCGGTGACATCGTTGAGGTCTCCGTTGGTGACAAAATCCCAGCTGATATCCGTCTTATCAAGATCTTCTCCACCACCATCCGTATTGATCAGTCCATCTTGACTGGTGAATCCGTTTCCGTCATCAAGCACACCGACGCCATTCCCGACCCCCGTGCCGTCAACCAGGACAAGAAGAACATCCTCTTCTCCGGTACCAACGTCGCCGCCGGCAAAGCCCGTGGTGTTGTTATGGGCACTGGTCTTAATACCGCCATTGGTAAAATCCGTACTGAAATGTCTGAGACTGAAGAAATCAAGACTCCCCTGCAACAGAAATTGGACGAATTCGGTGAACAGCTTTCCAAAGTTATCTCCATCATCTGCGTCGCTGTCTGGGCTATCAACATCGGTCACTTCAACGACCCCGCTCACGGTGGCTCCTGGATCAAGGGTGCCGTCTACTATTTCAAAATCGCCGTCGCTTTGGCTGTCGCTGCTATCCCTGAAGGTCTCCCCGCTGTCATCACCACTTGCTTGGCTTTGGGTACCCGCCGTATGGCCAAGAAGAACGCTATTGTCCGTTCTCTGCCATCTGTAGAAACCTTGGGTTGCACCTCTGTCATCTGCTCCGATAAGACCGGTACCTTGACCACCAACCAGATGTCCGTCTCCCGCATGTTCGTCTTCGAGAAGATTGAAGGAAATGACAGCAGCTTCAATGAATTCGAAATCACTGGCTCCACCTATGAACCTATTGGCGAAGTCTTCCTTAAGGGACAGAAAGTTAAGGGTTCTGACTTCGACACTCTCCATGAAATGGGTACCATTTGCATCATGTGCAATGACTCCGCTATTGATTTCAACGAATTCAAACAGGCTTTCGAGAAGGTCGGTGAAGCTACTGAGACTGCTTTGATCGTACTTGCTGAGAAAATGAATCCCTTCGCTGTATCCAAGACCGGCCTCGACCGCCGTGCTACCGCCATTGTTGTCCGTCAAGACATTGAAACCAAATGGAAGAAAGAATTCACCCTGGAATTCTCCCGTGATCGTAAATCCATGTCTTCTTACTGCGTACCTCTTAAGCCTTCCCGTCTTGGCAATGGACCCAAATTGTTCGTTAAGGGCGCACCTGAAGGTGTTCTTGATAGGTGCACACACGCTCGCGTTGGAACCACCAAAGTTCCTCTTACTTCCACTCTTAAGAACCGCATCTTGGAACTCACCCGTCAATACGGTACTGGCCGTGACACCCTCCGTTGCTTGGCTCTCGCCACCGCTGATAACCCCATGAAGCCCGACGAAATGGATCTTGGAGATTCCAACAAATTCTACACTTATGAAGTCAATCTTACCTTCGTTGGTGTCGTAGGCATGTTGGATCCCCCTCGTAAGGAAGTCTTCGACTCTATTGTCAGGTGCCGTGCTGCTGGTATTCGTGTCATTGTCATCACTGGTGATAACAAGGCTACCGCTGAAGCTATCTGCAGACGTATTGGCGTGTTCACTGAAGAAGAAGACACTACTGGAAAATCTTACTCTGGTCGTGAATTCGATGACTTGCCCGTCTCTGAACAGAAGGCTGCTTGCGCCCGTGCCCGTCTCTTCTCCCGTGTAGAGCCCGCTCACAAGTCCAAGATCGTTGAATACTTGCAAAGCATGAACGAAATCTCTGCTATGACTGGTGATGGTGTAAACGACGCCCCTGCTCTGAAGAAGGCCGAAATTGGTATTGCCATGGGTTCTGGTACCGCTGTCGCCAAGTCCGCTTCTGAGATGGTGTTGGCTGACGACAACTTCTCTTCCATCGTCTCCGCTGTTGAGGAAGGTCGTGCCATCTACAACAACATGAAACAGTTCATCCGTTACCTTATCTCTTCCAACATTGGTGAAGTCGTCTCCATCTTCTTGACTGCTGCTTTGGGTCTTCCTGAGGCTCTCATTCCCGTCCAGCTCTTGTGGGTCAACTTGGTAACTGACGGTTTGCCCGCTACTGCTCTTGGTTTCAATCCCCCTGACTTGGACATCATGGAGAAGCCACCCCGCAAGGCTGATGAAGGTCTCATCTCTGGATGGTTGTTCTTCCGTTACATGGCTATTGGTGGATACGTAGGCGCTGCTACCGTTGGTGGTGCTACCTGGTGGTTCATGTTCTCTCCCAATGGTCCTCAGTTGACCTACTACCAAGTTGTAAGTTGTAATTCTGATTTACTCAAATTTGTTCTTTTCAATATGTATTTCAAATTTAAATCAATAATATTTTTAGACCCACCATTTGGCTTGCATCGGTGGAGGTGAAGAATTCAAGGGTGTTGACTGCTCGATCTTCCACGATCCTCACCCAATGACCATGGCTTTGTCTGTTCTCGTAACTATTGAGATGTTGAACGCCATGAACAGGTTTGTAAATATAAACCCAATATAAACCTAAAACTTTCCGCAAGTGAGATGTTGAGGTTGCAGTAATGTAATTTATTTTTGGTCATATAACACACATTAATATTAATATTATGAGTAACTTACCGGTAACGTATGGTCATTATTAAAAATTTTAAAAAAATTTTTTTCAAGTTCTGCAGATTGAGATATTTATTTTGAAATCAAAAACATAATATAGTACGAATACGAAATTTACATTTTCACATTTGATTCCAGCATTATATTCTATACTGAAAAATCACCGCGATAATTTACTGAGCCAATATCATTATGTTAAATGTAATAATTTTCAGCTTGTCTGAGAACCAGTCTCTTATTGTTATGCCCCCATGGTGCAACTTGTGGTTGCTCGGATCCATGGTTCTTTCCTTCACTCTTCATTTCGTTATTCTGTACGTCGAAGTATTGTCGGTAAGTGTCATTCAACAGGTTACGTATGATTTACAGTAAATGATTTAATTTTGTATTGTGATTATAGTCGGTGTTCCAAGTTACTCCCCTGTCTATTGACGAATGGTTCGTTGTGATGAAATTCTCCATCCCGGTGGTGCTGCTCGACGAGACACTCAAGTTCGTCGCAAGAAAGATTACCGATGGTGAGAACCCCATTTATACCGTGCACGGGATAATCCTGATGTGGGCTGTGTTCTTTGGGTTGTTGGCTGTGTGTCCCATATAATTGCGGGATTGACGACTGCCTCATTGAACGAGGCACAATCCCGGAAAGTATTCTAGTGAAATTAAGAACTACGATTGGTGCTGCGCCCCTCTGATAACCCGTTTGAGATCCCTCATCAGACAACTGACTCTAGTAACAATTCTCTTTAGATATTTAATCAATTGTGTGGGACGTTGTGTGGACCCTTCGATCTTAATATAAATTTGTGTGTTTTTTTTAATTTAATTTTTTTTTAATTTGTACAAGTGCCTTCTTATTGAAAGCTTTTTAGTTTGATTAAGTGCTTGACCGAGTTCCTTTCCTTTAAATTCCAATTTTATACCAGTTATACTTTGATTAGTACCTTTGCACTTTTTGTATGATCCGTGCATTTCAATGGCATTTAATTTCTATCACAATTGTTTTTATTTATTATCTTGAAAACATTTTGTTCACAATTAATACGTAGCATTTACGGTTGTAGTTATAGAGTGACGTATCAAGATGTGAATAAAATGTCTTCAGGGTTTAAAGTGTTAATTGTCTCGAGATAAGACAAACAGTAATTAATTTAAATAAGTTTTACATAATTTTGAAAGTGGAGATAAATTAGCAAGAACTGACACCCATTTTGTAGCTCCTTGAATGTAATGTTGTGTCCACTTAATCCCAGTCCCATCACTAGCCGATTGTGCATGTCGTTTGTTACAAACGCAACAAGATCATCTGCACTGCGAAAAGAAGCGGCAAAACCTAGCCAAATTATAAATTCTTCCGTATAAGCGTGTAGATAAACGACTTAATATTCAAAACATCAAATGTAAAAAGTGAGTTTAGTGCGAGACTGTGCTCATGCTGTGCCACCATTGTGTGTCTATTTTAATTTATCTCTATTTATTACTAGTAGACTGTAGATACTCGGAGAATTGTGCATATCTGCGCATTTGGTTTAATTTCGAGTAAGGACCGTGAATCGTACTTACCTCTGCACAATGGAATCAGCCAGAGCACGTCTCTAGTGTAACAAGTCTAAACTAAACTAATGGGACTTTCTGGTCCCGTGATGCCGACGTTCAGCGTCACGAACCAGCATCGAATATAACTTAGTGAAAGTTTGTGTGGATTTGTATACTGATATTGAAATCTGACAGAGCTTTATGTAAAAAGCCGCCATGCTTTGCTGAATACCTCGACTGTTGCACTCAGTCATTCGCGTTTGCACTTTGCTCTACCCATCCAGTCATGTTATGCTGTCGAGCTGGACAATAATCAAATGGTGCTCAACGATCGGGAATTACACATGGTACGTTATTTGGTTCGCTTTAATTTCCAATTTTTCATCCATGTCGGGTTATCCAGCATCGCATGGATAATGTAAATATTTGTACACGAGGGCAGTGTTATTGTAGGTACTAATAAAATGTTTTAATTAACGATTATACCTGACATTGAAAAAGAAACAAATGAAAACAATAGAATTAAAACCTGAGATTATTTTGTTTTATAACTCATTATACCTCATTTCAGTTAAGAAAAAGGCGTTGGATAAGATAGGACGATGACATCCGTAACATTACATGTACGACCTATCTAAATCTACATTAATCTATAGATGACAGTTGTATTCACAAAAATATCTTCTTTAAGTTCGGGTCAAATTTTGAACTGATAAAATGTTTGAGTGTAACACGTGCCACTGCTTTTTTCTGAACTGAAATGGACTGTAGTAGATATTTTTGGAGTTGCACTCCTTATTTTGTTGCACCCTCTCTTTTGTATACATTATACATTTTAGTTTGGATTGTATTTGTTTTCCATTTAACCACAGTAGAAAAAGACACAATAAACTGTCTACACTACACTATTAATTTAGATTCGAACGTGTTTACACAACAACACGTTAACTTAACGCTACGTTTGTGTGTTGTTTACTTATTTCCACAGCATGAGATTTCAGTGTTATTTCTTCCCTTAGTTCGAACAAAACAGGAACTGAAGTACCGAATATTCAGGTAATGTATACATTCAGTATCTTTCTTCTACTAATAAATAAATATAAGTAAGTTTGAGAGATTAAATACTAATTTAATGTTGTGTATGATTAATGGCTACGTATCTTTCTTCTAAAACACTAATTTCTTTCAAGCATGATTTCATTTGGACAAAAGGTAAGTATGAAAGCAATGCCAAAGCTTTGCCGCTGCTGCAAACTGCAAACGCTCGCGAGTCCTGAATCCTAAATAAATGTTTCTGTGTCCCAGTCAAATCTTCTAATGTTTGTGTTGTTATCTTCACAGTCTCAGCCCCCGTAGTGGTGAAGATGTAAGAGGCGCACAGCCCAACAGTTAGTTCCCTTCGGGCAGAGGCAGCAGCCAAGAGAGGACTTTACTCCCTGTCCACGTACCATCCAAGTGTCAGTGCCGTGTGATCACCAGTCTGAACAGAACCAGAACCATCATTATCAGCTGTTGTGACCCCTGTTTAGTATCATAGCCACCTTCAACAGTCTGCGCGCAAGTTCATGTTTCCGTTGTTCTTGTACGGAGTTTGTTGTGGGGAGGTAGTGTGAGCGTATCGTTCTCTCTGTTCCTCTCGTTGACATCTGAGCGCTGCCCGCCCGCTTTTTATTTTTTATTTCTACCATTTACAATTATCATCGTATATCAGTTACAAAAACGAGATCATTATTTAGTTTTTTTAATTTATTTTCTAACTATAATATTACGTTATTATTAATGATATTGTTATACTATTCTGTATAGTACTTAGTAGTGTAATTTATTCTTCTGTCTGTGTTGCCGAACCATACTTCTTTTCTTTTGGACACTATTAACAAACAGTTTATATTGTAACAAAGTAGAAGCGCACATTCATGCTCCGCCACGCGCCACCACTAACCAGGACTTCAAGGAACCAAAGACATCCACTCGTCGTCGATCCATTTCCGTTTAACCGCAACCTATGCCGTCCCGCATCAACCAACAGTGTACATAATTATTATTATTATCTTATACACATTCATCATTGATTGTGAGTGTTGTGTTAATATAAACTGAACAAGTTGTACGTCTTCCTTCGGTCACCCAAGCCACGCGCTCGCGCCTCGGCCTCCCTCCTCTTGTAATTATACAGAACCTGTGATGACGTCACGTGCGACGCACGCGCCCCCTGTCCCTTCGCCCTGTCTTTCTAGCGGGGGATCGCGCGACACCGTGAGTTTACAATCAAATTATTATGAAAACGACAAAATGTAAATACATGTTTTAAATTTTCAATAAAATATATGATAATATATTTTAAACATATTGACTTCTTTATTTATTATTTTCCGACTTTAGGTTTTTCAACCTTCCTACAATTCGATTTAAGTTTTTGTTTTGTTCCTGCAATAATGAAACTCTAATTTCATTTGATTTCAGTTGATCCTCCATATCCTGTAAAGGATCTTGGTTTCCTGCAAAAATAACTTACAGTTAGGCAAGCAGCGATACAGAAAAGTTACAAAAGTTTCATGCACGAATCTCACGAATCAAAATTCTATTCTGATCAATTAGTTTACTTGCAACATCTTGTTTCAACGTTATTAGGACTGTAAACATTATTCAGTCTTGTTTATGTCTCCGAAGAGTATGTAGTGAATTTATCCAGAATTGTAAAAATCAAGTTGGGAACTGGTATGTACAAAATGAATTATTATATATTATAAGATAATAACTATCAGTAATAAAATACTAATACTAATCGTGCATTCAAATGAGTAGGTACCTATATTGGTTTAAAAGTTTGATTACTATAAAATCATGTTGAACATATATCATATATTATGGCTTGACAGTTTTGTCTGAAAATCGAGTTACATACGTTTATACTCATGAAGTAAAAAATGTACTCATTTAATAATACCGATCACATAGTCTACCTATGTCAAATATTTATATATTACTAACTTAGAAATGTGCATATTGTACTTTGACATGAGCTATATTATGATGCTTATTTTGTGGTGTATTCTCCACTTACAATCATGAGTACTCGTAAGTTGATGGTTGATAACTGCACACACACGGTTGGGTAAAAGACGTGATAGATAATGTATGTATGTATATCGTAGGCAGATTGTAAAATTAGGATTTTTATAAAAAGGCTAGACATGTAGGTTTATTATAAAAAACACAATGTCACATCATTTTATCTCACTCAAGAAGGATATTAGATTCTTTGTTTAATTCAGTTCAATCAACCAGAACTAGTATGTGGGATTCGCGAAGGATATTGGGTTGTTTATTTAGTGCAGTACTAAACCAAGTATTAAGACTCAAGAAGGGTATTGGGTTTTTTATTTAATACAGTGCAATCAGCGTGTCTACCAAAACCGAGTCTGTGGGATTCAAGAAGGGTATTGTTTGTTTACTTTAGTTCAGAGTTTCTACTAAATGCCGCGGCATATTGTGTAATACAATGATATGACATTAAATGACGAGTCATTTAGAAAACGACTGGTTTTATAATTACTCTGCGACATAATACGTTAGTGCTCGATCTTGCTGTTGTTTAAATAAAAACAATTTACCTTTATCGCATAATATACGTCCGTTTAGATCCGGACATTTAATTAATATTTCTTCCCTTTCTTTGCCAGCTTTAATTTCATTTTTCAGTTCAGATTTATCATCTTCTAGTGACTGCATTTTAATTTTCCATGCACTCTAAAATAAAAAATGTATTTGGGAATCAAGACATAAAACATATGCATACCTCTTGCTGTTTTATTTTATTTTTTAGCTGTTCTACTTCCTCGATTAATTTTTTATTTTGTTCTTCGATTTTCAATTTTTCATCAGTGAATGTTTGTTTTTGTTTTGTAAAATTATCTTCCATTGTTTGTTGTTTTTCTTGTTCTTGTTTTATATTATTTTCCAGTTCTTCATTTTTTATTTTAGTCTTGTTGTATAAATCTTCCAAAATATCATTTTCTGACTTTGCAAATAGCATATTTTTGTTATGCTCAGAAATTAATTGTTCAATGCAGTTTTTATTATGTAAGGCCATATTATTTAAATCTTTTTCTAGATTAGATATTTTTTCTGTTTTTATTTTAAATTCCACTTCTAACTGAGCTAATTTGTTTGTTACTACATTAAATTTTAAGTGTAAATCATCTTTTGTTTTTGTTATAGTTTGTACCATACTGTTTAAGTTTTTATTCATTTTATCTGATTCAATATATTTATTTTCCATTATTTCCAATTTGTTTGTCATTTTTGTAATATCTTGTTTTAATTTCTCATTATTTCCAGTTACAGATTTATATTCTGAGTGTCTTTTCATAGCATAAGTTGTTAAAGTTTCAAAATCCTTTACTATACATTCAGTCCACAACACCATGGCATCAAATTGCGTCATATGTACAATTTTGTTTTCTATTTTTAGCCTGCATCAAACTTTAAATTATTTTGCAAATATTATTCCCAATTAAAACAAATTAAATATGCAAACCTATTTCCGGTTGTCTCTGATTCTAATTTAAGATTTTTCATACATTCCTCTACTTTATTGATTAGACTTTTAACGATTTTCATTGTCATTTCACAGCTCATACAATTTTGAAGCACAGTTTTAATTTCAGAACTGTTTGCTGAATTACTAGGAAATGATTTGGAACTGGACTAGACAAAATTAAACATGAAATTAAGTTCATTAATTATCTAAAATGTTTCTGAAATACCTCAGTATTTTTTGATTCATCTAAAAGTTGTAAACGTCTCCAAAAAAGTGATATTAATGTTCCAAACGATAGACCAGATGTTTTACTGACATTTTTCGGTAATTTTAATACTGCTTTATTTGATAAATCTGGTAATAACTCAAATATATCCACTGTTACGTTTAAAATTAAATATAATCTGGAATTAAAACAGACTTTCAAAGATGAAGAAAAAATTTACAAAATATATATTGGATTCATGATTTCTTAATAATTCTGACTGATTTTGCCCTTAAGTTCAGCCATTTTAAAACAATATACATATTTAGAAATTATTGATTTAACAACCGAGTGCGTTATGTGACCGACTGTGGTCTGTGGTACTGACAACTCAAATTAGAATCCAGTTAGAGAGACATTTTCCCTGTTATGCACTCTCCACTAACAACCATGAGTACCCGTGAGTTGATGGTTAATATATTTCCAAACCGATGACTCACAGTAAGTAGGGTGTCACACTAATGTTGGGTAAAAGCCGTGATAAAATAAACCACTTACTACATTATTTAAAATTGCCATTTACGTTACTAAATAATATTGTTTTAAAATTACCCAAATTTAAGGGAAAAACTTCACCAAAAAATATATAATTAAATTATGCTTTAAGCCCTGTTCACACATGAACACATAGAAGACACACACATGCGACACACAGGCAACAAAAGCAAAATGAAGAACTGTGGCTTCAAAATAGATTTTTTCATTACTTACATAGAAGCCACAAAATAGCGGCGCCTCTATTTCACAAGCAACGCACGTAGTATTTCTTACTGTTGCGTGTGTGTGTGTGTGAACAGGGCTATAGATGAAAAATTGTATTTTAGTATAAAAAGGAATCACAGGTTTTTAACAAAAAAAAATCATCATTGCATTTAATCGATGAATTCAAGCAGTTTTATTGAATTTTTGTGCATTTTATTTTTAAAATCAGGTTTTTTTATTGAGGAAAATAATAGTTGGACAGCAGTCCAGTCAGTTACTTATTTAAGTATACTAATTTAAACCGACGTTTCGGTTGTTACAACCACCTTCATCAGGGTTCTACAGAAATTTGTAAGCAAATTATTGACTGAAATTCAATATTTATCATCTAATAATAATCATCGATTTTACAAATTTATCTAAGACCATTGAATAATACATTCATTATGTAGGTAACTTAAGGAAAGATAAACCTGTCCATAAGATTACACTATTGTATTATGAGTGCATTATTCAACACAACTCTGCCCTCCTTAGGAAGAAGGTCCTATCTGCAAATTTTGAGATTTTTGTTAATCTGCATAAATTATTACAAATATACCAAAATAGAATGTTCAGCTGCCCTAAGAAAAGATAGAATTTATTATTATTATTATTATATTTATATAAAGCAATTTTAATAGTAAAAATCCGCATAGATGTTTCCATAAAAAAATTTATATAAAATAATAGCTAAAACAACATTTTTGCAGATAGGACCTTTTTCCTAAGGACAACTGTCATCTGTCATCAAATCAAAATAAGATGTTAGTTTCATATTTTAATTAATAAAAGGTCCTAGATAAAATGTCATATTTGACTCGCACATAATGGCTATAATTCACTTAGATGATTATACATTCGCTATCAGCTCGTGCATAAACTTTCATCCTCTTGAATTATAGCTTACAGTACATCGATGGTGACATTGCAATTAGCGAAAACCATATTTTTGGTAAACTTGTTGAAAAATATAACGGCGCATGCGTATCTGTTAACATTCAAGAAAATTAAAATATTGCCCATAAAGCACAATGTGAAATAACACGTATCTGTTAACGTTTAAAAACGACAAAACAGTTTTAAGTGTCTCCTGAAAACTTGTATCACATACACATACGTGCTATTGCCATGTTCGTTAAATAATCTGTATGCAAGCACAATCTTTGAATTGCAATTAAATAATTGTATACCACCGGTGATTCCTCTTATAATAGGCACCTATCAATGATGAGTTCAAGAAGAAGGATATATTTCTCAGTTGTATCAAATAATATGTTGTCAAGATCAATTTCTACGTCCTTGATAGCCCGGTCAGGAAATCTCCAGGAGACAATGTTACAAGTCCCGATGTGTTCTATCATTTCCTGGCCAATTTCGTGTAATTCACTTAACTCTCTTGTCATTGAAAATATTAAGCTTGGGCTCAGTTTCGCCATCTGTCATCTATTGTCATCTTATTTATTGTTTTGTGTTGATCCACAGCTTACTAATCGGTGGGTTTATTTTTGTGATTGTGGATAAAACGAAAATAAACGTTTGAGTGTAGTATTCTGATAAATTAAACGTTTTATCGTGTGTGTACCTAATCAATTGTTATACCACAGATTTTTCTAGCCTTTCTGCTTATTTTGCTTTGTGGTTACGGTAAGTGATATCATTTTATTATTTCTTTGTGTTTATAATTCAAATTGACCGATAACATAATTGAGAAGAAACACATAACAAGCACAAATTTTGTACTAAAGGATATGATATCATATATTTCGAATTCCGCGTACAAGTTTAAGAAACTATTGTATCTCAAATATTTTATGATTTTATACTTATTATTAGATTTATTGGATTTTTATTGCCATATATTACGCCAGATTTTTTTGTTTTAACGTTTTAACAATAATAAAAATTATTGTATAAATATTTAAAAGAAAAATATTAATAGATAAACAACATAAGTACAAGTTTAACACATTTTTTTGAAACTACGCTGGAAATGTTCAGAATATGGGGTACTCTTTTCCCTTAAGTGCTTTAATAAAAAAAATTATGCTGTCTTTATTACTTCTAATTTAAGTAAATACAAATTATTACTTACGTGTCATGAATTTAGTGTATGCAGTTTAAATTATTATTAGCCACCCTGGACGAGACCAAAATTTGACAATTTTCAAACCGCTACAACTGTTACAATTTTAATCAGATCTGCATGAAACTTTCTTCACTTGAAAGCTCATCTCTTCCTCTACATAACGTCTCAAACCTGTTAGAAAATCTCCACCCCCTACTCCCATTCGAAAAAGGGAACTTTTTGGATGAAAAAATTCGCAATTCGCAAAATTCGTATACAAAATTTTTCCAATCTTGTAATGGCGTTCGATAGATCGCACAAATTCGCGTAAAGAACTCGAACTTTCAAGTTGAAAGGTACGTTGATTTTTCAGCGAGAAACAATTTGTTGAAGTTGACGCTACACGGATTTCTGTGCTCAAGAACCAAAGTTCTACGCATAATTTGGTTTCAGGCGAAAAAAGCGCCAAATGCGCTCAACTTTAAGTATACTTTGTACTAAAATTCGGAGGTTCTTATTAAAAATTGACGCGTTCTACTGACCTATCAGATGGCTCATTTTTGAGCCAGATTTACACTCGGTAATTTAGCTCCAGTGTTTACAAATAGTAATTCGTATCATTGAAATTTGAAGAATAGTAGTGGTAGTGCGCAAAGTAGGCAATTGCGCGAGGCGAGTTGTAGCCCGAGTAGTAGCGATCCGAGGCGTAACCGAGGTTGGACGAGAGTCATCGCTAATTGCCTTTGTGCACAAGTTGCACACGATATGTTTTGTCATACCTGCAAGCAAAGTAACATTTTTGTGTGTGCAAAGAGGCTCAATTTTTAACTTTGCGGAAGATTTCATTTTTTTTCCATACGCCATTCTCACACGCTTCTACTTTGTGCACGCATATCCGCATAGTTAAGAAATGAGCCACTTTGCGCACGCAAAACAGACACGAAAACGATTACTTTGCGTACAGGATGACAAAAATTCATTTAAATGTTCACTAGCTCGAAATTTGAGTCGTAGCACAATCAAGACAAAAAATATTCAAACGCTTTTCAGAACATATTACTTAATTTATTTTAATTTTGTCCTAAGATCTTCACAAATTTCGGACTGTGAATGCGGCTTTATAGGTTAGAAATTCTGAGTTTAAATGAATTGTTATGTATTGTTATTCATATTTTTATACTTGTCAGCTTCACTTAGATAATGCGAGTACATTATGAAAGGTTATCGTTCTTATTTAATTTGTTTTTGTTCTACATCTACACTCAAATTTGTTTTCCCTGTATAAATGGGACTTCTGTAGACTGTAGGTGCTTCTCCGAATTATGGGACAAAGTATATGTACTTTAAAACTAAAACTAAACATAATGTAATGAATACACCAATAATTCCCTCTTACAAGATCTCTTCACATCTTCGCCATCAGCATCGCTATGTATAGCGCCGCCGCCTTGAGTTAGGGGTCGCTTGGGCCCCATCAGGCGGCGTCCACGAGCGTCGCTAGCGTCGGAAACTAGGTTGACGTTCTGAAAACGAGGTCGCTGTATTTATAGCACTGTTAATGTTCGCTAGTGCTCGCATGACCTGCGAAACACTCGAAACACCACATGAATGCGGTGGAGTTTGTTTCCTTGTTCATTTCATTTGCACAGGTACGACGCAGGTTCATGAATATTGTTGTTGTTATTTTAGTCACTGACATATTGATTCAGAATAATTGTAAGTAGCAAATGTGCCATCAGCAATATTTGCCATTTTAGGAATATTTCCCCGAATGTTACTTAGACTTAGACTTAGATAAGTTGACAAATTTAGAAATATTGCCGAAAACCGCATGGCAAAAATAACAGCCAATGGAAGATTTGATTACAATAATAGTAACCATGGTTATATAAAAATTTAGCGGAAATTTTTACTAGTAGTTTGAGGAACTTATCTGGAATTAATAAGCAGAAACTTTACTGTCATAAATGTCACTTTGATATTAAATTACGAATTAGCTAAATTGTCATTTTGAGTGTAAATATGCAATTAATAAGGTAAATAATACATAATATATAATGTTAAATACAAATTTAGTAAATATTTCAAGTTGTAAAAAGAATTCAAAAATAGAGCGGCGGTGTCATTGCAATTTTCTTACCGAATATGCACCCGTGCGCCGTGCATTAATTCACGTAATTAGCTCTCGTGTACCACTCGAATTAATTAAGACGTTGTTGGAAAGCATGGAAAAAATTCCGGAATGAATTAATGCACATGTGATAGTATAAGTGAAAATATTTCCAGCGCAATGTTGCCAAAAGTAGAAATGTTGTGGTGTTTTAAGATTTCTGGTGGATTTCCTTTACCTTTCTAACAACTAGTTAGAGTGATCTTTAAACTTATGAGAATCAATTGAAAATCAAGAAACTAATTTTATTATAAGAGCATAAATTACCATTTTTTGGCAATATTGCCATCTATTTTGCCAGCAATGTAGCCTTGATTTTAATTTTTAAGGCACATTGCTATAAGTTGAATTACCTATACTAAATTGCAAAAGCATAGGTATGTCTTTTATTCAAATTGGGTATGGCAGCCTCACATTTTGTGAGTTATTGGTAGCCGTATAGGTAGATATATTTAACCGTGTGTGCGGTTATCAGCCGTCAATTAAAAGGTATATGGTTGTTAGTGGAGAGTAATATAAATAAATATAAGCAGGGTACTTATGGTTGTTACTGCAGAGAGTACACCGTACAGGAAGATTTTGTACAATCTAACTGAATTACTGAATTTGTACCTAAGTGTTCAGAATCACGTTTAGTCACGTAACGCACTGAGTTATATGCAAACAAAAGTATGCACTTCTTCGATTATTAAAAAAATGTTCACATGTAGATTATAAGTATTAGCGTATTAAAAGTTTATAAATTATTCGCAACCAATTAAACAGTAAATCAATGTATGGTATTTTTAGATATCAGATTAATATTTCTAAAATGGTAACCGACGTAGAATATCTTTAAAAAATGTACTTAAAATGATATAATGCCAGAATTTCAGCAGAAGATGAACCAATTAGCGCAAAGAGCGAAGATGGAAATATCGAGCTAGAAATAATTATCTTCACATTTTCATATTTCATTTATGACTTATGACAAGACTATAAATAGGAACGTACCTGTCTTTTTGGAATAATTAATTTAATATGTCAAAAGATGATAGCTACATTTCCATACGTTATGCGAGAATAATTTTATTCTAAATTAATAATGTGTATATGTGTACATTTTATTGTAAAAGTTTAATCTCCAATTATTTATTAAATCCTTTATACTATTAACTTCACCGTTCGTCATATCTGTCTGTCTACGTACGTGGTACGTACGTACGGCAAAAAAAACAAAAGTAAAAAATGATCCACTTCCCTATTGAGCTGAAATTTGTTTCAGATTCTCCGCCATCTTGAAACAAAATGGTGGCTAGCTATCTCAAAATGTACCTACTGCACCGATTGCGGTCAAATTTGGTACAGTAATAGTCAAGGATCTAACTTATGATATAGATATATTAAAATGTCAGTCTTCCATCTTGAAACAAAATGGCGGACAGATATATCAAAATGTACTGTAACTATTGCGTTCAAATTTGGTACTGTAATTTGAAATAAAAATTTAAATAAATATCGATCGAGTTTCATATATAAAGGATTTATAGTTAAAAACTTTGTTTTTACGAGTTCGTTTTTTTTGCTATTAAATTAACTTATTATTCATGAATCTAATGTCAATTGCACACAAGAAATCTTTGACTTTTTAGTAGTTAAATTTCCTAGAAATTGTTTTATAAAATAGTTAATTGTTTCTCGAAAATTAATGGAAATTTCTGAGAATTGCAGTTGCCGGTGTCAAGTTTACAGAACAAAATCCTTTACGTTGCGATGTCTTTGATTTTCGAGGAAGAATACAAGGAGGAAGGACACAATGTTCAGAAACGTTGATCCTAAATTTAGTCGTATATTGTAGGCATGAAAATGAGAATATCAATGTTTTGTGGAATCAAGGTGATCCAGTCAGATATTCCATTTTCAGAACTGTGCGCTTCAGTTCAATTATGAATCCTTTCTGAACCTTCTTCAATTCCAAATCACTTTTCGTGGCAGTGCCGTATTAAGCAATTTTTAAAAATAATTTAAGAAAAAATTTCCCGAATCACTGGATTGATAATAATTATTTTTAACATTCATATTAACGATATTTGTAATAATTTAGTAACTAAGATTGTATAGTGGTGTAATTAATCTAATTTTATTGAGGTTAAATGCACTGGTTCTATAATAATGGACCTTGTAAGTAAACTTCTCCTAAATTTTATGAATTTCTGAAAAATTCATTTAGATCTGTAATCAATACGACAAACTGTCATAGCCTTGACGTATGTATCTGAAATTATGAGTTAAAGTTTACAGTGTCATGTCCCAGAATCGCCCAAATTTACTAATTATAGTAGTAACAATTTTACTAGTCACATTATTTTCCCCGTGATCATTAAGGGGGTTTTATCGCTCAGCGCTGCTAGCTCACAAGTCACAAATCCCCGCTGCTGACAGCCTATGTGTATATATGCTATGAGTACATGTTGTCTCTATTTATCTAATTGTTATGTTGCCCTCTGTTCTTGTTTAGAAAATACCCAATTTGATTGGCTAATGCGCATGCATTTTTTAAATTTATTTAACAAATTACTCTATACTACTTTTCGAAAATTTTATATAATAATGTAATACAAACATTTTTATTTACAATGCAATCAGAGTTACAAAGAGTTTTTCTCAGAATTATTATTTTTTAATTGTTTATAAATGAAAATAATAACAATTTAAAAAATTCACCATGGTAACTAGTTTATTGCCTTTGTCTGTGTATGGTATTTTTTTAGATTTATTTGTTTAATAGGTTGGGTGTAATTTGTTAGATACTACTTTTTTACTGTGAGAGAAGCCCCTTAAGTTGAATGGAAGGAATGATACATTATTCATGTACCTATGTACAATTAATATTTTTTATAAATAATTTGTTTCAAGAACTAGAATTCTTTAAAATATTCAAATTTCTATATCTATCTATACAATTTAACGATTAACCTAATCTCTGAAAAAACTGAATGTGTTCTTACAAATCAACTGAAATCTTATTTAAATTTAATTATAATATTTTTGTAGATAAACATATTTTTTATAATTTTAAACCAAACTGGAAAAAATTCTTTGATAAAAAAAATAGCATAGTATTTAGAAAAATTAAAGAAAATCTACAATATTCCTAAAAATTTAGTAGAAATGTTTCCAAGGATTGCAAAAATAACGGTTCAGGTTCGGTTTTGTTCTGGTTTTTATTTTTCTTCTTGCACTGAACCGGCACCAGTTTTCAAAAAATCGGTTCAAGTGCCGGATTCGGTTCAATGATTTATTAAATAACAATAAATAAACAAAAATATTTTGAACTAAAAAGTAAACTTTCTAAAGTCTTACAAAGTTAGATTAAACTGAAGAAAATACAACAATAATTTTCCTACAATTTTTTTTTATCATTTCAACAATTTTAGTTAATGCTTTAAACCGTTCCGAACCTATTCATAACCATCGGGTTGGCTTAATAAAGATATTTTTGAATGGGTCAGGATTAGTTCCGGGTTCAATAAAAAGCAGCGGTACGATCCGGTTTTCGTTCTTGTTTCGGTTCGGTACGAGTCCCTAATTTTTTTCAGAAAATGACAAATTTTTAATTATGCTTTGAACCGTTGCGAACCGGTTAATAACAATCGGTTCAGGCCCGGTATGGGTTAAAACAATTTTTTTAATCGGTTAAGATTTCGTTCCGAGTTTACTAAAATAGCTGCGACTTGTTCCGGTTTCTGTTTCTGTTCGAGTTGTACTATTATTACAATTCCAGGCATCATGCTTTTCAGGACAATCCACCCCTGCGTGCCGGTGAATAATTAACACTTATCGTTTCGTTGGGATCAATTCAAGTCGCACCTCTCACGGTTCTGTTCGTATCGCGACACATCCGCTAACCGCTGTTCGCGGTTTCTGTTCCGCCGATGTGCGGCGATAGCTGAGTCCTTTGCCGCGCTGATAACGTCCTGACTGATCCTTCCACGGCACACAACAGCGCGGGAACGACGACTTCTGCTCGACGATCGACGCGCCACTTGGCCAGTTATCACGCGCACCGCACAACGAAAACAAGTGATTTCATTATAGTGTTTTGATTGTTGAACTGAGGAAGTGTTTGTTTTGTTTTTGTCGTTATGTAAGTTGGATTTATCAATTATTTATTTATAATAGCTATTTATATACCGGGAGTTTTTTTTATTAGTAAACACTAGCGTCAGGCCCCGCTACGCGGGCCTTCGGCTAGGTCGCGCTGCCGCGCGACAAGGGGGATTCGCCCACTTCGCGGGCTCAAGCTCCCCGGACCCTGAATGTGAGACGATTCGGCACTTCGTGCCTCAATTATAACGATTTTAACATTTAGACTCTACCGCTACCGCGCGACAAAGAGGATTTGCCCGCTTCGCGGGCTCATGCTCGGCGGACCCTGAATATGGGACAATTCGGCACTTCGTGCCTCAATTGTAATACTAGGTCCCGCTGCCGCGGGACAAAGAGGATCGCTCCGCTTCGCGGGGCTCAATCTACGTGGACCCTGAATGTAGGAGGATTCGGCACTTCGTGCCTCACATAAATCCACTTTTGCATTTAGACTTACCATTTGAATAAGTTTTTTCTGACGTCTTTTGATGTTATTATCGGAATATACCAAGTAGGTAGTCATTAGTGTTTTAAAAAGAAAATAACAAAATTTTGTGGAAACTAAAAAAATACTTTTTGTCCGACTAAAAACAAAAGCCAAATTGTCGAAAGTCATTTTAATGCATACTGTAGATTTTTTGTCCTTATTAAGACCTTTAATTTGATATCAATCGCGATATAATTTTTAAAATATTCAGAAAAAACAAATTCCGCTCACCGAGTGCAATTTTAATTTTTACTTAGTAAACAGCCATAATTTTGGAAAACATTGGACGATAAGATTGACACCAATCATAATTATATTAAATTTATATTGAAATACAAATGCTGCTCATTGAAGCCATATTTTGGCCCCTTATTGCTAATTAATACCATACATACTTTTGTAAAAACAGATTTGATACTTGATACAAGTGCAATAACAATGTAGATCATTTCTAGTCCGCTTCGTGTCTCGTGCTTGTCCAGTTGTTAGTTAGTGGGCGTATCCAGGATAAAGATCCCAGTAAGGCGGCTTGGGCAGGACAAAAAATATATTACAAATTTATACAAAACCATGTAAACATAATGCGTGCTCCATCTTTAAATACTGAATAAAATTTTCAAAATATTTCTACCTTATCAAATATAAAAGATAAATCCAAATAAAATTTCAAATTGGAAACGTCAAATCTGACACTAGACAAAAAAATCATTTTTATCAAAAAGAAAACAAAAATTCCATGGCATGCTCCCATTTGCGTTCCGTGCATTTTTCAGTTTTTTCTTAATAACTTTCTTAATATACCCAATATTGGGTTGAAACATGTATAGAAATATAGTCAAATTCATCCACTACCTATATGTCAAATGAAAAAAACAATCGAATAATGTATAATGCCCGTATCCAAGGACTCAAAAAAATCACGGTTTTTCAACTCCCCTGCGACTACCACGCCATCTACAATATTCATATACCCAAAAGGCACTACTTCACATGAACCTCTATCAAATAAAAAAAAGTTCATAAAAATCGGTTGAACTGTTCAGGCTGTAGGCGATGCGAAAAACGGTTGCTAAGCTGCTGAAAATATAGTGATACCTAGCCTTTTAGTATATAAGATAGGGCAGGTCATTACCATAGTTACAGTGTTACAGAATGACAGCAATGTATTGGAGCGTCTTTTTTATCAGTAAACATAGGGATAATTACATACTAAAATAAATATAAATTAAAGAAATGATAAATTATTTATTTATATTTTCTACACTTAAGAACTAGGTAGATACCTACATTAAGCTAATGAGAATTTTTTTAAACGAATTAAATGCTCAAAATTGGAACCATTATCTTCTAAACAATATCCTAAACGATTATAAAAATAATTTATAGCATTTGCTGGGGAGTAATATTTTGGAAGCAGCACTAATTCGATTTTTTAATTGTTCAACATTCATTCTGTCACCATTGTACACATTATTTTTTAAGTGTCTACCTAGTTCTTAAATTCTCATTAGTTTAATGTATCTCCCTAGTTCTTAAGTGTGGAAAACATAAATAAATAATTTATCATTTCTTTAACTTATATTTCATATTTATTTTCGTATGTTAATTATTATCCCTATGTTTAATGATAAAAAAAACGCTCTAATGCATTGCTGTCATTCTGTAACACTGTAACTATGGTAATGACATGCCCTATGTTTACTTATAAAAAAAACTCTCTGTATAACAAGTGAATAATATTAATAATAAAAACTTTATGTTCGACTGCCAAGATGAGATTTTACCTTAAAATTATGTTATAGTTGAAAAATTTGTTTTTTGTTTAACAATATTTTGATAATTTTCAAATTGTTAACTTTGTGAAAAAAATGTTTTAGTTCTTCGCAATTAGCACAATTTCAAGATATTCAATCCAAGATTCAAAGAAAGTAAAAGAAATTATTATTTAGATATGACTTGTTGACAGCAGTACAATTTTGCATTTTTTTCGTACTAGCCCAATAAAATACCCGTTTGTGGACAGTAAACATTGTCTTAAAACAAGGTTATGATGCAGTCGAACATAAACGTATTTATCCACGCCAGTGATATAATAGTCATATAATTTTCATCATTTGAGTGAGGTAATTAGTTATATTACCTCACTAGTGAAGTAATATGATGTGCTTTTGTCCTATTACCTCTCGCATATTTATAATATACTTGTCTACATATTTATTCCTTAAATATTCTTAGAATAAATCAATTTTGAAATATTGTCCCATAATAAATAATTTATAAACGAATTATAAATAAATATCACGTATAAACTTACAAATTAAGAATTTGTTTGTATATAAAACTGACAGAATGTCCTGCTGTCAAACAAATTGTATGTACCCTGTTTTAAATCAAAAATATAGAAACTAACATCTATCAATTATTAAAATATATAATTTTTAAATTTCAAATCTAACGTTTAAACAAAAATATCAATTTTTATTAATTTTGAGCAGTCGTGGATAAAATTTTGTATATCACATGTGGGCTAAAGCATATTACAGCACTCATGTGATTACACGAACACGACTCGGTCTACGACCTCGTCTTGCAATTCTTCACATTCGACTGCTGTAATAATGTTCTTATCCCACTTGTAATATAAATAACTATTATCTACGACTACTATGAAAAGTTTATATTTATGCTTTTAATTGTCAACGTAAAGTTGATTGTTACTGAGCACCAAGCAAAAAAACATTTTATTGTGCGTCTCCTATGACAACGCGCAATAAAGTACTTTTTGATTACATAAAATGACAGACTCAAACAAATTTTTTTATTTATTTATTTCGATATTATTGGTATCGTCATGGCTCGCGTCATGGTTACGAATAAAACATAAATTGATTGAACGCAGATTGAACTAACTGAATACTATTATTATTATAACAAATAATTTTAGTCGTAGATAAAATTACGTGTGTATTACAAGCGTAAAGTGTGTCTTGTTCCTCTTGCACTATTGCAGCTCTCGCCTTCGGCTGACGCTGCAATTACCATGCGCGAGTAACAAAGAGTCACTTTACGCTCTAAATACACAAATAACTATTAGAATACAAATTCATTCATATCGATTTTTTAAATCACTTACGTTTTAAATTGTCATTATTTGCTCAAAGATTTTTAAAAACAACAACAACTTGTGTTGTCACTGATGACTTAGAAGTTTGACGTTTTAAACTGAAATTATTAATTCCATAGCAACAATTTTAAATAAAAGTTTATTTACTGGTGAATTTGAACTTTTTTTAAGTCACTCAACACATTTTAAATCACTCTGACGTTTTAAAAACAATGACAACTTGTCCCAGGGACAACTACTTAGATAAGATTTTTTATTATATCAAAATAAATTTATAATTCATATTTTTGAAATAATTACGTCAGAATTGAATAAAATATTGTATAAACCAGATGAAATAAGAATGTTTATTCACTTGAAGAAATTATCCCACTCGCTCTTTGGACTCGAGTACTAAACTTTCTTCTCTTGAATCAACATTCATGTATCTCACTTGGTGTACTTATAAATGTCTATTATTACGTCAAAATAAATGTATATTTTTTAAATAATTTCGTCAAAATTTAATAAAATATTGTATAAACCACGTAAGATAAGAATGTTTATTTACTATTTATTTATAAATTCCACTCCTTTGATTTCGAGGACTTTCTACTCAGGAATAAACATTCTATTATCTCACTTACAAATACAAATAACTGACAAAGCTTTTGTTTCAAATTGGTTAGGAAAGTTAAAGGTATTTATTATATCCTAGTTGCAGTGGGCATAGAAATATTATTACTTCAAAATGTTGATAGGTATTGTGAATTTTCTGTCACACATTGAAGGAAAGGAAATTAAAGTACAATGACGGAAATGAAAAGTAAATTCAGCAGGCATTCGGAATCGGAGAAAATTACATTTCACATTTCGAATTTCAATTACCACTTACTACCTTTACCAATTAAGTGTAGATACTATTTTTAACTTCTATTACTTCGGTCTTTGTTAAATACATAAACATAATAAAATTATTATTGAAGGAAACATTTCGATTTTATAAACAAATTTGATTGGAAAGCAACCATCACACTTTAAATGTTTCGTTGGTTGCATTTCGTTGTTTTTCAATACGGATTATTCTATAAAACTTTCATCATTTGATATTTTTATGTTATATAAATTTATTATTAATCCTACAATTAAGCAATATGTTCTTTTTAATCTTAAATGAGTTCGATTGGTTTATTTATGAGATTAATTCGTAAATATCTCTTTGGAGGAAACGGGATATAGCGTAAAATTTATAATGTTTGAATATCATTACTCATTTACTCTTTTGTTTTCCTGCATTTCTTTGATTAAAAATTGCTATCCTTTTTATTTGGAGATATTCCTCAAAAATTAAATTTAATCTCTAGTATTCTAGTAATGTGTACTTTAAAATGTATATAGTGATAAAATTTTATATAAAAGCCGGAAAACGGACAAAATACATACACTTATCGAATGTCAATTATTTTCTGAAGAAGGTAACTCTCAGCTATCGAATCCTTAAATTTTATTCAGAAATAAATACAGAAAACAAACTAAATCTCAATTCTAAATGCTTGCGTGTATAAAAAAATAGTTAAAATTTTAATATGACGCGGATGGTTATGAATAGTTAATGAACGAATGTCATTCAAAGTGCCACTTTTCTAACAGAAAGGCGCAATCTTTTATTTAACTTGTTCCAGCTTAACTGAAATTTAGAACTGAATTTCTGCTTCACTGTTAATTGAATTATGTTATTCAAAATCATCCAGAATTTATAACATATTATTCAATGTGAGTTGAACCAACGGCGGATCCAGGGGGAGGATAGGGCGATCGCCCCTCTACACTTGGAAGAATTTGTTCTTTAAAATTTTAATCGTTGCCTGGCAAATTACAGAAATTTGTGATTTATTTAAATTTCTACTCCTGAAAGAGGGTAAAATATATTTATATTTATTTCCTCTCTATGGAAAAACTTCACTACATTTTTTTTCATACAACACTCGGGGACTATTTTTTATAGGAATTTGAGTTAGTAATAACTTCCGTTAAATTCGATTGAAACTAGAATTTAAAAAATCTTTTATTTAAATTTAAAAAATCTGCTGTTGCCAGCACAAGACCTCCCGCCATACTTACTTTATTCTTTTTACGTATTATACAAATATATTAATATATAGGTACTACTACTCATAAATATATTTTAGTCATTTTATTTAAACTGCAGAAGAAGATATAAACGATATTTTATTATTGTCTCTATCACTGTCATGTCATAATCAAACTACCTGTATAACGTATAGCAATCGCACTGTTATATTTGGATAAATGCTCAAGAATTTTTATTGGTTAAAAACCTAATTATATTGTAGTTCTGAACAGTTGAGTATTTTTAAAAAAGTCACTAGTGAGTAATTTATTATTTAATGAAAATAATAGTGTAATGACTGAATTATTAGTATTAGTACATTTTGTCGTAATTTCGTAATAATGAAAGATCAGTAGATGAGAAAAAGATAGTAATATTATTACTGATTCAGTTGATATCGGTTCACATTTACCAGTATAAATAGTCGATGTTAAGTTAGATAACGCGTATTTTGTCGCAGATTTACCAATAACACTCAACCATGCGGCTGATGACAGACCTGCTATCATCAACCACGCTTCTCTTCTTCTTCCTCTCCTTGGCATCAGCCCTCGACTTCCGGTACCACCGGTACAACAAGATGAAGGCCTTCCTGTACGAGTTCACCGTCAACCATTCGAATTTGGCGCGCATTCGCAGCATCGGCAAATCTATCGAAGGTAGGCTGCTATTTATAACCAGAGGAGATGAATTCTGCATTACTGTGTACTGTACTCCACTTGGCACCTAATGAGATAATGATTGATTCATTGATTGGTCTTTCACATAGGCAGAGAGCTTCTTGTGGTTGAACTGTCCGCCGCTGGAAATAAGAGCTTAGTGCCAAATGTCAAACTTATCGGGAATATCCATGGAAATGAGGCTGTTGGGAGAGAAGTGCTGCTGCACTTTTTGGAGGTAGGTCATTTTTACATCCCGCCGATGCCGAGATTTTTGTCAATAAGCTCGTTTTAGTACCCTTTAGAACCTGTTTTCACTATTTTCACGAGGATGTATGTGTGTGTGCGTGTGTGTGGATGTCAGATGTGCGCTTTCCTTTTCATTGTCATTCATTATCTCAAATTCTACTAAACATAAAAGGCTAATATTTTGCATTATACAAAGTAGAAATAACATTGCTGTCATGAGTCATGACGTAACAAATAACAATTGTATACCTAGACTGCGAAATGTCTGTTTAGCGTCCGAGAAATTTTTGAGCCAAGGCGAAGGCCGAGGACTTAATATTAAACACATTTCGCAGACGAGAGTTATACATAATATTTTTTGTGCAACTGTAATGTGTATAATAAAAAAAATTATATTTTGAACCAACTGTTAAAAATATTTGAATTTGAAATACTTACACAATTCAATAAATTCAACTTCGCAACCGTTACTAATAGCCCGCTAATAGCAACGCGGCCGCGAAATGTGTCGTACACAAATGTTTTATTTCGCGACCTGAATTGCGGACGTCAATGCTTTTTTGACAGTTTCGATTCGCAAAATTATTTGCGCTTTATGGAAGTACCTACACATTTTTAGATCCACTGTTTCAATTAGTATATTTATTATGATTAAATTAAATTAACTTTAAAGTTATACTAGTAATAGTAATTTACTTAATTAATTAAATTTCGGTGATATGGTCTACAAAACCAGCGGACCAAAAAATGCATACTTTATTTATTAAGCGAATTTAAAAAATAATAATCAGCCATATAATTTTTATCATAAATTTGTGAAACACCTTGTATATAGAATAAATAATGCTTTATCATTTTTAGCTTTAAATTTTACTTTTTAATTTGGACCTTGAATAACTAAAAAAACTAATAGTAGTAGACTGGTATTGGTAATGATAAATTAAAGTGCCATTTTTTGAGCAGAGCGCAATGCCCTGTTCTAAAAAAGAGTAATTATTTTCGAATCATATTTTTATAGGACTGGCTAAAAATAGATCATTTAACGACACAAAATTCGTGCAGTAAGAACTTTTTAATGACTCATAAATCTGTAATTTATTATTCATTAGATTTATTTAATCTTGTTTAACCCATATATGAGTCCAGTATTTCTGTTCTTGTTCCACAAATAGACGAAATACGAGAAGAGTAGATTACGATTACATATTTCATCTCATCTTATAACTTTTATGAGACTTGCAGTATTTCTGATTTGATGTCAGCTACATTATAAAATATGGTCGTTTTATTACAACATTTGCAATATGAATTTAACCCGGGCTGCCGCATGCTGGTGAAATTTTTCAGAATTTGGCTCGTATTTATATTTGAAATGAGAAAATTTATTACTACTGAAATATTGTTGTTAAAATTAAAACGGCTAAAAAATATAAAATTATTATATTTTGGTTTTAGGTCAGCTAAACCCAAAGAAATGCAATATTTCAAACCGAGTATCGATATCAAGTTTAGTTTTCGAGTTATTCCGATTGGGTATTGAATTTATCAGAGTGCCATCTAAAACCAAGGCGAAAGAATTTTAAAATGTTTGGAGGCAACACAATTCTATGCGGGGTTCAGCCAAGGCTGTTCTTCCATAACTTCTTGATAGATTTGTGCATGCCAAGCTAATTGTATCCCTAACTTGAAATGGTAACGAGAGTAGATACTGACCCAAATCAAGCCATGAAAATTTCAAACTTAACCCAGATTCGGACCCACTACCTCTGTAATAACGCAGAAATCAGAGCCATATGAGCCAAGCTGCGTTCAATGAACTTAGCAAATTTATCGAATTTTTTAACGTTGATTGGTGTGTACAAGTGAAAACCATAGTAACATTATTAAATTTACACTGTTGCATCAATCAGCATAAAGAAACTTGCTATACTTTGTCCCAGAATTCGGAGGAGCTTATTAAATTTGCCGCGTTTTTTCAACCAATCAGATTGCTCATTTCTGAGCCATATTTACACCCAGTAATTTAGCTCCAGTGTTTACAAAATGTGACAGTTCTTTTATAGGTTAGAATATTTGCGTGTAAATTGTATTAAGTAACAAAGTGTTTTACACGCAGTAGTTTATGAAATTAATTATATATAACAAAAACTATGTGCAACTGTTATTATTGTTTATGTCGTTGTCATTCAATTTTTTTAGTAAATAAAGTGATTTTCTATCTTCAACATCCCAAGCCTTTATTAAATTACAACAGGTTATGGGCCCAGTCTATGCTGGGAAGTGAGGAAATTGGGATGTTGAAGATAGAAAATCACTTTATTTAATTACAACAGGTTAACAATGGATAAACCAGGAACAAGTAATAAAAATGAAAGGTAATTGTTTTTATTTAATTTGTAATTCACAGATTACATTGACTTGTAAGTTATTCAAATTTGCCGCCAAACTATACTTCAATTTATTTTCTTTTCTAGGTGCTCCTTCGAATTCTGGGACAAAGTATAGCTTCATTGAACGCCGCTATTTTATTTTAAAACAATTTTTCGAGTCAAGTTGCTGTCAGGTGACAAGGTTAAGATATCAAACAGAAATTTATTCCGAGAAAATAAAATGCTCGAGTGTAATTCAACGTGATAATTTAACGACTGCTTTGGTTGTTCTTCACAAATATTCCCAAAATCTAATAATTTCGTTGACAAATATTAGAAATATAAAGCAAATTGCATTTTAGTTTTTTGTTTATTGTCTGGTTGCTAAGAAAAAGGTAAATAAGGTTTTATCACTTGCAAAAAGTCACCTTCCTTTTTATCCGTTATCAAAGCGATAAAATTGTGTTTTGTTTATGGCTTACTTTATTACTTTATACAAGAGTGGACAAAAGTCATTTTCCATAAAAAGATTCCAACTTTCCTAAGTGAAATTTTCCCCTGTAGTTCATGGTGGACAACTACGCCAGCAACCCCAACATCTCGTGGTTCCTGAACAACACGCGACTGCACATCCTGCCGAGCCTGAACCCGGACGGCTTCGAGAAGGCGAGCGTGGGTCTGTGCGACTACGGCCTGGGCCGCAACAACGCCAACGACTCGGACCTGAACCGGAGCTTCCCGGACTTCTTCCGCAAGAACCGCCAGGCCTCGCAGCCCGAGACCGACGCCGTGCAGAAGTGGATGCACGAGACGCCGTTCATCCTCAGCGCCAGTCTGCACGGAGGTGCGCTGGTCGCCAACTACCCCTATGAGAATGTCAGGCAGGATGGTGAGTAGGTTATGTTTTTAGCATATGGATATTTTTATAGGGAGCGCTTTATTTGCCCAAACTGTTTTACAGTCAAACGGTCATTTGACCAATTCTTATAACCTGTTATTTCACCAAACGAAATTTATCTTACACGGGTATTTGGCCGAACTGTTATTTGATCAAACTGGTATTTTACCAATCTGTTATTTAACGACGCGCTGTTAAACCAAAACGTTATTTGACTAAATCGTCATTTGACCAAATCGTCATTTGACCAAATCGTCATTTGACCAAATCGTCATTTGACCAAATTGCCAAAGCGACAGACGCTAGTGACATCTTTAGTAAATTAGGAGATCCACTTATTTGCCCATACTGTTTTACAGTCAAATCGAATTTTTATTCTTATAATCCCGTGCAAGATTTTGGTGAGTTTGGTGAAATAATATTTAATAAGAATAAAAATTCGGTCCAACGACCGTTTGACTGTAAAACAGTTTGGGTAAATAAGTGGATCTCCTAGTGTACTAAAGATGTCACTAGCGTCTGTCGCTTTGGCAATTTGGCCAAATGACGATTTGGTTAAATGGCGATTTGGTCTAATAACGATTTCGTCAAATAACGTTTTGGTCTAATGACGATTTGGTCAAATAACGTTTTGGTAAAATACCAGTTTGGTCAAATAATAGTTCGGCCAAATACCCGTGTAAGATAAAATTCGTTTGGTGAAATAACAGGTTATAAGAAGAAAAGTTTGGTCAAATGACCGTTTGACTGTAAAACAGTTTGGGCAAATAAGTGGATCTCTTTTTATACAGGGTGAGGCAAAACAACCTCCCTAGTTTCAATAGAGAATTGTGAAGCGAGCAGGATGCGCAAAAGGATGGGAATGGCGTGTATAGCGGCCGGTATATATGCCGTTTGCGTTACAAAAGTTTCAGTCGTAAACAATATGTGAACGAACGAGCAACGCGCTTTTGCCGTGAAAGCATACATACGAGTATGTAATCGCCGCCCAGTGCGCGTTCCGTATTCGATTCCAAATTCCTCGTCGTCAAGCGGACCGAAAATCGGTTACGTTGTGGGTAAAAAACTTTCAGGAAACAGGATCTGTTTTCAGGAAGAGAGGTGGACGACCTCGAACTGCACGAACACCCGAAAACATTTCTTTACATGCCACAACTCGGCTATGCCAATCACGTTCAACAATGAGCATCTTGTATGGATGAAGATGAAGGTCTTAATGAAGAATTCGCCGCATAGTGCGATTAGAGGGCCGAAGTGCGGTCGCATGTTTGCGAACGGAGCGTTTAGGTGACTGGAAAATTGATTGTCTGACTGCGACAATGTTTTCGGGTGTTCGAGCAGTTCGAGGTCGTCCACCTCCTGTTTCCCGAAAGTTTTTTACCCACAACGTAATCTATTTTCGGTCCGGAACTGCTTGACGACGGCGAATTTGGAATCGAATACTGAACGCGCGCTGGGCGGCGATTACAGACTCGTTTCCGCGTATGTATGCTTCCACGGCAAAAGCGCGTTGCTCGTTCGTCCACATTATGTTTACGACTGAAACTTTTGTAACGCAAACGGCATATATACCGGTCGCTATACGTCATTCCCATCCTTTTACGACCTCTGCTCTCTTCACAATTCTCTATTGAGACTAGGGACGTTGTTTTGCCCCACCCTGTATTATACAAATCAAATTTTATAAAAAATAAATAAGATTTTAAATTACTAATAAAATTGAGGCAAACTAAAACATGCTAATCTATTTTTTTAGAATTGGTTATTGTTGAGTCGAAATGGATGTTAAGGGTGCGTTACAGATGTTTTGCAGGTTGCATAAAAATATATCAATTTTTAATAGCCATTTTCTCCGCTCCTGGTCAAAATATCTAGGCAAACAAAACATTATTGAAATTTATATTTTTTTTTCTGTTTCCTGAAATATTTTTTGTTCCAATATTGTTTACTATAAACATTAAAACAATATTTTTATTCAATATTATGCCCTATATCAATACAAAATTACTCTCAGGAAACAATAATTGCTCTAATATTCACACATCTGCAATGTTTAACTTAATTGTTACAGTAGTTTTCTCAAAAATGGCTATTAAAATTTATTCAAATTGAGTAGATTTGAGTAGCAAAGTAGTCGAAAATAGTTCATCCTTTACCATAGAGATGGCAGCTCAGTCGAAATAACTTAATTGTCACTAAATATCGGTAATATAGTTTTCGACTTTCTACACAACAGACAGTGACAATGACACATTTGATTTGAACCGAGCTGGATAACCGATAACTACTATATTTTCTACATTAGTTATACTTTATTTTCACGAAATCTTATATTTATTCTAAGAAAAGAAATCAAAGGTCTTGATTAGGACTGATGTACAAAATTGTTCAAAATAGAGGTCGGCTATTTAGGCTATTGTTTTTTAAAAGTAAATTTAAGGGCTAGAAAGTTGTTAAAAATTGCGGCACGCGTTCCGAATTTGCTTTTATCGAAGAAATTATAGAATCATATCGTGTTTGATACAGTGTTGTGACTGATCTAGATCACCGATCTAGCTCAATTTACGTGATCTTTGGTCTGATCTAGATCATCTTATATTTAAGGATCTTGAGTTTGATCTAGATCAAATAAATATGATCTACGATCTTAAAATAAGATTATATTTTTAGATTTTTCTACGCTATATGCAAGTTAAAGCATGAAATTGAATATTTAGCAAAAGTACGAGTTTAATATTTTTAATATGTTTTAATTTTAAACTGTAGATTAAATCGCTTGAATACTACGTATTTTCTTTTTTTTTATGTACCTAATGTAATACAACAATTACCTAAATATTTTGTCTAATATTGATCTTTTTACGATCTAAAGAAAAAAAGATCACTAAATTCTAATCTGATCTAAAAAAAAGATCCTATCGTAAAAATTGATCTAAGATCTGATCTAGATCATATTAAACTAGAAGATCTTGATCTAGATCAATTTTAAAATGATCTGTCACAACATTGGTTTGATATGAAGTTAAAGGGCTAGATAAATCATATTATTTGTTTATATTTGTTTTTATCGAAAAAATTGTAAAATGATATCGAGTTTGACATCAAATTAATGAGCCAAATGAGGGCTAATTAATAATAAAATTATTTAAAGTGGTGTTCGACGATTGGCATTTGTTTTTAATAAAAAAATTATAAAATCATATCAAGTTTAGTATCAAATTAAAGGCTAGATAAGGGCTCAATAATTAAATTATTGAAAATGGTGACCGACAATCGGCATTTGTTTTAATCGAAAAAATAATAGAACTATATCGAGTTTGACATCTAATTAGAGAGCTAGGTGAGGGCGAGGGCTAATTAATAAATTTATTTAAAATTATTGCCGGCGATTGCAATTTGTTTATATAAAAAAATGTTATAATCTTATTGAGTTTAATATCATATTAAAGTTCTTGATGGGAACTGATGTACTATGTTGTTCAAAATGACGTCTTTTGTTTATAGTTGGATAACCAAGATATTTATTTTATTACACATACTTATTATCTTATTCTATTCTAAAATTGTAATGGCTTAACTAAAATTTATATTGAAGAAGAAAGATGAATAATTTGAAGTTGTAATTAAATAATTATAATTTCATCATACGAAAAGATTACAATTTATTTCGGTAGAGTCTAAATGTTACAATTATTGATGCACGAAGTGCCTAATCCTCCCAAATTCAGGGTGCGCGGAGTTTGAGCCGCGTAACGGGTCCTGATGCTAGTTTTACACTAAATTAACAATAACTACTCTATAACTAAAACGAAGGAGGGACTAAAATATTTCATTTTTCTTTCATCTGCTAATGATAATTCAATTTCAATTTTGATTTTGAAGTTTCTTAGAATTATTTAGAAACATCTGATATTGCAATCAAATCTAACAAAAATAATTCCTATTGAAAATATTTTTAACAATTGATCGCCACACAACAATGTTTCAGAAAAATTTGTATAATCTCCAGCAAAATTGATTCCAGGAAAATATTCTCGAATCTCGACAATAAAAAAAATTCTAAGAAATTTGGTAATTTATGCCTCAATAATATAATAATAAATGTTAAATTTTATATGACTTATTTAGTTCTCCAGTCCAAACGAATACTTGTATATAATTTCTGTTTTTTACAAATAGGTACACATAGGTTTAAGTAGGTACATAAAAATGTAATGATGAGAGAAATTTGTAAACGTTTTCAATTGTTACGAAATAATTGTGTATGTGTACTTAACATTTGGTTAATATACAGAACTACAGAAAAAAAATTATAAAAAATTTATTTAAAAAACAAAACAAAAAATTAAATAATAATAAAAATGCTCATTTTATTTTGTTTTATGTGTACTATGAAAACCAGATTAAGATATAAAAATGACTAATCAATATTAAATGAAGGAAAGCTTAAATTTATCGAGGATCTTGATTTTCTCCTGCGTCCCGTCACCGATGAGTTCATCAAGAATTAGGGAGAAATTCGTCATAGTAAACAGACACAAACCTTAGAACATATGGAAAGCCATTTTACTTTTTAATGTGGGTAACGTTTTTTTCTTAATATAAATTCACATATCCGTAATTCAATTTAAGATATCAGAAATTCAATTTAAGATATCACAAATTGAATTTTTGATATCTTAAAATAAATTATAGATATCTTAAATTTGTCGAATTCATGATATCAATAATTCATTTAGTGATATCAATAATTTAATTAATGATATCAATAATTCATTTAGTGATATCAATAATTCATTTTCAGATATCAATAATTCTATTTAAGATATCTTAAATTCAATTTGTGATATCTGGAATTCAATTTCACATATCATAAATTGAATTACGGATATGTAATTAAGGATATGTACATATCCATAATTCAGTTTATATTGTTTCGTAGGTTATTTTGGAATGTTACTAGACCAATTATGGATATCACTAACTGAATTATGGATATCACTAACTGAATTAAGGATATCACTAAACGATTTACGGATATCACTAAACGAATTAGTGATATGACTAAATGAATTAAGAATATCACTAAACGAATTATGAATATCACTAAATGAATTAAGGATATCTCTAAATAAATTATGGATATGTAAAATGTGTGGAAAATTGAACTAAACAAAATTAAATTAATGATATCTGCAATTTAATTTCAGATATCTCAAATTGTATTTAGGATATCAAAAATAAAATTACAGATATCAAAAATTTAATTTAAGATATCTGAAATTTCTTGGATAAAAGATATCTTAAATTCAATTATTGATATCTGTAATCGTATTTTTGATATCCTTAATTCAATTTGAGATATCTGAAATTAAATTGCAGATATCATTAATTTAATTTTGTTTAGTTCAATTTTCCACACATTTTACATATCCATAATTTATTTAGAGATATCCTTAATTCATTTAGTGATATTCATAATTCGTTTAGTGATATTCTTAATTCATTTAGTCATATCACTAATTCGTTTAGTGATATCCGTAAATCGTTTAGTGATATCCTTAATTCAGTTAGTGATATCCATAATTCAGTTAGTGATATCCATAATTGGTCTAGTAACATTCTAAAATAACCTACGAAACAATATAAACTGAATTATGGATATGTACATATCCTTAATTACATATCCGTAATTCAATTTATGATATGTGAAATTGAATTCCAGATATCACAAATTGAATTTAAGATATCTTAAATAAAATTATTGATATCTGAAAATGAATTATTGATATCACTAAATGAATTATTGATATAATTAAATAAATTATTGATATCACTAAATGAATTATTGATATCATGAATTCGACAAATTTAAGATATCTATAATTTATTTTAAGATATCAAAAATTCAATTTGTGATATCTGAAATTGAATTTCTGATATCTTAAATTGAATTACGGATATGTGAATTTATATTAAGAAAAAAACGTTACTAACATTAAAAAGTAAAATGGCTTTCCATAAGAACACGATTGTATAGCCCTCTATTGAGAATATTTTAAATATAGCAACGTAGTTCATAAGTATGACCGATATGTAGCAATTGTCTCTACTTTTGAAACGTGTCCTTAAGGAAAGAATTAAATAATTTTAATTCAAGTTTTTGGATGATAACATGGCTCTAGTTTTATTAATTGATATTCAGTTATGCTTATGACAACGTTTCGGCCATGATTATGATCATCTTCAGGTCTGGTCAACTAAATGATATAATAGATGTTGATATTTAAAATAGATACATATTTGTAGAAGTGATCAATACTGATTCAATCAGTACGGCTGGTAAACGCACACACGGTATAACAAGCATCTACCGATGATTCACATAGTATTATACTGCCACACCTAAGTGTGTATCGTATCGTGGTTGCTACACATTTCATAATATCGTTTTTAAAGAAACTAAAATTTAACCTCTTTGAACTTATTTTATTTAGGGAATTTGTCCCCTAAAGTCCTTCTGCAGTTCGATACACTGAATCGTTCAGCAGAATTTGATATTAGGATCTCGGAATTTTGTAACAATAAAATTATTTTTTAAAAATGCAAGAAATGTCATATTTTGAATTTATTAAGTTTATAGAAATTCTATATTATGTGTTTTAGATATCGAGATATCACAGGCAAAATATTTTTAAATTACATTTGAACAGGAAGGATAATATTTTTATCCTTAACCTATTTAAAAGTTAATATGCGGTTGATATTTCGTATCAATTTATATTTTTGAGAATTGTCTAGACCTCAGAAACCAAAGTTTTGTAATATTTTAATAATATTAAATAATAATTATAAATTATGAAGTATTTGAATTCTTTAAATTCATATGTTTTACATACATAAACATACTTATAATTTATACTGTACAAAGTGTTAATAATTGGAATGGTAGATAAAAAAATTCCTATTTAATTGAGGATATATTTTACACAAAATTCTTCCTTCAAATCCAGATAGATACATACAATATACTCGTATAGTTTCATAAAAAATAAAATACCTGTCAACATAAATGCTGTTATTGTGTTATTTGTTTACAAACAAAACATAAATAGATAATCTAAATATCTAAACAATGATTAAACGCAGTAAATTACTTCGTGACTTGTAAACCGCAATATGCGTATTTATCCTTATCCTTGTAGTGGTACTTATCTAATTTTTGTCTTGAACAACATTAAAACTGCATAATTAAATAATAATGTAAACATTAATCATATTATGGTTACGGTTTTTCATTTTGATAAGAAGCATTTTTATCGCGGTTTTAATACACAGTAAATGCGCGATTATCAACAAAGCTGTGTCATAAATATTTTTGTTTAGAACAAAACGATTTTATCTTTTGTGGTCAGGTACTTGATAAAATTTCAGATTTTGTGGAATTTAGAAAAACATAAATTTGAATTTGTTTTTCCACTTAGTTATGTTTTACGGTTTTACTTAGATTTCTTAACCATAATCTTAAAAATTTAAGATTTTACCTCGTTATCGTGGTTTATTATTTTGAATTTTTCGAGGCAATAAACTGCAGTAATTTTGTAAAATAATAGTTGGAGTACATCATATAAAATCAGAATTTTCAATAAAATAATAAATTTACTTACAATTTTAAAAATATTTCATAGTAAAACAACACTCGTGGTAACACTGCTTACTTTCCTCTCTAAAGATGGAAAACTTACTTTCCTCACTATTTCGCGAGAAGAAAATTGTGTAACGACGTGAAAAAAAGAATTTTGCGATTTCATAAAAAATATAATACATATCTCAGCTGTAAAAATATTTTTTATTACTTATTACTTACTTACATGATTATTTTTCTTGGCGACTCGAAAATAATGCTCCACATTCGTAATAAAAAATCCTTCTTTACATCCTAGATATATAAATAACTATTGTATAAAAACAGCAGTAATGTTTTATTTATTTAATACAAACTGGACTTTTATGGATAGTTGAATGCGCTGTGACCGACTGAAATTCAGACGTGATAAATGTATAATGTATGTCAACTATTTTTTGATAAATGTTTCATAGCATATTACAACTTAAAAAATTTCTTTTAGCATGGGACTTAGCTCAACGATGGTTCAACGAAACTTCTATAAACAATAAAAAGAAATCATATCCCCTGAAGTTACCTCGTTCGGGTATTGGTATTATACTTTTATATAGCATTTTTGCATGTTACCAAAAAATATATTGCACGTGCAAAATATTGCTCTTTTCGGAGTAGTTTAGTCCAATTATTTTGCATTTTGTCGTTGTAGTTTAGTAGTGTGTAATAAAATTTGTTCCCACTTTGAATTGTAAGAACATGTAGCGACAGTAAAAAGTAGGTAATTTTTGAAATTTTGTAATCCACTCGAAACTAACTTGACTCCTAGCAAACTCAAACTGTTATTTATGTTTAAATTTAAATGGAACTAAATTAAAAATTTTATAAACAAATCTTTAGAATTCTTTATCAACAAACACAAATTATATGTCAGTAAGTTTTGATGTCATTATTCAAAGTGAGAACAATTTTTATTATTTTTTAAAGTAGAAATACAAAATTATTAAAAAAGAATTGTGCAATAGTATTTAAAAATAATTCGCAATTTTCAGTGCCCATACCCAGAGTGGTTCCACCAAGTGTATCACCAGACGACGATGTATTTCAACATTTGGCGTCCTTATATTCGAATAAACATCCAACAATGCATCTCGGAAAACCTTGCAAAGATGGCGGCCAAGCATTCAAAGATGGAATTATCAATGGTGCTGCTTGGTATATGATTACTGGTAATTTTAATTCTTATAAAAACTGTATTAGGAATTAGTCCAGTCAAAATAGGAAAAATGACGGTTCAAAATCCGAAAGTTTTGAAACTTGGTAGCATTGTTCGGGAAGGTCTAGTAATGAACATATCAAAAGTCCTGACCCGTAGGTGGTGAGCGGGGGCGTGGGGACCACAAAATGGCTGCCAAAATCGGGTTTTTCTATAATATCTCGTTATCGCTGCATTGTAGAGTACAAGTACTTATTACAAAGTTGTTGAGAATAAAATTTGCTACAATTTTGATATAAAACAATTTTTCCCCAGATCAATGGTTCGCAAGTTATGATAAAGACAAGCGGAGCGTTTTGTTTGCTCTTTGCAAAAATGTTGAATTTTTCCTATTGCAACTGTAACTTTCAAACAGATGAACATATCGACTTCCGGTTTTAAATATTCAATTTAGCAGACATTTTTCTATCCAAATTAAAATTTTCAGATTTTGGGGATACTTGTATAGCAACATTTTTAACAAAGAATGTAAATAATTTGTAATTTTTTTTCTTTAATTTTTGTGATTTTCTTACTATAATTTCTGAACTAATTGAGATAATGACCTATTGAGATAATTGAATTTGTTAGACAATTTCCTATAATATACATTATATTAAAATTTTTTATAGGCCTTGGTTAAGCTAAAATTTTAAGTTTCAACATTTCAACATTTTTGCAAAGAGCAAACAAAACGCTCCGCTTGTCTTTATCATAACTTGCAAACCATTGATCTGGGGAAAAATTGTTTTATATCAAAATTGTAGCAAATTTTATTCTCTACAACTTTGTAATAAGTACTTGTACTCTACAATGCAGCGATAACGAGATATTATAGAAAAAACCCGATTTTGGCAGCCATTTTGTGGTCCCCATGCCCCCGCTCACCACCTACGGGTCAGGACTTTTGATATGTTCATTACTAGACCTTCCCGAACAATGCTACAAAGTTTCAAAACTTTCGGATTTTGAACCGTCATTTGCCCAAAATGATCCTTCGTTGGCTGGACTAAATAGAGAAGTTAATACGCAATACAGTTCTGTATTGTTGGTGGCTTGAATTGAACTGATTCAGAAATAGTTACTAAATTTGAATAACTTGTACTTTATTTTTATAGTGTTTAAAATTTTTTTAGGTGGAATGCAAGATTATAACTACGCCTATCATGGCTGCATGGAAATTACTCTTGAAATTTCTTGCTGTAAGTACCCTGCTGAAAGAGAGCTGCCTGGCTTATGGGAAGAAAACAAAATGGTAAGGAAATTTACAAATTTTGACAACTCAATATATCTCTCATTATTATTTTATATGAGTATATCAGTAACTATAATTTTATTTTACAATTTCAGGCTTTGTTTGATTATATAATGGAAGCCCATAAAGGAGTTAAAGGACAAATTATAGATGGTATTACGAAAAAACCAATTGCAGGAGCAGTTTTACAAATTAAAGGAAGGGATATGATTTTTAATTCGTCTAACAATGGAGAATTTTGGAGATTGTTGCGACCGAACTATTATAAAATAAAAGTAAGTGTTTCTCATTTTGTAAAATGTATTAATTTTTATCCAGCTATGTTTAACCAAAGTAGAATACTATATAAGTACTTTATTAATTAATGAATATTAATTAATTATTCTCGTAATTAGTTATTTATGTAACAAGTACACAGAATAGAGTTTTAGAGGACGAATTTGTTTAAAAATGAGGCGCAAGTCGAGTACTTAAATTAGACAAAAAAATTTGAGGACTGCTGTGAATGCCTCGTTAAAAAACGCCAGTAGGAAAAGTTATAAGTGAATTAAGTTGATGTTATTATTCTTTTTTCAGGTGACACACAAGGGTTATGAAACGCGCGAAGTAAGCTTCCAAGTAGAATATCAAAAACAAAATTCGTTTCCTGAAATGACATCTCTAGTGATTGAAATGTACCCGCTAGGACACACTACAGTACCAGCTGAACCTACAACCGACACGTCGTTCACAGATGGCACCACGGACCTCGAAATAGAAAGCATTCCTATTCGAAATAAAAGCGTAAGACATGCTAATGCTGATGAAGATGATACTTTATTACAACCAGCTGCGGTTATTCAAAATCATTCTTCTGCATTAATTCAGTATTCAGTTTTCACTTGGTTTTGTTTTTTTGCTGTTTTGATTGTTAAATGAAATTTAAATTAAGATACGTTATCGTTAAAATAGTTTTAGGACAAATGATCTCAACTTTACTATAACTAGTAGTATTTTCTTTGCCACTCACTATACAAGATTAGTTTACTTAAGAGGCCCGTCTACCTTCTAAAATCCAGCACAAAACGTATACTAACGTAGCGGTGTTTTGTGGCCAGGTCAAGAATGGTAAAATTGTATATCAACAAGGATTATATACTTAAAGGAGCAATTAACAGTTGTGCTTTTTTAAAATTTAAATAAAAAAATTGTACATGATTAAAAAATCCCGAAAAATTTATAAAAATTTCCAATTTTTGCTAAATTTACACGGTTATATCTCGTGATAGAAATTTAATTTTAAAATTTCAAAAAGGCACATCTGTTAAATGTTTATAAAAACATTACTTTGAAGTCAATAATAAACTAACAGTTTACTCGTAACGAAAACACTTTTATAGTATTTTTTAACTTCATAATGATATTGCATTGCTAGGATGAGGTAGTCGTAGTAGTGGAGAAAAGAGTGGAATAGAAAAAAAAGTAAAATTGATAGTATTCTAGAAATTCAGTAAAAACGTAGACGGGTCGCTTAAACCAATTTTCACTAAGTTTAAGCCAAGTCCAGCAATCAAACAAAATAGAAAATTGTAATAAGATTTGTAGTTTTCGGCCATAATGTTAAAGTAATTTAAAGTAAAACCATAATGGTTCTTTCTGGATAAAAACTTAATAGTGTTGATATTTTATTTTAAATTATAACATAAATATTATCAAGTGACATTCATCTGTAGTAATTTTCGTTGAAAGATGGATAACTTCGTTCGTACCATCTAGTGATAGAACCAAAATAATTCACTAAAAAAAAGACAAATAAGTGAATAGGCTCAGATAGTTTAGGTAGATCTGATCTAAATAGTTAATAGAAAAATAGAATACGTCTATCGTTTTTTATAGTTGTAGGGGCAGATCTACATTTTCGGGAACCTGAAGTTTAAAGTCGTTTTGGGGCCAATAACGTGAAATTCGATTTTTTAAATATTTCCTAGTTTTCATAACTTATAAAAGCAAACATTTAAAACATAATCAAATATACAAAACTGTTGAAATGTAGGAAACGTGCACTGAAAGTAGCAGTTTTTAAGAAACACTTATATAAAATAAAACAGTATTTTAAGTGTGGTGAATAGAAATAAAATATGTATAAATATCAGTTATTTTAATTAAGTTATACACTTAACCTTATATTTACAACTGCTATCTTCGAATATAACTGTTCAATTGTTAACGTAGCTTTATTTCTAATGAAATTGTAAGAACCAAGTTTTCATTATACCTTTTATTTCGTAAAAGACACAGGAATAATAATATTCATAAGCTTTGATGACCGGTATATCTGCGATAGATCCTAGAAGTACACGCTTAATAGATATTTTTTATAAAAATATTAGGGAAATAGGAAAAACTGCCAGAAAATAAATATACCTGAAATAAGTGTTTGGAGTAGAGTCACAAGTCACTTAAAATTATTAATTTAAATATAAATTATTTGACAGAAAATACTGCAGATATTATTTACACTGTTATATGCCGACAATTAGATTACGTCAATTGCACTAGTTGTTAGTTTTTATTGATAGTCGCGTATTTTTCTCGTTGGAAAAATAATTGCATGTCTAATACGCATGTTAGACTGGCGCCAGGATCATAAATATCACATTTCTTATGCAGTACCTGTAATTTTGATTGCGATATTTCATTTAGCACATAATTATTTTGTGATTAATATTATAGTGCAATTACTATAATGTTTTACACTTTAGAGTACAACATAAACGTAGAACAACGATTTAATGATATTATAATTATACCTGTAACATAGTTCATAGATATTATTACTTAAGATTTAAATAATAGTTTTATTAATGCTGCCAAATTTATTCTGTACACACATTTGTAAATAGTTAATAGTTTAAGTTGTAAATAATATGTAGTTGTAGGTAATTAAATGCTTGTAAAAATATTTAAAATTTAAAATATTTATAAAGCCTTGTTCACACATGAATTCTTCGAGGAATCTTTCATGCTTCTGAATCTTGAATCTTGTCAAAAAGCAGCGACGCTTAATTTAATCTTTAATGAGTCTTGCCAAAGAAATATTTGTAATTTATGAATAGCTTGAAACCAGTGATTTTTTTTCAGTGTTCAGAACAGAAACATGGAAGAATCATTAAAGAATTCATGTGTGCACGCTTAAGGTTCTAACTTACTGATACTAACGACATCGGACGGTAGACTTCAAGAAGTGTAACATATATCAGAGAGGGTAAAAAGATGTACACAAATTTGGTATTACCGAATCACAGAGGCATTAGTGAGAAAATAAGTTTTACTTTTGAAATGCCTGGTAAATAGAAATATCGTTGTCTGTTTGATACTTCATATCCTCAAATCTTCGATCAATTGACTTTAAAATTGAATATAATTTTTATAACACTGACATTCTGTTGAAAATTTAATAATTTTCTTCTATATTCAATTCATATTGTGTTAGTTTCTCGTTAAAATCTTATGCTTGCGATGTAAAAGAGTAAACTTTACAGCTCCATAGTTACTAAACGAAACTGACGATTGTCCTAATAATTTATTTCAAATTGTATTATTTTCAGATAAATGTGCTATAAATTTTTTATTTATTTCCGTCCTCATCGATTTTCATAGGCAACAACCTTAAGGGTGGAGGGAAAAATTAGTTCTACTACAATTCAACAGATGGCACCATCATACGCAAATTATAAAATACATCGTTCTCATGAGATTGTGAGCATTGCGACTGTAATTACTGCAGAAAATAATGCAGAACATTTATAATAGCTTCCTTTCCATGATAATTTAATCATATAAATTATTAGGAAACGCAAGTTTGCAAGAATTTGTTTAAGCCTACCACTGCAGTATGCAGTCCACGGTTAACATTTCACTTGAAATATGTTATTTAAACTTAGCAAAAAGTTGACAGTTGGTTAATAGTAAAATTTAGAAATATTATTATGTGTTAAAAGAAAACACTAAAAATAATATGCATCTACTGACAAAACATTGACGTTTGAACGTTTGTTGATCTTTGTTTTGTTGCGTAATGGTTAATTTAATACGGACAAGTATAATTTAGTCGTAACGAGGCTTTCGCATAATAAACACTGTTTTTAAAACTCGCGTTTCTAGTTCTGTATAAATATACAATCGTGAAAGATTACAACAATGAAAATCTTTCCAAGCAACAATAAGCTTAAACAGTGCAGTGGCAAGTGGCAACAAGCAATTGTTGACATTTACTAGTGGTGCAGGTGTTCAGTGTGTGCAATAGAAGCAAATATCAGATGAACAGTAATTGTAAACATTCGTGCGTTGGGATTATGTAAGAATGAAGGCCGCCAATGTTTTATGTATCGCTTTTCTCGGACTGAGGGTGGCCAAGCGACAGCATGTCAGTCCACGGTCTACATATTCCAAAGTTTGTTTATAACAGAAGATTAACTTCTAAGGTGAGTTTTATACTTTTATTTCGAATTCGTTGTTTTTAATTAATTTTAGTATAAAAATATAATTACTGTTTGGGTGCTTTATGACATTAAAATTAAAAATTAATGAAAATTCTATAGTTTACTCTAGCTGAATAGAGTATTGTTATTATTATTTGAGCCATGTTTCATGTGATTGGTCAATCGTAAACCAAGCTCACATAGCAAAAATAAGTGACGCAGAAATGATGAACTGCTATCAGTTATTGGACGTTTGAGTAAAAGTATGATAATTTTTTTACCGCATTAATGCATTTTACCTACTTAAAATTTGTTTCTGTAATTTATAGGTATAGAATGATTCACAACTTCGTGCATATATTTTAATGGCATAAGTAGGTACTCAACTTACTAAAACTAAAATGGCGAATTTTGAAAAAATTCTTTCAATTCTGCGATTGATAAGTGAGTTGAGCACTTCTGCCATTAAAATATATGCACGAAGTTGTTAACCACTTTATATAATTCTAGTAACGTAAAATACTTATTTGTTTATTAATTACTGTTTTACTTAGTAATTATTTTCAATATTTTTAAAGTTTACACCATCAAATTATTATGTTGCTATATGCGGTTGTTGAGCGATTGCTAAGATAATTTATTTATTCTTCATAACCATAGCAACAATCACTTTTACTGCCTTGGCAATAAAACCGTATTATTTAACGAGCACATAATGTAGGCTATAATTCAAGAGGATGACAGTTTATACAAGCGCTGAAAGCGAGTGTATAATCGTCCGATTGAAATACGACGTTTTATCTACGACTAAAACATTTCATTACAAATATTGATTCATTAATATATTAACCTAACCTCACATTTTACAGTGATGACAGTTCGTCATTATCTCGGTCATTATACAATAGTGTTGAATAATGGACTCATAATAAAATAGCATTGAATTATGAATTCACCTGGCAAAAAAGCACTTGTCATGTCAATCGGCAAAAAAGTGTAGTTATTTATGTTTATTTAATAATGCATGAAGTCGCATGACAGCAGTTTCATGAAATTTTTGTTTCAATTTGTTTTTGCTATTATGTGACCTTGGTTGGACCTTGGTTTACGATTGACCAGTCACAGAGCAGAGAGCAGAAACCGGAAGAAACATTATACAACTGGAATGAAGTATAGTGATATTATAGATTAATTTTATTTTACACTTTTTGAAATAACGAAAGAATTTTGACAGTTAATTAGGGCGTGGTTTAGGAGTTTGGTTTACACTAAAACATTTACGTTGTTTAAAAAGAAGCGCTAATAGTTCACAAAACCGTAAGAGAATAATACATAGAAATTGCCAGGTAAAATTTTAAAAAAACGACAAAACAACAACAAATAACGCACAGCAACAATTATTGAGGAAACATTTGATTTTTCTATGTATGTAAACTGCTTTGGGCAACTAACAGTACAAAGCAACCAATAGAATCACAATGATCTATACCTGTCAAAATTCTTTCGTTATTTGAAACAGACTATAGAGTGTAAATCTAAAGCCCTGTTCACACATGGACACACAGGCAACAAAAGCAAAATGAAGAACGTGTGGAATGTTTGTAGCCTCAAAATTGATTTTTCCTTTACTTACATAGAAGTCACAAAATAACGGCGCCTCTATTTCACAAGCTACACACAGTATTTTTTACTGTTGCGTGTGTGTGGCTTCTATGTGTCCATTTGTGAACAGGGCATAACATTTTGTTTTTATTCCTCCAGTTTGAAAACAGACTATAGTTTGTTTCCGCCAGTGCAAGTTCGTTCGTTCCGCTTCGTCGGCGGATCTGTGGATCAGTTTGTTATTCAGTTCTTCTGTTGCCGCGGCTGTTTGACATTTTCATCCGGCACAACAGGTAGGTGCATGCAAGCATCTTTTATTATGACTGCCGTGTAATGAACGACTGCAACACCTGCGTTATTAATTTGTCGCATACATATTCATGCGGTTTGCGATTGTGGATTCCGTACCCAATGACAATCGTTGATTCATGGGTAGAACAATATAAATAACTACTGGTTATTTATAATTAGTGATTTTGTTGCTACCGCGCTCTTCATGGAATACGAAATGATTACGAGATTAACTTTCATTGTTTTATTTTTGTTCTAACGCCTTTTACATAATCATTATCGTTTTACACATCTGCAAGCTTTACTTCAGTGGCGTAGCTAAGGATTCAGAGGCCCCGAGATTTTGCAAGTTTAAATAAGGAATTTTAGCATTGAATTAAAAATTGCTTTCTTTGCAAAATTAATAAGGTGAATAATTCTTCAATGTACTATTTAAAAATTCGTAGAAATTTTGCGAAAAGAGCTACAAATATGAAACTAAGGTTATTTACTAATAAACTACGAGGAATCCAACGGTGCAATCAGATTTTCCATATTATATTTAGTTCAGCCTGTACATTACTTAGAAAAACTATAAATCGATTTTACCTTGTATTATTCATCGCAGGGCCTTGAAATTTCTTCCAGAATTCAATGAGGTCCTTAGACACACAGTACACATAGTTTTGTAAATGTATATCGCGAAATAACTACAGATTTTAGTAAATAAAACACTACGAAATCAAAATCACTACGTAATGAATATTATATCACTATTTTTAGTAGTGTTCTTACTGGTTTTTGTTTTTCACATTCTTCATAGAGATGGCGCCAGTATCGATTCATATTTGAATATTTAAATGTTTTAAATGATATTCTGGTAAATATGTTTCTTATTTATTTAGATAATGTAAATTTGGAAACTAAGTAATTTATGAATGCAAAGAACATGATTCATTAGTGCTTTGTATTTAGGGTTGCAAATATTTCAGGATTTGTTAAAATTGGCTGAATTTTTCATTTTAACAAGATACTAAAATACAGTGTCTCAAATTTTAACATATTTAAGATGAGTTATTATTATAATAAAAATGCTATAAAAGTACCATAGATAACTTAAAAATATAAAATTTTGGAAATTAAAGAAACTCAATTTAGCATGCGATTATTTATGTGTAAAACTATCTCAAATTAATTAAGAACTATCGACCAAATAAAAATAGGCATAACAAACATTAAATTTTGTAGATTGATAGAAATTTTCAGAACTCATAATGATAAAGAAATTATTTTATTTGCGTTTAGTTCTGTAAGTATATTTTTATTCATTCATAACGTTTCGAGAACTGCGTTATTAATAAATAAAAATATACAGAACTACACTCTAATAAAATAATTTATTTATTAAATTTTATGTTAATTATTTACAACGCGTTAAAAAATTATTAAATATTTATATTTTGAGTTGTGACATTTGTAATGTTCTATATGATTAGGGTTGGCAAAAATAATTATTTAAAAATCATTTATTTTTTTGAATAAATTCTTGTGAAAGATTTGTTTCAGTTTCAGCATCAGCATCATTATTTAATTTCTTTATAAATAATAGGTTGGCATGTTGGCAATAAATAAAAATGGCTGCATTAATCCCAATATAGATGTTTACATTAATTCAAAAAACGATATGAAAATCTAACAGTTTTGAGGATCGGACTGAATTGCTTTCTTAAAAACGACAAAAAAATTCCGTCTATCGGATCGTTTGAGGTTAAGTTACTACACTTTTGCTGACTTATAAAGTAACGTTCAGCGAATATTTTAATTGTATTTTCAAAATTTGATTTTTTGAGTTATATTATGTCACTTTTGAAGAAAGGGTGCGATATGTCGAATCTGCTTATATGTCGAAAATTCTGAGATGGAGCAAGCAACTATGCACAAAAAATACAAAAAAAAAATACTAAATTTTGTAATTATTAATGGAATCCCATTTTTGGTTAACCATGTAGGTAGACCACATTTAGTTTAAAAACCTCGCTTTATACAGAACAATCTAAAGCCCACTGAACAACAAACCTAACCTAACAAACTTAATCAATATCATTCTGATGAAGTTTACTTGTTTATAAATAATTTAATAAGTAATACAATGGATAAAGTAATAATAAATTTACATAAAACATTATTTCACCTAGATCTATTCATAAATTTGACAATAAGTTTTAGCTTCGTCAACTGAAATTTCAATTTTGGAATAATTTTCTTAGGTGATTTTTTTACCTATGCCGATTTGATGAGATAGTTTGTGTACCATTCCAATATAATTAAAAATATATTGTACGTACTCGGTACGTAACTATTTATATAAATCTGCATACAAAATTTAAGTCTAAATAATTTATTAATAAATCTGTGATACAAACAGTAAGTTGGTCAGATTATAATTCAGCTTAATTTTGTGTTATAACTCTACCGGCACCGATAAATAAATGTCTTACACAAACGTTGATTGCAAATTACAATATACAATTGTAGGTGTTACCTCTTTCAACGATATGAATTTATTGCATTGCATGTTGACTATTACTTACAACACTGATGACAAATGAAGTTCAATTTACAAATGAATAGCGTTCCTAGCGTTTAAATCAGGTGCATACAAAGAAAATAGATAGCTATGCACGAGCAATAATAATAACAAATGCATGTCAATCTCTGACATTTTTATTTGATATTCCTGTGGAATTTCCTGTAGAGGCTATTATGATATCGCAATTAATTATTACAAAATAGGTGTGTAATGTGTTTCTTTACAGAACATGTAATTACCTGGAATGAATAATTAAATCTGTGTAAAAATACACGTCATTTAACGCGTTCGCAAGTAGGTCATAAATAATATGCTGCCTGTCAGAGCCTATTTTAAATATGTAATTCAATTAAGTATGCCTATTTAGATAAAACGTGATTTTTATCTGTTCAATTAACCCGACTGCCCCCATTTATCATTAGCTGTATAGAGTAAGTGCCACAGCTATTATGGTAATGATCTTTGTTCATTTTCTAATACGGAAACTTTTCATTCTTTGAAGAATTTTGCTATCGCTAGATCTGAAATGTATACAATCTTTATGCAAATTGCCGCATTTTGCATTTATTAGGAAGCAGGGACCCGAACCGCACAAATTAACGGTTCAGGTTCGGTTACCGGTTCACTGTGTTTTATTTTATTTTTTGCTGGTAACCATCCAATGGGCTACTTGCATGATTTTTTAAAATTAAATATTTAAAAAAAGAGATGTGACGCGTACTTTTTTAACAACATTTTTATTAACAAGCCCAAAAAAAGATAATTGAATATTACTGTGTGACGTAGAACAACGCGGAACCAATGACTGGCCGTAAGCTATAGCAACGACTCAACTAGTGAACGCTTAAGCGGCTCATCTACGTTTTTCCGAATTACTAGAATACCTACTTTCGATTTTACTTCTATTTCTATTCCACTCTTTTTGCCACTACTGCGACTGCCTAAAACTAGCCCGAAACTCGCACTTTTCCGCATCCTAGCAATGCAATGTCATTTTGAAGTTGAAAAACACTTTAAAAGTGTTTTCGTTTGCTAGAAAACTGTTGGTTTATTATTGACTTCAAGGTAATGTTTTTATAAACATTTAATACAGTGTTCGGTTTTGTTCCGGATTTCATATTTCTATTTTTTATTAACCGGTATGCGGTTTTCAAATAATCAATTAAAAAAATATAATATAGTTCCTTCCATTTTGATTCAAATATGTAAATTTTTTTTCTTGATTTAGAAGTTGATGCAGTAAATTTTAAACCGTTCCGAACCGGTTCGCATCTAACGGTTCGACTCCGGTTATGGGTTCACCAAGATATTTTTAAACGTTTTAGGTTTGGTTTCGAGTTCACTAAAAATAGCAGCTGTTCATTTCGGTTTTCGTTCCTGTTCCGGTTCGGTTCGAGTGTTCAAGTTTGTGTTAGGAGACATAATTACATTTTTTTCGTTAAAAATATTTTATAGAAATGTATGTTTTTCAATTGTACATCACATAAATATTTATTTTATTCACTACAAATAATTATACTAATTAATAATTTATGCTAATGAATTTAAATGTCAATACATTAAATCGTAATTCATTTGTTTTGTTGAATAGATAAATTATGAGACCAACGTGCGCGGTAATAACTATAATTACTTTTTTTTCGAGGATTGTTTGACTATGGGATAATGTTTTGTAACACGAGAAAATATTTGAAATATTTATTTAAATAAGTGTGAGTTACATCAATATTTAGATAGTTTTCTGAATAATATAATTATGATGGACTAATACTGATAGTCATGCAACTACCTAATATGAATATTGAATTAAATAATTTTGTTATTTATTTGCAGTATTTGGAATTATTCTTGACGTACCTAAACCGGGGCTACTTTGATTTCGCGGGGCAACTTTGATTTTTCCCGGGAAAGTTATTTATTTGCTGTGTGCAACACTGTTGCGTTCGATAATGATTTTTTTTATAACATAGATGATAGCACTGACATTAAATTCTCTTTTTGGTTTAACAGCATAAATGTAAGTCTTATAGGTTTCCAATTATTAATTATTAAAAATAAGGGTATCAATTGCATGAAAAACTAGAGCGTTATACTTTTAAGTGCACAGAGTTGCTTCATGTCAATACAAGTTTGATGAAAGTGTTTTTGCATTATTTGATCCTTTATGAGTATATAACCTGAAAAGCGCTTGAAAATGAATATTGGTTATAGTTTTATTTAATGATTTATGATGTGGGGCAACTTTGATCATTTTTTGGGGTTACTTTGATATACATTCATTGTGTTATTTTTCACTTGTAGTATCAGTTCAGAATTATCTAGTACTGAAATATCATTATCAGAAGATTCAGAGAGCTATAATAATTCCCCTACGATTTCGGAGAATGAAGTTTCTATAAATCTGGCTGAAACTACAAGAAATAATGATACTGTTATTCAAGATATTGCGATTAATTCGTATGTATTAGTTAAAGTTTTATCAGAAAAGAAAAAGATGTACAAATATGCTGCAATTGTTAAGAAAATTATATCGTCTGATGAACTTGAAACAGTAGGACTGAAATCGCTTGATACAGTTAATAGAGTTTTTAAACTAAATGAAGATGATTGTTATAAAAATGTGATATTTTGGAGCACCTTCACTCCAGATATAATTAACAAAAATTTCCGCCGCCAAAGATGTATGTTTAAAGAAAGTGTACCTGTTTTTTTTTAAAAAAATGATATATCTAGTATTATTTTTCTACTCATAAATACTCAGCATTATATATTTTTCAATTTTTTGTTAAGTAATATTACATGTGATAATTATTACCTACTAGGAACTGAGTGCCTATTTTGTTACACACTTTTTGGATGAATAATAAGATATAATAAATGTATATTTACATTTAAATCGAGGTATCAAAGTTACCCCACAATGTAAAATTATTAATAACTCAAAAACTATGCAACAAAAATTTTTTTAAATTTTTTATTTGGGTTCTATTTTGGGGCTACTTTAATATGGTACAATAAAATTATGGGGTCTCAAAGTAGCCCCATTTTGAATATAACTTTGATTCGATACAAATAATAAAAAATTTCAATGAAGGAATTGAAAAAAAATTTTTTTGGTATATATTCGTACTCAGCTAACTAAGCTCTTTCTAATTCCTTAAGTTCATGTCAAAATCATTATTGGCTTAGAAGTTATAAACAAAAAAGTAATATTTACTTCTTAAAGTAGCCCCGGTTTACGGTAGGTACCTTTTCACTTATATATCACATGTGCATTTGTTATTTCCGGAATGTATTTGAGTACTTTTCAACAACCTCTTGTATACGAGAGCTAATTACGTTATTGGAATGCACGATAAAAATATTTGGTATAATATTGTTATTCAATCACATTGTCGACAATGACTTTCGCATATGTCTCCCAGTTTGGAAATTCCAATAAATATAATTTGTTTCCTTCTATCATCCAAGACGTTGCAGATTCTGCATTTTTAATTACATGAAGAGCTGCACGAGCTACTGCCAGTGGTCTAAAAGTTAAAACAAATACATTAAATAACAACTTTTTAAAGAATCATATCCAAAACTTGATATTAGTTAAAAGGATCGTCGGATGATGGATAATGGAAAAAGATAAATAAATTACTCAGATGCAGACCAGTGCCGTGTTAAGACATCTCGGGGTCCCTTGGCACATAATTTTTGGGGGCCCCTTTTAAAACAAGGAAAATACATAGTTAAAAAAACAACTTTTGTTATTTTCTATTAGGGGTACCTCAACAAAAACAAAAATGGTAAAATAAATAATAAGAATTTATCAAAATCTCAATTTAATTTTCTATTTTTATATTTGCACTTTTCGGTTTTCGTACTTTCGCAGCGTCAATTTTTTTTATAAAGTCCGGATACCTAGTCAATTTTTGAAGCCAATTCATGTTAATGATCATTTCCCTTCGACTTATAATATAATGCGCAAAATATAGTAAATTTTTTACAAGCTCTAATATATTTTTCTAATCAGTTTGTTTATGACTATAAGTTAGAGCGGTGTATTGTAATAGTAGAGTGAACCCCGCTGTTGGAAATAAATTTTTTCTCAACCGACCCTTACATCGTACATGGATGAAGTTTGCGCTTTACGCGGTAAATTCGTTGCCTACAACATATTTTCACTTTTCAGATTATTATAAAATATTTCTGCAGAATTATTCATCATAAATAAAAAATATAATTTTAAAATATAAAAATATTTTTTTCTTTGCCAACGGTTATTATTTAACCATCTTCAGTGATCAGAAATTGTTTTATATTACGAATTGATACCAAAATATAACATCTTCTGGTAAATTATTACACAAATTTAAAAACCAAATGCAGCACATCTTCCTTCTGCAGTGTAATAACAACTTTTTGTGTGCATCGTAGGAGTAATTTATCTATCCTTTTTTATTAACCATCATCCGACGATCCTTATAACTAATATTAAATAACAACAAACAAAATTTGCAATAATTTATACTAACTTTTGCGATGGCCGTTCTTTTAAAATATCCGTACTTTTCGGGACAAAGGTTTCCAGACCACACCCTATACTCGTTGGAAAAGTCGCTCCAGGAAGTATAGCAACCATTCGAATTCCACTGTTTTCATAATAAAGCGGGTGACCAAAACCGCGCATCAGGTGCATAATACCTGCTTTAGTGGCCGCGTAGATAGGAATGGAATGCATGTCACCTACTGCAGTTATTGAAGAAGTACTAACTACTACGCCCCCATTTCCGCACTTGTCTTTCGACATGTACTTCAGCGCTAGAGCTGTACCGTGAGTTACACCAAGCTGGAAATGAAAATATGTTCTAAAATGGTACTAAAATTGGGAATTGAAGATTATACCATGTTTATACTGATTTCTTTTTCATATTTTATGTCGTTGGCGACACCGGCGTTGTTTACTAAAATATCCAAATGTCCGAATTTGTTGATGGTTGCTTTAAATGCATCTAAAATAATTCAATCATTATTTTTAGACGTATAATGTTTATATAATTGATTTAGTCAATAGTAGTTATTGAAGAAGAAGAAGACTAACTGGTATGGTACTTTTGAAAAATGTACTGGTATAGTGATCACTCAAGACATTACATTAATTTTAAAAATAAAAATTTATTTAAATTTCTATCGCATATTTTCAATATTTTCTTTTTTTCATTGTTTTTCATCCATTAATTTTAAAAATAAAAATTTATTTAAATTTCAATCGATTTTTTGTCAATATTTTTTAAGGATATAAAACTAATATGGTTGAATTCAGAAAAAAATACCTTATCGAGTAAGCATAAAAATATGTGTAATCCCATTTGAAAAAATATAACTAATAATTTCCGAGAAAAAATCATGTGCTTAACTTTCGATTCCACCCTGTATAATAAAAAACACCCATTTTATTTATTGATAACTGTCAAAAATGTTTGACATTTACAATTCAGTCCGCGAAATTTAACTTCGCAGCCGCGAAACACAAATGTTATACTACGCAGCCTGAATTGCATACCTACGTCAATTTCAACTTTTTTTGACAGTTGCTCAAAAAAAACCATTTTTTACAAAATTTAATCAGTTGTGAAATGGCTGTAAATATATTTACACTAGGTATTAAATATACAATAGATAAGTTTTAGAAAACGTTATTCATAATAAAATATTGTTATTTAAAAGTTACTGGACAAAAAAATTCACGAAAGAATTATATTACTGCTTATTTAATTATAAAACTGACATAAGTTACCAAATTAGTTGTTTTTATATACTTAGCATATTATATAATAATGTTTTAACTTATGTCAGTTCGTTATAATAATACACGAAGTAAAACTGTATAATATTATTATTATGCAGTTTTGCTCCGTGTTTGTTACTACGCAAAAAAGTTCAAAAACAACAATACTGATTAAAATCACAATCTGAAATAAGTACTTATATTTTCTAAAGTAAATTTGTATTGTTGATAAGATTTCTTTATCAAAGTGTATTTAAAATTAAGATTTCAATTTGGATGTTATTTCATTTAATGTTATTACCTTCATACTCTTGTTTAAGCGTTACGTCGGTTTTCTGAAAGAATATACTTCCATAACCGCAATCATATTTTTCTTTAAGTTGATTAACAATTTTTTCTCCTGATTCTGCATTGATGTCTGCAATAACAATACCCTAAAATAAGTAAAATAAATTTATTTACGTCATTATTCGAATTTGCTCCAGTGACAAATAAAAAAAATAGATGTTCCTAAGTAGATTTATATACCTACTTAAAATTAAGTAAATAGATAATATTTTGTAGATATTTTGTTAATTTAATTACTATGGAAATATTTCGCTACTGTGCCACTTATTTTTGAATTTTGCATTTTGCTTTCTTTTGCTAATTTTAGAAATTGAAGATTGAAAAATTGACCCAAGAAGTAAAATATAATCTTGTCTTTTTGCACTTAGGTAAATAAGGTTAATAATAAATAGGTAAATAATAAGGTTGTAAATATAAAAAAGAAAATTGTTTACTATACCTTCACTTTATTAATTAAAAGTTCTTCTACAATTTCAAGCCCAATTCCAGACGCCCCACCAGTTACTAAAGCTACTTTGCCACATACGTCCATTATTTATAAAAATGCGTACTTTGTAGCTATGCGTTTCACTTGCGAGTAAGTAAATATTTTAAGAAAATATAGTAATATATTTTTTTTGAGGTGGGGATATGAGATATTTTTTCCCAAGAATTTTATCATCAGATGCATATTTATATCATTGTATACAGCAACTTGTATTCATTAGCCCATGTCAAGTTTAGTATGTCGTCTCGTCTCATTCTCGTCTCTTCTCGAAATTAAGAGAAAAGAAACAATAAATTTCTCGTCTGAAATTTTCGAGATGAGACGATAATTAATTAATAAAACAAGAATTCAGTGTAAAATTAGAAACGTACAAAAATTTCCAAAACTTACTTCTAGCTCTAGGTTCTAGCTTTTCAAATATAATTGCAGCAAAATGTTTTCGAGAAATTGAGACGAGACGAGACAAGAATTAAGTTCTTTGAGACGAGAATTGAACAGCCAAGAAATGACCGAGACGAGAATAGTTAAATTTCTCGTCTCAAACGAAAAAATAACCCTGGTACTTTTTATTAATAAATTGCCGGATGAAAAGTTAACTTATGGTTCAGAGTTTATTTTTTACTATACCGATTCGCCAGCGGGAAATCCGACCCTAAACTGAATAAATAAACTAGCAATAACTGTCGTCATTTATTTAATATTTAATTAGGGTTATAAATAGATTGCATTCTAAAATAGAACTACAAATATGTAACGTCTCCTACAAATACATAGCCTGCATATGAAATATGAGCGTTATTAACGTTTTTAAAAAGCAATCAACTAACTAAATGCAATGTGAGTTGCATTTTAATTATTCAAAGCGTATGTAAACTATTAGTCTTTTGATCTAGTATATTAACCATTTAGTTCGTTTACATTCGAATGGAGCAGATTGTTTCACGTGCTAACAGACATTTTCTATCCACAAAAACGCACTTCATCGTATTATGAGATATTATGTTCTTGTTATTCCTTGTTATAACCGATGTATTAATTATTTAACGATAAAATTTAATAGGGTCCTCCACAGCAAATAATAAACCTAGTCCATTATATTGAAAGGAGACCTCAAAAAAAAGTTTTAAAAAAGTTACTAGTTTTTTAATCATATCTACGTCACAATATTGCGTTATCTGTTTGACACTCACACACACACATACCTACAGTTTATTTTTCTTGTGGTAGGCTTCACGTCATTATTTTCCGAACTAAGAATTAACGAACATCATATCTCCTGTCTTCGTCCTACACGTGCCTACCCCACTTATCTTAGAATTCAACGTTTGTCTAATGACTGCATCTCTTTCTCACTAAAGACATAAAATGCGATAGAGCAACATCGCTTCATCTGTATGGCTGAACAGAAACGTGACGCCCAAATTTTCTCCCACTACTGTTGTTTTGATTCGTACGAATTTGAATGATGACGTGAAGCCTACCACAAGAAAAATAAACTGTATTCTATTCTGAATTATTTCTAAGTGTATGACGTCTAACTGTCATAATACTTATGTCAAGTTAACACAAAACAGCTATTACTAGAATTAATATATTTTTCAGACATAATTAGTTTCCTCTACAGTTTCCCCGAATGACTGCTATTGACAGATTATTATATGACAGTTCCTAGCACTTGTTTTACTTTCAAAAAACTTTTTAGTAAAAACTTTCATCATGTGAAAAAGGCATTAGGAAATAAAACAAAAAATCACATTTAAAATGACCAAAACCTAAAAAAAACAACACGTCACTTATGTGAGGTTATGTTGGTTTGAAATAGAAAAATTGAATGATTATGTTGAATGTCATACAGGTGTGTCAATCATACAAGTAGTTCTAAAACCAAGGATCAAATTTTAGAATGCATTTATAAACTATATTTTTAAAGAATTCAAATGTATTCTTACATAATTAAGTTTAGCAAATACAAAGTTGTATTTTATATAATATCCTAAAATTTAAAAATTGTTCAATTTACTTAATTTAATTTTGAAGCCAATCCCACTTGTTTGAGAAGATTTTCGTTTTTAAAATGTAATTACTTACAGCTTAACAAAAAAATAATTACGACTTAAAAATACAACTAAATGCTTTCAAACAATACCAAGTTTCATTTAAAAAAATGTTTAATGGTGGAGGATCCTATTTTTAAAAATCGTAATTATCTATTGAGAATTTTAATAAGAATATGAGCTATAGGTCATTTTATATTATGCAACCCACTCTACACCTTGTACTCCGGAAGCCAAAACGTAAATAAGTTTTAAAAAATCGTAGGTTACCATCACTTATGCTATTAATTATTACATTGTTGGAAGGCACGATAAAAAAATTCTTGGAAATTAATAAATAAATAAATAAATAGATTCGATAAGAAAATGTACGTTTCTATTTTTGCACTGAATTCTTGTTTTATTAATTAATTATCGTCTCATCTCGAAAATTTGAGACGAGAAATTTATTGGTTCTCGTCTCTTAATTTCGAGAAGAGACAAGTATGAGACGAGAAATATCTCGTCTCAGCGGCATTACTACTTTTGCTTCTAAATAGGTAGGTACATTAGCGACTAATCCATTTTCAGGTAGGTATCATAAAATATTTTCTTTAAAACACAACATCCTTAGTGAAACCATTAGATGAACCTGAAATTCGATAAAGAACGTCGACATTCGTCATTATAAATTCTTGATGTCAGTAGAATGAACACAAAGTACAAACTCAACTCCTATCTGCATAATGCCGGACTCATCCAATGTCTAACATGAATTTACTTCCACTGTCTGCGTTTCACTTCACGTCTGGACCTTGAGACACGAATGTAAATCCACGAACGATGTGAAGACAACTCATTTCGCTGAGTGATTTACTAATTTACGCTAAAAGTACTCAATACCGCCGGGGGCCACTGTCTGGGGCACAAATTCGCCACGTTGTATTACAACACAAGGTTTAATGGGATAGACGATCGAGTTTCATAAAACCGGGAAGAAATACTGTGTTGAGGTGATTGGTCAGTAGCGGAACTGCGAATTGTTATTTATTACTTTCCAATGTAATTTGTTGTGGATTAACCTTCTGTTTAGATAATAAGAATAATAAATTAATTATAATTTGTACCCAATTATTTAGTCAATGACACTTCTTGTCATTTCCTAATCGAGTTATCCTTTATTTGTAATTTTTAATAGACAGTTTGTTCGCATTTAAAAAATTCTGATGTGGCCAGCACAAGACCTCCCGCCATTAATGAAATTTATTCTTTTTACTTATTATACAAATATATTCATATATACAGGATGTTTCTATACCTCTGCACGCAACTTTAATAGGTTATATAATTTACTGATTACAGAAAAGAAAGATTTTTTAAAATTCGCAAAAATATGGGTAGAGAAAATTTTTGTGCCACTGGTTTGCAAGTCAATTTAACAAACTGTTTATTTATTAATTATTATATAAAAAGTGACTATTTGTAGATAGTCTGATACTATTTATAATTTATATTTTATTTTATAAATAATATAATAAATATACAGTTAAATGGACGTTCAAACCAATGGAACTAATATTTTCACTACCCTTATTTTTGCGAATTTTGAAAAAAATATTTCTTTTCTGTAATCAGTATATCTGAAATTATATAACCTATATTAAAGTTGCGTGCAGAGGTATAAAAACACCCTGTAATAGGTAGCTACTAAGTACTATTTACAAATATATTTAATTCATTTTATTTAAACTGCTGAAGAAAATATAAACGATATTTTACTGTTGTTACTGTCACTGTCATGTCATAATCATTTAAATTTTACGTAGTAACAAATGTTAAACGATTATGGACTACAAGATACCGAAATACGAAATTATGAGTATATACTTTAATTATTCTTAAATGATACCAGATACAATTTTTACCTCTCGCATAGAGAGGTATAGGGATCGTGAAAAAATTCGATGTCGAGATTTTTGTCAATTAGCACGTTTTAGCACCTTTAGAACCTATTTTGACTATTTTCACGATGATGTCTGTGTGTGTGTCTGTGTGTGTGTCTGTGTGTGTGTCTGTGTGTGTGTATGAAAGTCTGTATGTACGCCTACTATAGCCTTTCGTCCCGGTTCATTATCTCAAATTCTACTGAACATAAAATTATAATATTTTGCATTATACATTTATATATGTTAATGAAGAGCTGAAAAGATTTTGGTAAAAATCCACCAACCGGGAATGGTACTTTTCTTGTAGCACTATAACATTTTTTGCAAAAATTGTATAAAATAATGCGATTGTTACAATTTGACATACCACACATGAAAGAAGAAATTACATTGTACAATATTTAATCTTACTTGTTTCTATATCTTTAACCAATAAAGAAATATAATTTTTTTAAATATATAATTTTACCTACCACGATTTGTGAATCCCGAAAAAGAAATAAAATTTAAAACAAAAATAAAATTGTCAATGTGACAGATAAACAGATGTCTGTGGCAAGGAGCTTTCTCTGTGGTGTAGGGCATGTGTAGAGTGTGGTGTAGAATTTTGAAATGTTGGATATAGTATAGATATTAACTGGACATAGTATTATGTAAATATGGTATTTATAAAATAAAATTATATATTAAACTAAGAGCTGATTAGATTTGTGAAATATATAATTTATTACCTAATTAAAGCTTAATATTTGGTTAAATACGAGGTTAAATAATAATACTTCAATGTCAAGGCGAGAGGTATTGTAACGGCCACGTCAGATTTTTTTATATAAAATACCGATTGTAGGTAATAATTAATAAAAATTGTCTTAAATTAATTATTTATCGAAATATTTTAAAATAGTACTACTTCCGGTCTGTGGATTGAAACCAAAATATAATGGCTTATTAAGAATCGTTTTAAAACGAATATATAATTATTCATAATAATTATATCACATATTTTATTACGAAAATTGAGCATAAAACTATATTTACAAATTCAATTTACCTATTAATGATAAAATAGGTTATAATTTAAAAAAATGTAGTACATGAAACTAAAATTAAAATTTCAATTTCTTAATTTCTCAGACACGCATGAAACATTCCAAATACTATTAAATCTCTTGGCCCCTTTTGAAGCGTACGCCACTGCGTGAGCGTCTCATACGGGTAGCCGATGAGACGGCGGTGTCGATTTTGTAGAGCAATGGTCTGGTTGACAGTAGACAAGCGTATGGTCAGTGTCAACCGCTATAATTAGAACCGCGACGTCTGCGTTCACGAATAGAACTGAAACTGACGGCAAGCCACAGGACCAGGATGCGTATTTCCAAATCCTATATGGACACAGAATCATTTGTACACACTTGTTGCACGGGTGTTTCAGATTGAGGACTGTAAAGAAGTATACTTTTGTTACATGCGTCAAATCTGTTCATGAAGTTTCATTAATTTAGTGCGTTAATTTTAATTACTTTTCAAAGCGTGGGCTCGTAATTTAATTATTATAAGGCAATAAATTTTGTATTATATTTAATTTATTTTTACTTGGTATAAGTACTAAATAATAAAATTATGATGTTTGTTTCTAACTTTAATTGCAAATAAAAATAACAGATGTAAAGACCTCATATTGCTGCGATATTTTCAGGTTAGGTTAAGGGTGGTGCCACAAAAATCGGAGCTAAAAGTTGAAAAAATGAGAGGTAACTACTTGTCTGTATTGTAATTAGGTATTATTATTTCTAGTTTGGAACACGGTGTACGAGTGATTTAAATTAAATTACTTTTATAACGATTTTAATTGGGTAAATTTGTAAATTAGATTTAAATCAAATTTTAATAATCATTAGGTATGTCAACAAAAATCGAACAAAACATATTTATTTAAATAAATAAATGACAAAACACGATATTAATTAATTATTTATTACAAAATACAAAATAAATTGATTAAATGTAGGAATAAAATAGAACTACACAAGTTCTTGTTATTTGTTTCTAATTATGTATTGACACATAAAGATTTATTATTATACATTAAACGTTGCATTTTGTGAAAATATTGATTTAAATAAAACGACTGATTTAATAAAAAAATTCTGATTTTTTTTTCTTCAAAAAATTAATTATTTTTATACCTACACATTGGTTTGGAGAAATTAAAATATTACCTAACCAGTACCTAAGTTGCGTAATTATTGGATAAATTGGAAAAACTTATAACTTATTCTTTACCAAATTTTTATGATGTCGAAAAACATTTTTATCTTTAATTTTATTGTATAACTAATGCTTGGATCTCATTATCCATCAATTATTCCAACTTGCAATAGAATCATCGAATCATGATTAATTTGTAAACAATTGGGTATGTACTAATAACTCTATTGAACTTTAGCTATTCATCATTATTGTATCAATTAATCATCGATCATCAAATCCTCTATTAATCTTCTATATTCGCTATTATTAATTCTCTAATAAATCTGAAATGCATTTCTGTGTATGGAAATCAAGGTATAAGCATATAAGCATAAATGATTTTAGAAGAAATTTTAACAGTTTACAATTTACAGAATTTAACAAAATATAGTAAACAATTTATTAAGATCGCACTATGATATTTTTTTACAGTAGTACTACTGAATAATAATAATTATGTACTCAGTGGTAGTACCTAAGATGAAACTTTTAGTACAGCACTTATTTCGTTTTGTTACAACAATTTCTTCATTTTTTTGTAAATTAGATTATATTTTCCATTACAATAAACTCATTTCCTCGAATTGCATTTTTATATTTCCCTTTCTATTTTATTTCCCCAGAACCATAACAAAAAGAGAACTCGCGTCGCAATATAAGAACAAATTAAATTCAAGGTCATCCACCCTCTTACGTAGTTCAACAACCCTCTGTTTCATCCCTTACTCTCTCAGTTATTATATTCTCTTTGCTAGAGAATTTCCGGAGACGGACTTACAGATTACGGAGCCCTCGGCTATAAATAAAACATTTTCTTTTCTGAGGTATTAATTTTTTACCTCTCACCTCATATTCTATTAGAGAGGTATTGTAATGGGTCAAAATTATGATTTTTTGGTGGATAAGCACGTTTCATGGTCTCTAGAATACGAATTTATTATTTTCACGATGATGTCTGTGTGTATGTGTGTTCGTATGGACGTATGTATGTATGGACGTATGAATAAATTTTGTGACGATTTTTCGTCCACGATAACTTAAAAAGTATCAAACCTTTAATAACCAAATTTAATATTTAACATTTTAATAAGAATCTTAACACCGGCTAAGATTTTGGTAGAAATCCGCAAACCGGAAGTAGTACTTTTTGAAACTTGATATAGTTTTCCTTAAATAAATTGGTACATTATTTATTTATGACAACTTTTGTACCTAATAAAAAATTTAAAAAAATATAATTATTTATGGGCGCAGTTAATTTTAAATACAATTTGCTGAATCTGGTAGTATTTAAAAATAAAGTACAATTAATATTCCAATTTTTTTGAAATTCCAGTACCTTATTGTCCATGATCATATGAAATTTGTTTCTACACAAAATTTGAATGATTATGAAAGTGACAGTACAGTTGCAATCTTTTGCTTACATCATGGTTTACATTAACGTTTATTACATGAACTTAAAACCGTTAAAAGTATTAAAAGTAAAACTATTTATTAGATTAGTAGAATAATCAGAATTAGGCGAGTGTCGTGTGCTGGCCACATCTGATTTTTAACAGTGTAATTCTGACTTGTTTGCACTCCTAAGATTAAAAACAGACTTTACATGGAAGAAGCTATGAAATTTCGACAAAATTCAAGAAAAACTATTTAACTCATAACATTACTCATATTATATTATGTTTTTGAGGTTATTTTATCATATCCGGGGGTTCCAGCCCCTCTAGCCCCCCCTGAGTCCGCCGCTGGGTATCTCGGCGGTAGTAACACGCGATGTTGGTCGCATCACGCGTGAAATTCACGCTCACGGTCACGTGTTGCTCTCGAACACTCACTTTCATGTGGCACATGAGGATAGATAAGACATACACCAAAGTGGTGTTATTCAAGAGTACGTTACTAGAGTACAAAGTGTGCGGAGGATTTTAGACTTTAAACCAGGTGTCTCGAAACTTTTTTTGCTGTGATCCTCGTTGCTTTTTACCCGGACTATTGTTGGAAAAACGCAGAGAGTTAGGTTTAGTCAAGAATGAATGGAAATAAATAGAATTCACAAATTTTATAAAATTCGTATGCTTACGAGTATACTCTTCTTTTATTAAGAATCGTACAATTTTTATTAAGTACTATATAGGTATTCCATAGTTATGACAAAATCAAAAATCATCTTATTCTCTTGTCGTTTCTAAATGATTCTGTACCATTCCTAATGGAATCAGTTTAGTATGAGGAAAAATAGAAGCGCCATAATTTATTTATTACGACTTTATGACGATGTATTTAAATTACTTCTCAAATTATCGTCACATTACATGTTTTATAACTTTATTATTTGAGACATTTTTAAATGAATTATTTTTCTCAATATATTTTTTAAAATTTCATATTACTACCTATTGTTGATTATTATTAATTATAGATAAATAAAAATTTCTTTGAAGTTTTTAGACAAAGGTTGATCTTGATTAAAATTCATTTGTTCGAACTTACTTTATCTTTATCTCTTGAAAAAATAAAGATAAAGTAAGTTCGAACAAATGAATTTTAATCAAATAAAAATTTGTTAAACCAACAAAGGATTAAGTATAGGAAGATATATAAATTAGGTATATATTTTTATATTTATTTTCTAATTATTATTTATAGTGTTTTTATATATAAGTTTAAAAATTTGGAAAATCCGTAGTCTTAAACAAAATCTGTGTTATATTTGTTAGTACCTAATTAATGTTATTTGTATTTGGCGGCATTATTATTATCATTGTACCAACGTACAGATAAACGTTGTTGGTAGTTGTAAAATGTTCCTAGCGTACGAACCACGTGCAATTTTTGTTTATGAACTGTCAAAGTATTCTTGATTATTATTAAAGACGTTTTACAATACTGGTTGTGTTTAATTCAAATAATCAACCTTCAAACCACAAGAATAATACAAAATCTGTTAAATCTTCTTAAAATTCATAAAATCTAGAGAAAAATCTATAAAATCTTTTGGAAAATAAAGAATATCTTGGAATAATAGTATGAACATATGTTTCCAATATCCAGTAGAGAGTATAAAAATTTATTTTCACCCTCCAGACAATTTAGACTGCTGTATTTTCTTATTTTTTTAACAATTATTATTTATTCATTGTAGAAGTTTGGGAACCACTGGTGTAGAGTGGAAGGAAAAGTGGAAAGGTCCCAGATGAACTTTAGTGTAGGATGGGTAAATGAGCCTAGCAGAAAGTTCGGGTAGTTTATACTTTTTAGAAAGAGTAAAGAGTGAGTTAATTTTAAAATAACTGTGAATTGTGGGAACGTTACTTGAGAGAAATATAATAAAAAGAAATCAGTAGGTACATCAAAAGTACCTGCAGTTCAACTTAAAATATTGTAAGTATTTTAAATGCACAACTAATGTTATTTGAAACCTATTGACTATTGAATTAAAATACATAAGTTAATTTATTATTCTGCATTGATGCTCAAGTTTTAGTACTTGTTTACGATTTTTACGTCTATAAAACAAGAGTTACAAAGCAAATCAATAACAAGAAGGTAAATAAATTTTAATGGGCATTATTTGTATCAAAATGGAAAATTTTGGAGATACAGTCAATTTATTAAAATCATAAAATCAAATAAAACACCAACGTTTCGACTTCAATTCAGTCTTCATCCGTGTGATAATTGGTTATTACAAAATAAAGAATATAATGTAAATTACTTTACAGAAATTTTTCTTCAAAAAAGATAAAACTCACACACATATGTAACACCCAAATTGGGGTTACAATAATATATAAACTCTAAAGAACATTGTCGGCCTTTATTTATCCAACTGAATATTATGCCTGTACCAACTCTGTATATTTACTACAGAAATACATCAAAACAAACAATAGTACAAAACTGGTACAGATTATCACAAGTACATGACCAGGAACGCTAGTAAATTGCGACCTGCCCATATGAAATAGTAAACTCAAAACGAAATTCTTTAAAAATAGATCTGTACAATCATCTGCCAAAGAAGTTAAAAATTTAAATATAATTCAATACGATACTTATTGTTCAAGTGTTTCTATTCAGTTGATTAACGAACAGATATTACTCTAGCAATGCTATGTTTAGTAAACTAGTTTAATTTTGACTTGGTTTAAACGTGTATAATTCATGTAAAAAGGTTAAAAAAGAATATACTATGCTGTGTCACCTTTTACTGGAACCGAAACGCAACAGAACTGAATCTAATCTTCCTGTTACCCTAACTCGATTCTATTTATACCCATGTACATAGAAGTCCTTAATCAGCAAAACTAGTATTAGCAATACAAACATATTTATTTATATTTATTTGGTTACTCTATCCTATTAAACTCATGACTGATTTTGCACATACTTAATTGTAATGACTCGGACTTGTTATACATATATGTTACTTAACAGTCATCACCCAACTGAGTTAAACATCCAGTCGAGAAATTAATATTCCATTGAAATTATTTGTATTGCTTGGCTGCTCTGTACAATGCTAATATTTTTCCTGCTAGGCACTTACGTAAGATGAAAGAAAAATATGTAAAATGTATATTGTTTAACTGTAACTATAGTCAATGCTTATTTATTAATGTAGGTAATTTAATTTTATTGTTAGAATGTTGTAAATAATACATAAAACTACTATTTATATGTTAATTTTTAAGTTATTCGTATTTTTATAATATAGAGTATCTAATGAATTGAAAGTGTGGGTATGTTTCATTGACATTTTTTATTTTATTGAACAGATGACATTTAATTCAATACCACATGCCTGCAAATTGATTTGAATTTGTGAAATTCATTTTATAAGTTTGAGTTATTGCAAATTTCCATATTTCCTGAAAACGTGAAAACTTCATACATCATCTTGGTCTACAAATACGTTGACTAATAACAAAATGAATTAAACGAAATTCTAATTTCTGATAAAATGGGGCATTTCTTCAATCAGATAAGCAAGCTACTCAGGAACTATACGAATATACAGTGGCGTAGGCACTGTGTGAAGCTCATTTTTAATAATTATTATAATAAATATGCACTGTACACAAAGTATAATATAAACACAGGAGTGTACACTCCGTATCTTATCAACACTGTAGATTCGTGGCTTTTCTGTTTATCCTGAGTCAGAGAGAAAGATCACTACTGGGCCCGTACGTTACCATCGCTACCTTTATTTATCGACTAGAATGCATGCTCCGAGTGGGCCCGTATTTCCTGTCTCTCTCTAAAAGGTAAACAGAAAGGCCACACCACAAATGAGTCAGACGAACACTGACTCATTTTCTCAGACGTGCGAGCCAGATCACGATCATTCACTGACTTTACATAAAGTCAAACTTAAACTTTACTCGACAACACATTTTCTCTCGCATTTTCCCGAACATCTGAACTAATGATAATAAATTTTCTCAGGCTTCATGAGTCAGTTGCGTATACAGGTCACCAACTGCAATAATACATTTATCTTTAAACACAAACAATAATAATCGAACAGTATGATGCACTTATGCCTTAAGATAAAGGATCCTATACACACAACTGACGTCATACCTACACGTGGCAGAAGTAAATATGACAAATTTCGAAGATGTTGATTACTCATAAAAATTACATCTAAATCATATTGCGCATTGTTAGGGCTGGTTTATAATGGATGTAATCGGTTACTTCTTCTGTATTCTGTAAGATGTTTGATGTGAACGAGAAGTGTGTGGCTCATAATCACTTCAGTGATATGCTAACTTGACGACATAACCTTTCTTATAACTGTCAGAAATGGATCCGTTTGTTGAAAGTCACATAGTTGAATCTGCAATATTTATAATGTAGCGAAATATAAAATACTCACCAAAACGTAAACAAAGATCAACAAAGAACAAATAGGACTTGCATGCTATTTGTTGGGTAAGAGTGAAGTATGTAATAAAGTGGCTTTATAATGAGTATGGCTGACTTCAGTAAAATTATTGTATTTGAATAAAATAATATGTTTGGTCATACATCAAGAGTTTGAAAGTTAGATACTGAAGTAATTTTTAGATATCATATTGTTACAGTGAAACATTAATTAATTCCAAATTTTCTTAAGCTTGAATTACATTATACTTTTTTCGGCTAGAAACTTTGACAATTTTCATACTTAATTCTAGAATGCTCACTTGGATAATGTAAATCAAGAAAATTTCGATCCAAGTTTCATACTAGAACCGTCTTTTTATATAACCTCAAAAATAATAAAGTTAGTGACAGCAGAATAACTAAATTGTAGGTACATAAAACTTCATCACTAACACATTAACCGAGTACGTTGACAACCTCAACTGACAATTACATTTCTTTTTAAATTTTCAATGGCAGTATTGGTCGATGAGCTAAATAAAATATGTCAGTGCAAGAACAAATTTTAAAACTAGATTCTAGCCGAATTAAGTATCTAAAAAAAGTTCTTTTTTCTGGCCGAAAAAAGTATAATGTAATTCAAACTTTAGACTATGAAACCATGACTACTTGTTTGCAATAGAGCGCCTATGGCCACACTCTTTATACTTTAGGAAGTTTTTCTTAAAAGTTGGCGAACCTTACTGTTACAGTATAGGTAAACGTCAAATCCAGTATCATTATGAACCGTAACATAGAAATGAGTATAGCTCATGTTAACAGAACACAGAATAAGTCACCAGTTACATCCATTATAAACCAGCCTTCATATGACCTAAAACAAAATTATTAGTATTTTATATTTTTAGCCCTTTTAATTTGAATATTTTCTCTTGCTACGCCACTGATAGCTACTCACGAACTAAACAAACGTTGCATGGTACTTTGCTATTACTACAAAAAATTCCTGATAGCTCTAAAGCAGTAGAGAGGCAGAGAAAACACAGTTTTATGTTTAGAAGTTTCCTCGATCATTAATCATTTGGTGCATTTGAATTTTTCAAGTTTTTCTCTATTCGAGTTCAGTCAGCCATTGCTGTTTCGTTAATTTTTTATATATTGATTTGAACAGTCGTTGTTTTCTCGCCAGCAGACACGGAGACCCGGAAAAGAACTTCGTGTGGTGGGATCACGTCCGGTATGGAATTGACTTCGTTGTTGTGATAAAATCATCAACTAGATATTGAATTTTAAGGAGGTTGGTGACCATATATTAAAATGATGATGAGAAGCTGAAACTTATACAGTGCCTTCGTTGCATTATTGAGATTCTAATGTTATTTTTAAAAATTTTCGTCTATCCGGTTTTTGAGTAATTGAATGTTGAAATTACGCTCGTTTTACATGGACTCTCATGGCAATTCACTTAATTTTTGTTTCGCATGCTTTAAACTATGATACAATGATGAAAAATTCATAGAACTTGTATTAGTATTTCCTATAAACCATTAAAAATAAGTTCGTGAAGATTTTGTGTACTTTTTCTAAACAATTTGAAAGATCCTGCGAATCGCATGTCTATATTTTTAAGACTTTAAATGTGTTTCAGTTTCTTTTGATAAAAGGGCATGCATTATTAAATAGGAGAAAAACACAAAAATTTTGTGCAAGTGAAAATTTTTCGATATGACCGGAAAGCGTGCAAGGGTTTAATACCCGCTTTTCTTTGTTGTCATAGTGTCAATATTCTATCCTCCAAAAGGCATGCTGTATGAAATCGGAGACCATCACCTGTCATGAGCTCCCGGCCTAATAATATAATTTTAATCTTAGCTTTACTTTTATAGTTCGTGATATTTAGCGATTCTGGTTCTCAAATCTCAAAAACAGTTCATATGTGTGTATTTGAATTAGATGATGACAAGAAAAATTATAGTTGTTAACGTTTGCCAAGTTTGGGATACAATATGACATTTGGCACAAGGAATAGTCTTATATTTTATTGAACGTTTTAAAATTGAAAAGTTGTAGTAACCGCCATGCGCTAGTGCAAACTCAGAATCGTCAACAGTTCAGCAACTCGCAGCAGCAGTTAATGTTCCATGTCGGTCAATTTGTAATTCCGATGGCAACTTACAGTACCCGTTGTGTTTATGTTAAAACATGCATATTTTAATTTAAGCTGGGAAGCCGCTGGTATTTATTACAGTGATTATTCTTATTAATTACCATATTTAAGCCGTCTGTATGAAAATGCAGACGCATTTAGAAACAATTATGTGGAGCTTGGTGCGTTTTTCTATGTTGTCTACTTTACCCCTTTCCGTGCCGGTCGCGCCATCTTTTACTTTGGAGGAAGATTGATGTTGACAGTGACACTTTAATTATAAGATGTCTCCGTCTTCGTATTTAGTGATGAAAAATTGAAGTATAATTATCTGTAATGATTAATTTTAAAATTATGCACGCGTTATGCGCTCAGCGCTTAGTTCTACCTTCACAATGTTATTGCATATATCTACTTAGTGTACTTTTTACTTTTTATAACATTTATATATTTTTTAAATTAAGCTAGCCTTAATGAATCGTTAGTTATTGCTAATTTTTGCATACTACGAAGTAATTATATTAAATAAATATGGAATTGTGACAACCGATTAGTTTAAGATTTTTTCTAGTTTTATTTTCTCGATTCTATAGGTCGAGGTTTTGTTGTTTTGCAAATTGCGACAAAGAAAAAAAATATAGTAAGAGTGAGTTATATGGGAAAATGTTTATGTTAGTTTATTATTTGTATCATAATTATCATATCATAATAAATTTTAATAAAGTTTTATGACTAGAACTTAGATTGATATACTAATATCTTTAACGTTTCGTAATATTATGTTTATTTTTTTTTAAATTATTGTTTGAATAATAATTTCTCAGTTTATTTGTGTAAATAATATTTTTTTAAAAACGCGATTGAAAATTGCCAACATGACACTTTATTTGAGCTGATATAAATTTATTTAAAATGTGCACCACAATTAAAAGTTACTAATTAGTTCAATCCTTTGATCCTCTGAGGATTTAGCAGTAAATTGCATTAAACTATTCAACAAAACAATTTCTTGCAACTGGTAGCATAAAGTCGGAACTATTTACCATTTCCTTCTAATCCTTTCTGAGTGCATTTAGACTAATTAATTAAAAAGCAAGAATTTCTTAAATGATTAACGTAGACGCCGAGTCGAGTAGGTACTCCACTACTCCCTGATGAAATTCCACGGACCACGTGATCGTGATTCATAAACACTACTTAAGAAACATTTACGCTTCCTGCAAGTGGTAGTAAATAAAATTGAAAATCACCAACTGATACCTATTTTACAGGAAGGTGTCTAATCGGTAAAGTTAAACGATGCTTTCATACGAAATCAATTAGAAAAAGATTTTATTAGATTGAAATTTTTATCTATACTACTTACGACTTTTATCAATCATTCATTTAGGAATAAGGTTTAAAAAAAAATTATTAACATATTAATTAACTGCCGAATTCGGAAATCTCACAAACATTCGATAGACACTTTCCTACGAGTTGTGTACACTATTTTTCCCACAACCATAAATATTAAACATTTTATTCATGAATGTATTTTGATTTCAACTACGACTGTCATAATTTTCATTTTACGAAAAAACAAATATACCATGATCATGGAATATTTACAAGATTTTCAATAACAAGAATATGAATGATAGAAACATGTACTTAAACAAAACAATCACATTATTAGTAACCTGAGTTATTATTTATTTTTGTTAATAAACTGACATTTTTACTATAATTTATTTCATAGCTAACTAGCAATTTTTCGATTTGTTACTGTAATATTATTTTACTTAGATATCTACAACGAATCAGTAGCTTATTATTATACATGGTTGTATTCAGAATTTTATGTACTTAGAATCAAACTCTTAAAAAATATACGGGGTGTTTCATTTAAAATAACGAAGTTGATGTCACTTCCGGCTAAACAGGAAGTAATAAAAATTCATTAATTATGTAGATTTTTATGTAGTTTATTTTATAAACTTGTAATAAATGTAATTGACTAAAAATACAATTTTTTGGGGGGTGCGCCTGTTTCAAGGCACAATATGTAATATAGCGAGGTCACTTTTTCACTGTATTTTTGGTGTACCGTTTTAACGAGTTATACTATATTTATATAATAATTATACAATTACACTTACATTTAACATGGCTACTAGGTATTGACTTGAGTTTTGAATGATTTTAAAATACTGTCTGGTCTGTGGCTCGCATAATAAACTTTTTCCATGAGTAATTGTTACCGTTAAACTCTTGTTTATTATCTAGTAAAGTACGTATACTGACTTGTATCTCTTATTTATAAAATAAACTCGAAAATAAACTAGCAAACATAACTATTATCCGTGTTAAAGACGAGACGATTTAATTCCATACAGCGCAATCTCTCGAGCTTCGTTATAACGACACCAGCGGTGATCCCTCTCAAGTGAAAGGTTAAAGATCCTCGGGAGCTGACGCGGCGCTGTCCCCGGAGTTCCCGGACTTTGGCTGCCGCTCCGGGCTCCGGGCGCATCCTATTAGCGAGGAGATTAGCGTAGTTTGAGAGCCGCCGCTCGCCGGCCGGATGACCGCTGCACGTAGGTCATTATCGAATGCACCGGGACGGACATGACCAGGAAGATTTGATGGCGGGTTGTAGTAAGTAGGGTTTTGTACATAAAACCATGTCAAGCCATATTCTCACGGCTATCGGTATCAGAACAATAATGTTCTTCCAATTATTATCCTCTTGGACAAAATAAAATAAATAAAACCCCACACACAATATCCCCATGGATAATACCTTCCTGGTTGGAACTTTTTACGTTTTGTGGGCTTAGATCTCATAAGTTAAAAATTAACCTTAAATCAAGTTCAATTAAAATATTGTGAATTCGGCCAAACTGCGGATTTATCTGGTTTTATTACCCATACAACACAAATACGTCGTTAAGACGTCCTTATAACGTCCATGTCTTTAAAACGTCTAATCCAAATGTAATCACAAATACGTGTTTTATGTTATTATGCAAATAACGTCTATTTAATACCGTTTCGACAGTCAAATGATGCCCTTTTTACTTCCCCGATCTATGTAATAGAGGGAAGTATTGTAATCGTGATTTTTTGACAGTTCGAGATTTTGGTGAATCTTCACGTTTTAGACCCTACTGAACCCAAAAAACATAATTTTAAAAAAAGTCGGTCTGTCGGTCTGTCGGTCTGTCGGTCTGTCGGTCTGGATGTTGCATAACTTAAAAACGCGTTGGAATTTTGGACTGAAATTTTATATTTAAGATCTTGACCCAAATTCTGACTTCAAGTTCGTTAATGAGCTTTATTCAACCAGTGGTACCAACTTTATAAACATAATTTATTTTATTTTTATCAAAATTCTATCATGTGTGGTATCAAATTAAAGCTCTCGGGAAAAGAATTCTAGTAGAAAAACAAAAATAACATATAAACGATCGGCAATTGTTTTTTTTTTATAAATTATTCAAATTATATCGAGTTTGGTGTCAATTTAAAGCGCTCGGGGAGATAAGTTTAGTAAAAATGTAAAAAATGACATTTATGTGATTTTCAATTGTTTCTCAAAAAATTATTAAATTTTTTTTTTCAACCAGTGGTACCAACTTTATAAACATAACTTCTTTTATTTTTATTAAAATACTATCGTGTGTGGTATCAAATTAAAGCTTTCGGAAAAAGAATTCTAGTAGAAAAATAAAAATAACATTTAACAGATTGTCAATTGTTTTTTTAAATAAATTATTCAAATTGTACCGAGTTTGGTGTCAATTTAAAGCGCTCGGGGAGATAAGTTTAGTAAAAATGTAAAAAATGACATTCATGCGATATTCAATTTTTTCTCAAAAAATTACCTATTCAAATTCAAAGTGTATTATCAAAAGTTCTCTGGAGAAAAAATTTAGTCGGAGAATCAATGACAACATTTAAACGATGGTCAGTTTTTTTTACCTCCCGCATTATATTCTATAAGGGGAGGTATTATGAGGAGTAAAAATTTTCGAGTGTGAGTTTTTAGTGAATAAGTACGTTTTACAATCCATAGAATACGAATAAAGTATTTTCGAGATGATGTCTGTGCGCGTTTGTGTGTTACAATATTTTGTGGACGATAACTCAAAAAATATCAAACATTTAACAACCAAATTTTACATTTAAGGTTTTAATACAAATCTTAAGAATCCAGTTATTTTTTGTTGCAATCCCCAAACCGGACGTAGTACTTTGCTAAAATATTTCGATAAATAATTAATTTATCACAAAATTTTCTATTTCAAATGATAGATGGTATATTTTTGTCATCTACAAATCGTATTTAAAATTTTTATCTGTACATGATACTATTTACAAAATAAATTATTGTTAATAATTCAGAATATGAAACATAAAATTAAAGGCGTTACGAAAGTAAGTTATTAAAACTTATAGTCGGGGAAGTACTGTGCTGGCCACAGCAGATTTTTAATATAATTATGACCAATATACGACTTAATTTTGATCAATATAATACGATTCCTGTATGTCATAACCACGATGAATTTTGAGACAAATATAGGACTTCTATATATTGTAAGCGGAAAATTTAAAACTGGACATTATGACGACTTAAAGACTACCGCATAAGACGTCTAAAATTCAACCAATACTAGTCTCCTTTCCTTATGACGTCTATGAGACAGTAGCAAGATGTACGTCTTACAGACGTTAATACGATCGATGTGTTGTATGGGTACCTTATAATAATGAACTTAAAACAAAAAAATTGCAGCAGAGGACCGTGACTTCTTTTGTCTTATAGTCTGTTTTTTAACTAGGAGCAGTAAAAACAAAATTCTATACTTTACAACAAAAAAAACCGCCAATGCACCAAAAATTTCGAATTTTTAGACCGCCATAACTCGGTTGAATTTGGTCGAAAATGGATTAATCTTCGAATTCTGACAAGCTTGAAGTTTCCTCTTTAAGGTCATGCAAGATAATCTGACTCCAAGTTCATTTGGTCTCTGCCACTCATCTGAGAAAATTAAACGTCAAATTTTGACAACTTGTACTAGGTGCAAAAAAATTGTGAACTTAATCCAATAATACCAAGGCGATAAACTTCATTCATTTCTTTTTGGTGAAAAAAAATGAGCACTTGCGATGATTTGGCGCGAAGTTACGAATTTTTGAAAAAAAATGCATATTTTGTACATAATCGAAATTGTCTACAAAAATTGAAATGCTTTTTACTTCCTTGTACGAAGTAAGGAAGTATTGTAATCGCGAAAAATTTCGGTTCTCAGATTTTGACGGAAATATCCGTTTTGACCTTTTCTGAATCCATTATGACTAGTTTCGACGTGACGTCTGTACGTACGTACGTACGTACGTACGTACGTACGTACGTACGTACGGACGGACGGACGGACGTATGTGTGTCGCATAACTCATATACGGTTAGACGTAGAAAGTTGAAATTTTGTATTTAGGACTGTTATAGCATCTAGTTGTGCACCTCCTATTTTTGGTTTCAATCTATAAACCGGAAGTAGTACTTTTTAAAAATATTTCGATAAATATTTAATTTAACACAATTTTTTTTATTTTAAATGAAAGATTATGTGATTATTACCTAAAATCGGTATTTTATAAATATTTTTGTATCTGGTATTATTTAGGAATAATTAAAGTATATATGTATAATTTAGTATTTCTTTATCTTGTAGTCCATGATCGATTAACATTTGTTACTACGTAAAATTTAAATGATTATGACATGACAGTGACAATAGTATAGTATAGTATAGTATAGTATATTTTCCATTAAACAAGTATACAACATGTGTTGGAAAAGGTTACATTAATATATATTAATAATACACAATGTAATAAAAAGAATAAAAGATTAGTACTTAAACTAGAATATCAACTCATAAAACTCATTTACTTTATATAATGGCCTTTGTTGCAAAACATTTTGTATATGATTTTTGAATTCAGAAATACTTAATTCCTTCAAATGTGAGGGTAAATAATTATATAATTTAGCACCCATGTAAAAAGGACCATTTTGATAAGTACTAGTATTATGAGATGCCAGTAAAATTGTATTTCCAGTTTGTCTAGTTATAAGGTTAGAAGATGCAAAATTAAATTTATTCCTATTAGAGTGAACAAACAATAATAATTTTAAAATATATAATGAAAAAACAGTTAATATTTTATACTTTATAAAAAATTCTCGACAACTTACAATTCTATTAATTTTGGCAATGAAACGAATCGCTCTTTTTTGAACTTTAAATATTAAATTACAGCTTGAATGAGAGCCCCAAAAAATAATACCATAACTAATAATACTCAGAAAATAAGCATTATAAGCTATCACACAAATATTAATATCAGAAAATGACCTAAGATGTTTGATTATATAACAAATTTTTGTTAATCTCTGAACCATATTATTTGTATTAGCATGCCATTGGAGGTCACATTCAATACACATACCAAGACATTTTATAGATTTACATATATTTACATTAACAAAATTATGGTCAATGTTTTTTCTTAGAGAGCACAACAATACTTGAGTTTTTGACTCATTTAATGCTAAAAGATTATTTAGACACCACTCTTGTACATCTCCTAATAGATTGTCTATACGGTATTTAATAATATTAATGTCGGAATCAGCAGTGAGAAAATAAGCATCATCCGCGTATATAACAGGTACAATATTTGCATCTACATATTCAGGTAAATCATTTATATAAGTTAGAAATAAAAATGGGCCAAGGACAGAGCCTTGTGGAACTCCCACTTTTAATTCAGCAGTATCAGAATTACACTTAATTGAAGCACCAACAGGATCAACATAGGAGATTTCTACAAATTGTGTGCGGTACTGCAAGTATGATCTAAACCAGGATAGAATAATACCTCTAATACCATATGATGATAATTTATCGAGTAGAATATCATGATTAACACTATCGAATGCCTTACTAAAATCTGTTGCTACAACACTTACTATTTTCCTGTTATCAACACCATGTATAATGTAATCGAATAGATCATATATTGCGGAGATAGTACTATGACACTGCCTGAAACCATGCTGATTACTAACTAAAATCCTATGACTATCATAAAAAGTAGTTAGGCGATTTAACATTAATTTTTCAAAAATCTTTGATATACTACACTGTTGTGATATAGGTCTATAATTTACTAACTGTGTTTTGGAATTTTTATTTTTATATAGTGGAGTAACTTTACTAATTTTACAATAATCAGGGAATATACCAATAGAAATTGATTCATTTAAAAGTTCAGTTATTATTACTAATAAGGCGTTACTCAATTTAAAAGTAAAAAGAGGAATTTCATCGTACCCAGCAGATGACTGATTCTTAAAGGAGATAATTGTGTTAAATACTTCAGCAGTGTCAAAGGGATGTACAAATATAGTGTCAGAAATGTGTCTACATTTATTGTGATGTACATTGGAAGCACTAGTTTGATTATGAATTTCATTGAGTGTAAAATATTTATTAAACATTTGAGCAATAGAGTACGGATCAGTTATATTAGAATCACAGCTCGGGTCATGTATTTCAATATTGTCATTATGCTTCACAACAGAATTAGTGTTATTGTTAATTAATTTCCAAATTGCTTTTGTATTATTATTAGAAGAAACAATAGTAGATTTGTAGTATTGCCTTTTTGATTCATTAATAATTTTTCTAAGAATGTTGCAATATTTTTTTGTATGAACTTCTAATATGGAATTTGGATTTGTTTTACAGAATAATAATAATTGACGTTTATGTGAACAAGAAATACGAATACCTTTAGTAATCCAAGGTTTAGAGTTAGAGATCTTTTTTCTAATTTTCTTTTTAGGAAAGCATGTATTAAAATGAGATTTTATTAAAAACATCATATTATTGAATTTTTCATTGAAATTTGATGACTTATTTAGATCAGACCAGGATTCATTGTTTAACATATTACTAAAATTATTGATATTTTGTTCATTAAAACTTCTTCGAGTCACATATCCACTATCAAACTGTTTAAAATTAATATTATTATGAACAGTAATTATTTGAGCATCATGATCAGATAAACCAGAAAATATAACGTTTGCCAATAGCTGTTGAATATTTGAAAATACAACATCTATACAAGATGTAGTAGTATTAGTAGTTCTTGTTGGTGTATCAACTATTTGATACAATCCGTAACTATTGACAATTGCATTTAAGTTAAGTTTATTAATATTATTGCCATGAAAATCAACATTTAAGTCACCACACAGGATAATATTTTTGTATTTTCTTGTAATAGAACTTAACATAGAATCTAAATTATATAGGAAAGTATTAAAATTTTGAAGTGATGGCGGCCTATACAAAGAAATTACAATAATATTAAAATTGACTAAGTACACTCCTGAACATTCAAAAACACAATCAATAGAGTAATCAACTACTGTCTCTAAATCTGAAAACATGATACCAGTTTTGACAAATATGCACGAACCACCATGGTCACTAATTGATCTGCAAAAACAACTCGCAAGTGTGTAGTCATCCAAAAGTCTCAAAACAGTTTCGGATTTATGAAGCCAATGTTCGGTGAGGCAGATCACGGTTATGTCGCAATTAAGTTCATCAATAAAAATTTGAAGTTCATCGATTTTGTTTCGCAAACTACGGATATTTTGATGAAAAATGCACATATTCATTAGTTGCTATGCATTTTGAGAGTTATTATTTTTAATTTGAGGTGTCTTATCTCTTTTTGTATAAAATTTATTAACAAACGTACCTTGTGGCCAATTATCAGAATTTAAAATAATATTATTAAATTGTTTAGATACACTTATTTTGAATGATTTATATGTATCATATTTCGTTTTAAGAGGATCACAAGAAGCGTTTAAAATATTTAGTTTTTGTAGATGATTTATTATATCTTTGCACTCGACATCAGGATGAAGCCGGGGAATGAAGAAATTTTCAAATTTTTGTACCACTGATAGATTGGACGTAATAGGTTTAGATCCTGTGCCATAGACCACCTGAGATTTAGTTTTAGGATTATTTCGTCTTCGTCTACTGTGATAAACAGTAAAATCATCTTCAGTGTTATTATTATTTTGAGTTTCAGTATTGGGTGTCAATTCAATTGAATTATGAATATTTCTTGTATCATCCAAGTTTGAATTAGATTTCACTTTAGATACATACGACACATTCTTTTTGGCGGTTTCTAATCCAGAGATTTGAACTGGCACAGCAGAATTCACACCTGTAGCGACATCTTGTTTATTTTGGTTAGTATTAGATATTGTTTTGTTATTCGGTAAGTTAGTGACAGGCTGATCACTTGCTGTTTGACCTTTAGTTTGAATTTGATTGACACTTAACAATTTATTTATGTTATCTAAGTTAGAGTTTACTTTATTTATTTGAGATTTTAATTTATTCATCTCAGAGTTCATATTTGAGATAATTTGTTCTTGATTTTTAATGATATGTAAGTATTGATTTAGCAATTCACTCACTAAGTCACTATCACATGGCATAATTTGAAGGCACATATCACAAAACCATTTTAAATTCTTATTAACGTTCATACAATTGCTCTCACTTTTTTTAACTTGTACACAGGTACTATGAAAAACTTTTTTACAAGGTCCGAAACAATGAATTGGTATAGAACCCTCTTCAATTTGAATTTGTTTCGAGCACACATGACAAATAAATGATTCGCCATCCATGTTGAAAATAATAGTAAAATATGCTTTATATCTTCTTCTGCAGTTTGAATAAAATGACTAAAATATATTTGTGAGTATACTAGTATAATAAGTTAAAAGAATTTTTTATATTATTCTACATTTTAGTTATTAAGAAAAGTATGAACACACAAGGCGTACAAGGAAGTCATGTGGTGTCCACGTCAGATTTTTTCGTTTAATGTTCTCGTGATCGCTTTAGACTTCAAATGCCACCCTCATCTCATAGTACATAAGAATCTTTTTATGCCAATTAAATAATTTGGTAGGAAATTGATTCACTACATTAACTGATTGCTTTCTCCCTAACAAGAAATAGAACAGGAAATTATAAATGAATCTGTCATTTTGTTTGTGGACTTAACCTTCTATATAAAACTTATATCCACTTCTTTAGTTACCATCTGTGCGCCCTTTCATATTAAAATATGAATCACAATCAGAAATACATAGTCCAGGCATTATAAAAAAAATAGGGGAAAAAAATGATAGACAGCTGAATTTTGGTATATACGCTCATAATGGCTTCTAGTTTAACATACTAAAAGTCCTAAACGATATCGCGTGTGCTTCCATTGCTACGACCTTGTAAAGACCTTGAGGATGAGATTTTTGCATATAACTCACGAACGGTGACACCAATTAAAAACTTTTTTTAACGAAAATGTTGGTAATTTAATGTACTACAAAAAGGCCCTTACCAATTTTATCGTCAGTTTATTTATTTCCCTCAAAATCGGGAAAAGGCTAATCACCGTTTTGGAATCGTTGAGAGCCCGTGAATTAGACTTCCGATTTCAGAAAAATAGCTGCCATTTATGAATGGAATATACTATCGACTTCCGGTTTGCGGCATTCAATTCCTTGCATATTTTTCTATTAGACGTATATATTTTTTAACTTCATCAGGTTTTGGTTTAGCCGGAATTTTAAGTTATTTTAATTTTAGTATATTACTAATTTTTTCATTTATTATGTTTAATCGAGTGTTATTTCTGAACGAATAAAAATACTGACTTCCGGTTTTCGGCATTAGATTCCTTGAACATTTCTCTATCGAATACATTATACTAAAAATGTTGAAACATCTTCGTTTAGCCGAAATCTAATGATATTCTTTAAGAGAACACATGGATATTATGGAATTTTTTAAAATTTGTTGTGTTTAAACAGGTGTAATTTCTGAACGAATAAAAATATCAACTTCCGGTTTTCAGCATTCGATTCCTTGAACATTTCTCTATTAAATACATTATACCAAAAATGTTGAAACATCTTCGTTTAGCCGAAATCTAATGATTTTCTTTAAGAGAGCACAGGAAAATTATAGAAATATTTTTTATTTGTCATGTTTGAACAAGTGTAATTTCTGAACGAATAAACATACAGACTTCCGGTTTTCAGCATTAGATTCTATGAACATTTCTCTATTAAACACATTATAGTATACCTGTTTTACAATTATTATTAGTACTACATTAAGTTATCGTTTTATGACGTTGTAAGCAGAAACAGTAAAAATAATTAAATAAATAGTAATAATTTGTAAAACGCTGTGTATGATTAGCCCATAATAGTTCTAAATTACTCGGATGAATTGTCAATTGTCTTTACACCAAAGTTTGAGGTTAGGTAAATATGAATACAAATTTGTAAATAAGAAATGTTGCTTTATTTAAAAAGTCGTAGATATAACATCGTATTTGACTATATATAATAATGGCTATAATTCACTCGGATGATTTATTAACTCGCCTTCGGCTCGTGAAGAAACTTTCATCCTCTTGAATTATAGCCTACATTATTTGCTCGTTAAACAATATACTATTATTCAATAAATTTATACTTTTTATATTGAATAAAATATTTCTATAACTTCCCTGTGCTTTCTTACGGAATATCATTATATTTCGGCTAAACGAAGATATTTCAACATTTTTAGTATAATGTGTTTAATAGAGAATTGTTCAAAGAATCTAATGCTGAAAACCGGAAGTCTGTATTATTATTCGTTCAGAAATTACACTTGTTCAAACATGACAAATAAAAAATATTTCTATAATTTTCCTGTGCTCTCTTAAAGAAAATCATTAGATTTCGGCTAAACGAAGATGTTTCAACATTTTTGGTATAATGTATTTAATAGAGAAATGTTCAATAAATCGAATGCTGAAAACCGGAAGTTGATATTTTTATTCGTTCAGAAATTACACTTGTTTAAACACAACAAATTTAAAAAAAATTCCATAATATCCATGTGTTCTCTTAAAGAATATCATTAGATTTCGGCTAAACGAAGATGTTTCAACATTTTTAGTATAATGTATTCGATAGAGAAATGTTCAAGGAATCTAATGCCGGAAACCGGAAGTCAGTATTTTTATTCGTTCAGAAATAACACTCGATTAAACATAATAAATGAAAAAATTAGTAATATACTAAAATTAAAATAACTTAAAATTCCGGCTAAACCAAAGCCTGATGAAGTTAAAAAATATATACGTCTAATAGAAAAATATGCAAGGAATTGAATGCCGCAAACCGGAAGTCGATAGTATATTCCATTCATAAATGGCAGCTATTTTTCTGAAATCGGAAGTCTAATTCACGGGCTCTCAACGATTCCAAAACGGTGATTAGCCTTTTCCCGATTTTGAGGGAAATAAATAAACTGACGATAAAATTGGTAAGGGCCTTTTTGTAGTACATTAAATTACCAACATTTTGGTAAAAAAAGTTTTTAATTGGTGTCACCGTTCGTGAGTTATATGCAAAAATCTCATCCTCAAGGTCTTTAGAAGGTCGTAGCAATGGAAGCACACGCGATATCGTTTAGGACTTTTAGTATGTTAAACTAGAAGCCATTATGAGCGTATATACCAAAATTCAGCTGTCTATCATTTTTTTCCCCTATTTGCCAAAACATTATCTAAAATGCCTGGACTAACATGCATGTCAATTTATTTAATACTTCAAAACTAACTTTCATTTCAATTGACAAATGTCAATGAATATGTATAGTACACGCACATAACATCTACTTAATAATAATTAGCGTTTATTAGGGGGTTATTGCAGTCACACAATGGTCAAAACCACAAGCCTGAGATGCGCCAGGGCATACAATACAACCCTGGTAATAAGCTTCGAAAAACTCTTACTCTACCAGTGGAACACTGGGGGTAAAATATATACTCGGGTTAATAAATATGACAAATACTGAACTGTTCGACTATATTTCTTATCTGCGGGCTAATCTTAAACGATTGCGGTTTTGGGCATTGTGTGACTGCAATAAGCATTTAACGATTATTAGGTAGATGAAATGTACTTGTACTATATCTACCTCTTGCACTTGCACTATGTGCATCTCTATCTATTACTATAATATATCGCTCGTTTGAGGGACAAGGTCCACTGGCTGACCATCTAACACAATTCCGGTTGCTCCGGCCATTCAAACCCATCTTCCGGTCCATGCCCTCTAACTCCTGAGAGAACTCGGACTCCGGAGTCGCACTTGTTGTGAAGTGAGGCTGTGGTGAACGGACCAACGACCGCACAGTGCGCTCGTATGCGATGCTATGTCGGTACGGTCCACTGTGCTCTGCTCACGTGCTTCGCCGCTAATTAGACGGGTAAATAGTCCGCGGAGGACGGAGATGCAGACAAATGGCGAGTCTAGAGACTTGGCTTATCAACGTGACTGAGGAGCTAATAAGGGTGAGAGTTTACTTTGCATATTTGTTGGTATAAGGGAATTAAATATTTTGTGGGTAATGCTGCGTCTGAGCCAAACTTATTTATTTAGGTACTAAAGCCACCAGTTATTTTTAATTTAAATGTCTTAAATTGTACAAAAATAAGAAATTTAAATAATATTTTGTGGAAGCTGCTTACGTCTGAAATCTGAATTAAACTTATTTGTTTATCGACATGTCATTTTTAATTCCGATATAACCTAATGTCCAAGGAATTACTTAAAAAATGTTGCAGCAAAAGCTTTCTCGACGGAATCCAATACAGAAAAATGAGGTTTTTAACATATCAAAAGTTTCCGGATATCATCGCACCAGAAGCCATTGAAATTTTGAAAAAATGGCTGCTATTTTTAGATTTTTAAGTTTAACTCATCTTTAGATTATCGTTACGAAAAAAATAAATTTTTATGACGTTATAGAGCACAAAATTCTCTATAAAAATTATGCATGGGATTTTTATGATAACTAACCTGTTTTCGAAAAAATGCGTTTAGGAAATTTTCAATTATTTAAATCAAGTGGTAATATTACACAATAATGACCCATATTTTAACAGATAAAAATATCGCCATCCGGTTTTCAGCATAAGATTGATTGAACTTTTTTAAAAAAATAGTAGGTACCTAGTTAAAATTATTTTTGTATTAAGCTTTAAATTTATTTAAAAAAAAACAGAAAACATTCTTTAAAATTTATATTATGATTTTCTCAAAATCGATAATTTAAGATCTAATTATAATCTTAAAAACAAACATATTTCTTCACTAAGAATTGAATGGCCAATTAAGAAATTCACTAGGTATCAATTATTTTTTTTCAAAATCTAAAATTTAAATTTTACATTCATGATAAAAAATATAACTTCATTGCCTGCTTTGATTTCCTTTTTTGCAGTTGTTTTTTAATCTCTTCCAATAATTACACGTTATTGGAAATTTCATACCTCGCTTCAATTGGAAATTGGAAAATTAAGTAAGATTTAAAGTGCTAGCGCAGTAATAGGTCAGTAAGTAATGGACTTACATTTGCACGAGCGTAGATTTGGTTTTTATACGGCAGGTTTTTCAAGATTTGAAATACTTATATCAAAATATTTTGAACTTGTGCTCTGTCTGTCTAGAGTGAATTTTAGTGGCAATTTACATACTCGACATGAACTATTTCACCTACCATACAAGGTTGAAAATGAGAACATTGTTCAAATTTATAACTATAATCTTATAAAAATGTAAACACATATATCATGTAACTTATTTTATTTTATTGGGTAAGTGCCCTAATTCTTTGTATTTGAAATTTTTATTTATTCACTAACATTACTTGTAGCTGATGATGAGGGACATTGACCTCGAAACGTCCAAAATTAACTTCGATTAAATATTTTGACAACATGAAAAATTGTCACTTTTCTTGATTGTCAAAACCAATACTTGGATCCCTACGCCAACTTTTCTATTTAAATCATTATTCTGGATCAACATTAGCAACTTTAAATCAAAATATTTCAATTTAAAATATTTTATGCTTATGAATAATAAATAAATAATAAATTTAACAACATCCCTAGAAATAATCTATATAAAAATGAATGTTTGTCTATTTGTCTGTCGTCTATGCGTTCCTATACCATTCAACAGATTGTGAAACATTGGTGTGTTGTTTCTGACTTAGTACAATGTCAATCCGCCAACTTGGAATAAAATGGCGTCTAGCTAACTCAAAATGTACTGAATCGATTGGGTTCAAATTTGGTATGGTAATAGTTTAAGATCTAACTTACAACATGATTACCTATATTACAATGTCAATCAAAATGGCGGCTAGCTAACTTCCAAGTTTACTGCACCGATTGGGATAAAATTTGGGACGGTAATAGCTTAGGATTTAACATATGACATGACGACATGAGTACAATAAAATGGCAGTTCGACATTTTGAATCAATATATTTATTTATTAACACCACCCGCATAGAATTGATAATAATCAGTTTCAGGTAGAAATTTAAACCAGTGCAAATTGAATGAATGAAGGTATTTTATAAAGCGCAATAAATTCGTGTGCACATTTGGCTTGATTTATTTCCGGGTTGGGACCCCTCCCGCCATCTGTTAGCTACGCCCCTGGCTGGAAATTGCACGTCGTGTCCCTCGTTACAGGGAATGAGCGTAAAGGGAACGAAAGCGCAAAGCGCACTGCACAACTGCACAGCAGTGGCGTTACCAAAGGAAGGGAGCGAGATCTAAAATTAGACAAATAACACAAAATTTAATAAATACTACAATTATTGCTTTATATCTCTTCTATTCTTCTATAACCAAATTTTTCAGAATAATTTTACTAAGAAAAATGTCTGAGAAAAAACGAATTCTGTAATTCCGATTCCGTAAACTAATAACTGTCTATTATAAAATGACAATTTTCAAACTAGGAGGAGTAATAAAATCAGATTTACATACATTTCTTAAAAGTCTTAAATTATCTAAATTGTAATTCACAAGTAATTTTATTACTTATACTGAAATCAAATTAGAAGAATGAGTTTCGAATAAAATTTACCTTGCTTGTAGAATGAATTTCCAAATGATATTTTGACAGTAACTTCAATTTAAGACTGACCACTTAATTTTTTGCTGAAATCAGTACAAAACCTATTTATAGTATTATAGTCCAGTCAAGAGAGGTTTTGACTGAAGATAATACATAACCAAGTGAAATTTGGCATGCGAGTAGTTAAAAACATACAGAAACAAAAAAAATAATTCGCTCCACCCCGGAATGCTCAAAATTTTCTTGTAACGTATTTTCCTCGAAAACTATCAAAGATTTTGGAAAACGGTTCCGACAGGTTGAAAACTGAGGAAATTTGCTATCAAAATGGTCTTTGAAAATTTTTCATAAGTAGCACCGTGTAGGCACCAGCCGTTTAACAATCGAATCACTTGAGAATTTTCTGTATAGTAGGCGCTACATTGCGAATGACTTAATAAATTCGCCGCTACAGAATGAATGTGGTATAACTTCGTTAAAGAACATCATTTTGTAAAGCTAAAAATTGAATTTAATTCGTCGAGGCTTCCACTTTCAATTGCACTAATAACATTTGAATTTCCAAGCCCGTTTATACCGAGAAAATTGCTTTTTAAAGAATCATAACTCAGTATTAGAAGATGATCAAAGAATTCTCAATATTTTCAATATCTATGAATGAAATTGTAAACTCGTGGCGGATTATCTTCACCAAATCATCCCCAAGCACATGCAACTATTTGGAGGGTTGTGTGTTTTACGTGCGAAAAAAAAACTGGTTTTCGCTGACCTGATATTGACAGCAGTACAATTTTGCATTTTTATCGTGCTAGTCCAATAAAGTACCCGTTTATGGGCAGTAAACAGTGTCATAAAACAAGGTAATATGATGCAGTCGACCATAAAATATCTTTCAAATTGTCTATCAGTACAAAGGTCTGTACTGTACTAACAAAATCAGCGAATGGTTCTATTCAATCTGAATCTGAATATGACATTTCAACTTGGATGTAAAAACGACGGTGCTCTAATCAATCACAAACATAGAAAGAATACATTTGTTTTACTTCTCCTAGTTTAAAACAGATTGTAATAAATTTAAAAAAATCGTTTCTACGCCACTGGCGCGCTGTGCTGAAACGAGGCGAGGCAATTACCGTCGATTCAAAAGACTTTAACTGCAGTTGCCGATGTTGAGAACACCGAACACGATCACGATCACGAACTGATACAGTTGCATCGGCTGAAAAACGCAGGAAATCGGAAACCAAATTTGGTTAAATTAGACTATTTGCCCCGAGTAATGGAGATGTATGGGAATTTAAATGAATTTTATGGGACCTGTTGTGCGTTGTGAACAAGGACATCAAAAAAATCATGAAAAATTGCCGCAGTAACAAACAGGAAGAGTTTTTTGGATTAGTGAATTAAATTAAGGCTAACTATTTTGTTTGTTACTTTAAAGGAGATTGACGATCAAATCCAAGACTACGTAGTTTACGTTTTACTCGTAAAGAGGTATTTGAAAATAACTAGCCTCATTAAGGTAGAATAAATTATAGAAAATATTCTGTTTGTTTCCTATAATTTCTAGCCTCATCTGTAGCACTATCTGTTTTATGCCAGACTAAGGCCCGGTTGTACAATTCGAGTTTAGTGTTAGCTTAAACATAAACTCAAGCTTAGTTAAACCGAGTTTTCCCAGCCAATCTCCAGCGTTAAAATAAAACAGTTAACCAATGAGATGCAACAATACAACAGAAAAACCTGGTAACCATGATTTTGACATAAACGTAGTTTAAGCTGAGATTGAACAACCGGCCCTTAATATTTCTAATATATTCATTTTAAAATCTATGCCTACCTATATGATTAAAAATATGAACTTTTAATTTTAATATAATTCATAGAGCAGGTTAATTAAAATCATTTAATTTTTTATAATTTGACCCTGGTCCATAACATAATAGCTATTAATATAATATGAATATTATGCGATTTATAATACCGAGGATATTGTTAAGCGACGAGGTGAAACCGAGTCTCTGAACATCCAAGGAGACTTAACTCGCATATATTCGCGTTATATTCAAAGCTTAATCGTATCATCAACGACAGCGATGTTAAAACAAATCAACAATGTTATCTGTCAATTAGATGACAGTTCGCATATTATAGAAGGTTTTCATGTTATTATGGTTGTATCTGACGTATTACGTTCGGAACTAATGAATTATATAATTATCTAAGGTATTATAAGTAACTAATGTATTATGTTGTTTATAATTATAAATATAATTATATTAAAAGGTAATAACAGTTGATATAAATATAATCTTATAACCATAAAACAAACTATCGTTCTGATGGTTTATTATTTAAATTTTTTTTATTATTAGATAATTACAGCTCTTCACAGCTCAGTTTTAAAAACTAATACCTATATTTCTAAGGATATGAGAAACAGCATCATTCTGGGATCGATGCTGGGTATTCTAGAATTTTGCAAATTTTATTTATTTTTTGTATGCGTACAGTCTCATTCATATAGATATTTAGTTTTAAGGTTTAAATTTTTATGTTTACGTTTAAGGGCGTGCTTAAAAGTGAAAAAACCGCAGGACGGTATTTAACCCAATAATAGTCAAAATCTTATTTTACTTCATAATATACTTTTATGTACGACTGCATTATAAAGTACTGTTTATAACATAATTTTGCAGCTATAAAGCAGCTCTTTATAATACTAGTAAAATAAAGTTTCTTTATTTTACTAGTAAAATAAAATAATAGAAATAATAAAATAATAATAGAAAAGGCACACTTCGCTAGAGATTAAATTTTAATTTGTCATTTGTCAAATGTGTCATTTTGTAAATGTCATTATAGATAATAGAAAATCTTGCGTATAGGGCAGTCAAACATAAAATCTTGTATGCAACACGTATATAATAGGGTTTTTTTGACTCGCACATTTATGTGCCTCGCTTCGCTGCGCTCGCTCGTCCCCTAAACTGTCTCTCCAATAAAACCCTATATTATATACTTGTTACATAAATAGCTATTAAAAAAATGTTTTTTCTGTTACTACTAGTGCCACGTCAGCGACACTTTAAAACTTTTACATGACTCATTTTGCACATACTTTCTGCATAAATTTAGGATAAACGATGTAACCTACAATGAAAATATATTTGTATTCCTAATAGCCTTATGCTAAAAATTACGTCTGTAATAATTGTACATTTTTCATAAAATTTATTTCAATTTGATGAATTTTGCTCCTCTTTCTTTCATTTCTACTACAAAATATATTTATTTTCAGGTATTTGAATTTAGCATAGGGCAATCTAGAAACTCTAATGATTCTATTGATATATTGTTTGTGTCGTTTGCTTGTTCCTCTTTGTATAAATTTATGCGGACAAAGTGCATAAAAATGACTATCTGAAAACGGTTTCAAGTGCGGACCTTAAGAATGTTTAAATTCATGTAACTATACGACGATCCGCACTATTCACTTTCTAGTACTAAAGTTTGAAAGCTCCAAACTTTAGGTTTATGTTCACCTCTTTTACTAAAGCAATTTTAAGTTTATTATTCTTAAATTTAAATATAAATAATGTAAACCTTCAAACTAAATGCTTATGTGAATGAAAGTTTATACTTATATTTTTTAACTGCACCTTTGTGGCAATGTTTTCAATATGTTTTGCAGTTTTTTACTTCCTTGTACGGAGTAATAAGGAAATATTGTAATCGCGAAAAATTTCGGTTTTCAGATTTTGATGGAAATATCCGTTTCGACCTTCTGAATCCATTATGACTAGTTTCGTCGTGACGTCTGTACGTACGTACGTACGGGCGTACGTATGTGTGTCGCATAACTCAAATTCGGTTAGACGTAGAAAGTTGAAATTTTGTATTTAGGACTGTTATAGCATCTAGTTGTGCACCTTCTATTTTTGGTTTCAATCTACAAACCGGAAGTAGTACTTTTTTCAAATATTTCGATAAATATTTAATTTAAGACAAATTTTTTTATTTTAAATGAAAGATTATGTGATTATTACCTACAATCGGTATTTTATAAATATTTTTGTATCTGGTATCATTTAAGAATAATTAAAGTATATATTTATAATTTAGTATTTCGGTATCTTGTAGTCCATGATCGATTATCATTTGTTACTACGTAAAATTTAAATGATTATGACATGACAGTGACAATAGTAAAATATGCTTTATATCTTCTTCAGCAGTTTAAATAAAATGACTAAAATATATTTGTGAGTATACTAGTATAATAAGTTAAAAGAATTTTTTATATTATTCTACATTTTAGTTATTAAGAAAAGTATGAACACACAAGGCGTTCAAGGAAGTCATGTGGTGTCCACGTCAGATTTTTTTATTTAGAAACGATAAAACAGATTTATTATTTTACTTACAAATTATATTATAGTAGTAAAACGCATCCAAAGGCTTAGATTTTAAATAGACCATCATTTTGCTTATGAAACTGGCAGTATAGCAAAAGGCGCGATAAATTAAATTATGGTCTTTTTATTTCAAATTTAAATCTTCGTAAATGTTCGTGTAATTCACGAAGTCAATCTGCTTTGCAATAATAGTAAATAAAGCGTGGTTCAATCTTGTCGAATTTTGAAACATGATGAATCTGATCTCAGTCAACCAGTCTAGTGGCAGTATTTTTAGCATGATATGGATTTTATCATTTTATTTATAGTATCAATATAGTGTTTCGTAAATTATTTTAATTTTTTAATAGTGTAGTGTTATATCGTAGTTTATTTAAAATGGACTTTGTAGATTATAGCGTTAAAATAATTATTAATATTTGTGGACATTATTTAATATGTGAGTGTGACTGACATGGTGGCTTACGAAGAATACATGGACTACTCGCCAACGTTGGACAAGGTATGTAATTTACTAATGGTTGCTAACATTGTCCTATTACATTTTATACCATAAATACAAATTTACTAATAGTCCAGGCATTTTAGATAATGTTTTGGCAAATAGGGGAAAAAAATGATAGACAGCTGAATTTTGGTATATACGCTCATAATGGCTTCTAGTTTAACATACTAAAAGTCCTAAACTATATCGCGTGTGCTTCCATTGCTACGACCTTGTAAAGATCTTGAGAATGAGATTTTTGCGTATAACTCACGAACGATGACACCAATTAAAAACTTTTTTTACGATAATGTTGGTAATTTAATGTACTACAAAAAGGCCCTTACCAATTTTATCGTCAGTTTATTTATTTTCCTCAAAATCGGGAAAATGCTAATCACCGTTTTGGAATCGTTGAGAGCCCGTGAATTAGACTTCCGGTTTCAGAAAAATAGCTGCCATTTATGAATGGAATATACTATTGACTTCCGGTTTGCGGCATTCAATTCCTTTTATATTTTTCTATTAGACGTATATACTTTTTAACTTCATCAGGCTTTGGTTTAGCAGGAATTTTAAGTTATTTTAATTTTAGTATATTACTAATTTTTTCATTTATTATGTTTAATCGAGTGTTATTTCTAAACGAATAAAAATACTGACTTCCGGTTTTCGGCATTATATTCCTTGAACATTTCTCTATCTAATACATTATACTGAAAATGTTGAAACATCTTCGTTTAGCCGAAATATAATGATATTCTTTAAGAGAACACAGGGATATTATGGATTTTTTTAAAATTTGTTGTGTTTAACCAATTCTAATTTTTGAACGAATAAAAATACCGACTTCCGGTTTTCAGCATTCGATTTCTTGAACATTTCTCTATTAAATACATTATACCAAAAATGTTGAAACATCTTCGTTTAGCCGAAATCTAATGATTTTCTTTAAGAGAGCACAGGAAAATTATAGAAATATTTTTTATTTGTCATGTTTGAACAAGTGTAATTCCTTAACGAATAAAAATACAGACTTCCGGTTTTCAGCATAAGATTCTTTGAACATTTCTCTATTAAATACATTATACTAAAAATGTTGAAACACCTTCGTTTAGGCGAATTACACTTGTTCAAACATGACAAATAAAAAATATTTCTATAATTTTCCTGTGCTCTCTTAAAGAAAATCATTAGATTTCGGCTAAACGAAGATGTTTCAACATTTTTGGTATAATGTATTTAATAGAAAAAATGTTCAAGGAATCGAATGCTGAAAACCGGAAGTCGGTATTTTTATTCGTTCAAAAATTAGAATTGTTTAAACACAACAAATTTTTTAAAAATCCATAATATCGCTGTGTTCTCTTAAAGAATATCATTATATTTCGGCTAAACGAAGATGTTTCAACATTTTTAGTATAATGTATTCGATAGAGAAATGTTCAAGAAATCTAATGCCGCAAACCGGAAGTCAGTATTTTCATTTGTTCAGAAATAACACTCGATTAAACATAATAAATGTAAAAATTAATAATATACTAAAATTAAAATAACTTAAAATTCCGGCTAAACCAAAGCCTGATGAAGTTAAAAAATATATACGTCTAATAGAAAAATATAAAAGGAATTGAATGCCGCAAACCGGAAGTCGATAGTATATTCCATTCATAAATGGCAGCTATTTTTCTGAAACCGGAAGTCTAATTCACGGGCTCTCAACGATTCCAAAACGGTGATTAGCCTTTTCCCGATTTTGAGGGAAATAAATAGACTGACGATAAAATTGGTAAGGGCCTTTTTGTAGTACATTAAATTACCAACATTTTCGTAAAAAAAGTTTTTAATTGGTGTCACCGTTCGTGAGTTATACGCAAAAATCTCATTTTCAAGGTCTTTACAAGGTCGTAGCAATGGAAGCACACGCGATATCGTTTAGGACTTTTAATATGTTAAACTAGAAGCCATTATGAGCGTATATACCAAAATTCAGCTGTCTATCATTTTTTTCCCCTATTTTTTTTATAATTCCTGGACTATAATTCTTAATAGTAGGTACTAATGTGGGATTAGCTCATATCAATTACTATTAAAATTAATACCAAGGAAAAATAAAGTCGGTTATGTTTCTATCGAATTAACGATAGTTTTAAGTTACTAAAAAATTAATACAGTGTTATAAGTTTGCTCATCCATTATTTTTTATTTATACAATTAATTACACAAAAGTGCAAATCTAACCTGCAAAACAATACGTCATAATAACGAACACAAAGTGTGCGCATGCGTTAAGAGAATTTATAATAAGATTCAAACCAGAAAAGAGTTATTATCTTCTTAATTTAGTTCTTAATTTACTTAACTCGTTATTCTATATACGCTATATACGGGATGTTTCGCAACTTCGGGATTATCGGGATAAACATTAAATAGCAGAATCTACCTACATGTGATGCTGTATTATACCGTGTTTGAAATAACGAAATAATTTTGACAGTTAATTGAGGCGTGGTTTAAGAGTTTAGTTTACACCAAAACATGTTCGTTGTTTAAAAAGAAGCGCTAATATGTAGTTTACAAAACCGTAAGAGAAAAATACATAAAATAGCCAGGTAAAATTAAAAATCGACAAAACAACAACAAATAAATATATAGATTGAAATCACATTAATTGACAATTATTGACATAATATTTGAATTGTGTTTGTGTAAACCGCTCTTGACAAGAATCTGTATCAAAAATTCTTTCGTTATTTCAAACAAGGCATATTATGTTTGAATGAAACCAGTGGCACTTAATATGTTTACTAAATGTAGGTAGGTACATTTTGCAACATTAATTTTGCTAATTAAAAAAAAATCCTTTTCGATTTGTAATAAGTACAGTAGGTAGGTAACTACATCATAGTATCAACCATTTAAATTCTACCTTGAAGTTGTGAAACACATGATGTATATTAATCTTTTTATTGTTAAAATTTTTTAAATTTAATTTTGCTGTATGAACCTGGCATAATACATTAATAGAATCTCTGACAGAATAACAGATTAATATAAAATTAGCAAATTTAATATTCAATGTTAATATTACACATAAAATTTATTAGAATTCAACGAAGTACATACAATCAACCACAAAAGTGTCAGACACTTTAATTTCCTAACCAAGCGTGATAAAATGTTGCAGCAAATATCAGCGAATTAACGCAGTAAATAATATTTTGTTTTATGTTAATCATTAAATATGTACTCTTGTCACGGGGGCAAACAGCAAACACTAATCGTCAGGTCTAACGATGGCTATTGTCCCCATAGGCGTAGGCGATCGAGGGGCAGAAGGGGCACACGAATACAGACTGATTAAACACTTGACTTGGTCACTTGATGAATTTTTAATCGAACAGCTCCTTGTACAATAAAGCAAAGGCTAACACACTCTTGCATTATTTACTTTGTGACGGGTAGGGTCTTTGTTTATATAGGGTTGGTGGTTTTGTTTTTGTTATTTGTTAGGAATAATGGTCTATTCACAAAGCACTATTTTGTAAGACTCTTAATTGGGTAAGAGTACAAATATGAGTTTCTTAACAACTTGATGTAAAAAATATTTGAGTGTTCAATATTTTGTTAAGCCCTTTTCTCACGAGGATTCTTTGAATCCTGGAAAAGAAGAAGTTTTTTCTTTCTAGTGAGAATTATCTGTTAAATTGCGGTGCCGTTAAATTGAATCTTCAATGAGTCTTGGAAAAGAAGAAGAAATAAAAAATTAATTCATTATCGAGAAAAAATAATAAATAATCGAGAAATGACCGAAACGAGACACTTTTTTAAATCTCGTTTTATTTGTAATAATTATGAATATAATGCTTCTAGTCAATAAATAACAAAACGACAAGAATGAAGAATGTTAATTGAATCGTAACATTTACTTTATTGAAAAGTAAAATATAATTTGCAACTGCAAACTCACGTTCAAAGGACACCGCAAAATTGATCACAATCACAAATGACAATTCAAATTCCACATTCAACGATACAATCCTTTGTGCAATTTAAAATTCTATAAAATTGCAGAACGGGGAATTCTTCATAAATTTATTACTCTTCAACTTGTGTAAAAATAATGAAAGCCGTAAAAAGGAATAGACTTCCTTTAGTGTAGCGTCATCCTAAAGCACAGGATGTGTTAAATTAAACCAGAAAATCAGCAAAGAATCTCATATGCAAGAGTTAATGATGTTTTTACGCAAACAGGTGTTTCTTGCGAACCCTGATTGTTATTACCAGTTACAAGAAATTTATTTTGCATTGTATTTGAAATTAAATACGAAAGAAAGGAAGTCGTAAATTGTTTTACGTCAATATACTCTTAACTTCTACTTGTGAAAAGGTAACAATTATTCTTATATTGCAAAGATACGATTTTTATTGCGGAAACCGACTGTAATTCTGAAAACTCTGATTCGAATCCAGTCAAGTACACATTCCAGAAAATCTGCACAGAATGATTCACAACTTCGTGCATATATTTTAATGACATACCTGACATACCTATAGTACCTACTAGGGCTGCGAAAAAATATCGATCTGATCGAAAGATCGATCGATCGATCAATATGATCACAGGTAATCATTAAATCGATCAATCGATCAGATCGATTAATTTCTTTGGTCGATCGGATTTGGATAATCGATCAGATTTGATTTATCGTTTAGATTTCAATGATCGACAAGATTTGTTTGATCGATAAGTTTTTTGTAATTAACTTAAAAATGTATAAGAATACTATTATATTTACGGCTACTATACGTACTTTAAGAGGCGCGTTCGGAAGATACCGAACTCCTGAACGTCAGTCGTCATTTCCGAAGTGTGGTGGGTTCAGGTGACGTTAAGCCCTTCTTTTTGCAATCAATTGAATAAATAATGTTGGTAAAGAAAACTGAGCATACAATGTACTGGCTAACTAGAGAATCTACAATTTCAACAGCGAAAACATATCATCGTTGTTCCATCATATCTCATTTAATTTATAACAAGAATTCTTGTTAACAAAAGTTCAATTTATGTCTCTCTTTTTTCAGAAATTAAAAATTGCTTTTTGTTCACCAGAAAAAAAATCACAAAAATCTAGAAAAATGGCTGATTTCAAAGTCTTTTTTTCCAAAATCATAAGTTAAAAAAGAAAAAGAAAAACAGAGAGATCTTCTAACATCTTTTGATAACATGTTCATATGTTGTAAATAAAGAAAAAAACCTCTAAATATGAAATGATCATGGGACGCGCACACCTCTGTTTTACTATAAATTTAACTACCAGCCGGGCTCCTTAACATAAAAATGTGAGAATAATATTTTATTTACGGCTACTATACGTACTTGAATATAGAACCTCGCGTTGTAAAATTAACCCAACCGCACTTAATGTAAATATCTAATAACTATTGTTCCATGATCAGTAAGTTGAATTGTTGCCATTAAAATAATGCACGAAGTTGTGAATCACCCTGTACATCAGTGTGTAAATCACGTCGCATTTTTAATTCCTCGGCTTATTTAAAAAACATGACAAGTTCAAAACCGAGATTAATACAAGCATAAAGAGAGTGGCGTCTATTTGTACCTTGAGTGCATTACGATTTTTCAAGACTTGAGACGAAGACGGTTTGTCTGGAGCTCCGTATGCCGTTCGTAACGAAGCATCGCATAATAAATTAGCTGAATTTACTGTCTCTCAAGCAGCTTCTTCAGTTTGTTTCTACTCACAAAGGCGAACGTTGCATTACACCTGTTGTCAAATTAATATTACCTCTGAAACGCAATCCATGCATTTATGATGCATGGGGACCCTGATATATGTCTACGACTATGACTGCCGAAATGTCCTTTTTTAAGAGAATTTAATTAGATACCGAGAAGAATTGAAGCATTACATTATTTACAAGTTTTTTTCATAGAGATACATCACAAGCAACACAACAAATTATTTATTTGGGTTTAGTTTTATACATGATTTTTATTTATTTACGACGTTTCGGGTTTCGGAAACGATATCTCCATCATCCACTAAAGACAATTTCTTTCAATCAACAAATATGTAGTTATTTGCCAGGAGATTATTAGGGTTACGTCTCAAATTTACAAATTCAGGAACCCTTATGGAGAGATTCAGTTTGTCCGTCCCGTCTGTCACAGGTTTCCTGTTAATTATAAAAAGTTGAAATATGCCGCAGATACTCCGAATGTAATTTTTTTATTTTTTTAATGATCCACGATAATTTTTTTTAATTGGCATGTTATGGTTGGATAGAGTTCATTTCAAAGATACTAAAAATATTTTCTTAAATAAAAATGTATCAAAAATGGCACTCCCCCTTATCAACGAAAATACAGAGTCTAAAATTTAGAAAAAAATCGGTATAATAAGACAATGCTAAAGATTGGAGGAAAGCTATAGCAAAGGTCTGACTTTTCTTAGATTTCGATATTTTTTACAAAACAGTTAAAGGAAAATGTTTAGTTTGTTTGTACCCTGTCGGACATTTTACGGCAATTGTGAATCTAAACTTTTGTCTCTGAAGTTAAAAATATTCTGACAGCTTTGACCTTCCAGTAACTGCATAATTTGTAGTTCAGCAAAATTATTTGTCTCAAATTCAGAGAAAATCAGGAGCGCTTTATTTGACTTTTCGATGTCTCTAGCGTCTATCGCTTTGGCAATTTGGTTAAATAACGTTTTGGTTTAACAGCGTTTCATTAAATAACAGATTGGTAAAATACCAGTTTGGTCAAATAATACTTCGGTCTTCGGCCAAGTGCACGTGTAAGATAAACTTCGTGTGGTGAAATGACAGGTTATAAGAATTAAAATTCGGTCAAATGACTGTTTGACTGTAAAACAGTATAAGTGGATCCCAGAAAATCATCCATTTGAATACTATTACAGAGATTACAACAAATAAAGTGTTTTAGATATGAAAAATATACTTTTTGAAAAATTCGCACCCAATGCTCAATATAATACCTATACAACTATAGTTTTTTGTCACATGATCAAATATTATATTTGTACCGATGCAGTCACACTCAACTTGGGTAAAAGGCTCGGTAAAAGTCGTAATAAATTATTTAATATTTCTTTATATTTTGATCTACCAATATCTTCGGTACCACAAAATAATTGAAAATTTTATGCTATATACTGATTTAAAATATTTCGTTTATCAATGTCAATGTCCTCTAATACCACATCGCACGTAACCACAAAATGTTATACAATTTTTACGTTCATGGTCATGATTCATAATCTGAACCAGGATATTTAGTACTTTTCTTAGAAATCTCTTATTATTTCAACCATTATTTTGTTTTTATCTATAGTAAAACAGATTTTAAAACCACATTAAAAGTTATACGAATTCTGTTCAAATACTACATGAGTTTTATATAAATTTATAGTTTGTCCTAGTTTACTAATACTTATTAAATCATACAACGATAAAAAGTGCAAAGAAAATTTTAACTTCTAAAAGTAGGTATATACGTTTTACCGTGGATAATAAGCTTATTGCATTTATTTTTAAACTTGGTTAATACTCAACAGTCTATAGACTTTGGTGGATTTGATTAAATATTTATCTATTTATCAAAGAACAAAATTTTTCTCTTTACTTTATAATTTAGTACGCAACAGTGGCGCACTCAAAAATTTAATAAGGGAAGGGAAAATTATTTCTGTGAAAATCCTACATTCAAAAATCTTTGACTGGGTTGGATTCGAACCATATAGTCAGATCCTGTTACAATATCAACTTCTTAAGGTAGTAAATCCATGGGTAGTGACAACCCAAAAATGTCTTAAATTAATATACAGCATTCATTACATGTCGTAGAATTTGTATACAAATTAAAATTTATAGGTAACCGTTGAAATAACGAAGATAATTGAAATTAAAGTTGACACAAAAACGTAAAATGTATTGCGTATATGGAGGTAACCAGAAAATATTATATTATAACAACCCAACACATGTTTGTAAAACGGATATGTTACTCTTTGATATTTGAGATACTTATTTAAAAAAATAAAAATTATGAGTCACCGCAATAATTGTTGAGAAATCGCATATAAAAGGTTCCAGTCTCAAGAAAAATTATATTTTTGACGTCATACTACTGCATTTCAGTGTAAAATTAAATTTCAATTATCTTTTTTATTTAATTGGATACTTATTATTTGTAATTTACATCCAAATCTACGAATTTTAATGATTTATTTCTGATTATTTGACTGCTTTGGCCTCACCTCACACCGAAATCGCACGCACGCTTATGACCGACGGATTTTATTATTGCACCTTGTACTGTGTCTCTGAACAGGTGTTCGGGGCAAATAAGTGCAACTTACATTTTTAATTTATTTTAAAAACTTAAAATACAGTCATAATTATTATGATTTGAAATGACTAAATTGCCTATTAAAGACACAGAAACCCATATGTACAGCGTTTGCTAATAATTCGTATTTAATGATCCAATATAAAATAATTGTACATAAAAATTTTTAATGAGTTTTGTACACCTGTGTTCGAAAGTTGCACTTGTTTATTTGCTATTCATTTGTTATACCGTCGAGTTGGTATAGTTCCTTCAGAAACAAGTGTTCTTGTTACAAATACGAACAAATTAGGTGACAAACTTATCTTCGAACGTGCTATACAAGTCTTCGTCACTATGCAAATTCAATAGTTTGTTAACAAAACATTGTTCCAGCCAGGTCAGGGCCAACCGTGATTATTCCACTTATAACACGCCATGTTATTAAAGGTATACTTACACCTATTTTTGAAACGACCGATTTTGTATGGTCAATTTTTATGGACGATAATTTTTGTAAATTACTATAAATTTACGAATATGTTCTATAATTTTAAGAAAAGTGCATATATTTTAAGATTTTGAAACAACTTAATATGTTATTTTAAAATGTCTGTATTATAGATGATATCTTAAAAAGGAGTAAACGTGAAAATAAATAAGCGAGACAATATAAAAATATGTTATTATGATATAAAATTATATAACTTGAAACAAGAAAGTAGGAAAAAAAATCACAAAGAATAAGACTTCAAACCTTTATTTTTGTGACGAACTATAGTATTTGAGATGAAAGAAGTTTGAAAAAGGTCATCTGTATCATGAACTAATAAACAAACAGCTTATTATATTTATCTTTGTCGTACTTGCATTATATAATGGTATGGATTGAACTGTGAATTGAACAATAGAACACGTTTGTTTTTCAAAAATTCATATTGTTTCGAGTAAGTTACGACATGCATTAGTAAAGCGGTGCTCGTTTCACTCAAGACTGTAATTGTAACGTAATACGTAAGTTCAGTTATTATTACTGAATATGACAATATGTTTCACGATGTCCTTATTCAGACTTATATATTTTATGTATTTGAAAAAAGTACTGTAAAAATTTAGGAATAAACTTGATAAAAAATAAAACATGCTGTATACACATTTATAAAAATTATTATTTTAATTGCTATTATAACACTCTAAAGTACTTATTTTGAATATTTATAATGTCTACCCAATATCGATATGGATATAGATATAATTTACTGAGAAACAGTTTAAAAAGATCTAAAACTATTCCTTCTATACGACATTGTTTTTATTCTATTAATGATTTTGTGCTTCTGTAATTTTTTTATTGATTTGTCTATGCGATTGTAATATGTCTGGTCTGTTATAGTTACTTTTTGTATATCAATTATTACACATCCACACTGACGTTTCTAAACACTTTGTACTGTGTCTGCAGAGTAATAGTTATTTGTCCAACTAGAGAGGAAAGCGCTTCTTTTTCCCACTCGAGCTCGAAGTGGAAAAAGATCTTTCCTCTCGTGTTAGACACAACATTTTTTTCACGACTTATTTAAAAACATTGTAAATGTAGAAGAAACACTTAACTAGAAGTTAGGTTATAACTGCCATCTGTCTGAATGACGTTTGAAAACAACGAAATGCAGCCAATATGCCAAATTAAATATAAGTTAAAAAATCGTGAAATAGTATTAAAAAAATATAACACATAATAATAGTAAAATAATAGTTTACAGTATATCACTATAAAATCAGAATTTTCAATAAAATAATAAATTTACTTACAATTTTTAAAATATTTCATCGTAAAATAACACTGGTGGTAACACTGCTTACTTTCCTCTCTAGAGAGGGAAAACCTACTTTCCTCACTATTTCGCGAGCAGAAAGTTGTGTTTTCTCCGCATGTCGTGAAAAAAATAAATTATTATTATTAACCAGATAGGTAGGTACCGGTTTTTCATGATTGAAAAATTTCGGATTCCCGATACTTATAAATCCAGTTATCCGAATATCTGGAATCCGTTGACAGCTCTAGTTGTTACTAGTTACCACTAAGGAGATTTTTTGTACAGTTACACTGTATTGTGTACCAGGACGAATTCGAACCTGACTTAGAACCACAATCATTCATATAGCGCACGCTGCTAAAATAAAACTGAAATGTGTATCAGACGGGATACGAACCTGAATTGTTATAACTACAATCAGCCACATTACGCATTCGGTTTTTAAATCGACATATTCAGAAAAGCTTTCTACGTACAAAAGCCACCTTACAAATCATTGAATCAATACTGAATCCACTCAATTGAATTCCAATTCCACATGCAATGCATCACAAATGATTAGTGCCAGTTTATGCGGCAATTTCACTCGTGACAATTATATGTTGACACGATGCCACAAACCGGCGTGAATACTAACCTACCGCAGCAGCAACACGCTGTGCCGCTCAAAACCACCCTCGACTCACATTGACAATTGAATGCCTAACCAGAACCAATGGCGACTCGAATGCTTCAATGATCTTTCTGCAGGGCTAGAATCATCGGAAATTGGAAACTGACTATGTATTTCGAAGGCAAATATAAATAATATTGTAAATTCTTGATAAAATAGGAAATTATTTCGGTTGTAATATTTTTTATTCAATTTTGACGTTTTAAACTGCTATTATTAACTCCATAGCAACAACTTTAAATAAATGTTTATTCACAAGTCAATTAAATTTTTTTTAAATCACTCAACGACTCAACACATTTTTAAATCACTCTGACGTTTAAAACTGTTATTATTACGTCAAAAATGCATAAAAACAATGACAACTTGCCACTGACGACTACTTTGATTTTCTTTTTTATTATGTCAAAATAAATTTATAATTCATATATTTGAAATAATTTCGTCAAAATTGAATAAAATATTGTATAAACCACGTGAGATACGAATGTTTATTCACTCGAAGAAATTATCCCACTCGCCCTTCGGGCTCGGGGGCTAAACTTTCTTTTCTTGAATAAACATTCATGTATCTCACTTGGTGTATAAATATCTATTAATTACTTAAGTCCATTTATAATTATGTATTTACACTGCTCAAAAAAAAAATCGAGCCACTTGGCCGAACCAAAAAATGCCTGTTTTTAAAATGTGCGGCATTTCTTTTAGGGACGTGTTAACCAAAATCTGGAAATTCCCTCTACGTTCTCCAAAAATCCCGAAGAGATTCGCTCCCCCCGACCCCCTGACAAATCGCTTTATGTGATGTCATGTTTGAGCAATGAAAAATCTCAAAGTTTGAAGGCTTGTAGCTCCAAAAAATCCTATCTTAAGGGGGTTGTTCGACTCGATTGTCACAAAGCCCTATCAAAGGAAAAATGGAGATCGAACAGGGAATTTCCAGATTTTGGTTAACACGTCCCTAAAAGAAATGCCCCACATTTTAAAAACAGGCATTTTTTGGTTCGGCCAAGTGGCTCGATTTTGTTTTTGAGCAGTGTATTATACATCAAGAAGTGCGTTATGTGATCGTTTATAAAGGGTGTTAAATTGGTCAATTCTGTCAACACACTAGTTCATCCAGGGTATTTTTTAGAGGGAGGGGGGGGCTAAAATTTTGGAAATGTTGTATTATTAGTAATTAGGAAGAACAATGCGCCGCAGGAACATTTTTTTGGGCCAAGGTCAAATACATTTAAATTGGAAAAAATTGATTCTATAAATTGAATTACATGTTTAACACCTTATAACTGCGCTTTTGTATCCACACAAGTGCTTAGAATAGTAGAAGTAGTTGCTATTAAAATACAAATTAACAGTCATTAACTTCGAAAACTGCCATTCGCTGTACGAATGGTCAGTCCGTCAGTCACATGGAACTGTCTGTGACTGCACAATCGAAATTCACTGCTCAGTAAACGTGCACGAACACGCTTGATTGTTGATTGAATACTGTAGTTCATTTCACTCGGTACATAATGGCCAAAAATATATTATAAGAACTAATACTTATTGAATAAATCAAAATAATGAATATTTAAATTTGTACATTTAAAAAAAATATATTTTGGCATTTTATCATTTGGGTGGGAGGAGGGGGCTTTTATCACTAAAGCCCTCCTTCCCTTGCGTGCGCCGTATAAGTCCACAACTTCTGTTTTAGATTTTTGTCAGATTTTTTTTTCTATTTTCTATTTCTCTAATAAAATAATTCCACGTCTGGAGTAATTTTCCTCTTCTTTTGGCAGAATTTTTTCTCCTCAATGATGTTAGAGCAATTGCCAGTGCGAGCACACTGTTTAAACCTGTATGTTCCATATATCAAGCAACAAATGAATCACCTTCAAATTGGATCAAGAAGTAATTTTTAGTTGCCCGTGCGCGCCCCCCTATATACTTAATTCAATCTGTTTTATTTTGGTGATTTTTAAGTTGCCGCAACAAAATCGCATAATTTCACAAATTTTAGAAAAACAAATTTTATTACTCTGTATAGATCGACAACCCAAGTTTAAATCCAATTAGGTACCTACATATTCCAATTTGACTGCTCAAAATTTAGTGGTTTACTCTCCACTATCAACCATGAGTACCTTTCAGACGATGGCTGCTAAATATATCCCACACTGTGGGTCTGTGAGACTGTTATATCCAAGTTGGATAAAAGTCGAGACTCGAGACTAATACGTAGGTATACAGGTTGGTGGAGGTGAAATGCGAACATACGGAAATATATAACAATTGAGTTATCATGCTAGGCATCTTGATATACGTGGAATATTGTCAATGTCAAAGTAGCTGTCATATTATTGAAATTTATATTTTCCTTAAAATATTTTCTTTGCATGATAATGAATGTGTACGAGCAGAACGAGAAAGTGTCAAGAAGAAAGGGCAAGAAAGAGCTACTGTTTGGCAGAGGGAGGAAATTTGTTTGACTATTTATTGTCAATTCTAGTTAAATTATTATTGTTGTTTTTGTTTTATAATTTATTTAACAATTAAAATAAATATGTTTCTGCTTTCTTTCATAATAATTACTTTTACTATACTAACATTCAACATGCACTTTTAGATTTTATTATTATTTCTTTTATGCATTACTCTTTTTTTCAGACAAATTCACATTAAGTACTTCGTTTTGTGACACTACTACAAAATATATCAAGATACCTGCCATGAAAGTTCGATTGTCAACTAATAATTACACAAGAGCTTTTTATTTCGCCAGCTAAATTTCGGTTTGTATTGAAATCTTGTTACCTAGCAATTTGAGAAGAAAAATTGTTTAATAAAATCACGACACCGTAGATGGAGTGGTTTTATTTTAAAACAATTTTTCGAGTCAAATTGCTGGCAGGTGACAAGATTGAGATTTCAAACAGAAATTTATTCGGAGGAAATAAAATGCTCGAGTATAATTTAACGACTCCTTTGGTTCTCCTTCACAAATATTCCCAAAATTTAATCATTTTACTGACAAATATTAGAAATATGAAGCAAATGACATTTTAGTGATTTGTTTGGTTGCTAGGAAAAAGGTAAATAAGGTTTTATCACTTGCAAAAAGTTACCTTCCTTTTTATCCGCTGTCAAAGCGTTAAAATTGTGTTTTGTTTATGGCTTACTTTATACAGGAGTGGAATTATCATGTATGTTCCCTATGTTTGCATTTCACCTCAACCAACCTGTGTAGGTACTTTTTAGTATCGAACGGACTAACAGAGTCATTTTGAATTGGTTTCGTCACTTAACTTTACCAGTTTTCAATTTCCATCGTCCGAATTCTCAACTCTTCTTTAATCTAAGGAAGCTTCTCTTAACAAAACAAAAACATGTTTTATTTATAAATTTATTACGAAAGGTAGCAAGTTTTTTATAAGTAAAGTAACCATTTAGACAACCATCATTATTTAATTATGAATTCTTGATGTCTTGTTGGATAAAATAAGGACAAAAATAAGGTGGAATGAATTCAAAATTTAACTAACGTTATTGTTGTAAATGTTGTGAATAATTGAATAATGACCCACAGCCACAGTCACCCAAATCGGTCATTTACTTACAAATGTAAGTAGGAAAAAGCCAGAAAAAATGTCAGAACAGAGAAACGGTTTTCAGCCCGGAACGTATAAATCACCTAAATAATTAAGTAACTTAAAAATTAAGGTCCAACTCGTGATGGGTAGAATTTATCTTCACTTCCAGACGGTTTACAAAATGTTGTTGTGTTCTTCGCCTGTAAATTTTTTAAGCAAATCTTTGTTTTAGAACTCGAGTAGAACAACATTTAGTATCTAAAGAAAATGAGTTGTTTTTGATTCAGTGCAAATAGTCTTGTTCGATTAATAATTTTGCTGCTCATTTTAATAAATCAAATACACAAACCAAATTATTATTATAATAATAAATATTTTGCTTATAAAATTTAACTATAGGTACTTCAACTCAAAAAAGAAGATTATCTAATCTGAACTGTAGCATGTGTTCACCTGATATAATGCTATAATGCACTTGTAATATAGCGTGGTAGCACCAGAAGCAAGCATTTACAGTTATTGATTTATTTATCGATATTTCCGCGAACCAATAAAATCGTAAATGATAGCTCCGTGTCCTCGGCCATCGTAGATCAATTATGAAACGGCGTTGAAGGTAACTTTTGATTTGCCGGTAGCTAACACGAGTTATACTCAATTGCTGGTATTATATCGAATGGTACAGCGATGAGAATGTAACGTAAGAACGTAAGAAGTAAGAACGTAAGGCGAAGTTCCAGAGCGGTACACCGCCTTCTTTTCTTATTTCCTTCATCCTCCTTGGAAATAATTGCTACTGTTGTTGCACTTTGCACTTGTTTTCTTTACATTTAAGTTATGTTTTTAATTCCGTTGGAGATTGGTTATCTTAAACCAAGTTTTAAGAATTACTTTCAGCGCGTATTTATTATTTTTGCTTTATTGCTGCCTTTTTAATTTATCTGTTTTATCGCCAGGTGCACCAACGGATAGTCGAGTATAAATTTCTTGTCAAGTTGAATGTGGCAGCCATCTTTGAGATACCTACACCTATAAATGTTATCAGCTGTCAAATCATGGGCACTCATGATTATTAATAGAGACTAGTATATTACAAGATGAGCACAAAAAGTGAATGATATTATGTGTGAGTGAGAATGTTTACGCACGAGGCTTATCAAGTTCGGCAATCTTACGAGCATTCGATAGACATTTTCCAGAGAGTCATGTACACTATTTTTCTCACGGCCGTACATTTTATTCATTTTATTAATTTAAACTGTAACTGTTATAATTTTAATTTTACAAAGAAACAAATACCACAATCATGGAATACATTATCCAAGATTTTCAATAACAAGTTATATAAATTCTAGTGTTTAAATTTGTAAATTATATCAGATACAGCAAAAGTACTACTTTAATTTATGTGAATAAATCACTTTTAATGTCGTGTTTGTCCATTTTTATAGAATAATGCAATTTATCGTGAAATACTTAATGACAGGAAAAAATTATCAAATGTTAGAGAAAGACTACACACGGCTACTAAAAGGTAAAACTAAAACTGTGGCAATATGTCCTGTTCGATAACATATCGACCGGGTTGAACAGATATTTAATATTGTTAATTTTCGTAGTTAGGTAACTGTATGGAAACTGTTTGTTTCGTATATGGTCGTGGGAAATAGAGTATAACAGCACATTTTATGCCTATAAAGTGTAACCTATAATGTGTATACCTACCTGACTGGATTCAAACCTGAGTTATCAGAATCATAGTAATCGATCGTCAGTCTCGATCACATAATTCACTCGGCTATACGAGTAGATTAATATTAAATTATTTAGTAACAATAAACTACTTAACTTTGATAAGTTTAACTTTCCTGTACTTTGGTTCTTCTTATAATTTTTAACAATGAAACAGATTTTTACCCTAATAATTATTTTACGAATAACTTATTAGACACTTTTTATAGGATTTGGATATGAAAATAGAACAATTATAATTTTTGTACTACATAATGAACTAACATAGGTACTACTTATATTGCAAAATATTTATAAAATACATAAAATGTACAATTTCAAGCCACCATACAGAATATATTTCTGCGCGAGTATCTACTTTAATGTCAGCACTGTATGCAATCAAATAATTATCGTTTTATCTTTGTAACATCAAACGATAATAATGTAAAAGTATTTATTCAAGTATTTCACACTTGGGTATTGAGTGAGTTCTTGGTTCTTGTTCAGAATAATAGAAACAACTAGATCCCACATAATGTATATGTATGCCTGACAAGACATGAACATGAGCACTTATCTAAACATCAATTAGCAGTTACAATAATAGATTAAAGTAATACGTGTTAGTCAATACATCTATGAATAATAATTAAAGCTAACAACAACCACCAAACGGCTTTCAATCATTATTCCACTGTTAACTAATTTATACCGGGTGTTTCCTGATACATTCGCATCCCCCATAAAAATTGTATTTTTAAGTTAATTACATAAAAGCTTGATTCACATAGCTTATGTCATGTCATGTCTGTGTTATGTCAATATGTTGAGCACAGGGTAAACTAATGAAGTGGTTCACATAGGGTATTTTTTTGACATAACATAACAGTTGATTTGAACTCAACTTTCAATGCTATGTCTATGTCTATATCTGTCAAAATTACATATTTATTATTAATACGGATAAAAACTTACCAATTAGTTAAGAACAAACAAGATATTAAAACAATAAAACCAATAAAAAGTAAGTACAATTTAAAATATACCATTTCCAATTTTATTAAAATGTTTCTTGTAAATTTACTAATACAAACTTATCTTATTTTCGATTAGTAAATGCCTGCGAATCCAAATTAATTTTCTCCGTTGTACTACTTTACACAAAATGTCTATGTCAATAGAAATAACATAATATAATGACTTGACACAGACATGACATGACATAAGCTATGTGAACATAGCTTTATATTATAGGTTTATAATAGGTTTATAATGTAGTATTCAAAGGCGCATTAAACTATATAAATAATGAATTTTTATTACTTCCTGTTTAGCCGGAAGTGACATAACATCCTATTTTAAATGGAAAAAAACCCCGTGTATTTTTTAAGATTTTGAGTCTACACAAAATTTTGAATACAACATAATAAGTAAAATAATAATTAAATAAAGAGTAAAAAAATGCAAAATTCTTATATCTGGTTCTAGAAATGCAATGCTGCAAACCTAGAACAGAATTTTTAACATAAATCTCGTAATAATAGGTTTTGTTTGATATTTTATTTATCTACAAAAAATAAACTTTAACTTCCCTACTACTTCTATACTTCATAGGTATAACGGCAAAATTTAACATGTTCAATTTAAAAAATAGAATTTGAAACTCCCATTCCGCCTACGCATTCGCAGCCCTTGAATGAAATTGTGAAATTGAATTTGAAGTAATGCGGCCAATACTTCGTGGGCGGTGCGAAATCAAACAAATTATTGTGGAGGCGGCGGAATGAAATATGAATTTATAATTTACATTCAGCATGGGATATATTCTCACAGTACTTGCTTGTTTGTTTTATCAGAGATGAAATGTTCGAATAACTAAGCGGGGTTTAGCCTCTGACATTCCGTAGATTTTGACATTTTATTTCTATGTAGATATACCTAATACCGTAGGTGGATAATGGAAATGGAATACTAACATGTTTATTTTTGGGCTGAAAGATATAGAAAAATATTAAATAAGTAATATATATAGTAATATGAAATACCTTAATAACTAAATTATTATTGCTTATATTTTTTATAATTAAATTATTCTTTGAACTATGCTAGAAGCTACATAATACAACTTAACCTTCAACCATACTTACTAAGTCTGACATTATTCGAGTTTGGTAGCACTTAGTTTCTTATAAGTTCGATAGCTAATGGCATAGTATTCTACCAAAGAAAAAATTAACTACTTATACTAAACATGAAGGTAATTCTTTTTGATTACTTGTAATTATCGTAATGTGCCGCAAGCAATTTTATTTTTTAAGTTTATGGTCAAAAATACCTTTAAATTCAAAGTCACATTTTTTTCAGAGATAAGCAAAGCTTTACGTTACGTATCGTTTCCTGTGCAATTGTAAATTTTAATTGTAAATCAAGATAATCTTTTTTAAAGGATGTTAATAGAAAAAATTAAGTAAGTACCAATATCAAAATTAATAAAATATAAATGAGTCACAGTAAGTATCTTTTCTTTTCTCTGATAATGTCAGTACAAATTCTAGCCAAACTGTAAATGTTCTCCAAACTAATTGACAGAAACTAAATTAAATTTTTACTTCACACAAAAAAAATCTGATGTGGCCAGCAAATATTACATTTATACAAATATATTAATATATAGGTACGTACTACTGTTACTACTACTACTCACAAATATATTTTATTTAAACTGCAGAAGAAGATATAAACGATATTTTACTATTTGCATTGTCACTGTCATGTCATAATCATTTAAATTTTACGTTGTAACAAATGTTAAACGATTATGGACTACAAGATACCGAAACACTACATTATAAGTATATACTTTAATTATTCGTAAATGATACCAGATACAGCAAAATTGTAGGTAATAATCACATAATCTTTCATTTAAAAAATCAAAAAGTTTTGTAGGTACTAGTTTCTTGATCAGCCTGTAATCAGTGTTACCAACACCAGATCTTTAAACCGTAATATTGACGTTTTGTTTTAAGTAGAAATATGACACAAAAATGTAAATTACAAAAAAAAAATTAAACATTATGAATTATAGGTGCAATACGAAGAAGTCAAGAACCCGAAATCGCTTCTGGTTGTTGATGTCAATGACTATGTATGTACAGAAGGTTGGCAATGCAAAATGTGCGTTTACTGTATGAAACTTGGATGGAAATAGGAATAGTCAGAAAAAGACGTTTTTAGTATAAAACTTGGATGGACATTTTCGTGTTTTACATCATCATATTTTGAATTCTAAAATCTAGTATGAAACTTAAGTTTCTAGCCGAAAAAGTATAATGTAAAATAGATTTAACAATTTAAAGATTCAGAATAAAGATTCATTGCTGTACATATCGCACTCTCAGAACATTATAGTTATAGGTTAAAAAAATTAATTTAATATTTGCTTTAATAATTAAATTATTAACTTGATATGTATATCACTAGTATGATTTGCTTACTATATTTTTAAAGTCCTGTATTATAATAAACACTAACTAAATAAGACAAATTAATGATTTATGTGAGACTACATAACATTTTGAGTTAACACAGTAATGTACTGAGAGTGCGATATGCACTTTTCAAGTCCCAAACGTAGATAATCTGCAGCAGCTCGTCCACGGAGCGTGTAACATGCATCACATTCAGCATGCAGTGACGTTTGGTTGGGTTACAAGTGCGATGACGATGACGGGATGTACAATGTTCGCTTTGTGGACTGGCAGACGCAGGCGCCGGCGCCACATGTTACGCAAGTCGCGGCCTTCGCGTTCTACACTCGCGCTGTTCCGTGCGGAATCCACGAGGAAGTCTTGTTGTAATCCATGGAGAGGAGAATTTTTTATGCGCTGAAGTATGCACAAACGCAGGTTTCTAGTTTTAGAGTGGTAAAGTGGAATTAGGATGATGAAAGTCTCTGATGCCTATTTTACACGATCCAATTTGTTCATCAATAAATTGACCAAGTTTTGTTTTCAATTTATTGGTGTGTGTAATACAAAAAATTTGGAAGCAATCCCCAAGCCGGAAGTAGTACTTTTTTTAAATATTTTGATAAATAATTAATTTATCACGATTGTTTTTATTTCAAATGAAAGGTTATAATATTATTATCTACAATTTTTAGCATTTTGTAAATTGTTCTGTCATTTAGGAATAAAGTATTATTTATAATTTAGAGTATGAAACTTCAGTATCTTGTTATCTATGAACCATGATTGTTTAACAATTATTACGAAAAATTTAATTGCTAATGACAGTGTCAGAGTGACAGTGCCAATAATGATATTTATATCTTCTTCTACAGTTCTAGTTGAATAAATGACTAAAATATATTTGTAAGTACCTACCTATATATTTGTATAGTATTAAAAAGAGTAGGGTATAGCGGGAGGTTTTGTGCTGGCCACATCAGATTTTTTAAAATGTGCAACAATTGATCAAATTCCAAAAAAATAAATCGTGAAACATCGCACAAAATTCGATAGATTGTGGCAAGATTCCTTCGGCAAATTTTCTAACCCTTGGGTTTAGCTTGTCGCTCTTCAAAGTGTACCTATCTTCATTAGCCTCTTAGGAGCAGTAATTTCTTTAAAAACGTAATTTTTCGACAATCGTACCAAAGTTACACATTATTAATTTATGAATCTCTAAAATTGAATAAACTTTCATAAAATCTTATCATAATTCCACAAAATTGTATAAGTACAATGTAAATCTAATTTTGAACGTGAAAATGAAAATTGCATTAAAATTAGTACAAATACTCAACAAATAAAATGCAACATCGTTTACGTACTTCCGGTGAAATATTGCTCCATATTATTTTTATTTCCTTTTAAACCACATAAAATTTGATGACATCTACATCAACATCATCTGCATCAACACGTATAAAATATTAATAAAGCCGTTTAAATTACAGCATCTTTGAAAGCTAGCATGTTCTTTATGCAGGAAACATGTTATTATAAACCATAATATGCATTTTTCATCATGTAAGCTGAAGAGAGACTGATATTAATAAGACATTTTTAATAAGAGCACCAACAAGTGCAATGTGAAGATGCAGGAGGTTGATGTAGGGTGTCCTTACAAGGAACATTGGTTTTGCCAGTGGCGTACCTACGAGGTGTACATGGTAGATTATTGTCTAAATTAATATTTTACTGTCACTAATTTCATATTAGTTAATAACATATATCTGAAATTCATTACAGAATGTTAAGATCAAAAATGTAAAATACTAAATGCGCTACAACAAGACAGTTAATTTTTTACTGAAACTTGTATTTTTTAATGTATGTATTAAAAAATTAGTAGGTATTCATGATAAAATAAATAACGAATAAATTAAAAATGTTTTACTTCTCGTTTATTTTTATTTATGGCTGGTTTCTTGAAAAGTTTATCCTTAAACCACATCATTCTATTTTCTAATTAAGTATAAAAAAGTTCGTACTTGGCACAAAACATTTTCAAAAAGGAAACAGAAAAATAGACAAAATATAATTATTGAATTTATAATATCGACATTTTTTTATTTTGTCGTATCAATGATGACAGAAATAAATAATTTTTTTGTAGGACATATCTAATAATAATACAATTTGAAATAAATTATTAGGACAATCGTCAGTAACATTTGGTAACTATATGGAGCTGTAAAGTTGATCTCTTTTACTTTGCAAGCATAAGAAGATGACGTAAAATCGTGTGTTATTAAACAAGAGACAGATTTTAACGAAAAACTAACACAATATTAATTGAATATAGAAGAAGATTGTATTAAATTTTCAAGGGAATCGTCAATTTTATAAAAATGATATTTAATTTTAATGTCTATATATTGAAGAACTGAGGTTATGAACTAGGCAATTCAAACGTAAAACTTATTTCATCAATAATACTACCTCTGTGGTATGGTAATGCCAAATTTGTTTATCTTTTTCTCCCTCTCCGAAATAAGCGACACTTCATGAAGTCTACAGTCCGATGTCGCTAGTTTCGGTAGGTAACAACCTTAAACGTTAAATTAACCGTTTGTAGAGTCATATAATTTTCAATTTAAAGTTGTTCCATCAGTTTTGTAACAAAACATTATTTGAATCGTATTTTTGGCTCTAATTTTAGATAGGAAAGGACTGTCAATCCGAAGTAAAACGATAATGTCGTAAATATGCCCCAGTTTGAAATATCCTTGAGACGTCACTGTGCAGTGCAGTGTAATAGTGCCCTAGCCTAGCCTAGAACGGTAGCTCCAAGCAACATAGTTTAAAACGCTCTGCATGGAAGCTACGCGCACCTGATGGTAATTTCCTTCAGTTGCATAAACCAGGCCAGGACTCAAAATTACTTTAACTTTTTAAGTAGATTTCACTAAATTTATAGACAGTTTTACAAGAGACTGAACAAATTTACCGGAAAATTTATTTAGCTTTACAAATTACGAAACTATCTTTCCGAAGGATTTTTATCAGTTTGAATTTGAAGACTTAGTAAGAGATATAGAAAATAGATTTTTAATGTAATTTTCATAATTCTCAAATTAATTAAAGGTAAATAAAAATTTCTGATTTTTGAATAGCTTAGCTTACTTAGTCAAAAGGTACAACTTTTGTAACTTTTGACTAAACATTTTAACTAAAGCCCAAGTTATCCAAAACCGAAAATTTTTATTTCTACCTATAATTTTCATAAGATTTTCTAATGATTTCAATAATCAATATAAGGCTAATATATTATTATTTTATTTAAAAAATAAATAAAATCTTAACAGTTATCTTTCTTTCAAGAATATTAAACATATTTTTTCTATTTTGCGTTCACAAAGTTCACTTTGCGAAATGCAACTGAATGTCGTCATGTTTCACTTTGTAACACGGAGCATGTTTTTTAGATGGTTGGTATTGGTAATATCAGATGACATTTACTTCAATCGTCAAACGTCAAACCTGAGAACGTACAAAATTCAATATGACCTCTAAATCTGTTTTTTTTAATAAATTAGTTTATGCTCAATAAAATTATTAATGAATAGTATTGGAAAACACGTAAGTTCAATATTTTCTATAATTTCTTCACTTATCACCTAGAATAGAATAATGCATTGATTATACAAGTTTGTAGTGACAGTTAAATAAATTGCAATGTTATAATGTCACGAACCAAAATGTTACACACATACATTCCCTAAAACAATTTGGTTTGTATTATGACAGTTTTATTTAAATTTTAATATTAAAAAGACGCCAAATAGAAAAAATAGTATAAAAAACTCATATAAGACTTTTTTCGCACTTGTCCTTTAGTAAACTCGTCCTCAGGCTCGTTTTACTAAATTTGGATGCGTGCGAAAAAATCTTGTCATAAAACTCGTTCTTTAATATATTATAATTTCATTGGACTATCAGAAAAGGTGAAGTATAATATCTCTTGGAGCTAGTGCGGCCCTGTCTAAAACGATGCTGTTTCCTTGTTTCGTTTCGTATCTCGCATGTAAATGCTATTTAATGTTTATTTCCAATTTCATGCATAATGACACTGTGCTCCGTAAAGACCTATAATTTATTTCAATAATTCTATTTCTCATTTCGATCTTAATAAATGACGTATCAAGAATGTACCTATACCTTTGTAGTATTTATAATATTGTGTAAGTATATTCAAATTGAATTGATATTGATATTATGAAAATATAAAAATAATGTTGCCATGTGCAAGTTTAAAAATCTGCTGTGGCCAGTACACGACCTCTCGCCTAATTCTGCTTATTCTACTAATCTAATAAATAGTTTTGCTTACATTTTAATAGTTGTATGTTCATATAATAATAATAATAATAATTTTATTTAACCACTTTTACAATACATGATAATGTTTGTGGCATGTCAAGAAAAGAATACATACATAAAAATGTCACAGAGATACAGATAAATAAATTATAAAAGTTACAAATACATTTTTAGTAAAAAACAAAAATTATTATTATTTTTTGCATCAGGAAAATAACAATAAGATTACATATTACAGGTCAGTGTCTAATCCAGCAATGTATTGGGAATACTCTTCACATGAGTAAAAACAGTGCTCTAGAAGGAAATTTTTCATTTTAGCTTTGAAAGCAACTAAATTTAGATTTTTTACAGTTGTAGGTAGTATATTATATAATTGGATGTTCAAAGAATTTATTTTCGATTTGTTGAGTCTGAATCTTGGAATACATAAAAGATTTGATGATCTAGTGTTGTAATTATGAGTATCAGACATTAAAGAAAAGTTATTAATATTACTATGAATTTCAAGAAGTGTATGATATATAAATAAGCAAGGTAACGGCAAAACTTTCAAGCTTTTGAATAACGGTTTACAGTGTTCTCTGAAACCTGCACCAATAACTATTCTAATGGCTTGTTTTTGCATTATGAAAACCCTCATTGCATGGGATGAGTTTCCCCATAAAATTACTCCGTAGCTTATCAGAGAATGAAACAAGGAGAAATATGTCAACCGTAGAGTATCAGGATCCAAACTGTGCTTTAGCTTACGTAATAAAAAATTAACACTTGCAAGTTTTGGAAGCAAAACCCCGACATGAACACACCAGGTTAGTCCATCATCTAAAGAAAAACCTAAAATTTTAACAGATAGACCTTTAACCAGATATGTAAACGATAATGTAAACCAAGATGCAAGCAAAATATGTCAACTGTACTGTCACTGTTATAATAATTCAAAATGTAGAAACAAATTTCATATGTTCATGGACAACAAGATACTGAAATTTCAAAAAAGTAGAATATTAGTTACACTTTATTTTATTGTTAAATACTACCAGCTTCAGCAAATTGTATTTAAAATTAACTGTACCCATACATAATTATATTTTCTTTTAGTTTTAATTGCAAAAATTGTCATAAATAAATAATGTACCAATTTATTTAAGGAAAACTATTTAAAGTTTCAAAAAGTACTACTTCCGGTTTGCGGATTTCTACCAGAATCTTATCCGGTGTTAAGATCCTTATTAAAATCTTAAATATGAAATTTGGTTATTAAAGGTTTGATACCTTTTAAGTTATCGTGGACGAAAAATCGTCACATACGTCCATACGTCCATACGCACACACACACACACACACACACACACAGACATCATCGTGAAAATATTAAATTCGTATTCTAGAGACCCAGAAACGTGCTTATCCACCAAAAACTCATACTCGAAAATTTTGACCCATTACAATACCTCTCTTATAGAATATGAGGCGAGAGGTAAAAAATGTTTGTATCAAATACATGCATCAAGCTACCTTTCTATAATAATATCTCAGGAATCTCTTGAGTATCTTATAAAATTTATGAGCGAGTGACGATATTTTGTATCTTATTTTCGAGTCGAGTAATATGTGTCTTTACATGATCCTTAATTATTTTTGTATTAATAAAGTATTGCTTTCCACGGCGCACGCTGCAAGAAGCTCTTAAATAATTTGCAGGATGACATTTTCCTGCTAGAAAATTACCTAGCATATGTTTACGATGTTAGTAGCTCGTTGAAATGCCAGTCCTTATAAATTTATTTTAAATTTATAAATAGTACCTACGAGTCTTTATACAAGAAAATATTGATAATGGATATTGACCTACTCTACTATGCTGAAAGTAATAATTAAATGTCAATGTCAGTAGAATATTTCTATAAACGGGATGTTAGAAAAATGTATAAATTCTTACCAGGAAGTTCTACTAACCTAAAACCAATACAAAACAAATTTATTTCACAAAGAGCCAGTCGAATAATTATTGTAAAATATTGTCTTCTGAGTATGCTAAATTATGTATGTATCATTTTGGGTACACAACCAAGCTTTATTCAAAAACTGTGTGTTCATATTTGGTCACAAATCACGGATTCCATCTTAACACTTTTAAATTTATATTAAAAATTACTGTTCTACGCAGTAATAGATGCCTTATTCGTTACTATAATTAGAAGTAAATTATGTACCTCAACATAATGTAGGTAAGTAGAGCTACTTAACTACGCAAGATAAAAATGGCGCCAGGAACAAGGAAAAACCTAATGATAAATTTCCCACCATAATCTTAACACGCAAGAAAATCAGAACATATTTTACTCTAAACTACGAATACAATACAGAGAAAAGAAAAGGCATCAGATAATGAAAAGATCCATTAGACAGGCACACCTTGCAAGGAAGAATACTCTCCTCCATTATGAAAAACAACGTGCGTAATTATTAGCTTTCAGTGTGTGAACATAAAGCGTCCACAAGGAGGGAAAAGGGGGCATTAACTCTCTCCTGAAATTGGTTGATAATTATACTAGTATAAACATCAGAACACACGTATTTTTATATGTGTAGAAAACAAAATACACATAACATTTTATTACAGAAAAGTGGAAAGAAAAAATGACGATAATAATTAGTAAAGACAAAGTTTGATCATTTTTGGTCGTTTTTGCTTTACCAACAAAGAAAATTTTATTTTGACGCCTACTTTTTGTCTAATTTTTACTGGATACGTGTAGTTTTGTCATTAATTTACATACCTACCTAACTTAAATGATTGTATTTTCCTTTGTGGTGTATTTTACTAAAAACCATGAGTACCTAATATAAGTTGAAAGCTTGTAACTGCTCACACGGCAACATTTTTAGATCGCTGACTCACAGTATGTTGTAACTGTGATGCTGTCACATCCAAATTGGATTCAAAGAATGAAAGATAAAGTTAATGTAATATGTACGCGTGTTATACTCGTATTTTCTTATGTCTTGAAAATAAATTGTCAGTATTCTTCGGTATTCTTACAGTCCATAATAGCTATTTATGTAACAAGTGCATAATTTTGGACTTTTTTGGACGCGCTGATAATTAAGGCAAGTTTATAATGTTCGATTATGTACGAGTTGCAAAACAAAGCTTTTAAGTTCGACTGCCACGATGAGATTTTCTTTTGTATATGTTAACATATTTGAAAATTTTGCATTTCATAGTGTACGGTGTTGTTGTTTTGTTTAACAATATTTTGATAATTTTCAAATTGTCAAAGTGAAAAAAATATTCTTCTTCTTTGTTCTTCGCAATTAGCTCAATTTCAAGATATATACAATCTAAGAAATGATACAAAATTTAAAGAAAGTAAAAGAAATTATATATTTAATTTAATAAAATGCATTAAATTATAATATTTATTTTGACATGATATTGACAGCAGTACCAATTTAGCAATTTTATCGTAGGTACCTACTAGTCCAATAAAGTACCCGTTTATGGACAGTAAAAACAAGGTAATATGATGCAGTCCAACATAAAAATATTAATAATTTGTGTCATATTGATAAAATAAGTATACTTATTTTGTTATTCTACTATTTATAGTAAAATCTAAAAAACGGTGTTTAGCATTTAATTTTTTATTTGAAATCCATTATTAATAGATTAATACATATTATTCACTTCATTGTTTTATTTTATTAATAAACAATAAAATAAGAAATTTGTTGTTTCTTATGGAACAATATCATTAATGCAATTTCAATTTCTCGTTTTGTTATTTGCATTTAAAATATTATACTTTTTGAAAAAAAATTCCATAATTTTTTTTTACTTTTACTTTTGTTTTGTGGCCGCCCAAACAAGTATTGTCTAGGGTGGTCCCCACAAGTGCGAAGATTAAAACATTAATTCGCGTAACTGCGATGATTAACCTTGAGAGAGTAATTAACCAATTAGGACCGCGCCCCACCCCGCTCCGCTATTAGTCACGTACAGTACGATTGTAATTGTGTTTTTATGTTCAGATCTGAGGACGCTATAAAATTGATTTTATGTGCTGTTCAGTCAATTTGTCGGCTTATTTCAATCAACAGACGCGGAATGGCGGATCGGACTAGTATTGTGACACTGACACTTAGATTGGAGATGCTATTAACACTTAGTGTAAGTCGTTAAAATTACGAGGCTGTTACTGATCCGCAGATGCATAATAACTTAATTTGGTTGACATATTTGCAGATTGAGGTTATGTTGTAGATCTGATGAGAATTAGATGACATATCAAGTACAAAAACCAAGCCACTGGATTTTAAAATATGATTGATGGGTTTTGAATTTGAACTACGTTCAAAGTTTTTTTACCTCTCGCCTCATATTCTATAAGGGAGGTATTGTGATGGGTCAAAATTTTCGAGTGAGTTTTTAGTGGATACGCACGTTTTAGGGTCTATAGAATACGGGCTCTATAACTCAAAAAGTTACAAACGTATCAACCAAACTTTATTTATAACTTTTTAATACAAATCTTAGGAACCCAGTTATTTTTTGGAAGCAATACCCAAACCGAAAGTAGTACTTTTCTTAAATATTTTGATAAATAATTAATTTATCGCAATATTTTTTATTTCAAATGAAAGATAATTATTGTCAACAATTTTTAGCATTTTATAAATTGTTCTGTCATGGTATTTTAGGAATTAAAGTATTATTTATAATTTGGAGTATTAAACTTCAGTATCTTGTTGTCCATCCGTCCATGATTGTTTAACATGTTTTTGTTGCGTATGTATACTTTACTTTCAATTGAAGTTTCGTTTAATGTTCTCGTGATTGCTTTAGACTTAAACTTATGAAAAACTCACAAAATACTGAGTAAATTTGAAAAACCCATAGCTTCGAATAAAATCATTAGTAGTTGAAATTTTTAAAAATTTCCCGAAAAATGAATACATTATTATTAGGGGGTGAATTGGATTTGACGTCACACCATTGAAGATGAAACTTCCTTGTGACAATTCAAAGAATCATTGATATCTGTAACAAAATTAGCCGAGTTATGACGGAAATGGCACAAAATGCATTTTTCCAAAATTCGCGTCAAATCATCGGAAAAACTCAATTTTTTCCCCCTCGAAAGAACAATGAATTAATTTTATTGTTCTGGTAGTGGATTGAGTCCACGATTTTTTGTTCCCGGTACAAGTTGTCAAAGTTTGACATTTTTTGACATCAAGAACTTTTTTACTAAAGAGAATGGTTGGGGTGAAATGAACTTGGCGTCAGATTAAATTGCATGACCTTAAAGAAAAAACTTCAATATTGCCAGAATTCATTCACTTTTGACCAAATTAAAAAATTTTGGGTGCATTTTCAAGTGATGCGTTTTGTTTTTGCCGAGTGTACTCATTCATAAAACAATCCACCGACAACATTATCCAAACCCATCACTGCTCGTACATTTCCTACACCTCATCATCTCACCGATATGGATGTCCAGCAATGTGTGCAGCACATCGTGATGTGAATGTGACTTCGCTTGCGCCGGGCGGCATTCACTGGGCGCCAGCCTGGCCGGCACACGACGGCCTGCGATGCGCGCTGCATCGCAATCACACATTACATCACAACACAGTGAAAAACCTGCTGCCTGCTGCAGGAAGAGATGTAGGAGATGGTGATGGTGGTGAGTTTGTAGGCTGGGGTTTAAAGGATACTGGTTTTATAGTACATATGGAAAACACGGTTTTTGTCTGCATCCTTACAGGACGTTTCAGGCGCTACACTTGTGCCAAAATATAGTGAAAAAGGGACCTTGCCATACTTATTACAAACTGGGCTCTTGTTAGTAGGTACACCTACACTGCTCATATTTTATATACCTATAGATAGTTAAAAAATGACTCTAGAGTGCTTAGAAATTATTATCTTTGAAATACTTAATGGTATTTTAGTAATAAATTAGTAAAAATAGAAAATAGTCAGTTTGGCCAATTTTTTTCAATTTTTTTTTCCAGATGTATAATTTTCTTGACGAACAATGCAAGGAATCGACTATTTAAAACAAAATTAATAAATATGCAATAATAAGGCCATAATTTGTAATATTAAAATGCATAAATTAATTCTTATTTTCTCTAATTGTTGTCGCAACAATGTGTTGTATGAATTTTTCGATCAAATAATGCTTCGTAATTAGGTACTTATGGTAAATTTCAGATTCTTGTTAGCATTTTTCAACAATGTAATTCGAACGCTTTTGGTCACCGGTTTCCCCCTTAATAAGTATCCAAACTTTAAGTATGAATGTAGGACCACGAAACAAGAAAAAAATTTAATTGGCTTCTGAAGTTACAAATAGAAATTTGAACAATTTTGTAAAAATAAAGGGATAAATATTGCTTATTGTCGACTTTATTGGAAAAAACAATTGGAATTTACAAAATGTGTAAAAAATAATGTAAACCTTCAGCCCGAAGGCAATTGTTATCCCATCTGTCGATGACAGAACGAGTAACTGCTCGTTATTGCTCCTCTGTTATTTCTTCGCGTTGATATTTCCATTGCAAAACTATCATATGCAGCATAGTCACTATTTTTGTAAATGTACGTTGTATGATAGCAGTGCACTTTACAAAAGGTTTAAACGAACTAAGTTTATTTCATTAGAATAATGGGAGTTAATGTCCGATGTGAACATGTTAATCCTATTATTCAATTAATGATGTATCAAAAATAATAAAGTCCTCTTAACCGGCCTGGATAAATAGAGGGTTGAGGCATGTCAGATTTTAGGGGCGTGCTATCAAAATCTTTATTTATTTTGTTAATAGTGTCGACTTCCTCTGTATTTTGATCGTTTTGTACTTTCCTCCGAACTTATTAGCTAGCATTCAAATAATAAAAAAATTGTATTAGATTTACTTTATCTGTCAATTAGTATGGTCTGCGCAGGAACACATCTTTAATTCAATATTTTTTTTGAACAAATTTTGAAAAAAAAAATACAATTGACAATAGGGTACTTAACATTTTTTTATATTGCAGAAATTTTTATTTTTGTACAATATTTGACTTATAAGAAGATAATTAATGTAAAAAAATCAACAATTATGTTACCAATGTTTATAAAAATTAATTTAAAATTTACATGCTTCAAAGCAACCCCTCTAATGTGACGTCACGTGTGCTAGCCATAAGCCTCAGGTGCGTTGATGAGTTGATGTTTTATTTGGGAGAGATGTTAGGGGGTTATTTTGTAATGTCAAAGTGACAGCGATTTTAAAGTTTATTTTATTTCTTACCTGAAACTACTCTATGCACAAACAATATGTTGAAAAATTAATACTTATATCGCTTATATCTCAAAATTAAAGACAAAACACGCAGAGGTTCTATTTTGATATCTACAAAATTTCAAAATTGTCACTGTCAATGTCAACACAATAACAACTAAAACAAACTTCCCCTTTTCCGACAGACATACGTAGCAAAAAAGTATAGCTGTCTTCGTCTAACACTACGACGGCACGTAGAAACTTAACCCAAACATGCGAAGCACACGTGACGTCACATAGAGCGCGAAAAAAATATCTGAATTTTCAATAATTTTTGTCTCCTGTAATAATAAAATTTATACAAAATAAAAAAATACGTCAAACTTAGATTCAAAAATAGTTTAACATATAAAAAAATCAGCATAGGTGTTGCGCTTTAATTTTCTGAATTTATTTGGATCGCTGGTAAAATTACGAAATAAACGCGAAAAAATGAAATAAAGTTCTATCAAAATTATAGTATCACTGATAAAATATACGCAAAGATACACTTACAACATGTTAGACTACAATTTGAAGTATTTTCTGTTCAACATGTTGAATATTTGACAAGAGTAAAAATATTTATTTCAACCTATTTAAAATTTAAAAATTTGTTGATGCAATTGACCGTAATAGTTATTTAATATCAAAACATAATAATAAAATAAAATTTAATAGACTCACATAGTTTTCAAAATAGTCTTCTAGTACACAGACATATTATTTAAATACAGATTAATCCAAACAAAACCCATTAAATACCTAATTTAAGTGTTGAAATAACCAATTTCAAAATCAATTAGCTGGATTTATTCCACATAAAACCGATAAAAGAGAAAACTTAACCCTTTTCATCTGTATAATTAGTTTAAATCAAATAGTATCACATTTTCCAAATTCCTTTATACAAACGTTCAGCTTCAGATTAATAAACAACATTCTTCTCTAATTAATCTGCTTATACATTTACGGAAACAAAAAAATAGTAAGAATTACACCACAAGAAGCCTTTATTACTTTTCGGAAAAATGTTTTCAATTACATCGAGAGATAAAATAAAAACGCGCATTCTCCGTTGGATTCCTCTGCATCCGAGATCATAACAAGTACAATAGATTCAGTGCAAATATGGCAACAGCGGATTACGCACGCTGCTCGCGTTGCATTGACATAATATCAACTGCGGAAACTTCTTTGCACGTGACAACACTGTCTGATATACGGATACAGAGTTGCCAAGAATGAAATTAATTATAACAAGATTGGATCCTTCTTGGGAATTGCTTTATTTTGATTTGTTTGTTTGGTTTGTTTATAATGAAATGTTTAATTGGTATTCATAATGCATTTTGTGTAGTTTGAGGAAGTGTATAACTAACTTGTTTGTTCTGTTCACTTCTAATTGTGTATCTATAATGGTATGTAATTAAATCTACAATATTGCAATTCTACGTATAGAATGTCGATCTCGATAAGCGTGTGCTAACGAGAAACTATTCAAACTACGTTAAGGAGATTTCAAATCCTTTATTAACATGTGAAAAGGTATAAAATACATCGAAATAAGGCGATGTTATTTACATTCTATTTTTTTAAAAGCATTATTTTCAAATTTTGATAAATAAAATTGAGAGAAAAAATCTAACGTGGACACCACATGACTTCCTTGTACGCCTATTAAACTGTTCATACTTTTCTTAATAGGTACCTAACTAAAATGTAAAATTATATTATACAAATATATTAATATATAAGTACTACTACTATTGCTACTATACTCACAAATATATTTTAGTCATTTTATTTAAACTGCAGAAGAAGATATAAACGATATTTTACTATTGTCACTGCCACTGTCACTGTCATGTCATAATTATTTAAATTTTACGTAGTAACAAATGTTAATCGACCATGGACTACAAGATACCGAAATACTAAATTATAAATATATACTTTAATTATTCTTAAATGATACCAGATACAAAAATATTTATAAAATACCGATAGTAGGTAATAATCACATAATCTTTCATTTAAAATAAAAAATTGTCTTAAATTAAATATTTATCGAAATATTTGAAAAAAGTACTACTTCCGGTTTGTAGATTGAAACCAAAAATAGGAGGTGCACAACTAGATGCTATAACTGTCCTAAATACAAAATTTCAACTTTCTACGTCTAACCGTATTTGAGTTATGCGACACACATACGTACGTCCGTACGTACGTACGTACGTACGTACAGACGTCACGACGAAACTAGTCATAATAGATTCAGAGAAGGTCAAAACGGATATTTCCATCAAAATCTGAGAACCGAAATTTTTCGCGATTACAATACTTCCTTATTACTCCGTACAAGGAAGTAAAAAGTTAGCATACAAAAGTGTTTGTTAGGTACATACTTAAATTTTTTATTAATGAACAATACACCAAGACATTTTATTCTGATCTACATACAATATTGATTTTTCCTATGTACCTATTTATAATAGCAACAGATGAGCTGATAAAATTTCTAACAATTTCAATCCTAAAAACCAATAATAATATTTCGCCATATTAAATTTCTTAAAAGTCGTTATTGTAAGTAAAAACAACGCTCTCGGACACTTCAAACTGAACAAGCTGAGCTGATAGTTTTATTTTTAATATGTAGTCCTGGTGCACCAAGACAAATCGGTCTACAAGTGTTTGGATTCCACTAGGTTAATAAATTTTTAATTGCTATTTTTAATTGCCGTTATGATTACAGTTCGTTTTCTGAAGATAAGATTAAAATTTAGGTAAACGTTCATTTAATTAACCCTTTTCATTACAGTTTCAGCAAAGTTCCGGTTTGGTTCAAACACAATATAAACTATCAATGAAGTTAATTTAGCATGTAGCCTTCAAGAAATCTGCTGGAAAGATAGTTCAGTTCCTCATTATAAAGTTCTACTAATTATCTCATGTCAGCCGCTGTGCGACTCACATGTACAGTTAGGAGATATAAGTTTTCTGAATACTTCCCCACTACAAATACGATTTCTGCTCTACAAATCGACGCATGTAGCTACAGCAAGAAACAAAAACTTGTATCTTGGATAATCCTTTGTATACGTCCCATTTGGGAAAATTTTAATCTTATTTTTAGAGCAGAAATCGTAGGGTTTGAAAGGGGCGTGGCGAGCAATTTTACCAGAATTTGAATTAACAAAAATCTTAAAGAAAATATAGAGTGTCTCAGCAAGAAGTTGAATTTTAAAAACTTTATACAATATACTATTAATTTAATGTTTTATTTACATTTTGTTCTTGATATATACAGAGGTAGTATTGATATTTACGCATGAAACAAAATATCGGTGAAATGGCCACCGTTGTTCTGTTGGCAGAAATGTACTCTTTTGACGAAATTTCGCATAGTCCAGGGAATTTACTTAAAAAATGCCTTAAACTTCGAACAAAGTGCAACAAAAGCTTTCTCGACGGAATCCGATACAGAAAAATGTGCTGTTTAACATATCAAAAGTTTCCGGAAATCATCGCACCGGAAGCCATTGAAATTTTGAAAAATTGACTGCTATTTCTGGTTTTTAAAGTTTAACTCATCTTTAGCTTATCATTACGAGAAAAACATTATGACGTTATAGAGCACAAAATTCTCTATAAAAATTACGCATGGGATTTTTATGTCAGTTAACCTGTTTTCGAAAAAATAATAAAAATGCGTTTAGGAAATTTTCAGTCATTTACTTAAATCAAGTGGTAATATTTTCTCTTGACACAATAATGATTGCCATATTTTAACGGACAAAAATATCGCCATCCGGTTTTCAGCATATAATTTCTATAACAATTTTCTATAATATCCATTATTTTTATAATTTTTGAGGCTCTCAATTAGTCACAAATTGGAAATTTTCTTAAAGTAAATATAGATAAAATTTAGTAATTTTTGTGTTTATTCAGCTGTTATTTCGGGATGGCTTCAGATATTAACTTCCGGTTTTCTGTATACAATTTTTCGAAAATTCTTCTATTACATTTTTTTAAGTTCACTCTTGGTTTAGTCTAGGCTTAAACATTTTCATCAAGAGATAATATAAATATTTCAATATTTTGAAAAATATTCTTTTTAAATAGCTGTCAATTCTTATCAAATTAAGATATCGACTTCCGGTCTTAAACATATAAAAGAAAAAGCTTTTACATTATCCTATACTGAAAACCGGAAGTCTTTATTGTATTCCGTTTCCAAACGCGAGTTTGGGAACCAATAAAAACTTACAAAAAGTCTTTGTTTTCCTTTGGTAAATGTTTTCAAAATTCCGCTTAACTAAGGACCTGAATTTTTTTATAAATAATGCCCCTGATAGAAGAATATTTGAGAAATCTAGTGCTGAAAACCGGAAGTAAATATCTGAATTTGTTAAGAATTGACAGGTAATTAAAAACAATACTTAATTTTCAAAATATTGAAATATTTAAATTATCTCTTAAAAAAAATGTTTAAACCTTGACTAAACCATCAGTGTACTTAAAAAAAGCATGTAATAGAAGAATGTTCGAAAAATTGAATACTAAAAACCGGAAGTTAATATATGAATCCATCCCGAAATAACAGCTGAATAAACTCAAAATTTTCAAAATTTTATCTATATATATTTTAAGAAAATTTTCAATTCCAATTTGTGACTAATTGAGAGCCTCAAAAATTATAAAAATAATGGGTGTTATAGAAAATTGTTATAGAAATAATATGCTGAAAACCGGATGGCAATGTTTTTGTCCCTTAAAATATGGCTGTCATTATTGTGTTGAGAGAAAATATTTCCACTTGATTTAAATCGTTGAAAATTTCCTTTTTTCCTTTTTATAATTTTATCTAAAATAGGTTAACTGACATAAAAAATCCCATGTATCATTTTTATAGAGAAATTTGTTCTGTATAACTAAAGATGAGTTAAATTTAAAAAAGCAAAACTAGCGGTCATTTTTACCTCTCGCCTCATATTCTATAAGAGAGGTATTGTAATGGGTCAAAATTTTCGAGTATGAGTTTTTGGTGGATAAGCACGTTTCAGGGTCTCTAGAATACGAATTTACTATTTTCACGATGATGTCTGTGTGTGCGTGTGTGTGTGTGTGTGCGTTTGTATGAACCGACGATTTTTCGTCCACGATAACTTAAAAAGTATCAAACCGTTTATAACCAAATTTCATATTTAAGGTTTTAATAAGTATCTTAACATCGGATAAGATTTTGGTAGAAATCCGCAAACCGGAAGTAGTACTTTTAGAAGTTTGGAAAAGTTTTCCTTAAATATATTGGTACATTATTTATTTATGACAATTTTTGCAATTAAAAATAAAAGAAATTGTGATTATCTATGTGTACAATTAATTATAAATACAAATTGCTGAATCTGGAAGTATATAACAATAAAATAAAGTACAATTAATATTCTATTTTTTTGAAATTCCAGTATCTTGTTGTCCATGATATAAAATTTGTTTCTACATAAAATTTGAATTATTATGACAGTGACAGTACAGTTGACATCTTTTGCTTGCATATTGGTTTACATTATCGTTTACATATTACATGAACATGAAACTATTAAAATGTAAGTAAAACTATTTATTAGATTAGTAGAATAAGCAGAATTAGGCGAGAGGTCGTGTGGTGGCCACAGCAGATTTTTTCAAAATACATATGGCTTCCGGTGCGGTGATTTCCGGAAACTTTTAATATGTAAAGAGCACAATTTTCTGTATGTGATTCCGTCGGGAAAGCTTTTGTTGCAGTTTTCTCAAAGTTTGAGGCATTTTAAAGTAAATTTCCTGGACTACTATTATTTTATTAAAATATAAATATTTGTATATTTATATACAAAATATAATCAAGCACTCCAATTAGAAATTTGTTTTAATTGAAATTCCGGAACCAGTGAAGCTTCAAAAAAATTAAGGAAAAATTCTAAATTTATTGTATTAATTTGTATCATTTATACTTAATTCAACAGAAGTAAGTTTACTATTAGTTTATAATTATGATAAAATATAAATTTCGTTAATTCTTTTCAGAATTTCATTTTCTGCCAACCTCATGAGTCAGTAAAGAAATCAATTTATTTTCATCATTTAAAACACCGTCACCCACAGCAAAAACATTATCTGAAAGGATATAAACAGAAGATATTTTGAATATGTCTGGTTTTATCTTCAATTTTTTAAAATTAACACGAAAATTTTCTCGTCTACCATCAAATATAATTGAAAGGACAGTTCCCGAAATACAAGTAAAAAAAAAATGCAATGGGTATTCCTCGTTTTGCAAAAAATCCACAGCGAAAGTAGAAATGCCTGACATTTTTTCGAAAAACAACGATTTTTATATTAAACTAATTCCACCTGTAACAAAAATAATTGCAACACCAAATTTTCCGGATGCGTCTCAAATTGGCGCGGTTACTTGGATTAAACACCCGCTTGATGTAGTGAATTTGTACGACATTATTATGAAGATCGAAACAGACAAATCAAATGTTTATGTCTCCGCTCCCTCGGATGGTACTATAGCTGAACTTCTTGTAGCGGATGGTGCTACTGTTCAACCTGGGCAAGAACTTGTCAAGTTCGTCAGTACTAATATTGCCAAAAAAGGTGCCACAAATACAGTTTCTTCAATTATCTAAATGTAGTACATTGCTAGATGATATTCAACAGGAATTTGTGTAAAATACGTTTTTATAATTTTATTCGCAAAAATATGCCACGCTAGCCTAGCAGACTAATGCCTGTTTTATTCCAAGTAAGGATACAATTAACTTGGCAACTACAAAGCTATCGGGCACCGGCTAGTGATTATAATATGCGCTTGCGCGAGAGGGTTATATTAAAGAACAGTTCATTTTGAGCAGGCAATTAATGTAAATTCGTAATACATGCTTACAACCACGGTCAAAGAATATTACTTTTATTAACTAATAAGATTTTACCGGTCACCGCCATACCCTCCGTTGGGCAGCGCTGGTGTATCACTGGAGGTAGCGCTATACAGAGCGGACTGGCCATATAAGCGTCTGGTGCAATCACCGGGCCGGTTTGATAGTCTCAATCCGCCCCTAGTCTATGTAAAGTTTACTTGAACAACATAAATGTTTTAAAAGGTAAAACAAGATCATTACTAAACATCATAATTGACAACAACTTATTTACACGCGCACTATGGAAACCTGCTTCCAATGATACAGCAGATACATTTACCTAAAGGTACTCATCCTGATGGTATAGAAACTGTTTAAACGGATAGGGAGTCGTATAACCTAAACTTCTTTGACCGTTCTTACAACAATAAATGGAAAATAAAATTGATAGTTTATTATTTATTAATAATCAATAAATGGAGGAGTGTAATACAGCCATAACGTGCCGAAACTTACAGTGCTTCAATTTGCTCCGATCGGCTAGCGAGATAATGGGTTCGAATCCCACTAAAGAGCATGAATGTTGTGAGTACCTAAATTTGATATAAAACTATTACTGGATGAAATATCGTCTACCAATCTATACTAAATGCCACGTGGTCTCCTGCATCCTGATTGGCTCTCAAACGTACGCATAACGCTGAAATTGGTTAAGGACTAGAGCACGTGCTCGAGAAACCAATCATGACGCTTGAAACGACTTCAAATTGTGTCCCGTTAGTGAAAACTCTCGTGGAATTTAGTATAAAGCCATGGGGTTTTCCCTTAAAAAATATATTTTTGTTCAATACTCTATTATTAGTTTTCTTTTGTTCCACTAGATGCGACTAAAATACCACCACCACTTTCAACAAAAACCGGTAAATTAATAGCAGCTCCACAATTTCCTGACAGTTCTCAATCCGGCATTGTAAAATGGATAAAGACAAAGAATGCACAAGTAGATGCATACGAAATCATCTTAAGAATAGAAACAGATAATGCATTCATTTATGTCCCAGCCCCCGCTTCAGGAACGATTGTCAATCCTCTTGTAAAAGATGGTGACCGAATTTGCCCGGGCCAAAATCTCTTTCAATTTGATCTGAAAAGATCATTCTTTATATCTGAAAAATCAAAAAAGAATGCTAAAATTCCACCTCCTAAAAAAGCACCATCAACAAACAAAGATCTCATACAAATATCACCAGAACAACAATCTCGTTCCATGAAAAGCAATGATCCATATACTTCACCATCAACAAACAAAGATCTACTCTCTCATGATCCCATAAAAATATCACCAGAACAACAACCTCGTTCCATGAAAAGCAATGATCCATATACTTCACCACGAAAAACCAACAGTAATCGTTCAGTATACCGCACCAATGTCAACTATTTGGGAAGCAAAAAAGCACCAAATATGTCGACCACGCTTAGCAAGATTGATATGGGGAATATAATCCTTTGGCGCAAGCATAATCTAAAAGCGTTCCAACAAGAATATATAACAAAATTCGGCATCATGGCATTATTTTGCAAAGCTTGTGTTAACGCCCTAAAAGAATTACCTGATTTTAACGCCTATATGTATGGAGATGATATTGTGTACCATAACTACGCTGATATTTCTGTGGCGGTACCATCTACAAAAGGTTATGTTTTACCAGTATTCAGAAATGTTGAAAAAATGAACTGTGCTGATATCGCAAAGCAAATCGAAACAATTTCAAGCAAAGTCCAAACAGGTGTTCTAGGTACTGAAGAACAAAAATGGGGAACCTTCACTATTACCAATGCTGGAAAGTTTGGGGACCAAATTGAGACACCCACACCTACGTACACTGTTCTTGGAATGCATGGCATTTTTAACATACCGGTAGCGTATAAAGGAAATATTGATATCCGACCAATTATGCATGTTGCTTTGACGTATGACCATAGAATTGTTGACGGACATGCAACTTCTCGTTTTCTCAACAAGGTTAAGGCCTCCATTGAAGAACCCTCGAATATTGTTCCCGAGTACTGTAAAACAAGATTAAGAATTTGCCAACAATCCCAGATTTGTTTGAACATATCGTGATTTGTCAAAATATTTTCTTTATAGAGCTATAATCTTAATTGTGCCCGTGGTACATACAACGTTTTATTTTATTTTAATTCTAGAATTTTAAGAATTTAAGAGGTATTCGTTAATTCGTTATCGTTGTCTAGCGTTGTGAATATTAGGTATCCTGTGGTTTCTATGTAAACAATTTTTTCAATGGTACGTAGAGGAATTGCCTGTGCCGATTATTCCAAAGAATTATTAGATAAATTTGAGGTTGCACAAGGTAAATTGGCTCACATGATCTCTTTGGTGTATCTAAATGACAAAGTTTTTATTGTGACCATCTTACGAGCCCCTTTATCTAGTTTAACTTTGCTTATAAACATTTTCTGTATCTCTTGAAATAAACGAAATACTTATTCCTAGTGCCGGACTTACGACAATCACGCTTTGTATAGATACAATTTTGAAATTTTTGTGTTTATTCAGCTATTATTTCGGGATAGATTCAGATATTAACTTCCGGTTTTTAATACAATTTTTCGAATATTATTCTATTACATGGTTTTAAACCAGTTATACATGTGTTAGCTGGCGCGACCGTGTGGCCTGCAGATATAAGGGGCTTCGAAACTTTCAAAAAATAACAGATTTTCAAGTGAAACCAGCAAAGCAAAAATTTTATATAATGATAATTTACCAATTATTATATTTAACAAAAAAATATGTTAGCTGGACAGGGCAGGTGGATAATCTTGTTAGCTGTCCAGGTGAACAGTGACAGTGACACTGACAGTGTCAAAATAGTGACACATCATTTTCATTTTATGTAAACAGTAGAAGAAGATATATGTGATAAATCTGATATGGCCAGCACAAGACCTCTCGCCATACTCTATACACTCTTTTTAGATTTTAATATACTACAAGTACCTACTCACAAATATATTTTTTTCATTTTATGTAAACTGTAGAAGATATAAACGATATGTCACTAATTTGTCACTGTCCCTGTTATAATCAATTTTAATTTACGTAGTAACAAATGTTAAACGATCATGGACTACAAGATACTCTAAATTATTAATAATAATTTATTTCCTAAATATAATCTTTATCGAAATATTTAAGCAAAGTACTACGGGCCGGTTTGGGATTGCTACAAAAAATAACTGGGTTCTTAAGGTTTGTATTACAACCTTAAATGTAAAATTTGGTTGTTAAATCTTACTGATTAACTAAAAACTCACACTCGAAAATTTTAACCCGTCACAATACCTTCCCTTGTAAAATATAATGCAAGAGGTAAAAATAACTGACCATCATTTAAATTTTGTTATTGATTCTTCGACTAATTTTTTTCCCAGAGAACTTTAATTTTGGTAATATAATTGAAAAAATTTGAATAGTATTTTGAGAAACAATTAGAAATCGCAAATATAATTTTTTACATTTTTACTATACTTACCTCTGCTAGAGCTTTAAATTGACACCTAACTCGGTATATCTTGAATAATTCATTTTATTCAATTTTGACGTTTTAAACTGCTATTATTAACTCCATAGCAACAACTTTAAATAAATGTTTATTCACAAGTGAATTAATTTTTTTTTAAATCACTCAACACATTTTTAATTTTTAAATCACTCTGACGTTTTAAACTGTCAAAAATGCAACTTGCCACTAACGAGTACTTTGATTCGTTTTTTTTTGTTATGTCAAAATAAATTTATAATTGATATATTTGAAATAATTTCGTCAAAATTGAATAAAATATTGTTTCTTCTCTTGAATAAACATTCATGTATCTCACTTGGTGTATACATATCTATTAAAAAACGATTGACGATCGTTTAAATGTTATTTTTATTTTTCTACTAGAATTCTTTTCCCGAGAGCTTTAATTTGATGCCACACACGATAGTATGTTTAAAAAAAAGTTATGTTTATAAAGTTGGTACCACTGGTTGAATAAAGCTCATTAACGAACTTGAAGTCAGATTTTCCCTCAAGATCTTAAATATAAAATTTCAGACCAAAATTCTAACGCGTTTTTAAGTTATCCAACACAGACAGATCGACAGACTAACAGACTGACAGACCTACTTTTTTTAAATTTTGTTTTTTGGGTTCAGTAGGATCTACAATGTGAAGATTCACCAAAATCTTGAACTGTCAAAAAATCACGATTACAATACTTCTAATCTAAAAAATCTAGTGTGGTCACCACACAACTTTCTTATACACAACTGTGTGTACTCGTAAAAATATTGCACTTGACACACGTTTGACTTAATAGAATAACTGACATAATTGTCTTAGCTTGTTTGTTTTCAAGCAACTATGATTATTGAAATGTTTAATATTATTTAGTTTTTGCTGATTCAATCATTTGTTTTCAAGCAACTATGATTATGAAATGTGTTTATTAAATAGGTATATAATTGAATTTTTCTCAAATTTAAAAGGATAATATAGTATAGTCTAGCGCGAGCTTGACTTGCGCTGAACCGCTCGGCTAGAGAGGTCGTGGGTTCGAATCCCACAGAGGGCATGGATGTTGTGAGTGTCCTAAATTTGAATACATATATGTTAAATTGCTCCAGGCCAATAGCCTACGTTGCTGATGCCTAAAGGGGAAAAAAATTAATTTAACGATATTTATTCCTTACTTATATCATTGTTAACATTTTATATTTGAAATATTTTTTTGGCTACTTCCATATTTGAAATAAATTGAATTTATTGTTATGTTTTAAGAAAACTTCCTCTTCCGGTTTTCGAAATGTGACCAAAATCTTTACAGCTCTGCGCATTATACTAAACTTTATAAATACAAAGTTTCATAATTTTATCTTTTCTTATTCATGAGTTATTGAACTTACGGACATACACACACACATCCATTCATCCATCCACTCACACAGACATCATTGCGAAAATGATCAAAACGGATTCAGTGAACCTCAAAACATGTATTTCCGCAAAAATCCCGACATCGATTTTTTTCATGATACCTAGACTTCCTTATACTGTGTATAAGAAAGTAAAAAGAGGACATGTCCGGGAAAAAGAGGCCGTCTGGTAACCCTAAGAAATCGTATTTGTAGTGGAAAAATATTCCGAAAACTAATGTCTGCCACTGTACATACAGTGCGCGCACGCATGCACGCAGCACGCACGTGCGTGACACACGCTTGCGGTTTCCCGGCTCATGTGATGTGAATCAACCCCTAGTGAGTAAGAGCGCGCGAGCGCTTGTTTTTGCGCTGGAAATGATTCAGCGTCGTTCGTAAGGTTTTTATCGCACGCTCCGCGCTTTTAGGTGTTGTATTTCGTTTATGATTCACGGATTTTAAGATGAAATTTGTGCTTGGAACGCTGTTTGTTGTTTTAATGAGGAAGACGGTTTATTGTGGGTGTAATTATGGTGGCGTTGCACCAACATCATGTGGATTCAGAGCAAAAAGCATCTCATGTTGTAAAGTAGTAAAACAGAAACTAAATGTAGTGTTTCATTTAGCACGGTGATTATGAGAATAGAATCATAGAAATCTTAATTTAGGGTATGTTCCAAAATTAAACCATGTTTACCGTGGTATTATGCTACGGTAATTCTTTGGTAACTGAATGTGACGTTTCTCTCAGAAACTTGTGAAACGCTTCGGTAAAATTTTGACATTTAGGTTAGAGTATTTATTGAAATGGAAGCACAAAAGTCACAAATATATACTTTTTCATCTTTAAATAAAAGCATAATATGATATTACACAAATAATACATGCTTACATACAATTTCGCAAATTTTTCGAATAGATAAATCCGTTTATATATAATCATTTCCAATAGAGAAAAATCAGCCATTCAACAGCAAAACAAACCAACGTTTTTAAGTTAAAACTGTGAGATCGCGATACACAAATACAAATTTACCACAAATATCGTGCTCTCTAGCACGGTGATCGTGGTAACGAATATTTGCGAAAATTTACCGCCGTTTTCAGTTACCGCGTTTCAAATTAGTACTGACATCCTGAAAAAAATTACCATGGTACATGTGGTTTAATTTTGGAACATACCCTAAATGTGGTTTGTGTGATGGTAAATTTAGGTTATAATTATAATAATAAAAATAACAAGGTTTTACTTTTGAGATTATGAGATTAATTTTGATCCCAACATTAATAAGACAATAATTAAATGAAGCAATCCTCTTTTCTTTACCAATAAAAAGATACTGTCAAAAATCTATCTACTCTACTCTATACTTAATCAAATTAAATTTTTGTGTGGAATTTTAAGTGGATGAATTTGACAAATTTTCATAGCGGGGCAGGCACAGCATAGGCAAAATTTATGTCAAAACAAACTTATCTACCAAATATATTATTTTGTCGCCTTACTTAATTTGTTTATTTGATTTTATAACATAAATACACGAAATTTTGTAATATGGTCTTGAACCGATTGTATTATCATTTAAATATTATAGCTAGGTACCTTTGGTATAGATATTAAACAGTTATTTTATTTTATATTTTTATTTTGTCGAACGCGAACGAAAATTGCAGCCCGAGCGAAGGGATGATTGCAATCGTTGAAGTTCGGCAAAATATTTTCAATACGTATTATACAAACACACAAAATAAGGAAGTTAAAAAATACAAAAATTTACGTTAATTTGTTGACATTCTGTCAAATTTATGTGAAATATAAATGTTGTTGCGAAAACAATGGACCTTTAAGAAAAAGCAAAACTATGTTGCAAAGTAGGTACTTTGTCGCACATTTAGGTACTTTCTCACACACTTAGGTACTTTGTCGCACACTGAGATATTTTGGAACATACTTGCGACAGCTTCTTTCAACATTCAAACAAATGTAAAAACATGAACTTTCAGAAGCCGGCATAGAAAATGAAACATAATGTATATATGATTATTCCTTCAGAATGATCCACAAACTTTTAAAACTATGGAACAAAATTAATTTTAAAAAAATAATTTAAGGGTAGCTGTCTCGAGAAACACGTTTCGAAACCACTGGATTGTTGATTGAATAATCAGTCTATTTATGGAATAAACTAAATTTTTTATTAGTTATGCATGCGATGTCAAGAATAGTGAATAGGTAGTGATCCAAAACAATTAAAAAACTTGGACATTAAAATTGCGAATATTGAAAAAAAATCATGATAAATAACTTGAGTAGGTACTATGACATTAAAATACATGCACGAAGTTATGAACCAGCCTGTATGCTGTATGTGATACAAAACTGGCGAGAATAATATACTCATTTGCTATTAATTAAATGCTGAAATTGAGGAACAGCACTTATAAATAATTCTGTCACTTAGTAATTTTCTATCAACTTAATAAAGTTTTGAGATCATATTGCGAGATCCAGTTTGTTTCCTTTCGCGTCGTTAACGCATACGACACGACGCGTTGACACTGTTGACAGCAATGCTGCCACTGCCAATGACAGTAGTTATTTTTTTTACTTTTTGGGGTTTTTCGGAATGAAACAGTTCATGGAACTCATCGATAATGTTTCAGACACCCGACATGTCGGTGTCGAGGTGACGCGGAAACCGGAGCAAAAAATAACAGATGATGCTGATGCTGATGGTAGAGCTATAAATGATTTCATTCTGATGATGAGAGAGTATTTTGGGAGTGCTTTCTCAAAACTAACTTAATATAATGTAGTTACCATCAGTTAAGGTAATTAAAAATGTTCATTCTATGAATTTAAAAGTTAGGTTGTTTGCTAGAAAAATATGTTTAATTTTTTATGGTAACCATTCAACAGGATTAACACCGCAGTTACATACGGGGTGTAACCCAACTTGTGTAACAAAATTTAAGGGTGTATAGTATTGGACGCACTGATCATGAATCAAAAAGAATTTTATTGAAATTCGCAAATTAAAAAATGGGTCCAAGCAAATGAGACATTCTGTAAGTACCTACAAATTTTATTTTTTCCTGTTTGTAAAATTATTATTACATTAACACAATTACACTAATAAATTCTGCATAACTATTGTTTAACTTTTTTTGTATTTAAATGTGACAAGCAGTGGTACCCAGAATGATATTGTTTTGCAAACTACTGTTAATTTTACGAATTTCAACAAAATTATTTTTGATTCATGATCAGTGCGTCCAATACTATACACCCTTCAATTTTGTTACACACTGTATAAGCGGAGCAGCTTGTTACGTATTAAAATCTGCTCCGTTCAAGAGTTTAGAGTTATTGGTTTGAAATTTTTTAATTATTTTCAAGATAAGTGTACTTACTTAATAATGAAAAAGCTTCTTTTTATCCTAAAATAATTATAGACGTTACCTAAAAGCTGCGACAAGAGTAAAAAAGATCACACGTAAGACAGAACATCAGCAACACCAGAAACAATGTTCATTGTGAATCAGAAAAAAATAAACATTGAAGACTGACTAATTAAAGTACTTAGTTCCATTGATAAAAACTAGAAATAAGTGATTAATATATTCAAGACGCATTCTGTAACTTTTTGCCCCGTATGCCCCAAGGCTGGGGTTGGTTGGTTGGTTGTTACACCAGCCAAATTTTGAAAAACAACTGTTTTATCTACTTATACCATTACATTAACCTCCAAATAAATATCATATTACAAAGCCAACTATTTAAATCCTAACAATATCATTTTGAAGGTTTTACCCAATAAAACGTTAGGATAAATTTTCTAACAAAATGTCACAACTAACCCTGATTTCCCGTACTTGAAATGGACCGTGCAAGAAATTATAATACTGTCAATTTTTGGAATTTCTGAAATATTCTTTTTAATTCGTAATGAACATAATAAAACTGTATAAAATCCTAAACGCATGTGACTGAAGTTACTGATGATTCGCAGTATGTGCAACTATCACACCAAAGATGAGTTTAAAAGGCGTGATAGACGTGTGGAAACTGTTGTTATAGTTTTATGTTTGTTGTTTATTTATTTTTGTAGAAATTTTAATACCAATGTTTGTAAATTGGTTCAGCGTGAGATTAATTCGATGTGTTTTGTAGTTAATTTGAGGTTATATTTAGTTTGTAAATTATTGATGTGTTTATTAGATTCTGGAAATGTTATTGCAGAGTAAACTAAACTAATTATTGGGGTTTACACTCAAATATTAATTCAGGTATTTATTGCAGCCAACTTCTCAGATTACAACCACTAAATTTCACAGTTGGAAAAGTGAAGAATTATGTAATATAAGTGGTAATTTTCTTTCTTTGAGAATTCATCTAAAATGTTTATTTTTAACAGCCGTGGTAAATTACACAAAATTGTTTAATAAACTTTATTATATGAAAATTTGGTTCTGCGAATAATTCTGGGATACACATAATGATGATAAATGAACCAAATTATATAATTTTACTTGGACAGTTGTCAAATTACTTACGCATAATTGTTAAATGAATCATATTTACTAAAGCTGAGAATGAAGATACGCCAGTGGCGTTGCATTAAAAAATTATATTATTTTTTATATTTAGCCAATATGAAATTTATTAATTTTGCTTAAATTTAAATTATTTTTATCTCTTGCCTCATATTCTGTATGGTATTGTCACGGGTCAAAATTTTGGAGTGTGAGTTTTTGGTGGATAAGCACTTTTTAGGGTCCCTAGAGTAAGAATTTAACATTTTCGAGATTATGTCTGTGTGCGTGTATGTGCGTGCGGCCGTGCGTTCGTTACGCTGTGTGGTCCAATTTTTTCGGAAACGATAACTCAAAAAATATTCCAATTTAACATAATAGTACCTAACATACTTGTTTCTAAAGTTTTTTGAACTAAATAGTATTTATATTTCTACACCCAGAGTAAAACTAATAGACCTATTACATTAAAATTTACGTATACAGATAAGAGAGCGTATATTAATTTCGAGTACTTACATACGTTACATACCTACGTAAGGGATAATAATATTGTTTATTATACTGATTACGGATAAAAATAAGTTTTCAATAAATTAAAATTCCATTTGATTGATAATTATTTTTAACTTTCGTATTAAAGAATTTCAAATACCTACTTTAACTAAAATTGCATAAAGTGTAAATTAACCAATTTTTTTTAGGTGTGGTGTAAGTAAACCGTTCTGAATTTTTCAAATTTTTGAAAAAATTCTTTTGGTCTGTAGTAATCAGCATATCAAACTATACAGGTTGTTGCACAACTTAGGACAAAAAATTAAAGGGTATATATTGTAAGACGTGCTGATCATAAAATAAAAAGAATTTTAATAAAATTCGCAAAAAAATTGCATCGTATTTCAAGCAAATATTTTTTTTGCCACTTGTCGGTAGTTATTTTTAATATTTTTTTTTCAAATCTTTACATTGAAAGTAATTGTTTACATAATATCTAATACTAATAAATGTCAAATTATCAAATATACCATCAAAACAGTGATACCTAAAATGTACACATACGTCAAGTAAATTACCCTTAATTTAAATTTAAAAAAATTCTTCTTGTTTCATGATCAGCACATCGTACAGTATATACCCTTTAATTTTTTGTCCTAAGTTGTGGAACACTGTATATACGTATATGCTCTTTTATAAGGTATGTACTCATGACACATTTTGTATTTTTATACTATCTGGAACTTAATTATTTTATTGATTAAAAGTTATAATGGACAAATTAATATGAAGCACCAGACTAATACACCTTTATGTAGAGATTCTATCTACTTGAACCCCAAATAAATGTAAATGCTCAAATAATTGCACATAAAATGAATATCTTGTTCAAACCATAGTAGTTAAATTTGTCGTTGTACCTAGGGCTTCACAGAACCGCAGTGTAAGTTTACTAGGTTATGTTCTGCTATAAAGGGTGACTCCTCCCCTCAACGCGAAATAACGCAGCAGAGGGCGAGAATTATGTACAGGGATGAAGTTGTTTTCAATTAAGGGCTGTTGCTATGCTGTATGTAGGGCACAGTTGTTTGTAAAACTACGAGAGAAGAGATGAAATTACTGAGAGTTAATGGGATGATTGAGGGAGACAATTGCGTTGTTTGTGTTTTTGTAATGGAGAATGTAAATGCCGGATTATTTGGATTATTGCCATTTGAGTGAACGATGTTTGCAGAAGAGAAGAGTGGTGTTTTTGACAGTTAACGGGCAATCATGGCACAAATGCTCATTAGATGATCTCGATCTCAATTTCTGAAAATGGAAAACAAAATTAAAATTGTCTTTTAAATTTGATTTTTCGACTGGATGTTTAATAAAATGAAAAAAGTTGGTGTTCTTTTGGATTTTAATAAATTGACTGCTCCTCCAAGAAATTTTCCATTTTTTTAAATATTATGTTCGAATCATTTTATATAGATGTTTAAAATAAAAACGTAGTATGCAAATTCGTTTTCAAAATAAATTAATTTCATAACTTTAGATTTTGAATGCAAAATTTTTAATTTACGGTCTGTGGTTATTTCAACAGTAGAGTGTCAACCGATAATAATATCACTGGATCCGAGTGGTTGGATTCCACTATAATTACATCTTACATCTACCATTATGTTACTCGTTATGTTAGAGAGTTGAATAGTTACAATCAAAATATAATAAAAATATTTAAATCATGGTTAAAAATACAAACATTTTAATTTATATATCTTTTATTGCAGGTACGTTCATTTTACATCCAATTTCCATTTTCCATAATGAGCTTCAAGAGTTTTCTTTATATGAAAAGAAAAATTAATAATTTTGCAAGTATACCTTACCTATAGTTGATTCGACGTAAGTTTATGATTGCGCAATAATAGACGAATGATTTTGTACGACAAACGTAAATGTATAGGTTTCTAAAATGCAAATAATGAACCCACAATTCCTATTTCTGCAAGTAGGGAGGTAAATATTTTTAAATAAAATTGAGGTTTTGTCACAAATTATATCTGTGTAGGTAAACGATATAATGTTGCGCAATCACAAACTTACGTGGAATCAACTATTCCTACCTACTTATACTAGTACATTATATATTATTTTTAGAAATTATTATAATTATTTAAAAAATGCTTCTTATGCAAGTGTACCTTAAATCTAGCAAACTTTGGTTTGGTATTCTTCTTCATATAAAATAAATATTAGGATGCCGTTTTAACATCCTTAAAATTTAATGTTTGAATTATTAAATAATTTAAAATTATTAAATTACGAATATTATTTGTTGAAAATTATTCTAAAGTTGCGATAGAGCAATGCAATTCAATAGAACATTTACTTACTATACTAATATTATTAGTATTAAACCTCGTCCAATTTGAAAACTTCAGCAGTTTAGCAGAACACCCAGTATCTGCTCTGCAGCATTTACCCCAATTACATAACTAAAATCAACGTTTCCTTGAACAAACTTCCATTGTACATATGCGGTTACATCCACACATACACTCACACTTCGGCTACGACAACGACAAATCTGTCTCTTGTCTCGAGTCTGGACCACAGATCCAGTGGCAGTAGCGTCACTTGGGATGTGGGTGACATCATCAAGGGACACCAAATTATAGTTGGGGCAATGAAACAGTCAATGAATTTCGCGGGGTAAGAATAAAACGCTTATCAGCGCTGACCGCTGAAACGCGCTGATCTGCGAAGAAATGTACAGATGGACGTAAAAACCCCTGATCTACATTTAACTAAACTAAATAAACAAACCTAAAGCCTGATTTATAGATTGACGCTCCGTTTACGCAAAGCAAACGTTCCCGCTAACGCAAAACATGAACTAATTATATCAGATGGAATCATTTATAGTATTCCGTTCGCGTACCGCTAACGCACCCGTTATGCAAAAGATGATCATGATTTCATGTATTGCGTTTGCGGGCTGAACGGTAGCCAATCAAATGCATAACACAAAATATTGTGACAGTCAAGTGACAGTGACAATAATTTCAACCATGTTGTGTAGTAAGTAAATTAATGAATAATTAAATTAAATAAATCCTAGATGGATAATTTAAATGAGAAATGTAACGAATGTAACACAGAACAAATCGCGCCAATAATATCAAACCTGTACTGTACGTCAAACAATGTAACATAACCTCTAAAACGCACGTCAAGGTGCGTTCCTAACGTAAATTTATAAATTGATTTAAAAATATCTAACGTGAACAGAACGGGAACCTTTGCGTTGCGTACACGGAGCGTCAATCTATAAATCAGGCTTAACACCCGACATATTAAGTTTTGACAAAAACTCTTATTCAACTGAATTAAATAAAGATACCTTATTTTTATACCCTTGAGTTCCACATACTCGGTTTTGGTATAAACTCTAATTGAACTGAACTAAATAAAGATACCTTATTTTTATGCCCTGGAGTTCCACATACTCGGTTTTGGTATAAACTCTAATTGAACTGAATTAAATAAAGATACCTTATTTTTATACCCGAGTTCCAAATACTCGGTTTTGGTATAAACTCTAATTTTATTGAACTGAACTAAATAAAGAAACCTTATACCCTTCTTGAGTTCCACATACTCGGTTTGGATTGATTATTTTTATCTTTTTTACGAGCATCTGTATTTCTTTGCAGATCAGCGCGTTTCAGCGGTCAATGCTGGTTAGCGTATAATTCTTTCCCGATTTCGCGCGCTATTCTACTGCGTTTATTGCTTTGCTTTACAATACATTGCTACAAATTGTAGCATTAGAAAATTTTGCTTTAAAATTTAAATGTGTTTATTTGAATGATGCTATATAGTTTGCTATATTTTAAATACGAATAGATAGTTTCTTTATTTTAAAGTAAAATTTTAAAATTCTTCTTCGAACAATTTGTAGATTCAAGCTATGTTGACAATATATTACGCTGGTTGGCTGGTGTAAAGTGTATCACTAACTAATAAATGAAGACTATAGGGCTGTATGTTAACATTGACGTCCACAATTCAGGCCGCAAAGTGAAATCATATTTGCGTACCTACCATATATTTCGCGGCCGTTGCCAAATAATGGCTGCGAACTTGAATTTATTGAATTATGTATGTCAATGTCAAATATTTTTGACAGTTGTTCTAAAAAAAATAAATGTGTGTTTTATTGCGTATACTATATGCATTGTATATCCACCAAAAATATTGTGTATAACCGTATTACTCATCTAGTGTCCTCGGGAATTTTTAAGCCTCGACCTTCGCCTCGGCCAAAACTTCTCTCAGGCGCTAAACAAATATTTCGCAGCTTAGATATTAAGTACAAATATTTTTTTGCAAGTACCATAAATGATTTGTTTTGGCATGGTATTTGAACAGAAAACTTCCATATTCGAAAATAAAATCGATATTCATTCGTCTTTTCATGTCCTTCGCCTCGGCCAAAAATTCTCTCAGGCGCTAAACAAATATTTCGCACCTTAGATATAGATATTATAAATATTTTTTTGCAAGTATCATAAATGATTTGTTACTTATTATTATGTTTAACAAAACAGTAAAAGCTGTAGAATAATAACATGTTTTCTGTCATGGTAGAGGAAAATCTTAGACCAAAATATTTTCATCTATTTTAATTTATGTTGTGCCCTCCAAAAATTATTTCCTTCTCCGCCGCTGGTTGGCGGCGGCGGCGGTGCGGTTCGCCAGTTGTCCTAATTTCGGCGGCGGCCGGCGTTGCTTCCTCGCGCGGGGATTCCCCCGAGACGCCGTTGAGCAAGAAGGCTAGGAAATTAATGTGAGTGTGTCTGTGTGTATGTGTGTTAATTGTGCAAGTGTGCGTAGCACGCATGTGGCTTCTTGAGACTGCGTCGGGTTGGTATAATTAGCAATGCTGGAGCAGCCGACGTGGTGCGTGCTAAAGTGTTATGTATTATGTTTGTGTGGTGTGCAGATGGTTTTAACCAAAACTTAGTGTGAATTGACCAAATTTTTATTTTTTCGATCACTCCATTTTGATATTGTTTTGTAGTTTGAATAAATTATTATGAGATTTTGATTAGTTTTCAAGTTGTAGATCCTGCTGAATCTAAAAAAAAATATCTATTGTTCTGTTCAGTTACATTACATACATAAATACATATACAGGCTGATTCACAACTTCGTGCATATATTTTAATGGCATACTTATAGCTAATGCTCAACTCACTTATCACGAAACTGAAAGAATTTCTCCCAAATTAGCAATTTTATTTTCTAGATTTTTTAATCAAACAGTTTTGGGTCACTGTTTTCAAATGGAATTTACCTTAATTAAAATTTAATTTTATTCCCTTCATAGTTAATCATACAGGGAGTTCCACAACTTAGAACAAAAAATTAAAGGGTATAATACTGTACGACGTGCTGATCATGAAACAAAAATATTTTTTTAAATTCGCAAAAAATGCATCGTATTTCAAGCAAACATTTTTTTGCCACTGGTCGAAAGTTATTTTTAATAATTTTTTTCAAATCTTCTACAATGAAAGTAATTGTTTACATAGGGTATATCTAATACTAATAAATGTCAAATTATCAAATATACCATCAAAACAGTGATACTTAAAATGTACACACGTCAAGTATATATTACCTACCCTTAACGCCTTAACTTTGCGAATTTTAAAAAAATTCTTTTTGTTTCATGATCAGCACGTCGTACAATATATGCCCTTTATTTTTTTGTCTTAAAATCCTGTATAATATTCATTCTACAATCAACAATTCCAGTGGTTTAAAAAATGTGCGTCTTGTGAAAACTGCTCTTAAATTTATGAATTTAAAAAATTCTTTTGTTTCATGAGTGTTATATGCCATTAAAATATATGAACCAAATTGCGAATCACACTGTATAAAAATCACGTTATCATTTTCAATTTCAAAATAAAATAACTTACATCCCAGATTTTCGGCTGTTTGTCCTGGATCATTTTATTATTCAAAAGCCACAAATCATTCACACAAAATAATTTCGTAATACTAAACACGATGTGGACCATGGACCTTCGAAGACACTAACTAGTTAATTATTACTAGAAACTTTTACTCTTTAGTGTACCTACTAAATACACCATGCAATTTGAAACATAATATTTCTATAAGTAATACAAAAATATTGTAGATTTTATGTCTTTAAAATAGGTAACACTAGTTTTATTTATTTTTGTACTTAAAGCACTATTCAAACAGCTAAGTGTCTCAAAAGTCCACATTATTTTTAGTGTTAGAAATTATTTTGTGTGTTGATATAAACGTAACGAATATAATATACGTCGTATTTTGAATGAAAAATGCCTGTAACTAAACCGAAACAAATACTTTACCAAAAACCATTTTTATGGCAGAATTTTCACAGATTTGATTTTTTTATAATCATACCTATCGGTACATAGACATAATAGTCAGCCGATGTCACAAAACAAAATTATGAATTATCCTTTTTCACGAAAATATGAGTGTCTGTATGTGAATACTATAAGTCGTGCTTCAGCATACATGGTGATATTTTAGAATAGAGATGAAATTTTCTATTGCTCCCTCAGGACTTTTGAACCATTATACAAATGTAGATGTGGATAATAAATCATCTTTTTAAATACTATCTATATATCTTTGAAAGGGATGGAACATAGTACACAGTTACAAATTTTATTGCTAAAAAGGACAAAATATTATTTACATCAATGCAAGAACCAATTTTATTCCTTTAGGTACCTACTTATAGTCATGAAAAGCCGAATGTATAACCTTTTTATTTTCGAATATGGAAGTTTTCTGTTCAAATGCCATGCCGAAAGGTGTGATATATTCTTTCCGAACATTAGGTTTCCTTTATAGATTTGAAGTCAGAAATGCAGTCGGCAATGTTAGATAAAATATTCCTTTCGGAGTGATTTGATTCTACTCAAAATATTCCCCTTTTCGTATTCGTATCTCAAAGCACAAGCACATATTCAATTGCTTCGTGCATTTTCCGTGGGCAACATTTCTTTTAGGTAAAGGTACTTTAAATCTAAAAAGTACTTTTCAACTAGTTTCATAGCCAAGCGGTAAATTCGCTGGAATAATAAGTAAATAAGGAAAGAAACTTCAATCTTCAATCTATGTATTATGCAGTAGTAGATTTAGATTCATTCCAAAAGTTACTTGGTATTTGAGTTTAGGTACTCAAGACCTAATGTAAACATTATTAAAGTATAATCATTTAATGCACATGTTGCTATCATAAAAGTGTTAGTTTTTATAATATGACTTCATTAACTTTATTCAGTATAAGATATTGGTATTACGTATATTTGTGGTTAAATTTGTAGACCTTAGAGTTGTATTTGGAAGGAATGTTTGTAATAATTTATAATGTTTATATTATTGGACGTTTCGGATCTAAAATGTGATCCATCTTCAGCAAGTGAAATATGTTGTGAGCAAATCACAATAAAAATTAGTTAACAAAAATATACAAATATCATGTTATGCAAAACTTTCGTTAAGAAAATAATATCAAAATTATTTAAAACAAGCAAAACGCATAGCGGCGTGGCTGTCAAAAATTACAATGGTCACTAATGTCAAAGTCGCGATGGCATGAGACTCCTGCTGCTGCAAAAATGAAAGCATCATCCGAGAAGGTTGCGCCACCTAGTCAGTGTTTCCAGGAACCCAGCTTTTGCTGGATTTCTCCTTCAACAAAATAATCCAGCAATCCAGCTTTTATTTATTAATATAGTGAATATTTCCTGCTTTTTAATAATATCTCGATTTATTATTAGATTTTCTTTGAAATTTTACTTGAGTTCTGATGGTTTCGCGTTCAAATAATAGTAATATTTTATGTCTATATATGTATTGGAACTACTTGAAATTTAATTTTCGTGACCGGTGCTCGACTGAAAAATATGTTTAAAGGGGATAAGCAATATTTACCAGTCAGATGAATCTGATGATCTGATAAATAATTCAACGTTCGTTTTATGTACATTATGCAACATGTTTTTTTCTTCACTATTTGTAAATAATTAGGATTTTTGTGTATGTTTTATTTTATGTAGAAAACTTTTACCTAATCAGTTTTAATTCAATTTTCTGTTATGTTATGTATCTACTAATTGATAATTATTGTGCTATGACTGTGATTTTGTATTATTATATTATAATATAAAGTTTGCCCGCGTTGTGGTGACCACTACGTAATCAAACATATTCGTCTGGGTTAAATTTTTTTAGGTGGGGGAAATTTAATGGACGTCATACAGGTTCTCAACCAGTCATGATGAACAAGAACTATAAGTAAATATAAACTTCAAATTAATATCTATGTAATAAACAAATTAAATAGTAATAATTTTTCATGCTATTATTATTATAAATTACTTAAAAATTAATTCTGATACCAATGTGTTTGTTTAATATTGAACACGAGGACCATTGTAGATTCACTAGTATTTTTAGTTTACTATGTAGAATTTTGACATTTGCAAGTTCCTATTCGTTTGCAGTTTAGGGTTGTGTTTTACTCTCTGCTCTGGGTATCGTTTTATTATTAGGTATTATTTGTTGTTTCTTTTCTTTCTACAACGTTGTGAATAATATTAAATTTCCTACAAAACATAACCTGAAATGATAATCGTTGACGTAAACGTATCGTTCTTTCTTTAAGTATACCTACTAGTGGAAAAGAGATAGACATATTTGACAGACGAACATGAACCAACGAATGAACAAGCATGCATGTGACAAAGAGAGATATACATAATGCATGTTTATTATTAGTTTAGAAATTCATGACGTACCGGTCACCACAACACGGACAAACTATATAAAATAATAATTAAAATTATCATTTACCACAAAATACAATATTTAAAAAAATCCGGCAATTTTATAAGAAAATATCCAGCAAATCAAAATACTGCACCTAGTACTACTTATGTTTACGTACAACTTGTAGTAAACACTAGAACACTACGAACACGAACGTTTGTAGTTTGCAAGCTTGTACTGTTGTAGATAGTACTATAACTACGTCATAGCTCTAAGCTTCGACCGATGTTGATCTCATGTTGTGTGTAGAGATCATTTACCCAACGACGTAAGATGTTGTTGTTGATGTTTATGTTTGTAAACTTACATTGGGGTTCGCAGCTTCTACAATGTTGGTAAGGTAGGGTGTATTGATTGCGTTTGTAGCGATAAAATTTAATTGTATATTGTTTAATGTACCAGTTTTAATTGTGTGAAACTTAATATCAAAACACGAAGTAATTATAGACGGCGTGCAATAAAGTGTATCCTTGTAGGACAGTCAGCTCCAAATTTATATAGCTTGTTACTGAATAATAGCAAAATCTCAGATAAAATTATAACATAATAATATATTATTTAACGAGCACGAACACATAATGTAGGACATAATTAAAGAGGATGAAAGTGTATACACGAGCTGAAGATTAGGGTATAATCATCTGAGTGAATTATATCCATTATGTGCGAGTCAAATTCGACATTTTGTCTACGACTAAAACATTTCTTTACAAATTTTTATTCGTTTAAATATTAACCTAACCTTACATTTTGATATGATAGTTCATCATTATACAATAGTGCTGAATAATGGACTCATAATACAATAGTACCTATATCTTAAGAAGAGATTTATCTTACTACAGTTATCTATATTACCTATAATAATTGTATTATTCAATTGTCGTAGATAAATTATTATTATTAATGAAGGATGTGAATATTCGGGAATACTATTCTATGTTTTTATTTAACTATATGTAAATGTTTTTAGTTGAATAAAAACATACAGACTGCATTCCCGAATATTCACATCCTTCATTATAATTGCCAGTCGATTATTCCAATTATTATTATTAATTATAATGCATATTATAATACTGAATGGATAGTGGGTAGCCGAGCTGCGTACTTGAAAGTGTATAACTATGTTTTATCTCTGGTTTTAGTTATTTAATAGTTTCATGTTTTATGATATAAATTTACAAAACCAACTAATAATGTAATGAACTTTCTTGTTTGCGATAATGGACGATAATGCGTTTAAGCTACATCTAGGGGATAAAGGTTTTTAGATTAATTTAAGCTTCTGCTTCTGTTTCATGTTGTTTAATTGCAAAAGTATCGTCTCGCAAGTTTATTAAATTAGTTTTTCTTGCAAGAACTATAAGAGGCTATTAGCCATTAATACTATAACTTTACTGTAACAGAATTAGATTTTTTAAATGAATATTATTGTTATATAGGTACATATTTATTTCTTTGGATTAGTCAAACTATATTTTACAATCAAATAAACTGGAACGAATATTTTTATTTTTATTTAGTTGATTGCTAATGATTAATTAATACATTTTTGAATCGAATCCGGAACTTGAACCGTTTTTTAAAAACCGGTTACTGGGTCATTTCAAAAAGTAATAAAAACCGGAACAAAGCCGAACCATATAAAACACATAAACCGTGAACCGAACCTGAACCGTTATTTTGTACGGTTCGAGTCCCTGTTTAAAAATTAAAATTATCCTAAACTAGGACACATACAGTACGCGAAATGAGAGATGGCGGGACTAAAGAATTTCAAATTGGTACCTACCTATACAGTATTAATCGAGCGGGACAAAGATTATCATGAACTTTTTTGGCAGAAACTCCTTCGCTACCTTGAAAAAGTAAAAGCCGTTCAGCTCGATTTTTCTCTTGGCTCAGTTGTGATTTGGCGGATTGTACCTATGTTTTTCTACTCCATTTTTTCTACTCCATTTTTTCTACTCATATTTTTTGTACTCATATTTTTTCTACTCATATTTTTTCTACTCATATTTTTTCTACTCATATTTTTTCTACTCCATTTTTTCTACTCATATTTTTTCGACATGAAACTAAACTAAATAATTCAACCTTTTTACCCTTCGTGAGTCCAACATAATCCGTTTTTGATACTCGAAGAGTATTTTTAACAAGATTTTTTGAATTTTTTAAAACTAGAAAATATTCTTGCCTAACATTTTTCTGAACTTATATGTAAACCTCAAAATGTCGAAATGTAGAATTAGTTAATTAGTAGAAATATAAGAAGGTAGAAAAATTTTGTGGTAGAAAAAATGGAGTAGAAATATAATAAGATAGAAAAAATGGAAGTAGAAATATAATAAGGTAGAAAAAATTTGTAGTAGAAAAAATGGAGTAGATGACGTAGGGCGGTCCCGATTTGGCAACTAATAAGTTGGCGAATTGTAAAACATAGGCACATTTTTTCTCTCCCTTACCACTCCGACCAACTCTGACTGCATGAACACACAGTACTGTTTACTGTAGAACATAGCATATTTATATGGGTAGTCTTCAAAAATTATTTGATATTATTCTGTTTTCCATGTACAGCACATATTTAAAATGAATTATTGTTCGTTCGCTTTTAATTCCACGTGCCAAGTTTACGAGATCTATAAACAATGCATAATTAATCAACCCCGTGAATGATTTACTTGATTCCTGATAAGTTAGTAAATTTATTCTACAAATTTACATTTTATTTACATGTCAAATAAATTTTCTAATCTAGTAAATACAGTAAATTATTACGCTGATATTTTCATAGCATCATATATTAATTTCTCAATCATATCGTGTAGCCAAGAATTAATATGCTTGTTCTAACAATAACAAAGCATACATACATTTCAAAACAAATTAATAATAAGAATAATATACTATTCAACGAGAAAGGGCAATTTCAAAATCGTAATCATTAATAACTAATTTGCACCTGTTAGTCAAAAACAAGAATTTTATGTTAAAATAAGTTTAATTACTACAAAACGCCATGACAAAACATAATACAAATATATTGCAATTTGTTAATACATCGTAGGTAATAGTATATTCTGCAACAAGTGTGGAATGAAGCATATTCAGCTCGAGTGAAAAGTTTGTGAGACGAGCCGTAGGCGAGTTTTACGGTTCCAAGAGAGAGGAATAGGGTGCATGTCACTGCGCCAAATTGCCACTGTGCCAAATACCCGCTGTGTCCAACTGCCGCAATGCCAAATTGCCACTGTGCCAAAACGCATCTCCACCACTTACATACTTGTAATAACGTATGTCGAGAGACTACTGCAAATTTATTTCGACACAGAGGCAATTCGGTCCAGTGGCAATTTGACTCAGCGGCAATCCGACACAACGGCAATATTTAGACATACTGGCAATCGGGCATAGCGACAATTGGACATAATAAGAGCATTTTGACATACACTAACAAAGCTAACAAAACCGTAATAGAGCCCCACAAACTCGGTTTTGGGCGCTATGCCCGATTGCCAGTATGTTTAAATATTGCTGTTGTGTTGGATTGCCGCTGAGTCAAATTGCCACTGGGCCAAATTGCCTCTGTGTCGATATAAGTTTGCAGTAGTCTCTCGACATACGTTATTACAAGTATGTAAGTGGTGGGGATGCGTTTTGGCACAGTGGCAATTTGGCATTGCGGCAATTGGACACAGCGGGTATTTGGCACAGTGGCAATTTGGTGCCATTCCAAACATGTTGCAGACTATGCTTTCTCTACGACTATAAATTTAATTGCATTAAAAACATAACCTAAAACTATTTAAATCAAAATATATGTAAGTATTTATAAAAATAATACTCTACATACAATTAATAAATTTATAAATCAAAACGTATTTTATAGCTACCCACCAATCTACCCACCAACCAAAAACATTGAATAAAATTATATTATTAACTTGTCATATTTCATTCCATCACTAGTGAGTGACGGAATTAATCCATTCCGTAACAATAGTGATTGAATAGAATATAACCATTCCATAATTGAAAATGATGTAAGAATGATAACATTCTATAACAGTCGCATAGAAAATAGGTATTTGTCCAGCTAGAGAGGAAAGCGCTTTCTTTCCCACTCGAGCTCGAAGTTTGTGTCACGAGCGAAATGAGTGAGGCAATCGAGCGTGAGTGGACAAAGAGATTTCCTCTCGTGTTAGACATAACATTTTTTCACGAATTTTCAATAAAATAATAAATTTACATATAATTTTTTTAATATTTCATCGTAAGATAACACTGCTGGTTTTCTCTCTAGAGAGGGAAAACTTATTTTCCTTGCTATTTCGCGAGAAGAAAATGGTGTTTTCTCCGCATGTCGTGAAAAAACATATTTTTGAACATCTGCAATTAATTCCAATCTATTTTCAGAGTTACAGTTACATGAGTCAGTCAATTTGTTAATTGAATCGTGTTACTAAAAACATCTCGTCAACAGAGTTTAAAATATCCCTCATATGAATAACTTTAGTTGAGTGACTAACAAAAGTCCAAAGCAATCATCGTATCCAAAAATATTCCATTAAGCACTGGCAGTTTCAGTGGGGGAATCCCGGTTACTTTCATCGCGATTCATCGCTAAATGACCCAGCAATATAATAAAAACTTTCACAAATCTCATTCTATGTATCGATAACACGATAACAGTAACATTTATAGTCCCGTTTGAAAAATGCCGTCCATTTGTCAACTCTGCAAGAAATAGAAACCAAAGTAGAAAAGAATAACAAAAATAATTCATCGCTTTTACGATCTCGTCATTTGTTGGCTCGGACTTATTTCCATTACTTGTATACCCGGAGCTCTGTTGAATTTCAAATCACTCATAGCGAGGGATATTATGTTCTGGTTGATGGAATATGGAGGAAAGTCTTTATAGGATAACTTTAATACCTTCCAAGGATATTGTACCTACATTTATGTATTTATGTAAGTCGGCTAAGTAATATTTGTACAGTGGAAAATGGTCAGTTTTTTTCGAACTGTTTATGTTTTGAATTTCATATTTACTAATGGATGATTATGTATTAAAATTTTAATTTTATAATTTATAATGTGTGACAATATAATAGCTAAGGAGGTTGGTGACACATGCAGTGGCGTACCCAGACATCAACCTTAGGGGCGGATTATGAAAATTAAAATATTTTTGATAATATGAAACAAAATTCACTCAACGCGCGTTTTCTGATATCATTGCAATTCGTTCAGTTGCGGTGATATATTTTTACAATAATTACTAATTCACTAATAGAAAAATGCTTGGCTTGCTTACATTTTTTTAAATAACTTGCAAATGGTTTAGAAACAGTATACAAAATTCTCACGAACTTATTTTTATTTATAAGAAATATTAATACAAGTTCACTAAATCTTTGTTTTGCATGCTTTAAACTATATGATAAAATAATTACAAATTCATAGAACTTGTATTAATATTTTCGATAAACCTTTAAAAATAACTGCGTGTAGATTTTTTGTACTTTCTCTACGCAATTTTGAAGTTATTTTTAATTAGTAAATTAGTAATTATTGTAAAAATATATCACCGCAACTGAACGAATTGCAGTATCAGCCAACGCGCATTTACTGAATTTTGTTTTACATTATCAAAAATATTTTTACTTTTATATCCGCCCCAAGGCTGATGTGTGGGTACACCACTGCATGGCCCACCAACCTCCTTAATATCCTAGCGATTGCTAATGTCCGCTCGTAGTAACATTATCTATTCCAATGTTAGTAGTTTGGTAATAATATCCCAATTATGCATCCCATATAATTCTCTGAGATGTGTGTATTGAATGTGTAATTTTCGATCGTACTGAGGATGTGGCTATAGATAGATCACTTAAAGTAGTTACAAGAATAAAATATTTTGAAACATCCCATGGACGATCTTGTAATTAAATCGCACTCGAACGTTTCAAGCTGACCACTTCTTCGTCTTAGTAGTAGTCCTGGTTGCAAAAGAATCTCTCCGTTGCCGCTTTGAATATCAAGGATCGTCGCACGGTTTGAGATTCTGACTGCACCAAGACGAGTTTGATTCCATTATATCATCTACCATTCTATAATTGAGAGTAAATCCTGTTGAATGCTTACCAGTAAATTAAAGTACATCGCTTTCCAATCCATTTGTTCACATATTTCGGGACATTGAGAGCGAAGAGCAATGAAGCGCGTCGCCGCCCCGCACAGCGTAGCAGCAACGCGGCGAGCGGGCGCACAGGCGCCAAACCGCCGCCGCCGTCGCCGCGTTCCCCACGCGACCGACGCTCATTTGAATATTCATCGCCGCCTGCGATGCACGAGCCACGGGCCGGGATTCGCCAACGCCAACACGATCCGGTAAACAGGAAGAGATGACGACAAAGCTATTGGGAAAGGGGCTGCTTGCATTTCAATGGAACAAAGGTTCACCTTTGTTCTTAAGCCCTGTTCAGACAAGGATTCTTTGGAGCTTCTTTTAAGATTATGAATCCTGGCAAAAAATTATTTTCTCAAAATTAGGATGCAAGAAAGAATCCTTGTGTGAACAGGGCCATACAAGAAATCCTTGGTGGTCCTACCTAGTACCTAAGGAGATGACACTCGATTGTTGGCTATATGTCACATGTTTTTACTCCTTGAACAACTAAAATGGTGGAGGAAGGGGCCACATAGTCTGAATAATAAGTTTCTTTATTTAATATTTAGATTAATATTTCAATAAACTATTATTTTTTACACTAACATCAATTTTAAATAAAGATTGATTCACTTGTGGACTAGGTAAAATTAACATTATTTTGACGTTTCAGACTCGCAAAATAAATTCATAATGCACAGTGCACATGGAGAAACATTTTGACAAGTTTCCTGAAAAAAGTTTCCAGAAAGTGGAGATTTTTTTGAAAAACAATAAATATGTTTATGATCACATGTTGTCACAATTGACGATTTGACAAATAAGAAGTTAGTTGCACTTCACAACGTTTCCTGAAAACGCCTCATTTTTATAGGCGTCGTTAAAACTTTGAAGTTTCCGGAAACTTTTTTCAGGAAACATGTCAAAATGTTTCTCCGTGTGCACTAGGCATAACATGTTATTTTTATGTCAAAATTAAATAAAATATAATATAAATCACGTAAATAAAGTTTATAAATACCTATGATAATAGAGATAATGGAGGTAAGTAATATCTATTTAAATTTAAAAATGACAACTCGCCACTAACTTCACTTCGATCCCCTCCATCCCTCCTCAATTTGATTGTTTCGGAGTAAAATTGTGTGGCATGGTACTTAAAACATTGAACCTGAAATTAAAGTGCGGTTTGTGGCATTGTATTTCTTGCACTTTCATTGAGTTAATGCCAAATTTACACAATGTAAAAATATTTTATATATCCATATACTACCAAAAATTAACTACACTCGATACCTTGTAAACGTAAATGGTACGAGTATGAGATGGACTTGGATTTGTAACCATTGAATTTCTGGAGTTCCAATGGGTTCATTTTTAATTAAGTCTTTTCAAATTTCAAAAATCTTTTATCAAATATATTCTCTTCAAACTTTATGCTAAAAATTTGTATACACTTGTAATTTTAGTATTCTATTAATTTAGTTATTACTCAATTATTAAAGTGCGAGAAACTGCCGTGAACAACTAATCAATATTTTGAGATATATCTAAGCCTAAAAGTTGCGAACTAATAGGGCGTTTCTTTGAACAATTTAATGTCGAATCCGTCCCTGCAAAGGGCGCCACAACTGAGTTCTCCGCAGGACGATAACGCCCAGCGAACACAATACTTATCGCGATACCTTATCGCTTTTCCTTCACGCAAAAAAATCATAACAAGGCGAAAGCAACCGCATAAATACTTTTTATCTTATTATAAACGGTTTCTTTGCTCCTTGGTTTTGTTTGATACGCGTGAAATAAATTATCATTTTTATGAGGAATATGAATGCGACAAACGGACGTAATTTCATTATTTGTGAAACGCTAAACGCAAAACAATGACAGTTTTTGTTTCCTTGGCGCCAGGAAGAGAATTTCACAGACATAATTTTATTGTTTGATATTTTATAGCGGAACTAAATGTTATAAGTAGTATAATTTTCTATGCTTAATGCAAATAAAACGTATATACTACACTTAAATAATTATACGCTACTTTTCTGTGTAACTATGATCATAAAGCAATTTCAAATCATGTGTTACAAACTTACTTTGAGAGGGAAAGAGAAATGCAAATCGATCATAGTGTGAATATATTATTTCTACTAAGTATATTTCTTGTTTCTTGAGTTAATAAATTTTAACGGATGAGTATTTTTTTAATTAACATGAAAATACAGCAGTTTTGTGAATACTCCATTATATGAACTATCCACTATAGTAAACAGTCAACATTACATGAGGTTCTAAAGTGAACACGGTCAATTTCGATTATGTGAACAGCTTAACAGTGCTAGGTACAAAGTACAGATCTACTTGATACCTTGGTACATAAACTTTGACTTCCCTAAATACGAAATTTTAAAACATTTATTAGTTTTAGAATTCCATTTTCTATTTTTAAGCCTATGCGAAAGTAATATTTTTGATCTTGATTATTTGGTTGTATTGCGAAAATGTAGAGATATGACCGATACGGCATAACTAAAATCCTTGAGTGCTAAAACAGTGCAAAAACAAATAACTAATTATCTATTATATACATGAATATGCTTCGAATAATATTTAATGGTGTATTTAAAATACATTTTCGATTAAATGAACAATTCGATTTTATTAATTGCCCAGTAGTCCGGTCAAATTAAACAAAAAAATAATAGTAGGTTTGCAATAATTCGCATAGAGCTGAAAATTGGTACAGACCTTGGGGACATTATAACAAATCAAATACTAAAAGTCCCCATCGATCCCACATCTGCAAAAAAAGTTATTCACGGTCAAAGGGCAAAAAAATGTATTTTTTCAATTTTTCCGGTAAACGGTAAGTTTTTTATAAAAGTATTCAAATGAAAGTTGTAGAGAATAAAATTTCCTACAACTTTTATATTAAATACATTTTTCTCCGATCAATAGTTTAAAAGTTATGACAGAGGAAAGCGGAGCACTCTTTTTAAAAATTATTTTTTTCATTATATACAAAAACGAATGTAACTTTTTAACAGATGAGAATTTCGATTTCCGGTTTCAAGTATTCGATTCCATAGACTTTTTTCTATCATCAGAAATTTTTTTAACTTTTGGAAGCTCTATTTTGGCCACAATTTAAAGAAAGAAAATAAAGTATTTTTTATTTTTTTTTTATTTAATTCACTATAATTTCTGAACGAATTAAGATATCGACTTCCAGTTCCCAGTATTGGAACCACTTCAAATAAAATGTGGAGTAGATGACAGGTTGAAAGTTGAAATGGTATCTTCCTCATTTAACAAAGCTGATACCATACGGTTGCATTCCTTGGGAAGCTACAAATTGTAGAATACGAGTGTAAAATGCTTTTGAAATCACTGAACCATATGGTTACGGAGTACAATAAAGAATACCAATAAAGGCTCATTTGACATGAATCGTCCATGGGATGTTCAAAAATATCTTATTCTTGTACTTTAAGTGATATTACGTAAGTCTATCCTAGCCATATCCTGAGTACGATCATAAATTATATACTCACGCAATACAAACATCTCAGGGAATTACATGGGATACACAATTGGGATATTATTACCAAAGTAATTAAACATGTTAAATAGATAATGTTACTAAGGGCGGCAAATTGCTATGATATTACTAGGATGAGAATAGGCAAATATATAAAAAGTAACAAGCAGAGATGTTCACATTCTTGAAATGTTCTGGGGGTTTTATTTTGTCAAGTGGAGGGTTAAATGGTAGTATACGATATTAGTATAGACTACATTTTTCTGTGACGTAAATGGTGGACACTTGTTATTAGGCACTCTTTTAAAAGTGTTGATGCATAGAATCATAATGAAGAACGATGACTAAATAAATATCCTCAATGAAATCTATTTTAGTCCTGATGTCCTGAGTTTGAGGAAGCCAGAACAGTAGAATAGTCAATCTATTTAAATCATTGGATTCTCCGAAGACATCGTATTTCAGAATCCCGTTAGAACAACATCCAAATGTAGATATTACAAACGCAAACATCTTAAAGGAAATGATTCAAAATGTAAAAGCATTCTTAACAGCAAGAACAGCTCGCGAGCTGCAATTCTCGGAGTAAATCTGCAATTGACATGAGAGCCGAGTGTCGAACCACTGCTCAGCCGATAATTTAACGTCCTACGTTACCGACTGTCGCGCGTTGATCCGATAAAATAAACCATCGGTTGTCAATGGCAGTTCGAAGTTTTTTATTTCCGATCGTCGGTTTTCTTCGTATTTTTCCCGGTCAGATTTGTTTTTGTTTCGTTGGCTACCAATGAATGATGCCGTAAATTTTAATGGCTACGATCATGGGTTTTCATTGTAAATGATTATGTGTTTGGAAGAAATTGCGATGGTAACGTTGGCACGTTGTCAAAATTTTTGCGATTTGGCTTGGGCTGGATATATTTTATGATTTCAAACAATTTCTGAGACAGTGCGATGATTTTCTTTTTGGAAACACAAAGAATAAAATAAATAAATGTATTGTACTGCAGCATTGTGTTTTTCGTACTCTAATTGACTTATAACCAAATTTACAAAGAATTTTTTTAATTTTCTTAATTTTTGGGATACAGAAAAAAATCTGATGTGGCCAACATAACCTCTCGCATGGACATTGTAATATTTAAACTTTGATTAACTTATTTACAATTAATATTTGCCAGATTTTGACCAAAATCTTATCAGCTCTTTGTTAAGACATACAAGTGCATTATGCAAAATATTTGAATTTTATGTTTAGTTGAATTTGTGATAATGAGTGACAAAGAAATCGCGCGAAAAAATCCATCCATACATACATAAACACACATGCACACAGATATCCTCGTAAAAATAGTCAAAATAGGTTCTAAAGATAACTAAGCACTAAATCGTGCTTATTGACAAAAATCTCCGTTTTAGGCAATAGATTTTTCTAAACTTAATTGACCAAAAACCAAATTTTACAATTTTTTTGTTTCGTTCATTAAATATTAAAACTGAACTAGAACTTAAAAGTATGTATAGGTACCTACTTATTCAAATATAAATTAATAATGTACAGGATTTAATGAGTTGAGTTGCATTCTGAAAAGTTTCTCAATACAAAAAAGTAAAGTTTAACTTTTAAACACTAACCAAATGAAAATTAATTTGGACAGCATAAGTCACTAGTCGACATTTTTTGTGTCCTGCGCTTTTACAAGCCACAAAATTACGTTGCCCACGTTGTGAATTCTAAAAACTTTTACAATGCAACAAAACAAACATTCCAACAACTCTCAATGCAAATACTGTTCAGTCAACTTTTATTTCATTTACTTTTATTTTAAATACATTTTATGACCAATAAAAAGGACAATGTTCACATATTTTTTCAATTGAATAATGGAGAATATTAATTTTTATTGGTTTATACGTTTGTAAAAATATTATTGGAAAAATGTAAAATTATTCAGTAAGCAGATATAGATAAGGACACGGTTTGTAGATTTAAATATAACTCTTTGTTTTCATGTAAACAAGGCATAATACATATGTTGTAACTTACTATTATTCTAGTAGTATTTAAATCTGTAATTCCAATTATTGTGACTGACTCATTATTTACATAAACAGACAATAACCTAGTTAACTTTATGTTTTATAATAATTTTATTCATTTTACAAACAGACTGTTACTCATTTCCGTGTTAGTTTTCAAAATTTTGTTTTATAGTTTTACGTAACCGGTCCTATTTTTAAAGTGCATTATTATTTATACATTTAATTGCTTACACGTCATTCGGAAATGCGGATTATTTGAAATATTTTCGCCGTATCAGGCCAGGATTATTTTCTGAACATTGCACATGAACGAACAATACAAAATGAAGAGTTATAAAAATCAATGTTGGAAGAATCGCCTCAAACGTAAAACAAAGCTCTAAATAAGCATAAAAATGAAAAATAGGCATGAAAATTTAAAAAAGGCATACAAAACTTGATCTTATTTGATTTCATTTTATCTGAAGAAAAATATGTGTTATGGCACCAATTTTAAGCAAAGGCATATTTTCAATACATCCAGTATCTCATTATATAATATAATGTGTGAGTGTTAATAATTATTGTAATTTATTACTTATAGTTGATTTCTTAACTAAACGGAGCAATCTGAAGTTGGAATGCTAAAACTGATCGTTTTTGATTGACTCATGTAACACCAGTTTTACACCACACAAACTTCTCCATCTTGTCTCGTCAGCTGTTGTCAGTGACTGTATCGAGTTTTCCCGCTAATAGGTCAAATTTAATTTTTCCGCCAGAAGATTCTAGTGATATTTTTCTCGTATTTACACAGTGTAAATACGGCTCAGCGAGACAACTTCAGATTGCTCCGTTTAGTTAAGAAATCAACTATAGTAGTTCTGAATGTCGCTCTTGTGCGAGAAATTCACATTCTGGCACTCAAAACGAATACGGGAGATAGCTAGTCTAGTATTATATTTTTATATAAAAACTGTCAAAAACTTGAACGATTGTAGAAAAAATATTGTTTGTAACATATTCGGAAAACGTGATTTTGACACTCTATGGGCATTTATTCTTTCATTTCAGAATGATTCATTTTCCACACCAGTAACTAGATAGGCACCTATCTTTTTTTCTAAAAGGCTCTTTATAAAATATTGTTTTGCTTGAGGCAGCATAATTCCTAGAACAGAAGTGGTCATGATTTAAATAGGGGGTTTTCTCTTTTTGTAAAATTTACTGCACATTTATAGTCTCTATTACATTTGAAATAATAATATTCGTCCGACTAATTCCTACGACTTTCCTGTTTCAAACCGCAACATCAGCATCTCAAAACTGTGATATATTTCTCGGACATAATAATTCGTATTATCTCCGGACAAACTACACTGAGTTCACTGAGGTCGTCAGAAATCAGAAGATCTTGAGAAAAAAACGCGGCAGGCCGTTGTCACTAGCAGATGTTTCTCAAAACATCTGACTGAAGTACATTCCAGTAAAACAAGAAATCAAAACAGCTCAGATGTTTTTTCGAGAGGAGAATAATGAACAATTAAAGTGACAACTGAAGTTTAATTAATTATTATCTACGGTTGTTTCCAGATAAAATGGCGATGGAGTTGTTTTTTAACGTTCTAGGATTTGCGGGAGAAAATGTTTGTGTAAAAATGTTTTAATGACCAATAAATTTGTTGCTGCACTGGCGTAATCAGTACATAAATCTATTTATTTATTGAAATAAATTATCTTCTATTTTTATTCTGTGATGCTGAATTTTTTGCCAGTTTTGCTAATATTGCATTTTATAAGATCATTAATCTCAGCCGTAATAAAACTATAATTATTCATTTTGCAATAAATTTAGCTGTCACAAATATTATATTCATGCGCGATTTTAAAAACCAGACTATTTTGAAATTTTGAATGGTCAAAAAGCCAATTGAGAAATGTTTCTCACTAGTAAGTACCTAATTCATAATAACATGACAATAGTTTTTACATTATAAGTTTTATTTTACAACGCGAGATTCTATATTAAACTACGACGCGAAGCGGGGTGCCTTAATAAAACCGAGCGATATACAAATACCTAACGCACATATTACCTATATATATATATATATATATATATATATATATATATATATATATATATATATAATATATATAATATATATATATATATATATATATATTATATTTTTGGCCGACATGCCTTTTTATTTAAAATATTGTATTTTCAATGAGAAATGAGATTGTTCAATCTCAGTTTAAACTACGTTTATGTCAAAACCATGGTTACCAAGTTTTTCTGTTGTTGCATCTCATTGGTTAACTGTTTTATTTTAAAGCTGGAGATTGGCTGGGAAAACTCGGTTTAACTAAGCTTGAGTTTATGTTTAAGGTAACACTAAACTCGAATTGTACAACCGGTCCTAAGTGAGATGCATTTGACATTTGCACTAAAATTTACTTCTGTCAAGTAGCGTTATTAAAACAACTGCTCAGAGAGATGTCGCCAATAAATGTCACATTTAAAATTAATCTGTTTTGAACAATAACTTGAGTAAAGTAGCATTTTTGTAGGCTCGCTTTTTAAAGTTATACCTACCTTTTTATTTAATGGCCTATTAAAGCAATGAAATTTGATACAAATGTGTTAATACCTACTTCAATTTTTCAGTAAATAGGTATTTTTTACAAGTGTGGAAAATGAGTGATTCTGAAATGAATGCAAATTCTCCGAGACGAGCGAAGTGATTTTCGGTACTTGCAACGGAGTTGCAATCGTCCTCAAAAATATAATATTAAAATTAAATTGGTCGCCTAGTTTATCTTTAATTTTTAAGCATCATGACGATTGCTTAAATAACAATAATTAAATAAAACTAGTGCTAGAATTGACTATTTCCTGTACGCAGTGTCAAAATGTCTATTTCCCGCACGATTGCGTATAAAATTTCCTAAAGATTTGTTTTACAAAACAATAAAATAGCTGTCAAGTTCATCACTTATAAATGAATTAATTCCTTAACCTGTCAACTTTAATGTAGTTAACACTTTATTATCTCAATCACAATTGTTCTTGGAAGGATCATCATCAGCACTGACCACCGCCATATCAGTGATGATGAAATGTCACAAACCACGCGAACGATAGCACTTGTTCAAAACAAAATACGAGCGTTCACAGCCAACGATTTCATCAATGAAATTCTCTCCATGTGTAATGGTCGTTTTGGCAATGAAAACACGAAATTAATGACTTATCGGAAATATAAAATCGGGAATAAAATTCTTGATAATATACTCATTTGTTTATTCTAAAGAAATTAGAATCTCTATCACGTAGGCTTAGCATTTGATTTGCTAGGTTGGCAATATATAATAAACAGGTGAAATAAAACAACTGTGTGAAGTTATAAACAAAAAATATTTAATTACCAACTATATCGTTTGAAGGTCAAGGCGCGAAGTTATCTGCAGAGTTTGTAGGTCTCCATGCAAAATAAATTTTATTTTTAAAACATTCAGTCGATTTTATAATTGAGCCGCTGCTGTAAATAACGTGACTACAGAAATAGAAAAACTATTTCTTTTAAATTTTTTTAGTTATCTAGTTTATAGTTTACACGCTTACTTGTCACTCACAGGTTTTAAATTTAACACGAAAACACGACACAAATTGTTGTTTAATTTGCCTGTAATACATTTTTTGTAATCGTTACCAAAAATGTTTCATGTGCTAGACGGGAAAATCAAATTTTAGAAAATTCATACACAGGAATATGCACAAGAAGATTCAAATCTATAAAATTTATAGGTAGGTAATAAAATTTCTGCATTAAGAGATAGGAACATAGGAAGATGCAAACACAAGAAGATTCAAATCTAGAAAATTAGTAAGTAAGTATGTAAGTACTACACAACGGAGATACACAAATTAAGTTGAAGTAAACTAAATGAACAAAATTCAATACCATTCGTGAGTTTCACGTTAGGTACTAGGTTTTAACTATGAAGCCTCATCCACATAAGCATTTAGTTTTAGGGTTAAGAAAGTTTGAGTACATCGTACATCTAACTAAATTTGAGCATTCACAGTACTTGAAAGTGGAGTATAAAGAAATATGGCTTACCTAAACGTAAATATAAATGTTAACCTTAAAACTAAATGCTTATGTGAATGATACTTATCTCTTCTAGATTTGCATCTTTCTGTGTTTGTATCTTCCTATGTTTGCATTTATGCAATTTTAGATTTGCATTTTTCTGTGATCTTGAGATCTTGTGAATGAATCTTTAATGCAGATATTATATTATGTACGTATAAATTTTCTAGATTTGAATCTTCTTGTGCTTGCATTTTCCTGTGTATGAATATTCTAGAATTTTGTTTTCAGGTGTTGAACCCATTCCTGATGTGCTAGACAGTAACAACCATTGACTTAATGTACCTATTATACAAAAATTAAAATATTTTTAATTTTGTAATTTACTAAAGATTAAGTTTTAATCATTAAAATTAATATAACTAAAGTTGGTATTTTTTTTTACTTTTTAACAGATTATCTGAATTTATAAAAACTTAATATTTATATCTTGAAAAATAAAGGTTTTTGTATTTCAATTTTAGTCTGTGCACTGTTTATAAGAAAAATTAGTTTGCTTTGTATAGGTGAACGTTTTACCTCCATGACTTTCAATTAAAGGTTTTCTATTTTCCTGTCTTTTTCCTGTTTTGTATTAAAAGAAATTGAAAACAATACCTATCTAAATATAATTCTTTAAAATATTCGAGCAGTAAAATTTTTATTTCTGATATGCAACTGTTAGAGTAATTAAAATAACTGAGTACAAACTCATGAATCAGAAAGAATATTTTAAGATATCACATTAAAAGTTTAACGACAATTTTTATGTTCATTTTAAAATATTTCATTATAAAGAGAATTTTATGTGTTGTAAACAAATTGCAACCATTCCATTACACTTACTCCTCAAAAATTCATTGAGCGTGTTACTATAATTTTCCTCTTAATGTATGACAATATTTTACTGATTCCAAGAATGAATTAAACATTAAGATTGACTCACATGTTTATACTTTGATAAATTGTATTAATTTATTACTTTATGGTTGCAAAAATTAAGAAAAATAAATTTAATTTAATTTAATTAATCACAGACGATAAGTAAATTTATTTATTTTTCAATAATTCTGTCAATGAAATTGTACAGATTTACAAAATCAATTAAAACACATGACAAACGGATTTCACATATTTACAAATAGGAAGGTTCGTATTATTATTCAATCAATTTGAAGATGCTGTTTGCACTAGGTGAAACATGATGAAAAAATTAAAATTAAAACACTTATGGTTTAGATTCACAAATTTAAAGTTAAATCATTTATTTTTTAATATGAAACTGAACGGTTATTTTAGACTAATCAATTAAAATCGATTTTTTTGAAAGTCGAAAATTGATTATAAATTCTGCCATCCCTCTTACTACCCAATTAACATAATATTGTGCGGTTTTTCTGTATAAAAACATATTATTCCGTGTTGTGGTGTGTGCGGTTACCAGCCGTTAAATTAGGGATACTCATCGTTATTAGTGACAAATAAACTCAAGTTCGAATTCAGTTTGGTATACATTTCAGTTAAGCTGCACAAAAATCTCCCCTGTGTTGTACCTACATAGGTACTCTCCACTAACATCAGTAGCCATCAGTTGACAACTGGTTACCGTACACACGGTTATATTTATATTATTTATAAAGATGATTTTGGATGATTCGTTTATTATGTAGTATGTGAGGTTGTCAGGCATGATTATAATATTTTTGCAGCTTCAATTGAAATTTTTTTAAAATTTGGTAAAGTATATTTTATATAGATTTATTCTTTTCCTTTCTGTTTAAAATTTAATTTAACATCAATTTGTCCATAAAATTAAAAGTAGACGATCCGTTTAATTAAATGATAATTAGTATCAAGCAAGCAGTGACAAACATATTTTTCATTGTCACATGTCACGATTTGTCTCACATTTGTCATAAAGATTAATAACAATAAAAAAATTGTCGGAAGAATTTCTCATGCTGAAAGACAGTGATTGTTTATTAAATTAACATTTGAAAGGTAGTTTTTATTAGCATAAAAAGTGAATTAATTTAATAATGTTGATATCTAAAGATCGATATTGAGATAAAATCAAGCTGGCGCTTACCAAGATATTATTAACTTGTTATTTACAAGATTTAAATTTTGTTTATGATTTAGTGTATTTAAAAAATTCTATATTCTTTTAAGTTTTTTCAGATGGAAACCAAAAAACTCTAATTTAATGAAGTAAATATGTTTTCGATTTAGATTGCAATCAATTTCATGTTCACTTGTATGACATTTGAACATTTCGACTCGTAGAAAAAAAGATTTTTGTGATAATTATAATTAAAGAACATCTGATAAAATTAAACTTGTTATATAAGTATGCAATAAATATTTTTTTGTTTATAAAACATTGACACATGCAAATTTTCTTGAAATAAAATGCGTATAACGTTGTTAACATCTAGAAAAGCTATTTTTAAATAACTTTTAGTTATTTATGCAATAAATAGTAATTAAATCAGAAATTAGTATAATAAATAAATGTAATTGAGGATAATTGCACAAAACATCAGTTAAATATTTATATACGAGTAGATTGAAAGATATTTGCAGAATTCATGATACTAATAAAAATTATTTAAATATTTGTTAGTCTGAGTATCCATACTTTGAATATTTGTAAAATTGTTTTCCATTTTTAATGATTACATAATCCTATAGTGGCACTAAATTTGGTTTTCCGATTTTTGAATTCGTTCTTCTTTGGTACTTTCAAATTTTAATAAATAAACATATAATCAAAAAGTTGAAAAGGCTCGTCTACCTTTTTTTCGAATTTCTAGAATATTCTCGATATTACCTTTTTTCTATTTCACTCTCTTCCCCACTATTACGACTGCCCAAAACTAGCCAGAAACTATAGTACTTTCCCGCATCCTAGCTATGCAATGTCATTTTGAAGTTGAAAAATACTGTAAACATGGCTCCAGTATTTCCATAATAATTTCTGTATTTTAAAAAGAAATTAAGTAAAACAAAAATTATTCAAAAAAGGATGGTTATCTGCAGGCTTCTTGCTATTTAAATTTTTCTTTCCATTTATATTTTTATTTTTTTATTTCATAATTATTTATTGATTAATATACTCGTATGTGTATTCTTTAGTATTTTTGACATTACAATTTACATTTACAAAGTTGGTATCAAGGCATAACTTAACTTTTGAGCATCAGTGCTTCAACTTCAGCTGTAGTAGGTATAATATTTAATTAGTTGAACTTTTTTTAGTGTACATAAATCGTTCAAAAGTAAGATAACAATAATGCTCCTGAAATTGAACCATTCGGTGCTATGCGCCTCATTCTTTAATTATTTCACTCGCTCGTTATCTTACACTTTCGATGCTCGTTATGTAATAAACTATACTATATCCCAATGAGAATGATCCAAATAATTTGACTATATTTAATTCCACGAGATCTTTCATTAAAGGGAGCAAGTGCTTAAGTCGTAAACCAATCGTAGCGTTATGCATACGTTTGAGAGCCAATCAGGATGGACGACACCACGTGGTCATGTGTCTCTTTAATGAAAGCTCTCGTGGAATTTAATATAGATACTTACTATGTATAGACATAGAGTAATAATTAACAATTTATTAGTATTAAAAATACGAAAACGTGTCAAATTATTTATCTTTTATTTTGTTTTCAGGTTTCCCTACAGTGCCATACCCAAATTGGGTAAGTTACAAATTTCTTATTTTTATTTTTAAGTGTGCCGTCTGTTTCCACATAGCCCATCTTCATGTAGTTCATTTTGACCTAAAATCTGAAAAGAAAAATAATTATTATACATTTTTATATTTTAATTTCACTAAATAATAACCAAATAGTTCCAATTTATTTTCGTTGATATAAGGAATAATATTCTAGAAAATAATATCATATATTAATTTCACAAAATTTGTGCTACGCATGACGCACAATTTATTATTCAAAACAATTTAATGCATAATACAATTTTCAGAATTAAATGAGTAAACTAAAAATGTTAATGACGATGCCTACGATACAGATGCGTAAATTGTATCAGCGCTGAGCTCAAATTTCCGGCATATTTTCAACATTAAAGGAAGATAAAATAAGAACAATTGAATTGTTTCAGGAAGCTATAAATAGCCTGTTAGTACACAATTAGTTAATCTCCATTCACACCCGGTGTGTTTAAAGTAAACCAAGTATTAAAAATACATCACAATGACGTACATCACCCGCACAAATGCTCATCAACAGAGCCGGATTCGATTATTTTCAACCCGGAACCCATATTTTAGTTTTTAACCTATGCATAAACAAGCGTTAAATGTTTTTCAAACAAATATCACTTTGCTAATAAATTGTATTGTTCTTTTCGCACTGAAAACTTTAAAATAGTTCTTTTGTGTTATTTTTGATCCATTGTCAAAATTCTTGTGATGTCAATTATTAGAAATATAGATCAATCTGAAGCAGGGACTCGAACCGCACAAAATAACGGTTCAGGACCGGTTCGCGGTTCACTATGCTTTTTAGGGTTTGGTTTTGTTATATAATTTATAAAATAACAAGCAATTTCTTTAAAAAATTCGTTCCAGTTTTGGACTAATTTTTCAAAAAAAATAAAAACTTGACTGAACCATTGAAAATCGCATGACACAAATAACAGCCAATGAAAGAATTGATTACAATAATATTAACCATGGTTATATAAAAATTTGGCGGAAATTTTTTACTAGTAGCTTGAGGAACTTAACTGAAATTAATAAACGGACACTTTACTGTCATATATCAGTTTGACATTAAATTGTCATTTTGAGTGTAAATAAGAAATTAATAAGGTAAATAATATATATTTATTAATGTTAAATATAAATTTAGTAAATATTTCAAGTTTATATTTTAAAAATAAGTCAAAAAATAGAGCGTTGGTGTCATTGCGATTTTCTTTTCAAAAAATATTTTCTTAGCAATCTCCCGCACAATTCAAGGAATCGACTATTTAAAACAAAATTCATAAATATGTAATAATATTTTTAACGGTTGGTTTGGTACGCGGTTCGTTATAAGCTGCGGTTTATGCCCATGTCACACCGGTATATGGCTTGAAACACGGTAAGCGATGGAAAATTTTTATTGCCTTATCCTGGGTATTTTCAGCGATCAACTCACTCATAGTTGTTAGCGAAGTATACATCACCACAAGGGAAATTTTTTGTGTACTTAATTAAACTAGACTGTGTACCACTGAACTATATAAAATAACGGAAAGGACGATCACCACAGAGATGTACTTCCAGCAAGGAGCCCTCCATTTTGCATAAATTGGCTGCACTGCTATCCCCATATCTAGTATCTTTCATTTTAATCTACTGCCTTTCATTTTAATCTAGTGTCTTTCATTTTAGCGGTTGCCTGTATTGCTGATATAATGACGGGCATTTTAAATAAAATATACTAAAATTGAACATAGAGTAAATCAAAAAAGGATAAAACAAAAACACTGAAAAAGACGAACAAACCGAACGACAAAAATACAAAATAAAAACGGCTGTCGACGACCCCACGTGACGTATCGTTACAGAAGTCACTAACTTTTGGCAACATAAAAAATAAAAGACACTAGGATTTAGCAGTGCTGCCAATACATCCACAATGGAGGGCTCCATGGTGGAAGCACTTTTAATATACATGTCTTATGGAGATCGTCCTTCCTGTTATTTTATATAGTTCAGTGCTGTGGTGTACCTTCTTGACTGTATTCGAATCTGAAATGTCACAACCAAATTCAGTCACAAACGCACTGAGCTAATTAAAATCTAAAATAAAATTGTGTTGCCTAATTAATACATACCTATACCTACATTAAAATCATACGATATTCGTAAAAAGAGTTAGCACTATTCACAGATTAAAGCAATAATTGTTACATAACTCTTATAATGTTTTTCTATCGCAATAAATACGTAGTTCCTTAGATAATAATTTAAATATCTAATTATATTTAATCCTGATTTATAATGTTAGTTCTGTAAGTAGGTATATTTTATTGTTAAAATCAATTAGGTTGTAAGTTATTGTAAAGAAACAGATATCAGTAATAAATTTAAATATACAATAAAACTATGATTAAAAATATAAATCATGCCACACAATATAGCGGCCAAGACATTTACATTTCTAGCTGTGATATTTATATAAATTTTTAATTGTAATTTATAAATCTGTAACGTAATAATTTAATGTGCTTCACCTATAGCCATTAGCACTTAATAGATCTATTAGGTTATACATTATCTGGACTAGATAATAAAAATAAAAGTGGTTTAATATTGTGTTCCAAATAGGATGGAAAAAAATTATACAACAATTTTTTTGAAACTAATAAAAAAGTAGACTTTTGTACATTAAACGCAGTGTTCAAAAGAAATTATTTTCGGCAGCGTACAGTAAAGCATGTATACAGGTTGGAGGAGGTGAAATGCGAACATAGAGAATATATGACAATGGAGTTATCATGCTAGACATCTTGATATACGTGGAATAAGTAGGTACTGTCAATGCCAAAGTAGCTGTCATATTATTGAAATTTTTATTTTCATTAAAATATTTTCTTTGCATAATAATGTATATGTGTGCGAGCAGAACGAGAAAGTTACATGCACTTTAATATTTTATTATTATTTCTGTTATTGATGACTCTTTTTGCCACACAAATTCACATTACTTCGTTTTGTGACACTACTACAAAATATATCAAGATACCTGGCATGAAAGTTCGATTGTCATGTATGTTCCCTATGTTCGCATTTCACCTCCACCAACCTGTATAGTATTTTTGAGAAAAGAAGTCTGAAAAAGATCATCGTAAATACAATATAAGTACGACAAAGATAAATATATACGCCGTTTGTTGATTACTTCATGATACAGATGACCTTTTCAGACTTATTTCATCTCAAATACTATAAACCCTTATTTTTTAGTTAATGTGAATTGTAAAAGTTATATATTCAAAACAAATCATAATTAAAGATAAATGGCAATATTTTAAGGTACAATTTTTTTCATTTAGAAGCATTGTGTCGAATTTTGATTTGTTAATAATTTATTTTTGTCAAATGTCAAGTTTATTAGGACACTTTGAAATGTGTTGTTCAAAATTTATGGCATGGAAATATAGGTATAAGTTTCAGCACGCAATAACAGTGACATTTTCGACGCATATTTTTTATGCTAAAGTTGAAACCAGATAAATGTGTGGTCAAAGTAAAAATATGTTAAGCGACCTGGCGTCACCCCTCTTAATTTACTTTACTAATACTTCTAATCCACTCCTGCTCAAAATGACACATAACCCAGCATGTAGTTCCTATTACAATATTTAATAAGAACTTATTTACGTTAGCCTCAATGACGAAGATCTCTATTTGCATTGTTCAAGTGCGTAAGTCATAAGTCTTTATTTACAAATGGACGATTTACTATAACTTACAGTAACAGTAAGCTTAACCAGAGCTGGGCTGGCTTGAATCTATACCAAAAAGCGGGTAAAATGAATTTTTCAGTATGCTTCATATTCAATGAGTCCCCATATTTAATGTAGGAGTAAAATTGTGAAAAACAAACAACACGAGCACTAGCATAACAGTTTCTGGACGTGTAATACACAATATTTTATGTGCCGATTTCATTACAAAAATATAAAATAATTATACATAACCTAAAAAATTGTGCACTGAATACTTGCATTTGAGCTTAAAATATATTTATTTCAGTTTCTATTAATGATTTCCGTCTAAAATTTGTCAAAATCTTGTTAATTCTTGTATAAAAAATATTCAACTCATAAAATTGACATCTGCTTGACAACTGTAGTAATGTCAAGATGCCAACCTATAACTTCCGGTTGTTTGCCGGCCTAGGCTGGCAACAAAGAGTTTCTGGCGGATTTTGAGATATGGAAAACTAGCGATGCCGACCAGAGGCATATAAAAATAATTTTAAAACCAGTTCTACCAAAACTAAAATGTAAATTTATAATTTAGTGAAAATAAATAAGTAGTAAGTTTTCGTACTGAAAATGACTGAAATGAAAAATTTTGATTTTAATTTATTGTGACATGATATACCTAGTGTGTTTTTAAACTGTAGGGTGAGATGTAAAAACAAAAGTCAGACTTACACAAAAAATCCAAAAAAGGTTCTTTTGAATGATTGATTTTTGATTCTGTGGGCAGGGGTCCTTCAAAAAAATTCCGCTTCAACCTCGAAATATATATAGATCCGCCCCTGTGCAAACACTTGCACAAACCAGCCGGCTTATTTCAGCAGCACTGTCAAAAGAGGTGTCAAGCTGTGATTGGGGCGCAGTGGCGCCACGACGACTGGCCCTAGAACTACCGGCGCCAAGAAGTCATACCGCCAATTGTTTCTCAGGTAGAAGTTTATGACGATGAGACAACTTTGTGATTGAAACATTCCTCGCATTGTTGTACTTGGACAAGTTAGAACGGTGAAAGGACAGCGGAAAATTTATTTTTAATCTTTTCATTCTTTGCATCGCTTGCATTCTGGAATAATTGTGGAATGAATTCAGAAGAGTTGAGTATATAAATGTTGCATTTTTCCGAGAAATTTAATGACTAGGAATTTTCACGAGAGTTAATCTTTGGCATAATTTATCCATACAAATTTTATACAGATTCTCATTTTTATTGTGCATTCAAATTTTAAGTTCCAATTAAATTAGAGCGCTCATCTTATTCTTATTTAGAAATGTACTTTACTTTGCTTCGTGTTGTAAAATTTAATTTATTTACTACATTACCTTTGAAAATGAATCCTTACAATTCAAGCTAAGAAAAAAGCAGATGGCACTGCGAATGCAATTCGTTTTACACTCACACATTTTATTAGTTCAGAATTTGGTGCGAAATAAGGTAGGTATGGTTTGTGTATAAAGCAGTCATCTAATAGAGCTGTTCAATCAGCAAAATTTTGGATCGATCTTCTATCGTTAAATTTGATCGATTAAATCGATTGATCGATCTAGATCGATTATTTGTGATCGACTTATTTGATCAGATCGATCTCAACGATCTGATCAATCCGATCGGTTTGATCAATCTGATAGATTAAATCGATTAAATTGAATATTTTTTGACAGATGGTTTAACCAATCATATTGCGTAATGATGACGTCAAATGACGTAATGCAACCAATAGAATTGAGAATGTAAAATGATGTATCTGACAACATAATTTTGTAGATTAGGTTTTATTTTGTTACGTTAGTTACAAAAAATAAATAAATTTGTCACATGAAACGTCAAAAATGTTTAGCAAAATGAGTCGTTTTGGTAGTATTTTTAAGAAGAAAAATATTCTTCCTAAATACCATTCGAGATAATAACTTTTTGAGAGAATTTTTGTCTATTCCACGGCAACTTATTGCAATTTCACTCCACAAAACATCATCTGACAATTCCCATCAACTTCGTTTCGGGAAATTGATAGATGATGTTTTGTGTCGTGAAATTGTTAGAAATAAGTTGCCGTGGAAACGACAAAACAATTCTCAAAAAATTATCATCTCTTATTGTATTACCCCTGATAATATCGATTTAATTATTGATCTACCTGCATTAAATATTGAATGAATTATTATTATTAGCTGTAAATAAAAAATATTCCTAATTACAAAATTTAGGGACTTATACAGGTTGGTGGAGGTGAAATGCGAACATAGGGAAACATATGACAATGGAGTTATCATGGTAGGCATCTTGATATACGTGGAATAAGTACTTTCAATGTCAAAGTAGCTGTCATATTATTGAAATTTTTATTTTCATTAAAATATTTTCTTTGCATAATAATGTATGTGTACGAGCAGAACGAGAAAGTTTACATGCACTTTTAGATTTTGTTATTATTTCTGTTATTGATTACCTACTCTTTTTGCCACACAAATTCACATTACTTCGTTTTGTGACACTACTACAAAATATATCAAGATACCTGGCATGAAATTTCGATTGTCATGTATGTTCCCTATGTTCGCATTTCACCTCCACCAACCTGTATACTACATTCATGATTCATTGACAAAAAAATTATCGATCAATCAAATCTTACTTATCGATCATCCAAATCTGATCAATCAGACAAATCTTATAGATCATTCAAATCAAAATGATCAATCAAATCTGACCGATCCTCCAAATCCGATCGATCGAAGAAATGAATCGATCTGATCAAGTGATCGATTAAATGATTACATGTGATCATATTGATGGATTGATCGATATTTCGATGTTTTTTCAGGACATCAAATAGAAACAGGTGTGCAAATTTTTAGCTTCACATTAATTCGTGCAAAGTTTAGCCGTAATTTTGTCTAAAGTGACTGGACTATATATCCCGAATTAAAAAAATGTCTTGGTTACAAAAATATAACATCTAAAACCAGAAAGCTTGGCAACTAAATCATATCCTGAATGCAGAAAATACAGATATCTTTAGAAATCTATGAATGAAATCTTCGTTCTTCGAGTTATTGAAATATAATATTTATGTCATGAAACGAGAAATAAAACCTTCATTGAATAAAAAACGGAAAATCTTTCTTCTAAACAATCTCCGACGCACATTCATTATCCAAGTTCCGAGATTCTTCTTCTTTGCCAAGAGCGCAAACCACGATCCACGATCAGTAAACACCAGCAGCTCATGTTGACTTGTTCCGAGATTCATTACGGCAAAAAATCCTGCCCAACGTTTCAAATTTATCGTTTATTGACTGCAGAAACGAGTATTCCCATAGTCGTATCGCTGGTAAAAATGTAATCTGAAATTCTAATCGGTCCTAATTAGCTTGTAGCCCGAGGGCGGAAAGAAGATCCAAGAAGCACGGCGGGGTGGGGGGAGGGGGTTCTGGCTTGTCGGTATATCGCGTGCCTTCTGGCCACGTTTGCTTATTTATTCGCTGATCGCCATTTGTTTATTTATTTATTTCTGCGGCAAGTGTTGTCAGTGCATTTTGCTCTTTTTGCGCACCATTGGCGTAGACAGGATTTTACCAAGAGAGAAAAATACAATACAAAGTTTTAAAATACACTGCAGGAAATTTCATCATAAATGCAAAAATAAATTTAAAATAAATCAAATTTTGTATGCTGGGCTTGCGTAGAAAAACAAGCGAAGCGAGTCTACCTAATGTCTAGTAGGTACTATTTAAATGAATCAAGTTTGTCATATATTTACTATCGATGTTATACAGGGTGTTTCACAACTTAGGACAAAAAATTTAAGGGTAGGTATATAATGTACGACGTGCTGATCATGAAACAAAAAGTTTTTTTTTAAATTCGCAAAAAAATTGCATCGTATTTCAATCAAACATGATTTTTGCCACTGGTCGGTAGTTTTTTTTTTAAATCTTCTACAATGAAAGTACATAGTAATATTTAATTGGTACTAATAAAAATGTCAAATTATCAAATACCATCCAAACAGTGTTACTTAAAAAAAAATGTATAGGTACACGTCAAGTAAACTACCCTTCGTTTTGCTACAAAATCTGATTGAAACTAAATGAACAACCCAATACCCTTCGTGAGTCCCACTCCCACATACTCAATTTTGGTATGACATAAATAATAAATAAATAAATGGGAAATAAATAATTCGTGTGCTGTACTAAATTATTTTCTATGCGCTGTGTGTCTTATAAATGCATGCACTACCTAATTTCCATATGACCAATTCATATGCTATGTTGTGCTAAATTATTTTCTATGCGCTGTGGGTGTTATAAATCCACCTTAAAAATGAGCCAAATATACTATTTTATTTTATCATAAACTTCTACTTCTAAGGAATAAAGTTGGTGTATCATAAACATAACCTCAATTGTATATTTGTAGGTTAATTTGAATTAATCACCACCAACCCATTTCCTAAGGGAACCAGGGATTCTTAAGGCCCAAAATTTGAAGACTAAAAACTCAATAAATTGTATTGTCAATCGGCAAACTACAAACCTATATTACTAGCAACGCTGACTAAATACTTGCTTGCTATTGGTTAGGGTACATGCTTTGAAATAAATAAATTTGTATTACACTGTAACCAGCTTTATTATGTCTTGACTTTGTATAAGGAAGTATAGGTATTTGTAATAATAAATGATTGATATTGATGTTGATTATAAGAATACAATTTTTTGACAAGAAAATAAGTTGAAGAAGTGGGGCGGAGGAGGTGGATAAACCTCCTTGGCTACGCCCATGGAGCGGAGGCTTCAGTGGACAAATCCAAGATCGACTTGTTTTCCATCAATTAAAATATTTGCAAATCGTTATCAGTATTTGTGAGGAACTTAATTAGATAATGAAATATTTCTTACTAATTATGACGGGCATGTGGTCTAGTTTCGGAAAAATTAGCTGGGTGCAAGTCTGTGGATTTATTAATAATACTAGGTTAATTTTCCATAATTATTCTATTTTAATATTGATAGTAATACCACATTTGTTTATTGTTTACGATAAATGCAATTTAATTGTAAATATTATCTTTATAACATTCGTTTTTTCATAATTACTGCGTTTTACAATAAAATTCAAAATTTAATTATACAATTTCGTCAGCTAGCTACGTCAAACACGTGTTTTGTTAAATTTTTAATCATTCACAACTTCGTGCGTATATTTTAATGGCATATAGTAGAGATGGAAAATTTTCCGCGTGAGCGTGAGTGACTTTTTAAATTTGGATTGTAAACGGGTATGAGCGTGAGTGACATGTAATGTATCGTGCGTGAGCGACATTTTTTCGGGCGTGAGTAATAATCACATGTCACGACATAATATATATAATTTGCTAAATATCAACAACAATCAAATGATAATTACGGGTAATTGCTACTTATAGGCAGCGCACAGATTTGTCGAAAAAATTGGAACAGAAGATGTTCGTCTATTTACGATTTTGCGGAGCTAAAATAAATTATCATATATAATACCATTAGTGACTATGATTTTGCCGGCAATTTTTGCCGTCTGGTCACGACTGCTTGTTGCGTCGAAAATAAAGACGAGTGCGTAGCACGAGTGTTTATTTGTTGGGCATTATGTTCAATAAATTCAAGATCTGTTTATTACTAGCCTGCATCATGTATTTTGGGTTGACATTTATTGAATATAATTGAAATATTGAATATAATTTGGCAATTTCATATAAATTTTAATTCCTAGAATAGGTACTTACTCTTGATTTTACTTTTTTTTTCTATTCCACTCTTTTCCCTATTTACTATGGCTGCCTGAAACCAGCCCGAAACTCGTACTTTGCCGCATCCTAGCTATGCAATTTCATTTTGAAGTTGAAAAATACTATAAAAGTGTTTTCATTGCGAGTAAACTGTCAGATGATTATTGACTTCGGAATAATGTTTAAGCTTTAAATGCACGTACGACGCTAGAGAACGACGCGAAGCGGAGTGATTTTAACAACGCAAGTGCTTTAATAGTATTTTGTGCACCTAGGGAGGGAAGCGTGCTATTACTCCCGCGGGCGAAGCGGCAGTCCGAGCGAGGGCGCCGCCTTCCCCCAAGGGTGTAATAGCTATTACTCCTGCGGGCGAAGCGGCGATCCGAGTCGAAGGCGTTTTCCTCCCGCTCGGGAGGACCGTACTTGCTTTCCTCCCGCGTGGGTGGGAAAACTCGCTTCCCTCTCTCCATTAGCAAGAGGAAAACACTGCTTTCCTCCCCCGAGTGACGTAAAAACACTTATACACTTGTGTCGTATTATATTTTTTTATTACACCTGCTCCCTAAACATTCTTACCTAGTAGATTATTTATAATTTTCATTGTGTTCAGCCTGTTTTTGTCTTCGAATTTTGCACGCATTTGCGTGTTTTAAACCGCGATTATGATGCATGTGTAATAAAATATAGTGAAGCATTTTATATTTTATTTAACAGACGATTGTTCACTTGTTCATTAATTTCCTGCTAGAAACTGTTGGCGCCTTTTAGAAATCCAAACAAATGAAGTATAAATCATATACAGAGTTGTACGTACACTCAGTAACAAGTGTGAATAAAAACAATTGAATTTTCTCGGTACAAGAAACAGGAATCAATAACAAGTGAACAAGTCCCGTGTTCATTACACTGAACACAGATTTCTAAGAACGTAAAAATGAATTCCCAGAAACAAATGCCTATTAATCAATATCTAATAAAAATAACAATCACACGCGTTAGCATTTCTTCACCTGCAGGCTCAAAGGCGCCTAATAGGTTTAAATCACATTAACTACGCTTAATGACTGCAGATTATTATCAACGAACACAAACATATCTTCACGCTTTTCCCCATACATGGCAAACAAATCGCAAATGATGTGTGCTATCGGCGAGCGTATCTTGGCGCCATGGAGACTTTGGTTTCAATTAAATTCTAATAAGCGCCTGTTTTAAGCCTATCAGTGATTTTATCCACTGACAATATTCCTCTGTAATGCGAACTCTTTCGTTGCTGACCAATTTTCAATTATTATGGTGGGAGCTTCGCAAAAATGGAAATGAAAAAATGGAGCTGCAATAAATTAACAGGAAATACATTTTTTGTCATAATTTATCGAAGGCTGTAGGGGGCAAAAGGGAACACCCCTGCCTTGAGTTTACGGTTTATTATTAATTGGTAGCAGAAAATCTAAAAAAGATAGTTATAGTAATATTGAAATGAAGAGTCGGTTGCGCGAACTACTAATTTTGGTCTTAGAGAAAGATGTACAGATGAAAGAAAGAGAATCTCTATCTCAGAAACATCGGTCAGGAATTTTCTCATTCTGATACTTGCATCCCTTAGTGAATAGTTTTGATAGTTGTGTTGTGTTCAGTGTTCTGTTTGTCGTTGTCGTTACTTAAACAGTACTTATATTGTTATGGTGTGAAATGCAATATAGCAAGCGGTACTAGGGCAAATTGTGTAATATGTGTAGTACACAAAAATTAGCTCAGCCCGTTCGCGCAGCTAAACCGACTCTTCACTTCAAACTACAAATATTTGTATGCCAAGGGCTGAAAGTACACTTTTGCAGATTGAGGCTGGAGATTATAGCACGACCGTAGACCGCATCGAGGGTTGCACTGCAACTAGTCGAAGTCTGCAAGAATACTTTCAGCCACAAATATACACAACATTTTTTTCTATGATTTATAAATTTTTATTACCAATCAACAGCAATTTTGTTATTCACCTATATCATCATACAAAATCTAAAATATTGAATGTAAGTATAAAAACAATAGAATGAATTTAGATTGAAAATTGTAATATTAATATAAATTAAACTAAACCTTAATAAAATATTTATGATTTGGAACAGATTTTTATAACCAGGGATCAGCGATCTGAAAATATTTTCGGACCGTCACTATTAGCAGCGATCTGCAAAGATGCATTGATATGCAATTGTTCATTTTCAAGTAACCAAGTGATGTATAAGAACAAAAAGAATACTTGTAATATCGATCGTAGAATAATAAAATTCAGGCATAGTTTATACAGAAAAAAGTTGACAGTAAATAATATGTCCTATACCTAAAGAATATCAAAATTTTAGCTTCTTAATAACCATTCAATCATTGCAATATATATTCATATCTATCATACCTTTTTCGCTTTTTTGATCTTGGGTGTGGGTGTGACAGTCTGAAATACTTTTTGCAATTAATACATTGGCAGGCACATTTATTTATCTTTTGATAATTTCTCATATCTGTATCTATTTCTCCAGAAGAAATTTTTTACTTGTTTTGGAGTCTGAAATTAATACTTTGATTTTGACAATTTTCAAATCCAATCAGGTAGGTACGGTACACATTAATACTAATAAGAAATCTTCCATATGATAAACAGGACACTAACAACCATGAGCACCCGAGAATTGTAGGCTGATCACTGAGTTGTGATTCTGTATTAGACCGGGAGCTCATGACAGGTGATGGTCTCCGATTTCATGCAGCATACCTTTTGGAGGATAACATATTGACCCTATGACAACATAGAAAAACGGGTATTAAACCCTTGCATGCTTTTCGGTCATATGGAAAATTGCATTTCCACTTGCACAAAACTTTTCCGAAATTTTCCACCCTTGGGCCAACGAAGACTGCATGCCAATTTAGTTATATGTATTTTATGACATAAATATTATTTCTTTTCATCGGCATGCTGTTTGAAAACGCGGAAAATCATATCACGTGATCGATTGAGCCCTTCGGGATACTGCGAATCGCATACCTATAAATGCGTTTAAGTTACTTTTGATAAAACGGCATGCATTATTAAATCAAAGAAAAACACAACATTTTTGTGCGAGTGGAAAAATGAAATTTTCCATATGATCGGAAAGCCTGCAAGGATTTAATACCCGCTTTTCTTTGTTGTCATAGTGTCAATATTCTATCCTCCAAAATGCATGCTGTATCAAATCGGAGACCATCACCTGTCATGAGCTCCCGGTCTATATGTAAGGCTACTACATTAAAATAAAATATAGGGATAGAATGTATAATGTTAAATGTGTGTTATTGTTATGATTAGTTAGTAAAATCAAGCACCTTATTGACCTTTCCGTTTCCACAGCTCTTAAAAAAATATTCTACTTTGTTTCGTCGTATTGACCATTCTTTATAATAATTCTGACGTCCAAATCCACTGCTTTAAACTCCGAAGTATGCCAGAGTCCACTAACTTCGCTGATGTCTGAGCTGAGCCTGAAGAATCAATCAGAAACGAATTTCACACGCGCTGAGGACGTGCGTGGCATGCGAGATCAGCTTGAACATCCAGCTACAGCACAACACAACACACATTACATGCCAATGCAAATGATAAACGAAGAACGGAGCTGCGAACGATTGTAACGCGAACGTGATGCGTGGAAGTTACTTCAACGTTCAACAGGAGATGTTGAGGTGGTTATGAAGAATGTGGAAGAGGGAGGTATGGACGAAAGCTGAGTGCTTATGTAACCGATTGTGGTTTTGGACACTTAGGTTTGATTCCAGTAAGAGTCGTATTTTAATTTAAATGATATCGAGGCAGTAGCTGCGCGGGCTTAAAAAGCCCGTCTGTAGTAGACGGGCATAAAATGTATTAACGTAGCGAGTGTTTTGTGGCTAGTACAAGAATGGTAAAATTGTATTTCAAAAAGGATTATAATCTTAAATGATCAATTAACTGTTGTACCTTTTTTAAATTTTATGAAAAAAATTGTACATGATTATAAATATTCCGAAAAATTCAAAATTTCCAATTTATGCATAATTTACAAGGTTATATCTCCTGATAGGAATTTATTTTTAAAATTTTAAAAAGGCACATCTGTAGATCCATTCCTTCTCTATTAAATGTTTATAAAAACATTTCCTTGAAGTCAATAATAAACTAACAGTTTACTCGCAACGAATACACTGTTACAGTATTTTTCAACTTCAAAATGACATTGCATTGCTAGGATGCGGCAAAGTACGAGTTTCGGTCTGGTTTCAGGCAGTCGTAGTAGTTGGGAGAAAGTGGAATAGAAAAATAAGTAAAATCGAGAGTATTCTAGGAATTCCGAAAAAACGTAGACGCTTAAGGTAGTAAATACATGGGTAGTGACAACCCAAAATATGACTTAAATTAATTCATTACAAGTCGTAGAATTTGGATAAAAATTAAAATTTGTGTTGAAATAGCGAAGATAATTATTGAATTTAAAGTTGACACTAAAACGCGCTAAAGTGTATTGCGTATATGGAAGTTAGCGGTAGATTTACTAAACGATTAGAAAATATTCTATCATAACAAACCAACACATGTTTGGCAAACGAATATGTTGTTCCTTGATATTTGAGATATTTAATTTTAAAAAATAAAAATTATGAGACACCGCAATGATTGTTGAAAAATCGCAAGAAAAATAATATTTTTGACGTCATAAAATATACTACTGCATTTCAGTGTAAACTTAATTTTCAATTTTTTTTTATTTCAATGGATACCTCCGATTTGTAATTTACATCCAAAACTAGAATTTTTAATGATATATTTCTCATTATTTGACTGCTTTGGCCTCACCTCACACCGAACTCACGCACGCTTATGACCGACGGATTTTCTAACTTTAGGCGTACGTTTACGTTTATAAATGTAAAATCTACAAAATGGTCGAAGCAGAATTTTAAAATTTTGCTTTAAAATCGAAATATGTTAATTTGAATGTTGCCAATTTACCTATTTTTTAAATATCTTAATTTTAAAAATTCGATCGGTTATTTCGCAGATCCAAGCTTTGTTGACAATATATTAAAATTTGAAGTTAATTCATTTATAAATAAAAGCTGTACAGGTAGGAGTGGCGGGCGAAAACTCTCGTTTTTACAAGTATTGCATTTTTTTACAAATATGGGTGCCAAAATTATTTTTCTCCTCTACCATAAATTAGTTGTTATTATGTTTAACATAACAATAAACGCTTTAGAATAGCGTGCGAAATTAATGTTTTTGACTGTTTTCTGCCATGGGAGAGGATCTTCTTAAGGCGGTTGCATAGTAAAATTATGGGTTTTGCTGAACGATCTATATTACTTTAATAAACAAAAAATTAAATTAATTATATATCTGCATAAATAAATTTAACTCTTTTTGCAAACCAGAAAATTTAATAGGTATGCAGTTTTTCCCATAAAATTGGTTAATAAGATTTTTTAAACAAATAACACGTTTTCGAATAGCTTGAAGTTGCCTTTTTTTGCTCTTACCATACTTTTTTAACTTTAAATATTTACAAAATTGTCCATGTTTAGCCATGCACATAAAAAATTGAATCAAAATATTTTAAATAAACTGGCATTAGAGCAAAGAGGGAGCATCCTTAAACTATTCAAAAATACCTATTTCGAAAATTTCCATTTTTATTCAATTTTTTAAGCACAGCTCACTGCATGTAATGAGTGATGGCGTATGAACCCGGAGTTCCGTGGTTCAAGTCTCTCGGCCGGTAGTATGTGATGTACAGGGTACACCGTTACTTGAAAAATAATATAATACTACATTTCTTCTAAACTGTGCAAACAAATTTTTTTGCACAGTTCTTGTAAACTGTTCAAAATAATTTAAGTTTTGAACAATTTATAAAAAAACAATATAATAGCTTTACGTGCTCTTGACAAATTTAAAATGTCAACTTTTTGTATGATAATTGCAAGAAAATAATTTTTTAGTTTATAATTTTAGTTTCCTGGAGCAAAAAACTATTCCTTAAAAAAATACTGAGTTCATTTTATGGAAAAGGCCAAAACAGGTATTTCATAGGTATAGGTATACATTTTAGTATAAAGAAACTGCACTCTTTTATGAAGTACATGACTTCAATTTTCTGAATAAACTGCGCTGAAAAAGTGAAGTACCTGCACTCTGCTGCACTTTTCAAATGCGCGCGAATTATATAGCAGAAGTGCATTTCAGAACTTCAAGATATAATGGAAAACTGAAAATAATAAAGAAGAAAATCTAATTTATAGTATTTTTATTGCCATAATAATCTTTTCATATTAGAGAATTCAAAGTCAAATTATAAAAAATTGAATCATAAATTTTAAACTTAAATGTATCACACATGTGTTATGTAGGTATGTAGTTTTTTCTGTTTTTATTTATTACCATCAATTTTTTTGTTTGATAAAAAAGATGCGAGATTTCCAGTTCTTTATTGTGCTGTAGAACGGCGAAGTAAACAATAAGATAAAAATAAAGAAATATTGGAATTCCCAAAACTAACGCGTAAAGAGCATCTTCTAACCTAAAACATGTAAATTAGATCTCCCTATAAAATTAAATTTTATTGTTATCTTAATTATATTAAATAGCCTTTATTTATTTATTTTGCTAAAAAAACGCTTGTGTAACATTCCGTGATCTTTCTAATATTGAATAATAATATAATTAATAGCCTAATGTTGGTAAAAAAAAAACTTGATAAGTCCGAAGAATGCAGTTATCTAAAATGACTAAAATATTGAATAATAAATATCTTGTAACATTTATTCACTCAACTGGTTTGGAATCGAATAAAATAATAAAATTGTTGGTTTTACGTGAGAGTATTAAGTTGTTTAAAGTCAACTCGCAGTCAGTAGCGTAGTCAAGGAAAGGATTTTTAGTTAATAAAGAGCTTCAAAAATAATCTAAAATACTTTTGACTGACACTGATATGAGATAGTAACACTCACAAGAAGGTTTTTTAAATCATTTTATAACTTATGTTCTTTTATGGTGCCTATTTTCTAACAAATATATTTTTTATGCAAATGAAAAGGAGTATGATTTGTATCTGAGCTGCCCATGCTTGCAAAAGATAGCTTTCAATTTAAAGAAAAATAGAATAGTGTCAAAAAATAACATTGATGTAATTTTCATTTGGTACCTAATAGTTATAAAAATTTTATTTGTAGGGTTGTGGTTGTATAGTATAAATCGTAGAGTTGTAAAAGCGCATTTCTGGTCATCAAAACGTACGAAAAGCGCAGAAATATAATCAGTACATTTATCGGAGAGTTGTAAAAGCGCATTTCAGGTCATCAAAACGTATGAAAAGCGCAGAAATTTAATCAGTAAATTTACAATAAGCGCAGATCGTAACGTACAATAAGCGCATTTTTCGAAAATGAGATTTCTGACCATAACAAGTTAGTCCAGATCGTCTTCCAGTATGATGGGGTTAAGTTCAGGTTGGTATTGATTAGTTTATGTCAAAAAACGGAGTTCTGTTGGACTCAATTAGGGTTTTGTTAGTATTGATTAGTTTATTTAAAAAAAAAACGGAGTTCTGTTGGACTCAATTAGGGTTTTGTTAGTATTGATTAGATTATTTTAAAAAAAACGGAGTTCTGTTGGACTCAATTAGGGTTTTGTTCGGCCTTTTCCCATAATTCAAATTTCAAATGTTCCCTTCTGCGCTTATATAACGTCAATTTCTGCGCTTTTATAACGTTTATTTCGGCGCTATTCGTACGTCGATAAGAAGAACTGATAAAGGCCAAATGCGCTTATATAACGCACCCAAATGTATGTACAATAAGCGTAGATCGTAACGTTCAATAACATAACCATAACAAGTTAGTCCAGATCGTCTTCGAGTATGACGGGGTTAAGTTCAGAAAAATGTTAGGCAAGAATATTTTCTAGTTTTAAAAAATTCAAAAAATATTGTAGAAAAACTGTCGTACAATCCCTAAAACCATTGTGCTTTTCAAATGTTCCCTTCTGCGCTTATATAACGTCAATTTATGTGCTTATATAACGTCAATTTCTGCGCTTTTCGTACGTCGATAAGCAAAAACTAATAAAGGCCAAATGCGCTTATATAACGCACCCGTATAAATCAGTATAAATTAATAGCTTCTGAGAGAAAATTTGAATATAGTCTGAAAGTAATGTTTTTTTAAAAGGGTAATATGCTACTTGCATGGTACCGATACTACCGATATGAGATTTCTATCACTATGTACCTAATGTTAGGTTAGGTCCATAGGCGCCGACTTTCGAAAATCTGTGTGAGGGCTTAAGAATGAATAAAAAAGTTAAAACAAATTTTCAGTCATGTAGCAGAAAGTGCAGTAATAAATGAAATTTGCATATATTAATATTAGTGTGGGGACAGAACCTTCACGAATAATTTCCTGTGGGGGCTCGAGCCGCGATGCCCCCACATAGTCGGCGCTCATAAAAATATAAATTTAGTTTTTTAGTAAATTGAAAATTTTCTGTGACGTCATTACTTTGAGTTTGAACAGGAGAAAGGGATGCATCTTAATATTAAAAATCAAGAAAGTAAATGTTAATTGTTTCCTAAAAAATTATTTCTGCAGTCTCAAATAATTAAAGGTTGCTGCAAAGTCAATGGGCTACTTGCATGACTTTTTGTTAAATATTTTTAATGAAGAGATCAGAACATGGGACGCGTATTTTTTATTATGACAAAATTTTTACTAACAAGACTAAAAAAATAATGAAAAATGAATGAATATTACTGTGTGACGCACAGCCCTAGTACATAGTAATAGAAATCTTATTTTCAATACTGAGAGCAAAATGAAAAACAACTTTTCTAAAAATAAAATAAAAATAAAAAACTAGTAAGTAAAGATTGAAGTCCTGTTCCTGTCACAGCTGATTTGAAATTTTCGCCCGTCTACGCCACTGACCGGAGATCTGTGGTACATCAACTTTAAAACCGTCGTTTATCATTTCGCGAAGCGCTGTAATTCAAACGAATAATCCGGGAAACCACGCACCGGCAGTAGATATCGCGAGTACGCAGAACTTGATGTGTTGCGTTGCTATCTGACAAATGTTAAACAAAGAAGCGAAAAAAGTAGTATCCACAGCTCGAGCTCGCGTAACCCAGGAGCACGGCAGATACTGGCTTTCCTACTTCTTACTTCTACCGTGGCCGCGAAAACTCGCCGAGCCGCTGATCGCTGAATCCGTCGTACGGTGCTCAGTTCGCTGCTTGCGCTCACTCGCGCCACTACGCAGAATCACCCAAGTCTTCTCAAACTTGTGCGCGCAACTCTAACCTAACTTCAAGTGTGTTGTGGATGTTAACAGTGCTGGATTCATTGATCGTTTGTTTTGTTATTGTGTACTTTACGTGTTCAGTGCGCGCTTGCTTCATTATTTACTGAACTTTAACTCCCGTGTAACTGTGACTGCCAGTGAAATCTTTGCTAGACTTTTTGACAGCTCTTGCTCTGCTGTGGCGCTCATCGTAAGTCATTTGTTGTTTTATTTACTTGCTAATTCTTTCGTACTTCTGAATCTTGGAAAAGAGGAATTCACGGTTTTGAAGCTATTAAATGAATGGTTTCAAAGACTCATTGAAGATTCAATTTTGCGGCGCCGCTATTTGACAGGCAATTCCCAAAATTCAGAAGAATTTTCAAAAAAGAATAAGAACATATTTTATGCAACTTTTTTACGATTACTCCAACTTATATCTATTAGGTAGCTATTTAGTAGCATTCAAACTTTTACTAAACTTTTAAACAAGTTATACAACTTTGTTTTGAAATACGAAACAATTATTTTTACCGTTAAAATTAATTGAAAGCAAAAAGTTATGTTTTGTAACTTTCAATTATTAAGGCTACCATCTCCACGTAGTTCAAAACTGCGTTTGTCCTATGTTAATGCATAGAAACGCTCGATAAAAATACGTAAAAGCAATTTCTAAAATGCTCACGAAGATTTATAGATAAAGCAAAATTTCAAAAATTTCTTTGTAGACGAAGAATAGAACTAGGTTTATGCCGAGTTACATTTTCTAATATATCTCTTAATCATAAGTTATAATCATAAACAAATAGCTTAAAGTATACTTTTTCATTAATTTATTAATCAGTATGCAATGAATAGGTAAAGCAGAAACTGCTACATCTCTAAATGCGTTATATTTTGTTACGGAGACGGGACCCTTAAGATATATTTTTTGTGTATCAGTATAAAATTGTTTACTTGCAAAATAACTGCGAGTATTATTTAAGTAGCGCAATTTTACTTTAAAAATATATTTCAGAATAGTAAAAATAATTACTAGATAAAAATAAATAAAACAATATTAGGTTTTGTAATCTCTTTGAGTTGATTCCAAATATGTGAGGCTGACACACTCAAGTAGGTATAGTCAAAGCCGTAATGATAGCTATAAATATACAGGATGTATCATAAACTTCGATTATATACGGGTAGTTTGATATGTTGATTTCAAATCAAAAATAATTTTTAAGAAATTTGTCAAATCGAGTAAATTATTCTCTAATTCATGATACCTACCATAATTTTAATTTAATTATTTTAATATCGTTAATGATATTATTAAAGATAATAATTATCAATCCAGTCGTCCGAGAGATTTTCTCTAAAAATAAATAAAAATTATTTTTGATCTGTAATCAACATACTAAACTTTAGCTTGTACATATGACTCGAAGTTATAAATATTATAATACATCCTGTATAAAATAAATGGCAGTATATTGAAATTAGGTAGTAATTCATTTTTGTAAAATTGTGTGAATGTTTTTCGGTTACCAGATTTACCTACTCGTTTAGTAATCTTTAGGATAATAATGTAATTACAAACGTAGACGTTTTGTCGCGTTTGTAAAACGTAAAAGATGGTAGTTAATTACAAATCATGTTATTTAACAGAAATTCTAAGAATGGTATTTGAATAAGAATCTGTCGAACAAGTTTCTAAAGTAAGTGTTCTTAGAATGAATATACTAAGCAACTTTATAATGTGTTTAGGTAGAGTAGGTAAGGTCATAAGTTCTGTCCGTATATAAACACTCGTTAGAAATTTTTCCATGAATGTTGTGCCTAAGTGCAGAAAAGGCTCTTAAGAAAACAATGAATAGCATACAGTAAATAATTACTGTTGTGTCTGTGCATAAATTAATATTTCATGTAAAATTGATTTTTTGTGTATTGCGTAAAAGTTCAAAACAAGTTTGAATTTATTTTGAAATATTACAGATTTAACTCGTTATCTGTATATATCGTAATACATTAATTGCTTATGCGACAGTTTCTTAACAATAATTTCGTCGGGTGTACTTGTTTATAATCTCAATAAGTAATTGAAATCAATTAACATAAATTGCAATTGGCGTAGCTTTGATGTTTTGGAATAATTATAAAATAAATTAATAAGAAAATGATTTATTTACGTATCGAGTTAGTCATTGGGAATATCGGAATCAAAATAGAACATTAAGATTGGGTAAATTATTTAATTAAAATCAAAACAAAAAATTGCTGCTCTAATTTTGGCGATAACATTTTTGAAATAATACGGTCAATTTCCTCTTTATTACATAAATTTATTTTTTAATATTTTCAATATTCGGCAAGGGGATTGTCCATCTTCTATTTAAAAGTGGTAAAAATGACATACCGATTTTTTTATTTTAACCATTCTACAGGAAACAGGATTAACAAGAATGATAGATGCTATAGTGGAATCGGACCACTCGGATCCAGTGGTATTATTGTCGGCTGCGCAATTTTACTCCTTAATTAATTTAAAATTAAACATAAAATTTAAGAATAAGTCCGAAATAATTTAAATTTGTTATTGGTTTCTTATAAAATCGGTTAAATCTCACAAGTTTTTTTAGTCTCAAATAAAATGCGTAAGTAAATCTTGTTTCTGATTATGTTTCTGTAAAATTAAAATTTGTGTCGGTTAGTTCTGGAAAAAATATTATTTATAATAATTAATATAATAACAACCTCATCACGTTAAGAATAAGAAATCGCGAACTTTGGTAACTTATAGTTGTTACAATTCTTAGTAGAATACAGTATTTTTTCGTGCCGAAACTGAAATATTTACAACAAATTTGTAGAAAGTAAAAGTAAATCTAGTTAAACAATATTTTTTTCTGTTTTGACATTATTGTAAGTATTTTTAAATTTAATATTGCGTATGTTCAATTAATTTATTAATGAATATATTCTGTATTTTGTTTTTGTTAATTAATTTTATATTAATATCTCAATTATAATTACTTATATTTTAATTAATGCGTAAATAATTAATAAATTACTTTATTGATTATATTATGCTATAAATATTTTGAAATCCGGAGATTCTAACATCAATATCAAGACCTCGATCAAGACATAATTTAAGATTTCATCAGTTCATTAAATTCCAGTTTGCATGCTATTTTTACGCTAAATATAAAGCTATAAACTTTTTCTTAATTTGATTTGATAAACCAACTTGTAAATAGAATGAAATTTATATTCAAAACATCATCAAAACCAGTTAAATCTGTGCACTTGGCGTCTGATAACAAAATTATGAGTAGTGTATTGAATAACTAGGAAACAATTTCAACTCGAGAAAAATTTATACTCGCAATTCATTCGAAAGTATTGGTGAAATTTAATTGACATGAACTTCAAACGGTGCACGGACAAACACGCTTCTACTAACTGGCACGATATTTTCTACACGTGCTACTAAACATTAACATTGATAAAGCTATTTCTCTTCAAAAATATGTTGAAAAAACAAGTTAAACATATTTAATTATTATATTCATATAAACTGTTTATCTCATTACAAATTGGACTAACTTGTATTTATATTTTATATTAGAATCAGCAGGGCCGGATTTAGGGGTGGGAAGGAGGGACGTGAGTCCCGGGGCCCTCACAATAAAGGCTCCAACAAAATATTTCTTCGCTAAAATTTATAAAAATATTTTAACGTTACGAATACGATATTAAAATCAAGAACTTTTCATATAAATTAAATTTTAATTTATTTTCATACTTAAAAACAGTGGTATTCATATCCGAAATTGCATTTCAAGACATTTGACTTTGAACTCAATTTTTTTTAGAATATTCATATACAGGAAAATGAATGTACAAGAAGATTCAAACCTAGAAAATTTATATACGTAAGATACCTGCTGCATTAAAAGATTCGTTCATATAGGAAAAAACAATTCTAAAATTTTAGATTTGGCATAAATGCAAACCTCGATACAAACACAGGCAGATGCAAATCTAGAAAATTAGTTTATCTCGAGGTTTATCTTTTCAAAACAAGGGGGATTCATAAATGAACAACTCAATACCGTTCTTGAGTGTCACATACTCGGATTTGAATATAACTTTTCTAGATTTGCCATTTGCATCTTCCTGTGTTTGCATTTATGCTAAATTTAAAATTCTAGATTTGCGTTTTCCTGTGAATGAATCTTTTAATGCAGGTATTTTATTTTTAAATAATTCTAGATTTGAATCTTATTGGACATGCATTTTCCTGCGTATGAATAATCTCGAATTTTCTGGTGTTGAACACATTCATTGACGGCTGGTAAATAATCTCACACACATAAACACATTATAATAATAGCGAGACTATTATTAATGCTTAGATACCTAAAACCTAGAATTTAGTTTCAGTTAGAAAATAAAATAAATTATAACGTTATGATTTTGTCTCTGTGAATGCTGGCATTGATATCCATAAGCTAAAGTGCATAATAATTGATGCAACGGCCATATTTTTCTTATCCTGCCGAATACCGGATAGTGATGATCTGATATTCGGCCTTTCCGGATAATTAAAAAATAAGATAATAATTTTTTTTAAATAATACCTACATTAGTCGACATCTGTTACTTTTCGAAACTAGTAGTTTGCAAAATTTAAATATATATATATATAATTAGTAATTTTTAAAGGTAAATTGTTGTGAATAAATAAATTTTTTCCGTGTTGACTAGCAATCCAGACGATTTTGAGATAGCTAGCTGCCATTTTGTTACAAGATGGTGGACTAACATTTTAATATACCTACCTATGTTTCAAGACAGATTCTTAGCTATTACTGGACCAAATTTGAACGTAAGTTGCAGTTAATATAAAGGATTTAAAAAGCAACCTTCGCTGATAATTTTAAAATCAATTTCACCATCCCATATCTATATCATATCAGCCCAAGGTGTCTATCAGCGAACAAGTAATAACCAGTGCAATTCGCCGTGTGATGTAGTTAGGCGTTTCACAATGAACATTATTCATAGAAATCTGATAATTGCCGTGACTGATTGGGGTCGCGGGGACTTGGAGGCTGCTGCTGATACAATGCTCTTCTGTGCGCTACGCAGCAGCAGCACAAGCCATTCCTGCCTGACATAGTTTACGGATTTTGCTCCCTTCAGCTGCAGGCCGACGGCAGAGGCAAACTGCCGAGCTTGCGTGTGTTGAAGATGCGTAGGCATAGAAAAAAATTGTGTTTTTATTACTAATTTCTTATTTACACTCAAAATTTATTGATAAAAATGCTTAACTCATTTTTAATTTAAATGTAAAACTAACATGTTACTTAGGCTAAAAGTAGGTAAGTATAAATAATTTCCGAAAAAAAATTAATGTTACCGTGGTTTCATGGTTACTATTATTGTAATAAATTCTTCCATTATTTGCTCGATTTTCAATAAAATATAGTATTTAAAAATAATATAATGCATGCACAAGAAGATTCAAATCTAAATAATTTATACGTATACAATACCTATATTTCAAGATTCACTCACAAATGCAAATCTAGAATTTTAGATTTAGCATACATGCTAACATAATAAGATGCAAACATAGGAAGATGTAAATCTAGAAATCTAGTTAGTTTATTTAGTCTTTAACACAAGGGGGATACACAAATAATTAAGTTGCACTGAATTAAAAGAACAACCCAATACCAATATTTAGTCCCACAAGTACTCGGTTTAGACTATAACATTTCTAGATTTGCATCTTCCTGTGTTCGCATTTATGCCAAAGCTAAAATTCCTGATTTGCAATTTAAATGAAAGGGGCCCTAATCATTCAAATGACTAATTATCATATTAAAACATTAAACTCAAGTAGAATATTACGCATTATCTACGAGTATATTTTTTAATCATATTTACTTTCATAAGGAAAGTTTTAAATAGAAGCTGTCATTGTCAAGAGTGTCAAATATTTTATTTTTAAGATTTACTATACCTCATTTCACACTCATATATTTTATTAGTTCAAAACTTGGCGCGAACTTAAAAAAGATATATTTTGTGAATAAAGCTGTCATCTATAGAATAATGTAGTAAAGTACTGCGATGTAACTATGAAATTCAATATAAGAAGGAAATGAAAATTTTTGTTGGTGTAAATCTACCTTCATCTCGACCAATCAAATTGAGTATATCATGGCCCTATTTTACACAACGATTTTTTCTCATCTGAGATGATGTAGGTATAGACTTCAAGTGCGTTATATAATCAACTGTTTGTAGATCTGTAGTATTCTGGTTCGATTCTCCGCGTAGAAGCGACTCAATAGAGTTACGGAATATAAGCTTATGAGAAACAACGCTATCGTTCACACAGTGATAAAATTACGACGTTGATTCTACAGTAATTTATAATTGCTTTTTAATACTAAATTTATAATTCTATTGCTCTGAGTACATTTAAAGAATTTGCTCATTTTCTGACTGTTGCCTAATAATTTTTGTTCGTAGTTGTTTTTACTACTGTAATATAAAATTTAACGTAATTAGAATTAAGTTTGATGTGCTTTTCGCGCTGAATATGGAGCACCCTGTAGATGTAGCGAAGCGCTCTTATCGGATTTAATGTGGAAAGTGCATGCTGCATGTGTTTGATATTGTGTCATAATAATGCGAGTTAGAACTTGTGTGTGGTGTGACAGATATGCAGATTGTTTTCTAAGATTTACTTGGAGACTGTCTGGCTGTCAACTTTGTTATGAAATTCTAGTGAACATGTAAATCCAAAGAGTTGTGGAAGATTTACTCGGACTTTTATGTATCGTATTTCATTCAAATATTGTGTTATTTTATTATGCATTAGGAATATTAACACACTTCGTGTCTTGCATAAGAGGAGAAAATATACAATAAAAATTTACGATTATTTGCTATAAAATTTTCTGATCATACAGCATAAGAAAATTTATAGGGGAAACTTACTGTCATTGTATTTATGTATTTTATGTTTAATGTTTATTTCTTTTTATTTTCTGATTCACCGTTAATGTAAAAATTAAAATTTTAATAATTAATTAATTAAAATATTAGATTTCTATAAACTTTTAAAGTACATTTTGCTTTCATTTGATTTTTACTTGTGAATATAAATGTTTGCCCAACTTGGGTGCAGCAGTCTCACATATTTATAACTTAATTTAGGAATTAAACAATTCGTGTATTAAATATTATTTCAATTCTTCATTTAGATTAAGATCAGCCAAGGAATAATCTACTTATCTAAATCACATTGAATCAGATCTCGAAGAGATCAGGAAAATTTGTGAAATATTTTCCTGCCACAGTAATAATTTAAAATGCAAATAACCCATCATTATTATTTAAATTTAAGAAAATAATGCAAGTTCTAATCGTTCTATTCCGTCATTAATGTAGGTAATTATAATGCAATATACATTTAAAAGAATTTACATCATTAGGTAGTTAATCGAGAGGATTTGTGTAGAATGCTGTTAATCTCTTGTAATTTCAAATGATTTCCTAATCTTAAATGCTAATGGTAGGGACCTATCTTCTATATATCTTATCCCAATTCCAATAATAGTTATGGTAAGAGTACAACTGTAAAGAGATGTTAAAAATAATGGTTATTATTCTTGAAGACGACCTACAATACAGTTTAAATTTTTTTTAGAAACTATGAATCGATAAACTTTTTGTCTATATTATAGAAAAATTTAGAATCTGATGTAAAATTGGTTCAAACATCGAAAAAATTACGTAATTTTTATTTATTTTATTATACTGGATTTTTAAATAGTTTCGCCTTTTACCCAACTTGGGTATGGGTATGGAAGTCACACATACCTACTGTGGTTAATGGTTATTGATCGGTATAGATACATTGCATATTTTACCAACGGTAGGTACTGGTATTTATAGTTTTTAGTTGACAGTACGCTACAATAAAGGGTAGGAAGACACATTTTCCAATCCAGTTTTTCCAATCTGTTTTTTCCAGTACGTTTTTCCAATGCATTTTTTCAAAGACTCATTTTTCCAATAAAATTTATTATTTAATTTAGCTTAGGTTAGGTTAAATGGAAAAGGGATATTGGAAAATAGAACTCGCGGAAAATATGCCATTGGAAAAAAGTACTGAAAAAAATGAATCGGAAAAAGTGTCGTATATTCCAATAGAGATTTTTCTGCAGTTGATCTAGAATGTAGGTACTTGACTAGATTCGAACTTCAGTTTTCACAATCATAATCTGCCACAGAGAATACTCGTTCATATATTTCTAAACCAATAAGGAAAGGAATTACTAAGATATTTATTTATTACGATATAATATTTTAATTTTACAGTAAATATATTTTCCATAGAGCTTCAGTTGGCTAATGTACCCTATTTATAAACTGATAATATTTACTCCTTTATTCCTTACCTTAGTACGGCCCTGGCCAATATAATGCTAGTATGGCATTCCTATAAATATTTAGATTTTCAAAATATAATTAGGTGGCTTTAAGATTTACGAAGTCATTTATCCAAGTCAGCCTGTAGCAAAATTGCCAGATTAACAATAAAATATGATAGATAGTGTATCCACATTTCAAGCTATTGTCAGTTTATTAACCTACTTCTACTAGGTAAACTGACAATACTCTAATGGGCTAAAGTAAATAATAATTGTTAATTTGTCCGCGGAGAGAAACCATGAGCGTCGTTAGAAGGGACAGTAGAAAAAAGAAAATATGAAAGTAACTGGTTTATTTCCCTATTTAAGGTAGCAACTTTTTTTATTGCACATAAATGTATTTTTATTTAAAATATCAAGCGAATAGCTGAATATGCGTAACGTGATTGACTGTAGTCCTGTAACCTCAAGTTAAAATCCAGTCAGGTACATATTCCAGTTAGGGTAGTAGGTATGGCCGTGCCAGGCGCTAGGCAATCATTCAACTTTTATTGACAATTTTAAAAAATTTAACATTCTGAAATAAAACTCATAAAATTGAAAAAATATATATGATTTAATGGTACCTACCTATTCAAATTTCGAATGAAAGTTAATATTTAAACTATCTACAATAAATATTTCGTTTGGTTTTTTGCTCGTGTAACTTGATAATGGTTGCACGATTCGGCGGTCTACGGCTCTCCGTACATGTGTGTGAAGGTGTGACGTCACCGGTCCTGAGAACATACGTTCACCGCGCTGACAAATACTGAATACGATACGTAGGTCTTACCTTATTTCAACACAGGTCCGTCGTCCATTCCGTAGTCAAAACGACAAAAAAAGAAATTAACTTACACAGTTTGATCTCAGTGCCGCTTACATCACATATGGCGCATTTTAATGTATGTTTCAAAAGAGTTACATTTTCATTTCGATAAAAAGATAATAAATCTATCTAAATTAACAATAATTATCACTTTCCTATAACTTATAATATGCTGAAAATTGATATACAATAAGTAAAGCCGTAATAAAGCTTGGAAACCCTCATTAGGTAAATTGATTTGAATACAGTTTCATCTTATTGCCCCCTTGGATGTATGTCGCCGTACGCCCATGTACAAAATGAAAGTTCTCACTGCAGCGATAATGAGTATTTTGTATTTTTCTGTTTGGAAAATGAGCGTTTCATGTAAATGAAGAATAAGATATCACCTCTTTTAAATTATTCCGTTTGGGATTTCGGTCCTCGACAGTTATAGTAGTAGTAGCTGTAGCTACTAGGATGCCTTAGTGACCTAAATTTAAATGCTAGAGATCTGTTTAAACATTCAAGCACTACTTGTAGAGGGAAATCGTAATCTTATACTTCTTGTTATACTTTATACATGTTCCGTGCTGTCATTCAACACTGAATCACGTGTACCACGCTCCAAGAAATCCCAAACATTCAGAAAAAAGATCTGGATTTAAAAAAATCAAAGATTAAAGCATTTGATATTGAACTTATTTTTATCTTGTTAACAAAATTTCGTACCTAAGTCAATAATTTTGTTTAAAACAAAAGGTAGAGGGGATATAAGAATTATTTGATGAGCGAAGTTTATAATTATATCAAGTGGTAAGAACAAGAACGGCAAAGATAAAATCAGAACGAAGCGGTACGATCAATCATTTATGATCACCCTGTATAAAAATATTGTCCTTCGGCAGCGAATGGCTCTGCGCTCTGATTGGCCTAGTATCGATGACGTGCAAGCACTGTATTGGCTTAGCGTTGACTTAATAATTTAATTAATAAGTAAAATTAAAATTCGCCTTTGTATTTGTCATCGTTTTTATTAAAATATTCTTGGGGAGGTTTTTTTTCCAAAATTTAGTTATTCAATCTTTATATTTTGCTAGTTAATACATAGAACAGGGGGTCATGTACTCCAGACCCCCTACATTCCGCTACTATACAATAATATTATGTTTTATATAAAGAGGTTATCGTTTGTCAAATCACGGTAAACAGATAACAGTAAAGGATGTGTCTATTCTGTTTGAAAAACAACGTTTTGCTAAATTTTGTTGCTGCTGTAAATCAAACAGAAGTTGCAGGGCGTATAGGGTAAAGGAGGGTAAGAGTATGCACTTTTTCTTTCTTGGTTTGTGAAGTATTTATTTTACAAAAAATAATATCGCATTTAAATATTTTCTGTCCAGAATATGTGTGCACATGCCACCAAAGTTTACATAATTTGCATTGTATCCAATCCATATCTGGGGATCCTTGTATTTTTCTTCACATCCAGAACAATAATAATCATTACTGTTTCCAGCGCATAGTTTTTTAATGTCATTGTTTATTTTTAAATTTTTCCGAACAGTTTTTACTTTATTACTGTCTACTGCTTCTTGTAATTTAATTTCGTACGGTGATATAGTTAAGATTTCTGAACGTTTTCCTTTGCGTCAAGACGTTCATTTCTAGTTTTTAAAGCCCTTCTATTAAAATATCTTCACAAGGAGTACCCTTCAATATGGTTTAATATTAGGATATAGTACCTATATTTATATTTTTTGTACTTTAATTGCCTTCTGATAATAGACAAGAATCAGCCAAGGCTGTTCTTCCATCTAACACTCTAGTGCAATCTCTTCTTACAACCACTAGCCGGTGGCCGATACCTTTGTGGCTGCCAAGTTAATTGTATCCTAACTTGAAATGGTGACAACGAGAGTAAATACCGATCCATATCAAGCCAGACAAATTTTATATCTGCCCGAGTTTCAAACCCACAACCTCTGTAGATACCACTGGGTTATACCCGTCTCGATATTCATACATACTGATGATTTACAATGCTTAAGGCTGCCACACCCAAATTGGGTAAAAAGGCTTGGGTTAAAAGTTGCGATTTTACACATGCCATGACTTTGCCGCATATTTCTCGGCAAAGAGCATCGAATTTTATTGCTTTAATAGGTCTTTTTTTTTAAACGTTGGTTTGTAATAAAAAAGAGAGTCTACAAAAACATTACACAATTTATTGTTCAATAGAGTCTGAAATGGATAAAACAGATTAATTTTAAATGTGACATTTACTGACAGGTGATATCTCAAATTGCATCTCACTTAACCTCATAGAAAATATGATATGTCAAATAAAGTCGGCCAAAAAATATAATACATAATGTGTGCGTTAGGTATTTGTACATATCTCGGTTTTATTAAAGCACTCCGCTTCGCGTCGTACTTTGATATAGAACCTCGCGTTGTAAAATAAAACCTACCGCACTCATAATGTAAATAACTAGTTCATGGTAAAAACTGTGTAAAGTTTTAGCAGCACCGTCTTGGTCTTCCACTAAAACTTCCTAACTCTAATTTCAACCGAAACAACCGCGCAACGCAAAGACAAACACACGTAGACAAGCAGTGCAACCACTACCACTAATCTCACCTCAACCTCAAGAGCTCCAACAAGTACAAACATGTTGTATAATGCAAAAATATTTACCACAGTGGCAGAGATTCGTGTAGTAAACAAACGCCGCTCGCGATATGCGCAGGATGTGAGCACATGCGCGCGCGCCTGATACAATTATCGTTTCTAAATGTTATTTCTATAATTAAATTAATTAGACGAGTATTTAAACCGGTTGGATAAGCACATACAAAGCGCTCGAGCCTAATAAAAACTGCAGTTTCCTTCGTTAGAAGAAACCTTCACACGTCCATTATGTGCGAACTTGACAGACAATTTCGAGAAGACAGAACAGAACTATTTTGATTTAAATGTGTGACACGTATAAAGCGAGAGGTTTTATGTTTTTATCTCAAGTTTGAAAGTTCGTAGATTTGTCTGACAGTTTGAATTTTTTATTGCGGAGTACGAATTTTTTGCTGCTTTTGTGTTCTGGTAAAAGTTAAATGGAATGAATAAGAATTATGTACGGATTTTCGACTTGCGACTTATAGTCAATGCTCGAGATCTAAAAAAAATTTATGTGAAAACTGAATAGGATGAAGTTTCAGTCTGTCATTTTCATTTTTAAAGGAGATAGTCCCTGTCCCTATCTATTGTGTGTGCGGTTTTACCAGTTGTCAACTCAAAGATTTTTGTGGAGTTAAACTGGATGTGTATTATTATTTTATAGTTTACACAAAATTACGTATATACAGGGTGATCATAAAGGATTGACCGTGCCACATCGTTCTGTTTTAATTTTTTTTAACGAAAGTGCGAATTCACATGTTTTCAGGTATAAAAAGTTATGGTCAAAGTAGGCTTTTGAAGCATTGAGTGATGCAAATAATTTCCACATTCATTTTGTCCACTGAATCTAAACTAAATCCTTTTATTTGATTTAATTTCTGTAATTTGTATTCAAATCGACGATTTTCACTGAATTTGACTCATAAAATTTTTGGCAGAATTAGAAATTGTGCAGTTACTGGAACGTCAAAGCTGTCAGACTATTTTTGACTTCGGAGACAAAAGTTTAGATTCACAATTGCTGTAAAATGTCCGACGTGGTACAAATAAACTCACTTTCACTATCACTACTGCTTTCTGAATAAAATTTCATTATTTTTATCATAAATCACACAATGAATGCAAAATTGATTGATGTGATTGCTACTAAACTATGCTTCCCATCTTAACCTTAAAATGTAAAAAAATATAGTTTTCTTTCAATACTAATTAATAATTGTGTTCTTTACTTGTTTTCTGTCTAACAAAATAAATACAATCTCCCAAATTTATTATAATGGTATTATAGGTTCGGTTATACGTTCGTTTGACAAGAAATGAATACTAACTTTTTTCCACGGAACATACCTACTAGTTTTGATGATAAAAGAACGAACGTCTTCATCAAGTCACGTGAGGGTCAATCTGTATATTAAAAGTTTGTTATTTTGGAATTAAGTCTTTTCCCAACCGTATTGTTGAAAAGAAATGAGAAAATGTAGTTTCTTAACGTTTTAGAATTGCTTTATATAGACGTAGTGAATCACTTCACATTATTTGAAAAAGATACCGACCCAGAGGGATGCTGAAAAGTTTTCCAATACTTTCCCTCTAAAACTTTAAGCCTTTTGGGTCAGTTACGCTCTTTGGGAAACCATATACTTGACTTCAACCGACTTCAACTATATTTAAATTGATTCTTTCAGTTCTTGTTTTTCAGTATTTCATCCTCGATTCATATTTTAACACTCAAAATAAGAAACCACTTGTAAAATGTTTGTATATTTCAATAAAAATCAATTAAATCCTTTTATTTCATTTACTGTAGAATAAATAATAAATATATAATAACACTCTAACAGCGGCCCTCTGTTTTATGTTCAAATATGGTCATTTTCACCTGAATCGAATTATTATACCTAATTAAAGTATGAAATCATCTGAATCTATAAATAAACTTAAAGTTTATATGTCCAAATAAAGTGTTTTATATTTTATTAATATGGATTATTAATTGCAGCAAATTATAAATTCAATGCCAAACTAATAAATCTACGCTTCCTGATTTGAAAATCTGCATTGAATGCAACAACTGAAACAATAATTATTTGTATGAGCAAAAATTCATTAGTAAATCACGAGGTAAATCATTAGCGAAAATATTATTTAATATTACACATCATCAATCATCAATACTACTATGGTATTAATGAAAAGATAGGATGAAAAGAATGCGATTGTAATAATCAATAAATAAAAATTTATAGGTATAGATTTAGTTTTTGAGACTTCTTAATTTTTTGTAACGTGCGTTTCGGGACTGAAACGGGACAAATATTCAAAATGTTTCTATCCCAGTGTATAAGCCCAATACATTTTCTGTATTTTAAAAGAGTTTGAGTTATATGGGCTCTAATATTTATTATGATAAACCGTGATAAATTAAACTACAAAATACTTCGACGATTATTATTAATCTTTAAATTTTGTCCAATATGAGTAATATCTTTGGTTTTATTATTACTCAAAAAACTTAAAAACTATGTATTTATATATTTTAGTTTATTTTACTGATTGGTACAAAAAATTAAGTCTATTTTGTATAATAAGTACGAGTATCTGCTTTTATTTTATTATTTTATTTTGTTTCAATCGCTGTGTGATTTGATTACACATTGTACTCCACTCGTAATAATGACTTATGCATGTGGACATTAAAATCAATATAAGTAGACTCCCCTGCTATGCCAAGGTCACTTCCGGTTTGCACACGTGTGTTCCACGACGTCCCATACGCCATACCTGATACGTTAACAGAGCGCAAGGTGCGAGCTATACGCCGATATCAACGCTGTGGCTTTACACTCTCTATATGGAGGTACGTTTATGTTAAAACAATTGCACGCGATGCGAATCTAAACGATCTGTGTTAGACAATCAACAATCGACATACCTGCACAGCCACTTTGATATTTAAATTATGTTACAATCAACACGTTGTGCTAACTGACTGCTAATAGTGACAGATAAAAATATAACGTTCATACATAATAGTAAGGGTATTAGTAGAATGCTAATTTAAATGACATTTGATAGCTGCGATTTGTATGGGACAAAAAGTGCATAAAGTATTAACTACGTTTATAGAACTGGTAACTGGTTGTAAACAATTGCTATAATGTGAAAGCAAAGGATATTGATTGTTTCTTGTATTGTTTTCTAAACATTTTATTTATATAAATGCTTTACAATTACCGTTCACAACCGTCGGTTACGGCGTTATGCCTATGTCATGTCACACCGGTATGACATGAAGTACGTTGGCTCGATGAAAATGCCAAAATGCGTCTGGCATTTTGCCACATGAAAATCTGTCAAAAGGGTGCCACACCGACATAGCAAAAAGCCATACAAAATTTTGTATATTACATATTACTATGTTCACTTGATAATTTGAAGATTTTTGAAAATTATTTTTGACAGATGAGAATTAAAATTCATCAATTCTTTGTGGTATTTAAATCAATATAATTGACAAAAGCGTTATATTCTTATTATTTACTTACTGTTATTATTTTAACATCAATAATTATACACCAAATGTCAAAAATTATGTCACTGTGAAATTGGCTACAAATTTATATATGGCAGAATGCTCAACGGAATAGCGGCGCTGCAATTTTCATGTGATTGATAAAACGTTATTAATTTATTCCATTGAGTACCGTGCTTCATTCCATGCCCGTGTGACATGGGCATTATGGATTTGCCAACATTATTTTCTAATAGTTCAATTTTTGTTTTCTTCCTGTTTACCAAAATTCAAAATAGCTGCGGTTTTCGTTCCTGTTCCGATTTATATAAATCTACAAAAAACAGCAATTTCTTTGGGATGGTTGCTATGTCTTAAACTCGCTAAAACTTTTAATTTTAAAACCAAAAACTATAATCCACAATAGATAATATAACTCCTATATAAAGTAAGTCATAAACAACACACAATATTATCGTTTTGAAAGCGGATAAAAAGGAAGGTAACTTTTTGCAAGTGATAAATCCCTATTTACCTTTATCTTAGCAACCAAACAATAAACAAAACACAAAAATGTCATTTGCAAGAAATGATTAAATTTTGGGAATATTATTTGTCAAGAAGAACAAAAGGAGTTGTTAAATTACCTCGTTGAATTATACACGATCATTTTATTTCCTCCGAATAAATTTCTGTTTGACATCTCACCCTTATCACCTGACAGCAATTTGACTCGAAAAGTAGTTTTGAAATAAAATCACTCCACCTACGGTGTCGTGATTTTATTAAACAATTTTTCTTTTAAAATTGCTAGGCAACAAGGTTTCAATTCAAACAGAAATTTATCCGGCGAAATAAAAAGCCCTTGTGTAATTACAGTTGATAATATAATTCCCATATAAAGTAAGTCATAATGAAAACACAATATTATCGTTTTGAAAGCGAATAAAAAGGAAGGTAACTTTTTGCAAGTGATAAAGGGATAAAACCTTTTTCATAGCAATCAAACAAAATACTTAAATATCATTTGCTTTTCATACTTCTAATATTTGTCATCGAAATTATTAGATTTAGGGTTTGTGACGAAGAACCAAAAGAGTCGTAAAATTATTTCGTTGAATTACACATTTTATTTCCTCCGAATAAATTACTGTTTGACTTCTCAACTTTGTCACATGACAGCAATTTGACTCGAAAAATTGTTTTAAAATAAAATCACTCCACCTACACACTCCTTTGCTTTTGCAAGGAAAAAGGATATTCCTCTCTTTCTCTCGGTTAACCTAACCCGGCACAGATCACAGAAGCAAAGCAAACATCAGCGATGATGACAGGTTAGTGGATGGCTCTACTCTGCTCTGTTGTGAACCGATGAGAGTTCGAAGAACAATTGGCCACCCACAGTGTAGGTATGCGAGGAAGAAGAAGAATGTATGGTCCATGTTCGCGACCCGCAGACTCGGAGTTATGGGTTTTCATTCGATTATAGTTTGTTTGATCGCGAGATAAACTAGTGTGGATTTGTGATTTGTGGATAGCATGTTTGTATAGCGCATGAATCTTGGTAATTGGTTTATGTAAATGATAACATGCTGAAGAAAACAAGTATTCATATTTTCCTAGATATTTTCTTAGCTATGTTATTCAAATTCATTGTTATTTTATATTGTTTATAAGTGTTAAATATGAATACAGTAGGCGCTCGGTTATATGAACTAATAAAAACGACTACTACTACGTGTCAAATAATATCAAAATGTCATTAGTAACATTGACAGACTGATGACAGACAGACAAAAGACGGATTGATATGAAAAAAGTAATAGATGTCAAGTTCATTTTAGGGGACTTATATGTAATAAAAAGTAATAAAAGGACCGAATTAAACTACGACGATTAGTTTATTTGGTAAAGAAGAAATATTATCTTGTAATAGACGTAAATTAGATAATATTTAACGTACGATGCATTACCGTGCGCATGTAACAAAGAGTCACTTTACTGTCTTAGCATTTTAGTAATACCACATCGGCCATATCTCTACATCTTCGCCATAAAGTAAATAATCAAGATCAAAAATATTACTTTCGCATAGGCGTAAAAATAGAAAATGGAACTCTAAAGCTAATAAATGTTTTAAAACTTCGTATTTAGGAGAAATCCCAGTTTATTAACTACATAATTGAAATTGATCGTGTTCACTGTTCACTCTAAAGACCTCCATGTGTTAGATTTTGACTGTTCACAATAGTGGATGGTTCATATAGGCGGTTTGCACATGAGTAGTCAGCGCCGCCCTGGGCCCTGGCGGGAAAAAATGCATTAACATTAGGGTAAACCCTTTGACAGTAGTTGTAGGTACTGTTTCAATTCAACCAGTTCTGTTCTAAGTTCTAAGGTTCTATAATAAGATGGTATGAGGACGAGAGATGTAAAATTTAGATTCACAGAGTAAAACGAATTTCGTAAGTAGATACCTACATAACTGTAAATATATTTTATCACGTTTTATAATCTATTTATTAATTGTATTTTCAGAATTGACGAAAAGCGCTGGGAACCAGTGTTCATTTTATTTAATTAAACATTCAAACGTGTTGTATACCTAATACTTTTGCCGAATCTCCCACTAGAGGCGCTCATGCTCGATATGTGCAAACCGCCTATAATGGAGAATTCACATAACATTGACGATTTTACTTTTGAGTATTTTAACAATAATATCACGTTGTTCTTTCTTGTAGCGATCCATATTTACTAGAGTTAGAGTTGCAACGAATATTAGGCAACTATTCGGTATTCAGCCTATTCGGCAGGTTTTTCATTATTCGGCCAAACACCGAATATTAATTTACTATTCGGTCGAATACCGAATCACATGTAACATACAATACTTGAACTGCGATTGCCTTTAACTTAACGGTCGTCTTCAAGTGCTTTATTAAAATATTTCACTAACAGACAAAAATAATGAATTTTTATAAACTATTATTACAAAAAAAAGAAAAATAATGTAAAAAAAATATTTTGTAGTTTGTATAAAAATAAAAACGATAAACTGCAAATTATACATTCTCTGCATTCAAAGCAGTCTTGTCAATCCTTGTAAGTTTATCATTTGGCGACGCTCTTACTGGGACACCCCATACTTGATTAGTAATATTGCTGCTCTTTAATGTATTTGCATCTCAAGTATTGTATCCTATAAGTAATTCCACTCAATATTGTCTCGTACAAGATTTCACGGACAAACCCCATTTTACGGTGGATTTGTGCCACCTTCTCGGGTTTTCTTCGCTCCATAGCTTCAGTCCGTCTTTCTAACGACTTAACGATGGAATTTATCGGAAATGAGTTATCTGGAAGCCGATTATGGGATGGAATTGGCGTTTTATGGAGCGTAGGCCTGTTTGCCGCTCCGTATTATGGTTAGTGGCCATCCTGATGGCTGATTATCCTGTCGGATTTAAGTGTTATTTGTTTTTCGGTTAGTCGCATGTGTTTTATGGATAATATTCAACTAATGGACGGATTTAGATAAAACTTTTATCTGTCATTAAGGAAATTGCTCGTGTAATTAAATGTGTGATTGTCGTTGTAGATAAATTATTCCATAGATAATCTTAGATCACTTTTGGAAGAGTTTTCTCATTAGAAATAGTATCGTCAGTAAAATAATGAACTATTTTTACCTCTCGCCTCATATTCTATAAGAGAGGTATTGTAATGGGTCAAAATTTTCGAGTATGAGTTTTTGGTGGATAAGCACGTTTCAGGGTCTCTAGAATACGAATTTAATATTTTCCCGATGATGTCTGTGTGTGTGTATGTGTGTGTGTGTGTGTTTGTATGAATGTATGGACTGACGATTTTTCGTCCACGATAACTGAAAAAGTATCAAACCTTTAATAACCAAATTTCATATTTAAGGTTTTAATAGGGATCTTAACACCGGATAAGATTTTGGTAGAAATCCGTAAACCGGAAGTAGTACTTTTTGGAACTTGATATAGTTTTTCTTAAATAAATTGGTACATTATTTATTTATGACAATTTTTGCAAATAAAAATAAAAGATAATATAATTATCTATGGGTACAGTTAATTTTAAATACAATTTGCTGAATCTGGTAGTATTTAGCAATAAAATAAAGTGCAACTAAGTACCAGTATCTTGTTGTCCATGATATGAAATTTGTTTTTACTCAAAATTTGAATTATAATGACAGTGACAGTACAGTTGACATCTTTTGCTTGCATCTTGGTTTACATTATCGTTTACATATTACATGAACATACATGAAACTATTAAAATGTAAGTAAAACTATTTATTAGATTAGTAGAATAAGCAGAATTAGGCGAGAGGTCGTGTACTGGCCACAGCAGATTTTTTATTTTGAAGATTATTTTGTTTATTATTATTCTAATATAATTTTTCAGAATAATTCTTATATAAATACAAGATGTTACAAGAAAGTAAAAAAGTATGTATATATTTATCGATGTCCTGATTCTTAAGCAAAAAGCATTTTTTGAAACTTCGGAAGTGAACATGATGTATGATGTCGAGTCGCTCGACGAGAAAAATAATCACATGAGTAATAAATGTTTTTACGGCCGATTAATTTGGAATCAGGACTCTTTATTTTTACCCTTTTTGTAACAACTTGTAAATTTGATATATCTCCACTTGTAATATAGTTTTATTTTGCTTTTAAAAAAAATATTTTTGTGTATCATTGTACAATGCATGAACCCGTCATACAGGGTGATTCACAACTTCGTGCATATATTTTAAAATAACATATTTTAACTCATAGAAAAAAAATTATATTTTTTGCTACTCTCTACCGGATATTGGCAACATATCTTCATACTATCATGGGGTGTCATATCCATACCAGGTGTGGATATGAAATTCTAAGTCAAATACGTCAAAAACTTATTAATGCGTGTAAATTATGATTTTATCATGACAAATAGTTATTAAAAACAATAATTCAACTGTTATTTAGTAATTTAAAATGTTTAAAAGCATGATTTTATTACAAAAAGAGCTTTTACGTTGGCAACAAATATTCAAATGTCATATGTCAAAAAATAATTGATGTAACCCTACTTTTAAATAATTTTTGGCATCATATTGAGTGCATTTTATTGCAAAAACTATATTTCATTATTTGATCGTAGAAAAAATAGGTTGTACATCTCGAGTGGATTGCCTATATCGCACGCGAACATTTGCATACACTCCCCCTATGGGGTCGTGACTGCAAACTCGTTCTCGTGCGATATAGGCATCACATCCACCTTGTTGTAGAATATACTATTTTACAATCGTGAATTTTAGAGCAGTTTTCACAAGGAGTACGTACATTTTTGGTACTTCTGGATTGGGATTGAAGACTGCATAATGGATATCCGACTAACTGAAATAATAAAAAATTATTAATGAATAAATTATGTAATGGCAAGAATTTTATAGATAGGTAATTACCTACCTACCAACTTACAGTTAAAAACTCGAAGTATAATTTTCAAACTTTTTCATCCAGTTCAATATCAGAACTATTATGCTATTAATGTACTTAATTATAAATCACTCTGTATACATATTATAATAACTAACCAGCCCATAATTAATTAACGACATCAGGGCTAAACGAGAAGTGTTTCAGTGTTGCTGAAATATTTCAATTAACTAGAATAATTTTGTGTAATTATTTTAATACCTGCAGAAATTAATAATGAAATTAAATGTGTTAGTTGACTTAATTCAATAGGGGATACTTGAACGTAAAACACATGCACTAATGCATAATGAATGTCTGCATTGCAGATAATACATCACATCATTTGAATATTAGTTTTGCGTTAATTAAATTACTGCAATTACACTGATATTTTGTTACTAACGCATATAATATTAAATAATATGCGATAATCTTTGCTGCCCTCGCATGTTTGTATGTCTACCATGAAAGTTTTTCGAACTAAAATTGGAAAATACTAGGAACATATCAAGAAATGCTAGATTAATTTATCTTATATGTCATGTAAATATGTAATAGTTCAAGCAAATCGCGTATTATATCTCAGAAAAATAAGAATGCCACATGTTTTATGTGTTGAGAACACCATTATAGTAAATGAACCAGAAAATAAATTAAATTCTTGCGTTTAGGATGATTATTATTATTAATGGTATTCAAATATATAATTAATTGTCATTGATTATGATTATTTTAAGACCGAGGTCAGACTAGAGACTAGACAAACATCCCTGTTACCTGTGGTCTTCGGTTTATTTTATTTTTTATTTTGCTGGTAGCCATTCAACAGGATTTACTACCAATTATTATAGAATGGTAGATGTTTTTACAGTAAAATTCAACCACTCTCGTCGTAGGTGCAATTCGTGTGACGATCCTTGAAATTCAAAGCGGCACCGGATAGATTATTTTTTGCAACCAGGACTACATAAAGCTTGAATCACATTATACTTTTTAGATACTTAATTCGGCTAGAATCTAGTTTAAAATTTACTGTCGCACTGACATATTTTATTTGGTTTTGATCGACCAATACTGCAATACTGCCAGCTGAAAATTTTTAAAACTGCATTTTGCCAGTTGTTTACTTTATTATTACCTCTCGCCTCATTTTCTATTAGAGAGGAGTTGTAATGGGTCAAAATTTTCGAGTATGAGTTTTTGGTGGATAAGCACGTTTCAGAGTCTCTATAATACAAATTTATTATTTTCACGATGATGTCTGTGTGAGTGTGTGTGTGCATATGGACGTATGATCGTATGAACTTATGTTTCGATTTTTCGTCCAAAATAACTGAAAAAGTATCAAACCTTTGAGGAACGGTTACTGCACTACCAAAATTTATCGGTCCGGGTCGGTTATTATTAAAAGAGTCAATTTCTTAGAATTTTAATAAGTGTACCCAATACGACTCTAGTTTGGAGGTGGAACTAAATTGAAATTCGAATATTTATTCGAATATTTACACTGCCTAACCTTATTTTTGTGTCAAAAAGGGGTTTAGTTTTCACCGTAAAATTTAGTCTAAATATTAAAAAAAATTAACAATTTTTTTTTTTAATTTGTAGAAGAAAGTTGGTTATGTGACATTTCTGTATTGAAATTTTAAAATTCAAAACATAATACACTTTAAAATGAATTACAAAATTGCCAATGTTTATAATGCCTATAATAACAAATCAAGCAAAAATTTAAAATTGTAATACACAAATGTCATACAAACAACCTTCCTCTACAAATTAAAAAAAATAAATATTTAAAAATGTTAATATTTAGATTAGATATGATGGTGAAAACGAAACCTTGTTTTCACTTGTAAATTGCACCAGTATCCGTTCCTCTTAATAACCAAATTTCATATTTAAGATTTTAATAAGGATCAAAACATCGGATAAGATTTTGGTAGAAATCCGCAAAACAGTAGTAGTAATTTTGAGGCTTGATATAGTTTTCCTTAAATAAATTGGTAAATTATTTCTTTATGACAATTTCTGCAATTAAAAATAAAAGAGAATATAACACTATTTTTAGACGATCACAAAAAAGACATATATTATAAATTTTTAATACACACAACCTTTTTATTGTCATTTCAAACAATCAATATACGAAGCAAAATCTGCTCGCCTATACGAGTATATGTTGACTTGGTCTCATAATTATTACGATATGGTCATATCGTGCTAGTTCATGTCATGATATTTTCAGCTTTCTTCAGAATGCTGCTGCCGCGATAACTATTATTTTCTGTAGAAGTCATCTAAAAAAAGAATAATGTAATTTAAGCTTAAGCAGTCCGTCTAGGTTTTTTCCGAATTCCTAGCTAAAATGATTTCTTTTTTCTATTCCACTTCCTTCCCCACTACTGCAGCTGCCTGAAACCAACCTGAGACTCATACTTTGCCGCATCCTAGCTATGCAATGTCATTTTGAAGTTGAATAAAACTGTAGTGTTTTCGTTGCGAGTAAACTGTCAGTTTGATATTGACTTCAAGATAATGCTTTTTTAAAATTTAATAGAAAAATAATGGATCTACAGACGTGCCATTTTAAAATTTTAAAAATAAATTTCTATTATGAGATATACCCGTGTAAAGTTTGCATAAAGTGGAAATTTTTATGAATTTTTATAATCATCTACGATTTTTTAATAAAATTTAAAAGAAACACAACTGTTAATTGTACCCTATAAGTATAAGTATATGATCTTTGGCGGAGGAATGGAATTTAACCATTTTTGTACTGGTCACAAAATACTTGCTACATTAGAATATTTTACGTTAGATTTTAGGAAGTAGATGGGCCTCTTAAGACGATCAGATGATCAACTTGAAGCTTCCGAGTATGATTTGTGTAAGTTTTGATCTCGGTTGTGATAGATGTTTGTATGTACGTAGTTAGTCTGATGACAAAATTATCCATCATCCGATCATTAAAAAAATATATCATAAGAATTACATAAGACACTACATATCTATCTTTATTTTAAATAAATAATACCAATTCAAACTGGAAAAAACCAAACGACATCCAATATCAAATTCACTGGCATCTCATTTCAATAATTTATAACAGTAATCCGTGTACTACCACTTCATTTAGCATGTTACTGTACACCATCCAAAATTACTTACCAGTTACCAAAAACATAACAGTACTCGACAAAAAACAAAACAAGAGTAGGCACAAATTAAACTTAAACACATAACAGTAAATTTTTTCCATGTGTAAGAAAATTAAACCGATTTCAATTCCGGTTAGCTGTTGATAATTGTGAACGCGTGGTACCTACACCTACTAGGTATTGTTGCGGATTATGTTAATCTGGGTATAGTGGCGACTAGCGTAATGTTGAGACTTGTTGATACAGGGACGAGCCGAGGTCAACAATGAAGGATTAAGACCGACTTGAGCAGTGAGAGTGAGCAAAGTGGTCTAAATGTGGGATTTTGCTAAGAAGATTGATAGGGTTTTGGCAAATTACTTACGAGGAAATTAATTATTAGCAGCGTGTAGTGGTTAGTGGTTCTTCGTGGGACTTTGCAGTAATGCATTATTATGCGTGTTTAAGGCTAATATATTTTTTATCTACGACTAATGTATAACATTAATATTACTTGTGTGATGTTTGCTACAATATCATATATTAATCCCGCTGGAAATAATACCAGGGAATAATAGCAAGCGATAGCAAGTATTCCCTCCTCTGCACTAATTAGAAAATTAATTTGCCTGAATCAATTTCTCCGTGGACATTATTTTTAAAAAACATTGCAATGTTTAATGATGTATCTATGGTGATAGAGAATTGACATTTGGAAATGTCAAAATTTTTGCTTATTGGTATTTACCTTATTAAAATCTTCTAAGTAATAATTCGTAGATAAAATACAGCATACAACTCGCTATAATGGATGTTATTCCCTCAGATGATTAAAACCCTCGCTCGCTTTGCTCGCTTGTGTTATAAACTTCAGGAATAATATCATCCATTGATCCATTATAGCGTCGTTGTATAATATACTATTATATGTTTTATTTCATAGTCCTTCCTTTTTTTAAACCAGCTTTGATCGTTAATATTAATTTAATATTAATTTAATGATTTTCAGACTTATTTATGAGGTATATAATTTTACTCACAATCAGTTAGTAATATGTGCGTTTCCAACCTTAAACAGTAGGGAAGCGACTCATTGTTAACTTCACTTTCCTGCTAGTTGGAAATATTTTTTTCCTAGCTATGAAAATAAACAATATCAAATATCCGTTCAACCCGTTCAATATATTATCGACCAGGTCATATCGCCACAGTTTTAATTTTGGTTTCAACTTTTAGTAGCCGTGTGTTTTTTCTGACATATTTTTTTAATGCATAATTCCATTGAATGGACAAACACGACATTAAATGTGATTTATTCTCTTAAATTAAAGAAGTAATTTTGCTCTACCTATCTGGTATAAATTAAAAATTTAAATAGAATTTATCAAGAATTTATATATTCTTGTTATTGAAAATCTTGTATCATGTATTCCATGATCGTGATATATTTGTTTCTTTGTACATTCAAATTATAACAGAGACATAGATGATATCAATATATATTCATTAAAAAATGTTTAATATTTATGGTTGTAGCAAAAATAGCTTACATGACTCGCCGGAAAGTGTCTATCGAATTTTCGTGAGATTGCCGAACTCTGCAAACCTCGTGCGTCAACATTCTCACTCACACAATATCATTCAATTCCGTGCTCTATGTAATATAAAATATACTATATCTGAATCTTTGCTTTGAGAAGATGCAAGAGTTAAATTTAGAATAAATTCAAAACTCTTAAATTACTAAACAGTACTTACCTATTTTAGATATGTATAAGTAAGTAAAGCGGTTGTAATAAGAAATTATTGTATTTTTTAATCAGATACTATCATATTGTTTTTACATGTAAAACAAATTGCGTCATTGCGTGTAATATTATCTATGAAGTTCGCAAAATAAAATTTGCATAAATTCATTCATAAAAACATGGCGCCAGGCGCCTGTTTCTAAAATCAGATTTAACGTTAATGCTTATAAATCGTTGGTAATTAATCAAATAAATTATTAAAATTCATATGAGAGTTATGAACGCATTTGCTTGCAATTTGACATTGAATTTAAAGGTTAAAATAAAATCAATACTGCAGAATTAATATTAAAAATATGTACCTAACCTAAAACAATAATTGCTTAATTGTGAACTTATAATTAGTCTTATCATGATGCTTATAGCTATTTATAGACCATTTACAAAGTTTTAAAGACTTAAAACCTAATACTTAAAGTTATTTTCTCAAAGTTAAGAAGTTTGTAAACTTTGTCATCATGTAAATCGGACTTTGACCTCAAACTCAGTGTTCTGAAGCTTTCAAAGTGACTTTGAAAAATTTAAAACTAGAGCGTGCAATGTAGACATTCCCCATCCAGCATGTAATACAAAGTGCGCAAATACATCTCCTGCCTGCACTAAAAATTTATCAGTAAGACTCTTAGATCCAGAAGGCTGCCATGCACGGAGAATAAGTAGACAAGAATAAAAATTGAAAAGCTAAATCTCTTCATTCTTCCGTTTTTCATAAAACAGTAGGTATTACTTACATATAGTTGTCTTTCAACGAGTTTGAATAAAGCTTAGGTATTTGTGTCGTATATTTTGTAGCTTCTCAATTCTATACTGGATATTACGTCATTATTATAAGTGAATTTTCTCAAATAAACCTCAAAACTACGAACCTACCTCACCTTCACATTACTGAGTTATGCATTCAAAATATTGAAACTGATTGAAACAGAAAATCGAGTGTAAAACTAACCGAAATATTAACGAAAAACGTACAAAATCAATTAATATGAATAGTAAACAAACATAGTTCATAGTTTGTCCGCTAGGTTTGTAAGTCTATGGGTAAGCCATCGGAACTCATTCGGAATATTTCGTAAAATACGAAACATACACCCAATACACGAAGACTGGTGTATTAGATACGTTACTCAAAAGAGATTTGAAATTTGAAGTAGTTTTTGAAAAATCGTACCTTTTGAACTAATCACTTATGGAGCATAAAATATATACCTACTTATCTAGTTCGACGTATTCTTGCAAGAAAAACATAAATCTAAAATTATGAAACAACCCTATTATGCTGGGTTTATGAGGTATCTAAATTATAAAATTAATAAATCAAACTACGAAGTTGAATAGCCAAGTATTGAGGATAGTTTAGTTTGTTAATTTAGATGCATAAACGATTATATAGCATATAGGGAATACTAATGATATCTGCTTTTTTAATTGGTTGTTTGTAAACCCAGCATTATTTTACAGGAATGAAAGAAGTCATTATCGTGTGTCTGTTTGATCGAAGTCTGGGATTCAGTGCTAGGTGTACGAGTGTATAACGAGTAGCATGTGCTCGGATGTTGCCATCTTTCCTTTCATCAGAGTTTGTATATCACGTTTATTTGGTTCATGACTGAGTGCTAATAGTGATTTACTTGGTAATTTCATTTGTTAACTATTTCAGCTAATGCTCATTTAAATCGATACCTAGTTTATTTTAATAAAATGGAAAGGTCGGTAGATATTTTGTTAAATAGGAGGCATCTTACTAAGTATATTTTTGAATTAATTCTAACCAATAAATTAATCGTGTAATTTTAAAAAAATATATATTTTTGAAATGAATCTTTGTTATAATTTTGTTAAGAGGGCCCATCTACACAAATCCAGCCAGTACAAGAATGGTAAAATTTTAAGGACCAATAATTTTTTTTTAAATAGGAGTAAATTATAAAAATTCTTAAAAAAATGTAATGTCAAATTTATGCAAACTTTACATGGTTTATTTCATGACAGAAATTTATTTTATAGTTAGATCCATTCTTTCTCTTTTGAATTTTTATAAACACATTATTTTGAAGTCACTAATAAACTGACAGTTTACTCGGAACGAAAAGACTTTTGCAGTATTTTTCAATTTTAATATAACATGGTATAATTTGGATGCGGCAAAGTAGGTACAAGTTTCGGACTGGTTTCGGGTATCCGTAGTAGTGAAAAGTGAAATAAACAGGGAGACTGACCATTTAAGTTCAACGGGCACAAATATTTAAATACAATATTAATATAAAAATATAATAAACTGTCTGGGTTTCATTTGGCTAAAAATATTTAACTTATAACTTAAAATAAATCTGTTTCTCAATCACCAATAAAGCCATTTTACGTACTACAGTAAGTTCCTCCATAAATGTCACCCATAAAATAATATTTAAAATTTAAATGATCTATGAAACTGTCTTTTACTTAACAAACAGTTTGCATACACTTAACTGTGACCCTCAGTGTTACGTGGGTCTCTCAGATTGGTGATCGACACCTTGACAATATGACTCAATCAATCCAACGTGGTGGTTCATTTTTTAAAGAATGTCGTTGTGAATGAGTGGTGCAGGAAAGTGTCATGTGTAGGCCACTGAATAAGTTGATTGTCGTCTTAAAAGTGAGGTTAAGTAGTTTATTGTTGTGTGGTAATAAATTTAATATCGACTTTTTGTTAAACGATTATAAGTTAATGATTAATGGTGGTGTGAGATAGTGTGGTAGTTTTAGTTTTCATATCCGTTTGCAAGTTTCCTTAACTGTAAAGTTCATTGAAAATTTAAAAGTGCAGGATTTTTATCACAGCAAATCTATACTTGTACTTTTAGGTAGGTACAAATTGATTTAAAACTTAATAGTTAATTTGAACAATTTTTTCAATCTCAGATAAAATGATGACAAAAATATTATTTTTAGTATAATGCTCTCTTAAATCGTTACTATTTTGAGTTCTCAATACTTAATATTATTAAGTATCAAGAACGGTAAGGACAGTTTACCGATGGAAGACAATGCTTGGAGACTGAGCAAAGCGAAGGCTCCAATTTTATCTGACATCGGTAATTCCTTAACGTTCGTGATGCTTATATCATTTTTTGCACTATTGGTCTTTTTTATCCATACGCAAATATTAATTTCTTCGTAATAAATATTAAATCTACTTACCGTACTAGAACGATAAGTAAATTGCTTACCGTTCTGTTAATTCACTTACCGTTTAGCCTAGCAATCGGTAAGATCAACATATTGTCTAGGAAACAGGCATGGAAAGTTGATAAAAAAAGACCAATTGTGCAAAAAATAATATTTTAGAAGATCTAGAGTCCTTTAAAATAATGTAACCTAGGCACTGAGCTGTTATTTACATTTTATGGGATTATTTTCATATATAATACCCTTAGTGACTATGATTTTGCCGGCAATTTTTGCCGTCTGGTCACGACTGCTGCTGAGTGCGTAGCACGAGTAATTATTTTCTAAAGCAACAAGCAGGAGTGACCAGACGGCAAAAATTACCAAAAATCATAGTCACGTATGGTATTCGGCTTGACAATTTCTCGAATTATTTTATTTATTCCAAAAAAAGTAATCTATTTTTAAAACTATCATCAACTGACATAGTATCTATAAGCAACGCTTCGCGGCAATTTTCACTAGTGAAAATTATCACTGTAGTTCATCTGTGATTGGTACAATTCAGCAAAATACTGTGTTTTGATTGGATGAAAAACTATGAGTGGAATTGTCACTAATATTCATTGTTTAATCGCAGCTGTTATTCAAAATTTTTGTTCAATATCAAATAATTTATATAACTTTTTCACTATCCAGTGGTTTAAAAAATGTGGTTCTTGCGAAAACTACCCTTAAATTTACGAATTTAAAAATATTCGTTTTGTTCTATGATCAGTACACAGAGAAAAAGGTTTCTTTAAGTAAAATACAATATGCTTAATAACAAAGAAATTATTCTTTTAAATAGTGGCAAATAAATATGATTTTGATGGTAAGAAATATTTGTTTTGAATTTATATATTTGATTTAAATGATAGAAGTATTTGAAAGAAACATTTCATTATTACAATCAAATATTACCAGATATATTAACACCAAACTTAAAGTTATTTGAATTAAAGAAATCAATTGTTACACTCAAATATTTCAGATGTATTACAGTCAAACAAATTTTTTTTCAATTAAAACGAACATTTATTTCATGAAAATTAATATGTTTATTTAACTCTAACATGGTCTTATTTAACTCAAACATGTAATTCAGTTGGTTTAAAAAAATAAATTTGTATACTTGAAAAAATTAATAATTTGGTTTAAATATAATTATTTATTTATTTCAAATACACTTATAAAATATATTTATTATAATAAATACCTCCATATAATATAATAAACAATATAAAAAATAGATTGAGGGTTTCCAGTGCGATTTTCCAATCCGTGATCGTCCCCTTGGTGCGGTATTAAATGCGATAGCAAACTGATTTGTATTTACAGTCTTATATCTAAATAAAAATGAAAAATAATTTTAAAAACGTCATAACACCTAAAATATTTGAACTATATTACTTTCTGGCATATTCTCCTCTAATAACTGCATATAAATGTTCAGACGTTTGTCGGCATTTAAGTTCTGACGACGTAAATCATAATTTAAAAAAAAGTTGTCCAATTGTCGAAAGTTTAAAGTCTATTCGGATATAATTCGTCCAAATCTAATTCAACCTGCAATATAAATTAATTATAACAAAATCCACTTTTATTCAAAATATTGGTTGGTCATCCTTAATTGCGAGTTAATACTAATAGTCTTACCAATGCGTGTCCGTTTTTTAGTTTAAGGCTTGGCCATTCATTAATAAAATCGCTCACATTGGCTGCATTACTTGTCTTACGCAACATTAGCGTTTGTCTCCATTTTACGACAATTTCCTCTCATGGTTCACTGCGGGTGTCTAACCACTGTTTCATTTCTTTTGCATCACCTGAAATTTATAAACATTTATGTAATTAAACAATTTGAATATATAATAATATATAATTTATTTTGAAATAATACCTGAAATTTCACTTGATACTGTATCTGATGAACTTGTTTTTGTTTTAATCAATCCTGCTTCTCTCAACTTAGTTCGACTATTTCTGTATTTGTCTATTTAGCTTCCCTTTAGCCACTCCAGGTTTACCAAGTTTTGAGCAAATTTTTAGTACTGGTGCAATATAGTTTTCTTTCTTTTCGTTTGGAACATGTTCCGTAATTTTAGTTGCAATTATTTCAAATTGGCTATTGTTATAATGACTACAAAATGGATTTATGAAACAAAAATATTAAATATGAATAGACAAAGAACAATAAATAATTAACTATTAAACTGAAATAAATATTTAATCAATAGATCAACCAAGTCTGATCGCGATTTTCTATCTAAAATATTCTAACTTATTAGTAACTCTCCAATGTCTATGATTTCAAATCGTAATAATTACTGTTAAAAAAACGTATTTTGTAGCAAAATAATAATAATAATAATTATTATCATGCTACAGTGCATGCATTTAAAATTTATTAATTCTAAATAATTACTATTATGCATGTAATAAGAAATGTTTAAAAGTTTAGAATATATAGAAATTTTAATCAGTTATCGTCTGCAACGGCTTAAAAACAAGCAAATAAACTGTCCCGCAAACATAGCAATCACTTTAATTCAAAATACTACTTCGATGTACGAGCACAAATGAAGAACGACCAATTTGATCTATTTACAAGAAGTTTTAGCCTATTTTTCCAACACCTACCATATTATTCATAGATACAAATAAACATTATAAGTAGGTGTTGTACAAAACACACTTCACATGCTTTACTACAATAATATTTTATTAATATTTACCTTTGTCCAATACACATTAAAACGAAGACATAATAACAATACTGCGTGGTATCACTATAATATGTAATTCACTCGATTCATTGGAATGCTCGTGGCAGAACGCCGAACGCGGGATACACGCATGTTTTGCTACGAAGCGACCAATCAGCGATGTAAAAATAAGTCACATGTTCAGCTGTGAACGCGCGTGATTTGAAATCAAAGAAATATTTGTTTGGTACAAATAAATAGTATTCAAGTCAAATATTTAAAATCCTTTGAATGGAATAGAAATTTATTTGAATCAAATTGAATATTTTTTGGTTTTAATATAAAATATTATGTAAAATTAAATAAACTGATTTATTAAAACGGAAAAAATTCAAATTGTTTGGAATGAAACATTTATTTCTTTAAAACAAATGTAGTTATTATAGATTGAAATAAACTACATACTTAGCACAAAAAATTATATAGCGTTGAATCAAATATATAAGACAGTATTTCATTTGAAGAAACGTGTTATTGATTATAAAAGAAAGAAACATATTTATTTGAATCGAATAAGAATATATCTGAATCAAAGATATATACCAAACAAATTATTAGTTATTTCAGAAAAACATATTTCATTATAAATAAATCAGAATTGTTTGACTAGAGTAACATTTATTTGCATTAAAGAAATATTCCTTAAAGAAATATATTTCTTACACTGAAACAAACCTTTTTCTCTGTGTAAGTTGAGTAATATATACTTATGCCATTAAAATATATGCACGAAGTTATGAATCAGTCTGTATATGTAATATAATACACATATAAAAAATTAACACAGTGACACACTCTTTTGTAAAAGTTATAAAACATATTATTTAAAATGTGTTGACTTTAATATAAAATAAGTTCCAAATAAAAAATTAATGTTATAAATATCAATATATCATTATGCTCGCATGTTCAATATTTTATTTGATTGTACGTGTTTATTTATTCGTAAAATAACTCCGTTACAATTAATTGCTACTATTTTACGGAATATTTTAAAACGTGTGTTAGTGATTTATAGCTAGTATTACACGTCAGGAATTTTGATTCATTTATGTTTTATGTCAATGCTGCACTGAAACATGAATTTATAACATTCATTGCATAACGCAGTAAAATATAAAATACCTTTGTTGCGGTTATGTATTTACGAACTTCGCAATACTATTTACTGCTGGTTTCCTGAATAACTCTTATTAATTTTAGCTATAATTTTAATGGAAGAATTTTAAATATCAGTTGTGTTTGAAGGTTTTGTAATAAAGTTTATACAAAAACAGGAAAATCATATATTTCTAGAACACAGTCTCTGTAAAGTTGAAAAGGAAATATTAAATAAATCAATGACACTGATAATGGTTTCAAAGATACAATTCATCAATTGCCAATATTACTCAATAAATTTACAAAGTCTGGTACTTATTTACGCAAATGGAGGATAAATGTGACAACATATATTTATCTTACTTGAATAATAAATACGAGTAAACACAAATATGTACAGGATACAATGAGAAATTATACAAGTAGTTTGTATTTTAATATGAAAATAATTTATGATATGAAACGGTGTAAACAAACAATTTTCAAAATGTTGTTTTGATTGTAATAATAACAATTATTTATTTTGCTATAACCAAGGAATTGCACAATATATTGCGTTAATTTATTATTTAATAAATGTATGTTAACGTAAAAAAATTTGGGTAGAGTTTATTATATCTGTTATATATGTACGCTGACCATTCGTACTATATTATACAGTACAGTATATGAAGGTGTTACTGTATTATTATTCGTACTGTATTTTATTTTTAGTACTAAATATTATGAAAATTGTATATTTTTGCATTACTGAATGTTAGCAAATGTGAGATTTTGCGGAAGAGCCTTTAGTATATGTATTAAAGGTTCGTTCGTAACCTAATTTACTGGCAAACCGCGCTGTCAAATGAAGAAAACCACAGAGTTAAACATGACATAACCTACAAATATTCATACTCTGGACCAACCCTTTAAAGTTACTTAAATTTTATGCTTTATTTTGTGTAATTCTATATTCAAATAAATAGTAAGTAGTACAAACGTTCTAGTTCAATCACATTTTTTAAGTTTAAGTTTTAATCAATTGTAATTATTTTTTAGTTATCTCCTCGTTATAATAAATGCACATTTAACGATGAATTTATCATGTGTACTGCCAAAACATTTTCCATTAATTTTTCTAATTTTTACATTAAAAAATGCTTTATAATAACGTTCAGAAGTGTGCGGTATCAAAAAATTTCTACAGGGAGTGGGTTAGATTTTGAGATTATGTTCTAAGTTCTAAAATCTCTAAAAATTTGGTAACATCGAAAACTAGGAGAAATTTAGAATCTCGGTTTGTGAGATTTAATTAATCTAGAACAAAATTAGTATGACTTTGTATTGGATTCTTGATGATTCTCTCATGCTTCTGAATCTTACAAAAGAATCCTGTTGTTGAACCGCCTATCATATAGCCGCGTCTTGAAAAAGAAGAATTTGTAAATTGTTAGCTTTACACCAGTTAATTTCTTTTTTCCACGATTCGGAAGCATGACAGAATCATGTGCGAACAGGAATTTTTATAGATAGATAGATCCTCTACCGCGCCAAAGAACAGCCAAGAGCATGGATTTCGCGCGTCACTCCACAGGGTTTATAGTTTTGTTAAATATAATAATCTAAAGATATTGTTGAAGATAAAAGTAAAATCTTCAAAATGGCCGAAGCAGAATTTTAAAATTTTGCTTTCAAGTCGAAATATGTTAAATTGAATTTTGACAATTTTCTTCTATTTTAAAACGAATGTAAAAAATTTTGCGCAGATCCAAGCTTTGTTGACAACATATTAAAATTTGAAGTTAATTCACTTATAAATAAAAGTTGTACAGAGGCGCGCGAAAACCCTTTTTTACAAATATTGAAGTTTTTTTACATATAGTTGTCAAAATTATTTTTTCCCTCAAACAAATTATTTGTTATTTGTTTAACAAAACAATCAACGCTATGGTATAGCGTGCTTAATCCATTTTTTGACTGTTTTCTGGTAGAGGATCACCTTAAGTATTTATGATTCTGATTCTAATTTTTTGTTTTCTTTCAGAAGTGAGAATGGGGCGCGTGGCGGCGTCCAGGATGCTCCGCGCGCTGCTCCTGCTGGCGTCGGCATCGGCCCTCGCGCCCTTCGTCTCCGCCAAGTCCAAGGGCACAGAAATAAGTAAGTCACAAATCATTTACTACTATACACTCTTATGTCATCAGGAATGCGGAAAATATCATCAAAATACTGAATTTCAAAAAGTATTTTGACCTTGTATTAATCATAATCTTTCTATCAAAAATATTTGTTGGGATTTTATTGGTATCGCGTGTTTGATCAGCGGTTTTTCACGTTCTCGCGACTTTGGTACTAACAATTGAAAAATAGTTGAATGATTTTAGTAACAAGTATACGGAAAAGCTTTAATAATTACCTATTTGAATCTATTATATAAAGCCAGAAGTGAACTCTATACTACGTTACGTACCTGAAAAGGATGCGCGCGTTAGAGTCGCTGAGGCAAGTTTGTATTTAAAAACAAAAGTATCTTTTACATTTAAATAAATTAGTTAGGTAAAATACCTACTTACTATAAATTTGTCAACATTTCCATATTCCAATAAAATTTATTAATCTATGTAAATAACGACAAGAACGTAAATAATGTAAAATTATAGTTTTAACTGTCAAACTCTCAAAATTACGCATATTTGCTTCGTTGCGAGTGGTAATTATTAAAACTTAATTATGGTGGGATAAGATTAATCGATGCTTAAATATAATAATTTCAACTTTTCTCAAAACTTTGTTCTTGACTTTAACAAAACAATTCAAAAAATCTACTGTAATTGTCTTTTTTACATAATTTACATATTATACATTATTTACGATAAAAAGTCGCAAATTTGATCAATGTAAAAATTAGTTATTTACGCGTAATACTACGTGACGTATTATAAGTGTCCATCCCTGTTGTTATTATTTTGCTGTTTTTCCGAGTGTTTTTCTGTTCTTTTAAATAAATTGTCGGTCTTAGTTTAATAAGCGTCATCGGTTTATGGACTAACCGATTAACAAGGATAATTTAAATCTAATATGTAATATGTGTAAGGTTATATTCATGTTGCATATAACAAGAGCAACATCACTATATGGATGACTAATCAGATTAGTGAATATGCATATTACATGATGGTCATTTGCCTTTATCTCTCGATTGTATTTGACTGAATAAAATTTGAATTGAATGCAGTTTAAAAATGAATTACTTAACATTGACACAGTTTATCTGTGGGCCATTTAATAAATTTAATTGAAATATTGATGTGTAATTTTTCACTGAACACCTGTGAGATTAAAAATGCATAGAATGATTTCCTGGAAAAGTGCGATATCAAATCAGAAGAAGGTAATCTAAAACAGCAGCTGCCAACTGAGAAATAAATCTCTTACTAAGAACTTAAGATGTGTTACATTGACTCCTGTTGCTATCTTCCTTGCTCTGATATTCATATCAGTTACATTTTTGGTATAAATTAAAAGTATTCAATTTTCGAACTAAACATAACGAAGTAACACGTTTTGAACAACCAATTTAAGGACGTTCTAGCGTCAGACTTAATAGTAGATAAAAATTTAAATTTTTAAGAATTGATAAGTTCAATTGCATAGTTATCTTCCCTCAAAAATTTTAAAGCCTTCATCGATCATTTCAGAAAGTAAATGACGATTAAAAATCCCATTTTTAACATAGAGCTTTACGGAAAAACAGAATTTTTCAATATTTAAAACTATAATAAAAATATTATAAGAGTAGATACTACAATAAATATTGTTTAAAAATATTCTTTGAAATATATAGTTTATATAATTGCACAAAAAACATAGTGTTGACGAACGTTTTAATTAAATATTAATTATTGAAATCAATATGATAAAAATTATTCTGACAGATTTGTTGCCATATTTAGAACTGGCAACAGCGCGTAGTATACATACACTTGATACGTAAATAATCCTATTGATGATCGTTTCTGATATTATAATAATTATCTTTATTACTCATAATTGACATATAAAATGATTTTGTAAACAAAACAAATATCATATATGACAAACATGTAGGTATGGTATGTGTATTCACTTTGAAATATGTTCAAGTTGACAGCAGAGAAAGACGGCGGTGTTGCCAAATTTTACAAGCAATTAAAATGGAGTCAAATAAACTACTAACTTATATTTACTGATATTTTAAAATAAATTACTAAAAAAATTATCAGATAGATAAAAAAAATTTATAAATCATTATAAGATTATTGGTATACTTTAAAATTATTCTCGAGGCCCCAATAAAATTCATAAAAATTTAGCACTCATTTGACTCTAGCGTAGCGCTTGAACGTCCTTAAGATACCTATACACTATTTATTCTTAAATTGTAATTTCTTGACTGTTTAGGTAAATGGAATGAAAAAGTAACAGAGTTCTCAGTCTTCAAAGTTAAATTTATTTATTACCAGATGATAATCATCAGCGACGTTTCGGTAGCAAATCTACCTTCCTCAGTTCATTTGTGCAACGAAAAAATAAAATTTTGAACCTATATAAAATTGCACGATTGCTGATGGTTAAGGTTATTACCTACCGAAACTAACGACATCGGACGGTTGACTTCATAAAGTAGCTTATTTCAGAGAAGGTAAAAAATGTAAACAAATTTGGTATTACCGTACCACAGAGGCACATGTATGAATTATAGTATTAGTATTAGTGAGGAAATAAGTTTTACGTTTGAAATGCCTGGTAAATAGATATATCGTAGCCCTTTTGATACTTCATAACTTCAATTCTTCGATAAATTGACTTTAAAAGTAAATATCATTATTATAAAATTGACGATTCCTTTCAAGATTTAATACAATCTTCTTCTATATTCAATTAATATTGTGTTAGTTTTTCGTTAAAATCTGTCGTCTGGTTTAGATACACTAATTTAATAACGCACGATTTCACGGCACCGTCCTATGCTTGCAATGTAAAAGAGGTCCATAGTTCCCAAACTCGTTCCCAAACGAAACTGACGATTGTCCTAATAATTTATTTTAAATTGTATTATTATCAGATAAATGTCCTATAAAATTTTTGTTCATTTCTATTTATTTAATAGAATTACTAAAATTAAAAATCTTTGTTTTCCTAATTCGCTCGCGCATGAACTTGGATGTCAAACTTTTCTTTCTAGAAGTCAAGTTTTGATGTCCTTTAGAAAAATTTTGGGTCACGTGACTATCAGTTGGTTTTGATCACTCTGTACATAATGTAGGTACATACAAAACGCTCACATAATACACAATAAACTCTAAATTCGTTGCATTCGAAACGAAACATTTATGGCCATTTGCACCGATTCCACTTAAATTTTAAGTGTCACTTAAATGAAAAATATCGAATCGAACTTATGACAGCAATGATATTTCTACGTTTGACACTTTGTTGTTCATTCTATATTGTTTATTTAAAGGGAAACTTAAAATTTCAGTGGAAGCGGTGCAACTGGCCATTATAGATCGAATCTAGTTTGGAAATCACGAATTTGGGTACTAAACATAAATGTACTTTGCATCCCCCTCAACCGTGCATTCCAAAACCACTTGAATTGTGTTTTACTAGATCTTTTTGTAAATTCAAAGTTAACCAAACTAAAAACCAAACAATCTAAACTCAACTCGACTCTTTCAAACCCTCAAGTTCTCCACACCTGAGCCATGCATCACTTGTCGATATCGACTCGTTGCTATGTTCGCTGCTCTCGTCGTTGTCGTGTTCTGAGTGACTTTCACTCGGCACTTGGCTGCCCGTCTTGCGACTTGGTTCTCGGTTGTTGCGTTGTTGGTTGTTCAGCAGCGAACAGAGCGAAGCTGACTTTGCTCCTCTTGTTGGACTGGAGTTGCAGCTGTGAGGAGCAGAGGAGATACTCTTGAACTGGGACACTCGCCACGTGCCGTGATCACAAGAGTAAGATGAGTGATCTGGATTTCAAGAAGAGGATTGGATATTTGTGTTTGAATACGATTTCAACAGGAATTATGTATTATATTTGAACTGTACTGTGTTTGTAAACTCAAAGAAGTAAAATCAAAATTTTCTTTTCTGTATAATATCTAATTTCAAAGACTCAATTTACTTAAGGGGCCCGTCTGGTAGTTAAATATATAGCAAAACAGAGGTGTGCGCGTCCCATTGATATTTAGATGTTTTTTTCTTTATTTACAACATATGGATATGTTACCAAAGGATGTTAGAAGGTCTCTCTGTTTTTATTACCTCTCGCCTCATATTCTATAAGAGAGGTATTGTAATGGGTCAAAATTTTCGAGTATGAGTTTTTGGTGGATAAGCACGTTTCAGGGTCTCTAGAATACGAATTTACTATTTTCACGATGATGTCTGTGTGTGTGTGTGTGTGCGTTTGTATGAACCGACGATTTTTCGTCCACGATAACTTAAAAAGTATCAAACCGTTTATAACCAAATTTCATATTTAAGGTTTTAATAAGTATCTTAACACCGGATAAGATTTTGGTACAAATCCGAAAACCGGAAGTAGTACTTTTAGAAGTTTGGAAAAGTTTTCCTTAAATATATTGGTACATTATTTATTTATGACAATTTTTGCAATTAAAAATAAAAGGAATTGTGATTATCTATGTGTACAGTTAATTATAAATACAAATTGCTGAATCTGGAAGTATTTAACAATAAAATAAAGTACAATTAATATTCTATTTTTTTGAAATTCCAGTATCTTGTTGTCCATGATATGAAATTTGTTTCTACATAAAATTTGAATTATTATGACAGTGACAGTACAGTTGACATCTTTTGCTTGCATATTGGTTTACATTATCGTTTACATATTACATAAACATGAAACTATTAAAATGTAAGTAAAACTATTTATTAGATTAGTACAACAAGCAGAATTAGGCGAGAGGTCGTGTGGTGGCCACAGCAGATTTTTTTCTTTTTTAACCTATGATTTTGGAAAAAAAGAGAGCCTTAACATCATCTGAACCCGCCACACTTTCAAAATGACAACTTACATAGAAGAGTTCGGTATTTTCCGAATGCGCCTATTTAATTATTCTGATTCTGACTTTGTAGAATGAATTTTCAAAAATGTCATTTTGACAGTAAACATCTTATATTTAGATGTGTTAAGTGTAAAACAGACGGTGTTCCAACCAATCACAAGCATATAAATAATATCACTAGACTTTTGTTTTTACTCTTCCTAGTTTAAAAACAGTCTATAGGGGGAGTAAAACAAAAGTCAGTTTTACACTTTTACAAAATCACTACAGGCCGTAGCCAGTCTATGTTTCTAGGAAGGGCCAAACATTTTGTAAAAAGGGCAACTTTGTTGTCAAAAAATTGCGCCGCAGGCGAAAATTTGTTTTCACTCAAGGTCAAATGCCTTATAATAATTGAAAGGTACATTTTTTCAAGGGATTTGAAGCTGCATGTTTTACACCTATTTCATGTGCAAAAATAAATAATTGTCGGATAACAGAAGCACAGAAACTTTTAGAAAACATTTTTTTTTCAAATTTTGCCGCCAATTCCCTAAAAAGGGTTAGTATAAACTCCGCAGAATATAACACATTCTCAACATGCATCTGTTCAAGCATTCAAGCTCAACCTAACCAGCAATCAATCTTCGCTAAACATTTTTATCCAGGCGCACTTCTTTTGCCTCATTCACAATATTTATACCAGCTCTTCTATTGTCTTGATTTTATTTTTTGCACTCGTAAGTGCAACAAAAAATCATCAATCCATTTACTTACCGTCCGTTCCCGCAAACGGTCACCCACTAAATATCTCACCCTCATTTATTCTCTTTAGTCTTTCAATCGTTTGCAAATGATATAAATGAATGTATCGGATATTTGAATTTTTGCTTCCTTCGTTAAATATTTAATAAATTAAATGAGAATCTATAAAAAAAAACATTTTGTATACAAGTAAAGTGCGGAAGTCTACCTATAAATTTTAAAAAATATCACTTACACATATAAATCTACTATGCTTAATATGGATACGGTATGAATAAAAAGGAACGACAAGTTGTTAACAATCCTCTGAATATAGTAAATTAATTTCTCCTTTCGATTCAAATAAAAAGGAAAGACGTACTACATTGTGTAGCTACAAGATCCGTGAAGTAGATTGTAATTCCTAATAGATAAAATGACAGAAAGACAATCTTGGGATTTAGTTTATCCGTTAATCGAAGAACGACGAACAAGCAAATGGGTTAATAATTAAGTCTAGGGAAACGTTCGAATCAATTTACAGATAAGTTGTACTAAAGATTTCTTCATTCAATAAGAGATTGAATTTCTCAAGTACTAGTAAATTGAATTCAATTTAACGATGAATATTTTATTATAATTAGGTATATATGGAAGGATAGTCAATTGCATTATAGGACCAAATATCGTTCTGACAACTCAGGTTTGAATCCAGGCAGGCACACATTCCGCACATTTAACTACACAAAAATCTTCCGTGTGGTGTACCTACTTTTTATCTAAAACTGAGATTCTTTGAAATTCGTTTACGTCATTTTGGTATCCTATAGAATAAAACTCTAATTTATCCGTAAGGCAAACCTATTTAATATTAAAATATAAATTAAGTTAAACTACTTAACAATAGTTATTTGTCCAACTAGAGAGGAAAGCGCTTCTTTTTCCCACTCGAGATCGAAGTTTGTGTCACGAGCGAAGCGAGTGAGACAATCGAGTGAGAGTGGAAAAGGGCTTTCCTGTCGTGTTAGACATAACATTTTTTTCACGACATATTTAAAAACATTGTAAATGTAGAAGAAGCACATTAGAAGTTAGGTTATAACTGCCATCTGTCAGAATGACGTTCAAAAACAACGAAATGTTTCACTGAGGCCAATATGCCAAATTAAATTTAAGTTTTAAAATCGTGAAATTGTAGAAAAAGAAAGTATAAAATGTATTAATTGTTAAATATTAGTTTACAATATATCACTATAAAATCAGAATTTTCAATAAAATAATACACTTACTTACAATTTTTGAAATGTTTCATCGTAAATTAACACTGGTGGTAACACTGCTTAGTTTCCTCTCTAGAGATTGAAAACCGAGGGGAAAACTTACTTTCCTCACTATTTTGCGAGAAGAAAATTGTGTTTTATCCGCATGTCGTGAAAAAAATAATTTGTTTCAATTCTGGTTTTAAACTAGAATTATTTGTAATGGTGCAAAATTTTGTTATCGAAAAACTGAACCAATGGATATGATGGAATGTGTGTGTGTGTGTGTGTGTGTGTGTGTGTGTGTGTGTGTGTGTGTGTGTGTGTGTGTGTGTGTGTGTGTGTGTGTGTGTGTTGTTTTTAAGTTCATAGAATTGACGATTGGAATAAATAAATAATGTATTTAGGGGTTTGTCCTAACCTTATATAGCTTAGTTTGTAATTTTGTATGTATGTATACCTATGTATGTTTGTTTTCTAAGTAATAAAATTTAACTTATTCTCTTGACTAACAATGCTCGTGCAACGTTCCAATTCGAAACGAAAACATAAAACATGTTAAGTGGTCTAAAGTTAACGGAACAACCGAATGCAACAGCATTAACGTTTTAAACAAGAGTTTTACAGGTGTGGCACATACTACACACGAATAGTTAAGTTACGTTCGTCGATCTCAGCTACTTCAATCTGGCGACAACACAACAAAAATGTTACGTTCAAATTTATGCAGCGAGACTTCGTCATTTTTGAAAAAAGACAATCAACTATCCGAAATGTCAAGGGAAATACTGATATTTAACATAAGACAACAATAGGCCGGCTCTGCCACGAATGTTTAGAGATTATTTTTTGTATAATACACTTTTTTTACGCATAACTTAAGCGTGAAAGTTGAGCTGTCAGGTATGTTATTATCATTTGTTTTCTAACATTTTACTTACAAATAACTTCACTTTCTTTGCATTGTTGAGATTTTTTTGAAATGTGTTACAAAATATTATCTGTTTAAAGGTCAATTTTACAATCGTTGGATAATTTATCGGTTAGAAAACCGAATTGTTAGTATTTGCTTTTTATGTTATCATTTCGAAAATATTTTTCTATTTTTGTGACGGATAAATAATGCTCAATTTATGCTTCAGATAAATGCAGAAATATACAGAATGTGTCATAACTACGAGTACCTAATCAAAAAGAAGAAATTCAAAAAATAAGAGTCCATTTTTAGTAACATTGGATTCGTATAATTGGTTATTAAAAATAATTTTATTTACGCCTAATTTAAACGAAATTCATATACTTATGAATACAACCTTAATAATTAAATTATTTGAAAAAAAGCAATTTTTGAGAAATTATTTTTGGTTCGTAATTAGCATGTCAAAAACCTCATTCACATAAGCATTTAGTTTTAAGGTATATTTATTTACGTTTAAGAATGTTTAAATTTATGTAACTATATAAGAGCATCCATACTTTTCACTTTCTAGTACTAAAGTTTGAAAGTTCCAAACTTTAGGTTTATGTTTGCCACTTACTAAAGCTACTTTAAGATTAGGTACTATGTGAATGCTGTGTTTCTTAAACTAAAATATAAATGTAAACCATCAAACTATAAATGCTTATGTGAATGAGGCTAAACATACTGTAGGTAATAGGTATACTATACAAATCAAAATTTGATAGGTATATTTGTGGCACATAATACTTCTTGTTGATGTTATAATTTACCATACGTGATTACTATCCTACATCTGAATAACCATAACGTCTTCATAAGTAGAATAGAGATATAGGAATATTTTGTATGTAAATTAATCACAATGAATACAAATGTATATTTATGGAAAATATTTCCCACTTCGATATAAATTGTATTTACTGCTAATAAAAATATAGTTAAGATAATAGTAGAGGATATAAAATTCCTAGAAAGTCAACAAGACAATTTAAAAAACTAAAATTACAGTCTGAATCACTAATAAAAAATATAATAACAGAACAGTCAAGTCTCATAAAAAACATTAATCGTTTCAATAAACAAAAGATCTATTATCTCTGTCTTTGTTTTTCTGAGGTTTAAAACAATCGACTGCAGAGAGCGGAGAGTAAAGCCTGTTTCACATTATACTTTTTTACACTGGAAAATAGAATGCTAATAAGCAAGGTTCGGAACTCTCAATTGAACATGTAATTCTCACTAGAAAGATAAAAACTTCTTTTGCAGGATTCAGAATCTTGGTAGAATCTTCAAAGAATCCTCGTGCGCACAGGTCTTTATAGAACGACTGATTTTACAACTAGCCTGCGACATATGCACGAAGTTGTGAATCACCCTGTATATGATAGAGTAGAAGCAATTCCATCAATACTCTATTCTTCATTGAAATGAAGTATAGTATGATACTTGTGAAAGTTTTTACATAATGTAAAACAGGCTTAACATCGGAACATCGAAGCTTACCTGTTCGTAGCTTCTCCGTCGCGCCCCTTGTAAGCCGTAATTTGCCTGCATTCATTATCTTTGTTTGATTTAAATCCTTCTACGCCCCTCCCAGAACGGTGCTGCCGCCTGGCCACCTGGTCCGAACACTAAAAAACATCGACGACTTCAAGTCGACAAAAAATCCCACTTTTGTTTTGAAAGATATTACGGTTTTAATGATTTAATGTTTAATGCAAAGTTGGCTACGACTGAGTGTTTTGTTTTTATAGTTGCATATAATTGGATAGCGGTTAGAGATTTATTGTTTTTTGTTGTTTAATTGTTTGTTTTACTACTGGCAATCCATAGTTTTTATTTAATTTAAAATGTGATGAGTTGCCTTGTCTGATCGTTTAGTTTGATGTCTATTTTACTAGAAGAATGCAGATTTTTTTGTTGCATTCGTTGTTATTTGCTTTATCTTATCCTACTACTGAGTCAAAATGGCAGTCAAAAGTCAATTGATTTCGAAGTTAAATAAGTAGAAGGAGGACCTTAAAATATTGCTCAAGATATTTGAAACTAACATACCTACTTAATTTGGTTACAGTTTAGTATCTTTGATCATATATTTTATCTGCTGGAGTATCATAATGACAACATTATTAGCTTCAATTTGACGACCATAATTGCGTTTATTATAGGCCAAAGACCATAATGAATTCAATATGGTACTTAGTACCATAATGAAATAACAAACAAAAGCGAGTAAGAAAATGTCAAAAATACTATTACCTTATTTTTTAGATTTCAATTTTTTTAATACATACTCTCTAAAAATTGTTACTTTGTGAACTATTTTGAGTCCGCAAAGTAATATTTTATAGGGGATCCAGTCCTTTAAATTAACGTATAACGTAGGCAATGAGCTGTTATTTAAATTTTATAGGATTATTTTTACTGATTTTCATTGTTTTATCGCTTACGTTTTTCAAAATTTCATTTTAAAGTTCTATTTTAGAATAATTTCGAATAGTTACTAACTAAATTTGGAGAGCATACTAGAAATTTTTGTATGTAACACGTACACAAACTGAGTTTTAAAAGACTCGCCTAATTTAAAGACTCGGCTTACGCTTACGCCTCGTCCGCAAATAGATTCGCCCTCTAAAACTCTATTTTGCGTACTTGTTACACAAATAACTATTGTTCAATACCAAATAATTTATTTTACTTTTTGACTAATTATTTCGGCCAACAGATAAAATTTTGTATACAATCGTTATGGTACACGTCATGTTGTCAAACTCGGCATCGCCTCGTCTAATAATCTTCACGACTAGTACGATCCTTATAACGTAAATAACTAAGTACAATTCGAAATAGAATCTGCATTTGGAGCTATGTGTGTATTCGTTTCGTCATTACAGTAATAAATAATAATTGTGTAATTAGTGTAATGTTTAGACGGCAGTCAATTCAGAGATCGTGCTATCAAGTCTGAATGCAGCAGCAGTGTGTATCTCGGTCTGTTTGTCGTGCATCCGTCTACATCCCGTATTCCGGGTTAGTGGGAAAGCCAAATATTTTCACACCTGTGTAACGCTAACTGCCTGACTATGACTCCATACCTCGTAGTCGTAACAGTCGCTCTTTAAATGTTTGTAAATATTTATACGAATTTAGTTTTTGTGTGCTCACTTCAAGTACCTACTTGACTGGGGAAAATTTCTTCTCCAGTAGATGTAAAGTGAAATAAAAATCATGGAGCTGTTTTGTTTTGTTTGTTGAATGCAGCGCACATTTCGTCACGCCATAATCCGGGCAACTAGGCTGGAACGAACAATCTCAGGCGCATTTTTGCATACCTCTTTTGTTACACATTCCGACAAAGAGAAATGTAATTTGAATATTTTAACAGGAGCTTGTTTGATCAAATTATTTGCCAACGTGCGCGAATGCAAGTTACTTGTGTTTTCTTTTATAATTAATTATAAATTTAAGATTATTTTATCCTTATCTTTCTTCCGCATGATTAGAAAAAGGAACTGCGGTCAATGTTACGATGTTTTGAATTAGTTGTTCTTTGATTCACACGGTTTTTCTTTCGTGATATCAAAGGATAACAATTTTTGTTTTTGTTACGTATTTCAATTTAAATCGGCGAAAGCCGAGACTAAAAATTATTTAGGACCCTAAACACATTTCGCAGACGATACCTTTTTTGTGCACCTACAATGCATATTATAAACATCCATTTTATTTTTTGGCAACTGTCAAAAATTTTTGACATTGATAACTCCGTCCGCGAAATTCAACTTCGCAGCCGTTAATATGACAGCCTCGAAATTTATTGTACACAAATGTTATACTTCACGGCCTGAATTGCGGACGTCAATGTCAATTTTTTTGACAGTCGCACAAAAAATTATTTTTTTCGAAAACTGTCATAAAAAGTTCAGATCAACACGCGAAATGATTGTTCTACAGAACGCAAAAGACTTTTACATTCAAGATGTAAAAGTCTTTTACATCCAGCAATTTTTTGACCGAAGAAAAAGAGACGATTTAATAATAAAAAATTATACACTTAACATTATGCTTCTAATACATCAGAGGGCAGAGTGTCTTCTTCGCTTTCTGTTTTCTTTGATATGATTTTAATTATTGAAATATTTCATTTTATAATTATACAAACTTCAAAAATGACAAAACATTTATAGAAAATATTAGAATATTTCAAAATTTTCTCTTTACATTTTTAATAATATTGGGACATAGTTTTCAAAAATACGTGTTTGATACTCGATTGCGAAATGCTTTTGCTCGCTGTGCTCGCAATAAAAACTTTTATCCTCGAATGCAAAAGTATCATTTCTCAATCTAGAATAAAAAAAACTATTTAGTCTTTTCTATCCGATAAGGGTATGAATATTTCATATTAAAATATTTATTTGCGCTTGCTTTATTACGTTATGTTGAAATAAATTCTTCACCATATTCAACACATTTTGATAATAGTACCCTAAATGGAAAGTACATTAAATTATAACCCCTTACAAGTACCATACCAACCTTATGACATTTTCCAATCCCATTCCAAACAGTATCTTATAACTAGAACAGCAACCGTAAATTAAACAATCCAAAACAAGCAATCTGCTCCGTCTGAATTCTGAAATCTAGCCAGCTTGGCTGCTCTGCGTCCCAGATCCAAACTGTTGTAAATCCACTCCGCGTTGTTTTCACACCGCGACGTAAATTCCTCGCATTCCCGCATATAATTAGCGTTACATAAGGAACCGCCAACCAAACCGGCGAAGGTGACAGGCTCCGCACAGTTGACACCTCGACTGTGTTTTGTCTTGTTGTCTTGGAGACGGTGGTTTGTAAAGTACAGTGTTAGCAACGTGCTCAATGTTACTGCTGGTTCTGTATCTGTACGATATCAGGACTGGGTTGGTTAATTAGATTGTTTGTAGGTTAGGATTTGGGTTGTCATTGCAGAGAAAGTGTTGTATTTGTAATGTCAAGTGTTGTTGATTCAAATGGAAATGTCATATTAATACTTAAAGTAGTATCTAAATCTATGGGTAGTGACAACCCAAAATATGACTCAAATTAATATACAGCATTCATTACAAGTCGTAGAATTTGGATTAAAATTAAAATTTATAGGTAACCGTTGAAATAACGAAGATAATTGAATTTAAAGTAACACTAAAACGCGCTAAAATGCATTGCGTATATGGAAGGTTCTTTACTTTATAATTTGGTACGCAACAGTAGCGCACTCAAAAATTTAATATGAGAAGGGAAAAGTATTTCTGTGAAAATCCTACATTCCAAAATTTTTGACTGTATTGTATTCGAACCTTAGTCAGGCAGTATCCTGTTACAATATCTACTTCTTAAGGTAGTAAATCCATGGGTAGTGACAACCCAAAAATGACTTAAATTAATATACAGCATTCATTACAAGTCGTAGAATTTGGATAAAAATTAAAATTTTTAGGTAACCTTTGAAATAACGAAGATATGTAATTGAATTTAAATTTGACACTAAAACGCGCTAAAATGTATTGCGTATATGGAGGTTACCAGAAAATATTATATCATAACAATCCAACACAGTTTAGAAAGCGAATATGTTATTTTTTTATATTTGAGATATTTGTTAAAAAAAATAAAAATTATGAGACACCGCACATAAAAGGTTCCAGTTTCAAGAAAAAATATACTTTTGACGTCATACTACTGCGTTTCAGTGTAAACTTTAGCTTCAATTATATTTTTTATTTCAATATACCTATGGCTCGTAATCTACATCCAAATCTACGTTTTTTAATGATTTGGTCTCACCTCACACCGAAATCACGCACGCTTATAATCCACGGATTTCCTACCTTTTTGTCCCAGTTATTTGAGGGAAACCAGTGTCCCTTTAACTTTACTGCGGACGCCACTGGCCACATAATGTGAGTTAAAACTTGTGTAGTGGTAGGTCTGAAACTATCTGATAAATTGATATGAAATAAAAATAATTGTAAGTGTATTAGGATATGACAGAGGACATTAATTCTGGAGTGAAGATAAAGTTCGGCTTGACATGATTGTTAAAATTTTATTATTCATATTTTTGAGGCTGATAAATAAGTATGTCATAGAGTTTTTTGTATGATAGGGCGGGTATCTAACGATCTTTTAAAAAGAAATATATAACTCTGGGGCTAATAAAGATACCATGTGAATGTAGACCTTTTCATTCAAGCTTTCATTATTTGTTTTGTGGTCATTTTTCATCTTGAGAAAGATAATATAAGTTTTGAAGACTGGAGAGCAAGATTATCCTTGTGAATGTGAGTTTTTATAGATACAGATTTTTTTACAAATTCTCTATTGACCATCGCGAATATTTCTATGTACAAATGCGAAAATACTCGTAGGTATAATTATTATTATAGTTTTGCTGTAATACTTGTTATTTATTTATCAAAGGTAAAATCAAAATGTTTACAATATTTAATGTCATATTTTAAATTGAACGTAATTAGTATCGGCATGGGGTTATTGCTTAGCTGAAGCATGTTAGCGGTCCCCAGTTCAATTCCTGCAATGGACAATAATACCACTGGGCGTGAGTGGTTTGATTCCACTATAATAACGTACCATTCTGTAACTGGAAGTTAATATTGTTGAATGATTACCACCAAAATAACAAAATAAAATAAATATGACATTTCACTATCACAATTTAAATATGGTTTTGATATCCTCACAACAAAAAATGTTGTAACTTATAATAGTGAAAATCGCATGACACAAATAACAGCTAATGGAAGCATTGATATCAATAATATTAACCATGCAACCATGGTTATATAAAAATTTAGCGGAATTTTTTTACGGGTAGCTTGAGGAACCTAACAAACTGTATTAAATAAGTGCAAATTTTTCTGTCACATGTGAGTTACATTTAAATTAAATTTTTTAAATTGGTTAAATTGTCATTGTGAGTGTAAATTAGCAATTAATAATTTATAATGTTAAATACAAATATAGCGAATATTTAAAGTTTCTATTGTAAAAAGAATTCAAAAATAGAGCGGCGGTGTCATTACTCGTGCATTAATTATTCATGTCCAGGAAAATTTTGATCGTGCATTTTAACAACAACGTAATCAGTTGTCGTGTATCACTCGAGCCTCTAGCTGATTTAGCCGTTGTTGGAAAGAACTCAAAAATGTCCGGAAAGAATTTAAGCATCCATGTGAGATTTTAAGAGACCCATCTACCTCCTAAAATACAGCACAAAACGTACTAACATAGAAAGTGTTTAATGGCCACTACAAGAATGGTAAAATCGTATTTCAACAAGGATTATATACTTAAAGGTTCAATTATTAACAGTTGTGCCTTTTTTAAATTTTAATTGACTACGGAATGGACGACGGACCTGTGTTGAAATAAGGTAAGATCTATGTATATCGTATTCGGTCCTTGTCAGCGCGGTGAACGTATGTTCTCAGGGCCGGTGACGTCACACCATCACACACGGCATCGTTTTTCGTGGCACCTATTTTTATGAATTTTTTCTGGCTTATTAGCAACTTTTTGGAAAAAAGAAAAAGTACGGGTCTAATATTTTAAAAACCAAAAAAACCTGACTGGATCGAACCTGGCACCTAAGTTGTCAATCAAATAGGTGCAGTATACCCCCTCTGGAAACATAACCTTACAACTGTCCCTGCATTTGAGTGTCACACATGTCATTCAATGCACGTAGGTAGAATTTCTTTGGCATGGCACGCTACGATTACAGTCGGTGCGGTCCTTCAAGCCAGATCGCACACAGATAACGTAGTTCGCTCCGTCGCCGCGGCGTGTAGGCGGCGCTGCAATCGTGTGCGTGAATTACCGGTTCGTGAAGTACGAACGGAATGAGTCATGGTTAACGCGGTAATGCCGCTAATTATTTATGTGATTATGTGAGAGGTTTGCTAAAAGCCTGGACGTGTGAATTTGGTTTGTTTTTTTGGAAGTTTTCTAGAGTTACATGTTTCTGGATTTCAAATAAAAAATTGGGAAAATAATTATTTTTTGACATGACGTTTATAGCAATAGCATTAGGCGATTCCAGAAACCATCAATGAAATACCGATTTCTCAAAACTCTTATTTTAAAAAAGATAAATATCTACTTAACTAAGAAAAACGTTTGTATCTAAATTTGCAAGGGTAAAATGTGAAAAATTCTTAATTCCAAGGTGCTTCCCACTTGACAAAATAAAATTCCCAGAACATATTTCAAGAATGTGAACATCTCGGCTTGTTACTTGCTATATTTCCCGATTGCGATTGCTAATGTCCGCCTTTAGTAACATTATCTATCTAACATCCCAATGTTAGTAATTTGTTAATAATATCCCATTTATGTGTCCCATGTACTCGTAATTCTCGGATATGTTTATATTTTATTTTTGATCGTATTCAGGATATGGCTAGGATAGACTTACTTATATCACTTAAAGTACAATTTTAAACATCCCATGGACGATTCATGTCAAGTGATTACGTCCTAAAAGATCCATTTCCAATTCTCAACTTTGAGAGCAGATATCCTCAAAAGTCAAAACTACGAGCAATATTTAAATTATATTACCTAAGTATTATTTCTATATCTTATAGGAAATTCATTTTTAATCTCAAATTGTAAATGTCCCTAAGACAGATCACTAACCTTAGGAATAAGCTGTTAATATTTGTTACATTCGACCTGAAACACTCTGTACCTACATTGGCTTGATTTTGTCATCAACGAATTTCTCACGTCGAATTAAGGTCCATCAAGCTAGCGGGGCCATTATGGCAGAAACACATCGGACTAGTCTCAAAATTTTTAACTATTTTATTGCTAATTAATTACCGAAAAAATAATTTTTTAACCTCATTAGTTAACGAGAAAATGATGTTTCTGCTAGCTTGACAGGCAATTATGGCAGAAACACATCGGACTAGTCTCAAAATTTTTAACTATTTTATTGCTAATTAATTACCGAAAAAATAATTTTTTAACCTCATTAGTTAACGAGAAATTGATGTTTCTGCTAGCTTGACAGGCAATTATGGCAGAAACACATCGGACTAGTCTCAAAATTTTTAACTATTTTATTGCTAATTAATTACCGAAAAAATAATTTTTTAACCTCATTAGTTAACGAGAAATTGATGTTTCTGCTAGCTTGACAGGCAATTATGGCAGAAACACATCGGACTAGTCTCAAAATTTTTAACTATTTTATTGCTAATTAATTACCGAAAAAATAATTTTTTAACCTCATTAGTTAACGAAAAATTGATGTTTCTGCTAGCTTGACAGGCAATTATGGCAGAAACACATCGGACTAGTCTCACAATTTTTAACTATTTTATTGCTAATTAATTACCGAAAAAATAATTTTTTAACCTCATTAGTTAACGAGAAATTGATGTTTCTGCTAGCTTGACAGGCAATTATGGCAGAAACATATCGGACTAGTCTCAAAATTTTTAACTATTTTATTGCTAACTAATTACCGAAAAAATAATTTTTTAACCTCATTAGTTAACGAGAAATTGATGTTTCTGCTAGCTTGACAGGCAATTATGGCAGAAACATATCGGACTAGTCTCAAAATTTTTAACTATTTTATTGCTAATTAATTACCGAAAAAATAATTTTTTAACCTCATTAGTTAACGAGAAATTGATGTTTCTGCTAGCTTGACAGGCAATTATGGCAGAAACATATCGGACTAGTCTCAAAATTTTTAACTATTTTATTGCTAATTAATTACCCAATAAACAAATTTTTAACCTCATTTTTACCTTCCGCCATACCTGTAAAGGAAGGTATTGGAATCATGCTAAAAATCGGGTTGTGAGTTTTTAGTGGACGAGCACGAATTAGTGTTCTTACAACTCAGTTTTGATAGTTTCACGATGATATCTTTATGTGTGTGTATGTGTGTGGTCAGGGCCTTCGAGCATATACTGACTAGAGACCGCGTTACGGCGTTTGTTGTGATCGGAAGATATGCGGTGGGGGAGATTTGCGGGGTCGGAAGCCGTGATGTATTGAGGGATGCGTAATTTCTTAGTATTATTCCACAAAGTAAAATAATACTCACAAAACCTCATTAAGCTTTTCACAAAGTAAACGCAGAACTTAAGGTTAAATAAAATGACATGTGTGACAAGAAGTAACAAAGAATAACAGCAAAACGCTGCCCGCAATACACCATGACTTCCAGCCCCGCAAGTCCCTCCTACTGCATATCTTCCGATCACAACAAGCAATGCATTGGTATAGGGAATTACTTCTCTAGTCAGTATATGCTCGAAGGTCAGGGCCATTTCTGGAGGTCGGATATCTCAAATACGAATTATCCAAAAATGTTGATATATGGTATTTTACATTTGCATACAAATTGGAAGAGCTCAATAGATTTTGGTACCTACTAATATATTATATTCACCGGAAGTCAATTTTTTTTATAAATTTAGATAAATATAATATTTATTTGTAATAAGAATAAGAGGAAAAGTTACTTGCAACTTACGTTATAAAAAATTGTCTTTATCTGGTAGCATTAAAGAACTGTAGTAAAATTTGATAAATAAATTTATCAAATAAAACGTTGAAATCCTATAATCCATGATCGGTTGATTTTTGTTTCTGCGTAAAAAATATTGACAAGTAAGACGGGTGACACGTTGGCACTAACGCCATATAAGTCATAACCGTAAGCAAGATATTTTATTAAATATAGTAATTGAACGGAGGATGGCTTCAACACAGAACAGTTTTCCTGTGAATGAATCTATTGATTCAGGTGAAGCAAATTTATGTGTTTGAATATTTTAGATTTTTATTTGTATATTTTAAATGGGCAACGGATTCTACGAAGGTATACATTTATGTTTATAAGTCTAGATATGGCGGAAGGTTGTGTGCTGGTCACATCAAATTTTTTAACGAAAATTGATGTTTCTGCTAGCTTGACAAGCCATTATGGCAGAAACATATCGGACTAGACTCAAAATTTTTAACTATTTTATTGCTAATTAGTTACCAAAAACACAATTTTTAATCTCACTTATAAGGGCGCGTTTAAATGTGAAATAATCATAGCTCCATGTTTGTAATGGTAAGTAATGTTTTTAACCTGATATTTGTCAAAATCTTATTATATACCTACCTATCATACTTGATTTAAAAAAGTTTCTATTTACCTCCCGCCTCATATTCTATAAGGGAGGTATGACTTCCTTGTACGCCTTGTGTGTTCATACTTTTCTTAATAACTAAAATGTAGAATAATATAAAAAATTCTTTTAACTTATTATACTAGTACTACTACTACTGCTACTATACTCACAAATATATTGTAGTCATTTTATTTAAACTGCAGAAGAAGATATAAAGCATATTTTACTATTGTCACTGTCATGTCATAATCATTTAAATTTTACGTAGTAACAAATGTTGATCGATCATGGACCACAAGATACCGAAATACTAAATTATAAATATATACTTTAATTATTCTTAAATGATACCAGATGCAAAAATATTTATAAAATACCGATTGTAGGTAATAATCACATAATCTTTCATTTAAAATTTAAAAAAATTGTCTCAAATTAAATATTTATCGAAATATTTGAAAAAAGTACTACTTCCGGTTTATAGATTGAAACAAAAAATAGGAGGTGCACAACTAGATGCTATAACAGTCCTAAATACAAAATTTCAACTTTCTACGTCTAACCGTATTTGAGTTATGCGACATACATACGTACGTACGTCCGTCCGTCCGTACATACGTACGTACAGACATCACGACGAAACTAGTCATAATGGATTCAGAAAAGGTCAAAACGGATATTTCCGTAAAAATCTGAGAACCGAAATTTTTCGCGATTACAATACTTCTTTATTACTCCGTACAAGGAAGTAAAAAGAGATTCGCTGGTATAAATTCTCGTTAAATAATGAGGTTAATAAATTGTTTTTTCGGTAATTAATTAGCAATAAAATAGTTAAAAATTTTGAGACTAGTCCGACATGTTTCTGCCATAATTGCCTGTCAAGCTAGCAGAAACATCAATTTCTCGTTAACTAATGAGGTTAAAAAATTATTTTTTCGGTAATTAATTAGCAATAAAATAGTTAAAAATTTTGAGACTAGTCCGACATGTTTCTGCCATAATTGCCTGTCAAGCTAGCAGAAACATCAATTTCTCGTTAACTAATGAGGTTAAAAAATTATTTTTTCGGTAATTAATTAGCAATAAAATAGTTAAAAATTTTGAGACTAGTCCGATGTGTTTCTGCCATAATTGCCTGTCAAGCTAGCAGAAACATCAATTTCTCGTTAACTAATGAGGTTATAAAAAATTATTTTTTCGGTAATTAATTAGCAATAAAATAGTTAAAAATTTTGAGACTAGTCCGATGTGTTTCTGCCATAATTGCCTGTCAAGCTAGCAGAAACATCATTTTCTCGTTAACTAATGAGGTTAAAAAATTATTTTTTCGGTAATTAATTAGCAATAAAATAGTTAAAAATTTTGAGACTAGTCCGATGTGTTTCTGCCATAATTGCCTGTCAAGCTAGCAGAAACATCATTTTCTCGTTAACTAATGAGGTTAAAAAATTATTTTTTCGGTAATTAATTAGCAATAAAATAGTTAAAAATTTTGAGACTAGTCCGATGTGTTTCTGCCATAATTGCCTGTCAAGCTAGCAGAAACATCATTTTCTCGTTAACTAATGAGGTTAAAAAATTATTTTTTCGGTAATTAATTAGCAATAAAATAGTTAAAAATTTTGAGACTAGTCCGATGTGTTTCTGCCATAATGGCCCCGCTAGCTTGATGGACCCGTCGAATTACATGGGTGCGTACAAATTATCTGCGAAAAAATTAGCTAGATAGATAAGTTTTATGAAGAATTTTTAAAATCTGAAAATTTCTTAAGTTATGCCTCTTTGAACTTTTTTATATTTTAATATACCTTTAAAAAAGTGTGGTGATAAAATAATGTTCGTATATCTCTTATCAGTTTTATGATATCAAAGGCAATAAAATTTTAGAGACCAGAAAATTTTCAAATTTTCCAAATTCTATAAACTTGATAATAAGTCAATTAAAGTACAAGACACAATATGCCGCAAACCGCAGTTCAAAATAAGGTTTAGTTTTCGAGATACGCCAGCCTCAAAGTTGAAATTTTGAAAATCGGTAATATCAGAGTAACTCAAAAACTAAGCGAAATATCAAATTTCCATTATTTTACCTAAAACTAAGTTATTAGAATTTTGTATTTCTTGCCGTATCAATTTTTACTTCCTTGTACGGAGTAATAAGGAAGTATTGTAATCCCGAAAAATTTCGGTTTTCAGATTTTGATGGAAATATCCGTTTTGACCTTTTCTGAATCCATTATGACTAGTTTCGTCGTGACGTCTGTACGTACGTATGTACGGACGTATGTATGTCGCATAACTCAAATACGGTTAGACGTAAAAAGCTGAAATTTTGTATTTAGGACTGTTATAGCATCTAGTTGTGCACCTCCTATTTTTTGTTTCAATCTATAAACCGGAAGTAGTACTTTTTAAAAATATTTTGATAAATAATAAATTTTAGACAATTTTTTTTATTTTAAATGAAAGATTATGTGATTATTATCTACAATCGGTATTTTATAAATTTTTCTGTATCTTCTATCATTTAAGAATAATTAAAGTATATACTTATAATTTAGTATTTCGGTATCTTGTACTCCAACATTTGTTACTACGTAAAATTTAAATGATTATGACATGACAGTGACAATAGTAAAATAAGCTTTATATCTTCTTCTGCAGTTTAAATAAAATGACTAAAATATATTTGTGAGTATACTAGTATAATAAGTTAAAAGAATTTTTTATATTATTCTACATTTTAGTTATTAAGAAAAGTATGAACACACAAGGCGTACAAGGAAGTCATGTGGTGCCCACGTCAGATTTTTATTATAAAATTTATGTATAGCTACTGCACTCATGTGCGAAAAGCATAATAATAATATAATATTAATATTTATAATTTCGAAGAATACAAGTTTCCTGTAATTTATAAAAGATAACATGTATATTTTACATTAAACATAATATTTATATTTATAATGCAAGAAATTTTCTTATGTAGGTATTACCTACATCTACATTATATACATAATTCTGTTATAAAATTTATTGTTTATGTTTCACCCAAATGCGTGTAAAATATAATTCAGAAATAAAATAAACAGTTCTCTTCTTCTTATGCTTGTATGTTTTGTATGATTTTAATCAAGTAATGGATTAGCTACATGTACATGTAACATGGAATCCAGAAAAGAATGTCGAAAAAACATGCGTAAAACCGGAATACAAAAATAATTTTTATTTAAACACACATTTTTCCTTTTAATTAATTACTTTAGCTTGTAGTTGTACACATAAAAATTTTAATGAAAAAACGGTGTTAAAGACATAAATTTTGTTGTTATGATAAAATAGATTTTTTATACATGTGTTGAAGTAATTTCGTTTTCAAAATTAGCATAGAGTAAAAGTAAAATAAAGTAGAACCTAATAATAATTGTCATCCAACTAGCTTATCTAATGATTATTCAGTAGCAATAGAATACATTATAAGTATTCATTAGCTCTGAGAAATATTTCTAGATTTAATTTTATTTTTTATTGCAACAGCCGACGTGATGAAAATAAAAAGAACTTCATTAAAATACCATATAAATTTTTGTATCTAAATTAAGAATCCTGCTGGTTTTTTTCTCTTTAACTTATATAACTTATAAAAAATGAAAACAAAAATAAATTAGTACCTACTTACCTTTTAATATATCTTATGCTCAGTTCACACGAGAAAAGTTTTTCCTAAAAAGTTTCTTGAAGGTAAAACAAGTGTTGAAAACTGTCAATACAGGGCAACCGTGGGGAAAACTAATTATTTCTATAAAATATATTAAAGCTATAATAATCCTAAATATATTTAATAAAAATAATCAGTTTCCCCGTGTGACCGGTATTGAAAGTTTTTTTTATGACAGCTCCTAGCACTTGTTTTACTGTCAAGAAACTTTCCTCGTGTAAACAGGGCATAGAATATGAATTCTATCTAACTTGGATGTGGCAATATCAAATAATTGTGAATTATGGGTAAAGATAATATACTGGGTGATTCACAACTCCATGCATATATTTTAATTGTATTTAGTACTCAACTTACTGATCACGGAATTGGAAGATTTTTTTCAAAATTTTAATTTCTAGATCTTTTAATCAAACAGTTTTGAGCCAAATTTAATAAATTTACTTTATTTTTAACTGTGAGTGTAGGTACAGTAATTATTTCTATGGCATAATAACTTACAATTTAATTTAATATCCATTGTCAGATACCTATTCATTATGTATAGTCTTCAATCCAGAGGTTCAAAACTGTGCTCCTCGCAAAAACTGCCCTTAAGCGACCAGTCTAGTTTTTTTCCGAATTCCTAGAATACTCTCGATTTTATTTTATTTTCTATTCCACTCTTAAATTTACAAATTAAAAATATATTTTTTGTTGTGCCATAATCAGTAAGTTGAAATAGGTACTATAAGTTATGCACGAATTTGTAAATCATTCTGTATTACAAGTGTACGTGCGGTTATCAGTTATTAACTATGGGGTACTCATGATTGTTAGTGGAGAGTACCTATACCACAGAGGTGTAGCTAAACTGGAATGTGAACCTCACTGGATTCGAACCTGAGTTGTAAGAACAAGAACCACAGTCCCTGACACATGTGGCTATCACAATTTTTTTCGTTGGCGCTAAGTTTTGATTGTAAACCAGTCTTAAGACCGTGAGTGTGTTTTTGGTGCAAGGTTTGCTCACGGACGCAATAAATCAAGTTTTCCTTGGATAATTTTGAACTACCTGGTATTGGTTTAGTATTTATGCTTCTAATTGCTCCAAAAGTCCATGTTTAAGACTCTGCCAGTAGTAAATTACAAATGTTTAAACAATTATTTATTTTTACCTTAAACCGTTTTGTGCGTGAAATTGCGGAAGTAAAATTTGTTTAGGTATTTGTTTTTCCAGCAGCCCGGTATTGAACTTTAATTTGGAGTAAAAATAAATTGTTTAGCGAAGTGTGCTTTGACAGTATCGTAATAAATAAACAAGGTCAGATGATTGACATTTAAAACGTGGTTTACATGATTTTCAAATCTAATTTTAACGATAAATTCTTCGTTTTTTATGGTCTATTGTTTGAGGAATTTTTTGTGATATCGAGAGTGAAGAATTTTGTTTTTAAGCCGATTACTTCCTACGCAGTGTTATGTAAAAGTAATTGGAATCAATGGCTTTTTATTGTTTGTTGGCATTATTGTTAATTTTTCCAATCAAGGTTTACAATTATTATTTATGAAAATAAAATAAATAAATTTTTATGTTTACTTTTGACCTTAACAAATATAAAGAACTTATTAAAATTATATGCCTTCCATTGTGTTGTTTTACTTTGTTTTCATATTTTATAAATAATCTGAATTTATTACCTAACGATTATTGGTAACGAATAGTTTGTGTTGAAATGTGCAAATAATTATTTAAGTAAAGTAATTGTATTTGAGCCAACAAGAGTTTATTAAATTTGAGAACTAACTATTTGGATTTAAAATTACTTCGATTGTGAGTACCAAACTAAAAGTGAAATTTGTTTTAAGATAATTTTTAATATTTTGGTTTAAATAGCAAATTCAAACAGTTATATTCGTTTTCTTTTATGGATTGAAAATACTTAGTATGTATATAGGTATAGATGGTCAAACCAATAATAATCTTGCTGCGTATTAAATTTTTTCTCCTTATCAAAAAGTGTTCCCAATTCAGGATGTTTGCAATAGTACCTACCTAACTTTAACCTATTTATGTACCTTGTTATATTTTTAAATATATTATTATTTCTTTGCACTAATTATGTTTTTCTTTTTCAGGTAAGTTCAACTGTTTTTTCATCTCATGTCATCTCATAAACTTATTATGATCTTCACCAAAAACTAAAATGAAAAGGGGTAAGTGGTGCAACATTTATTATTTTGAAACAAAGACATGAACTTTTGTTCATTGAATAATTTTAATAAACAAAATGTCGTTCATGTGATTGATGACGTGAACTTGGAGTACCGTGGATCAAATCTCTCGGTCGGCACTGTGTGATTGTCGTTTAATTTCAAAAATATGTTGCAATTAAATCGCACTCGGACGCTTGGACTTACGCTTCATGCTGACCACTTCATAGTTTTAATTATAGTCCTGGTTACATAAAAATCTCCCCGATGCCTCTTTGGCTTTCAAAGATCGTCACACGGTGTCATACTCTGACCAAGACCCAAGACGTATTGATCTAGAAGTACCTAGTTTGATTTTATTGTAATATAACATCTACCATTCTATAATTGTGAGCTAATCCTGTGCAGCTAAAAAAGTTAAAATAAAATAAACATGACATTTCAGTTGAAATTTTTTAATAATGTATCCATTACCCGTATTACCATAGTAATTTATTAATGCCCTGAGGCATACTATTATACCTTTATATACATTTATTATGTAGATAGCTTTAGTAAGATAAACCCGTCCATAATAAACACTATTGTATTATGAATTCATAATTCAACACGTTTGTATTATGAGTCCATTATTCATCACAACTGCCATCTGTCATCATACCAAAATGTGAGGTTAGATTGTAATGAATAAAGATTTGTATAGAAATGTTTTATTTGAAAGTCGTAAATAAAAGGTCGTATTTGACTCGCACATAATGGTATAATTCACTCGAATAATTATACACTCGCCTTCAGCTTGTAAATTTACTTTCATTCTCTTGCATACTTTATAGTCTATATTATGTGCTCGTTAAATTATATTATTATCGGGATCCACTTATTTGCCCAAACTGTTTTACAGTCAAACGGTCATTTGACCGAATTTTTATTCTTTTAACCTTTCATTTCACCAAACGAAGTTTATCTTACACGGGTATTTGGCCGAACTGTTATTTGACCAAACTGGTATTTTACCAATCTGTTATTTAATGAAACGACTTGACAATTTGGCTAAATGAGGTTTTCCCTAAATTTCGTTTGGTGAAATAACAAGTTTAACATAAAACAGTTTTGTCAAATGACGGATTGACTATTCTACGATACAGCCACATCTAGTGTCCTAAAGATGTAACTAGCGTCTGTCGCGTTGGCAATTTTGTCAAATGACGATTTGGTCAAATAACAGTTCGGCCAAATACTCGTGTAAGATAAACTTCGTTTGTTATAAGAATAAAAATTCGGTCAAATGACCGTTTGACTATAAAAAAGTTTAGTCAAACAAAGCGCTCCCTTATTATGCAAGGCACAAATAAAATATCAGCTAAATAATAATTATAACTGAGAAACAGTTTATTATCCTACCAATAATATAAAATCTCCAATCTCGTAATTTTCGGTTGTGTTTATACGTTTAGAATTTTGAGCTCCACTGGTCTAGAATAGTTAGTCGGCACATCCGCTAACCTGAGCGGCCTCTTTGTAATCACGTCATAATATGTTGACCAAACAGAGCGAACCACCCGTGCAGCTCTCAGACAGAACAGGTATATTAAACGAGAATTAAAACATTAAGGAGCACTCCGAGTCGGGTCGGCAGAGAGCGCCACTAAATCACGGCGCTAATAGAAGGCTGTGACTTGAGGACCCGGGACCACCCAAGCCCCGTGCACCCAAATTCAGAGTGAGGTTGAGGTTAGGTTCATCATCGGGGGTTTTGTTTCTAACACGCAAACAGTGCCGGATTGGGATTAATCAGGACGATTTTTCAGAAGCCTACTGTGTTTACTACAGTTTTATCTTACCTGCGTATCTTGTACCAAAAGAATAGCTGAATTCATGAAATGACTGAAGATGCCTCGCTACCTCCTAAATTCAGCACAAAACGTACTAACGTAGCGAGTGTTTTGTGGCCATTATAAGAAAGACAAGATTGTATTTCAACAAGGATTATATACTTAAAGGATTAATTAAGTATTGTGCCTTTTTAAAATTTTAATTAAAAAAATTGTACATGATTACCTATAAAAATTCCGGAAAATTCATACAAATTTCCAATTTTACACGGTTATATCTCCTGACATAAATTTATTTTTAAAATTTTAAAAAGGCACATCTGTAGATTAATTCTTTTTCTATTAAATGTTTATAAAAACATTACCTTGATGTCAATAATAAACTAACAGTTTACTCGCAACGATAACACTTTTACAGTATTTTTTAACTTCAAAATGACATTGCATTGCTAGGATGCGGTAAAGTACGAGTTTCGGGCTGGTTCTAGGCAGTTGTAGTAGTGGGAAAAAAGAGTGGAATAGAAAAAAAAGTAAAATCGAGAGTATTCTAGGAATTCAGGAAAAACGTAGGAGGGCCACTAAAGGCTGGTTTATAATGGATGCAATCGGTTAATTGTTCTGTATTATGTAAGATGTATGATGTGAATGAAAACTGTGTGGTCCATGATCATATCAATAATCTCTCAACTTGACGCCATAATCTTTCTTATAATTGTCAGAAATGGATCCATTTGATGAGAGACAGTTGGTTCTGCTATGTTAATACCAATAATAATTGTAAAGAAATTTTAAAATACTTGTCAAAATGTAAACAAAAAACAAGTCCACAAAGAACAAACAAAACTTAATTGCTATTTATCGGAAAAAGAGTGAAGTATGTAATGGAGTGTCTTTATACTGAGAGTATGACTGAGTAAATTTTCTTGTCATATTTTTTAAATATACATGACATATTTTTTATTTGAAATTGTTATTTCCTTATATTATTTATTTCTTAAACACCTCTGCATTTTAAGAAAAAAACATGTTGTTTTATTTGTATTAATTTATTATTTTTAATATTAACATTATGCGACGTGATATTAATATATGCATGTGCTAATAAAAAATAAATTGACATTATTGTCAAATATTATTATCGAGGGTACCTAACCTAGTTATTTTTTGGGAATAGTAAGAACTTATGTGTCAATTAGTGAGAGAAAAGGAATTCCGTAAACCGAAATTCAATATTTCAATGTCTTGTTTCGTTTATTTGGAAATATGTTGCCTCAAATTTGCGAGCATGGAATTATATTCAAACGCAGTTTGCGACATTGGGTTTCTTTGTGTTTAATTGACCTAGAACAATATTAGAATTTGAATTTCTTAACCTATCAATCACAAAAGATGAAATTAATTTTTCAATCTGGTTCTAAATTAACATTTTAAAGTATTATTGTGGAAAATGTTGGAAAAGAATTCAAAAAACTAAATCCGGCACTGTAGGTCACTTTTTCGCATCATTGGCTGGGGGGCGGTAGTTTGGTTTGGCTTTTGGGCCTTTGATGTTCGTGGTCCGTGCGCAGCGCACAGGTAGAGCTGATGAAGATAACGTTCCTTCAAGTTTAGACACGGGCTGTGTTCAATGTCACCGCTTCAAATTGCAGTTTGGTTATGGCTATTTTTAGAATAAACACCGTAAAATGGTGCATGTATTGACATTGAACTGGGAGTGACATTCAGATTTGTACCACAGAAAAACAAAACAATTTGTTTCCTTGTTTTTTGAGGTTTCGTTGAAAAAACATGAAAAATTACTGAACAAATGCTTGGTTCATGTAGTTAGACAACAATTTATTAATCAAATGTTTTTGGTGCATTGCTTAGCAAAAAATGTTAGTCAATTTGCAATCCCGACTTTTTTGTTATTGTCTAAAAAAAGTTCAATTAAAAAAAGTTAACATTAAGTAGCCTTTTAGTGACAGTCATAAAGAGTTAGTTTCTGAGACATAGCGAATTAGTTACAAAGAAGGATTTTTATAACGAATGTAATATTTTATTTTTAAGGCGTTAGCCGAGGTAAATAACCACGTGCGCAAAAAATTCTTTACCCGCCACGATGTGTATTATACATATTTATTATGAATTTGCAAATAAACAATATTGAAATGAATCTCATTTTAAGACAATCGAACCGATTTGTTTGGATTGGTTGGCAAAAAAAGCTAAAGTAATTCTCTTCACTACGATTACGATTATATGAACTTATCAGTTTAAGTTACACCTTAGTTATGCCCAGTAGTCCAGAGCACACGATGAAAGTTTTCTTTACAAGTTTTCTCCAAAAAAGCAAGGCCTAGAAACTGTCATCAAAATTTTTAAACACCGTTCAAATGGCGAAACTAATTATTTCTGTAAAATATATTAAAGCTATAGATTCTTATATTTTATAGAAATAATTATTTTCCCTTTATTCACGGTATTGCTAGTTTTTTATGACAGTTTCTAGGACTTGTTTTTTTAGGAAACTTTTAAGGAAAATTTTCTTCTTTGAATTGGACATTATGTTGCTATTGATGAAAAATAATTATTTTTTTAAATTTTAATTTAATGGAGTACTTACTTTGTGCTTCACTACAAATTTGAGTTAAAAATTCCTATTCAATCACTAAGGTTCATTTTATTTGGTGGGGAGTTACTTTTTTCAATACATTTTCCAATCTGTTTCTTCCAGTCTTTTTTATCCATTGGAAAATAGAATTCGCGGAAAAAATGGATACCTATTGAAAAGAGAATTATTAGAAAAAAACTCACTGGAAATAATAGTTCGGAAAATGTGTCATAAAATTATTTTATTTAACAGTACCTTACCTACCTAACAAAATATTTTTTTATATCATTATTAATATTTATTGATACGTACTTTAAAATTGAAATGTATATCAATACAAACTTTTAATTAATTAATATAAAAATGCCACGAAATAATAAAAAACAAGAATCTAATTAATTTATGGTACAAAGCAGCCAAAAATTCCCCGCACGACCCATCATCAGATAATACATCACCGTTGAACAAGGTACACATTTTTGTACTATGTTTTATCATGTAATAAAGGCTTATGCCCCTCACCCCAGGCGAACGTGGTGGGTGCGCCACTGGTTTTGGACGGGAGACGGGCGGTCTGGCCGACCTGTGAGAGCCGCTCGTGATTAGCGGTGATTATTCTCTCTCATATGGCTGCGAGGTTTTAATGTCTAAATTTTCAAGCTCTGCCTTGCCTGGGAATTTTTCTCCTGCAATTTTTACATTTTTGTTAGGAGATTTTTTGCTTCAAAATTGGTTATGATTAGAATGCACTGATTGTGAGTGATTAATTTGACGATTCGTGGAATTTTGTGATTTGGAACACGATTAGGTCTTATTAAAATATCATCGTTGAATTTATTTACATGATAATTATGGTCTGTTTTTAAAATAAGAGGAGTCAAAATAACATTCTAGGGTGATCTATATGTCTGTAATAATTGTGGATTACAGGTTAAGCGATTTGAAACAATTGGAAAATAACGAAAAATAAATCTTAATGATTTGCTGGAATTAATTTTAACGTTTGCCGTCTAAGATGACTTTAATATTTTTTGCACTTCCGGGACTAAAACTCTACTTAGTCTTTATTTTTTGGGACTAAGGTTCTTAGTTTGGTCCCAAGGGATTATTTTTCATATTTAATCCCGTTGTCAAGGAATTGAATTAAATATTTCCGTTGTCAAGTAAATACTTATTCTTTTAAATTATTTTGTATTCGTTTGAGAGTAAAGTACAAAAAATACCACAGGACTAAAGTACCTTTAATTAATCCATCAGGTGATTATTTCTCTAGGTATTTTTTGGTTTCGGCTCGTGAAATAAACCACAGGATTATATCAGTCACTTTAGTCCTTTAATATATAATATACTATTAAATTCGAAATCACCTTGTCATAGTGACATTTACTATTTTACACCATATGTATAAATGCTTCTTCAGCCATTTATAGACGAGGATTATTATGAAAGGCAACTTTAAGTAAACCAAACATAAAATAATACCTAAGCGAACCAACTGAAACTTCTGACTTTCGACGCTAATTTGAAAACTATATAGTTTGTTTTACTAGGAACTAGATAGGCTAACTACAACATTAATTTTGCAATAGTGAACGACAGTTCAAATAATCAACTATGACTACTAACTATACCTACTGACTATAACTACTAATTTCGTATTGTGAATGAGGCTTAACATTCCCGATATAAGTATTCAATTAAAAAATCCATGATTATGAAAAAAAAATCGTTAGGTATCTAAAATTGGAATTAATGTCAAAATCACGCGATACCCTCTGATTGGTCAGATTCAGAAATTTGGAATTCAACCTAAACCAGAAAAAAATTATTAATTTTAAATCTAGTAAATCTAAATTCGTAAATTTAATCCATCATAAACCAACCTAAACACAAATTAACTTACGAGTATTTTAAATATGGGAATTTTTAATACAACCTTTGTTGTTGTCAGATTGCAAATGTCCTTTACCCTGATAATATTAACTAACTGATTGAGTTATGAACCATTTCTTTTATTTATTCATATCACAGATAGCCGAGTGTGTTATGTTACCGGTTGTGGTTCTGCTGACAACTCAGGTTCGATCCAGTTAGGTACGCATTTCAGTTTTTCTGTGGTGTACTTTTCACTATCAACCTTGACTGACTGGCAGGTTGTCAGTTGAAGATTGACCGCACACACTTCCTTGTAGTGCACTGTCCACTACCAACAATCAGTACCGAAGACTCACAGTATGTAAGGCTGCCGCTCCCAAGTTATAAAAAGGCCTGATAAATATGTTATCATAAATCCATAGTTGTTATAGTTTGTTTACTATGCCGTAGATAAAAATAATAAACTAGAGAAATTCTTCTTTTCGAATACTACTACAAAGAAATGATTTCTTATGAACTGCATACAATTTTATTCAGGTCATTTTTGTTTGAAAGAACTCTATGCAGTCCAGAGCGTAAAGTGTTACATCGTAAAAAAAACTTTAGTGAGATGTACGAAGATGAATATTAAGTCCAAAGTCATAATTTCAAACATGTAAATGTCTTTTTTATGAGTGATGTGGTCTCGTCCAAACCACAAGTAAGAATATTACATACATCTAGAAAGGCTTAATTAATTTACATGACACTGCAGAAAAATGTTTTAATTAAAAAATCATCTGGAGTTACGTGACACACATTTTTATAAGACCTTAGTTGAGCTTCATGACTTCACAAGACACAATATAAACTAATGACGCTAACTAAAAGGATTCAGTATAAGGCCGCTCATAAACGTAATGTGGAAGAAAATTTAAAAGCTTCTTTTTACATTATAGAGCAGTAGCGTAGTTTTTGTAGATGACATTGCAAAGGGAAAATATTTTGAGATACATATCCATTTGGTAAAATAGGTACTGAAGATTTCCTTGCTTTAAATTTCTATAGAAACTAATAGATTAAACTGACATTAATACCCTCGAACGAAATTCGACAATTATTGCAGTCGGATGAATAAGGAAGGGTGCAGCCAAGAAGCCACCGAGCTTTATGACTTCGCAATATAAACTAATGACGAAACGCTAAATAAAAGGATTTAGTAAACGCCGCTCATTTATTTCCCGCAGATATTTTCGTCCGCTAGTAAATGTAATATTTTGTGTCAACAACGTTGCTAACAAGATTAATCTCTAAAGCAAAGAAAATAAAGAGATGAAACCGCGAAGAATGGATACAGTTCACAAGAAAACTTTGGAAAACAAACAAATGAACGAGGAGAATTTTCTTGTAGGCGACATTCTCTCTTCCTTGTTATTGCTCTTCGAACGATCGCGAAAAATTGTGTGGATAATTAGTCATCGGTCCTTTGTCAAAACACTTGCGCTGTTATTTCTGCGCGAGAAAATCTTTCCGAAAACGATTCTCAAACAGAAATAACAGTTAGAAGAAGCTACTGAAGATTCAACACGGACTAGAATTGTTTTTCTTACTAAGAAAATAACAGTTATAAAAATATAGTAATAATATGACACGTAAATGGTCTGGTATTTAAATTATGACATTTTTATTATTCGCCGGTGTCGGAATGTTAGATCAAAATTTGAAATTTTGCTCTTGCATAACTTTGACTTGAAGTGTAATCTCTATTGGGTTCAAATTTTAGTTAGGTACATGTTTTACACATTTTAATAGTTAAATACAAATTGGATAGATAAAAGTTAAGTGAGTGCATTATGTGTCTATGGTTCTGACAACTTCGAATCCAATTAGGTATACACAACTGCACAAAAATCTGCCATGTGGTGTAGTATGCACTAACTGCCATGAGTAAGTTGACGACTGATAACCGCACACACGGTAAATATTTATATTTATATCTATATCGATAACTGCAGCAACCCAAGTTCGGTAAAAGGTGCTTTCCTTTCCAAATAATGATGTAGGTACTAATAATTCAGTTTTAATTTTTAAATGAAGGTAATGCAGCGAAATTTTGTTAAACATTTTGGTACTTGGATACCTATAAAATAATTAGAAAATACATAAAAGTTATTATCGCACACACGGATAAATATAATATTATTTGTAAATTTGTCGTATAGCCACATTTTATATTTCGTCGTTTTATGGTGTAGGCTAGCCACTTTATAAATCGAATCCAATATTGTAAAATCATCGTTAATTTTGCATTATTTTGCAATCTGGCTGATGCTTTCAGATTTTTATAAATTGGCCGATCAAGTAAATGCCACATTATAAAATGACAATTAAATACTAAAAATAATAAATACTTACCTATACGTTCCTACCAAAACCAAATGTGTTGGGAATACAGAAGCATATTGAATTGTTTATTTAGTTCAGTTCAATTAGACAATCAGAGTTTGTACCAAAATCGAGTATTTGGGACTCGAGGGTATTGGGTTGTTTATATAGTTCAGTTCTACTAGTTTTTTTTACCAAAACCGAGTATGTTGAAAAACCAACACAGCAGATAATGCTATATTCCTGTTTGAGAATTTGACACGTACTTGATCGCCCAATATATAAATGGCTAAAAGCACAACTAGACTACAAAATAATGCAAAATGAACAAAGATTTGACAATGTGACCTCGTTTTATAAAATAGCTAGAACGGCGAAATTTATAAAATGGTGATGACAATGGCGTATACAAGTTGGGCAAAAAGCATGAGATAAGTATGTACGTAAATTCTTAATTATTAATAGTCAGCATGATGAGGAAAGGAAAATTTACTGGAATTCAGTCAACTTTGAAGAGTTTCCTTTCCTCGCCATCATCCAGTCAAGAAGATTTTATTACAATAGACAGAATCGTTGATTTTTTAAACTACTTTGGTGAGGCAAATATTGTGCGTAATGGTAATGCATCAGAAATAAAATCCTCAACTCTCCTAAACGCAAACTCGTGTCACGTCAATTTATTCATTGTCAATTCCCTATTTCTCAAACTCGCGACACAATTTAGCCCTGCAAGACAAGGCTTCAGATCCCAACATCGAACATCAGCTCTCATCTCTGATCGCAGATCTGAGATCGCTCCAGTGCACTGCGGAATTGGATTGTACGCGCACGCTTTGATCAACTTTGATTCGGAGTTAGAGGTGAAGTTGGCGGTGCACTGCGCAGCGCTGCAACTTGGGAATTTAATCATTGATGCAGCCAGGTGTAATGCGTTGAAATTTTAAATTGTTAATGCACTTTGCACTGCTGGCTAAACGTGATTAGGAACTTTTTCTTTTTAATGGATAAACGAAACTGAGTCAAAACTACTCATGCGACAAAAAACATTTGAATTAGAGTAATGTCCCTGCTTTTATAACTAAACTAATAGTCCAGTCATTTAGACCAAATTTCGCCTAAACCTTGCACTAATTAGTGTGAAGCTAAAAATTTGATGTCCTGAACAATATACTAAAAATCCCAAACACCCCGCCTTCCGCGTCCCTTATTTTAGGGGTATTTTTTGGGGGTTGCGTACATTTTTCTTATTTATCTCATTACAAGAAAAACTATTCGGTTTGAAATTGTAGAGAAATAATTCTCTATAAAACGGTTTTTATCAATTTTCATGTAAATGTTACTATCGATTTCTAGAACAATTTTTAATTAGAATAGCTTATTTTTAAAAAAAATTGGAGCTCCAATTAAGGCACAGTTAAAAAAATCTCTGAGAGAATCTCTTTTTTAAACTTTTTGCGTTTTCTCGGAGAAAATCGTTGGATTTCCTACTAAAACAATAATGCCGATTATGATAAATAAATATGTACCTAGCAAATAGAAAAATGTCCAAGGAATCGAATGTTTGAAACCGGAAGTCCATATTTTAATGCGTTCACAAGGTGCAGTCGATTAAGCACAATTTTGTTTTTTTTACAAATAATTATATATTTTTCTCGAAGAAAATCTTAACGTTTCGAGTTTGAGCCATTTTGTATTATTATTTCAGCACTAATCTGAGCTAGAGATATTTTTTATCTTTAAATTAAGAGTAAGCAAATCGGACCAAAACTAGAGTCAATTTCATGTCCCCAACGAGAACATTAGGTAGGTAAGTATTTTATTTTATTTTGTAGGGCTGGATATTTAAATTGTAAAACCATCTTGCAATTAAATCGCACTGAGATACTTCAAGCCTCGCTTCAAGCTGACCACCTGATCGTCTTGTTGCAAAAAGGATCTCTTTTTTTTAAACTAACCGGTAAAATGTTTTTATATTCTCAGAACACCTTTTAAAACAAATAACACGTAATAGATAAAATAAGAAACTGTAAGTTAAACTATAAATCGTCTTATTAAATTAGTTTAATGGAAAAATTATGTCAGGCTCTTTGAATAAATAATCTATTTAAGACGACGTACAATTTGTTCACTGTTTTTTAGTCATACTTTTATGCAAATTTATACAATTATTAATATGACTTAATGAGAAAATGCTTATACATGCAAATTAACGATAAAAGTGTCAGTAGAAATTACTTAGATACATCTAGTTTCTTAAAATATGAAATAAACTCAAACAAAACGTTGATGAGCATATCATACTCGTAGGTTTTATGCGTTTTTTGATAATAAATCTCAAAGTCATTTGTTAATCCTTCAAGTTTTAGTTATTTTTCAGTAAACCCAGAATTGTTCAAGTTTCAAATTTACGTCAATTTATTCAAAAAGTGTAATGTACAATGACAAGATTTGTAATGACATAAATAACAATGAATAAGTAGGCAGATACTAAGTTATTTCTAATTTGAAATATCATGCATGAAAATAAAACTGAATATGATATTTCCTGGGCGACCACTTGTACGTTGTATAACGTCGAATGTCGAAAGCAGAAAGCCAGATTCAAATCAGATACCTTTTCAACAATAGCCAAACGGCAACGGAGAACGCGTTACGAATTGATCTGTTTCGAATGTCTGCTGTTTCATTCATGATTCATGAAAGTATTGAGTTTGACAGATGAAAATCACCAAATGGCTGAAAACAAGAATCTAATGTTGATTTATGATTTCTGCACAAGCATCAATCAGCCTCTGACACTGAAATAAAATATATGTCTGTCTCGGGAAATAACCAAACGAAGAAAAATATTACACATAATAAACCTACAATCTTTTTCCCTCATTTTCATACGTTGTTATAACTTTGTATCTAACGAAACCATCGTATTTTGTTACAACTCGGCGACTTTTTCTTATAAATAAATAAACACATGACATTGTCAGCACCATTTTTCTCTTAATGTTGTAGATAATGAACATGTTTTCTACAAAATAAGTCATAATAACATCTATCATGTAAATTTACTTACGTAATAACAAAGTAATTTGTTTCTAATATTCATAAAGTACTACATCATTTTATTTGCTAGATTCAATCTGAACCTTTATTTTCATATTTCAATTTGTTCAACTAAGATGCTTTTTACTCAAGTTTATAAAACTTTATATAAAAGTTTATTAAACTTGTATAAAATCAAATCATTTGTTATTAAATTATTTCATAAGTACAATATTTTTAGTTTAATAATTATTGTCACTTTATAATCTCTCATGTGCATTAGTTCACACTTATAATACCACCATAAGTAATCATAGTTATGTTGATTATTTTTCTGGTAGTATTACGAATGTTCCTTGTACTTGGTTATGCATTTTTCTATAACGTTTTAGTGAACTATTAGACCTTTTTTTAACATCGAAAATGTTTCCAATTAACTCTCAAGATTCTTCCGTTATTTCAATCAGGAATTAGTATACAAAATAATCATTTCTCCGTTTTACACTCATATATTTTATTAGTTCAAAATTTGGCGCGAAAATAAAGAAGGTATTTTGTAAATAAAATTGTCATCTAGAATGAAACTTTAGGTTATCCCCTCGGTTATTCCTCATTCAATAAATAATGTTGACGGAAATGAAAATAAAATGTTCTTAATAGTCGGGAAGTGGACTGGGTGTAGCAGAAAAAATACGAAGTACCGCTAACGTTTCGTTTTATTTAAAAACTTCTTCAGAGCGTTTTGATCTTCCAAAAATTATAACTTTTAGTACATAATTACATCGAGATGATCAAAGTGATCCTTATGAAACACGTGGAATTCTTATTACAATGTAAAACTGATGTTGTCCCCTCGGTGAGCTGTGTGTGAAATGAAAATGTTTGCCGATTACATTCACCTCTCATCTCGATCAATCTGATTCAAGGATATCATCGCCCTCGCTTTTTTCTTAACTGAAATAAGTTATAGTACACTGAGAAAAAGGAAGTTTTAAATGAAATAATTTTTGCATTGATTCAAAACTTTTTTTGTGTTCCCTTTTCGCAACACTTATTCATTTTCACAGTAGAGTTTTAAAGTTTTGATAATAAATTTTAATTGAAAATTAGAAACGTTTCTACCAAATAAAAAAAAGTTTTGAATCAAATATTCATTTGTTTTGTTTTAGATTCATTTATATATTAAATCAAATATTTCTTGTATTTCACTTAAAATAAATAAATGTAGTCTGAAAACGTAAAAAGTTTTGTCTGAAACATTAGTTACACTTTAGTGTAAAAAATAGTAATTTCTACAGAATAGAAAATAATTTTACTTAAAAACACATAAAATGTTCTACCAAGTAACTTTGAATTTTGTAACAAAAGGAAAGACATTAGAATGAAATAAATATAGCTTTTGAATAAAAACAAAAAACTATTTAATAAATTATAATATTTGGGTATAGTTCTGTATTATTTTATTACGAGTATTTTACGTTTCGAGAACAATGTGTTCCCTTCATCAGGTAACGCACATTGTTCATGAAACGCCGTAAAATAATCGAAATAAAATAATACAGAACTATACCCAAATATTATAATTTATTAATGTTATGAGTTCTGAAAATTTCTATCAATTTATAAAAACTATATTTGATATGGAATATTCACTGAACCAGTAAACTGACGTAATTTTAAAAAAGTTACTAAAACTATAGTTACCTTTACCTATAGTTTCAATACTTTTTGAGATGACCAATTTAATGATTAATTAGTCCTATATGGATGGAATTTGAAATAAATAAATTACTTTTATCAATTTAATTATTATATAGGTATATTTATAATACCCCTATTAGTTAAATATTTGAACAATAAATATACTTAAATATAGAAAAAATCAGACACAATTATTTTTACAAAACTAAGTGATATGACAAGAGGCTTTAAAAAAATATCTCCATTTGGCATATTAAAAAAGTGCCATAGGAAAAACCATAATATTTTAATCACTTAGTTTTTTACATATATTAATAACAGTATAATAATAAATAATTTTTAAAAATTAACATAAGTTTACACTATTAATTATCTGCTAGTACGATGGCTGGCAATTTATACTCGCTTAATTTTTTCATAAATCTAGTCCTTGGTCCTAGTTTTGGGAAATGTTCCTTAAGATTGTCTTCCGTCAGTTCCATTAAACAAGCTTCATCAATATCTTGTTCTATATTAGAAAATTTAAATTATTAACAATAATAAACTAGAGTAAATAAAAAAGTGTATATAGGTATAGTTTGGAGATTATTGGTTAACTTGTAAAATTAATAAAATTAATAATTAAAAACAAGTTAGTATTAATTAATTTCTTAATTAATTTTTATGCATGGCGTAGAAGCAAAATTATATTTTGTTTTACTATAGCACATTAATGTTTGTTTATGTCACGGATATGATGTACCTATACGTTATAGGTACATGAATTATTATTTGTCATTTGATACTAACTCATCGTTATCATGTTACCAAAAAATAATTGAAGAACAAATTAGTAGGTACTTAGGTACTCATTAGATGCAGTTTTTAATCGTAAACAGTTTTTCTTAAATATTACATTTTATCAATAAATTACACAAATATAAAAATGCTATGATCTTTTGTATAATAACCAATGAATAACGAATAATAACTCAACTGTAGATAGGCATAAACAACTTTCAAGTACAAGATTTGAACAAAACTTCATGCACTAGTATACATAACATAACATATAAATATTATACACTTACCTTCAATATTGGTATCGCTTCTTCGAAGCCCCGTTCGGTAAGAAGGTTTCGGATGCTTTTTTCGTCACATGTCACAACGTAATACACTTCTACTTTGTTTAAACAGTAGATCGTCCACATAAACAAGCAAACAAGCTTGTACATGTACCCCATGTGCCCTGACCCTGACTCACGGTGGTCATCGCAAAAGGTGCCTTACAAAATCTAGATAGTTTTCGTTCAAAATTAAAAAGTTTTGAAATAAATTATACACTTTCAAACGAAAATACAGCAGTTTTAGAATAAAATATGTTTATATTTTAATTTAAATATTTAAAATATAAATTTAAAACGTATAACTGTTCGAAGTACACTTTCTTTATTTCTTTTCAAAAGTAATGTATTTAATTTAAGAACTTATAGAATTGAGAAAAAAGTTTTTATATTTTACTGAACAATAAAAACCGAGATAAAAACTATTTTGATTCCAAAAAGTTGTTTATTTAATGTAAACACGTGAAGATATTTAACGAAATACTCTTTTTTTCAATCAAAAAATATATTTTAAAATATTTTAAGTTTTCTGTAAAAACTTGCAGAACAGTTATTTTGAAACATATAATTTTAGTAGAAGAAAGAAACTTTTAAACGAAAATTTAAAAATTCAACACTCTAAAATTATTTGATTCAAAATTTTCATTTTTCTCGGTGTACCTAGTAGTATTGTAATCAATTATTCCATTGGCTGATATTTGCGTCATTCGAGTTTCATTATAAACTATTAAATGCTAACAATATTATTTTTAATTCTACCTAACAAATTATACAATCTAAATATTTATTAAAATTAGGGGCCGTGTTTTGCAACAAAACCAATCGAAAACAAGCAAACAAACAGTATTACAGAATGACATCACGCAGGATCAATCATATCACAAGAACACAAGATACATCTTTCCCAAGTGGAAATTCACCGCTGAAATCCGCTACAATCTGTTCATCTCCGACCTTCCTCAGTCCAGATGCGAAGCTTCTTGTCTATTTTAAATTTCAGCAGTTGCAGGAGTAGTCGAGTCGCACAAGGCTTGACACCATAAACACCGCAACATCTTCGCTTCTTCTCGGTCTCGCAGAAAAGAACTGCTTTATTTTTAGACGAAGTAACGTAAACAGTTTACTGTTTGTCCTTTGATGAACATATAAATTACATGTGCTGCCTCTGGTGGCTACGTGCTTCGTGCTAGCTCGAGTGAAACGTGCCGCGGCGTTGGAGGTGGTGTATTTGTATTTGTTTACTTTATGCCGGATTTTTATGTAATCAGAAGTTATGTCTGGTATTTAAAAGATGCGGACTGATTAGACCTAGAAAAGATTTATGGTGTTTGTTACATCTTATTTTATTATAGTTACCTACTGGCTACTGATATATTTATTGTTATGTTAGCTGTATGAGTGTTACATCTCCTATCGCCCCCTACGTCTAAATGAGGTTATTTCGTTATTTACTTGCAAAAATATTGTTTTGGTTTTAGGTGGTTGACAAGTTGAAATATACAAAATTCTAATAGTTTTATGTCACCTATACCCCGAGAAATCGAATGCCGTAATCTCGTTTACTTTTCGAGTTAAATCGATTTTTGACATTTTCCAATTTGCAACTTATAAAACTAGATTCAGACCTAAAATTATATTGTCAATGTGACAGATTGTGACCGATAAACAGATATCTGTGGCAAGGAGGTTTGTCTTTGGTAGAGCATGGTGTAGTGTGGTGTAGATATATAATATTATAATTTAACATAGTTTGGTTGGGGGTTTGAATTCGGAATTAATTAGGGGAAATCTGAAAATTGGTTTAGTTCCTTCAGTTTATTTCAGGAATGAACATACTAAGTTTTTCCCCTCCTGCTAGGTGAACTTGCCGCTGCCTACAGATTTGTAGTAAGAAAGTTCGTTTTTTAGTAAACATACATAATAATACTTCAAAAACAACGAATGCAATCAAAACTCTGTCTCAAAAATGTACAGCTTGAAATTCTGAGGAAAATGAATACTCAAATTTTACATTTTTATTGAATATTAGGCTACAACTCTATTTTAAAGTTTTACTTTAATCGTTAATCAAGCGCTTGAAGCCAGAACCGGACCAAGTTTTTTGTTTACTGTTTTTAATCAACTCTAATTTCTGACTGGATAAAGATATCGAATTCCGGTTTCCGGAATTAGATTCTCCAGACATTTTTCTATAAGATGCATTATTTGAAAATAAATTTAAGGTTAAGGTTTTTCAAATATTATTATGTTTACTAAAAAGTACGAGCTTTCTTACTACAAATCTGTACGCAGCGGCTAAAGTTCACCTAGCAGGAGAGGGAAAACTTAGTAAGTTCATTCCAGACCTAAACTGAAGGGATTAAAACAATTTCCAGCTTTCCCTGATTACTTCCGAATTCGGCTTTTTTTACTCCCCAACCACTATTTATGTAAATACGGTATTTATAAAATAAAATAATCTATTAAACAAAGAGCTGATTAGATTTGTGAAATATAAAATTTATTACCTACATAATTATAATAAAAGTCCAAATATTACAATGTCCATGCGGGTGGTTACGTGTAGGCCACATCAGATATTTCGTAATAGTATAAAGATTAAGTGCCTAAAAACATGATTCCTCATCATTTCACCTCCCTCGCTCCGTTCCTGGTGCATCGAAGGCAGTAAACCGAACATTCCCGCACTATCTCTAAGATACGCATGCACTCAAGTCTGGGACAAATGGGTTCTCGTGGGAACCGCGACCCGAATCAGCCCCGGCAATTAGCGACCTGTCAGCCGACCAGGGCCGGCTCGCATTTCATTTGATGCCGTGGAGGGCACACGGGGGGAGAAGTGGCTTTTTAGTTGTTTTACCACCGGCGTGGTTTCAATGTGGCTGTTGAGAGGTTATTAGATGGGTTTGATGGAGGGAAGGCTAAATTGAGATATTATGTGCTGGGTTTCGGAAACTATTGGTTGGGTTGATGTGAGATATTTTTCGAAAACGCATTGGAATTTGACTGTTTCATAATTAATGTAAATTAGTTGTAAAGCGAAAACATTGCCGGAAAGTGTTCGGGATTATATGAATTTACTTAAAATTACACTCTCAACGTTTCGATTAGACCTATCGCCATATCCTACTCTTACTATATAAATATAGGGATAGACTTTCAACTGGAAAATGCCCCCTTAGGTTACACCTATGTATTTTTATTAAATAATAATTTTTTCATTTTAATGTATTCCATGTAATTTTTACACGTGAAGAACAGTTTTTTGTAAAAATTTGAAATGTGAAAGGTGCACATAGAAAAATCACATTTGAAATTTTAATACAATATTGTTTTTAAAATTTTGTATACTAAATTATTACAATTGTTGTATAGTTAAATACAATATTTATCAATTTTTACTCGAGTATGGCGTCTTTTAGAAAAAAAAAAAAGATATGCATTTTGTTTAAAATTGAATGACGAATCTTTTTGACCTCTTACATTTTTCTCATCATGTCCCGTTTACGAAATAAATAGCAAAAACTAAAACACAGGGACATTTTCGCGTCCAGAGGGAGAAATAGGGGGTAGAGCATAGCGCTACTTCTGGTTTTGTAGAGCAGTCTCTTCTACCTGTGTACCACACTTCTAGCTTCTATCAAAAAGCGCAATTTTAAAGTCCTTTAACGTCTGGACTATATTGAATTATAAAGACGTCATTAAAAACGGGAATTTTCAAAGAAAACATCCCATACTACATGTTTAGCATATAAGCAAGGGATCCCACATAGTAGGTAATTCCTTCCCCTCACAAAATATCCCACGGAATACGTTATACTCGAGAACTATTAATAGATTATGATGAAACGATGATCGACTGTTTGTCAACCAATTAATAGATTATGTTTATTGATATATGAAAATTTAACCTTTTCTAAAAATTCAAAATTTAAGTTTTTCTTTTAATATTCATCTTTTGAAAAATTGAAATTTCATGATTAGGTACGTAGAGTGGAAATTTCACCTTTTTAAAAGTGAAAATTTTTACTTTTTTCTTTAAAAAGTCCTTCCTAGCGACGGTACTGACATTATTCCCATTCGTTCTTCGTTCCAAAACCGTTCTTCTTTCTTGCTTCTTTCACGCCAACCACCGAAACAAACGGGGGTATTGTTTGGTGATTCATGCTGGTTAATCGACTGACGTTTCACGTTTTAGGTTAGTTGCTTCGGTGGTTGTTTTACTCGTGTGATTAGGGCTTTGATGGGAAAATTGCCTGCTGATGTATTGTGAAGTGGGATAAAATATTTGATCCGTTGATAATACAACGGCTTTTAAATAGTTATCATTAGTTTGTTATAGTGGTAATAATGAGGAATTTTTTAAATCAAATGAAAAATGTAATTTGTCTTCATTATGAACAGAACTTTTTATTAGGTTAATTTGGAAATGATTGATGAAGGAATTTTTCAGTCAATTTATAAATTTTATGTAGGTACCTAGCACGGATTTCACCTAGTTTGGGTGCGGCAGCCTCACAAACTCTAAGTTTTTGATATAAATATGTATTTGACCGTGTGTGCGGTTACCAGCCACAATTTTTTGATACTTCTGGTTAATAGTGGATAATACATTATATAACGGCCGATTTTAGTGCAGTTTTACTGGAATGTGTAACTGACTGGATTTGAACCTGAACTGTCCGAAGTCAGAACCACAGTCACAGTCGGTTACATAACGCATTTAGCTATCTGCTATGTACTCCATTTATATTATTTATAAACAATATATTTGAATGACATACTGCTCAACTTACATATCACGGAACTGAATGAATTTTTTCAAAATTCGCAATTTTAGTTTCCAGGTTTTTTAATCAAACAGTTTTGGGTCACTGTTTTTATATAGAATTTCATAAATTTACTATTCTTGGCATTGCACTATTAATTAAAATTTACTTGTAAAATAATCTGAAAATTTTTACACAATTTAAAAATGAAATTTCAAAACTCAAATTTAAAAGCCGAATTTTCACCTTTTTAAAATTTTTAAAAAATAACTAATAATTGGCTGTAAGGAATCCTTTTAGTCGTCAAAAATTCACTCATCAAAACTATCCATTTTTATAGTATTTGAGCGAAATTATATCTTTTATAAGTAGTTATGGAGATAGCACCTGTAAAATACATGAAATTCGAACTGACCATAGTTCAGAATATTTATAAAAATAATTATCTAAGCAAGTCTACCTTTAAATTTATAATAAACCAGATGAAACTAGTTTGACTCAGACACCTAAATTTATTAAAAACAAACATTTTCCAGTCTATAACCAGAAACCTAAAGAGTAATAAACTCTAAATTTATTTTATTTACCACCATTGTATATTTACAAATCTAATCAATATTCTTTCGGAAAATTTTCATTTCGCTATTTCGGCCAAAGTTTAAATTGCTTTTACATTATAAATGTCAATTAAAAAGTTGATAATGGTGTCCGTGAACACATTTACCCGTCACAAATCTCTCAGCAGATTCCCGACTTCCGTATCTGCGTTGTTGAGTTTCGTGGTGCGATTCGAGTGGCTCGTGACGTCATGACACACTTGACAACTTTGCCGTATTGTTATAACGAAGTTACACACTGAGGTTTTTTATTTCACTTGATTTTCGAAATCTTTCCCGGAATTTAATCGAGTTGCTGAATTTTGTTCGGAAGTAAAGTTTTTGATAGTTATCACCATATTGCCGTCCACAATGGAGAGAAGGAAATAGTTCCCCACTTGAAGTTTTATATCGTATCCAGCTGCAAAAAATATGCTATTGAAAATATAATAGAAAAGACATTTATGGAGAGCATAGCAGAATGCGTTAATCGAGGCGTTAAGTGAGCCATTGTAGTTCTAACAACAAATATAATTTATGAAATTAGCCAAAAGCAATTTCATTTTTTTTTTCTCATTTAACACACCTTATAGAGTATTTTAAAGGGTGGAGGCATCACCGGAAGTGTCCACGTCAGCCGCCATTTTGAAAAAAAAATGTCCACGTTTTTAGTGTTTTGCGTTTATCTTGCAAATTACGAAGAAAACTGTTAAACTGAAATGTAGAGCACAAAATTATTTACAAGATAGAGTTATATAGATTTTTTGTAAATGGCACGGCACTGTTTGCTAGAAAATCGAGAAAATGAATTTTGCATATTCTCAAATTATTTATAAAGTCGTTTTTTTATCACATTAAACTGCTTATAATAATTTATCATATAAAGATATCGACTTCCGGTTTTAAGCATTCGATTTCTGAAACATTTTTTTATAAAAAACATATTTTTTTAAAATTTTGGGTCTCTGGTGTGACCACAATTCTACGAGAAAACAAAATAAATGTTCGTCATTTTTGTGTTTATTAATCTGTCATTTCTAAACGGATAATAATAATAAAACTCGCATAACAATAATAAAACTGAAAATAATAATAAATATACATAAATTTTCAACATAGACCTTTTTAATTATTGAAATAATGCACCTAAAAGAAAAAGTTCTTCCAATCGAATGCTGAAACAGAAAGTCGATATTATTATCCGTTTTGAAATGACAAAAAAATGACCAAAATGACTAATATTTATTTTGTTTTCTCGTCGATTTTTTTTGACAACTGTCAAAAATGTTTGACATTGACAACTCAGTTCTCAAATGTATTGTACACAAAAAATGTTATACTTCGCGGCCTGAATTGCGGACGGCAATGTCAACTTTTTGGTCTTGTTGAACCTAAAGAAACTTTGTCTGCAGCATTTTATCATACCTGTCCCCTTTTCCATAAAATTCTCTGTACGCCTATGGCTATCTCGAGAAATTTGTAGTTATTTTACTAGAAGGTTATAAATTATTTAAAAATTCCATAGTTTATTACTCGATTCTTATCGAAGTTTTTTTGTAGAAATTTCCAGATTTTTTGAAATATTTGTAAACATTTTATGACACAAATAAACTAATTGGTAGTTGTGTGATTTTATGGTTTATTTATTTCCGTAATTATTTTGTAATAAATATTTGTTCAATATTTTGCTTTTTAACAGTTACGACGATAATTACATGTTATTAATTATAACGGATTTTTTTTGAAGCACTTATTGCGTAATTACCAATATTTGGAACCATAAATTTTAGATAATTGACTAATAAATACACCACATGAAATTCATAATTAAAAGTTTGGTATAAGGGCGTTATACATCTTAATTTTAGGATCGAATTTTATTGATAGTTATTATAAATTATGCTTGCAGCCCATTTCATAATTACAACATACTTTCTTGCATTAATTTATTTTTGAAGCAATATGACGCCTGTTATTATCTATGCAATAAATACAGTAATAAAAACTATTTTTAGAGATTTTCAATCCACAGTTTCTAGTTAAATGAAACAATATTTGTTTATGTAAGTGCAATTTTTAGTTGGATAATATTTACATTACATCAAACATCAAAAGAAAATTGTCTTGTAAATACGTTAGCAAAAATTTCGACGAACTGTTGAGTTGTTTAATTTATTTTAAAGTTGATAAAGATGAAAATATCAGTTGTTGAATGTTGACTTATTTAAGTATTCAAACTCGCCAGGACAAATATTTAAATTATGCTTATAAATCTCTATCAACATTTAATTAAGTGGCACGATGGCACGAACTCTCATTTATGGACGATTTAACATCTTCTAATATGAATAGATAAGTGTAAGCACAACATATTCTTTTTGAATATTATAAACGTGAATACGATTTGAATTTTAAAGCAGCATAGTTACATGTATTATGTAAAATGGTATTTAAACAAAATTCATTGTTTTTACTAAGTTGACTCATTATAATATAACAACAAGTAGGTAACAAAATTAGAAAACTGGAATACTTTTTCAAACTAATAATACTTGTCTTGTTGTTATAAAATAGTTATTTATGTTATAAGGATTGTAACGTCAATTATTATGGTGAAGATTATTAGACGAGGCGAAGCTGAGTTTGATAACACACAACGTGTACCATAATGATTAGTTATGATCCGTATTGCATACCAAATTTTATCTGCTGGCGTAAATTAGTCAAACAGTAAAATAAATTATTTGGTATTGAACAAAAAAAATTAATCTAAAAATATCAGGGACCTAGGTATGCTATTTTTAAAACTTCCTTAGTAACGAATTGTTTGTTATTTCATTATAGTATTGAATACCATACTACTGAATTCATTATGGTCCTTGGCCTATAACGAACGTTATTATGGTCCTCAAATTGAGGCTTTATAGTTATGATACGGTATCAGATAAACAACTTTAGAACACTCAATTGGTATTATATTCGATAGAAAAATGACAAGATACAAAAATTTGCAAATTGACGGCATTAGATATTTAATAACGTAATTATTTATGTTCTATGTTCGAAGACCAAAAATACCTACTGATCATGGAATAAAAAGAACTTTTTTAATTTGTAAATTTAGGGGCAGTTTTCGCAAGAAGTACATTTTTGAAACTACTGGATTGTTGATTATTGATATCTGATTAACTATGAATGAAATAAAGTTAAATTTTAATTAATTGTGCAATTGGGAAGAATAGTAAATTTATTAAATTCCATTTGGAATCACGAAATCAGTGACCCAAATTAAAATTGCGGATTTCGAAAAATTTGTTTCAGATCTGTGATAAAGTGAGTTGAACACTATTATGCCATTAAATAATAATAAGTTGTGAATTATCCTCCATATTATCATGTTCGGGATCTTATTGTACCTACATATATGCACTACGGGCATTATTTAATGTTTATATCCCCGAGCCTTGGCCTTACAAACTTGTTTCTCACGAACAGCATAAACTATATTAATGCAGTAGGTTAGGTATATAAAAAATATAATAATGCAATATTGGCCTTGGCACATAAATAACTAATATTTGCGGGATTTATAGCTGATTTAACGGAAAAATTATTTGAGATTTTTACAAAATTTTAACTAACAGTACATTAAGTATCAAGAACGGTAAGGACAATTTACCCATGGAAGACAATATGTCTGGAGATTAAAAATACGCAAATATTAATTTCTTGATAATTAGTAATGCTGAAACAAAATTTACTTACCGTTCTGTTTAGCCTAGCCACCGGTAAAAACAATATACCAGCTTGGAAACAGGCATGGTAAGTTAATAAAAAGACCAATCGTGCAAACAAATTATTAGTTCTTTAACTATCTAGTGTGCTAATGAGGGCGATTATTAATTGAGTCGCTTATCTCACACGTTAATTGTCGAGATTATTAATCGCCTATTAACACATGAGTTAGTTACAATATTTTTCCGTTGATCATTACCGTTTCAATTTGGAGAAAATCTAATTTTTGTCCATAACAAATATGTTAGGTTAGTAACGTTTGAAACTGCTGAGCACAATATTGCCTGAATATTATTTAGCTAGAACTGTCAAAATCATTTCGTTTAATTCTGTTTATCAGTTTTCTACAACTTAGCACTAGCTAATATACTATATTATGTTTGCTGAATGCACATTCAAAAAAATCGTTGATTAATAAAAATCATGCATTAATAGGGGTCATTAATGTATGATTTTTTGCATTAATGATAGGTAAGTTCTCATTAATAAACAATCAACGGAAAAACTATTCTAATGATTGATTAGAAAAGATTAATATTTGTAATGAAGTTTACAATGATGCTATATTCTCCGATATATGAGGCTGCCACACCAAAGTTGGGTAAAAGACATTATCGATAATAATTGTTTGTACAATTGCTGTAAGTGGTATTATAATTATTAACTGATAAGAGCTCTATTCCCTTCAATCTAATCAATCAAGCCACAACCACACAGCCTCAATTAAATCAAACCACTGTTATGACATCTCCAGCATTTGACCCGCCGCGCCGTTCATTTAATCTTCTGCCGTCGTGCTAAACATAACCTAACCTCAAACTCACTTGCGTATAAGTGGGCGTCCGCAACATCAGACAGCCTGACGTACCGGCTCCGTGGCTCCGCCATTATTCAAGGACGCTGGTGCAGCAAGGTCAGCCGCGAGTACGAGCGCGTCTCGCCAGGTCGCTGACCTCTGCTGCGGAGGACATGGATCTGTTGGAGAAACAGATCACGCGCTGGACCAATCATCTGCGGACCTCTGGGACGCACAACGAACAACGAAGTTCTTCCTGATGGAGGTTGAGTTAATAGTTCGTAGTTGAGGTTATGGATCATCCGGACGTGATGGAAGAGATGGAAGTTGTAATAAAGTTGGAACAATTAGCAAAAAATGAGGTAAGGTAAGATTTGTGCAGAAACATCTGCCAGAATTTTGATTTGTTTGCGTCTTATAAGCGGTCCGTCTACGTTTTATACAAATACCTAGAATACTCCAGAATTTACTTTTTTTTCTATTTCACTCTTTTCCTCACTACTACGGCTACCTGAAACAAACCTGAAACTCGTACTTTGCCGCATCCTAGCAATGCAATATTATTTTGAAGTTGAGAAATACTGTAAAGTGTTTTCGTTGCGAGTAAACTGTCAGATTATTTTTAACGTCAGGATAATGTATTTATAAACATTTAATATAGAAAGAATGGATCAGATGAGATGAGATATAACCGTGTAAAGTTTGCATAAATTGGATTTTTTCTTTAATTTTTCGGAATTTTTATAATCATGTACAATTTTTTAATCAAAATTTTAAAAAGGCACATCTCTAGATCCATTCTTTCTCAATTAAATCCTTGTTGAAACAAAATTTTACCATTCTTGTAATGGCCACAAAACATTCGCTACGTTAGTGCATTTTATGCTGGAAGCTGGATTTTAGGAGGTAGATGGACCTCTTAAACTAAGTTTATATGTACTGTTAACACCGTAAAACCGTTTGCCGTTAACGCCGTTCCGTGATTTGATTCGTTGGCAACCATAACGACAAACGTTTTTACGGTTATCAACGCTACATGTAAACTTAAATCTTAATTTACCCTCAGGTGCAAGTCTTTGTTCCAACTACTAGTCGGTGCCCAATAACTTGACGATTATTCTCTGGCAAGAGCACGCAAGTTGACGTTTAAATTATTTGATGGTTGTGGTTCCCTTTCATAAGTTTCTACTATGAAATAAATGTGACCTTTATGTATTCTGGTATAGAGTAAAGAATTGGAAGAAATCCAAGTATTGAGGGTTACTTCCAGATACCTAGCTAACCAGCTAAGAACTGGATTCGGAAATCCCATAGTAACATTTACATCCTAGCTTAAAATAGATAGACCACTGTGCGAAAAGAGAATAACAAAACAGGAGTGTTCTGTTATTCCCATTTCCATCTTAAGCTAGCATGCTAATGTTAGTTTGAGATTTCCAAATCCAGTGCTTTGCTAGGTATCTGGAAGAAACCCTCCAAACTTATGAAAGGAAACCACAACCATAAAATAATTTAAATAAATGTCAACTTTCGTGCTCCTGCCGGAATATACCAAGTGCCACGATAACTGTATCCCAAATTTTAATGGTCGAATAAAAATAAGACTGGATGTCTTCAGAGGCAATCACTTTAACTATTTCGCTATTGTTAAGCTTGTTTTACATTATAATTGTTTCGTCTAGATTCATGCTAGATTTCTCGTTTGATTTCCATCCTAGATTCGTTTGAGTTTCATACTTTATTTCCAAACTATTCGTATACAATCGGAATTCTTAGATTCTTAAATTCAAAATAATAAATAATATTCTTACTTATTCTGACAAGTGACAACATAAGGTTTGAGGTTAGAATTTATAATGGAAAAAATATTAGCACAACTTGAACAAGTGCAAAACTCATAAACGTCAACGTGACCAAATCAAAACAAAATATCGAAACTTTTAAGGTCACATATATTGAAGCAATCAACGTAATGAGAAATGATTTTTTCCTCACTGTGAGGAAAAATATCGTACTTCACATGTGGGAGAAGTAAAATGCTGCTCTAACTCGTGTTCTGATTGGCCACTCGCTTTGCTCGTGACCTTCGAGCATATACTGACTAGAGGCCGCCTTACGGCGTTTGTTGTGATCGGAAGATATGCGGAAGGGGAGATTTGCGGGGTCGGAAGCCGTGATGTATTGAGGGATGCGTAATTTCTTAGTATTATTCCACAAAGTAAAATAATACTCACACAACCTCATTAAACGTTTCAGAAAGTAAACACAGAACTTAGGGTTATACTAAAATGACATGTGTGACAAGAAGTAACAAAGAATAACAGCAAAACGCTGCCCGCAATACACCATGACTTCCAGCCCCGCAAGTCCCCCCTACTGCATATCTTCCGATCACAACAAGCTATGCATTGGTATAGGGAATTACTTCTCTAGTCAGTATATGCTCGAAGCTCGTGACCAATCAGACACTCATGACAGAGGCATTTTACTTCTCCCACTAGTAAAGTAATATACTATTCATTTACCCTTTTAGTTTTATATTAATAAAAATTAGCATAAATCAAATTCAGACACAATATGGAATATAGACATAAACCTATAGTTTTTCTAGAAAAATCGTGTAACTCGTTTTCTTCTGCAATAATATTTTATAGTCCCCTTCACATCGTGGCTTCTTCCATATTAGGAACTTAAGAATATAAAGAAAAATGTACAAACATAGGAAATGAGCGACCATCAAACCAAGTTGGAACATCAAACGCAAGTAGTAATCAACAATAAACATTGTTTTGCATTAATAACGACTTAGAAATGGCATATAAACAAGGTAATATTCCAAGTTTAGCACCTATTAATGTATCGAGAAGTTGAAAAATAAGCAGCATATAGGCTCTTGTAACCAATAACATAAACTATTATTTCTGTATTTGGAAAAACATCTCAATAATAAAGTCATTACAGGAACTCATACTCGAATTACATAATTCTGGATATATGCGGAAACAATAAAACTTTTCCGTACAATATTATTTTACAATAAGATAATGAAGATAAGACAAGATAAACAATAAACATAAAAAGTATGTAAAAGTCCGCTGAACTCTATGTTCAGATTTTTCAAATACCTTGTTTTCTGCACTAGGGAAAATCTTCCTGTAAACTGAATCCAAGTCTTGAAAAAAATAAATTGAATCGACATAATTATTCATTAAATAATAAATACTAACGGTTGAAAAATTACTGGCAATATCAGTCGTATAACATAATATTCTTCTTCTTACATAATCGACGTTTCGTTTTACACTTAAACCTTCTTCAGGGTTAGTATTGATCTTACAATAATTCATGATCTTACTAACCCTGAAGAAAGTTTAAGTAATGTAAGAAGAAGAATATAATAATTATGTTGCATGACTGATATTTCGAGTAATTTTTCAACCTTACATATCACCACAGTTGATTACACAGTCACTTTAACATAACATTAAATTACAAGATCTTTTTTGTTTGAATATTTATGTCGTCAAATTGTGTTCTTCTTAAATCGCAATGTTAAGTGCCTGAGATTTATCTATCGCTATCGTTTCTGCTCCATATGTAAAAATTCTACCTGCATTAAAATGCTCCGATAAAGATATTCTTTATCCCCTCGCCGTGGTGATAAAGATGCGAATAGTTGTCTGTTTTTCAGATTGCAAAATGTGTTGGTATTCGAGTAACCCGACGGCATTGAAGCTAAACCTACCATTTCTTGGACATATAGAATGATAATCTATACTTCTTTCAGCACCGTTTAGTACTTTTAGGTTTTTATTTAATTTGAGTAGGTACTTTTGTAAATTAAATAATGTTACTTAAGTTAGGTACTTACAACGCTGTACAACCACAAATTATTTCTTACGTTACGTTACAACAGAATTACGGAAAATATCCAAAATTAATTAACCTCTAAAATAGTCATCTGTCAAACCTATTACTGTATTCGTTTTTGTCTGTATTTTTTAAAATTTCTAATTGGATGATAGATAGTTGAGTGCGTCAAGTGACCGACTGTATTTTGACAACTCAGGTTCGAATTCATTCAGTATACATGCATACATTCCTGTGTAATTGCACAAAAATCTTGCCTATGGTGTACTCTCTACCTCTATTAACACCATGAGTGAGATATTAAGTTACGTTACAGAAAATCTGAATCAAGATTTACTTTAATAGAAGAAATACGTGTCTAGGAATTGCCATCCTTCCATCACCAGAATTTAGAATTTGTATTTTTGTATTCAGAGCTTTCTGATCCTTTAGAATCCGTTCTGCTTATTCTCGATATAAGAAAAGAAAAGTAAGTTTTTAATTTAGATATTTATGTATCATTTCAATTATTTTTCTTCCAATAAGAATAGTAAATGACAAAATGATACTCAAAATTGAGTGAAATTTTTAGTTGTCTTCTGTAAATATTCCGTCAAAGATCCTAATGTGTCAGATATGACTATATTATTGTCGAGGCAGTAGCTGCGTTGGTTGAAAGTTGAAACACAGCTCTCTGCATGTGATGATGTACGAACACGAACCCGAAGTTTCGTGGTTCAAGTCTCTCGGCCGGCAGTGTGTGATTGTCGTTAAATTGTAAAAACAATTTAATTAAATCGCCCTCGGGCACTTCAAGCTGACCAATCGATCCTAAATATGTAAACACAATTGCATAAGATTCTCTCCGATGCCACTTTGACTTTCAAAGATCGTCGCACGGATTGAGAAACTGACTGCACCAAAACGAATCGGTCTAGAAGTGGTTGGGTTCCACTATCTACCATTCTGTAATTGGGAGTAAATCCTGTTGATTGATTATCATCTAAGCAAAAATAAAATAATTCTATGTCTAGGGAAGGGTACGTTTTGTGAATATGCACCGGGCGGTTTATGGATGCACGTTCCATGGTACGTTTACTCGCGGGGCGGCGGTGGAGGCGGCAACCACAATCGCTGTTGGTATTCAGATGCTGTACGGACAAAGTAGTGTAATGAAGGTTTTTTTGTCCTCATGCACGTATTTGTTCATGTATGACCATACGACGATAACAGTTAAAATTTAAATTTTGTTTATGTGGTAGGTTACATAAAAATTTCAGGTTTAAGGGTTAACTACCTATGGAACAATGCATACGTAATATTTTTATGCATATATTTCTGTAGCATTTGACATGGATGAAATCTTCTAGCACAATAAATGCAAAAATTTACTATAATACTATTGAAATGAAGAGTTGCGCGAACTACTAATTGTGTTTGTGGTCTTAGAGAGAGATGTATAGATGAAAGAAAGAGAAAAATTATCTCTCTCTATCTCAAAAACATCAGTCAGAAATTTTCTTATGCCTAGTGCACACGGAGAAACATTTTGATATGTTTCCTGAAAAAAGTTTCCGGAAACTTCAAAGTTTTCACGGCGCCTATAAAAATTAGGCGTTTTCAGGAAACGTTGTAAAGTGCACCTAACTTCATATTTGTCAAATCGTAAAATATGACATGTGATCATAAACATATTTATTGTTTTTAAAATAAAATCTCCATTTTCTGGAAACTCTTTTCAGGAAACTTGTCAAAATTTTTCTCCATGTGCACTGGACATATACTGATGCATCCCGATCCCAGTGAATAATTTGTTTTGATAGATGTACTGTGTTCAGTGTTCTGTTTGTCGTTGTCGTTACTTGTACAGTATTTTATATTGTTATGGTGTGAAATGCAATATAGCAAGCGGTACTAGGTCAAATTGTGTAATATGTGTAGTACACAAAAATTAGCTCCGCCCGTTTGCGCAGCTGAACCGACTCTTCTCTTCAAAGTATCTATATTACGATTACGTGATTTTAGAAAAAAAATTGTAAAAATCTCTTTAATAAAAAAAATATTGAAATATTGATAATTTTTATTGTCCTAATTACAAAATGTTAGATTTAATTATAGTGGAATCCAACCACTCGGATTGCTGAGATTGAACTGAAGACAGCTTGTAAGCTAGGGTATAGACAGACACTACCATTAAAAAAATCAGTGGGAAGGCTGTTAATTCTTTAATGAATATTGAATAAGAAAAATAGACGTTTTTGAAGCAAATCGACTTACTATTCACACTTTTGATTATTCAAGAAAAGAAACCTCGAGATTTGTAAGTCGTAATATTGTCTTTTCTCATCCTGCAAATTAATCTTGTTTTCTCGTACAATATTCTTTTACGTGTAAATTTTACGACTTTCGAGCAATAAAATATTATGGCAAATATTTAAGCAATAACATGTGGAATGTCATCGTAATCAAACAAAAAATCTGCGTTCTAAAATTTCTGTCCGCAGTTACCTTTCATTCCAAATACCAAACGTTATTTTTTATTTGTTTGTTTAGCAAGCGCTCGTCAGCTGTCAGAAGATAACTTAGCGAACTGTGCTACTCTCTTAATCAAAAAATGTTTCTCTTAACAAATTGCATAAGCGTGAATGTAAACAATGTTTTCATATTAACTTTCATTCACTTCAAAATCCAATATCGTTAAACCTTAACCTAAATACATTGATTGCACTCGTATATTATATTTACATGAATTTCATTTCGCTTTAATCAGTTTACCTGATTTACTGCTTATGCGCAGCACACAGCTGAACGTTTTACACTCGGCCAATAACAAGAAATTACAGTTAGACTCATGTTATTTTCACATTTCATTTATCATTTATCCAATTGAAAACGCAAGTTTATCGAAGCTATTTGAAATCTTCGATATTAACGGTATGTTTTATTGATGTTTAAATGTAGTACATTTATTATTAATACACATTTATATATTTTAAATAAATAATTAGGATCGAATTTCAAATTAAGCATTTTTACAAAAAGGGATGGAAGACAATTCGTGACAGTTTTATTGAATGTCAAACTTTCTTGACCTAAAAAGCCTCAGACGGTTAGTTTTTATTTTGACCGTCTGAGCCAGGCTTAAGGCGGTCCTCTACCCATGGCAGAAAACAGTCAAAAACATTGATTTTGCACGGTATTCTATAGCGTTTATTGTTTTGTTAAACATATTAATAATAACAAATAATTTATGATTGAGGGAAAAAAATAATTGTGGCACCCATATTTTTGTGGCACCCATATTTTCGCTCGCCACTATACAGCTTTTATTTATAAGGGAATGAACTTCAAATTTTAATATGTTGTCAACAAAGCTTGGATCTGTTCAATAACCGATCTATTTTTTAAAATTCGTTTCAAAATAGAAGATATTTGTGTACAAAAAATAACAAAAATTGTCAAAATTCAAATTAATTTCGATTTTAATGCAAAATTTAAAAATTCTGCATCGACCATTTTGTAGATTGTACTTTTATCTTCAAAAATATTTTTAGATTATTATATTTAACAAAACAATAAACGCTGCGAAGTGGCGGGTGAAATCTATGTTTTTTGCTGTTTTCTGGCATGGTAGAGGATCTTTTTACCAATGAACAGTTTGATGAGAAAATGGACTATCTACTATAAGCTTTAAAAACGTTTTATTTAAAATTTTACTGATAAAACGTCAAATTTGTCAGTTTGATATTCAAAACAATGACTCTAGGGAAACTATAAAATTAAGATTTTCCTATCAGAGTTATAAAAGCAATTTTAAAATAAAAGAACGTGAATGACAGTAATGTACACTGTACAATATAATCTCTATCGGCAACTATAAACAAACATGCTACGCTGTCTTGATCAACAAGCAATAAAAACTAAATTAGTGATCAACAACAATGATAGTGCGGTCTATTGAAACAACGCGGTCAATAATACCACCACGTTCACATAGCATCCGTCGAACGATTTACAATTAAAAGATCATTGTTTAATGGACCATATGCCAAACTTTGATATCACATAAAAAATTGTACGAGAAAGAAAATTAATATCCTGTAACAAACCGACTAACAAACTAACTTAATACCATTCTTGAGTCCCACTTATTCGGTTTTGACCGGGAATGGGTTCAACACCAGAAAATTAAATTCTGAATATTCATATGAAAATGCATACACAAGAAAATGTAAATCTAGAAAATTTGTACGTAATAAAATACCTTCGTTAAAAGATTCATTCACAGAAAAATTCAAATCTAGAATTTTATATTTGGCAAAAATGTAAATACAGGAAGATGCAAATATAGAAAAGTTATAGGTAGGCAAAACCGAGTAGGTAGTAGGTATACCTATGGGACTCAAAAATGGTAGGTATTGTGTTGTTCATTTAGTTTTGTGTATCCCGCTTGTATTAAACTAAAGAGTCAAACTAGTTTTCTAGATTTACATCTTCCTGTGTTTGCATTTATGCCGAATATAAAACTGTAGGTTTGCATTTTCCTGTAAATGAATCTTTTAATGCCGGTATTTTATTACGTATATGTTTTCTAGATTTGAATCTTCTTGTGTATGAATATTGTACAGTTTGCATTGTGCATTTATGCCAAATCTAAAATTTTAATTTTCCTGTAGGTAAATGAATCTTTTAATGCAGCTATTAGGTAGGTACACTAATTTAATTATTTCGGACTATATTTTTATTCGTATGATCTGATTAGTCACAAAAAGCATGCAGTTTTAATGTCGTTTTGATGTACTTACTTATCAGACGAGTTACAGCAGTTTAGTCAGTAATGTATTTACGGTGGTAAAGAAACTTCAGAACTCATATTGCACAAAAAAGATGTTCATTTGTGCACTCTAATTTGTTTTATTTTCTCCCAGTACCCAGTCATGACAATAATTCCGCGAATTAATAAACAAATGTGCCCAGAGAGTTTCTAACGAACATTTCACATTAGTCAACTATCAAAATAGAGATGTGTAAGTAACCAAAAACACAAACGAACATATTCATGTTTCATGTTCTAAACTAACCTTGATATTAAAAAGTTGCTCCAGTTAAAAATATAATCTTCAGCGCATTTGTGTAACTAAATTGTTTGGGTGTTGAAATTTCATAAATTTAAACGGTAATAAAAGTTAGCCTATAGCACAAATTCGACCGATGTCAAGAGGCTATAAATAGGCCAGAGAAACGTAATGGGTTAAACCTCTTCATCATATCGAACTTGTGTAGTGTACATTGTACTCCGATGCTCAGATGTTAGTGTTGTACTCACATGTTGTGTCGTGTACCGGGTGTTTACAAGATGCGATACAATTAAGACGTCTTTGATACACTACGTTGGAATTCGAACACAAATACAATTTTACGATGTAGGATACAGAAATTGTATTGCTTTAGAATATATTTTATAGGATTGAGGATAATAGAACAAACAAAATTACTAATCAAGCGCCTAAAAACTAATGCATGAAAATGGATATAATGTATTTTTTAAGTTATGTGAGTTCAGTAACCAAATGGTTTATTAGAAATGACTTGCGGTTAATTACCTGCTACATTAAAACAAACTTGTTTATTTTGATTAAGTTTACTATTTTACTTACTCATGTTTGGTGCTCAATCAGTTCTTGATGTTGCAGAAAAACTCAAAATTTGTTTCTATATCGAATGGACTCAGTTGCACCGAACTAATTTTCCAAATTAAATTTTTATTAAATGGAAATAGTCTAACTTTTACAAAACACAGCCTAATACTCTGGACCTGGACTTATATTCAGTTTTTAGATTATTATGATATAAAAGAATAAATATTTCTTAATCAAAGTTAAATGATTGTAATTTACAAGAAATAAGAAAAAAATTCAAGGATTTTGAATTAATTGAACTGATTAACCATTAAAATTATATCAATTAAGGAAACATTTATAAGATATCCTGTCATAACAAAGAACCACTTAAATCTGAAAATTATATGATCTCTTATTTAAAATTTAATATTTTATGTACACTTAATGCCCTGTTCACACGAGGAAAGTTTTTACTAAAAAGTTTCTTGAAAGCAAAACAAGCGCTAGGACCTGTCATATAGATACTGTCAATACCGGTCATACTTGGAAACCGTATTGACGGTTTTTTATGACAGCTAGTAGCACTTGTTTTAATTTCAAAAATCTTTTTAGTGAAAAATTTCCTCGTGTGAACAGGGCATAACGTCTAATAATAATTGAACAGTAACAATTTAATATTTTCTTTGTTTAGTAAAAATTACTTCAAGATTTGAGTTCGAACATGGGCGTCGATATTGACCGATCTTCAATTACGGCAGTACATTTAAGATTTTATATTATCTAAGAAAATAATCTTGACTGCGTTTAAAGCCCTCTATGAAAAAGCGTGGCCAATTTTTGAACAAACCAGAGTTTCAAACCACCTATGAAAACACATCGCCACCATTCCCTAATGGGTTAGAGCTATTTACCTAAAGATGTCACCGTAGTAAGACAGCACATCAGTCAGGTAGTACGACCCGCATAGGGTAGGTAAGGTGAAGGGGCAAGGGATGTACGCCAGATGGGAAAGAACCGAAAGAACGCATTGCACCATGCACACAACACAATAATATTCTATTCGGCTTCACAAATTCACGGACGGTGATTTCATGCCTGTTTCCATACTTACCCAAATAGTCTGAATAATATTTTTAGAATGATGTAAACTGTACTGTACTGTAGTAGTAAAGAAAATAATTTCATATTTATTAATAAAGCAAAATATTTTAATTTCAATTAAAGTCTACAAAACAATAATAATAAATTATCAGTAAATTTTTCTACAAATATATATTTTAGCCAGTTCTATAATAATATAATAATACAATTTACATAAAAATACAGTACCTACGTAAACAATAATTTTTTTATTGTTTATATTTAGTTGACCTTGGGTTTGATAAAATAATTATGATTTTTTTGTAACATGTGCACGCAAAATGAGCTGAAATGTGCTTATTTAGAGGGAGCAAAACGCATTTTTGTTCCCTTGAGATATTTTGCTCCCTCTCTATTATTTTCGAGAAGCGGAGTAGCGATCGTTACACGGAGGGAGCAAAATATCTCAAGGGAGCAAAAACGCGTTTTTAACAAGCACGTTTCCGCTCATTTTTCTGTGCACTCGTTACAAAAATTATCGTATGCACTTCGGGAGGAACGCTTTTGCTCTCTCGGGTGAATTGATAGCACAAGACTGATTCAGTCCTGTGTTGTCAATTCCCCCGCGGGAGCAAAATCGAGTTTTCCTCCCTTGGTGCATAATGTACTATTTTCCGTTGATATCTGTAATCGTTGAATAGTGTACGAGTATGTTTGGAAGTGTGTATAAATTATATCAACAGAAAATATTAAAGTTTTTTTTATTAAAAAAAGTCAGCCATAAAATCCAAAATTGGAGTTCTACTATCAGCTATTTCAGGAAGAATATAATTTAAATAAAAATATTTTAGTTTTGGTAACATTACTTGCTGCCATAAAACTTCATCTTTTTCAACTTTTTCTATGTACATGTCGACATTAATGAAAGAACAATATTCTTTATTATTTATTTGATAAAAGTAATTATGGTTTCTTTTTAACCTTTTTTTTGCTTCAGTATTCAAAGTCTCACTGGTATTACTAAAAAATAAATGAAAGTTACACCTACAGTTTGTTTATTTAAAGTAGACTCAATTTACACATAGGTATACAGAAAACGATACAAAAGTATTGATTTAAACAATTTCATTATTCAAGATTTGTACTGATAAAATCAATTTGCTGTACTATTTAGTTAATGTAAAACTTGAAATTTGTATTAACATAATATCATATTTTGTTGCTACATTAATACCGATTCAAAGTCAAATATTTTAAAAAGAACACCTTTATGTGCAAAAATAAATAAAAATATTACTTTTACTTCTGCGTCAGTAAGAAATAGTATAATAATGATTGGAATATTAGTCTATTTTTAGAAACAAATAATAATCTTAGGGAGGGGATAATTTTTGCCGCTCTCCCTCCTTTCAGTTAATTAAATTAATGTTTTTTCGACTGTTTTTTATTGTAATGTGTAAAAAATACTCGAAATCTTAGTTATACAGCATCTATTTTTCTTACATACCTAACCGACGTTTCGGTTAGCACTGGAACTTTCTTTAGGGTCTAAAATTTACAACAATCATTACAACAATGTATATAAAACAATTACCTAAGAGATTAGGTATATACATTGTTGTAAATTTTAGACCTTGAAGGTTTAACTGTAAACCGAAACGTCGGTTATGCAAGAAGAATAAATGCTGTATTACTGAGATTTCGAGTATTTTTTACACTTTACATAGTCCAGTCAGGAGAGGTTTTGACTGAAGACTAATACATAACCAAATGAAATTTGGCATGTGAGTAGTTAAGAACATACAGAAACAAAAAAAAAATTCGCTCCACCTCGGTATGCTCCGCTTCCCACAAAAATTTTCAGTTGAAACTCAAAATTTTCTTGTAACGCATTTTCCTCGAAAACTATCAAAGATTTTGGAAAACTGTTTTGACAGGATGAAAGCTGAGGAAATTTGCTATCAAAATGGTCTTTGAAAATTTTTCATAAATAGCACCGTGTAGGCACCAGCCATTTAATATTCGAATGACTTGATAATTTTCTGTATAGTAGGCGCTACATTGCGAATGACGTAATAAATTCGCCGCTACAGAATGAATGTGGTATAACTTCGTTAAAGAACATCATTTTGTAAAGATAAAAATTGCATTTTATTCGTCGAGGCTTCCACTTTCAATTGCACTAATAACATTTGAATTTCCGAGCCCGTTTATACCGAGAAACTTGCTTTAAAAAAAATCATAACTCAGTATTAGAACACGTTCAAAGAATTCTCAATATTTTCAATATCTATGAATGAAATTGTAAACTCGTAGAGGATTATCTTCATTAAATCATCCCCAATCACATGCAACTATTTGGAGGGTTGTGTGTTGTACGTCCGAAAAAAAACTGGTTTTTGCTATCTCATAGATTTCTTTATTTATCGCGGGCACGAGCATTTTTGAAAATAGACCACTTTTTGGCCCCGTAAATAGATTTTTAATGAGCTTATCGTTAAGTACAAATCCTAATCAGCAAGATTCTGTAATTTGTTTCATCAATTGTACTACTACGTACATGTAACAGATGTTTTCCTAAAAAAAGATCATAACCTATAAATAAAAAATCTGACGTGGCCATCACACAACCTTCCGCCATATCCAGACTTATAAACACAAATGTATACGTGCAATCCGGTGCCCATTTAAAATATACAAATAAAAATCTAAAATATTCAAACACAAATTTGCATCACCTGAATAAAAAGATTCATTCACAGGAAAACTCTGCTGTGCTGAAGCCATCTACCGTTCAATTACTACATTTAATATCTTACTTACGACTTATAGCGCTAGTATGCAAACTTGTCACCCGTTTCACCTGTCAATATTTTTTACGCAGAAACAAAAATCAACCGATCATGGATTACAAGATATTAACGTTTTATTTGATAAATTTATTTTTTAAATTTTACTGCAGTTCTTTAATGCTACCAGATAAAGACAATTTTTTTATAACGTAAGTTGCAAATAACTTTTCCTCTTATTCTCATTACAAATAAATACTATATTTTTCCAAATTTATATACAATTTTGACAATTAACCTTTTCAATCTTCAAAAAATATCACTTCCGATGAAGATATTTGTACCAAAATCTAGGGAGCTCTTCCAATTTATATACAAATGTTAAATACCAAATATCAAAATTTTCGGGTAATTCGTATTTGAGTTATGCGACTAACAACCCTTGACCACACACACACACACACACATACACACACACATACACACAGACATCATCGTGAAACTATCAAAAATGAGTTGTAAGGACCCTAATTCGTGTTCATCCACTAAAATTTCACCACCCGATTTTTTGCATGATTCCAATACCTTCCTTTACAGGTAAGCGGAAGGTAAAAAGGTAGCGAAAACCAGTTTTCTTTTCGGACGTACAACACACAACCCTCCAAATATTTGCATCTGATTGGGATGATTTGGTGAAGATAATCCTCAACGAGTTTACAATTTCATTCATAGATATTGAAAATATTGAGAATTCTTTAATACTGAGTTATGATTCTTTAAAAAGCAAGTTTCTCTGTATAAACGGGGTCGGAAATTCAAATGTTATTAGTGCAATTGAAAGTGGAAGCCTCGACGAATAAAATGCAATTTTTATCTTTACAAAATGATGTTCTTTAACGAAGTTATACCACATTCATTCTGTAGCGGCGAATTTATTACGTCATTCGCAATGTAGCGCCTACTATACAGAAAGTTCTCAAGTTATTCGAATATTAAACGGCTGGTGCCTACACGGTGCTACTTATAAAAAAATTTCAAAGATCATTTTGATAGCAAATTTCCTCAGCTTTCATCCTGTCAAAACAGTTTTCCAAAATTTTCGATAGTTTTCGAGAAAAATGCGTTACAAGAAAATTTTGAGTTTCAACTGAAAATTTTTGTGGGAAGCGGAGCATACCGAGGTGGAGCGAATTTTTTTTCTGTTTCTGTATGTTCTTAACTACTCACATGCCAAATTTCATTTGGTTATGTATTAGTCTTGGGTTTCAGTTAATTTTTGACTCTCCTGACTGGACTAACACCTTTCAGTAAATTTTATATAGTTGTAGTAGCACAATGCATCTTCAAATATCTATACATAAATTACAAATCTTATAAAAACTTGAAGCTTGCAGCAATATAAAAAAGTGATATTATGTTGGTACACATACTATTTGAAAAAAGAATTTGATTTCTTGAGTTGTAATAAAATAAGTAATTTAGAACTTTTAAACTTTTTTTAAGCTTCCACTTAGATTTTGCAACTCTCGACTTTTTATTTTTCTTATTAATTTTGCTTGGAGCAATTAAAGATTTGCGGGCCATATTTAACAATAATAAGCGAAACTTAACTCTTTAACAATGTACAAAACGATATTGTCAAATCAAGATCACAAGTGAAAGTGAAGGTTTTACCCTTAGCAAGCACCACAATTTATATACCTATACAACTGTTATTTAACCGTTAATCCATGGAAAGGACCTTATTCCAGGTATTGAGCAGTAATTGTTTTTCGATAGCAACACTAACAGTTATTTCAATCCTATAAATCAAACTTTAAATCTTGGAAAAACTTCTGTATTTGAATTAGCAGAGTTTTCCCTCAGCAGCACAAACTATAATAATCTTAACAAAACTGTTATTAACCCCGTTAATTTCACGATAAACTTTTAATCCTTTAAATCAAAGTAAATCTTTTAATATTTTATCTTAACATAACTTATTAAGCCCGTTAATTCAAAGAAAAAAATGTCAACTGTCAATCTGTTTGATTTCCTCTACAGTTCGATTTTTCTCCTATAAAACGCTTATAAATATCTCAGTACAAATTGCAGTAAATGAAAATGTTCTCGCTTCAACTAGCTGGAACAAATTTGAACAGCCGGGTCCACTACCATCTACCGCTCTCTTCTTAACCGACCGATATCCTAGTGACAAGAAGCTGAACTATTTACTCGCTAAAATGCATTATGGCGGGCGCTCAGCGCTACATTTTTTTATTCGTACAAATTTCAAAAACTGTTGAATATATACTATTTTTGAAATTAAATTTATAAACAATATCATATATTCTTTGTTAGGAGACTTATTTCAATACATTTATTTTTCTAGTACTGGAGAATTTAATTATTGTATTAAAAATTTAAACAATAAACAAAAATGTTATATATAGTGACATAGATATTTAAATACTAAATACAAATTTGAAAACCGGATCCCTTTAAGTGCAATAGTTCTTGAGATTTGTATGCTTGAAATTTTAGTGCACTTCGAACGCAGTCTTAACAGTATATTCGAAGTATACAAAATATCGGTTCGGGTTCGGTTTCGAGGTTCAGTGTGCTTTATAGTGTTTGGATTTGTTCCGGTTTTCATATTTTTTCTTGAAATGAACTGGGTACCGATTTTTTTTATAAAAGTTCGAGTTTCCGTTTAGTGATTTATTAAATGACAACCAATTAATTTAAAAACATCGTCTAGACTAAAATATCATAAATTTCCATAAAAGTTAAGTCTTCACTAATAGAAAATACAACAATTTTCATAAAAATTTAACAAAACTTCGACGAAAAACAATAATTTATAATTAATGATTTAAATCGTTCCGAACCTGTTCACAACCATCGGTTCGGCTCCGGTTATGTGGTTGCGAAATGATTTTTCGTTCTTGTTCTGGTTCGGTTCGAGTCCGTGGTATATTGTATTAATTTTGTGTAAACTCACTTCGCTCGGAATTTGACTGAAGAAACGCTGAAAGCACGTTGAAGCTGGAAATCACTAAACAAGTGATGAGTCTAGCCTAAATTTTAAGCAAATTTTTTTTATGTTTTAATTTTTGAAAAATCTCTGACTAAGATTTTTCAGAAATTAATTCAATACCTATAGTATTTCTGATACAACCAGATATATATCTATAGATCCATTACACATTCTAACCGCTAGAAAAGATTTATGTTGGCAAACCTAATTATTATTCTAGATAGTATATTTTTGTTTTTAATATAAAAATTTGCAGTTCAAGTTAAAATTATCTATAGCATGTGACTTGTCAGTTTGTCACTTTTTCGTTTCGTGGCCGCCCTGTAGAATTCCCGAGTGCATGATAATGTTTTTAAAACAACATTTAATAATTGGCAAGTGTGGAGGTCAGCCCAGCAGTCAACGGCCTTAGCATTCGGCGTAGCGTACGCATACGTGTGTAACATGCAGGTGTAAATAAATTTCGAAAGCACGTTGTCCATTCGCCGTCGCCACTCTACGCAGTGGCGTCTCCACAAATAAATTATCTGGCAGGAGCCGCAACACAAAATAAACAACTACTTGGTAATTATTTCTTGTGTACCTCTTTACTTCACTTATCTTGTTTTTCTGTTTTCTCTTCGCGCGGTTTTCTTCGTCGTGTTTCCCATCACACTTAGATTTGTAAACACTGTCGCGGGTTGTGAATTCCATTTTTAGGTCTATGAGTATTTCTTGCAGTACATTAAGTTTACATGACATTTAATCAGGTAGTAGAATAGAAATTAATTTTTGTAATTATTATTGTTGTCAGTTTTTGTGTTTCTGTAATTTAATGCTTATGTTATGTTATGTTATGTTTTTGTCTTCTATACTATAAAAAGATAAGTTATTACACGAAATAATCTATTGATACTATGCACCAAAATTTATATTGTAATTGATTTTTTTTTACGTGTTCATATATACAAAATATGTTAGGTCAGTTTAGGTCATTTTAAATAGATTGGTATACTTTTGAAATATCAAAACATAGATTTTTCAAATCTTTTCTTATCTAGGTAGTTACAACTTTAATTATTGTAGTTATTAGTATATAAAAATATAAAAAATTCAAATAAACGTAATTGTTTTAATAAATAAGTAAATAAGATATAGCTATGTTAAAAATGTTTTCAAATTGCCTAGACTCTATAAATTAGCTTTCTTTTCTAAATTTCATCTAATGGGCTACTTGCATGGCACTGAAAATGATATTTTTAACACTATGAACGTAATGTTAGGTCTAAAATATTGATGAAAATACAAATTTTATTACTAAAAAATTATATATTTTTTTACTAAATTTAGAAATAAATTTTGCTGTGACGTCATTATTTTGTATTGGACATATGGTAGTTTTCTACATCTCACTACATTTTATTTTATTTTCATTAATTATTTTTATGCTCTTAATAAAATTTTTGTAAAAATAAAAAACACGGATTTTATCCCATCTTCAAAAATATTTAATAAAAAAATCATGCAAGTATCCCATAGGTAATGATACAATTAAAATGCCAAACAATCTTTTAGAATCTAAGTTTTTAAATTTTTATGCTTATTTAACCGCTTAACTTAAATTTTAGGTTTTTCTTAAATGAACAATATATGTATAATCGAAATCAATTTGTCAAACATAGATATCAGATCCCTTATTCTGTGATAGAAATAACGTTGCTGTCATAAAGTTCAATTCGATAATTTTTATTTAGGTGACACTTAAAATTTAAGATATACGAGTAGCAGTGCAACTGACCATGAAACCTTTAGAATATTTTTTATTTGACTGCCACCAAAATTAATTATTACTGGCCACGCGCATGGCTGTAATCCTGTAATTATAATAATATGAAGCCAAGTTTACATAGGTAATCAGTTATTATTAATAAATAATTAAATACATATAATAATTGGGACTGCTGTTCCTTTTCTTAAAACTTTGATGTCGATTTAAGGACGCGTGTCATTTACTCTCTTATTAGACTTGTACAACGAAAGAATCGCAGCAATATTTATGACACATTTAACAGCCATGTGGAATTTCATTATTGTTTATTTTTCTTATAAATAAATTAATCTATTAACATAAATTGAATGTCCTGATGTTCACACTAGGATTATTTCATGTTTTTGAACTTTGACAAAAATAATACTGGTGAGAATTTCCTGTCACATAGCGGCGCCGCTAGATTGAATCTTCAATGAGTCTCAGAACAGAAGCATCGAAGAATCCTTTTGTAACAAGGCATAAGTATTTATTGTACAGCACAGAATGCCAAATTGTTAAAAAAAACCTCTTCGCACAAGGACTTTTATGCTCATCCTGAATTTTGTAAGAAATAATCCTGGTGAGAATTGCCTGTCAAATAGCGGTGCCGCTAGACTGAATCAGGTTCGAAGAAAATATACAGGATTTTTCAGGTTTATGGTTCAGGTTCGAATTCAGCTCCAGATCCCTGCTTCAAACCCATGAATTTATTACCTTTCGCCCCATATATTCTAAGAGAGGTATTGTATTGTAATGGGTTAAAATTTTCGAGTATGAGTTTTTGGTGGATGCACGTTTCAGGATCTCTAGAATACGAATTTACTATTTTCACGATGATGTCTGTGTGTGGGTGTGCATATGGATGTATGGACTTATGTGACGATTTTTCGTCTGCAATAACTTAAAAAGTATCAAACCTTTAATAACTAAATTTCATATTTAAGATTTTAATAAGAATCCTAACCGCAAACCGCAGAAGTAGTACTTTTTGAAACTTAGTTTTCCTTAAATAAATTGGTACATTATTTATTTATGAAAATTTTTGCAATTAAAAATAAAACAAAATATAATTATCTATGGATACAGTTAATTTTATATACAATTTGCTGAATCTGGTAGTATTTAACAATAAAATGAAGCACAACTAAATATTCTTTTTTGAAATTCCTGTAACTTGTTGTCCATGATCATATGAAATTTGTTTCTACACAAAATTTGAGTGATTATGACAGTGATAATACAGTAGACATCTTTTGCTTGCATCTTGGTTTACATTATCGTTTACATATTACCTATATAACATAAAACTATTTATTAAATTAGTAGAATAAGCAGAATTAGGCGAGAGGCCACATCAGATTTTTTAATAATAATAAAGAACCCTTGTGCGTGAACATAATTTCTCATTGTACAACACTCCATTCTAACCCAAACGCAACCCCATCACACTGTTCTATACCCTACCACCCTACCTACTTCAACCTCTCCTGCAGCTATCCATCACCTTCAGGCCGCTGCCACTGCGCTGTGTGTCCTGCTACAGCGGCTATTATGAGCGAACGTCAGTCTTGAGCCCGCTCTCTCGCTGTCCGCTCGCGCACCTGTTCACGCCAGGTTGATGCACTTTGCACAGCGCGGCGCAGCTGGCTGTGAGAGGCTGCGCGCGCAGCTCTACACGTGCGACCGAGGAGAGGAGAGCGAGAGAGAGAGAGGCAGCAAGGTGGATGATGGGGAAGTGTCTCAAAGGATGCTGGTGTGGGTCAACTTCGAATGGGACATCCTGGAATTTTGTTTTTGTTATAAATTTTAGCTGATGGCTGGTTTGCATATGTGAGGCTGCCACATTAAAGAGAGAAGAAAGAGAAATAAAAAAAAATCTGATGTGGCTAGCACAAGACCTCCCGCCATACCCTACTCTTTTTACTACTATACAAATATACAGGAACCTACAAATTCTATATTTAATCGTATCATCAACTGTTATTAACTTTTAATATGCAACATTTATTGATAATTATAATAGCTATTAATATAACAAGAATATTATGCAATTTATAATACCGAGGATGTTGCTAAGCGACGAGGTGAAACCGAGTCTCTTTGAACATACAATGAGGCTTAAATCGCATATATTCGCGTTAGGTATTCAAAGTTTAATAGTATCATCAATGACAGCGATGTAAACAAATCAACAATTTATGGAAGGTTTTGATGTCATTATGGTTGTATCTAACGTATTAAGGCCGTAACTAATGAATTATAAGTATCTAATGTATTATAAGTAACTAACTTATGTTGTTTATAATTATCGATAAATGTTGCATATTAAAAGGTAATAATAGTTGATGATACGATTAACAACATAATACGTTAGTTACTTTTATAATACGTTAGAAAATTGTTTAATTTGTTTTAACATCGCTGTCGTTGATGATACGATTAAGCTTTAATGCCAATATATGCAATTTAAGCCCCCTTGGATGTTCAAAGATACCTCGTCGCTTAGCAACATACTCGGTATTATAAATCGCATAATATTCTTATTATATTAATATGCGAAAAATTTTGAATTTCTATAATTTTATTTAAGTCAATAAAAGAGCTTTAAAGTTTAAACCCGATGTTGCAAACCGGAGTTCAATATATTTTTCGTTTAGCTATTGAAATACGCATCTTCAAAGTTGTGAATTGTAAAGGGTAAAACAGTTGAAACAAGATGTTAAAACGTGGTTTTAAGAATTTGATTTCTTATTATTTTAGCTACCTAAAACCAGATTAAGAATTTTTCATTTTTTGAAGATACTCCATCGAGCAGTATCAGTAATCTGAAAATGAATTTAAATACACTGGTTAAAATTACTCGTCGTATTTTGTTTAAAAGTAAGCATAAAAAGTATGTATATTTTACACTGATAATGCTAATTTTACACTATTTTCCTGTTTCTTTTTCAGTAGTACGCCAAGTATAAATTAGTAGCTGTTTGAAAATAAAATATTGTTGACATTTTTATTTTCCAATGTAGTTAATGAACCAGAGCAAGATCATAATTTTTAGCAAACTGTATATATTAAATAATATTTCACAAATAAAATATGCAAAATGTTCGATGTATAACATATATTATGCAATCAAAATGAATCATTTCAAAATAGTTTATGAGGAGCAAATAAAATAAATCCTTTATGATATACTATTATTCAATTTTTAACGAGCATTACCTCATCATAACATTTAATATATTCAAGCAACAAAAAATAAAATATTATTGGAACAAAATAATAAATTTATCAGTGCAGTGAAGTATGCAAAAAATCATTCAGATCATTAAGAAGTGAAATATTTTGTAGCGCAGATCGTTATCTGCAAGTCAGATAACTTTCAATAGTTTTTTTGGATACCAAGGTTAACAATGCCTGTTTACTTTTCCGTCATTTAAAGTATAAAATTATTATAATTTTCGTAATCGAAGTAGCCTTATTAAAATGTTAAGGTTTGTAATATTTAAACTAAAGCCTCATTTCCACCGACAGTTTTAGTGCTTAATGCATAATGATTTGTGCGTAAGGTGTAATGCATAATGATTATTTATGAAATGGCTATTTCCACCTATTTTGTTTAATGATTAATTCGACAGTGGTGACATTTGTTGTTGAATTTTGTAATTTACTGATTACCGGCATTTTTGCGATAAGGAATGGAAGAACTGTTAATTTCGTAAGTAAGGTATTCATTTCCATATTTCGAAACAGACTGAATTTGACAACTAGAAACAAACAATAAATATGACACATCTCAATCATTATGCTTTTGCATTACGCCTTATGTTTGGAGTTTGCAAAGTTTTGTTCTTATGCGTTGCTCTTAGTATTTTTGCATTAAACATAGTTCTAAAGCATTAAAATAGTCGATGGAAATGAGGCTTTAAACTACCTAAGTCACAAATCGAATTCGAAGTAAAGCGTGTCTTGGTGTCTTGACTTTATGAATTAAGTAATAAATAATTGTAAAATTCGTAATATTCAATAGGTAATAACATCGTCGAAAATCTGATACGATTGCAGGAGCAAGGGATTTATTTAACTACAACAATCTAAAAACAATTAATTCTCAACAAATTAATAAAATAATCTAAAATAAAATCGGAGTATTATCTCGTATCTAAATGAAAACTTCAACAGTTAAATTGCAAAAAGAATAAATGCGCACAAAACGAAGTTATCTTTCATCGTGCAAGATTTTTAATTAAAGTTTACTTGTCGCTACCGCGCATAGCCCGCCCCCCATAATGAGTTTAAAATTGCGGAATGTTGATTTTGTGATTGACTGTACAATTAAAATTTCACAAAGTCACGCGACAAACTTCCTAGCAACTTTGGAGTTAAAGTAAACAACAACGTTTAATGCTGGTTTATGATGGATTTAATTTATAAATTTATATTTACAAATTTAGATTTAAAATGTTTCCTCCTTGCCCACCCCCCACCGGTTATTACTAGAGAACACATTACAGGGTAGATTTTTGCGCAGTTAACTGAAATGTGTACCTGACTGGATTCGAACCTGAACTGTCACTATTAAAACTATTAGAAGTCAATCACGTTACCCACGTACCTATATAATTTTCTACGACGATTTTTTTCATTATGCTTCCTATTTTACGATATGGTAATGCCTTAAGTGTTTTGTTGGGTCAGTCTGATAAAATATTCATTAATTTCGAAGCTTTGTAAAAACGCAGATGTTTCGTGTGTTTTTGGATAGTGAATATGATTGATTATTTCCCCTTTAATATTTGGCTGAAATGCTTTTGATGAATAATTGGATTGTGTACTGACAAAACCGATTTCCTTTATTATTCAGCAAATTTGAATGACAAAGAAATAACGATACGTTTTAATGTTATTCTGAAAATGACTGACAACAGATTTTAACCATGTTTTATTGATTTTAACGAGGATTTTTAACACATCCACATCCTTTTGATAGAGATTGTACTTATATATATTTTTTTAAATTGTTAAAGATGTCTTAATACGTGGTCGTGGTCATGTTAAAAATTCGAATTTGGTTTGTAACAATCATGGATGTTATCTACCGACAGACTATTATGTTTGGTTAAATAATTGAGTAGATATATAAGTCACAAGCACAAGTGAGAGTAATATATATCAAGTCACTCAAAGCAATAATTTTGAATGTATTATTGTATTATTTAACAATCGTAGAAAAAAGTAATTTTTTATACAAGACGATAAAATTATATTTTATCGACAAAAGAAAAGCGACGAAGGAGCGAGGAATTATTTTTCTTGAGTTGATAATACAATAATTTTATCGCCGTGTATAAAATTCTATTTTCTCTATAGCTGCTGTTAAAAAAATATTTGAAAGCCAATTTTAAATTAAATTATTATCAAAATGCAATTTCAGAGTTTGTTTGTAATGTTTTTCATCATCCTACTTTTTTCACAGAGAATTTAGAAATGTGTGAAAACGAATTTGAAGAAAAAATGTAAAAATATTCTTATTTTAGTAATCTACACAAATGTTACTTACTTTATCTATCCTTGCGGTTAAAGTGTTACTTCATCGACTCAAAATAGTCAATAGAGTTTACCTAATATCAGCTATGGAAAAAAAATATTTTAAGGAATATGAGTATGAATATATTTTTTGTTTGCCTATTTTATTCTAAAATGACTTAAATTTCAAATACTTATTTTTCAAGATATTCAGGAATTTTGCGCGATTTTTGTTTCTCGTCATTTTGCAGGTTAGTAGGTAAAGGATGGCCTTAGCATAATGTTTGAAAAGTGTTATTGGCATAAATTTAAACATAGGTAGTGAAATATTTGTACGTAGGTGGAATATCAAAAAATTTTATTATTCAAATTTATATATATATTTCTTCATTATGATAATAAACATAGCCATTTGATATATTGCTCATGTTTTTAAAATACCTACAAATGTTTTATGTGAGGCAAGCATGAATCTTTTCTTAATCATCTAAATTCATAAACAACAATCCTAAAATAAAAATGAGACAATTTTTCATATACAAATCTCAAACATTAATATCACTTAATGTTGTATAAATTTTCGTGACGCGATTAATCATTTTTGAGAAAACGACCGTCAAACAAATCAATAATTGGAATAGAAATGTCAAGAGCTCTCCTTAGCTGGCCATGACTTAAATAAAACAGTTTATGTCTTCATCTTTTGATTTATAATATTATTCGTAACCAGCACGTAAAATACATCCATCGCCTAACAATAACGAAAATTTACATTTAAAATAGAAATATTTTATATTTTATCGCACTGTCACCGAATAGATCTTACTGTAGATTTGAATTTGTCGTATCCACGGAGATTTGAATTTATGATACCCATTTGCTAGGAAACATTATAGGAACGAAATGTTGGCGTTTATATCAAAATAAAATTTAATGACAAAACTGGAACTAGTATTTTCTTTCGATTATTAATTTGATTGGAAAATTACTTGTTGTTTATTTTAATAAAAGAAAAATAATAATTACAGAATTTGTAATTGATTAACAGAATGAAATTTATTATTGCAATGTATGCAACTTTTTGTTTATGTTTTAAAATTTATATTTGATTAAAAATATCCATGTGTAAAGTAATAAAATAAATAAAATTATTATTTATTTTATTTAATTCTCTGTCTATGTTTTATTTTGTGAAAACAAAAATACAATTAGTCTTTTTATGTATCTATTTATTTTTAGAATAAATATTTAAAAGAGACCAGAAAAATTGCTTTATGCTGTCCATATGTACTCGTGTATAATGACTATTAATACACTTTCCTTGTATATTAATTATATATTTATAGACTTTTTCTAGCATTATTCTTTAACTAAACAGGGTGTAACCCAACCTGTGTAACAAAATTTAAGGGTGTATAGTATTGGACGCACTGATCATTAATCAAAAAGAATTTTGTTGAAATTCGTAAAATAACAGTTGTTTGCAAAACAATATCATTTTGAGTACCACTGGTTGTCACATTTAAATACAAAAAAAGTTAAACAATAGTTATAAGTTTACAAACAGGAAAAAATGAAATTTGTAGGTATACAGAATGTCTTATTTGCTTGGACCCATTTTTTAATTTGCGAATTTCAACAAAATTCGTACACCTTTAAATTTTGTTACACAGGTTGGGTTACACCCTATGTAGTACAGAGTTAGTGTTAATTCACAAGCGACGAAGGGGAAGTGGATTATTTTTCTCCAGTCGATAATATAATTTTATCTCCGTATATAAAATTATACTTTTTTCTATAACTGAAAAATAATGTAAGAAAACCAATTTTAAATTAAATTATAATCAAACACAATTTCGGAGTTTGTTTGTAAAGTTTTTCGTCCTACTATTACAAAGTGGATGCAGAAATGTATGACAACGAATTTGAAGAAAGAATGTAAAAAAGTTAAAGTTGCTTTAAAGTTTTACTTTATCTTATCTAGTTTTACTTTATCTACCCTTGCGGTTAAAGTGTTACTTTATCGACTCAAAATAGTCGAGTGTATTAAGTGTATTAATGCTGTCATTATAAAATCGTTGCACGATATAGGTACTATTTTTAACACCTTAGTTTATGACCCATTCCTAGAACTTGGGCAGATGTGGCATTTAAATTTAAAGTCGCCTTAAATAAATACAATAATCAAAGTTAACTGTCACTAACTAGCACTAGCTATCATAGATATTTGATTAGAATTCGTTAATTTAAAGTTTCTATTTGAGCTGTACTAACTCGGTTGAATTTCAACCCAAACGACCATAAATCATAGTTAAAGATTTCGTTCTAATGAGGAAAATTACAGTATGAATTGTTTGTATGAGTGTATACTGTTGCATTGTTAGAATTTATTTAGCAAGGGCGGAATACGGTGCATGCGTCATCCCGATATGAAGCCCTTGATTAGTGGCTTCGATGCACGCGATCCGCCCTTTATCAGTTGAAACTTTTTACACTTTATTATTTTAGAACAAAGAACGGTTCAGCTAAAGTGTATATGCACATTTATTTAAATACTTCGACATATTGCGCAGTAAATAATAATATACTTGCCCTAGTATGTGATAATTTGTTACACTTTATTTTAATAGTGAAATCGACATTTGATTTTACAATTATCTATTGCAGTTTGAAATAGATTTTGTATTGAATCTATCTTTGGGCTTTGGACAAAGAATGTATTACAGTTGATGCTCTAATTCATATAATGAATATTTTAAATTGTGAGTTATTATTTTCATCCTACATGATTTGGCAATTGCAGATAACCTTTAATTTTAAAGGTAACTTCCGTATAGGTTAAGTATTTTCGTCCAGACTGATTAATTATTTCAATTTTGGTCTCTGTACAGAATCGTCGTTAGACCTATTTTAGAGGATATATCATAAGTCTATTTTGAAATCACGATAAAAATAGGTAGCAAAATCAATAAAAACAGTTTTACAATTTATTTCTCACAAAATAATCCAAAATACTATTGTTACTAGGATCTTCAAGTATTCTGATTGTACAATTTTATTAATCTCCCAAGTTTTATAAATAAGCTATCTTTACATTAAATTATATTATCGTTAAATCAACATAATTTAGTTACATTTTTACCTTCCGCTTACCTGTAAAGGAAGGTATTGGAATCATGCAAAAAATCGGGTAGTGAGTTTTTAGTGGATGGGCACGAATTAGTGTCCTTACAACTCATTTTTGATAGTTTCCCGATGATGTATGTATGTGTGTGTGTGTGTGTGTGTGTGTGCGCGTGTGTGTGTGTATGTGTGTGGTCCGGGCCGATGCCGTCTGTTGGATAACTCAAATACGAATTACCCAAAAATTTTGATATTTGGTATTTTACAATTGTATACGAATTGGAAGAGCTCATTAGATTTTGGTACAAATATCTTCACCGGAAGTGATATTTTTTGAAGATTGAAAACGATAATTGTCAAAAATTTATATAAATTTAGATAAATATAGTATTTATTTGTAATAAGAATAAGAGGAAAAGTTATTTGCAATTTACGTTATAAAAAATTGTCTTTATTTGGTAGCATTAAAGAACTGCAGTAAAATTTAAAAAATAAATTTATCAAATAAAACGTTGAAATCTTGTAATCCATGTTCGGTTGATTTTTGTTTCTGCATAAAAAATATTGACAGATGAGACGGGTGACAAGTTGGCATACTAGAGCTATATAAGTCATAAGTAAGCTATTAAATGTAGTAACTGAACGGAGGATTGCTTCAACGCAGAAGAGTTTTCGTGTGAATGAATCTTTTGATTCAGGTGATACTAATTTCTGTGTTTGAATATTTTAGATTTTTATTTGTATATTTTAAATGGGCACCGGATTGTACGTATACATTTCTGTTTAAAGTCTAGATATGGCGGAAGGTTGTGTGATGGCCACGTCAGATTTTTTGATTACGTACTTCGTCTGTTTCTGTGATTTGCCTTTATCATTATAATATGTGAAGCCTTGTGTTCTTTAATAATTATTTTAGTTTAGTTTTGTCTCGAACAGTTTTTGGCATTATTTAATTTTTAATTTAGATTCAGTAGATTGAATTAATAAATATTTTAATTTATTTAATAAATATTATGAATGTTATGCGACTGAATTTCTTTAGTATTCATTAAACAATCGCAGTGCTAAATGGCCGAGTTCAAAGTGTTAAGCTGTTTTACTGTTTTTTTTTTAAGTTAGAAATTATGTAGATGAGTTTTGTTACTAATTAACTCAAATCAGCCTCACATACTAAATATTAGTTTTATTTTTATTTTGATGCTAACCATTTAACTAGATTAACTCCCAATTACAGAATGGTAGATGATACTCATAAACTTCAACGTGAACAAATCAAATCAAAATATCAACACTGACTCCACACTGAACTGCGCATGCCTAGACATATCTAGTATGAATCTCGAATAGAAAAATAGAGCCGGACAACTAGAATCTAGACGACAAAAGTATAATGTAAAATAGGCTTTAGTTTAAATAAAGTTCACCACAACACAAAGGAGATTTATTTGTGCAGTTGACCTGGAATGTGAATTAAACCTGAGTTGTCAGAACCACAGTCTGTCCCATAGCACATTTGGCTATCACGCCATGTTCAGATTTATTGAGTGTGGTTATCAGCTGTCAACTCAGTGACTGTTATAGTATACCACAGGGGAATTTTATTGTCCTTAATAAATAAGTAAAATGATCACAAGAAAATTAAACGTACTATAGGTACCAATAAAAAGTTTCTTACAGAACCTTCTTTATCTGTTTGGAATTCCATCCATTACCAAAACTTTCGATATCTCCTCCCATCACGTCCGAGCTCTTACTCTAAACGTCTAAACTCTTCCCTAAATCACGTGTTCGCACGTACCACGCACTATTCTACTCTGCACTACTACAACCCTTACAACTCTCCCCCTTCCAGCGGCGTACGTTACCCAGGGTCGCGGTATGTGATTTATCGCACTACGTCTACGCACCTGAACTCGTGAACTTTGGGTTGCAAATGATCCTTCTCATCAGACAGGTACAGCGTGTGTCAAAAATCGATGTCGTGGTTTATATGCAAAGTGGAGTGGCGCGTGGATTAATTGTGGATCGAGGCTGGGGTTGTTTTTTGAGGCTAGGAAATGATTTATTGGTGGCAGTGGTTTGGAATGTAAATTGTGTTCGATTTTTATTATTAGGTCAACTATGTTTTGTCACAATTTGAATTTATTTTATAAGCATATTTCATTAATTTATTATTCAATTGGAAGGCACACATACAGTGTGTTTTACAACTTCAGGATAAAAACTAAATGGTACCTAGATAGTAGATACCAATTTTTATTTCAGAATTTGCAAAATAAATCGCATTTTTAAATGACGTAGTATATATTTTTGACACAACGCATTCAGTCAAAATATGACGTCATTTGGAAAATTAGTTATTTCAGTCAACATTTTATTTAATGTTCTATGCTTACGCATATCTAGATAAAATTTATTACCATATCGGATTTAAGCATCTAAACAAATAGGTAGTTCCTATCAAAGCTCTTCATCACTAATTACTTTAATAAAATTAAACACAAATATATCGTTACAGAAAATCCTGCAAATAAATGCATTAAAACTACCAACATAAAAGTTGTTTGATTTATTATAGAGTTTTAACATCAGACAGCAAATGAAATATGCATATTTTTCTTTTTAATTTGCAGTAAAAGATATCATTTACAACCAGTAGATAATAAAGTAGGTATTTAAAGTTCTATAGATATTATTATAGATTCAATTCATTTTCATTTATCATTCGTAAAGTTATAACTACAGAAATTTTATGTGCACTTAATTATCACAAGAAGATAAATAAAAACGAATTCAGTTGAATTTGCGATTTGCTTTTAATAAACCAATATTCTGTGAATATTTATATCAAAACCGTTGTCAAGACGAGAAAATTCGCATTATATGAGTGCAATACTTTTCACATTAGAAATGTGTAAGTAAATAAAATAATAATAATGTGATTACTTTGTTTTGAAACGAATATACAAAATTAATGAATTGGTTCAAGCAAATTAGACATTCTGTAAGTACTACAAATTTCATTTTTTCCTTTTTAATGTATTTATGATTAATTACGCTAATAAATACTACATAACTAAGTATTATTTTTGTATTTATGTGACAACCAGTGGTACCCAAATAGTTATTTACGTTATAAGTCCGATAGATGAGTTTTTACGGTACGAGTAAGATGTTTCCGAACGAGGCGACGAAGGAGCCGAGTTAGGAATTTCGAAACGAGTACCGTGAAAATCCTCTACCGGACGAATGACGTACAACGTTTTATTTCATACCTGTGTTGCATTTTTGGACCAAAGTTTGCACCCATTCTTGCCTGAAAATATTTTTCTAAATACAATCAGGTCGTCTTGGTCACTTGGTCTCAATACAAAAATTGAATTTCAGTCCGGAAAATGAAACAGTACGGTATTGTTCTACTTTACAATCCTGTAAAGTAGAACAATACCGTAATGTTTCATTTTCCGGACTGAAATCAATCTCATAAAGAAGCAAATGCAACACATAGTATGAAATAAAAAATGATATTGTTTTGCAAACTACTATTAATTTTACGAATTTCAACAAAATTCTTTTTTTATTAATGATCAGTGCGTCCAATACTATTCACCCTTAAATTTTATTACCCAGATTGGGTTACACCCTGTATTTTAGTGCCAAACATATTCGCATATTCCATCAAAGTCAAGAACACACAAACAGTTTCTCAAAACTACCTTTCTTGAAGAACACTGAATTACAAAAATTAGCTACGATCTACCTTGTTTCCTTCCTACACTATCTAAGTTTCCACGGTTTATATGTAAAATAGTTTGTACAGTTGTACGAAAAGTTTGATAGTTTTTGTTTTGTTTCAGGTGGATATCGGCAACAATGTAACAACGAGGGCGAGTCTGTCGTAGTGAACCACATCCCAGACACAAACAAATGCTACACTTGCATTTGTAAAGTAAGTGCTCGTTTCTTCTTTCTATCAGGTTTTACTCTTAGTATTAGATTTCTTTTAATGCGGTGATTAAGATTACTTTATCGCACTAAAGTGCTTTTTAATTTATGTTTGTGTTAAGAGATGGGCCGTATATTTTCAATTATTTTTATCCTGTTGTTTACAACATTACAGAAAGATTTTATCATTAAAACTATGTGCCAGTGTTACTCAAACTTTATACATTTGTCTAACAGAAAATAGTTATTTATATTATAAGTACGAGAGGGTTAATTTTACGACGCGAGGTTCTATATTAAAGTACGACGCGAAGCGGGGTGCTTTAATAAAACCGAGCTTTGTACAAATATCTAACGCACACATTATGTATTATATTTTTTGGCCGACAGACCTATTTATTTAAAATATTGTATTTTCTATGAGGTTAAGTGAGATGCATTTGACATTTGCACTAAAATTTCCTTTTTACAAGTAGCCTTGAAACAACTGCTCTGAGATGTCCCCAGTAAATGTCACATTTAGAATTAATCTGTTTTATTTATTTCAGACTATTGAACAATAAATTGTGTAAAGTAGCGTTTTTGTAGGCTCTCTTTTTATTTTAAAGTCACAATTTTATTTAATGGCATACTAAAGAAATAAAATTCGGTGCGTATTAACGAATCATGTCGAACCAGTTATGACATGTGTAAAATCGTAACTACCATGGACGTCAACGATGTGTGATTGTTATGTTTACAGTTTAGGAGGCCAAATAATTTTATATACGACTGTTTTTTACAAAGATCGTAGATGTGAAACTCATTAATAAATTTTACAATCATAACATTAACCGTTTGATGAAAATGCTAATCCTTTGTCTCACATAAGCTACCTACTCGTATATGAATATATAAAATATTAGTCTCTAGAAAATAAACTGTTATCCAGATACAAAATTATATGAATTAGTTTTGTACCTACTGATTTGAAATAAATCTGTCCAGTAAACTATTTGGTCAAGTACATATTAAATTACAAGAAAATATACGAGTACCTACACGTATGTTCATATAAGTGATTAAATTATATATGGCAGTTAATGTCATTTTCTTGTAATGGCCTGATTTATGTGCATTATAGCATTATACAAACAAGAATGGGAAATTGTAGTAATAAACAGATTAAACAAATATAAATCACTTACCCAGCACGCAATCATACGTATAAGAGCTATAAGAAATGGGGACAGTTTATTCGAGAGAAATTTAAATTGACGAATAAAAATTCCTTAAATTTGTGTATACATTTTATCACGATAGTTTACTTACTTGCTATGTAGGGAGAATGACATGTAGGTTGACAGTTATCTATGTTTTTTATTAACTTTAGATTTAGGATGATAATTAATTTCCTACTTGCATTTTTATGTTTGTATGATAGAATCAAAAATTATAAATTCAGAGGAAAATCTTTTTATCATGCCTTGTTTCATCCACTTGAGTGTGGCAGCTTCACATAATGCCCTGTTCACACATGGACACATAGAAGACACACACGCAACAGTTAAAAATACTGTGTGTGTGTTGCTTGTGAAATAGAGGTGCCACTATTTTGTGGCTTCTATGTTAGCAAAGAAAAAATCAATTTTGAGGCTACAAACGTTCCACAGGTTCTTCATTTTTCTTTTGGTAGCTGTGTGTCGCATGTGTGTGTCTTCTGTGTGTCCATGTGTAAACAGGGCTTTAGTCATCGGAATAGAAATAATAACACCGCATGTGTGGTTACCAGCCGTCAACTCATAGGTATTGATGGTTATTTAGTAATCTACAAGGCACAAGTACTCCAGTAAAATAAGACAAAAATTTGCCCGAATTCCGCAAAAATGGAGGGCAGAGATTTTATTGTTTTAAAAGATAGGTATTGACATTTTCAGGAATAGCCAACATCTTAAGATCTACCCCATGTGCTTCGCCCCAAAATCTTTCTAAATTTTGTGTTTAACCAACTGTATCGGATAAACGGATAGAGATATCGTCTTCCGGATTTAAAAATTAAATTTTTTAGACATTTTTGTATAAGAAACATTATTTTTATAATTTTGGAAGCTGTGGGTTAGCCAAAATTTGAAGATGTCCTACGAGAAAAATGTAGAAATTATAGTAATTTTTTAAACTATTTAGTCAACTGTAACTTCTTAACGAACTACTTAAGATATTTACTTCCGGTTTTCAGCATTTGATTCCTTGAACATTTGAAACATATTTCATTAAGTTAAATATTTAAAAAAAATACTATAATTTCCATATTTTTCTTGTAGAAAATCTTCAAATTTTGGCTAACCCACAGCTTCCAAAATTATAAAAATAATGTTCAAAAAATTAAATTTTCAAATGATCGTAGAAACAAATACTCATTCTTCTCGTGCCCTACTCATGTAGACTTTGATAACACGCAACCTGGTGTAGCAAGGCCGCTCGATGTCCGAATGGCGATCGGTTGGCGCGCTCCGCGAAATTCGCTCCGGGCCACGTAATTTACAAGCGCGCGAACGCTACGTCCGCGAGTGATTGGAGCACGGGCTAAACGACCAACGGACCAACTCTCTGTCGAGGACCTCAGGTATTTCACAAGAATGAAGAATGCGATAGCCAGCGACAGCCGCAGTTATTAATATTTATTTTGTCGAGATTAGTCGAGAGTATGCGCGACTCTCCTCTCGTCTCGAAGTTTCCAAAACCAATAAAAAGTCACTCTCGTTTCGTTTAGTCTCGAAATTTCTAGACTAATCTCGATATGGAATCGAGAGTCTCGCATCAATTTGGCTTTCGTCTTGATCTCGAATCTGTACTCCAGATTGGCATTGTGGTCTCGTGACGTTTGAAGACGAGACGAGATCGGAACTAGTCTCGATTAGGGTTGGGAAAATATCGATAAATATCGATATGAACACCAGTTGCTATCACTTTTCGTTTGATATCGATAACTCGATATTATCAATATTTTCCGATAATTATTGACACACGAGTATATCAACAAATATGGAGTTATTGGTAAATCGATACCAAACGAAAAGTGATTGCAACTGATGTTCATATCAATATTTATCGATATATCGATATTTTTCCCATCCCTAGTCTCGCTACCACACTACTATAAATTGAATCATGATTATCCGAAAAAAGTAAAAATGGGATTGGACCAGACAGAACGTCAAAATCTTTGTATTATTATTCTGAAACAATAATTAATTTTTGTTGATGCAAATTAATGCGTCTAAATTTGACGAACGAAATTTCCTTAAAAATCTACTAAACTGAAGGTGCAAAGGGTTTTCTAAACATTTTTGTTAAACGAAATTTGTAATTTATTATCTCGAGTAGTGTTTAAAAAGATTCAATAAGAATATAGTAAATTAACTCTAATTTAAAAGTAAATCAATTAACATTTTCATATATTATTGATATTAATATAAAACTTGACGTTTATATTTAAAAGTTTAAGAATATAATATGCTGACAGCTTGTCAATCAAATTGTCATGGTTTTTAATTTTTAGGAAAATTTCATGTCGATTTGTCTCTGATTGGTCTGTATCACTGACGTGTAAGCATTATATTGGCTTATTTACTAAACGTTAGTTTCCACAATATTATAACTTTAATTTTTAATAGTACGAACCTACAACAAATAAAAAATTTGTCAACATACTCGTATTAGATCTTATTCATTTTCTGATTAATATAAGGCCATTAGTGAACTTCTCTATGCAATAATTGATGGAAAAATAATTTTAAAAAATATTTTATTGATTGTTATTTATTTTAGGCTCAGTATCATCAAAAATATTTTTATCAAAGTAACCATTATGCTGAAAAATGTACAAAATAAAACACAAATTTTAACTTTATAATATTTGTTTAAGTTCAATTCTAATGTTTTCAATTTATTCCGCATTTCTACGTTCACTGGTAAAATGATTTGAAATGTAAATAAATCGAATTATTGTACTGATTCAGTGATTTTAAGTCGGATATTGCAAATTGCATTTATTATCCAATGATATTTTTAAACTCTTTTCATTTTGCAGATAATTTTTGTTTGGTTAATCACTAGTCACTATTGATTTACAAGATTAGCATTTTAATTATAAAATAAACACGGTTTTACATAATTTATGATAAATACATACATTATAAATAACAGTATGTGAGACTACCACACCCAAGTTGGACAAAATACTTGATAGATATATACAGAGTGCTTCAAAATTATTGACAAAAATGTCAAGGATTCATAATATTTGATGTACTACCTACTGATTACAATGCAGAAAGAATTTTTTCGAAATTAAAAAGACGACAATTTACTAAAAACTAGATTTTCGGCATAAGTTTGTATACGATGAATTGAGAAATAACCATGACATTAGTTTAAATGAAATTTGATTTTTAAAGTTTTATGTAAAATAAAATGTTATATAACTTACTGCTGTTATATCCTACTTCCTATTGTTGTTTCCGTTGATAAACAGATATAAATAGATTTTTATTTTTAATTTATTGTGTTTTTTGTCATATCTGGATTAAAAAATAATCTCAATATACTATTTTAATTCATATTGCAAATTTAAAATTGATCTACCCTCAAATGCCATGACAGCATAAATTAGTTCATTCAACCGTAGTAATGTCTCTCTGCATAATAGTCTGCCAATTACATAGATTACTCCGAATAGAACGTTAATTAGCAGCATCATCAATCGGTGATTACTTGAGTAATTAACAAAATATCCTGGAATCATCCCATCTAATCAATGACGCAGCCAGTTACACAGAAATGCAGTACACGTTGCATCTTGCACTCGGCAGGCGTTTCCAATTTTCAAAATAATCTTAAACTCGTAAATCTCATTACAGCGACAGGGCCGGCACTAGGGGATGACTTCATTTCGCGGGTGACACCATTTAAAAGTGACATCAATGGTTGTCGATATTTATGTAATTTAATTAATAGTTTGTTATTTTTAATTAAGATTTTAAAATATTTTAATTTGTGCTACAATATTGTGAGAAATTTAAATTATATTAGCCGAGTAAATAATAAATGGCTGAATATGTTAATGCACAATGCACTATTTGGTATGAAGTAAGTACCTATAGAAACCAATTTCATTTTGCTCGCCGTTTTTATTTTATATTTACTTTTGAACAAATAAAAAATTAATACCAAACTATTTAACAAATAGTTATTTATATATCTAGGCTGTAAAGAAGGATTCTTTATTACGAACTTTGTTTGTCATCCTGTAAGCAAAGTACCTTTTTCGTAACTGTTTTGCGTACGCATTCCTTAACTATGCGGAAAAAGAACCATGTGAATTATAAAAAAATATCTACCGCCGCGATATATACAAGAATTATATTTTTATGAAATCGCAAAACTATTTTAAATTTGTAACATTAAAAATATGAACACAAAACAAATGATGATCACGAGCCGACATTCTGGAGAATTTTTGTCAGCGATCGAGTGCACTGGGCGCTCTGATTAGTCGAAAATGCAGAGCAAAAGTTGTACTTTTCACTACGATTTAGTGGAGCTAAAATAAAAAATTATTGTATGATTTCATTAAAAAAAACTATGCGACGCATTTTTCTTGTATCGTTTTTCTAATTTTGGTGCTAATAGCCGAGTGTATTATGTGAACTCAGGTTCAAATCCAGTTAGCTTTAGTTTAAATTCACAGAAATCTTCCCTGTTGTGTACTCACGAATATACTCAAGTTGCGAAAAGGAGTTATAGCATGTATATATCTTTAACGCTTAACGTATGTACTTGAAGATAAATGATACATCCTGTATATTAAATTTAAATGCGTGAATAATTTATAACATTTAAACAAACGTTTGACAATCGATAGCAATTCATATGTAATTCATGTCATCAATTATTTTTCTATAAATAATGTCCTTTTCGCCCTATCGAATTTTATGAATCATACACTGAGGTCAGTAAATGTCAAATCCAGAATCCACAGAGTCCGGCTCTGTACAAAATGGCGTAATATTTTCCATTGAAGGCAACACCTGTCGGCACACGCGCCCGCGCATTCCTTGTCGTCGCGTGCGCGTGCTTTCCAAATTCCTGACCGAAATCGGCGATTTTTCATCCGAGATTTAAGTGTCGTGTTATTCGGCACAAGTGCTTCATTAAGATTTGATTTCTGTGGTTTTATGTCCAGCGATGTTTTATTGATAGTTTGGTGATTATTTTTTGAGTGTTGCATGCCTCGCAAGATTTTATTGGTTGTTTATTGAATATTTGGGCTTCGTTTTATATGATTTTTATTTTATTGAAATTAAATTGTATCGTTTTATATTGGTTTGTTCAATTTTTATTGATCATTTCGAGAATATTTTATGTTTAATCAGATTTTATTGACGAGGAAAATCGTTTCATGTTGTTACGTTTTGTGGAAGATCAAACATTTTGTTTGACTACTTGCTTGATTTTTAAGGTTTCATGTTCGAAATTGTATTTTATAATGACGAAATAATTTCAGAACCTACCATTAATTTGCTCGTTATTTTAAGTTTTTTTTAAATAGATTCTACACACCTCGCATACAGTACGCGAAATAAGAGATGTCGGAATTTTAAATTAATAAGAAATTTTATCGAGTGGACATAGATTATCAGCAATTTTTTTTGTTCAAGGTTTCATTAAAAGTTTAGTTTTTCCATAGAAGGGAAATTACATATTTTTTACCCTCTTTTACAAGTATAAAAATTTAAAAAAAAACACAAATTTAAAAATAAATGTAATTAAACTTTATTTTTTTTGTAGTTTAAATTTGTCTAGCAACAATTTCTAAAACTTTTAAAGAACAAACCCGAGCCCGAACAGCCGATTCTAAATGACCAATACAAATAATGAATTCAAAACTCTCGTTTGTTTATTTTTATCCAATGTTGCAAATAATTGTGAATTTTACTTTTTTTAATCCCAGAATTGGATTGTTTGTATTATTATCGATATCGATGATTGGCCCTATCGTGTCGATAGTTTGCCCAAATTCATCGCGGCCCAGTGGGAAATATCCCTCTATCCCATCGGCCCAGTCTCCCCTTCCACGTCATGCTATCTACGTTTAGCTTTGCGCTAAAATAGGTAACTGTCCATCTGGTGACAGTTATTTGAAGCTGTCAAATAGACATTAAATCTAAAGAACTACGCTTCGTGTATGGTTATATTTATCAATATTATCTAAGTATTTAAAAAATACAGAAAATTAGTCAAATACCGCACAGTCTGTCACAATGTACGTATTGCAAAGTTTCGTACGTATTTTTATCTGACAGCTTCTGAAGTCACCGCTTTAGCGCTGCAATCTTAATCGAGATCGCCTATTCTGATTTTATTTTGTGCCCACTGTCCAGGATTGATATATTGCCAACTTTTTTACTGCATTCTTCGTTTGTAAGTTGTAAATAAAGTGTTTTTATACCAAGATTATACTCATAATTATTATGAATTAATTCACGAAAAAACTAGTTTTAATTGTTCTTGCACAGGTAATTGTGCAGAATATTATTTTTTCCTTGCAAAGTCTTCATAGTATAATTTATGAACTTATGCTTACATGTATCAAACTAATTTAATATTAATAAATTCACCGCAACAATTCGCAGAATAAATATTGATATACGCGCAAAAGAAACAAAGTATAGTATAATCAAAATAATGATTATGCAATTATGCAAACGTGCAATTGTGCCTCACTTCACTTGTCCATTATAGCATTTTTACTTGAAAAATAATGAATAGTTGTTGAGAAAAGTGTTATTTGAAGTAGATCTCTTGAAGTAATAAGCCAATGATAATATTCTTTTTATTCGTGTTATTACGAATGAAAGGCATAATTAAATGCCATTTATTTTTCCTGGAAAATGAGTATTGAATGATGAATGTTTTCAAAAACAAATACACTATAAATAATACATTGTTGATTTGTTTACAAATGTATGTATATTATATTTTCATTCCCACAAAATGAAGCAATTAAAGACTTGTTTCACTATACAAACATTATACATTTATTGAGAATCCGTATAACATTTTATTTATTTATTTAAAAAAAAATTTGGCGTTCATTAGTCATTAACTATTACATTATGATTGCACTGCAATGCAAAGCACGATGCAGATGTGAAATCAATATTTTAACAGTTTAACAGTTACGATATTAAATATTTGATATAGTATAGTCTCAATTTATACGTTTTTGAATTATGTAGAAAATAATAAATTTAATCATACTAATACTTAATTTTCTAACCTTTAAATAATTAGTATTAATGTTAAAAATCGCTACATTGTTTGTAATTTGTTTAAAAATTTTAGTGAACAGGAGACAAATTTGAATCGATTAAAAAAATTGGTTAAGCGACTCGTCTAAGTTTTTTCCGAATGCCTACAATACTCTCTATTTTACTTTTTTTCTATTCCACTCTTTTCCCCACTATCACGACTGCCTAAAACCAGCCCGAAACTCGTACTTTACCGCATCCTAGCAATGTAATGTCATTTTGAAGTTAAAAATACTGTAAAAGTGTTTTAATTGCGAGTAAACTGTTAGTTTATTATTGACTTCAAGGTAATGTTTTTATAAATAATATACCTATAAAAGAAAAAGAATAGATTACTTTTTAAAATTTCAAAAATAAATTTTTAGCAGGAGGTATAACCGTGTAAAATATGCATAAATTTGGAAATTTTTATGAATTTTTCGGAATTTTAAAATCATGTACAATTCTTTTATTAAAATTTTAAAAAGGTACCTATATAATCCTTGTTGAAATACAATTTTATCATTTATCAAACACTCGCTACGGTAGTACGTTTTGTGCTAGATTTTGGTTCTGAACTGGTTCTGAACGGCATTAACTAAAATTTGAAATGTTTTGGTATAAATCCTATTGAATTGTTAGGAAAATTAAAGTTTTCCCTTTCATTTTTTCAATAGGTAGATAATGTTGTTTGATCATAGAATTTTTTCCTATTTTCATACAAAATTTTAAATAATATATAATATAAATGGGTCATTATAAATAAAATAATGTAGCATTGAAATAAAAGCCGGAACAAAACCGAACCACCTAGTGTTCAGTGAACCGCGAACCGAACCTGAACCGTTATTTTGTGTAGTTCGAATTCAGGCAAATAGTTTTCTTTGAGAAAACTTAAAGTTGAAGCCATATTCACTGTACGAAGTTATTATTCATAACTCGCGGTAATACGACATGCGAGTTTCTATTAGTAAACAGCCCTATTCACACCAATACCGCAATATCCCTCATTCTCTCACACTTAAGACCATTATTACCTACCTAGCCCTCTATCCTCTCATCCTCTTGTTGTCTAGTTAGCTGTGTTGCGCCAGGCAGTCTATTGTTTGCTGGGTACGCACTTCCTCGAATGCGTCGCTGCAGATAGCGTGCGCTGATATCGGCACGTGGCGGCCGCTGATAGCCAGCAGTGGCGGCACGCTTCCTGCTGACATATCCTGCTATCTGAACCAATCCTGCGAAACACTGCCTGCTGGGGAATAGAGGGGGAGAGGACACCTGATGATTCGAGTACATGGAGATATGTTACGAAGATACATGACAGAATATGGTTTTGTTTTTGAGGAACTTTTAAAAGGATTTGTTATATATTATTCATTTTTTAATTTGTTAATAATTCAGGGTTTGTTCTAATAAAAGTATTCAAATTATGCGAACATTAAAAAGTAACATTTAAAGAACAAACTTTACAAAGAGAATATTAAAAGACCACAATTGGAATTTTTTGAAAAATTATATTTTAACGTTTAAAAACATACATACATACATTACGCCTTTTGCTCAACTTAGGTGTGATAGCGTCAGAAATTGTAAGCCATCGCTGTAGATATTATACTATTTTACCGTGTGTGTAGTGATCAGACGTAAAACAAATGGATCCTGGATTGATGAGACTGTAGGTACTCGGTGATAAAAAAATAAGAAAGTGTTCTTAATTAATAAACCTTACTGTAAATGTAAATTTTGGAGCCTCTAATCAACACAAAATTTGTAATATAATTAATAATAAATTATTTTTATCGTTTACTGGCTCTGTTTCCAAGGTAGTAGGTTTTGTTTACAAATTAGAAGGCAGTAAGCAACCTTCAAAGGCGGTAAGACTAAGAACTCATGAAGAAGGCAGTAAGCACTAAACAACAACAGAAACCAAGACAACAGCATCAAAATGCAAACTAAACCTACATAATCAAAAATAAACATTATTTTCAAATTTGTTTTTATTGCATCGATCATAAGCATCACGGACGTTATGTGCATTTCCCGGTTTCGGATAATATTGGAAACAGCGACTACGTATCGGTCTCAAAAGATTATCCTCAATCGGTAAACTGCACATACCGCCCTGAATACTTAATATAATATAATATCCATGTTGAAATTTTTTTTTTATAGTGCTTCATTTTAGAAACAGCAAATTAGTAATATAAAATAGAATTTACTTAATCTATTGGTATTCGTTTCGCCCGCTAAAATTATTTACTTCAAAAATCCCTCTTTTAATTTTGCAAATCTTGCAAAAATTATTTTTTGCTGAGAATCAGTAGGTACCTACTCAACTTACATCAAAATTAAATAAAATTAAATTTTCATAACTTTTGTAAATTAAAGCAAATAAAAATCATGTTTATTACAAAACTTTTTTATTGCAGTTAGTAATTACCGTATAAAATACACATTCATTTAATATTAACATCCATTTGTATAAAAATCAATTTTTCAATAATCAGGATTAAAATATAATTTGTTCAAATATACAAAATGAAACATGTTAACACGACAGAGGCAGATATTATATTATTTTCTAAAATAATTGATGTACACATTTCATTTACGTTTATTTTATAAAATTCAATTTACGCTCCACATAAAATTTTATTAATTAAATAGATTCATTCATTTATTTCATTATTTTTTCCACGCCTCTGTAGCTTCTATCTATTGTTATCAGAGTGATAAAATTTCAGGGTTAAATTGTTAAATATAAACTCTACCTTATCATTTTTCTATTTAAGGAAGCTTATTTGGTTATTATTGTTTTATATTGTAGATAGTTTACTGGTTAAAGTAATTTGAATAGTGGTAAATTCACAAAGTTTTGTAATAAACTACGTAAATTGTCTACTCTCCGTATTTGCGGTAAAGGTTAATTATCTTCTCTCAATTAAAACTTAATTTGATTCAGATAACCTCAAAACTTTGCTTGATTAATTCTGCGGCAGAAGTTTTTATCGAGATGTTTTACTTTAAATTTATTTTTTCTGTAGTATTTTATTTGTGTATATTTTATTTTTATTTTATGGGCCAAGTGGGAGTTCGATATTGATTTATGTGATTTTTATTGTTATTCGCGTACAAACAAATTTAAATTGGCTTTAAAATTAGTTTCCTTTTGATTTTTATTGCGAAGTTAACTTTTAAATTATAGTTCAATAGAAAATTCATTTATAAACAATTTGAAAAATGCAATGCCGAATTTTATTTTCTGCCCACTTGTCTAGAAATAAACTGCGTATATTTTTCATTTCCTACGCAAATAATATTTAAAATATTTCGTGCCTGTTCGTAAATGTCAAATTTTTATACAAATGATCGCGGATATAGTTTGACACTTCTTTCAAAAGATATATCAAAAATTCCAAGTCATTAATTTATTATTCAACAAACATTTTTGATTAAATAATATAATAACAATATCTTGTTATGACTTGATTTTAATTTGAAAGAACATAATAATCAAACTATTAGGTACATGTTTTTCTACTCCACATAAGTAGTACAATACAAGAAATGAAAACTATATTGCTACATTACCGTTATTAAAGTTCTACGTATTTCAGTCCTTGTTAGTTTAGTAATATTCTGAAGAAAATGTAATTACAATTTGTAGTTACTACAACAACAACAAGCATTGCTAATTTATTTCTTGTTCGTGTAGCAGAGTTGCAAGTAACAAAATAAATTAATTAAACAAGATGTATGTATTGGTTTATGCTGAAATTGGATTTCGTTTATGTGGAATACAAAATGTTGTTTATGGAATATTGAGTTCAAAATTGTTGGGGCGAATAGTTGAGTTCATTATGCGCTTCTAACAAATCAAATTTGAATCGAATATGGTATACATTTTAGCTTAATTTCCCAAAAGCTCCTTTTAATAACAAGTATCAATCAAAACCGAGTTGGTGGGACTCAAGAAATATATTAGGTTGTGCTTGGCCCCCCAGAAGGACCATTTAAAAAATAGTTCATGTAGGTATATTCCTAAAAACGTATTTAACCTAAAACGAGGATATTGCACTATAATGTCATTTGCAGACGTCGAAAATATACATCGTTTGTAATTCTTGTCTTCATTTTTCAAGGGTACCGCGTACTGCACTTTTATCAAAATTTTAAATAGGTTAATTAATCATAAGTAATAAGAGCTATGAATGTATTGGTAAAATTACGAATAGTTGTTGTTGCGTAGTAACGTAACAACCTTAAGGGGCTCGTCTACCTTTTTTTCAAATTCCTGAAATACTCTCGATATTACTATTTTTTCTATTTCACTTTCTTCCCCACTATTACGGCTGTCCGAAACTCGCACTTTGTCGCATCCTAGCTATGCAATGTCATTTTGAAGTTGAAAAAAATTATCTCCCATAATAACTTCTGTATTTTTTAAAGAAATTAAGTAAAACAAAAATTATTCGAAAAAGGAAGGTTAGCTGAGGCTTCTTGCTTTTACATTTTTCGTTCCATTTATAAGGACCGAAAAAATCATATCAAATCGTATCAAATAATGACAAAAAACGTCATTTTAAATTTTTTTACTTCAAAGGCATTAAGACATTCTTTGTTAATACACTCATATGTAAAAGCACCATATATTTTAATTATAACTAAAGTAAACGTGAAGGGCGTACACCTCTGTAACGCTGTCAAATTTTGGGGTAGACGACCACCTTAACAGAATATAGTTTCATAATTCCATTTATAGTAATTTTTATAATCGATTAAATTTCGATTCATTTGTATCAAACATGTCACATTCTTATTATTCTTAGGATTCTTTGAAGATTCTACCAAGATTCTGAATCCTGGAAAAGAAGAAGTTTCAATATTCTGAATTTGAAAAATTCATGCTTTTGAAGAAATCAATAAATTATAAATTCTTCTTTTCCAAGACCGCAATTTAACAGATAATTCTCACTAAAAAGAAGAAAACTTCTTCTTGAAGAATCCTCGTGCGACCAGGTCTTTATGACAAAGGCAATCATACTAACTTCTGTATCCTCTTTCAGAACGGCTTCGTGGAATGCAGCAACGACTGTCCGGTGATCGAAGGCTGCCACTTCGTGCTGCAGAAGAAGGAGGGCGAGTGTTGCCTGAAGTGTCGAGGATGTCTGCACTTGGGCGTGATGCACGCGAGCGGCGCCGAGTGGTCGGTACCTGGCAAGCCGTGCCGAGTGTTCCGCTGCGAGGCCGGCATCGTCACCGACGTCGAGATGCAGTGCTACACTCCGTGTCGCCACCCCGTGCCACCCAGGCCCGGCAAGTGCTGCGGGACTTGCCCGGGGTGCAGTTTCATTGGCCAGAACGTCACTAAGGTGAGGAAGAGTTGCTAAATTGTAGATATTACATGGCTTGATGATCATGAATCAAAAAGATTTTTTTAAATTCACAAAATAAATTGCATTCTAAAGCTGGATTCACATGAACCGTTCACACCGTTCGTTTTGCGTTCGTAGCGGCCGCAAAACACGTTGGTATTTCACATGAGACGTCAGCGTTTTCAGAGCTGCACACTACTAGAAATGAAAAATGAAATATAACCAAAATTGTTTGTTTATGTTATATTCTAATGTCACTTGTGTTGTTTGTTGTGATCAGTGTGTAAGTAACAAGAAGTAAAAAAAATGGATAATTTTCCTAAAAATTTAATTATCGAAGTTCAGAAGCATCCCTGTCTCTATAAATCCCGGAGATAAGGATTATAAGAATATTACTAGGTTGGTATTACTACAAATCTCCGCATGCTACGTCGCGGAGCATGCGCAAATGGAAATGACTGTCACAACGGACCGCCAAAGCCGTCAAAAGTTGAAATATTTCATTCTCGCCGTCAACGCACAGACCGTTGAGAACGTTCAGTGTCAACCAATTAGGCTACGGAACGGCGGGAACGTTACGGCGGTAACGGCTCATGTGAATTCAGCTTAAATGATATATATCAACCTATACTCGGCGATGTTGCGTCGAAAGAAAGAAGAGAGCACCGCAGACGAAAATTTTTTTGGTTCAAGGTCAAAAGCTGTTTCATTAAAAGTTAAGTTTTTTCAGACAGGGGATATTACATAATATTTACCCTCTTTTACGTATAAAAAAATCATAAACCTCAAAAATAAACTGGGATGGAAAAATAATTGTTCCGTTGGCAGGCCAAATGTAAAATCTAAAATAGAAGCGAAAGCCGTAGTAAAATTTTAGAAATTAGTAATCATCATATATTAAACAATAGGTATTAACGTACCTATGTATATGTACTCAAAGTTATGGTGCACCTCAATCCCAAAGAGTAATTTACAAAGTAGGTAGTCAAAGTGTAATTTTTTTTCAAAATTTGAGAGTATGTATTATCTCTGATCAGGTTACAATAGATTTTTTAAGTTCATTCGATATAAAATTTAAATAGTCTAACATTATGTGTTATGTGTACGTTATATTATTATATACGTATTTTTGAAGGAAACAATAATTTTTCCAACATTATCAGCTGTCGCATTTTTTATCTATTTTTTATTTTTTCTGGGAATGATGATAAATTTTATCAGTCTATCAGAATAAACATAAATTCAGTTAATTAATTATTTCGGATGCATAATAATATTCAAATAAAACAAAAATATACCTAGTCAAAATTATTTAATTATAATAATTCATAAATAGATATTTTTACATAAATTAAATTATTTGCGTATTCAACATGAATAAAATAAAATAATTCAAAACGCAATAAATTATTATTCGTTATTGTATTTTCGTTGTATTTAGTAGGTACGTTCATTTATTAGGGTTACGTTTAACAACGGAGTAGTAGCAGTGATATTTAGAGTCCCGTCTCCGTAACAAAGAATGTTTAGAGGTGTAGCAAGCTTTACTCATTGCATATTAAAAATTTGAAGGAAAAACTGGTACTAGTGTTTGTGAGAACATTAATCTAGATTTATGCCCACTTAGAATTATGAAAAAATTCTTGGAATCCATGTAAAAAATTAATGAAAAAATGTGTTTTCTACATGCTTTATCTTATGATTAAAAGATTTATAAGAAAATGGAACTCGGCATAAACCTAGTTCCATTCTTCGTCTGTAAATAAAGTTTTGAAATTTTGCTTTAAGTTCAGTGAAAAATAGGGACAAGAGTTACGAACGAAGTTATTGCTGATAGATTCCAGATATTGTTTTCTAAAATAGTATATTCCGTAACTAAACCACGACGACCATGGTTGCGGTTACCCGTTCCGTATCCTTACCAAGAAACAACTTTCAGGATTTGGTTAGATTAAGGAACGCGGTTCCTGAAAGTTTTGGTTACTTTTCGTGACCATGATAAACAACGATAAACGTTGGTTGTTGTGGTTAGTTTGTACGTTGATATGTTTTGCGGGTAAATATTGGGCTTGTGCATGGTTTTATATTAGTCGTAATAAGGCCATGAACCAGGTTTGTTATGTTTCTTTTCATCGTTTCTACATTTTATTAATAAATAATAAGTTGCAATGTCGAAATTAGTGATAGTGACAATTACACTGTAAGTTAAAATAAAAGTTTCAAAAAAATACCACGAATCTGCCGTGGCTTAAAGCCACATTTACAGTCCGAAATTTGTGAAGTTGTAGGAGGTAATTGAAGTAAATAAAGTAAAATAAACAGCTGATTTGTTCTGAAAAGCGTTTGAATATTTTTTGTTTTGATTGTGTTACGACTCAATTTTTGAGTTGTGAACATTTAAATGAATTTCTTCAAATTTCATACGAATTACACTAAATTTCGGACTGTGAATGCGGCTTAAGTAAAAAAAGTGTCAAAAACAAGCAAACTGTAAATAAATTTCCTACATAATTATAGTAGACAACCAGTTATGAGGTTTAACTTGTTCCGAATCATGACCACTTTTTCAGGAACCATAACTAATCACAGATTTACCATTACCAAAACCGCGGTTATTCGCTAATGAGTTACGGAGCTATAAACGATCGTATTTGTTCCAGGAACGCGACGTCACAATCCCAGAAGACCCGTGCGTGAAATGCCACTGCGAGGGCACCCACATGACGTGCGTGAAGAAGGCCTGTCCAGTGCTCCAATGCGGCCTGTCGTACCAGATCCGCGCGCCAGGCGAGTGTTGTCCGCGCTGCGTGCAGCGCCGCGCTCTCATCCCAGTGAAGAACACGTGCGTCATCGGGGACCAGTTCCTCAAGAGCGAGACCAAGTTCAACAAGGACCACTGCACCAACTGCACCTGCATCAAGGACACCGCGGTCTGCACGAGGAAGACGTGTCCCGTGCTGGAGTGCGATCAGAAGCTCCAGAAGACCAAGCCGGGCGAGTGTTGCCCGCAATGCCCGCCGGTTGAGGCTGGAGGCACTGGGTGTACGATTGGTGGAAGGACGTATCAGGCGAGTTCATGCTACTTTATATTTATTAGTGACTGTGTAAATTACTCGAAATATCAGTTCATACAACATTCTTCTTCTTCTTCTTCTTCTTCACTGAACTGTATAAAATAACGGGAAGGCCGACCACCACAGAGATGTACTTCCAGCATGGAGCCCTCCATTTTGGATAAATTGGCAGCACTGCTAACCCCATATTTAGTGTCTTTCATTTTAATCCAGTGTCTTTCATTTTAGCGGTTGCCTGTACTGCGGATATAATGACGCGCATTTTAAATAAAATATACTAAAATAGAACAGTAAACCAAAAAAGGATAAAACAAAAACACTGAAAAGACGAAAAAATCGAACGACAAAATTACAAAATAAAAACGGCTGTCGACGACCCGACGTGACGTATCGTTACAGAAGTCACTAACTTTAGGCAACATAAAAAATAAAAGATAATTATAGAATTAGCAGTGCTGCCAATACATCCAAAATGGAGGGCTCCATGGTGGAAGCACTTTTAATATACTTACATGTCTTATGGAGATCGTCCTTCCCGGTATTTTATATAGTTCAGTGTTCTTCTTACATAACCCACGTTTCGGTTTACACTGAAACCTTCTTTAGGGTCAACAAACATACATAAATCATTACAAAAATATTCATAAAAAATATTCAGTATACGTACTATACTATATTTACCTACTAAATGTTACTACCTAATAACTAATCGGACAAATCTGAAGTTGGAATGCTAAAACTGATCGTTTTTGATTGGCTGATGTAACACCAGTTTTACACCACACGAACTTTGTAATGTAAACAATCGAATGTTCTGCATCTTGTCTCGTCAGCTGTTGTCAGTATCTGTATCGAGTTTTCCCGCTGATAGATCAAATTTAATTTTGCTGCCAAAAAAATCTAGTGATATTTTTCTCGTATTTACACAGTGTAAATATGGCTCAGCGAGACAACTTCAAGTTTGTCCGTTTAGTTATTAAATCAAGTATAGTAAGAGCGTACTAGTTAACTTCTAGTAAATTAATCAAATTATTTCATTATCTACCAACGGGTACATTGAAATAAAATCACAACTTTACGGTCCTGATACGGTTTAAAAATTTACGTAGGTATTTCACACGCTTACATCCAATGTGAATTATTCAAACTCACTCCATTCTTTCTTTGCAATATACTCTTTATAACTTTTAACTTTATTCATCAAAACGTTATCATATCGTAGATGTTAGTTGAGTTGTTGCCATGGTTACTAAAATATAGGTTGGGAGACTTGAGCTGTCAACGTGGTCAAAAAAAAGTCCCTTTCTAGTGTGCTTTGAGAGGGTGGAGTAATGCAGTATAGACCTCTATCGTACATTTTAAAATCAATTTGACATTCTCTAAAATTTAAAATATAGGTATTGCAAAATATGCTTCTTTATTAATTTGTAAAGGTTCTTCTTCATAATTTAGCACAAAATCAAATTTTATCCAACTCTGAAATAAAATAAGTACCTACTTATAATTTATTTGACTAAATTTTCTACCTGTCAATCAAATAAATGTCAGAATTCTGTCACTTTTCAAATATATGTTTTAGAACTATTATTGTGTATTAGATGAATAATTGTAATAATATATTTTATATAATTTATGAATATTAAGCTTCATTTTGCACAAAATTTGTACATTTGTTGTTATTTTACATTGGGGGTAGTGATGCACTAGTGACATCTATAGAACTAATTTTAGGAAGAAAAAATCTGAACCATTTATTTTCAATGCTAATTATAGGAAGTGTCCCAACCTATCTTCCAGAAACCGTGATTGTTGCTAACTAGTTAAATTTTAATTTTGAAAGTTCACCAATGTTTGTCATATTATAAGTACCTAGGTATTGATTGATTTTTTACCATCGCTCACACTGAAACAATGCCGTTTTATTTTGAAACCATTTTCTTTACAAACACATTTCTTTGACATCCATACAATGAGCCAATATATAGTACCTAAAGAAAATTTTGATGGAGAATACTTGAAATCATCTTTCAATTCTTGAGTTTAAAAGAAAGGAACCACTTGTACTTTCTACTTACACTTATATCCTAATCCCTAAGACAAAATGAATCGATAAAGTCAACTCAGGTTTCTGTACGAAGTTTTACTTTTCATTTTCATTATGCTGTGCTATTCTTGCAATAAATAATAAATGTGTCTACATAAATGAAATAACAGCTAACCATCTGTTCGAGTTAATGTTATTATATTTATCGAATGCTTTCTGTTTGACGGCAAACAATTTATAGTCACATTTCGCGCAAGTTAAGTGCACAGTAAATAATTAAAAGAATGTTATTGTAATTGCCATGCAAGAGAATTTAATACCGTAGTTAAAAATTTAATTAACGATAGTTTATAGTTTTTATGAACATAATAAGTGGTTGTAGTTGTAATGCTGCATTTATGTTTCTGGAAATTTAAAACTTACACGAGTTGAAGACAAAATCAAACAGCCAGACAAGTATAATTGAATATTTCTTCTTGAAATTTAATATTTCTTGCGCCAGACAGTAAGCTTTGGAAACAATTAACCGTTTTTAATTAATGAAACATGGAAAATTTCAAATGAAATACAATTAAAGGCTACATGAAACCATTATCCTTTTATAATCTAGCTATAAGAAATTTCGTATTGAGTTACATAAAATTTTTATCTCTTGCGCAATAAGTAAAATAAAAGCCAACAGTTTCGTTGTCTAACTTCAATATTATTCTCTGTAGTTGAAGCTCTAGAACTTTATTCTTTATTTTATGTTTCATTCAACGTTCGCTTTATAATTGCACGTAAAACGTCGCCGGCAGGTACAGACGTCAGTGTATTAATTCAAGTTTTCAATAGAAAAATAATTTAACTCGTTTAAAAATATGCAGCGTAAACCTTTCAGTCATTGTCATTATAATGTGACTAGGTTTAAAAATGACAAGCAACAGTTATGAAACAAAATTTTTAATTTAATAAGCGGTATACCAGGTGAATGAAAGTTATGACATCCAACAAAATTGTATTAATAATATTAAAATTTTTAAATTGGATCTACCATCTTCATAATTATATATACTTTATTATTTTATTATCTCTATGATAATAATTCTATTAAAAATATGTATAACAATGTCAGAAATCATGCTGAAAATGTATTGATTATTTGTAGCTTATTAATATAATACTTTGTAGTGAATATAGACATTTTAATATTATTTATATTATTTGCTTATAATCCATGCAGTATTTTGTTTTATACAGTTACAGTAGGTACAGTACATATTTTTGTAGTATATGCGATACATTGTTCGTTCATACTAATGTATTGTTCTTTCTTTTTCATTATTTTTTGTTTGGAGTTTGAACAAATAACTTGGGAAACGAAACACATTTATTCTTCTATATAATTTCTGAAAAAAACTTCTAGTCTGTAACAAAAAATGTGATCCTACAATCCAGCATATTATGTTATTGTTTTATTCAAATTTATTTTAAATATTTGTTTTACATTGTTTTAAAAAGTACCATTATATCAGAGCTTGCAATATTTTATGCAACTGAAATTTGTAAAGCTGTTTGTATTTTTACAGAAATGATTGACAGAAAAAAATAATTCTACTTAGCAAGCACCCACTGTTTTTACGTAAATAAAAAGACAATTCTTCAACAATCTTGTTCCTACACATGTAAAAATATCATGTTACACTTTTTTATATCTGTTAGTTGTACAACATTATATGAAATGACACATGTAGTAACACAGAACATTTGTGGTAGGCAGAATGGTGAATCATGGCAGTTGGACCCGTGCAAATCATGCATGTGCCACCGAGGTGAACCCAGATGTGCAATGCAGCGCTGCAAACCAAGATCCGAACCCTGTCCACCCGGGTTCAAATCCGTGAAGAGGCCCGGACAATGCTGCAGCGAGTGCGTGGAAAGTAAGTGGAATATCCTCTTTCTAAAAAGCCTAGTTCACATTATACTTTTTCGGATAGAAACTGGAACTAGATTTTATAAACATTTTCTGACTTATTTTGTCTAGAATCACATCCAAGTTTTGTACTAGTTTCTTGATCAGCCGGTAATCAATGTTACCAATACCAAAATACAAAATTCGCCAAATTATTTTAATTTTCAGGCAGTTTTGACCACTATTTTCTTGTAATTTAATAAATTTCCTTATTTTTAACTGTTCAAGTAATTCTTTGCCATTGTATAATTTTATTCTATTCATATGTAGGCAGATATCCATTTTGCAATCTTCAATTCGTAGGTATTATAATGGCTTATAGAACTTGACGTACTGATCACGGAACAAAAATATGTTTTCAAAATTCGAAAATTAATTTTTTGAGTTTTGTGAAGGAAACAGTTTTGGGCCACTGAATGAAAAGGTAGTTTTAATATTAAATATTACGTTGTATTGTAACTAATTAATAAACTATGTTTGCGTAATACAATAATTGAATTTAGTTTTAAGTAGCCAGCTACATAACTGTCTTTATTCAAAATAAATAGTATTCAGTGGTTCCAAAAATGTTCTCCTTTATTTATATTTATAGAAATTTCGAAAAAAATATTTTTGTTCCAGAGTTCAGTGTTCAGTACGTTAAATACTATATGCCATTACAATATGTAGGTACCTCAAGTTATGGTACACCTTTATAGTAAGTAAAGTAAATAACTACTGTCTATTAACTGATTTTTTTAAATCCTTTAATTAATAAATCAATTAATATACACAATGAATACAAGTAATGAAAAACTTTTTGACTGAATGTTGACGAGGTAAAGAAAATTTACTGGAATTGTGGAATTTAATCAATTCTGGAGATGAAATAAACCCTTCAAAAATTTACTGATATTCAGTAAATTTTCCTTTCCTCACAATGAATACATTTAGTGAAATGTAGTATATGACATGATTCGCCTCCTCGCGCAGCCCAGGTGTCTGCTTAACTGGAAAAATGTAAGATTGTATTCAAGACCAACGGCAATGCCAACTTTCAGTTGGAAAAGGTTGCTTTTAGCAAAATTGTATAAAAATATGAAATGTATGACACTCACAAACTACTACCACTGCTACATACATGGTCACATTGTACGTAACAAATTGCGTTTCATTTCAGACGACGGCGTGTGTACAGTGTTCGGCGACCCACATTACAAAACCTTCGACGGGAAATTCTACAGCTTCCAGGGCTCGTGCAAGTACCTGCTGTCAGAAGATTGCAAGAACCACACGTTCTCAATCCGGGTGACAAACGACGCTCGCAACACGCGGCATTACGCCTGGACTCGGACTGTCTCCCTCAAAGTCGGGGATCTGCGCGTCAACCTCGGACAAAAGCTGCGCGTTAAAGTAAACGGCAAGCGCGTCGAACAACCATTTGAACTGCCGGACCGTATTCGCATTGAACGTCGCAACGAGAGCGTCGTTGTTAACACCCATATCGGTGTCAACGTCCTCTGGGATGGAGGTGGCCTCCTTGAAGTCTCTGTTCCTGCAGCGTACAAAGGAAAACTATGTGGACTTTGCGGTAATTACAACTCGCTCGCTCATGATGATCTAACAACAAGAAGAGGAAAACCATTAACCGATTTGGACGTGTACAAGTTTGGAAACTCGTGGAGAGTTGGAGGCAAACGTGCTTGTGGCAGACAAAATGAACATCCGTCGTACAAGAAGCCGCAATGTAAACCCAAGAATGGAAAGAACCCGTGCAAGTATCTGAAGGACAGCAGCCAGTTCTCTGGCTGCGACTCCAAGTTGAACCCGCACAACTACTACGAGGCGTGCCTGCAGGACATGTGCGAGTGCCCAGTGGGGAGCTGCTACTGCGAGGCACTGACAGCGTACGCACACGAGTGCGCGCGCCTGGGGGTAGCGCTGCTGGACTGGCGCAAGGACACGCTGTGCAGACCCGGGGCGAACAGCAGCAGCAGACGCAACAAGCCACGGCACCGGCTGCCGGTCACGTCGCACCCGCTGCCCGCGTACAAGACGCCGCCCCCGCGCAACCACACGCGCCTGCCGCGGCCGCCCATCAAGTGAGCGACGTGTCCGCCGAGCGACGTGTCCGCCCGACTAGTCAGCGGCTGTGGCGGCGCCGGCGCTGCCCAAGCCTCCTCCCACCAAGTGTACATCCGAACGTCAACGTCGCCACCAAGTATTAGTTACGTGCGGGTCGGTGACCTGTGCCAAAGACGACGAGTATTGAAGGATCTCCAGACCAATGCATTTATATATGACGTGCGTGTGCACTGTTGTTCCTATTTGTGAGTTTGTTGCTGCGCGCGCATGAGTGAGAACACAAGTCATTACGTCATTAGTGCTACTGATAGGCATCGCACAAAACTAATGAAGCACTCACGCTCATTTTCACAACTAAAATCATTATTTATCGGTAATGATGATGATGTAACGATCATGTTATGTGGTAAGGAATGTATTGTATAATTAACGCTACTTATGGAAGCACTTGAAACGAAATCTGATGCATTTTTATCAGGTATAATTGTAATATATTAATTAAGCTTTCATGTTGTACGTTAATGAACGTAATGTTTAGATAGACTATTTGTATTAATTTGTGAATTCGCATTTCGATCATCACTGCTCACATTATTGACTAACGTTATAACGTTGAGGATTGGTTCGACACATTATTCAACTATTTATTGACTGTAAATTGCAAATTTATTACGAAATAACTGTTACCCGCTCATGTGTTCGCAGCTTGATGTTTTCACTGTTGCGACTGTATATGTTCATTCGATGGTTATGTTTATAGTAGAGTAATAATAATTATTAATAAAGTACCTACCATTTATCACGTATATAATGTTTGTATTTCTTCTCTTTTCCCACTGAAATTTATGTGTTTGAGTTTCCCAAAGGGTTTCGTAGTGGAACAGAACCAAGTTCAAGAGGAAGGAGGTAAGTTGAAAAGTTTCGGATTGAGAAAGTAAGTCAAGTCGTGTTCATACATTTATTTATTTAGCTCACAAGTTTACAGGACATAATTGTAAAGTCTCAAAACAGCTAGGTACAGCTTTTGTCGACCAACATATAGCGTCAATCGATTACATCTTCGTACAAAATCATCGCTGTTTTTTATATATTTTAAAACGCATTATATAAAAATGAAACGGCCCCCTGACACATACATAGCCATCATATGCATGTATGCGTAGTTATTATATTTGTTCATTTACCCGCTCCGCATTGTTAGGTGCAGTTTTTTAACAGTGTGGCTATTGGTTTATCACATTCCCTTAACGTTACTAGAATTATACATAATAACAACAGACACTGACGTTCCCCCCAGAAAGGAAGAGCGTAGCAGCGTTGAATTATCTAAGTGATATGTTCTAGAATTATGCTAGAATAGTTCTAAATTTGAATTACCTAGAAATATATCATTTCAGTTTAAATACTGTAAGACCAGAGCTGGCAGCAGTCGCGTCTCAAGAACTTTCTGCCGGGATTTTAAACTTGAAAATCGGACGAAATCCGATCACGATGTTTAGAATTTAAAAGAGATTCGAATCCATCAGATTAATGGAAAATCAACGGCCGGAATTTCAGATAAGGGAATTAAAAGTAATGGAATGAGTTTAATATTTGATTTGACTTATTCCAGGTACAACGCTTCAAGGCAGGCAGTTCTCAAGACCGAACACAGCGTCATTCTAAAATGGATTTACTCACTGGAAATGCTACCTTGTCAGTTTACATTTTCTTTAAGAGAAAATAGTTATAAACGCTGGTGAGCATGAAGAACTTGTGCAAGAATACAGTCTTCTATCTCGTGTTTGTTGATTTTTACAGTGACGTAACTAGCTCCTTTCAGTTCACACCAGATTCATTCCCAACTTAAAATTTATACTTTTATATTCCATCCAGTAAAGCAGAGTTGCCTGTGTGACTTGTAATATTTCAAAAGCAGTACTTAAGTCATTTCAAAGATTATAAAAAATATTTGCCTAATTTGGTATTATTTTTATATTCGTTATCATTAGACATGAAAGCTTTTTGAAGTCATGTTATCCTAATACATAATATATTCTAGAAATCAAATTTTCGTATTTGTTTCTCAATAATTGGCATCATTTTTATGTTCATTAGAAAGCTTTTACAACTCATGTTATCCTAATACATATTAGAGATTTGAAATTACTTACGGGCGCATACAAATGTATATAAATTATTATTTTTAAAGAATTTATTGCCGTTTTCTATTCTTTAATCATTTTATATCCCGAGATATCAATATTTTTGAAGATTATTTTTTCGTATTTGTATTGACAAAATTTAACCTCCTACACATCATGTTATCTTAATACTTACGACTACAATCAAAACTGAAATCTTTGGTGTAAAAACTTGAGCCATGATTTGTAGATACTTGTAAATTTAATATTTTTATTTATTATTTTAATAGTTAAAATTTAAAAAATATGGCACTCTTTGTATACAGACAACTCTGATACTTACTGGAGAGAATTTTATATACAAAAATGTTTAGTTTGTATTAAAGGTAGGTTTACACATTACACAAATATACACAAAAATATTTGATTGTAATTTTAATAAACATAAAAAATTAAACATAAATATTACACAAAAGAACGTACCTAATTTAAGTTAATTATTCAAATGGTTCAAATTATTGATATCATCAAATTTGTAATATATAAATAAGAATAATAAATAAGTATTCATAAGAAACTTAGAATTCTAAACAACAACATTAAAAATTGTAGATCTCAAGTTAAATAGAAACTTTGTTCATAAACTTTGATGATATTGATACAGTTTTCATTCAATTATCATTTAATTAAATATGAAGTAAAATTAATGTAATATTCTTCAACCATTTATTTATTGCTATAAATAATTATTAAGTGTTTTATTTTATTTTTATAGTAAATATCTCAGAAGTAAATAGCATTTTGAACGTAAGTTATAAACGATAGTTTTATGTGCGTATTTAAAAGTAATACCTAAAATAATTTATTAGAGGTTAAAAATAGTAAATGTTATGAATAACAAAGTAATTTTTTTTTCTATGATTGTAAAAAATGTATAGCATAAAAGGGTCAACTAAAGCAAAGATATTTCTGTAAATTTTTAATATCTAATTGGAAATTACGACTTAGTGGCGAAAATGTACATTATTTGAAGCATAGGCGTAGACTATAGGAGGGCTGAATATTTTCTGTAGCTTGACTTTATAAATTCAAAATTTCACTAGCATATTTATACAACTTTGCTTATAAAATTCATAACCCTCTAAAAAAAACTTCCAAATTTGATGTCTACTTTTTGCAAAAAAAATTTTATTTGTACGTATAAATTTACGGTTAGTAATCTTTAGTGCATAGGTAAGTTTAGCTAAATTTATAGTTCGTTTAATTTGTCTTTTCTTCAGTTGATACTTGTACGCGTATGTGTTGAATACAAATTCAAAACTATGAGTTTTATAAGACATAAAGAGTGTAATATTTTTGATTGTTTGTAAACAATAAAATCTTAAAGAGAACTACATACATCACTGGACTCTACTCTTCCTTATGGTACATTTATAAAATGTACCACGATTGATATGTTATGCGTGTGTTCTTGATGTCAGCAGCGTGTAAAGAGTATAAGAGAGAATACTTTGGACACCTAACAACTACACATAGACAAAAGACACGGGTCACAGTTCAGCAGAAAGTGCAGAAGATAAGAGCTAGACGACTCGATAACAGATTTGGTCGGCTGGTCGCCAGCTTTGTGCGACACACTTAACAACCATAAGTAATAATAAAAATACCCTCTTTCACACTCGCATGCATTCGTCATCAAACGGCAGGCAAACAACCATTGCGCACTTGCGCATTGCGCATGCATTTGTAGGTTAGGTAAGTACCTATACAGTATGTGTTAAAAACTCTTAAATAGACCTGTATACGCCATCTAATTAGAGGGGTTGTTTGATATGTACATTACGATCACAATTCAATGATATGTTTACGGTTTGATATACTTGTCCGACATTAACGAGCGAACGTCGTCTTATTTTTGTAACTTTGTGTTTTGTACCTCACGGAACCAATGGAACATTATTTGGTGTAAGCAACTTGTTATCGCTCATTAATACCGCATTTGCAATTATCTTAACGATATGTATATAATATAATTTTAAATATAAATAATCTATATGTATAATAAACATAATAATAATTTTTATATAATAAATCTATAAATGTACTTCGTGACATTTTGAAGAGTATTTGATATGATATGTATGATTTGTGGCAACGTATTGCTTTTGTATAATGTACACGAATTCTTAAAAGTACTGATATGTATCTGTTACATTTGCCAGTGACACGCACTTGATGAACCGACATTCTTTCCCATCTAATCGTATTTAAAGTCACTAAGTAATTGTATAATAAGTTACTTTTGTAATAATTGTGAAACCCTGTTTCATTTTTAAATATATTGAATAATAAATATAAGAAAATAACACAGAGCATCGATATCGATATGTGGAATGTGGTGTGTGTGACTTTAATCGGCGTTAGAAAGAATTCGTTCTGGGCGTCACTGGGCGTGCATGCCCGCACGAGGTGATGCGCCACGAGACTCGCGAGCGCACCACCGGAAGGCACTGATCAGACCGCGTGGCTGCGGCAACTTAACCTCAAACCTCGCACAGCTCGGCTCACTCCTCGGGCCAGCCGAGGTCCTCACCCACCAGCTCGTAGAACTTCTGGTTGTGTTCTGTGAAGTAGCGGCGCAGCTTGGTGATGACCATGGGGTCGACGCGCGGATGCTTACGGCCCTTGGTCTCGCGCAGACACTTGTCCGCCGTGTCGTTGCGCAGGCAGAAGAAGCCCTTGGTCTCGTTGAAGTAGAAGTTGTGGCGTTGGATGCGCGGCTCCAGGCCCAGGAAGCGCTCGATGCGCTGCAGCTGCGGCACGGGGTCCTCGATCAGCAGGTCGCCGTTGACCACGAGCAGCTGTTCACGCGGGAACACCTCCAGCCAGCGGTGCACGAAGCGGTGGTACACCGAGATGGCGAGCGGCCGGTACGCGTCGTTCACGGTGCCGTTGGGGAACACGGCCAGCTGTTCGAAGGAGCGCGGCGCCGGCGTGGACACGGGGCTGGGGCCCGACGAGGCCGTGGACGCGGTGGCGGCGTGCGCACGCAGCTGCGTGTAGTCTGAGATGGCTCGGGTGACGGGCTCGCGCACGATCAACAGCAGCTTGACGCTGGCGTTCATCGCTCGGATCCGCTCCGGCACCTCGGGCGTCACGAAGTAGCTGGGGCTCTTCTCGATGGTGATCTGGCCGCGGAACGAGTAGGGCATCTTGGTGCGGTACCACTCGAGGCCGCGACTGTAGTTCTCGTCGCGGTCGAAGAAGTGGACTTCACCGGCGGCCTTCTGCACGCGCGGGTGCAGGTAGAGCATCTCGAGCAGCGCGCGCGTGCCGCACTTGCGCACGCCCACGATGATGGCTTGCGGCAGGCGGCGCGCGGTGCGCGGCACGCGGGCGGCGAACAGCAGCGGGTGTTGCCGCTGCTGGGGGGACAGCTGGTGGCGCGGAGACAAGGCGTGGTGGGCGGCTGGTGCTGGTATGCCGTGCACCGCGCTGTCGTACAGCACGTGGAACGTCACGAACAGCGACAGCAGCACGGTGCACAGCAGCGCCGCTGCCATCTTCGGCCGCGACACTCCCACCACCAGCACGCAGTCCGCCGGGTCCGCTTCCACCGTGCGCATCGCCGCACGTGGTAACCATCTGCAACAAAACACAAAACTACAATCAAACGAGAAAACTTCCAGTGTAATGAGCCCACGCACGTAGTAACTTTGTTGTACTGTACACGTGGGCGAAGCGCTAAACGCTGCAGTGAGCAACACATGTGGGCGACGTTGGTCACTGCTTCGAGCTTTCATGATTTCAAACCTCCCACATGCTTTCAGCTTACACTTAGTTTTCTCCCTTATTGTCCATTTACGACTAACTATTGTGTACACAACAAACTTGGCCTCAAGCTACATCTGATACTATTAAGGGTAGGTTGTATTATAGCCAACAGTAGATTATTAAATTTGCACAGGATAAATAAAAATATAGTTCTTTGATTGAGCAGCGAATTCAATCTAAACATTTGTACAGTTATATAGTAAAGAAACTAGAATTAATAATCTAGTAAATTAATATGTATTGTAACCAAATTATGTAATAAATTGTACAATTCTAGAAAAAATAATAAATACAAAATTGTTTGTAAAAAAACTCGCTTTTTATTTCGAAATTCAGACTGTTGTTTAATGAACATAGAATCGTTAATAACATAATTATAAAGGTTACAGGAATAGCAACCCACGCAGCCAAATGACGCCAACGCAAGGATTTCATTCATATATGGTAGTACAAAATGTCATATTTAGAATCAAAATAATATTTTGTTAAATAAAAATTTATAGTTTTTTAAGTATAAAGGTCACAATGTTATAGCAAAAAATTTAAAAATCTCTGTGGCAAAATACAGACAAAAATGAAAGCCCTGTTTGGTAAGCCAGAATTTGGATTGAAATAAAATTTAGAAACCCATTTCTCGAAGAAAAAAAGAGGTATCGAAGTGTGGTTTGCTGCATTAAATTTATTGTTATTTAATTACTATATTCCTCAACTATTTAAAAAAAATATATTTTCGACCCAAAAAAATGGCATTTCGATTTTGGACTAAAACTTTGACACGCTATAACTCGAGATCTAAAAGATTTATCAAAGCGCGGTTTGCGGCATTGGATTCCTCGTAATTTACTTAGTATAGGTAATGAGAAAAATGTTAATGTTCACGTAATAAAGTACTAAGTGGTTAACCTTTGATTTTTATTTTCGATTTTGGATCTAAACTTTGAGAGCTCATATCTCGAAAACTAAAATACTTATCAAAGCGTGGTTTGCGGCATTGGATTCCTCTTAATTTAATTAGATAAGGGTTTATAAAAATCATAATTTTTTGTCACTATTTAAATCTTTGTTGTTTATTTTTGCTGATCTAGAAAAGCATAAACTTTTATTTTTTTAAATGAATTCGATAAGTTTCCTGTATTATGTCTCAAGTACATAGGTACTTATTTAAGCAAACCTATATTAATAGTTGTGTACCTTAAATTGAAGCCACGACAATTCAGAAAAACTTTGTATTGTATGAATGTGGATAAAAAATTGAATTGAGCAACCACACTCTAGGTCCTAATATTGGAAGTGTTATGCCAATTGCGAACCAATTATTACTATGTGCCGTAGCGTTATTAAAATTTGCTGAAAGAATATTACATTCTTTCGGCCTAATCATGATTTTATTCAAATCATTTAAATCATCTACACCCTGGTACCCGGGATACGCTACTTTTTAGAAGAAAAAACATTTTTGACTCAAAAAACTAGCAAGTGGTTAACCTTAGTTATCTTTTACAAAACTTTGCAGAAGAATATAAAAAGGAAGGGGTTTTGGCCCTAACTTTACTCTGCTAGTTTATTACTAGTATGAAGTTAGTAGTAGTGAAGATAATAAATAATAAACAAGTGAAGAAACAAAACGCACAAAACTGACACTATATAAGACAATATACGAGTACAGGCCAACACTAACATATGGAAGTGAAACTTGGGTTATGAACCAAAGAATGAAAAATAAAGTACAAGCAGCTGAAATGAAATTTCTAAGGAAAATAGAAGGATGCACGAAGATAGACAGAATACGAAACGAGCAGATAAGAAACAACCTACAAATAGATAGTGTACAAAATAAAATAGAGAAAAACAATTAGCTTGGTACGGACATTGAATAAGGATGCCGGAAGAGAAACAAACTAAAATGATATGGAACACAAGATTTATAAAAAAAGAGGAGAAGAGGAAGACCGCAGAAAACTTGGGAGCAAAACATAGAAATATTAAGAAGGAACAACTTTAGCTGACAAGAGGCAAAAAGATAGGCAACAAACAGAAAAGAGTGGAAAGATATGATTAAAACAATACAGTAAAATTGAAAACAATCTGGACACCCGAAAGGGTAAAAGAAATTTATCTACGACCATATGTGTAAGTAAGCCATTAAAAACAATTTACAAGAATAGTAAATGCTTAGTTACGGTTGTCAAAGATTTACTGTACACCTGTTATGTAATATATATAATTACGTTACTGTTACCAAGGATTTACTGTACACGTTAAATAATATATATTATTACGTTAGTGTTCCCAAGAAATTTTTCATTTATTACTATCTTATGGTCGTACACAACTCGAATTGTAACGCAATTGCTGTTTCACTCGCATGCAATGTGCTTTTTACAATTCGTGTTATGTAATATACTATTAAATGATGATAATAATAATGAAGTTAGTACTTACAGGATATCGAAGTGTGGGGGCCGAACACACGGCCTCCTCTTTTCTCTCGTGATCATGCCGTGGCTCCCCCGTCCGGGCCCATTGGACCTGCAACAAAATAAAAAAACCAACGTTAAAATTTTATACATGGTTGTCGACTGCATTTTCTAAAAAAAGTATAATAACGTATACTGGATGAGTCAATATAAATTTTATAAAAAATGTTGCGTCAAAATTGGTCAACCAACGTTTTATTATAGACTTGGACGTTTCACTTTGTGACCAGTAGCTGTTTTTCATAAAATTGGGAATAATTGCTACATTCAGGGATGTAAAATTACGGTAATTTATTTTTCTTTGGTACCTAATTTACCGCTGGTAATTTACAAATTTTTATTGCCATATAAATTACCGGGTATGGTAATTAAAAAATGTAAATTACTAAAAAATATTTAAAACTACAGAAAATTACCTCGAAATTACCGAAATATTACCAAAAAAACAATGGCAAATATTTAAGACTAGGTATATTATGAAACTATGTGAGACATGAACATAAAATTTTTAATGTGAATGCATCTTTATAAAAGAAAAAAGAAACTAGGTAAAAATAAAATTCCTACAAAAATAAACAATTAATACGGGTTAGAAAATAATATTAATTTTGCACGATCGGATTCCAAGGTGGTAGGTTTTGTTTACAAATTATTAGAAGACGTTAAGCAACTTAGAAGGCGGTAAGAACTCATGAAGAAGGCGGTAGGCAACTACAGAAACCAAGACAACAGCATCAAAATGCAAACTAAACCTACATAACGAAAAATAAACATTATTTTCAAATTTATTTTTATGGTATCGATCGGGCAAAAAATAATATAAGCATCACGGGTGTTATGTGCATTTTGTACCGGTTTCGGATAATAATGAAACCTCGACTACGTCTCGGTCTCCAAACGCCCTTGATACAAGAATACAAATACAATAATTAAAAACACCACAACATAATTTATTATATTTTTGGTAATTTTTTCGTAATTTTTTTTTCCCCAGTAATTTGCATTGCACATTTACAACCCTGGCCACATTGTATATGTATAAATAATTGTATTATGCACTAAAAGCGCTTATAATCGAGTAGTAAATATTTTTAAAAAATACATTTTAAAGAGTGCATTACTTCCTCATTTGTAGAACTTCTATATTTTTTTCAAAGTTATCAATACAAATACAAATGTGTAGAATAAAAATAAAAATTATGTATTATAAAATGATTTAATAAAAATGCATGTAGAACTCGTTTGACATTGGCATTGCCACAAAATTATTTAATTCGAATTCGAATAATTCAATTATCAATGAAATCTAGTTCTAGGTCAAATTCTATTAATATTTAGTTCAATAATTTATTAATAAAATCCATAAAATCATGACAGCACAGTATATTCAAAATTTGAATATCAGATATGATGTGTTTTGTATAACATCGTAAATAATAAAAAAGCTATTATTGATAAACATGTACAATATGTGATACACAATATTTAAATATTTCATTGGGTCATTTATTGTTAACAATCACTTCTTTTCGTATGAGATCCATAAAATGTTCATTATTACCAACTCATTTTTATAATAAATAATAATAATTACAAAATTTAATGGACTTCGAATTAAACAATATCTGCATACAACGTATAAAATTGTTTTAAAGTGAAACATATTCGCCTAAAAGCATTTTAATACAAAATACAAGCACACTAGAGAATAAACTCTTTGTATTATTACGAAAAAGTTACACATTTCTAAATATTTAACATCATTTTACAATTTTATCTCACTAGAAGGCCATAAAATCTGCACAATATGACAGCATAAATATTCTACAAACTCTTTGTTTTCAAAACACAAAACAATGTTTACGGCACTTTGCTAAAGCGCATTTGTCTGCACGACAGGGACGTAACATTGGTTGCGTTGCATTCCTCTGCGAGTCAATTCTACCAACATTCATGAAAATCCGTGAGTTGACGACTGGTAACCGCACACAGGTTAAAGGCGTGATAGATATGTATGTAATTATAAGAGAATAGACGAGTTAGTTCGAAATAAAAAACTTTAAAAAGTGGATAAATTTTTATGTGGTTTTTCGACCTCTTTATGCAGATATAAATGGTATTTTTGCTTTTTAAAATAGTTATTTAAAGGTATTTGACCTTGAACTAAAAAAATTTGCAGGTGCCACAACCTACTCCAACCTTACGGGGTGAAAAGTTATAGAAAGTGTCTTAAATATTTGATCATTTAATCATCATTTTAATTAGTCAGTCTTCAATGTTGATTTCTTTCTGAATGAACATTTTTTTCTAGTGTGTCTGTCAAAATTGCTACTTTTCTTGTCTTACATGTGATCTTTATTTTTAGCGCAGCTTTTGAATAAGGTCTAAAATTATTAGGGAGAGAAAGTTGCTTTATCATTGTTACGTAAGTTTTTATCCTGAAAATAATAAAAATTTCAAACCAATAACTCAAAACTTTTGAACGGGGCTGATTTTAACGCGCAACAACCTACCCCATTTGTATGTAACTTTCTACCCCAATACTAAAATGACACTTTTGAGATGAAATAAATAAGAACTACGCAATTATTTTTAAATAAACAATATGATTTCATAAATAAATAAATAATCTAAATTATTTACGACACGAGACTAAAATTACGAAAAAGAATAAAAGTCACAAACATGCTGTTGTGTCTTTATAGCACATCTCTAAGTCTTTTGCATTATATGTAATGTGCCCTGTAACAACATACACCCGTAACAACTATAACCCCGGTCTCCCCTATTCACTGAAAACAATCAAATAATAGTGAATAAGTTAAGTACTAATAGTCGTGAATAAAACTAATTTTTCTTGTTAAACAACTTAACCCCACTTTTCAGTAGACACTCAGTGAAATCATACACTTTGTATTCAGTGGCGCCAAACTGTCTGCCAAGTGCCAAAGCAGGAAAACATTCGCCGTCGCGACGCCTATTATATCACCAGGACGACGCTATTCATTTGTCAAAGAACGAACTAAACACAATTAACACACCATTAATCACAATTAGTTGTTGTTTGATTCAGAGCATCAATATTCACTGACACTACTTTCAGTATTTATTATCATTGCTAACTGTGATATGCAAACAGAAATAAAAATACCATGATTTACAATAGAAAAAATGTTATAAATGTTATAAATGATGCTTGGTTATCTGTGATGATCTATGATAGAAAATTTAAAGCTAAAAATAGCAGAAGAATTGTAGTAATTGATATTTACGATGTAGAATACATCATTTTGATGACCTACTTGATCAATCTCGTTGAAATCATTGAAAAATGAAATATTATTTTGTCGAGGCAGTAGCTGCTCCAGTTTAAACACAACTCTCTGCATATGATGACGTAGGAACCCGGAGTTTCTTGGTTCAAGTCTCTCGGCCGGCAGTTTGTGATTGTCGTTAAATTGTAAAAACATCTTGCACTTCAATCACACTCGGATGCTTCAAGCTGACTACTTGATCGTATTAAATGTAGTACTGGTTGTATAAATATCTCTCCGATGCCGCTTTAGCTTTCAAAGATCGACGCACGGATTGAGATTCTAATTTTAACTCTCGTTCAATATTCCACTAATGTCTCTATTTAATTATGTACTTATTATATACACAAATAAAAAAAATACATACAATCAAATTGATTACTCCATTTACAAATAAAAATACTAATTTTTGATTCTAGATTGCGAAATGATACTTTTGCATTCGAGAGCGAACATAAAAAAATCATTCGAGAATGCAAAAATTTAAATAAAAATTATGATTAATAAAATTAATCAATGTAGACATGTAATGTTTCCATGACAACAAATCAAACAAACGTTCTAATATTTTTTATAAATGTTCTGTCATTTTTGCATTTTGAAGTGAAATATTTCAATACTTCTAGAATGATATCAGAAAGCGACGAAAACAATCTGCCTCCTAATGTATTAGAAGCATAGTTTTAAGTGTAATTTTATTAAATTGTGGCTCTTTGTTCTGTCAAAAAGTGCTGGATGTAGTAGTTATTTATGTAACAACTAACAAGTACGCAAAATAGAGTATTAGAGGACGAATCTATTTACGGACGAGGCGCAAACCGAGTCTTTAAATTAGGTGAGTCCTCTAAAACTCAGTTTGTGCATGTGTTACATACAAAAAAAATTAGTTTATGCTCTCTAAATTTATTTAGTAATTATTTGAAATTATTATAAAAGATTACTTTAAAATAAAATTTTAAAAAACGTAGGCGATGAAACAATGAAAAACAGTGAAAATAATCATATAACATGTGAACAACAGCTCATTGCCTAGGTTACGTTATTTTAAAGGACTGGATCTCCTAAAATATCATTTTGCGGACTCAAAACATTTCGCAAATTAACGATTTTAGAGAGCATATACAAAAAAAATTCTTTTGCGTTGTGTAGACAAAAAACTATCATTTCGCGTGTTGATAGTTGGCATGCAAATCTTAACTTTTTATGACATTTTTCGAAAAATAATATTTTAAATAATCTAGATTAATAATTAATTCAACAGTGGAACTATTCACAATTTTTATACGATATGAGTATTTACATAACGTTTACTAATGAAAAATTAAAGCAATTTCATTATCGTTAGATTCTAAATATCGATAAGACAACTTTTACGAGTGCATATTACAAAAACAAAATTAAATTTCCTTTACGGTTTCATATACATAAAAAAGATATTATCTCTATACCACAAGCATTTTTTAACATACTGAAAAATTATGTCTTTAAAGAAGGTCATTAAAATTAATACACCGTGTTAGAGGCGACGTTAAACAAAATAAGTTATGAGGGAGACACTAATGAACATTAATTACATGCATAAAAAAGGCATCTTACTTTCTAGTCTCGTGTTAATGTGAGAAGAACACAAAAGAGAAGAAAAACCCGCGAACGCAAAGATTATTCAGCGAATGTCAATCACACAATGGCGCGAAATTTCTATTTATTCGAGTTTAACAGCACCGACAGTACAATCCGTCAACCCAGTCCAGGAAAATAATTTCGAACATTTCAATCATTAAAAACCTTTCCCTTCACGAAAACGAATGTCATTTATTAACGGATCAAAATATCAACTCTCGGTTTGTTGCAATAAATTCTCCGAACATATTTCTCTATAAGCTACATTTAAAAAAATAACTTTGGCGCCCTTAGTTAAGCCAAAATAATTTGATTCCGAGAACTTTCTCTCGCAAAAATGTGATATTTTCGCTTGGTGAACGCCATAAAAAGTTCCTAAAATAATGTATCTTAAATAAAAATATTCGTAGAATTTAATGAAAGAATCCGGAGGTCGATATTTTTACCCGTTCAGAAGTTACAGTTCATTATACACAATAGATAAGAAAAACTATAAAATATCTCACCTTTTAAAATTTGATATTTTGACTTAATGAACATGTTAATCAATTGTTACATGATTTGCCTCTAGGAGGAATATTTTCGAAAAAATAATGGAACCACGGTGTCTAAAATCATGTCGTATAATTTCAAACTGCACCACAGGCTCTACGGTGTATAATTTCAGAATTTCGTCGTGTCTAAAAACAGTGGAGAACCACGGTGTCCAAATTTACAGCATCGACACATGGGGCCACAGCGTGTAATAACATGGTCATCAGTCTTGTCACTCAGTTTTAGTAGAAACTATTATGAATGAGCGAAACTAAATAATGAACCTCATACCCTTGTTGAGTCCCACACTCGGTTTTGGTAGAAACTCTGAGTGAACTGAACTAAATAAGGAACCCAATACCCTTCTTGAATCCCATATATTCAGTTTTGGTACAAACTCTAGAATCACAGAAAAAGTGACAATACTGAAGATCATGTATACTCGTAGGTACGTGTATACGCCGTGATTTTACACACCATGTCCTTCACTGCTTTTAGATAAAAATTCATTGTTAATTTTTCAGTGTTATAAATACGTTTCTAAAAACATATACCTACGATATTTTTTGTAATCATTTCAACTTCAGTTAAAATTAGTTGTTTTTCATATAGGTTTTATACACGAAAAAACATGAATGAAGCAAAAATAAAACTGGATTTCAGTGAATTTAATATTCAACACACATATGACTGCATTTTAAAATATGAATGCAAATATTAAAATAGAAATTTGAATTGTCTGAAAATATAAATGTTTCATCTGAAGGACTGATTTATATTGTGCATTGTATAGTGAAATATAATTAAACAAATTTAAACTTTGCAAGGTCGATAATAATTTAATTATTCTTTAACCACATGCATTACAGAAACTAACAAGTTACAACACTTTATAAACCGAACACAAATATATAATAGTAACTAGAACTTTTGAACATAAAATTTTAGAATATACCGAGTACTTCAGTCTTCAGACCACGTACCCGAATATTTCGCGAAAAGCAAAACGAATTGAGAAACCAAAAAATACGTCCAAAATATTTTTAAAAGTTCTATCGAATGTGACGTCACAAAAATTTTACTTATGAATTTTCAGTTAATATGAAAATAAAACAATTTTTGTTCACATGTTTTTTCTGGTGTATTGGCGGATAATTTGAACTGCGTTGATCAGTCGTGACAACTTACGAATTAGTATAATACAAACATGTCTTTATAGGAACACTTTATGGTGATGCTGTCGAATGTTTGCTGCAACGGAGTTAGGGACTTAAATTATGAAAGAATGAGTAATTAACATTTTATAACAAATTGATCATAGCGGATCATAACGTGATTCCGTGTTTATGGGAGAATTTTTCTGGATATATACAGTCATGCTGTGACAAGATGAAATCTTTACTTTCCCATAATTTTCACTTTTTTCAAAATTTAAAGTTATATTTTTGTGACGTCACATGGGAAAGGGGGTTACCGATTTGTGATGTAGTGTGACAAAGGGGGGTGGGGGAGTCAAAAATGATCAAAAATCGTGTGACGTATTATGTGAACGGCCTCCAATAAGCCACAATATAAAATGTTGTATGAGTAATTTGAAAATACTCACTGTGAGAATTTGATAGAATTAAGTAGGTACCTACTAAACATAAACACAAAATGTATTTATTATTTAGTCGTAGTGTCGTAGATAAAGTTTATTCTAGTGGTTGTGGAAGCTATTAAAAAATTAAATAGCATATGTGTACCTGATAATAGATAAATATTTCATTTGTCAGCAACTTGGTTATAAACATAGGTGATAGGTATCAACTTATCAACGTTAAGATAATAGAACATTTAGCGTCAGCAAATGTACACTCCACTATAAAAACGATTCATGGCAGCTTGTCAACTAACATTCACAAACTTCTGAACTAACTTGAACTAAATGAATGACCTAAAAGTCTGTTAATGGTAGTACAAAAGTTCACATCACATCATTTTTAATTCATACTTCATATTAACAATGTACATCTAGCGAATTTGAATTCAATTTACTGGTAGTTCATCAACAAGGACTAAATTTGAAATTTAGATTTTCAGCAAAACAGATATTAAATTAAAATAAATATTTGTAACAATAATAGTTTGTTAATTTCCTAGTAAATTTACTTTAAAAGCAATGTTTATTTTCCTAAAATATAAAACAGAAATATTTATGCTCAAGTAATATACAGGGTGCCCCAGATAAGTTGTTCGACATAAAAATGCATAGGTATGACATATACGCGAAAATGTAAATTTTTGCAATTTCGTTTTCACCTATAACTTTTTTGTTTGACTTCGTTTTTAATTTGCACGTTCTAGATAGAGGCACTCCCAGCAGTCCTCCGAATTTTTTTATCTCCTACAGATTTCGAGAAATTCAAATTTTTATATGAACTTTTATGACTCGTCTTAATAGAGTGCATTGAAATTAAAATGAAAGCAGAAATTACATAATCTTTTTTTAACTTCTTGATGAATTCCTCTGTTGCATAGTTTGCATAATTATAAAAAGAAAACACAGTGTGTTACAAACTAATTTAAATTTTATTTATTTATTTGGCGATCGATTTCGTTTTCATAAACATCATCAGGCCAAGCTTTTTTAAATTGCTTTTATTAAGGAAGACTAGAAATATTGATTTTTCTAAAAAGTATCAAATTAGGTTAACTAAACTACGAGGAATGGCGCAAACCGCACTTAAAAATATTTTTTTGTTTTCGAGATATGAGCGTTCAAAATTTAGGCCCAAAATTGAAAAAAAAAATAGTTATTCATTTGCCATTTTGTTTGGATGAATATGATTATTTTATTTTAAATTAGTAGATTATTCTAAATAAATTATGAGGAATCCAATGTGTTATAATTATAATGATATTATCAATATTAGTAGTCTGTCTTAATAAAAATAATTTAAAAAATTATTATTATCTAATATTTGCCTGAATCAAAAGATTCATTCACAGGAAAACTCTTCTGTGTTGAAGCCATCCCCCGTTCAATTACTACATTTAATATCTAACTTTTCTGACATATGGCGCTAGTATGTCAACTTGTCAGTTGTCACCCGTCTCACCTGTCAATATTTTTTACGCAGAAACAAAAATCAACCGAACATGGATTACAAAATTTCAAGGTTTTATCTGATATATTTATTTTTTAAATTTTACTGCAGTTCTTTAATGCTACCAGATAAAGACAATTTTTTTATAACGTAAGTTGCAAATAACTTTGCCTCTTATTCTTATTACAAATAAATACAAATTTATATAAATTTTTGACAATTAACTTTTTCAATCTTCAAAAAATATAACTTCCGTTGAAGATATTTGTACCAAAATCTAATTACCTCTTACAATTTATATACAAATGTAAAATACGAAATATCAAATTCTTTGGGAAATACGTATTTGAGTTATGCGACTTACATCTCGGCCTTGACCACACACACATACATACAGACATCATCGTGAAACTATCAAAAATGAGTTGTAAGGACCCTAATTCGTGCTCATCCACTAAAAACTCACTACCCGATTTTTAGCATGATTCCAATACCTTCCTTTACAGGTAAGCGAAAGGTAAAAAATCTCTCTTGAGATGGGTAATAGGCAACTATGAGCTCCATTTGAAAATTTTAATTTGGTTTAAATTTCTCGAAATTTGTAGGAGATAAAAAAATTTGCGGACTGCTGTGAATTAGAAAATTAGAAATTTGTACTAATTAAAAATGGGACAACTTTTGTCTAATCTAACCAACTTCGTATCTCTTACGGTTCTCAAGATCCCCATGTCGAACAACTTATCTGGGACATTCTGTATATCTCAGAACATGTGAGGCTGCCACATTTCAGTTTGGTAAAAAATATACATTTATAATTAGATACCTATAACGTTAAATACATTTGTTTAAATAAAAATAATAGATAATACACACAGTGAGTGAATAGGTATATTTTTATAATCCTAACCGCGCTAGCTTATCCTAAAAAATTAGGATAACATTTTTAGTTTCACACCTTTCTTTATAGGTATGAAAATATTGAAAATGTGCGGTTAACTACAAAATGTCGGATGTCAATCTTCATTTGCCTGAAAGTTTCAAAGTTTAACAAACTATACAATAAGTAAAGTTTTAAAGTTAAACATCGTACATAATAAAACAAAGCTACATTGTTCAACTACTTACACGAAAATAACTAAACATCAAATGTCAGAAGTCAACCTTAAAGTGCCAAATTTTTATAGTGTGTAAACTTTGGAAGACCAAAACGCTCTGTTGATGTTTTTAAATAAAACGAATCATTAGCGCTCCTTCGAATTTTTTTCTGCTACACTAAGTCCATTTCTCGACTACTAAGATCACATTATTTAAATTTGTGCCAAATAAAGTTTTAAAATTGAACTACAGAAAAACGCAAACTAGAGATATTTATAGTGGGATTCTGTGAAAATCTGTAGTTGCTACAGATCTATAAAATTGTAAATATTAAACAAAATCGAAATGTAATTTATAATCATATGAACATTTTTATATTTGTCAACAAACATTGATGTGATTTTGTCCAATATTTAAAGATTTATTAATTTGTAAAACTTATAGATTTTGCACAGAATCCCACCATTAGATAATGTTGTCATGATGCAATAATAAAATAATGTTTTACATCTATAGGACCGCCAATATTTAATTTTGTACACATACAGCCAGTAATATTTTAACAAATACGTAATGTCAAGTTTAATAGTCTCTTTATGTTTATTTTTACAATATTAAAATACCTTAAGGCAGTCCTCTATAAATTGGCAAAATGACGAAAATTAAAATCGCGTGAAATTCCTGTTCCTTCATTTTGAAAGACGGGATTTTAAAATTATTGGGCCATATATCTTATGTTATGTCATGTCAAATTCAGTGAAAATCGTCCATTTGAATACTTATTACAGAAATTACAACTAATAAAGTGTTTTTTGGTATGAAAAATGTATTTTTGGAAAAATTCGTACTCAGTGCACAAAATGAGTGTGTAAATTATTTTCAACACTCAATGTTTAAGCCTACATTCACCATCAATTTTAATATCTAAAAACATGTAAATTCGCACTTTCGTAAAAAAAGGTATTAACGTTTTTTGTTATAAAACAGAAAAGTGTTCTTTTACAGGACGAATATACTATGTTATGTATACTATGTTAAGCGACCCGTCTACTTTTTTTCCGAATTTCTAGAATACACTCGTTTTTACTTTTTTTTCTATTCCACTCTTTGCCCCACTACGACTGCCTAAAACCAGCCCGAGACTCGTATAGTATAACCATCGAATGAAAGTTGACGTTTAAATTATTTTATGAATGTAGTTTCTATTATTTTATATTTTTTATAATTTTCGTGATATATTAAGAATGCGTATTCAATAATGTCGTTTTGGCAAAAAGGATATCACCACAAACCTTGCAATTCTTAACATTCCACTGATTAAGATTTTTCTAACAGTTTTTTTTCGCTTCACCCTCAAAAATTCGTTAGTAGTCCTGATTCCATAACGTGTTACTAAATTCTTACACGCAATGCAATGCAAAATAACCATTGCTAATTCACACTTTATACACAGAAAAATATTAAAATAGATGTAACGAATACCTTCAACGCCTTCAACTTTCAGTTTGCAATCATTAATGACATAAGTAATAATGAACGTTGTACAATTTTTTATTTCATTTTAATTTTGTATTTATTCAGCAACTTTGACCATTATTTTTATCATTTTAATTAAATACTTATTTTGGGCAGCAATAGATGGCAGCACATGAAACCACATAAATGAAATTCCATATAGCTGTCGACCGCCTGGTCAGAGCAGTGGTCAGAGTGATTTTAAAAAAATTGCACTTCCAGGACTTAAACTCTTCTTTAGTCTTTATTTTTAGAGACTAAGGTTCTTAATTTGATCTTAAGGGATTATTTTTCATATTTAATCCCGTTGTCAAGGAATTGAATTTGTTACAGAGTATCTATGGTAACAATATAAATATTTGTCATTTGTCATAAAGTTTACTGTCAAAATTAAAAAATGTGCATTCTTTTAAAGTATTTTGCATTCCATTTGAGGATAAAGTGCAAAAAATAGCGTATATATACCACAGGACTAATCCCTCGGGTGATTATTTCCCTCACCTTCGGCTCGTGAAATAAACTTTACCCTCAGGATTAAATCATGCACTTTAGTCCTTTAATAAATAATATACTATTAATTCACGCGAATAAACAATTGTTAATAATAGCAGTTTAAAACGTCATAATTGAATAAAACATTGTACACATATGACATAGCATAAAAGATAAACCATGAATGAAACACTAAAACACACATACCACATAACACCTTATATCCCTATCGCTGCAGCAGCATGGCACCATTTCACATGTTACCGGTTTGGCGCGCTCACAACTCTACCGGTTCGTAGTACGTTCCCGCCGCGAATGCGAATGTCAAATGTCGCTGGACGTGAACTTTGCAGCGTGGAGCGTGGGCCGTCCATTCAGCGACGCCGGCGGCCGCGGATTGGCCGGCGCGGTGGCGCGTGATCGATATTCCCGGTACTGGTACTACGCGCAGTCACGTGATGCCCACGCGCCACGTCACGCAGACACGCTACTGACACACTAACGCACAGCGGTAACTCACACGCACAGAGACGGGTGATTTGGGGCGAGCGGTACCGGAAAATATGTATTTTATAAATTCCAATTTGTTGTAAATATTGTAGCATATTAAATTGAATTACGACAGATAACCTGGAATGAATAAAAGCGCATCTCTAGTTAAATTTAAAGCAATAAGTCATTTTGTAATTTGATCTTAGCCTATGATCTCATATATTTTTTACGATGATATATTTCGATGGTATAGCACACAATTGTGGTAAGTGCTGATTTCATAGTTTTGCAGTAGACCAATTTAAAGATTTAGAATAAATTATTAAGGAATACCTAAAGTCAACTATAGATATTATTGTTGCTATTTGTTGCTAGACCACTCTAGAATAGGATATTATTATTTTGAATTTGTTTCAATTATTATTTTTCATTCACAAAATTATCATCTTATATAAGTATTGCATAATTTGTACTTATCCCTTTTGGTAACAAATATTATTGCACTTAACACTTTTGTACACTACTTTTTAATTTGCAAGTCATATTTCGAAGGTGCTATTTTTTGAATAAATTATAACATTATACTTTTTTAATTAGTATTTTTAATACGTAATTATTAATTATTTTTGGTGCGAACATTAAAGACACAAATGTGTTAAGTGTATATCTAACACATATTTATGCACAAAAATCAGAACCTAGTCAAATGCACAAATGTGTTAAGTGCGAATTTACCACAAATGTGCACGGGATTCAGAACCTCTTTTAATGCACATTTGTTGTAAGTGCACTTACCACATAATGCTGCACAAAATATTTGGATTTGTGTACTTACAACCAATTTTAGGGCTGTGTATCTTTGGCAGTATCAAACCGACACTTACCACAACTGTGCTATATCATCCTTGTACCTAAACACATCATATTGTGCACTTAACTCATTTTTTGCCAAAACTGCACAATTGTGCGCTATACCATCGATTTATAAAGGTTATGTTTACATGGCTGCAGAATGATTTTCACAAAACATCTTTCGGTATTAATTTAGAAAAATGTGTCCTTTATTGGTTAACTGTTTAAAAAAATCTTTTTCTGCAATCGTGCGGGAAATAGATATTCTGTCACTCAAAATAAGTGCGGAAAATGGCCAATTCTAGTACTAGTGCGAGAAATGAAAATTGTTTGTTTTATATAGTTATTGGCATGTAAGCAATCGTCATGATGCTTAAAAATAAGTAATTAAGTAAGTAAGTAATTACATATAAACTGTCAAAAACTCGAATGTATTTTTAATTTTATGTTTTTGAGGACGATTGCAGATTGTTTGTAACACATGCGGAAAGCGTAATTCTGAAACTCCATGCATACGTTTCAGAATGACTCATTTCCCTCACTTGATACAAAAATAACTATTTCCCGCAATCGTGCGGAAAATAGCTAATTGCAGTACTAGTGCAGGTAATTCAATTTTTTGTTTTATTTAATTATTGTGTCTTGAAATCAATCGTTATGATGCTTAAAAATTAAAGACAAACTATGCAAAGTCGCCAACTGTGAAAATCTTGAATTTATTTTTAATAAAATGTTTTTGAGTACGATAAAATCTTGTTTGTAACAAATGCGGAAAACGTGATTCTGAAAATCGCTGCGCTCGTGTCAGAGATCTTGCATTCGTTTCAGAATCACTCATTTTCAACATTTGTTACAAAAGTAACTATTTTGTATCTGGTCGTGTCTTTGACGAATGTACGTTATCAATTTCATAAGAAAAAATCGTTTTGTGTATTTCTGCAAACATAGAGAGGTAAATTGGAATAATTAAATAGTAAACAAGTTTTGTTAGATTAGATTAGAAAATGCTCAATTTATTCGAAGAAGGCAGTTTTTTAGCAAGAAAATTTTGATAAAACCAGAGTAGGTATATCCGGTATATCCATTGAACAGCCAATGATTGTACCATGGTTACCCTTTGTTGATATTGAAAATTTGGACACTTAAACTGTATTATTTTTTCATTCGTAAAATAACAAGCAAAATAAATTCGAGCCATAAATTCGGTAAAATTACTCTTTTATTCCTGCGTATAAACTACAACTCGAATCAAAATTGAACTCGTTTGTCCGTTATGTAACTACTATTAGGTACTTTTTCGGGTAAATAGAGAGAGTAACTCTAGTAAGACTGGAGATCTAATCTAATTCTTGGTCGCCTGTTGTCTCAGTCGCTAAGCCAATGAAGTAAAATTTTGAGTCAAAATCTTAGGAAACTATTTATTTATGTTGTTATAAAATTAATTTTGTGGTGGTACTCATTATTTCTGACAGCTTATTTTATATATTAATTTTTGGACAGTTTTTAAATATTAGTTTTGTTGTTAATATGAGTGCACGTGAGCGTGAGGGAGAGATTGAGGATAGATAGGATGGTTATGGAACATCATCGTGCGGATACAAAATACCTACGGTCCAACATTTGGTATTAATGAGCTATTTTATTTAAAAAGATACAAAAGAGAACATAAATACAGGTGTTTCATAACTTCGAGCACATACGTTAATGGTATAAATGTTGTTTAATATGCTGATTAATCTAAAAGAACTTTTTTAAAATTCGAAATATTAAGGGTTGTTTACCTAAAACATTTTTTGTAGTACTGCACTGGATTCGCTTTAATAATTATACAATTCAATTATTATCAGTTATTTATAATAGAATTTTATTTAATTAATACCTAGGTAACATTAACATAATCATCCACCCAGTGGCAGAGGCAACAACAAAATTTGGACTGGGAAACATGGAAAATAATTTTGCGATTAAAAAAAATTCTTTTTCATTCGTAATCAGCATATCAAACAACATATACCATTAACATATGTACCTGATGTTATGAAACATCCTGTATATAAAAGCATTTTTTCCTTCGAAATCCAAGATGGCACAAATTTAACCATGATTAATTTCCCAAAGAAAAAACATTTAATTTCAAACACTAAACGACTGACAGTAGGTACAACTTCGTAACTGCCTTGTAGTAGTCGCCAAGTTTGAAGCGACTAGTCGCGAACTATGATGTCAAAACTGAACGTTTTGACTACACCAACAGATGGCATAAGTATACAGTCGCCAACTATGACATCATAAAGTCGCTTATTACAGTCGCCAACGAATTAGAATACGTCTCCAGGTACAACTCTCGCCATTGCTCGAGCAACTGGCGAAAGTCACTCCAGGTCAGGGTAGTTTCTACCCCACAATGTGACGTAGGGCTCGAGTTAGGTTGTAGAACGATCTCATGATGTCATGATACTGTTGCACGTGAATTATCTTTTCCTTTCGTCCTTCGTCCTACACAGATTTCGTTTGTTTCTTTGGCTTTTTATTCGCTTTTCGGTCTTTGCGGAGTGAAGAGGCAGGAAAAGCATAAGGGATGCCCTGAAGGAAACGAGATATTTCGCTTTGTGAGTTTTTGATATACTTCAGAATTGAGATTTAAATCTAAATTGGACTTTATACGAATTATGTTGTTAAATGATAAATTTTAAATTAACTTTATATCTTATTCCGTTTGATATTTCTTTATAAAGTTTTGGAGCATATTCACATTTTTGAAATATTCATAAAAGATATATTTCAAATGTTTCAAACTTCTTAAAATACTTATTACGAAGTATAATAAAGACAGGAGATGACACTCGATTGTTGATCAGGTCACATATTTTTACTCCAAGAGCAACTAAATTGGAGAAGGAAGGAACCATATAGACTGAAGTAACTTTTTGTACACGATCACGCGCACGCACGCTCACGAAATTGAAAACGGAATCACGCCCAATCACGCAAGTCATTTAACGTTTGACTCACGATTACTCACACTCACGAATTTGTTTTTATAGGGTCACGTTTGTGTCACGTTATTTCTATGAAATTTTACAATGATAATTTACTTTAGCTCCGCAAAATCGTAAATACGTGAACAAGTTTTGCTCCAATTTTTTCGACAAATCTGTGCGCTGCCTGTATACTGGAGTATAAGTAGCAACAACCCGTACCTAATTAACATTTGTTTTGTGTTGATATTTTGCAAATTATGTATTATGGCGTGATTTGTGATTTTTACTTACGTCCGAAAAATTTCGCTCACGCCCGATCACGCACGATACATTACATGTCACTCACGCTCACGCCCGTTCACGGTCCAAATTTTCAAAATTTCACGACCCGTGCCCACCTCTAATCTGATGTTAGAAGCATATGAATGAAAATTAATTAAACTTGTATTTTATAATAAGTTTCTTTATTCAATATTGACGTTTTAAACTATTATTTTTAACACTAACATCAATTTTAAATAAAGATTACTCACTTGTGGACTAGATACTTTTAAAATTATTATTAACGGAACGATAGGTTTGTTGATAACGTAAATTTTTAGGTTAGATTAATATTTTAATGAATAAAAATTTGTAAAGAAATGTTTTATTTAAAAAGTCGTAGATATAATGTCGTATTTGACTCGCACATAATGGATGATTATACAATCACAGCTCGTACATAAACTTTCATCCTCTTGAATTATAGCCTTCATTATGTGATCGTTAAATAATAAATAAATAATATAATAATAAATAATAAATAAAATAATAATAAATAAAATAATAATAAATAAAATAATAAATAATACACCTTCTATTGTTTCACTAATTTATTAATAAGTATACAACATATAAAATTACATTTATTAAAAAAATTATGGACCACATTGTAAAGAATCATCAATGGTTTTGACAACCGCATATTTTATGCGCATTAAAACAACTTGAATAAAAATATCGTTTGTAGATAACCTAATTTGTATGTTTTTGTTTTATGTTTAAATTTGTGTCATTAAATGTTAAAATTTCATAACTTCAAAAAAATTACACTTATTCAAAGTAGACAAAATATTGTATGCAACACGTAAAGAAACTCGGTTCTTTTACTTATGTGTTTATAGAACTCGGCTACGGCTCGTGCTACTTTCGTTTCCTTACATAAATAGCTATTTTTGTACAGTGTTTAATAAATAATTTATAAGTAAAACTTATATTCTTTAAAGGATTTTAACCAAAAATGGTATTATACGGAGCAGCAAAACTGGTCAATAACGTTCCGGTTTCCGGTCCACTACGGTTCATTTTAAAATGTGTACCTTACTGGATTCGAACCTGAGTTGTCAGAACCACAGTCGATCGTATAACGGGAGCTATCCGCCCTATAAAATAATAACTGCAATATAGATAAAGTGGATTTATTTTCTTGTTTCTATCATTCGATACTTTAGTTTATTAGCGTCACTAAAAATTAATGACCAAACTCCGAAATAACGAACTAATTTTTCTAGTGTAATATGATCTACCCGTATCAATTTATTCGAGCATAATATGATCTCTATTAAATTATTCCTCATTATTTCTTTGTCGATCAGAAGCTATCATTAAAATAGAAGTTTCTTTTACGGTTCTGCAATTAATTACTTTTCTTCTTCACAAAGAAAAGAAAATATTGTAGGTAAACCAATATTTTCCAATAATTTCACTTAATTTTTTATGTATATTTATTTTACTTGGCAAAGCATTTTCACAGACGTTTCGCATCATAAAGCTATTAGTTTTGCAAGCAAAAGAAAATACTTTTCATTTTCTTTTAAAGCACTTGCTTTGTTTAGGTTGATACGTTGTATCCAGGGTTTCCCAAAAGTCCCGGGACAGAGCTATAAGTTTTGAACGAGTGAAGAAAAACAATTGAAAATTTGGGGATCACTAAAGGGTCATAACTACATTCTTAGATAGTTTAGAACTTCCATGCAACGTAGAGTTTTTTAGGATAAACCAAAATCCGATATTTTAATTCTTTCAAGAATTTAATTGTAATTAATTTTAATGTTTTTTGCACGTTTATTACGATTTTTGTAACAAATGTTCAAATTGTCGATCTTCTTCGGTCTCGCAACTCGCAATAACCCAAACGCTTTAGTGATCCCCAAATTAACAATTTTTTTTCTTCGCTCGTTCAAAACTTATAGCTCCGTGCCTGGACTTTTGGGACACCGTGTATAAGTATAAACCAAAATCTTGGCAATCTTTAAATATTGTTTCTTATGAAAGGTAGATAGGCTTTAGGATTAAGTAAGTAAGTATGAAAAAATTACAAAAATTGGTACCCGATAATGTATGTATTATGATTTCGGGATACCCGATAATCGGAAGTTAAAATATGGCAGCCGATTTTGTATGACGAGGCAGCATTTTTCTAAAATAGGTTACCAACTTATCCAATACATTTTTAATGGTTTTCTTAACAATAGTACCACTAAATGAAAATAATTGTTAAAGTACTTACTTTCTAACAAGTGCATGCGTGTGGAACGGAATATTATTGCATAAAATAGGTATTAAGTTTGATTTTACGAAGATTTTTAATTTGAATTAGAGGTTAGGATTGATTAAGTTTGTTTTAGATGGTGCAATTTTTGGTTGCAAGTAAATCTTGCGGCCAGAAAATGAAAGCAATATTTTGAGCTGTATTACACAGCTGAATTACTTGCAGCAAAATATTTGGAAACTTTTAATTTGGCACCAACATACAAATTGATGATTTGACATATCCCCGGTTGAACATATTCAATCAATCTGTAATTAAACTGAGAAAACTTTTATTAGGTATACGATTTATAAATGAAATTGGTTAATTCCGTAAAACAAGAAAGTAATTACCTACGTATTAATTTGTATCTCTTTTACGTCCTTGTTTATTAAGAACAGTTGGTAAAAATGTACCGCGCTCACTAGAAAACTGCAACTTATTTTAGAAGCAAGTCCTTCTTGCTGCAATTTCTGATTTTCAAGAAGCAATTTTAATTGCACTTTTTCTGCAATTAAAATTTCACCATCTAAAACGGAATTAAATTGTACAAATTATTATGTTTTTCATATTGGTTTCTTAAATTATTGTTTTTGGACTGCTTGTACAAAAACAGCAACATTACAGTTCCGAGTAGACATAAAAGTAAAATTTAAAATATAGCAACGGTCCAATAAAATTTAAAAACAGGTTAGAGCTAGATTTCAGTAACAAATATGTGGTTATTCAGAGGTATCTAAATAAATTATGCCACTTTTACTCAAACGTCCGACACCATACGACTGACACCAGGCATGATATTATTTATGTCGTCAATTATTGTTTGTGTATGTTTTTATTATGTGACTTGGTTCACAATTGATCAATCAAACGATAACAACAATACATTTTTCCTAAAAAGGAATAAAATAAATATATACAAATATCAACATAACCTAATGAAAAAAAATGTATTAAGTGTAATCTGAATCATTGCATGCGGTAGTTACACACACAATACACCCTCAGACAAAACCTATCAACTGTCAATTTGTACGGCGATTCGTATTTAACTAGGTTGAAACAACATGATACACCTAACAATCATGTAACGATGTACCTCTATACAAATTGACAATACAAGCTCATGATGACATTTCTTGCTAAACAAACACAGAAGTAATTTAATATTTGTGAGTGTCCTAGAGAGATCGACAAATATGAGATGGCAATTTATTTTTTTCAATCTTGCAAACACAATATTCAACGTTGCGATGCTCACTACGCTCTGCATCGATCTGAATTTCTCTCCTTTTCTAACTCTACCTCGCTCTTTGTCGCTCTCACCCCCTTGTCCTACTGGACGATTCGGCAGCACCGGATCTACAAAATTTACAAGGGGGGCAAATTTTTTTAATGATTCCCTTCCACCATATTACGTTATTTGTGTATTTCTGTAAGCAACCATATTATTTTAGCTACTTTGTGCATACACATTTATCTATTGAAATAATTTTTGTTGTTTGGAATGTTAAATACCGACAATCATTGACCAGATAATTAAAATCCTGACAACCATAATTCCAACAACTATCAGCTTTTAAAGCACGTACGACGGATTTAAGAGCACGGCGCGAAGTGGAGTGACTTTACCGTCGCTAGTTCTTCGAACAAACTTATACACCTGTGTCATACGTAGCAAATAAAACCGGTTTATCGGATTACCGGCAAATACCGTAAAATGCCTTCGAAAAAAATACCGGTATTTGTGACAATTCGGTATATTATTAACACTATTATAATGTATAATATTAATTTATAAATAATAGTTACTCTTAAATATCCACGGCTGGTAAGTAGGATATTACAGCCCCGATAAATAAATTTAATTTATTTTTTATGACATGCCGAGAAATTTTTGTACCTCTCTAGAGAGGAAAGTAATCAGTGTTACCACCAGTGTACTTTCATTGTATCTATAAACGTTATTTTGACAGATGACAATTACAATTGAGTTCTATTTCTATGTTTCTATTATATTAACATCGTGATAAAAATATTTTGTCTAACACGAGAGGAAAGCTCTTTTTCCACTCTCACTCGTCACTCAAATGCCTCAAACTTTGAACTCGAATGGGGAAAAGAAGCCTTTTCCTCTCTAGTTGAACAAATAACTATTTTTCCTTTCGCCCAAAAGAGATCGTGAAAAATTCAATGTCGCAATTTTTGTCAATATGCACGTTTTACACTCAGAACCTATTTTAAAAATATAAAGAAAATATCCTGAATTGAATATTTTACCGAATTACCGGTAAATGAAAAAATCGGTAAATTTGCAAACCATAGTAGCAATGTAGCAATCCCGGAAAGTTGCTTAGAACCTGTTGCCGGCAATTTTCCCAGCAATGTTGCCACTGTGCATAATCTATTTTTTTAGACCTAGAGTCATGCACACAGGGAATAACGCACGGCATATGTAAGTAGCAATTTGTCATCGGTAAAATTTAGAATGGACAACATTGGCACTTTGGGAATATTACCGCAAAATTGCAAAGAATTAAAAATGGAAATATTGCCCGCAATTTAGAAATATTGCCGACAATTCCCAGCAATGTTGCCAAAAGTTAAAATATTATTTTAAGTTTTTCAGTGGGTTACATCTTTATAAAAACAAATCGGTGATCTATACCTATAAACTTAAGAGTCAATGAAAAATCAAGGAACTAATTTCATATAATAATATAAGCATAAATTGCCCTATATTTCCATTTTTTGGCAATATTGTCATCAATGTAGCCAGCAATGTTGCCTGGATTTTAAATTGTTGACAACAACGGCATATTACTAGTCATACGCTATTTTTTATTACACCGCATCCTAATAATTTAAAAAATCTAGCTGAAAAACATCATTATAATTTTTATTCATTTTATAAAGTACTTGTCTGTATGTGATGTGTCAAAATATCGTTAGATTGGTTAATATTCATTATTGCTTAGCAAACTTTTAAACCTCAGCGTGTTTTTAATCTTGTTATTTTGCACGCATTCGCGTGTTTTAAACATCTACATGATGCACGTGTAATAAAAAATGTATTCCAATACTTAATAAATTCATACCACTTTCAAAGTAAATTTTGTACTGAACATATTTTTACTTAATAAGTATTCAATATTGAAATTCTAGTCCGATTTGATAGATTGATTGAAATTGTAACTAGTTCACGGAGCTGACATTAATTTGTTGTCAAATTTATGAACTTCTACAGTAGGACCATATTGATGAAACAAATTTAAATTATTTTACAACGTCGTAAGAATAGAATAGAATTTCAAGCTTTTAGAATTTAGATAAACCAGAAATCAGGATTTACTTATCGTCCACGGACTGCATAAACATCTTCATAAAGCCCTTGGTACACAAATAACCATTATCTGCCCCAGATATTATGCACCCCTGGGCCGGTCCTGCACTCTCGCAGGGACTGCAACACACGACCAATGTTTTTTTTCTTTCTTTCTCCCGCCAAGAACGAAAGTGTTCCACGATATCTCACAAATGAAATCTTTGTGGGATTTGTCGCGTCTAGTAAGGCGGCTTTGGAAAATACGGACACATTTAACGTGCAAGATTTGATAAAATACTTTTTCACTGGGAATATCATTTGTGTAATCTCAGGATTTAGGGTTAGAAATCAAGTTTATGTCATCAATATATGTTTTTTGTTTACCAACAGTTTTCTTGTGTTCTGAGTTCGGCGTGGTTTAGCGAATAATTTATAAGACGAGTATTAAGGTGGTTGACTACTTGTCGTTAAAATGGTGAAAAGTATGCTATTGAAGTAAAAATTAAATTTTTGAACTGTAATAACTCAAGGCCACAGATAATTACGAAATTATTATATCACATTCCGAAAGTACGTTGATTGGTAACCGCCCGACGCCGCAGCTGAAGGGCTCTTGTGACAAAAATATAAGTTATTTATCAATGGTCAAGGGTTATTCGGCTAGATAAATTTTCGCAGTTGTAATCTAATTAATTTTAAAACAATAAGTACAATTAAATTTACTTAACCGTCAATAATTCTGTCAAATATTTTTCTGTCATTTTGACATAAATGATAATGTCCCATGGGTTGCTGTCAGTTTAATCTTGGTCTTATTGGTCAATTTCGCACACGTGATCCGAAATGGAAACATATTGTAGTAGATATTTATTTAACTACAAATTTTTCGAAATAACTAAGACAATTTTAAATAGTTTAAGGATACTCCATCTTTGCTCTAATGTCAGTTTCTTTAGTTTTTTCTTCATTTTTCATGTGCATGGCTAAACATGGCCTCAATATTTAATGTGTACTTCAATACAATACTGTATAAAAAGTTTAAAAAAAGTGACATTACAGCAAAAGGAGGACGACTTCAAGCTATAAAAACGTATTGTTTGTTTAAAAAATATTATTATTTAAACCAATTTTATGGGGAAATACTTTCGTCATTTTGACGACTGCGGTGTTAATCCAGTTTAAATTTTATTTTCTGGGTTGCAAAATGCAAAAAGATTTCTTATTTATTCAGATATTTGTTTATTAAAGTAATATAGACCGTTCATCCAAACCCAGTTTGACTATATGCAACCGCCTTAAGCCTTGAACTTAGTAACTTTTCATGTTTCCTCTTACAAAATTACATACACGAAACTATTATTTATTGTTTGTGTAGATAGAGCAGAAAACTGTTTATTATCGTTATAGCAATGTTAATAATAAACTTTCCTATTTTATATTTTCATTTCCTAGTAAGATTACTTCCAATTTGACAAGAAATTTTTCATTAAAGTAATTAATTATTTATTTTATATTGAAAGTTAGTTATAACATATGTGATAAAATAGTTCATTACAATTAAACACACATTATCACCTACAAAACCTTAACCTCAATTTTCAAAAGATTCTTTTTGATAATGAATCAGGATACCGGAATAATCTTAAAATTTTGACTCTTTTTAACACCCTGAATTTCACTGACATATTGATATTATTAGGTAATTATTATGATCCACAACAGTGCGATAACAAATATGTTAAAGCACAATGATTCAACTTCTTGCATTTTGCAGGTATGGATTTTTTAAGTAACAGATTTGGCCGTGGCCGAGTTCGATATCGAGTTATCAGAACCCCAACTTATCATCCGCAAATTAGATGAGTAATGCACTTTGGCCATCAACCCCCATTACTTACCCCTGACAGCTGTGTATCTATAATTGCCGTTTACAGATCTCTAGATATACTGACGATGATATTTTATCTATAATGTGGCGCAACATGACCCCAATGCATTGCAACTAAATAATAGCATTTGAAAAATTATCAGAAATCATCCGCGCAGGCGAACGCGCTCTAAAAGTGGCATCGTATTTGTATTATATTGTATTTATAAGACAAAAGAAATAATCAAACGCATTATTTATATACTGTATACCATTTTACCTACAGTGCGACGCATAAATTTTAATATATTTTGTATTTAAAATGCCCTAAATTAAACATGTAAAAGTAGTATTTTTCTCTTTATTCGGCATTTTTACTTTCTTGTACGGAGTAATAAGGAAGTATTGTAATCGCGAAAAATTTCGGTTTTCAGATTTTGATGGAAATATCCGTTTTAACCTTTTCTGAATCCATTGTGACTAGTTTCGTCGTGACGTCTGTACGTACGGGCGTACGTATGTGTGTCGCATAACTCAAATACGGTTAGACGTAGAAAGTTATAGCATCTAGTTGTGCACCTCCTATTTTTTGTTTCAATCTACAAACCGGAAGTAGTAATTTTAAAAACAATTTCGATAAATATTTAATTTAAGACAATTTTTTTATTTTAAATGAAAGATTATGTGATTATTACCTACAATCGGTATTTTATAAATATTTTTGTATCTGGTATCATTTAAGAATAATTAAAGTATATATTTATAATTTAGTATTTCGGTATCTTGTAGTCCATGATCGATTAACATTTGTTACTATGTAAAATTTAAATGATTATGACATGACAGTGACAATAGTAAAATATGTTTTATATCTTCTTCTGCAGTTTAAATAAAATGACTAAAATATATTTGTGAGTATACTAGTATAATAAGTTAAAATAATTTTTTATATTATTCTACATTTTAGTTATTAAGAAAAGTATGAACAAACAAGGCGTACAAGGAAGTCATGTGGTGTCCACGTCAGATTTTTTTTAAACAATACTATAGGGAAAAATTTGGTAAAATCGATACGTCGCACTGTAGAATGAATAGGTATTAAATATTGTCGTAAAAAAATTTCAATGATCTTACGTTAGTATTAGATTCAATATTTTACAAACCGTAGAGCACTGTTTTTCCTCTTTCTTATACAGCTACATTCCCGCCTTAAAAATAGCTAGGTACCTACTTTAAATAATAAAGGCGCATCTCTTGCTATCAAATTTAAATTCAAAGCAAAAAAGCATATTACAATAAATTAATCATTTTGTGACTTTAGGTTTAGATAGTAAGTAGGTATATATTGATCTCATATTGTACAATGATGTACTTAAAGGTAGTGCTTAGCTTAAATGTCTATAGAATTAAATTTGCAAAACAAAACAACTTCCGGTATTTTGTAAAATAATTTCTGAATAATACTAAAAAGGCGAATTTTACATATTTTTTTACAGCCAATTGATTAATTGTTATTTAAAATATCTCTCTAGCCGTCTTTCGACTAATGTGCATTAACGATTATAATAAAAAATATTTTTAAAAAGCATTAATTTTATTCTTTATTGAGCAAAATTTAAGTAAATTTATCTTTTTTCCCGGATCTAAATCGTGAAGATTCGTTATAAATCACGATTACAATACTACCCTCTATTACACAGATCTGACAAGTAACAAGCCTTTACCGAGAAACTAATTATTTGATATATTATTTTGTGAGTATTGTTTAAAAATTCGGGCGTAAAGTAACTAGGGTTATATTGTGCTATAATTAATTATTATTATGTAGCACGAATACATATTGGAAATTACAATTATTCGACCTTTAAAATTACATTATTAGCAGTTTTAGCATAGTCACGCATTACCGAATTTTAAACTACATATATAGTGCACATTTACATATTTTGTTTAAAATACAAAATATTAATGTAATGTACAATATTCCATTTATTATTATTTTAATAACGGATATATAAATACCTAATAGAATAATAGATTATTATTTATAATTAATTTGCAACTGTTTATTATTATTATTATTATTTTAAAAAAACTAATTACATTGTTAATTTCATTAAATTTTATTATTGACCAAGTTCTAATAATGAATCAAAGTATATAATGTCACAGCATCTACACGACTAGGTATATTATAGTATATTACATAACGAGCATCGAAAGTGTAAGATAACAAGCGAGTGAAATTGAGGAATGAGGCGCATAGCGCCGAGTGGTTCAATTTCACGAGCACTGTTATCTCACTTTTGAGCGAGTTATGTACACTATTTTTCAGACGACCACAAAATATTTCAAAAATGTTCAATGAACTAAATTATATACAACTGTTGAAGTTGAAGCACTGACGTTTAAAAGTTAGGTTATGGCTCGATACCAACTGTGCAACTATAATCTGAAATGTCAAAAATAATAAAGAATACGCAATTAGCCAATAAATAATTATTATTAAATTGAAAAATGAAAATTTGTGTCTATATAATATTACAGACTGTGTCAAAATGTCAATTTCTTGCATTAATATACTTTTTTTTTCATTTATTTGAATTGATTTTTACTCGTAACGCCATCTGTTGTCATATAGTGTAACTCGAAGCGTTACGTTATAAGTGTGCGTTAGACTAACATGTTAGTTTGTGTTATTTGTTTGTTTCCATTGTAGTTTATAACATTGTTATGGCAAGTTTCCGTAGTGGTCGTCTGAAAAATAATTTTTTTATATTAAACTCTCCAAGGAGTATAATTTTCCAATCTATTTTCAGTTTTTTCCAGTCCGCTTTTTCCAATGATATTTTTCCCAATAATCCATTTTTCTAATGAGACATTATTTCCAATAAAATTATTTTTTAATTTAGGTTAGTTTAGGTTAGGTTAGGTTACACTTACAAATTTTAAATCGTACAAAATTTTACACGTGTAAAATTAAATTCATTCAAATTTTAAATCGTTCAGAATTTTGTACGGGTAAATTTTAATTCAATCAAAAGATACTAATATTTTTAACACATTTATTTTTAGTTTCGGGTGCTACAGAATTTAAATTAAATACATTGTAAATTAATGTTTCGTAACAAAAATTACTAATACGTGAATTTAATACTCTACCATGTAAAACAAAAAATAAATGTGTTAAAACTATTCGTATCTTATAAAAATTTATGTATTATTTTTTATAAGAAATACGGCGTTAAAAGCACAACAAATAAAAAATGTAACACATTTGAGAGCTGCGCCTTGATCAAATACGAGGAAGACAATTTCGGAAATAGATTGAGTGGATAATTTCCGTAAGTTGTTTATTTAGAAAACAGAAAGGATAATGTCATAAATATCATCATCATTTATTTATCCAATTCCTTTATTAGTTTACAAATAGCTTTAGCGTAGCTGCAGTAGATTCAAGTATTTATAAAGAACTTTATAAAAGTTGGGAAGACAAAAACGACAATGCCAACATTTCAGTTTAAAGTTTCCGTATAGTATAGCATGATATAAATATAATATTTGCTAAATATCGATTAGATTATGCAACGGCAGAATGCTGAATTTAAAATGAAACATGCAACTATTGAAATAAATACATAATAAACTGGAGATTATTTTTAGAAACTATATTTACAACTTATAACCTTTGTTTTATGATATTGAAAATATTGATTGCTTATGCAATTTGATTTATAAAAAATTTACTTCTATTGATATTCTTGACATTTGTTTCTTAGCCTCAATGTCGGGTGGTCATGTCTAAAATTAATCTCATATTATATTTATTACAATTTATTATTATTATTTATTTATAAAAATAACATGTATTAGTCTAAGTATTAGTTCAAGTTCAAATAGATTTTACCTCCCGCCTAAAAGGGATGTACCTATATGGGGACCGTGAGAAAAATCTATGTCGAGATTTTTGTCAATAAGCACGTTTTAGTACCTTGAGAACCTATTTTGACTATTTTCACGAGGATGACTGTGTGTGTGAATGATGGAAGTCTGTATGTGCGCTACTATGCGCTTATTATCTCAAATTCTACTGAACCACGATTTGTGAATCATGGAATAGAAAATAAAATTGAAATCAAAAATAAAATTGCGTCAATGTGACAGATAAACAGATAACAGATGTCTGTCAGGATGATTGTCTGTGGTAGAGCTTATGAGTGTAGAGTGTAGTGTAGAATTTTTGAAATGTTAGTGATACCATAAAGATATATAATATTAATTGGACATGGACATAGTTTTATGTAAATACGGTATTTATAAAATAAATTTATGTATTAAACAAAGAGCTGATTAGATTTGTGAAATGTCCATGCGAGAGGTTATGTGTTAGCCACATGAGATTTTTTAATGTTGTATTCATAATGTGATTTTGACAACTCAGGTTCGAATGCAGTCAACTGCACAAAAATCTTCTCTTTGATAAACTCTTTAGTCTCTACTAACAACCATGAAGACCCATGAGTTGACGGCTGGCAATTATAATAATAATAATACTAATACTTTTATAATATAGTATTTTATAATATAGTATAATATATTATAATAATATATTATCCCGTGACTATGCTCTTTATTTAATTCTATCAATTCTTAAAAAATGTATTCTGTTTGTTTTATGAAAAAGTCATATTATCTTGCATCTGAATAACATTTCTAATAGATTGAATAATATTTTTGTCTTCAAATTTATTATTATTTCAATTACTTTGTATTACTAGATAAGATATTTATATAAAATAGGTTAAAAGTTTATACTTGTAGGTACCTACTTATGGTTTTATCCTTGGCTTGAGCCTTGATGTTACAAATACAAATGCATTTGTAAATTGTAAGTAGAGCTGTCAATATGTTATTTTATATTTTACTGTCCGTATATTACATTTTTCTATAAATTTTTGTCTATAAATATTTTACGTCTCTTAGACGTTTATTCTATAAATTGTACTATTTTTACACAACACAAAAAAATTATCTAAAAGAAATTGTTATGATTCATAATGATTATGTACAATTCATTTAGACCTAAGCTTTTTAAATGGAAATACTTAGTAAATATAAAAATTCACTAGATGTATGAAAATCTAAACTATTAAGACAGTGAATCGGTTACTGGTAGACAATTACATTAAATTTTAATAATTCTTGACTATTTTATTGAAAATCGCATTTATTGTCTAGTAGCAATATTTCCGAAAGTATTTCTGTAGACATTTTAAACGTCATTTTTAGTTATTTAACTATCTAGTGTGTTAATGAGGGCGATTAATAATTGACACATTTTAACGCATTTGCTTCTCTCACGCGTTAATTGTTGAGATTATTAATCGCCTATTAACACATGAGTTAGTTACAATATTTTTTCGTTGATTATACCTTTTTAATTTGGAGAAAAACTAATTTTATTTCATAACAAATATGTTAGGTTAGTCACAATTTATATTGCTGAGCATCAATATTACATTAATAAGTATTATTAGCTAGAACTGTCAAAATCATTTCGATTTACTTACGTGTGTTGAACTCATTCAAAAAAAAGTTGATTAATAAAAATCAGAGGTCATTAATTTATGATTTTTTTACATTAATGATGCTCATTAATAAACGATCGACGGAAAATGTATTTACATTTTTTTACATCGATAATTCATTACAAAATAAAATAAATATTGCTAATAAAATCCCCTCTAAAAATGTGACATCTACTAATTGTACAAGTAGCATCGCGAAAACGGATTCAACTCCAGACATTCTGGAAAACATAAATCTGACCTTACAATCTGAATATCACAAAACAGATAATGTATCTACGCCATCCATGAATTTTACTAACTGTACAGTTACGAATGTTAATATAACTATTAACAAAACTAATGATAATTAGAGTAGGCACACCCTATTAAAAATTTATTGAAAATTTGTATTAAGTATATTTATTGTGTAATAAATAAATTAATGAACATTTAAAGCGGCACTAACCTAATTTGTTATGGAATAAAATTAATTTTTTTTCAAATTTAAAAGGTATGACCAACGGAAAAATATTGTAACTAACTCATGGGTTAATACGTTAATAGGCGATGACATTATGGATGTGACAGAAAATTTTCCAGTTATTAATTATTATTACAATTACATTCCTCAAGCTAATACTAATTTTTATATAACCATGGTTACTATTATTGTACTAAAAAAATTTCCATTGGCTGTTATTATTTGTGTGATTTTCCGTAAAATAATAATTTTCTCTACTTTGTCCTATTGTAAAATTGTTTAGATCTAAGATCTAACCTAATTAAAATTTTAATATTGTGCAATAACATTTTACGTTTGCATTTTGATCGCAAGTTTCAAGTAATTTTTACAACTCTCGCTGATAAAGTTCGCATTAAAATTAAAGGCAATAGTAATAGAAGTTTGAAACCGGGTTTTATCGCAATTTTATGTTTATCTCGTAATGTAAATTTAACTTCACGTTCATGTATTGAGAAATAAAATCCACCGTACGTTTAATATAAATGATGTAAATCTTATTTTATCTTCAAATTGGTAGAAAGCTAATTCTACTTTATCTGCTATAAATTTTAATAAACTACAGCTGTAAACTAAAATACGGAATGTAAAATTTTATGACTAAAATCCAAATTTTATACTGCGGGAGACAGTAGAAACCCATTACAATTTAATTTAAACTTTTATAACATTTCCTAAATTCAGTAAATTCACTTGTCTATATTTGGTTCCTGTTCCAAACTTCTTCTATATTTAAAATTACTAAATCGATCACAAAATATTTTTACATCCAGTTACCTATTCCACATTTGAATAAACGATTTACATTTTTGTTATTTTCTTCACGCAACTTTTTTACGAGTTTCGAATAAACGAAAATATTACTCGAACACAGCATTTGAATAATGAAGAAACAGATTAGAAGTTTAAATATAATCAAAATGGGGAAGTAAATTGATGGTTTTTTAGGTACGAAAGAATTGTTTTTCGAAAAGTTATTTAACTCATTACATCAAATCGAGGATGGTATTTAACTACCTACAAGAAAACAAAATATGATTATGAAAGGAATTAAAATTTGTATTGTTTCTGTAACAATACGTAATTAGATAGGTAGGTACGTATTTTATTTTAAATAGTTATTTGTATATCTAGAGTGCGAAATGTCTGTTTAGCGTCCGAAAGAATTTTTGACCATCGCGAAGGCCGAGGCTTAAAAATTCTCGAGGACATCATAGGCATAAGTGGAGATGCAAACAAATATTTGACAGTTATAAAGTGTCATCTGTAATGTATAACTTAATGTTGTTCTGGCGAGGATTTGGAAGAAGGGAAACGGTCTGCCAATATTTCTTATAAATAAGAAATGTACAGAGTTGTTAATTAAATACGAAGCGCATCTAAGTTAGATTTTAATGACAGACAAATAAACTAGATTACCTACTTTTCCCGTACTTATGATTCCTACTGTTAGATCAAATATCAAGCATTCTTGGAAACGATAACCTTGTCGTAAGGTTTAAGGAATTAGTTGGCAAGCTCAAGATCACGTTTAACTCTGGAAGCAAAGAAAACATAAGCAAACATGCTTAGTGAGGAGCAGTAACACGCTGGTGGAACACTTCCACCTCAGACTCTCACATCACACATCAATCTCAACATCATACCACATTCAAACATTCGTATCTCGTTGGCGACCTGGTTAGGGCTACTCCAGCCCAAAGCTGCTCGCTGCACGCCCTCATCACGCTCTACACATCATAGACACACACGACTCAACTCACCAGGCCAGATCAATACGGATCTATTTCACATAACCATATACACTTTACTCATTTATAATAATAATAATAATAATACTTTATTTAGGTAGCCATAGGCTAATAACAATACATAAAATTTACAAGTTATTTGACATAATTAATAAAATATATTCAATCTTAAATTATTTACATTGTTGTTGTTGCTTAATTATGTGACATTTTAGTTTTCGTTTAAATTCATTTATATTTTTGGCATCTTTTACATCATCTGGTAGTGCGTTATATATAATCAGACCTTTACAAAAGATGGAATTACATGTTTGGTTCTTGTTCTGTTTTTTAACATAAAAATTGTTGATCTGTCTGGTTTCATAATTATGAATTTCTTTGGTTAAAGATAATTTTTTTGTGAGATACTTAGGTAATTTTCTATTGATCATTTTATAGACATATAGCATTGACTTGAAGTCTATAAAATGTTTAACATTCATCCAACCTAACGTTTCTAACATATAATTTATCTTAGTTCTTCTACTACATTTCAGAATAATTCTCATAGCTCTATTTTATTATTTATGATCTATTCTTCTCGAACACTACCATTAAACTGAAATCTAAGAGGCTAGATAATGTGTTTTATTGTCTCAAGAGTTATCTAATTTGTTTGTAGTACCTACTCTTATTAAAATAACATCTCGTAACAGAAATATTGTTTATTTTAACCTGTACAAATGGCAGACCTCATAATTTATATGAATTCTACTTTATTTATATGGATATGCTTGATCAGGCCACTTAGGACTGGCAGCCTGGACATTCCTTCTGTAGTAAGTATGCAAGGCTCCAACCCTTCAATTTCACTACTAATAAAATGTCCACACTAATTTGACCGCAAGCTCTTGGTCTAATGGCTGGTTTATGATGGATTTAATTTACGAATTTAGATTTAGAAATTTAGATTTAGAAATATAAAATACACATATCTGCCTTTGCAGGTTCATGATGAATTTAGATTTATAATTTACAATTAAAATATGACCATATTTTATATTCTAAATCTAAATTTGTACATGCGTCCAAACATATCACATTATATTAAAGTGATCATAGTGACTTGAAAAGAGACAATTGACACGTTGAAGTGACACTTAAATATTTTGACTTGTGGTTGACGATTTCCTAAAATGAATATCAGAAATATGTATAAGATTAATATTATATATAGGAAAATATAGATAAATATCATAATGACTAAAATGTAATAAAGTAATTCGTTACAGGATAGAAGATAATTATCTGTCATCTCATTTATGTCAAATCACGTGACAAAATATAAGGAGACGATTGAACGAATTTAATATTTATAATCCACTATAAACCAAGATGAAAATCGTAAATTTTAAATCTAAATTTGTAAATCTAAATTCGTAAATTAAATCCATCATAAACCAGCCATAAGAGGTTAACTAAACCATGACCTGTGTTTTCGTGCTTAAATGCCCAATGTCATTTGGTTTTCTTTTTCTCGTAATCTGAAAACCAATGATTTAAGCTATTATTAAAACCTATTACAAAAGCGTATTCGCTGTGTATGACATTTATAAATATTTAAGTCAATCGGTCGTTACTGTCACAAACACAGCACGAAATTTGAAAGTTCATTTTTGATGGTAACGAATTCCAATGATCCTTCATTTCAAACGCTCATTTTCCGATAATAATTTATTCTATTTATATCTCAATTATTTGATATTTTACTCAATGAAGAGCTTGCAATTAAAATAATTATGAGAGTTTCTTACAATATTTTAGAACTAATGATCTATCTTTTAAACATTATTTTATAAGACATAATAAATCGTAGACAGTAGACAATAATGTGTATTTAAACATCTTTTCTGCTTTTTTTCAGTAAATAAATGCATTGTTTGATAATCATGCCATTTTGACGTCACTATACTTGTAAACATTGCAAAATTAAAATAGAACAGTAAATATTTAAAATTCGTTATTAAATAATCAATGACGAATACAATAGCATTTTTGAATTAATATTTTCAAATGTGTGTATTTTCCTGAATATTATTGAATATGATTTTGTTAATAACAGTTTACGTACGTTGTTATTTTCATTTTTTATGTAAAACTGAAATCAATTCATTTCTAAAAATAACATGATATGAAACGCATACGCAGTTTTAATAATCATATAAAAATTACTGTAAATAATAAGAATGTTACTTTTACATTGAAAAGTCATCAAAAATACATTAGTTCTAATAATTCTTTATGTAGGTATATTTTTAAATTATACATAATATAATATAGAGATAGGTACTTACTGTTTCTTGTGTACTTATACATTTACATAATATAATCAATTATTGTACCTCTATTTATAACTGTTTTTATTACTAAATTTAACAATAGTGGTAATTGTTATAGATTGGGTATAATTTAAATTATTCAATAATTTTAAATTTCATTTTTTAAGTCGATTTTACACGAACGACTCAATTTATTCATCAATAAATTGATCAAGTTGACTTTCAATTTTTGATCAATAAATTGCCAAGAAGAAAAATATTTTGTACGTTTTACAGACAACAAGGTTTTCTCAATATATTTTGAAAATTTTAATATTACCAACCTACCGATATCAGCTGGCACTTACTGTTACTGCCAACATGCTACCAACAGTGCCAACAATATTTGTGTTTCAATATAAATTAAAATAGTATACACAAGGTTTCCAACGACAAAATTAAGGGAAGAAAATCCCTGGAATTCCTCACAAATTTTTAGAAAAATCTCTCTTAAGACGAGTTATACTCAACTATGAGCTCCATATGAAAATTTGAATTTGGTTTGAATTTCTCGAAATCCGTAGGAGATAAATAAAATTGAGGACTGCTGTGAAATCCTCGTTAAAAACTGCCTATAGAACGTGCAAATTAGAAACTTGTACTAATTCAAACAAAAAAGTTATAGGTGAAAAACGAAATAAGTAAAATTTACTTTTTGGGTATATCTAGTCACCTATGCATTTTTGTGGAAAAACAAAAACATTTATAAATTGGCCCCCAAATGGGGCAACTTCATATCTCTTATGGTTCTCGAGATCCCAATGCTTAACAAGTTTCATAGGACACCCTGTAGACATCACCGTGAAGTGAAACTATCAAAAATGGATTGTAAGGACCCTAATTCGTGCTCATTTGCTAAAGCTAGATTAAGACCTACCCAATTATAAGTATAAGTACTAAATTAACCAACCAGCGCTTCAATAAAATTCCAATTTCAATTATAACTGCGAACGTTGTTCGCTGGTTGGTTAAATTAGTAACTACACTTATAATTGATAGGTCTGAATCTATCTTAAAAACTCACTACCTGATTTTTAGCATGATTCCAATACCTGTATGTGGCGGAATGTAAAATATGTGCAAATTATTATAATAGATATAAAATGTGTAATTTCCTATTTAATCCCTTTGTCACAAACAAAAATAATTTGAGGCATTTCGATGAGCAAAAATCAAACAAAATTTGATCATTTCTTATTGAAATTTAAAACAATAATGGCCATTTGCACCGTTTCCACTTAAATTTTAAGTGTCACTTAAATGAAAAATATAGAATCGAACTTATGACAGCAATGTTATTTCTACGTTTGACAATTTGATTTTGATTCGATATTGTTCATTTAAGTCACACTTAAAATTTAAGTGGAAGCGGTGCAAATGGCTATAAATCGATTCGCTTCGTCTTTTCTCCTTAAACTGAAACCGCAGTTTGATTCCTCCATCCAGCATGCAACCTAACCTAACTCGCCGTCACCGTCGAACTGACATACGTCCCGTGTTAAGTCGATCGATCAGCAGGCCATTACGTTGTGGCCCCACCTCCCCCCGCCCCGCAGGTGAGGCGATAGTACGCGTCGCGACGTCGGGCGATGCAGCGGCGGCGGCGGCGGCGCCTGTGTCCTTGGACTGACGGTCGGCCGGGGTCAGGACGTGGCGAGACCTTGACTCGCTAGCGACGTGGAGGGGGCAGGTCGCGTGACGTCACGGGGTAATGACGGGTGCTGTCTTGCCTTATACTTGAAGGGTGGGGGGAATTTTAGGTTATGTTGTGTACAGTGGTGTGGTGGGCATTACGGTTTTTGAGTATTTAGAGTAGGAATTTTAGGGTTGTTTGTTGGTTGGTTGGATTTTGATACCTACCATTTGATATCTCAAAAACGGTACTATAACCATTGAACTCTTGTATCAAATTCCGAAGGATTCATTTTTTATAAGTGTATTTAAAAACCTCAAAATTTCGAAAGATAAAACTATTGACATTTATTCAGATTTCAAAAATCCTTTCCTTGAGTACCTACCTACCTATATTAAAAGTAGGTACTGGTACTTAGCCTGAGAATTTTTAGGCACAAAAAAACTATAAAAATGTAGGATAAATAGACAAAAAAATATTTAAAATAAGCCACAATTTTTCAAAACAGGCAATAAAAAGGATTCAATTAATATATTTTTTTCATTTTTTTATTATTTGGAAATTTAGTAAAAAGAAATATTCAAAATACTGAATTTTTTTTTAAATGCCAATTATTTACATTCAAAATGAGATAAAAATGCTATTTAAGGGTAAAAATAGGCTGGAAAATAGGCCAAAAATATAATAAAATGGCAAAATTTGTAAAATTTTACAAAATAGGCAAAATTAAATTTATCTTCAAATAAATATAAACGATAGAAACAAAAAGAAGTGCTATCAATTTTGTTCTGTCTATGATACAAAAAATAAGCAAAAGCCTTAAAATCCTCAGCCTACTGGTGCTATATTACACAACAAGTTTGGAAAAATAAATATATAAAAGTGACTATTTCCCTCATTATATTTTAACCAATTAAAATGCACTATTTTTCACAAGAACCATAGAAACTGTCTAAATAAACAACCAGTCCAGAGCATATTTTTAAATATTGACATAGTATGCGTACCGTAACCATGACACAACAAACAATAATAAATGTTTGTTTATTTTTCACCAAATGGCAAAATATTAAAAATTAATTTAAAAATTATGCTAATAAATAAAATTGTTTTATTTAAAATTGCTAAATTTGTTTTATTCATGAAATAGTCAATGCGTATACCACTCGATCATCAAAAAAAATTCGAAGCCCTTGTGGTATAATAACTGATTATTTGCTGAACAAATAGGACAACGCTAAATACGAGTGAAGACACAATTTCATTTTCAATTTTCTTTCTCATTCTAACAGTGTATCATTCTCAATCATCACGTTAACTTGAAAAAGAAAAAAATATTAAATATTCGTTGCTACGCTATAAAGTACTACTTTACTAAACGATTTTGTGTTTAGCAATATAAGTAGACTATAGATCAATATTGTACAAAAATGTGAAAAAATTGCTTACTCAACTGTCTATTCGGTATTTTAAAATAATTCTCCAAAATACATACCAGCAACTCATATATGATTTGTAGCTTGCTGGGCAAAATTAGCTCACTGTTAAAGATAAAGAAAAACAGCAATTAAAAAGTTCGTTATCACCGCTTATCCATAATATAATCTTATAATAAATAGCGTGCTTGCATTTTATTGTTGACTGCTATAAATACTAAAAATTAAAGAAATTTTTATTTTGTAAGACGCACATAAGAAGTGACGTTGTAACCTACATAATGACATAATATACTGCGGAGGTGCATAGAAAATGTAAATTTGTTAAAAAATTAGAATTTTATTACATTGTTTCATGTAATATAAAATTCATTGGATTGAAGCACATCATGCAATGAACTTCAGAAACAAGTGAAAAGAAATTATTTAAGGCGCTACACTTATAAATTCATAAGATTTACAATTTGAACGATTCTGGCTGTATTATAAAAAATTTCAAATTGAAATTTAACATGAAGAATCATGACTCATTAGTGAATCAATAAATGCAAATTATTAATTACTGTGACATCAATTAGCAAAACTTGTAGCGAATTTGTATAATTTAATAATCCATATTATACGTTGATTAATTCACAAAAATAAAAAATTTCTTTTGAAATCGATAATATACATTAGTCGAAAGACGGGTATAGAGAGGTTTTTTAAACAGTTAACTCATTGACTGTAATAATTATTTATGTAAAACTCGCATTTTTAGAAATTATTTAACAAAATACGGCAAGGTTTTTTTATAAATTTCATTCTGTAGCCATGTAAGCATAACCTATTAGTACATTATTGTAAAAGATGAGGTCATCAATTTCAAAACCAAAGTCACAAAATGATTTATTGTAACATGATTTTTTGTTTTTTGCTTTGCATTTCAAAGCCAGAGATGGGACTTAAGTAGGTAATGTTTAAATTGGAAAGATATCTACCAGAAAAATAAGTTAATATTTTTAAGGTTGAAAAATTACTCGAAATATCAGTCGTACAACATAATATTCTTCTTCTTACATAACCGACGTTTCGGTTTACACTTAAACCTTCTTCTGGGTCTACAAACATACATAAATCATTACAAAAACATTCATAAAAAAAATTCAGTACACTATAGCAAGATCTTACTAGTCAAGAAAAAAAAATTTTGACTGGGAAACATGAAAATTAATTTTGCGATTTAAAATAAAATCTTTTTGATTCGTAATCAGCATATCAAACTACATATTATACCCTTAACGTATGTACCTGAAGTTATGAAACATCCCGTATAAAAAATATTTTGTCTCTAGAAGTTACGTATGCATCTCAATTCCAGTCCTCGTAGAAACAAACAACATCATATTGTAATGTAATAAATAAATAATGCACAATGAAAATGTTTTTCTGAAATAAAATATTAAATAAGTAAATTAACTATACAATTATCACCATATTAATACAGCTCTTTTATATAAATATCTTCCTTTAATGTACTTTAGGTACAAGAAAATATTTGATTAATGTATCTACAGGTAATTAAAGTATTTGCAAAAAGGTACATAATTTGATGAATAAACGAATGTTGATTTTGTAATATCAATAAGTAATTTCTGTAATTTGTGAAAGTGGCACTGGTTCTACAGACCCATTTTGTTAATTAAAAAAGTCATTACTAACCAAATGATCAATCTGATACAATATTTAGTTGAAATGATTTCTCTCACACACAATAGCTACTGCTTTATCAAGTTCGGTAAAATAATTAGTGTTATTGGAGTAATTTAATTTGCAGACATTTTCAGATTAGATTCTTTTCTGAATACCGAAAAACTTTTTGCAGCAAATCTTTATGTATTCAACAAAATCCGGAAATTTGTATCTTGCTTTCTTTGAACTGATATAGATAGTGATTCATGCAACTAGTTCAAGGATATGGAATGATAAAAAGTTTAGAAGCATTATCTTCATGAGAAAATGTTACAACTTGCAAGATACAAATATCATGCAATTTTTTACATTTTTCTGAAATAATATAATCCTAATGTTCAATTTAATAATATGACTGGCTTGTCAACAAAAGGGTAAAAACTTTTTGATGCTCTGATTCTTTAATTATTTTTTTTTGTTCTCTAAATTATTAGTGCAGCTGGACACAATATGCGCAGTGGGAAAACAAAAAGTGCAGAGAGAATTTTAAATTTGTGTAAGATAAATATAATATTATATTCAGTAAGAGTAAGTAGGTATATGAAAATGTAGGAAATAATTATTTAATAAAGGAATTCCTTTTATGTCAATTATTCAAATAGTTAATCTTCAGCATTATGAAGTTTGACAGCTAATATACATATACGTGTGTGCCATAGTGTTACGTTTAAAAATTCAGATATAAATAATTGAATTTAAGATATCTTTAAATCAAGAAATTTAGGATATCTATAATTCTATTTTTGATATCCTTAATTCAATTTAAATTATCTTAAATAATTAAATTTAAGATATCTTTAAATCAAGAAATTTCGGATATCTATAATTCTATTTTTGATATCCTTCGTTCAATTTGAGATATCTAAAATTAAATTGCAGAATGCAGATATCATTAATTTAATTTCGTTTAGTTCAATTTTCCCCACAAATTTTACATATCCATAATTTATTTAGTGATATCCTTAATTCATTTAGAGATATCCTCAATTCATTTAGTGATATCTCCAATTCGTTTAGTGATATCCTTAAATCGGTAGGTGATATCCATAAATCATTTAGTGAAATCCGTAATTCAGTTAGTGATATCCATACCATAATTGGTCTAGTAATATTCCAAATAACCTACTAAACAATATAAACTGAATTATGGATATGTACATTTATCCTTAATTACATATTCGTAATTCAATTTATGATATATGAAATTCAATTCCGGATATCACAAATTGAATTTAAGATATCTTAAATAGAATTATTGATATCTGAAAATGAATTATTGATATCATTAAATCGACAAATTTAAGATATCTATAATTTATTTTAAGACATAGAAAATTCAAATGAGGATTCGAACTTGAGTTATCAGAGTTGTCAGAACCATAGTCGGTCACAGCGAAGCACACGCGACGTTATTAAATTAAACGTCAGTGTTTAAATAATGGAGTCTTTGTTGTTTAAAAAAATTAAAATTAAATTAAATTTAGCTTTAGTAATTCAGAAAAATAATAACAACAAAATCTGTTTTATAACTAACCTTTAAAATCAACTGTTTCACTTTTGGACTCGCCGCTTTTTTCCCGCTTGAATTTACCGTTATTTAATTCAGAAACTTTCCGATTACGCACGGCAGGGCATTATAGTGTGTGCTGTGCACTGTGCAGTGCACAATTCACTGAAATCTGCATGTTCTATCTCAAAACGGTTAACGATCCCTTGCACTCACTATTTTATTCACATTTTCATTAGCCAGGATGGGCACATGAGCAGCTCGGCCGTACATCTCATTTTAATTAGCAATTCGCACTGCACTTACGTAGTTATTTTTAAATAAAATCGATTAATTTTAAATATCAGCGGAAGCTGACCCTTGCACTTTGGAAATTTTAAATGTTATCTAATTTTAATTAAAATTAATTTAATATTCAAAAGGATATATGTAAAATTCGTGGTAATTATTATTTTGTTTTAGGTACCTACTTAATTAAACATAAATATTTGTCACGAATGATAATCTCGCTTCGAAAACATGTAAATAAAAATCTTGCTCTATAATTACTGTTTTAATATACCTACATAATGTATCATAATCAGAATAAATTAAAGCAGTTTGCATAGACCATTTTTGATACCACTGGGTTCGGATAATAAATAACTATTGAAAATAAATTTTATCTAATGTCGTGTCATAATGACAACATTATAAGCCTCAATTTGAGGACCATAATAGCGTACATTATAGGCCAAGTACCATAAATGAATCCATTATGGTACTCATTACCATAATGATATAACGAACAACTCGTTACTAAGCAAGCTCCAAAACTAGCATCCCTGTTTTTTTAGATTAAACACGTTCGCTGTCGTCTCGGTCTTATGGACCGAAAATGGAATGTTCCTGTACGCCAACTCGGTCTTATAGACCGAGAACGTTACGCGTCTACAGTGCCGTCTCGGTCTTATAGACCGAGTTGATTTTTTCGCCGTAAGTCTGATCGAATAAGTGGGATTTTGCTGCAACAGACCGAGACGGCGTTGGTGAACAGTTTGCAGTCTCTGGTTTGCGACATAGACCGAGCGGCGCCTGGGAACGCTGAACGTATAAAACAAGAGAAACATGTTCAAGATAGACGGGCCAATTTTTTGTTCAATACCAACGAATTTATTTTACTTTTTGACTAATTTACGCCACCAGATTAAATGTTGTGTACAATATATACAATATGGATCGTAACTCGGCTTCGTCTCGTCTGATAATCTTCACCACTAGTGTCATAATGCTTGTTGTTACGATCCTTATAACATAAATAACTATTATGAAAAGCTAAATTCAATAAACTGACATAGGTACCTAATATAGGTATTGAATATCGAACAAATCCAACACTGCGTAATAAAACGCTATAGCTATAGGATAGTACTTACATTTAATTAAATAATGTTGTTCACTTTTTTTAAATATTTGCAAGGAAATAATATGTTCATATAAAAAGTGTATTAATTTATTATTTTATTTAATAAATAATACAATTTCTCCCATGTTTACATTACAAATAGGTATTTTAAATTTCTATATATATTTTCTAAATAAACAGATAAAATTTTATATGATAAACTACACGTGCGTTATGAAGTATAATTCAGTTGAGAAATATAATGACAAAACTCGTGTGTGAAACTTTTCTTCCGCATACAAAAGTCCTTAGCATACAGCAAAATAATTAACAAGCGAGATATGAAATTATAACCTAACATTTTGTTTTAAAAATAGATTCGGATTTATGTAACAAAAAGAGTTTTTAATGAGCGAACATAATTATCACAAAAAAGAAATGAATGAAAGGGGGGTTAATTCACAAAATATGAATATAAAAAAATCTCTTTTAGGCGATTACGAGTGAAATAATTGTACGTTTATTAAAAATACGTAAAATAATGTTGTAATTCTTATTCAACATTCGTTTCAATTTAATTATCGCTCAGAATTTTCGCGATACGTGCTGTTAATACAAAACGAATTTAATATTTTCCACTTCATTTTCTTTTCCACACGACATAATATATTTCTTTTTGTGATTTACGTAAATTTGACAAGTGAGTAAATTAGGTCGTGGCAAGAAAATCACGCCAACTTTTCGTTTCACGAACTTACATCTATCTAGAGACAAACAACCTTTATACTGAGAGTGGTCATACGATGTCTGATTTTCAATTGCTGCCGCCATGTTGAAACAAAATGCGGTCGTATGTTGGTTATTGAATATAGGGATATTATAAATTAAATTAAATTTGGCCCGATTTGTCAAAATCTATCATATTACATGTCGAGGCAGTAGCAGCAACTCTCTGCATGTAATTACGTATTACGTACGAACCCGAAGTTCCGTGGTTCAAGCCTGTCGACCGGCAGTGTGATTGTTGTTAAATTATATAACACCTTGTAATTAATCTCGGACGCTTCAAACTGACCACTTGATCGTCTTACGAGTAAATGTAGTCCTGGGTTCCAAAAATAATCTCTTCGTTGGCGCTTTGAATTTCAAAGATCGTCGTTCGGATTGAGATGATTCTATCCAAGACGAAACGGTCGAAGAAGAGGTTTGTTTCCACTTCGCTAGTGCTTTAATAGTATATTATGTACCAAGTTTTATAGACGTCATTTTAGTCACGAGTTTTTAGGAACGAGCGCAGCGAGTGTATATAAATGAGTCACATACCTACTATACTTTTTTACGACCACAAATTAAACAACTTAAATACGTAAAATTGCATTTAAAATAATTTGAACATTTAGGTTAAACCATAATAGCTAAAAATGGAGCTATATTTTTAAATTGCTGTAGATATAATTTATCTTCGGAAATAGTGCACATATACAAGATGCAACTTAAGGTACCTACATATTGTAATAGCATACAGTATTTAATCTGGAACAAAAAAATATTTTTTTTCGGCATTCCTATAAATAAGGGTAGTTTACTTTAGGGGAACATTTTTAGTGTCACTGAATACTATTTATTTTGAATAAAAACAGTGTTATGTGGCCGGCTACTTGAAACTAAATTCAATTGTTGTATTAAGAAAACATAGCTTTTAATTAGTTACGACGAATATTAATATTTAATATAATAATTCAACCAGTGGCCCAAAACTGTTTCCTTCATTTAATTGAAAACTTAATTAACGAATTTTGAAAATAATTCTTTTTGTTCCGTGAACAGTACGTCAAATTCTATATGCCATTGTAATATGAACCTCAAGATATGGTATTCTATAGATGATAGCTTTATTTACAAAATATACCTTAGTTAAGTTCGCGCAAAAAGTGTGAGTACCTATATAAAACGGACTGCCTTCGCAGTGCCATCTGCTTTTTTATTACGTGAAATGAGGAATAGGCTGCGAAATGTCTGTTTAGCGTACGACAGAATATTTGACCTTAAGGCTTAAAAATTCTCGAGGACACTAAACACATTTGGCAGACCAAATTTAAGTGATGTGCACGCAAGTACACATTGCCATATGACAGACTTCACAAATTTCGTCAAAAATCATCAAATTTCGGGCTGTAGAAGTGGAACATTCGCTTCACTCGTATTCTAATTTGAGCAACACGTGAAAAAAACCTATCTTTACGCACATTCATCATCATAAACTACCTACTATTTTGATTTACCTACGTAATAATTTTGAGAAATGAGTAAATTAGGTTCAGGCAAGAAAATCACGCCAACTTTTCGTTTCACGAACTTACATTTATCTAGAAGATGTTATCCAATATCTGGCACTGGTGAGAAACAAATTTCAGCTCTGGCGCTAGGTTCAAAGACAAACTGTCTGCACTATTCGCCTCTGTCTTGGCTAACTGCGATGCATTCGGGAAGCAAAGTACAGCGATTTTTTAACAGCGGAAATCCGACATCCCACGAACTTATAATGTTTTGTCCTACTTTTTCCTAGAAATCGGAATAAGGTCACGAAAATCGACTTGGCATTAATTAAAATATAGAATTTTTATTTTTAACCTGAGCTCTGCTAAGTTCGTGTTTGTTATGATGGTAAACTAACCTATAAAATAATGAAAGAAATAAAGATCGCGCGAAATTTCAGACTTTATCTTGAAAGGCATGATCTTTAAATTTTAATATTTTAATATTACCAAGACCGGTATTACACTACAAAAAAATTTTGACAAAGATCTTTTGTAAAAGATGTGTGACGAGAAATGTGGCAGTGTAGGTATTATAATAGCTTTTACTTGTTACTCACTTGTAAACGTCATTTAATCAATAACTACATTACCTTTGAAAATTTACAAGTTATTAATTTGTAAAATTGATTACCTTAGTTAGTAGCTACATAGTCATAAATGATCAGAATAAACGGTTAACGTTGCCACAGTAATACTTCCAATTCCAATGCTCAGAAATCATTTAAAACAATTTTTGAGTGTGAATGACAGAATTTGGATTTAATTTTTAATTTTTATTTACAAATGAGTAACAAGTGAAATGTTGTACAATACACACGCAAAGTAACTGTTTTACTGCTTCAAGGTAGTGACAGGCTCGCCTGATCGGCTCGCCGGACATTTCCTCCTTTCAGCAGTAAAAACAGTTTTACTTTGCTAGTAATATTCTATTTTATAAAAAAAAATTCAAGATTTGCAAAAATTATGGTATTAATAAAATAAACAAAAAAGAATCACTTTTCCTTATGCAATAATTAATAACATACCAAAATGTACTTTCAAACCGGTGATGGCGATGGCATTCATTATAGACCAAGTACCATAATGAATCTAGTATGGTAGTCAGTACCATAATGAAATAACAGGCAATTCGTTACTAAGCAAGTTTCAAAAATAGCATACCTACAGAATTTTGAGTAGCAAAATATTTTATATTAAAGATATATTTAACTGGAAACAGGTAATAACGTGTACAGCATCTTTCAGAATTCATTATTAATAAATAATAAAACCAGAAAACTATGTATTTATTAGGTAATTAAATTAAAATTTCTATATTATTATCAGAAGACGGGAGGTTATGTACTGACCACATCAGATTTTTTTTAGATTTAATTTTTTTGACTAATTTACGACAGCAGATAAAATCCTATCCTTATTATCCTTTAAAAATTATTCTTGTTCTATACCTAATCCAGTAATTATATAATTTCTTAAAGTTTCGTGCAGAGGTGTAATAACACCCGGTATATTTTTCACATCAGGTACTCAAGATTGCTATTGAAGAGTTCAAGTTCACCATAGGAGAAATTTTCGTGCAATTAAACTGAAATCTGTAGCTGACTGGATACGAACCGAGTTGTAAGAACCACAGTCGATCACATTGCGCATTCGGCAATTCATTCAAAAAATTTAAAATTCAAATATATTTCTTAACAATATTTATTTCATGTTAAAGTCGGCTTTTCCATCCGTACATTGCTTTTGCTTTTATACTAAAATTTCAAGTGTTATTTTTACATTTTGTAAGTATTCCCTCAAGATTGACCGCTTTAAAATATAGAAATTTTTGTTTTAACCTGTCCAATTAAGTTAAATTTATGCGAAGTGTTGTTATAACAACTAAAACGATTAGGTTCTCAAGAATATAAGATGAATTTAGGTCTCAGTCAAGGATGAAATAATATTTACTTGGTTTGTTTTATTATTTAATTAGACTGTAGATTGAATTTAATTTCATAATTACCTCGCCTGTTTTTCTCTTCAATTGTTTAACCACCTTGAAGTATTATTATTACTCTGTTTTTAATGAAACGACAAAGTTTATCCACGTGAATACCATTAAGTGTGACATCGAATAAATAAATAATGAAAGAGTTTCATTCCTTTTACAATGCACAGTAACACAATTATTATTCAAACTTCAAACTTAATACAAACTAATATTCGATATTGTCGATGTGAAGTAATACAAAATTTACCGTATGCTATCATAGCATGACAGTAACAGCTTTCTGGATATCTCTACGATTTATTGTCAAACGATATCTTTTTCTCATATCTATAAACAGATACTTATACTTTGTCAGTTTGTTGAAACTATGTATTTCTGTTGCATTATAATGTTTTATGGTTGAAATAAAGAAAAATGGGGTATATATTTTTAAATTGCTGTAAAATTTATCTTCGGAAACAATGCACGTATGTAGTATGTATAAATAATAGTAGAAGGCATATGAAACTAACTGTTATGTATGCACAAAAATAAAATTTAACTTTTTCTTGATTAATTTAAAGCAAATACAAAACTACTGAAATACACTCGGAAATACATTTATACATAGCTTTATCTTTATTGTTTTATAGAATATTTTAAGACTTTTTCAGATATTATTTATGTAGACGCCTTGTCAGCAACCAACACAACTTCACTGTATGCAGTGTACCAACCATAATGTGACCGTGACCGTAAAACTATATAAAACGATAATAGTTTTTTGTATACCTAGGCTGCGAAATGTCTGTTTAGCGTCCGACAGAATTTTTTGGCCGAAGCTTAAAAATTCTCGACGATAAACATATTTCGCAGACGAGTTATACACACATTTTATTGTTGTTACAACTGTCAAAAATATCTGACAGTGATATGGACAACTCAATAAATTTAATTCGCAATCATTTCTAATAGCAACGCGGCCGCGAAATGCATCGTACGCAAATGTTTTACTTCGCGGCCTAAATGGCGGACGTCAATGTCAATTTTTTTTACAGTTGTGCATAAAAGTGTATTTTTTATCAAAACTTAGAGACTCGAGAATACTGATTACGAATACAAAAGAACTTTTCAGAAATTCTAACAATAAAGAGCAGTTTATTATACAGTTCATTTTTAGTGTCGCATAATAATTACTATTGAAAATAAATTTCATTACCACCTCAATAGAATGAGATTTATTTACTCATTGTGCAAATTTAATTTCATTATTATTATTAAGTTATGATAATAGTATATTATTTAACGATCGCATGATGTTCAGGCTATAATTTATTCCAGAGGATGAAAGTTTATGCACGAGATGAAGGCGAGAGAGTTATAACCATTATGTGCGAGTCAAATACGACGTTTTATCTACGATTTTTTAAATAAAACATTTCTTTACAAATTTTTATCCAATTATTAACCTAAACTCACATTTTGGTTTGATGACAGATGACATGACCGTTGTGTTGAATAATAGACTCATAATTAGTTAAAAATAGTTAATTATGTTCATTATGTGCGAGTCAAATATACGACATTATCAAGACCTTTTTTTAATAAAACATTTCTTTACCATTTTTTTCATTAAAATATTAATCTAACCTCACATTTTGATGGGATGACAGTAACAGTACCTAGTGTTGAATAATGAACTCATAATACAATAGTGTAGAATTACGAATTCATAATAAAATAGTGTGTCTTATGGAGTAGTTTATCTTACTATAGTTACCTATATAATGAAAGTATTATTCAAACGCCGCAGATAAAAATAATTATCAATCAAGTAGCAAGAAAATTTATTTTTGGAATTTAAAAAAAAATTATTATGATCCGTAATCAGTACATCAAACTACATTATACCCGTAACGATTAAGGTTTGTATTCGAAGTAATAACACACTGTATAATATTTCTAATTCTATTTGATTATTCTTAATGTACTGCCATGTTAAAAATCAAAATACACACTACACCCTGTTTGAAATAACGAAAGAATTTTTACAGACATGTTCTTGTGATTCTATTGGTTGCTACGTGCTGTTGTCAAGAGCGGTTTACACAAACAAATTCAAATGTTATGTCAATAATAGTCAATTAAATCTTATTTCATTCTTTGTAAGTGATGTTCATTATTTTGTTGTTGTTATGTTGTTTTTAAATTTTACCTGGCTATTTTTATATTTTATTTTCTTACGTCTTTGTAGACTAAGCTCTTCTTTTGAAACATTGAAAAATTTTGGTGTACTCCTAAATCACGTCTTAATTATCTGTCAAAATTCTTTCGTTATATCAAACAGGGTATAAATAGTATATTATGTATCAAGTTTTATAAACGTCATTTTAGTCACGAGTTTTTTAGGAACGAGCGCAGCGAGTGTATAAAAAACAAGTATCTAGAGAGTTTATAAACGAGTCACATACTATACTTTTTCTACGACCACAAATTAACAACATAAATTCATAAATACGTAAAATTTCATTTATAATAACTTTAGGTTAAATCATAATTATATTACACATAGCTACAAAATTCTACTTAGGCAAGTATATTTAATTTTTTATATGGAAATAAAATTGACAATGATTAAAAGAAATCATTGATTTCCCTCAGTTTTTTCACAAAAATTAAATGTCAAATATAGGAGCCAACTTCACCCCGTACTTGTCAGTTGCTATGTTCAGCCCGTGATTAAAAACGGCCAAAACCACGGTTTGTCGAGGTGTGTTTAAAATGTTATTTAGCGCCATGGAAACCAGTTCCTTAAATACCAGGAGTAGAAAAAAAAATCTAACATTAGTGTCTCAAAAAAGGTTTGTTTTAATCTCAAACAGATTGTTTTCTGTAGATCTATTAATGCAGACGTAGTACCTACCTAAAAATTAAACTTACAATGAATTTTGCGATTTTTAAATATTTTTGTTCCTTCTTGAAGCATCATCAACCAACAGAAATATAAATGTACGAATATTACATTTTTAATTTCCCACCGCCTAACCTAAAATAATAATAAACATTTAAAACTTCCTTTTATGGTATTCAGGTGCTGGTAGTAATGACTCTCCTTTATTTAAAAAAAAGGTTATTGCTATATTTGGACCCTTAACCCAGCCTACGTGTGGTCATTATACAGAAATGTAAATGTTACTCGTATCAGGCATTATTATTTTTTAAAATACACGACTCCCTAAGGACGAAAAAAATTCCGTTTGAAAGCGGTAGATATGCGGCGTTCTCATAAATTAAATGGGGCTATTTATACCCACGGTTGTTTCAATATTTGGTTATTTCTTTAAAAACTCGAGTGTCACATTTATAAACAAAATTTAATATTATACAGGGTGTAAATAAAAATTGGAAACGCACTTTTTTTCTCTGAAGTTATAATGGAAAAGTTAATTTTGGTTTTAATACTAGAAGTAAGCTAACATAATCGTATAAATCTATGGTAAAAAATATTATATTTTCGTAGATATTACTAATTTTGTACTTTTCTTAACTGGTATTTCCTGTATATTTTTACACTAATTGATACAGGAGCGGATTTGGCCGGCGACATAATGAGATTTTTCATTTTTCCCACTGGGCTGCGATGTATTTGGGCCGAGAGGGATACAAAATTTTAAGAAAAAACATGTTTTTCAAATTAATTCGCTTAGTTTTAGTTATTTTGGTCATAAAAGAGGGAAAATCGAGTTGTAATAATTAATCTCTGAAAATTCAATTTTTTGATAGGTATTTAACCTTGACCGAAAAAAATTTTTCGTCTGCCTTTTTCTTGCAATGCAATTCATGGTTGTTTTCCTTTTTCAATAATACGTCGAACAATGTGCATTTTTTTTAAAACATTAAACAAAATACTTATATGGATACGGACGAACTCGTGTGATTTTGAGATCGTATAAGATCGTTAAAAAATTATAATAAAAAAGTAATTTTTTTATTATTATAGTTTAAAACTTTCGCTATTATTTTTCTTTTCAGGGTATGGAGAATGAACTGCCGGAATTTTTTCTTACTGTGTCGAAACGTTACCAGTCGCCTCTGAATTGATAGAACATAATTTTTGCTAGGGGTTTCCCTTCTAACTTTGATAGTTTTTCAGATATTAAAATAAAAGTTTCTTCTCGAAATAAAGTGTGCCTTCAGAATAAAATTTGGCAGTATTGTTGTTTTTAGACTACCACTATAGAAAATAATAGATATCGCAGCAGCAGCCTATTTAAGAAAGTTGAAAATATCATGAACTAACATGATATAATCATATCGTATAATTATGATACCAAATCAACATAGCCAGGCAGCTTTTGCTTTGTTTACTGTTTATTTGAAATAATGACAGTAGAAGAAGAAATGTTATTTACAAGTTGTGCGTGTATTAAAAAGTGAAAAATAATGTGTTATTTTTTGTGGTCGTCTAAAAAAAGCGTTCATTAGGTACTCGTTCGAAATTAAATATCGTGTTGCGTCACTCGGTTACACCTCGTACGATATTTCTCATTTTCGATCCTCGTTATGAAATATACTATTGCAATACGATAAAGTTTGTATGTTAGTATAATAATAAAATAATTCGTTTTTATTTTGTACCTACATTGTTTATTGTTATCATTGCTAATAGTAATTTTTGTGCAATTCGAACCAGAGTTGTCAGAATCAGTCAACCACAATATTTATTAACTATCCACTCCATAGAAGAACAAAAAATCATATTTGTATTAATATTTAGTACGTTCTTTCCTTTTGGGATGAAAAAAACATCATTATCATTAAGTAAAAAAATTTAATAACAGCAGTATATTGTACGTACGAGTACATCAAGTACCTACCAATCGAACCGTAGAGGTTATATTAACATCATTTGGTTTTTTATGATGTGTACAACGGAGTACACTATACAAAAAAATACGAATGAAAATTTAATGAAAAGAACATCGCTTACCAGTAAATGAATATTTTTATTGCGTTAGAAGTTAGAATAGCCTTTTCAAATATTTATTCATAAACTTTTTTAATGCTAATTAATTTCCAGTTCGTAAGGAGTTTATATGAATGAACTTAGTGAGTAAATACGTTAATGTAGGTTATATTTTACTTGTTTCTTGCTTCATAAAAAAAACAGAAAAAATAAAAAAATAATGAATATGAACAGAAATTTTTTTGACTTCATTAAATTGGTATTGGTAATATACATATTAGCAGGGGTAAACATGTGTTAGAATATTATTATTTAATCAATTATTATTTTAATTTACATCGCTTGTTTATATAATTAATTTATGTTACCGATAACGACCAAGTTTGCCCTTTATAAATTGGATAATTGTGTATTTGAACGGCATTAGTAATAAATCAGTTAATGTGAACAGACGTGTCAATAATTAATTGTTGCTACCTATTTCCAACTTCCTAATTTCTAACACAACATGGTTGTGAATGAAGTATTCACCACAGAGGAGATATTTTTGTGCATTTAACCGAAATAGCGCACGGCTATTCGCTCCATTATAATATAATATATTTTTTCTATTTGGCGTTCAAAAAGTTAACTTTGTGAAACACAACTGACTGTCGCCAAGGTTCACATTTTGACACGAAACATATTTTTTTAGAAGGTTGGTAGGTATTGGCAGTATTAGATGATATTTACTTCAATTGTCAAACGTCAAACCTCAGAACTGACAAATTTCAGTATAACCTCAAAATATGTTTTGCTTAATTAATTACTTTTTATTCAATAAAATTAATGAATATAGTAACAGAAAGCATATAAGTTCAATATTTTATATAATGTCAGCACTTATCACTTAGAATATTTCATTAATTATATACTTTTACAGTGACATTGACAGTTAAATAAATGGTAATATAAATCTCCCCAACAACAACTTTAAACACATATATTTCCCTAATCGACTTGTGGCGGTTTAATTTAAATTTTAATATTAAAAAAATCTGACGTGGCCATCACACAACCTTCCGCATATCTAGATTTTAAACAGAAATGTATACGTGCAATCCGGTGCCCATTTAAAATATACAAATAAAAATCTCAAATATTCAAATACAGAAATTTGCATCACCTGAATAAAAAGATTCATTCACAGGAAAACTCTGCTGTGTTGAAGCCATCCTCCGTTCAATTACTACATTTAATATCTTACTTAGGACTTATATAGCGCTAGTATGCCAACTTGTCACCCGTCTCACCTGTCAATATTTTTTACGCAGAAACAAAAATCAACCGATCATGGATTACAAGATATCAACGTTTTATTTAATAAATTTATTTTTTAAATTTTACTGCAGTTCTTTAATGTTACCAGATAAAGACAATTTTTTTATAACGTAAGTTGCAAATAACTTTTCCTCTTATTCTCATTACAAATAAATACTATATTTTTCCAAATTTATATACAATTTTGACAATTAACCTTTTCAATCTTCAAAAAATATCACTTCCGATGAAGATATTTGTACCAAAATCTAGGGAGCTCTTCCAATTTATATACAAATGTTAAATACCAAATATCAAAAATTTCGGGTAATTCGTATTTGAGTTATGCGACTAACAACCCTTGACCACACACACACACACACACACATACACACACACATACACACAGACATCATCGTGAAACTATCAAAAATGAGTTGTAAGGACCCTAATTCGTGCTCATCCACTAAAAATTCACCACCCGATTTTTTGCATGATTCCAATACCTTCCTTTACAGGTAAGCGGAAGGTAAAAACACCAAAAAATACCGAACTAATTTTATAAGCCTTCTTTCGTACTTGTCCTTTAGTAAACTCGCCCGAGGGCTCATTTTACTAAATTTGGACGCGAGCGAAAAAATCATGTCTTATAAAACTTGTTCTTTAATATACTATTATCATTTAGTACCTATTTAATTATTTTATGGAGAAAAAAAAACAGGATTCACAACTTCGTGCATATATTTTAATGGCATGTAGTACTTAACTTACTGATCATGGAACAAAAATATTTTTTTAAAAATTCGTAAATTTAAGGGTATTTTTACAAGAAGCACATTTTTTAAACCACTGAATTTTTGATTGTATATGGATAAAATTAAATTTTAATTATTTGTGCAATGGCAAGAATAGTAAATTTGTGAAATTCCATTTGAAAACAGTGGCCCAAAACAGTTTGATTAAAAAACCTAGGAACTAAAATTGCGGTTTAAAAAAAATTCTTTCAGTTCCATTGAGCACTATATGCCATTAAAAAATATGCACGAAGTTGTGAATCACCCTGTATGTGCGAAACGTGACCGACTGTGGTTCTTCACAAATCTCAACTCAGGTACACTCCAGTTTACTCTGTAGTCTCTATAAAAATTCTTTCGTTTGACGTACCTAACAATAACAAGCATGAAGTATAAGTGAGTTGACGGCTGGGCTGGTAACCGCACACACGTTGTTTTATAGCGTGGATAACTAAGCGCAAATCGTATCCGACTGTGTGATTCTAACAATTCAGGTTCGAATTCAGTCAAGTGAGTACACATACCAGTTGTCGTATGTTTTATTACTTCTCGACCTATATAATAGGGGGCAATAGTATTGTAATCGTGATTTTTTGACAGTTTAATGAATCTTCATTATTTAGACCCTACTGAAACGAAAAAACATAATTTAAAAAAAGTCGTTCGATCGGTCTGTCTGTCTGTCCGTAAGCACGATAACTTGAGAACGCGTACGAATTTTAACTGAAATTTTATATTTAAGCATTTCACAAAAAAGTTAGTTTTGAGTTCGTTAATGAGCTTTATATACAATCAGTGGTACCTACCAACTTTATAAACTGAATTTTTAAAATTAAAATACTATCGAGTACCTAATAGAAGAATAAAAAAAGTCGGTCTATTAAGCCCTGTTCGCACGGCGATCTTTGGAGATTCTACGGAGAGTCAAACTCCCGGCAAAGTCACGGCAAAAAAGAAGTTTTTTTCTTTCTAGTGATAATTACGTGGTTTTGAAGCAATCAATAAATTATAAAATCTTCTTTTCCAAGACTCATTGATAATTTAACAAATAATTCTCACTAGAAAGAAAAAAACTTCTTTTTTGCCGTGACTTTGCCGGGAGTTTGACTCTCCGTAGAATCTCCAAAGATCGCCGTGCGAACAGGGCTTTAGTCTGTCTGGATGTTGGATAACATAAAAACGCGTTGGAATTTTGGACTGAAATTTTATATTTAACAACATGAGCCAAAAACTGACCAGTGGTACCAACATTATAAATTGAACTGTTTTTATTTTTATTAAAATATGCTAGGTATCAAATTAAAACTCCTGGGATAAGAATTCTAGAAGAGGATTAAAAATAACATATAAACGATCGTCAATTGTTTATTTTAAGAAATTATTCAAATATAAGTTTAGCAGAAATGTTAAAAATTATATTTATGCGATTTTCAATTGTTTCTCCAATTCTTGATTATTCAAATTTTGTCAAGTGTAGGTAGGTACCTATTATCAAATTAAAGTTCTCTGGCAAAGAATTCTAGTCGAAGAATCAAAAACAACATTTAAACAACGGTACAATTGTTTTTCACATGTTATTCAAATTATGAAGTTGGTATCAATCTTTCAGAGAAAATGAAAGCTTTATTTATTATTGCTGAATGAAGTATAAAATTAAAGTCTTTACAAAAGTAAGTTAATAAAACTTAAAGTCGGGGAAGTACTGTGGTGGCTGGTGGCCACAGCAGATTTTTTTTATAGATTTTATGATTCACAATATGTGGGGTTGTCACTCTCAAATTAGTTAAAAGGCGTGAAGCAAAAATAGTTACGACTCTCACCTCTACGAAATTATTTAAAAACTTGTTTCTGTCTATTCAAAAGAACTTATAAGAAAACATCCTTCACCCTTCAACCTTCACACCTTCCGAGTTTAAGATCGATATAGAAATCATGATCACAATACTTTCCTTGTACAGTATACCGGAGTAAAAAGGACCTACATAAATAATTCAAAACGGAAAGGTAACTTCCTTCTCCCGAGGGAACCACCTACTGTAGAGGCAGTAAATAGGTCGAGGTATAAACTAAACTTATTACTTCCACTATCTAATAATTACATGGAAACATAAACTATAAATATCGAACTATATTTCACATCTACGCATTGTTGTATTTATTAGATGAGATGTTATTAGTTATTCATTATTTATTACAGGGTAGGCAGCAGAGTACGCTATGTAAAATATATGAATATACAGGTGGTTCAAAACTTCAGGGCAAAAATTGAATGGCAGATACTACATCATACTGATCACGAGTAAATAGTTATTTGTTTAACTAGGCAAAGAAATAGATTTGCTGCCGCGGCTAGAGTTTCATAGACGAGGCACAGCCGAGGCTATGAATCTAGCTTAGGCAGCAAATCGTTGTTTTTGCCTAGTTAAACACATTATTTTTTCGGCGATGTCAAATTTGTTGATTCACCATAGTAACAATTTCTTTTGCTGCCTAGGCTTTTTTACTATTTTTGCTGCCTAGGCAGTGACACTTTGCTGTCAAAAAAACAACACTTTTAATGTCAATCCCCGAAAAAAATAATTTTCAAAATTCGCGAATTTTTAGTGCCGCTGGTTTCATGGACTAAATTACAAATAGCCATATCACCGAAATTCAATTAATTTATACCCGTAGAATGGGGCAACTTGGACACATTTTTGAAGATATCTTTTTAAATTTTGCACGAATGACTATGAAAAAACATGTATTGTACTTTGTACAGACTTAACTGAAATTTATTTCAATCTGCCCTGTCACTGTTTTCAAATGGAATTTCATTAATTTACTCTTCGTGCCATTACACAATTAATTAAATTTTAATTTTATTTTATTCATTGTTATTTGTAAATCAGATATCCATTATACAATCAGTAATTCAATGGTTTCAAAAATATGCTTCTTGCGAGTAGGTACTACTACTATAATTAATATATACAGGCTGTAACAGTGAAACTAACCACCGCCTATATTTTCTTTATTATTATAGTTACTCAAATAGTTTATTAAAGAACAAGTTTTATAAGACATACATTTTTCGCACGTGTTCAAATTTAGTAAAACGAGCCCTCGGGCGAGTTTACTAAAGGACAAGTGCGAAAAAAAGTCTTATAAAATGAGTTCTTTATACTATTTTTTCTATTTGGTGTCTTTTTATTATAAAAATTTAAATTATACTGCCACAATATAAACAAGTCGATTTAGGGAAATTTATGTATATAACGTTTTGGTTGGTGATATTAATATTGTCATTTATTTATCTGTCACTGTCACTGCAAAAGTATATAATTACTGAACTATTCTAGGTGATAAGTATAGATATTATAGAAAATATTGAACTTATATGTTTTCTATTTCTGGAGTCATTAATTTTATTGAATAAAAAGTAATTAATTAAGCAAAACATATTTAGAGGTTATACTGAAATTTGTCAATTCTGAAATTTGACGTTTAACAATTGAAATAAATGTCATCTGATACTGATCTGATACTAGCAATACCAACCTTCTATAAAAATATGTTGCGTGTCACAAAGTGAGCTCTAGCGACATTCAGTTTTACAAAGTTAACTTTGTGAACGCCAAATAGAAAAAATATTATAAAGCAAAGTTGTAGGAGACCAAGAGGTACATCTGCTTAAAGAATAAAATAATTTTTTAAACCAGTGGTTTTCAAGTTACGACATAAAATTATATTTTTTCAAATGAAAATATAGGTACATATTTTTAGGTCTATTCGATAGAGTTTTTTTTTTTCTGAATTCAACCATGTATTCGTTTTATGTCCTTAAAATTTTGAGAAAAATTCAATCGAAATTTAAATAATTTTTTATTTTTAATATGAATGTGCAGTAATCTATGGACTAATTACTTCTGGCCGGGGTTGTCAATGAAAAACGTTACCAGTCGGTAAACCTAATTATTATTTAACCATGTCCTTGGTATAATAAATCGAATAATATTCTTGTTATATTGCTATTATTATGGAGTGATTATAACAACTCAAGTTCAAATTGTGTGGACTATGTAAGAATATTGGAAACAAATTTAAAAGTCATTTGCGCGTGTAGATTCACAATCACTACTTTTCCAAGTTCACTAACCTAAGTTTTTTAGAAAAGTATACACAATGTTTCGTGTTAGATAAGCATTTCTAAATAATAGTCGGTTTGTTTTTAAAAACGTAGTAATGTAGACTTTTAACATTAATAAGAAAATTCAACAAATAATTTTTATATTTTTACTTACTTCTATATTCAACGAAAAAGTTTGTGTATGATTCTTTATCCTTCAGTAATGTTTAATAGATTGTCTAATATTCTAGCATTGTTTTTCTCGATTTCTTTACTAATGTATGAAAAAAGGTTAAAAACATAGGTATGCCAGCCTCATATACTGTGTTTATCATCGGTTTAGATATATATTATACCGTGTATGCGGTTACCAGCCGGCAACTCATGGATACATCACAGGGAAGATATTATTTGTGTATTTATAAACTAGAATATCTGAAAATGGAGAAAGTAGAATTTCGCTTGAAAAGCAAGTTTCAAAAAAATTTGGTCTCCTCGCCCCTAATATACAGGGTAGTGGGATGACGATCTACCCTCAATAACTTGGAAACGGATTGTGATAAGCATACCCAGTTTGCGCTATATGTTTTAACATCTAGGGGGCCACATTTTACTAATATTTTTGGTTTTTTTTAAATCACTCATGTCACCCCCACCACTCTCAATTTTTAAATCTTAAACGGCAATATACCTTTTGTGGAATATTAGATGATAGCTCTTGAAAAATGTTATACAGTCATGTCAATAAATTGTTATTTGAATTAGAGCACTGCACGGGCCGTAATTTTGGAGCCCGGCCCGCCCGAATCCCGACTATTATTAGGCCCGGCCCTACCCGGCCCGACAATTTTAAATTTTACCAAAGCCCGGACAGCCCGAAGCCCACCTGCTATTTGGCCCGGCTCGGCCCGGCCCGATATTGTAAAATAAAAACAAAGCCCGGCCCTGCCCGGCCCATATTGTTTCGAAGCCCGGCTCTACCCGGCCCGAGATTTTTTAAGGCCCGGCCCTGTCCGGCCCATGGTTTTTCGAAGCCCGGCCCTGCCCGGCCCATGATTTTTTGAAGCTCGGCCCGGCCCGGCTCAGCCCTGTCGGCCCATGATTTTTTGAAGTCCGGCCCGGCCCGGCCCGACTTGGCTCTAAAATTTAGTTTGTGTACGTGTTATCGTGTTATATATCATACAAATTTTTTTTAGTATAATGCTCTCCAAATTTGTTTAGTAACTGTAGGAAATTATTGTAATATATAACTTAGAAATAAGATTTTAATTTAAAAAGCTCGGCTCGGCCTATGCTCGCAGCATAAAAGACCCAGCTCGGTTCAAGCCCGTAGTATATCGGGCCTGGTTCGGCTCAAGCCCGTAGCATAACAAGCCCGGCTCGGCCCAAGCCCGTACCATAACAGGCCCGGCTCGGCCCAAGCCCGTACCATAACAGGCCCGGCTCGGCCCAAACCCGTACCATAACAGGCCCGGCTCGGCCCAAGCCCGGAGCATAACAGGCCCGACTCGGCCCAAGCCCGTCATAGTACAATAAATAGTAAGCCCGGTTAGGCCCAAGCCCTTGATTTGGTAGGCCCGGCTAGGCCCGAAGCCCACTATACTTAAAAGAAATAAAGCCCGGGCCCGGCCCACGGGCCGGGTAGCCCGTGGCCCGTCCGGGCCTTGCAGTGCTCTAATTTGAATAACCCGTATGAAAGTTAGCAATAATAATTTATAATATTTTTATGTTATCGTCTTAAGTGCACCACCCTGTTTAACTTACAGTGTAGGTAAAATAAACAAATAATGTCTGTAAAAATTTTCTCGTTTTTCATTCCTTCATACTGAATCAAATCCAAGCACGCTTATTAAATGTAAATTATGGTATTTGGCATTCCACATTCCATATTTCGTTGTTACATACAAACAAGCTCAAAGAACAAACCAAATCAATGCAACAAAGAAACAGAATACGAAATACGGCTGTCTTCTTTAAAATGCAATCATAAAAAATTCATCTCAAACTCAATTTGGACAAAATACAGATACAACAAAGATCGATATAGAAAAATCTTTCGAAGTTCGATTTTTGATAGTTTCGAAACAAGTTGCGGAAAATCGAAAAAGGAAAATGCAGTCATAAGGAAATCATTTTATCTATATTTAGGTTGGAAATTAAAACAAATGATTTTTTCAATTCTTAATAATGGATAAATGGTTTTAATAATCTGACTCATGAAGTATGATCACCACTTCTTCATAATATGTTTCATTCATAATACATCAAATTTAACAACAAAAGTTACTTTACTTGATAATGATTTGGATATAAAGTCGAAACGTCGTTGTAACTATTATTGTATATTTACCATCATTATAGCCATTCATCTATTAATTACAAAGTGGAAAAATTATTACTTTTAATTTACAACCCAAATTGAAACAACTGTACATAATTTTATAATAAAATTTAATTTGGAAAAAATACAACATAGATCAAAAAGGAAAGTGTAGTCTATTCTTACTTATTTTTGAAGGGTATATAACATGACGTACTACTAAGCGTGGATCAGAAAGAATTTTATTTCAAAACTTTCCCCGAAAATTATTTCTGGTTACGGCTCTGCATCAAATAACATGTACCCTTAATTTTTTGTCAATAATTTTGAAATGCCCTACCATTAAATTTTTTCCCGAAGTATAAAAACAGCCTGTATAGTGTATAGTATTAACATATCGAACTGTCACTATTTTTCCAAAAACAACCCACAGTTTAAAATACAATTTGAGCTTTCTTTTGTTTGTTGAACATTTAAATATAAAAACAGTCCGATGATAAGAATTAAGTCATAGAAAGCAAACTAAACTACGAACGCAAAGGTATAAATAAAGCATTTGGAAAAAATACAACAAAGGTCATAAAGAAAAGTGTCTATTCTCAGAAAAATCTAGCTATCGGTATGTATATTACGTTCTATGGTAAAAAGTGTTTTTCCAGCATTCCAGCGCTGAATTCCTGTGCGCTCGAGTAAGGACTAAGGAGCATGATCCAGAACTACGGATCGCTTTTACAACCCTCAAAGGCACGGAGGACCGCGTAAGTAACCGGCGAGAGTCGCTTGCGTGAGGCCCATTTGAATAACTAAGCCTCACACCACGTTTGCTAAAAATTCCTTCAACTCAAATTACTTTTCTTCACGAAAAATTTTTCTTCTTCGCTTTGACAAATTTGCGAGTTAATTGTCGAATTTCTTCAGGAATTTCGTACCAGACAATACAAGTTAAATATAGAACTGTTTATAACACCCCGGTGAACAGATTGTATTTGGATTAAATTACGCGGAATACAATATCAATAACAGTCTTTTCATTCAGCATTTCTATATTATGAATTGATAATACTATTTAATGAGAGTAATTATAATATTAAACTCGAGTAAAATACTATACTTTATCCACGACTCTACTGAATATTTATTCATTTTATAAGATTTTGCACTGACAGCAGCTGTCAAACATTATTTTTTGAAATTTGTATAGTGTAGGTTACCTAGCAACTATTATATTTGAATGTTTCAATAGATGAAGTTCTATTGGTCAAAAGTCCTCAAACAATAAAGCCCGATTTATAAACTTGACGTTGACGTTGCTGTTACGTTGCCGTTGCTGTTGCTGTAACGTTGCGGTTGCAGTTAGAATGTGACGATTTATAAACTCAAAGTTCAACTGTATGACTTCTACTAAAAGAGCCACCTTCTCTATAGAAAAATAAATTCATTTATGACATTAATCATTTCATATGATATTATTTATACATTAAATAATTACCTGATTGTGTTAAACTCTGTGAATCATCCATGTCAGTTGTCACCAAATTATAAAATTGACATTTGACATGCAAATTCAAAATCACGTGACCCCATTACTCATTTTCATTGGTTAGACGTTCATGTACCCAACGGTGAACTTCAAAAGTTAAAAGTTGGTTATCTCGAACGTCATGCGTACGGAACGCCAACTTCGAACAGTAGCGTCAACGGAATTTATAAACGAGTCATATGTTTTTCTAATATTTAACTTTGAACGTCAACGTCAACGGCGAACTGCAACGTCAACGTCAAGTTTATAAATCAGGCTTAAGTTTTATTGGTTATAGAGCCAAATCAATAATTTTCTATTAAAAAAAAAACTCACTACTGAGTAATGAGGTACATTACTCACTGGAAACCATAAATTTTATAATAAATGTATTATTCAATGAACAATATTAAATTATTTAACTAGCACATAATGTAGGCCATAATTCAAGAGGATGAAAGTTTATGCAGGAGCTGAAGCGCTGAAGGCGAGTGTATAATACGTTTTATCTACGACTTTTTAAATAAAACATTTCTTTACAAATTTTTATTCATTTAAATATTAACATAACCTCACATTTTGACTAGATGACAGATGAATTACAGTGACAGTAGTGTTGAATAATGGACTCATAATACAATAGTGTGTCTTCTGGCGGGGTTTGTCTTACTACAGCTACCTGCATAATTAATATGTTATTCAATTATCATAGATAAATAAATTTATCAAATTAAAACGCTAATATCTTGTATACTATAACAAGTTAATTTTTTTTAATCTGATTGACGTGTGTAACGAATGAATGTGTTAAGGATTTCATGCTTACCCTGTTTGGAAATATAGCGTTATGTTCATGAATGTTTATATTTATATGAATTAAAGTATTCCAAGCAATATAATTTAATGGGAGCAATGAAAGATTTATGCCCCAAAGTAAAATTTAGTATCAGTCTGCAATTTCTAGTGCAAATATTGTCTGATGATGATATAAAGTCGGCTATAAATTACGACTATAAATGTCAGTCTTTTATTTTTTATTGGCAATGATTCTTTTTCCGTCGGATGCTTGTTGATCAGATCGGATAGCGCAACAGCAACGGGTTAACAAAGTAAACAGATCAATGTGAGCTGACGTAAAGTAAGCAGTTGCACCGCCTTCTACTGCACTGTCATACTCAGCACCTGCACGATGCACAATGCACATGCACGTGAAGATGCTCTTCACTTGATCAACTTTGCATCTTCAACTTCAACACTAACAAGAAACAAGAAATGCAACGCGCACATCTCACAAGACATTGCAGTTGCAAACCTCTTTGCCGCTAGAACAAATTTACATAAACACAACGCAAAATACATGTTTGTTGAGAGCTAGTAAACCGCAGAATGTGGTACGGAAAAAGTTACCTACGCACGTAAGCAACTGTTGAACAAGCTTTTCACATGATCAATTTTGCATTTTCACTAACAATCAACTGCAACGCGCATAACTCACAAGACATTTCAGTTGCAAACTTCTTTACCGCCAGAACATTATTTATATAATAAACACAACGCAAAATACATGTTTGTGGCGGTTGGTTAATCTTGAGAGTAAGTAAACCGCAGGATATGGTGCGGAATAAAAGTAACGTACGCATTTACTCAACTGTTCAAGAAACTTTCACATGATCAACTTTGCATCTTCACTAACAATCAACTGTAACGCGCACATCTCACACGACGTTTCAGTTGCAAACTTCTTTACCGCCAGAATAAATTTATAATAAACAAAACGCAAAATACATGTTTGTTGAGGTTATTTTGAGTGTAAGAAAACCGCAGAAGATGGTACAAAACGTTCTGGGCGCAACTGTTTTTATTTGACCAATTTTGCATCCTTAAGCAACGTGCACATCTCACAAGACGTTTTAGTTGCAAATATCTTTACCGACAGAATAATTTATAATAAACAAAACGCAAATTACATATTTGATGAGAATAAGAAAACCGCAGTAGATGGTACAAAACATTGCAATGCTTGGGTGATTGAAGATGTCTTCCACTTAATTAACTTTGTATCTTCACTTAGAATCAAATGCAACGCGCACATCTCACAAGACGTTTTAGTTGCAAACCTCTTTACCGCCAGAACAAAATTATGTAAACACAACGCAAAATACATGTTTATTGAGGTTGATCTTGAGAATGAGAAAACCGCAGAAGATGGTACGATACGCACATACACGCGCGAGTGCTTGAAGATGCTATCCACTTAATCAACTTTGCATCTTCACTTATCAAATGTAACGAGCACATCTAACAAGACGTTTTAGTTGCAATGTCATTTGCCGCCAGAATAAAATTATATAAACACAACGCAAAATACATGTTTGTTGAGGTTAATCTTGAGAATGAGAAAACCGCAGAAGATGGTAACGCAACTGTTGCAACATTGCATCGCGCGGGTATTTTACCGCCAGAAGTAAACGTTTGGAAGCACTCACCTGCAGGTCGTTCAATGCGCAGCGAACTCCTGGTGACCACTGGCAGGCTCCTCGGATACAGCTTCCGCCATGATGTTTGTTGCGACGCTATGTCGTGCACTTAGTGAATACCCGAGCCGCACTGATGGAAGGTGAAACCCGCGTCGTGGTGCCTCCGTCACGGATCGATACCTGGCAAACGGAGACCGTTCTTCGACGCTGAACGTCGCTACGTCATTACGTCACGCGCACGATGGTGGCGACACCGTGTGACGCGAAAAATATCACACATCGTCATCAACCAACACTGGCTTTTATTATATGCATCTCTTGCATCTTGCACCTACAATGTAAAAACAATAGTTGGTGTTGGTGGTTCCAGCAATTGGTATCATGCTGTAGGTGTTTAATTTCAACTGCATTGTTATTCAGTGATAAGGATGTTGAGCGTTTAATCGCATGTGAACGTGAATATATAAATTGCGTGGGCGGTGTGACGTCACAGATATAATTCTCAAACACCCACGCATTTGTGACGTCATGACTTGATTCTACCTATTGTAATCGATTGAAATCTTCATAGATTATCTAAAGCCCTGTTCACACATGAATTATGCTTCTCAATTTTGACAAAGGGATTATGGTGAGAATCGCCGCTAAATTGAATATTCAATTAATCTTGTAATTCTTTGATAGCTTGAAACCAGAGGATTCAGAAGCATGAAAGAATTCTCAAAGAATCCATATGTGAATAGGGCTTTTGCATCCAGCATTCGTAGCCCACTATTTTTTCACAATTTTGTTTATAACCATAGTAATATTTATCAGTAACAATATGGCGTAAAAACAATGAATTAAAATAAATATCTTACTAGTTTTTCGTATTTGGCGGTGTAGCCCAACCAAGAAAAACAGGAAGTGTACGATTGAATTTGGCGGGTGCAGCGAGTGGCGCTACATGCAACGCGCAATTTAATCCGAGCCAACGAGCATGGCCATGGAGTCAGCGGCCACTTAGAGGATTATTGTTGCCGGTTAACATTCATATTTTAGTACGTTTTGATTTAATTTATGTTTAAAAGTTAAATTTTGAATCTCGACAATATGGGTGCATATTTATCAGAACCTGTGACAGAAAAGATATCAACTGACGACGATAGTGAACGCATACGTTATGGTGCAAGTTCAATGCAAGGTTGGCGAATTAGTCAAGAGGTAAATATTTTGTTGCACATTCATTATACTATATTCTAAACTTGTACAAACAATCGACTATGCTATATTGTAGTTAATTACAATCAACTTGTGTAACTAGTTATTAAGTTTTTAAAATGACATCATTCAAAAGTTTCATATCTATGCCTGGGTAATTGTTAAAGAAAATAATTTCTGTATAGGTACTATTAATTGATGAGTCAGCATAGTAAAACGAAACAAATATAGTAATATAAAATATGCATGATAATATTTTTAAATTTAAATAACTGTTTCCTGTTTTAGGACGCACACAATTGTGTGGTTGACTTTGACAAAAATGCTTCATTTTTCGCTGTATACGATGGCCATGGGGGTCACGAAGTTGCCGTGTACTGTTCACAGAAGTTACCAGACTTTATTAAAGAAACAGAGGCATACAAGAACGGTGACATGAAAAATGCATTAATTGATGCATTTCTTGGATTTGATGCAACTATAGCAACAAGAGAAGTTGTAGCAATTCTAAAAGAAATAGTCGGAGTCAAGGAAAATGAAAAAGATGAATGTGGATCTGAAGATGAAGAAAGTGTTAATAATTTATACGAGGAAGCATCAATGCCTATTGAGCAAGTTATGGAGAAGTATCAATCAAATTTATTAAATCCAAACTTGAAAAAACTACAATCAGAAAAATGCCCTATATCACCTATGTTAAAAGGTAAGAAAGCAGATATCACTGGCTCAAGTAGTTCCAAACTGGCAGCTTGTTCAAGCTCATCTTCAAGTTCTGGAACTTCCTCCTCCAAAACTGAAGATGATAATTCAGGAGAGAGCGCAAGTTCTAAAAAAGACTCTAATAATGACCAAATTACGGTTAGTAGTGCTAGTTCTGACGTATCATGCAGTGATTCTGTCACAACAACAAGCAATGGTGAAACAAAAATTGACGCTGTTGCACCAGAAGTAAAATCGGATACAAAAACCGTTATAGAAGAAGTGAAATCTGAAGATATTAAAGAAGGTGTAAAGGCCGAGACAGAAGAAAATGATAGTAAAAACGAACATGATAAAAATATAGCAAACGGTGAAACAACACCTGATGAAACCAAAAATGTTCCTCAAGTTAACGGCGAAGTAAAACCATCTCCAAAGGGTAAAGGTAAAGCTATTGTTAAAAAAAGTTCTAAAGCAGAAACTCCACCACTTGTAAAGAACTTGCGAGCCCGAAATGCAAGACAGTTGTACAACAAACTATTAGAACTAGAAGAAGAAAGTGAATCAGAGGACGAGAATGACGAAACATTCGAAGGTAAACCAAATTGCAGTTCGTCAGAAGAAAGCGGCGACGAAAGCAGCGAAGGAGGAGAAGATGAAGACGATGCAGATGACGAAGACGATAACGAAGAGGCTGAAGACGAGGAAATGTATGAAGATGACGAGGACACTGATGAATTCACAAGAAACATGACTGAGGAACCAGGTTCGGACAGTGGCTGCACAGCAGTTGTTGCATTACTCTGTGGAAATGAATTATATGTAGCAAATGCTGGTGATTCACGATGCATAGTTTGCAGAAAAGGACAAGCAGTAGAAATGAGCTTTGATCATAAACCAGAAGATGAACCAGAAATGGCCCGCATTGTCAAAGCAGGCGGTAAAGTAACACAAGATGGTAGAGTAAACGGTGGACTTAATCTATCAAGAGCTATAGGAGATCACGCATACAAACAAAACAAAGATTTATCAGATAAAGAACAGATGATCACAGCTTTACCTGACATCAAAACTTTAACAATCAACCCAGCCGAAGATGAGTTCATGGTTCTTGCTTGTGATGGAATTTGGAATTTCATGAGCAGCCAAGAAGTCGTAGATTTTGTCCGACCAAGATTAACTGAAGCAACTGGCCCGGAAAAATTATCGCAAATTTGTGAGGAAATGTTCGACCATTGTCTAGCGCCCCATACAATGGGAGATGGCACAGGATGCGATAATATGACTGCTGTTATAGTGCAGTTCAAGAATGGTATGATGAAAAGAGCCGCATCGCCCGATGTTACAGAATCAACGGAAGAAAATAGTGCGAAACGGGCCAAGACTGAATCTACACCTGAATAAGCCATGTTCTCCGTATTGCAATCGGTGCCTTCGCAACAACAAACTGTAAAATATAGTTATCGATAAGAAATACTAGTACTAAATGGAAATAATTAATGATAAGTGTACAAGTTGTGAAGAGATGCGTCAGATTTAAATATTTTTAATATCTAAAATAAGGAAAGCCATGTTACATATTATTCCTTGTTGTAAAGGTGGAAGGAAGGATGAACTTTTGAAAGAATGTATTTAATTTTCTGTATTTTCCAAATTGTGACTATAGTTTTAATAACTGTTTTGGTTTAGAATGTTCACAAATAATATTGTCAACTATCTTTTATAATCGAATTTAGTAAATACTGTTAATAAATGTAGTCGTTTAAGTTTAATACAATGAAATCATTTATTTATATGTATTTGTGTTAATAATGCTGCAAGTTATCAATTATTTCTTGCTGCTCTATTTCTGTTTTCTGCAAAGAATTGTGAGTGATTTTTAATCTTTCCAGCTCCAGTGCTTTCTCCATTATCAGTGCCTACAAATATTGATGTAAGTACACGTGAAACATTGCATTTTAATTATTAAATACTTGATGCTGTTGCTGCATAGCTTCTTTATGTTTGGTCATAGATTGTACTAAATTCCTATTTCCAACAGCTTTTATTTTCTGTTTCTCTACTTCAGTAGCTAGTTTCGAGAACATGGCAATAAATCCATCTATTATTTTTTGAAATTCGTCGATTTCTACAAATTATATAAATTTATATTTACACAAATCAATAATTCTGGTTTGTGCGAGATGTATTTGGTGTGTAAATAAAAAACATTTTGCCCACTTTCAACAAATAGTTTGCATTCCTCTTTTAATTTGCCGGTCTTGTTTGCAACTTGTGGATCTAAAACTCTTATTTTATTCAGTTCATCAAAATATAAACCCTGTTTTGATAACGTTTCTGCCATTTTTAAATGTTTCAATTTATTTCACTACAAACAATCGACTCATTAGTTCCTTGGTGAATGACGTGATATAAGCAACAATACCTTGTATTATATTTTTATTACTGTTATTGTTAAAATAATCAATAATATAATTTCAACAAAGGTTAAATAATCTCAAGTAAATAATGACTTATCAAAGAGAAATGTTGTGTGATAAATAAAGGCGATTATGACTTATGACTAATATCACTCCAAAGATATAAACAAAATGTTCAAAATGGAGTGATGTGAATAGCTGTCAGTGAATAAACAGAATTCATGATAAGTATGATAAGGTAATTAGTAATTTCAGCAACTAAATTTGGCAATATACATGCCTAATAATGTCTGGCGATCATAAAACAGTAATAAAGGGGAATCCTTCCCAATATGTGAAATTAAATGTCGGTGGTTGTTTGCATTACACTACCATAGGTACACTTATTAAAAATGATACGATGCTTCGAGCTATGTTTAGTGGTCGAATGGAAGTTTTAACAGACAGTGAAGGTAACAATACTCAATACTCATTAATTTACTACATAATAATGCTGTTTATATTTCAGGATGGATACTGATAGATAGAAACGGAAAACACTTTGGAACAATCCTGAATTTTCTTCGAGATGGTAGTGTACCACTTCCAGAAAGCAGTAAAGAAGTAGCTGAACTTTTAGCAGAAGCAAAATACTATTGCATCGCCGAATTAGCAGAATCATGTGAACAGGCATTATTAAAAAAGGAACGACAGGCAGAGCCCATTTGCAGAGTGCCACTAATCACATCGCAGAAGGAGGAACAATTGCTCATAAACTCCACGTGCAAACCCGTGGTGAAGTTGCTCATAAACAGACACAACAACAAATACTCTTACACGAGCACCTCGGACGACAATCTGCTCAAAAATATTGAACTATTCGATAAGTTATCCCTCTGGTACAGTGGTCGGGTGCTCTTCATCAAGGATGTGATAGGAACCAGTGAGATTTGTTGTTGGATATTTTACGGCCATGGTAAAAAGGTGTCCGAAGTATGTTGTACTTCAATAGTATACGCCACGGATAAGAAACACACGAAAGTAGAGTTCCCAGAAGCAAGAATCTATGAAGAAACATTGAATATTTTGTTATACGAAAGTCGGAACGCGCCTGATCAGGAGCTTATGCAGGCTACGTCAACGCGGGGCGCACTTAGCGGCATGAGCTCCTACACGAGCGACGAAGAAGAGGATCGATCTGGATTGGAGCGACTTCGAAGCAACAAGTCAAACAATGCTTCCTAGCACAAAAAAACGAACATTTCCTGTCGCCCTCTCCCACCCACCGCAACAAGTATGAGTGTGGTAGTTAAGAAATTACTCAGAGACTATTTCAGTATTGGTGTATTCGCATCAAATTGTTTAGAACTTTGTCAGTGTTCTGGTGTTTCTTGTTCATTTCTTGCCTGGCAAGGAATATGTAAGTAATATTTGCGTGTTACTGATGTTTAAATATCCTACTGTTTATTAAATGTTATTTGCGATTTTTTCTGAACCAACAAATAAATATACACTTTAATCACCTATTTATAGTTGTTATTAGTATACATTTACGTCTCAGACCAATTCCTTGTATATACAATAAATAAATCATGATTATTCATTGTAATATTGTCGTTTATTCCTTTTCTTATTAAACTAGCTTGAATACAAGTATGGTAAGACTTAGATAAATATCTGCAAAGTGCTTATTACTTGTAAATATTTATTAAAGGCATTATTATAATATATTATATCTTAAAGTTTAATAAACAGTTAAGATTCTCAACGATCAACAGAATCTAAAGTCGTAATTTGACATCCAAGTAATCCCTTACCGTGCCATTTACGTGGTCGCAGATGAGTGGGAACAACTCGATTATCTCTTTTGACTCTTATAAGCACATCCACATTTTCAGAGTGACGTACAACTTCTGCAATTGTTGTGACATCCTTGTAGTTGTTGGCATTCACTGATCCAAATTCGATAATTTGATCATTGTTTTGCAATCCCTAAATAAAGAAAAAATATTATTGTTTATATTAAATAAATGGGAATTCGCAATGAACGTAAACGTAAGAAATCATTTTTTTAAAGTTATCGGTAGAAATTTGTACAAAACTACATATACACATGGATTCTTTGAAGATTCGTTCATACTCTTTAGTCCTGAGGGCGCCGCTAAATTGAATTTTCAATTAATCTAAAACAGTTATTATTTCCAGGATTCAGAAACATGAAATAATCCATGTGTGAATAGGGCTTCAGAAAAACTTAAAGTTCAATTGTTACATTTGTTTCAAGTCTGTTTACGTTTATGGTTAAGCTCATTGTGAATTCGGCGTAAGAATAAATAAAATACCGCTTCATCTGCTGGGGAGCCTTGAGCAACATCTGATACTCTGGCAAAAGGTTCCATCATTGAATAATCAGGACGAGGCATAACTGGATCTGAAGATCCAGAACCATCACCAGTTGTAGCATAATATACTCCCAAACCTCTTTCAATTTCTTTCATGATTGCCTTATGATCATTTTGTAAACCTGAACATAAATACAACATTATTTTTAGAATGTTATGAATGTTGTTTTCTACGCACAAATAATTCTGGTCCTAGCATGTCTAACTTGATACACGTCAATATTAGCTAAAGGAAAACCTTGATCATCAACTAAAGAATCGTTCATACCTATACCATTCTGTAAAATAATTATAAGTTAGTAAGCACATTTTAAAAAATGTTTAGTCATTATAACCTGCGCTAATATAGCTCCCATTTCTTTAATTTCTCTCTCAATTTGATCCCTTTTCTGAATCAATTGCATAACTTCGGTTCTAGCTTCTGTCATTTTAAAATGTTTAATTTTGTACTAAAGGTAAATTTTTAAAGTACGATTTTGTTTACTCAAAACTCAAATGTCAAAGTTGACAACTTTTAGTTCATAAAAATTGCAGATGGCATTGGTGAGGACGTCATTTGGATCAATAAAGCGGGAAATTAAAAATATTTCGTATTATTTGGACTAATGTATATTTAAATTAATAATAAATATTTCATAAATATAATCTTACAATTTTTGCTTAATAATATTACCAGCAACATCCTCAGCAACAATAATAACAGATTGATCATTATAATTATCTGGTAAAAGATCTTTATCAATTTCAAATTCAAACTTTGGTTTCTCACTGAAATCCCACCATTTTAAAACAAGACCTGAAATCTCATTTCTCATTTCGATAACACAAATGCCAGCAGAAGATGAGATAGTCATATTTTCATAATTAAAAGAGTGCTCATTTTCAGTAACTTCATTTAACCACCTAAAAAATATGTGTGTAAATATTTATTGTTTATAATTTATTTTTACTACGTACCTGTGATAGTATAAGAAAATGGTACAACTACGAGTCCAGTAAATACCATTTTTGGTATGGATGATTCTTTTATTTTGGCTCGAATTTATTTTCATTGGATGAGGATTTAGTCTTTTAGTTATTGGCAAAACAGTTTGAGTAATTTTAACATTAATATTTGGCGTAAATAATACTGTGCAATGTTGTTTTTCAGACGGAAAATCTTTTGGGACTTTACTTGTAGTTTTAGGATGTGGAATTGTAAATTCTTTGTTAATTTCATCAAATCCTCGGCCCATAATTCCTTCATCAGTGTGACCAAGATCAAAAGTGTGGCAAAGTTCATGACAAACTGAACCAAGAGTTGTAGCGAAACATCCTCCAAAAGTTCCTCTTAAAATTTATACAGATACATTTTTAACAAATACAGAGGGTACGAAATTAGTTTACCTATAGCAACTATCATCCATAAATTGAGTTTTATCAATCTTTGTTTCATTTTCAAAGCATTTAATAACATTTTTAATATTAGTCGGCCAAGTATGTAAACAAGCGCTTCCAAAAATAGCTAAACCACCTCCCCCTAATGCTGCATAAGCTTCAGTTAACTTAACTATATCGTCGTGTGAAACCACATTTTCATTAAAATTTTCTCCGTTATACCAAGTACAAGAAATGAAAGCTAAATATTTATGATTTTTGTTTGCATTTTCGGAAGAAATTAATTCTCTACCGAAGTTATACCACAACTCATCTTGACGCATTTTTCTAACTGCGTCTACATCAAAATTACTATAAAATACCTTACAGATTGGAGCGTTTGGATTAATATCAGATTCGATTTGAAAGGTTTTTCGATCTAAAGCATTTTCATAAAACTTTTCAGCAAATAAGCACTGAATTAGCTTAGCAGCAGTTGAAATTCTGTTACATGCACTGTCGATGGAATTATCTTCATCTGATGGCGATTGGAATTTGCCATCGTGGTTTTTGCAAACAATGTAGACGGGAACTACACAATATTCTGTTAGTTTAGAAGAAAAATTTAAAGTTATGGAAGTAGACGAACAGCAGTATTGAATTTTGATTTTATTTTCACCTACATTTAATTGTATCAATTGTTTAAACTTATTATTACTAACAATAGATGTATAAGGAGGTTCATTGTTATTACTGGTTATTTGGAAGCTTATAATGTTATCTATATTACATTTTGAATTTATGGTGGATGATATTTCTCCTTTCAACAAAATTACTGAGTAACATACCGTTGAAGAATTATTAAAATTAAGTATTGATATTTTATGAATACTGTCACTCATCTTGATAAATTTAAGAGTAATTGAACAATATTTTAATTTATAAATTATAAGTAAAATATCACATTTTATTCTCACTTGCGTTCTTGAGATTCACATTCTGAAATGTCAATTTGACGTTTCTACTCACAGCGACCTCTGTGAACTAAACTCGAAATGTATTTTCCGCCCATATCCATAGGCGGCGATTACAATTTTAAAATCAATACAATTGAATAAATCATATTTTTATTAATATTTATAATTTAGTCCATAAGTTACAAAAATTAATTACATTTAATTATTATTTAATAATTCTTAAAAATTAAGAAGTCTTTGACCTGCGTGTTACCATAGAAACTGTATAACAACAAAGGCAAACAAATCAGTATGTTTGATTGTTAAACACTTTATTTGTGTTGTAGATTTTGTTTGTTCATTTTAATTTTCTGCTGACCTGTTACAAATACAAACTACCTTCAAATACAATTTAAAACATGGATTGGCGTGAAACAGTAACTCGTGTCTCTGAAAAAGTATTTCCTGGATTATCTCAAACAAATCCGATTGCAAAAGGTAAACACGATTGTTATTTGAATATTAGTACTTTAAATACAAATAGAAATAATTTTAGGCAATGATGTAATGTCCAATTTACCTTTACAAATGGCTTTATTTTTTAATGTTACATTTTTTCCTGTTTGGTTACTTGTAATGGGGGCTTATTTATGGAGTCAGGTACTTGTTTAAAAATAATTTATATTTTTCTGTGTTTATTCTTCAATGTTTGTAGTATTCTTGTTTCGAACATTTACATAAATTTGTTTTGATAGTAGTTTTAACTTCTATTATCATAACAGAAATATTGAGGCTTTATTTAGGATATCTAGGAAATTTACAAGATAAGGTAATTTTAATGAACTACTTTTGGTTTGCTATAAAATTAAAATTTAATTTTTAGATTTCAGAATTAGCAGCATTCTGGCTTCTTTCGTTATTGTTGCAAGTACCTCTAGAAATAATAGTTTTAATAAATCCATATTTTAATTGGCAAGTTGTAGAATATGTTGTACATGGTACAATGAGTATAATGTTAGTTTTTCAAATAATTATTGGATACTTTGCTCTCAAAGGCATAGCTTCTCACCAAGCTACAGTTTTTAGAATTTTAAAAATGAAAAAAGACGAACTCGAAAATATGATGCGAAATAAAGCAGATTAAAAAGAATTCTTGTATTTTTAAAAACCTGCATCCTTAATCCCAGTTCTATTAAATTCAAGTTATTTTATTTACAATTGAATAAGTACTTAAATATATTTCTAGTTTAATTAAATTGCAAATGAGACTTTGAATTTATTGGTATCGAAATTTTGTTATAGGTATTAGGTACGTACCTAATTATAAATTTTAAAACCTAAAATTTTTCAAAAATTTAGAAATTCTCAAAGTTTGTTGTAAGTAAATTAAATGTGAGAAACAGCCGTCCCGCAGTGTGCCCGCAGTTCTATGTTCTATGCTTCAAAGTTGCAGATTGAGAAATGTAAAAAATCGGCATAATTCGAACATAAAACAAAATATTGTTTCGCGATTGCTCTGGCCACCTACAAGTTAATATGGTTTTTCATTTTCTAAATTTATATTTTAAAAGTTTATTCGAGCAAGATTTTACTCAAATGGAACTCCCATAGACTCCCATCATCGATGCTCCCATCTACACGAACACAACAACGAAACTGTAGCTAACTTCTCCATAGTTGTTTTGTTTATTTTATGTCAATGTCAAATACTAATCTGTCAACAAAAATGACATTTACTTCGAAAGTAACGAATATTTTAAATTTTAACTGATATATTTGATCTAATTTCTATAAAAATATAAAATGGAGAAATACGAAGTATTAAGATTGGTCGGCGAAGGTTCTTTTGGACGAGTATTTCAAGCAAAGCAAAATGAAGATTCCCGAATCGTTGCTTTAAAAGTTATTTCCAAAGTAAGTATTATTTAACAACTATTTTCAAATTTAATCATACAAAATTTGATTATCAGAGAGGCAGAACCGAAAAGGAACTCAAAGGATTAAGACGAGAATGTGAAATTCAAAGACATTTACACCATCCAAACATAATACAAATGTTGGATTCTTTTGAAACCGAAGACGAAGTTAGTAGTAGTACTGCCTGTCATTAATAAATATAGACAGATAATAAATTATTTTGCAGATATATGTAGTAACAGAATTTGCTCATAAAGAATTGTACATAATTTTGGGCAAAGAAGGTTACTTATCCGAAGAAAGAGTACGAACCATAGTATGGGACTTAGTTTCTGCTTTGTATTATTTACATTCACACAGAGTATTACACAGGTAAAACATTAATAAATAGTCAATAATTTAAAGTAATTGTTTCAATTTTAGAGATTTAAAACCACAAAATATATTACTAGACGTAAACGATTGTGCAAAATTGTGTGATTTTGGTTTTGCAAGAAATATGAGTACTGGTACTCATGTACTTACTTCAATTAAAGGAACGCCTTTGTATATGGCACCTGAATTAATTGAAGAACATCCATATGACCATAACGCCGATTTATGGTCTTTAGGATGTATTATTTATGAATTACTAGTTGGCGCCCCACCATTTTGTACCACATCTATTCTACATTTAGTGAGATTAATTCGACACGAGCAAGTTCAGTGGCCAAGTTTTATCTCAGAGTCGTGCATATCGTTCTTACAGGTATAATCAGTAGTTATTTATGTTATAAGGAATGTAACGTCAATCATTATTAGTACTATACCTCATTTTTTTAAAATAATTCTGTTTTAGAAATACTAGTTTTACTAAATAATTTACGTTAAACTACCTACCGACAACCGACAGTAGTTCTGAGTTTTTGCGAGAATTTTTTTTGTTATGTGAATTTGGTTTACGATTGGCAAATAATAGGGTAGCAAAGTTTTAAAAGTGCGGAATTCTTAAAAAATTAAGTATAATCGTGAAGATTATTAGACGAGGTGAAGCCGAGTTTGATAACACGACGGGTACCTACCATAATGATTGGTTACGATCCGTACTGCATACAAAATTGTATCTGCTGGCTACAAAATAAATTATTTAGTATTGAACAAAAAATTAAATATCAAAATATCCGGTGTGCTATCTTAGCAACAAGTTGTTTGTTATTTCTTTATGGTTCTTGACCTATAATGAGTGCCATTATGGTCCTCATTCTAAAAATTAAGGCGTATAATATCGTCATTATGACATGACAGCAATAAGTAATAAATTAAATTATTGTAGATTTGAATATATTATTCTTTTATTTAGGGTTTGCTTCAAAAAGATCCATCAAAACGTATGACATGGCCAGAAATTTTACAACACCCATTTGTTGAAGGACATGTTATAATGATAGATGATGCTGATATTATACCGTTAACTAAACCATTACCTCCTTCTGAATTAGAGGCAAAAGAACGACAATTTCAAGATCTTTCCCAAAAATCGGCGGTACAATCAAAGTAAATATGCCTTTATTAGGGTTTAGTTATGTATTTTATATTATATTTGATTACCTGATATTTGAAACACATTGTTTCCGAAACATCGTATAAATAAATAATAATAATACAAAATCGTATAGAATACAGAATTAAACTTACATAAATCATTTATTATAATTATAAGTTTATTTTATTTATTTTTAGAGCACGAGCGATATCTCCAATAGAAACTAATAAGGAAGAGCAAAATAATATTGAAATAGAAATAGATAATTCTGATAATGAATCAAATATTTCTTGCAAATGCAACGTAGGAGATAATGATTTTCCCGAAAAATTAGATAATCAAAGTATCTCAAACACATCTAATGAAAGTAAATTGTTAAAAAAATCTTTAGAATTAAGCGACAAAAATTCTTGTAAAAATTCTTTAGAAAAAGAATCACTCGAATTAAAGTTCAGTAAATCCAGAGAAGGACATCTTACTAAGCTCTCTCAAAACTTGGACAATTTTTCTAAAAAGATCAACAGCTCAGAAAACAAAAAATCAAAAGAAAGTGGTATATCATCACCGTTCAAAAAACTATCGCTAGATAAAAACTGCGATTTTGAAAACAACAATCCACCTCAAAATGAAAACACAAACGGATCGCATGACTCGAACAGAGAAGACACACCAACTAAAACTAATTGTTTACAAAATTGGAATTGGTCCGAGGATACTCAACCTATTGAATGCGAGGAATGGTTGGCATTCCTGCAAAGATCAATGCAGGAAATCATGGCAGGAGAACTGGGTTCACTTTGTCAATCGAATTTAGCTTCGATTATTATAGCGCCTCTTCGAAACTCTAATGCGAGTTGTAAAGTTCTGGAATACATCGCTTGTCTTCTTTCCTTGCCCTTTGTTGTTAATGAAGTTAGCAGCGATGTTTTGGCAAAAATCAGACAAGTAATATTATATAATAATATTTTATAATAGTAAAATTAGAAAATTGGTGTTTTACTGAATGAGTATAGGTGTTTGTGTAACGAGCGTAGCGAGTACTTAAATCAATATGAATGAAGTAAAATCACTTTTCTAAACGTATTGTTTACACTACTTTTTCGTGTTAATTTAACGTTATTATTTTTCTACGCCCATTGTTTAATTCACTTTGATTTGATTTTCATTTCGATATAGATTGTCATTATGAAACATCCAAGTAAACTTCATGCAAATAAATAGTTTTTTTTTAAAGAAAGCATGGGAGTAGAAAAAATAGTGTATGCAACTCGTGTATAATAGCTATTAATACACTTGTATGAATTACGTCATTCGCTATGGCTCGTATCGTAAATTTAATACTCACGTATTAATAGCTATTATTGTAAGATCATTACATAATAGACTATTATCTGGTGCTGTGTTCTAATGACAATATTATAAGCCTCAATTTGAGGACTATAATGGCGTTCATTATAGGCTAAGGTCCGTCGAGATAGTAGGTGCGCGGTTCTAGGCACAGCGCTTAGCTCTCTGCATGCGATGACGTATGAAAACGAAGTTTCCTGGTTCGAGTCACCCGGTCGGCAGTGTGTAATTATCGTTAAATTGTAAAGATATCTTACAATTAAATAGCACGCGGACAGACAAGCTGACCACTTGATCGTCTTAAAATGTAGTTGCAAAAATAATCTTTCCGTTGCTGCTTTAGATTTCATGGGTCGTCGCACGGATTAAGATTCTGATTGCACCAAGATGAATCGATCGAACTGATTGGAATTCACTATAATAACATTTGGAATAAATCCTGTTGACCAGAAAAATTAAATAAAACAATGAATCCATTACGATATTTAGTGTGATTGAGTTTTCTATTATAATTTTCAGGTGTATCTGGAGACAAAAGTGATTCCAAATTTGGTGTACGCCTCAAAAATATTAGTCAGAAACAAACATACAAGTGGAACAAGTTCTAGTGATACTACACCAACCCCAACAAACACACCAGTGCCATCTATCCAACAAACAGCTTCAGAAATTTACAGATCTATGTCTGATCTTTCAGCTGACGAATTACAAGCATTGGAATACATTTATTTATTAATTTGTCGATTGGTTCATCATGAAGATCAATTTATCAACCAATTTTGTGACGCTGTAGTGGTTTTAAATGCTACAAATTTGATTCAACAATTCCTTTTACTGTGTATGTATTAAAATTAATAATAATTATACTCTTATAAACTATTTTGATTTTAGCGAAACGAAAGTTAAGAGTTGTAACAGATATAATTGCAATACTCACTCAAGTGTTGAGAAAATTCCCAGAAAATGCAGAACTAGTTGAAAAGATATTATTTTCAAAACCTGTTAATGAGAGTGTACAAACCGATTGCCCTGTAGATATTGTTCATTTATTAAGACATTCAAATCCTTTATTAAGGGCTCGAGTTTGTTATTTGTTACGATTGTTAGCAAGATTTAGTTGTAGGACGTTACAAACTGCTTGGACAATAAGAATGCAAGAAACTTTAGAAGCTTTAGTATATGATTCAATAGAAAATGTTAGAAATGTAAGATGATAAAGTTGAAATTTGTAGAAATTCTTAATTAATATTTTATTTTTTAGGCTGCCGAAGCTGCAGTTTCAGAACTGAAACATTTTCCTTTTTATGATCAAGAGAAAATTACACTATAAATTTTATTTAGTACTTTCACTATGATCTCTTAAGTAAGCGAATACATCTTTCGCCGTTTAATAAAGATTTAGTAGGTTTTTATTTATTTTGTAATATAGTTTAAGAAAATATGACTGCTTTACATGATTTAATTTTTTGATCATGTTTATTTCAATTTATTGTTTCAAAAAGTTATTGAAATATAGATCATCTTATAATTCGTCAATAAATTAACCAATTTATTGATCAAGAAATAATGTGATCGTATTACACAGAACAATAAAATGAAAATAATCAATAAATTATTGATAAATAAATTAAGTTTTGTAAGAAAGGCATTGCAGTATTAATGTTAGAATATTTTTATACAATATTATTTTAATAAATTTTATCAATCTCAAAGTTGACGCATTTGTTTTATTTGTTATTAGTTTTAGATATATGCGTAGAAATGTTTAAAATTGATAAAGCATGATTTGTTTACTACTCATTTATTTTATTAAAATAGTTATGGTGGGTTTATGCAGCAACTAAAGTATAAAATTTAGAAATTATAGAAACTATTGACGATAGCTTAGTTTGTTATTTTAGTTGCATTAACGTCGCATAAACGATTATGCAGGAAAACATGATGTCTACTGTTTTAATTTAATTTCTTAATTTAGTTGTCTGCATAAACACGCCATTAATTGCAGTATAAAAATGTTTTGGAATCCCTGTAATAAATGAGATTCTTGTTTGATTCTTGTAGCTACTGCCACCATCAACAGGTGTTTAACAACAGGAACTAAAGTTCAGTGTCAGGGGTAAACTTGTGAAAGTGAATTTGATTGTATTTTTTAAAAGTATTGTTACGTTAATTTATTATATGTGAATTTATTTATTAGTGTGTGACATATAAACAATCAAGATTAAGGTTTGGATTTCCAAAAGACTGTTTAGAAATAGTGCTGCGAATTCGGATTTTTAAAGGTAAGATCACTCATATTATCAAAGCTAATTCCAGTTTCTTGTTAAGACATACAGTGGCGTATTTAATAATTTGATGGTTTTAAGAGTATGTAATTTAGTTGTCACGATATTTTTACCGTAAATGCCACGTGATGTAAGGCCGGTTTCCGCTTGTTTTGTTCAGATCTTATTTCAACTTCGCTGGCATTTTGCCGTACATCGGCTTAATATTTTTTTACTTGTCAAGGCTACTCCCAAAGAATGAATTTACATAGAATAGGTCGACGACATGCGGGTTATTACCTGCTATGTTATCTCGAACATGAATCCATTCATAGTTTACTTTGTTATAATTATAAATTGGTGTCAATGCATCTTTTGTTTTCGGATGATATTTTTTATTTGCATGCGTTTATTTTGTTTACTGTTTTAAGTTGGATTTAAATGTTTACCATCCTATTCTGAATATAATAAAGAATGCAAGTTACCAAGTAAATAAAATGAGCAGTAAAATTTAATTGGGCACTAAAAACTAGAAGTAATTTAATTACAAATGATATACCTACAATATTTCTAATTTCTAAATAAAACATAAATAATATTAAAAATAGTAATTATTTTATTAATATTCTTATTTATTATTTATAAAATTATATTGTTAGTACTTTTATTTAAAAACATATACTTACCTACACATTCATACATATCTATCACGTAATTTTCATTTACCTTTAACTTGGGTTTTTTGGCAGTCGTATACATAGGGACGTAAACTAGGATTTTTTTAGGTGGGCCAAGCGCGGGCCAGTAAAAAATTAAACGACTTTGCAGGGTATTTCTATACCTCTGCATGAAATTTGAAGAGGATTATAATTTGATATAAGTATACTAATTTTAGAAAATGATTTTTTTTGAAATTCACCAAAAATATAAGATTGAGCATGAAGTGAACATTTTTGGTGCCACTGGTTTGATAGGTATGTATAAAAATTAACAAATGATAAAATATCCTCCCTAAAAAATTTCACATGAAACTGCCCTTATTTTTGCGAATTAAAAATTATTTTTGTTCTGTCAATACCTATATCGAATTATATAACTAATTAAAGTTTCGTGCAGAAGTATAGAAACACCCTGCTTGTATGTATAATGTGGTATAATGAGTAATCGGTATAAATAAATATTTTACCGTGTGTGCGGTTACCAGCAGTCAACTTTACAGATTACAGGTACCTACTCAAGGTGGGAAGTGTACTCTGCAGGAATTTTTCGAGTGTAATTAAATTGTAATGTATAATATCGAACCTGAATGGGCTACTTGCATGGTACTGAAAATGAGATTTTTATCACTATAAACCTAAGGTTAGATCTAAAACATTAGTAAAAATACAAATTTTATTAAAAAAAAAAAATTATATGTATTTTAGTAAATTGAAAAAGAAATTTTGCTGTGGATCATTATTTTGTATAGGAGATAATATGATAGCAATCTACGACACACCACATTTTTATTAATTATTTTTGGGCTTGTCGATAAAATTTTTGTAAAAATAAAAACACGGGTTCTAAAACTTAAAAAATAGGTACTTAATAAAAATATCATGTAAGCTCAGTTGTCAGCAGAACCACATAGCACATTCGACTACCTTACCTATGCAATATTGTTAAATTATGTTCATCATTAAAATAGGCTTGATAAAAAAATGAACATAACGTTTATATGTATTAATCATTACATAAACAAACAGTTGATTATTTAAAAATATGAAGATACATAACGATTGTAATATCACAAACGAACAATAATTAGGATTGCTATTACCAACACGATTTTAAAATTTATGTTCGTTTTGAAGCTCCAGGGCTAAAATAAAAAATCTGGGTCCGTAATCAATTCGCAAATTTCGTACTCATTCCATTACAAGCCCAATATATAATAATTCAAAACCGTATTTTACATAATTGACAGCTACCGTGTACCACGTTAATCATCAGATTGCACGCATATGAGCTGTCGAATCTTGGCAGGTTTTCTGCACATAAATAAACAAAATTTCGAACCCGTTGTGTCTGAGGACCTGGTGTTCATGGTAACCTCATTCGGAGCTGCTATTCTGCAGCGAAACGAATTATGCATAATGCATATTACAATTGCAGTGCGAAGCAGTGCTGTAAGAGATGAGAATCTTACTTGAATCTAAAAAGAATTTATATTTTCCAGATTTGTGACACTGTGGTTTTGTTGAGGGTTTTCTAATGTGTTAAGAGATTTTAATGCTTATGTAAAATCGTGTAGAATTCTTACAATTGTATATCAAAATTGATCCTTCAAGAGCAAATATAGATCAATTTATAAGACAGTGATTTTACATCAATCTATTTCTTCTTTACTTATACCTACCTCGAAAAAATACCTACTTATTTCTCTATCATAATTTTCGTGTACCTACATTACATATGTAGATTTAGTTGTGAATTAATTTAAATAATTTAGTACAATACAATAACTATACTTGATAAATGAAAGATAATTGAAAGAAATCGTATTTCTAAAATGTATAGGTACCGAATAAAATAGTATATTAAGCATCAAGAACGGTAAGACAGTTTACCAATGGGCAATGGAAGACAATGTTTGGAGACTGAGCGAAGCGAAGTCTTCAATTTTGTCTGACATCGGTAATTCCTTAACGTTCGTGATGCTTATTACATTTTTTGCACTATTAGGTTTTTTTTATCCATACCTAATTAATTTCTTCGTAATTAATATTAAATTTACTTACCTTTCTAGACCGGTAAGTAAATTACTTACTGGTCTGTTAATTTACTTACGTTTAGTTTGAATTTACTTAGCGTTCAGTGAACGGTAAGTAACTTACTTACCGTTTTGTTTAAGATCAACATACTGTCTTGGAAACAGGCATGGTAAGTTGATAAAAGAATTTTTCAACTTACTTACCTTAAATAAGAGAATTAAATAAATAAAATTAATAGGTAGGTAACCTATTAATTGTTAATACTTGATTTCGGAGAAAAATTATTTTAATTATCATTGTAATAGCAAAACTCTGTGTTGATGATCATATTGCTTTTGAAATGATAATTTCAATTAAAGTATAAAATCGTTTCGTTAAAACATCTGGCGGAAATAAACAATCCTTTAAATGCGCATTGAAATAAATTACTGCTATATACCTACTACACAACTTTGCAGAATACAGAGTAGGTATAATTGTTAATTAATTTAGAAACGAATAGTACATTTTCCGTACCGGCAAACGGCAACGTATATAAACATCCTTAACCATGTGTGAGTTAATTCATTATGTATTACGTAATACAAACATCACAAACATTTATGAGAAGGAATTTATACTGGGTGTTGCTGCAATACTGAAAATTTTGCAGACAAAATCATTCATTTTCTTAAAATATTTTATCTACGACGGTGTGCTAATAGCTGATTATTTGCGTGCCATTATGAATTTTTGAATGGTACTTGTGCCCTTATGAATTCTTAATGACACGCATATTTTAGGAGAAATAAAAGTAGAAATTCAATCAAATTTTAAGTTTTTTTTAAAATTATAAATAACTATTATTAGGTACACACATAAATTTATGTTTATAAAAATTCAAGACAAAGTTTTTCAAGTAGATATGTTTAAATCAGAAGATGCTGAAATTTTTGAGACAAAATTTGACACAACTGAAAATTCTTTACCATCAACAACTGCAAACAAACAAACAAATAGTTGCCATAACAATGAATAAAATGGCAGGTACCTACTTGATCAAGTATATTTTATAGACTGGGATAGTGATGCGTCGAGACGAGACGAGACGAGATTTTTCACTTCTCGTCTCGTCTCGTCTCGAATTAGAAAATTTTGATCTCGTCTCGATTATTTCTCGTCTCGATTATTGTTATCTCGTCTCGATCTCGATCTCGTCTCGATTTCTCGACCATTTTTACTAAAATAATTTTTCGCCGATTGACATTAAAAGTGCTATTTTTGACAGCTGACAGTCTGTGAAATGTCATTTTTAGTGCCTAGGTAATTAAATTATTTTTTTCAATACCTCCACCGAAAACGCCACCTTTCTTCTCTATTACTAGAGACGAAATGGAGGTATTTCTGACCGATCAGTACCTTGTCCACCTAGAAGGAAAAGTACTTTCCCTCCCGATTTATGCGGGATTTCAATTGACTTTTCCTCCCTAGGGAGTAAAAGTACTAACCGGTCGGAAATATTTCACTTTCATCCCTAATAATAAAATATTTAATCTAATAATTTTACATGGTCAATCCTAGTAAAATGATAGATCTATGTTGACAGGTTGACTTGACAATTTAATTGAGTTTGACTATGACAACAACAACAACAACAACAACAACAACAAAAAGGCGAATTGGTGGAAAAAAATTAAAAATTGTTGAATGAAGTAAATAATTTTAAAAATTCGAGAAATCTCGACGAAAATGTCGAGATTCGAGAATCTCGACATTATAATCTCGTCTCGAATTTTTTTTACAAAAATCAGTCTCGTCTCGACGAGACGAGAAATTTCGAGACGAGACGAGACGAGATTCGAGAAATTCTCGTCTCGTCTGCATCACTAGACTGGGAGCTCATGACAGGATAAAATCGGAGTTTCATACCGCATGCCTTTTGAAGAATAGAATATTGCACGCTTTCCGGTCATATTTTATGGAAAATTGCATTTTTCCACTTGCACAAATTTTTTGTGTTTTTCTCTGATTCAATAATGCATGCCCTTTTATCAAAAGAAACTTAAACACATTTAAAGTCTTGAAAATTATAGGCATGCGATTCGCAGGATTCCAAAGGGCTCAAACGGTCACGTGATCTTGTAGTAAAAATATGATTTTCCGATTTCCGCGTTTTCATACATCATGCCGATGAAAAGAATTAATATAACCTATAACCAAATTGGCATGCAGTCCTCGTTGGCCCAAGAGTGGAAAATTTCGGAAAAGTTTTTTGCAAGTGGAAATGCAATTTTCCATATGACCGGACAGCGTGCAAGGGTTTAATACCCGTTTTTCATGTTGTCATAGGGTCAATATGCTATCCTCCAAAAGGCATGCTGTATGAAATCGGAGACCATCACTTGTCATGAGCTCCTGGTCTATTACACTAAATGTTTTTCTAATGTCAAACATCAAATACAAAATCTAATTCAGCAGCCGTCGTAGATAAAATTTTGAATGATACACGTTTGATATAGCTAGTGTAATGAAACTTATGGGTGATGAAAACACTCGGCTCATCGCCTTGTGATTTAACATCATACACGTTTCAGTACCTTGGCTATATAGTTAGTGGAGACTGGAGAGTACACCACAGGAGAGAATTTCGTGCAGTGCAGTTAAACTGGGCAGTGGTCTGGCTGCGCAGTCTAGATTCAAACCTAAGTTGTTAGAATCACAGTCGGTCACGTTACGCGTAATTTTTAAAGTTTTTATGTCAGTAGTTCGTTCTTCGAATCATAAAGCTATAGATTCAGACCTACCCAAGTATAAGAGCTAATTTAACCAACCAGCGCTCAACGTTCGCACATATAATTAAAATTGGATTTATGTTGAATCGCTGGTTGGTTAATTTAGCACTTATACTTGTAATTGGGTAGGTCTGATTCTAGCTTAAGTCATCTTAGAACCTTAAAATGTGCGGGGCATGGATTAGAACTTTGGAAGACCTTGAGTTCTGTGGGTTTATAAGAAATTAATAAACTTCAAGCACGAAATCCTGCTCACCCTGTGTATAAATTGTGAACAAATACGCACAAACACATTGAGAACTGTGTGGCGGATCTGTGAACACAGTTTATTTACCTGAGGTGACATTTGTATTGAGGTTAAATGCGGAACATGTCACGTGGTCTACGTTTTGCGCTCCAAATATTTAGTCTCGCGGAATCATGCTGTTATTTTCAATTTTTTCAAATATTTTTCACAAAAGTATAAAATAGTTTTCTTACTTCATCGATCGATCAAGTCACTGGAGATATTTGAACTTTGAGCATTACTCTCTTTGAAGCTCTAGTCCATGACTTGAAATAAATTTATTATTGAAAAATACATTCAACTGATAATAATATAATAATAATATAATCTATCACGCCTTTTACCCACTTTGGGTAAGTCATCGAGTCATTGGTATACCTATACATAGATATATAAATATACATTATATCGTGTGTACAGTTACCAGCCAGTCAACTAATGGGAATCTATTGTTGTTAGTGTAGAATAAACCATAGGGGAGATTTTTGTGCAGTTAAACTGGAATGTGTACCAGTTCGAATTTGAGTTGTCAGAACCGCAGTCGGTCACTTTATGCACTGGGTTATCAGCTAATATACGAGTATAATAAAATTTTCAACTTCAAAATGACATTGCATTGCTGGGATGTGGTAAAGTACGAGTGAAATATAAAAAAAGTAAAATCGAGAGTATTCTAGGAATAAAACGTAGACGGGCTGCTTAAGTAGTTATCCCTTAATTTTGCGAAATTTTCAAAAATTTAAAAAGCTCAGAACATCATGTAATATTACCTATAGATAATATACCCTTAAAATTTTTAAATTTCAAAGATTAGTACCTATGTAAAGATAAACTTCTAAAATTAATTATGAGGAGGTGATTCTCTGTTGAATTTTGATGATTCCATGTCACGCACAATTTTACTCCAAACAATTAAATTTGAGGGGGGGGGGAGGCAAGGTCGGATCTAAGATTTTTTAACGGGACGTGCCCAAAGATTTAAAAAATTCAAATTGTGTTGGTGCTGGTAATAAAATTCACCGCAGGCGAAATTTTTAATTTAATTTAAATCCGCCGCTGGTGGTGCCCCAGCCCCAGTGAAATTAGTGGCGAGCTATCAGTTTAAAATTTAAATAGATATTATGTCCATTATATCTACTTGTATTTTCATAGGTATTTATAACTTTACGTAGTTTATATTAGAGACCGGGAGCTCATGACAGGTGATGGTCTCCGATTTTATATAGCATGTCTTTTGGAGGATAGCATATTGACCCTATGACAACATAGAAGAACGGGTATTAAACCCTTGCACGCTTTCCGGTCATAGGGAAAATTGCATTTCCACTTGCACAAAACATTTCCGAAAATTTCCACGCTTGGGCACAAATATGATACAAATATTAATTCTGTTCATCGGCATGCTGTTAGAAAACGCGGTAAATAATATTTTTTTATACAAGATCACATGACCGTTTGAGCCCTGCGAATCGCATGCCTATAATTTTTAAATTTTTAAATGTGTTTAAGATTATCTTGATAAAAGGGCATGCATTATTAAATCAAAGAAAAACACAACGTAAAAATATGTATTATACTTCGTGGTGTAAATAAATGGCATTCTAGTATTTAGGTGAGGTGTTCATTAAATTTATTCTTTTAAACTTTTAATTAGCGTATCAAACTTTAATACCCATAGCGTTCTCCAAGTTATGATACTGATACAGCCTGTATGCTATACCTATTTTTTATTTTTCTGATTTTCTTTTTTGCAAAAGAAACCAACCTACCATTAGTGTAATGCGGGTGCCATACATGATAATTAAATATTGTCCGCCAAAAATCTCTTCCAAGTCAATGTGCGCGAAAACTACTAAAAAGAAACTTGACAGCTACAAAAAAATCCGAAACTGCATCTTGAGTGATATGTGGTACGAATACAAAGGTTGCTTTCTAAATCAGCCTAAAAATAAACGTTTTTTGTCAAGTTGCAAGTTATTTTTATCTGAAGTTCTAAAAATAAACCTGCTGCATCTCTTAGTTCTTTTTTGGCATGAGACTCATTTGGTAAAACTAATTTGCATATCGTTATGTACATTCAGGGGTCGAGTTTTGCGTTACATACATATACATAATACCAATAAATGCTTTACAAGGCTCTGCCTTCATAAATTACTGACAAAATACATGCTGGCTCAGTGGTGCTCAAACAATGCCACACGGAAAATTCAGATTTTATCAATATTTTTTCTATACGATTATTTAATAGTTCATTAATTATACTCAAGAATTTTTTTGTCTGTCAATTATATTATTATATATTATTTTTGTTATAAAATCGTACAATAATGAGACGGCACAGGTGCTATAATAATTAATATGGTCTATAGGGGGTATTTATAGAGCATGGCGCTACACCTGGTTTTGTAGAGCAAAGTCTCTTCTGTACATGTGTACCAAATTTGGTGCCTTTATCAAAAAGTGCAAGGTAAAGTTCCTTAACAACCGAACCATCCGAAATTATACAAAAGCGCAACTTGATTCAATTTACAATTTACTTTATTACTGCTCATTGCTCATGCTGTCAAACTAGCAATCCTTTCCCAACTAGGGCAGGAAACAGAATAGCTTGTTGTTGTTATAGATACCTAAGTAACGTGATAAATTTCTTTTATAAATAAAAAAATCTGATGTGGCCAGCACAAGACTTCCCGCCATACTTACTTTATTCTTTTTATTTATTACACAAATATATTAATATATAGGTACTACTACTCACAAATATACCTATTTTAATCATTTTATTTAAACTGCAGAAGAAGATATAAACGATATTTTACTATTGTCACTGTCACTGTCATGTCATAATCATTTAAATTTTACATAGTATCAAATGTTAAACGATCACAAGATACCGAAATACTCAATTATAAGTAAGTATACAGAGTGTAACAGCGAAATCAACCACCGCCTATATTTTCTATATTATTATAGTTAGGTACAAAAAATATTATAAAGCAAATTTGTAGGAGACCAAGGGGGACATCTGCTTAAAGAATAAAATAATTTTTTTCGACGATTGATTTTTTATTAAGCGTTTCAGTAAAATAACAATAAAAAGAAGGAAATCTGTTTTCATAAAATCTTTGGCTTTGGTAAAATAAATAGTACCAATCTAATGTCAATGACTCTGCTACAAATTTAAACTATCCGAAAATGAAAAGTCAATGTCCAATAAAAGAAAATAAACTAAATAAAAATTACGCACGTGCATGAAGTAAATGTGCTGTTGAATACTGATTCTGTTGAGATCCTCTGGCTGTTTGGGAAAGGCTAGTGTGTTTGCAATGAGTATCAGGTTTAATCAAAATGAATATTTGAAAGTTGCCAAAACTCGGCATCGAAAAATGCGTGTCAGTATGACAGAATAGCAAATCGCACGGCATTTTCGCCTCTATGTGAACGAACCTTTAGGGTCAGAGTCTCTTGAAAGATCGACGGTTGGTTTGCGAAGCGTTCATCGACCCCGGGTACCAAGTGTTATTCTTGATTTTTTTCTTAATTCTTGTTCTATATTTAATTGCTCTGCTGCCGCATGAAAATAAATTATTTTAACTTGACTTTAATGTACTATAAATTTGGTTTTATTTTTCTGTAATCAAATGTTCTATCGAGAAATTTTATACTTTTCGTGTTAGTTAATACTTTGTTGCCTACAGCGCGAACTACAACCAATTTAATTAATTCCTTTTTCTTTTATCTGCACACATCTTGGTTTATTTGACACTTAAATACTAATAGTATTTAACATTAATTTGGCATTCATTTTTTAATAAACTTAAAGTGTACATATAACCTTTACTTCATAAATTTGTTGTAAATTAATTAAAATTAATGGTACCTATGCATTTGGTACTATCGGGTACTATTTTTCTAATATTAAATTATAAAGATAAGTACTTTAAAATTGGTTACATTTTTATAGTGGAGAAATACTTAAAACTTAAATAGGTATGTACTATTAATAATAACAAATAATCATTATAATAATTTTTGAAGATAAATTATAAATAAATTATATATTATAATAAAGTAAATCTATTTTCTAAATTTACTTTAACATATTATATAATTTATGAGACTCTAGTTCTAAATAATTTCTACCCTTCATTTAAAATAACATTTTAACGAAAAAAAAAGTTGGATTTTTTAAAAATCATAGTGAGTATAGTATCAAAATAACCAAGAAGATCAAACGAACATACCATACCATAAATTGCCAAAAATAACATAGAAAACGATTGGCAGTTGTTTCTTCCAAAATTTGATTAAAACCTATCGAATATAGTATTATATTAAAGGTTTCTGTAACGACAATGGAGCAGAAGTACAATAATCGACATTTTTCTACTCCTGGTGTTAAAACGTCATTTAACGAACTGGTTTCCATGGCGCTAAACAACATATTTGCACTTCCGGGACTAAGAGTCTTTTTAGTCTTTATTTTTAAGGACTAAGGTAAATAATAATAATAATAATAAATTTCTTTTAAAACTGTTTTACATTCGTTTGAGGATGAAGTGCAAAAAATAGCGTATATACCACAGGACTAAAGTACTTTTAATCCCCTTTTTGGATTAAATCATGCAATTTAGTCCTTTAATATATAATATACGATTTCGTCCTTACATTTTTTAATGAAGGATTAGAATTAGAAAACTACATTTTATCTTGATTTGATGTGGTCTTAAATTAATATTTAAGTTTGCCCGTTAAACTGTTTAATACAGGGTGTATAAATCGTCATAGGTCATAATATAGCAATATTGATGTAAACAAATAACATTAGGTATCTCAATGCAAACAAAACAAACTGCAATCATCTTCTGATTGTCAAATGACACAAATGACGTCATCTGCTTAAACAGTCACATGCATCATCGCAAACAAGACACCATCTAACTAACTAAACACTAATGCGGACACGTGCAACATATTTACACACGCAATTAATTTTACCTTCGTTTTACTACGCACTACTACAAGCGCGCTTAAGTTGGTGTTGATGCCGTTGTGGCTGTAATTAAAAACAAGGGCACACATCATAGTTGTTATGAGTCCATCGACAATTTCATACTACTGCTGGACAATTATACGTTTATGTTGAATGTTGATTATTTAGCTCTGTGCATTCTGAATCTGAATGACACTTCGATTGCTGAGATTAATAAAAGATTTTGTTTTGAGAGAAGTGTATTATTGTAATTTACACAGGACCGTGGAACAAAGCAGGTCAAAAAATGAAAACTAGTTATATCTTGGATTTAGGTGGTTATTGCTCTGATAAATTCAATGCCACAAAGCGCGTATCAAAAGAAAATAATATAAATAATTTTTGGTTTGTCAAAAATTAACTACCCGGATTTCTCGAAAACGGATAAAGATAAGATAAGATACCACCGTTGAATTACTCGCATACAAGTACACGGGTTTCTAAAAGAGAACTGTTAATATTTTTTATGTTTCATAATATTTGTTAATTATGTGCATGTCTGTTAATTAATATTAATTTACTAATGTTAAATAATTTTTATGTATTATTTTACAATCGTCGATATTATTATTTTCTTTATATACTCGATGTAAAGGTTAGATGGAAGAGCAGCCTCTGGCTGAAATCTTTGCCAAATAAAATGATTTATTATTATTAATAATAAAAATGTACCCATTAGAATTGTTTGCTCAAAATTTGTATATCCATGTAAATCGGTGCGAGGAATTAAATGGTTAACAAACCAAGTTGATGTCTCTCTTATCATTTTCATTATATCAAGGGTAGTTAATTTGTGAGATCCAAAAAACTTTCAAAATTTTAAAATTATAATAAGCAATAAGAAATAAAATACCGTAAACGCGTAAACCACAGTTCAATTTCGCATAAGTTTTTTGAGATTTACTCTGGAAAATGTGAAAAATCAGGAAAACTCCATAACCAAGCGAGTTATCGAAACGCGGTTTGCAATAGTCCATAGTGGATTTATTGGGGTTTATACTTGATCTAGAACCAAATTATTATTTTTGTATTTTTTAATTCTTTAACTAAAATTTCGGTATAAGTAATCCTACCAATAATTGTCAATAAAGAAGTAATTAATATTATTAATATTTAATACTCTGCACCTACCGTACCTACCCTACAGGCTGAAAACATTATTTAACGTCGATCTAAAAATCTTTGTATCTCACTAAGAGTATCGTGAAAAATATCGATTTCGTTCTCAACTATGGTAAATGATTGATAATCTGATTCATATTATTCTCATTTTAAGACATCCTATATTTATTTATTATTATTATTCGGAAAATTTCTTTCATCTACAAGAACATCAAAAGAATCATTTTATATAATCCATGCGAGGTTCACATCACAACTGCGCATTGACATCACCGGCTGCGTTCCTGCACATTCTTCTCTTCCAGCGATGCCCTACACAGATCTAACTCAGCTAATTATTTTCGCAAAGCAAGTCACGAGGCTCATGGTTTCCTCTCTATCGCACGTGGGTGTAAATCGTTTCTATATCGTGTATCGTATCCCCGGTACAATGTTCATCCGCTTGGTCCCGCACGTTCTGTGCCTACGCCGAGTAAATCGCGATCGTAGTGTGCCATGCGTAGCCTCCTTTTACACGCGAATGTAGCTGCGGATGAGGTAGATGGTTATGACGATATTTATTTATTTATCCAACACCTCTTAATAAAAGCATCATAACTATGGTGATTTTAAACAAGCAAAGTAAAAAATTACCCACAAGTGGATTTGATCAAAAATCAAAATTATACCCACTTCTGGGTAAATTGTTACTTTGCTTGTTGGAAGTCACCATAAACGATAATTTAATATTTCCCTCGTGGGTACTTCCTTACTTTGCCAACTTGTAAAGTAAATAACTATTATTTTCAATCAGGGACCTGGAACTGAACCCGGTAATAAAAAAAATTTGATGTGGCCAACACATGAGCTTTCGCCACACTCTACTATTTTACTAAAGTGTGTATGAAGGTACTTACTTTACAAATATACTACCATTGTAAGGGAATTCGGGAATTGTAGTTTTTAATATTATTAAAGTTTATCATGACAAAAGTTTATCAATGACATTTCAATTTGTCAAAAAGTCAAGAATTTATTTGACATTAACATTCAAATATTTTATTTTTAATGAAGTTGACTGGAAGTTTTATTAAAAGGATTGAAGTCAATGGGTTGCAGTCAAAAAAGATATATTTTACACCATTCTACCGGTTTAGGCCCCACATGAGCTCTCCTCAGGAGTTGGTATTACTTATTTATCACAATTTGAAGTGCAATCATGAAAGATTTTTTGAAATTAAACACATTAAAATAATTATACAATAATATACAATTATAGTCAAAAGGTACAACAGTATTGGATGATTTCTGTGAATTTTTACTTTAATTTTATGGAAAAAACTAGACATACTTTTCACCATTTACGCCAGCAGTGACCCTCCTTAAACAAATCATATTTCCTGCTAAACTATTCCGTCCAAGTCAACGCCATCTACCTCTAACGCTCACCTATTTGCTAGTTATTTGCGCAGTTGTGCACTATCGCGTGTGTTTTATTAGAGACAGTGAAAGCACGCGCGCTCGCTCGGGGAATACCCTCCCCGTTCGGCTAACGTCGGCTGCACTCGGCTGCAAGGCAACCCGCGGTACTCTCGGCGACCTTGCTGGTCAACGACCTGTCGGACCGTGTCGACTAGAACACGTGCTCTGTAGTAGTACATGAGGTAATTAGTGGTAGCGGCATAGGAGGGATTAGTGGCAGTTGTAATTAATTCAAGGGAAGGAAAAGGAAGATTACTTTGTGATCAATGTTTCCTGTTTATTTGTTTTGTGGAAAAATTACAATGAAATATTGTGATAATAAATTTTTATTAAAACTAATTTTAGTACAAAATAGTTATTTGTGTATCAAGGCTGTAAAAGTGATCTTTTTAGCCGAATCTGAAGTTTGCAGCCGAGGCGTAGGCCGAGGCCAGCAATTCAGGTGAGGCTAAAAACACTTTTAAGCCGAGGTGCACACAACAATTTTTAGGTGGCTATCACAAAAATATATAATTTTATGTCAAAAAAAGTTTTTTAGTATCATAAATAATTTTATTTATATAATTTAGGCTAACTAAGTTGTAGGTAATTACTTCTAAATATATTTACCAATTAAAATTAAATAAATTTGTTATTTAGCGGCCGTGAAGTAAAAGCGGCCGTGAAGTAAATGCGGCCGTAAAGTAGTCATTTTGACAGATGTCAAAAAATGTGACTCTTTACGGCTGTCAAAGGATACGTAAAACAACTATTTATGCAATAGCCACCTAAAAATATAATTGTTTTACTACCGGCGTTATAATGCTGAAAAGTATGTTTAGTTTTTTAGTTCAAATTGAAGTATAACATTTTTAGAATAAGAAATACATTTTTAAATAGATAAAGGTAGTCTCCAAATGCGTCTAATGCCACTTTTTTCATTTTTGTACTCCATATATGTTTTTATATTCATGGCTAAACCAAGGATACTTAACAGAACAGGATAGCTCATCCGGCCTGCAGCCAATGAGCGCCGAGTCGATGGGATGACGTCACGCGGGTATTCGGCACGCTTCAAGTACATGTGTTTAAACGTATTACAAGAAATATATTTGCTTGAATTATGACTTACTACATACATATTGTTAAATAAACTTTATTTTTATAAAAACTTATACCACATAATATCTTACTAATAAATATTATTAATTTATACTGTTAGTTTGCGCATTTTTTGTTGCCTTGCGCGATCTTCGTTGCGTTCACGAGTTTTTATGTTTAAATTAGATATTATATTTTAAATAATATTTATCTGCATAGGTACTTTATTTATACTTCATACACATGTTGATTTAAAACATTGTTTGTAATTATTTATTGACTAATTACAACAACAAAAATGATACGTAGATAAATATTCTTAACATTTATAGAATAATTACAATGCACAATTATTATAGTAATCAAATATTGCTACATAGTACCGGTACCGAGGTATATATAATGCGAAAACAGTAAATTTAGGTTTTACTTTTGTTGAAATTTGTGTGCATTTAACTAAAAATTTATATATTTTTACTCAACTCTCAACTAACTATCCAATAATGTAATATAAAATTAATCGTATCATCAACTGTTATTACCTTTTAATATGCAAAATTTATTGATAATTATAAACAACATACTACGTTGGTTACTTATAATACGTTAGATACTTATAATTCATTAGTTACGAACTTTTTACGTTAGATACAATCATAATAACATCAAAATTTTCCATAATATACAAACTGTCAACTAATTGACAGATAAAATTGTTGATTTGTTTTAACAACGCTGTCGTCGATGATACGATTAAGCTTTGCTTTGAATATAACGCGAATATATGCAATGTAAGCCCCCTTGGATGTTCAAAGAGACTCGGTTCCACCTCGTCGTTTAGCAACATCCTCGGTATTATAAATTGGATAATATTCTTGTTATATTAATAGCTATAAATATTTATGAATAAAAACGTACCTAACAGTTCATTACGAAAATCTCTTTGATAATCTTCTTGTTTAAAATGATCCGAGCAAATTCGGCTTGTGGATGGATTGAATTGATCTTTTCTTTTGCATATCATAATCCATTCATGGCGAATCTTGTCATCTTTTGGGAAAACGTGGTATGAAATATTTTCTGTTTTAGAAATATAATTTGTACATATGGAAACAGCACAACTTTTCCCCCCTTTCTTTGTGTTCGGTTGACTCATTTCTAGATTTATCATTTATTTAAATAAAAAATAAATAACATACCTACTTTTAATTATTATCAATACTTTATAATTTTGTTAAAATAAATGGAATCCAATAATTGCAATTCAAGTATTTTATATAGTGGCAAGTGGCAAAATAACAACAATAAGTAGAATATTATGATTATCAATTCATTGCGACATAGCGCTGTGTAGACGCGTGACGTCAGAATTACCTCCCACTCCAGCAGAGCAGTGCCGTATACATGAGCATAGGCGATGAACCATCCTGTTCTGTTAAGTATCCTTGTGGCTAAACATGGCTAATTTTAGCTATTTTGTAAGCTTTTTATATGTATTTTATCACATATTTAAAACAAAAAAATATTAAAAAGTGGCATTAGACGCACTTGAGGACAACCTTTAGCTATTTAAATATATCTCATTTGTTTGAAAAATCTTAATATTGAAACAAGTTTTAATGGAAAAACTAAATATAGTTTTTCACCAGTTTGACGGCTTGTATTGAACCATTTGCAATTTAATTTTCTGAAGTTCAAGAGTAGTATATATTTATTTAAATTAATAATTTTATCCTTTGTTTATTTATGTGTAACAAGCCGCACAGTGAAATCCAGCATTTAGATATCGACCCCCCAGATTAACTGCACAAAAATCTCCCTTGTGGTCTGTGGTGTATCTACTCTCTAACAAGCATGAGTATTCACAAGGCTCCTGCGTTGACGGCTGGTAACCGCATAATACAAACGATCAGTAGGTAATTTATATCTACCAATACCAATGATACACACAATATCTAAAGCTGTCATATGTAAATTACAATTACCTATGTATTATTTAAATATTAAATTTGCAGGGTAGTACTAGTAACTAAATCTTAATAGGTAGGTATCTCATGTTGCTTAATTTGATTGTTTTTTTAGAAGCAGTCAGAAAATTTAGTAATTCTAGTAATTCCTGTAGTGCCGAAGAGCATAAAGTATTTTGATATGGTTCTCGTATCTAAGAACCAAGAAGTACTTACAATTATTTGAAAAATATAAATAAATTAAAAGCGTTTTGTACTATGTAAAACAAGATGTTATAGGTATAATTATGATTTTTTAGGCTTCAGTTTAGTGGATCAAGTTTTTAATTTTAATTTAAAATCATTTTCTTTAAAAGATTTCCACTAAAATCGAATATAACAGCTGTGTTATGATTAATTGGTTAATTTACTGAATTTTGAGTTGCTGTTAAAATTTAAAAAAATATATTTTTAAAGATAAACTAATATTAATGAAAGCCAGTGTGTGTATAAAAGGATAAAAATATTTGTATGGAGAAAATCAGTAGAATTTAATTTTTAAATCTAATTTGAAATAATTTTAATATTTTATATTCTAATATTTCCTATAAATATGATATTCACTTAAATACATACTACTACATATTTGATGTTGCTTTAGTTATTTGTGCATTCATCTGGACTTTAGATCCAACTCCAAAACTATAAGTTAATATTGATTTTTGCGAAATGATACATTTTGGGAATACGGTTACATCAATATAATTTGACCGATAAGAAACGGGTTCATTGACCAGTATTTGTACCAGGTATTATCGAACTAATTTATTAATAACTAAATTTATTTCCTTCGTCATATTATATATTATAAATATAAACATGCCTGAAATAACCACAATAAAATTGATAATGTATTGAATTATTTTTTTAGAGATATATGAATTTGTGAATCTTACAGATTTGTCTTAAATTTGTTAACAAGTATAGTATTGATTGAATTTTATTAGTAATGTATTGGTTTGATGTCGATTCTGTGTTTATTATATTTTTTATCTGAAGAAAATTTCTAAACAAAGTCATTAAATACAAGGTGTAAATTTTCAGTAGGTATATGTTTGATATTCTGATAAACGGGAAACATAAGAACATCCATATTCATATCCATCTACAGTTCTTTCAAGGAGGCAATGAATTGGTAAATTATTTTAAATGAAAAATAAGATTTGTATTAAAACTTTTACAAAACAAATTATAAATCTGTGTAATTCAAATCAAAAAGTACGACAGGCAATTTATGATTATTATCGTCCAAAAGAAATGATTTTTGTTTTTCAATGAGGAATAATTATTTAAAATGTGTAAAGCATAATTATTCACAGAACCATTATTTACTCGTAGTTTTAAGGTTTACATTAATGTTTACGTTAAAAGCCTCATGTGTAAAAGTTTACATTTATATTTAAATTTAAGAAACACAACATTCACATAACGAACTTAAAATAGCTTCAGTAGGTAAGTGGTAAACACAAACTTAAAGTTTGAAGGTTTCAAACTTTAGTGCTAGAAAATAAAAAGTGTAGATGCTCGTATAGTTACATGAATTTAAACATTCCTAAACGTAAACATAAATGTAAACCTTGAAATTACATGCTTATGTGAATGCGATTGAAGAAAGTTTAAATTCATGTAACTAAATACGAACATTCACAGTGCTTCAAAGTAGGAAATATGAATGCTCGACTTAGTTATATGAAGTTAAACTTTCTTAAACGTAAACATAAATGTAAACCTTAAAACTGAGTGCTTATGTGAATGAGGCTTTATTTGTATAATTTTAGTTTTACAAAGTATAGCTCCCGAGCGCAAAAGTAAACATCTGAAACACTGGAAACGTGTCTCTTATTAAAAAGTGCAATATAAAATATTTTATAACAAATTAATTTTAAAGGTTTAATCATTATAGCAAAGAGTAAACCAATAAATACACTAAAATCAATGCGGTATAGTGCTGCCGCAACGCATTTGCATATTGCGCTAATAGTTTTCCTATACAGCAAGCAAACAACAGTAACGACTGATAGTAATTTACTGAAACACTTGAACCAATTTGCTATTCGCTAACGAAACAACTGGTGAAAGATTCGATTGTACATTTACATATTACGCTAATTAAAATCTAGAAACCTAAGACATATAGATGAATTTACTTATCGTCTTATTCTCATATGGAATACACTCTGTTTTGTCTTCCGGGTAGATGCTCCACTCGATTGTACTGATTTAAATTTATAGTTCCTCAAACTAACAATAAAGTATTTAGGTCTCTCTGTGACCGATATTTCAGTACTTCTTATCTATTATCGTACCTTCGTGTAACAGTGTACATTCTTCGGTAATAAAATCGACTGTTATTCACGTTCTTCCCGGAAAACTAATATGTTCTACATGAATCTAATCACAGCTAACTGTTCTTGAGATTGAATCCTAACTGGCGTGGGGTTAATAATCTGGAGTTTGGGATGGTTGATTTTATTGACCAGTTGTGATACTTTGATTAGTTTTATTGGTTTTATAGGACGGAGGGCCATTCTAACAGTAATGGTAGGTTTAATGGTACCTACTGCCTGTTGAACATTTGTTCCGACAGGACCATAATACAATCTTTAATATATGCAAACATTTTATACAGGGTGGTTTTGAAGTTAATGTCATAAATTTAAGGGTAGGTAAGTAGTATGACATGTGTAGATTACGAAACAGAAAGAATTTTTTTTAAATCGCAAAATTTATTTCCATGTTTCTCATAGTCAAAAATTTTCGTTGCCACTGCCACTGGGTGGAGTAATAAATTATTGTTTAATTAAAAATAATTAAATTTTGTTTGTTTATTTTACTAGTGTTATGTTATTTAAGATGTTGATTACCTACTTCTATTGTTTGTGTTTAATAGGAAAACGAATCCAGTCATCCAGTGCTGCAGATAAGCTACTCTTAATTTTTCAAAATTTCTGTTTCGTAATCTACACAACATGTCATACTACTTACCCTTAAATTTATGACATTATCTTCAGAACTACCCTGTATGTAGGTAATAGGTACATAATATATTTTATTTATGATTAATGTATGATGTTTGCTACACAATGGCATAAACATATTATTATAGTCCGGCGGTTATAGGACAAATTTCATATCAACTATGCATTTTGTGATTACAGTGTGAAAATTGGCATACATATTAATTTAACTATTCTCTTTCATATAAGAAGTGGTGCCAAAATGTTAAGTTCCACAGACGGCCGCCATTTTGAAAAAAATGTCCGCCATTTTTAGTTTTCTTGAATTATCTCGTATGGTTAATATTACGAGAAAAATTGATATATAAAAAATTGTAGAAATGGTATATTTATTTTTTCTGTAAGTAGTACAGTTCTCGAGAAAATCGTAAAAATATATTTGAGCAATTTCTAGTCATTTTCAACAATAGCGTAATTTTGTCTTTTCAAATAAAAAAAGCTTTTATTTCCGAATGAATCAAGATATCGACTTCCGGTATCCAGCATTCGATTTCTTAGATAATTATCTGTTACATACATAATTTTCAACATTACGGAAGTATTTAAACATAACCTCTTAGAGACAATAGTGAAATTTTCGTATTTTTTGTGTTCTTCGAGCTATTATTTCTGAACGAAGTAAAATATTGACTTGCATTAAATTCTTCAAAAAATTCTCTATAAGATACATTATATTGAAAACGTTTTATTGCCTTAATTAAACCGATACTTGATGAGTTTTTTCGGGAGAAAATATGAAAATTTTTAAATAAATATTTTTGTTCCATCATCAATAAGTTTGAGTACTATATGCCATTAAAATATACGTATGAACAAAGTTGTGAATCATCCTGTGTTTTTTATTATAATACACTAATTTCAAAGCTTATCAGATCGGACGATCGAACGATGACCAGTTCAATAAATTATCGCTAACAGCGCCTAATTAAGTTATTTTAAGCTAATTAATTTTCTAATACCGGAAATTGATTTTTTGCTGGTATTCTGATTGATTTTAATGTCGATATGTTGTAGCTAAATGGTCAGTTATTGTTCCAAATGCTTAGGTGCTACTAAATCAAAATTTAACGGTGAACAATAATTTTCCTAAGCGCATTTCTTTCTAAAAAGAACATTACAAACCGCACTTATTCCTAAACGTACTCGTAGTTGTTGCTAATAGTCCGGCGGCTTTGCTGTAAATATGAATTATGCACTTCGAGCCAAAAGCTATTTAATTTTTTTTCTCATTTAACACACCTTCTAGAGTATTTTAAGGGGTAGAGCGGTAGAGGCATCAGCACAAGTACCATTTAAAAAAAATTTCCCCGTTTTTAGTTTTTTGCGTTTATCTTGCAAATGGTTTACATTTAAGAAAAATTAGGCGCTTTCAATATTAATTATTATAGCGCCTCTAACCGATTGATTTATGAAATAATACACGCAGCAGTAAGAAACTGTGTGTGTTGCTTGTGAAATAGAGGCGCCTCTATATTGTGGCTTCTATGTAAGTCAAACAATTTTGAGGCCACAGACGTTCCACATGTTCTGCATTTTGCTTTTGTCACCTGTGTGACGCATGTGTTTGTCTTCTGTGTGTCCATGTGTGAATAGGGCTTAAGCTGTACGTCTACCCTAAAATTTTACAGCGTTACAGAGGTGTACGCCTTCCACGTTTACTTTAGTTATAATTGAAATATATGATGCTTTTACATATGAGTGTATTAACAAAGGATGTCTTAATGCTATTTTTATTTTTTGTCATTGGCTTAGGAATTAGAAGTAAAAAAATTTAAAAATGACGTTTTTTGCGGTTTTTTGTCATTATTTGATATGATTTTTTTGGTCACTATAAATGGCAAGAAAATTTTAAAATGCAAGAAGCATGCAGCTAAGCTTCTTTTTTCGAATAATTTTTGTTTTATTTAATTTCTTTAAAAATACAGAAGTTATTATTATGTTTACTTCAAAATGACATTGCATAGTTAGAATGCGGGAAAGTACGAGTTTCGGGCTGATTTCGGGCAACCATAGTAGTGGGGAAGAGGGTGAAATAGAAAAAAACGTAATATCGAAAGTATTCTAGGAATTCGAAAAAAAGGTAGACGAGCCCCTTAAGCAAACATTAGTTCCATTTCGGTAGTACTCTCTGCTTTGTGATTGGTGATTTCTGAGCATGCGTATTGAATAACTAATATGATATATAACACCTTAAAAATGCTTTTTACTTGATTATTTAATAAACAACTATTGTAGGTACAGATTTCCAATGTCGTACTAAAAACTTCTTCCGTAAAATCTGTTATAAGATACTTCACGTATAAATATTAATGACTATGATATAAATAATTTCTTGTCTCCTAAGCAGCATCTGTTTCTATTCCGGCATCAAGGCATGCAGTACCAATCAACATCTTGTAAGCGATTTTCCACAGAGAATTCGAAACCAGCAGATAACTTTCGCGGGTTTTCCTGCGAGATGCGTTTATGCGCTAGGCCTACATCGCACACGCACACAACCGCACACAGATCTCAGTTCAGCTCGGTTAGAGAGTGCTCGTAAAATTTATTCGTTTTACTTTTTCACATACTTTACAAGTCTTCACGTACATGAGCTGCGGTTATCTAGAATCTACAGGCCGGGATGTAGAGTTTAATGTTTCGGATTACGTATTTGGTTCAGTTTAAGTGTCTAGGAAATTTGAGTTTGAAGTATGACTTGAATTTTGGATATTTATGTATTCTGGTTTCGTTGTGATTTACTGATAAGACATGTAAACAAAATGGTTGTTTTAAATGCGTTGTTCAGGTGAAATTAGGTTTGAATCTAGTACGGTGAAGTTATTACATATTTTTGTTTAGGTTACTGAAATTTTTGAGTGAAGTAATAATACAATAAGTCCATATTTGGCTCATATATTTTGAAATGTATACTTTTCTTATTTCATGTTTTTATTAGCTATGCCTAAATAGACTTCCGGTACAGATATAAATTTCGGGATACTAAAGCCTTGTTACAGTGGATTCTGAATTCTGAAATAATAGAATTACAAATTTTTCTTTTCCAAGACACATTGAAGATTCGATTCAATTTGGAGGCACCACTGAGAGGCGATTCTCACTTGTAATATCCTAAGTGCATGGATTATTATCTGACAATTTGTTCGGGTACATTGCTGTCAATATGTCAATTTCACGAGTCGAAGGCGATATTAATCCATGCCGAGGAGTATTCGGAAAGAAATTGCATTATTACTTACTTTAAAAAAATATATTGTTTTAGAAATATTTTTACTAGACAATATTTTCAGGAACAAATGCAATTTTCACCTACATTATTTTTTTCAAGATTCAGAAGCATGATAGAATCGTCAAAGAATTCAGGTGTGAGCAGGACTCCAACTCACAGAAAACTAAAAAAACACATTTTCTTGTTTCGATTTTGTACGTCATATCTTAAGGCATTATATTTATACCTAAATCTCAGTTTTAGATCCTGATATCTGACAGGTAACAAATATCTGAATACTTTACATAATATACCGGGTGCCTACTTGAAATGTGTTATATAGGAAGAACAATGTTATTTTTTAAATTTTGTTGAAGTTACTTACCTATTAATTTGAGATAAAAGTTCACAAAAGACACACAACTTGTTCAAAATTAAATACTTTACAATATGAGACCATAGTCTATCATATTGATTTGTATAAGTTCTTGGGAAAAGTGCAAAACAAAATAGCCATATTTAGCATTATTTCAGAGTAGGTAGGTATGTACTATATTACTGAGTATGATTTTTATGTTTTGCTCTCTGTGTCTAGTTGCACTTTTAATAATTAAACAAAACAATTAACGTGAAAAAATAAAATATCAAGATTTGCAAAAAAACATCTTTAGCTCCATGCCATTCTGAAATAAAATGCTATAAATCCCTGTGGTCCCATATTGTGTAGTTTTTAATTTTGTATTTACAAATTTCATCTCAAATCAATGGACAAATAAGGTAGTGGTACCATTTATTGACACTGACCCAATTATTGACACTTTTCCCCTTAAAATGTAATAAATAAGAATATGTATAAAATGTGTTAGTAAGTATCATTTCTATTTCCATCTATAGAGTTTATGCTATACGAATACGAAAATACTTAGCTGGTAATATAAATAACATTTTTGTAATATCCTGATAAAGTTCGGCGTATACCGCTAGTGGCATGTTTGCAGAAATTTGTTAAGCGGGAGCGTTAGAAAGAGGCTTGCGTACAGTTTAAAAGATCAACCATTTAAAATATAAATTTGTGTGTTTATTTATACAGGTAGGGTATCTATTGCTTAATTGACCTGTAGACATTTAAAAATCTTTAATTATAACATTTTTATATGAAATATCAAGGTGTCAATAACTAATTCACACAAATGTGTTGTTTGTTGTAATTATTGACATCGGTGTCAATAACTGGTGCAAAACATGGAATTATGTTTCGTTCTGTATTATTTTCCAGAGCTATATATGCCGTATTTTTTCAACTTAATCTAGTAGTACGATAATCAATTTAAAAGTGTATCAGTTATTGACACCCCATTTTCTCATCCACAAAAGAATTAAATTAATGTGTTTTCTTGAGTCAATAATAGCAACAGTGAAGTGTCAATAACTAATGTATAATATCAGACAAAGAAGAGAATGCTACTATACGTAAGAAGAACAAAGAAAAAATACCTACGCCATTTAAAAACTCGGTATTTTGGTCTACAACTCCAAAAAAAGCTATAGGTATTACGAAAAGGAAAAAAGAAAAAGTTCCGGCAGATGCTTCTTCAAAACAGTGGCAAAAGGCAAAAGTATTACAAAAAAAGAAGAGAAGGAAAAGTAACTATGACCTAGAAAGACAAAAATATCTAAATTAAGTAGTAGTGTAGAAGAGTTATTATCAAATTCGTCTGATGGATCCGATGTAGATGTTTTACAAAAGGGTGTATAGGTACGAATAGTGACATATGACGACTAGTATTTTCCAGGTTTGGTGAAAAACATTCGGAATGATGAGAATGAGCTAGAATATGAAATTAAAACTAAGGCACAAAGCGGTGTATTATATTGGAAATGGCCGCGAATCGATGATGTATTATGGTACGATAAAGATGATATAATCAAAATTATTAAAGCACCTAAACCGAATCGAAACTAATTAATAAAAGAAGTATATATTACGTTAAGTAAATTGTTAAACATAATGTAACCTATATATTTTCTGTTAAGTATAATTTTGTAATTTTTATACGAATACTTATTCTTTTAAAACTCAATAACATTATTTTTCATGTGTGAAATCTCCAAGACTGCCGTTTTTCCTTTTGAGTCATTAACTGGTTCAACAAAGTGTCAATATTTGGCCCACCTTCATTTTTAAAGTGTCAATAATTGCAGCAACTTGCTATAAACTTGAAATTAATTTATTTGTAATTTATTTCAAAATTAATTCAACTGCACCACATTTTTTTATGATAGAAAAGATAATAAGGAATCCAATGATACCTTAACTTTGTAATATTAGACAACTGAATAACGCATTATGTAGCTGTGAAGTATAGGTAAGTCCTTAAGGTGTCAATAAATGGTACCACTACCTTAACTACAACAAAATTTAAAAAATAACACTGTTTTAGACATCCAGTATTTATAGTATATGCTTTTTACTCAACTCGGGTGTGACAGCATCACATATTGTTACGATGGTAATATCGAAAAAAGATGTCATTAATTTGTATAATATTTGCTCATAGGTATTTATCTATTAAAATGAATGTCGTATTTCCTGTGATTCATGGATTATTAATTAAAATTTAGTTAGTTTTATTAAACTAATTACTAGGTACATTGTTATTTATTTTTTGTAGTTCTTAAAAACTTTTCCTATGAGTAATCTATTAGATTGGATTATGCATCGAAAGGGCAACGTACTTTCGAATTGTTCCATTTAAAAATCGTGACATTTATCAGTCATTCACTATCAACTATCACAAATCAGAAATCAGCACGTTTTAGGAATTTAATCAGAGTTTATTGAACCGACAGCTATCAGTCAAGTTCAACTTCGCATCCATTCACTCGTGAATTAAGAGGATCCAATTCTGAATAGGAAAATTTTAAATCTATAATAATTGTAACGATAGTGATAACATTTTAGTTTGATAAACGGATTAATTTTTCAATGGGTGAAGATAGAATTAACAAAAAATAGAGAATTACAATTTAATTTCGAAATCTATTATTTTATGTTTTACACATATAGGTACCTACTTATTTAAAGTTGTTCTTACTCGGATATTATACCGGTAGTATAACTTGCACTTTGCACATTGTAAAAAATATCTGTAAAATTCCTATAATAGGCTATTATGAAAATGAGATTTCTATTACTATGTAGATACCTAATGTAGTCGAAAACATTATGAAAAAATATAAATTTTATTTAAAAATTATTTATGTTTTTCAGTAAATTGGGAAAGAAAAGGAGGGAAGCATATTAAGAATGTAACCTGTGGTTGGCCGTTTTAGTTTACCGCACGAGCACTAGTTGTGTCGGTGTCGGTACTATGGTTTATGGCCAGTCGTTTGTTCCAGGTGTCTCTACGTCACTATTAATATTAATGTTCAATTTTCATTATTTTTTTTGGGCTTGCTGGTAAATTTTTTGTCAAAATAAAAAATACGTGTTTTAATCTCTTATCTCTTCTTTAATAATATTTAATAAAAAAGTCATGCAAGTAGTCCTGCTTCCAAATACTTATAATTTTCATATTAAATTTAGTAATAATTTAAGTAAAAACAAGTAAATTTACTTTAACATCTGAGAGGATGTTTGTGCAGTTAACTGGATTCGAACCGGAGTTCACACATGGATTCTTTGAGAATTCTTTCATGCTTCTGAATCCTGCAAACATGAATTCACTGAGTATGAAGCTATAAATGAATTACAAATTATTATTTTCCAAATTTCAAAACTCATAGAAGATTCAATTTAGCGTCATTGCTATTTGACAGGTGACAGGTTTCATTTTCTCAAAATTTAGAACCATGGAAGAATCCTTAAATAATCTCTGTGCGAAATAATAAATAATAATAAATAATATTTAATAATATGACAATGCTCGTCCAGAATACTTGTTAATCTGCAGAATCCTGGAAAATCTGATATAAGTATTTGCATCAACCATAGTTGGTCCTTCTTATGCCCTGGCGTTCACACATTTCATGCTTCTGAATCCTGGAGAAAAAGAAATTAACTGTTTTGATTCCAAGACTCATAGAAAACTCAATTTAGCGCCGCTGCTATTTACCCCAAAATGTTTCTCAAAGTTCAGAATCATGAAAGAATCCTCAAATAATTCTTGTGTGAACGCATAAATCATCACATATCGCACCATGGTCTGAAATAACAACTGTTATATAAAATATTTCCTGCATCTTCCTTGGTCTTGTTTTGATCGGGAGGTTTTTTCGTTGGTTGTACGCTCGTACAGCAGTGCGTATACGCTGTGGCGTTCTTTGCATACAATTGTAGGTTGTGGTGCCGGCTGGCGGCTGGCACGAGTGGGCCAGTCCGCCCCTGGCCCTGGTCGCTCGTGGACCACTGACCTACTGACGCGCTCAAACTCACTGAGAGCACCAAGTGAAGTGCCCGCTGCCGCTGCCGGTGCGAAGCGCACCACTCAGCGAACACCAAACTTTTCATTTGAGGTATTCCAATTTGGTTTGTTGATATTTTGGCCAAATATATAAAAATTAATTTGGTCGATACGAGCTGCATTATTAAAATTGATAAACACAGTTAACCAATTATTATTTTAATCGTATCATCAACTGTTATTACCATTTAATATGCAACATTTATTGATAATTATAAACAACATAATATATTAGTTACTTATAATACGTTAGATACTTATAAATCATTAGTTACGAACTTAATACGTCAGATACAACCAATAACGTCAAAACCTTCCATAATATGCAAACTGTCAACTAATTGACAGATAAAATTGTTGATTTCTTTTAAACTAGCTGTCCTTGATGATACGATTAAGCTTTGAATATAACGCGAATAAATGCGATTTAAGCCCCCTTGGATGTTCAAAGAGACTCGGTTTCATCTCGTCGCTAAGCAACATCCTCGATATTGTAAATCGCATAATATTCTTGTTATATTAATAGCTATTATACATACGTACCTGCCACCTCAGAGGTATTCACGGTTTTAGTGGAAAGTACAACATAGGGGAGATTTTTGTACAATAACACCCATGTATATCTCATTGAATTCGAACCTACCCATACAACACAAATACGTCGTTAAGACGTCTTTATATCACATATCTGTCTTATGTCCTCTATTTTGGATGTTTAAAAGGTGTTATTTTCTTCAATGCAAATGACGTCTTCGTCTATTTAATACCTTTTCGACAGTAAAATGATATCCTTTTTAATAAAATTATGACCAATATACGACTTAATTTTTACTTAAAATACTACTTTAATTAAAAACCTAAACATTTCATGAAATACTAACTAAATAAACAACTCCAATACCCTTCTTGATTCATTAACATATTTGGCTATTTGGACATGGTCTAAGAATATTAAAAGTTGTATTAGTAATATAAATGTAAATTAAAATTGCATATTATAATGATTTGACCGAATCCGGAATCCTGGCCAAGCGACCGGACCGGCCGGATTTTCGTGCCATCACTACTCCAGAATAGTGCGTTAGAGGATAGTACTCCATAGGGGAAATTTTTGTGCAATGGGCTATGGATTGGATTCAAAGTATTATTTGCATTAAAAATTAATGTCTTAATAAAAAATTCCATTAAGTATTAAATTATGCCAATCAATTTATACATGAGTTTATATTAGCTAAAACAATCCAGTAACTAAATAAATCGCTTGGTAGGTAGTGCATTTCTTGTGACAGTTTGAGAACCCCTGATCTCCCTCTATCTGTCTGTACTTCCACACTAATTCACTCCCCCCGAGTCCGGGACCGTTGATTTTGTTTTTTTATTTGATTTTGTTTCTTTTTCACTTGACCCTCCCACTTCTATTTTTGGTTGGAGGTCGTTGCACCCGTGTGGTAAATGATCGCGTTCTTTGTTCAACTGTTGTGGTGATACCAACACCACGCCACACCACACCACTCCAGGTGTTTCTCTGAAGACTTTGGAAGTGGTCGAAATGCTTGGAAGAAGGAAAGCTTCAGATGCTGGTGAGCATTCGCGGTTTAGTCTTGGAGGAGGATGCACCAAATTAAGAAGTGCTTCGGAAGATTCATTTATATTTCTATCATGTCTTTTACCCAACTTGGGTGTGGCAGCCTCACATATTGTGAATCATTGGTATAGAATAATATTATTTTACTGGTTGTATCAGCTGTAAACTCACGGGTACTTATGGTTGTAAGTGGAGATTACAACACAAGGGAGATTATTTGTATAGTTCAGATGATCTTCTGCCCAGGGCATAAAACAGTCAAAAACATTGATTCAGCACGCTTTTATAATATAGCGTTTATTGTTTTGTTAAACATAAAAAAAATTATGTTTGAGGGGACAAAATTATTTTGGCACCCATATTTGGCTGCAATATTTGTCAAAAAGGGGGAAAATGTTGTCAACAAAGTTGGATCTGCGAAATTTTATTTTTAAAATTCGTTTTAAAACAGAAGATATTTGTATTCAAAAAATATAAAAATTCAAATTAACATATTTCGATTTTAAAGCAAAATTTTAAAATTCTGCATCGACCATTTTGTAGATTGTACAATATTGTAGATTGTATCTTCAACAATATCTTTAGATTATTATGTTTAACAAAACAATAAACGCTGTGGAGTGGCGAGCGAAATCCATGTTTTTGGCTGTTTTCTGCCGTAGTAGAGGATCGTCTTAAACTGTAAAGTAATTAACTGAGTTCGAATCTGAACTGTCAGAACACGACGCAGCCGGACAAATTCAAATAACACACTATTAACTGCCCAAAGATTAGTGATGCCGTGAGACGAGACGAGAAATAGTCAATTCTCGTCTCGTCTCAAATTTTCGAGACGATAAATTTAAATGTTTACATCTCGGTCAACTTGTCTCGTCTCAACACGTCTCAAAGAACTCGATTATCGTCTCGTCTTAATTTCTCGAAAAAAGTTTTGTTGCCATATATTTGATAAATTAGAAGTAAATTTGGGAACTTATTCGTATCGTAGGTAATACATTTCTGTTCAATTTGTACACAATTTTTGTTTTAAAAATAAAATATTTATGTCAAAACAAAAATGATACGTACAAAGTAAAATAAAAAAATATTTTGACATTTTCGAAGAGAATTATATCAAATTTCAGTTTTAGCTTCGAGGATTCTCGATTTCGCGAGAACTATTTCTCGTCTCGCAGTTTGAATTCTCGTCTCATCTTAGAGATTTTGAGACAAGACGAGAATGAGACGAGAAATTTCTCGTATCACTAACCAATATCTTTTACTCAACTTGGATGTGACACTGCGAATTTCGGTATAAATTTTGGTTTTCAGTCGTTAATATTCGGATCTCATAGTTCCTTTAGTGGAGAGTACACTAAGGGAAATATTTGTGTAGTTGTTAAACTGACTGGATTCGAACCTATCAGTTCCATCTTTATGGATTAAAAAAAAATCCATCTGGTGAAGTGGCAAATTTATATTATAAAACGTTTCTGAAAAATTAATATACACTAAATTTTTGAAATATTTAAAGTTTTGTCGTGTATATCTAGCTTTAAAAGACGGTTCATTTGGTCGCGTAGAGAAAATAATTTAGAAAATGAAATAAATTCTTTAGGAACCTAACCTACTGAAAACACTATTTTATTGAAATGTCATATTCATATAATAAAAATTTACAAAACTCAATCGAAATTTGTTATTAAACTTTATAATCAGAAGTTAATATTTATTGTGTAATGATTGTAAATAATTAAACAAATTTACAAATTGTGTCCAACGCGAGATCAAACAAACCGATTCACAATGCAAATATAATTATGATAAAAAATTTGTGCATGTTAACAATGCACCAATAAATATTGATGACATGATGACTATTACTATTACATACTCAATTTACGTCAATTGTAAATCACATTGACAAAAATTTCTTATCGGTCATCGAACTTTTACCACGAATTCACAAAATTTCCAAATAAACTTCATTTGACCGATATGAACTGGTATCAACATCTGCATCAAATTTTAATTTCTAATATTATATTTGCGGAAAAGATGTTTGCACATTTTACATAATTTTATTACAGAATAGGTTATTCCGAAGATCTAAAGTGTTTTATTAACATTGGCAATAAAATTGTTTGGTACTTACTTCTTACTTCTAATTGAATCAAAAATCAGTTTGTATCTCCTTCGTCTACTGATGCATTATTATATTAAGATTAAGATTAAGAAGTTTCTTAGTACGTATTATATTATTAAACATTATTTAATGCCATGCAAAGTAGATATCTTTATTTTTAAATTAGTTATCAATTCGAAAATCGTTGGTAATTAATTTATTTGACTAATTTTTGAGATTGTTTCGAGTGCCTAATGGGCAATAAGCTCTCACCAAAAATTTTTTTTGGCAATATTTAGGCAACTCCAATATTATGTTTGAATTTATCTTATTTATAAATTATGTCTGTAGTAAATTTATATAGTACCTACATCTTTTCGATGTATTATAATTACAAAATTTTAAGTTCATATCTTAAAAATAAGTAAGTATCATAAAGTTTCAAGAACGGTAAGGACAGTTTATCGATGGAAGAAAATTGATTATATAATTTTTGTTTTTAATATTAAATGTTTGTAATTTACTTGCCGTTCTGTTTAATTTACTTACCGTTCTGTTTACCCTAACAGCCGGTAAGAACAACATACCGTCTTGGAAATAGGCATGGTAAATTGATAAAAAAGACCAATCGTACAAGAAAGGATATGAAATTTGAAATAAAAAGCATATTTTTAGTGAAATGGTTTGTTCTAAAAAATTTGTATAGTTCATACACTTACTTTTAAATAATATTTTAAATAAATGTGTTAAAAATATTAGTGACGCCAAAAGACGAGACAAGACGAGAAATAGTCAATTTTTCGAAGATAATAATACCTATTTATTTTTTTTTGTTCAATGTTTTAGTTTGACAAATTCTCGATTTCTCGAGAACTACTTCTCGTCTCGTAGTTTAGAATTATCGTCTTATCTCGAAATTCGAGACGAGAAATTTATTGGTTCTCGTCTCGTAATTTCGATGCGAGACGAGAATGAGACGAGAAATTTCTCGTCTCGGCGGCATCACTAAAAATATGGTAATAGATTTTTTTTCGGAAAGTAGAGTAATAGTTTGTTTACAAACTGCGGCCCGCTGGCGATTGTTTTGATACCCGTCGAAGAATTTTACGATCGCGATTTCTACGCACCTTGCGTATGCGAATATTGCGAATTTTAAGTTTATGAAAGCAACTGAGGCCGTTGAACTCTGGTAAGATTTGTTTGCTCGTTACCAAGTCTACCCATATTCGCTCTACGGCATTTCGAATTCACGATACGGCGGCGGTATAAGATTCAAGAAATCAAAGAGCAAAAGCTATGAGCATACCTACATACCTCCTATTGAATAAGCCATCGACACTTTGTTGAATTCATAATAAATTGGGAAATATTTCTAAGAAAACTATATATTTTTCACAGTAGCAAGGAACTGTGAATCATGGATTGCAAAATTAAATTTGTAGAAATGCTTTTTAAATTAATTTTACCTAGATCTATTATTTAAATTTTCATAGTTTGACTCTCAGGAACAATACTCCATTTTGAAATAGTTTAAGATTGTCCCATAGAATTATGCAAGGCATGTTCAATTTTGTAAGTCACATATAAAACTTAAAAGGGCGCGTTCGTAAAATACCGAACTCCTGAACGTAAATCGTCAGTTCAAGTGTGGTGGGTTCAGGTGACTGTAAGCCCTTATTTTTGCAGTCAATCGAACAAAAATGTAGGTAAAGAAAACTGAGCATAGAATGTATTGACTAACTAGAGAATCTATAATTTCAACAGTGAAAACATAGCATCGTTGTTCTCATTATCTTATTCAATTTATAACACAGACGAATGAAAAAATAACTTGTTGTTAACAAAGGTTCAATTTCTGTCTTTGTTTTCAGATATTAAAAATTGCTTTTTGTTCACCAGAAAAAAACCCATAAAAATCGATAAAAATGGCTGATTTCAAAGTCTTTTTATTCCAAAATCATAAGTTACAGAAGATAATTGAAAACAGAGAGACCTTCTAACATCTTTGGTTACATGTTCTTATGTTGTAAATAAAGAAAAAACCTCTACCTAAATATCAAATGATCATCCCCGCACATCTCTGTTTTACTATAAATTTTGCTACCAGACGGGCCCCTTAAGAGAATTTTTGCTACTAACCCATTTTTGTATTATTGAAATGAAATTTTTATTAATTTTGGTTTGGAAACAAGTAAAAAGTATTTTTCCATAGATTCAAGTGCATGTGCGATTAGTGTTTTTCCAGATTTGGGAACTGGGGCATAGGACATTGGACTTGAAAATCAGATTTCAGTATTTAAGTTGCGCAAAAGTTTTACAAATATAGTTTTAAATATGTGAAAAAACTTTGTTCAGGTAACTATAGAGAATTGTGATTTAATTATATCCAATTTTCAGTATAATGTTCTGCAAATGCATAAGACAAAAAATGTTATATAATTTTGTTAAGCCGATAATAATTTTTAAGGTAGAAATAACATCCTAATTTTTTATTTCTTAGCTTTAATGTTGAAGCAAGTTAATATTTTATTTTAAAATAGATCAGCACTGATCAAAGTTTCTATAATGAATAACAATCAATTATTTCTACATTAAATAGAAAAAGTTCAACCATATTTTCCTCACTCGATAAACTACAATATCCAGGCTTTATACTAATGCCAAAATAATTAAAGCGAAAATTTAAAAAATAAATCAATCAAAAATACCTACAAGATGTATCATAACTCCGAGAACATACATTATGCAGTTTAATTGGCTGATTACGATTCAAAAAGAATTTTTCAGCATTTGAAAAATTAAGGACAGTTTATTTGCAAGCACCAATTTTGATACCACTGCATTCGCATACCTACCTAATTACCTATTAAAAATAAATTTATATTACACATGAATAAAACGAAATTTATATGCTTAATACACAATTTTAATTCTTCTTAAATAAGTGGTACTGTTTTCTTATCCTAACCGTAAGATACCTACGTTGAAATTTATTTTTGGAATTTTTGGAAAATTTGAAGTGTCTTTTTACATTTGTTATTCTTAGAACACTCGCTTCGCTTGTATTCTAATCTTGAGCAACATAATTATGTAAAAAAGATTTTACGAACATGTATCATAAACTACTATTTTTTTATAATCTCTTTCGTTGTTTTTCTCCACAAAGCAATAAAATTACGCATTATTTTCCTGATTTAATCTCTACGTAAGTAGCGTTTCATTCTGCATGATGATATTTACTTGCATTATAACAACAATAATATTTGAACAAGACTTGTATTTGTAGTACCGACTGACGTTTACGTTTACAGGTTCACTGTTCGAACGTTGACTTTGTGATTGTTCTGTTGTCACTTCACTTGAAAGTTCGGTGAACGAAAATGTCATTCCTGGCCAAATTCCAGCCGGATTTTTACGTAATGCGGTGGGTTTAGCGCTAAACGTTAACGTTCAAAGCATAAATTAATTTTTCATGTTGTATACTGTGCTGTAAGAGTGTACGCCGCGATTTCATAATTTTTGTCTCCGTGTGGGTTAATGAACGCAGTGCTTTGACTTTTGATGCTAAATTTGATATTTGTACTAAATGTGGATACGTTTGACAAGATAATTTAACGATCATTCCAAATTCTAGTTGCGTAAGTAGTGTCATTTACTTTTAAACGTTCTTTAATTGTAGCTTACCGAATGTTGCTTTAATTTAATTAGTTTAGACTTTTTTGCTACTGAATTAAGAAATACAAGTGGCTTATCTACAAATCACAGATTATTATTTGAAAAAAATTAAATACAGCAATCTTATTACATAGGTAGTCTTAAATATGTAACAATTTTAAGATTTGTTTCTTTCCAAGTTTTAGATTTCTTTAGAATTGTAAATTCTAAAGTAGATATAAGTTTTAGATTATCTACATAAATTATTGAAGTCCTTATAGCTAATATTATTTTTTCAGTTGTAGTAATGATTTTTAAGTTCATTCTGTTTCTCGCGTTTAGGTAAACATAAATAAAAATAAAAATGGTGGCTCAATGGTTTGAACATCAGCCTGTCAAACTGTTTATCTCCACCTTGAGTAGTTTTAGTTATAGGATCAAATCATCAATTTATTTTAAAATTTACAAGATAGCCTAAAAGTCTATCGAGTCTTTTCGCCGTGTCTGGAGTTTGGTCGGTTGTTAGTAAATATATCTTTAACTCCTCACTGACGTATCCAGGATAAAGGCATTTTTACGGTGAACTAGAAGCTCAATCCATCAGAGAAACCAACCAAAACATCAAGTCATCAATTTGTTTTACGAAATGTATCCAGTTCAAAAAACAAACCCCTCTGTAAAAGCATAAGGAAACTAAGTTTTTCATGGGTTTGAACAATAATTATACCTAGGACCTAGGATCTAGGTATTCATAATTCGTTTAACAAAACATAATCTGACACATAATATCATTTTTTAAACTTTTTTTATACAAAATTCAACAATACTCAATCTTCTGTCATGAAATAGTCTCTTACATTTTACAATGTCGTCGCTTTGCTACATCACTCTTCTTGGGTTTGATCAGTTACAATTATACAAATAATAAGATTAATAGTGGGATTCTGTGAAAATCTGTAGGTGCTACAGATATATAAAATTATAAATATTAAACAAAATCGCAATGAAATTTATAATCATATGAACATTTTTATATTTGTCAACAAACATTGATGTGATTTTGTTCAATATTTAAAGATTTAAAAATTTGTAAAACTTATAGATTTGCACAGAATCCCACCATTAGTCGTCTATTTTTTCCATAAACCATATTCACGATACACGAACAAACAAGTAATTTTCTTATTTATACAAAAATAGAACAATTCTCTATCTTCTGACATGATCAAGTAGCGATAGGTAGCCAGGAATTTTCTTTCGTTCCCTTGAAAAATTCCCGGAAATTTTCCTAAACATCATTCCCAAGAAATTTAACGAAAATTTTGGAAATGCCCGGAATTAAATGTGAAATTTCCCGGACATAACCTGGAATTTTCCTTATTTTAATTATAAACAAACCTAAAATTTGTGTTTTTGGGGAATTTTTCCCAGAAAATATTTACTACTGAAAAATTTTACTAGGAATTCTCTGAAAATTTTCCAGAAAACTTCGACTCGTGAAATTGTATTGTAGCAATTCACGACAATACATTTTTTTGATATTAATCCATGCCGAGGGGTACTCGGAAAAAAATCACATTATAACTTACTTTTAAAAAATGACGTTTAAAATGTCTACAGTTTTTCAGATCGTCAACTCGATGAGACCGCATTTACATTACTACAATTCTTGGATCTTTGAATACTTCCAAATTTCAATTAAAAAATAAGATCACTTCATTGATTTCAATTATAAAACATTATGTAATAAATAAAAATTCCACAACTCTTCAAGAAGATAAGCTTGCTACTTGCTACATTATCAAATTTCTTGGATTGGAACAGTTCCAATTACCTACTGAAATAGGATCAAACAAAAATTTCATTTTATAAACAATACCCAGTACTAACAACCATTTATTGAAACAAAACTTCCACCGCAGTTCCCCGTTGTGGCATGAGGAAGTCCCCGTGAGGTCGCTTCATTCACTGGGTTAAGAAACAAGAGCTGGGCGTGAGTCGATGTCCGCTACGTCGCTCGTTCCTCGTACGCTATGCAAGGCACTAAAGCACTCTCACTCTCATAGGTGTATGAACTCTGTGTGTACGCTGTACGTTGTTATGTCGTCGAGCTACACTCGGCTACCGCACAACGTGCAACGAAGACCAATCACGACTTTGAAAATGTTCACTTAGGCTAAATGGGAAATGGATTATGTAAATTATGCAGAATGGGTTTGTAATTATGTGGGTACTGATACTGACTCGTGTTTTGTAGTTTGTTCTAAAGTAGGTTCATGCGATAAACCATTTATCATAAAATTGTACTCTTTGGTTAATAACATCTTTACAATGTTTTGCAAAATTCTTATAATATTTCATAAATTATTTTTAGATTCAGTTTTAAGGTAGAAAATTGGTGTGAGATGAGGCCAAAGCAGTCAAATAATTAGAAATAAATCATTAAAAATCGTAGATTTGGATGTAAATTACAAATCATAGGTATCCATTGAAATTAAAAAGATAATTGAAATTAAAGTTTACACTGAAATGCAGTAGTATTTTTTCAAACATATGCAGGGTTGTTATGATATAATATTTTCTAATCGTTTATTAAATCTATTGCTAACTTCCATATACGCAATTTTAGCGCATTTTAGTGCCAACTCTAAATTCAATTATCTGCGTTATTTCAACGGTTACCTATAAATTTTAATTTTTATCCAAATTCTACGACTTGTAATGAATGCTGTATATTAATTTGAGTCATAATTTGGGTTGTCACTATACATGAATTTTCTACCTTAAAAACAAGTTTAAAAGGTATACGATTTAAAAATCTTGGTACCTACCTATGTAGGTGAATTTTTGATCAATTTTCCTAAAAGATATTTTATGAAATTTTGAGTACGTACGACAACTGAAAAGATGGCTTCAAGAGTCAAGTTTATATTAAATTTCTGATTTTTAGAAACAATTTTTTCAGGAAACATTTTTCAGGATACTTCCTCTTATGTACACTAGGCATCATGTTAAATTTATAGTTTGAACTGTAATAATTTATTATAGATTAAGTTTAAAAACTGTATAGCTATAAAATTTGCGATTTTTTATATATCAATCTCATGAATACTGACATCAATAAATAGTCGATCTCGAATCAACTAATTATAGTAATACTGTTAAAGGTTCCGCTATTATAAATACGGGGTATTTATTGTTTTTCTTATAGCTTAGGTGTATAAAGAATTGCCATATCCAGTTAAAACTATTATAAAAAATTTAATGTGGTCCAATCAATCGAAAAAAAAATCATACCTCCAACATCGATACATTTGTTTATCCAGAAATCATACATCATCACAATTTATTAAAATGTTTGTGTTCAAGTAACTCAAAGATTCCTGAAAAATGTTTGTCTGAATAATGTAACAAATAAAATACTTTTTGATAGATAAAATTATGAAGCAGGAGGTAAAACCTTTTATTCTAAAATGTCATTATATTTATATAAACTTCAAAGCCATATTTATAATAAATTGTTGTGTCCTACCATATACTGTGTATTTTCAGTATAGTTACCAGTTATGGTTTTTAGTGGAGAGTTCTCCTAATGTCCCAATATGTGAGTCTGCCACACCAAAGTTGAATAATAGGCGTGAAAGATATGTATGAATGTTGTACTAAAATATAAACAATTTTTAAACTCAAATATTTCTTTTGCCAGATTGTGAAAAAACGGTCCTGCCTGAAACTAATACTCATTTATTGCACCATATACAAATTTGTATAATTTGTTTTTCGTAGTCTAAGAATTCTTCGATGTAAATGAAAGATATGAACAATTCCACAAAAACCTAACGACATCATGTATATCAGATCACACTGCTCGTCTTCCTGATGTGATTTGTTATTTCGTGTTCGTTTGTTTGTCCTCTTGTCACGTCCTCATCCTCATCTCAGTGTCGATGTCGTGGACCCGTTATGAATTTTTCTTCTTCTTGTTGGGGTTTTGTTCCGATAACTGGATGCTAATTGGATTTGGATTGGATTGTTGTCGCTTGAGGATTTTTTGTTGTTTGATTCTGTTGTCATTTAATCGGATTTTGTTTTTTGTGACGATGAGTTTCTTCTATTGTCGATTGTTGACAGCGGTAGTATAATTATAGATAGAGATCTGTGGAGTTGATACATTTTTATAAACAATATAGCGTCGGTAGAGAGGTGAATGACCAGTTTAATGCATTCAGGTGTCGACCTAAAGAACTCGAGTCAAATACAGACTAAAAGACTTATTATGATCCATCCGTTGTGGCTCAAGTGCTAACAAATGCCTTTCTAATACCAGGACTATATTTATATTTATGTTTAATTCATATTTATTATGGTGTCAACTTAAAAATTATTTAATATGCTACCAGAGGCATTAAGCTTACCAAATGTTATTATTGGAGATAAACATATTGCAGTAATAATAGATATAAAATGTTTGTTATTATTTTGCTTTGGACGATATAAATAATTAAATGGGAAATGGATAATGTATGTTTTATATTATAATCTTATACCAAGCCTGTCTTTTGTACGAATACTTTGTTCTGTTATCTTTTGGTTACTTACCACAATACTTACACATGTGTGCCTTTTTTGAAACCCTGATGATGGAATTAGTGAGTATCGAAACATCGGTCGATTAGAAAAATATATGTGATTGCAATCCTGATTATTCAATTTACTTATACATAATTGAATTTGAAATAATAACTTTACTAACTGTTAAGTACTTTATGGTGCAGAAAATATGAAATTGATTCCTTCTTACTTTTATTTGCAACTAATTAAAAATACATTCATTATGTATTAATTTTCATTTAGTAATGCTTTAAATTTCCCAATTTACTTTTCACCAACAGAACTTCTTGTATTATATAGTTTGTGGCCAACAAAACTATATTATCTAAACTGTGTGCTACAGAATATTATTCAAATTGGTCTGTTGCAAAATAACATGCCTGACTAAATATAACCAATAAATCATTGTTTATTAGCCATCATTTTAAAATAATTATTTATTCAATAGCAAATTAATTATTTATTCAATATCAAATTAATTACTTATTCAATATTATCTACTCTTTAGTAGAATTGAATACGGCAATTACCTACATTTATTCGAAAAAACACTCGTTTGCGTCTCTATTTGTAAAACTTTGTCACGATTAATTATAAATATATAATTTTCTTTAATTGACTCATCAAAACAATTACTGTAATTCAGTCAATTTATTTTGATTCTATTTCAACCTCAACCGGTTTCAAACTCCAGTCATCAGGAGTTAAATACAGACAATTTAAAAAAACTGAAAATATTGCAAATAGATGACAGGTAAAAACTTACACGAAAGTCAAAACATTTTTTGAGATGTGTAACATATATCTAGAGTAAGTCTTTTATGTAAATTTGGTTCTGTGTGTAGAACTTTGTTTCTTCATAATTAAAATTGTGTTTTTTTTGACCTGTTAATGCACAATTTCTACCCTTTTTTTCTCATTGTTGCAATTTCTCCTATGTTCGTCCATCCCTTGTTTTCAAATTCCTCTTGGTTTGCCCAGTATAATGTCTTTTGCAATAATTGCATGGTATTTTATAATATGATTAATTATTCTCATCGTTAAACCCTCGTTTAGTCGAAGGTATAGACTCTGGATAGCCAAATTATTTTAGTCTATTCAATTGGTATTGATTTCTAATAAATTCAGCTGCCACCATCCGAGCAGCAGTAAAACATACTATGAAAAAATGTAAATAAATTGTGGAATCTTATAAAAAATAACCTCTTTTGGGCTGGTGAAGTTGATGGCCTGCAGTGAGTACATCAACTCTTCATCATCGCCGATAGGTACTTGACCCTTCTTTAAGTCACCAGGTCAGTCATTGTGTCGTGACAGCGCTCGCGTAGCAGTAACGTTAACTTTAACTTAACCCATAACGCCTGGACTTACAGAGACGGACTGAGAGCTTTTGGTCTCGTCGGATATTTTCAAAAAAGGGCTCAAGAAAATTTACCCTGGACCACAGGTTTCTAGCTTACAGAATTTTGTCGGCATATTTCAGAAGTCTATGAATTTAATTGAGAAAATATCATGCCCTGCAGTTGAAAACTTTTTGCACGATTAGTCTTTTTTTTTATCAATTTACCATACCTGTTTCCAAGACTATATGTTGTTCTTACCGGTGGCTAGGCTAAACAATACGGTAAGTAATTCATTTGCCGTTCACTGAACGGTAAGTAAATTTTGTTTCAACATTACTAATTATGATGAAATTAATATTTACGTATTTTCAAATAAATTTTGCTTACTCCAATCGTGCAAAAATGATATAAGCATCACGAACGTTAAGGCATTCGGTAAACTGTTTTTACCGTTCTTGATACTTAATATGCTTTTAGTTCAATTCAGTTAAATTGGATAAATGATTTATTTAAGTTCGGAATTTTTTTATTTTTAGTGACAATAACGTTTCGATAGCGATATGTTGTATTCTTCGGGACAATGTGACGTTGATGCTGTTTGATTCTTGTAGCTATACAATACGCGCTGTTTAGCCTGAATGTACTTTTCTACATTGGCAGAAAAATTTATAAATTCCAGACGATTAGAGACGAACTTTATCTTTCACACTTTCAGCAATCTCAGGTTCGAATCCAGACAGATACACGTTCCAGTTTAACTGCAGAAAAATGGTAGATATTTATAGTGGAATCGATCGATTCAACTTGGTGCAGTCAGAATCTCAAACCGTGAGACGACCTTTGAAATTCAAACAGCAACGGAGAGAAACTGTCCTAGTGCGATTTAATTGTAACATTGTAAAATGTTTTAACAATTTAACGACAATTACACACTGCTAACCGGGAGACTCGAACCACGGAACTCCGGGTTCATAAGTCATGACATGCAGAGAGCTTAGCGCTGTGCCTAAACATGCGCAGCTACTGTTGGGTAAAAGATGTGATAGATGTCGTATGTATTTGTGTATTTATATTTTGTCAAGGAAAAAAATCTGACGTGGACACCACATGACTTCCTTGTACGCCTATTAAACTGTTCATACTTTTCTTAATAACTAAAATGTAGAATTATATTATACAAATATATTAATATGTAAGTACTACTGCTACTATACTCACAAATATATTTTAGTCATTTTATTTAAACTGCAGAAGAAGATATAAACGATACATACGTACGTACGTACAGACGTCACGACGAAACTAGTCATAATGGATTCAGAAAAGGTCAAAACGGATATTTCCGTCAAAATCTGAGAACCGAAATTTTTCGCGAATACAATACTTCCTTACTCCGTACAAGGAAGTAAGAACATTTCGTCCTGTATTTTGTGCAGTTTAAATTTAAAATATTGCTAAACAAAAATACATAAAACCACGCATCTGGGGGTCCAAAGATTTGCGACGAAATTTTATTTGAAGAATATAACATTTATATTGTTTGTTATATCCTACTCTTATCTTATCTATATCAAAGATATAAATTAAAAATGAATGATTTATAAATGAGTTAGTAACTGATATATTAGGTGATGTGGGGTCCACAAACATATGGAGCCCGGTCCGCCACTTCAGTAACTCAAGCACTTCAAGTACCTGTAGCTCATTTTTTTTAATAATTATTTTTCTCTCCTTGTACGAGAATATGTGTCCGTATGTATGTACAGCAACCGGATCCTGAGGCTGTTCGAAACTAGCAATCAAGTGAGTCATGAATTTCTGACTGCCTCTTAAATTGAGGTTCGGTATTTCGTTATTAATTCTTAATGGGACCGTATATAAGTAAAATGTCAATTGTACGTTTTATAATCGTGACTTAAATCATAATTAATAACATGTCAGGCGTGAGTTATTTCGTAAAAGTTTGGTTACTGAGGCTTGTATGATCGTATGTTTGTATGTTGTGGGTACACATATGTGTTGAGTGACCGCCTGGGGATTGTCTTGTACTATGTGTTTGTACAAGAAAGGTTATCAAGATTAATTTTATAACACATTTGTATCGTACGTACGTTCTTTCCTGTCTGATTGAATCAATAGGAAACGAACAATTTAATATATTGTTTAGTACATAGTACAACATATAAATATTTTAATATCATAGACTTGTTGAATACGATTAATTTTTTTGTTATAACTGAACTCAATAACAGTAAGAATTTAAAAAAAAACATTTAGGATAAATATTCTTGTTTTGAGGCAACAATAAAATATTTTGATAACCGAAAAAATTAATTGGAAATAAAACGCTGTTGGAATTCAGTCAGATATATATTTTTCTCTAAATCGACCGGTTTCAACGCCTCATACGTCTTCTTCAGGATTGAGATATTAAATGTAAGTATATGAACAATAATGTAAACATTTTACAAATAAATAACAATAAATATCACAACACATGGATAAAGTCAAAAATGAATAAATGTATTTATAAATAATTATCTGACTGCATTCCAGTAGCGTTTTATTTCAAAAAGTATGCTTCTGCAGTCTCAAAAATGCTTTATTTAGTCAAACATACGACGAGCTGACATTTCGCCGACTCTTTTGGCTTTTTCAGGGCAATATTAGTTTGTTATATTTGAGATTGCAATCCTGACCAATTTCTATTCTTCAAACATTGAACAAGTCGATCAAATCTTCAATCCAATTTCACTAAAAAAGTTGTTTGAATTTTGAAATTGGGTCTATGTCCTGCAATTTTTTGGTATCTATCCCATATTATGTACCTATGTATAATAAAATCAATAGGTACATCAATATTTAAAAAATGTTCTATCTACCTATAGTGTCGATTACTTTTGTGAAATAAGTCGATATTAAGAAAACGACAGAAATCGTGAAACTTGTAAACATTCAAAGTATTAACCAGTAAGTGAATAATATTACCCATTTCTGCAATTTTTACCAAGATGACGAGTACGTAGGTAGGTAGGTACTTTTAAGATTAAAATGAATTTAGCAAACCAGTACCTATTTAAAATGTTAAGTTCAGGACTGTGGACTTTAGCCTAATTTAAAAAAACCTAAATCTTATAGAAATATTCTTAACACGTTTAAAAATGCCTTATTTCAAAATTTCTCTATTGCGAATATTTTCAGTCAGATCCTTTAATTTGAAACCAACTATAATCAAAATGGAGAGTTCTGAAATGATTATAAATTGTCGGTGATTTAAAGATTTACACGTTTTCAGGAAAAATTAAAAACACACAACATATATTTATTTATATAACCGAGTATATAACTTTATGACATGTACAATTATTTTGCTTTGAGAGGGTGGAATGATGCAGTGTAGACCTCTATTGCTTTTTGTTCACCAGAAAAAAAGTCATAGAAAAAGAGAAAAATGGTTGATTTCAAAGATATTTTTTTCCAACATAAGTTATAAAAGAAAAATGAAAACCGAGAGACCTTCTAACATCTTTTGAAAACATATTCATATGTTGTTTTGTTATATAAATTTAACTACCAGACGGGTCCCTTAAGTCATTTTGCCTGAAAATATGTAGAAGATATACCAACTTTAAATGACAAAAACTACGCAAAATCTACAATGACACAACAAATGAATACGAAACATAGTCACAGAGTAAATCTGACATAACCATCATCTCCGTCCAGCTCAACATGATCTCGTATTCAGGAGCGCGTAGCGGCCGGGTCGACGTACAGCCACATATCACATATCGTATACTACAGGTACTGTTGGTTTGTTGAATATTGGACAGTGGAGTTACCTGAGGTCGTCAACCTCAGCCTTGGCTGTGACTTTCTCCTCCACATCGCCCGCTATCATCAAACTGTGTCAGAGCGCGGACTGTGGAATAATAACACGCCCTCTGACGCCAGAGACGCAGATGGGGCTTCCGAAACAAATTGTTATTATTGTTTGTTTATTTCAAATTGGTACTATAGAGCGTTATAGACTGGGGTTGGTTGTGATTTTTTTTAGAGAATTTATCGCCTAATTTATGACTGTTTTGACCAAGTTTTGTTTTCAATTTATTGTTGTATGTGATACAAAAAAATCGTCAATATTTTTTTCACCAATAAATTGATGAATTTATTTACGGAATAGAACGTTTTCTATTTTTCTACAATATTTTAAGGAATTGTAGGGATTTTTTGTGTACGATATTAATTTTCATTTTAGTAAATGTTATGTTTCCATGACGTTTTCCGCATTTCATCCAGTTTTATTTCGTTAAGAAGCGTTTAGTTAATACTTAATAGGTTATGAAAGAAAAATATTTTTGGCAGTAACAGTAAAGTGACAGAGCTGATATCGGTAGGTTGGTCCTATTAAAACTTTTAAAATATATTCAGACAAACTTGATGAGTGTAAAACCGATGTAAAACGAACCAAAATATTTTTCTACTTGGCAATTTATTGATGAAGAAATTGAAGATCAACTTTATCAATTTATTGGTGAATAAATTGGATTGTGTAAAACAGGCATTAAGCATGATATTTACTAAGCCAAAAAAGTAGATTGAAGGAAGTAATAGCTGGATAGTTGGCTTCGACGATGTTTTGGCTATGGGATGTACCCATCTTCAGGTCAAAATAATAATTATACGTATTGTAAACTTCAGATGGGAACAACCGATTACTGGACTTAACGTTTTTTGATTAGATATCTGAAATTTTGCTCCTTTCGTTCAATATTATTTGCGGTTAGTAAATCGAAATTTCAGACAAATTTATAATGGCTTACGATAGCTGAGTTTGACATATTGGGATTTATTAATGTTTATTAAACTTTACTTTAAGACTTTTTTTATAAGAACCATACTAAAACGAATATATTTTATATAAATATTAGATTTTTCTGATAGTATTAGTAAAATACTATTAGTAACTAAACTAATGATTAAACAAAATTGTTACTTTCATCAAAGACCGAAGTGATGGATCCTCTCAAAATATATTCAGAACCACAAATTCATTTTTTGATTTTTATGATACTCATTCCATTTTATTACAATTTAAAGATTTATTTAGAAATTCATGAGACTCAAAAAAAAAGAACTCTGTATTTTTATTTTTCTTCAGTCGTTTATTTCGACGCAATAATTAACGTTTACCTACTTGTCAAATATTACTAAATACTTCCATAAAATAATTGAAAATACGATAGGTACACTACTTTGCTAGCAAATGGGTGTGATTATTCGTTACGCGAATTCCAAATCGTACACAACTGTTTTTTACTATGAGAAAATTAAAAAAATAAAAATCACATTCGCACTTTAACATAACTGAATATGGTACCTGCCTCAACACACTACGAATGGAATACCAAAATCTACAATAGTTATTTTGGGAGTAAGTGTTTGTTTTGGTTCTCAGGTTATTGACATCTTGCCCACTAGCCTTCCTCAATCAAATACGAACAGAATATTAAAAATTGTAGACCTGAAATACATCTACATGAGATCTATGTGACTTCGTTGATAAAATTTAACTGATCTCTTTCATTCGAACCTATTATGTTAAATTTTATGGTAGTAATAGTAACGCGTGTAGTAATAGCTATTTATGTAACAAATAAGGAAACAAAGGTTGTTACCTTACGCATGTGAAATTTGCAGCACGAGGCGCAGCCGAGTTCTGTAAACACGTACGTAATGTAGCTACTGAGATTCCCTGTGTTGCCAACACAATATTATTTGTTGTACTTTAGTTCGAATAAATGCATTTTTTTTAAATTATGAAAGTTTGACATTTCATGACGTTAATAAATTTTGACATAAAATAAAAACATCCAAAAAAGTTATATATAAGTAGGTACTGCATAAAATATGCAATAGCAAGTCAAAACCATTTTATGTTGCAGTATCTTTAGAATTTGGTCTATCATTTTTTAAATAAATGTAATTTTATATGTGTAAGTATATTTTATTAAATAAAAGGAGTGAAATAAAGACCATTGCGTGAAATAATGAAGTTCATAACCTAACACAAATTAGTGAAAAAAAGTGTCTATAACCTAACGAAAGTAGAAAAATTTATATTTCAATTTCGCGATATAAAAAAATATCGCAGCAATTCAGTTTTTTAAATATCCTCCATATTTACTCAGTTCCTTTCACAGGAAAACCAAAATGTCAAAATCCCACGATAATTACTTCTCACTTGTCTCGACCACCGCACCACCGGAAACCCCATCAACTTCTCTTTTGCTGTTAATCCGGCTCTGTTACGTAATTTGGAAGCTGACAGTGCACATTGCCACCGAACAAGGCCCTGAGAGGTGCACAGCGCTCCTCGGCTGCGTCTTGAACTAATTATATGCATTTACTGATTTAACTTTGTGAGTTTTGGTCTTTTTAAGGTTATGTTACTGTAAAAGTTGTATATTGTAATTAATATTCATGTAATAAGATGGGAATGATTTATTTTATTATGTAAGAATGGTGGAGCGATAATTATAGATGCTAAATATAGATTTTATAGATGACTGGGCATTGGTGGTTATGTAACAGAGCATTGAACTTGCAAATTATGCTTGAGCAGTACCTACTCGACATCGAAATGTTAAATGGTTATTATTTTGAAGTAAATGTTAAATAATTAAATTTTACTGATAGATTTAATTGAATGTAATCGACAACATGTTAATTAAATTACGAAAATATTAAAACGCAATCTACAAATTAACTTACTTGCTTCCAGGTTATGTCGCAGTGAATCGTCACTATTTTAATACTTATACGTGCCTTCATAATACAGGGTGTTTCAATTCGAGTGTAACGAACTTGTTCTTGTGGTTATTTTAAGCGCAAAAAGTCATTGAACATAGGTCCAATTTCTTTTGGTTAAGACAATACAAGAGGTTGGAGTTATATAAAATATACGAATTTTTTAAATTTTTATAATCAAGACACTTTTGAAAAGCAACTCGTTTTATAGAAAAATTAATTAATTTAACAGCTGTCAATTAGTGACATTTACAATTCCAAATTAAAAATGCATTTTTATAAGCTACAGAAGTAATACGAGCAATATTTAAATTATAAATATTAAGCATTATTATATTAAGTCTTATTTCTATAAGTAGGTAACTTATAATAAATGCATTTGTTGTCTTGAGTTGTAAACGTCACTAAATGACATCTGTCAAACTAAATACCTAATGTTTCTATAAAACGATTTGCTTTTCAAAAGTGTCTTGATTACAAAAATTTGTTAAAATAGTGTTATTTATAAAACTTCAGCCTCTTCTATTTTGTTAACCAGATCGAATTGGATCTATGTTCAATGACATTTTTTGCTTAAAAAACCTTCAGGAATAAGCTATTAAAGTTTATTACACTCGACCTGAAACACCCTGTTTGTACATACTATAAATATTGTATAATATACATAAGTTTTTGAAGGAGTAACACAGTTATTTAATTTACTACAGTATAACGCGTTTTGTTAAATATATCTGGACATAGCTTCATACTTTAGTACTTTAGATAACTGAAACCGTAGTGCACATTGGAGACTTAAATGCTTAGTTAAGATACAAACTCATTTATTTGAATTGAATTTCGTATGGTTTAGTATATACCAGGGCTCAAACGCGCACAAAATATCGGTACATCTACATAGGTTCGGTTCGCGGTTCACTGTGCATTATAAGGTTCGGTTTTGTTCCGGTTTTCATATTTTCTCTTGAAATGAACCGGTTTTCGTTCGTGTCCCGGTTCGATTTGAGTTCCTGAATTATTAATTTGAATTTTGAATAATTAATTATTGATTTCTACTGATGCTAGTGTTAAATCTATGTCTAATTTTTACTCTTCAAAAAAATCGTAGGTATAGCTTTACAATTATTATTTCATTTACGTCTATTTCCCTATTGTTCCTATATTGTTGAATTATAAATAAAAATTTGGAAATGATTTATTACATTAAATGAAAAAAAGCTCTTAAATGATTTTACAAAAAAATTAAGATTGACATTTGAGTTTTTTGTTTAATCTAAAAATTATGAAAGGTATATGTGTTTTAATGTTAGATCTTTGATGAAATAAAATTTGTACATGTCGATTATGTAGAAACTTCCTTTTTAATTCACACCGCAATTTGGATGCAACTATCCAGCATTAACCATCAACCAATAAGAATAAAACTTTTTATAGGGTCTTTAATTCAATAAGGTCAGGAAATTATAATGCAATAATTTAATAAGTGTAATTTATAGTGTTGAAATCTACGCACTGGGATCATGGATCACGCACTAAACATATTAGTGTATACGCAAAGATATTTTATAAGCCTTTTACTCTTTCAAAACAATGTGCACCTACCTTTTTATCAGGGCCGGACCTAACATAATAGTTATTTACTTTACAAATTACAAGTGGGCAAAGTAAAAAATTACCCACGAGGGAAATATTAATAATTTTCTCGAGTGGGCCATTCCAATTTGCCCACGTGTGAAGGATAACGTTTTATCCAATACCTGTTATTAAATATTTAAAAAATATTAAGTTCCAACCTAAAACATCGTTACTATGGTGACTGACTTCCAACAAACAAAGTAACAATTTACACACAAGTGGGTATAATTTTGATCAAAGCCACTGCCACTAGTGGGCAATTTTTTACTTTGCTTGTTTAAAATCACCAAAGTTATGATGCTTTTATTAAGAGGTGTTGGGATAAAATTCTAAATTAGTTGTCGATTGTCATATAAGTGAAAACAGTGAACGGCGCAAATAATGCTTGCTAAAATAAAATATTTTTGTTATGAATTTTTTTTTCTTTTGCGCATAATTAAATAAAAAATAACAGTTCAATGTATAACAACAATTAATTGAATAACATAATTTTTCTTCACAAAAAGAAAAATTGTTTTACGAGTTTAAGATTGCAATTGAATAAAAATTAAGAACGTAGGCAATTTTCACTAACAACCAGAGAAGTTGTGTGTTGACGGCTGATAATCTAAAACCCTATAAAGTACCGATATTATACTAAGATAGGTACACAATATATGTTATGCTGCTATATTCAAGTTTTTCATTAATAACTTGATGGATCATTACTTCAATTCTATAAAAGGTTGACATTTGTTGATATATATAATATGCCTAAAACAGCGTTTTTTTGGAGTAAACTGGATGATCTTGAAAATTGTATATTAAGTATTAAAGGCAGTAAGTGCAGTACAAAATGCATATTTTATAATATTTTTAGCACGATCGACACAATAAAAATCAATTTCAAAATAATGTTCAATATTTGATTATGTTGGCTTTTTGTATTTGATGCTGTTGTCTTAGATTCTATTGTTGGTTACACTTCCCACCTTTCGTACCGCCTTCTAAATTATTTACCGCCTTGTAATTTGATATCAAAACCTACTGCCTTCGAAAAAGAGCAAGTAAACGCTAAAAAAAGCTTTTAATTTGTGATCTAGAATCTTTTTTCTGATAAGTTAGATCTGATTCCGTCTCTGCTTCTAATTCCCAAACCAAATTTGACAATCTTACGCACCTTGTTGCATTACTCACGTTGCAAAACTTCTGAGCCACGCACTTTATTATTTACTCATTACACGTCTCCTTGAAACGGATATTTTTATTTTATTACCAAGAGATAATTGTCCGAAAGTTTATGATCACACAAAGAGCAATTAATAAGCATGCTTTTACCCAATTATACCGTGATGTGTAATCCAGCGATTTTTACTCTTGAAGGTATCCTGTTTCCTGTAAGAGACACCATTAAAACTTCGATTAATATGCGTTGTATGATGATAATAATGCGAATTTAATATTAATAAATGTATTATGATGGGAAATGGAGCATGAGGGATGATTGTTTTAATGCATTGCTGACTGCATAAATTGAATACTGGAGCCAATAACTATAAATGAGACCCTTAGCGCATTATTTCTCACGATAGGTGCACTAGTGAGCTAGTTCGTTTTAACCTTCAAATTACTTAGAAACGTCAAACCTGTGTATGAAACAAATGTCAAAATGCGCGAATTCGCATATATATTTCTGTTATAAGCCTCTAGTCTACAATTATTGAAGTGTTAAAATAACTAATATACAAATTAAATTTCAAGTAACTTTTCTATTAACTCGGTTTTTCATCCCGATGTTTTGGCACCTCTTTGAAATAATACATTTTTTAAGTCTGCGACTTTCCAACTTTGATATGATATGATTATAATTAGTATTGTTGTATAAACTTAACAATATTTTTATAAGCCAAGTCAGTTGTCTAACATAATATTTGTGTAGATTATTGAATGAGGTACTTAAACACTGCTTTATTTTATTTTTTATAGACAAATTATGTGCCGAAATGGACATGCACATTATTTTTTTTTATTTTTGCTCTGTAGCTCTCAATTTGAGTGGTGTAATTTATTTAATTAAAGTTGACCGTAATTAGGAGAGAAAGGCTAACAATAATCATAAGTTTTATCTACAACAATAGAATAATGTATTCATTATATACGTGAAAGTAGTATAATAAACCCCTCCATAAGGACAAATTATGAAATAATGAATTCATTATTTCACACTGTTAAATAATAAGAACTTTATTCTCTCGAACTGTCAAACTGCCATCACATCTGTTTTAATATTAGTGTTACATCAAGTTATCATTTTATGACGTTGTAAGCAGAAACAGTAAAAATAATAAAAATTTGTAAAACGCTGTATATGACTAGCCCATAATAGTTCTAAATTACTCGGATAAATTGTCATCACACCAAAGTTTGAGGTTAAGTTAATATCAATACAAATTTGTAGTAAGAAAATGTTGTTTTATTTAAAAAGTTGTAGATAAAACGTCGTATTTGACTCGAAAATAATGGCTATAATTAACTCGGATGATTTATATACTCGCCTTCGGCTCGTGAACAAACTTTCATCCTCATTAATTATAGCCTACATTATTTACTCGTTAAATAATATACTATTATTAATTTAATAAATATTTTTTGATTTTAGCTCTGTATTATTTCATTTTATTCCACGTTTCGGCAATTGAACTTCAGGTAAATTACAATACAATAAACATACACAGTTAAAATTATATTTTTATATTGGGTACTCTAATAAATTTATAAAGAATGTAGTAAAATTAAGGACCAATTTTAGTCAGTGGATTTGTTCGAAATTTCAGTCAAATCAGATTATCTCATTTCATTATACCTACATTTATACTGAATCCAAGATTGATGATTAGATAATAACAGCTAAAACCCCTTTCCCTTATGACTGTAATAAAAAATCACAGTTTCTACAAATATTACAATACGGCCAGTGGTTAACTCAACATTACTAATGTCCACCCTTAGTAACATTTTCTCCGTAACATCCCTATGTTAGTAATTTAGTATTATTATTATTATGTGTTCCATATAATTCTCTGAGATGTTTGTATTGATAATGAGTACTCGTACTCAGGAATAAAATTGGTTAAGTTCATTGAAATAAAGATAAATGCCATAACAAAAGAGAATTATGTTGGTTTTTATAATTTAAATTGATATGGGGTGCACAATAAGACTCAACCTCTTGTCCTCCCTGGCTCCTGAAAAAGCAGCAGTTTCTTAATAGCTCAATATCTAATCCATCAATCCATCCACAAGTCAGCAGGCCATCAGCTGTTGGTCTACCGTAGAATCAGCTGAGCCTTGGCGACACTATTACATCACCGCCTCCCTTGCACGCACGGCACTGGGCACGCACACACGCACTCGACGGCAGTGGGTCAGCCCAGCCTGACGCCCGCAGGTGAACAACCTCTGCTGCTGGAGCTCTCCACAGTGCCGTAGATGCGGACAGGGACACAAATGCCAACGAACTTTGGTGACGTCCAAGACCCATCCCAACACCAGCACCAAGGCGCGTGCGGGGCGGTGCAGTGGCGGAGGCGGTGTGTCGAAGTGTACATTGGTGCAGAGCGGAGTAAATTACCAGATATTAGTAGACATATAAAGCGGGTGGAATAGTACTTTTCCTCCCTAGGGGAAGTCAATATCACACAGCCCTAGATCAGGGTATTAGGATGAATCTCGGCCATTGCAGCTACAGGAGTCAATAAAAGTATAATAAATAAATAAATAAATTGGGTACCTCCTAAAAGAAAAAGATGTGGTAAATATGTATACAGGGTTTTCAACAAATTAGAAAAAAAGGGTATACTGTACAACGTGCTGATCATGAAACAAAAAGAACTTTTTTAAAATTCGTATTTCAAGCAAACATTTTTTGCCACTGGTCGGTAGTTATTTTTAATAATTTTTTTTTCAAATCTTCTACAACGAAAGTAATTGTGTACACAATATCTAATACTAATAAATTATCAATTATACCGGCGAAACAGTGATACTTAAAATGTACACACGTCAAGTAAACTACCCTTAACTTTGCGAATTTTAAAAAAATTCTTTTTGTTTCATGATCAGCACGTCGTACAGTATATACCCTTTAATTTTTTGTCCAAAGTTGTTGAACAACCTGTATACTTATTTTTTATTTATTTATTTATTTATTTTACTTTTATTAATTCCTGCAATGGCCGAGATTCAGCCTAATGCCCTGACCTAGGGCTCTGACCTAAGGCTGTGTGACTTCCCCTAGGGAGGAAAAGTACCGTTCCTCCCACTTTATATGAGATTCCAAAATTAAATATTTAGATTTGGTATTTTTATTTATTTTATAGAATTATTATACATTTTTCCAATGTTATCATTATCATTATTCAGTTCATCCCTTTCTTCAACTTCTAATTGCTTTTCGAAGCATTATTGAAAAACATATCGTGTGCATCTCGGGACAAAAGTGTTCTCCCGACTTGTGCAGTGACAGCCCTCGCTTCACTGTTGCCAACTCCGCACTCGCTAGTTGTACAATATACTATTTTTCAATACCTGCACCGAAAACGCCACCTTTCGTTTCTATTATTAGGGATGAAAGTGACCGATCAGTATATTTTCTCCCTAGGGAGGAAAATTACTTTTTCTTCTGCTTTATGCGGGATTCCAAAATTGATTATTCAGATTATTTTTAATTATTTTATGGAATTATTATATATTTTTCCAATGTTATCATTTATCATCATTCGGGTCATCCCTTTCTTCAACTTCTAATTGCTTTTCGGTGCAGGTATTGAAAAAAAAACTTGTGCATCTCGGGAAAAAGTGTTCTTCCGACTCGTGCGATGGCAGCCCTCGCTTCGCTGTTGCCAACTCCGCACTCGTCGGAAAAACGTCACTTTCGTCCCTAGTTGCACAGTATACTATTTTTTTCCTCCTTGCTTTAAAACAGGCTATACGTAGATAATAGAAAATGAAAATGGATATCAAAATTGCGATTGCTATGCATGCAAACTTAGGAAAACTAATACGCATTATAACAAAGATTAAGGCTAAAAGAGATTGTCCAATTTTTGAAATCAGCATTCTGAAATAAATAAACATTCTCTTATAGTCGCTTGTATCAACAAAATTAAAACAAAGTCTGAAAATTCAAATAAAATTTATCCCAATTAAATGTTATTATTTTTGAAATGTTAAATAAGTCGAAATTTGAATTCTAAGGTTGGAAATATAAATACACACTCCAACTAATAGTTATTTATGTAATATTTTATACAATGTAACTCAACAATTATAAATCAAATTAACCGCATGTAACTCTCTGCTTCATAATGACCAAGACCAAAACTACAGTGTACAATAAAGCCCAGTCATCACTAGAATTTATTTATATTTCCAACCTCTAAATGTTATTATGATCATTATAGTGTTTTGATCAAATTGACGCATCAAATACTAATTTAACTGCTACTTATTTTAGAAAAGCTTAAGCTTAAGCCCAATAGTCCTTATCCTTAAAGTAAAGTACCCACCGAAAAAATGGAAAATAATATAGTCATATTTGATCATAAAACAGAAAAAAGTACGCTATGCAAAACAGAACAGAACTGTGGATTTATCCTGAGATCAAAATAATTATGACTCTCTTTTGTATTGAAACAATAAAATTTAGTATAATTTATAATCTAAACCTCGATGTAACCTAATAAGTAACAAACCCAGTGGTTATCAGTAGAACTGTCACAACTTTAATTCGTCTCATCAAGCCTAATTTTTCATCGAACTTTTTCACTTCGGCAGCTGCGATAAATCGCTGTGTCATCATAAACATCCTTTCGCGGTTCTTGCAGATATAACATGATACAATTCAGGTAGCAATTAACATCAAGAAACCATTGCCCCGCCCACCCTTGGCCCAGTCCTCCTGGGGAGTCTAGGTTCATCCTTGCGCATTCGTCCGCAAATTGTTGTATTAGGTCATCCATATTTCTTACATTTATCACGCCTTTTACATAGTGATGGGTAAATTCCGAGTAAATTCGCGGGAACGTATATATATATAGTTTGGAAAATTTGCCGGAATATTTTTTGGTAAGTTTTTTGGATAATTTTTTGAGGAATTTTTGTGGGAAAATTTTACAAAGAAAAATACATTTTATAAAATATTATATACAGTTACAATGTTACATAAAAACGTTGGATTAACAGGCCCCTTTTGTGGCCAGTACAAGAATGGTAAAATTCTATTCCAAGTTGTGCCTTTTTCAATTTTTATAAAAAAATTATAAATACATGATTATAAAAATTTCGAAAAATTCTTAAAAATTTCCAATTTATGCAAACTTTACACAGTTATATCTGATGATAGAAATTTATTTTTAAAATTTTAAAAAGGCACATCTTTTTTTAAATGTTGAAAAAGACATTATCTTGTAGTCAATAATAAACTGACACTTTACTCGCAACGAAAACACCTTATTATTTTTCTACTTCAAAATGACATTGCATAGCTAGGACGCGGCAAAGATCGAGTTTCGGACTGGCTTCGGGCAGCTGCAGTAGTGGGGAAGGGAGTGGAATAGAAGAAATAGTAAAATCGAGTATTCTAGAAATTCAGAAAAAACCTAGACCAATTTTGTTGGAAATTGTATTCGGGATAATTTTCGGTTATTTTTCCAGGGAAATAGAAATTTTCCCGCAGAAAATTCCTGGCTACCCATTGCTACTAACTATTGTGTAGTAACTTTTTTTCTACATTAGAATTATTAACAATATTTGTATTCAGTGCTTTGTAATGGATTTTTTTAAATTTTACTCACTAGTGATCTTTTTACATACATATCTATTAAGTCTTTTAGCCAAGTTGAGTGTAGTCATGGGTAAAGATGATTATAATGTGTGTACGGTGGTTACCAGCCGTCAGATCACGAGTACTTATGGTTATTAATGTAGACAACATTACAGGAGAGATTTTTGGAAATTTGAATGTGTGTGCGGTGGCCAGTCATCAACTCACGGGTACTCATGGTTGAGGATGTTTGTACAGTAAATTATAGGATGATATTTTTGTTGAGGGGAATATGTGTGCGGTTATCAGCCATCAATTCACGGTTGTCTAAGTACCTATCTATGGTAGTTAATGTAACATACCACAGTATAGGGGAGAATTTTGTGCAGTTAATGTGTACTAGACTGGTTTTGAACCTAAATGGGAGCTTTCACGCAAAACTATTCTAGATGGCAGCTTTGTGCCACCCACTTTATGTCTCGAAGATTTACAGTGTAGACACTGTTGTGGAAAATTACTAATATGTGATATTTTGATACTGCGCAAGACATTTTAGGATTATAAAATTTAAAAAAGTAGGAAATTGATTATGGCCAATACACTTTGTGCAATTTATTTTATGCATCTTAAAACACAACACTTCGGCATGATTTTCAATCGTATATTTTAGGAGGTTAGAAATCTGACATTCTATCAATGTAGGTCAATGAGGGGGTCAGAGGGGGTAGTTGTAGTTCCAAAAGTGCATGAGAGCTCCCATTGTCAGAACCAGTTAATAACTTCAGATGAATATGGAAGAATGAATTAGGACTCAACGTCCTCCCGGCCCAAATTAACATGTCGACGTTTTTTCTGGCGTTTTCTTTATTGAATACTGCTACCGTTTGATTAGCAAAAAACCAGGTGTTTTTGTGTTTCTCTCGCCGATACAAATTGCCGGCTTCTTTCTTGACTTGGCCCCGATATCTCTGGATTACGTTGTGTTGTTGAGACGGAAGATTGAAGTTTTGGGCAGTAAGATGGGGACGGAATGGCGCATAAGTGACATCTGTAACTTGTAAAGTTTGGAAACAAATTGCGGTTGGTTAATGATTGGGAAATTATGTGCACGCAGATGGGTTCACACTTTGTTGCAAGCCGGGAGGCGTATTTTCAAACCGTACTTTCAATGAACGGACTGTTTTGAGGGATATTTAGAATTGTTGATGTTGTGATATTTAAAATTGTTAACATTATTAACGAAATATATTTTTAAACCAATTTTAACTACCTACTCGTATGTTGCATTATAGTATTATATTATTTATTATTTTTTTCTAATTTCATTTTTCTTTTTCAGGTAAGACTTCTGTTCGTTTCTTCTGTTGTTAAAAATATTAAAAGGTAACAATTTCGTGTGTAAATTAAAAAGTAGATCATAAGCATTTTTATATGGAAAACAATTTTACTTTATAATTTTACAAAAAATACTTCTTAAGAGCAAAATGCTGTACTTATCTCAACATTTTTGCTATTTAATAATGGAGATAATATGTCATATTTGATGTATGTAAGTACCTAACATTAAAAAAACTCAAATAGAAATGTAAGGTTCACATGAAATCTGAAGTCATTCTTAGCGTAAATGCTTAATTCCGAAAGCCCTGTTTACACGTTGATTCTATATGAGGTTTCTGTCATACATCTGAAACCTGAAAAAAATTCACTGGTTTATTGAAGCTATAAATTAATTATACAAATTCTTCTTGTTCGAGACTCATTAAAGTTCAATTTAGCGGCACCACTATTTGACAGGCGATTTTCACCAGGATTCTTTTTTAAAGATTCAGAAGCATAAAGCTTGAAAGAATCCTTAAAGAATCCATGAAATATATTGTTTGTGAGGAAAATAAAAAATACTTATTTGGTTGGTTGTTGGTGTTGGTGTATATAAACTATGTGTGAAATCGCAAAAGTTTCTAATACACCAATGAATCTTAATTTTACAAATTGACAAATTTTAAACAAATAATAGCAAAGCGACCTTAATTTTCATAACATTATATATTTACTTCAAATTTATCTGTTTAGAATGGACCTCGGTTGGACTGGATTTAGAAACAGTGTTGTAAACTTATCAAGATAATTTCATTTAGATAAATCATCTAGATCATATAATATGATAATATGATTTTTTCCTTGTTTATCTATTATATTATCTTGATAAAAATACACATTGTCTTTAACTTTTTAAGCCTTATCTGGATGACAGTTTTAGTAAAATAATAACAAATTTTTTTCATTTGTTATTTTAATCGAAATGAAATGAAATTAAACTGCACAAACGTACAAAGTACAAGCTCGCAAAACGCTACCTGCTCACTTGCTCGTACAACTTATACCTACTTATAACATGTAATGTAAATTTTTTACGTTATGTATAAATTATCTAATAAATATCTAAATAATATTCATTTATCTATTATCTTTTATCTAGATAATTTCGTCATTAATTATCTATGATCTTATCTAGATAAATATAAAGTAAGTTATCTTTATCTTTAGCTAGATAAAAAATATTGATATGTATAACAACACTGCTTAGAAACTGATGTTTTGCTTATCTATACATAAATAATTTAAAGCACTTTTTTTGTAAAATTATTGCAGTTTTTTTGCCATACTATTTATTTACGTAGTATTTACAAAATCATACGATAGACTGCTTTAACATTACAATAATTAATCTCTCACCGTAGAACGAACACTTTACCATTCATTATGCAAAGTTTAAATTGATATTTATTGACATATATCAAGCAAAATAAACAGTATTAACATTTCAATAGGTAACATACATCAACGACTCAATAACTCACAGCTAAACTTACCAGTCACAAAGTTGCGAACATTCACATTTTACAAACCCTGTTTGCTCTGCGTGGGCCAGCATTCTTTCGGTGTTTGTATCCGGGTTAAAACTGTGGCATATGCAAATCATTATTTATGTATTTTTGTTCTAGATCGTTTGTATTATTGTAGCGATATTTTACAGCGTTTGCGTGTACGGTTTATTGTTTCTGAATTCGGAAAAAGGCGTGGATAGGTGCGGAAGCCGACAGCTTGTTGTCGAGTTATTAATGTTATTGCATAAAAACAAAGAATGGAATCTGAGATGCTAGATAAAGATTTCCATGACTTGTTTCATAATTGAGATGTGGAAAATGTTTATGGTTATGGGTTGAATATAAACGTTTATTTCTACTAATTTTTGAGGCGGCGAAGTAATAAATTTGGTACACATTATTTGATTAAAAATTTGAGTTGATGTATTTGAAATCTGAACTAAATGTACAGCCGATTTTACACGACTCAATTAATTCATCAATAAATTTATCAAGTTGTACTTTATGTTTTTGATAAATAAATTACCAAGTAGAAATATTTATTTACTGTACAAGTGGGCAAAGTAAGGAATTACCCACGAGGGAAATCTTAACTCACGAGGTCGTAGACTGAGTGAGATAATTTTCTCGAGTGGCGTTGGATAAAACGTTATACTTCACACGTGGGCAAAAAGGAATGACCCACTCGATAAAATTCTGCTTCTGCTTTGTGAGCTTAGATTTCTCTCGTAGGTAATTCGTTACTTTGCCCACTTGTACATTAAACAACTATTGTTCTTTTTTCACACATCAAGTTTTCTCAATATATCATAAAGAAAATTTTAATAGTACCTAATGCCAACCTACCGATATCAGCTGTACACTTTAATAAAATGAAAATGGTAAACACAAAGGTTGGCAACGCCAAAACTAAGAATCAAATCTCTAGAATTCCCTAAAAAAATAGAACACGTTCTATTTCGTTAATATATTGATCAATTGATTGGACAAGAAAATATTGATAACATTACACACAACGATTGAAAACATAATTTATTGATCCATAAATAGAATCGTTTAAAGGAAGCTCGTTGTACAGACAATTATTCAGGTTCGAATCCAGTCAGGATATCATTTCAGTTTTACTGCATTAAAATCTCTCCTGTGGTATATTCTCTATTAACAAAACAAAACAAAACAACCAATAGTATTCATGAGTTAACGACTAGTCCTCGTACTCACGGTATCATATTATATCTTTACTAATAACTCACAATATGTGAGGCTGCCACACCTAAATTGGATAAAAGGCGTAACAGATTTTTAAAAAATTAATAGATACTGTGACCGTCACAGAATTTATGAGTTGATTTTGAAGTAATTTTCGTTTTATACTGATATAAGTGAACTGATTTAGATAAACTAATTTTCTAAAGTGACTAATGAAATACAGTTTCAATTTCGTATTTTTCTTGATATAGGTAGAGGTACACTTAGTTTATGTAAGTGAAACTCTCGTACTTACAAAGATTTATACGTCCAGATAGTCATTTTCAAGATAACGTTGAAATTTGATGAAAACTAGTTCAAGAGGGCACTGAGCTTGAAAATTCCGTGAATAAAATTTGTAAGTACTCAAAATTGGACTAAACTCAAAGAAATAAACTACGTGACAAAAGACACGTATTATTTCAATAATGTTCTATTCAAATATGCATATTAGGCGTAAGTAGGTGGACTGTCAAAAATTAGAACTGAAATTATTACATAACTGTGAATGTGTTTAGAATATCAAAACGAAGAAAAATTTAAATAGGTGCGTTTAGAAATACAGTGCAATTTTGGTAATTTGATCACATAAATTTTTTTGTTTTTGTTTAGATAAATCGAATTTGGCTGAACTAAAAGTATTTAAGAAAAACATTTACTTTTATTATCTTACGAGTTTTTGTTGCAGACGCATGTTAACAAAGAAATTGTTATACTAGGTGGCGCAAAAATAATCAGCCTATATAGTAAGATGCTTCCATTGTGGCAGCTGGCGTTTTATCTCATTGCGACTTAGACATTAGTTATGTAAACAGACGTAAAATACACGTAGATGAGCCATGAATAGCTACACTCCTCAAGAACGCAAAATAATTGTGTCAAAATGTTTTGTTTTACAAATAATCGGTGGGTCGATGGTTTTGGCTCAACGTAAATTTTATCGCCGATTACCTGGTCATGTGGCATTAACTGAATCGCGGCGTTTAGACGCTCGCCCCGAAGAGACTGGCTCAACACAGGACAGTAGCCGACGTGGCCGGTCCCGGAGCAGCCGTATGATCGTATCACCGCAACTGAACGAATTGCAAAGATTTAGGAAATCGGGTGATTACTTTTGCGCTACCTTTTACTAGAAAAACTGCAGAAATGCATGAAAAATCGTATCAAACATTAATCTAGGGGATCATTTGCTGGACTGTCCGAATAATCTATTGTCAAGTGTCCAGATTATAGAGATTGCACTATGCACTGTATATTATTTAATAATAATATAGACAGTATAGACAGAGCAGCAAAAATAATACTAAAAATTATGTAACTGCAAACTGCGGATGTGTGTAGAGTGTAGAATATGAAAAGGAAGTAAAATTGATTTACCTAGATTTATTCACGTTAGATATTATAAATAGAACGTTATTCATTATCGTGTGCAGCAATTAGCGGCGATTAGAGTTAATTATAGCCAGGCGTATTCGCGTATTCAGTTAGATAGTCGTAGTTTTTTGCAATTATTTATAAACACGTTTTTCCGCTGCAGTTTCAATGTCATCTGAAACAAGTACATGCATGAAAGTGTGTTAAATTCTGATGCTCATCACTGGTTTATGTCTAGGGAAAGTTGCGTATTGACTTTCGAGATCTATTTCAATTTTCTGTAAAAAAATATCCTTTTTACTGTTACTGTTACACAAACACAGTTCTTCACTTTTTATTTATATTTATATTTGGTTTCGCGCTTCGCGAACGCCGAGTTACTAAATTCAGAACATTGAACTTTGAATTTCTTTAGAGATAAATAAATCTGCTAGATGCTGCGGCTTTTTCTGTTACTTATTTTTAGAGCGCCTTACTCTAGTTTTAAAATATTTTATAAATTAAATTTATGTACGTGTACAATAGTTGTATATTTATTTTTGTCTTCTGTCATTAATTGGCAGTGACTTATAAACAATTTATATAGATAATTCGCGTCTCATAAATTATTCTAGTTTTAGATGACATGTCAAATAATTTTATGAAACAAACAAAAATCAAACAAATTGAGATTAATGTAATTTCTAAAATTTTAATGAATTTTAACGAAAAGTTGCTTAAATATGTTAGTAAATTCATTAAACTGTTCCGAACCGGAACATCGATCTGGCTTCGGTTATGGGTTAATAAACACATTTTTTAACGATTTAGGTTTGTTCCGGTTTCATCAGGGGGTGAAAGTAGAGTTAAGTATTTCTTTACCGGTACGCTATTTTTTTAGTGTTCTCAAAACATGTTAAAATTATAAAATTAACCTATTTATAAGAAATATTTACCTACCTCCCTAGTTACAGTATCAATTTTTTACATTAATACACATCTTTACATGTTTTCCATCGACAGAAAATAAACAGTTTATGTTTCAATAAAATGGGTAGGATATTTTTTAAGAGGTACCTATACCCCTTGCGATTTGTCAGATTAATTTTTTGTCACCCGGATTTTTATAATGTCCTGTTCACACGCCGAGGATAGTTTTCCTAAAAATTTCTTGAAAGTAAAACAAGTGCTAGGAGCTGTCATAAAAAACTGTCAGTACCGTTTATACGAGGAACTAATTATTTTTATTAAATATATTTATGATCACTCCAGCTTTAATATATTTTATAGAAATAATTGGTTTCCTCCACAGTTTTCCCGTATGACCGGTAATAACAGTTTTTTTATGACAGGTCCTAGCAATTTTACTTTCAAGAAACTTTTTATAATAATAATAATAATTATTATTATTATTAAAATTTTTAAAATTTTGTTTTAGGCTTTTAGGTCAATTAAAGTGCGAGAAATTACCCCGCCAACGCTATTCGATATGTCGCATATAGTTTTTGATATATTATCTTTGTCTTATAAACGGTACTTCTATCTATGAAACTCCATTTGGAATCAAGTCACTTGGTCACGGATTCTATAATCACGAAACCAGGAACAAATAGCGTCTAATCACAACAGAGAACAAACGAACGACCTACGAGTGCTACCGTATTATAAGATTAAGATTGTGATATTCAGTCACGTAGGTACACGTTATGCTCATTACGTAGGAAGCTTATATGAGTTTGTTTATTTATATCATACGGAAATACAAATGATAGAATTAAACTACATTAAATACAGATGAACACAAATTTTTATTATTTTTATCAATAATACTTTTATTGAATATAATATTACACTTATCTTGCACAAATTTAAAATTTCCACTGCACTTTTTATTTTCCTTTTGCACATATTGTGTTCAGCTACACGTTAGAATAATGTCTAGGTCTTGCTACTGCTACTTTCGATTTTGCACATGTCATATGATTTTACCACATCGCGTGCGGTAAAAAACACGTAATTTTTTTTTAGCTTTAAGAGGTTATTCATGAATCAGTTGCTTTGTTCTAAAAAGAAGCCGTGAAGGACGCTAGCTTACACAATTTATTGTTCAATATAATTCTGAAATAAATAAAACATTAATTTTAAATTTGACATTTGCTGGCGCCATCTCTTAGGAGTTGTTCCAAGGCAAGTTGACAGAAGGAAATTTTAGTGCAAAAATGACAAAAATGCATCTCACTTAACCTTATAGAAAATAAATATTTTAAATAAATTGATAGGCATGACAGCCAAAAATACACGGTTTCCCAAAAGTTCCGGAACGGAGCTATAAGTTTTGAACGAGCGAAGAAAAAAAATTGAACAATAAAACGTTTGGGTCAGTGCGATACAGAAGAAGGTCGACAATTTGAATATTTGTTACAAAAATCGTAATAAACGTGTAAAAAACATTAAAATGATTTAAAATTATATTCGTGAAATAATAGATACTGGGTTTTGGTTTATGGGGATGTGTTTCTTTTTGCATTACCTTTAAAATAAGGTAAAAATCGACAGGGGTTGCTATTTAAAATTTTTGTAGTGGCCATCCCGTAAAAAAACTCTACGTTGCATGGAAGTTCTAAACTATCTAAGAATGTAGTTTTTATGACTCTTTAGTGATTTTCAAGTATTTTTCTTCACTTTTTCTATCTTATACCGTTCCGGGTAGTGATGCGTCGAGACGAGACGAGACGAGATTTTTCACTTCTCGTCTCGTCTCATCTCGAATTAGAAAATTTTGATCTCGTCTCGATTATTTCTCGTCTCGAGTATTGTTATCTCGTCTCGATCTCGATCTCGTCTCGATTTCTCGACCATTTTTACTAAAAAAAATTTTCGCCGATTGACATTAAAAGTGCTATTTTTGACAGCTGACAGTCTGTGAAATGTCATTTTTAGTGCCTAGGTAATTAAATTATTTTTTTCAATACCTCCACCGAAAACGCCACCTTTCTTCTCTATATTACTAGAAACGAAATGGTATTTCTAACCGATCAGTACCTTGTCCACCTAGAAGGAAAAGTACTTTTCCTCCCGATTTATGCGGGATTTCAATTGACTTTTCCTCCCTAGGGAGTAAAAGTACTAACCGGTCGGAAATATTTCACTTTCATCCCTAATAATAAAATATTTAATCTAATAATTTTACATGGTCAATCCCAGTAAAATGATAGATCTATGTTGACAGGTTGACTATGACAACAACAACCAACAACAACAAAAAGGCGAATTAGTGGAAAAAAATTAAAAATTGTTGAATAAAGTAAATAATTTTAAAAATTCGAGAAATCTCGACGAAAATGTCGAGATTCGAGAATCTCGACATTGTAATTTCGTCTCGAATTTTTTCCCCAAAAATCAGTCTCGTCTCTACGAGACGAGAAATTTCGAGACGAGACGAGACGAGATTCGAGAAATTCTCGTCTCGTCTGCATCACTAGTTCCGGGTATTTTGGGAAACACTGTATAATACTTAATGCGTGCGTTAGGTATTTGTACATAGCTCGGTTGTATTAAAGCAAAGCTCATAATCTAAATAACTATTTAATAATCAAGTCGATATCACATCGGTTCTAAAAAAAATTTAATAATTCGTATAAACATAAAAAATTATCCCCTTTTTCATCTTCTAGATCTATTCTGTAAGTGTGTCTACGTTATGAAAATGAAAGGAATATTTTCTTCAAATTACATGTTGATGAGTGAGTAAGATCTATCTATCTATAAATTTTGAGCCATACTGTATAATAATGAGAATATATGTAAGGATTTAATAAATAACATCCATGAGGAAGTAATAACCGTATGTCACGTTACGTTGGAAATGAAGTCAATGGAGATGAAATGAACTGGTATAAGAGATAAAGTTCAGATATAGGTTACTCGGGTTATGATCTTTACAATTGTTGATGTATTTTCTAGGTAACAACGTTACATTGTAATGTTTATGTGCTTAATATCAAGTAAATATTGATTTTATTGATATGTAAATATTTACATGATACAGTGTACTTTACGGTTGATGTTTATGATTATGATTGCTGGATTGTGTGGACGTTAATGTTGAAAAATAGTGTTTCATACCTACTTTATTTATCAAATGTTATTTAATTTATACTTTACTTAAAATAATGACTCAACTTATTTATGGCAAGTTTCAATTGTTTATTAGCTCTGTTTCTTTATCCTGCTGCTGTTTTTTGTACAGCTTCAGTATTTAGAAGTATAGTAATATAAGCTGAGGCAAATCCTTAAAGCAGTACTTATATTTGTAGCAATCGGTTTAAAATAAATTAAGCCAACAGTAAAAAATTACAAATTTGCGTACAGTTTGACCGTTCAGACGAATCTTAAATATTTGGGTGTGATGATAGTCCAAATATTTTATTTATGTGTATATGTCCTGGCCAATATGTCCTCAAAATTCGATTCAAGTCACAAGAATTTAGTCAGTCCTAATACTTCTTCATGATATCTACATTACTTCCAAAAATGAGGAGGTTATAAGTTTGTCTTTTATGTTTGTATGTATGTTTGTTTGGCCGCGCAGAACTCTAAAACTACTGAACCGATTGAGATGATTTTTTTTTTAAAACAATTAAGTATCTTTCCTTGTAGGTTTTAGGCTATATAAATCTTAGCCCGCCATGTTGAAAACAAAATGTTGGCCACCTATCTCCGGAACTATTTGATCAATTTACAAAAAAAATTAAATTTAGTTGTTATATCTGTTATTAGAATGAAACATAAGATATCTTTTAGTCAGCTATCTTGAAAATAGAATGGCGACCAGCTATCTCAGTAACTACTTAACCAAAACTACTGAATCGATTGAGATTAATTTTTATTATATAATTATGTACCTATCTTCCCTCGTAGGTTTTAGGCTATATTATAAATCTTAGTCCGCCATCTTGAAAACAAAATGGTAGTCATCTATTTCCGGAACTATTTGATCAATTTGGAAAAAAATTGGAATTGAATTATGTCCGTAATAATATACTTAAATTAAATTATTTCAAAAATGAAAAATCACTAAAAAGTGACTTCTAAATCCCTACCTCTGAAAGTAAAAAGTAAAATGCAAGAATCGACTTTAATTCGTGTAGCCGACTGAAATTTAAGTTAAATAGATGTGTCTCATAATTAAAGTAGATGAGGAAGCAAAACGTGGTAAACTAAAACCTTTTGGTAGGAAGGACAATTTTATAAAACCATTTTGTTCACTCCATGACAATTGTCTCTCATCTTTTCACAAAACCTCTTTACTATGTAAATCTCTCATTTCAATTGTCTCCGTAACTGTACCAATGTCCCCCGAGTCCCGGTGCAGAGGTCATTGCCCCGGCACCGGCACGGCACGCCCCTAGGAAGCGCCCACGAAGAAGCCGCCGTGAGGGAGGTGACCCATATCCGCGCGCGAACTAGACCACTAGGTGAAACTTCGGTATGTGTGTGCGTGATGGGGAAGGAAAGGACTGTATTCATGTCAGCGAAATCTTACAGAGATGATGATGATGTATGGTGAGAAGCCGGGATGCTTGTTGATGCAATGTTATCAGAATTTCAGCAAATTGATGAGCAGACAGTTTATTCACGCTTCAATCTTCTTTAAATATAGTCCTGGTGCATAAGAATCTCTCCGTTGCCGCTTAGGCTTTCAAGGATTGTTGCACGGATTGAGAATCTGGATGCACCAAAACGAATCAGTTTAGAAGTGGTTGGATTCCACTAAAATATTATCTGCTATTCTATAATTGGGAGTGAGAATTAAAATTTGATCTGTTTGTACTACGTCATTAAATTCCATTTGATTTTATTGAATGAATTTATTTTTCTAAGTACCTAAACCGTATTTTTGGCATTAAGGTGATCCTCTACCCATGGCAGAAAACAGTCAAAAACATTGATTCCGCACACTATACTATAGCGTTTATTGTTTTGTTAAACATAAAAACAAAAAATAATCTATGTTTGAGGGAAAAATATAATTTTGGCAGCCATATTTGTAAAAAAAAACTGCATTATTTGTAAAAAAGAGGATTTTCGCGCGCCACTGTACAGCATTAATTTGTAAGTGAATTAACTTCAAATTTTAATATGTTGTCAACAAAGCTTGGATCTACGAAATAACCGATCAAATTTTTTAAATTCGTTTTAAAACAGAAGTTATTTGTGTTCAAAAAATAATAAAAATTGTCAAAATTCAAATTAACATTTTTAAAGCAAAATTTTATAATTCTGCATCGACCATTTTGTAGATTGTACTTTTATCTTCAACAATATCTTTAGATTATTATATTTAACAAAACAATAAACGCTGTGGAGTGGCGCGCGAAATCCATGTTTTAGGCTGTTTTCTGGCGCGGTAGAGGATCGTCTTAATATTAGAAACAAAATATGGAGTAGTACCTATTCAAACAAAAAATATAAACTTCCAAATTAGTAATAAGAACCGTACCAACCCTCTCTATGTAGACGTTAGATGAACACATCCCGGTTCTTCCGCGACGGGCCATCGACTTATTTCCTCTTCATCTCGCACGTGTCGATGCGGTTCACATTTCACTTGGAAACAATTAGAATTCATCGTCTGTCTGAGCCCTCACACCTCTCCTCAAACATTCCTATTCGATTATTAACCATATTCAAATTAATTACTTCCAATGCATGCAAACCGTGCAAGTATGTCACAGAGCAGAGGACTTTGAACGCTGTGCTGAAACTTTGAAACACTGAAACAATTTCTGTGAAGTTTCTATCAATAGTTAATGAATTATTAGTGGATTTCATTTATAATTGGAGAACTTCCACTTTTCTCGTACATTGTTTTGTTTGAGACTTTCATTTGAAGAGTAAATATGTGTACTTATATTTTCACTTACATGTACAAACACTTATTCTATGCTACATTGTTTTGTCATAAATTTTACTAGCTATAGCAATATTTCTTTCTGGTAATAAATTGTTTTAAGTTGACGGCTGGAATTTAGAACTAATACTATAAATAATGTTTCATTGGTTTTACGATATTATTGTCTATGCGTGTGAAAGACATGCTTTTGAAATACGGTTAATCGGTTATCGTTATTATTATAACTGCAATGTTTATGCCGATTATCTTAGAAGCCTAGAGATTTTGAAACAGTAAAATTAACAAAGTTAACTACTGCTATTTAGAATACCTGAATGCGTATGTGTAACGTAATCAATGGGGTACTTGCATGATTCTTTTTTATTAAATTTTTTTAAAGAAGAGAAAAACTTTTTATTGCCACAAATTTTTTATCAACAAGCCCAAAATAATTAATAAAAATTGAATAATAAGTGATGCTGACATTATTATCTCATGTACAAAATAATGACGTCACAGCAAAATTTCTTTCTCAATTTACTAAAAACATATAGTTTTTGTTACATAAAATTTTTATTTTTACCAATGTTTTAGACCTATCATTAGGTTCAGTGATACAAATATCATTTTCAGTACCATGCAAGTGGTTTCAACAACTCAGCATCGACTCTAGTCAGTTACAGATTTCAGTTTAACTGCACAAAAATCTCCCCTGTGGTGTACTGTCCACTAACATCTGTAAATACCCATAAGTTGATATAATACGATTATATCTAAAATTAGATTTGACATGAAATACAACTGTTCTGAGTGGTTCGGTTACACGAAGACTTTAAGTTAACCGCACTCGCAAATAAAATCGGTCAATAAAACCGGTGAAACTACTAATACTGCACAAGCGAAGCAATTAAGTTACGATTAATATAATAATATGCGAATAATATGTATTTGCCCAATTTTGATTAATAGATTTTAATCAATTCAAAAAAGTTCTTCCTTTTTGTATTGTTTTCATATTACATCACCAATTATTATTGTTTTATGTGTGCTCACTCACAATATAAATGGAAATAAGAAAGGAACTACATTTTATTATTTCACACTTTTAATGAACAAGATTAAAAGAAACTCTCGCTCAAATCAAAGTTAAAAACTGGTTAAGCAAGTTAATTAATCCATAAAAATAATCAATTTATTTGAAGGCTAATCAAACCGGTATAACTTTTAATTATTTATTATGAATATTAGTTATTTTCAAAACGATATAATTCAATTTTGCATGGCTTTGGATTAGAATGCTATGTAGTACTATCGATAATAATTTGTGAAACAAAAAAGTTACAGAATAGTTATTTATACAGAGTGTACTATAACTTGAAGTACCTACACATTAGAATGACATATATAACTTGACGTACTGATCACGGACCATTGGTTGAATGGGTAGTTTTAATATTAAATATTACGTTGTAACAAATTAATAACTATGTAGGTATGCATAATAAAATAATCGAATTTAGTTTCAAGTAGCCTGGCACATAACTCTGTCTTTATTCAAAATTAATAGTATTCAGTGGTACTAAAAATGTTCTCCTGAAGTAAACTACCATTATTTACAGGAATTTAAAAAACATATTTTTGTTCCAGAATCAGTACGTTAAATAGTAATATATGCCATTACAATATGTACCTCAAGTTATGGTATAGGAAGGATTTTTTATTTCGAACGTGGACGACGAGAAAAATAACCACGTGAGTAATAAAACATATGTTTACAGTCGAGATAGGTATAGTAGGATATATAAATATGTATAGTAGATATGAAATCACAAAATAATAGGTATTAAATTTGTAACAAAAGCAAAATGTCAACACAAACCAAATGGTAATTGCGGGTTGCTACAATAACGATCGAGAGCACAGGCAGCGCTCTGATTGGTCGAAAAATTCGTAGCTAAAGTTGTACTTTTCACTACAATTTTGTGGAGCTAAAGTAACTCATTATTGTACGATTTCATTAAAAATATATTTTAATAGGTGTTAGACGCTGATTATGCAAAAGAGAACTTAATAAATCAATACTTAAAAGTTGATTATTGAAATATAAAAGATTATTTTTTTGTTTCCATTGTCGATATATTGAAATGTTTTTTTTGTAAAAACCTTAATAAATTCTCGAGATTTCCACCAATATTAAAATAAATTAATTTTATGCTAATCATCAAATGAACAGATCAAATACCTCACATACTAATTATAATTGTTTGCCTTGGACTCTTTAGTAACTTAATTATCCAATAAAAGATAAAGTACTCGTACAACGTAAAATACCACTCATTTACCGCCATGTTGAAAAACAACTGCTGGCTACCTAACAATCAGCACCGGATAATAATTATAAATTCTAACTAATTCTACAATTACTCAGTTACAGATCTCGATATGTTCGTATTGCAGGATTGTATTCAGTGTTCGACGTTAAAATTCTAATTGTTTTTTTTTACTTTTTGCAATAAAATAATGCTTTTAAACATAATTATTTATTAAATATCACTTAATTTAATGTTTTTAATAATTTATCAGTCATGATAAAAGCATAATTTGAACGCATTAATAATTTTTTTGACGTATTCGACCTTGAATTTCATATCCACCCCTAGGATGGATATGACATTCCTATCCACACATGATAGTATGAAGATATGTTGCCAATTTCCAGTATGGAGTAGAAAAAAAATTTCACCCATAATAATTATTGATACTGAAACCTGAAACATTACGTGGACGTTTATAGTTTAAGTATATTACAACGTCAAACAAGATAATTGGCATTGCAGTTAGTTTAGTCTTTTCAATTTCAGGTAAATTTCATGTCGATTTAACTCTGATTGGTCTACATCGATGACGTGTAAGCAACGTATTGGAGTAACTTGTAACACCCCCCTGTATACTGAATGTTTATTATTATATTAAGTTATTTAAGTTAAATTAATATGCAATGATCCAGACAAATATGAATCGTAATTAGATGTACAGGATGATTCACAACTTTGTGCATACTCGTATATTGTAATGGCATATTATTTTTTAATCAAACAGGATTGGATCATTGTTTCTGTATGGAATATAATAAATTAGGTAACTTTAATTTTTATCTCTCCTATAATCATTTTTGCCATTGCATAATTAAATTAATTTTACTTCATTTATCAGGTGTCCATAACAATCTTTAAATCTAAAGGCACAAAAATGTAGATACTTCTTTTATAAACTGCCCTTTTTACGAATTAAAAAGAAAAATAATTTTGTTCTATGATCAATAAGTGCCATTAAAATAAATGCACGATGTTGTGTATTTTTCTGTATAAACCTAAAACCTCTTACCCAATTTGAATGTTACAGCCTCACATTGTGAGTCATTGGTACAGAATAGACATTTTTTGTACCGTGTGTGTGGTTACCAGTCATCAACTCACGGGTACTTATGGTTGCTAGTGGAGAACACATCACACAGGAGATTTTTGTACAATGGTATACTTGCATGGTAGGTATTGTTATGAAAATATAAAACATCATTTAATATTAATTTACTTGAGGAAGCCTAATCCGGCCACTTTAGGACTGGCAGACTGGACATTCCATCTTCAGTAGATATGCAAGTCCCAAGCCCTTCAATTTCACGACTAATAAAATGTCCACACTAATTAACCGCTAGCTCTCCTTCTTGCTCTGTGTCATTATAAACCGCAACATATTATAATAGTTTACTGACTACCATCCTTTATGCTCTCAACTGTCCGTATGTTTCTTCGCTTGCCAATATTTTGCTTACGGCCCTGCAGATCGGATGTAAGAGGCTGCATAATTCAAATCGTAAAGTGATAATTTGTATTCAGCATCGTGCGATTGGAGCAAGGAGTATGTGATAACGACTGGTGGAATTGTCATTAATTTACATGGAGCAGTCGGTTCAGTGCAGTGGAATTGTGTCAGTCCATTATCAACGGAAAGGTTATGCTACACCAGTAATTAAATGAGTAGGTGTGCTTGCGTTCACATCGGCGAATGAACTATACTGGCTGTGGACTTTGTACAGTGGTACAAGAAAGGATTAGAATGGACACCGAATTAAGATATTTATAATATTGTTATTTGGTTTTGGCTCCAATTTATTAAATAAAATGTTAAACCCTACTGACACACGGATTCTTTGAAGATTCTATCACGTTTCTCAATTCTGAGAGAAAGAATCATGATGAGAATTGAATCTTCAATGAGTCTTGGAAAAGACGAATTTCGAATTCATTTATAGGTCAGTGAATTTCTTTGTCCAGGATTCAGAAGAATGAAAGAATCTTCAAATGATCCATGTGTGAACAGTGCTTTTTTCTGGATTTTTCTATTCCACTTTTCCTCCACTACTACAGTTGCCTGAAACCTGCCCGAAACACGTACTTTGCCGCATTCTAGCTATGAAATGTCATTTTGAAGTTGAAAAATACTGTAAAATTGTTTTCATTGCGAGTAAACTGTCAGATTATTATTGACTCCAAGATAATATTTTTATTAACATTTAAGAGAGAAAGAATGGATCTATAGGTGTACCTTTTTAAAATTTTAATAATTAATTTCAAGCACCGTGTAAAATTTGCATAAATTGGAATTTTTTTAAATTTTTTCGTAATTTTTATAATCATGTACAATTTTTTAATCAAAATAAAAGGCACATCTGTAGATCCCTTCCTTCTCTATTAATTCCTGTTTGAAATAAAATTTTACCATTCTTGTACTGGCCACTAAATACTCGCTATGTTGGTACATTTTATGCTGGATTTTAGAAGGTAGACGGGCCTCTTAAACTAGAACGTTGCTGTTGTTCATTAAAGCCATAATTAGTTTAAAATTTCCTAAATAATTTTTGGTTTAGTACTTTAAAATTCAGCTTATTCAAATTATTTTTAGTTATGCTTCAGTGAACCCTTAAATACTCTAGAAGGGCCTTAGCAACGTTACTTGGATATCCGTCTCGTATAACTTTTTACATAAAAATTTCCTTACGTATCAAAGAGAGAAGAAAGGAAAAAGATTAAAAATGTCGGTCGTTTAGACAAACTTTTATTGACAAGGTAGTAAAAAATTATATGTTTATCTCGTGCAGAAAGTTGAATTTGAAGATTATATTCCTTACCTTCGGTTCTGAAATGCGTTATAGATAGTATAGGAAACTTTATATGTCAGAAACCATAGACAAGAAGTTTGGATAGTCAAAAAGCCAATGACTAGTAAGCAGTTTATTGCATTACTATAAATTCAAAACATTATACAGATAATAGTCGTGGAAATATAATTTCAAATAAAATAATATTTATTGTTAAATGTTAATAAATACCAATGAAAAGGTTAAATAATTCTATTTTATTATTAAATACAATTGCATATCCATTAAACAAATGTTACAAAAATAGTTAAAATATAATTGTACCTGCAAAGCAATAAAATATAATTGATAATAACGAATTATTAAATTCAATTACTTTAAGCAATAAAATTAAATGTGAAATTGTAAATAATAAAACTATACTTGTAACATTAAATTTATGTATTAACAAGCAATGTCATAAACATCGACTTTCAAGGAAAAATAATTTGCAATGTAAATATGGCTTGATAGAATCAAATACATTTATAGAAAATTCTATGAATTTGGTTCAACATTCGATTTCAAGGTTTTGAGTTTCAATTTTTTAAAGTAAAATTCCAGTAAATAAATATAAGGAAAAAGCGAAGAAAAATGACGGCGCCAAACGGGTAAACATACCCATTTATTTCTTACCGGCAGGATTTACTCACTGCATTCTTATTCCAATACAAAGAGAATGTTTCACATGCATGTGCATAGTTCCTAATTTTATAGGTAAACACTAAATAAAATACTACACAATTCATAAAATTCTTCAGTTTATTATCACCTTAGACCTTCAGACCTACATTCTCATATCTCATATAATGCATTTTGTGAACGCAGACTTTATACTCGTACTGTAAAAGAAATTTTGCACATATTTACACGTCGGCAAATATTGTCAAAACATAAAAACCTCAAATTTTTAAACCAAACATCGGTAAACGCTTTTGGAATATACTTAGAGGCCACATTTAAATTTGTATTTACTTTGTAATAATTGCCATTTTGCGAAACATGCAAAACTGTCTTCAATGTTTTTTTTTATGGATAATGGTGAACTTATTGGAAAAGCTATACGCAGTAAAAAAAACAATATTGTAAAATATACTTATTATAATAAAATTTGACATACAACTTTTAACATTGTATTGCTTTTAGTATTTTTTAAATTGTCAAATAATTATCAATCCAGTGGCATGAAAATTATTCCTAAGATACATTGAAATTTATTGATTTTTTTAAATAGTTTTAATATACTTTACCTGGATTGGTTTACATCAGATTAACATTCTCTCTGAAAAATTAAAATTAATATTTGGAATTTAAAAAAAACATTCTGTATATTTTTATTTAGTAATTACGAAATTGCAAGATTTTTTTCAAAATTTTTAACTACAGCTGGTTTTTATTCAAACAGTTTTGGAAGGGACGTAATTAAGATTTTTTGGCGGACTAAGGGTGAGCCGGTAAAAAATGAAATTCAGAAGTAATTTTTTCACTGCTGAAGGAATTTGACTTAGTTCCTCCTGAAATTATTTCGTAGAAAAACAATTGTACCCAGTTAAGAATATGATATCAAATATGAATGCATAGATAAAGATTGCACGACCACTCAGACTGACAAGTAAGTAATACATTATATCTATTCAAAAATACATATACGAGCAATAAATCTATATCTATCCGTTATTCATATTCATAAACATTTCTAAATCTATCTTTTCCCTAATATTATGCAAGGCGCATTATTAATATTTTTATCTCCATAAACTAATGTAAAAATATTGTAAATTTTTTGGGGGGGGGTCAAGATTTTTCAGGGTTGCTCATGGACCACCAAAGCTGACCCTTAGTTACGTTCCTGAGTTTTGGGCGTATGATTCCAATGGAATTTCTGTAGTTTATTGAAGTTTTTCTGTAAAACTAATTGGACAAATAATTAAAATTAAATTTTATTTCATTCATAGTTCGTAAAATCTTCAATCCAAATCCAGTGGTATAAAAATGTACTCCTTGCGAAAACTGCTCTTAAATTCACGAATTCACGAAGAAATCTTTGTTATGATCTGAAAGAACCGCATTTTATAAGTTGTGCATCATTCTGTACATTTTTATAATTATATTATAGGTACAATAATAATTCTGTAATTGAGTTAGTATCCTGAAGGATTGATTCTTATAAAAAAATAAAGTTTCGATTCCGAACGTTGAGTTGAAGAGATAAACGCTGTGCATCTCTAATAGAAATGCACAAAACACTAAGCAGCTAAGTTCACATAAACCAAGAAGGGAAGTGAACTGAAGTGACCCATAACTTTTACTTCACAGCCCACCTACTTACCTTCAATTCGTGTCAAACAAATGAGCACATTCTTGTAAAATCACACCGAGTACCATTACTCGTACAATCAGCAAAACGTTGCCTTTGCTTTTTACCGAATCGTAATTTGCACCGTTTGCTCTCGTTGTTTTCGCGCGTCGTTTCGTTTAGAAATCGTCACAAAAGCTAAGGTCAATGTTTTTCCTCTGTGGGAAGGCAAAAACCCAACTTCTCATTGGCGTCCGCAGGATTTTATTAAGGGGGTGCAAAACTTGACAAAAAATCTAATGCGGATGTGGCTAACATATCACATAACCTTCCGTCTCCTAATACTGAAATATAATAAATAGTTTTCTGGTTTTATTGTTTATTAGGCTCGAATTACATTTGCTTGATTATTTTACGAATGTCAAAATAATTCAGTTTAAGTGTCAAAGTTTTCAATATCAACAAAGGGTAACCATGGATCAACAAATTTTATCAACTGTAATTACACAAAAGCTTTTTATTTCGCCGGATAAATTTTTGTTTGTATTGAAACCTTGTTGCCTAGCAATTTGAAAAGAAAAATTGTCTAATAAAATCACGACATCGTACTTTAAAACAATTTTTCGAGTCAAATTGCTGTCAGGTGACAAGGTTGAGATGTCAAACAGATATTTATTCAGAGGAAATAAAATGCTCGAGTGTAATTCAACGAGATAATTTAACGACTCCTTTGGTTCTTCTTCACAAATATTCCCAAAATCTAAACATTTCACTGACAAATATTAGAAATATGAAGTAAATGACATTTTAGTGTTTTGTTTATAGTTTGGTTGGTAAGAAAAAGGTAAATAAGGTTTTATCACTAGCAAAAAGTTATCTTCCTTTTTATCAGCTGTCAAAGCGATAAAATTGTGTTTTGTTTATGGCTTACTTTATACAGGAGTGGAATTATCAACTATGAGTGATTTTAATTTAAAATAATTTTTCGAGTCAAATTGCTGTCAAGTTTCAAGGTTGAAATGTCAAACAGCAATTTATTCGCAGGAAATAAAATGCTCGAGTGTAATTCAACGAGATAATTCTATCGACTCCTTTGGTTTTCTTCACAAATATTCCTAAAATCTAATAATTTCACTTAGAAATATGAATCAAAAGACATTTTAGTGTTTTGTTTATTGTTTGGTTGCTAAGAAAAAGATTAATACGGTTTTATCACTTGCAAAAAGTGTCTTCCTTTTTACCGCTTACCTGTAAAGGAAGGTATTGGAATCATGCAAAAAATCGGGTGGTGAATTTTTAGTGGATGAGCACGAATTAGGGTCCTTACAACTCATTTTTGATAGTTTCACGATGATGTCTGTGTGTATGTGTGTATGTGTGTGTGTGTGTGTGTGTGTGTGTGTGTGTGTGTGTGTGTGTGTGTGTGTGTGTGTGTGTGTGTGTGTGTGTGTGTGTGTGTGTGTGTGTGTGTGTGTGTGTGTGTGTGTGTGTGTGTGTGTGTGTGTGTGTGTGTGTGTGTGTGTGTGTGTGTGTGTGTGTGTGTGTGTGTGTGTGTGTGTGTGTGTGTGTGTGTGTGTGTGTGTGTGTGTGTGTGTGTGTGTGTGTGTGTGTGTGTGTGTGTGTGTGTGTGTGTGTGTGTGTGTGTGTGTGTGTGTGTGTGTGTGTGTGTGTGTGTGTGTGTGTGTGTGTGTGTGTGTGTGTGTGTGTGTGTGTGTGAATTACCCGAAAATTTTGATATTTGGTATTTAACATTTGTATATAAATTGGAAGAGCTCCCTAGATTTTGGTACAAATATCTTCATCGGAAGTGATATTTTTTGAAGATTGAAAAGGTTAATTGTCAAAATTGTATATAAATTTGGAAAAATATAGTATTTATTTGTAATGAGAATAAGAGGAAAAGTTATTTGCAACTTACGTTATAAAAAAATTGTCTTTATCTGGTAGCATTAAAGAACTGCAGTAAAATTTAAAAAATAAATTTATCAAATAAAACGTTGATATCTTGTAATCCATGATCGGTTGATTTTTGTTTCTGCGTAAAAAATATTGACAGGTGATACGGGTGACAAGTTGGCATACTAGCGCTATATAAGTCCTAAGTAAGATATTAAATGTAGTAATTGAACGGAGGATGGCTTCAATACAGCAGAGTTTTCCTGTGAATGAATCTTTTTATTCAGGTGATGCAAATTTCTGTGTTTGAATATTTGAGATTTTTATTTGTATATTTTAAATGGGCACCGGATTGCACGTATACATTTCTGTTTAAAATCTAGATATGGCGGAAGGTTGTGTGATGGCCACGTCAGATTTTTATCCACTGCCAAAGCGATAAAATTGTGTTTTGTTTATGGCTTACTTTATCACGTACCTAAGTATATTGCATTTACGACTACATATCCGGCTATATGCCTTCAAAAAACTATGCTTTAAAAAGCTATCTTCAATTTAATCGCTGTTAAATAGTATGGTGCTATTTAATCACTTATTTAAAATGCAAAACAATAAAAAATGAGACATTCTGATTGGTCAAATTTGTATTGATTGAATAATAGCTGAAAAACTCTCTTTCTCGATCAAATGCAAATTAATCAGTCGAGTAAAATATGACGTGTGTAGAATAATAAGAAAAAGAAGGAATCTTCCAGGGGGCGTTTGCCCCTCTTGGACGTCTATGAGATCTTCTCGCTGCATTTCTGGATTGAGGTTTCTATGACTAGAAGATGGAGATGTAGAACGACAATGAGATAATTATTTGTGTAATTATACCAGTGAAAATCGTTTCCGGTTTTGGTTTTCGTTTCGTGATACTTCTTGTCACTTTTATTCGAACGAGTTCGGCGTTCGCGGCAAGAGATGTTTGTTTTGGAATTTTTTAATGCAGCTAGTTTCGATTAAGGTTTTGATTACGTTACACTTCTTTTTGTACATTAATTATGTGTGAAATTAATAATGTGTAGTTATAAAAAGAACTTAATAACTATAAACATCCTTTATGTTGAATTAAGAACATATTCATGAGGTGGCGCCTGTTTTTTTTCAGTTATGTAGAGCACTGGTATTTATAGCAAAAAATAATTACAAAAATATTTTATTCAGATAACTTATTAGTTACTTCTATATTTTTGTTTATTTTCTTCATTCTATAGAAAGTCGAAAATAGTACTTTTCAAGAAAACATTTCATGCTGCGTACTTAAACAAATAAATAAAGCATAAATTATATTCAATAGAAAGATAAAGAGTAAGGTAGCCTAGGGGAAGTGCCAAATTGTCTTCAATTTTTGCTTTAATATTTTTTAATACATAGAATGATGTAAAAATATAGAAGGAAATGCAATTTTTTACATCCTTTTATTAAAACTAGAAAAGATACTCTTCAATATTAATATTATTTGTGTAAATCTAAGAAGAAGAAGTGACATTAAGATATATTGGCCAGTTGCACTGCTTCCACTTAAATTTTATGTGTTTCTTAAATGAACAATACCGAATCAATATCAAATTGTCAAACGTAGTAATAACATAGCTGTCATGAATTCAATTCCATATCTTTTGTTTAAGTGGAAGCGGTACAAATGGCATAAAAGAAATAGTAAAAAACTTTTTGGGTTTCAGTCAGTTTTTTTTTTAAATTTTAAATATTTGCTAGTCATGAAGTATCTCACAAATTTACATGTTATAGCTCTTTAAAAAATACATAAAAATGAGGCACAAACTTAACTAAAATTTTATTTTATTTTAAAATGAGGGTTTCGTTTGAATATTAGGTTTACATAATAAATATCTATGGATTCTTCCAACCCCTTCTGAAAAATATATTTTTAAGTATATGTTCTCTAAAACCGTTATTTTGCGATCTGTTTTGAGTCCGCAAAGTAATATTTTAGAGGATCCAGTCCTTTAAAATAACGAAACCTAGGCAATGAGCTGTGTTTCAATTTTATAAGATTATTTTTTCATTGTTTCATCGCCTGTTTTCCAAAATTTTATTTTAAATTCATATTTCAGAATAATTTCGAATAGTTTCTAAACAAATTTGAAGAGCATATATGTACTAAAAAAATTGTATGTAATACGTAAACTGAATTTTTTTTGCTTTATCTGTAAAACTTCGAAATTTTAAAAATTGCTAGACTGCTTTTACATATTTTAAGCGAATTTTCCATGAGTTACCATAGGACTAACGCGGTGTTGATCTACGAGGAGTCGATACCCTTAGGCCATAAATTAACCACGAAATACACCTCCACCATCAAACATTATTCCTCAACGCAGTGAAGATCTCCTCCTATAACTCACACTCTTCAGTAGATCGTTATCCGCGCACCTCCACCGCAAGGTCACAGGATGGTGGTGGCTCCGGTTATTCACTTCTTGCAGGCGCGAAGCGTCGAACCCGCGGGGTCTCGCTCGCGCCGCGCGGCACGTACGCCGCGGTACCAATGCCCTCGCAAGACTAGGGATATAAATAGTACACTGCACGCCAAACATTGTCTGCTGGATATAGCCTGCACATGTGTTATGCTGATTCCGTAAGTGCTGAGGGCTCTTTACTTTAGATTAGGGATGCAGAAGAGACGAGATTTTCTCGAATCTCGTCTCGTCTCGTCTCGTCGATACGAGGCTGGTTTTTTGAAAAAAGTTCGAGGCGAGGTTACAATGCCGAGATTCTCGAAACGAATTTTTTATAATTATACAATTCGTTAATATCAAAGTTTTAAACTTTTTCTACTAAAAATTGTTAGATTCAATTTCTTTATCTGATGGCGTGTCATAATGACATTATTATAAGCTTCAATTTGAGGACCATAGTGACGATCAGTATAGACCAAGGAACATAATGAATCCAGTATGGTACTCAGTACCATAATGAAATAACAAACAACTCGTTACTAAGGCAGCGAGTAAAGAAGTTTCAAAAATAGCATATCTGAGACGAGATAACAATAATCGAGACGAGAAATAATCGAGACGAGATCAAAATTTTCACATTCAAGAAAATAATATTGTTAACTTCTTGGGTGAGTTTTCGGGGTACATAATATTGCATATACTCGAGTACCAAACTACCAATCTTAAAAGCAGTGATGCCTCCGAGATGAAAAATTTCTCGTCTCATTCTCGTCTTGTTTGGAAATTACGAGACGAGAACCAATAAATTTCTCGTACGAGACGAGAAATACTTCTAAAGAAATCGAGAATTCTCGAAAATAAACTCAAAAAATATTTCATATAACTCTCTTCGAAAATGTCGCAATATTTTTTAAATTTTACTTTTTTCGTAGCATTGTTTTGTTTTGATATAAATATTTTTATTTCTAAAACAAGAATTGTGTGCCAGGGATGGCGCCAGGATTAGGTAAACTGATGGTGGGCACGCGTTGGACGTAAGTTGTTGGTGGCACTCTAATACAGTAGCAGGATTTCAGCAATTTTATTGGGGTGGAAATATCGGAGTCTTAATATTAACTGTAGGAGTCAGGGTCATTTAAAAATAACATTTTTTTTCATTCAAGGTCAAATGACTTATATTAAAAGTTACATTTTATCGAGAGATGTGATCCTTTCCCTCTTTCATGCGCAATAGTTATTTATTTTCTGTTCAAAGATCCTTAAAATGGAACTTTTGAAAAGAAAACTGACATGTTTCTTTTAGTTAGAAAATATAACGGAAAATGCGCCGCAGACGTAATTTAATGTTAGTTTAAGGTCAAACACATATTTCAATAGGATCTAAATCAAATTATATAATATTAGGGCTAAGTCCTACTCTTCCTGAATACGACCCTGGGGTGCAAGGTTGCGAGCACTAAGCGGCGAGGTTGATGTTCTAGCCGAGCGTTCAAGTCACTGCGAGAATTGGCGGGAACTTCTAGTTTGGTCTAGTGAATGAACTATTAACTAGTTCTGGAGATGTAGTAGATTTTTTTCTGACTATTGGAATTATAAATTATGCTAATTTGCAGAGACTTGGCGTATTTCTGGGAATTGGTTTCCGGGAAGATGGAAAATAAACTGGACCCATTATTAGTTCAACGAAATTGAAATTGAATTTATATGGATATTTTATATGACAAATCTGTTAAATGGCCAGTTTAGGTTTTTTCCGAATTCCTAGAATAGGTACCTACTCTCGATTTTTTTCTATTTTATTCTTTTCCCATTACTACGGCTGCTTGAAACAGGCCCGAAACTCGTACATTGCCGCATCCTAGCTATGCAATGTCATTTTGAAGTTGAAAAATACTGTAAAAGTGTGTGCGAGTAAACTGTCAGATTATTATTGACTTCAGGATAATGTTTTTATAAAAATTTAATAGAGAAAGAATGGATCTCCAGATGTGAGTTTTTAAAAATTAATTTCTATCATGAGATAATAATCGTGTAAAGTTTGCATAAATTGGATTTTTTTTGAATTTTTCGGAATTCTTATAATCACGTACAATTTTTTAATCAAAATTTTAAATTTTTAGAGCTATTATTTCTCTATTAAATTCTTGTTGAAATATAATTTTACCATTATTCTACTGGCCACAAAACACTCGCTACCTACGTTAGTACATTTTATGCTGGATTTTAGGAGGTAGACGGGCCTCTTAATAAAGCATTTTGTCAAGCAAATGTCTTCAATTTATATTTCGCAGGAGAGGTAACCAGAAGTTAAGTAAGCTGTCATTATTTATATCTGAGATTGATTGTCATAAAATTAGGTTTTCAGGAGAAGAAAATAGAACACAACTTAAGTAAATTAATATTAATTAAAAAATGATTAATATATGTTAAATTATTGTATGGTCTCATAAAATTGCCTCAGAGAGAGATGTTAGTAGCTAGGTACCTATTTCAGGAGAAGAAACCAGACGTTAAGTTAGCTATCTTTATTTATATCTGAGATTCTTTGTCAGAATTTTAGCTTTTAAGAAGGAGTTTCAGGAGAAGAAAATTGAACACAATTTACGTAGATTAATATTAATTAAAAAATTATTAAAATATGTTATATTATTGTATGATTTCATAAAATTGTCTCAGAGAGGGATGTTAGTAGGTACCTCTTTCAATAGAGGAAACCAGAAGTTAATTTAGATGGCTGTCATTATTTATATCTGAGATTCATTGTCATAAAATTAGCTTTTAAGAAGGGTTTTCAGGAGAAGAAAATGGAACACAACATACGGAGATTAATATTATAATTATAAAATGATTAAAATGTGTTAAATTATTCCATACACCGTGCATTAAATTTCAAAAACCAGCGCTCTATTAATTCCGAGTACGGTCCTGCTCACACCCTCATCCTCACAGTCCTCACGGCCCTCCCTGAGTGTAACAACCGCCTGGACGTGAGTGAAATAAATCACCCGATTTAAAATTCATTCAGCAATCAGCGCGGCATTCCTGCTGAACCCACGTCACATTTACGAGCAAAAAACTCACACAACGACCAATAACGTCGTCTGTGAGTAATAACGGGCCGAGATGACCACTGACACTGACCACCGACCACCGCTCGATGCTGAATTCATAATGAGGTTATTGGATTATTGCGAGCCGAGTTGTGGACGCCAGATGGGGTTAGTGAGCCCGTAAAGCGGGGTTAGAGGTCCCATTACTTCGGAGAGTCACTTGGTTTATTCCTACTTTGGACAGTGAAGTCTGAACTTAAATTAAAATATGGTTTCCTAATTTTGATCTTTACTTAGCTTTAAAAAAGAAGCGGCGGACAATAAATTTAATTTTACACTTAACTGGCATTGATAAATTTAAAAAGATGTAGCTCGCTCAATCTCAAAAATATGTAGTTTGTTTGACTGTGCAACTGCCGAGACGAGGCGCAGTCGAGATTATGAATCTAACTTTGGCAGTAAATCTGTATTTTTGCCATATTAAACACATAATTTTTTTCGCTGACTGTTATTAATTAGTATTATTTTAGTGATTATTTTCAATATTTTGACAGATATATCCATCAAATTATGTTGCTATGCGCATTTGATGAATGTCTACCTTGCGTTTCTTGAGCGATTGCTCAAATTGTTATTTATATTTTAAATTTTTTATTGATTCTACATAGCAATATATTATAATTTGACAGTAATTCACGAATTTCTTTGCCACAGACGTCACTTTGTAGCCTACGGACAGTTTAGATTTTCAATTTTCCTCATAAAACTACTAATAATCCTATAAATAACCATTTTCTGTAATTAGTTATACAATTTTTTATTTAAATAACATTTTTACTTACATTTAACATAAATTATTTTGAAACTTTTAGATTTTTATTTATTCTCGGATTTTTTTTGTTATCTTAGCAATAGCAACAGTCCAAGAATTTAGTAATTTTTGGTACTTGGAAGAATTTGAAGGAGTAAATTAAATTAATTAATATATTAGAAAATATTCATCCAAATTTGGGTATGTACCTCGGGCGTAACTTGCATTTATGGTCCTTGACGTGTATTTAGCCCTCGGCTATTGCTCGGGCTCAAAATCACGTCTTATGCCATAAAAGCTTCTTCACACATAATACATAAATAACTATTATTGCCTAGTCATTAAATAGTTTGGTATTTGTATGCCCAGGGCTGAAAGTAGCCTTTTACAGATTGAGGCTAAATTGTAGTATGAGCGCAGCAAGGGCTGCAATCTGCAACTAGTTAATGTCTGCTAAAATACTTTCAGCCAGAAGTAAACACAACATTTTTTTACACCATTGATTGATTATTGTTAGCAATCAACAGTAATTTTATCTATATCGATAGTGGTTTCCCACATTATTCTTCGGATTTAAATGCTTTAGAACCTATTATCAGTTGCTCCATTTAAAATTGAATTAAACTAGACATCATAATCATATTTTTTACTGAGTCTTACAAAGTTTAAGTCGCATGCTTTTTTGCTTTGTAAATTACAATTAAAAATGATTGTAGCTCAAACAAAAAATAATGTATTGCTATTAATTTGATTTATGAAACGATAAAATAAATCAAATTAATATTCCAAAGTATCAATATTATATCTAAAGTGACAAGTTTAACACACTTTTGGCACGTAGCCGTAACAAAATAAAAGTTTCTAGGCGCCAGATGAACACGGCGCCAAAATTTTTATCAAAAGTTCTACATTGCCACATTGTAGTTCCGTTAAAATTGGACCAAATGCAATTTGATAAAATCATAACGTTTCTTTTAATGATGTCTTCAGTTACTTATCTTTTAGATATTTCTATTAAAGTAGTTGACATTTGACACGAAACATATAGTTATTATTATAAAAGATATTTTTATCCATTTTTTGTGAACCAACGAAACAACTGTTCTATTTTGATAAATTTAATTGGCGACATGTGGCTATAAAAGTAAAACAAATATTTGAGCTGTTATTCTTTAGTTGGTAGTTGGTGCATTATTTAAAAAAAATGTCAATGTAAATTGGCCAATAGTTAGCAAAACAGTTCGATCCCAGCAATCAACAATAATTCTACTGAGCTCGGGTGATTGGATTCCACTAAAATTAAATCTACCATTATGAGATTGGGCTTTAATCCTGTTGAATTAATTTAATTTATTCAATAAATATTAAATTCATATAATATATTTTGGTCCATTTTGTAGTGTTTTCTATGAACTACTGTATTCAATCTTGCATATGCAGAGTGTTTGTGCACGTTTACTGAACTGTGAATTTCGCTTGTGCAGTCACAAACAGTTCTATGTAACTGACGGACTGGTCATTCGTATAGCGAACAGCAGTCTTTGAAACAAAGGCGTAGTAGTTTGTCATCTTTTTTTCAATTTAAAAATATTTGACCTTGACAAAAAATTTTGCCTGCAGTGCATTTTTCTCCACAATTACTAATACATTTCCAAAATTCAGCCCCTCCTAAAAAAAATTCCTGGGTGCGCTAGTGAGGAGAGCTTATGTAAAATAAGCTCATGTGCAGAATTTATGTTGCGGAAAGAGATACCGGTAGACTGATAAGGTTTGTTCTAAATTACTTCTAATATGTCTAATAGAAAATAATTTTTATCTATGAAGTCCGTAAGAAACTGTCACAAACGTCACATGTGATCAGCTATTTATAAATATAAATATAAAACACTCATGAAATAAATCTATGATCTCTCTAATAACCTTGAAATTCACTGAAGTAAAACATGTTAACTTCATATAAATGTTTCTGCAGTAAAATTACTTTTTCTTGTTGTTCTTTATTAGCCTTGCAACAAAAAACAAAGTTTGTTACTATATTACGAGCATAATAATACTTGTGTGTGTTTTATATTTCTTGAATAACATCAGGATCCCGGCAGGAGGAAGGTGGTTGACCTTACAGACAGGGGCGGACTTACAGGATACGGGGCTCGACGCTTTTAAACTTTTCGGAACTCCTTCCCTATCTTTGTTTCTTTCACAACGTGGCCATTATTATTTTATTATGGTAACTAAGTAAATAGTATTAGATTACAAGCAAGGTAAAACAGATTTTACTGCTAAAAGGAAGAAATGACCGGCGAGCCGAATAAGCGAGCCTGTCACCTCCTTGAAGCAGTAAAACAATTACCTACCTTTTACCTTGCGTGTATTGTATAACATTTTACTTGTTACTCATATGTAAATTAAATTAAAAATTAAAGAATTATAACCAAATTCCGTCATTCACACACCACTGTTCTGTCAAAAAATGTCTTAAATGATTTCTCATATACCTTGGTAGTTGGTATTAGTATTACTGTGGCAACGTATGAACCGTTTATTATGAACATATGACTAGCTACTAACTTGTTAAATTGTTACAAGTCAGCTGTCAATTTTACAAGTTAGTGACTTGTAAAGATAAATTTTCAGAGGCAATTAAATGACGTTTACAAGTGAGTACATGGTTTAGACCTGTAATACATTACAAGGCTCATAGAAGTGACATTATATGTCTATTCTGCTCAAATATCCTACCACCAACAACCTTTGATTACAAAATATAATGTATCTTTTATTAAAATTATAAAGTTAAGTTATCAAAAAAACGCTGTGAAGGTGGAAATAAAATTGTGTACGCGGCTCGCTTGCAAATAATCTTTACTGGGCTCCTTCGTCGCTCGCCCCTAAACTTTTCAGCTCAACCGTAAATAACTATTAAACGCCTGAGGTTTTTTAGAATCCGGGACATACTAAATCCTCCTCCTCCTTGGTCCGGCACTGGTCGCAGAGATATAAGAGGGCATTGGGCATATTGTATGGTAGGTATGTTACCTTGAATCCGTTTGTAATTGCTTGGGTCGTTGATCGTTGATTGTTGCTAAGGTGTTGTGATGAAAGTGCATCGGAAGTACATCCGCTTCACATGCAACTGTCATGCGTTATTCATTTCTTTGTATATGGCGGCATTTCACAATCAATTATTGAACTATATTTTATTCTAATTTAATGCAGAAATCTCGACGCGACTTCGTTTTATGTGTCTATTCAAGGAAATTGAAAAGTGCTCACTTATTTATATATAAGAACACGTAATTATGTGCATGGCATAGCCAATAGCTTTTATGAATAACTGCTAGGTAAAAAATTACAAATTTGACAATAAATCATAATTATTACCTACCTCATATCAATATTAAACAATTTTTTCCATGATGTTAAAGTGCTACTTTATCAACTATTTTGAGTCGATAAAGTAACAGGATAGATAAATTAAAATTTGAGTCTTTTTTAGATTTTTTCTTCAAATTAGTTTTTACACATTTCAATACTTCCTTTGTATAAAAAAGTAGGATGATGGAAAACATTACAAACAAACTCCGAAGTTGTATTTTGATTATAATTTAATTTAAAATTTGTTTTCTTATAATATTTTCTTTGACCTCAGCTATAGAAAAAAATTAAAGGTACGTCGATAAAATAATTATATTATCGAATAAAAAAATAATTCATTCGTTCCTTCGTCGCTTGTAAATTAACACTTTTCTTTCGTCGATAAAATTTAATTTTATCGTCTTGTATAAAAAATATCTATTGGACAATACCAGTCAGAATAAAATTGTGATAAATTAAGTACAATTGGCGATTCCATCCTAGCGCTCGCTAGGATGGAATTTCGAACCCTTCTGCTTCTACACAGTATTGCTTTTATGATTTTGCATTTGAACTGAGTCAGTATGTGCGATTATTTATTAATATATTTGAATTACAAAATCTGTTATTATTTAAGACAGTAGTTATGTTCTTCTCAGTGCTTTATTTTCGATTTTAAATACCGGGTAGAAAAGTTACAATATTGGCCGCTGGAACAAATTTAATTAAGAAAGCTGGAACCATTTTTATGGTGCGTTGTACAATACCTAATAATTTTTAGGAAATATAATAAATTATTTCATTTTAGTAGGTTGGGAATCCCTTTAAATTATAAAAGCACTAACCTCTTTAAAATCTGAATTCGGTTAGAGATCATTCTGTTTGATTTTCATTCTGTTGCATATGAATACAATGAGTAATACAAAGCCATTATAGTCGCATTGTTAGGCTATTGAAAGTCTTTTTATGTGATTTTCTTTTTACCGTTGACCTCATCGTCCAATTCTTTTCGATTTCCATATCTCTTGGTGACGTCTTCTCGCATATTAGTCCACATTCCTGCGTGCGTTAGATGCGTCTTCGTCTTCGTGAATGACCCGTGGTGAAACCTCTCGCGCCCAGCAGTGAAATCATCATCCTCTGGTGTCGATGGCCTCTTGGCGAACGAGGAACGACCCCAGTGGCGGAACTAGGGCACACAGGGGGCATCATCCCCCAAAAAAAGTCCCTCGGTTAATAGAATATGCCGCAAACTATGTCATATTGACTCAAAAACCTTAAAACGTACGTGTGATTATGTCAATGTTGACATGTTTATTTTTTTGTCAATTACTTGGACCTAACAAGGACCTTGTCGAATTCAAAGGAATCAAAAAAATTACTAATAGCACATAGCAAACAAGTATATTATCTCTGTTATTAAGTTTAAAATATTCTTAAATTTATAAAAATTAAATTTGTCATAAAAGGTCACTTAACATCACGTTGTTAAATATATCTGGCTTGGTTATTCGCTATTTTGGCTCCAAAAGACTGGTGCAATCAACTATATTGCGGAAGTTGCTCTATTCATCGAGGGACTAGGGCCTGGATAATTTCAAGCTAGATCTACTTTACTTATGGAATATTTATTTGAGAAAAATGGTTTGATAAATACTGTACAAACATGGATTCTTTAAGGTTTGAGGATTCTTTCATTCTTCTGAATCCCGGGGAAAAGAAATTCACTTATTTGAATTTATCTATAAATTATAATTTTTCTTTTGCAAGATTTACTGAAGATTTAATTTTGCGACGCCGCTATTTGACAGGCAATTCTCACCAGGATTACTTTTTTCAAAATTCAGAAGCATGAAAGAATTTTCAAATAATCCTTGTGTGACAATAACCTATCTGACAGTACTAGCCTTAAACGCACTAGTAGGATTACTTTTTTCAAAATTCAGAAGCATGAAAGAATTTTCAAATAATCCTTGCGTGACAATAACCTATCTGACAGTACTAGCCTTAAACGCACTAGTAGGTACTTATGATATTTAATGGAAAGTACACTTTTGGAGAATTATTATTATATTATGAATTAATTCAAAGTGCCCGAAATAAATGTCTGTAAATTAAAGTGACGCCACTGACTTACCCTTACCTTCTCCATCGAGCATCGACATCACCGCCACTACCGCAGCGCACGAAAGTAGCTGAGACAGTCACTTTTCTGAAATTATAAAACTAGGCCGTCATTCTACTTACGTGTGGAATTGGGTTATGTATTTTTATACCCATCAAAAGTGACCGAGCACTGCAGGTCGGGTATCTTTGTGAAGCGGCAACTGTTTGTTTTTGTTTATGGTCTGTTGATTGTTGATGTTCTTGCTCTCAGATCTTAGTTCGTACCAAGTGTTTCTTCCATTGCATCCAAGTTTCTGATGGTGAGGATAAGGTCCATTCATATTTTAGGAACTTTTAATTCTGTCTGAATCCATATCAGGTTCTTATTTATTTTTCATGTTGTTGCTCTGAGTGTTTAGTTTTAACCAAGAGCTTCATCGATTGTATCAACGTAGCTGATGATGATGATTCCGGTTCATTCATATTTTAAAAAGAATATTGCAGGTTTGTGTCTATCTAAATGGTGATCTCACGACAGAAATTATCGACAATATGTTGTCGTTACCAGTAACTTTTCTTAGAAATTACATCAAATTTCTGTTTTAAGCATTTTTGTCAATTTTTAGTGGCATTATTTAGAGGTATGTAGCTAAATAAATTGCCATTAAAAAGTTGCTTGAAACATAGTAGGTTGTGACAAAAGTTGTTTATATCGACAAATATTGGTCGATTATTTCCGTCATGGAAACCGCAAGCTTAGGGGTCTCCGTAACAAAATATTGCGTGTTTAGAGGTGTAGCAGTTTCTGCTGTACTCATTGCATATTAAAAATTTGAAGGAAATGCAGGTACTAGATGTTTGTGAAAGAATTATTCTTGGTTTATGCCCAATTAGAATTCTGAAAAATCTTTTGAATTCATATTCAAAATAAATGAAAAAGTGTATTTTAAGCAATGTTTACATGCGATATATTAGAAAATGTAACTTGACATAAACTTCCATTCTTCGTCTGTAAATAAAATTATAAAAATTAGCTTTAACTGTAAAACTTCGTGAGCTTTATAAAAATTGCTAGACTGCTTTTACTATTTTAAGCGAATGTTTCCATGCGTTACCATAAGACAAACACGGAGTCGAAACCCTTAAGGAAGTTAATTTTATTTGTTTCACTGCCCAAATCCTACTATTTTAGTTTCATTATAAATTGATACGAAGTACATTTCTGTACATATTATTCTGCAAATTTGATGTGGATAGTTGAAGTAGTAAGTTATTTGACCAATTGTCCAGTCAGATACCTAATCCAGTTTAACTGCACAAAAATCTTCCGTGTACCATGAGTACCTGTGAGTTTGTCAGCTGGTAACCGCACACACATGATAATACCTATATGCTGTGAACATACACCAGTATTGTGTTGTTGCCATCCCAATTTCAGAAAAAAGTATTACAAAGATGTGTGACTCTTCTGTAACTAATATAAGTCATCTATCAACTTACAATTTTTGAACCAATATTTTTGACTTCTTATTATGCAAAGGGATATACTTATAGTGAAAAAAGATTCGAACTATCATTAACATTTACTAAGTTTACATGCAGTTTTGAAAATGGTTTGGGTTTTCAGTCAAAATTATGTAAAACTGTTTACATGCAGTTTTCAAAACAAGTGATAACGAAGGTTCGAAAACAGTTTCGGCGCAAGCGCATTTAAATCATGTAAATGGCAGATGAGTGACAGATCGGAACGAAAAATATAACCTCTTCACTCCAAATGTTTCGTTTTGGCATTTTTACCTCTCGCCTCATATTCTATAAGAGAGGTATTGTAATGGGTCAAAATTTTCGAGTATGAGTTTTTGGTGGATAAGCACGTTTCAGGGTCTCTAGAATACGAATTTACTATTTTCACGATGATGTCTGTGTGTGCGTGTGTGTGTGCGTTTGTATGAACCGACGATTTTTCGTCCACGATAACTTAAAAAGTATCAAACCGTTTATAACCAAATTTCATATTTAAGGTTTTAATAAGTATCTTAACATCGGATAAGATTTTGGTAGAAATCCGCAAACCGGAAGTAGTACTTTTAGAAGTTTGGAAAAGTTTTCCTTAAATATATTGGTACATTATTTATTTATAACAATTTTTGCAATTAAAAATAAAAGAAATTGTGATTATCTATGTGTACAATTAATTATAAATACAAATTGCTGAATCTGGAAGTATATAACAATAAAATAAAGTACAATTAATATTCTATTTTTTGAAATTCCAGTATCTTGTTGTCCATGATATAAAATTTGTTTCTACATAAAATTTGAATTATTATGACAGTGACAGTACAGTTGACATCTTTTGCTTGCATATTGGTTTACATTATCGTTTACATATTACATAAACATGAAACTATTAAAATGTAAGTAAAACTATTTATTAGATTAGTAGAATAAGCAGAATTAGGCGAGAGGTCGTGTGGTGGCCACAGCAGATTTTTTATTTCAAATTTACGAAAACACTAAATAAGTTTTAAGTCACAACTGACAATTGGTGTTTGTACTTTGTAGGTTAGTAAGTACGTTCAAAAAACGGCACAAATCTCTGTGAAGTACGCATGCGTAATCTCAAAACTTAATTTTACCTGTTTACATGACTAGTTTTGAAACTAATTTTCAAGTCAAACCCAAGAATTTTGGTTTTGGTTTGAGTTAACTCAAAACCGTTTTGACACTGTTTACATGGAGATTTTAAAACTCAAAACAGTTTGGAAACGGTTTCAAAACTGCATGTTAACATAGTAATTATAATAATATTGTCGGTCTGAAATGCTGTATTATGATCGACGATTAAATCGTATTTCAATCAAATAATTATTTACTTTATGTCGGGGTAATGTTTCTCTTACAGATCAAGAAACCAACAAAAGGACGAATGACCTAGAAATCCTGTTCATATTGATTCATTTGAATTTCTATAACTCTCTATATCAAAATTATCTAGAAGAGGCCTGTCTACCTCCTAAAATACACCACAAAACGTACTAACGTAGCGAGTGTTTTGTGGCCAGTACAAAAATGGTAAAATTGTATTTCAACAAGAATTATATACGCAAACTGTTAAGTTGTGCCTTTTTAAAATTTTTGATTATAAAAATGCCGAAAAATTCATAAAAATTTCCGATTTATGCAAACTTTACACGACTATATCTCCTGATAGAAATTTATTTTTAAAATTTTACATCTAGATCTACATCTGTAAATCTATTCTTTCTCTATTAAATGTTTATATAAACATTACCTTGAAGTCAATAATAAACTAACAGTTTACTTCCAAGTTGCAACGAAAACACTTTTACAGTATTTTGCAACTTCAAAATGACATTGCATTGCTAGGATGTGGAAAGTAAGAATTTCGGGCTGGTTTTAGGCAGTTGTAGGAGTAAGGAAAAAGTTGAATGTATTCTTGGAATTCGGAAAAAAGTAGATGAGTTGCTTAAGATTGTTTTTCATCAATGATGAAGTCCTAATAATATGAGACAAAGTTTTGAATTCTTCCATTACATGTCGGTATATGGTATTAGTTATCAAACAGTTTACTTGCAAGTTGCAACGAAAACATTTTTACGGTATTTTTCAACTTCAAAATGACATTGCATTGCTAGGATGCGGTAAAGTACGAATTTCGGGCTGGTTTTAGGCAGTTGTAGGAATGAGGAAAAAAGAGGAATATCTAGGAATTCGGAATTCGGATTGTTTTTCATCATTGATAAAGTCCTAATAATATAATACAAAGATTTCAATTTTTCCATTACATGTCGGTATATGGTATAATAGTAATCAATTAGAGTATTTCTTATTTTGATATGAAAAGCAAATTGGATCCGCGTCCGCGTATCGCGCAATGTGTGTCGAACTAGCAAGACAATGACCGTTCCATTCGTCAGCAGCTCTCGATGAGTGAGAAGAGCCGTGTTTTATAAATAAGTGCCGATATGAAAGTGTAATGGCATGCAACGAAACGACAACGAACTACTAGCAATCACACTAGCGTCTCTCGATCTCATCGGTAGACGCTGTGCGCCATCACCACAGGACCGTAACAACAAAAAGTAGAGAAAATGTCCGGCCCCTGAAAAATTAAGTCGAAAACCTTTAAACAACTTGCTAACAGCTAAAACGAATCAATCTAACAAAAGTAATGATTCGAATTTTACTTTCTTATACACAGTATAAAAGTCTAGGTATTCGATACCAAATTTTTTCTTAGGTGCTACCAATTTTCATTAGATTCAAGTTATAGTAAGCTGTTAAAAATTTTCTGGCATGGTGCTTAATAATTTCTTATTATGTACATCAAGTTCCAGAAGTAGTAAAATAAGTTAAAACACTTGTTTAAAATAGCGCCCTATTTGAAATACCCTGGTTGCAAATTTTATGTTTACATTTTCTTGGAGGCACGACTTGAATTAATACAAAAAGCCACTTCTGCCAAGTTGAAAAATCAGACACGATTTTATATTACGGCTCTCTAGCTACTATGATTAATAGGTATAGTTATATTTGGGGAGAATTATAATGAATCCAAACAGGTAGTTATATTTTTTCAATTGCTGTCAAAAATGTTTTAAATTCTGTTTACCTTTCTCAAATTGGCGTGTTCTTCCCTATTATCTATATCCGGACACATTTTAAGTCTGATTTTTGACAAACAGCAATCATTTTAGATTGAGACACTGACAGTAACTAATAAACAACACAGTTGACATGTAACAGCGGTGATACAAATATCTTCGATTTTCATAGCCTCTTACTGCCCTATTTCAGCATATTAAATTAGTCAAATATGTACCACGTGATACATGAATTATATATTCAATAGTTATATCATAAATGCATGACTAATACCTGAATATTCTGATGTATATTTGTCATGCACGAGTGGTACATCGGTAGAATATTTTTCGAGGAAAATTTGATATTTTCAATATAAAATATTTAATATTTGTTCTGTCACATAAACGTCAGATCAATGACATTGACACTTTGTCCAATGCAATTTTTCAATTTTTTGACAAAAAATATAATGCAGATAGTAAAAATACCTGTATTTGCCATTGTACAGACTGTAATTTTAATAAATAACTAATTTGTTTCCTGATGATTTGTTTCTTGTGTTGACAGCTGTCAAAAATACTCGGAAACTCGAATATGCACTTGTGCAAATACTCGCGCATACACTGAACTTGTGCACGACACTGATACTAGATTTTTTTACTCGAAATTTAAAAAATACTGGAACCTGATTGGTTGTAATTTTTCGAGGGAAATATTCACAAAAATTGTTCAAAATTAAATGAAACATAATAAGAAGAGAGGTTGGTATACTAGGCTGACAGTTCTGATTACGCCATTTACAATAAATGCTGTGTTTTTCATGCTGAATACAGTAGATGCAACTTGTTGCTTGCTACTGAAGTTGACAATTAAAGAATTGTAGGCCCGGGTCCTGAATTGATTATTTCTTGGTGAATCCGACCCTGCATTGCCATGCCTAGCCTAGCCAAGGAGCAATGCTCGCTAGGCGAAATATAGGTTAGAAGCACAGATGATCCACTCTTACATCTAGTTACTTTTCTCTCTTCTATACCATCTAGCATCTAGCTAGCTGAGTCTATCGTACTAGCGTGTTAATGTACTATCAATGTGTAATGTGGTCTCAGCGTGTGGGATTGATCTATGGAGCTACTACTACATTACGTCGAGGTAATGGCCTATTCAAATGGATAGAAATACTGTTGAAAAGGATTCGTATTACCTATTATTCTTGTTTATGGATGTAAAGATATTTTAAAACTGCGTTTAATTATTATAGTTAAGTTGCAGCTTTCAATGTGCCTGTATAAATTGTTATTTATTCTTTTTTCTTATCGTTCTGAAGCTACACAAAACATAAATGATTACTAATCTTCAGATAATAATGTTCTTCTCCACAAGTTATTAAATTGAAAGTAAAATTTTTATTGTATCTATCTATAAAATAAGAACTATTTTTCAATGGATTTGTGTCATAACCATTTTTATGACGTATTTATGTATAAGATTTTTCATGGATTAGATATGGCATTAGAGGCAAAAGTTGTATAATAGCATAGACCTAATTAGAACTATGATAATAGGTACCTACTATATCTCAATTCCAGAAAAGTATTGAAATGGAAATAGTGACTGATTTAAAAATGTAAGGTAGATTATCTGTGTAGCAAATAAAATATTCTTTTTATAAGATCATCTTGATTATCTTACCTGGTTGATTCTGTCAATCATTAATGGCCGACTTAGGTGAAAAACGTTTAAATAAAAAATTCTATGAATTAAATTTTCTATGACTTGCTCTCAATTCTCAAATAATCAATACTCAGTAGGCAGAGGACTAGCAATACCTACTATAAACAATTGGTTTTAGACTACCTAGTAGGTAGATAGTTAGTAGGTTAGTATCATGGTATAAAGAAACTTTATTCTTTATTTATTTATACCATGGGTTAGTACTAACTACAAATCGTCCCCTAAAAGGCAGAGTATCGTAAGCGACATTTTTTGGGAAAATGAAATTTTTCTTTAAATTTAAAATGTATTTACAAACTAGTTTATTTTTTCGACTAATGTAACATCCATTATTGAAAAACCTGAAGATGACAGTGATCACGGTCGAAACGTCGTTGTAATTTCAACCAATTTAAGTAAAGCCAAGTTATCCAAGAAACTGAAATATTTTTCTACCTTAAATTTATAAGTTTTCTTCGAGGTTTTCTTACAACATTAGGTAAACAATATTGTGAGTAGTAGTGAGTACCAAACGAAACTACCATCAGTGGAACATTTGATTATTAATCTTTTATTCCACTTGTATAGTTCCGGTTTAGTTAGAATAACTTTTTGCGTGGATTTTTTTCTGCTGATCTGAATTAAAGAACTATACAAACTAACAAGTGTATGATTTATATAAAATCAGATTACAGAACTGTCTGAGATCTTACGTGAGTTGGGTCCTCTACTTCTTGTAATACAACAAATCAGAGTTCTTCCGCATCTGATAAGAACCGCCTGTATTTAAATTGCTAGTATTAATCTTAATTAGTTAGAAAGTTTGACATCATAGGTCAATATTTGGTATCCGAATGTTGAGCGTTCTATAATATCCATCAAATACTTAAAAAGTAATTGCGTGTAATTACATATAACTGTGTATGTTTTTACTGTACCCTAAAATATATGTTACACTAGCATTATACTAATGTTATTGGAATACATTAACGTATACATTCTAGTAACTTAACATGAATGAATATTAAGGACAAAGCATTATCTGCTATTTTCTAGCTTACACTTACTTGCAACAAATCATTTTTGCAGAATCATCTTACTTACCTACATTAATTCATCATTCAAAGTACTAAATTACATCCTAATATGAATATTATATGCATTTATTAGCTGCGCGTATCAAATAATTAGTTTCGCTTTTACGATTTTATTTTCAGTATGATTGCAAGGAGAATATTTTTTAACTCTTCATAATATTGTAAATTAAATTACTTGTAAATTAAAATTCATTTATGTTGATAACTGATCAACTAACGTGATCTACTATGGTTTCGCCAGTCAGGTATCCAGTTATGTAGGATTACATTCCAGTTTGACTGCACAAAAATCTTCCTTGTAATGTACTTTCCATTAACAAATATAAGATCCCATAAGTTGACATTGACAGCCAGTAATATCGTGTTTCAAACAATGGGCTAATGGCATGATTTTTTTTAAATTAAATATTATTAAAGAAGAGATAATAAGTTGGATTCCGAATTTTTTATATTCACAAAAATTTTATCAGCAAGCCCAAACATAATTAATGAAATGGAAAATTTCTTGGAGAAGCAGTCAATTTATTAAAATCCAATCCAATTTTCGACTGCAATTCAATCTTCATCAGGGTGAAAATTGGTTATTAAAAAATAAAGAAAATCATCGAATTATTTTACAGAAATTTTTCGTTAAAACTAGATAAAACTCTCAAAGAAATATGTTGATTACTGTTAAGTAACATAAGTATGTGTGTGAGATTTATCTTCTTTTGACGAAAGATTTCTGTAAAATAATTTACATTGATTATCTTTATTTTTTAATAAGCAATTATCACCCTGATGAAGACTGAAGTGCAGTTGAAACATTGGTGTTTTATTGGATTTTAATATATTGACTGCTTCGCCAAGAAATTTTCAATTTTATTGAACACCCAGTCGAAAAATCAATCTTTCATAATTGAACAATATGTGATTATGCTGCCTCATCTCCTATACAAAATAATGCCATCACAGCAAAATTTCTTTCTTAATTTACTAGAAAACATAATATTTCTTCTAAATAAAATTTGTATTTTAGATCTAACATTAGGGTCATAGTGATAAAAATCTAATTTTCAGTAGCCAATTTTTGATGATATTTTGCAATAATTATATAATTTATTGCACATAATCAAGTACTATTTTGATTTCTTTATTTCTGACTAAAAGTTTGGGAGAAGTTTTATTTTTTAAGAAGATCGACTCCGTGAAATCTTTTTATAATGATTTATGTGTCACTTTAAATTAGTTTCGTTTTTCTCATTGCAAAAATTCGCAGGTAGAACATGAACAATCAACAATTTATAACTCCGTCAAAACAATTTACAAAAACACCTTAATTGCATCATGTTGCATTCCATCATGGCTTGGACACCGGCCACAAAAACTCCATGGGGCATGGAAAAGTACCAAGAGTGTAGTTCGCGCCCCATAGTCCTTAGTTGGGCCCCTGAGAAGAACGGCAACGTCCAGATTCATTCTACCTTATTCGTCCAATTGAAACAAAAGCTGCAAAATCTTTCTTGAATCCCACATACTCTGTTTTTGGTAAAAACTCTTAAAGCACACTATAAATAAATATTGCTCAATTTTGAATTCTTTATTTTAAATAGATAGGTATATTTATTTCATGCTAAATATTTTTTATTTTAATGCACAATACACAAGTATTAAATATAATGCAATTTCTAAAAAACTTAAAAGCTTGGCCATATTAAAATAGAACAATTTCATAAAAGTTCAATAGCATTTTGATGAAAAAACTTTAAATTTCAAACCGTTCGATTTGGTTCGCGGTTCACTAAAATAGCTTCGGTTCGTTCCGGTGTTCGTTCCTGTTCCGGTTCGGTTCGAGTCCCTGTTGACAACATTATTATGTTAGAATAGTGTTGAGTCGGGCGGTTGTGTCCTTTATTGAGAGGAATGCTCACCCCTACAAAACAAAGTAAAATTATGATTTGGTTCGCGGTTCACTAAAATAGCTTCGGTTCGTTCCGGTGTTCGTTCCTGTTCCGGTTCGGTTCGAGTCCCTGGTGACAACATTATTATGTTAGAATAGTGTTGAGTCGGGCGGTTGTGTCCTTTATTGAGAGGAATGCTCACCCCTACAAAACAAAGTAAAATTATGATTTGGTTCGCGGTTCACTAAAATAGCTTCGGTTCGTTCCGGTGTTCGTTCCTGTTCCGGTTCGGTTCGAGTCCCTGTTGACAACATTATTATGTTAGAATAGTGTTGAGTCGGGCGGTTGTGTCCTTTATTGAGAGGAATGCTCACCCCTACAAAACAAAGTAAAATTATGATTTGGTTCGCGGTTCACTAAAATAGCTTCGGTTCGTTCCGGTGTTCGTTCCTGTTCCGGTTCGGTTCGAGTCCCTGTTGACAACATTATTATGTTAGAATAGTGTTGAGTCGGGCGGTTGTGTCCTTTATTGAGAGGAATGCTCACCCCTACAAAACAAAGTAAAATTATGATTTGGTTCGCGGTTCACTAAAATAGCTTCGGTTCGTTCCGGTGTTCGTTCCTGTTCCGGTTCGGTTCGAGTCCCTGGTGACAACATTATTATGTTAGAATAGTGTTGAGTCGGGCGGTTGTGTCCTTTATTGAGAGGAATGCTCACCCCTACAAAACAAAGTAAAATTATGATTTGGTTCGCGGTTCACTAAAATAGCTTCGGTTCGTTCCGGTGTTCGTTCCTGTTCCGGTTCGGTTCGAGTCCCTGTTGACAACATTATTATGTTAGAATAGTGTTGAGTCGGGCGGTTGTGTCCTTTATTGAGAGGAATGCTCACCCCTACAAAACAAAGTAAAATTATGATTTGGTTCGCGGTTCACTAAAATAGCTTCGGTTCGTTCCGGTGTTCGTTCCTGTTTCGGTTCGGTTCGAGTCCCTGGTGACAACATTATTATGTTAGAATAGTGTTGAGTCGGGCGGTTGTGTCCTTTATTGAGAGGAATGCTCACCCCTACAAAACAAAGTAAAATTATGATTTGGTTCGCGGTTCACTAAAATAGCTTCGGTTCGTTCCGGTGTTCGTTCCTGTTCCGGTTCGGTTCGAGTCCCTGTTGACAACATTATTATGTTAGAATAGTGTTGAGTCGGGCGGTTGTGTCCTTTATTGAGAGGAATGCTCACCCCTACAAAACAAAGTAAAATTATGTTTTCGTTGGGGACATGAAATTGACTCTAATTTTGGTCCGATTTGGTTGCTCTTTTTTAATTTGAAGATAAAAGATGTCTCTAGGTCTGTCTAGTGCCATTTTTTAAATTTTAAAGTTGTACATAAAAACTAAAGTGAAAATTAAAAAAGTGATACTAAGCGGATATAGCCTGGACTAAAAAATTATTTAAAAATTTTTCAAATTAGTTTCAGTTTTATGTCCCCAACGCAACCCCTTTTGAAGTAGAAAGTGGTTAAATATGGTTCATTCAGCGAATCAACCGATGTCGTCACAACTGGTACTGGTATATCAATTGTTTGTGACAGCATCTTTGATGCGTTAAATGTACTTTGAAAACCAGTGGGCACTCCTCTGAATTCGGATATAAAAGGAACGATGAACTTAGACCTCAACGTCCTTAGTTGGGCCCCCGAAGAACCCCAATGCTTAGCGCCTTCCGGTCGACGACACCTGGCTCTGCTCTGTCTGTTGACCCGTCTCACTCGATAAAAAATCATTCATTTACCTCGAGCTGCTGACCTTTAAAATGCAAAAATGATCACAGTGACCTCTACGGTACATACGCTGAGTGCGCGCCGTGAACGCTAACAAGCTAAGGGGGAGAAAAGGAGATACATACCTACATGTATGGTTTATTTGTAGCTCATTTTCTTAGAAATTTAAACGATCGTTTAGAGGAGTAACCTTCTATAGTTTGTTTACCCCCAGCCCAGTTACAGCTTAAACTTTATAGGCTGCATCCGAGAGGTCGTTACCCGCTCTTCCAGTATCAGTATTGATGATTGCTGCTAATTATCTTATTCATTAGATACTTTATTGTTGAAACAATCAACTGCATGTATTTATTTAGGGCGCTACACTTGTTGACTGTAATATTGCTGCAATTGAATCAGAAATCACGATTCTGGTTCAAAATAAAAATTTGAAATTTTCAATGAATTATAATACAAAGCACTATTTAATCGAAAAATTCATACAATATATTGTTGCAACAACAATTACAATATTACACATTACGGTCTAATTAATGCATACCTATTTATTAATTTTGTTTTAAATAGTAACAGTGCTATGAAAATATTTTTGTCAAAAAAATTACACACCTGACGAAAAATGCAATTTAAAAAATCAGCCAAATAGACTATTTTGAGTAATTTATTACTAAAAGACTGTATTTCAAAAATATAATTTCATAGCACTCTAGAGCAAGGACTCGAATCGCACAAAATATATCGGTTCAGGTTCGGTTCGCAGTTCGCTGTGATTTATAAGGTTCGGTTTTAATTATTTTTAACGGTTCGGTTTGGTTCGCGATTCGCTCAATTGACCTCCTTAATGTAACAAAAGTAAAACTAAAATAATTTACTACTGTTAATATTAAAGTGGCTTCAGGAAAATATATAGTGAATAATACTTCAACAACAAATCTACAAATCAGGGTGAATTTCAAATATCTAAAGCAGAAACGTCAAAAAATAATTGTTATGAACGACGTTAGTTATTTATTATTTATTATAATGTAAAATTGTTATCTAGACAATCTAGACTGATTTCTCTAATATTTAGTTCTCTATTATACAAAATATACTTATTAGAAATACAATTTTTATTTTTGGTTTTTTAATGAAAAATTGTCATATCCGGAAAAGCAAAAAATACTTAATTTTTGAATGACCGAAATTTCATATTAGATTATTCATTCCCTACTTTAAATATTGTATTCAAAATTAATTAAACTTTGCACAATCGAAACTCTAAAAGAATATAAACAAATAAAAATGAAGAGAGTAGCATAGTGGCAATGACACAAGATTTAGAAAATGAAAAAGTCGGCCATCCACGAAATTTAAATGCCGATAACACAATAAAAGCAAAGACACTCGCTTCTGGCGAGTAGTAATTAGCTTTTACACAAGTTATTACAATTTTATTTCTTTTACTATTCATCATCGACAAACAAAATGGAAAACATCAAGCATAGTAAAGAAAGTAATTTGACAGACATGTCCCACATATTGACGTCACCACATAAATCGAGAACAAATAAATAACAGCAAAAAAGCTATTCAAAATGGGAGTGTCTATTCGTACGCTACCGGTCCACCGGTGCACCGGTGCACCGGTGACTCGGGTAACATCGGCTACCAATGCTCACCAGTGGCACTGGCACACCGGTAGCACCGGGGCACCGGTCATCGGCACCGGCGCACCGGTGGCACCGTCGCACGGGCAGCACCGGTGGCACCGTCGCACGGGCAGCACCGGAGCACCGGTCATCAGCACCGACGCACCGGTGGCACCGGCGTACCGGTAGCACCGGTCATCGGCACCGGCGCACCGGTGGCACCGTTGCACGAGCAGCACCGGGGCACCGGCGCACCGGTAGTACTGGTGGCACCGGCGCACCGGTAGTACTGGTGGCACCGGCGCACCGGTAATACCGGTGGCACCGGCGAACCGGTAATACCGGTGGCACCGGTAGATAGCACCGATACACCGGTGCTACCATTTTTCAACATCTAACAAATTGCAAAAGTTATAAACTAATAAAGATGAAGAAAAAAAGGTATTTCGTTTTTCGCTAATATTTCAAAAACTATTAATAATTAAGAAATTTAAAAACAAGATTCTTAAAGATGAGGAAATTTCCAATAAAAAAGTCCTAACTCCCGGAACTCTACTTTCATTATTTATGATAGTAATTTAACGCTGAAAATAGAGCTCCAAGCGGCCGGTGAGGTGTGCGTGCGCCGTCTCTAAAGCGAGTAGGTACATCATGTAAAATAATTTTTTTACAGTATCAAATATCAATTTAAAAATTTGAAAAAATTATGGTGTATTTTCAACATTTCAAAGAATTTAGTTAATTTTTCGAAAAGTTATACAATTGTTAATTAACAATATTTTGTCGGACCTTCGTTGTCATTGAAGACAACAAAAAATGTTTAAATAATCGGATTAAAATTTTTCGCTTCTTGGAGCCCTTCTTTTATATATACTTAACAATATCACGTCATGAAAGTTTTTAAAATTTCAATATTTTGTTTATTATAATTTTTGCAAGTCAACAAAAAATTAAATATTGAAAATTTTTTTTCTTAAACTAACGTTAGATTATTACTGTTTTCGCAACTAACAATGACGTTACATAACGTACCTAAGGATTTTTTTATCTCATTTGTTTACAAATTGTTTATAAACAAATGGATTCGTTTCATACTTATGAAATTTTTTTTTACCATTTTGTTGTCTTGATAAAATAATGATTTTTAAGAAAAATAAGTTTTCTTAAAAAAATGTTTTTATTGTTTAAAATCGTTTTTTCCATATTTCCATTGTTTAAATAATAAGTTAGGAAATTACTTTATCTTTAAAAATCATAATTGGCACTTTTCAATAGAACAACCAAAATTTTTTTGTTGATAATTTCATTGTTTATTAAGTTAACAATTTGTTATAAACAAATTGCAAATCTCATTATATTTTTTTCCTGATACTAATAAAATTACAAAAACAACCATCTATTGCAAAGTATCGAAAAAAGTTTATTTTAATTTTATATTGTACTTTAAAAAATTACGTGCTATAAAAGAAGCACTTGATTTTTCAAGAAAACTGCTATAACTTTTAAACTATTCGAGATACGAAAATGAACATTTAAGTCGTTTGTATATAGGATTGATTGGACTTTTAAATGAGTTATTAACCAAGTTTGTAACTATTGTTGATATGGCTTAATTAGTTAAAAAATACAAATACTGTGTTATTTTGTTCAGTGATAAAATATCTTCCAAAAAAGTTTTTGATGATATTGTTTAAAAGTACCTAAATAGATTTTCCGATCAAATTTTTTAATTTTACTCGAATTTTTGCAAATTTTCTCCGCTGTGTCTTTAAAATAAATTAATTGTTTATACTTACTGTCAAAAACATTGATTTGTTAAACATAAAAATAAAAAATAATTTATGTTTGAGGGGAAAAATAATTTTGGCATCCATAATTGTTAAAAAAACTGCAATATTTGTAAAACAATTTCTGCATTGAAAGGCATGCGCTTTTATCTTCAACAACATCTTTAGATTATTATATTTAACAAAACAATAAACGCTGTGGACTGGCGCGCGAAATCCATGTTTTAGGCTGTTTTCTGGCGCGGTAGAGGATCGTCTTAAGGTTTTAATACTATTATTGGAAATTTCCTCCTCTTTAAGAATCTTTTTTTTAAATTTCTTAATTATTAATAGTTTTTGAAATATTAGCGAAAAACTAAATACCTTTTTTTTCATCTTCATTTGTTTATAACTTTTGCAATTTGTTAGATGCTGAAAAATTGTAACTCCGGCGTACCGGTGCTTCCGGTGCCACCGGTACGTCGGTGCTACCGGTGCCATCGGTACTACCGGTGCGCCGGTGCCACCGATGTTACCGGTACCACCGGTGCGCCGGTGCTGATGACCGGTGCGCTGGTGCCACTGATACTACCGGTACCACCGGTGCGCCGGTGCCACTGATACTACCGGTACCACCGGTGCGCCGGTGCCACTGATACTACCGGTACCACCGGTGCGCCGGTGCCACTGATGCTACCGGTACCACCGGTGCGCCGATGCCACCGATGCTACCGGTACCACCGGTGCGCCGGTGCCACCGATGCTACCGGTACCATCAGTGCGCCGGTGCCACCGATGCTACCGGTACCACCGGTGCGCCGGTGCCGAGGACCGGTGCCACTAGTGCGCATCGGTAGCCGATGTTACCCGAGTCACCGGTGCACCGGTGCACCGGTGGACCGGTAGCGTACGAATAGACACTCCCATTCAAAATATCCACAGGCCACTAGATGATGATGCCAGCGTTGCTAACATGGTCATATGTTCGATGTTCTTCTGGTCAATAACACACATAACTTGCAGGTGAAAATTCGCGCAAAAACAAAACTAAATGCCGCGATAAATCAACCGTGCCATGATATATCCGTTACACATATTTCTTCCTTCATTAGCGATATTCTTCGCATGTTATGAAGCACGCATTATTTAATTATTACATGAGCTTACATTAGAAATATTTTAATCTCTGTAAGTACATACAAATTATAAATTATTACAAATTTTATGTACTTATTTTTAACTGCTCAAAAATCTCCCTTGTAGTGAACTATCTACTAACAACTATGAGTAGGGGAAGATGGGGCGCAGTGGATCACCTTTTTTACCTCCCGCCTCATATTCTATAAGGGAGGTATTGTGATGGGTCGAGTACCTATGAGTTTTTAGTGGATGAGCACGATTTAGGATCCATAGAATACGAATAAAGTATTTTAGAGATGATGTCTGTGTGTATAGGTATTCGTTAGGTCGTATTTAACATATTTTATTCCGGATTATATAACTCAATAAGTTATTAACTTTTAACAACAAAATTTTATATATAACTTTTTAATACAAATCTTAAGAACCCTCTGTTATATTTTGGAAGCAATCTCCAAACCGGAAGTAGTACTTTTATAAAATATTTATGGCAATATTTTTTATTTCAAGTGAAAGATAATAGTATTATTGTCAACAATTTTGAGCATTTTATAAATAAATCTGTCATAGTAGGTACTTACTTTAGGAATTAAAGTTTTATTTATAATTTAGAGTATGAAACTTTAGTATCTTTTTGTCCATGATTGTTTAAAAAATTTTAATACTACGAAAAATTTAATTGCATTATGACATGACAGTGACAAAAGTGACACTTCGTTTATAACTTCTTCTACAGTTGACTAATTGACTAAAATATATTTGTTACCTATATATTTATATAATAGTATAAAGAGGAAGGTATTTTTATTATTATATTTATTCTGCGATGATAGTGACAATAGTGAAAGATTAGGTAAGGCGGGAGATCTTGTTCTGGCCACATCAGATTTTTTTAAATCAATACAATTTGCTAATAAAATGAAATATAATGTGAATAACTATTTTTATATGAAGTGCAGAGTCTTACCTTATAAAAGAATTTGAATTTTTTGTGAAAAAAGTTAGCTGTGCGTTAAAAAAATTATTTAAGAGAAAAATGAAATTTGATCTACTGTTTTCACTACTGGGGCACATTGCCACATTGGATCAGACGATGGGTTTAAAGTGATAATTCAATAATTCTCATTCTATGGTACGAGTTTAAGCAAATTGACTTTTCTTCATTAAACATATATTGGCAACAACATCAGATTTAATTCATCCATTAGAAGTAACATCTCAATTAAAGAAGCAACGAGTGCAGTGCTCTTACTCTGTGCTCTGAGAAACCATCCAATAATTATTTCTATAATCGTACCACATTTTTCTCGCTGAAAAAATACAGAAGATTTTTTCAGCGGGTCCTCGTTTGCACGACAACGAACGAGTTAAGCATCCTGTCGCTTAGTCAGCGTAAAGTAAAAGGAGGAATTTGACTCTTGCCGTTTCGTCCTTTATATTAAATTGCCGACATTTAGTCCCAATTCTACTTATAGATAAATTGATTGTTGAACGTGAATTATATTTTTTTTTTCAATAACACAAATAGTGTTAGTGTTACTTGTGGATATGGCAAACCAATTGTTTATTTTAAATATTTTATAATTTTTGAGTAGTATCTACCTTGTCTCTTAATTTATTTCAAATATCACCTTGTAAAAATGACAGTTTTAATGAATAAATAGAGTTTTCAACGAGAGTATGACATGGCAATTACTCATAATATAAGTTTATTACATGAGCCGCAAGCGATAATTTATTTTAATCATTGCAATATCTTAATTTGTATTACCTTATTAAACTCAAATTTAGTAGCACAACAACTATACAGGATGTTACTTACTTGGGGAAAAAATAAGGGAATATTACATGACGTGTTGAGTGTGGAACGAAAATAATTTTAGCAAAATTCGCTCAAATAGTAGATACCACGTACCTACGTAAGTAGCATATTTGATTAAAACCACATAGTTGTAATAAATTATTAATACCAGAGATTTATTTGACTTTGTGTCAAGAATTATTTGTGGTACCTGCTATTGTATAATAGATTCAACATTCAAATAAAACATTTAGAAAAATGTCTACTCGTGGTACTAATAATGATCACTTTATATACTTTAAATTAGTTACCCTTATTTTTGTCCATTTTTCAAAAATTCTTTCTGTTCCATGCTCAGTGCCCCCGAAATTTTTTTCTCGAAGTATAAAAACACCACGTATACTTTTTGAGGTAGGTACTTACACTTACACTATTGTAATTAATTAATTTTACAAGATAAATTTTATACCTAATTCAGAATTTTACAATTTTGTGTCAAAAATGTGAAAATCTTGTTTATAAATTTTTTTATAGGTAGTATTTTCCAAAAATTATTTAATGAATACAAGTATTTTTATACAATTTAAAGCAGAGTATGTTCAATTTTTTTGAACGCAAAACATGTATAACTTTTACCTCCTCATATAAATATATCTATTAAATAATATTGTTTCATGTTTATTTAAAAAAAGTAATTAAACAAATATCTGTAAAATAAGCTTATCATTTTACCGGTATTTTTGAAAAATGTACTGCATTCATTTCTTCGTTATTAAAATCTATATAATTTGAGAAGTAAAAACACTAGGAACAAAATGGCAAGGGATGTAATGGAACAAGGGATCGTTGGACAACGGGCAGCAACGGACAAACGTTGGTTTGCCGTTTGCGAATCGAATGCAATGAACTGCAAGTGGTCGTCCTTAGATTTTCATAAAAATAAATCCGTTGCTCCCGGCTCGCGCTGGACAGGTGTTTGACCCTGCTAAATACTGAACAGTGCACAATGCAGTGTAGTGCAGCGATCCGCACAGGGACGAATTCAGGGGGAACAAACGCACGTAGATCTGAAGATGCGCGGGAAAATTTAACATCTATCTTTCTATTCTACTTTACCTTTCTTTCAAATAAATTATTGTCAACTTATCAACAATTCAATTAAAATACAATTATCCCCATTCAATCAACTCTTTTGGCTTAGTAAAGAAACCTTCTTAGACTTGAAAACAGTTAGTTAATCCATATAAAACGGTAAAGTAAACTCATAGGTTCGACTCTATGATTTAGGTGCACTGCATATTTCAGTTTAACAGTTTAACTACGATTTAAAATAATTTTGTTTTTATTTTATCATAAGCTGATTGAAATAGGCTAGTTTCTACCCCTCCCACAGGAAGAATGTTTTAATTGTTCTAAAATGAGAACGTACCAGTTTTCTGCTTTATTTCAGTTTTTACAGAAAATAAATTTGCTTTCATATTTTAGTAATTTGAACTATAAATTTCCTTCCTTATGTGATAAAACTATATAGGTAGTCTGTTTTTAACTAGGAAGTCATTAGAGTTTTGAAGACAATTCGTTAAATTTAAATTTCAATATCTTAAATTTAAACTACCTAGACCATATAGGGTGCGACTTTTAAGAAGTCGTGTGAAGGCTTCAAAAATAAGAGAAAAGTTAAAAAATATGTTTTTCAGTCATATGAAGCAGACGTTGATTCAGAGGATGTATCAAGTGAAATAAATATAAAAAAACGTATTTATAAAATGCGCCGCAGGCAATTTTTTTTAAATCAAAGTCAAATATCTTAAAAATCGAATTTTCAGAGATTAATAATCGCATAATTTTTACTTTTTTATTTGCAGAAATAAAAAAAAAATGCATTTGTTTCATACTCGTGTGGGGGCAGAGCTCAGAGCTCCAAAGCATCCCCGTTGTTATTATATTATAATAAAAACAAATTAGTAGAACTAACTCTAAATAATATTCACTTTGTGGAAAGAACTTCCAAATTTAGTTAGAACACAAACAAACATTTCTTTCAATGTAAAAAACATCTGAATTTGACATTTCAAATTTCAACGTGTTGTGTAAAACCGGCGGTGCTCCAAGCAATCAGTAGCACAGAATCCTAGAATTTTGTTTTTATTCCTCCTAGTTTAAAACATTCTAAAGGCATTAAGTCCTATCCACAATAATTCTATGAAGTTATACAAACATATTTTTATTCCTATTTTTCATTTCAGTTTCATATTGCTTTTAATACTGAAAGAAAGCTGTTTTATTATATAACATCCTTCTTTTGAAACTGAATGATTTGTTGCTGTAGAAGTTAAACTTCTTCTGATTCCGATCCTGCGTGAGGCATTCCCTGCGCTGGTGTTCGCGGGCGGCAGTAGTGATCTCCTGCCGTCTAGCCTAGCTGAGGCTGAGGCGGCTGTGCATTCTGTTCACCGTGTCCTGTTAACTGTTGGTGCTATGTGTCTGCCTCATGACGCCGCCGCTCGCCACTTAGCTTAGGGTGCATTGCCTTCACGCACAGGAAGAACAAGAAGAATACTAAATCACTGGATATTGTATTTGTGTATCTGTTCTGCTCAATCTCAATTATATTATTGCTACAATATAAACAAGTATTAGAAGAAACGTTTAACAATGCCGCAAACCGCGGTTTGATAACTGGTTTAGTTTTCGAGTTGTTTCAATTTTTCACATTTTCAGTTGCAACTTTGAGGCTGCATGGTTGTAAGAGGAAAGCACACCACAGATAATATTTTTGTGTGGTTAAATTTAAATGTGTACCTGACTGGAGTTGTCAGTACTAAAGTATAATTAAGAAACAATGCTATTATATCTTAAGAATAGGTACCTACTATTTATCATGAACTTATATTGTAAGGTATATTTAACGCCTTCTGAATATCCAATGCCGCAATCCCCTCGTTTCCATATCTTGCTTAGTTTTCGAGTTTACCTATGCTGATTTTTCACCATCGGTCCGCCTCCGGATATGGGTTTGCTAAATTATTTTGAACGGTTAGGTTAGGTTCGTGGTTTGCTAAAATAGTTACGGTTCTTTAAGGTTTTCGTTCCAGTTTATAACAAAATTTTGGTACACCTTTGATTGTTTCATTTCAAATTACACTAAATTGGAATTCAAATGTCACTAAAATTAATTAAACACTTCTTGTACACTCGTAAGCAGCAGCCCTAGTGACATATGAATTACTCACAAATTTATCAATACTCGTAAGAACCAAATAACTTAGATTCGTGGTTACATTCTCTTTCTGAAATATAGTATAGAATATCTGAATCTTTGGATCGTTGCGCGCCCAAATTAAATCCTAACCGTTCTCGCGCCACCGCTGCCATTTTGCACGTGCAGTCGGCATGGCAACCACTTACCACCTTCTTTTTTCTTTACCCCTTTTCCCCGCACCCCTGTGACCGACAATGTCGAGCCATGACCCTGTACCTTGTTGGTCACTGTCCATATGATCGCATGGCTTGTGCTATTTTTTATCGCTGGGTTTACGACAAGACGTGAAATTGGCGAATCTTTCTAAACAGTTGAATGTGGCATGTGGGGTTGAGAACCTGATCTTTACCGTGTCAGCATTGACTTGCTGGTTGTACAGTTTTTATAATGCTTCTGCACTTTCATATCACTGCGTTTTGCTTTCAGCGGTTTTAGACACTGATATCTTCAACTGTTAGAAAATCTATTTTTGTATCTTTATCGCGGTAATATTATACTGAAGACGTTTTGCACAATGTACGCTATTATTAACTGAATTAAACACTTTATCTGAATTATATTATGATACCTGATCACCTATCTCATCAAGAATGAAAACTGTGAAACATGAACTAGCAAAAAATCACACTGTAGAAATTTTCTGTTCGTCTAGTATACAACCACAGGAGATTTTGATTATTTGATCCTAACAATTCAGTTTGAATTTGAATGGTTGGATTCAACTACTACCAGTGAATAAAGGTACGTATCCTATCAAAGCAACATAGAACTTTGTGTTGGTATGTGTTTCCACTGGTTCCAAAGGATAGGAACAGGAAGCAACAGAAATAAACATTTTGTCTCCACCAAAGTAACAAATACCTAACCATTTTTCAATTTTGTTCCTGTTGCGTAAATAGATGGAACAGGAGTGTCTCCAGTCAATGAACATAGTCTCCAGACCCAAACTAAAATAATGTGCTTTTGTCTACAACCTGTAACAAACAGTAACTTGTGACAACTTATGTCTCCACCAAAGGAACAAAACGTCGCAAGTCAAATTTGTTTACACTTGTTCTTATTTTTTCTTTGATATTTACCGCTCCAAACGGAAACATGGAACGCAGTGCAACATTTAGTTTTACTGCGAAAACCAGGAACAACTTATAGGAACTTATAGGAACTCACAGAAACTAACAGGAACATTTAAGGAAACACACAACATAAACACAAAAGTTGCTCAATGTTGCTTTGATGGAGACGTACCTGATTCAAAATCTCGGCAAAATGCATATAAAATATTATATATTTTGGGTTTTCGCTATTGGTTTTTAATTATTTTATAATTTATATAACTAGTTCCGAGATTAGTACTTTTTCATGTTCAGAATAACTAGCAGGCATTTTTGTTTTAAAGTTTTGTTTCATGTAGTACCTATCTATTCGTATGTATATTTGTTCAAAGTAAAATATTATATTACAAACGTTTGTGCTTTTTGTCTAATTTTATGTCTTTTGTTTAATTTAATGCTTTTTTGTTAAAATTTAATATTTTTTATGCCCTTTTCTGTTTTTTTGTGCCTTTTATTGAATTTTTATACCTTTTGTTTAATTTTTAAGCTTTTTTCATGCTTTTCTTTTATCCGAATTTTATGCTTTTACTGTTTTTTTTGTACCTTTTAGTTGTTATATAAAACTTCGTATAAGTGTGGTGTGGATTGCCGAGTGTGTTATGAGACCGACTGTGGTTCTTACAACTCCAGGTTTGAATCCAATCAAGTACACATTCCAATGTAAATGCATTAAAATCTATTTTCTGATGATGTACTCTCCACTAAGAACCATGAGTACCTGTGAGTTGACGGCTGGTAACCGCACACACGATAAAACATACATACAGATGATTCACAATATGTGAGGCTGTCACATCCAAGTTTGGAAGAAGACGTGATAAATAATTTATTGTTTACAAATGACAATCAAAAGAAATATACATAATTTCTTGCCGAGTTGACTATTAAACCGTTGCAATGTCCAGTCCAGTGTTTGTTGTCTGTTCTGTTCTGTATTCCAAATTCATCGGCGTCAAATGAAAGTAAGAGTGACTTGCCGATGACCGATGCGCGATGCTATCCTGTACCGTTTACATAGCAATATATTGCTGTATAAACACAAACAGAACAAAATATACTGTTTGTATTGACACTGATATTGTACAAAAATTTAATATAAAAGAAAATGAATTTACAAAGTAGGTATAGTATTTGAGATGAAAGTCTGAAAAAGTACGCAGTACTTAATAATAACTGAACTAACCCAATAACAGTGTTGAGTGGAACGATCAACGCTTTGCTATGTATGTTGTACCTTACTCCAAACAATATGAATTTTTGAAAGACGAACGTATTCAATCCAATGCAAATACGGCAAAGATTAATATATACGCCGTTTGTTTATTAGTTCATGATACAGATGCAGATGACCTTTTTCAGACTTCTTTCATCGTACAAACTATCAGTTATTTTTAATTAAATATTCGAATTTATTATTTCTGAAATCTTTTATTTTAATTAATACAATATAATGCTGTATAAAAACAAACAGAACAAAATATACTGTTAGTATTGACATTGATATTGTACCAAAAATTTAATAGATAATAACTTGTAAAATTATATAAATAATTGTAAGGGTATAAGGTATTTTAAATTAAATATTCGAAATTATTATTTCTGAAATCTTTTATTTCAATTAATTTGTTCAAGTTGACCGAAATATTAATATAAATTCTTACCATTTCTTATTGAGACATACCTACTAGTATTTTTAAAAATGACTATTTTTCTTTTCTGTGTTTTAAATTTAATTAATGAAATTCAGTGTTATTTTCAAAATACATGGTCAACTTTATTGAGACAGTTAATACAGTTTTGTAAAGATTGATGGGTTCGTTGTGCATGCGTTCATTTGAATTTCTAAACAATTTGCTTTTGACACTGAAACCAGTAAACTCATAGCTTCTATATCAGTTTACTTTTGATATCGTTGTGTTGTGCGTCACTTTATCCTACTTTTGAAGGTAATATCATCAACATAAATAATATAAAATATTGAAATATTATTATGTAAAATGTAAGTATTAAGGGTAGGTAGAAGGTATGTTAATTAACCTCAAATCTGCTTAAGGCCTCAGAGTCTTAAAAAGAACATTTAGGTGAAACTAAATCTAATCTTATTTTCTGTGGTATTTATTTTTAAAAACAAACTTGTTGATGCTAATTACCAAAGAGTCATCAAATTTTCTTTGTGATACAGACAACTAAATTTCATGCAAAGCTTGAAGTAAAATATAGTCTGTATGCAACTTGTGTATAATGGCAATTAATACAACTATAATACTCAAATAACCTAGCTGTTGGATTCTTCAAAATTTAGTTTTAAAAAATACAAATCGTATGAATTACAACACTAGTCATATAGCTCGTAGTAAACTTCATACTCGCGTATTAATAACTGTTATTATAAACAGTTGCATATTATACTATTTTAATACATCACTGAATAATTTTTTTAGCAAATTTCTTGAAGTTAGTTATAAAAGGGAGTAGGTACGTACGAAGTAATCAAATGATTAAACGATTGGCCATCACACATGACATAGAAAAGTCCCGTTTTCTGATCAAAACTATGTTCCGCGGAAAAAAGTTAGTACTCATTTCTTGTCAAACTAATTTTATGTAGCGCCATTGCGATAAATTTGGAGTTAATCATCAACATGTTTTTGGTACTTTCAGCAAAAGCAAAGTAGACAGTAAAAGTGGGTTTATGCTCACAAAATTTAAGAATAAGAATAGTCTTCAAGTTAAAACTGTTATAACCTATGAGTGGGTTTATGCTGCAGGAGTAAGGATAAGGAATAAGGATTAAGAATTATTTCTCCAGCATAAACGGACTCATAATGTTACAACTGTTTTATCTTTAAAACTATTCTTATTCTTAAATTAAGTGAAGCGCAATATTTAAGTAATTTTGAATTTAAACTGTAATTTTTTGACAGTTCGAGGTTAGAATAGTGAGCTTAGTTCAGTATGCAATCACATCGACGCTGCAAAGACAAAATCAGAATCGTGTTTTGCACAAATTAAATACTCTAATATTTTTCTCATTTCCAGATGTTCCTCTACACTCTCTCATTCATCTTGACCTGCCTGTACGGCTACCTCTCCTACTGCTGGTGGAGCCGCCGACATCGTCCCCCAGGTCCTTGGGGTCTGCCCATAGTGGGTTTCCTTCCCTGGCTGAATCCTGAGAAACCGTACATCACCCTCACGAAACTTTCACGCAAGTACGGCACTGTGTACGGCTTGTGGCTTGGAGGAGTCTACACTGTTGTGCTCACGGACCATAAGGTGATACGCAGGACCCTGATTAAGGACGCTTTTGCTGGGAGGGCGCCTTTGTATTTGACGCATGGGATTATGCAAGGATATGGTGAGTCATTGGTTTATTTATTGTTTTTTAAACAGGTATAACCACAATAAAAAAATTGTGGTTTCCAACAGTGATTGTTGGACTCTTGGGGTGTGTACACACTCCTAATAAATTTTAATTTTAAGTAATATTTCATATAATGTAACTCAACTAACTTTTCAATTTATCAACATGTTAACTTCTGCTTGAAAATGACCAAGATCCTGGTCGAAACGTCGCAAAAATTATAACTATGTTGTACAATAATACCAGTCGTCCAAATAAATAGGCTTTATTCATATTTCCAACCTCAGTATTTATTATAATCTGTGGGTTTCCATACTAGACCGCGAGCTCATGACAGGTGATGGTCTCCGATTTCATACAGCATGCCTTTTGCAGGATAACATATTGAGAACATAGAAAAACGGGTATTAAACCCTTGCACGCTTTCCGGTCATATGGAAAATTGTATTTCCACTTGCACAAAACTTAGCCGAAATTTTCCACCCTTGGGCAAACGAGGACTGCATGCCAATTTGGTTATGGTGTTTTATGACAAAAATATTAATTCTTTTCATCGGCATGCTGTATGAAAACGCGGAAAATTATATTTTTATTACAAGATCACGCGACCGCTTGAGCTCTTTGGTATCCTGCGAATCGCATGCCTATATTTTTTAAGTCTTTAAATGTGTTTAAATTTTTTTGATAAAAAGGCGTGCATTATTAAATCAGGGAAAAGTGGAAAAAATGCAATTTTCCATATGATCGGAAAGCGTGCAAGGGTATAATACCCGCTTTTCTTTGTTATCATAGGGTCAATAACCTGTGTGAAGTTGGCACCCCCCAACGAAAACTATTGCATAATTTTGCCCAAGTTATGCCCAGTTTTGCCCAATAGTCATTTCGTTTTGCCCAGCCACCGTCAACCCATAAGTCAATAATCGAAAATCTATGGGACTTCAAAAAAATGATATATGCCAAAGTTTTGCCCAAGTTATACCCAGTTTTGCCCAGTAGTTTTAGCATAAAATAATCTATTCTGACAAAACCCTTCTTGAGTCCAACAGAACTCCGTTTTTTGACATAAACAACTAATCTATGCTAACAAAACCCTTCTTGAGTCCAACAGAACTCCGTTTTTTCGACATAAACTAATCTATGCTAACAAAACCCTTCTTAAGTCCAACAGAACTCCGTTTATTTGACATAAACTAATCTATGCTAACAAACAGATGGGGGTGCCACACCATAGAAATTCGAATATTGACTCATGGGTTAACGGTGGCTGGCAAAATGAAATGACTATTGGGCAAAACTGGGCATAACTTGGGCAAAATTATGCAATAGTTTTCGTTTTGAAATTCCAACATGGGGGTGCCAACTTCACCCGGCAGGGTCAATATTCTATCCTCTAAAAGGCATATGCTATATGAAATCGGAGACCATCACATGTGACGAGTTCCCGGTCTATAAGTAAAGGGACTATCAATAATAAATTTTATAAATCAGTTAATATTTAAAAATTTAACGTGGCACAAATATAGTTCCATTCTTTATCTGTAAACTTATTTTAATTAATTTTAATCTATTCAACTATTTGTAGACTAATACACGTATTTATAGGTAAAACAAATCACTCGACTACAAAAAATCACTAACCCATGTTTAGGTACCTGAGTAATAATAATTATTTCTTTGATCCTAATTAAACAACAAAAAATATTGGTTGGTTGTGAGTTAATCTACTTTTTGCCGAATTCATTTTAAATATATTTAAATAATGTTGTTGTTTACACTTGTTTCCGCGTATTAAGATAAAATTATATGGCAGGAAGACGCAGGTGAAAATAAGTCGAAACCTCCAGTATTTTTATATAGAACCGGTTCATTTCCGCAAAATAAATGTGTAATTATTTCATAAATATACACACCGTCGTATTTTCGATATGGTGTTGGTTATTGATAAGTGAAATTTACACAAGTATACATCTTTACGTTCTCGTCCACGCCTTGCTACAATGCAGGAATCTCTCTTTTCAAAATATTCCGGTCTTTCACATGTTTGCCAAAGATTTCGGTTGGGGTGAGGTGAATGAACAGTGAACACTTTCAGACTGTAGCCTGTAGCTATACATTCATTATAATGTATTTTATTTAAACAGTTTTTCCTGAAAAACCAAAACCATGTTAAAACTGTTATAGGTATGATTAAAACGAGATACCAAAACGCGATTTGTGGCATATTGGATTTCTAAGGGCTCTATGTATGTTCATAATAAACAGTATTATTAAGATGACGCAGTGTTTCTTAATTTAAAATCTGCAGTACTTCTCATCTGAAAACTCAGGTTCAATCTTAGTCAGGTATACATATTTTTTCTTCTACCGCGCCAGAAAATAGCCAAACACATGGATTTTCTGTTTTCTGCCATGGGTAGAGGATCACCTTAACCAAAAATGAGTTAAAGACTGCCAGCTGGTGACCGCACACACAATGTCAATGTTATGTAATATACTTTATACATGATATTTCTTTACATTTGCACGAAACTTTAATAGGTTATATAGTTTGATTATTGCCACTGGTTTGAAAGTATATTTAATTGTTTATTTATCATAATTATTACATAAGTGACTATTTGTAGATGGTGTGATAAAATTTAAAATTTTAGTTTATAAATAACAAAAAATAAATAGTTAAATGGACGGTCAAACCAGTGGCACTAATATTTCAACTGCCCTCATTTGTGCAAATTTTGGAAAATAATTTTTACCACTTGAAAATGCTCCAAAAATGCCGATTTTTCGACCGCCATGACAAGATTTAAATTTCATCTTTAAGTTCATTCAAGTTAATTTGACACCAAGTTCATTTTACTCCCTGCCACCCTCCTTAGAAAAAAGAAGTTCTTGATGCCAGAAAATGTCAAATTCGTACCGGGTGCAAAAAAAATCGTGGACTCAATCCACTACCAAGGCGATACAGTTCATTCTTTTTCTTTCCGAGCAAAAAATAGAGTAGGTACTTTCGATGATTTAACGCGAAGTTATGAATTTTTGAAAAAAATGCATTTTGTGCCTTTTTGGTGAAAACTCGACTAATTTTGCACAGATATCGATATCGATGATTCCTTGAATTGTGACAAGATTGAAGTTTCCTCTTCAATGGTATGCACTTTATTAACTTGACGTCAAATCCAATTCACCAAGACACCCCCTAAGAATAACAATATTTTTGACTCAAAAATGTCAAACTTTGACAACATGTATGTGGTGTACCAAAAAATGTTTTCGGCCCAATTGATCAACATGACGATTTTATCCGAAGCTATATGGGCTTTTGAAATTTATTCAGTATTTTGTGAGTTTTTCATAACTCTGCTTGAATTTTGATAAGTTTGAAGTCTAAAGCGATCACGAAAACATATTTGTAGACAATTTCGATAAATGTTAAAAGGTCTAAAAATGCAATTATTTTTTCAAAACTTCATAACTTCGCGTTAAATCATCGGAAGTAGGTACTCAATTTTTTATCGGCTTGGTAATGGATTGAGTCCATATGGTACAGGTTGTCAAAGTTTGACATTTTTTGCTATCAGGAACATTTTTTTTCTCGGAGGGTTTGCAGGGGGAAAAATGAACTTGGCGTCAGATTAACTTGTATGACTTTAAAGAGGAAACTTCAATCTTGTCAGAACTCGAAGATTCATCCATGTTAGACCAAATTCATCCGAGTTATGTCGGTTTGTGTTGCATTTTCCAATGATGCGTTTTTTTGTCGAGTATAATAATATATGTATGTGCTGTACGAAACTAGAGTTCGGAAATCCGCAGCAGGTCTTGTCACACGCCTCCACCTCCACCTCAAATCCACGCTGCCACCACTCACATTTACATTAACCATTTCGCATTCAATCCGCTGCTACCACCACTGCTTGGGGTCAACGACTTTTGCAGTTTCTTTTCACGGCGTGCCTAGTTGGCCAAGCGTTTAGCGCACACGGACAAAAAACCTCCTGTTATTGGGTTAGTGTGTCCGACTCGTAACGTCGTAACGTCGTAACGTTTCCTCCCGCCAGCGAAGCTCGACTTCAGGCTCACTTCAAGTCACTTCTTCGACACGCGCGCGCCGGGCAACTTCGCGGCTATGCTGACGTAACGCGGTTTTGGAGGAAATGAAATCCGCGATTCGCAATTCGCAATGATTCGGGTCGAACACGTGCGGCAGATTAGAGATTGGTTCCTAGTTCACTGCTTTCAGAGAGCTATGGAAATCTTTTGTTGATATTGTATTTCGGGTTACGTGAGTACTTATAGTCGTAACAAGACGGTTATTTTTGTATCATAAAGGTCGAAATAACGGGTTCATCAGCGACAAAGGTTATGTAGATTTTATTTATTCATAAAATCAACCTTCTTCAGGACAGCTACAATATAGAGAACAATATTGAAGTTGTTACGTCTACTTTATGAATAAATAACAAAATCTACAACCTTTGTGACTGGTGTACCAATTATTTCGAAGTTCCAACATCCAAATTTCAGCAGTCAAGATTCAATTTATATTAATATTATACTTTGGGATTAACTGATAGTGGTACTAAAAGATGTCTTATTGAATTTTTCGCAAAGTCGTAATAAGTCGGGCTTGTTTTGACCGGTAATAGGACGATATTGTTTTTATATTTCGGGTTACTGAAAGACTCTTTTTGCGTTTCGGCTTATGTGAATAAATATTTGACGCAAAATCGTAACAAATCGGGTTTCTTTTATCCGAGAACAGAACGATATATTGTTGTTTTATTTCGGTTTAAAGCGCTACTGAACATATTTTTTGTTATACTTCAGGTTACGTGACTAATATTATATTATAAGATGATGATATTTCGGGTTTCTTTTGTTATATAAACAAGTATATTTTTGAAAATTTTCCTAGTTTACCATTTTGGGTTATGTGACTGAATATTTGATTAAAAATTGTAACAAAACGGTATTATTTTGGGTTTCATTCGATTTATGCATAACATCTTTTGCCGTTGGTATTATATTTCGATTTACGTGATTATATATTTGACATAAAACCGCATTATGTCCGGTTTCTTTTAACTTACAAACCGGTAACGGAACGATATTGTTTTGAAATTTCGTTATAAACCGGTACTGGCTGTTATTCTATACGTATTTAGTATTGTTTTACGCAAAGTCGTAATAGGATAAAACCGGTAACGGAACAATTTTATTTTTACATTTCGGGCTACAATTACAAAAGTCATAAATAAATTATTCCTTACTGTCGACATTAAAACTACTAAATTTTTATAGCAATTCTATTTCGGGTTTCCCGGGTCAACATTTGGAAATTATTACGGATTTTTTTTAACGGTAATTGTTGTTATATTACGGGGTACGTTTACGTTGATAAAAAAATCAATTATTATTTGCTGACGAATTATAATTCGGTAACTAAACGAAATTACAAACTAAATATTGTTTTAGCTTATCTTGTTTGATAGATTTGATCCAGTTAAATCTAGATTTTTCTAATCATCTTTAATGTGTACCGTCATTGATTTATTTGGTTAGTCTCTTTTCTAATTCCGGTTAGATTTAAATTTACATAATTCCGGTCATTCAATTAAGTATTTTATTTGGAAAAATTAAGCAAATTTGCACATTGAATAAATTATAACGTGATCAAATAAAAAATCTATTATAGTTTAAATTTAAATGCGTGCTTAGGTGCTTAGTACTAAACTATATGATTAAAGACTGGAAATTTTCATCTTATAGATGCAGTTGGTTTTCAACCAACATTGCACATGCGTACTATTGGCTGCAGAGCTTAACATTATTCAAGGCTGTAAGATCAGGAAATTTTATTATTTTCATTCAGTACATAATTTTGCTATTTTAAAATATACAGGCTGTACCGGCCTCATACCTCTGTCTTTATTCAAAATAAATAGTATTTAGTACCACTAAAATGTTCTCCTGAAGTAAACTACCCTTATTTGTAGGAATACCGAAAAAATCTTTTTGTTCCGGCATAAGTAGGTACGCGTGAAATACTATGCCATTTCATTATGTACCTACCTCAAGTTATGGTACGCCCTGTAAAATATATATATTGTAGGTAAATAAAAATTTTATTTTTGCAATAAATTATTGAAAAAATATATTAAATTCAGATATAAGTAAGTAGCTACTTAAATAACAAAAAAAAACAACCAAATATACAGATTGATTCACAATTTCGTGCATATATTTTAATGGTAGGTACCTATATAGTGCTCAACTCACTTATCACAAAACTGGAAAATATTTATTTTAATTCGCAAATTTAGTTTCCAGGTTTTTAACAGTTTTCGGTCACTATTTTCAATGGTATTTCATTAATTTTTTACTCTTCTTGCCAGTGTACAATTAATTATAATCAACAATCCAGTGCTTCTTGCGACAACTGCCCTTAAATTTACTAATTTAAAAAATATATATTTGTTTCATGGTCATTAATATATGCACGAAGTTGTGAATCACCCAGTATAATAACAATATTTTATTCTTCTGATCGATAGTCTAAAAAATAAGCAAAACTAATATTACTTATATCTTATATCAAATGAATTTGGTACCGGTTACAGAAAACATTGGAAAACATTACTTATGTTTTGGTTTCCAAATTCATACGGCCAGTAGTGAATCAATAACCTGTATAATTATTAAATTTAGCAGGTACTATACCTACTATTTACGTAGTTATTAATAAAAAATTATCTAAAACCCACTTCACACATGGATTCTGTCAAACTTTTGAATCCTAAAAAAAAGAAAATCGCTGTTTTGAAGCTGGCAATGAATTACAAATTCTTCTTTTCCAAGTCTCATTGAAGATTCAATCTAGCGGCGCCGATATTTGACAAACAATTCATGATTCTTTTCATGATTCTTCTTCTCAGAATTCATAAGCATGAAAGAATCCTTGTGTGAACAGGGTTTTAGGCTAAATGGTTCGATCACTTTTTTTTCTTTTACAAAAATTTCTTCTGCAATACAAAAAATATTAAAGATCTATTAATTATTATTTAAGTAGGTATATTAAAGTCTATTTTAATATTGGTCTTAATATCATTTTAAAAATATGTTATTAAAATTAAGCAACATGTAAGTATTTACTTGATTATTGTAATTTTTGTGAACCTATAAAATCTTGTAGGATATAGGTTATAGGTAAGGTGGGGACCTCATCTCAATTCTCACATGCACTTGTTCTAGGTACCACCCCTAAAGGCGGCGACTAGTGGTACACACCAACAAATAGGCGTGGCTAAAATAAGCACCAATGTCTACATACTCTACCAGACAAACTTCCAAAAATCATTCATAACATGTCTGTGAAAAACAACAGTAATTCATTACACTGTGTTATGTAATCGCACAAATTCACCAGACAATTAAACAAGTATAACAGCGATATTACATGTTTCCTTATGAAAATTCATCAAGAACATTTCCGATTTCGCTTTACTTTTACTGAAAAGTCATAAAAAATAGTACAAAAAAATGTAGAACAAAATATTTCAGTTATTTAATGGTTTATTTCGGATTTGTTATACTTTTATAAAAGATAATATTTTTTGCCGCAACTTTCAGTAACTACTATTGTGTACCTACCTGGAAAAAATATATTATATTGAATTTAACTAGTAGATACTTACCTTAACATTGACATTATGATAGCCCTGAGTTGACGGCTGGTAACCGCACAGACGGTAGGTATAGGGAAAACGATGACTCACAATATGTGAGACTACGTACTTACCACCTTTAAGCGGCCCTTACGTTTTTTCCGAATTCCTAGAATACTCTCGTTATTACTTTTTTTATATTCCACTCTTTTCCCCACTATTACGATTACCTGAAACCAGCCCGAAACTCGTACTTTACCGCATCCTAGCAATGCAATGTCATTTTGAAAAATGCTGTAAAAGTGTTTTCGTTGCGAATAAATTGTAAGGTAGTTTATTATTGACTCCAAGGTAATGTTTTTATAAACATTTAATAGAAAAAGATTGGATCTGCAGATGTACCTCTTTAAAATTTTAAAAATTAATTTACCTATATCATGAAATATAACAGTGTAAAGTTTGCATAAAATAGGATTTTTTTTGAATTTTTCGGAATCTTTATAATCATGTACCTACAATTTTTTAATCAAAATTTTAAAAAGGCACATCTGTAGATCCATTCTTTCTCTATTAAATCCTTGTTGAAATAAAATTCAGGATATATAACAGTGTAAATAAGTTTGCATAAATTGGAAATTTTTATGAATTTTTATAATCATGTTTTGATCCTTTAAGTAGGTATATAATTCTTGTTGAAATTCAATTTGACCATTCTTGTACTGGCCACAAAACACTCACTACGTTAGTACATTTTATACTGGATTTTAGGAGGTAGACGGGCCTCTTAAGTTGGGTAAATGGCGTGATAAATGTTCGTTTGATTTGAGAATATTTATTTTAAGATCTTTTCAAACTTAAATAAGAAAAGTGTTTAAGTTTAAAGCAAATAAATAATATATTCTTAAAATTTTACTTGCACTATAAATATTACTACTGTAAAAATTTACTCATTATATTTTAAATATTGAGGTAGTATCAATTACTTACCAAGGTAACTACATGATTACTTAATTTGTACTTTAAATCAACATGCAGTATTATTGTTTCAAATACATTGATGCTGAGAATTTCTGCTAAAACAACTGTTAGAAATAATTTTAAAATAAACCGTTTGTACAATTAAAAATTCTCTGTTTCTCTTCTTATGAAAATTCATCAGCATTTCGATTTCAACAACTTTTACCTGTTGGATCGTTAAAAAAGTGAAAAACAAAACATAAATAAATACAATTGTTTCCACTTTTGCTTTTGACATTTCATAGCCACAGCACACTGCACACATATCAAGCGCATGGCATTGCTTAGCGCTGATGCGTGTTTGTTGCAGTGGTGCGCGAATGGACCGACAAAACGAAACCGCAAGTGTCTAACACCAAACAACGAAATAGGAGAACCAAGAAATGCAGGGCAGTATTAGCCACTAAGAGCTGGGCAAAGTTAACAAAAATTACTCCAGTATTAAGAACGAGGGTTGAGTGTTTTTTATCCGTGCTTATTCATCCGAAGACGAAAATAGTGCACTTTCATCCCAAGATTGTTATAGGTACTCCTATAATCCCTTTTCTTCTAGGAATCAATAGCTATTCCTGTCGCCCACAAGTAACTGCAATATGGCGGAGAGTTGTAAAAGAAATATAATCAGTAAATTTATGTTCAATAAGCGCAGATCGTATAACATTGAATAAGCGCATTTTTCGAAAATGAGATTTAACAAGTTAGTGCAGATCGTCTTCAGAAAAATGTTAGGCAAGAATATTTTCTAGTTTTAAAAAATTCAAAAAATCTTGTTAAAAATACTCTTCGAGTATGGTGGGGTTAAGTTCAGAAAAATGTTAGGCAAGAATATTTTCTAGTTTTAAAAAATTCAAAAAATATTATAGAAAAACTGTCGTACAATCCCTAAAACCATTGTGCTTTTCAAATGTGCACTTCTGCGCTTATGCAACTACAATTTATGCGCTTTTCAAATGTTATTTTATTCGCTTTTCGAACATGATAAACAAAAACTGATAAAGGCCAAATGCGCTTATTTAGCTCACCCCATTATGGATCTTATAAAATTTGTTTTCTTGCTCAATTTCTCATGAAAAAATTTACTTTTCTCCATTATTAAGAATGCAAAATAAATTTTATTATAAATTATTTATTTATGTAGTGTGCCGCCCTCATTCTCGTCTCGTCTTGAAATTTTCGAAATGAGGCGAGAATTCATAACTACGAGACGAGAAATAGTTCTCGAGGAATTGAGAATTCTCGAAACTAAAACATTGAAAAAAATTTAATATTATTGTATTCGAAAAAAGTTTTATCTACGACTACTATGAAAAATTTATATTTATGCTTTCAATTGGCATCGTAAAGTTGATTGTTACTGGGACCAAAGCAAGAAATACTTTATTGCGCGTCTCCTATGACAACGCGCACTAAAATGTTTTATTTCTTGCATAAAATAAAAGAAAATAACAGAATCAAACAAATTTTTTTGTTTATTTATTTCGATATTTTTGGTATTGTCATTAAGTCATTATAAATAATACATACATTGGATTAACTTGGATTGAACTAACCCAATACCATTATTTTTAATAACAAATAACTTTAATCGTAGATAAAATTATGTGTACGAGCGTAAAGTATATTAAATTTGTCCCTCTTGCACTATTGCAGCTCTCGCCTTCAACTCGCGCTGCAATTACCTTGCGCGAGTTAACTTTACGCTCTTAATACACAAATATAACTATTACCTTTTTCCTAGCATTTCGTTATGTTTTGATATAAATATTTTCATTTCTGAAACAAGAATTGTGTGCAAATTTAACAAAAATGTACCTACAAAAAAAAATTCAAAATTCACTTCTAGGTATTCAATAGATGGCAACAATTTTTTTTCGAGAAATTGAGACGAGACGAGTAGGTATCGAGTTCCTTGTGACGAGAAATGACCGAGACGAGAATACTTAAATTTCTCGTCTCGAAAATTTGAGATGAGACGAGAATGGAATATTTCTCGTCTCGTCTCACGGTATCACTAATAATGAGCTACAAAAATTAAGCATATTATGGTGTCAAGAACATGAACAAAAACCTGCCCTTAAAATACGAATTTATAAAAAATCTTTTTCTTCGATGATCAGTAAGTTGAATACCATGTCATTAAAATATATGCACGAAGTTGTGATTCATCTTGTATGAGCATTAGATATAAAATATATGAATGGAGAATCCTATCAATTCTGTGAATTTTATATGTTTTGTATTAAAAAGCAATAAATGTTTCACTGTTTCAGCATTTATCCACTATCTTCTTTGACACATTATAATTTTTATCATTTAGTTCATATTCATTTACTATGTGTAATAATTATGGCGTCTGTAGTATTTTTTATTTAATCAGCAGTAAGTCATCAATATAATAAATATAAAATTATGACAGATTTATTATCACTCGCTTAAAATTATTATTTATTTATATTTGCAATAATAACGTAATACGGTAATACACCATAGCTACAGTCAATATTTTAAAATATGTAAACTCGTGAGAAAAAATAACAATTATTCAATAAATATACCTATAGTTATTTTTTATATACAAGCAGACAATAAAACTAATTTATCGACGAAAGAAAAGTGTTAATTCACAAGCAACGAAGGAGCGCGTGAATTATTTTTCTCAAGTCGATAATATAATTTTACAAATTTCAATACAATACATTTTACAGGCTCCTGACAAACTGACATTAAAGTACCTACAAAATAATATGAGTAATAATAATAACTTTCATGCAAAATAAAATAACTAAGTACTTACAAACCTTATTCCTTATTTAATTGTTTAGGGATAAAACTAGGAAATTTGGTAATACCTTCGTTTATATTAATATTGTGGGACACAACATCAAATACTTGGCCCATCTGGATATTTTATACGGTTATACGACAGGAGATCAGTATTGAAATAGGTACCTACTTAACTTACAATATTGTTTTTTAGGTATTTTCCTTTATTTGACATTATCAGGAGAAGTGATTCTTTTGCTTTTAATCCAATTTCAATAATTTTTTTCATTACTAGACCAAAAATAAGAATGTTTTAAAAAAATGTCAGTTTGTGAGCTGTGTCGTACATAAAATATTGTATGTAACTCGTACATAATCGGACTTTATTGACTGGCCAACTGGCCTTATTGCGTTCACTCTGCTATAAACAACGGCTCTTCAATAAAGTCGTAGATTATGCACTTCTTACATATATATATATATATATATATATATATATATGTTTATAAATTTTACATTATCTACTCTAATTAGTTTATCTATCCTTGCGGATAAAGTGTTACTTTGTCGACTTAAAATAGTCGATAAAGAATAGCTCTTTAACATCAGGTTTGGAAAAAAAATTATAATAAATTGGTAAATTCTATCCCATAATAATAGGTTATACGGTACCTACTGCCATAATATAGTATTATTGGGTAATCTCGTAAATTAGGTGCCTATTAGATGCATGTCAAAAAACACTAGTTCTATAGATACAGTTTTAAATTGCATCAACACCCTAGGGTTATTATTTAATTCCCCTTTTACAATAGATAGGTATTTTATAGCATAGGTACATATTAAAAGTAAAATTTTCTAATCATATAAAAATTTTGCACAATAATTGTTTATAATAATAATTATTCTGCATGCAATGAACTATACCATATGTTTAGTTTTTTTGTAATCTTAGATATTTTTAAACTATAGTGTAAAAGGCTTTAAGTACCTATTTGAATTGTACCCAAACATGTACCTATTCTTTTTATAAAGAAAAACATACACCACTGACAATAGAAATGCAATGATTTTGAAATTTAGTTACAACTCTGACAACCGCGTTACATAATGAAAACATCAATTAAATTGCATACAATTGAAATTAAAATCAACAGATCAGCACACTGAATTGACAGTTAATCATAGGATAGTAAATCCGCACTAATTTATTAATTTAATTATAGTTATTTCGTTATTTGTTTATATTAACTTCTCGCTTCTGGAAGAACAAAAACTGGTAAGTATAAATTAGAATTTGTCCATTCGGATGTTTGTAAGTTTTGTTTTTATAAATATGAAGGTTACAACTGATTATGTTAATTTATGTATTTTACTTTGAAATTCAAATACTACGATCAATTTGACGAGTGATTTGTTTAAATAAATTCTCAGAGAGGTTTTTAACCGTCCATGACATTTTTCTGCAGCATATCATTACAAGAAAAATGAAAAATGAGAATTAAAACATCGTAAATTACTTAAAATTAAACGCAAAACTAAAAGTTGGTGATCTGGGGTCTGTGACATCATCGCGGAGGGTCATTAAGATTTTTAATATATAAGACAATATATGATGTTAAGTGCGTGATTTGCTCTTTTACAAGAGTCGCGCGGTATTTCAAAACGGAACAAAAACGTGAACTAAGTAGGCGAGCTTTAATCGCTAACGATCGTGAGAAATTATCATTATCTCATGTTGAAAATGATGCTAATGATATTTCTATATCACATTACCAAACTGTACTAGCCAATTTTATATTGGATAATAGAATGGCCGAATGGAGTATCTGTGTGACCGAGTACTCATCAGAAAATCACAGCATATTCTTATGAATATTTTTGTAATGTTTTTATGTATGTTTGCAGACGTTAAAGAAGGTTTAACCCTGCTATTCTGTTCGTATTTTGTTACACTTATAGTGTTCGGGTCAATATGACCTAAGCATATTTTATTGGCGTAAATATTGGTGTTATTAATTATTAATATAACAAAACTGTAATTACCTACTAAATTATTATATTTGGACCCTTAGTAGATCATATAAATGGCAAGAGAGAATAAACAATTGTACTGTAACCTTTAAAAATATATTTGTTTGACACACAAAAATGCACAATTTTCAACTTACATAAAATTGTCGTGGGCTGCTCAAAAATCATACACATTTTCTAACGAAATTTTATACAATTTCTATTAAAATAAGTCATAACTAGATAATAAATTGCTACTATTTGTGATAATTTGTTGCTAATTTCTTAAATATTTGATAAATAGGTACTTCGTTTTCGGGTCACAGTGACCCGAACATGACAAGTGACAATTTACTTCTTATAACCAAATTTATAGAATTTTTACCTACCTACCTTCGATATTACGAAAATGGTTAGAGAAATGGATTTGATTCGGTATACAGATTTTCGGAAAAAAAAATTCAGGTAGATTTTCAACATCAGGAGGTACCGCCCTTAGTTTTTCTTTGATTTTAAACAATCCTTCAAAAAAATTGTACCATTCGGTATTTTTCACTGAAAATCGTAGGACACAAATAACAAACTCATGAAAGAATTGATTACAATAATATAACCATGGTTATATAAAAATTTAGTTTGACATTAAATTATAAATTGGTAAATTTCTCATTTTGAGTGTAAATATGCAATTAATAAGATACCTAAATAATACATATTTATTAATGTTAAATACTAATTTAGCGAATATTTCAAGTTTCTATTGAAAAAATAATTCAAAAATTCGTGCATTAATTCATGCCCATAGGAGCTAACTAAGACGTTGTTGGTAAGCACTCAAATAAAATTCTGGATAGAATTAATACACATGTGATATTATAAGTGAAAATTTGTATACCCATGCAATAATTCGAGGAGACGAATTTAATAGTGCTAAATCTAGTCCGTTCCTCTTACCATTTTCGAGATATCGAGGATAGGTAGTTAATTTTTGAGAACCCAAAAATTTTCGAAATTTTGAAAATTCGGTATATTTGGTTAAGTCAATCAAAGTGCGAGAAACACGATGCCGTAAACCGCAGTTCGATATTTAGTTAGTTTTTGAGACAAACGTACAAAAAGTTGTGCGATTTGGAGACTGGAAAATGTACAAAATCAGGAATAATTATTGTGAAATAATACAAATATGATTCGCGGTTTGCGACATTTAATTTAACTAGAACCAAACTATATAAAAATTGCCATTTTTCAACAACAAAATTTCAGTACTGAACAAAACTAGAACTAAAGCCGCATTCACAGTCCAAAATTTCATCAAATTTCAGCAAACTTCGCGCTGTGAATGCGGCTTAACTCATCTTACTCTTTAGAATTTGTCAGATAAATTAAAAGAGCTCCTCTATTATGCTGTCTCCATAATTATAAAATTATTGCACTGCTTAATATAAAATTGTATCAAGCAGATTAAAAATGACTGTAAATTTTAAAATTTAAGACGAATTTATGAAGTGTGTCGAAACTACAGTGCAGATATTTTTTAGGAATTTCGAGTAGCCGAGTAGGTACCTCATTATCTTGCATGAAACTTGTTTTTTATGGATAAATTATCAAAATAAACAAATCAAATTGCAAAAACTGCAAGCGAGCAAATATGAAAGGAACTGACCCCAGCTTAGCAACGACCTTCTTCTAAAATTTATTTTTGTTTAATATTTATCACAGGAGGCCAACATGTGTTTTTGCAGCTGCAAATGTCATTTCAACTCTTTATTGGGTTGATGGTGCAGTTTTTTGTTTTGCATTCAAACATTGGTCCCACTGTACACCTCTTAATATTCAAGTAAAAAACTTCTAACTCTAAGTTCGTTGCTGTCAGTCAGTTCGCTTTCAAGTGTGAAGTTCGCGAGTTTTCGGCAATGTTTTGCTGTTTCACAATAATGCATTACACTTGTGTCCTGCTGCAAGGTTATGTACAGCAAATATCAAATGTTTTATACGCAGTGGAAGATTTTAATGTATTCTAGGTTTACGTCATTTTATTCGTTTTGTGTGCGAATGAGCGTTGTTCGCTTTATGGGGGTTAATTATAATTGCTCATATGCCAGGAACCGGACAAATGATGTAACGCGTTTTTGCATTTTATTTATTTGCTTTGTCATTAATGATCTCGAAGATAAGGACCAGACATTCTTTTATTACCAATGCAGACTTGACTCTTAATGTTTATAAGAATCTATAAGGTTTTTTTGTGTTTCATGTTTGATATACCTTAATTATTTAAGGTCACGCTCGAAACCGTTTTCAGATAGTCATTTTTATGCACTTTATTTGCATAAATTTCTGCAAATAGGAACAAGCAATAGGCATAAAAAATATATCAAAAGAATCATTAAAGTTTCTAAATTGTCTTATGTTAAATAAGAATACATGAAAATAAATATAATTTGCAGTAGAAATGAAAGAAGAGGGAACAAAATTCATTAAATTGCAATGAATTTTATGCAAAATGACATAATTTTTAGAATAAGACAATTAGGAATAATTATATTTTCATTGTGTAACATAATTTTCATTGTAGGTTATATCGTTTATCCGAAATTTATGCATTCGAGAGCATATTTTTATATTTTTATTGAATGTAAGCAAAGCATACTGTCTTGTTGTCTATCCGAATTTCTGACAACTCAGATTTGAATTCTATCAGGTGTAATTTCAGTTTAACTGCTCACAAATTTCCCGTGTGGTGTACTTATACACTTAGTGATGCCGTGAGACGTGTCGAGAAATAGTCAATTCTCGTCGAGACGAGAAATTTAAGTACTCTCGTCTCGCGTATTTCTCGGTTGTTCAATTCTCGTCTCAAACAAATCGATGCTCGTCTGAAAACTCAGAAGTGAATTTAAATTTAGGAACATTTTTCTACATTTCTCTTAAATTTTGCACACACTTCTTGTTTTAGAAATAAAAATATTTATATCAAAACAAAAGAGGTTTCGAACAAAGTAAAATAAAAAATATTTTGACATTTTCAAAGAGAATAATATCAAATTTTTGCAAAGAATTTTCGTGAATTCTCGAGAACTATTTCTCTTTTCGTAGTTTTGAATTCTCGTCTTGGCGGCATCGCTATATACACTAACAACTATGTGCACCAATGTGCTGGCAGTGACAGTTGGTATTAGTAACCGCACACATAGTAAAATAATATATCATATCATATCTATACCGATGATACACAATATGTTAGGAGTTAGGGTTAACGTCATGATAGATATGTAGGTATATGGTTTTGTTTCGATAATATATTGTGTTTTACAATACTTTTAGCTGTTTACAACTAAATGATATATTCTTGTAGCCATCAATAAACAATAATTCGATATGCGATAAATTTATACAATCTGATAAATCTTAGTTTAATTTTGCTTTTTTACTATAAATAATTTTTTTTAAAGAGAACAAATGGTAATGACTAATAATACCTACATATTTTAAGAATCATTATTTCTGATTTGTTATGTTTTCATTTGTTTAGGTCTCATCTGCGCGGAGGGCGAACTGTGGAAGGACCAGCGCAAATTCGTCTACGGCTGTTTACGAAATTTCGGAGCAGTTCGAAATAGTCCCAAAAAAGAGAAACTCGAAGAACTCATCAAGACAGGTGTGAACGAACTTCTCCAGGTAAGTGTACAATATTTTTTCTACTTCGCATTATTTTCATCTTTTCACCATAACAGACAATAAAAGAAGACTCTACCCCTGACATTACGCTCAATATTTTATCCCCTCTTCGTCATTGTCTTGGAAACGTCATAAATGAGTTTGTTTTTGGTTGCACTTGGTCTGTTGATGACACTTTGTGGAATTGGCTGCAAATTCTTCAAGAAGAGGGAACGAAACACATTGGCGTTGGAGGGCCTATTAATTTTCTACCCTTCATGCGGTAAACACCTCTTTATTAACCTCATAATTAGTTATTAAACATTTTGAATTATCTAGCTACCTTCCATCGTATCGCCGCACATTAAACTTCCTTGTTGATGGCAAAATAAAAACTCATAAAGTGTACCAAGGTTTGATAGACGACCACATAAAAGCAATGAAAGAAAACCCAGCCGAACACCAAGATTGTCGCAATTTAATCGAAGCATTTTTAGTAGAAAAAGAAAAAAGAAATGCTGAGAATGATCCTTCCAAAGAATTCTACTGCGATCAGCAATTCTACCACTTATTAGCAGACGTATTTGGCGCAAGTTTAGACACTACATTAACAACTCTAAGATGGTTCTTCCTCTACATGGCTGCTTTTCCAAACGAGCAGGCTCGAGTATATGAAGAATTAAATTCAATTCTTGAAGGAAGGCAACCATGTTTAGATGACATGTCGGCGTTGCCATTTACTGAAGCAGCTATTGCTGAAACACAAAGAATCAGATCGGTTGTACCAGTTGGTATACCTCACGGTACTCTGGAAGATACGGTTATTGAAGGGTATCAAATTCCGAAAGGTACTATGGTTGTACCATTGCAATGGGCCCTACATATGGACCCCATGTATTGGGTTAATCCGGATTTGTATAATCCGTCCAGGTTTTTGGATGCTGAAGGACGGTTTTTTAAACCTGATTGCTTTATGCCGTTCCAGACAGGTAAATTATGCTTGGAATTGGGAAAAAATTAACATTGTAGATATTGAAATTGAACTAACTTACTTTTATAAAAATCTGCTATTATTTTTTTTTGACACTTTGGTAGTGGTAGATGTTTCCTTAGTGAATGAATCAAGATCTGTGCTGTTAAAATATTTAAAAAATTACAAACTAATTTGAACAGTGAACAATACAGAAATAGCGGTTATATTCTGGTCTTAAAATAATCTTATTGATGTATGGAATATGGAATGAAGAATGAATAGATAATGCTTGAAACTTGGAAAGAATTGAAATTGAACTAACTATACTCTTATAAAAATCTGCTAATGTTTATTTTGACATTCTATGGTTAATGTGCTAGAGAGACGTTTCTTTATTGAATGGTTCAATATTTTTGCTGTTAAAATGTTGAAAAGTTTATTACTAATATGAGCAACACAGGAAAAGTGCATTTTAAACATCTAATATGGATTACACAGGTTTTAAATTAATCTTATAATTGCATGAAATATGGAATGAAATGAATAGATTAGATAATGTTTGGAATTGGGAAAAAAATTAACATTGTAGTATTGTTTGAAGCTGATCTGGTGATCTGTTAATACAAATTTTGATTTTTGATACTTTGGTTAATGTGCTAGATATTTCTTTACTGAATGAAAGAAGATTATGTGTGCTATTAAAATGTTAAAAAGTTTACAACTAATATGAACAATACATGAAAGGGGCATTTTAATTATTTAATGTGGTTCTTAGGAAGAAGTATTTGGTACCTACATATTTTACGATATAATTTTTTCTTTCATACTATAAAGCGGCTCAAGCTTAATTATTAATCACTTGTAAAGTATACTTCATCAAATTTTGATTTCTCTATAAATATACGCATATAATTTAGTATTTTTTACTCCTAAAGCGCTTTTGCGTATCTTTTCGAATGCTTTATAAATATCTAGTTAAGGATAACTTGAAATTTAGTGAAGTTCTTTTTAATATGCACTTTAGAGTTTGAGCTCACAATAGAATTGGACTATTATGAACAACAATACTTTTCTGAATGTTTAGTTTTAACTAATATACCTATTGAACTTTAACTAAAAAAATTTCTTCAATACTAACACGTATTTTATAAAATTTCTCGTGTAGAATAAAAGATAAATTGTGTTCTTATAGGAAAGCGTATGTGCATAGGAGAAGATTTAGCTAAAATGCTTCTATTTCTGTTTGGAGCTTCCGTTATCCAACTTTTCCGAATTTCATGTCCAATCAATGAAAAAATCAACCTAAGTGGAGAGTGCGGCATTACTTTAACCCCCAAAAAACATAACCTTGTCTTTACCCCAAGACATAACAACAATGATTGATACTTACTCAGATGTTTGATGAAGAATTAATGTATTTGTATATTAGATTCTTAGATACATACCTACGAAATTGGTGGCCATATTATGAAGCTTTAATATTTTAATGTATATTGTATAGGTATTATTAGATTAATAAAAGAAGCATATTAATATTTAAATAGTGTTTTATTTTCAGCCGATATAAAAATAATTAAATAACAATTACTCATACATAGTCTTTGTCTCTAAAAATATGTACAACATAAAAACAAATACATTAATATTTACAAAACTTATAATACTAAAACATATGTACTCGTTGTGATCGATACTGTCTGAACTTAGTCATGGACTAGCCAGTCTTAAATAGCTTCACACCAGTCATTAACTAACTGTTTAGCTGCCCTGAATGCACGTCAAAACGACGTAAAAAGGTAACGAATTAAATAAGTTTGTACAAAACATGACAACACATCGATAACTCAAATCCACAAAGGTAATAACCAAACATATAGGAAAATAGTTGTCATTACTGGGTAAGCTGAGTGACTAGTTCCACTTAAAACTAAATTAATACTAGAGTTTAATGAGAATGAACACTTTGTAATGCACAGCCGCTCTAAACGGGTGGAGATCTGTCGATTGTCGAATGATTCAAAGTTTATGAGTTTATGGTTAAGTACACGCGATAGGAACCTCTGGTTGAGAACACCGTGCTCTTGAACTTAACCTCACTAATGTGATCCAACGTTCCTGATCTGACTGTTGCTGTCACAATCCATCGTTCTCGCAACTAGAGACACCCGGAATGGGTCGGGGGTAATCGTGACCCCTGCGTTGCCTTTCAGCGATGGGAGGTCGTCACCTTCCGGCACTGTGAGATCGAAGGTGTGGAGAAGAGAGGCGAAGTAGAGGAAGAGCTCCATTCGTGCGAGAACGTCTCCGAGACACATGCGTCTGCCGACTCCGAACGGAAGGAAGTATTCTGGCTTTGTGACTTTGCCTTCTGCGTTGATGAACCGGTAAGGGTTGAACTCTTCGGGTTCTTCCCATAGAGTTGGGTCCATGTGGACTGCGTGGAGAAGAGGCACCACCTGAGCGTTTTGGGGAACTAGGAAACCGTTCACCATCACGTCTCTGTAACAAAAAAAAACATTCAATTAGTTTACGAGATCGATTGGAATAATTTGGAACTGAATACAGCATTTAAGAACGCAACAAATAAATTAAATAAATAGCAAAACAAACAATGATCCCAAATCAGCACTCTTCTTTAAGCTTTATGTGTGTCTTTTTTTTTAATTTAGAGAGGAGTGCTGAATTCAACCCAATGGGTTTAATTTACGAGTTCCACTTAAACGAGTATACCGGTTTAAGATACGAACGTATGAACTTAATCGAAACATAACCAAGTTTTATATCAATCATGAGTAAAGAACAGTGGAGTAGAACAAAATTTGTCCGATTTCCGTTATTATTACAAAATTTAAATATCAATCAAAATGAGGTGTTTTTGAATATTTTTGTGTACTTCGCGATAAAAGATTTAAAAAATTGGTATAACAGGCCATTAGCGCCCGCACGATGTGTCGCTTGTGACGCAACGTGCAGGCCATGCGCGTTGAGAAATCTCCGTGCGAATTCCAATTGTCTTGACGCCGAGTTCAACGCTCCCTGTCACACGCACAACGCACACGAGCTCGCCAACGATTTTTTTCTCGTCTTGGAGAAACTTTCACTTTTTCGCAGGTGCGAATTTGACTGGTGACCCATAATTTAGTTGAATTTCAAGGACCGCGCAACTTAAAACATTTTAAAAGTGATTTTGCGAGTGCTTACCTTGTAGGAGCGTGCGTTGTTCCTAAGGGGACGATGCTTGAACGGCGCATCACTTCTAACATCGTTGCTTCTGTAATCGGAAGAAAAGCGAGATCTTCGAGTTTGGGCAGACGTTGGCGACCCACTACTGAATCCAGTTCTTCTTGAACTGTCTTCATGATGTTTGGATGGTGCAGCATAAAGAGAACTGCCCATTGGAGAGAAGTTTTGATGGTTTCCATACCGGCTGAGAAAAGATCTCCCATGATTTGTTGCATTTGGCGATCTTAAAAAAAACAAAATAATAAATACACAATTCAAACAATATACTACTTAATATAATAAGAGAAATAATATTTACCATGATCTTTTCCTTCGAATAAATGCATTTCAGTGCCGGCTTCTTGAGCCTTCTGGATTTCGTAAAGATAAGTATCAAGAAGATCTCTGAGATTGCTAGGATCAAAAGTGCGTCGGTGTTCTTCAATTGTTTCTTGAAGAAAATCAGCCATTTCTTGTCGGTTCTGTAACAATCAATACTCAATTAGTTTCAGTTCAAAGTTAATGAATAAAATATTTTTAAAGAATTGAACCTACCTTGGCGATTTTTTCTTTGGTCTTCTGCAGTCCAGGAAGATAACGTAAAATAGGAATGAAGTTTGCAGATTCCATGGAACCGAATAGTTTGAATCCTTCATCGATGAGATTCATAAGACGACGGAAACGATGATCATTGTGTGAGAATCTGGTAGACATGATGATATCACAGATCACATTGCTGATAGAAACGGCCAGCAATGGGTTCAGATCTACTGGCGCGCTTTTTGACGCTTTCAGCACGCAAAGGAACTCTTCTACCTCGCCCTGAACACAAACAAGAACAAGACAATCAGCAATCGTAAACTAAAATGTTATCATAACTTTGTAAGTTTGAAAAATAACAGTACTCACCATGATTCTGTTTTCCATTTGGCTTTTCTTGCTGCCCAAGTATGTCATGCCGAAATGACGAAGACGATCGTGCAAGAATCGCCTTTGTTCTTTCCACAGTTTTCCATCACTGTTGATAACACCTGCAAGAAAGAATACAGATGATATTTTGCGGACCTTTGATCGTGAACTGTGTCAATGGTTACGGCGCAATGTGATGCAAGTTACGCGGTATCTTATCACAACTCCTGCTGATTTTACTTTCCGTGGCGTTTTTACAGCAGTTTTGCTTATTCATGCTGTTGTTACTACAGCGGCCAATGCACCGGCGATTATTTTTTGCATTTCGTGAAAAAATTCACACACAACATTTCTTGGCTAACAAACTAAGTTATCGAACTCTAATGTTTACGTTACGAGATAAATTTGGTTGATCTTTACCATGTGCATCGAGTTTTTAAGTCACTATTGACGTTTCAAGTGGCGCTTAATTATAACTAAATTAGGTTAAATTGATAAGCGTGCGATAATGCTACATTTGCAACATCTTGAGCGATATAGTTGAGTGATACAGTTCAAGGTTATCTGCGCGATAGATGCACAATCAATCAAACGTTTGTAATTTGTTAAGCTGCAGAATTTTGAAAGTTGTTCGCGGTGGTAATGAATGACGGAAAATACGAAGGTTGTATTCGGAGGTAGGTGTATGGGTGGACTAGTAACTCGGGTAATAGCTCGATAAGGTCGTTCGTTCACTGAAACACGCGCGGCATAATTCATAAGATTAACAGGGCACGCGTCCTGCCGACACGCAATGATAACGCGCGCGCCGCCGCAACGTGATTCAATTTATTCTACCGATCAAACATTTATGGAATCACAATTTAAAAATTTTATACCACTTTATCAACTCAAATAAAGGTATATTAAGTTAAATTATCGCAACCTATTTTGACTTTTCCAGATCTGAGTGCGAGATGTTGGGAAGAGAGCTGGACTATCTTAAATTTTACCAGATCTGATTTTTTATTTTTGTCAAATTTTTGAAAAATCGGTTTTGTGTTTCTATGTTTGTTAGATGTTTTATAAGGGTTGGACTTACCGTATCCGCCAAGGATGTTGCTGAATTCGGTGTTGGGCCTGCCAGTGAACTCTTCCCTTCGGAAGGCATCCCTGATAGTCTTGTAATCACTGAGCACTACGACGAGCTGAGACCCAAGTCTGGTGCTGAACGTAGACCCGTATTTGAGCGACAAATTTTTGAAGAAAATGTGCAGATCGCCCTTCATAAAAGGCAAACATCCCAGTACAGGAAATCCCCAGGGTCCTGGTGGTAAGTATTTGATCTCGCGGAGCATTTGAATTCCACGCACCAGGAGCAACACTACGAAGAAGATGGCCAAACCCGTGGCCGTTGCCTCTCGGCACACCCACTGAATAAAATAAACAAACATCGCTACTGATATTCTTGCAAATAACCGCACAAACTGTCTTCACTCGTGCACTAGATTATTGTCAGTGCATGAGTTACCAACAACCACTACAAGTCGCGCCAGTCGCCGTTGCTTTTATACACGCATCTCCGCGGTGTTCGCGCTAGCCGCGGGGTGGCAGGCAAGGGGCGGGCGGTGGGCGGAGCCTGCCTGGCGGGCCAATCACGCGCGCGCTGCGGCCCCCCTCCACGCGCACAGATGCATTTGCGCGCGCGCGTGCTTATCTCGCGCCGGTGCATCTCGTTCATTCATTAGTGATGGACTAGCGTCGGGCGATGCTAGCTGATTAGTGACTAGCGTTGCGTGTGGATTTCTCTGAGATGAGACGAGCTTTCTTCTGATGATAGTTTATCTCGCACCATCTTATCTCTAATCTATGTTAACCTAATATCGTGGGCTACTTTCTTCAATTGTTTTGCTCTGAGACCTTGGTTTATAACTGATATTGTTATTATCGGTTGTTGTGAACTGCATTTTGACACTAATTGATTGTGTGTTTCGAGCAGGAAAGCCCCATTTTTATTATTTGTGTCTAGTATAAGTCGGGCTTCTTCTGTTTACTGATTATTATTTATGTTTACTTATTTAGTTTCTTATCGTAACAGATGCTGAGTAGTCAAATATTTGCTTTTCACTCTCGAATACATTTCAAAGGATATCCGTTTTTTCATAAAACGTATACTATCGAACATAAATTTACAATTAATGATTATTAATTACTTGAATGCCAAGGGTTGAAATTAGCCTTTTACAGACCGAGACTACACGAAATTCATTTTTAGATTCATCAAAATATGAAATAAGTTTAATTATTTTGTTTATTTTTGTTATCTTTTTGATGGTAATCATTCAACAAGATTTACTTTCAATGATGAATGATAGATGTTTTATAGTGGAATCCAACCACTCGGACGCAGTGGTTTTATTAGATTGCTGAAATCAAACTTGAGATCGCTAGCGTGCTATTTGTAGTCATTTATAAAGCAAATTTGCAGTAAAATGTTCAAAAACTATTTTTTCTCTTTTCTGTAAACGTGCGACTTATTTCAAAAATTCATACGAAATAGAAATTAAGACATTTTGTAAATCCGAGATTTCCTTATTTAAAAATTCGTATAAATATTACGCATTATGATGAGCTACTTCTTACATTTAAATCAGTGAGTAAGAATAGAATTCTTCAACTTGAAACATGACCTTATTCAACACTTATGTTACGCATACGCAACATATTCATATTCTCGTAGGTCGTAGATTTATTTCCTAAAATAAAATTAAGCATTTTTACAACGCATTCTATAAAAAGTTACACATTTCGTGCAGCAGCACAAACATATGACAAATAAAAATTAAGCGGTAAATCTCGAAATATCAACAACAACATTCACCGTAATTATGTATATCGACGTTCACTCTAATTGAAATAAAATTCCCAACTTCCAATTCCCAAAGTAATAACAGTTCATGGTAATGTCAATTACAATGCAATTAACAAATTTTCAATTCTAATAGTTTTGTGGGGTCAACGTCTCAAAGAGAATGCATCAACTAATTGTCACTGATTGATTGCTGCACTTGCTAAATTTGGTATAAAATTAGCGCTTAAAATTACCCAGACAAATCTTGCGCAGTTTCGGTGGCTTTTCATTGCAATATCGAGAAGTATTTCTCTGGACGAATGGATTTTCGTGCATCATAATGTTACATCACCAAGACTACGCTTGCATTTTGTTCACCTAGTTTTTATTTATGATTTGGCTTGCTAGGCAATTTGATTCGATTTAACCTTGTTTATGCTACAAAAATCGCTACATCACGTAGGCATACAAGTGCAGTTTGTTTCCTCATCTATAAAAGTCCAAAGTACATTTATCTAAAAGTACTTCAGTAAGTTATTTACGTATCTAGTAAAGTAAATGTTCCTATAAAAAAACATTTTTGCAATCATGTATAGGGATACTTGCCGGACATTTTTTTTCGTCATACGTGCACGCAAAGCACGCCGTTACTCCCTGTTTAGAGGGAGCTGGACGCGTGAGTAACATTTTGTGCACGCCTACGAAATTGAAAACAGAATCACGCCCAATCACGCACGTCATTTTACGTTTGACTCACGATCACTCACGCACTCACGAATTTTTATAGTCACGCCCGATCACGCACGACGAGTCACATTCGGATCATGTTAAAATATTTTTATGAAATTTTACAATGATAATTTACTTTAGCTGAGCAAAATCGTAAATAGATAAAAAACTTTTGCTCCAATTTTTTCGACAAATCTGTGCGCCGTCTATATGTACTGGAGTAGTAGCAATAAACCGTAATTATCATTTGTTTTGTGTTGATATTTTGCAAATTATGTATTATGTCGTGACTTGTGATTTTTACTCAAGACCAAAAAAATTTCGCTCACGCCCGATCACGTACGATACATTACATATCACTCACGCTAACGCACGTTCACAATCCAAATTTTCAAAATCACTCACGCTCACGCGGGTCACGCCGTGAATACGTGAACTGCACAAAAATTTGTCCTATGGTGTATTTTTCGCTAACTGCGTGAGTAAATCTGTGAGTTGACCACCATAGGCGTAGACAGGGTTTTTGTTTGGGGAGTGTGGGGTTTAGATGAGTGGACAGTGGAGTATTAGTCCTATTAAAATAGTTTCGGGGCGATTTTTTTTGGGTTAAAGGTCAAAGGCTGCTTCATTAAAAGTTACGTTTTTTACCTTCCGCTTACCTGTAAAGGAAGGTATTGGAATCATGCAAAAAATCGGGTAGTGAGTTTTTAGTGGATGAGCACGAATTAGGGTCCTTACAACTCATTTTTGATAGTTTCTCGATAATGTCTGTATGTATGTGTGTGTGTGTATGTGTGTGGTCCGGGCCGATGCCGGATGTCGCATAACTCAAATACGAATTACCCAAACATTTTGATATTTGGTATTTTACAATTGTATACGAATAGGAAGAGCTCATTAGATTTTGGTACCAATATCTTCACCGGAAGTAATATTTTTTGAAGATTGAAAACGATAATTGTCAAAAATTTATATAAATTTAGATAAATATAGTATTTATTTGTAATAAGAATAAGAGGCAAAGTTATTTGCAACTTACGTTATAAAAAAATTGTCTTTATCTGGTTGCATTAAAGAACTGCAGTAAAATTAAAAAATAAATTTATCAAATAAAACGTTGAAATCTTGTAATCCATGTTCGGTTGATTTTTGTTTCTGCATAAAAAATATTGACAGATGAGACGGGTGACAAGTTGGCATACTAGCGATATATAAGTCATAAGCGTCATAAGTAAGATATTAAATGTAGTAATTGAACAGAGGATGGCTTCAACACAGAAGAGTTTTCGTGTGAATTAATCTTTTGATTCAGGTGATACTAATTTCTGTGTTTGAATATTTTAGATTTTTATTTGTATATTTTAAAAATTGTACGTATACATTTCTGTTTAAAGTCTAGATATGGCGGAAGGTTGTGTGATGGCCACGTCAGATTTTTCATACAGGGGAATTTACATATAATATGATATCGTCTTTCACTACTTTTACTACTAAATTTAAACAAATTAATGAATCAAATGTTTTATTTTAGCATTTAGATAACAGCTGGGGGCGGGGGTTAACTCCAAAATATCCCACCCCGCTCTAGCTACTCAATGTTGACGACTGATTGCCACAAACACTGTAAAATATACAAATATCTTCCTTACCGATGTTTTAATTTGGAAAAAAACGTGATATGTATTATGTATATGTACGCGTGTTTATGTGTTTTAATAAGCATTGCTTTCCTTCAATTAAAATAATTTTTCCTGATTTTTTTTCTGAATAGTTTTAAATGTTCTTGGTGTGCTATTTTATTTATAGATGCAAAACAAAAGACACGAGTTTAAGTTACATAATTTTCGTGGACTATATTGTCGTAATTATATTTGCAAATGTTTGTAACAATTAAATGTAAATATAAACGTATCTAAGTAAAAACATTCAATGAAAAAGAATGCGTAAACAGTGAACTATTTTATTCACATACAATTTTATTTCCTGTTTTATTGACCTATTAATTTTTCGAATGTACTGTATCGAATGTTTATTAATTTTATTTTTAAATTTTTACTACAGATATAAACAAAAGGTGCATCGTATACAGAAAAAAGTGCTTGTAAAAACTATATCACCCCTCAAAATATAGAAAAACAAAATAATCGTCTTAAAAAGAACCAATATGATTTTTTTTTTGAAATGTATAATGTATCTTTATTTTAATAGTATTTTGTGCACCTAGGGAGAGAAGCGTGCTATTACTCCCGCGGCCCGAGCGAGCCTTCGCGAGGGCGCCGGCTTCGCCCAAGGGTAATACGCTATGTACCTACTGGCACCTTAAGTATGCGGTAATTTACACATTTACAGTATGCAAGATTTTCTGAAAAAGCAAAGAAATTAGTTTATTAATTATTGATTAATTATTAATTATTGACTTCAAGGTAATGTTTTTATAAGTATTTAATAGAGAAAGAATAGATCTACCGATATGCCTTTTTAAAATTTTAAAAACAATTTTTTATTAGGAGAGTTTGCATAAACTCGTAATTTTTATGAATTTTTCGGAATTTTTATAGTTATGTACAAATTTTTGATTAAAATTACAATACAATTAACTATTCTTGTGTGACCACAAAACACTTGCTATTTTAGTACGTTTTATGCTGGATTTTAGGAGGTAGACGGGCCTCTTAAGTACCTATCTACCTACAGAAATTATTTAATGAACATACAATAACAATATTAATTAATTTATATGGACAATGTCATTAGTTAGTAATATGTGTATTTCTGTATTTAATGATTGAACAAGAACAACTGAATCTACTAATCAAATGTGTGAGGTCCTTCCAATATCCTTATTTTTCTTACAATTATAATATACAATTTGATGCAGACGAAATAATAATTATCAGAATTTTCCACCTACAATCACGTCTGGAAAAGCCTGCATCAAAACCGTAAACCACTTTAATTGCAGCATATTTACAAATCCGGTATTGTTATCACTGATCTAGTTTCCCTCAAATCTCAGGTGAGCGATATGCAACGCGTGGCCACTTGAAATTATTCGTGTCCTTTTCGTACATATCGCGCATATATGTTTATGTGTTTGTGTGTACGTACACTGCGCTACCTGTTTGTATTTACGATAATGCAGTAGTGTGAGTGAGTTTACATTCGATGTAGTACTTCAACTGTTAGGAGGTCAATGACCGCAGGTTTCCCTCCCACTAATCTGTACGAGTGTACAATCACTGTTTTGTTTTTGATCCCATTTTACCAGGGACGGAGTTATGATTTTCTGGACTTATAGGCGAAGTCCTTATAAAGAAAATAGCGCTGCCGACAAAAATTGGTTAATTATTTGCCCAACAGTCATTTTTGAAACATTAATTTTGATTCCAAACTCAAATGATTGACTGTCAAGCGTCATTCTTAAAAATTAAAATATTAGAAAATTGTTTTAATTTTTATTTGGATAAAAATTTTGCTTGTAGAATTTTTAAAATAAATTATGGTACCACCCATTTGAACTTAAAACCAGCTTTAATTTTAATTTTAAAGAAATTTTATTGTGACGTCATTATTTTGTATACTAGGAGAGACGATAGCATTCTACGTCACATAATATGTAGTATGGCTTGACACTCTCTTGGAAGTTGCGAAGCTTCTTAAAGCTCTCTAAATCGATTTATTGGGGTGAATTTCTCCCCGTTCCTTTGAATTATATCCTCAGCTTTTTCCTTCCAATTTTTTATTCCTACTGTTTTGAGGTCTTCTAGAACTTCTGTTAACCATTTTGAGCTTGGTCTTCCTCTTCTTCTTTTGTCCCGTACGTCCGTCCGTCGTTTGTCCCCTACTTATGTCTTAGCCATCGTATACGCTGTTGTTTTATTTTCCGTACTACATATTGTTCTAATTCCTGCTCTATTTCATTATTCATCCTTGGTCTGTACTCATCCTCTGCTATTTTTATTGGTCCTAGTATGGTTCGTAGTATTTTTCTTTCTGCGGCGTACAAAAATATAGGTCTTATTATTGTTTTGTATATTATTATTTCAGATTTTTTTGAAATAGTTCTACGTCACATACTAATAAATATTCAATTTCCATTAATTACTTTTGGGCTTGTTAATAAAAATGTTGTAAAATAAAAATACGAGTCCTAAGTTTTTATCTTTACAAATATTTAATTTAAAAAATCATGCAAGTAGCACTTCAATAAACCGTAACGATATATGTTATTTTGAATAAAAAAATGATAAGTAGATAATCCCCTTAAGAGCATAAAATTTTATCTAAAACAATCTTATTTTTCTCTGTTGTCTAATGTAAATAATTTGTTTTATACTTTTCATTAACGATCCGGATCCGGCTCTGCAAATAATAGGTGAAGTTTTGTTTAGGAATACGCCTGTGATAAACGGAATATTTCTGATTAGTTTTCTTTTGTTTTTCGGCTAATGAATCATTTAAACACGTTTTGCGACATGTGCACAAGTGTTCGGATAATATTTATTATCTTTGAGTTAATATCGAATTTAGGCAATAGAGTGCAAAATACAAATAATGATGAATCAGGTAAATACGCTGGTTGGCCACGCTGTTTTCTAATCAGCAGTGTTTGTTTATTTCCTTTTTTCTAAATTAAACACGTGTTATCACTTATAGCAAACAGTAGCACATGCATGTGCATATGATACGCAATTTATTTAATATACGTAGGACAGGACTTCAGAAACGTATTCAAAAGCATGTTCTCTGAATCATATATCCGTATTCTCCAATGTTGTAATATTTTAATCTACTGTTAAAAATACATATTTATTACAACTACCTATGTAAATAAATATGTATTATATTTTCTTTAACTCAATAATATATAGGTTAAAAATAAATAGGTTATCTTGAAAAAAATAATTTATTGCGATTCATCTAATGTCGGGTCCGGTGTTGTGTTGATTTAATTACCGGTTCGAAACGGTTTAAAAAATGAATTGAAATTTAAAGTTTTTTCATCAAATTGTTTTTAAATTTTTATTAAAATTGTTGTATTTTCAATGGTTTTTAATTTTTCTAGAAATTTATTATATTTTTGTCCAAAATTGGAATGATTTTTGAAATTAATTGCTTATTATTTAAAGAATCATTGAACCGAAACCGGAGGTTGCACCGCTTTTCTAAAACCTGGTAACCGGTTCATGTCAATATGAAAACCGGAACAAAATCGAACCAAATAAAGCCCAGTAAACCACACGAACCGAAACTGAACCGTTATTTTGTGAGGTTCGAGTCCCTGCATAATTATTTATTTATGTTAGTGATAGTAAATTCGTAGAAATATTCGTATCTGCGTATATAAAATAAATTTGTATCTTATATTAACACTATAACAGTAAAAGTCATTATGTTGCTTTTGAAAACACATTTTCTAGAAAATTCAAGATTTATTTAATTTTGGTACTAGGTTTTTTTTACTGATTAACAAATCAAAATGATTTTTTCCAAAATTCGCAAAAATAAGAGTAGGTAGTGACAATTTTAATGCTACTGGTTTGAAAAGAACATGTTAGCTGTTTATTTATTGAAAATATTGTAAAGTAATATTATTAACACCTACCTAAATAGTCACTTATTATTAATACCTCATTTTAAAATAATTAAATAAAATGCACCAAATAACCCTTATTTTATTTTTGCGAAGTTAAAAAATCTATTTGTTCTATAATTAATTTTAAATAATCAGTACTATGAAATTAAAGCTTCGTACAGGGGTATAGAAACATATGTATATGTATACGTGTCGATGACGCACAATATGTGTGGCTGCCACATCCAAGCTGGTGGAAAAACAAGTTTATCGCCTTGACAGCGGATAAAAAGAAAGGTAACTTTTTGCAAGTGATAAAACCCTATTTACCTTTTTCTTAGCAACCAAACAATAAACAAAACACTAAAATGTCATTTGCTTCATATTTCTATAATATTTTTTTGTCAGTGAAATGATTAGATTTTGGGAATATTTGTGAAGAAGAACCAAAGGAGTCGTTAAATTATCTCGTTGAATTACACTGGAGCATTTTATTCCTCCGAATAAATTTCTGTTTGACATCTCAACCTTGTCACCTGACAGCAATTTGACTCGAAAAATTGTTCTTTTAAATTTGTTAGGAAACAAAGGTGTCAATACAAACAGAAATTTATCCGACGATATAAAAAGCTCTTGCGTAATAAAAGTTGATAATAATAACGTTACATAGATTTACTATTTTTATCAATTCGCTACTTCCTCATTTCTTATTAAAAAAAGTTTCCCGCCTAGAAACACCGCCTTCACCTTTGCGGTTTAAACAAAAGTTATAAATAATTTTTTTTTGATACGTGCGCCGAGTGCGTATGCGTACAATGCGTTATCGGTTAAACATTTGAAAGTCACCTAACGGAAGTGATTCCTAGAAGCGCCTGTTTTTCTGTTTCGATTTGTCAAAGTGTCAATAATAGATTTACTTTTACCCCTAGGGGTGGTTTTGTTTATTTTGAGAAGAGGTTAGTGACCTAGCTAATCGTTGGACTTCTACCTGGTGCCTTTAGTTATTGTTTCTATATTATTTGTAAATTGTAAGAGTATATTTCAATTGATATTTAATTTCAGCTAATGGTTTTAATTTCTGAAATGTTATTGAACTCTTGAACACTTGAAAAATATTTGTGGTTAGAATATTTTCCATGAGTTAGTAATTAACTATTCTTTATTAAACTATATAGAAATAATGTATGTATTTGTGTTTAGTTTAAATAATTTTAAAAATTTTTAGTCTAACTTATTTTCACTCTTTTAATTTCTGTCTTTAAAGACCTTGCAAAAAATAAATCCAATATCTAGGTATTTCTTTATAATAATTAATATAAAAAACAATTATTTATTTGTAATATTAATACTCGCTGATGTAGTAGTCATAAATTTTAAACTACTATACGACGCCAAAAAATCTCCATAATTATAGCGGTTTTTTTGAGGTGTTGGATAAAATCATTAAATGTAAACAAATACAACGTTAAGTATACACAAATATTATTTGACTACATATGACACATTTAAATACATGCTTTTAAGGTAGGTAATTCCTAAATTAGATAAATAAACAAATAAACACAGTTTTCACGTTATCATAAACAAAAAATAACAGAATTTATGCCAAAAATTTCTAAATAAATCCTAATGTATTTATTTTTTTGAGGGTTAATTGATAGGGTAGAAAATTCATTATCGTAAAATAATATGATTTCAAAAATAATTCTTGTATGATGAATGATATTGATTTACAATATCTAAAAAAATTTAACACGTGTTGTATGGATATTGCGGTATTATCCTATAAACTTTGTAAACAGTAAATAATAAAAATGAGTGTACAAAATGAATACGGACACGTGTATATGTGTGGACAGAACATGAATAACTTTATGATGCTCTTGAAATAAAAACGGCAAATATAATATATTTTCTAATCTTTACTGATTAATGTCGTAGTATAGCATTATTTTGCTACTTGAGCTTCAGGAATGAAGAAGGTAGGTAACGACTGATTAATCTTCGTGTAAAATTTCAGTTCGTATCGTAATATTCAATATTACGATATATAACTCTACTGATTACAAAATTTAATATTGGAAAACTTAAAATTTTAATACAATATAAAGATGGCGGGTACTTTAAACATGCAAGTTCCACAATAATTGTCATTTGTTTAGATATCACCTGGAATTTTCATAGCACAATTTTGAAATTTGTTTAAGAAGTATTATAATAAAATATAACAACTCATAAGGTAGGTATTTTTGAAAAACTAATTATAGATAGGTATACGGCAAGTAATATAATTAATAAAATATTATTTCGTAATTTGAACCTTTGTTTTAATTATATATATTCTTCATAACAAAAACTAATAAATTTCGAGCGATTTAGACGAGTTCATGATTTTGTACATTAGTCTAGGATCTTTGTAAGCCTCCATTTCTATAGTGATTCAAAAGTCACATTATTACCCTCCACAAAACAGTTTCTAATCTTCTAAATCTTTCCACCACCAAAATTCCTGGAACTTTCCATCGTTTCCATCATTCCCGACATGTCGCTATGTGGGTGTCCAAACTCCAAACAACCGAGGGTCGTAACGTCTTTTTCCTCGGCCAATCACAGTCCAGCATTCGCTGCCGATGAAAGCTCGTCGTTAGGGTGGGGGTGGAGTGGTTATTCTCTCGGGAAGAAGAGGTCGTTGAACTCAGTGTGATCTAGTTGGCAGGTCCATGGGATCGTTCTTCAGACCTGGTGACGGTGACTGATGACATATGGAGCAGATGTCGATGATGTGTCTGGAATTTGGATTACCCTGGTTGCTGGATTTTAAAATTTAGTTTTTCTACAATCGGTATTAATAGTATAGTCCACGCATACCTCAAGTATCCAATAATCGTTAAATGCTTATTGCAGTCACACAATGCCCAAAACCGCAATCGTTTAAGATTAGCCCGCAGATAAGAAATATAGTCAAACAGTTTAGTATTTGCCATATTTATTAACCCGAGTACCTATATATTTTACCCCCAGTGTTCCACTGGTAGAGTTAGAGTTTTTCGAAGCTTATTACCAGGGTTAAGTATATTGTATGCTCTGGTGCTGGTGCATCTCAGGCTTGTGTTTTTGACCATTGTGTGACTGCAATAACCTAATAAACGCTAATGATTATTAGGTTGAAATGTATTTGTACTATACCTAAGCTTTTTAGACTTCACTTTGTTACTGCAGATAATACTTCTTTTAAGGTCGTTGCTAATAGTGTCTGTCTATTGTGCAACTAGGGACGAAAGTGGCGTTTTTCCGACGAGTGCAGAATCGGGACAACACTTTTGATGATGCACACGATATTTTTTTCACCTGCACCGAAAAGCAATTAGAAGTTGAAGTAAGGAATGAACCGGATGATAACATTGGAAAAATGTATAATATTTTCATGAAATAAATAATCTAAATAATCAATTTTGAAATCCCGCACAAAGCGGGAGGAAAAGTACTGACCTGTCAGGAATACCTCACTCTCGTCCCTAATAATAGGGACGAAAGGTGGCGTTTTTGGTGCAGGTATTGAAAAAATTATTTTCAGATCGCTGCTTACGATATAATAAAAATCTGTTTCAGTACCTACCTAATTATAAATACCGAGGCTATATTCGTATTTTTACCATTTTAAACACATTATTTTTTCTTTGATTGTTATTATTAATTTAGTGATTATTTACAATATTTTCTATTTTGACAGGTATCGGGATCAAATTATGTTGCTTGCTATATGCGAGTTGTTAAACAGTTTCTAAGCGTTTGTTGAGCGATTGCTATGAAGAAATAAATCTGGAACTTATATTTTCAAAAAATTTTAATGATTCACCATAGCAACAATTACTTTTATTACCTATATAGGAAATAAAAATAATTCCGTTTCCTAGGTACTAAAAGTGACATTTTACAGATTGCCAGTTGTCAAATAATAGCACTTCTGATGCCAATCGGCGAAAAATCTAAATCTTAGTACTATGCAAGTAGACGATGATTTACTGAGTAAAATAGTAATAAAGGGAAAACAAATCAGTAAATAAGCTAATGGTTGCAATCTCCAATATTTCTTTTTGACATAATTAAAATTAAAGAATTTGTCAATTTGTTGTTATCCAGTCAGAAACTTTTCAGTTTAACTACCCCTGTGCTGTAGTCTCCACTAACAACCATACCATGAGCACGAGTGCCCGTTAGTTGACAGCTCGTAACCGTACACACACGGTAAAAATATGTTTCTATGACTCACAGTATGTAAGCCTGCCTTAGCCAAGTTAAATAAAATAGTATGATAGATAGATATCTATGTTTGTTCGACATTGATCACTCGTTTTGTAGAAATCTGAAAAATTTTCCTACAAAATTTGTATGTATAATAACTCGTGATATACAAACGTTTATACTTAAACGTTTGATTGCACGTTTGCACGATACTAATAGCAACGTGCGACAAAAGGATAAACCCAAATAAACAGCTCGTTACTAGGTTACGCAATTATAAAAATAAATAAGTCCTGTCATTTGAAGTTTTCTATATGATAACCATATTTATTATTACATGCACGATCGTAGAAAAAATCATAAAACCAATAAGTACTTCTAGTGTGCTAACAACAAGATTTATTTATTGTATGAGGATATCTTTCTTTCCTGTCATTTTAAATCTATTATTATAACATGATGCACGATCGAAGAAATAATTCTAAAACCTATGGATTTTAAATCTATTTTTACAGTAAATTTTTTTGTAGTGTACTTGTACTTCTAGTGTGATAACAACAAGATTTATCTATTGTATATGAGTGTATCTTTCTTTGTAAGCTTACGTTTCGTTTTTTAAATTGTAAAAACAAAGTCTTTTCGTTCATTCACTCCTGTAAATCACTTCCTACATGTGATATAGTTCATTACACTTTATGCAGTTTTTGAATCATAACAATAAACAATCTATTTACTCTTTGAACGTCTCAGTCTAAACCGATTTGAAAAAATAATAAAAAAACATTATTGTATTTTCTAGGTAGGAATTCAAATATTTTCTAATTGTATAAAAATAAATCTTAGGTTTTATCCGTTATCGATATAGATTAGATTCCTAAAATTTCATTATTACTCATAGCTGATAGATATTAAATAATTGACTAATCGTCAAAAATAAACGCAAAACTTTTTTCCTTCATATACAAATTAATAAAATTGATTAAATGTTTATGCATTAATATCGCACGTTCAGTTTGATTGGAGTTACCCATTGATAAGTGCAATCCAAGTTGTCAAAATAATTTTTAAAGGAATTTATTTCATATTTACGATAATTGAAATTAGAAGTAAACCGGACAATTGTAATTTCGAACAATTAAAATTTGTTGAAATTTACGAATAATTTATTAATTTGTATTTTGTAGTATGTAACAAATGCAACAAAATTCTTTCGAGGTTAATCGAATTTGCAGTTTTTGCAATATTATGACAAAAGTAATATAGTTTGTTCATATATTAGTCGTATATTTTCATGTTTTAAGCGGCTATGTAATAATTTATCTTTAGTTCGAAAATTTAATGACACCGTATTTAAAGGATATGGGCCTCCCGAACGCGGGACAGTGTTCAAAAAATTAAAATCCCGAAGAGAAGAGAGGTGGCTTTACGTTCAGACACGTTATTGAAAAATGAAAATGTCGACAATTTTTTTCCAGCATAATATGTTATCTTTTATTATGTTCCATCTACATTTATTTATTTTAGGATAAACAAAACATTGCTATTTTGGAGTTTCTTACTCGGTTCTGGCAATACTCTGATAAAGATTGCCCTTGAATATAACACTTGTGAACTTCTACCTTCTGCTTATCTAAAGATACATAGTCGGGATTCTAATTTTTCTACAACTAAGCAATATACAAAGTAACGAAACCAAAAAAATAAATGGTTTGATTTTGGTTTGCTCTGACTGGATAATTGTCTATCTCAAACATTTTTGACAGTTGTGTAAAAAGTAAAATGGATGTTTTTTTATTATGCATTGCAGTTGCACAATATTTATTTTTATATGTAGGCTGTAAAAAAATATTGTGTATACCTTCGCCTCGGCCAACAATTTTTTCATACGCTAAACAGGCATTTCGCAAATAATTATTTTGTCCCTCTTTGAATATAATTCTTCGGACGTCCATGAGAAAAACCTGCAAACTTAAATTAGTTCTAATCTGTAGTTCCCAACGAAAATATTATTTAGTGCCTGAGGTTATTCACCCAATACTCCAATAGACATTAGTATTGGTTTCTTTAGATAATTGACTCTAATTCCATCGACCCTAACTATATTTACAATTGACACCCCTTGAGTCGTATTTCCAAACATCTAATATCATAACAACTCTCAAGCACTCGTAAATTGCACACTTTGAAATATCCGGGGTTGTTCACCCCGCATTTTGCAAAAAGAGCGATTCACAATGCAATAAACCAAACCTTTTCCCACCTAAGGGCGCCGACAGCCCTCAAACAAAGGACTGTCTACAGAAAGCGACCGCCGCCGCCTTTGTGAGAAGTTCATGGACCTTTTGGATAAGGGAGAAGAAAGGTTTGGTGTCCTAACTGTTTACTGTGATCTTCAAATATTTTGCAATTTTGCCAGAATTTTTATGGTGGTTTTTACAGGGGTACAGTTAGGGTGTTTTGGATTATTGGGGTTGTGGAATTTTTTTACAGTTTAGATTACGCAGAAATTTTACAAAATTTTATTGGCGTATTTTGCGAAATTTTAAAATATTAGAATGGGGTAATATTTTTTGTTTATGGTATGCTATTACCAAATTATTTTTTACTGGAGGATGGGGGTATAAATCTTTTAATAACTTAGATTGTATTATTATTTTATTTTATTATACTTAAAAAGGTACACTCTGGTGGTGAGGTGTATAGGGCATCTCCTATGCTCGCAATGTATTTCATATTTATTCTTATTCATTCAACTTATAAAAAATAACAATAAACAGTTTTTATTGTATGTAAACGCAGTCTATTTGCATTTTTTTCTAATAAAATAAGATTTAAATCAATTAATTAAGAATATTATAAATTTTTATTACGTAAAACATGTTTATTTTATAAGATTTCATTCGGTCAAATACAGCGATGTGCTGTATACATATCATTTTCCACGTATTTATGTAAATCTGACTGATAGTAAAAATGGAAGGTGGAGAGAATTCTGCACTTGAAATTTTATACAAATGTCAACGTTGTTCTGTCTATTATTATGTTCTAGTCAATAATTTCCAGTAGGCATAAACGTCTTTCGATTAAGAATTCTTGTTAATTACGTGGTAAATGAAGCTTGTATTACTTTTATCCGGTCTTTGAGATAATAATGAACGCTTTAAAAAGCAATTGGAATTTTCTATCATTTCGTTAAATGCTTTTTACGTTGATTTAAAAGTAGTCCCAGAAAAGAACATGTAAAATGTTGTTTCTTAATATTTATTTTTGGATACAAATTCAGGTACCTAACATTCTTACAATGTTTTAATTAATTTCGCAAAGTTTCATTAAATCTCTCATTATTTCAAATGTCGAGTGTAAGGTGCCGTATGAATAGCATGAAAAGTAGCTCCAAAACACTCCAAAAATGAATAATTATTTTAGTCGCAGTTTTCCAACGTTCTGCACTTGTTTCGAATGATGATTTTCTTGAAATCCATTGAATGATGTCCTTTTACAATAATTACTTTCATTTAAATTGAAATATTTCTCAACAAAATTGTATATAATCTAATATATTTTTATAACATGAGAACGAAAAGATTTTTTCAATATCAAGTTTTTTGACAAATAAATGGCATCTAATTAATATAAATTATCTAAAACTTTTATTTTCTAAAATAAATAAATAATTTTAAAAATTCTAGGCAATCTTCAAAAATTTCTTTGAGGAAATTATTTTGTGTGTGTTCCTGATTTTTCTTTGTAGACTTTAATTTATTATTGTGATAGGAACAGTGGTACAGTGAATTTCGTAACAAAATTATTTAAACATTTATAGTAAATATTCGGTATTTAATAAATATTCTTTAGTAAACCATGTTTGTCGTCCAAATATTAAATATTTGAAAACTGATTTATTTACATGAAATCTACCAATGTAGAGGAAGGAAATGTTTATTTTAAAAAACATTGTACCCAGTAACACTGTTATTATATATGTTAGTAGGAAGTAGGACATATTTATGCAATCTTAATAAAATTTTATTATTCATTTATATGTCATGATCATGGCCCAATTTCCAAATATGTGGCTCACTCATTAATAACCCAATTCTAGAAATTTAAGTATGATGTAGGTAAAGAAGGGCTCGTCTCATAAAATATCTGAGCTAATTTTTACATTACTTACTTTACAATATAGATTTTTAAATATTACATATTTTTAACAGATAATTGGTTCAAGACCAGATATCAGAATTTTGTCTGATAATAATGTCTAAATATACAACATAAAAATTCATATATTAAGAACTTTAATTTTAGATTAGTATATTATGGATCGCGAGTATATAATGAACAATGATAGGTATTAATACACGAGTATGAAGATTGCGAACTATGGCGAGTGAATTAATAGCCATTATACACTATTTTCTCTACTTCCATGCTTTTATTAAAATAAAAAACTATTCATTTGCATGAAATTTACTTGTATGGACCATAATGAAAATCTGTACAGAATTAAAAATCCGTATCTAAATATACAGGTTGGTGGAGGTGAAATGCGAACATAGGGAAATATAATGACAATGGAGTTCTCATGCTAGGCATCTTGATATACGTAGAATAAGTACTGTCAATGTCAAAGTAGCTGTCATATTAATGAAATTTTTATTTTCATTAAAATATTTTCTTTGCATAATAATGTATGTGTACGAGCAGAACGAGAAAGTTTACATGCACTTTTAGATTTTATTATTATTTCTGTTATTGATTACTCTTTTTGCCACACAAATTCACATTACTTTGTTTTGTGACGCTATATTACAAAATATATCAAGATACCTGGCATGAAAGTTCGATTGTCATGTATGTTCCCTATGTTCGCATTTCACCTCCACCAACCTGTATAAGTATATTATAGAAGTGAGTGTCATTAAAGTACAAATTATAGATACGAAATAACTAAATTATATCATATGGGAGTAGAAAAAATTCTTTTTATTATTTCTTTTTATGGTTCCTACTAAAATATCAAATGAATATTTTTGAAATTGTAGTTTTAGGATAATAGCGTTTTTTATTTCTTTAATCATAAAATTTGCATTTTGCAATTATTATTTCATTTCATTTTTTATCAATATTATTTATTACCTAGGGAATAAGAATAAATTTATGTTTGCGTCTTTTCCAAATTTTAAGATAGTTTCAAATGAAACTATTCTAATATTTAATATTGAAGTTCATGTCTGGTAAACACACAGATTAGAAATGTACAGGTTCTCTTCAAAGAGCTTTTATTATCCATTATCGAGCATCTTTTTCGTCTCTGAAGAAATAAGTCTAGGTCTAGTTAATAATCTGAAGTAAATATTTTTAAAGCTCTGCTGTTTACAACAATAATCATATAATAATTATAAAATACTAATAATTTTAAGAATCCTGGTTAATAAATCTAATCGTTATATTTCTTTATATCCTCAACACACAATTTATATCCAGACCTTTTAGGGGTAGGTAGAAAAATTCCAAGACTTCGCATTTCTCGGATATCGGTACTTTTGGCCAGAGTTCATCGCACCCTTATCCCTTATTTGCAGATGTTGGGCGGATTTGGATTTCAGATGATGAGGGTGTTTGGGGTTTTGGCAGTCCCGTTAGTGTGAGAACCTTGCCCTTGCCCCTGACATATGGGGTTATTAACCTCCAAATCTGCAGCCCTACAGCCCTTAATTCTTTAAAAGAAATCTGTAATCTCGACATCCCGTGATTAACTTTTGTTAGGGGTTGATACGAAAAAAACTGCCACGGTGAAATGGTTATTATGTTTCGATAAAAAAATATGTTAAGGGGATTTTTTATGCTTATGCAGTGGTGGATAAAATCGTATATCCCCTCGGTATGTTTTTTTGGGTTACCAGAATAATTGGAAATAAATTGCAACCGTTATAAAAAGGACAACACAACTGCATATAAATTAACACAAACGAGTACCTAATCCAGATATTTTTTTTAGGTGGCTATTGCATAAATACCTAGTTGTTTTACGTATTCTTTGACAGCCGTAAAGTGTCACTTTTTTGACATCTGTCAAAATGACTACTTTACGGCCGCATTTACTTCACGGCCGCATTTACTTTACGACCGCTAAATAACAAATTTATTTAATTTTAATTGGAAAATATATTTAGAAGTAATTACCTACAACTTAGTTAGCCTAAATCATATAAATACAAATTTTTTACATAAAATTATATATTTTTGTGATAGCCACCTAAAAAATGTTGTGTGCACCTCGGCTTAAAAGAGTTTTTAGCCTCACCTGAATTGCTGACCTCGACCTACGCCTCGGCTGCAAACTTCAGATTCGGCCAAAAAAGATCACTTTTACAGCCTTGAATCAGTAACAACAATCAGTAATTTTTAGAAACTTGATTTAATCAAATTAAATAATAGACAATAGGGCAGGGTTCAAGTATTATTTTCTACTTCTACACGTAAAGTTTGCGTAAACTATGTAAAATGTAGACAATGTAGACTTTGCGTAAAGTACCTATGTAAATAATTCAATTGTCAGAAAATTTAACCTATAATTTTATTCGTTTTCGGTGAGATTTGTTCAGCCTTAAAATAATACATTAGGATATAGTAAATTTTATCTTCATAAATCCAAATTACTTTTCAAATTATTTTATTTTTATAAAATTTAAATAAACTTATTTCAATCAAATTTAAATCGAAAACCAATGTTTTCATCGAGAAATAATAATATTTAAATAACAGTGCATTTAAAATATTGATATACCAATAAATATATTATTTTCAATAAATAAAGATTTGTAAACAAGCCATGATGAACAAAACGTATCAGGTTCGTTTACGTTCAGTCAGTAATTAAAATCAAACATCGAACGTCACAGTCTCAGCTCTCCGCCAGTAGTGTATTGTAGGTATATTGCAGTAGTGCTGGTTTACGTTTGTTTATACGATTGTGATTTTAAAGTAAAATGTGTTCTATTCTTGAAGGAATATTTTGTACTTTGGAATTATTCTTAAAACTGTTTTATCATCATCTATCCTATCATCTTCGTTGGATGTTGGAAGTTGCTGAGAATGCTATGAGGTTAGAAGCCAAAGGATCTGTTTAGCTGCATCGTTCAAGGTATGTTTTACTTTTTTATTTATTTTGATGTTGCATGCATAAAAAACAATGTCAAAAGTGGCGATGCGTCCAATCTGCGTCATCATAATATGTTTACATGTGCAAACAAACATAACATATTGCAGTTTGAAGATCATAAGATCATATTAATATTAAATTTTATGTAAATTACAGAGACATACTTGCAGTTTGAAGAATGCAAAAGATTATAATCTAGTTGATGTTGATATTTAAATTCATTTTTAATCTTTAAGAGTATGGATCATTGAGCATGCACTGTAGAATAATAGGCTAGCTAATTGGTTGAAAAAATTAAAATAAAATATTTTGGTAATTACCCTTGAAAAAATAGTTTGCAGAGATTGAGTAGGTAGCAGTGGCGTAGCCAAGAATAATTAGATGAGGCACCGGTTTAAATGTAGAAATACAATATTAACTTTATATTGGTATAGGTAACTTCCTAAAAGATCTCCATCTAATGACAGTTATTGGAAGCTGTCAAATAGACATTAAATCTTCAAGAACTACGCTTTGTATATGGTTATATGTATCAATATTATCTAAGTCAAATACCACAGTCTGTCACTGTACGTACGAGTATTACAAAGATTTGTACAGCTTATGAAATCACCGCTGTAGCGCTGTAATCTTAATCGAGATCGTCTATTATCAGATTATATTGCAACCATAATATAATAAATTCTATCAAATGGGATAGATAACTGAGTGCATTATGTGATTGACTGTGGATTTGATAACTTCGAGAATTCGAATGTCATGATAACTTGTGAGTTTGTTATCGATTGGTGCTGGTAATGCTGGTAACCGCACACACGGTCAAATAGACATTACCGTTGATTCACACGTTGATTGCACATACGTGCAAGGTATGTCTTAATTTTATACAAAACAATTGTTAAATTCGCACAACATTTATAATGATTTCTTCGGTATAAGTAAGTACACAACTACAGTTTTGAATTTAAGAAAATTATACAACTAAACAAATAATATTTCTACTCGTGCTTTAGTAAGTAATTGAACTACTAAATTCCGTATAGTTTATTTTTTGATAAACCTTGTATTGTTTACTATTAAATGTTGTTTCTATTTTTACAGTTAACTTTAATTAAACGACTTAATTAAAACGTCACAATATATTTTATTTTATTAGATAGATCTTTTGATTTCATTGAATGAAACAATTATTGTAAATGCACATCACCACCACTGAAAGGACTGCAAAATATCAGCCAACGCACGTTGAGCAAAATTTATATTAATTATTATACAAAACATTTTTATTTTCATATGCCCCCCACCCCACAAACCGAGTCCCTAATTAATAGTTATTTGTTTAACTAGGCAAAAAAATATTAGATTTGCTGCCGCGGCTAGAGTTTCATAGACGAAGCGCAGCCGAGGCTATGAATCTAGCTTAGGCAGCAAATCTGTATTTTTTGCCATGTTAATCACATTATTTTTTCGGCGATTGTTATTAATTAATATTAATTTAGTGATTATTTTAAATATATTGATAAGTATCGCAATCACATTATGTTGCTATGCGTATGTTGACAGTTGCTATGAAAACAAAATAGGTTAGGTATAGGTTGATGAATTTTATAAATGTCAAATTCGCAAAAGTGACACTTTGCTGACTATCAGCTGTCAAAAAAACAGTACTGCTTTTAATGTCAATCGTCGAAAAATAATATTTACACGGTAACAATGAATAACAAAAGAAAGTAAAATAAAAACAAAAAATAAATTACAGGCACAACAATTTAAATTAGCCAATAAAACATTCCTACCAACAATCCATTAATCCTAACCGTACAATTGCATAACAACGAGTAAACAAACCACTAATCAAACTAAAACAATTTCGCATAATTTCGTTCCGGTAGAGTAGTTCGCACATCCGTTGCTCTTCCGAGTATCGCTGTCCGGTTCTCGGAATTGTTTGTCCCGAACATTCTAACAAAACAGCAAAAAAGAAACAATAACAAACCGCGGTGACGTCACTCGCATGGTCAAGGTTTCGCTTGTTTCGCCCCTCTGGCACCTGGCGCCGTCGTAATTCGTCGAAAAAATGACATTGAGATCGCCGCACTGGTTCAACGCTCGCGCATGAAAAACGCGACTCCTTGAATTGTCAATTGTGACAAATTTGTTTGCGGGTATTTATCATTATTTGTCGCGAAAGGATTTGAGTGTTGGTGTCTTGTTCACTGGGTTCTTGATCGGGTTTTTCAGATATTTATGGAATGGTACTAGAGCACTAGAAGTGAAATTATGGTTTATTCATTAGGGGATTTTTGATATGGTGATTTTGTTAACACGTTAATACGCATTTGTACCGATATTAAGAATTAAACTGTGTAAAATTTATAATAATTGGTAAATTCTTTTAAAAATTTCCTAATTTTTTTGATTAGTCTTGGACTTGCTTAAGCAATAAGTGTGTGCTCATCAAATTTTGTTAAAAATGAGTTATTTTGACAAAAAGTAAAATTTTGTTTTGAATTTGAAGACATAATATTTGCCCAACTAATTTTCAAATTTGAATACTTTTCTAGTAGGTAATTAGTACGGATTTTGTTAATAATTACTCATAGTTTATATTTCAGGCACTACTACTATAACCTTTAAAAAAAATTGTCTCGATAATTGGTTGAATTTGAAATTAGAGTATATTTTATGTAAGGTATAGGTACTCGTATATGAATAATATAATATGTGCATACACGTTTCCCAAAAGTCCCGGGACGGAGCTATAAATTTTGAACGAATGAAGAAAAAAAATTGAAAATTTGGGATCACTAAGGCGTTTGGGTCGACAATTTGAACATTTGTTATAAAAATCGTAATAAACATACAAAATACACTAAAATTAATTAAAATTAAATTCTTGAAAGAATTGAGATATCGGGTTTTAGTTTATGGGGATGTGTTTCTTTTTTTATTACATTTAAAATACACATAAGATGATACTCGACAGGGGTTGGTATTTAAAAATGTTGGAGTTGTCATCCCCTAAAAAAACGCATGGAAGTTCTAAACTATCTAAGAATGTAATTTTTATGACTTTAGTAATCCCCAAATTTTCTATTTTTTTTCTTCACTTGTTCAAAACGTTATCAAAACTTTTGGGAAATCCTGTATTTTTAAAATAAAGTTAAAATTTGATCATAAGCCCATTAATTAAAATAATGATGAAGAACAACTGGGTAGTGGGTACTTAATTTCTAAGGATCTTCGTTCTTCGTATATTCTGCAACATTTTTAAAGATTCACGTTCGTCATTCTTTTAGATTTGAAATTGACCTTTGTAAAATGGATCTAAAGCCCTGTTCTCACATGAATTCTTTGAGGATTCTTTAATTGTTTTTGTTTTAACCATAAAAAAAATAATGTTGAGAATTACCTGTCAGATAACGGCACCGCTAAATAAAATCTTCAATGAGTATTGGAAAAGAAGAAATTCTAATTCATTATAACTTCAAATCAAAACCATGAATTTCCTTTTTTCCAGGATACAGAAGCATGAAAGAATCCTAAAAGAATCCATATGTGAACTTGAACAATTTTACAATAATTATGTTTTCCAGTAAAATAAATGATTGAGCAGCAAACTTAAACAAAACGGGCATGCATTATAAAAGTACCTAACTCAAGCTGTTATATTTATTTCGTCAAATAAACCAATAACGAAACTTATTTATTCTACATTCTATATTCAATAAATATTGTTTTCGTAAATATTAGTGCAAATTTATTTCAGCGCTCAATTAGTAATTATTTTAATTTGCTGGTTGCTGCTCATTTTATATAGGTACCTGTTATACGATTATAACTACAAGTTTTTAAATTTGTTTTGTGCTTTATTCATGTCTAATTTTTATTCTACTCATACATAAACATAATACAAAATTAGGGAATTCCTTTTCAGAATTATGTACGTATGACGCGTCACTTTTAATTTCATTTGACTACATATGACAGTTTCTAACCACGTGTTTCGTCAAAATCAATTCCACAAAATCATTGAACTCCCAAACGTCAATCATCTTCCATAAACAATCTCCAAACCTCATAATTAAATGAACAATAATTACACGATTAACCTTTCAAGTACAAGGTATTTGAACCTGCATCAAAGCAAAACAAAACACAAACATGTGTGCGATCGGTGCGGTTCGCGCTTCTTCGTACACTACGTCACCGTGACGTCAGAGCGGCCACTGACGTAACGTGATGCGCTGCTGCGGCAGACGCAGACGACTTGATCGCTGTTGGGCTGTTGTTTTGTTTTGTGACGTATGCAGGGATGACAAGCCAGTGGCGTAGATATTATTCTGCAGGGGGGAGCAAAAACGGACCATAGAGTAGAACAGTTTTACTTCAGACGTACCGAAAGGTTGTTATAAATTTTTGTACAAAGGTTTGGTTCTAGGTTAAATATGTCTTACAAAATACAATGCGTAAACCGCGTTTCGATATCTCGCTTAGTTTCCGAGTTAGCCCGATTTTTCACTTTCGCATTTAAGGTCATATATCTCAAAAATTAAGCCCGATATAGAACTGCGGCAGTGTGTTTCCCTTATTTTAACTAACATAAGGAAATTTTCAGAATTTTCTAAATTTTAAAAAATTATTGCTTCCCAAAAATGAATTACTCTCGATATATCGAAAATGGTAACAGAAATGGATTTGTTACCAATGAATTCTGCGTTGTCGAATTACATGAATTTTTACTTGTAATCTCATATATGTGCAATTATTATTTATGTATTTCTAGTAAGTAATTGTTTATTTATGTCATGGATACGAGCTACATTATATACTACATTATTCCCTAGGGCATTACGAAATTACTATGGCAATATTGACACATCACAAATGTTTTCTATTGAAATTAATATGTTTCCTGTCCTGTGAGCAATTTTTAAATTTTGAATCGTGATTGGGCGTGAGTGTGAGTAATATACTTACAATGTATCGTGAATGATTTTTTCGGACGTGACTAAAAATCACAACATAATACATAATTTGCAGAATGTCAACACGAATCAAATACCTAGCTAATTTGTTTATTTTATTTTTATTTTTATTTTTAATGGTAACCAACCTACAGAATTAACTTCCAATTACAGGATGGTAGATGTTATTATAGATAGATATATTATATATATATATATATATATATATATATATATATACTGCACAGGCAGCGCTGTAATTGGTCGAAAAAAATTGAGCTTAATTTGTACTTTTTATTATGATTTTTCAGAACTAAAGTAACTTATTATTAATCGATTCAGAAAAATATTTTTACGTGACCGGTCGTGCGTGACCGGGCGTGACTATAAAAATTAATTCGTGAGCATGAGTGGCCGTGAGTCAAACGTAAAATGTAGTGCGTGATTGGGTGTGACTTCGTTTTTAGTTTCGTGAGCGTGCGTAATCGTGAACAAAAATTTACCCACGCGTCTAGCTCTACCTACTACGCCACTGAATTGCGCAGGCATTTTGGATGATTGTTGATTGTTTTGCAGCGTGTTTCTAAGCGTGACGGATGCATGGCAGTCTTGATGGTGTTGACTATTTTGGAGGGTAGTCATTGACGTAATTTGATGTAATTGTTGTGTGATTTTGGACACTAGACAGTGAATTAGGATTTATTATTTCAATCAGATTGTTATTTTGGGTGTCTGTATTACATCCTCTTGAATTAGATAATTTAAAAATAAAACCAAAACCTTTATTTCTTATAATGACAATGACAGACTGCACACTCGCAAATGACTAATATGATGATTTAGGCTTACCTGATTTTAATCTTTAAACACAATATGCGAGTGTTTCTTATGGTGGTGTTGGCCAAATACACCTGATACCTGATCGTCTGTGCTTCTGACAACTCAGGTTCCAATCCAGTCAAGTACACTTTAGACATTTTAGTTTAATAGGGCTGTTCCCTAATTAAATTCTTTGTGGCGCATACGCAGCGGAAAATTCAAATTTTCGTACAAAAACAATAATCGAACAGTTATAACATAGATTATGCACTGCACTGCAAAATAGATGCAAAAGTGAAATCAATACTATTTATAAGATTTACACTTATTTGATATATTTTCATTTTCCGCCTTAATATCCGACAGAATTTCAAGTCTCAATTTATATGTTTTTGAATTCTGCAGAGAGCAAGAAACAATGAATTTAAATAGACAAATACTTCATTTTCTAATTGATAAACACATTTTTATTCCATTGAAATTTGAACAATCGCTGCAATATTTGTAATTTGGTCAAATTTTTTTATTGTTATCAAAGTATCAGGCAAATAATTTTCTTTGATTAAAACTTTGTAAAGCATTAAAGTTTAAACTATATTAAAGTTTACAATAATATTTTATTACTATATTTTATTAATCCTGTAAGTCATATTAAAATTAAAATTTATGGATCGTCAACTTAAGTAAAAATATCTACTTATAGGTACCTAACCGATAATGCTGCCACACTCAAGTTGGGCAAAAACCGTAATATGTTATCATTATTTTTTTACATTATCTTCTTTACCAATTATTTGAATCATTTTAGTATTCATATTAATTAAAAACCGCTTATTTGTAATCCTTTTAAATGCTTGTGTTTATAAAATATTTTAACACTTTTTCCTGCAAAAATAAAAGTATTTCTCGTAAAATTTTAATTATTCAGCAATAAAATGAAAACTTTTTTCCAACTCATTTACTAGGACCAAAGGTTCAACAACAAATAAATATAATTAATTACACTGATAAACTTTCGTACGTAAAATTGAAGCAACTCGCCTCCTTTTCTGCCGGTTCGGATCATTCTTTATCAAGTTCTGGGTCACTAGGTGTGCTCAGGTTATCAGCTACGGACAGGGACGCCGCCAATGCTAAACACTCAACAGTTCATAAACCTCGCCAATTTATTTTTTGTTCTTTTGCACGTGGCTAGGCTAGACGATAGAAACTTAGACAGTGTCGTAGGTAAAATCTCAAATTTGGAAGTGGTAGTCTTATTTTGGATTGTCTGACCTATTGTTTAAATGTTCTGCTAGCCGATTGTATAAAAATCTGCTACTATCTTAATATTATACAGGGTGTATTATAACTGAGTACCTACATATACGTTATGGCTGGGAGTTCTACATATTGATTACAGATCAAAAAGAAATTTTCAGAAATTAGGGCAGATTTACATACAAGGTCCAACGTACCTATTTAAAATTAGATTTATTAACAACCCGTTATCATTATCCAATAATTTTTGTTAAATCATTACAATATCGTTTCAGAATGTTAAAAATAATTACTATACTGCAGTGATACGAATGATTTTCTCTTAAAACCATTTATTTTTGTTGAATTTTTAAAATTTCTTTTTGATCCGTAATAAGCATATCAAACTATTATACAGGATGAGGTATAGACCTCTGCACGCAACTTTAATAGGTTATATAATTTGATATACTGATTACAGAAAAGAAAGATTTTTTAAAAAATTCGTAAAAATAAGGGTAGGTAGTGAAAATATTAGTTCCTTTGGTTTGAACGTCCATTTAACTGTATATTTATTATATTATTTATAAAATAAAATTATACATAGTATCAGACTATCTACAAACAGTCACTTTTTATATAATAATTAATAAATAAACAGTTAAATTGACTTGCAAACCAGTGGCACAAAAATTTTCACTATCCTTATTTTAGCGAATTTTGAAAAAATCTTTCTTTCATATAATCAGTTCATAAAATTATATAACCTATTAAAGTTGCGTGCAGAGGTATAAAACACCCTGTATATCCTTAACCTTAACAAAGTTATGACACATCTTTCATCCACATCAGGGCTCGAAATGGAAAATTTTACGAAACGGAACGCTAGGTCCCTTGAAAACTTTTTTTAGACATTTTATAATGAAAGTGTCTACAGTGTGTACAAAAAATTTAAATCCCGAAGAGGTGTGGCTTAACGCGTTTGTGACATTATCTCTCTAAGTACCAACAAAAATAAAATGAAGCTCGATAGTTACGAGGCAATGTTTCTAGGATACGAAACTAAGGTTCCGTCGGGTTCCGCAGTTCAAATCTAAGTCATACCATTTTTTAATCAGAATTTTTGTCAAAACCGTGTATGTGGGACTCAAGAATGGTAATATTTTGTTCATTTAGTTTAGTTTATCCTAAAATAAAAAACTTTTACCAAAACCGAATATGTGTGACACAAGAATGGTAATGTTTTGTTCAATTAATTTCTCTCTTCGAGAGTCTAATTTTTGTACCTCGAGAACTTAATAAAATTAAGACTTTTTGATTCTTATACGATCCTATATTTTGGAATTTTGTATGGGGCACTAAAAACTCAAGAACCCCTAGGAATCACCTTTACGGCACTTATAAATGTGTACGCCACTGCATTTTCAGAATATTTATATTTCTATATTCTACGCAAAAACATCACAAATCCACCAATATTGTGAATAGTTTATGAGGAAAGAAAACTAGAAAACCTTGAAAATTTCAAAATCATTTGATGATGAAATTTTTGATATAATTGTATTTTAATGTTTATGCTATTTAGCAAAGTTTGGGAATTTTTTGACTCGTCTGGAAAAATAATGAAAAGAACAAACAGATAAGTATATGTGTACATACTCGTAAATATTGAAGAATCCATTGATCCTTGTTAGAAAATAAGAAATAAATTTCCAATGACTTGAACTTAAAAGTACTGCTGTAATGCTTATTGAGCATTGAGTTCAATTGTTTTAGATTAGATTGCATCTAAACGTGTTTAAATATTAGTTTCTCATTTCAATGTATTTGTATGAAATGTTAATGACCTAGGTGCTAAAAGTTATTATTTAAGTATTCTTGTATTTTTAATAAGATATAACCAAAAAGTAACTTATGAATCAAGTAACAGGTAAATTGATTAGGTTTTTTTTATATCTAAACGATTGTTTCCTTACTTAGCAACATTTAAATTAATAGTTATTTTGTAAAGAATTTGAGACTTCGTATTAAAATAATAAGTTCAAGATCATTCCAGTTCTGAACAGACTGAAAGCAAATATTATTTTCTTCTTTAAAATGATGTTCAAAAGAAGTAAACGACCTTTCTAGACTTTGTTTAATTGTTTTGTAGTAGAATTCGGCCACTTAGTTTATATTTTTGTTGCAATTAAGTTGGTTTAAAAAATGTAAAATTGAAAACTATACTGTAACTAACTTACAATGAAACATTTAAAGAAAATAACAAAAATGTTAGTATTCACACAATAAGAATAGAGGTTATGTCTATACAGGGTGATTTACAACTTCGTGCATGTACAGGATGTTTCATAACTTCAGGTACATACGTTAATAAAGGTATATGTAGTTTGATATGCTGATTACGAATCAAAAATATATTTTTTTTAAATCACAAAATTAATTTTCATGTTTCCCAGTCATTGCCACTGCCACTGGGTGAAGTAATTATTGTTTCATTAAAAATAATTAAATTTTGTATGTTTATTTTACTAGTATTGTGTAATTTAAGATGTTTGATTACCTATTTCTCTTGTTTGTGTTTAATAGGAAAACGAATCCAGTGCAGTACTACAAACAATGCTGCAGGTAAACTCCTTGCCTTAATTTTTCGAATTTAAAAAAAATTCTTTTTGATTCGTAATCAGAATATCAAACAACATAATATACCTTTCACTCGAAGTTATGATATATGTATACTATAATAGTGCTCAACTCACTTATCAATGAACTGAAAGAATTTTTTCAAAATTCACAGTTCTTGTTTCCAGATTTTTCAATAAAACAGTTTTGGGTCACTCATTTTAAGCCATTGTACAATTAATTAAAATTTTATTTTATTACATTAATAGTTAATCAGATATCCAATATAACTGCTCTTAAATTAACAATTAAAAAAAAAATTGTTTCATGATCAGTAAATTGAGTAATTGAGTAGGAACGTACTTATATGTCATTAAAATATATGCATGAAGTTGTGAATAACCTGTATAAAAAACAGTAGCTTCATAATGACAAGAACTCCTTTAACCATTGACATTGAGTCATAATTTTATCGTTATCTATCTTTTATTTCATTTTGCATTGTTTGATGTATGTATTTATTGATTATAATTACTTAGAAAAATGTCTGTACAAAATAAGTTTTTTGTTGTTGTTATTTTCATCTAATAAAATAACAATTCCCAACAAATTTCTAAAAAATTATCAGTCTGCAAAATTATTTGTCATTTAAAACGTGCCGTAATACCACAGATTAGTGAATGTCAAAGTTTACAATTTTTTGTGGTAATGCATCAAATGTGATAAAAATTTGCATAAAATATTGCTTATTTATCCATTTCGGCCTGGGTAAAGTTCTAAAAAATTTCCATTATGCCTGCGATATATTTATTGCAATGAATTTACGTTCGAACAATGTTTAATAATTTTATCGCAGTCTAGACGGGTTTATGAACAGAAATAATACGTCACAGTTAAATAACTATCATATCTTCTGCCTTGATGGACAATGTAAAAAACATTTGTTTTAATATCAGTTCCTTCACTCATGATGCGTTTACGTATATTATTCAAGTTCAAACATTTGCCAGAACAAATAATAAAGATAAAAGTTTTTAATAACAGATTTCCGCTTGGGTTTTTCTTACATATTTAGTGCAAAATTTGAATTTATATTTTTTTCCGTAGCATTTCATACAGCCCAAAATAATAGATAAAATAGCACTTTAACTGCAATAAGTAGGGTATAGTTAAAATAATACTTTTTACAAAAAAGTTAGTGTTAATTAAGTTCGTTATTGAGCTTAATACAATCAGTGGAACCAATTTTTTAAAATTAATATACTGAAATTGATGAAAATATTTGCGCTTTCAATATTGTTACTTAATTTAATTTTTTTTACTAAAGTACGAATTCAGATGTTTTCAGATATTAAATTTGATGGTGAAAGTAGGCTTTTGAAATATTGAGTGGTGAAAATAATTTCCACACTCATTTTGTGCATTGAGTGCGAATTTTTCAAAAAGTACCTTTTTCATACCTTAAAACTTTTTATTTGTTGTAATCTTTGTAATAAATATTCAAATGGGCGATTTTCACTTAATTTGAGATATAAATCATTTTGCTGAACTATAAATTGTGCAGTTACTGGATACTGGAAGGTCAAAGCTTTCAGGATATTTTTGACCAGAGAAAAAATTTAGATTCACAATTGCCGTAAAATGTCCGAAGGGGTACAAATAAACTCACTTTCACTATCACTACAGCATTCTGCATGTAATGTCATTATTTTTATTATGAATCATACCACAAATGCAAAATTACAATATTAATCTGTCAGTTTTTAGATATTGTTATTGTTTTCAGCTCTGACAGCAATTCAACCTGGTTTGTTTTTCTTAAATTTGTAAATATTTTATTTTCAATTTTTTAAATTAATTTTCAATTTTCGTAGAAAGGGTAATTGAAAAACTTGTTTGATAGGAGAACTCTCTAACACTCGTGCTCCAACTGTCATATTAGCTTTTCAATTAAGCCCTTTCCACACTTGTATTACAATATAGGTACTATTACATATTGCTCGTATTATGTCTATAACTTATAATAAATGCAATGAAAATCTCGTCACTCAAAGAGATATTGCCAGATGTCAGTTTGACATTGACAGGTGTCACTTTGACATTACAGCTGTCACTTTAACTGTGCTGGCCACAGCAAATTTTTTGCTTTGAATTTGATAAGAGATGCGTCTTAAGTTTAAAAATAATAATCAGTAATCAAATGATTCATTGATAAAATTTTGCTAAACATTTCCATAAAGATATTTATAAGTATTTTAAATCTCACAATGTTTATTTAAGGGTCAGTTACTAATAATTTAAAATATTTGCGCAGTATCATTGATAATGTCGTGATTTGTGGCTTCTTAGTGGGTGTTATGATGTTTTTGGCCTTGACCGAAGAAACAGAACTCAATTTTTTGCAGCCATCTTGTTACAGGATTAAATTTCATAGCTCAAAGAAGAAAACAGTTTTTTATACAACATTCCATTGTAGTATGTTATGCAATAGCTATTAAAACGTAGATTCCTATTTGTCCTTTTGGAAGCTAGTAATAAAAAATCAAAAAGGAAATACGATTAATTTAAAAATAGACACCAGGAAATTCACAGCAAGGTAGTGGAATAATACCACGGACCAACGTAGTAAACATTTCATGTTTTTCTGTAAAAGAAAGAAGTGGGGAATAGGCACATGTAAGGCACGTTTCAGTTTATCAATTATAAATAATAAAGCAATGTATCCATATGTGATTCATCAATATGCACACTATAATAAACCAAACATGCAAACAACCAAATAAACAAGGTTTGTACATATTTACTATTTACTATTTGGTGGCAATTTCTAGTATTTTCTTTAGGTAAGGAAGTGATTCCACATAATTTCATATTCTAAAAAAATGTGGAATTAATTAATGTTTAACTATAACAATATTTATGATTTATCAAAAAATTAGTTCAGTATCTAACTTTTCATATATTACCAAACATATTAATTTTCTTCAAATATAAAATGTTACTTAAAGTCAGCCACTTTCCGTATCCATTATATAGGTATTTACTTCATTCTTCACTTCTTTCAACAAATAGCAAGCATGTTCTGTTTGTTCATTTTTGATCTTTATTTACATTTTAAAGTCAAAATTGAATAAATCAATATTTAAAAATCAAAATTTAATAAATTTAAAAGTCAAAATTTAATAAATTTAAATTTAAAAGTCAAAATTTAATAAATTTAAATTTAAAAGTCAAAATTTAATAAATCAAAATTTAAAAGTTAAAATTTAAAATCAGAATTTAATAATTCAAAATTAAAGTCAAAATTTAATAAATCAAAATTTAAAGTTCAAGATTTAATAAATCATAATATAAAAGTGAAAATTTAAAAGACAAAATTTGAAAATCAAAATATAAAAGTTAAATTTAATAAATCAAAATGTAAGTCAAAATTTAATATATAAAAATTTAAAAGTCAAAATTTAAAAAACAAAATTAAATATAAATCAAAATTTAAAAGTTCATTTTGATGGAATATTGCAATTTATCACGAAATATACTAAAAGGTGAAACAAAAATTGAAACTGTTCGATAAGACCTGTTCGATAACATATCGAACGGGTTGAACGGATGTGTGACTATTATTTATTTTTGTAGCTAGGTAACTGCATGGAAACAGATAGTTTCGGATATGGTCGTGGGAAAACAATATTACTATATAGGTCATAAAAATTGATTGCAATTGTAAAATTGTTGATATTATTTGGCATCTTCTTGAGAAACTAATCCTTTTGGTATAGTCAAAGTTATTTTCATATCGATTCTAGAGTTTATATAAGCATAATAAATAATGATGTCGTAGGTATAGTGACAAAATTTGAGAACGTCCCTCGGTTCTGGGATTGAAAGGATTATAATAACTGTTCTGTTTCTGATATAACGATAAATTGTCGTTTACAATTCCAACTGTCATCCTAATTTAAAATCCGTTATAGGGGAGAGATGGTCTACGTGCCAGTTGACATTTGCGTCATCTCAGACCTCTTATGGATTAGTTATATATCCATAGAATAAACGACATAAAGACTTTTGCACTTGCAGCGTATTTGAGATAAAAGTTCATTCCACCACAATTTTGCATCGGGTTCAATGAAATATTAACATAAAACAAATAAATTCGGTGAGATTACTATGCACTCATAAAGTCATGACCTAGTCAATGCAAACACTCATCGTTGGGATATTGATTTTAAATCTGAATTCTGGACTTAGGAAAAACAATAACAGAAGTGTAGATTTAATTTTGTTGGTATAGTAAATGAGACTGAATGTGATTACAGGTTTATAAACACGTGCATTGGCTATCTCAATAATATCGGTGTAGTTCCTGACAATATTCAGTTATTTTAATCAACTATCAATAGAAGTTATTTTAAACTTTCTATCATAAAAATGTTAGTTAAAAAATCTGATGTGGACACCACATGACTTCCTTGTACGCCTTGTATTTTCATACTTTTCTTAATAACTAAAATGTAGAATAATATAAAAAATTCTTTTAACTTAGTACTACTAACTGCTACTATAAATACTCACAAATATATTTTAGTCCTTTTATTTAAACTGCAGAAGAAGATATAAAGCATATTTTACTATTGTCACTGTCATGTCATAATCATTTAAATTTTATGTAGTAACAAATGTTAATCGATCATGGACTACAAGATACCGAATTACTAAATTATAAATATATACTTTAATTATTCCTAAATGATACCAGATACAAAAATATTTATAAAATACCGATTGTAGGTAATAATCACATAATCTTTCATTTAAAATATAAAAAATTGTCTTTAATTAAATATTTATCGAAATATTTGAAAAAGTACTACTTCCGGTTTGTAGATTGAAACCAAAAATAGGAGGTGCACAACTAGATGCTATAACAGTCCTAAATACAAAATTTCAACTTTCTACGTCTAACCGTATTTGAGTTATGCGACACACATACGTCCGTACGTACATACATACGTACGTACGTACAGACGTCACGACGAAACTAGTCATAATGGATTCAGAAAAGGTCAAAACGGATATTTCCATCAAAATCTGAATACCGAAATTTTTCGCGATTACAATACTTCCTTATTACTCCGTACAAGGAAGTAAAAACAAATCTATAAATTGTCTTATCAGAATACCAGAGTAGTAGGTATTGATAATAACTCTTTGCTGGTTTACATTATTTAGTAGTTGTTTGAAATCTGTCGTCCTTACGTATTTTTGTGATTATTTAACTGAATTTTTGCATCGACAAAACTGCCCATAAAAAAAATTAAATTCGCCTTCATATGACTGTTCAGTTGAATAACTGATCCAAAAGTACCAAAACCAGGGGCACATAACTTTTAAAATAAAATTAATAAACCTTTTATAAATTTTGATAGAAACTGCAACTTTTTCACAAAAATTACGAGTAGGTATGTAACATTTTATCATATTTTATAATTCTTTGACCTTTTACAATTCACATATCTTTCCAAATATAGGTAATTCTTGCCAATTTCTATAATTTTTTAAAATTCCTACAACTTTTAGCAATTCCTCCAAAATTTTTAGCAAAAATCTTTGCTATAAGTTTTCCTTAGTTTCTATAGTATTTTGTATTTCTCATAATTCTTTGTAATCCCTACAATTCTTTGAACTCCTATAATATTTTGCGATTCATATAATTTTTTACAATTACTATAATTCGTTCCGAAAATTTTTTGCAATTCTTATTGCAAGTTCTGTCTATCTTTGCAAAATTCTTTGAGTGTGCTGTCTCCTGCCTTATTTGCAAATTTTATAATGATTCTTTAGAAGTCCTGCAATTCTTAAAATTCCTGCAAATCTTGTATAGTCCTGGATTTTTATCGAAGTACTGAAATCAGGAACACCAACCGCATAAAATAACGGTTCAGGTTCTGTTACCGGTGCACTATGATTTATAGTGTTCCATAGGTTTTGTTCCGAATTTCATATTTCTGTTCAGAAAACCGATTCACAGTTCAGTTTCAGATCAATTATTGTTTTGGTCATTAATCTGTAGTATTTTGATGAAAAAATTTTAATTTTAGTTCATGCATTAAATATTTTTAACAGTTCAGGTTTAGTTCCGGATTCACTAAAATAGCTGCGGATCGTTCCTGTTCCGGTTCGGTTCGAGTCACTGCCTGAAATAATTGGTTTGTTCTGGAATTTTTTACCCGTCCCGAAATTCTGAAATAGTTATTTAACTATCTAGATCTAGATTATTAATCGCTTATTAACACATGAGTTAGTTATAATATTTTTGCGTTGATCATACCTTTAATATTTAGAAAAAATCTAATTTTTATTTCATGATAAATATGTTAGGTTAGTAACGTTTGATACTGCTGAGAATAAATGTAACGTGAATTTTGTTTAGTTAGAACTGTCAAAATAATTTCATTATATTCTGTTTACCATTTTTGTAAAACTTAACGTTCGCTAATATACAGGTTGGTGGAGGTGAAATGCGAACATAGAGAAATATATGACAATGGAGTTATCATGCTAGGCATCTTGATATACGTGGAATAAGTACTGTCAATGTCAAAGTAGCTGTCATATTATTGAAATTTTTATTTTCATTAAAATATTTTCTTTGCATAATAATGTATGTACGAGCAGAACGAGAAAGTTTACACGCACTTTAATATTTTATTATTATTTCTGTTATTGATTACTCTTTTTGCCACACAAATTCACATTACTTCGTTTTGTGACACTACTACAAAATATATCAAGATAACTGGCATGAAAGTTCGACTGTCATGTTCCCTATGTTCGCATTTCACCTCCACCAACCTGTACTTGTGTAGAATGCATCCGAAAAAATTGTTGATTAATAAAAATCATGCATTAATAGTGGTCATTAATGCATGGTTTTTTTCTCATTAAAAAAACGATCAATGGAAAAATTATTTTTTATGCTCTGGTATTTAAATTTATGAAAGTATTTTTATAAAAACAATATAAATGTGCTTAAAATACTCTTTAATGTATGATTTGTTTTTTCTAAGTATTCTTCCACTTGATGAGTTGATCATAACAAACCGATGATTAACACAAACATCCAGTGCACATACTCCACTTTCCTCAATTCCCCCAAGGTTAAACAATAGACAACTGCACTTTGCCCAACATCTTCCACCCTAACCTAAGATAACTCTCAGTCTGCCATGGAATTCATGCACGTTCTTTTTTCATAACTGAACGTCGCATATCCGGGTACCGGATATCCCGTTATCCGGCCGAAGATTACATCGAATATCTGGTATCTGACAAATTCACTATTCGTTGCAACACTATTTTAGAGCCATTGTTTTAATCAGTATTTTAAATATGATTAATTAAATAAACCAGTAATTCAAGTAATCACTTACCAAATAAATATCAAATTTATTAAATTTTATGCATTCAAAGTCCATGAAACCAACGGAACTAAAAATGTATACGTCATCTAAAGTACAATTTATTTTTCTAATTTTGAAAAAAAATTGATTCGTGGTCAGTAAGTCATGTAGTATCTGCTATGGTTATCAACTGTGAATCATACAGAGTGTTCCACAAATTAGGACAAAAATTTAAAAAGAGTATCTACTGTACGACGTGCTAATCATGAAATAATTTTTTTTTTAAATTCGCAAAATTAAGGGTAGTTGTAGTTTACTGGACGTGTGTACATTTTGAGTAGGTATCACTGTTTTGATGGTATATTTGGTAATTTGACATTTATACAATATACAATTACTTTCATTGTAGAAGATTTGAAAAATAGTATATTACTTTACTAGTGGGAGAAGTAAAATGCCTCTGTCATGAGTGTCTGATTGGTCACGAGAAAAGCGAGTGGCCAATCAGAACACGAGTTAGAGCAGCATTTTACTTCTCCCACATGTGAAATACGATATTTTTCCTCACTGTGAGGAAAAATTATTAAAATTAACTACCGTCCATAGGCAAACAAATGTTTGCTTGAAATACAATGCATTTTTTTGCGAATTTAAAATAAATTCTTTTTGTTTCATGATCAGCACGTCGTACAGAATACACCCTTTTATTTTTTGTCCTAAGTTGTGGAACACCTGTATATCCGCATACGACATGCCACCTTAACGTCTGATTTGTCGTTTCGATTTTGTTCGTCGTTCATCCTCGTCCTTGGCCTCTAACTTTCCGCCTTCTTCTCAGGATAAGACGCTGAGGCTATCGAGTGACACTTCACGGAATCGCCTATCGGAAGCATGAAGGCAAAGAGCAAAGAGAGGAATTCTTTGGAATTTTTTAGTAATTGTTATCGACGTTCGGTGTATTTTGTTATTGTTATTTTGTATGGTAATTGTTTGAGATTAAGATGCGGAAAATTGGGATTTTTGTTGTTTTCCGTAATGTTTTGATCAGGTATTTGTTTAAATTTTAAGAATAAGTTTTTTCTTACTGCTGGTGATAAGGATTTTTCGCTGTTAGTAGAAGAAATAGTTATCATGTACATTTACCATAAGATAAGGATATAATAGGACAGGTGTGAGAGAGAAAGATCACTACAGGGCCCGTGCTTTACCATCGTCACTATTGTTTATCGTTAAAGAATGCATAGTCCGAGCTGGCCCGTATTTCTGTCTCTTTCTAAAAAGTAAGCAGAAGGGTCACACTTCATCCGCGCTAGTATGTGCACTCCTGTCATGTATTACTTCGTGCCTATGAATGGAATAAAATTAAATTTTAATTAATTGTGTAATGGCAAGAATAGTAAATTTAAGAAAATTCAATTTATAAACTGCGGCCCAAAACTGTTCGGTTAAAAAACCTGAAAACTAAAATTGAGAATTTTTAAAAAATTCTTTCAATACCGTGATAAATTAGTTGAGCACCATATGCCATTAAAATATATGCACAGATTGTGAATCAGCCTGTATAATTTTATTGTTTTAACATGCTTATTAAAAAACTTATAATAATTTACTTCAAGGTAAAATAAATTTCATTTTGTTTGGGTTTTGCTGAAATTTATTTTTTTTATAGTTAATTATGCGGATTCAGTGGTACCTATTAGAAATGGTCCTTGTCAGTAGACTACCCTTAATTTTTCGAATTTCTTAAGCAATTATTTTTGAATTATAATCATCATATAACGAAACTGTATACCTATCTTTATCGTATGTACTCGAATATATGAGGCATCCTATAACTAGGTCCTATACCAATGAGTTACAATGTGTGAAGCTGTCACATCCAAGTTGGGTAAAAGGGCTGGATAAATAAGTATTTGTATGTGTAGGGTTCGCTATTTCGGGATTCTTGAATAAAACTCACTAAATTTAGTAATAGTTATTTTATTTACTCTGCACGTCCACACTCCACAGTACACATTTATTGACTGCCAAATAATACACAATAAAACATAAATTAATAAGTAATTAGGTAATACAATTTATTTCGTATCTAATACCCTACAATTATCTAATACACTACATCTCTCCCTTTTCGAAATCCAAGTTATCTGGCCCAATTACATGACTGAAACTGAAATACAAAATTTGATTTTATAACTAAACAAAACAAAATAAATATTATGATTTGGTACATATTAGTTATTCCTTCTGCTGTTGATTGTGTATATCATTTTTGTCGCAAACTGTCCATTGTTCGCCGATCTTCTTCAAGTGAATTATATTTCTTCTATATTCTTGTCCTGTTTCATCATTTCTAACTTGGATGTCCCCATCTTTCTTTTTTACAACTGTGTGTGGTATTGAATTATAGTCTGGGGTCAGTTTGTTTTCTTTGATTATATTTTTTACATAAACTTTGTCTCCTGGTTCTAAACTGTTTTCTCTTGCCTTTCTTCTTTTATCGCCGTATTCTTTTCCTACTGCTTTATGTAGCTGATCTCTTTCCTTAACTTCTTCATCTAGTGTTTCCAACGTTTTGTAACTAGGTATTTTGTCTCGGAATTGGCGCCGAAAAAATAAGTCGGAAGGAGTTTGTCCAGTTACTGTATGTGGAGTACTGTTGTACATCATTAGATAATCCAATAGTTCCTGTCGCCAGTTCTTCTTCAGAGCTTGACTAATTTTTAATCTTTTAAGTATATCTCTATTTTGTCTTTCGACTTCACCGTTCTGTTGTGGCCAGTAGGGAACCGTGTTGAATAATTTAATGTCATTTTCTTTACATAAATTCTTTATTTCTGTACTACATAACTGTTTTCCATTATCAGCAGTTAAGGATTCCGGATTTCCTAATCTGGAAAATATTTCTTTCAAAGTTTTAACTGTGTTTTCTGCTGTGATACTTTTCAATATTTTCACTTCCTTGTATCTACTGTAGTAGTCAATGATGACAAATATGTAATCTCCACTTGGAAGAGGACCCATGAAATCTACCGCTACGTCTTTCCACGGCCCTGTGGGTAATTCTCTCCTTTTCATGGGATTTGGAATGTTTGATACTGCAACTAAAGTACATCCTTTACACGTTTTGACAAGTTTTTCTGCATCGTTATCCATTCCGGGCCACCATACCTTCGTTCTTAATCGATTCTTCATTTTTACAATTCCCGGGTGACCTTCATGTGCTGCTTGCAAAACAGATTGTCGTAGTTTTATTGGAATAACAATTCTATCACCTCGTAATAATAGGTTGTTATAAAAACATAATTCTTCTGAGATTATCTTAAATTTTTTATTTGTGCCATCCCAACAATTATGGTAAACTCCGTTTTTTATTTTGATGATTTCTTCGTCACTAACGGAATGTTTCTGTATCTCTTCTATTGGTATTGCTACCGGTCTGGCGAATTCTACTACTTGATGAACGATATCATCTGCTTCAAATGGGCTACCTCCATTTGTCTCGCAGCATAATCTTGATAATGGATCAGCTATGTTATTTTTTTCCAGGACGATAAACTACTTTGAAATTATAGGATTGCAGTCGTAATACCCATCTCTCTATTCTTGCACATGGCTTTGATTTAATGCCGAATATGGTATCCAATGGTTTATGATCGGTCACTAGCTCGAAATAAGATTTTCCAAACAAATATACTTTGAAGTGTTCGACGGCCCAAACTAACGCCAATGCCTCCTTCTCTGTCTGGCAATATCTTTTCTCACAGTCTGTTAAACTTTTATTTCCATAGGCAATTACCCTTGGTTCGTTTCCTGAGAATTGGATTAAAATTGTACCAAGTCCCACGGGACTTGCGTCTGCAATAACTTGGGTCCTGTCTTCCGGGTTGTAATAACCTAACGTTTTTATGTTCACCAGAGATTTCTTTAACTCAGTGAATGCTGCCTGTTGATCTTTTTTCCACATACTTTCAATGTTGCCTTGCTTTTTCAATTTTTGTCTTAGGAGTTTTCGAAGTGGATCCGTTAGAGTTGCAAGGTTTGGTATCCATTTGCCAACATAATTAATTAGTCCTAAAAAACTTTGCAATTCTTCTACTGTTTTAGGTGGTCGAAAGGTGATGATCCCTTCTATGTAGTCTTTCGTTGGTGTTATGCCTTTACTACTTAAGGTATGTCCTAGGAAGTTAACTAGACGTTGTTTAAATAGACATTTGTCGTAATTTAATAAGACATTGTAGTCTTTTAAAACTGTCATAGTTTTCTTCAATCTTGTTTCGTGTTCATTTTCATCAGCTCCATACACGAGGATATCGTCAATAAATTTTAATGTCCCTTCACAGCCGGTTAACAATCGTTCCATGGTTTTTTGGAAAATTTCGGGTGCGCACGTTATACCGAACATTAGCCGTTTGTATCGGAACAACCCTTTACTACTTATAAATGTTGTAATATAACGTGACTTTGGTGATATTTCTATTTGGTGAAATGCGTTCTTTATATCAAATTTTGAAAATAGTTTTGCTTTCCTGAGTTGTGGGAGTAGGATATCCATTGTAGGTAGTGGGTGATTTTCACGAATTATTGCTTCGTTTGCTCTTCTCATGTCGATGCAGATCCGTACTTCTCCATTGGATTTGAGAATGGGTACCATAGGTGAAACCCATTTAGAAGGTTCATTTACCGGTTCAATTATGTCAGCCTCCACTAGTTCTTCTAGTTTCTTATTTATCTTTGTTTCTAAAGGAATTGGAACTCTTCTGTAAGGCTGACAGACTGGTTTTATAGCTTGATTTACGGGTATGTCTACTAAAACATCTTTGAATTTTGGAAACGAATCAATTGCGTTTATTTCAAGTCCTATTTTAAGAACTCCTAGTATTATGGCTGTGGATTTTCCTAGTAAATTTTTCGATCCATTTTTAATAACGTAAAAATGAGCTTCTTCTGTTTTGTTGCCGATGCATATGTATGCTACAAATGATCCTAATATTTTTAAGGGTGATTTATTTGCATAAGACATAAACATTTTGTCCGGATTTTTTACTTGGTCCCATACCTTAACTTTTTTACTTTTCATGATATTCCAAGTCGCATCACTAATTAGATTGCATTTGCTGCCAGAGTCGATTAACATCTCTATTTCTACACCTCCAACTGTACATTTTATTAGAGTGTCATCGTCAATATGGAACACGTAGTCTACATTAGATTTATTACTCTCCGGTTTTGATTTTTTTTCTGTTCTTCCTTCTCTCGGATTCCAATCTGGCTTCCTTTTCCGTGACTTACACTGGTTTTGAAAGTGTCCGGTGTAGCCACATTTTGTGCACTTTTCTCTTCTGGCTGGGCAGTTTCTATCTTCGGCAGTATGATTTTTGTTTCCACATCGCGTACAATGCTTCTGATAATGTCTTTTATCCCGTGTTTCGACTTTACGTATTTCTTGAAATTCTTTTTCTTTACCCACAAAACCTTCCAATTGTCTATTAACAGCTTCTAAAGCATTTGCTTCTGCTACAATGGCATCTAATGTAATTGAATCACCGGCTGCTAGTATTTTCTTGCGCAGCTCCATTGAGAAACACTTTTCAGTTATTTGGTCTATAAGATGTTATTCTGTGTTCAGGAACTTGCATTTCGTTGCTTGGTTTCTGAGTCGTACAAGAAATTTTTCGAATTTTTCGTTCTGTTCTTGTTTCATTAGTCGAAATGTATGTCTTTCGTATAATTTACTTTGTTTAAGTGAAAAGTATTCGTCAAGTTTTTGTAGTGCTACTTGGAAAACATTATTTTCTTCCTGTTCTGCCTGTGGATCTGGTAAGTTGTAATAAATTTCTTGTAGACTAAGTCCGCCCATATGGAGAAGGTTGGCACGTTGTTTTACTGGATCGTCAATATTGGATGCAACTAGGAATATTTCAAACGCTCGCTTCCACTTTTCCCATCTTGTTCCTACTGACGATATGTCGCCATCACAATCAAATGCTTCCAAGGCTGGTATACTGGACATCTTTCCCTGAAAATATTCCAGTGTTATTTTGATGTGCTTTAATTTAAGTTGCATAATTTAGTATTTCGATTTTAGAAAACAGATAGCTAAAATATTTTTAATAATAATTTATTTGAATTGTAAGATTTTTTTTTTTTTTTGTGTAAGTATTAATTCATTATATTTACTTAATAGTGCATTTTAGTATCTGTTTCCATGTGTAAATAATTTACTGCTATTAGGGCATATATGTGTATTTTTGCATCATTTACATTTAGAGATTTCTTTGAATTTTAATTCAATCAATGAATTGGAATTTAATCCTAGCTACGTATTTTCCTTGGAATTTAATCCTGGCTACGTATTTTCCTTGGAATTTAATCCTGGCTACGTATTTTCCTTGGAATTTAATCCTGGCTACGTATTTTCCTTGGAATTTAATCCTGGCTACGTATTTTCCTTGGAATTTAATCCTGGCTACGTATTTTCCTTGGAATTTAATCCTGGCTACGTATTTTACTTGGAATTTAATCCTGGCTACGTATTTTCCTTGGAATTTAATCCTGGCTACGTATTTTCCTTGGAATTTAATCCTGGCTACGTATTTTCCTTGGAATTTAATCCTGGCTACGTATTTTCCTTGGAATTTAATCCTGGCTACGTATTTTCCTTGGAATTTAATCCTGGCTACGTATTTTTGTATGAAATACTAAATATTACTTACTTTGATTTCTATTTTAGTCCAATTTTCACCTCGTCGCCACTTGTAGGGTTCGCTATTTCGGGATTCTTGAATAAAACTCACTAAATTTAGTAATAGTTATTTTATTTACTCTGCACGTCCACACTCCACAGTACACATTTATTGACTGCCAAATAATACACAATAAAACATAAATTAATAAGTAATTAGGTAATACAATTTATTTCGTATCTAATACCCTACAATTATCTAATACACTACAGTATGTATAAGCGTAAGGTAGATTTACATATTTACAATTTTGTGTTGCCCACAAAATAATCACTTATAATACCATAAGTAATCATAGTTATGTCGATTATTTTTCTGGTAGTATTACGAATGTTCCTTGTGCTTGGATATGAATATTAGGAGTGCTCAACACGAGTAATATTCGCAAGCACAAGGTACATGAGTGTATAACATACTATCAGAAAAATAATCGACATACCTATGAATACCAATGGTATTATTCATTGAATCAGATCCAGTTCTAAATTAAAATACTCAAAAATGCAGGTATCCATGATTTCAGAAAACAAATATTTTAATAAAATTTAGACGTAACGTCAAATGTGTTTTATGTGTTTTTTGGGTATTTCTTTGTAAAGTGATTTTCAAGTGAAAAATGTTCTAGACCTTTGAAGAAAACCCAGATATCGAAATGGTGCTATATTAGAATGGGAAATTTGGATTATAATACAAATGTTCATTTGTTAAATAGTCACCTAAAAGTACTAGTAGTGAATAGTCGACACACAACCTTACTAGTACAAAATAATCAAGTCTACTCATTTTGATTGGCTGTGAAATTCAATATTGTGCATTTTTATTGGCCTTTTTTGTCAGTTGACATATGATGTGAATAATCTAAGGAAAAATTGTATCATAACCATTGCACATCATAAATAGTTATCATTATTAAATTGAGATTTTGGATTTTACAAATTCTAGTGCGTTTAATAATTATTACAGTAGGTAATTATTAGATTTTTTATATCTCTCTAATAAAACGGAACTTAAAATGACCAGTTTATAAATAAATTGATAATAATATAAGACCATACTTTTGCATCGCAAAATCATTTGTTTAGTTCGTGGTGATAAATTTCTCAAAATTCTTATTATAGCACTGATAATCCTTACTTGTATTTTTCTTGTCATTGCTAAAATTTCAATTAAAAAGATAATTAAATATTTTTACTCATATTTGGTCTAGTAGTAAATTCTTCTCTCATGATTCAGATTATTTTCAATGTCAGTATTACAATAATGATGTAACATTACTTAAAATTTGCACATACCTATTTATTAAACTTAAAACGTTTAAACATTAGAATGTTTTCAATATGATAAAAATGTAAAAAACTTCAGAAAAAGCGTGCAGTCATTAGACTCATGATAAAATGTTAATGCACTTGCAAATTTGTTTTCAGTTTCTGATACTGTTCACCTCCAAATAAAAAAACTAATAATTTATCTAAAGTTGAATGACTTGTTAATTAGTAAAGAAGTAGTTGCATATAATTATTTATTTGTTGAAAACTTGTGTAGCGACACTAAGCGTAAATTTCGGCATTTTGGGTTTGCAGTTGATAATTTTAATCCGCTGCACGGGTTGACCTCAAAATAATTGCACTTTATGATGATGTAAGTTTTTTTTTGGGTCATAAATTTGATTAACATTTCAAAATACATAATAAATATTTGGTTTTTATAGTAATTCGCTTGATAAAATGCAATATGCGTTTTTTGAGATCGGCGACCACGGGCTAGATTAATTTGGTTTGGTTATCTTTTAATTTGTGTTTATTTCAAATGTTGGTGATTTTAGAGGTGACCGTTGTCGTACGACAAATTCTTTTATTTTGCATCGTTGCAGTTCAAAATAATAGATAATTTTTTATACACGCATTCATATTTTTAAATTTTTGTCAACAATTTGAAGATAATAAATGTGTAGGTATGTATTTCGCTATTTTGTGGCTTCTATGTAAGTGAAGAAATAATTAATTTTGAGGCCATAAACGTTCCTCACGTTCTTCATTGTGCTTTTGTTGCCTGTGTGTCGTATGTGTGTGTCTTCTATGTGTCCGCTATATTTGCCAATGTGTGAACAGGGCTTTAGAATAATATTTTATGAATAAAAGTTTGTAAAGAAATGTTTTACTTAAAATGTCGTAGATAAAACGTCGTATTTGACTTGCATATAATGACTGGCTATAATTCACTCGGATGATTATACACTCGCCTTCAGTTTCTGCATAAACTGTGCTCGTTAAATAATATACTTACTATTATTATATTATTTGTTGAAACGCTAGTGCTTAACTAGCGTAGTATAGGTAGTTCTTAAAAAACTCATTATCGCAATGCTTACTGAAAACAGTCGTTCAAATAATTATTTTATATAGCCGTTGATAAATAAATTTATACACGACTTTGGAATAATATGCCCTACTACTCACTAATGACTTATAAAAAATTATTCAACTTGTTTTTTGACAAATAAAACTTATTGTATTGGAACTTTTGACCAATTAATAGAACTTCTTGTATAAAAGCATACCTACCTTATCTCTTATTAAAATTAATCCGGTCTTATAAAATGCACAAATTTTAAAAATAAAAAAATAATTTTGACAGTTATCAGTGCAAATTTATCTTATAAAATGAGTAGATTATTTAGTATTGCCGTGGATAAAGTATAGTATTCTACTCGAGTTCAACATGGCAATTACTCACTTGAACTGTCATTCTTTTGAGTTATGGTCATCGTTAAAATCTCATCAAATAATACTACGTATCATTAGATATTTTTAATGTTATAAAATTTTTATGAACATCCACACATTTGTATCTGTCACGTCTACTGCTTATGCTATTACCAGAGTACCCGTAAGTTGATGGCTGGTAAATTACCAGCTAAATGGAGAGTATAACAGTGAGATCTTTGAAATGTGTACCGGCTGGATTTGAACCTGAGTTGTTGTATCCACAATCGGCCACATATAGCGCACTAGGTTATCAACCAATTCACCGTATCCTTCGACATTTTTATTTAATTTTCTAATCTTTTACATTTTTGTTCTATAAAACTAATAAATAAGACGTCACAAATTTTAAAAATATATCCATTTAAAGAGCATTACTCCCAAAAATGTCATAGAGATATCATGGATCGCTGATGTTTGCAGATATTAATAAAATGTTAGAAATTAGAATCTTAAAAATAACTCTCCCAATGTCAAATGCTGCGATAAGACGTTTATTCAATCAAAAACATATTTGTCTAATGTTACAAAATTACCAGCAATCGTCGATAAAAATCCATTGCTTACAAAATATTTTTGAATATTGAACTACAAACCTTGACTTTCTGAACTAAAAACTAATGTTGACATTTATTTTTTGCGCAGTTTCTTTCCTTCCAAAATAATGGTTATCAGTACATGTTAGATTGCAAAACCAGTATGCAAATTTGCAACTACTATATGTGATGCGATATTGAAATAGGCGAATTTTATTTATGATGATTTTATTTGGTAATTTGTAAACTTACACTTTTCAATATTTATTAATATGCTACCTATTGCTCTTGTGAAAGTAGTATTTTTATTTATTACTAACATTGACGTTTTGGGAATTTTCTTTGCACAGTTCGATAAAAGTAAAAATTACGTGAAATTTTATTTTATGTTGAAATTTTTATTTTTAGTTTGTAATATAAATATAATTATAGTTTAACTTATTTTATGACCCTGTTTATTGTCCATAAACGGGTACCTTATTGGACTAGTACGATAAAAATGCAAAATTGTACTTCTGTCAATATCATGTGAAAACAAATGTTATTATTTAATGCATTTTATTAACATAAATAAATAATTTCTTTTACTTTGTTTGAATCTTGGTCCATTTCTTGGATTACATATCTTGAACTTGAGCTAATTGAGAAGAACGAAGAAATAGAACATATTGTTACAAATTCGAAATTGATCAAAATATACACTCTGAGATGCAAATTTTTCAAATATATTCACATATAAAAGATAATCTCATCTTGACAGTCAAACAAAGCTTTGTATGCAACTCGTGCATAATCGAACTCGTCCAAGAAAGTTCTAAATTATGCACTTGTTACATATAGGTAATAGTATATTATGTATCAAGTTTTATAAACGTCAGTTTAGTAACGAGTTTTTTAGGAACGAGCGCAGCGAGTATCTAGAGAGTTTATAAACGAGTCACATACTATACTTTTTCTACGACCACAAATTAAACAACATAAATTCATAAATATGTAAAATTTCATTTATATATAATAATTTTAGGTTAAATCATAATGATATTATACATATAGCTACAAAATTCTACTTATATTTAATTTTTATATGGGAAAAAAATTGACAATGATTGAAAGAAATCATTAATTTCCCTCAGTTTTTCACAAAAATTAAATGTCAAATATAAGAGCCAACTTCCCCTCGTGCTTAATATGTCAGATACTATATGTTCAGCCCGTGACTAAAAACGGCCAAAGCCACGACTTGTCGAGGTGTGTTTAAAATGGTATTAAGCGCCATGGAAACCAGTTCGTGAAATGATGTTTTAATACCAAGAATAGAAAAATAGCTATTACATACTCATGAGAACAAAAGTTTATTACACGCGCCGAAGGCGAGTACTATTCGCGACTAAAGTTACCGTTGGCGGCGCTGTTGTGCTTCGAAAATGGTGGCTGTAATACGTATTGTCTTCTAATTCCATGTATAACCTATGAGTATTTTATAAGTTTATAAGTATAATTACCTTAATATTGAAGTACAAGATAAAGATTGAAACTTGTTAAAAGCAAGTTTATACGTTCTAGTTTCGTGTTATGAAGAAGCATTTGTATAGTTAGGTCTTTAAATTTATAAATTTTTAGAGAACCATGAACATAATATCAGTGCAACCTGGTAATTTGATTTACATAATTTCTAAAATAAAACATACCTGGCAAAATGAAATCGTATTTTTGAATGTAAACTGCATATTTTCATTTATTTTGTTATAACTGTACCAAGTTTTACGTCGTTGACAATCTCAACTTGTTTTTTGACTACATAATTTTTTGTTTTTGAAGTAGTAGTAAATAATTTTATCTATCTGGTTTTGGAGCAGCAGTAGTTAATATTATCAATCGAACCCTTTTGATTCATTTTGTTTATAAAATGAGGAGGAAAAGCCAAGATAGGAAAAATAAACTAAGAATGGAGGTTAAGTTTTGTTAGGTAAATAAGGAAAAATAGTCTTCAAAGAGACTAGTGTGATATAAAATAATATATCTTAGGAAAGAAAAACATTAACAAGATAGGAAAACTGCAATATATCCGTAAAATATAATAATTGCAACGAATCCAAACACTACAGTTGTAAACACAAAATCAAATGCAATACGTATTTGAAGAGTTCTGTTTTTCGCCGCAAGGAGGCTACGCCTTAACTTTAGTCGCGAATAATCATTCAAGTGACTAATTGCTATATTATTGTCGAATGTAATATTATCCTTTATTAATTATTTATTGTACTTCAGTACAGGTAGACACAAAAAGTGAAGCTATTTCAAAAATAGCTTTTCTATCAAATTCATATACTGTATTTAATCAAAAATTTGTATTGATTTTTATACAAAATATGATTACAGCTCAAAATATGCCATTAGTATTATTCATTAATATAATTTGTTATTTGTTTTTGCACTGATGAATACTGCACAGGGTTAATGAGGTAAACTGAAAAATGTGTAGCTGGAGTGGATTACAATCTGAGCTTTCAGAACCATATAGTCGGTCACATAGCGCACATGGCTATCCACCCCTCTTTTTCATAAAATAAAATAAAACTGAAAATCTTATAAGTATAAATTTTTATTATCAAACAACAGGTAAAGTGTGTAAGAATCAGTTAAACTACCTTGAAAAAATAAATATTAATTCCGGTAGTAAATACATCCTATCATTATATGGTAATTGTAAATCATTACAAGATAATTAATTTAAAAATAATTTATAATTGCTTGCATAATTTCTCCGTATTGTATGTCACAATGTCAAAACTTCGGATATCTTCATTTATTGCTAATTTTTATCTTTTTACATACAATTCTTAAATTAATTACAATACATTTCAACATATCACACGCATAAGACATAATAAAACATTAATTTTAATTGTAGTTTCTGATTTATATTCATGAAGTATCTTAGTTCTCTTGGCAACCAAATTATTTTAAATTTTAAACAATTAAACAATTTGTACAACACTGTGTATTATCAGTTTTTTGTTCGCGAAATTTGAATACTTTGCTTGACCCTAGACAAGAATAGCTTAATTGTTTCGATATTCATTCGTAATTTTCAAGTATAGCAATTAATTTAAATAAAATTTTTTTATGTTAATAATTAATCTAAACATAAATTTTGACATAAATTTTGACTTTCAAATTTTGATTTATTTTTGACTTTTAAATTTTAATATATTAAATTTTGACTTTTAAATTTCGATTTATAAATTTTGACTTTTAAATTTTCATTAATTTAATTTTAACTAATAAATTTTGATTTATAAATTTTGATTTTTAAATTTTGGCTTTTAAATTTTGACTTTTAAATTTTATCTTTCACATTTTGATTAATTAAATTTTTACTTTTAAATTTTGATTTATGAAATTGTGACTGTTAATTTTGATTTATTAAATTTTGATTTTTAAAATTTTGTATTTTAAATTTTGACTTTTAATTTTTGATTTATTAAATTTTTACTTTTAATTTTTCATTTATTAAATGTAGAGATTTGTTCGATATGGCATTACTAAAATGCTTGAGTGCTAAGTCAGTGTAAAAAAAATATCTAATAATTGTCTTAATGGATTATGAATATGAATATGCTTCGAATAATATATTAAATAGATATATTTAAAATACATTTTCGATTGCGCTGGTTTTTATATAAAATTCAAGGACAAATAGTCGTAGATAAAGTAAAGAATACTTCTCAAAATTATGAATCGTTTACTACCTATACATGCCGCAGGCGTTATTATTATTAATACTAATACTGTTGGTCATTTCAAAGTAAAAAAATTAAGATAATTGTTAATTCGAAATTAAATATTTACCTCCACAAAATACAGGGAAAAGAAAGTCAGATACGGGTCCCGCTTTAAACTGCAACACAAATTAGCAAATTTTTCATGTGGGGTTAACGACCAGACTGTCAAGTCAATATACAACCTAAACAAAGAACTAAAGTCCAGTTGGAAAGTTAATTACCTCCAAATAGCCACTGACCTATATTTTATGGCTGTTTTCAATTCTGCACAGGCCATATTTCACCTCTACCGCTAAATTGACTTCACCGCCCTCACACAATGGAAATGGGTCACAGCAGTAGCCAAACTTTTACAAGTTTACGACCCTTTGTCAAACTGACAGTTTCTCTGTGTGTTAAATAATTGTGTCTTGATTCAAGTAAGCAGGGATTCTACGTGGAAAAGAAGAATAATGACAAGGGTAGGTGCCTTTCTTATAACAAGTGAAACCGTGAAAATTTGTATATTTTCTTTGTTCGACTTTCTCTTTGCTTTGTTAAGGGTAGTAACAGGAAATGGAGAAATTTTATCTTTAAGAATAGTTTCTGTTATGTTTGTCAGTTTGTCTTTATTTCAATAAAATAGAAAATAAAATATTGTTACGAATCTCATCTGTTGACTTTTATTTAAAGGTAGGTACACTGAAATGTTGTTATAAGTTTTACTAAAAGCGGTAATAGAATCTTATAGACTAGTTCTAAATCAACCAAGCCTCGAGTAATCCAATGCTGGAAACTGAATTTCGAATTTTGATATCTCGCTAATTTTCCGAATTATTGCAAGTAGGGTTTCTGGTAGTGTTATTGACTTATAACCAGATTTTTTGAATTTTCAAAAATTTTGGTTTTTCAGGAATTAGGTAACTGTTTTCAATATCTCGAAAATGGAAAAAATATGGTTTTGGTATTGTCACCATTGAATTTCTGGCGCCTCGCGTCGAATTAAATAGGAATACAATAATACAAATTTTCAGCAAATACCTAATTTATCTATACCGGGTGGTGTACTCTTTATTTTTGACCTACCTATAGGAAATACAATAAAAAAAAAGTGTAAATACAAAAGATGTTCAGAATAGAAAAGTGCATAATACACTTGTTGTTCAAATCGATTTCTTTTACGAAATATAGGTACCTACATTAAATAAAACTAACAATTTAAGCTAATTTCAGACTGCCATGTAAAATTAAACAAAACAAAAATATTTATTCCGTCACTGATTTGAAGTTGTTCTGTTCGAATTGATTTATTTGGACCATAAGAAGGATTCATCAATCAAAAAAGAAATTAATAATTATTTTCTTTTCCTTCTTTTTTTTCCTACATTTACATTTTATCGTAATTAATTGGAGTATATTTTATCGAGGTTTGGGGCACTTTTGTAAAATTCTGTCCAAATCGAAGAATTTGCTGCTAACTTAAAAAAAGCTTCTTAATATAGCTGTAATAGTAGGTACAACTTGTATGTTGTTTTCATTATAAAAACAATATGTAAATAATCTTGTAGAGTAGTATTAAATAATACATTTGACAATTATCTCTTAGTTGTTATGCTTCTAATTCTAGGAATTTTACGAAGAAAAATATTTTCTCAGCATATTAGTTTATCATATATTTGATAGTTTTTCTATCTAATTAAATAGATTACATTTTAGTTCATCAACCTATCTTTTTATTTAACACTTCTTATCATAGAAAACGAAAGTCATTTAATTCATTACGCAAATTATTAGCGAATATAAAACAAAAAATTAGCAAAATATAAACACTGGCGCACTTATCTTGTTTTGTTATGCAATTCTTACTATAATATGTCACAGTATATTATTTCTATTTTGACAGAGGTCGAGAAATATTATTATATTTAGGTAGTTTGTTTAGATTTATTATCAATTTTATTATTTATTACGTTTTGTAGTAGAAAACAATGTCTCTTAAATAACGTGATGTAATATTTTATTTTTAATTTGATTGTAATAGTCGTATTGTTTTGATCCTATTCTCGAAAATAATTGACGTACATATTTGTTTTCTATTCTAGTACAATATCAAATTTATATTATCTTTCAGGTTTTCACAATTTATTACTTATTACAACAATCACTATTTTTATTTCAAAATATTTATACTATTTGTATAGTACGTAACGTAGTATATATTATCTATTATTATTCTCTTTTTTTGTTATAGTAATAATTATTATTATCGTAATTTCTGTAAAAACATTTAATTTTTTGTACTTTAGTATGATTATAAAGTGAACAAAAATTTTTTGATGTTTAAGATTACAGTAAAATGACAAAGTTAGTGTAATAAAATATCACCAAAATATTTAGTACTTTGTGAAATAGTCTCAATAAAAATTGGTTACATTTTCAGAAGTAAGTACTTACTTTTAAAATATAACCCCTAGTAGGTAATTCGCTTAAAATGTAGTAGCAATAAATTTGCTGTGGCCATACAATAAATTATATTACTTTTACAGTTTATCATCTCAGAAATACAGTTTTGTATTACAGTTATTTTAAAATACAACCCCTATACCAATAAAAATTGGCCAAATTTAATAGCAGGGTAGACCAGAATTTAGAAAGTCAGTTTTCAGACTCAATAACTTTATTACATCCCTTGTGGACTAGATTTCTCTTCCATTTTTAGGAATAACAGTAACCTTACTTCAATCGGTTTCAATCACAATAAAATCAGTAGCAATGGTTCGGTTCCCATGTCATAAAAATTATGACTTAAGTCGTAAAATCAGCAACTCAGGCGAAGTCCGTGGCCAAATGTTGGTCGAATTTACAGCCTTTTGAATTTGCCGACAAGAGATGAGCAAATATGAAATGGAAGTTTTGTCTGTCAATATTTTAACCGTTTCTCGGAAACTTTTGGATGAATGACATAAGGTAAGAATCTTTTAAAAGTTTCGGAGTTTTTGGGTTGATGTATTCTTCTCGTACATACCTACCTACATACATAATCTAACACGCTTCTTATGTAACTGTACCAGTATACTGGATGTTTCATAACTTCAGGTACATACGTTAAGGGTATTATGTAGTTTGATATGCTGATTATGAATCAAAAAGAATTTTTTTTAAATCGCAAAATTAATTTTAATGTTTCCCAATCAAAAAATTTGGTGAAGTAATTATTGTTTCATTAAAAATAATTAAATTTTGTATGTTTATTTTACTAGTATTATGTAATTTAAGATGTTTGATTACCTATTTCTCTTGTTTGTGTTTAATAGGAAAACGAATCCAGTGCAGTTCTACAAAAAATGCTGCAGGTAAACTACCCTTAATTTTCCGAATTTAAAAAAATTCTTTTTGATTCGTAATCAGAATATCAAACAACATATTATATCTTTCACGTATGTACTCGATGTTATGATACATCCTGTATTTATTTTACCGTGGGTGTTACCAGTCCCAGTCGGAAACTCACGGTTGTAATTGTAAGAACACACCACAGTGGAGATTTTTGTACAATTCAACTGATATTCAAATCTGCGTTGTCAGAATCAGTCACATAAACGCACTTGGCTATCTGTCCCATATTTGTATCTTTATCAACAAATAACAAAAAATAAGTAATTTTCATAAATTTAACTCTATATTTCATTTTTTAAGAATACTGTATTTTTAAACTTTGCTACCATATTTGTCAATCGTAAACCGAATTTACAAAACAAAAAATTATTCTCGTAAATATTTAACTATTTATTGTTTTGAATGTAATTTATTACAAATAGTTCTAATCAAAACAAATTTTTTGTTGACTTATAAAAAAAATGTATTGTACAAAGAAGTCAGGGTTGTTAAATAAAGTCTTATTTATAATATTAATAAATAAACAAACAACAAATAATATTTTTACTGATTTATTATTTAATAATTGTCCTAGTTAAATAAAAATAGCACAAAATTAATTTACAAAGAGACACGTGCCCTTATTTATAATGCCTCTTATTTGTTTTCGTCTTTTTTCTCATTAAAAATATTTTTATCTGAGGGTGGTATTACCATCACTGACCTAAGTAATGAACCTCATATGAACAATAAACAAAAACAAATACTTTTATCACCGAATAACAAAAACAAACAATTAAAATGAAATTGTATTTATTAGTATTTACACTTGAGATATTCTGTGTTATGTGTTATATGATTTATCACGAACCGTTTTACATGAAAATCGAAAAACAAATAGGAACTGTCATTTGTCCTGGATGGACGTAGTTAGAGGGGGGTTTGGAGGGTTTCAACCCTTCTTAAAAATCGTTTTAACTATTATACTGCATTTTAGGTTAGAAATAACACATTTTAAATTATTTTTGCATATGGAACGTTAATAAACGTAGACAATTCATACTTGAAAAACGTTACTATCGGACCTCATAATTTGATCCTTCCATTGACAATATCCTGGCTACGCCTATGATGTTTAATTAAATATTTAATTATTTACTCTAAATACTTGCTTCCGGTGTGTTGACTATTTTTATTTTATTTGTAGAATATTAATATTTTAATATAGACGGACTGTCCTAAATAACTTTATGTTATCCACGGAAATCTTTAGTTTTGAAACTGAAAGTTTCATGACCTCTGTTAAACTAAAATCTCCTGGATCTTAGAATACTGTTCATTTTGTAAACATATTAATATTTATTTGTTCTACTCACGTTACGTATTCAATATTATAGTAATAATTTGACACTCCTTAAATGTTGGTCTTACTCACACACCAATAGTTTTGAATCTTTTAGAATATAAATGTTTAGCTTATACAGGATACATTAACTTGAGGTACATAATTATTGTATTGGCTGGCATATACTTAGTATTTAACGTACTGATTCAGGAACAAAAAGATTTTTTCCGAAATTGCTAAAAATAAGGGTTGATTATTTCAGGAGAACATTTTTGGTACCACTGAATACTATTTATTTTGAATAAAGACAGAGTTATGTGAACGGCTTACTTAATTCAATTATTGCGAATTATGCAAACTTAGTTATTAATTTAATTACAACATAATTTTTAATATTAAAACTACCTATTCAACATGTGACCCCAAAACTATTTCCATCACAAACCTCAAAAATTAATTTTGAAAAAAAATTGTTCCGTGATCAGTATACATCAAGTTCTGTTCTATGTGCCATTCTAATATAATATGTACCTCAACTTATGGTACAGCCTGTAGCCTGTACCTATATTTGATATATAATTATTTCTCATTCATATTATAAACATCATCACAATATTCATAGAAAGACAGTTTTGGTATCACTGATTTGCTACACTAAAAACGAATAATATTTTGAGCACAATATTCTTATATAAAGCAATAAACGAAACCTGTTGAAACCTTGTTTGCGCTGAGCTAGGAACCAATAATTGCAAGTTCAGTTCGCCGCGGTTTGTGGTAGTGCATTGCATGTATCAACGTTTATAAGATAAAATTAAACATTTTGTGTATATATTTTGATGTATTTAAATGTAGAAATAAATATAAATTGTGTGTAATTGAACTTCTTAATGCGTAAAATCTAAAATGATATTAAATTAATTGCAACTTTTTTAAATTTAAAGTGTAGTGCTGTAAGCAATGAAAGACTTTCTGGGACACCTATATAGGATGCACCATCGTCAGAGTACCGCAAAGGTTAGCATTTTTATTTATATTATAATATAAAATAATTGACGCACCTTAAAGTAAAGCTAGCAGGACCCATTTGGTAGAATCACATTTAAAGGCTGATTAACTGCTCAATTGCCGAATTTGAGGCTCTATATGTTTATTTAAAAAATCATGGATGTTGCCAACTTTCAGAATGGAAAAATGATTTATTCTTAAATTAAATTAATTACAAAATATAGTTTTCATTTTGGAATAGCCTCAAGCAGCCTCTATTTCTCTCTCAAAAACAACTTATTTATAGGTAAGGTAAAACTTATAAACTTAGTGTAAAGTACCTAACATTAAGTTTGAAAATTTTCGTATTCTTATTATTTCTATTTAAGATAAGATCACAATTGGTAGGTAGTTATTTTTTATATATGAGAAAATTAATATATTATGCCATCTGAGGGCGATATTATACAAAAGTACAATGTGAGTGTGCTTGGTCCTAATAACAGAGATCGTGGGTTCGATTCCGAGTCAGTTGTCAAATTTTCATGACTTGATTCGGATCTGTATCTAATATCGTCACCTGCAAGTTGGGATACAATGAACTTAGCAACCGCATAACTATTGGGGCCCGGCTGCTGATTGTAATAAGGGCTTGTACCAGATTTTCTGAAATTCAAAAAATTAAGGAGTTTCTTTGGAGACTCCATTTTGAGGACCACAGGATTTGCGTGATTAACGATTTAAAATATAATACCCATTCATTACTGATTAAGGTAGATTCAGACCTACTCAGTTATAAGTATAAGTGCTAAATTAACCAATCAGCGCTTCCATAAAATTCCAATTTCAACTATCATTGCGACCGTTGAGCATTGGTTGGTTAAATTAACCACTTCCACTTAATTGGGTAGGTCTGAATCTAGCTTTATACAACATCAATTAAATTATTATTATTAGAAGTTGAATAAATACGTTAAATATAAGAATCTCTAAAAATAAGCTATAAGCTGGAATTTAATTTTGGAATTTAATGTACCTACTTTTTAATCCGGAATTAGGCTATCAAACTATGTTTATCCATGTACTCGAAGTTGTTAAACAACGTGTATATTCCCGGTTTTCTATTATCTCATCAGTAAAGATCACATGAAGCAAATTAAAAAGTTTTAGAATATTGTACCAACCTGACTGATTACAAGGTTTAAAAATTCAAACTGTATTTTCCCAAATGAATAAATTCATGTTCTAATGCAGTTAACCACTCTTATATTAAAAGATAAACTCAAGATCAAACGAATTGATAAATTATTCGTTTTAGTAACAAAAAAGTTCCACCCTTCGTTTTAAGTGCCGTTAGAGGTTAGGTTAGATGAACATCACCTGGTTCCTAATCACCTTACATTTAAATCCTGAACAGTTAACATTAACACACAACACACCTGTCGTCGGGTCGACGCGTCTAAAAAGAACGTTTTCAGGATCATAGGTATCGGTGCACCGAATAAAAGGGCAGCTGCTACACCTTGAATGTGTCTCATTTCACCTGGAATAATGTGTTTCTTCCTGCCCGGCCCTTTAATTTACCGTTATTTCCAAATTGGTTTGTCGTGTACTTCATTAAAAATTATTCTAAAATATTTTAATCAATATTCATGCGCATTCATTTTTATCCTAGAACAATAATTAGTAAAGGTGTACCGAAATTTTGTTATACATTTTAGGTTAAGTCACAAAATTGGTTCTAGACTGAGAAATCCAATGCGGCAAACCGCGTTTTGATATCTAACTTATAGTCCATTTCAGTTAAGAAAATAGTAGATGGCACTGCGAATGCAGTGGTAATGTCGTTTATAGTAATCGGAATAAACAACAACAAAATTTACCAGCTGAATATTTTATTATCAACTGTAATTACACAAAAGCTTTTTATTTCGCCGAATTTTCTGTTGGTATTGATACCTTGTTGAATAGCAATTTGAAAAGAAAAATAAAATCACGACCCGTAGGTGGAGTAATTTTATTTGAAAACAATTTTTCGAGTCAAATTGCTGTCAGGTGACAAGGTTGAGATGCCAAACAGAAATTTATTCGGAAAAACGAGATAATTTAACGACTCCTTTGGTTCTTCTTCACAAATATTCCTAAAATCGAATCATTTCACTGACACATATTAGAAATATGAAGCAGATGACATTTTAGTATTTTAGTTTATTGTTTGGTTGTTAAGAAAAAGGTAAATAAGGTTTTATCACTTGCAAAAGTTACCTTCCTTTTTATCCGCTGTCAAAGCGATAAAATTGTGTTTTGTTTATGGCTTATTTTATACAGGAGTGGAATTATATCTAAGATATATTCAAAGTGTATATAACTTAAAATATATTAAAATTGTATTTAAAGTTAACCGATTACATAGTTTCGATTGTTGATTTTAATTGAGATTGTATAATGTACTGAAGTTTTCAATGAATAAGATGCATTACACTATACTTGTATTTTGAGTTTTATTTAAACTTTTATACAACAAACAAACAAAAATTTTACGTAAGGACTAACTCATATGGAGTTTGGGCTCATATACTCTAATTGTAATGTTTCTTTGATATAAACAGATATAAAATAGTAGGTAAGTAGTAGATTTTAAATTCCCACTTTAAATTACCAGAATCAAAAGTAATGTAATAGTGAACCTAAATTTATTAAAATTAAATTTGTCGTGAACCCAGATTTTAATTTTGATGTTAAAATTACTCTTACTAAAACAAATACGTCATAACGAAAAAAACTCTTAAATTCCTAGTAAAATTTGTAAGAAGCTGTAGGTACAAAATTGAAAAATCTTCGCATAACAATTTAGAATCCGGTTAATCTCTCATAAATTATACATTTCGTGATAGCTAATGAGTTGATGAAAATTGGAGTAAACACATTAATCACATTTCAAGGTGTGTAACATTGAAATCAACTAATCATTATTCTAAAAAGTGACAAAAGCATCCGTGTGAATTCATTAATTCGTTTGAACTTCCTTGATCCTAGACCGGCCTTCAAATTGATACTATTATTAGATAATAAACCGCAAATACAACTTGTTACACGCAACGATACTATTGTAGATACGATAAAATATTCAAAATATGCGTGAGATACAATGACAAGCATATTTGATTTCAGAATGGGCGCCAGCATAATTTTTTATTGAAGTGTAGTAAGTAATTATAATTTGTTAGCAATTATTTCACTCTATAAGTATTGAATAATATAGTGTTACATACGCTCACTGCTCACATAAATTACAAATAAATAAAAATGATTGAAGATTATAAGATTATCGTTCAAATTAATAACCTATAATTTAAAGTTTCCACGTAGGCAGTAGACAGATCAAAGTATGTTTGATTTACGAAATTAGGTCAAAATTTAAACTTTTTTAATGAAATATTTTTTATTAAAGATTACTAAAGCCCTGTTCACACATGGACATACAGCGGACACATAGGAGACAAACACACGCAACAGTAATCAGTAAAAACTACTGTGTGTGTTTGCTTGTGAAATAGAGGCGCAGGTATTTTGTGGCTTCTATAGTTCTATGTAAGTAAAGAAAAAATTCAATTTTGAGGCCTCAAACGGTCCACATGTTCTTCATTGTGCTTCTGTTGCCAGTGTGTCGCATGTGTGAACAGAGCTTAAGATCTACGATACGTAAAATTTTATTTCATAAAGCTATAAATATTAATTTCAATTTAAAATCAATTAGCACTCAAATATGAAGCCAAATAAATCTGTGTCAAATCTTTTTGTTTCTGGTGAACGTAACAAATTGAAGTTGAAAAAATTTTTCGAAACATTTAATTAATAACACAAAAACATTAGTGAGTAAAAACTTAGAAAAAGCAAGGTGTCAAATTAAATACGAATTTTCAATCTATACCAGTGTTTGGCCTTACTTTTTCGGCTAGATTTCAGGTGACCAATTACAAAATTTAGGGAAAAATGGAACCTGGAAAGCCGAATGATCCTTATGACGGACTGTGGTTTTAACAACTCAGGTTCAAATCCAATCGTATACACATTCTAATTTAACTGCAGAAAAATCGAGAAAAAATAACTTCTCTAACTTATGACTTACAGTATGTAAAGAGTAAAGCTGCCATCAACTGACAGGTTTTTGTAATTTTTAGAAGAAGAAAACACGGAACATTTGTGTGCAGATAATAATCTGTATAGTATGCTTTGATTTTACTACTGATAAAATTTGTGACAATGGGTTTTATTACTGCAATGTAGGTATTCTTAATTTCAATTCACAACTTCATGTAGGTATATATTTTAATCGCATGCATATAGATCTTAATTTACTGATCATAGAACAAAAATAATTTCTTTAAGATTCGTAAGATTAAGGACAGTTCTCGTAAGAAGCACATTTTTTAAATTTGATTATTGATTGTATAATAGATATATAATTAACTATGAATGAAATTAAATTAAATTTTAATTAATTATGTAGTGGCAAGAATAGTAAATTTATGAAATTTGATAACAGTGGCCCAAAACTGTTTAACTGTATAACAAGTTTTGAAAATATGCAGCCCGAGTGAAAGAAGGGTTGCAATCGTTTAAGTTCGACAAAATATTTTCAATACGTGTTATACACACTATTTTTTCTACTCCTGCAAAACAAGGAAGTTACAAAATACAAAAATAACTATTAGTTTTTTGACATTTCCTGTCAAATTTTAAATTTTTAGGAAATATCAATGTTGTTGCAAAACAATGGACATTAAAAAAAGAGCAAAACTGTGTTGCAAAGTGCCCAAAGTACTTTGTCACAGCACGCTTAGGTACACTTGCGACAAACAGCTGCTTTCATGTAACATTAAAAACAATGTAGAAACATGAACTTTCAGAAGCAGGCGTAGAAAAAAATTCTTTCAGTTTCGTGATAATTGAGTTGAGTTGTGAATCATTCTGTATATCAGTGGGAAAGGCTTACAACGTTACAACTACCCGGGTCACTGCAAATCCTATACGCCGCCAATAGGCGAAACTAAATTTGTCGCCCTAAATAAATATTGATTTTAAAATGCACATACATATGTTTTTAATTATTTACTAACAAACAATAATATTTAAATTTTATGAAGTAGAGATATTGATAAGATCAATTATTATAAAATAAAACTTGACTTTGATATAGGTAAAGTTAAATTCAACTAATTATTTGTAAATGTGAATTATACTAAATACAGATCCAAATAATTAAAAAATAAGAAAATGTTAAGAAAATGAGCATATTGAATAAGACCGTTGGCGCCTTTTCTTCACCTGAGGCAAGTTCCTCGTTAGCCTCACACTTGTCCTAACTCTGCTGCTCTGCATATTAATTTCGGTTTAGCCATTCGGCGCCCTCTTCAAATGTTTCTTCCGGCGGCCCTGACAACTGCAAAACAAATGTATCATTTGCTGTTTAACTAATGACAACAATTATAGTTAATCTTATTATTATTATAAAACATATCTTAAAAGGAAATAATATCATTGTCCAATGCCAACTTCATTTATATAACAGCACTCAGATCATAATTTCCTGAATCCTTCGCGTGCTATTCAAGCTTATAAGAGATAAACATGTTCTCTCCGATTTGAATTGGCATCGCAGGAATTTGGAGGTGATTACTCTGGGGAAGGACATCTAGTTCAATGGTAGGAACAGAACACAAACACTCGAAGTCGACCTTCTCCATCACTTCCCTGTGTAGTATCATTATCATCTTATATCAACGACCCGACGGCTTGGCCTATATGTAACAGGACGAAATGTTACGTAAGATTTCTTATAAGAGACTTAATTGCTTGTGAAATCATCATTGTTTTCTTATCGACGAGTGTTATTATTATTTTAATTTATAATTAATGTTATATTTCCTTGGTTTTAATTCGTTTTTCTATTCATTCCTATCAAGTATTACTGTAGGTACTGTATCTAAAGTCGCATCCCCATTATATACGGTCGACAATGTCGATCGACAAATTCGATCCACAATTTTGCTTTAGTGACTAAAGTTTGCAAATTTACCGATTTTGTCAATTACCGGTAATTCGATAAAAAAAACTCTATTCCTGTTTTTTCTTTATATTTTGAAAATAGGTCTTGAGGGTACTAAAACGTCCTTATTGACAAAAATTTCGATAATTAATTTTCTCACGATTCCTTTAGGACGAAAGGGAAAATAGTTATTTGTTCAGTTAGAGAGAAAAGCGCTTCTTTTTCCCATTCGGGTGAGAGTGGAAAAAGAGCTTTCCTCTCGTGATAAACACAACATTTTTTTCATGATGTAAAAACATTGTTAATGTACACAGCAGTAAAACTTAACTATGTCGTCTGTCAAAATGACGTTTAGCAACAATGAAATGTAACACTGCAGCGTGCAGCCAATATTCCAAATTAAATTTAAGTTGTAAAATTGTAAAATATTGTACAAAAAATAAAAGTCAACAACTTTCACTCCCTGATGAAGACTCATATGGGGTAGAAACCGGTAGGAGTTGAAATAAAACCTTCCAAAGTTTGACCGAGTTCCAGTAATTTTTTCCCTCCTAGAGTAAAATTCAAATAGCTAGGACCCTGGACTGCGCGAGAAGGCAGAGCTTGTCATGTACTGTCCGTTTTACAAAAGCGGAGCTAGCGAGTATATGCTGCGCTGCACTTCACTTAATTTTCAAAGAAAACTAAAATATAACACAATCATAATCATTTACAAAATTCGCAGGGTTACACGAAGCAAAACACTACGAATGTCAACATGAGAATAACAGATATTGAAGCTGATGTTCTGTAGAACAGACAGTAGCGTAGTTTCCTCTTGTTTATCATCTATGCTTCTCTCTCTAAGACGAGAATTCGTGCTTCGCGCAGGGTTCTAGCTATTTGAATTTTCATTCATTCATTTCATCATCATTCAGTCAAGAAGTTTATCATTACATAATTATAACCTTAGTGTTTATAGTATATCCTCTATTATCAATAATTATTTATGTGTCAACTTACGAACAACTATTAAATTTTTGAACTCGTCAAGTCTCCAACTACCATAACTATCATGTTAATTGACGGCTGGTAACCGCACACACTGTATAATATTTATATCTATACCGATGATATGTCAGGCAGCCACATCTAAGTTGGGTAAAATGAAAGAGTAATTATGTATGTAACAAATACTAGCAAATATGTATTTTCTTGTAATTTTTAAATACTTACTGCTAATTAAAAAATATATTTCAAAAATATTTTGGGAGCTAGTGACTTACACAAATTTACTGATTGTTAGAGAAGAATAATTTAAAGTAAATTATTTTTATTATTATTAATCGTAAACATGAATGTGAAAAAGTAAAGATAAATCTTCTGATGTTGACACCATGACGCCATGAATATGAGAAACCTTTTCAGAAAACAGGTGGTCAAAAAGATAAAAATATTTCTTTTCTAGAAACTTTCTAAACTCTTGGGGGTTGAATACCGTTGTAAGGAAGTGGAATGCGTGCATCTGGCGTTTTATTTGACATTTTTTAAAAATATAAACCACGTGGCTTTACAGACCATAAACTTACTACGAATCTAAAAAAAAATATAGGAGTCGCATCACATCACATTATAGTTTGGCCTGTAAACTTAGATTTATTATTTAGGTAAGTAAAATGGCTTTATGGATCGATTAAAATAGTTAATTGTATTTATAGGACGTTTCGGACATAACAATTTCTCCATCCTCAGCTGTGATGTGGGAAATAAAAACAAGCCAGAAAATTGAATGTTAGGTAATGGAAGTTACAAAAAACAAATACCAAAATTTGTGAATCGGATGAACCAACATGACAACAACTGTAATAATTTCTGCTATTTGTCACTCGTAAAGAACAAAATAAACGTGGACGATACTTATTTATTAATTATTATTATTAGACTGGTAAATTTGGAAATCAAATCAGAATCACAATAGTAGAATAGTAAAATTTAAATCATGATGAATAGGGATTGCATATACGAAAGTTTGAAAAATTTATTGTCTACAGTGAATTTAGTTTTATTAAATAAATAGTTGTCTGGTTTTAGTTCTGTGATCCTAGAACATCAAAGGGAAAACTATTTCCTTTACGTATTTTTTAGAAGACTGGATTTTAACTAATAATTTATTATATCCATGACCATAACCATAACCATAAAACTATTTATTTATATAAAATATGAGTTCTGAAAGTTTCTTTACTACTAAAAGTTACTATATTAGTTTTCAGGTTTTAAAAATTAATCGATACCTATACTTGTTACGTTGAAATATTATTTTATGATATTATGATGGATTTTTAATTTTTTAAATTAAATTAAAGACAATAATTATTATAATGAAATAGGACCAATCACTACATTTTTTAAATTAAACAGTATTTCAGGAACAAAATTTAAATAATAAAAAGCAACAAAAAGATCTAGTAAACATGTATTTAGTATTTTTTAAATTAAAGTTAGTACTAAGCAGGTAAAATTTATGTGGAGCTTAAAATTTGCTCACTGCTGCTGCAACCGCTGGATCCACAAATCATAGTTTAAGTTAACCTAAGTTAACCAGGAGAGCATGTTTAGTAGAAGCATCTTCAAATCAACTATTTTTGTTAATTGCACGATTTAAACAAATTATTTTACTAATTTATCTATACCAATCAATTTAACTAAATATTATCTTCCTATATACCAACTTATACAAAAATATTTTGCATTGTTTCAGAGTTATCTCCTATTGAAAATTGAAATATCAGCGCTAAACGACGTTTAACCTAAACCTCAGTTAGCGTTGCACAGCGTTCAACAACTAAATCAAAGTTTAAGTTAAGCGAAGGTTACCAGGAGCACACGTTGAGAAAGAGTTAAGTTTTCGCGACTTAATTCTGATACCAAGCGGTACAGTTCTGGTAATTTAATATTAAAGTTATATAAAATTTTTAACAAGAATAAGCACTTGGAATAGTTTACAAAACTAGTTTTTAAATTAATCATAAAATATTGTGAAAAGCTGTAAATATGTTTGATCTATTGAATCCTTTTTGCACAGTACTGGATTTTTATTTTGTAAAAAATTTGCGTAATATAAGAACTCGGCATAATGGTATATGGGCAAGAATAATTGGGTTTTATATCAAAAAAATTCTTTTTTCTATATTCTTTTCACTATTTTTTAATGTAAATCGTATACATTAGGTAAAGTTTTATGATCATTGTTATAATAATAATTTGTGCAAGTCAAAAACATTTATTGCTCAGACAAATTTTTCATTATGTTTATGTGTTTTTTTAGTTTAATGGTTCTCGAATTTTGTTAAAGCGTACTGTACTCCATCATGCTGTACAAAATTAATGTTTAAAATATGGAAATTTTGGTAAATGGTATACAAAATATTTGTCAATAGTACTTTTGCTACGTGAGCTGTGGCCTGTGGCATACTCTTTTAAAGGCTTAATATATTCGATACACATTTTAATTTGAACCACGAACCACTAGTAGCATAGAAATTATTAAATATTTTTGTATAACGAATTGATGAAATATATTGATGATGCTTGTGAACTGATTAGTAGAATGGTAAAATTTTTAATCTTTTCTATAAATATGTAAATTATTTATTATATTATATTCTTACTATTTTTCAAGGTAGTAAGTTATCAAGTATCTATATTATTTACAAAATCGTATCATAGGAAAAAAAAGTCATTTCAACATCAGAAATTTTGTATACATATCGACTAATATCAGTTTTCGGTTGACAAAATCTAACGTATGCGAATTTTGATATCCAAACGTATTAATTATCCTACAAAACAGCTACTTTGTCGTCCACAGTCCACATAACTGTCATGTTCTCATGTTGTGCTTAAATTTTATTTAGGAAGTACTTTTACTTCAGTATAAACTATATACAACAATTCAACAGATGAAAGCTTGTTATTTTCAGCCTGCAATTTTTAGGACTATTGACTTTTACGTTAAACACATGCGTATTTCAAGAAGAAAAATGCATTCCATACCAAAGTTACGAAATAAATATTTATATTGATGTTGGGTGACAACATAATACCTGTAATTTTGCAACAATTTATCATAAATTTTTCATTACAAGTCAAGATAATCGCTTATTGTCATCGATTTCAATCACGACTAACATTTCTAAACTACAAACGGTAATTATTTTAACCATTGTGTTGCTTTATTTTTTCCATAATAAAATATTTCATTTTTGTTTGCATATTGTTATCAAATAGATCATAGTATTTTTATTCATAATACCATATATTTATTTAATTGAAAACCAACAAGCATGACAGAAAAATTTAAGTAATTTCAATTAGATATAACTGCTTTATCATTATTAATAATAAAATTTAATTATGTTTATATTGATTGGTAGATTATAACCTATTCAAATAAATATGCAAATTTCCGTAGTATAGTAAAAATGGCCTACACGTGCCAAAAAATCTGCCCGTTCAAAATCCAGTCAATTAGCAAAACAAACTGCGTGAGTACAGAAATTTGCATCATTTTTTCGTAATGTTTATTTTAAAATATTTGATTTGCGAATCTTAAGTAACCGGACTTCTTGCAATAGATTTTGGTTGTCCAAATTTTGTAGGTTATACAGATTGCGAAATTTTTTGAATTTGTGTCAATCGTATCTGAAGAATAGATATCGGTTTCGGGTTTCTTCGCTGCCACTCGGCCAAGGTTACGTGCGTTGTGCACACGCAGACATGTGTGTGTGCGTGTGTGTGTCTGGACACTTCTTTACCCCTCTTCACCCGCACTCGATTTTATACACTTGTATACTTCATTCAGTAAACAAAACACATAAACACATATGATAATTTATGTGCTTTCAGTACCTTTGGAGTTGGAGTAGGTGTAATTTATTTATATAGAACAATATTGAATCGGGTGCCTATTCAACACCAGAAAAAAAATCTAGAATATTCATACACAGGGCAATGCAACATCAGAAAATACAAATCAAGAAAATATGTAGTTAGTAATATAATACCCGCATGAAAAGAATAAATTATGAAAAATTTCAAATCTAGAATGCAAACACAGGAGATGCAAATCTAGAAAAGTAATTTGTCTCCTCAACACAAGGGCGTACACAAATTTGGATGAACTAAACTAAAATGAACAACCCAGTAACATTGAGTCCTATAGTGGTACTCAGTTTAGGCAATAACTTTTGTATCCTCTGATGTGATGTAATAGAGACAAACATGTTTTCTAAATTTGCATTTTCCTGTGTTTGCATTTATGCCGAATCTAAAATAAATTCTAGATTAGAATTTTCCTGTGAATGAATCTTCTAATGCAGATGCAGGTATTTCAGTATTAGTACTGTAGTAGTGTGTATAAAATCTAGATTTTTTACTTCCCCGATCTATGTAATAGAGGGAAGTATTGTAATCGTGATTTTTTGACAGTTCGAGATTTTGGTGAATCTTCACGTTTTAGACCCTACTGAACCCAAAAAACATAATTTTAAAAAAAGTCGGTCTGTCGGTCTGTCGGTCTGTCGGTATGTTAGTCTGTTAGTCTGTCTGGATGTTGCATAACTTAAAAACGCGTTGGAATTTTGGACTGAAATTTTATATTTAAGATCTTGACCCAAATTCTGACTTCAAGTTCGTTAATGAGCTTTATTCAATCAGTGGTACCAACTTTATAAACATCACTTTTTTTATTTTTATCAAAATACTATCGTGTGTGGTATCAAATTAAAGCTCTCGAGAAAAGAATTTTAGTAGCAAAACAAAAATAACATATAAATGATCGTCAATTTTTTTTAAAAATAAATTATTCAAATTATACCGAGTTTGGTGTCAATTTAAAGCGCTCGGGGAGATAAGTTTAGTAAAAATGTTAAAAATTATATTTATGTGATTTTCAATTGTTTCTCAAAAAATTATTCAATTTTTTTTTTCAACCAGTGGTACCAATTTTATAAACATAACTTTTTTTTTATTTTTATTAAAATACTATCGTGTGTGGTATCAAATTAAAGCTTTCGGGAAAATAATTCTAGTAGAAAAATAAAAATAACATTTAACCGATCGTCAATTTTTTTTTTATAAATTATTCAAATTATACCAAGTTTGGTGTCAATTTAAAGCGCTCGGAGAGACAACTTTAGTAAAAATGACATTTATGTGATTTTCAATTGTTTCTCAAAAAATTATTCAATTTTTTTTATTCAACCAGTGGTACCAACTTTATAAACATAACTTATTTTATTTTTATTAAAATACTATCGTACAAAAATAAAAATAACATTTAACCGATCGTCAATTTTTATATTATACATCCTTCAATTTGGTTTGGTGTCAATTTAAAGCTCTAGGGGAGATAATCTTAGTAAAAATGTAAAAAATTATATTTATGTGATTTTCAATTGTTTCTCAAAAAATTATTCAATTTTTTTTTTCAACCAGTGGTACCAATTTTATAAACATAACTTTTTTTTTATTTTTATTAAAATACTATCGTGTGTGGTATCAAATTAAAGCTTTCGGGAAAATAATTCTAGTAGAAAAATAAAAATAACATTTAACCGATCGTCAATTTTTTTTTTATAAATTATTCAAATTATACCAAGTTTGGTGTCAATTTAAAGCGCTCGGAGAGACAACTTTAGTAAAAATGACATTTATGTGATTTTCAATTGTTTCTCAAAAAATTATTCAATTTTTTTTATTCAACCAGTGGTACCAACTTTATAAACATAACTTATTTTATTTTTATTAAAATACTATCGTACAAAAATAAAAATAACATTTAACCGATCGTCAATTTTTATATTATACATCCTTCAATTTGGTTTGGTGTCAATTTAAAGCTCTAGGGGAGATAATCTTAGTAAAAATGTAAAAAATTATATTTATGTGATTTTCAATTGTTTCTCAAAAAATTATTCAATTTTTTTTTTCAACCAGTGGTACCAATTTTATAAACATAACTTTTTTTTTATTTTTATTAAAATACTATCGTGTGTGGTATCAAATTAAAGCTTTCGGGAAAATAATTCTAGTAGAAAAATAAAAATAACATTTAACCGATCGTCAATTTTTTTTTTATAAATTATTCAAATTATACCAAGTTTGGTGTCAATTTAAAGCGCTCGGAGAGACAACTTTAGTAAAAATGACATTTATGTGATTTTCAATTGTTTCTCAAAAAATTATTCAATTTTTTTTATTCAACCAGAGGTACCAACTTTATAAACATAACTTATTTTATTTTTATTAAAATACTATCGTACAAAAATAAAAATAACATTTAACCGATCGTCAATTTTTATATTATACATCCTTCAATTTGGTTTGGTGTCAATTTAAAGCTCTAGGGGAGATAATCTTAGTAAAAATGTAAAAAATGACATTTATGCGATATTCAATTTTTTCTCAAACAATTATTCAAATTTCTTCAAGTGTATTATCAAAAGTTCTCTAAAGAAAAAATTTAGTCGGAGAATTAATAACAACATTTAAAACGATGGTCAGTTGTTTTTATCTCCCGCATTATATTCTATAAGGGGAGGTATTGTGAAGAGTTAAAATTTTCGAGTGTGAGTTTTACAATCCATAGAATACGAATAGGTAAAGTATTTTCGAGATGATGCCTGTGCGCGGTTGTGTGTGTTATTACAATATTTTGTGGACGATAACTCAAATAATACCAAACATTTAACAACCAAATTTTACATTTAAGGTTTTAATACAAATCTTAAGAATCCAGTTATTTTTTGTAGTAATCCGCAAACCGGACGTAGTACTTTGCTTAAATATTTCGATAAATAATTAATTTATCACAAAATTTTCTATTTTAAATGATGGATTATATTTTTGTCATCTACAAATCGTATTTAACATTTTTATCTGTACATGATACCTACTATTTAGAAAATAAATTATTGTTAATAATTCAGAGTATGAAACATAAAATTAAAGGCGTTACGAAAGTAAGTTATTAAAACTTATAGTCGGGGAAGTACTGTGCTGGCCACAGCAGATTTTTGGTGTTGAAGCCATTCTTTATTGCATCTTTCATGTTTTTATTGATATTTTCAAGTTGAGAGAAACGAAAACCATCGCGCCTTTTACACAATTTTTTTTTACTTTTACTGACTCCTGTCAATCGACGAGATTCAGTATAAAGGCTGGTTTTGTTATTTTAAACTAATTTGAAATTGTGCCGTGAAAATTTCACACTTCTTGTCCCGATAATTTTGGATGTGGCAGCCACACTCACAAATACTGAGACTTTTCTGAAGACATCATATGTGACCGTGTATGCGGTAACTAGCCGTCTAATCATAGATAGGTAACTCATACTCAAAATAAAAAAGTTTCCCAATAACCAAGAGAATAATATTGTATCAAAAATTGTATTCTTTATTCAATTAGAATGTAGTCTTTTTAATATAATTTTGCATGCATGGCTCGTCCTAAACGTCTACTGATAATTCAAGACGATTGCTACAAAAATTTTATTGCAAAACTATACGGTAGCGCATAGTTTGACCTTCAAAGATAAATCACTTTCCCAGTAGGTAAAATAGTAGTCACACTTAGATTTATGTTATCTATTGAATTCACTGTAATCTGTAAAAAATATGATAATTTTTCTTAAGTTTTTAGGTAAATAACTTAAATATGAGACTACTACGACATCTTCAAAAATAGATATGCTCTCAGTCAATGTTGAAACCTAAACCTACATTATAATCAAATTCTAAATTGTGTCATTGTCAAGAGTCAAATACCAAATGAAACCTAAATTAATTTAAATCCCACAGACAGTTGGGTCTGGAAATTTTATCAGGGGGCACAATTGTTATGAAAACTTCCCTATTATTTAATTATTTAATAATTAGCATATATTAAACTAGATGAATTGCTGACAGTCTCGGCGATCTAGCATCTATCGGCGACATAATTCAAAGGGATTTTTTTTTCATAGCAATCTTGTAATTGACTTCCTAACTAATATACTAAAAAGCACCATCGATCCGCCTAGTGCTAAGTCCACCATCTTAGAAAAATGGTGGAACAAGATGACCTTTCTCCGGAAAAATGACAAATACCAAACAAAATGAGCATAAAATCCTTCAAGATAATCACTTTGGTTTTTACGTTATTCATACAGTTTTTGAAGAAATCTTAAATAAACCATGATTTTGTCTCATATTTCACAAAAACGAGTGTAATTTTATTAATGGATAAAAATGTCGAATTCGGGATTTCAGTATTCGATTCTTAACTCATTTCTCTATAATAATAATTTAATAATAGACATTTTGATCACTTCTTTAAAGTTTTGTGTTTATTTTCTGTCCGGATTAAGATATTGACTTTCGGTCTCAGGCACACTAATTTTCAATTATTTTTTACTATGCAAAATTAATTTTAAAAAAACTTTCAAGATACCTGATTAAGTTAAAATTTCAAAATTTTATACACTGGAAAATTAAGAAATTTTAGTATTTTTATTATTAATTATAATTAATCACCAGTAATTTCTGAAGTAATTTTGAGATATCGATTTCCGGTTAGTGGCATTGGATTTTTCGAGTTTTTTTTTTCAATAAAGCAAAATTATTTTTAAACTTAAAAAAATTTTAATCATGTTTTTCTTGGAGAGAGATTAATAAAATTTTAATATATTTTTAAAACTTGTATTTAAATAACCGTTTTTCCTGAACGGACAAAGATATTCATATTAGGTTTTTTTAGCATCATATTTTTGAAACATTTCTGTATAAGATTTTGAAAGACGGAAGTCAACATCTTAATCCGGATAGAAATTAAACACAGAAATTGAAAGTTTAAGTTTTTCCTGAACTGGCGTCTTAAAATATCTATTATTAAATTATTATTATAGAAAAGTATATATAAAATCGAATACAGAAATCCCGAATTCGAAATTTTTATCCGTTAATAAATAACAATCATTTTTGTGTAATTTTATCAAAATGGCTTAAGAATGTTAGAATTATAAAAATATTGATTTACAATTTTTTCAAAAACTGTATGAATAACGTAAAAACCAAAGTGACTATCTTGAAGGAAATTTTATGTTCTTTCTGTTTTCGAAACCAGTCTGGTACCGGTATAATACACATTTCAGTTTCAGTTCAATTTCGGTGATACCTATCTCTTGTTAGAAAACTCATAGCAGAAAAGCCTGCAATATATGGTCTCTATAGCCATCTTTGCATATATATCATGATTCATAATTATTCATGTTAAATTTCTGTTTTAATGTTTTATTTAATAATAATGGCCAGAATCGTTGAAATTGTAAAGCTTCACAAGTTTAGTGTTGCGTCTTAAAGTATAAAGCATAACTATACTTATTTATCTAAATAAAAATTACACTTGTCAGAAATATATATTTAGTTACTACAATACGTATACAAACTGCTCACAACAAAAAGTGTCAAATTAACATTTTTGCACGTTTTTAACAAGAAAATTTGTGGTCCGAAACAAATAGCTGTGAACATAAAATAATCGAAGCGCGACGTTGCTTTGCTTTAGTTTCGCGTGTTTATTGTTTTGATTCACGTGAACGAAAGTCAGAATCCCACGTGAATTCGCATTGTGGTAGGTCGGGTATGGGAATCTGGTCCAACTGCATGTGTTTTGTTTGTAATTACGATTTTAGGTTACTAGGTCCTTAAAAATAACATATCTCGTATATTTATATCTGAGACAGACCTTGAGATGGTAAAAAATTCAGATAAAATTCATTTTATGGCTATTTCTTTTTTATAACATGATAGTCGTTAATTGTTTAATAGGCTCTGATGTGTGTAATTATTGATTCATTTATTTTTGTTTCATTCATAACATGCGAACTTACTCTCGAACTTACTACTTACTACTTACATTCAAGATTTATGCGATCGAATAATTATGTAAATAACAGTCTTGTCTTGATTAAAAATAAAACTGACTTCTAGGAACTGTATAAAGCTTATTGTATTAAGATAAATGTTTATAGTTTTTAAATTGCATTCAACATTTGTGCATATTTACAGTTTTAATGTGAAATTTAATTATTCTACTTTTACAAATTTTTATTGCTTATTTACTTTTTCATCGTATCAAAAAAGAATAAACTGCAATTTTGTTTTTGATTTTTTATCAAGGTTAACATATACTGATCAAGTCAAAAACGTTAAAAATTTCATTAATATTTTTGGTAGGTACATTTTAAATTCAGAGGGGGCCTGGGAGGCTTAGCCTCCTCCCCCAAAAATTTGCCCCTCCCTAAATAATTTGCCTAAAATACAAAATTTAAAACACATACTACAATTGGAATTTTATGGAAGCGCTGGTTGGTTACCTTTAGCACTTATACTTATAATTGAGTAGGTCTGAATTTATGGCTCAAAATTGAGAATTTAACTAATTTTTAATTTAAATATCAAACTAACATGTGACACGTGACAGAAATGTCTACTTTTTAATTTCAGTAGTAGCGTACTCAGGCTAGAACGCTAGAAGTAAATAATTTCCGAAAAAAATTAATGTTACCATACATATGTTTCATGGTTACTATATATTATTGTAATCAATTCTTCCATATACAAATATAGTATTTAAAATAATAAAAGCTTAATACTTAAAATTAACAAATAGTACCACAATTTTTTGAATACTATTATAGCCCTCTCAAAATATTAGACCTTGTTGCGCTTTTGGGCATAATTACTACTTAGGATGATATCCAAATATTTCGATTCTGCTTATACATTAATTTATTTTTTTAATTATTGTATTTCGTTGACGGCTGGTAACCGCACACACAGTATCTATAATAGAAACCGATAACTTCCTAAGGTTTGAATCCAGTCAAGTATTCCAATTTACCTGCACAAAATCTCCTGTTCTGGCACTATCCACTAACAACCATGAGTACCTTTAAGTCTTATTCTTTATTCATCTAGTAGGTATTCATTCCTAGAATATAATTTTTTTAAACTAACAGTAGTCTAAAGCCTCATTCCCACCTCTATCATAGTCGTAGTCGTAAGTCGTAGTCGTAGTCGTAAGGAAAACCGACCGTTCCCAGCTCTTATCATAAGGGTAATGTTTTGTTCACAACTAAACTAATAAATGAGTCAAATACATTTCAAATAATTGATAATTAAATTTTACTGTTATATTGGAAACAATACTAATTTGAACAGGGAGAAAATTATAGTATTAGGACAAATAATAAAAAATAAATGTATACATAAAATGTATTCAATTGCATGTGAACATACCATGATTTTTAAAATTGTGTAATAAGATATATGAAATAAATCATAGTAGGTAATATTGAATTACCTTAAAAGGTATAAAACATTCAGAAATAATTAAAACAATATTATTTTTATTCATATTTATATTTCTATAACCTTTCTTTCAACGAGTAGTGCAGTGACAGTAGTGAAACCAGCAGCACTACATATCTCCTTCTCTTTCTATTTATGACTACGACAAAAAGTTTGGCAGAGCCAAATCCTTACGACTACGACTAACGACTAACGACTAACGACTTGCGACTACGACAAGAGGTGGAAACGCTGTAACGTTGTTTCGTATGTCAAACTCTCAAGGTTACGACTAACGACTTACGACTACGACTATGATAGAGGTGGGAATGAGGCTTTACTTTAAAAAATCTTTTCTGTCTGATTTATGACAAGAAAATTTAAAAAAAGATCACAATATACAAAACCGAAATGTCCAAGTGAATTGAAGAGAAACAATTATTGTCAAAAAACTGTCACCAGAAAAATTACAATCGCCAATAAAAAATATTCGTGAAAGGACATTTTACAAGTCTGTGGTAAAAGCTTATAAAAAACCAAACTATACAAACCAACCACGTTTGACGTTAAAATTCATAAAAAAAACATTTGTTTTGCCCCAGGAAAAGGGCTAAACCAATATCATTATATCTCGGATGTAACACACGCCTTTCAAAGTAGTGTGTTCACAAAAAAAAGCACAAAAAATATTTTAATAAGTGAATGGCCTCAGATGGGTCCCTAACCTCAAATAGGGGTAAAAAACGTACCTGCGGTGGAATCAACGACAACGATTGGTCGGAAGGAGAAAAAAATTCCATGGGGTTCCATCCCAGTTAGGAATTTGGAATTGAGGGCAAGAGGACGTTCACCCTGTTTTTTATGAAAGTGGAGGGTAGTCGCTCCAGACTAATTTTTCTTTTAGATAGGGCGACCCCTACCTTTTTTTCTGGTTAAATGTTTCGAAAGTTCGTCTTAATTGTTCCTGGATAAAAAGAGCGGTTTCTGTTTGACCAAGACCTACTGGATACCGGATTCTTTTTTATTCCTACCCCCTTAACTTTTTGTTTTGATTTTTTCTTGTTTCTTTTATACTCCGAACAATGCAATAAAGTAAATATACCTTTTGTGCTAACCGGTGCTAACATATTATAATTTACATAAAGGTTGTGTTCTCTTAGGATAGGATACAGTGAAAATAATTTTTATAATTTTTGAAAAATTATTTTTAAATCATATATTACATTTACATCCTAATTTGAAAAATAGAGCTGTGAAAGAGCATTTTAATTTTTATTCATTTTATTAAGTAGTCTAAATGATGAGTCAAAATATCGTTACCTAGGAGATTGATTACAATTTTCATTGTTGTTGCATGCTACTTAGCAACCTTTATGTTTTAATCTGTAATCAATTATACATGATGTGTATATTATTTTATCGGCAAAACGGCCATAAGGCACTACATTCGTTTATAGAAGAACTGATCTTCAGGTCATTTTTTAAAAAGAACCTTACTAACGAATTAATGTTTGTTGATATTCGATTAGTAATTTGCTGCTAATTTAATTCTCATTCTAAATAATAATTCCATAGTTTTTTTAGTTTTTACTCAAATGACTTTACGATATTATTTATTTGAGTGTTTTCGATCTTTGTTATGTTCATCAAATAAATATAATATCATATGCTAATTTCGTAAATTTTATTTGCAAAATTTCGTAATACACTATATCACTAATATTCTACAATCACTTTTTAATTTACAGAACTATACCGTATATTACGAAATATTCTTGCTAATTTATTTAAATACCAATTTGCTAAAATTGTACGCTCAATTACTTTGTTAAAATCAATGTGCGTTACTACATCTTATTAAGGTCGCAAATTAGCCACCGAAATATTACATTGCAAAGAAAAGATTGTAATTTTTAATGTTATTTATGATTAAGCAAACACTGTTTTTAATTTACAAATGTGATGAATATTTTCAGACTACAGAAACATATCCAATTTATTTTACCATGTGTGTGCGGTTACCATTCGCCAACTTACTGATGGTTGTTACTGAAGAGGCACCTGCGCAATACAATAAAGATTTTCGTGCAGTTAAACTGAATTGTGTATACCTGACTAGATTCGAGTATAAGTTGTCGAAACCATATAATGCGTTGTTAGACGAACTGTGCTTTTGACAACTCATTGGAATCTAGTCCGGTATAAATTACAGTTTAACTGCACAAAAATATTCCTTGTGGTGTACTCTCCTGTCTCCACTAACAATTGCACATGCACAGTAATATCAGGCTTATTCACAACTTCACGCATACCTATATTTTAATAGCATAATACTTAACTTAGTGCTTAACTCACTTATCATGAAACCGAAAGAATATTTCAAAATTTTAGTTTCCAGGTTTTAATAAATAATAAAACAGTTTTGGGTCACTGTTTTCAAATGGTATTTCATAAATGTACTATTCTTGCCATTGCACAATGAATTAAAATTTAATTTAATTCTATTCTATTCATAGGTAATCAGATCTATTATACAACCAAACAATCCAGTGGTTTCAATAATGTGCTTCTTGCGAAATCTGCCCTTAAATTTATTAATTTTTATATTACTATGTTCACTTCGTACTTTGAAGGTTTTTGAAAATTATTTTTGACAGCTGAGAATTAAAATTAATCAATTCTTTGTGTTAATTAAATCAATAATTAGTTCATATATTGACAAAAGCTTAAAGTGTTATATTCTTATTATCTAAATACTTACTGTTATTATTTTAACATCAATTCTTCACCAAATGTCAAAAATTATATTGAGGACTCACTGTGAAATCAGCAACAAATTTCCATATGTCAAAATGCTGGATGGAATAGCGGCGATACAATTTTTATATTATTCATTTGTTCCATCGAGCACCGTGCTTCGTGCCATGCCGGTGTGACATAGGCTTAAGAGGCGTGCTTGATGTATTATGTAATTTTGTTGGTAAATATAATCGGTCATTAGAATCATAATTTGAGAACAATGGTGATTATCATTACCGGTCATGTGTTAATAATTTTTGAGTTATTTCGAACAACCCTGAAAACGCTTCCCGCCAGTTCTACTCTCACGTAGGGCAGTCACCTTAGGGCCTTGAGTTCCTACCGCCAAATTAATTATTTATGATTTATACCGGTACATACCAGACACAAGTTTAAACAAGCCAAGTTATCTATTTATCTGTCCCTCTCTATTGTTATTGTTCTCTCTTGTAAAGTAATTTCAGTAAATTCAGTTACAGTTCACGTTCTGGCTGGTGCTTCTTGTTGATAAGCAATTATGCGTGATTGTAACTACAGTAATAATGTCAGTGCCGAAATTTTAATGTGATGTACAAATAACGTCCAAATGTGTCATCAAAATTGTTTTTATTATAAGATGGCACGAATCTTGGCATATTTACACGTATTGAAATACCTTTGTTTGGGTACAAAAATTGCACATCAGAGCGTAAAGTGGAACTTTATCGTCCTGGTGTAAGAATATCAATAAGTTAATTTTATCTAATTGACGCAAATGAGATTTTCATTTATAATCTTTCACATGTTCATTAATTCTTTCCGGAATTTTTGTGAGTGCTTCCAACAACGTCTTTATCAGATCGAGTGGTACACGAGAGCTGATTAAGTTGTTGGAATGCACGACAAAAATTTTTCTGGTAATGAAGTAATGCACAAGTGCAGATTCGGCAAGAACATCGTAATGACACCGCCGCTGTATTTGTGAATCCTTTTTACAATAGAAACCTGAAATATTGACTAATTGTGTATTTAATATTAATAAATGTGTATTATTTACCTTACTGAAAGCGTAAAATGACAATTTACTCAATTTTAAATTTAATTGTTAAACTGACATGTGACAAAAAATGCCACTTATTAATTTAACTTTGTAGTAAATAATTTCTGAAAAAAATTTAATGTAACCGTGGTTACTATTATTGAAATCAATTCTACCGTTGTTATTTGTATCATGCAATTTTCAGTAATATAATTAAAATTTCATAATAATGCTAAACTAATGTATTATTTGATAAATAAATTTTTTTATATTTTACGCGTACAACTGTACAAATTTACAACTTTAGCGGTACACAAGCACGAAATGTTATGGGTATATTTAAACAACAAACATCTACTCTACTGTTCACTATGTTCACAAGATATTTCAAATATTCCAGGGATGTTAATGCAGGGTGAGACTAGAAACACTGAACTTAAATTCTGAATGTTGACGTTTACTTTATCTCAATTTTCTCTTTAGATAAGTATTAAATTACTAAATAGCTAAATAAATTTATTTAAATTGGTGCTTAAGGAAATTAGAAATAAATTTAGATTAAACAACAGTTTTAAATTAAAGTAAATTATTTGATAACAGGACTAAGTTCAATTCACTAGTCAGGCCTCTATTTATAGATACCTACATTATGTGCTTAATATTAATCTGAAAATAATCTGTAAACTGTTAACCCGTTTCGTAAATCTATCTAGAAGTATCTAATTAATCTGGCGTATTTATTTCTGTACCTATATACATAAAAATTATCTTTGTTTTACGTAAAGCTTTGTGCATGTATTATATCTATACCTACCTGTTAATAATAATTAATTTGAATTAAGAATTTGTTAGCTTTAGTTTTATTTTATATTTTTTGATGAATGGCAGTCCTACTGTCCGTGCAGCCACAGTTGGTCGGAGCGGTAAAGGAGAGAAAGAATGTGCCTATGTTCTACACAAAGCTGAGTCAAAGTTCGTCAATTTATTACTTGTCTGAACGCAACTGAGTCAAGAGAAAAACCAAGCTGCACGATGTCTTTATATGCTATTTCAAGGCAGCGAAGCGGTTTCCGCCAAAAAATTTGCGGGTAATCTATGTCCTATAGTCGGCCATCTTTTATTTCGAGTACTTACTGTACTTTTCTGTGTAAATAAAATTAAATAGCATTTTATTTTAATTATCAATCCTTTAATTTCAAATGTTATTATTCAAAATACACCTTACACGTCTTCTTAAAAACGTAAACAGTAAACAAGTCAAAAGGAGTAAACCACAACCTCGCAAGGTTCAAGGAAGTATACTCTCTGACGTCACAAGTGACCAAGTGACTTATATTAAATATCAATCCTTAATTATTCAAAATAAAAATACACCTGAACCTGAACCACGATTTTTCAATAAATAGTAAACAACAACAAGGGTGTAAATCACCTCGCAAGGTTCAAGAGAGTATACACTCTGACGTCATCGAGTGACCAAGTGACTTATATAAATTATTCATCTTTCAACTTCATCAAGTTTAATAATAAATTATTAAAAATACACCTGAACCTTACACGATTTTTATAAACAGTAAACAAGTCAACAAGGGTGTAGATCACCTCGCAAGGTTCAAGAGAGTATACACTCTGACGTCACCAAGTGACCAAGTGACTTATATAAATTATGCATCCTTCAACTTCATCAATATAATTATTAAAAATACACCTGAACCATACACGATTTTTATAAACAGTAAACAAGTCAACAAGGGTGTAGATCACCTCGCAAGGTTCAAGAGAGTATACTCTCTGACGTCATCGAGTGACCAAGTGACTTATATAAATTTATTCATCCTTCAACTTCATCAAGTTAAATAATTATTAAAAATACACCTGAACAATCAACGATTTTTATAAACAGTAAACAAATCAACAAGGGTGTAGATCACCTCGCAAGGTTCAAGGGAGTATACTCTCTGACGTCATCTGCAGCAACGTGCGCATGCGCCCGCCGACGCGTCTGCGACCCTGGCACTAGCTGGACACACTACCCCTGACCCAATGATCTTGTTTTGTCACTGCACGCTCTCGCCTCTCCGGCTCTCTAGAGCACCTGGTGGCTCTCCTCTCCTCTCCCGAGGTATAGTGAGCTTACAGGCCGGTCGAGGCGCGACTCGCGACTGTGCCATCCTATACCTATTTATGGTCAGTGGAACTTATAAGGTTATGTCACGATTGTAGTTGAGTTGGGTTGGTTTATTTTTACATTGGTTGGTACTGGAAACTGGAGTGCAGTTGGTATCAGTCGGTTAATGGTTTTTGGAGTTTTGGTGTTGGAGGATTGATGAAAAGTATATTTAATAAACATATTTTTTGTTATTCAGATCTTTAGATATTATAAAGTTAGCAGTGAAATGTGACAAAAAATACCAAATACCTCCTTACCATTAAGGGGAGACGATACCAAAATGCAGGATTTCACTGTGCGGCTTGTTACACATTAATCAACAAAGAATAAAATTATTAATTTAAATAAATAAATACTACTCTTTATGAGCTATTTAATTCAGAAATTTAAATTACAAATGGTTCAATACAAACCGTCAAAATAGCGAAAAACGATATTCAGTTTTTCTCTTAGAACTGGTTTCAATATTAAGATTTTTTAAACAAATAAGATATTTTTAAATGGCTAAAGGCTGTCCTCAAGTGCGTCTAATGCCACTTTTTTTAATTTTTTGTTTTAAATATGTGATAAAATACGAATAAAAAACTCACAAAATAGCTAAAATTGGCCATGTTTAGCCATGAATATAAAAAAATAGAGTACAAAAATGAAAAATGTGGCATTAGACGCATTTGGAGACAACCTTTATCTATTCAAAAATGTTAATTTTTACTTCAATTTTATGGAAAAAACTAGACGTACTTTTCACCATTTTTATGCCGGGAGTGACCCCCCTTAACTTAACAACTTATACCCAAGGAGCAAGAAATAAACTATTTTGATACATTGTTAAGCTACAAATATAGAAAACTATGATTTTAAATTTTTTACTTGTTACTCACTTGTAAACGTCATTTCATCAATCCCTACATTACCTTTGAAAATGAATATTTACAAGTTACTAACCTGTAAAATTGACAGCTGACATACATAAAATAACGCCATTTCCCTAAAATAGAGTTGGCACGAACCCCTTAAAACAAATACTCATACATCATAACAATAATCTTAACAAACATTCAACATTTACCCATAAAAAATGATCTATGCCGTCTAACATCTAATCCATGCATTAAATAAATACATAAACTTTTAGAATAACCTTACATTTTTTCATTTTGATTTTGACAAATATCAGATCTAATGATAGATTAAAATTGAAATAAATCATAATCTATTCCTTCATTTCAACACCAATAATATTATTGTTTTTTAGTTAATCAGTAGTCAGTAGATCTGAATTAGTGAACTGATTTTTGATTATCTAAAGTGACAAATTGGAATACAGGTTACAAGATAATACAAAGAAAGATAATAAATTACCTACTTAACATGTAGGTCTTGCAAAATCTTCTTAAAATTCGTTGTTCTATAAAATGTAAAAAGAACCCTGATTTCGAACGTCGAACTCACGACCATCATACGGTTTTTAAAGTACATTGTACTACATTGAACCGCCAAGAGGCTGTCTGTACTGTATTTTAATTCTTACTTTAAGTTTTTGTTTTTAAGAAGTGTCATTGAAAATTTCATCACCGTTCAGTGATTCAGCTGAATCCATCGTTACTCTTGATCCAGTTACCTTTACCTAGATACCATAGCGCACTTCAATTGGTTTCTTAGCTTACTTAGATAATGATTAGATTTGTCCATAAATACAGATTTACCTATTGGTTTATTAATTAATAACCTGACTACTCTAATTGTGCATGACACTTTTCTTTAATTAAATGAAGTTATTTACCTGTAAAAGTGTGTTAATTATACCACTCCACAAACAGGTATTTAAATAAACTATATTTAATTGCAAATATTTTAGCATAGTTCAAGGTTCTTAAATTTCATTTTCGTTGGATAAATGTGCATTATTATCGCTTAACAATAACAATAATTAATGAACACGCAAGAATAATTTTAGTTGTTTAATTTGTTGTTATTAAATATAACCTAAATTCTGAAATTTTTCTTTCAACCATTGAACAAACTTCAAGACCGCATACCACATAATTTATCTTCTTTTTCTAAATTTTTGTGTGTGCAGAAAAGAAAGTAGATCCATAAGAATCGGAATTATGGTTCTTGGAATTTGTTTTTTACCTACAGTACTTTTTGCTGGAAAAACCAAGTCTTATGAAGAAATTATTGCAATATTTATGCAACAAATTCATACGCATCATCAAGGGGCTCTTGCCTCTCCCTGAAGTTGAAATATTTTATAAGTTAATAATCAGAATCTGACAATACAAAATGTGATTACAGAAACAACCCAACAAAAAAAAAGGTCTTTGTGTCTGTCGGTCTTTCTGGATGCTGGATAACTTAAAACGCGTTGGAATTTTGGACTGAAATTTTATATCTAAGATCTTAAAAAAAATTAACTAAGTTCGTCAATGAGCTTTATTGGACCAGTGGTACCAACTTTATAAACTGAAGTTTTTTATTCTTATTTAAATACTATCGAGTGTGGTATTAAATTAAAGCTCTCGGGAAAATAATCCTAGTAGATCAATAAAAATATCATTTAACCGATCGTCATTTTTTTATAAATTATTCAAATTATACCGAGTTCGGTGTCAATTTAAAAAATGACACGTATGCGATTTTCAATTGTTTCTCCAGAACTTATTAAACTTTTTTCACGTGTTTCAAATTAAAGCTCTCTGGGAAAGAATTATAATCGCAGAATCAAAAACAACATTTAAACGATGGTCAATAATAATTATTTTTCACAATTTATTCAAATTATGCCGAAACATTGAATATTTGTTTAATTATTGTTAATTATGTATTTTCTCAACGGTTTTTTATTGTATGAAGATCTTTTGTGATAGGTGTATGAATGTCCTCCTAGTGGTATTTATTTATTAATTATTAACTATTTTTCTTTAATATTATTTATTTGTATTCAACTATTTAAAAAGGCAATTAATTTTTCAAATTCAGTACACTCTCCTGAAGATGAGTCTGGTAGAATCGAAACGTTGAAAGTTTGATTTCAAATAAATTGGCTGAATTCCCAGTAAGTACTGTGTTTTCAATTTATCACCCAAACAGCCAAAGAATAATCATTGATCATATTTGACAATAATGTAGAATCTAACCGTTTAGCACAAGCTTATTTATTACTATATAGCTTTATTTTGAAGCGGTGTTTTCATGCTTTTTGTATATTTGAGTAATGAAAAAGAATAGAATTCATTAATTTAACTTAAAATTTAAAGGTATTTGACCTTCAACAACAAAAACATTCATTTTTCACTTATTTGCCTCCTTTTGTATATTTCTGGCTTTTCAGGACGCTTACGGCTTACGTAATCAAAGTAGATATGAAATAATATAAAACAAAAGAATAAAATTAAACAATTGCACCAATAATCAGTTATTACAAATTACATTTTACAGGGTGTGTGTAATATGAATTTCAGCGTTCATGTAATAAAAATGCAAATGCGAAGACTTGTTCAATCGCAGCTACTTATCCGGAATGACAATTACAAATGTAATAACGAACCACCACATCACAATGGCGACCTAACCTTGAAATTCAGAACGTCACATTAAGATACAAGTGTTCGGTAATCGAGCCAAAATCTAGACCATCCGGCTGTACTTCTAATATGTTTGACATAAATTTGGCCATGATCTCTATAATTTCATTTTACGCAACTTTTTAGACTGTTCAACGAAAGGTGCCTTTTATTTGCTTATCTACACTAATCACGTTTATTGATTGATATCGAGATAGAATTAGTCATTCATATTCAATTGGATAGTGGTGGATTTATAAAAATATTATTTTATTTATTTCGAATTTCAAGTAAGTAATTGAGTCAGTTCGATTTGATTCAATTTATATCAGCTTACGGTTTAAACTTTTTGCTAAAATAATTTACAATCGAGAATGTCTGATAATATATAAAGATAGCTAAAGGTTTGTAGCTGGGAGTATTTGTGCCTACCCTAGACATACGACCCTAAATACTGTGTTATTTGTTATGCCTTGACGTGATAATAAAGAAATATTATACCTAATAAAAAATATTGAATCTAATACTAATATAAGAACATTGGAATTTTTTTTATAACAATATTTAATATTTTTTCTACAGTGCGGCGCATCGATGTTATCAAATTTTGCCATAGTATTGTTTAAAAAACAACTGATTTAACAGAAAAGTACTACTTTTATGGCCATTTGCATCGCTACCACTTAAATTTTAAGTGTCATTTAAATGAAAAATATCGAATCGAACTCATGATAGCAATATTATTTCTACGTTTTATAATTTGATTTTGATTCGATATTGTTCGTTTAAGGGAAACTTAAAATTTAAGTGGAAGCGGTGCAACTGGCTATTACATTTTTAATTTAGGACAGTTTAAATAAAATAATTATCAAATTGAATGCGCCGCATTGTAGGCATACTTCTAAACAATATATAAAAAAAGAAACATTTAATATTTTTTGAATAGTTATTGTTATAATGAAAATAAAATAATGCAATCATAATTCATATATTTGAATATAGATGTCACTGCAAGCTTTAGTCACGCCTACAGACTGCTTGTGAACGAAAAAGAGGTCCTTGTACTCACGAAAGCGCAAGCCATGGAATGTTTTTTTGCATTTTTGAACAAATTTTGCTTACAGCTACATTATCCCCTTAACATAAATGTACAAAATGTTCCTAAATTCAATTTTAGATTTTAAATAGATTGAAACAAATTTTTTCGAAAAATTGAGACGAGACGAAAATAAACTATTTCTCGTTTCCTCTCGTCTCACGGCATCACTAGTTGTAAATCATCCTGTATAATTAGTAATACATCCTTTAATTTGATTGTTTTCACTAATACAGAGCAACAATTAAACTATAAACCGTCATGTTAACGATGATAGTAAAATATCACCGCCGATGTGTTGGCGCGTGCTCGCGTAGTTCGCGGATATGCGGCTTGGTGATCACCGGCACCAAGTAGCGTACTCCAGCACTCCAGATGGATGTCAAGGCCGAAGGAAGGAACCATTTGACCCAAATGTGACAATTAACCAAAGCACGGCGAGTCGCATTGAGATTTATCATGTGTTATGTTCTCTAATACCAAGTGTTGATCATTAGATTGATATGTAGTTGAGATCATTGTGATTGAACAATCGTTTAATTAGATATTTTTATTATTATCAGCTGTCTGACGAGTCATGGCTATTTTCCATCAGTTCCTGTTTTATATCGTCAGTAGTACCTATATAGCAATTATTTTACTATTTGCCAATAAATTAATAAACACAAAATTTATCTTTAAAAATACCGGAAATATTTTAACGCAACATAACACTAGATTAATAAATTATTTGAAAAAACATGAAGCATATTTTTTTCTTTAAAAATTAATATGTAATGAATTAAGAAACCCTTGTACACATACAATATTTTATTGTAGATATAGGACCCTTTACCCTTTAATTTAAAGTAAGGATTATAAAGCTAATTAAATGGACAGTAAAAATATTAACCAAGCAACAAAACACAATGTGCAACCATGTACACATTTTAGTTAACATTAAAAACAGCTAAATATTTTTAAATTTTATTTTTATTTGTCCCTCAAAATTCGATCACCCTTCTATAATATGAATTTAAAAATTCTGGCTACTTAGTGTTATAGTATGTGACTATTGATGTCCTTACGCGAGCTTCTTTGCTGTTTGCCGACATCAAATGCAGACCATTTTACAGAAAAGTAAAATTATGAAGATAGAAATGTTAAATATTAATATTTTTGGCCAAGTTGACGCACAAGAGGCTAAAATGCAGTTTTTCTCTATTTTATGCGTTTGATTTTTAATTAAAAAAAATTTGCCTGCGGCACTTTGGACTTTTACAATTTTTATTTGACTCCCTACAAAATAATTCTTCGAAGCACATAATATATGAATTATTGTACTTGAGGCCGGTTTAATATTCATTTTCCTGGGTAGGCTTACCACGAATCCCTAAACACACTCATTCATTCCACACGTCAAATTTTCATTCACAAGCATTTAACCAGCAATCAATCTTCGCCAAACATTTCTATCCTGACACACTACACTCTTCTTTTGCCTCGTCTACATTCATTATTCTATTCATACAAGCTCTCCTAATCAATAAGGTAGGTACCAATGTCAATGTCTCACAGTTTGCGTGGCTGCCGCATCCAATTTAGGTAAAAGGTGTGTTTATGTATTAATTTGAACTTGATCTCGAAACACATATTATTTTAATTTGTTTCACCTTTTACGAATCGCCCAATACTATTCATTATTTTTTTACCAAGGAATAAGTATGTACAATGTGAAGCTGCCACAGCCATGCCCAAATTGGGTAGGAGCCCAACATCAAATTTCAGTTATGTGAACGCAAGTACACATTGCCATCTGACAGATTTCACAAATTTCGCTAAATTTCACCAAATTTCGGGCTGTGAATGCGGCTTTATAGATAATATGAATTTATTGGGCGTGAAATCATAGATTTGCATTTGCAGCTAAAACCATTTGCTGTTTATAATTTCAATCAGCAATTATTTTTGCTAAAATCCAATAATTTTCTGCTTGCAAAAAGTAAGCATTCAAATTTTAGGACCTAATCTAAGAAAGTACCAAATAACAATAACATAGTTGTAGTTGTGATCGTATTCTACTTAAAATTCATAGAACAAAAATAAACATTAGGTAATCTCAGCTAATGTCATGATAACAAACGAAGTACAAATTTAGATTACTCTAATTTAGATTCGAAGAACTCTTACACATATTTCTAAACAAAAATATTTCATAATTTGAAGATTTTGTTATCAATTCCAGAAAAATATTCCAGGAATTATTGTCAAAGATCATGTTTGGTACAGTTTTTTATAGTACGCACTTAAGATGACTTAAGTGGTACAGATTATCTTAAGATTCAGTAAAGATGTCAAGTACCTATCTAAACTTACTAGTTTATGCGATGTCATTTTAAAATGATTATTTATTTTATCTGATATTCATATACAGATATGTAAAGTAAGTTGATTATCAGATTGATTCGATAGATTGATAAGTACAGGCTTCTTATTTGAAGTACCTAGGTACCTACTGAGTTGCAATATCTATGTATAGGTACTTTGTATACTAGGTACCACTTTAAATCTGAACTTCTACAGTCTACAGACATGTCAAAATTTAAAATTATTTTATAATAAGTAGCAATCGTTTTTATACAAGATGATAAAATTATATTTTATCGATGAAAAAAAGTGTTAATTCACAAGCGACGAAGGAGCGAGTGAATTATTTTTGTCGAGTCGATAATATAATTTTAACGTCGTGTATAAAGTTCTATTTGTTTCTATAGCTGATGTTAAAGGACAAATATAAGAAACTCAATTTTAAATTAAATTATTATTGAAACAAAATTTCGAGTTTGTTTAATGTTTTTCATTCTACTTTTTTCACAATGTGGATGCAGAAATGTGTGAAAACGAATTTGAAAAACAAATTTAAAAAATAAAGTACTTTATCCAACTTTGCTGTTAAAATTTTACTTTATCTATTCAAATTTTACTTTACTTACCGTTGCGGTTAAAGTGTTACTTTATTGACTCAAAATAGTCGATAAACTAGCACTTTAACATCAGCTATGGAAAAAAGAATATTTATTTATTATATACCTTAGACTTTTATTATTATTTATATGAAAAATTGGGATTGTAAAAAAATTACTTATTTGAAAATAATTAAATAAATGAACATAGAGATAACAGGTTAAGAAAGCTACATAAAATATGAAATATTAAATTTTACTAAGTAGATATAATAAAGTATTCATTGACATTGACCTACTGTATATCATTAGAATGAAAACTAATTTTCACGGCTAAACAAATTTACATATTTTTATTTGGATATTCTAATAAAGTGTTAGGTTAGGTACTAGTACTACCCATCTTGTATTTAGCAACTATGCGTAATGCAGTAACTTCTATCTTTAGTGGCCTAGGGCGATAAAAGCGTGCTTTACGTCCTGAAACTATATCGAAAGACGAAAGAGTGCCATTTCTAATATAATAAACTAAAGATTTATAGTAAGTTTATAAAATGCTTTAAGTGTAATGTGTAATTCATCATATAAAACTGATGTCATAAAGTCTGATTACTACTAAATATATTATGTTTTTTGCTTTTAATTGAAATAAAATTAATTTAACAAGAACATGATGTATTCATGTAGAATGACCTTCGATAACTTGTAACTAGTTCATGAGAATATATTTCAATAAATTAATTAAAATACAATGATATAAAAACCATAAAAAGGTGTAAAGTTATCATTTTTCTCATGCTTAACGAAATGCTTGATTGAAAACAATGGCATATGTCCGTTATTTATAACAAATTGTGAATATTATCGTTTGTAGTTTAGATAGGAAATTATTAATATTTGCATTTTACAAGAAACAGTATCGCGATACTTCCAGGAACATTTTGTTGTTAATTTTATGTTTCCTATTTATCTTGCATTGCATTACAACATGATAAATACACTATACTCGCGTGTTTGTTGACTAATTAATATCTTTTTAGGATTTCATATAATAATTAATAATATTCATAATTTTAAAAATTGTGATTCAATATCTTTTTGATAGATGTTCTGTAAAATTAAAAGTCAAGCATCAAAAAAGACTTTTTGATTTTTGTACTTTGTTTGTTGTTTCTAAGCGCAGAAATTATGTATACTCTTGAGCCGTCTTGACACAAGAATTCGTAGAGGATTCTTTCAAACTTTTGAATTTTGGGAAAAATAATCCTGTTGAGAATTATATCTCATATAGCGGTGCCGCTAAATTGAATGAGTCCTGGAAAAGAAGAATTTCGAATTCATAGATAGCTTCAAAACAGTGAATTTCTTCTTTTTTTCGATGGTTCAGGAGCATGAAATAATTCACAAAGAATCCATGTGTGGAGAGAGTTCTACACTGTGCTGATAATAATAACATTTCCTTGTTGAGGTTAGAGTTTTAACTTGAATCATGGTCCAGGTCTAGTTCATTGTCAATGATATTTAAAATAGAATTATATATCATATACAATAAAAAGATGATTCTGTTTATATCCTTTATATTAACTTTTTGGGCAAAAAATATCAAAATTAATAATATAGTTTATTTTCAAGGTGTAGGATTACATATAAAAAGCGTCACAAATAAATATTTAAATTTACTATAGATGTAAAAATTCGTCAATAGTATAAAAACCATTTTCTACAAGGAATTCTTTGTTTTCTTTTGAAGATAAAAATATTTTTGATCATTGCAATCAGTGCCGGATTAACCCATGGGCATTATGGGCAGCTGCCCTGGGCCCCATGACATTCAGGGGCCCCGGAAGAACAAAACTAATTTTAATAACAATAAAATTATTTCAAGTCTTTTTAACTTCTTCTCAATTTATGAATTCAGTAGTATTTTTTCATGGATTAATAGACGAAACAATAGAGTTTAAATTGTGCAAAAACCTAGGAATTATTATTTTTTTTTAAATAAGTATTTAATAAATAGAAGCCAGAAAATGTTTACATAGGTAAGTAATATTTTCAATGTCCCGATATTGGTAAGAGATATTTTTACTATGAGGATTTATTCTGTACGCAAGAGCGGGTATTTAACGGGTTTAACTGGGCTCATGTATACCTATGCAAGTCTATTTAACGAGTACACTGCACTCATGCAAATTAAATCTTTAAAAAACAGATTTGTATTCAATTTATATAAATTAGCTTCATTTTTACCTAAAGTAGTTAACGATTGTTATTTAATAGAAACTACCGAATTAATAATTTGGAGTAATCTGTCCATCTCCGGTATATAGTTTGCTAGAGTTTAGCAAGCTAATCATTTCCAACTTCCGTTGCGCCCAAAGCAAAGGATCTTCCTTATTCCTCTCACGCCTCTTGGCTGTCTTGTCACCTTGCGAATCCACGTTCATTACGCAAGAGAAGCGGCGTGCGGCACGCACATGTCCCACATTCAAGCTGAATCTCCTCATCGCAGTGTGCTGCGCTTGCCCTCCCTTGCCACCCACCGCCCGCCGTCCACGGAATTACAATCAGTTTATTTTTAGCAAAGCATCGCGCACTGGACCGAGTGTCGAAAAAATGTTGCAAAATCAAAGCAACATGTATTTAGTTGAGTGGACGAATTTGGGTGGTCGACAAATTTTATTTAGAGTTAGTTAGGAGTAGTTGTGGTTGTATAACCAACCCTATTTTTAAATAATAGATTTGTTAGTCTATTGTCTTATTGCTGTGTTTGTGTTACAGCAATGAAATTAGTACGTAAAAATCAAAACGTAATAACGTAGATTATTATTCTATGCAGATCCACACACGGTAGTGTAATATTATCAAAATGCCATTTGGCATAATTGTTCACTGACTTTTTTTACGGTTTTTATTTTACCAAAATCAATTTTACCAAATTTGATTTATTTATTTACAAATTATATATACAAATATCTCCTCATTTGGTGAGGTTGCCGTAGTTACATTTTTTGCTGTGTACGTAGTTCTCAATATTTTTGACAGCTATTGTTTGAAATTTACCTGTTTATATAATTTTTTATTCAATACATACTTCTCGAGCTAAAATGATAATCCTCCACAGAAGGGACATATAACTAAGGGTGGCCTGGGTGGTCCCAAAATTTTTACAATATTTCGTACGGAAGAGATACCTATATTTAAAATATTTAATACTGCCTTACACTTACATAATACTAGGAAAGAGATAAATATTTATACTTAGGCAAAAGAAATGTTTGTGAATGTATTTTATGAATAGCGGATAGATATAGATTTATTCCTGGTAAGTGTTGTAATTTTTGAATATAGATATAATGTATTAACGAAATTAATTTCAGGAGGAACTAAATCAAATTCCTTCAGCACTGAAAAAAATTTTCGCCTCGCAACTAAAATTTTACTATAAAAAGTGTAGCCCACTTTAATTTGTTACTGGTCCACTCTTGGCCCACCTCAAAAAAAATTTAATTACATCCCTGCTCCACAGCTTGTATAGTTAAATTTCAATTTCGTGAGTAATTATTGTCTAATTATTGCCAGTGACGAATCTAATATTTACATAGATGTCAAAGTTGAAAAAAAAAGACCTAGGTACTTGTATTTTCTTTATTCTTGGAAGAAAAAATTAAGAATGATATAATCACGTGCAATTTTTTTTTTCATAAATTAAATACTTTTTGTGCATACTATATTATTAATAAATATAGTAAAAGAGCCGTTGGATATCTAATAGTGTTGCCGCGAGACTCAAGACTAGTCTCGATATCGTCTCGTCTCGTCTCGTCACGAAATTTGAGACGATACCACAAGGCAAGACTTGACTACAGATTCCATTCCGAGACGAGACTCAAGTTTATTCAAGACTCTCGACTCCACATCGAGATTAGTCGAGATATTTCGAGACTTGACGAAACGAGAGACTTTTTATTCGTTTGATTTTTTCCCGAGGTAGAAAACATTCTATATATTAATTTTATGATGGTTACCATTGAAATAAAATCTACTATACCTACATTTATTTCCAAAATATCCGAACGCAACTACCTTCACACAGGTGTACTGCGCATTATTCCTTAGAAATCTACAGGCGTGTTCAATAAATCGAATAATATAAACAATAATAAACAAAATTATTGCAATTACATTTTGTATTCAAATACAGTTATCACATTACCACATGTAAATTAAGATAAAATATTACGCAACGCATTAAAATTAATAATCCTTGCTTTTTCCTTATCAATAAATGATATAATTTTATTATACCAATTTACGCAGTTATTTAAAATCGAAGTTCAGATGAAATTTCCAAAGCATGTGAGCAATAATTATTGATATACTTGAACTATATATTCATATAAAGTACGTAAATGTTCTAATATAACTATTAGTGGTTTATAATTATTATGATATTTGACGCAGGTAAAAAAAACTATGAATGACTTCATAGAAAAGGAGAAATTTTACATGAATTTGCATTTATAATTCGTGGTAAATAACCGCAGTTCACTACAACTGCATTATTATTCATAGGAAATGCGACACTTCGGTAAAATAATGCTTCATAAACATGTTAATTTATTGTTCCCACACTCAAAATACTGAATCAGTAAATGTAACAAATCACATTTTCTTTATTATTCATGTTTATGAATCATGCGTAAGACAATAAATACCTATAGATTTTTATGCATAATCACGAATTAGTAAACATATTGGTCATTTTTAAATCCTTGATATTAACTTATATTGTCCTGTGAAAGACATGGCCTTTGGAGAGTTAATTAATCCACTTCCCGCCATTTAATCGAGCTGATACTCGTCGCTGAAATCATTTTATTACAATTTTTTAACTGCTTTATCGACTCTATTTATAGTCGATAAAGTAATAGTTTAACCGCAAGGAAGGATAAAGTAAAATTAGAGTAGTTAAAGTAAAATTTGAGTAGATAAAGTAAAATTTAGAGTATTTTTACATTTTTTCTTCAAGTTCGTTTTTACACGTTTCTGCATTCTCTAAAAAAATAGGGTAATGAATAACATTACATATACAAACTCGGGAATTTAATTTAAAATTGGTTTTCTTATATATTTTCGATTTTATCTTTAACCCTTTAACATCAGCTATAGAAAAAAATAGAATTTTATACACGCCGATAAAATTATATTATCGACTCGAGAAAAATAATTAACACTTTTCTTTCGTGGATAAAATATAATTTTATCGTCTTGTATAAAAACTAACTATTTTCAAAATTCGCAAAACAATTTGCAATCTAACACTGTTTTTTATTGATATTTTAAAATGACTAATTTAAATGTACCTAAAAAAGTAATAAGTACATGCAATCACTTACTTAATATTGTATAAACAAACAAATTAATTAAATTTCAGTGATGTGGTAATTAAAATCCACTAAAAAGGTACGTTCTTTGATCAGTATGTAATGTAGTGTCAATCATTAAATTTGTATCCTGAAGTGAAACAGCCTGTATTCCTAATTATGATATACTGATTTAGAAATGTCATTCAAATATTCATAAAATTAAGTTCGTTTTTTCCCTATTACAGTACCTACTGATAAGTCTAGGATTCATAACTCATTCGCTGATTTCAGTGAAAATGCATGTTTTAAGGTCCTCTGAATCTAAATCCCGATCTTCTCAATGATGTCTGTTTGTGTGTGGATGTGGATGGATGCGTCCGTTTGTGCGATAACTCGTGAACGAAAGTAAAATGAACAGTCAACAAAATTTGATATTTCATAATAATGTAGGTACAGAATGGAAAAGATTTTGGTCAAAATCTGATGAGAAATTTTAAAAGTGCATTATTTTCAAAATGATGTAATGTAAAATAACATTCTTGTTCTCTACTATTCACTACCGTATAACGTTTATTTATTGTGTAATTGACAAAATAGTAGAAAAATGCAACAAAGTCGACCATTTAACTGTGCCCCTTATCTAAAATAATAAAAAGTTAACAATATTGTACCGTTTATTGACATCTTTTGAATTATTTTACAGTTTCCACAATAATCAAAGATTGTGATTTGTGAATATTATGCCATTTAACTGTCTCTTCTATCACATAAAAGCAAAAAATTAGCAGCAGTGTACCGCTTAGTACTTACTGCAGTTGTCCTAAATAACTACAAGTAATTCATAAAACACTATAGGTGAGTGACCTGCGGGTGTTGGGCTACTGAAAGATTTAAATATGACGTCTTTTATTTCCAAATACGTAGGTATATTTAAATTTAAAGTACATTAACACGACAGTAGTACACTGATTAACAACTTTCATATTAATAGTGAGTTTTAGATCATTTATATTGTAATTATTTTGAAATTTAAAATCCTAAATTAACTATACCTTAGTTAACGGCGGGGGTCCATACCTAAACGCTGGATTTCACTGTGCGGCCTCGTGTGCGGCTTGTTACACAAAAAATAAACAAAGGATAAAGTTATTAATTTAAATAAATGAATACTACTCGTTATGAACTATTTAATTTAGAAAATTAAATTACAAATGGTTCAATACAAGCCGTCAAATTGGCGAAAAACGATATATTAAGTTTTTCCATTAAAACTTGTTTCAATATTAAGATTTTTCAAACAAATGAGATATTTTTAAATAGCTACAGGTTGTCTTAAGTGCGTCTTATGCCACTTTTTTAAATTAAATTTCACAAAATAGCTAAAATTGGCCATGTTTAGCCATGAATATAAAAAAATAGAGTACAAAAATGAAAAAAGTGGCATTAGACGCATTTGGAGACAAACTTTATCTATTCAAGAATGTATTTCTTATTATAAAAATGTGAATTTTTACTGCAATATGTTTTACAGAAAGTCTTACGAGGATTCACCAATATTTTCATGAAACCTGACCATCATAAACTCAAAAATTAGTTTAAAAAATACCAAAATAACAAATAATATATTGTCAAATACCAAACCCCAAACCCATTATTTTTATTGACTTAGAAAAAAGTCAAGAACTAATTCTATTTTATTTATCATGAAATCACCATCCAGTAAGCACGACCTACATGTTGCCATATTGCTACCAAATTTTCAATTCCAAGTCTGCAGAATTCGATTGGTATTGTGGCAATATAAAAAGTTAGTGATGCTTTGTTTTTCCGCTTCTTCGTGTTTGAATTTCTGCCCAGTATGATGTTGTAGAGACTGAAATAAATGATAGTCTACGAGGGATATTCAAGTATTGCTTCAAATAAATAACATCAAAAAAATAATTTTTGTCTATAGGTTTTGATGCCATATGGCTTTTAACTTATTTTTGTCAATCGTCAAAATAATGTGTTTCATATTTGGCAACCTAATACCAACAATTCAATATTTTTTCTACGCCTGCTTCTCAAAGTTCATATTTCTACATTACTTTTAATGTTGAAAGCAGCTGTTTGTCGCAGTGTGTTGTAAAGTAAGTATCTAAGTGTGCGCCAAAATACTTTGTTGCTTTTTTTAATGTCCATTGTTTTCGCAACAACATTGTATTTCACAAAAATATAAAAATTTGACAATGTCAAAAAATTAATGATGATTTTTATATTTTTTAACTTTCTTCTTTTAGAGGAGTAGAAAACACGTACCTATTGAAAATATTTTGTCGAATTTAAACGATTGCAACCCTTCCTTCGGTCGGGCTGCAAATTTCGTTTGCGTTCGACAAAACTATATTTTCAAAACTTATTATACAAATCACTATTGTGTGAAGTCATCTTTCATGAATATCATAACATAAAAAGCCATACCATTTCTCTGAATCTGAGTTGGTGTTGCTACAAAATCTGTGCCGATATGTTTCAGTAATAGTAATCTGTTTCAAACAAGCTCAAAATGCAATAATAAACTGTTATCTCACAGATGTTTATATCAATTATTTCACACATTTTCTAACATACAATAAATCAAAATTACCCGAACTCATGTTAAAGTCAAAGGCTAAGCAATACAACTAATGATTGGTCTTCATTATCTCTTCTACAAGTTAGAAGTACGGATCAATTTGATTGTAACTATCCGAACAATAGCTAGAAGTTGCAATTTCCAGGAAGATCCTCTCGTCTCGTGATAAGGCATTGGTGACGTCAATATGTAATTGCATGTGTTGTAAGTGCGGAAGTGTGTGGCCGAATGTTCGGTGGCGTTACGGGTGCGATAAGGTCACAGATACAAGCGTGGCCTTCTTGATTTTTTGAGGGCCGTTCGTTCAACTCAAACTGTATCTCGATGACATAACAGCGCAATGACTGCTAGTGCGCACTTAGATTTGTGCAAATCGAACACAGAAAATTACCAAGTTTGGAGGTTTTCAACGATTCGTTTCTGCAACCGAATGTTTTATTGTTTACTGAAATATGCTGAAACAATCAATTAGAAACAAATTTATTTTTAATTCAATTAAATACTGAACATAAACTGGTGAACTGGTAATAGTGTAAAGCCGAGTCCAGACTAGGACAGAACAATTTTTTACAAATATGTTCTTGTCCATGTTCATTGTTCGTTGTGATCTGAGCTGGTATAGTAGGGCTGTCAAAATCGGGAAAAATTTGAAGCTAGATCAGATATACGTTTATCCGGAAACAAAAAAAATCCGGTAACCGGATATAATCGAAATCCGGAATCCAATATCCGGAATCCGAATATCATCCAGATATGACGATATCTGATTAAAATTTGTCTTCATATAACCAGTAATAATTAAATCACAGAAGTCTAGATTCTAAATAGCCGTTTTATTTTATGATCTGGAAAAATCAGCTGAGTGAGTGTACAAAGATTTTAAATTATAGATTATAATTCGTATTTTGGATTTTTAAAATTTTGATTCGTATAAAAGCTTAGAACTGTTTCTATATTTGCTTTATTCGGATACCGGTTTAATCCGGATACCGGAATTATCCGGATATCCGTATTATCCGGAAATCCGGACTGAAAAAATCAGGATACAGGATACTTCAAAATCCGGATAACCGGATAGCCGGAATCCATTAACAGCTGTAGTATATTAGCAGTTGTTCGATGCAAATATTCGCAGCGATGTTCAGACTATTCTTTGAAGTGACGGGTGACGGGGAACAGAACATCGGACAAAATAAATTCCCTAAATAAAAGACAAATATTAAAATTCGACCGAATGATTTTCCAATAAATTCGTATTTCGAGAATTTTTAATTTATTACCAACTCTGTAATAAATATTCTCGCTTTTTCTTAAATTTACAAGATAAAAAATTGAATCATTATCACTAAATTAATAGAGATGAAAATGAGATCTCTGCGGAACCACTATATACTCGGATTTAAATTTTTTTATACAAAGATGATTCCAATGTACAAACATTAAAGCATCAAGCCTGTGTAGTTTAATTTAGACTCGAAACATTTTCTCTTTTATCGATATACATTATAACCAGATAGAATATAGAAATGTATATGAATTATTAAATATTGATTATAAGTTATTCATAAACATAGCTTTCGAATCCTCTTCTCTTTGTACCTATAAAAAAAATCCGAATATAGTTACATATCGATATATCGTAAATTTCATATAATCCGAGATGATCGAAATATTAAGCAAATTTTCGATTTCGATCTGATGGAATTATTCATTTAGGAAATGGCACGATTTTTATGTATTTTTAATAAAAACTCTTATTTTTAACTTAGTGTTGGTGTTCTTTTGAATGGAATCTGATTCATTACATCATTCAAAAGTTAAACAAACGTTTAACTCATAATTCGTGAAGATAACAATACATACAGACCATTACTTTTGCAAATTCCAATTCACGAACTGCAAGTTGGACTTTATTTTCTTTATTTAATTCGTATTTATATTTGTTTAAATATAAATCTCTTGAGAAACACTTCATTAGCTCGTCTGACCCATTAGCTGCGGTGGTAAAACTTTAAGAGCGTTACTTCGTTAATAACACGTCTGTTTTGCGAGTTTTTCGTCGATTAGTTTTATTGCTTTCGTGGTCAAAACTGACCTACAATAAACACTCCACTGGTTGCGCAACGCTATTGTCATAAAGATTGTCTCGGCAAAAAACCAAACAAAAACGTGTTTTTTATTACCGAGCCCAAAACGATTTTATGACCAGGAAATGCGTGATTCAGAACAGCTATAAAATTTTGGACGTTTCTTTCTTTGTTGACTTGAACTGTATAGACTTTTCGGACTGGCTTTGTGGTAGGTTTAATACTTTTGACACCAATGCATTGTGAGTGCATTAAAAAACCCATAAATTTTGTATTTTTTTTACCGTTTTGAAACAAATCAAAGCAAAAATCTGATGTGGTCTGCACAACCTTCCGTCATATTTAACCCTTTATTGGCCTTTGTCTAAAATATTTATTTAGCTTTTATTGGACTCTGTATAACCATATGGTTTCAGTGATTTCAAAATCATTTTACATTTGTGTTCTCGTATATAGTTTTTCCATAGTGATGCGCCAAGACGAGATGAGACGAGATTTTTCACTTCTCGTCTCGCCTCGTCTCGAATGTGAAAAATCTCGTCTCGATTATTGTTCTCTCGTCTCGATCTCGATCTTGTCTCACTTTCTCGACTATAAACAAATTTTTTCGCCGATTGGCATTAAAAGTGCAATTTTTGATAGCTGAACAGTCTGTGAAATGTCACTTTTAGTGACATGCATCATTTATTGCCATTTGCACCATTGCGGTTTAGCGCTAACCTGTAGTTATAGTGTTGGTTATATTGTAAACTTCGTTGCACATATTCTTAACCAGAGGTTAAACAAATTTTTACTTAATTTGAACAAATGGATTGTGTAGGGTTTAAGCTCGGGTTTAAGTTAATAACTATAAGTTAACCTACAAATTTCTACTATACTCGTAATGTCGAGATATTTGAAATTTTTCTTATATTGGGCAGATTACCAGGACCAGGACGAATAGATATCATATGAGTTAATCATATTTATTAATTTATTTACTACATTACGTTTAACAAATTAGTTTTAGTTCAAATTAAATGCCCATCGCTATTTTTTAAAAGTTTTTTAGCCTTTTTGCTCGCCGATGAAATAAAATGTCAACCATAGTAATAAATTATAAACATTGCCATAGTAGCAAATAACTGTCCAAATAAATTATTGCAATAATTAACCAATAAACTAACTTTTTATAGAAATGTCATTTTCACCTGTCAATTGTATAATGTCAAACCAGTCTTAATTTTATTGAAAATTAGTAACATTTTGTGTTTGTAGGTATACAGAATTATGACAGAATAAAACAGCTACAAATAAAAATTACTGTAAAATTTACTAGATTTACTAGAACCTCATTCATATTTTAGTCATAAAATTAATAGTTTTAATATTTATAGTTTAACTTATCTATGACCTAAAATTATGCTGTGCAACGCAAATAAAATTTAGCCAGTAGTTAAGGTTAACCTATTGTCAGCTAACCATCAATTTTAATCCGAACTCATACAAATGGCCATAAAATTTATAACCTGCTATCTAGTGTCTTTTTTATTCGACGTCGTCTTGTTTTATATAAAGCATAGGGAGTCGAACCAAACAAAATAATGGTTCAGGGGATCAAGGTGAGGGAAGGGTGCCTATTCTAATGTACCATTATCAGGAAAAATGAGCCATCTATTGAATTGTTTTGAGTCCCTGATATAAAGTTTTAAGAACCTCGCCAAAGCCAAATATAACGATAACAAAGATCAACTTAACCATTTAAGTAAGTAAAGTAGGTAATCAACATATTGTGCAAATTAAATGTGATTCATTTGGCCTAAAATAAACTGAACAAAATTAAAAAATTGTCGCAAAATAAAGAATCTAATTAGGTACGAAGCTAATACTGATAAGCAAATAAAAATACAATTATTTTAATTGATACATTATCAAGTAATAAGTACATATTTAAAATACGATTTAAAAATTATTACATAAGAAACCACGAAACTTTAATGCCGCTCATATGAAAAAAAAAAAAATCCTCATACATCCGGGTTGCTTGAACTGAAAATTGGTCAAAACCAAAACCGAATCGTAAAAGGCTATTGTCCCTTCAAATACGCCGACGTCGGCGGGAATCTTTTCATCCATTCAGAGCAAATAATAAATCTTGAAATTTTTAAGAGCAGACTTCTACGAATAACTTTCCCTTTTTGACCGCGATTCGTCAAAAAGGGCAAATACGTTACAAACTTACGTATAATTAAGTGTTTAAAGAATCTGCGGAATTAACTGTAGATGATTGCATAGCTGGACAGTTGTCGTTCTAGTATCTTGTTACATTCATGGTGGAAAGTTGACAAATAAAAATGATGCAAATATTTTAAAAAGTTGCCAGTTATATTTCGATACATTTTTTTTTCATTTTAAAGCCGATTTTACACGATCCAATTTATTCACCAATAAATTGATCAAGTTGACCATCAATTATCAATAAATTGCCAAGTAGAAAAATATTTTCGTTCTTTTTACCGATATGAGCTGTCACTTTACTGTTTCTGTCAACAGTGTTACATTACCTATTAACCGAGCTATTAACTAAACGCTATCTAAACAAAATGAAACTGTATAAAACGTGAGAAACGGTGGAGAAACGTCATGGAAACCTTTAATAAAATTTACATGAAAATGGTGAACATAAAGGTTGGAAAACAAAAATCCCTCAAAACTTGTAGAAATATAAAACACGTTCTATTTCGCTAGTGGTTAAATTAGTGTGGACATTTTATTAGTCGTGAAATTGAAGTGATTGGGCCTGGCATATCTACTGATAATAAAATTTTCCGTCTGCTTCCTCAATTATAAAAAGTTGAGTTACAAAAATGTAAATTATATAAATTAAGAGTTCTGGCGTATGTAGAGGTGGAAATTAACGATATTTCTTATTTACAAAACATATTTCCAGAATGTTTCTACTGCTCCAATCTTAAATATACCAAATAAAAACAATAAATGCTTGCTTGTCATCAGTGTTTATCAAATTAATAAAAATCATAAGTACTAATAACCCGAAAACAAGCAAATTTTTAATTTAATTTAATCCGGCCAGTTAGGACTGAAAGACTGGACATTCCATCTTCTATCTTCTTATTTTCAGCAGATATATGCAAGTCTCAAACCCTTCAATTTCACGACTAATAAAATGTCCGCACTAATTTGACCGCTAGCTTTGGGACTATCAATAAATTGATCAATTTATTGGTGAAGAAAAAATTAATGAAAATTTTTATATTCCATTTTAGTTCTGATAGAAAACTAACGATTTATTTTTCGTTTTTAGTCCCTATGGATACCTACAATTCTACCGATTTAACTTGCATTTGATGGTTTTAGTAGGTATGAGTGGTACGTTACAGCACAGTCTGCAAAGTTGTTTTTCGTGTTCTATCCAAACTTAATTTTAAAACTGGAGTCAAATGGATTATCTTAAATTTTGAATGGTTTGTATAAAGCATGGTTGTTAGAGGAGAGTACACCACAGTCGAATAAAAAGGTGTGATAGAAAATTAAATATGTATGAATTTATTTTATTTTTGTAAATAAATTATTAAGTCATTTCACTGATCCATAAACTACTGAATTAATTTTAAAAATAATGAATACATCTCTTGTCAATTTACCGCTAGGAGCAGTTAAATTTCTCCGTTCCTTTACGGTATAACAATTTAATTAAGGCAGTTGTCTTGCATGAGTCACCCTTGCCTGTACAAGAAATCCGTCTTCGTCTGCTGTGAAGTCATTCCAGCTCCACTGAAGAACCAAAGAAGGGAAAGTAGTGTGGCCAATGCACTGTCGCGGCCTTCACATTGCTCGTAGTGTTCCATGATCGACGATGACTAGATGTCAGGGAACCTCTTCATCGTTCATCCAGGTTTGGTACACGTTCATCGTCGAGTGTGATGGCCTTCTTGTGGAGTCTGGAATCTTGATTCTAGAATTTTAAAGTATTTGTTATATCTAATTTTATTTTAATCAAATCACGAATCTTTTCTGGCCCTTTTATTTGGTTAAACCGATGGATAAAGGCTAAGTAGAGACTGTGCAATACTTATTGAATATTCTCTACTTATTTATTGTATTTTGTATAATTGTACATTCTGGGTTTTCGATTCGAACTATTATTATTTCCTTTCAAATGTAGGTAGATACAACATTAATTTGTGTATTTTCGGTAATCTTTGAAGTGCACACGCACAGGTCGAAAATTGGAAAATTGGAACCACACATTTTCATTATTTCATCACAGATAAGAAAGTGTACCACTATTATTTATTGTTGTGTAATATAATATGTTTTACTTAAGATTTAAGAATATTCCCGCGCGGGAGGAAAACACTGTTTTCTTCCCGGTACTGGCGGGAGGAAAACATTGCAAGAAAGGTGATTTCGAGGCCCTCGTGACGTAAAATATTGTGTATCCCACGGGAGGCAAGGCTATTCCTCCCTTGGGCGAAGCCGGCGCCCTCGCTCGGACCGCCGCTTCGCCCGCGGGAGTAATAGCACGCTTCCCTCCCTAGGTGCACAAAATACTATTTCTTACCTGTGACAAGACCGCAATTTGCATTTTGTCAAAATCCAACATCCACCGTCGCCCTATTACAGTAATTACATAAATGATCGGGTTTCATGTAAATTTCCAAAGTTATTATAATTATTATAAATATAAATATTCCATTCACCTTTAAACTTTTCTACATGATCTATAATATCTATTTTTACACAAATTTTTGAGTAGTCATCGTAATCTTACACTCCCAATTTCCTTCCGTTTTATTATTTAAGAGTGATAAACAAAAAGAAAACTCAAAGGGACATAACCTAACAGTTAGCAAGTACAACGAACTTCTCCATCAGTGCATCGTAATCAAAATACTCGCACAAAATAGAAAAAAATACGATATTACTCACACAAAACTGCACTGTCGTGCAAAACAAATGAACCCGGATAACAAACAGCGTGGTTCATATCGTGAATGGGGAATGAATGACATTACCTTGGTAACGTAAACAAAACAACATGTGCAAGTGCAAGCCGGCCGGGATCATCTTACGATGATGAAACGTTTGTTGTCCAGGAATGTGTAGTACGCTTTCTTAGCAGCAGGGGGAGTTAGTGACCCTTAGTGCGTACTGCGTAGTTTGGATTTCGTCCGCATACCACAGGATCCAATTATGTGCACACACCAAAAAAGATGAGATTTTTTTTCTCACGTTTTTATATGGGTAAATTAGTAAAGATACACTTGTAAAACCTTGTTCTATCACAGAAATAATTGCATTAGTAATAGTAATAATACATTATGGATGAAATGGAGAGAAAAAAATTGATGTAAGTATCTACAACCGGAAGTTGTCTATCGTTATTTTTAAAATTTGTATCTGAAGATCATTAATAAACGGCTTGACAAAATTTAGATAATTTTTCGAGAAACAATTGAACATAATATCATTTTTAACATTTCTACTAAACTTATCTATTTGAATAATTTATTAAAATAAACAATTGACGATCGTTTAAATGATATTTTTAGATTTCTACTAGAATTCTTTGCCCGAGAGCTTAAATTTGATACCATAGTAGATAGTTTTTTAATAAAAATAAATAACAATCTATTTATAATGTTGGTACCACTGGTCGAATAAAGGTAATTAACGAACTTTATGTCAGTTTTTGGCCCAAGATCTTAAATATATTATTTTATAGTTATCCAACATGCAGATAGACTAACAGATCCAAAGACTCACAAACCCATATACCGATTATTTTTATTCTTTTACTAGAATTATTTTCCCGAGAGCTTTAATTTGATACTACACTGGATAGTATTTTAATAAAAATAAAAAATATCAGTTTATAAAGTTGGTACCACAGGTTGAATAAAGCTCATTAACGAACTTAAAACTAATTTTTTTGTGAAAAGCTTAAATATAAAATTTCAGTCTAAAATTCCAACGCGTTCTCAAGTTATCGTTACAGACCGACAGACAGGCAGACTGACTTTTTTAAAATTATGTTTTTTGGGTTCAGTAGGGTCTTAAAACGTGAAGCTACATTAAAATCTCGAAATGTCAAAACGACACGATTACAATATTTCTCCCTATTATATAGGTCGGGGAAGTAAAAAACGAAGAAGACAACAAGACAACTAAAAGATCTTTATCTTTATAGTAACATATTAAATTTGGAATTAGTACTGTACTAGTACCTTCAGATAATAAATAACGAATAGGTACTGTATACTGTAAGAACACTTTTTAGATACAAGACAAGTCTTAAAAATCGTTAAATTAATAACTTTCCATTTTATTTAATATAAGTTGCGAAAAGGAAATGAAAAGCAAACTGCACATAACACTTTTTTAAACTAACTGATAAAAGTATCGTCTAATTTAATCACATTAAATTTAATTTAGATAACTACCTATTAAGAGTTTGAGAATATTATTTACTAAATTACTTTTGGAATGAAATTAATAAAGATACGTGACAAGGTTTAATTCTTTGAACAGATACAAACTGCACGTATTTTTGTAGAAATAAACTGAAACAGTATTCTTTCTACAACGCACCTGTGTGTAAGTATGTAAGTTCTAATTTCATTCCGGTTTTGTTTCCGTTCAAATATACGCATACTTCACACACGTATACTTTAATTCTGAAAATCAAATCTAAGCAGAAAATACATGCGTTAATTTTTTTATTTTTCTTGAAAACTACGTGTCCTAAATCGCATCATTTCTACTTATGCGATAAACACAATTCTGTAGAAAAGTGTTATGTAAAACATACAAAATAACATGTTCCTTATACAAAGGTAATGTAATCCATAATATTATGTCGGTATATCTATATAATATTTTGTTATATATTTAATTGTACAATTTTATGAAGCAACTAAATTATACAACTAATAAATTAAATGATGTCTACTTGTTTACATTTAATTTCATAATTTAGATCTCTGCATAAATCTAGCATTCACAACTTTGTGCATATATTTTAATGGCATACTTATAGTGCTCAACTTACTTATCACTGACCTAAAAGATTTTTTTTTAATTTGCAAATTTAGTTCCCAAGTTTTTTTAACCAAACAGTTTTAGGTCACAGTTTTTTTATGGAATTTCATAAATTTACTACTTACTCTTGCCATTGTACAATAATTAATTAAAATTTAATTTTATTCCATCCATAGTTAATCAGATATCATTATACAATCAACAATCAGTAGTGCTTCTTGCAAAAAATTACCCTTAAATTTGCGAATTTAAAAAATCGTCTTGTTCCATGATCAGTATATATGCACGAAGTTGTGAATCATCCTGTATATTAGTAACTAACTACTGAACTATAGTCGATATAATAATATTACATATCTTTAAAAAAAAACTACATTCGTACTATTCGTACTGTTAAAATGCTATATATATATATATATATATATATATATATATATATATAGAGATCGGAACCAAAAATGAAAGAATATAAAAGTGGTTTTAACATGGACACAATTAGTTCATAGGTACTTTAAATGGATTTATTTGAAAAAATTGATCTTTGAGACTTTAAGACTGTTGGTACTTGTACTTGTAACGACCTTTAAGCTAGATTCAGACCTACCCAAGTGTAAGTGGCTAATTTAACCAACCAGCGGACAACGTTCCCATCCCATCAATTGAAATTGGAATTTTGTGAAAGCGCTTGTTGGTGTCTTAGCACTTATACTTATGATTGTGTGGTGTGAATCTAGCTTAAGGGTGAGTAATTATATAAGTAGGTAGGTTCCATAACTTAGGACAAAAAATTAAAGGATATATACTAATATATATAAAAGATTTTTTTATATTCGCAAAGTTAAGTGTAGTTTACTTGAAGTAGACATTTTTTGGACCACTTGAGTAGCATACGTCATTAGACATTTGTTAGTATTAGATAATTATGTAAAGAATTACTTTCATTGTATAAGATTTGAAAAAATTATTAAAAATAATTAGGTACCGTCCAGTGGCAAAAAAAATTTTGCTTGAAATACGATGCAATTTTTTGGCGAATTTAAAAATAATATTTTTGTTTCATGATCAGCACGTCGCACAGTATATACTCTTTAATTTTTTGTCCTAAGTTGTAGAACAGCCTGTATAGTAGCACGTACGGACCATTTTTATTTGCAAAATATGTATTTATTATTGCAATATTGATTTGTAATGTGCCATACCATACAAACTAGAATTAACATTTCAAAGTTTGATTTAGTTAATTTTACCTCTCTCTTTTATAGGTCTCTAGTCCACAAAACAACAACTCCACCGTGCACCATCGCACTGTCAACAAACATCAACATCACCATCAAACAATGAAGTGAATCTTCGGGGTCGGAAATCTCGGTTCACCTCGAACTCTGTGACTTGGTTCTCGTGGTGCAGTCAGTGCAGTGTTCCCTCACCTTGGAGCGAGATGCGTACGTGACTGCATCAGGACATCACGACCTCAGCAGATGATCCAGAGTCGATCACCTCTTCAAAGAGCAGACAAACGTCAGACGACGATGTGTTTATGACAGAGGAGACGTGGAGGAGATCCTAGATCGTGGTAAGATGGTAAAAAGTATTATCCACGACTAGGGCTGCGCGATATTCAAATTTTAATATCGATATTCGATATCGAAATAATATCGATAATTTTCGATTTATCGAAAAATCGATAATAATCGATATTATATATTCTTGAACACAATAAACTTTTTTCTCGTTGGTATACAGAAAAATTTACAAAATATGACATTTTTACATTTGCATGAAAAATTAGGGTATCTACAAAAGACGGTTTTATTCGAGTTTTTAAAAATTTAAACTGCATAAAGTGTGCGATTGTAAACCAAATCCATTTTATATTTAAGTTTCCTTTCAATGTAATCTATAATTTTTGAATAAATAATGTAGTTATATATTATGTGATCTTTTTCATCGTTATTGGCGTAACAGCGCTTAACGAGCCTAGGCCTCAATGCCTCGAGTACCGTACTAGTACTCGTTTCGTAACTGATTCATCTTGGTTCAGCCAGAATCTCAATTCGTGCGACGGCCTTTGAATTTTGAAAGCCAAAATACATAAATTAATGTAACCTTATCATTTATTTTCTAGAACACCTAACACCACCACAATGTAAACAAACATCAGCACCAGAATAACAGAAAGACTTCAAAACAAATCCACACCGTTTAAGGTGATTGAAATATTGGAAGTAAATCTTCGGGGTCGAAAATCTTGGTTCACCTCGAACTCTTGGACCCGGTGGCTGGTGCAGCATGCAGTGTCCCCTCACGTGAGTGCGTACGTGACTCCTCAGAAAAAAGAGGCAAGCGTCAGACGAAGGTGAAGGTGGTATATTTAATTTATATTGTTAGTCTTTAGATAGATCAATAGTTAAGAGGATAAGAGGAATCCGCACTAATTTTGTTGTTTTGACATCGGTTGAGTCGCTGAATGAACCGTATTTTGCCACTTCGTAACTACTAAAGGGCTTTTGTTGAAAATACAGTTTAAATGTAGAATTTTTAAATTTTTGATTACCTCATTTTATCAGTTAATTACCTCTCGCCTCATATTCTATAAGAGAGGTATTGTAATGGGTCAAAATTTTCGAGTATGAGTTTTTGGTGGATAAGCACGTTTCAGGGTCTCTATAATACGAATTTACTATTTTCACGATGATGTCTGTGTGTATGAGTGTGCGTGTGTGTGTTTGTATGAATGTATGGACTGACGATTTTTCGTCCACGATAACTGAAAAAGTATCAAACCTTTAATAACCAAATTTCATATTTAAGGTTTTAATAAGGATCTTAACACCGGATAACATTTTGGTAGAAATCCGAAAACCGGAAGTAGTACTTTTTGAAGCTTTTCCTTTAATATATTGTTACATTATTTATTTATGACAATTTTTGCAATTAAAAATAAAAGAAAATATAATTATCTATGGGTACAGTTAATTATAAATACAATTTGCTGAATCTGGTAGTATTTAACAATAAAATAAAGTACAATTAATATTCTATCTTGTTGTCCATGATATGAAATTTGTTTCTACATAAAATTTGAATGATTATGACAGTGACAGTACAGTTGACATCTTTTGCTTGCATCTTGGTTTACATTATCGTTTACATCTTACATGAACATGAAACTATTAAAATGTAAGTAAAACTATTTATTAGATTAGTCTCGAGGTTAATAGAATAAGCAGAATTAGGCGAGAGGTCGTGTACTGGCCACAGCAGATTTTTTTTTAACAGATTTAAAGATAAAATATTTGACTGATAATAACAAAACCTATCATATTTAAATCTAAAATCAGATCATTAATACTAATATATTAATAATAATAATTTTATACCTTGTTTAATATCAGATTATGCTAAGATATAAATGAATCGATAACATAAAGAAAATTGCTATTTTTTACTGTTAAGGTCATCACGCCACATTCAAATTACACATTTTGAAACCATGAATAGTTAAGTGGTTGGTACATAATTTTAAAACTAATAATTTCCAGGTAGACCTCTGTCTGGCCCTCGATGAGACCACAAGAACGCGGATGCAATCAGATGAGGAGAATCCCGGATGCGGTGTCGTCCTTTTCTATCCGTGCTTATTCATCCGAAAACGAAATTAGTGCACTTTCATCCGCAGATAATCCTAATCCCTTATCTTCTTGGAAACTATAGTACCTCCTGACGCCCAGCAAGAGGCCAAGCTTTAGTGATAATAATAATTATAATTTATTTGTCATAAGATTTAAAAGGGAAATACAATTGGCTTGTCAAAAATAGAAATAACAATATTAACAAAGTATAAAAAATCGGATGTGGTCAGCACAAGACCTCCCGCCATACTTTATACTTTTTACGCTTTTTACTTATTATACAAATATATTAATATTATTATATTATAGTTATTACTACTACTACTACTCCCAAATATATTTTAGTCATTTTATTTAAACTGCAGAAGAAGATATAAACGATATCTTATTATTGCCATTGTCACTGTCATGTCATGTCATAATCATTCAAATTTTACGAAGTAAGTAACAAATGTTAAACAATCATGGACTACAACTCACTGACTACAACATACCGAAATGCTAAATTATTTTATAAGTATATACTTTAACTATTCTTAAATGATACAAGATGCAGAAAAATTTATGAAATACCAATTGTAGATATAATCACATTATCTTTGATTTAAAATTTAAAAAATTGTCTTAAATTTATAATTATTTACCGAAATATTTGACAAAGTACTACTTCCGGTTTGTAGATTTAAACCAAAATTATATTGGGTTATTAAGATTATTAAGCAGATGAAAATGCACTATTTTTGTCTTCTGACGAGTAAGCACGGATGAAAAAGCTCTCAGCCTCCGATTGCACCCAAACAAAATAGGATTTTAAACTTCAAACCGTTTCTGGGAAACTCCAACGAATACTAATGTTACGCAATTAATTGCTGACCGTGACCTCAATATTGTAAATTTTTTAGTTTGTTGACACATTTTTAAATGATAATATAAGGAATAAATAAAAAATAGTAACATTAATTAGTTATTACTTTCTGAATGTAAATTGTATCGAATCTAAAAGTGATAAGATGGTTCTATTTCAGAAAAAATGCTAGAGTATAAAGTATGTAAGTACTCTGTAAATTATATAAACCAAAAAAGAAATTATTAAATTATTATTATTTAGTTCTCTAGTAAAATTTAAATACAGTGTGTTGACAAAATTAAAATAAAATACTGATTCAGCTCTAAACTGTCATTGTCAGTAAAAAAATAATCTAAATGGTTAACATGTTTTAGATCATTTATAAAAACACTATACTCACGACGATCAAATTGAGGCTTTATGGTTTATACTCGTTTTCATGCAAATAATGTTATATTTTTTGGTAATTTCACTGGTCATTTAATTTATTTTTGGTTAAAAAAAATTGTTTTAAATTGTTAAAATAGTATATTCTGATATATTACAGTCAAATGCTGTATTTTCTTGCAATTTTATTAAGTGTGTATATAGAAATAAAAATATACGTACCAAAGATTAGTTCAATTTAAATATAATAGGATATTGTGCATTTCATTTGAAACTCTTAGGAATGAAAGAAAATTTTGGCAATTTACCGAATCTAGCATTTTATTCGAGTGTATGTGGAATTAATTTAGACAGAGTAAGATTGTTATTTTTACAATCATCTTCCTAAAAAGTAACTTGTTGTTTATTCTGTTCATTTATTGTAATATTGTTATAAATTTTTTAGGTCTTTTACGGGTTTAAATTAATTATTCAATATAATATATTGACCTGTTTATGTTTGAGACGTAACATTTCTTAACCTAGTATATAAAAACTGTTTTTTACTATAACGCACAATCTAACTTTAAAAATTCCACAACTCAGTTTTTTATTGTTTTTGCTCTAAACAAGAAAGTTATTTTAATATAAAAATAAATGATTCTTTATTATCTATTTCCTTTTTTAAACATTAAAAACTTATGACATTATTAACACATTTTTACTATCTTGTTAAATGCCCTCATTTTTATGTTTTGTTACAGAAATAGAAGTAATGAAAATAATAATGTATATGTTGTGATATACTCAATTTTTATTTTTAAAAAGGAAATTTGATTTAAACTCTGATTTTCGTTAATAATTATATCCTTGTAAGTTAATTGTACAAAACTTAAATGTTTTAGTTTCAAACACACAAACTTTGACTGACAGTTTTATATCAATTTTGAACGCAAACTTTCGAGGCCCATAACTCGAAAACTGAAAAACTTATCAAAGCGCGGTTTGTGGCATTCTATTCCTCGTAATTTACTTATTATAATCCGCTACTATTTAGAAGAATGATAATTTTTACGTAAAAAAGTACTAAGAGGTTATCCTTTGTTTTTTTTTTCGATTTTGGATCTAAACTTTAAGAACTCATATCTTGAAAACTAAAAGACTTATTAAAGCGCGGTTTGCGGCATTGGATTCCTCGTAATTTACTTAGTATAAGCCGCTACTATTTGGAAGAATGATAATTTTCACGTAAAAAAGTACTAAGTATCTTTGTTTTTTTCGATTTTGGATTTAAATTTTAGGAGCTCATATCTAGAAAACTAAAAGACTTAGGTATCAAAGAGCACGGTTTGCGGCATTGGATTCCTCGTAATTAACTTAGTATAGTCCGCTACTTTTTAGAGAAATTTTAATTTTGACCAAAAAAAGTACCAAGTGGTTAACCTTTGTTTTTTTTTCGATTTTGGATCCAAACTTTGAGACGCTATAAATCCGAAACTAAAAGACTTATCAAAGCGCAGTTTTCGGCATTGGATTCCTCGTAATTTACTTAGTATAATCCGCTACTTTTTAGAGAAATTTTAATTTTGAACAAAAAAGTAGGTAGACTAACCTTTGTTTTTTTTTCGGCATTGGATTCTTCGTAATTAACTTAATATAATCCGCTACTTTTTAGAGAAATTTTAATTTTGACCAAAAAAGTACTAAGTGAAGATTTTTTTCGATTTCGGCTTTAAACTTTGAGAGCTCTTATCTCGAAAACTAAAAGACTTATTATTTATTTGTGTGTTCAGGTTTTCGACCCGTGGAGGCGGTTATCTTCTTAGGAGGAGACCCTACTTACCATTTTTCAATTGACCACTGGCCTCCAATGAAGAAATGTCTGCTATTTATTGTATTTATTGATAGAACTATGTTTTTTTATCATAAAAATTAAATAATCGAGATGAAATAACTGTATATATTATTAATAAAAACAATTAAGTATTTCTTACATCATTGCACTAATTTTATTTCTTAAACAACTCTTGGTACACTTCCTAAACACTTACAGGACTTCTACGGTGAGAGTACACGGCCTTAATCCTGAAAATGTACTAGGATACGAAATAATAAACAGTAAGTATAAATTTTATGGTTTATTTAATGAAATACTTCAATACAATATACAATCTTATAAATAAATTAACTTAATCATTTTTAACATAAACACCCTTATATAGGTTCATATAAGCTCCAAACGAGATAGGTGCTGCCATCTGTTGGTGGCAGTTATTTAAATGTACAATATATTTTAACTTAAACTAAGGGTTGAATGACTAAATGGGGTTCATATTTAGGTTCAGCAGGTTCGAATTAGGGGGTACAGTACAATTTACCCTCTTGAAGTGTACATTTAGCATTAAAACTTATTTGGGGTGAAATAGGTCTAAACGAGATTAGTGCTGCCATCTCTTGGTATGACGTCACAAAAGTTTTTGTCGAGTGGTCCAGAAAATGAAACAAAGTTGCAACTGCGCTAGGAAAATTTTAAACTGCAAATAACTCGAAAACTAAGGGTTGCACGGTAAAATAGGGTGCATATTTGGATTCAGCAGGTCCTAATTAAGGGGATTAACTACCCCTCTTTAGCCTACTAGCCTCTTACTTTACGAGTTATAAGCATTTTAAAATTTTTCTAGCGTAGTTGTAATTTTACTAGCAAAATCGTCAAAAAATTGACATAACGCTAGGAAAATTTTAAATTGCTTATAACTCGGAAATTAAGGGTTTCACGACAAAATGGGGTGCATATTTGGATTCAGCAGGTCCTAATTAGGGGTATATGATACAAACCACCCTTGAAATCAACGTAATTTTGGTAGTTTTTGGTGAAATTTTGCTGACTTAAAATAATTATTATATCGTAAACTTTAGGGCTAAGGGCAAAAAGTTAAATATTGGTAGGGCGTCTCTTAAGTTTTTGTTCAGTAGGCCAGAAAATCATGCTTGTTGGACAAAATTGAAGCAAAATTACACCTACGCTAGGAAAATTTTAAAGTGCTTATAACTCGTAAACTAAGGGTAGTAGGATAAAGCGGGGTAGCTTAATCCCTCAATTGGGACCCGCTGAATACAAATATGCCCCCGGTTTTGTCGCGAAACCCTTAGTTTTGGAGATATTTGCAATTTAAAATTTTCCTAGCGTAGTAGTGTCAATTTTTTTGACGATTTTGCAGCAAAATTACAACTACGCTAGGAATATTTTAAAATGCTTATAACTCGTAAATTAAAGGTAGTAGGATAAAGAGGGGTAGTCAACCCCCTCAATCTGGAGCTGCTGAATCCAAATAAGCACCCCATTTTGTCGTGCAACCCTTAGATTTCGAGTTATTTGCAGTTTAAAATTTTTCTAGCGTAGTGTCAATCTTTTTGACAATTTTGCTAGAAAAATTGCAACTACGCTAGGAAAATTTTAAACTGCAAATAACTCGAAACCTAAGGGTTGCACGACAAATTGGGGTGCATATTTGGATTCAGCGGGTCCTAATTAGGGGTATATGATACAAACAGTCCATGAAATCAACGTATTTTTAATCGATTTTGGTGAAATTTTGCTGACTTCAAATAATTATTATCTCGTAAACTATAGAGCTAAGGGCAAAAAGTTAAATACAAAGGGTGCGTAACTTTCTATTCTCTATCTGCCTGTCTATAGATAAGGCCGTTTTGGCCGATTTTTAATTATTTTTTTGATCTTCCACCATTCATGTTCTCCTGATACAAACTTGGCGATTTTTGTTCGACTCAAAACTGAAGTCGAGTGAGGGTGAAAATTTAAAAACGCGATTACGTAAAAACTAAGAGTTGGGGAGTGATTTAGGGGTCATATTCGTACTCTACGCGTTGAAATACACCAGTAATGCATATTGCTACCCCTAAAAGTTAATTAGCACCGGAGATATTCAACCCTTATTTGTATCTCCGGTACTAAGGGTGGTATCGAAAAAATCTACATTGCAGTCGATAAGGGATGAAAAACTGAGCATCTTTTACATTAAACTTTTTTCTCTACAACCCTTAGTTTAAGGGTTAATGACTATGTTTAGATAACATTTTCACCACTTTGAATGCTCGTATCCCTTAAACTAAGGGTTGTAGAGGAAAAGCTTAAATGTAAAAGGTGCTCAGTTCTTCATCCCCTATCGACTGCAATGCAGATTTTTTTGATACGACCCTTAGTATCGGCGATACAAATAAGGGTTGAATATCTCCGGTGCTAATTAACTTTTAAGGGTGGCAATATGCATACTGGTGTATTTCAACGCGTAGAGTACGAATATGACCCGTAAATCACTCCCCAACCCTCAGTTTCTACGTAATCGAGTTTTTAAATTTTCACCCTCATTCGACTTCAGATTTGAGTCGAACAAAAATCACCAAGTTTGTATCAGGAGAACATGAATGGTGGAAGATCAAAAAAATAATTAAAAATCAGCCAAAACGGCCTTATCTATAGACAGGCAGATAGAGAATGGAAAGTTACGCACCCTTTGTATTTAACTTTTGCCCTTAGCCCTATAGTTTACGAGATAATAATTATTTTAAGTAAGCAAAATTTCACCAAAATCGATTAAAAATACGTTGATTTCATGGACTGTTTGTATCGTATACCCCTAATTAGGACCCGCTGAATCCAAATATGCACCTCAATTTGTCGTGCAACCCTTAGGTTTCGAGTTATTTGCAGTTTAAAATTTTCCTAGCGTAGTTGCAATTTTTCTAGCAAAATCGTCAAAAAAATTGACACTACGCTAGAAAAATTTTAAACTGCAAATAACTCGAAATCTAAGGGTTGCACGACAAAATGGGGTGCTTATTTGGATTCAGCAGCTCCAGATTGAGGGGGTTGACTACCCCTCTTTATCCTACTACCCTTAATTTACGAGTTATAAGCATTTTAAAATATTCCTAGCGTAGTTGTAATTTTGCTGCAAAATCGTCAAAAAAATTGACACTACTACGCTAGGAAAATTTTAAATTGCAAATATCTCCAAAACTAAGGGTTTCGCGACAAAACCGGGGGCATATTTGTATTCAGCGGGTCCCAATTGAGGGATTAAGCTACCCCGCTTTATCCTACTACCCATAGTTTACGAGTTATAAGCACTTTAAAATTTTCCTAGCGTAGGTGTAATTTTGCTTCAATTTTGTCCAACAAGCATGATTTTCTGGCCTACTGAACAAAAACTAGATTACAGCATTAGTCTCATTTTGACTGATTTCACCCCTAAAAATTTAATTTTTACCCTATATAACGGGACGTAGGACAATAATAGGTTCGAAATATAATAAATTAGTTAATTATTTTAAGAATAATTTATTTTCTTAAAGAGTTTACATTTAATTTAAAAAATTAATTCAACAAAACTAATTTTAATAAAAACATAAAGAAATATGGGAAAATAAATAAAGACTGTTAATTTTTTTATTTCATCCTGTGTCAAATTCAAATACTTTACGTCAACAGTTTGAGTCCGGAAAAACGCAAATAACGGCCTTTGTCCGGTAAAGTGTTGGAATAGAAATTAATCAACGCAATAACAATTAAACAATCGCCAAATTGCAGTTGTTAATTATGTTTCGAAAATGTTACTAGATTTGGAGCATTAGGTAAATTATTTTGAAATTAATATTACTGTTTCTTTAAAACGGAATTTGACACAGGATGAAATAAAATACATAACGACATTCGTCCGTGAATTCTTTTAACAATACTCGTTTCGAGTTTCAAGACTCGGCTCCTTCGTCGCCTCGTCTTCAAACGTCTCACTCGTACTGTTAAATATGAATTCCCGGACTTGTAACGTTAATTACTATATTCTTTTTACATAAGTATAAATGTACAAAAATACATAAGATAATTATACAATACTTTCGCACAGTAACATACATGCTCCATGCACAAATATCACACCATTTCCCAAGTTGTGTTGTCACTAACCCTGCCACTCATTGAAACTCAACCAACAACCAATCGTTATCACACATAACTATTCTGACACATTTACTTTCATTATCATATTTATTTATTCCACTCGGAATCATTTGCACTTGCAACAAATCATCAGTCATTTGAATCGACTTGTTCACAAAACGTCAAAGTCATTTATTACATGCATTTTGCACTCTATCAACCACATTCGTCATGATTTACATTCTTCATACATAAATTTATTCCGCATTCAACACTCAGTTATAAATAAATTCAAACAAGCATCCCTTCAAACATTCACATTTCATACAAACTTATCTAACGCACTTTACAACCAGCGGACATTATTCTTTCGATCTTCCAGTCAATCATCCAACCACAAGACATAACACAACCCAAATATACAAACTCATTTACTCACTCAATCATTTCTCTCAAACACCAACACATATACAAAAAATATATTTCTATACAAGTTTTATATTTTTATTATAACATAACATAATGAAATGACTTGCCCTGTAAGAAATACAATAAATGATTGCCAAATGTTATTACAAGTCTTAATTGTAATACCTGCACATATAGTACGATTTATACTGATAACTCACGGTGTGTGAGGTTCCCCACATCCAAGCTGGGTGATAGGCGAAAATCTGTACTATTAAAGTAATAGTACAGTTAAATGAGGATAGGTGAAATACTGGTGACTTTAGCCTAACCCATCTACACCCAATATTTAACATTTACCGCGCGCGCTTTCTTTGCAGTTTCAAATGCATCTTTTTATATATTTTTTAAAAGGACCATTAAACAAGGAGTAAACCACCATTTAAATGGCTATGATTCATTTTTAACGATTGTGAAAGAAAATGTAATAATGAAATTGATATATTTCACTTAACATACTGTCAAATTTTTTTTGAAAAGCTATAAGTCTTTAAGTGCAACCCTAACCTGCGGGTGTTATTTAGAAAGCCAATAGAACATGGCAAACAAACAACAAAAGGCAAAATTATCACCCCTCCCAATTAAAATATTTTAAAGTCAATAATGTCACTAGTTTCTAGTTTCATTTAAATTTCGTTTATCCCTTAATCTGTACTAAAGTACTAGTAAAGTAAAGTAAAGACGATGTGGTTTACTCTTTGCAAAGTAGTTAAAATTAATTCACTTGGTCATTGGGAATTGAACCCAAGACTGTGCCGCCTGTATTCATTTAATTCCAATCTCAACATTATTATCAAAGATAGAAGTCTTTATTATTTATGTTAAGTATTATTTCGAGTTAAAGAAAAATTCACGCAAAGGGAAAAGACTGGCAAAACTATCTTTGATAATTCGCTTATCACTAAGTCTCTAGAAGGCTGCTGGAGTCGATGTCGTCTGCAGAAAGATGTTGAAGTTGTTCATTGTAATCCCTCGACGACTCTCGTGGTTGATGTCATGTGCAGACAATTCTTCCACGTCCTTCGAAGACTGCTTGGCTTCTTTACATTCTTCCCTTGCATATTACGATATGCTCGAATACCTAGGAACCACAAATAATTTATTTACATTTGATAAACACTATTTGCTTAACATGAAAATATTAAATATTTAAAATAAATGAATTATTTTATACAGGAAGTATAAAACAGTTGACGGCTGGTAACCGCACGCACGATAAAAATATATACTTATAACTAAGAATTAATATTATTATATACCGAAATACTAAATTATAAATATATACTTTAATTATTCTTAAATGATACCAGACACAAAATATTTATAAAATACCGATTGTAGGTAATAATCACATAATCTTTCCTTTAAAATAAAAAAATTTGTCTTAAATTAAATATTTATCGAAATATTTGAAAAAAGTACTACTTCCGGTTTATAGATCGAAACCAAAAATAGGAGGTGCACAACTAGATATTATAACAGTCCTAAATACAAAATTTCAACTTTCTACGTCTAACCGTATTTGAGTCATGCGACATACATACGTACGTACGTCCGTCCGTACGTACAGACGTCACGACGAAACTAGTCATAATGGATTCAGAAAAGGTCAAAACGGATATTTCCGTAAAAATCTGAGAACCGAAATTTTTCGCGATTACAATACTTTCTTTTACTCCGTACAAGGAAGTAAAAAGTAATATAGTGAAGTGTGTAACTTTATAAATGAAGAGGTTATTAACGTTATTTCGTTCAATGATGAATAATTGAGTATTTATCATGTTACTAATATCAAAGTAATCGATGGATTATTTTATTAATTGTTTCGAATTCAAATAAAGCTGACAAGCTGTCAAATTATTTATTCTTTATCTTTGTTTAAGTGCCAAATTTATATTTTCTATGACATTCATCAAGTATGAATATCATATTAACCATTTCATCTTTACTACGATTTGTATTCATTTTCACTTCAACAAAGATAAAGTGTCAATAATTTGACAGCTTGATTATTAAGAAAATTATCCATCGCTTACTTTGTTAATTGTAATGTGATACAAACTTATCATTGAGCGAATAAACGTTAGTAACTTCTTCATTTATAATTTTAGACAGTTTACAACGTTACTTTTTTGAAGGAAATCTATTTTGCTATCAGTATCAATTAATATTTATAGGATGTTCCATTAGGAAATATAGTTGCATATTATTGCACTCAAATGGTACACTCTGTATACAAATGAATATGGATGACCGATGAATCACTCTGTATATCTATACCGATGGCTCACATGATGTGAGACTGCCACGCCCAAGCTGAGTGGTGAGTGAAAAGCTTTCAGTTTCAAATCCAGGCAGATACACATTCCAGTTAACTGCACAAACATGTTTCCTGTAGTGTACTCAGAGTGAGTTGACAGACAGTAAGAGCATTGAGTGATTTTTTGATCTGTAATGTCTATACTGATGTTCACAGTGACCTGTGAGGCTGCCACACTCAAGCTGAGTAAAAGCATCATGTTCCAAATGGAATACACAAAGTAAAAATATGAAACTTACGTGTTGAACTGGTGAACGAGATGTTCCTTGGCCTAGAGACAGTAGACTCCAACAGTAGAATTTCAAAGTTTGCACCACGACTCAGGAACTGGATGGGCGGCACCACAGGTTGTGCGGATCTTACAGCCAGAGATAAAGATGCTACAACCGGAACAAGTCTGAAAAATACAACAAAAAATAAATTAGATGTGTATTTCATATTTTTATAAATTAATTAATGTAACAATTAAATAACGAGTAAACAATAAATAAAACTGATTAATGACCTTATATACATGTTCCTCCTGAAGAAATACATCTTCTTATTGTGTTCAAATATGCAATAGGTGTATAAACAGCTGCAGATGACAACCAAAAGCTTCGATTTCGATTTTGGATCTAAACTTTGAGAACTTACAGAATTATCTTGAAAACTTACAGACTTTATTAAAGCGCGGTTTAAACGTAAACATAAAAGCTTATGTGAATGAGGTTTAATCCGTTTTAATTTCACAAGACGCTAAATGCAAAATAACTTTGGAGACCCATTATATCAACAACTAATAGTATATTACATAATGAGAATGTTTTGTTGTAAACGTACTACTATATTATACGCCCTTACCGCAAGGTTGGTAGTAGATGTTCGGAATCATGAAACGTGGTACGATTTCTTGCTTACTTCACGTAATTGTAATTGTCAACAGAGTTAACCTATATAAAATGCAAATTTAAATGGTTTAAACAATAAATGTGTGATTGTTATCAATAATTTAAAATGTTGTCTACAAGATTATTCAATTCTTTATTCTTAAAAAGTATGAATTTATATTATTAATGAAGTAATGTGTTATCTAACCTAAAAAATTTAATTTTAGCTGCATCTACAAGTATAAGTCAAACAGCAGGCGTTAAAAATTATTTACCACCGGCAAATTATGACCGTAAGATATTATTTAATCATTAATTAGTTACATAATTACCTTGTTTACTCGTAGATGTTGAGTTTCCTGAACGTCAAAAACTGCGATTTGTGGATAAAGTTCCACAATATCCGCCTACTATTCGGCCTCCTAAGATGCAAAAGAGGTTGCGTTTAATGCGAGGACCTGAACCTCTTCATAACTTTCTTATTCATAAACAATATGGAATAATTGTAAGATAATGGTTTGTTTATACCTTACACAACAAAACTTACAATGTTCTTTTACTTCAGGCTACAGGAGGCGGTCGTATGAGATGGGGCCATTTTGAAATGGTTCGTTTGACTTTAGGTAGGAAAATGGACGTAAACAGAATGTTTGCCATTTGGAGAATTGACCCACCATGGCAGCCGGTAACGAAAAAGGGCCAGGGACAACGAATGGGCGGTGGAAAAGGAGCGATAGATCACTATGTAACTCCAATTAAAGCAGGAAGAGTTATTATTGAATTAGCTGGAAAGTGCGAATATGAAGAAGTTAAAGATGGACTTAAAGATATTGCTGCTAAATTACCGTTCAAAGCTATGGCAGTGTCACAAGAAATAATGGTTGAAATGAAAGAAAATGAGAAATTTGTCGAAGAAAATAATCTCAATCCGTTCACGTATAAATATGTAGTTCAAAATAATATGGGTGGGTGCCATCGGTGGTTATCGCCTGTTGATTTTAAATGGTTCGGAAAATATCATTAATACCAGCAATGTTTATTGTAATTATTATAAATAATGTATATAGATACTTAAATGAAAAATACAATGATTTACAATTACAAACAAAATTTATTTCATACTGATTTCATGAGTGGTAACTTACACATTGTACATATATGGCAGACTCATTTAAAGAGCTACAAGGATATTTGTCATATATAACATTTATAACATAGCAAAACCTGAGGGAAAGTAGTATATTCTGCGAATAAATAAAATTATTATATTTGTAATCTAATATCTAGAACATTTGTATCAGATACATTTTAAAATTTCAAACAGTATGCAAACAATTCTTTACTGGTATTACATTCAGATAATTTTCCAAGTCACTGAACATAATCATTCCATAATTGAAAAAATAGATAGTTGGAAAGAAATGTGACAGCGTATGGGCAATCTATTCAACTACGTATTGAAAACCTATGCGCCTACATGAATATAATGAGGAGGGAATGTAGTCATTATCATCTAACAAATGCAACACCCATAAAACAGCAGTCTAAGTTAATAATATTAATAATTGATGCGATTGATTGACATCTTTGATTCATTGAGTTGTGCAGTCGGTTATACGTAATCAGATTTTCTGGAAGTACTCGAACCCGAAATCAAAATACAATTTCCTTGGGCGCATGATCATGAAACAGTACTGTACTTGAATATAAACAAGTGTCGTGTTCATGTGAAACTGTGCGACGGAAGAATAAAAACGTTCTTACTCTCGTATATAAGTAATATCAGATACATCGTGATTTAAACAACAATAACTTGTTGGCCCATCGAATCACGTCTATCATCGAGGTCCGTTCTACAGCGGCAGTGACTGCTTATCTTTGCATTACATCTCGTGCATTGCATACTTGTCAATAGTTTTTACAAATACCTTACTTAAATTACATTACTAGATCTAAGATTCAGTTACAGTCATACACACATACCAGACTAGAATTCAGGATATTTCCTTTATTTTATATTGAGATTTCTCTAAATTTCTTTTGTAAAAAATTATCCAGATTACAGATTTTTAAATACAACAAATAGTTTTAAAAATCTTACATCTAGATGTAATTTTGTCTTTCTTTTTGAGGATACAATTCACCGCAATTGAATAAATGTTCAACTGAATGATAAATAGCCAGATTTCATATAAATTTAGAAAGCATACACATACTATATGTTACATTTGTGACTATATGTACTGTTCTAATAGCTAATAACTAAAACTAAAAATATGTCAGTGCGCAAGAACGCACGCGATACACAATATCAGTCGTGGAACAATATACATCTTTTATGTACACATCTTTACAAATGACAAACTGTACACAATTAATATGGCGCATACATTTCGCAATAATAAATTATCGGAATCGTTCAATTAAGTTAAAATAATTATAATATTAATATACATTCTTTGTACAATAAAACAATGGCATAACAAAATAAAACTGAAGAAAATACAGTTGTAAAATTAAAGTACCTACACGTTGCGAATTGATCTTCGCGACAATAAATAAACGTAATCCTAACATGTTCCAAGCACATTAGGAACAACGATTTGTGCACTTATGATGCTCTAAGGGGCGCTTAGGGGAACGTGTATTGTACAAAACATTTATGCAGTATAAATTAAGATAAAGCTAAGATACAATATGACTAGAGTTTTAGTTTGTTACTCGGTTCAGATCACTGCAAAGAGCCAATGATATTTTTGAATATTTAATCGCGTTATTTCGTACGTCAATGATTGATTTGATTGATTGATTATAAAGATATAAGGAGCTTGCAAAATGTTGTTGCAATTTGCTATACGTTATGTAAGAATGTAAGTTCCAAAAGCTGATATATTGGATATTATTGTATGTTAAACGTATATACATATAATTCAATTCAAGGAATTACCGCTTAGCTTGAAGCCTAGCTGAATTTAATGCCAGACAGTAGCCTGGCACTTCCTTTAAGCGTACGACTCACTGATGTGATCGAAAAAATACTCAAAACTTTCGTTGATGTTTGTGTTGCCGCTGGTGGGTCCCAAATTGCCGTTCAGAGCACACTGGCGGTATTGAACACTAAACGAAAGTAGAATTTCACGGATCTTTGCAATGATCTCGTCTACTCAAGCGTTTGATTCCTGAAATGGTCACAAAACACACACGTTACATCACATGTACGTCCAGTACTTAATCACGTACCTTTAGATTATCAAAATAATGCATAATCTGATCATAATCCATGTCTAACTGCAGGTCGTCCAGGGCGGACAAGTCGGCCGGCGTCGTGCCGGTCTCGCTGCTTTGCGGCGTCTCGGACTCCGCCTCGGCGCTCGCTGAGAACATCGGGTTTCCAATTATTGTTGCTCGCTTCACTTCTGGACTGTTGCCGCGAACTTCAGACAAAACGTAATCAAAATATTCAATATACAACATTAAGCGAACTACATCTTTTATGCCTTATTCACATAAGCATTTAGTTTTAAGGTTTAAATTTATGTTTCGCACTTCCCACTTTCAAGCACTAAAGTTTGAAAACTCTAAACTTTCGGTTTATATTTTCCACTTACTAATATCATTTTAATGAGATTAAGTTTTTAGGCCACTAATGCAATTATTGGATGATCTTTTGGATGTAGTCTTAGTATGAAATGTGATATTTATTAAGTTTATATTTAAAGACGACGTTTCGATGTGATAATTTAATATTATAATTAGACTTGAAAATGGCCAAAACCAATATGCCAAAACGTGTTTAAATACTTTAAAAATATTACATTTCATATATACTAAGCCTGCATCCAAAAGCTCATTCAATAAAACTAATTTAAGTTTATAATGTGAATGATATATTTCTTACATTTAAATATAAATGTAAACCTTCAACCTAAATGCATATGTGAATGAGGCTTTACACTCAAAACGTACATCAACACTGCCAAAATTAAAAATTCCAAATCATCTAGCTTCTAGGATAACAAACATCAGGTAATTATTTTTATTATTTTGTACGTATTATTTTCTAGCAAATTTATAAAAAGCTATAGTGTTATCTTTGGAATCTTTAAACCTGAGAGATAAACAACAAATCTATCTTACATGAAACATTGACTGAATATAAAAATATGTGTAAACAATAACATTGGTTACATAATACAAAAAATACTGCACAGTTAAGCGTTACATACTTATGCCGTTGCTATTTCCATCCGCATTCTTCGGGAACTGCACAAACTCGATGTTATCATCAGATTCGTTCTTGTTTTTATGTCTCAAGTTAACTTTGTCCCCTTTTTGTTGAGCTAACTGGAAGATTTCGTGTTCGAAGTCGCTGACTGGTTCGGTATCATCAAATTCGAAAGCGCTTTTCTTTGGTTCGATTACAGCTTGGTGTTTGCTGTTGCGATGGTGATGGTGGTGGTGATGTTTTCTTGGCGGTGGAGCCACTGGTGGAGAACCACTGGAAGGACTGATGCGAGCTGTCACGCCAATATTTCTATGAGGTGGAACAGGTGGTTTATAATCTTCGTTAGATGTGTCAGGTTGCAGAGGTACTGCATGTGGCGGTAACGGTGGAGGAATGTCTTCATCCCTGCAACATATAAAATATATAACTTTTCTATACAAAAAATACAAAGTGTCTAGTTTTCCGGCGCCGATATTCGTATTAATCCCAGTTTTGTAACATAATAGACGTCACTGACAGCTCAACAATGTCATTTTATTTTCTTATGCTGAAGGGTATTAGGTTCTTTATTATTTAGTTCAGTTCAATTAAAGTGGCTACAAATTCTTTAAAAGCGTACGTATAGTAGGCAACCCTATATGTGGGACTCAAAAAAGATATAAAATTCTTTCTGTCACGTTATTACAAAATCGGGATTAGTTCGAAATATGATGCTGAGAGTCTAGCCATACAAATAATTAATTTTTTTACCAGTCCGGTGTGTCCTTTGTTGAATACCCTAATCCAAGTAAATGTGCATTATTATTGTTGTTGTTATTATTTCCTAAATGGGTCTGTCCGTTGTTGTTTGTTCTATCCTTTTTACAATAAGTTGCTGAATCAATATGGCGTGATGGTAGTTCAATATGATGAGGATTATCGAAACTTGTTGCTTGAATAATGCAGTCATCAGGTTCAGAATAATTTAGGCTCATCGGATTAGTCGTAATACGCATTTCAGTTCCAGTGTTGTTGTTGTTTATCGTTGACGATCGTCCGCTTGTTTGCATCATTCCGGAACTTCTCTCAAGTGTTGCTCGGCCTTGATTAAAAAATAATTAGATTAAAAGCTTAATTACAATAACAAACAAGATTTTTACCTAGCCAAACCCAGTCATGAGCGTTTGTAGTACTTTCTCTGGGTTTGCGTGGCTCTCTCATAATGCCGAGGCCGGTTCCCATTCCAACTGTGGACCTTCCCAACGAAGGAACAGCAGCTGTTCCATTTCCATTCCCTAATTGAGCATCCATTCCTTGCGGCTTAAATTTAGAAGCGTAAACAACGCATGATACGACAAACACCTAAACAAAATCACTTGTTATTCAACTGTTATTTACAAATTAGGTACGCATCAACTTACAACAATAGCGAAGCAGAAAGCTGTGAGAAGGACATACATTCCGATCTCTAGAGGCGTCATGTTGGCAGGCTGTTGATATCGAGTCACTCCTCTTCCGTGGTTGCTAAGAACGCCATTCTGAAGAGAGTGATGTTGTCTCGCCTGGACAGTCGGTTCGTGGTTGTTCTCGTCTTTGAGGGGCATACCTTAACAAAAAAAATAATTAGTGAAACAATTTGAAATGAGAGCCACCAAGCATACCTCCGTCATTCTGCACGAAATCAGGCCGATGAGGAATCTCGCTCACGCTGAAGTCGACCTCCACTTCTGCAGCTGCTGTCGCCAAAGGACCGGGACTCTTTCCGGATAATTTTGGACGGGTTGGTATTCGACAATCTTCGTTCAACAGTAACGACACTTGCAGCAAGTCTCCATTTCCTGGAAATCATTCATATTTTATTTTGTGTTATTTATTAATTTGATGATAACTCGTGATGAAACGGATCGCTGTTTGATCGGATTACCAGATCCCGGAAGTCCGGCATTGTTCGTACTTTTATTGGTTAAAATCGTTAAACTACGTCGACTTCGGTTAGACTGCAGAAGTAATGTATTTAAAATTTAAAAATGTGCTCCTGAATAACAAATTTGTTTGATTCTAAAATATAATATAATAGGATCATTCACATAGTACCTACCTACTCAACTTACTGATCATGAAACAAATATATATTTTTTTAAATCGTTAAAGGGCAGTTTTCGTAAAATGCACATTTTCAAATCTTTGGCTTGTGGATTAAATAATGGATAACTGATCTATGAATAACACAACAACAACGTATTTTTTATTGTTGAAACGTTATTTTTAGTTAAAAAAGTGTGTGAATTTCTTGTTTTACCGTTGAATTATTGTGATTATTGTTTTAAACAACTGTGTATTTTAATTTGTGGTATTAATTAACCCTGATGAAGGCTATATTAATATCCGAAACGTGGATTAAAATTAAATAATAATTTTTGAATGACTGCAAAATCCGATTGATTACTTTTCTTTTAATTATTTATGCAATAGCAAAGTTGTGAATTACCTGTATATTACAAGTTTTAATTTTATATGTTAGGTATTTTGTGTGATTTTTGTTTATTTAATTTTAATTAATAATTATGTTTTTACCTATAACCGAGACAACAAATTCAAAAAATAATATTAAATGTAGATAATATTTCAAAACATGATCTGGTTGAATTTTTTATACGATCCGGCCAGAACTGGATATCCGGCCCATAGGATTCAGTATGAAAGACGGATTTTTGTTCATCACTAATGATAATCCATTCAACAGGATTAATTCCCAATTACAGAATGGTAGATGTTATTATACTGGAATCCAACCACTCAGACCCAGTGGTATTATTGTCGTTGCTGGTATCGAACTGGGACCGCTAGCATGCTAGGCAGATATTCAACCGTAGAGGTAACTACTGGCTGTGGTTTATTTTTTATTATAGTAATTTACTGGTCGATTGTAAAAATAATAAGTAATATGACAATTTATTTACCTTCGCCAACGGCAATAACTCGTGGATGATGCGACGCCACCATTGGTGCAAAAGCAACAACTTCAGTGTCTAAACTCTTCACAACCAAGTGATAATCAGCGTCAGCTATATCTCGAAGCGGTGTTTTAGAACCGTCATTAAATTCCAGTTCTATATCCAATAGCCCTTCCTACAATAAATTCCAATAAAATAATTCTGAATACATTATCCAAGTTAATAAAATACCTGATATTGAGCAGTAAGACGTCTGGTAACACTAGTCTCCGCGATATAGCCGTTCTCAATCGAGCTATCTGGTGAAATATTTAGCTGCAGTCCCGAAACAACTCTCACGGAAAGTTTCGAGATGAAAACTTTATCATTTCCAACTCGTACTTCTTTTGCCCCAATTACTCGCCCTGTTATTGGCGAGAGAACTTGTACTTCCGTGCGTCCCATACTTCGTCCTTGAAGGATTCGTCCATGTAAACTCGCAATTCTAGGATCGCTTACCCTCAGCAGAGGCAAAACTAGATCTGTAACTCTTAACCAGGTGCGCCGGTTAACAAAATAGGTTACGCGTCCTGAATCGTGATCATTTGCCACAAAATGAGCGTACACATCAACAGGGCTTTGTTGATAACGCAAACGGCACAGCGGTCTCTCGTTCCCAACCCCGTTGCTGAAATCTTCCGGTAGCATGCTGGGGCCCCACCCGCCGAAAGATCGCTTTCTTCGTTTAACTTTTCCTGCATTCGAGTGGTAATCAGGAACTTTCCATGATTTTATTTGCGATAACCTAACATCCGGAACCGTTAAATCTAGCGGAAACTCCGGCATCCAAACTGTAAAACGTGCCAATCCTGTGTAAGTCGCGTATTTAACCAAAACGGATCCGTTCACGGAGCCCCGGAGTTCCGATCCGTCGACGTATACAGAGCTGCACGATGATGAAACCTAAATAATTCAAATATCGTGAAAATTCTTGTGAGGAAGCAGTTGGAGGGATGGGATGAGTACCTTTAAAACGCTTTCGTCTTCCGAGTGACAAGAGGATTGAAGAGTGACGTCTGCCGCTTTGCCTGCTTGAGAAACTATGAACACTTTCATAGCCTGAGACACTTGTCGATTTGTTAATACTGCCGTGTTCATCACTTCCCAGTTCTGAAAAGAAAAATATTCTGAATAAGACATAACATTTTCCTAATTCATCTTTGCATTCATAAATATGCACATTTATACAGGGTGTATCATATCTTCGAGTACATACGTTAAGGGTATATACAGTACATAAATAATATTTATGCAACGAATACCTAAACATAATTTTTCAAAAAATGATCATAAATTATTTTTATATAAACTTCTAAAATTCTAATTCTATTTAGGTGTTCATTAAATGTATTTTTAATAGTAATAATGCAAATCTAGTGGTACTTAAAATGGGCCGAGTAAAAGATAACTCGAAGATAACTACACCTTTAATTTTTCGAACTTCCAAAAAATAATTTTTAATTCGTACTCAGCATAACTATCAATCTATATAACTCGAAGTTATAATTCATCCTGTATAATATTTAGATTTCAAAAGAATTAATAAATTCTTATTTTGAATCTAGGTTATCTAAGTATTTATTTTTTCCTATAGGTACTTTTTTGTACACAAATTATGTAGTATCTATTTTTTCACTCAACTTGGGAGTGGCAGCCTCATGTCATATACTGTGAGTTATCTGTATATTATACCGAGTGTGCGATTTCCAGCCATCAACTCACGGGTACTCATGTTTCTAAGTGGAGAGCATACCACAGTAGAGATTATTGTAAAATTAAACAGAAATGTTTAGCTCTCTAGATTCAAACTTGAATTGTTAGAACAGAACCACTACTCGCCATAATTGATTTTCTTATTCCTTTTATAAATATTAAGACATACCTAATCACATTCCATTATATATAACAAGCAAATAATTTGAATAAAAAGTTTGGAATCAAAATTTTGTTAATTTTCCTTTAAAATGCTTTTAGAATCTTAAACCCTCCCTATATCAAAAGAAAAAGGTATTTATAAACGTCGTAATTAATTCCAAACCGATCTGAATCTGCCCTCTTTAAAAGCAGAAAGCCAGAAAAGCCAATATTTACATAAATTTGTAACCGGTAAAAGAAAATCTAAAAATAAACTCATTACAGCGAATAACTATTGGCAATGGCCCGTCAACATCAAGCCATCAGCAACATGCAAGCCTGCAAATGACGTCACAACGTCAGTGTCAGTGCCATCGTTCGATGGAGTTGCCGATCAGGATCCGCCCCGTTCGACTTCCGCTTCCGACCAAAGACAATCTGATGCAAATAGTTGGAGTTAAACAAAGTGTCTTCATACATTACACCTCACACCGTGTTTGAATTAACATGCAAACTACCTAGCAACATCAGAAACAAGTCGCACAGCCAACTCCCAGGCGTCAAGGTGCGAATGCTTGGACAAAAGTTAACTGGAAGGCTGTGTTCGCATAGATTGGCAATTAATTTGGCCAGGATGGTGCCGTATAAATCTCAAGTTGGGTTTGCTTTGATAGTTGCGATGGTAATTGTTTCCTAATCTACAGGACTAAGTTGATATATTCCGCAAAGTTTGACAATTTGCTATTATACCTCAACTATGAAAATTGTCTTTTCGGCGTTTATTTGGCTATTAACGGGGAATTGTAATTAGTTTTGAGTTTTTTGCGAGAAGAAATGGGAAAATTGTTTTCTTTTTGTCTGGGGAAATTGCATAAACGGTGCACACATTTACATGTTTCAAGCAATTTAATTGCGTTCGCATACAAATTTAAATATGAAAACAGAATTTCAATTACACCCACATTATTGTTATTATTATTAAAACTTCTTTTATACTCACAGGTAACACAAAACAATAATTATATTCTACTTTAGTGTAGGTAATGTAAAACGGGCTTAACAGTCTCGCATTATTGTGAGTCATCGGTACAGTCGTCAACTCACGGGAACTCATGGTTGTTAGTGGAGATGGAGAGTACACTACAGAGGAGATCTTTGTGCAGTTAAACTGAAATGTGTTAATGTATAGGAATCTGGATTCAAACCTGTTGTCAGAATCACAGTTGGTCACATTAAGCTAGAGTGCGACCATTCGTACTGATTTTGTCAGTGAGTACCTATAGGTACAGTACTAATTTTCAGATACTTGTACAGAAGACAATTTGAAAGATATTTTGTACTGATTTTTTACATACTGTACTGAATGTACTGATTTCCTTTTCTGGTCCTCCATAAAGCTTTAAATAACACTTGTTTTTCAATTATTGTTGTTCAAATTCATCATAAAAATGTACAATAAGTGAAATGTTTCACAAAAAAATTCTCCTGCTGCGCATTTTCTTCTTACATTTCTTATATTTAATTTAATTCTTGTTTTCTCTTTTCGATAATAGCAAATCGTAACCGATTCTCAAAAAATATACTCGTATATAATTAAATAAAAACATTCATTTAATAATTGCTTACGAATAATTATTTGTAAAAATAGTTTGATTGGTTTCAGTTCGATGTTTATTAACAATTACTTGATTGGATGTGTTTTCTCATTTATTTAAGTTTAAGGCCTGTCCTGATGAAGGCTATTAATAGACAAAATAAATAGATTTTTGTTAATACAGAAAGAACAACAAATGTATAAATTTTTCTATATAAAGGACAAGTACCTATTAGAAAAAATGTATGTATAATATTAATGTAGGTTTATTAAACTTATTAAATGTATGGTGTTTGAACTATGAATAAACATACCTACTTTTATATTTATAACAATGAAATATGTATAAATGAATTTATATGGATAAAATACGAAAACATAACTACGGTTTTAATATTTTGCTTCCATTTTATTAACAAACTAATGAACAAAGCTTATTTTAGACAATATGAGACAAACATTACATAATTTACTCTAATTGCACAATTAATATAAAATATGGAAGATAATATAAATGCAGTTCTAAAACTTAAAATGCAAATTATGCTCGTAAAACATAATTTCCTAATTAGTATCTCTGAATATAATATAATATTTAGAACTTAAAGTACCTACTTTGAAGGGTATATTACGTAAATAGATTAATTCGAGCAATGTTGAACCGTAGCAGTAGTAAAGCTTAGTGTTATTTATTTCATTTTAGCAAAACCAGAACGAATTTCAGACAAAATAAACTACCTTTCAGTTCAAACTAATCCATTTATTTAAACCAGCTCGCATGCATACATATTTATTTCAATTACATTGTGTTGATGTAGGCATACAGTAACAATTATGCAAATTTATTTTAATAAAATTTCCGTGTAGTTCCACGTAGTGGGCTGTAACAGCATAAAATAACACTATCGAGATAGCATCTGGATCATCCAAGTTACAAATAAAATAAAATGTACACTGCACACCTGCTCTTCCATTTCGCTGGAGAACATAATTTTAAAATTTAATTTTATAAAGTGTCAGTACATTTCTGGAATGTCTAATTCGTTTATAAATTCAGTAGCAGTTAGTACTTGAACTTTGGAAAAACTTATGACATGACGACATGAAGTTAGATGTGAACTTCTTCACAAGTCAACTAGTAGTTTGGAACTAATTCGAGATTTGAGTTAATAAATATGGGAATTGAGAAGTGTGTTACTCATGCACATAGACGTTGGGATTTTCGCGGTAATATTTAAATCTCTTGAGACATTGTTCGTTTTAAATGCAGAATTTAATTTAAAAGCTTTTTTATTTGTTTATTATAGTTTGTAACATGCTTTTCAAATTAGTTTTCTAGCTAAAAATATACCAGTTTCGTTGCTGCATGAATATTTTTATACGAATAATGTTTCAAAAAATGAATTAAGAATGTGGCAGACTGTTTTGAAGTTATCAATAAATTAAATCTTTTTTACCAATTTAATGGCGCCGCTTTTTGATAGGCATTTATTATAACCAGGATTATCTTTCTTAAAATTCAGAATCATGAAAGAATTCTCGAAGAATCCATATGTGGACAGGGCTTTAGTTTCTCCGATATTTTTTCTTTAAAATGTCAATCTTAATCGATCTTAATAATGTGACTCACATACACATAAGTATTTCAAATTTACAAAAATGTCAAACAATAAGCCACAACAAATAAGTTTGACATTCAAAACTTAGATTTTAGATATGTAGTTTGATGACATAAATTGATAGGTAATCTGCTACAGAGGATAAATCTATTTTTTTAAAATTTAACCCATACAATAGAAAATATAAAAATATGATTTATAAATAAATATTATTGTTTATAAATAACTTATATTTAAAAAAAATCTGTGCAAAAATATTTTTTATGCAACCTTAAATCTTTATAGAAAATTGAAATGATTAAAAGATGTCAAACTATAGGTATTTTCTAATTCTGCAGTTCTGCAGAAAGTTTCAAAATATAGCAAACTCATTATAAGCTTGTTTATTGATTATATTAATTAATAGGTTGAAATATTGTTGATTACATTTTCATCCACGAAGCAAATCCTATGAGACACTTTAATAATATTTATAAAAATTGTTACTTATCTATTTTATAATGTTAAAAAAATATTTCCAGATTTGTTATACTTACAAAAAATAATCTGTTTGTAGAATAACAAAAAACAAAATATAATTATGTAAATGTAATTTTCTCACATGCAATCATATCATTAACATTAACATTGAAACATTGCGTTCGTCAAAAAAATGATTCATAAAAAATGAATAAACAAATAAAACCAGAACAAAATTAACGAATAACTTGTAAATAAATCTAATTACTTTTTAATACCTGGCATATAATATGCCTCGGTGAGTTTTGTCACGAAAAATAAATAAATAGCTCATTAATCATCGTAAAAACTTAATACAAATGGCATTAATGCAGTTTTCATGGCTGTTTTGGGGTGGCATTCGTCCCATTTATTTAAATAAGCTTTCTAAACGACAAACAAAACTAAAGCTCTGTTTTATGACGCACATTTTCAACCGGGAAATTAATCAAGCAGGTTTCGTGTCAGAGGTCAGAGTAGGTCATGGCGTAGATTTTATAATGCAGGAATGGGACCTGGTGTTAATACACGACTGCGTACACGCAACCCCTAAATGGCTACGGAACTGACGAAGTACTTTAGGTGTTGGAAAGCAAGATTAGATTCTGAAAGGAATAATAATCTTGTAATGGAATTCAGATTGTTTCATGCTTTCATGCAATATGCTAATCACTGAAATTGGTATGAAGAAACCAGTATATCACAAATCACAAGCTGGAATAAATATGTCACTCCAGAAAATTTGTATACCTAGATCATTTATATTTAATTGTAGCTATTTAATGTTAGATAATTAATTATTTAAATTAGTTGGAGAATACAATATTATAATTTTGTCGTTGGTGAAATTATCGTCAGGTCCGTAGTCAGAATGTACATTAAGAAATTATTATTTAAAAAATCTAATGTGGCCAACACACAAATTTCTCTCTTATCTAGAAAATTGAATTTTTAACAGAAACATTCTTATTCACGTATGTCAATGTCACCTGTCAATATTTTTTTACACAGAAACACAGCCGATAATGAATTACAAGATTTAAGCGTTTTATCTGATAAATTTAATTTTGAAATTTTAATACAATTCTTTATTCCTCTTATTTATACTCAAATTTACCATCATTTTGACAAAAAAATTTAACACAAAATCTAATCAATCTTTCAATTTGTATACAAATGTAAAATACCAAATATTCAAATTTTTGGATGATTCATATTTGAGTTATCCAAGTTCGAGCTACGTAAATCCGCACGGATGGAACATACACACATAGATACAGACATCATCGCAAAACTATCAAAAATAGGTTATTTATAAGGTCTCTAATTCGTGCTCATCCACTTAAAAACTCACAACCCAATTTTTAGCATGATTCCAATACCTTCCTTTACAGGTATGGCGGAAGGTAAAAAGCTCAAAATTTTAATTTTTAATGTTATACAAAAAAATGACGTTGGTCCTGATTATGGCCTGATTATCGTTATTTCCCATAAGTCTAAATTAGTAGGTATAGTATATTTTGTTAAGGTTTATAATTTAGTAGCTCTGAATAAAACTTTACTGGATGAAATAAAATAATGCATCTATTAATAGATACGACATAAAGACATTATCATGATTATGTCATGTTTGTGCCATATTTTAAATTTGTAAGTTTAAAGGGTTTAAAATAACCCAATTATCATTGTCAGAATATTGTAAAATATTTTAGGTAAAACAATTCTAACATTCTAAGAATTCACATTGGATCTTTGTTCTAAAAATTTACATATACGAGTATAATTCCGGTTTGTAAGGCGCAAAGAAATATTATTATTATGACAAAATCAACACTGGCTGGTTTGGAAATGTTTAAAAAAAGAATAAAATAGAAATTTATAACACGGATGAATGTTTATTTTGCTGACAGATTTACTTTGCTTGGTTTGGTAGGTAAAATTAATCGCACGAGTGGTTCGTTGCTTTGCTACACATTCCTTTATCAACATTCTTTTCCACTCGCGTCGTTTTGCGTATATCAATTTGTTTCTGTCATTCTCAACCTCTACGCACAGTACGTCATAAATTTTGATGGATCTCGAGCGGGTTTCCAAGAGATTTTGTTTGTTTTGACATTTCAAATCGTTTTTCTTTAGAACAATACATATTTCTTTCCCAAGTATTACCATATTGCTTTGTTTCGACTTAGGTTAGAGCTTTCTGCATAAAATGTAAACGGAGGAAAATACAAAGTAAAGATATTAAAGTGTTACAAACTTACATAAGTAATACATATTGCTTGACTCCAGATTCAATTATGCATACATACATTATATTATATCATTTATTTTACCAAACTTAAGTGTGGTATAGCATCACCTATTGAGAGTTATCGGTATGGTACCTACCTACATATTATACGTCAACTTACGGGTACTCATGAATAATGATTATTTTTCTCTAGATTCAGAAGCATGAAATAATATCCTTATGTACAGAACTATAAGCCGTCCGTCTTCTTGTTTTCTTAATTTTTAGAACACTCACGATTTTTTTTCTATTCCACTCTTCTCCACTGCCACGGCTGTCCGAAACCAGCCCGAAACTCGTACTTTGCCGCACCCTAGCTATGCCATGTCATTTTAAAGTTGAAAAATACTACAAAAGTGTTTTCGTTTCGAGTAAACTGACAGTTTCTCATTGATTTTATTAAGATGTATTTAATGTTATAAGTACAATAACTTTTTAAATTTTAAAATAAATTTCTATCCTGAGATATGCCCGTGTAAAGTCTGCATAAATTGGACATTTTTAAGAATTTTTTAAATTTACTACAATTTTTTAATTAAAATTGTTGATATAAAATTTTACCATTTCTTGTACTGACCACAAAACAATCGCTACGTTAATACTTATTGTACCTACTAGATAAGTTTAAGTCGCAAATAAAACTCTGGCATGCAAATAAAAGAAGCTATTTTTGACACCATAATATACTATTCATTGATCACCGAAATTACTAAAAAAATTCACTTTCGTGGTCAAATAATTTTACGCTTTGTGCTTCCGCTAAAAATAGAAAAGAATTAAAGCGTGCGTGAGTTGATTTATTTGGTAGAAAATTTGTTATCACCTGTTTGGAATTAGGAAGTCTGTATTTTTAGCTGTGACCATCTAGATAAATTTATCAGATAGGCGACTTTCATTACATATATTAATAAATTTATATTAAAGGAAACAAAAAATATAACTCTTAGGTAGGTAGGTAACATAAATTAGGAAAAATACTGTTATCTGAAAAATGAATTAGGAAAAAAATTAGAAAATTAATAATTCCATGGCATGATAGAGCAGTTTATGATGGACTTACATGAAAATCTTGAGTATTTGGAAACCCACATAAAAATATGAATAAGAAACTTCAACACAATTTACAAAATGTAGCTTATCGGTTAAAATTATAGAAAACAGAAACTGAATTTCAATTAAAAGTATAATAAGTAAAGCATCGTATTCAATACTTACTACCTCATCTAATGTCTAGATCAGTGGTGCGCAGACTTTTAAAATCACGAGCCTATAATAAATTTTTATTTTCCCAAAGGACCATCTCTAGGTAAATAGTAAAATTTTTGTATTCGAAATTGTAAAAATAAAAACATAATAATATTAATCCTAGCTCTAGAGCTAGATTAAGAAAAGGTTGATTTGTTCCTAAATTTTATATGATATGTGTGTGAACGGGTGGGAATATTAATCTAAGACGCAGCATGAGCGTATCGTAATGATTTAAACATGCGTGTTGCCTATATTTGTTGCTATGATACCACGTTATTCATCAAATATAAATAATGTCATTGTGTCAATTGAGATGTCATACAATATCTTCTTTGAAATAACGAAAGAATTTTGATAGATTCTTGTGAGTGTATTGGTTCTTGTATTGGTTATGTCAATGAATCTGATTTCATTCTTTGTAAGTGCTGCTCGGTATTAAATTTGTTGTTGTTTTGCCGTTTTTTTTTACCTGGCTATTTGAATCTATTTTTCTCATACGGCATTAGCACTTCTTTTTAAACATCGAAAATGTTTTGGTGTAAACCAAACTCCTAAACCACGCCCCAATTAACAGTCAATTTTTTTTCGTCATTTCAAATAGGGTATAGTACATGTGAATTAATAAAAATGTAAGTAAATATAGAGTTGTAGAGAAGTACAGTGTGCAACACTTGTCGAAATGCTCTTTTGCAGAACTCCCCTTCGGGTCGTGCCGCAAATGCAAAACTCGCAAGTATGATGCTTATTTCTACACTTGATACACAATATAGGTACTATTAATAATGTTAATAGAAAAATAATAAAATCCTAGGCAAATGTCAAATTTAAAAGTTATTATGAGACATGGAACAAGAATAAAACTGAAAAAATAGGTACATATAAAGAAGATATAGATACCATCCAACAGCATGGTACAATGTTTATAAAATTAGAAATAAATTTATAAATTTAATTAGCAAGACACGACTCACCAATCTCAGCTTTTAAATAAATAGCTATACTCTTTGTATAAATAAACGAACGAACAACAAAGGTTTTGTAAAGTCAATGCTTTATAACACAAAGAATACTTTGTCTGCGGGAAGAGATATAAACATTAAGTAAGTTTTTCGCACGATTTCATCAGAGGAGTTTAATACAATTTTACTGTGCAATATATCAACATAATGCACCTTAAACTGGCGAAAATGCCCAATAAATTTCCAAAGTCATTGAGAAGCGCCAAATGGAGAATATTCCACTTCGAGAGCTGGCAATAATCCAGAATTCCTGAGTCCTGATTGCAAGTGCAGCGTAGGTAAGGCAGGAACTTTGCAGGAATTATGAAATTTAATTTAATATCGGTATGCACTTAGGAATCGAATTAAATTAACTGTGCGCCACCCATTGACAGTTTGGGAATTAATGTTTGAATTATTTGAAAACTTTGAGATGGAATTTTTCAGCCTCTGAAAGTTTTATTAGCTCCCGCTGTTAACGTTCTCTGAAATTTCTAATTTATTGAAAGATTTCTGATTCCGGAATCGCTTCAAGGAATGCGAACTTCAACGACGACCGAAAACTATTATGCTAAGCTTGAATCAATAAGAAAAACAGAAAGAGATATTATTTTAAATTATCTGGACCGAGACCTAATATTTACATTGAGGAATCTAAAATTCATAAAACATTATTTCTGCATTATTGATTTTATTTTGTCATTTTGTAGCTGTAACTGTATCTAGTAAATTTAAACAATTATATAATTAATAATATTAGCTTTTATTTATGCAATAGGTATCCCATTAATTATTTATAATGTTTCATATTAATAAAATGTACAAATTTGAGTTTATTATCTCTACCTTTACATTATTTGTGCATATACCGATTTTTTTGAAGTGCCTGCCGCACATACAATGCGACATCGGTAGAGATACATATTTTTCCTGGTGTGCGGTTGTTTGTTTGTTGTTAGTGGAGAACACGCCGCACTAGGAAGATTTTTGTGCTGTTAAACTAGAGTATATATGTGAGATGACATTTTTGTCAAACATATACATTCGGGTCACATAATGGTCTCGGCTACTCACACCATTAAATAAAGATAATTGAAAAACTCAATTATTTCTCAAATTTATTCTTTTACGGCGCGTGTGTAGGCACAGCTCTCTGCATGTGATGATGATGATGACGTATGAACCCGGAGTTTTGTCTCTCGGCCGGCAGTGTGTGATTGTCGTTAAATTATAAAATATCTTGCAATTAAATTGCACTCGGATGCTTCCAAGCTGACCACTTGATCGTCTTAAATTTAGTCCCGGTTGCATAAGAATATATCCGTTGTCACTTTAAATTTCAAAGGTCATTCCGACTGCATAAAGATGAATCGGATGAAGTGGTTGGAATCCACTATAATAAATCCTGTTTAATGGGCTATTTGCATGAATTTTTTTATAAAATATTTTTAAAGAAGAGATAAGAACTTGGGGCACGTATTTACTATTTTAAATTTTTTTTACTAACTAGCCCAAAAATAATGATAATTGAATAGTGACGTAGAGCAAGCTGTAACCAATGACTGGCCGTAAGCCATAGCAACGACTCGAACTAGTAAACGACTCACTTTTGCGTGCAGCTAAAGCGGCCATCCATAGGTTACATTTTGAATATGGTTCCCTTCTCTTATTCAATTTTTTTTTAATACCAAAACTTGCTAACCGACATATTGATTTCTTATTTTTATAAGGCCTGGACTTTGTGAGATAATTTGCAAGAATATTATTCTCAGCAATGTTTTCTCTCTATGTAGTATTTGTAGTATTCCCAATCCCAACGCAATAACGTCACATACTGTAAGTATTTATATGCAAATAAAAGAAAACAACCCACTTCCAGAATACGTCACTCAGGATACACATTAGGAATATCAAACCAGTCACAAAGTCTGACCTCTGCCCTTTTAACACGACCCCAAACTTCGCTAACAAAACACAGAAATTCAAAAAGTTTTCTATCGTCCGCTTTATCCACATGCGGGATTCAACTCCACATAAAGCGAAGGCCAAGCTGAGGCTATTTCGTTCTTGTATCCCTCACTTCAAACTTCCATGTTTCCATTCTCGTCCTAAAGGATGCGTGTGATATGGGCTATTTCGCGGAACATTTTAAATCCGCGGTCATTCGGCCAGCATTTCTTTTCATAAAAGGGGAAGTTTTGATGCTCACTTTGCCATGCAAGAAACAAGTGTTGGAGTGTGCTCTCATACGTTCTGTTTATAATAATAATAATAATAATAAAGTATTTATTCCATCGACTAGTAAAATACAAGTATAGAATATGTCAGAGTTGGGAACAATATTTTAGAGTAAATTCAATATTGAAATCAATCAGCCGCAGTCTGCAGAAAATTCATCTAAAGTATAGTAACTCTTATTCAGAAGAAATAACCTTAGTGAGTTTTTGAATTTATTTTTATTACTCTCTTCTTTTAAAGAAGTCGGTAATTTATTAAAAATATTTAAGCCTTGAATATTAGGTAGATATTTTAAATTGTTGTGCTTTATATTTGGTATATGAAACATCTGCTTTTGTCTGGTGTTGAAAGAGTGTATGCAGGAGTTTAATTGAAAATCATTTTTGTTATTGAAAACATACATGCAAAGTTCGAGAATATAGAGAGACGTCAGTGTGAGAATTTTGAATTCCTTGAACAGTTGTCTACAGGAGTCAAAGCGAGAAACACCCGCTATAGTTCGAATGATTCGTTTTTGGATGATGAATACATTATTTGCAGAGGATGACGCACCCCATAAGCAGATAGCGTATCTTAGTCTGGATTCTACTTGAGCATAATAAAATGTAATAAGTTGTTGTTTAGTAAGAAAGCTGCCTAAATGCCAAAATTGGTAGCATATTGAGCCAAGTTTAGATGCTAGTTCATCCGCATGTTGTTTTCCAGTTAAATTTTCATTGAATTTATAACCAAGAAAGTTACCACAATTAGATCTTTCGATTTGATGTTCATCAATTGAGATATTCAAGTCTAGATTATCTCTGCATTGAGGAAAATGAAATCGCATGTAATGAGTTTTTGTTAAATTCAAGTAGAGATCATTCTCACAGAACCATCTCGACAGCACATTTAAGCAGCTTTCGCACTTTTGTTGCAACAACCCCTTATTTGACTCCGCGATAATTATGGACGTATCGTCTGCATATAAAGTTATGTGGCATTCATCTCCGAAAACTGAAGTTAAATCATTAATATAAATAATGAACAAAACAGGTGAGATGATACAGCCTTGTGGCACACCTATATTATTTATTAAAGTAGCCGAATTTATGTTACGAATAATGTTGTTTTCACAATTATTAATTGTAACGAATTGTTGGCGATTTTCAAGAAAGGATTTAATCCAGCCTAAAGGTATACCTCTAATCCCATAACAGTGGAGTTTATTCAGGAGTTTTGAATGACTGACGCAGTCAAACGCCTTTGATAAATCACAAAAAATACTAATGGGGTGTTCCCCTTTATCCATACTGTTTGCAATACAGTGTACTGCTTTTTGAATAGCATCTATTGTTGTTTTGTTAGACCTAAATCCAAACTGGGCTTCATTTATGACGTTATGTTTAGACAAAAAAGGCTCTAAGCGATTTAAAAACGCATATTCGAACACTTTAGAGAAGACAGAAGTCAAAGATACTGGCCTGTAATTATTTAGGTCGCACTTATCATTTTTCTTGTGTACTGGAATTATTTGACTAATTTTAAGTTTTTCTGGGAAGATTCCAGTTATAAACGACAGATTAATCAAAAACAAAACTGGTTCCACAATTAAATGAAAAATTAGCTTCATAAGAAAGTTTGGAATGTTATCAGGACCGCTAGAACGTTTATTTTTAATCTTTAATTGTATTAACTTTGTAAGCTCGTCTTTCGTGTAAGGATGCAAGAAAAGACTATTTGACTGCGTCGTCATTCTCACTGAGTCATTTGACTGTATGGGCAGTTGGTTTACTATATTTAAAGGCGCGTCTCTAAAAAAATCATTGAAAGCATTTGCAATTTCAAGGGAATCAGTAATTACCTCATTGTCCTTTTTAATTGCGATATTTGTAGGTGTTTTCTCGTTTTTCGTATTTTCACGAATAGTTTTCCAAACACTTTTAGTAATGTTGTTAGAAGAAAAAATTCTATCTTGAAAATACTTTCTTTTAGTTTCATTAACTAGGCGAGTGTGTTTTCGCTTTTCCTCTTTGTAGACTTCTCTCAACTGACTATTTAATTTTTGCATCTGAAACAAATCATACAATTTAACACTGGATGTTTTAATTTTTTCAGAACACCATTGTTTAGTGTTTTGATTAATTTTTTTAGTTTGTAAAGGAAAGTGCTTATTAAAATAGTAAAGGAATAAATCGTAGAAAATGTCAAAAGCAGCGTTCATATCTTCCTTTAAATATACTTTATCCCAGTTCTCATTTATAATTTCATTTATAAAATTGTTAATGTTACTAGGGCTGTAGTCTCGAATAGCTTTTTGAGTTATTGAATTTTTAGGTAAAATCAATTGTGCTAAGATTGAGCTATGATCAGAAAAGAAGTTACTTTCTACCGTACAAGAAATGTTTGAGTTGGTAAACAAGTGGTCAAGTTTGTTATTTCCTCTTGTGTTTGAGTTTACTATATTTTTGCAATTAAATTTAGATAGAAGACAACAAATTTTTGAGTAAATGTCAGCGTCTCTGATCGGATCAATATTGAAATCACCTCCCAGTAAAAGAATGAATTCTTTTTTTAATACATAGTCTAAAACATAGTTTAAATTTGTAATTAATTTATTAAAATCCTCATTATTAAGATAACCAGGTGTTCTATAAAAATTTAATAAAATATAGGTGGTGTTAGGATTAGGACGCCATTTTACTCCACAAATTTCAAATTTTTTTTCAGTACAAAACCTTTTAAGATCTAAAGGAGCAACGTCTAGATTTGCCTGACTCCAAATACCGACACCACCTCCTTTGTTGCACGTTCTATAGAAACTAGAATGCTGATATAAATTGACATGTTGAGGATAAATCGACTTGATAAGGATCTAATGTTAAATGTTGGATTTGCAAACAAAACGTTGCCATGATTTGTTCAATCATTAAAAATACTTTAAAGAAATGTATTTATAGTCGCGTCAATGAAATGACTCGCTTTAAAAAAAATTATATTCTTGAAACAGTTTTCTATAAACCGCGAGTCAATATCTACATTCGTTTTGAAATTATACTTGCTTAAAGGAGGAATTCAATTCTGCAAACCGGAAGTCAATATCACTATTCGTTATACTTTAAAAAATAATTCTGTTAGGATTGCGGCTAAACTACGGCCTCAAATTGAATTATTACTAAAAACTTTATTTTATTTATTTTTATACTAAAATTAATTTTTTAGAAAAAATCCAGGTTTATACAACATAAATAATTCTGTCCCCGCTCCAAAAGGTTTCATATTTTCAATAATATAAATTTTTTGGATTTTAAATCATCAAAATCGGAGCTGTTCTTGAGGACTGCCGAAGATTGCCTGTTTTACGTATTCATTGACGAGCTGGGCAAGTACTTGCCTAAAAGTACTTAAGTATTAAGTACAAGTACTTAAGTATTAAGTACAAGTACTTGCAGCCAAGTACTTGACATCAAGTACTAAGTACCAGCCATTTTGAAAATACTCAGTCTTAAGTACAAGTACTAATAAAAAGTACTTAGTAATTTTTAAGTATTTTGCAAGTACTTGCATAATTTTAAAATATATATATTCGTATACCCGATGTAATTGCGTGTATATTTACACTTAAATAATTTTTATTCAACCCTCGCAACTCAATAGCACCTAGAACATCTTCTGAATTAATTCCATATTCTACTTGTTAAGAATTGGAAATTAATAATTGTAAATAAAAATACAAATTTTTGTATTGAAGTTATGTATATTTATTAACTCAACGTTTCGACCCACTAAACGTGAGCCTTCGTCAGGAGGAAACGGAAATTGACAAGTTATAAAAATACAAAGATTATAATAACAAAAAATATTGTAAGTTAGTAACAAAATATTACAATTTCTGTAATATATAGGTAGCAGAATATTCAGCAGAACATGGATACCTAATATACTACAAAAATTGTAATAATTTTGTTGCTAAGTTACGATATTTTTGTTATTAATCATTGTATTTTTATAACCTGTCAAATATGTACTATATATACTTCAGTACTTTGAATTTACTTAAGTACTTAATATGATGTTAACTATTTCAAATGTACTTAAGTATTTTATAGCAGTATTCAGTACCATTTTAAGTCCTAAGTACAAGTATTTTGCAAAAAGTACTTGAAACTCAAGTACTTTGGATTGAATTATAAAAATACTTCAGTACAAGTACTAAGTACACAGGAAGTACTTAAAATGGTACTTAAGTACAAAAGTACTTAAGTACTGCCCAGCTCTGATTGACGCGACTATTAATATATTTATAAAAATATAAAAATTATGCAAAAATACCTTCAAACTTCAAATGTAACTGTATTCATTTCACACTAGTAAATAATTTGTTATTTCTTGGTTAACTTCTATCAAACTGTCAATTTTTTGTACCATTATGTATTTGTGCCTTTCTAGGTGTTAAATCTCGGCACTTATCTTTGTTTAATAATAATAATAATAATAATAAACTAAATACATAACACGAAGTAAAATATTACAGGAGAGGTGGAGAGGAAACGCGGCTATACAAAGCGTCCGTTTCTATGCAACTGTCAGGTGCGAGAGAGATAGCTAGAGATCTAGAAGATCTACAGGTAAATTATGGAACATAGCCGCTTAGATAATCTAAATTACAATTTTAGTTAGTATTTATAGCACGAAAGTGTATTTTTACATTTATATCAGTCTCAATATAGAATATAGTATGACCTGATACAGCCAGAGACACCCAGATCTATTATACACATTCTGACCGCTAAAAAGATCATGTTGACAAAACTAATTATTCTTTAACCGTAATTATACTGTATTTGTATCAAAATCCTATCAAAACAAAATATTTTAGATTGTATTTTATTCAGCATATCCACATATATGTTTCATGTTTCGATTAATTAATTGCAATTGGTGAAATAATACGTGTGACATGCATTATAAATACATATTTTAATTTAACTGTACCTACTCGCATTTGTCACTTAAAAAACTCTTGTGCGTAAATTAATTACTTGCAATTAATTACCATGTTACAATAATAACCACTAACATACAAGTAATTAAATGTATAATTTAATTTTAATTATCAAATATTTAATATCATTTATCAAAATAATTGTTCTCTTTATTTAAAATTAATTGTGAGTGTGTGCTAATCATCAGTCTAGTTTATATTTAATTAAATAAATATAATTAAATTAAGTGAAACAATTTACGAAATTACTTTAACCGTATGGCGGTTTACACGAAAATAATTATTTATATAGGTAATGTTTATAATAAAAATTCAAAATAATACAATTGCAGCACATCAAATTGACATGAAAATTAAAATTTACTATGAACTTTTGCAAATGTTAACAAAAATCATTCATGAGTAAAATTGTTTTCGATTACATGTATAAAAAAATTGGATATTGTAATTATGATAATATTTAACATGCAATACAATTGTTAAATTAATAATAATGATAACATAAATAATATGTATATGTAAATATAATTAATAATTAGAATATTTTAATAATTTTGTTATTATTTATGGAGATGAAAATTATGATCGCCCGGATACAAATTTAAAAAATCTGATGTGGCCAGCACATCTGCCATACTCTACCTACTCTTTTTACTATAATATGGGTACTCATAAATATATTTTAGTCATTTTATGTAAGATATGCAGAAAAAGATATAAGCAATGTGTCACTGTATCACTATTGTTACTGTCACCGTTATGTTATGTTAAACAATAAATTAATTATTTATCAAAATATTTAAGCAAAGTACCTACTACTTCCGGTTTGGAGATTGCTTCAAAAAATAACTGGGTAGGTACTTAAGATTCGTATTAAAATATTAAGTATAAAATTTTGTTGTTAAATGTTTGGTACCTATTTTTTGAGTTTATCGTCAACGAAAAAATTATAACATCGGACACACGCGCGAGCGCACATATATCATTTAGAAAAAGTTAAATTCGTATACTAGGGACCCTAAAACGTGCTTATTCACTAAAAACTCATACTCGAAAATTTTGACCCGTCATTAACTTCCCTTTATAGAATAAGTGAGAGGTATCAAAAAAATATAATATTTGGTAAAAAAATATCGGCATTAAAATTAATATCTAATACATAAAACATCATTTGCATTGTCTTAATTAAAACTTATCGTGATTTTGTGTTTTGTATTCGGGATTATTTTGTCAATTAATCACGATTTTTAGAGAAGACTACCAATAAGGGAGATTTTTGTGTACTTAAACTGGAAGTATCCAAAATCTGGATCCCATGACGGAAATTATGGACAGTTTGTTGCCGATATAGGAAACTTTTTTCAAAAACTTGTATGTTCTAAGCATTTTTAATGGCAATTTGTTTAGCTGCATGTAATTTTAACTAATGCCACATTAAAAATTGCCAAAAGGTACGTAAATAACAAATAAGTTTGTTGCAATTTCTAACAAAAATTGTGGGATCCAGGCATAACTGGAATCGAACCTCACTTGTCAGAACAACAGTCAGTCAGTACACTCGTCTATAATAATAATTAACTGTTCACTATAGTCGTAGATAAAGATATAAAGTGTTGGACAAAACAATTCAAATTACTCCACCCTAACCTCAATTAACCTCACTTCTAAGTAACACGTAACTCGCTTGGCACTTGAACTTCCTTCCTTCGTCCTTCCGTTTCCTGTCAGCAACATTCCTTAGCTCACGTGTGTCCATTGTTTAGCATGACACACACACACGCGCGCACGCACAGTGGAGGCATAGCGGGCATAGCCCTCTAGGATATTGAATTTCGATGCGAAGTGACGTAATATCACAACAGGACACGGGGACAGGACATAAGGAAAAGCTCAGGACAAGCTGAGATTGAATGGGGTGGGAGTGGAAAAGATGGTGGATGGTGCAGCTGTGTAGTGTAGTGTAGGGTAGAGAAGGGTAGAATGTAGCGCATATGGGGATGGCAGTTATTGGATATTAGGCATATGGAAAAATGCTGCTATGAAAGTTGCGAGTTTAAAATGTCTCTGACAGCAGGAAGAATCTGGACTAGCAAGACAGTTTAATGTTTGTCGGAATGACATTGCTGACATAAACAGAAACAATTTATTTTGGTCTTCAGACGAAGTAAGATTTTCTTTCTCAACATTCAGATCAACAATAAGTATATTGTTTTCTTTTTTTTTCATTTGGATATTACCAAAGCAACCGTTAGTAAAGTTATTTACATTATAAGTGCGGTAGGGTTAATTTCACAACGCGAGGTTCTATATTCAAGTACGGCGCGAAGCGGAGTGCTTTAATAAACCCCAGCGTTGTACAAATACCTACCTAATGCACACATAAATAAATAAATAAATATTAGGTATTATATTTTTTGGCCGATATACCTATTTATTTAAAATATCGTATTTTCTATGAGGTTAATGAGATACATTTGACATTTGCACTAAAATTTCCTTGAAACATCTGCTGTGAGATGTCGCCAGTAAATTGTCACTTTTAAAATTATTCTTTGAAATCCATATACAAAATTAATGAAAAAGTGTGTTTTAAGCAATTTTGTACATGATTTTTCTTATTATTAAGAGATTTATTAGAAAATGTAACTCGGCATAATCCTAGTTGCATTCTTCGTCCGTAAATAAATTTATGAAATTTAGCTTTATCTATAAAACTTCGTGAGCATTGTAGAAATTGCTAGACTGCTTTTCCGTATTTTTAGCGAGCGTTTCTATGCATTAACATAGGACAAACGCGGTGTTGAGCTACGTGGAGTCGATACCCTTAAGATAGAGAATTGACATCTGAAAATATCAAATTTTTGCGAATTGATATTTATTTTATTAAAATCTTGTTCGTAATACATAAGTCGTAGATAAAGTACAGTATACAATTCGTTATTAACATCCTCGCTCGCTTTGCTCAGTCGTGTTGTAAACTTCATCATCAGGAATAATAATACTATAACTATTTATCTAGTGATATTTAATTACTATTACTAATTTTATAATTTTTGTATTTTATCCCTGAGAAAAGAAATTGTTTTGTTTTCGGTCCCTCAAATAGGAGAAATATACTTTTTTACACCTTCTACATCCTGGAATCAATTTTGATCACTAAATTTTGCTATATTTTAGAATAAAAATTATAAAATTTTAATAATTTCAAAGCTCTTAATTATTATTTTTTTATTGATGACACAATAAACTGTCAAACGAAAGCTTCTACTTGAAGCAGAACAGCAGAAGCAATTTTTTATACCACTTTGTTACAAATCTCGGAACAGTGCCATTTAAACCAACGCGAACGAAGCGCTTTTTCGATTCGCTAGCAGCCACAGCAAGATTTGCTTGATGGATTTTTTATGTTCCGGTTTAGCGTATTGTGATGTATCGGCGGTAATTTTGTAATTTGTTGTATTTTGCGAGGCTGTTGGGGTCCGAAGCGGCAATTGCAAAGTGATTGACACGATGGGAAGCTGTTGAAAAATTGGGGCGTATAGTTATCAAAAATAATGAAGCCTCTGTTTGATGGCGATGTCACGGGGTGAATTTGCGTGTTAATTTTGTATCACAGGCCGTGAAGCAACACTGAGTTGTGAATATGAACTGCCAGATCATGTTGACGGCAGCTGACCATTATTGTCACATTCTGAAATTTGTGCATGAATGCGATTGTGGTTTTTTGTTTTTGTTTTATTCGTGTGCACTTGCTGGAAGTTTTTTATGCTTTTAATCATTCAAATAGAAGTAACTGATTGAAATATTCACAAAAGTAAATTTGTAAATTAATGACCAAGTTTATTTATAATATTCAATGTCCACCCTCCACCCTTATAACTAATAAAAATTCCCTTGAAAATGTATAATTATTAGTACCTACCTAACGTTAATCAAGAAACGTAGGTATTGTAAAATGAATTAAAACATTATAATAAATAAATGAATCTTTATTTATCTATCTATCTATTCGCCGTATTAATAACAAATAAATTAGCAAAATGTCATGTTGGGGAATATTATCGATACTATCGGAGCAAGTTAAATAACGGAAATATAGGTAAGTAAAATTTTTTGAATAGTAAAAAAGTATAAGTAATGTAATACATGCCCAGTCAGTGGTTAGCAGGTAGACTAGAGAGGTGTCCTCCCCAGAATGCTGGTAGTCCTCCGTTCGAACCCATGAACCGACTATAATAACATTGGGTCCAAGTGGTTGGATTCCACTTAACATCTACCATTCTGTAATAATTGGGTTACCTCCTTTTTGAATGGTTAGCATAAAACAAAAATGTGGACACTACCAATATGTATAGCAGAATCAAGAATTAATAATTTAGCAGGAATTCGAACCGAACCGGAACAGAAACGAAAATCGAAAGGAACCCAAGCCTTTTTTAGCAATCCGCAAATCAAACAGAACCGTTAAAAATAATTTGGCAACCCCATAACCTTTTAATAGAAATTTAACGTTTTTCCGTCAAAATGCTATTACATTTTAAAGAATATTATTGTATTATTTTCTATAGTTTAGGTTTAGTCAAGTTTTTATTTAAAACATATTTTATTTTAGTCCAAAACCGAAACAAATTATTTAATTGCTTGTTATTTAATAAATAATTTAATCCTAACCGGCACTAAACCACTTTTTTGAAAACCGGTAATCGGTTTATTTCAAGAAGAATAAGAAAAACCGAACCTTCCAAAGCACATAGAACTGCGAACCCAACCTGAACCGTTATTTTGTGCAGTTTAAGGCCTTCAATTTTAGAGGTTAATTTATCAAACACAATATGCATTCGTTCTTATTTATTAAATCTTTTTATTTCAAATTATTTCTGATAAACATCCCTAATCAGTATCTCTTAAGATAAAGCCGCGTTCTAATTTGTCTCTCTTCGCGCAAAGTGGTATAATCAAGATTAATACACCGCATCCAGTCCCTAGCGGATAAAAATAGTTTTCCAATATTTCCTGTCACCCAGATTAACTTTTAACTCGCAATATACCGGCTATATCTCCGCCAGTCAACAGAGCATTTACATTTTAAACTCCGCAATTTATTATACACTGGATAACAATTTCATTCAATATTTTCATCATGGAACTGGAACAACACATTTTTATATCTCGTCCCGCTGACACAATAACGTGAATAGATTCATGCCAACTAATCTCTGGACGAATAAATATCATGTTTCCGAAGCCATTCTGATGTTTATCACGGCTGAAATATGTTTTCATTACGAGGAAAAAGAATTATAAAATAGCGACGCGCAGTGGCGGCGCTAGACAATACAAATCCACGCATATATTTCACGTCATTAACCCAATTTGTGGCAGCTCATATTTTAATACAGTCAGTTTTTGAAAAAATTATAAAAATGCATTTTGGAAATTTTTAATTATTTATCATCACGGTTAAAGAATAATTTACCGACTGGCCATGTTTTTCATTGACAACCCCGGTCAGAAGTTGTAATTAGTTCATAGGTGTTTCTAGGTGTCTCTGCTGGTCACTACCGATACAAATTCATTCTGTCACTTGCTGTCACTGAATAATGTTTTCGAAATTTAATAATTTCTGCGTTATATAGAAATATAGAAATATATGTAAATTATAAAGAACACGTAGGCTTCTTAAGACATTAAAATGTAACAGGTAAATATTGCTGTGAAATAATGAAAAGTGTTTTAGAACAACTGTCAATGTAGAATTTCGGAGAAATGAGTAAAAATCGACGTGTTTTATAAACTGAATAATGAAGATGAATAGATGCACTACGAGACTGTGTTCATATATTGTGAAATTATTTATTTATAACGACGAACTCTCTCGTACAATATGGAGGATTTTCAAACACGTTTTGACATTATATTTTCGATCTAATGGTAAATTGGAACATAGCCGCTTAGATATATCTAAATTACAATTAAAGTTGCTATATACAGAATTAAAGTGTATTTTTACATTTAAATCAGTGTCAATATAGTATTCCTGATACAGCTAGAGATATCTAGATCCATTACACATTCTGACCGCTAGAAAAGATCATGCAAACTTAATTATTCTTTAACCGTGACTACCATATTTTAACGGACAAAAATATGGACTTCCGGTTTTCAACATATAATTTCTATAAGAATTTTCTCCAAGGCCCATTATTTTTATAATTTTTTAGGCTCTGAATTAGTCACAAATTGAAAATATAGAAAAAATTTAGTAATTTTTGCATATGGGGTACATTTTTGTGCTGGTATATTGGGTTGTGTACCTATTTGACTGGACTTGTACCTGAGTTGTCAGAATCCCAGTTGAGTCACATAACGCACTCAGACTCGTTTTCCAATATTTATTTATTACGAAAATTTATACTGCCCGTTAATGCAGCCCCGTCCTGAGTATTCCATTATATGGCAAAAAGTTGAAACTTTATAACAAATTTGCATAAAATGAAAATTCCCTGATGCATACAAATTTTATTCTATCGTTTTGTTTATGTTAATAATTTTTATCGCAAATTCAATTTGTTCCCAGTTTAATGACGTAGGTACTTTGATTCCATCTGAATTATGATGTAGATTATAAATTTTGTTTACAATTCGCGGTTGGTGAATAATAAACTTTTAATTACGTCGTAATATTAGTTTACAACTTCATCAAAACATTTTTAATAGCGAAACGATTAAAATTATGAAAATACATAACCACGTAATTTTATCCTTATGCGCGACCACATCGTAATGAGTAAAATTAGAGTAAAATATTGGATATGTTTTTATTTATAAAACAAATTAAGTAGGTATTTAATTTTTTCACTTCAGAAAACTTGTTAATTTAATTCAGATCAAATTCAACAGTTTATTTAACTCGTTCAGTTGTGTTAATTAAATGAATAATGTTACAAAATGATTAAATTGATCATATTTATAAAGGAGTTCTTTAATATTACCACATTACTTTTTAAATTGTCCTAAAAATTTATTTCAAATTGTATTATTTTCAGATAAATGTCCTATAATATTTTTATTTATTAGGTACTGTCGTCATCGATTTTGGTAGGCAACAACCTTAAGATGATTTTGACAGTTCTACTATGTCCATCGAAAACATAGAGTAATAAAACTAGTGGGCAGAACCAAAACTGCGCAGTACAATGTGCGCAGAAGTAGGCTTTACAAGCAACAAATTTTAAAAAGCAGAAAAATTAAATAGTTTTATTTGAAATAAATATGGAAGAATTATATATTTTATCATTTATGTATAACATAATTTTAAAAGAAATATGAAGTACAATTTTTATTTACGAACGAATTTTTTGATGACCGATCTCAGCAGTTGAGTTTGCCTAGCAGTGTAAAACTGGCTTACCAATAGCAATACCGTATTTCAATTTCGCGCACATTTGTGGGAGGTGCATCTACTCTATCTGTTCGGTGGACATAGTATAGATAAATAATGTTCATGTAGCATTGATGCACAGCTGTATCAAACGTTTCTAACCTAACATTTGTCAAGGAATAAAATTGGATTTCTTCCAAATTAAAAAGTTATGATCAATGGAAAAATACTGTGACTAACTCATGTGTTAATAGGCGATTAATAATTTCGACAAATGTCTGAATTATTAATCGCCGTCATTATCACACTAGATAGTTAAATAACTATAAAATTATTACGATCTGTTTAGGTACCTAGTAATTTAATTCAAATATTAAATAATTGGCAGTTTGTATAACAATTTATATCATGATTGAATTACCCACTCTTAATTTTATTGGACAATACGAAACTCAGTTTTATGAAACAAAATATCGTTTTCAATTACTAAAATTAAATTTAAAATACTCGTAATAACAATGGTTTTATTGCTGTCCGTGTAGCCATTCTTCTGAAGGGATATCACATTTATAGCGTTCATATATCACGTTACTTATTTCATCCTGTCAAATAAAAATAGTAGCAGATGCATAATTTCAATTTCAAGTGCATTTTAAAAGAAATAAAATTTATGAACCATTTTTCTTGAATCTAGACACAAGTTCGGCTTTTAAGATAATATATGTACGTAGGTGCACTGAAAATTCTCTATATGTACCTACCGAGATATCAGATATCTCGCACAGTAGGTATCGTATACTTATTTGAATAATATTACTTTTATGTCAATATTTTATATGGTAATAAGTGCTGTAAAATTCCAAATCTTATGAGAAATTTAATATTCTGATCAAATATTTAATTTAAAATGAAGTATTTATTGCTGTTGCTTAATGTAAGGTTCTATAATAGTATAACTAGTGTATAAGAACATGAAATAGAATACGAAAGTTTGTAATGATCTTGTTATATTGCTAAATATTTTGGACGTCCTTTTAAACTAAATTCTAGTGATACCGTGAGACGAAACGAGACGAGACGAGACGAAATAGAGTCAATTCTCGTCTTGTTTCAAGCTTTTAAGAGGATAAATTTAGGTATTCTTGTCTCTGTAATTTCTTAATTGTTCAATTATCGTCTCAAAGAACTAGACTCTTTGTCTCGCCTTAAACAAAGACAATTAAAAACATATTTTGAAATTATCGAAAAGAAAAATGTCATTTTTTTTTAAAGTTATACTTCTCCAGAAATATTTGTCGCCTTAGTTATGAAATCTGGTCTCGAAATGACGAGAATCAGACGAGAAATTTTTTTTTTCGGCGACTCTCATTATAACTTATAATTAAATCATGAAGCCTAAAGTATTGAAAGATATGGCGAAATTATAATACGTTTTACAAGAAGGTAAGTGGGCAAGATTCTTTTAATTTTGGGGTTAGAGAGTTAGAGTAAATAAAAACATTATATCGTTCTTGGCCTCTTGTTCTTAAATAAATTTTAATAATAATATCTACCTGATACTATTTGAAACAACTATATTCGGGCTTAATATAACAAGTGCTATGATTATCATCGCTAATAGCATGAGTTGACCGAGTGCGCAGCACGAGTTCAATTTTCTGATGACTTAATCATAATCCGAGTTATATTTGGAGAGAATATTATAATGAATGAGTTCATATGTTGGGTTATGTTTCACTAAAAGCTGTCAAAACCGTTTTAAACTCTATTTACTTTTTTCAATTTGGCGTGTTCGTCTCTATTATCTCTATCCTGACTAATTTTAAGTCTGATTTTGGACAAAAGAGTAATTTCTGATTGAGAAACTGACGGTATGTAAATAATAAACAAACACAGTTGACATGATGATAGAAATATCATCGATTTGATAGCCTCTTACTACTGTATTTCAGGCAATCAAATTAGTCAAATATGTACCATGTTGTGATACATTCATTATAATTGTTCAATATTGTAGTACCTGCACTTAACAATTTCGAAATGACTAGGTACTTCCATTTGAGAAAGCGCGGATTATTTTAATTTTGCATGTATTGAATACTCTTCACAACATTTCAGTAAAAATCAATACGTAGCGAAAGATAAATTGTGGTTTTTCATTTAAACGAAACACTGAAAAGTACTGTACCCAAATTGAATGAATGGCACTTCTGTTTATTTTTTGTTGAGCACTGAATATTTATAGAATACTGTAAATAACGTGGTAATGTCAGAAATAAAACAAATTATCTATTCTGCCACGAAAAGTCCGTAATAAATTCACTCAATTTTATGTGCTAAATGAATAAAAAATATTCAACAAAAACTAGGTATAAAATATCACGGTTGTACATTTCCGACTTGTTCAAATATTAACGAGAATTTTCTCGACTTCGTCGCATGAAAATAAAGGAAGTCTAGAACGGAAGAAACAAATGCACTCCGGACAGAAATCCAACGAGCGATGTCGTTGCATCTTCCCGCTTACATTTCCCGCTTCGCTACAAAACAAAAGCGAAACAGCGCTTGACATTTGTACCGCGATGGCGCTGGCTTCCAACGTTGAATAAGGCATAACCTCCAATGTGAATTACCTGCGCGAAAGCGCATGTGCCGAAATGTGGAATTAAATTTTCATAAGCTGGAACTAGTTCTTACATTCGAGATGATTAGACTATCACACTGCCCTACAGATACACGAAAACAAAACAATGGCGAAACAAAAATGGCGGAGTGAGAATTTCTATTTTATACTTTCGGTGTTAGTGGTTGGCAGCCATTTTGTTTCAAGATGGTGGTGGCATGAAAAATCAGTCTTACCTATATTTAATGAACACATAGGTACATAACTTCTATGACACGTTTTTTACTTAACTTGGTTGTGGCAGCCTCACATATTATGAGTCATCGGTATAGATATAAATTGTTACCTACAGTATGTATACAGTATGATATAAAAGAATTTCAAATTGGCATACAATATTAATCGAGCGAACATAGATTATTATGAATTTTTTTTTGCAGAAACTCTTTCAGGAGAGTAATAAGTTGGCGAACTTTGACTCAGCTCTGTGTAGAACATAGGCACATTCTGTCTCTCCCTCACCGCTGCATGAGGGTGCGTTATATAAGCACGACGTACGAAAAGCCTAACATTATTCTGAACTTAACCCCATCATACTCGAAGAAGATCTGGACTAACTTGTTATGGTCAGAAATCTCATTTTCGAAAAATGCGCTTATTGAACTTTACGATCTGCGCTTATTGTACATAAATTTACTGATTATATTTCTGCGCTTTTCATACGTTTTGATGACCAGAAATGCGCTTTTACAACTCTCCGTTGCATGAACAGTAGTTACCACTACCAGCCGTGAATTACGGACAGTACATCATAAAGAATTCAAACCTGAGTTGTCGAACCATAGTACAAATTAGTTTAGAAGCCTCTCTGAAACCTTGTTTACACATAAATTGATTGAGAATTCTTTCATGATTCTAAATCCTGAATCCTTTTGTAGTTATCAAAGAATTCGCAATTCTTCTTTTCCAAGACTCATTGAAGATTTAATTTACAGACACCGACTTCGTTATTTGACAGGCAAATCTAACCGTTATTCTTTTTTTCCAGGAATCCAAAGAATCCATAATATGTGCACAGATCTTAAAGCAGAACTAGCAATTCCCTCTTGAATAATCTACTGCATTCGACAAGTAATTTACAGTAACTTGCATTTACTAAATGTAATAAAGCCTCACTTAGTAAACCCGTACGTGAGTAGGTACTTCACTGAGGTACCTATAAGATGCTAGTGGTGGATAAGACTAAAATGGCGAGGTCTGACGTCATCACAAAATTAGGTTAGAGGCAAAACGACATCGACAGCGCAATGGTAAGAATCGTGATCGTTGAAAACCGGAAGTGATCTTGTAATGGCGACAGGGCGGGTAAAATAGGAATCGTATGAGTAGGTAAATTTGTAGAATTGTAGAAGGGTGGATTAGAAACATGAGAGGACCGTTTTACTTGCACAAATTGGAAACTAGAGTCGGAACTTTTGATCTATTGTTGAAAAGATATTCAACAGTTTTCGAGAGAAAGAGAAGAAATTTGTTCTTAAACTAGAAAATTTGTTACCTACCTATGTACCTCGTTTCCGCAACAAAATATTGAGTTGTAGCAGTTTCTGCATTACTCGTACTATATTAATTTAGGGGATGAAATTAGCTTCCTTAAAAAATGTCAAGTTAAAAAAAAAATAACACCAACAGCAGGGATTGTTTTTGGAGAAAGATTGACTACGATACTATCGAATAATGTGTAATTTTTTGAGAAAGATATATTCAAATCAACAAAACAATTATTGGTAAAGTACGATTTTTGACAGATTTTCAGATTTCCCATTCTCAATATTTAAAACCAGAGTGTTAAGCAATCGAAATGATAAAGCCGACATTTTCATCAACAAAAACAAAATGACACTTTGTGTTGACACTGGACAAGACAAACAGTCAACACACAAATTTCGAACAGTGAACAGTCAAATTAATTTCTTCAAATTACAGAAATACGAATTACACCAAATTTCAAACTGTGAACGCGAATGTTATAACTTTTTCACACGAGGAAAGTTTTCACTAAAAAGTTTCTTGAAAGTAAAACAAGTGCTAGGAGCTGTCACAAAAAAAATTGTCAATACCGTTCATACCGGAAATGTAATTATTTTAATTAAATTAAATATATTTAAGATCACTAGCTTCAATATATTTTTTAAAAATAATTAGTTTCTCCCACGGTTTCCCCGTATGACCGGTATTTATAGTTTTATTTTTATGGCAGCTTCTATAGCACTCTCCCATCTCTGAAATTTGGTGTTTTGAACGCAAGTAAACATATTGCTATAACAGACTTTACAAATTTCGTCAAATTTCACCAAATTTCGAGATGTGAATGCGGCTTAAAAATTGTATATAAATGTAAATAGGTCGCTTTTATTATTTTTTAAACGTTTTAAAATCAATGTTAAATATTCAATAACAAAAACTTTTATTTATTTAATATCTAGGACAAATATTCCCGATTTTGTTTACTGTAACCTAAAAACAACACATGTTTTTACTAAGTTTACATAGCTTTTTGTTTGGTGTGTGGAACAAAATCTTCAATGTTAACAAACAACTTTTTCAGATATTATTTTGTTGTTTACCACTAAACATATTTTGAACATTAAATGAACACTTTGTCATCCTGGTAAAAATATCCTACGCCCGTCAAAATGTTAGAGTATTAAACGTCATGCTTTAGTCCATAATAAATTTATCATAATCTGCTTAAGACTTGAAGTGTACCGAGACCTAAATCTTGCGAGTCTTGTATACCCCGTTGGTCGTATAAAGACCGTAAAAAATGGACGTATATCTTACCAATTTGGGACGTGCGTGTTCATAGAGTAACCGCCATATTTTCATCCTTATTTATAGCTGACATTTTTTTGCTACACTGCCTTGAACTTGTATTATCGTTTTATGGACTCTTCGTAATGAATTATTAAATTCCTTGGCACAAATATGGATTTATTTCTCTAGTTCATTGGCTTATTTGGAAGTCAATGCACATTTAAATATTTTCGCGAACTTGGAAATACATTTGATTTAGATACCTACTTCCTAACTATAATCAAAATTTCTCAAAAGTTCTTTCATAGTAGTATCATAGTTGTACATTATCTTTCATGCCTTTTACATTACTTGAGTGTGACTGCCTTACATATGGTGAGTAATCGGTATAAATATATTTTACGGTATGTGCGGTTACCAGCCGTCAACGATTGGGCAAGGGGAGACCGGTGTAAAAAGTGTCAGATTAAACCTTTTTCCAAAGTGATTTATTTATATTTTATATTCAGTAAAGAGTTGCTTTTTCTTTGTCAAAATAAAATTATGTTTGTTAATAATTGCTTATTTGTTTATATATTTCTTAAAATTAATATTATTTGTTATTACCGTAAGTTGTTACAATTATTGACACCTTAAGGATGTCAATTGTAACACGTGATTCTATTCCATATTTAAGATGTTTTCACTTGTAATATCCCAAGTGCATGGATTATAATCAGAATTTTTTTTCGAGTGCTGTCAATTTCACGAGTTGAAGGAGAGTGAAATTGTATTACATTGCAGCAAATGCACGACAATAAATTTTCTGAATATTAATCCATGCCGAGGGGAATACGGAAAGAAAATCGCATTATTACTTACTTTTAAAAATGACGTTTATAAATGTCTACAGAAATATTTCCGGAAATATTGCTACTAGACACTATGTCCAGGAACAAATGCGATTTTCTTTAAAAATGAATAAAGATATATGAATTTTATAACGGAAATATAAATAACAAATAATTACAAATTGAAATATATAAATACACACTTAAGAAATTATAATATGTAAATTTTGTTACAATTGACACCGGTCTCCCCTACTCATGGTTATTAGTGGAAAGATTTTTGTGCAGTCGTGCACCTGTTCTGAAAAATTAGGCTCTTGATAAATGTATAACACCTGACTCTAATTCATATAGAAATTATTTCATACAAAAACTGAAAACTGCAAAAGAAATATGTAATCTGTCTGAAAAAGTTCGAAAAAATGAGTATACAAAATTAATACGGAAACGTGACCCAAGCTTTGAATAAAAATTTCCGTGGACGTCCATGCATCGACACACAATACTTGGTGTTATCCGTGGAAATTTATTTAAGTGCCTCCAGAGATAAATTCCCGATATCGACGCTCATTTTTTTGACCTCTTTCTTGGCCATCTACTCCTTTATCGCAGTAGGCGATAGGTAACCCAACCTCAAACCTCATCCTCATGTGGACAGTTTGGCAAAAGTGTTCGGCATATTTTAGTTGTTATCGTCGGGATAAGATGGGTGTAAGATAACCTTCTATGGGATCGTGATTGCCTCCATTTGTCAGAAATGGGATATTGACGCCAACGAGGAATATTTTAATATATTTTTTCGGGCAGATGTGTCATCATATTTTTATTAAGGAACGTAATAAAGTCTTGTTATCAATTTTTTCGCAGTTTATCCTTTTATGTCTTAAGTTTCAAAGATGGGATAAAAATAAATATTTTTCGGCAAAGGCTGGGAGACTACGACAGGCTTTTGTTACTGCAGTTTATAAAGGGTCAAGGTTGGCTGTTTTACATTATATTAAGACGAGGAAGATTTTATGTCGTGATATTGAAAAACAAATATTTTTCTACGATCGGTATTAATAGTAGGCTTCTCGGACTTGGTTTTGTTACTTGAAAATGAACAATTCTTTGAAGATCGTTGCTTTGCTATAATAGTGACGATCTAAAAATATTTTACTTGAAAATGAACAATAATTGCAGACTAATGCTTCTTTGAAGACCGTTGCTTATTATTCTTTATAAATGTCAAATTTATTTACATTTATGTTTGTTGTATTATTTTTCTATAGGTAATTAAAATTTTAGCTTTCGTAGATATGATGAAAATTATTTCTGTTAATTGCGAAGTAATAAAAATCAATAAATTAATCGTAGAAAAAATGTAGTGTACCTATACTTTTAACTTAAAGTATTTTTGCAAACTTCGACTAGTTGCAGTCCTCGCTGCGTTCGTGCTACAAATGTTTATTGATTGTTTGAAATTACAGTTGAAATTGTAATTTGAAAATAGTATGTGTATTAAAAGTGATTTTTTGGTCTAATCGTCTATCAATAGCATTCATAACTCGTTCGAAAGTATTGCTCGTATATTCACTTCACACAAGCATGCTAAATCTCACTTTCGATATTCGTACAATTTTTTATTGTCCAAGGCAATGAATAAATAAAGTACAGAGTGATCATAAATGATTGACCGTCACTTGACTTGGTGAAGTCCATTTTTACCTTCCGCTTACCTGTAAAGGAAGGTATTGGAATCATGCAAAAAATCGGGTGGTGAATTTTTAGTGGATGAGCACGAATTAGGTTCCTTACAACTCATTTTTGATAGTTTCACGATGATGTCTGTGTGTATGTGTGTGTGTGTATGTGTGTGTGTGTGTGTGTGGTCAAGGGTTGTTAGTCGCATAACTCAAATACGAATTACCCGAAAATTTTGATATTTGGTATTTAACATTTGTATATAAATTGGAAGAGCTCCCTAGATTTTGGTACAAATATCTTCATCGGAAGTGATATTTTTTGAAGATTGAAAAGGTTAATTGTCAAAATTGTATATAAATTTGGAAAAATATAGTATTTATTTGTAATGAGAATAAGAGGAAAAGTTATTTGCAACTTACGTTATAAAAAAATTGTCTTTATCTGGTAGCATTAAAGAACTGCAGTAAAATTTAAAAAATAAATTTATCAAATAAAACGTTGATATCTTGTAATCCATGATCGGTTGATTTTTGTTTCTGCGTAAAAAATATTGACAGGTGAGACGGGTGACAAGTTGGCATACTAGCGCTATATAAGTCCTAAGTAAGATATTAAATGTAGTAATTGAACGGAGGATGGCTTCAATACAGCAGAGTTTTCCTGTGAATGAATCATTTTATTCAGGTGATGCAAATTTCTGTGTTTGAATATTTGAGATTTTTATTTGTATATTTTAAATGGGCACCGGATTGCACGTATACATTTCTGTTTAAAATCTAGATATGGCGGAAGGTTGTGTGATGGCCACGTCAGATTTTTTTAAAATCAAAACTATGTTCTGCGGAAAAAAATTAGTACCTACTCATTTCTTGTCAAACGAACATTATTTAGTACCTTTACGATAAATTTGAGAGTTTATGGTGAGCATAGTTTAGTAGCAATCACATTGAGATGGCAACAATAAAATCAGAACGATATGGTCAATCATTTATGATCACTCTGTATAATTTATATTTATATAATAGGGTAGGGTGGGAATGGTTGTGCCTTTTTATGCTTGTAACTAAACACTTATTCATACTACATTATAAATAAATATACTAAAAGGACCGTTGGATATCTGACTTCATAAAATTCGTCTCAAACCAACGTGGAACAAGTTGGTCAATGTACCCCACTAACAGGGTATGTTGGGACACCTACTGGGGCAAGTTGATCGCAGGATTATAAATTACCGAAGGAACCAAAAATAAATAAAAAAAATTTGATGTGGCCAGCACACGACCTCCCGCCTTAACACTGTAATTTATGTGAATTTGGTTTTAGTTAGGCTTTCTTAAATTATAATTTTGCAATAAATTTACAAACTTTTTGAAAATAATTTTATAGTTCTTAGTTCTTTAATTAGCTCTTTATAGATAAAAATTTAACTTTATTATTACCTTATTACATTATGTTCAGTTAATAATATTTACATTTCTTTTAAAATGGTGCCACAAACATTTCAGAAATTGTGTATACGTATGTTCATTTCATATTCATTTTTGTTTTTAATTTTTTTCCTATATTTACAAATCGTGGTAGGTAAAATTATATATCTTTGAAAAATAATTTTTTTCAAAATCGGCATGAAAATCGTCATTTCCAGACTAATTTGCGGCATGAAAGTAAGATTTTCATGACTAGGCATGAAAATTTTATTTTCATGCCTAGTCATTTTTACTTTCAACTTTGTTTACTTGTCATGACAACATTTTCTAAAATTTGTGACAGCTATGATGATTTGTCACAGCTCTGATGATTTATGGAAACCTAATTTTTTATAATTTTAAGCTTAATTGCCGATTTAAAAAAAATAGAATACATCACGCGTCATAAAAATGTCTTTGCTTGACTCGGAGGCTTTGAAGAAATGCTCGGACGCTGCGCATCCTCGCATTCTTCAAACGCCTCCTCGTCTGCAATGAAACATTTTCATGACTTGTAATGTAATATACTATTTTGTACTCATCACCTAATAGGAAATGACATATTAAACACGCAATTGACAATCGGAAATGTCAATTTCCCAGTGTAATCAATCAGGAAAAATGCTTTTCTAGACATTTCAGGGTAAAATCATCTTAAAAATAATAAAATTTAGTTTATAAAGTGTTACTTCCTGGAATTATAATTAGTGAAGACCACCGAATACCGCCAGTATTTCAAAATAAAACTTGTGTGCAGCGCACCATCTGTCGGTAGTAGTGAGCAGTAGTGAGTAGAGAAAACATCGTAACCTCAAATTTAATGATCAGACTACAACTACAACTTGAATGTATTTGATTATAGTTTTATTCGTTACAAAAAACATTGTACAAACCTCTTGCGGGAAGACACCATCCCAGTATTCGCGTGTGTTTCAAAAGACCGCTCATGTGGGATCAAAATCTTCCTGCATTTGGTTCGTAAATAACTTTCTTTATTGGTAAGAGATATAGACAAGATGTTAAATAAATATTGTAAGATATAATTTGTTCTTTGAAATGTCGTATGACAAATTGTAACTATCGCAGAATTTTCTATATTTATTGAGTTACCCATGTAATTTTTAAGATAGTGGTTTGACAGTTGTCATATTACTAGAAATGAGAATAATTTTGATTTTACACCGTATTTATCATGATTTTGGAATGCAGCCATCTCACAATTTTCATATGATTTTCACTGACTTTAATTACCTTTCTCAATTTTGTTAGTATGTTTGACAAAATGACAATTTGAAAAAGTTGATAAAGTAGAGAGCTTTAAAATTAATCTCAAATTGCCATTTGCACCTCTCCGTGATTGAAATCGTAATTAAAAACAATATACTGTCCCCAACAATATAGGTTTGTACAGTGGGACGTTGTCCTAAGTAACGGAAATATTTTGTTTATATTATAAATAATGAACGAAAAAGATAATATAGAAAATATGGTTGTGGAGGAAGATGTTCAGAAAAGTAAGTTTCAAAATTTTCTATATAAGTATAAGTAGTAGGTAATCTTTAATAAACATTTTGTTTCCGAAAACTTGATAGAAATAGTTGATATGGCTACTGAGATTGAGGAGTTGAAAAAAGAACGGCAGGTGCTGAAGGAGCAGTTAGCCGTTCAAAACAGCAGCGGCGCCGTGGTGGAGTTGGTCCACGACCACGACGTGGTGGACGAGGCAGAGGCGGCCGGCGAAATCGCCGCAGCCGGGAGAATTTTGTATGCATATTAATTTGAATTTGACAAATGTAAATTATTATAAACAATGTTATTGTATCTTTTTAGAACGCCGCAAGGGCTAAAGTGTAGAATAGGTGTTTAAAATGAATTTCGTTTTTTTTGGTGTCAATCCTATTCTCTGTCCTAGAATAAAGCAAAATTTTGCCGCGGAAGCAAGGATTAGGGCCGATTTTGTTAGTTTTTAGGGTAAAATTTTTGACAACTGTCAACACTGGTTATGCTGAAAAATTAACAGATTAAACATGTGATTTAACGTTTTTATACATTTATGTAATAGAGATATCAATAAATAAATATATTTTTCACAGATATAAGGCTTTTTATTACTTGCTTTTCTTAGTTTTCGAAATTATTTGACATAAATACAATATTACATTTGTTTTAGATTAATATAAATTTCAATAGTGTTTGCCATGTTAAAAACATGGATACAAAAAATGCGAGTTTGTGGGGCTCTAGTACGGTTTTGTTAGCTTTGTTAGTGTAGTAAATACCAAAACCGAGTTTGTGGGGCTCTATTACGGTTTTGTTAGCTTTGTTAGTGTAGTAAATACCAAAACCGAGTTTGTGGGGCTTTATTTTTAGCCATTTTGACACATTGAGGTTAACCAAAAAAATTTCATTTTCTTCAAAAAATCATGTTAAAAACACTCTTCCGCGGTCTAATTTTCTCTTAAACACCTATTCTACATTCCAGCCATAAATTCTAATATTTTGGTATTGCTTGGCCAGTACAAGAATGGTAAAATTTTATTTCAACAAGGATTTAATTGAGAAGAAATGGATCTACTGATTTACATTATAATTTAAATTATAATTAAAAAATTATAGGTACATGCTTATATACCGTAAAACCCCATTATTTTGAACGCGTCCACAAGTTTGAACGAATTTTGAATTTTGTTTATATTGTATCAGGTGTCTCCATATATAAAAATATTCAATTTTTAAAAAGAGTACTGTTTTTAGGGATGTTTTTGTAATATAATTGGCATCACTGAAATTGTTTTGTAAGTAACTTCACTTCATTTTGATACCTATTTTCAAATACCAGAAAATCGGGGGTTTTATCTAAATAAAAATGTGGAAAAATAAATTTTTCAAATTTTTTGGCGTTTTGTTATACAAATAAAATATAGAGTACACAATATTTTTATTTAGTTTATATATCCTTAAGGTATGAAAACCTTAAGGATTATTATTTATTTACATTTTTTTGTGATTTTATTACTTATAATAAATAAAAACCTAGATAAAAACTAAGAGAAAATAGTATTTTAGTAATACAAACCCCGCAAACATTTTGTAAAGTAAAATATTAATAATTTTTTTTAAGGTACAGTGTTCAATGATGTATTTTAAAACATAACATTTAAAAAAAAAAAATTAAGCAAAGTTGGGCAAAACCGTCCACAACTTTGAACATCACTATTTTATTTTTTTAAAATTATAAGTAATTATGTATTTATAATTTTTTAATACTATTATGATTCCTGCGAGTAGTCCCCCTATAACAGTATTTTTTGTAATGTTCTACGTGCTTTATTAAACAAATTATTGATAAATAGTGTTCAAATTTATAGGGTTTTACGGTACCTACCTACATTTCAAAAAATTCAAAAATATTTCCAATGTATGCAAACTTCACACGATTATATTTCATGATAAAAATTAATTTTTATTTTAAAAAATGCACATCTGTAGATCCATTATTTCTGTATAAAATTAAAAACTGACAATTTACCCGCAACGAAATAGTATATTGTGTATCTAGTAGGAAAAGTGATATATTCCCGGACGATGGTGGAAATTGCGGGACGAGCCGTAGGCGAGGCCAGCAACACCAGGAGTCCGGGGAGTCACTTTTCCTACGTGGTACACATACAATTTTTTTTTCGATCAGTTTATATTCAATAATAATAATTAGTTATTTTTATATTTCATTTATAAATGTCAGACAACAATCAAAACATAAGATTATTGAGTTCTTTTGATAAAAATATCTGAGGATAGCGTAACTATGGTTTGTTTATTTATTTTCATAAGTCAAAATATATTTGATAAATACCTGATTTTGTGTTCAAATTACGAGATATGGCTAGTGCTAGTGATTTATCTATATCTTCCACACCACCGGATATACTGGAGGCAGCTAATTCGGTAACGATGAATTTGCTTCCACAAAAATCTATTGGGAAATATGAAAAGGCATATAAACGGTTCATGGATTATCGTGAAGCGAAACACAGAATCATTTTCTGAAAATGTTGTCATTGCGTACTTCGCGAAATTATCTATGAAAGTAAAATCTTCGACATTATGGTCTAATTACTCAATGTTGAGATCGACGTTAAGTATTAAACATAATATTAATATAACGAAGTATTTAAAACTTCGTACTTTCCTGAAACGTAAATCTGACACGGGGATTTGTGATCTAGCAGCGCTGAGCGATAAAACCCACTTAAGGGTCAAAAATAAAAAATCACTTTCTGTTCGAAGTTCGCGACGAATCGCAAATTAGCGAGATGGAGGAAGTTGGATACTACGAGTATATTGCTTATCTAGGTGCGCTTAATAAGTGCGTTCAGATATCTCTTCTAATGTTTAAGTATCATTATTATGTAGTCCTGTAATTGAACATTTTATGAAGGTTTCCAGAAATAAATTTCCATTACTTCTAAACAAACATTGAACTTTACAAAACCCTTCACCTCAAATATGCCTTCTCAACTCAATACAAACTCTTTTAACCCCGTCGCTTCTAAACAAACATTGTTCATAAAATCAAACACAAAGTATTTTAAATTTTGTTATCTTTGGGTCACCAAAACCTCTCCCAACTCTCGAACAGAACTCAACAACTCACCATCAGCATCTCAAGAACTCCGAGTGAAGTTTGTCTCGCGAAGTGCGAAACTGTTTTGCACTTCATAGCGCTAAGTATCCGATATGGAAATTCAACACGAGGCAAATCCATTCAAGGCCGGGTATTTGCGGAACTTTCACGGGACTCTTCATACGAATGAATCCTTTCCGAACCGGCGACGGAGACGGAGGCGTCCCGACGCTGACTGACGTGAATGGCCAGGCCCGGATTTGCTGATATTACAGACGCTGATGGAAGTGCAAGGGTACTGGCTTTTGTGAGAAGTCGATTTTTGTGGAGCGTTTTGTGTGGCGAGGAAGTACAGAGTGATCATAAATGATTGACCGACACGTTTTCTCATCAAAATTATGTTATGAAACATTTCTTGTCAAACGAAAGTTATACAGGATCCGGCAGGGAGGTGTTTTTAGAAAGACAGTACCTAACACACTTATTTTCGACCGTATATCAAAATTTATTGTTTTTATACATTACTGGTATATTGCCATTTGATAATACGTAATGTCCTGTTCACACATGGAGAAATAGAAGACACACACACGCAACAGTAAAAATTACTTTGTGTGTTGCTTGTGAAATAGAGGCGCCGCTATTTTGTGACTTCTATGTAAGTAAAGAAATAGTTATTTACGAACCAAATGCGGGAAGATTTGGATCCCACATGAGCGAATTTTTTGAAATACGAGCGGAGCGAGGGTTTCATTTACGCGAATGCTGGGATGGTGTCTTCCCGCAAGAGGTTTGTACAATGTTTTTTGTAACGAATAAAACTATAATCAAATACATTCAAGTTGTAGTTGTAGTCTGATCATTAAATTTGAGGTTACGATGTTTTCTCTACTCACTACTGCTCACTACTACCGACAGATGGTGCGCTGCACACAAGTTTTATTTTGAAATACTGGCGGTATTCGGTGGTCTTCACTAATTATAATTCCCGGAAGTAACACTTTATATACTAAATTTTATTATTTTTAAGATGATTTTACTCTGAAATGTCTAGAAAGGCCAGTGTTATTTACATTTTTCCTGATTGACTGCACTGGGAAATTGACATTTCCGATTGTCAATTGCGTGTTTCATATGTCACTTCCCAGGTGATGAGTACAAAAAAATCAATTTTGAAGCTACAAATGTTTCAAACGTTCTTCAATTTTCTTTTGTTGCCTGTGTGTCACATGTGTGAACAGGGCTTAACGCAACATAAGAAACAAATCAGTTATGTTAGGTCGTTAGGTTAGGTTCAATTTTTTCGAGGTAATCTTGTTTTTTTGGAAAGGGATTCAACAGTACGAAGTTTGTTTAAAGACCAGCATTTAAATGGTTTCGAAATCGTAGTTTTGTGAGCACCATAGAACGACTCGTGTTAATAACAAACACACGATATGATACAGACCAAAGCATCATTGCTACTGAAATGACATCTGTCGTCATCATCAACCCACTTCAGCGGGTATGACAGTCTTCTTAAAATCACCATACCTCCCTGCCGGATCCTTTATAATAACCCTGGGCCGAATTCAGCACTCTTATCTAAATTAAAGTAGCTTATCTAAAAATAACAAATAAAGAGATATGTAAATTAAAGAGAGATTATAGTTGTTTCCATGGTAATTAGAGAAGCATCATTAGCTTAAAGAAGAGTACTGAATTCGGTCCATTAAGTTCAATTTGAAGTTGATCATCATGTTTCTTATACTTTCAGTAGAGCACAAGTACGTGGAGCACTATTTAAGTAATTTTGAAATTAAATTGTGTTTTGAGGTTAGGATGAAGAGCTTAGTTTAGTATGCAATCACATCGAGGCGGCAAAAATAAATTCAGAACGATCACTCTATTAGAAGGTTGGAGTTTTATAACTTGTTTATGCACCTATTATAAATACTGAGATAAATTGAAACACAAATTCGATAATGTTTATTAGAAACGTCTCTTCAATTCACAATGAGAAAATTTGTACTTGTCCAAAGTCCAGTCGAAATAAATTCTATTTTGCTCTTTAGAAGAAAACTTAAGAAATGAGCTAGTTTTTTGTATATGCTTTTCTAACATTTTCTGCATCGATCATTGTATCATTAATAATTTAATTTGTGTAGCAAGTGTAAATTGTTTGAGTTTACAAAAAGAGCTATGAAACTTGTGTTGCAATTACAAACTATCTCGAACTTCATCATGACGTATTTCGTTCAAGATACTGTGAAATATAAATTAATTTCTATCTGAACTATCTTGCATAATCAACATCCTGTTATAAGCACTTTCAAACTACTAAATAATCTATAGTTTCAGAATAATTGATGAAGGAAATTTCCCAGTACACTTCTGCAAGACGAACTCGACATCTACAAGAAGAAGCACAGTGCGAACAAGCGTTAGCAGGGGACAAAGCCCGGGATTAAGTTTAATTTTAAGTTGGCGGTACTTATGAACTTCAACCCCATCGGCGTCACTGGCATGATACACCCCTTCCCGCCCGCCCCGCAAACCACTTCATAGTTGAGATGTCTTGTCTTGTCCCAACTTCCAGAGTTTGCCAAACAATGCAACCCTTCGCAAAAACTGCTTTTTAAAAGGGAAATTTTAAAACTTCCAAGTTGCTAGTGCGTAAAGAAATTAAGTTCTTGTTTATAGGTTAAGTTTTAGGCCTGTTTTTGACGTGTCTTCCAAGGTACTTTTCTGTTAGCGAGATTTATAAATTGTGAAGTTGCTTCATATTCTTTTACTAAGTTTTTGATGTTATAATTGGACATTTTTCTTGTTTTCTTTACAGTTCTTTTTTCATTAATGTTTTGTAACTAATTCCTAAATATAGTCCGGATTCAACTTAAAATAACTAAATAACAGTACTTTAAATTCGTTGTCATTTAATTTGGAGGGTTCACTGCTATTTGCACTAGCATCAATATTTTAAATTGTAATCGATTTTAGTGTAGGTACTACTCTCTGCTAACAAACAACAATGAGTAGGTACCTAATAGTTATAAAATCAGTCGTTTTATAAAACTCCTACCTAGTCGTTTTCTATAACGTCATATCATTTAATTACCTAATATGCCGAGGCTTTTGGTAGAAATTCTGAGCTGAACTAAATAAACAACCCAATACCTTTCTTGAATACCACAGACTTGGTTTTGGTAGATACTCTGATTGCACTGAATTAAATAAAAACCCAATTCCCTTCTTGAGTTTTAAATACCTACTCAGTTTTGGTACAAACTCTGAATAAACTTACTGTAATAAATAAACAACCCCAGTAACCTTCGTGAGTCCCACATACTCAGTTTTGGTTGATTGAATTGAACTTAATAAAGAATCCTTTTTAAATAAAATAAAATAATGTGAAATTATGTTTTATAACATGCCTATACATGCCTAGGTTTAAAAAAAGCCTATTTGCCTCTATACATCTATCCAGAATACAGATGAATCACTATGTCGTTCTAAACAAAAATTTTATATGTATAAATAAAAATATTCGTTGATGACAACATAGATCATAGTTATAGCGTCATAGCAATTTATAGGCCATTTCTTTTGAATCACCCCGTCCTCGTCTGGTTCGGTGGCTCTACTACGACTCTACTATTATATGAATAATTATACAAGAATAACTTCATTACATAAATAAAAGTTACATTTTTAGCACGCAAAAGTGCTCCTTGATTCTTCTTCAGGGACGCCAATGCATCTTCGATTTTTCGAATTTCCGTGACGAAGGTCAGAGTGTAAGGAATAACCCTAAATGGAGAAGTCGGAACAGGGATTCCCTTTAATACGACCTGTCCAATGTTCTGCGAGAATTCAAAATGGTGGATGTCTTATAACCTGAAATATTGTTCTAAACTTTGTAGGACAAGCCGTAGGGATGTCTCTGGTGGATTTGCAACCGTTTTCAAATGGATGTCGCAGGATATGGGGACTTATTTCCACAAGATTTATTTTACAAGAAGAGCAGAAAGAAAATACGAGCAACAAATTACTCAATAAATGTGCAACAAGAGTTCTCTAAAAATAGAAAAGTAAAATTTCAACTATAAACTTCATATATAAATTACTATTAAGCAGTAAAAAGATTAAGTTTTATTATAAAATATAATAATGAAAGGTAATAAATATGAAATTTATTACCTAATTGAATTTTCGAAAATACTTATAAATAATACAATAGGCAACTTGTTGCTTTAATTTGAAAAAATAAAAGGAAATTTGAGTCAATTCATTAGTAGACTAATTTTAGGATAAAATCAAGATTCGATCTAACAAACAAGCAGGCAATTTAAGACTTGGCAGAGTTGTTGCTTATTTTGTTTATTATATTTATTTGATATTTTCATCTCTAGTTGCGTTTAACAACTATGTCAAGTCTCATTTCCTGCTAATTTCTTACGTCGAATTTCCAAAAATTCTTTTACTAGAAACTAGATTGATGTTTTTAATAACTCTCGCAAAACAAAATATACCTATAGATGCGTTTAGAAATTATAGAGCCACAAAACCAATAATTGACGGTCACTTATTGTTATTATTATTATGGTTCTGATAACTTAAGTTCGAATCCTGTGAGGTACTCATTCTAGTTGAAATGCACTTCCAATTTAGTGTTGTCACTTCGAACAACGATGAGGAGCCATGAGGTGACGACTGGTAACCGCACACACGACAAAATATACAGAGTGTTTCGCAACTTCAGGATAAAAATTAAATGGTAGATACTCTTCACAACTTACAGATCACGAATTAAATAATTTTTTTTCAAAACACACACATTTTTGAAGCTACTGTTTCAATTAGAATTTTTAATATGATTAAATTAAATAAACCTAAAAGTAATACGAGTATAAGCAATTACTTAACCTAATGTTTTATAAACAAACAAATTAATTAAATTTCGGTAATGTGGTAATTTAATTCTATGAAACCAGCGGCACTAAAAATCTTTACGTCATTTAGAGCGCAATTTATTTTACGAATTTTGAAAAAATTCTTTCTGACTCGTGCTGAGTATGTCATTTTTATCTTGAAGATGTGAAGCACCTTGTATATCATATATCTATACCAGTAACTCGACAGAGTATATTAAGCTGCTACACCTAATGACGTCATATGTGGTAAACTGAAATATTTTTCACTATTTGATAATAATATTGTCAAGAGGTTACAAAATTTATAAATGTGTTTTCCAACCGTCCTTTGCGTACCCAATGAAATACCTTCACACGTACTTGGAATAATTTCCTCATGTACAACAACTTCAACGACATTCCTCAATCGATAGCTCAACGCAATTATGTTACTCATCAACGAATAACGATGAGCTTTCATTAAACTAGGATAATTCGTACAAAGTTGGCATTACTGCTTGCAATTAGAATCTTCCTAAATCATGAAGACGAAAACGTCCCCCAACTTTCACCCCTTGGGGACGAAGAGCAGTAGAGAAGAGAGGAAGAGTGGATCACCTCTAAGGTGAGGAGAGAGTGTAGGCACGGCTTAAGGGTTTTTCAAATGGGTCTCGTCGATTTTTTGTCACTCAATATTAAAACCTAAATTTTGAAAGATGTTTACCTACTTAAAATTTAATTACGAATAATAGAAAAGTTCAAAGAAGCTAGTCACAACAATTTTGATTTCTTCATGTACCTTTTTGAATTTTGATTTTGTTATTTTCTTGGTAGGTTTAACATTATTCTAAATCAACACTTTTAAATGGCTTATGGCCAGTTGCACCGCTTCCACTTAAATTTTAAGTATTCCTTAAATGAACAATATCGAAACAAAATCAAATTGTCAACTGTAGAAATAACATTGCAGTCATTAATTCGATTCGATATTTTTCATTTAAGTGACACTTAAAATTTAAGTGGAGGCGGTGCAAATGGCCATTAGATGAATATTTTTTGCAGTTTATTTTAAATTATTATCAAATTTGGAACCAGCACAAGTAAAGCCGATATAAATGCGTTATGTAACTTACTGTAATTCTGTCTGAAAATTCGAAAAAATCTTCCTTACGGAAACTTTATACTAACAACCAGGAATTATTGTGAGATGACGATAGGTTACATGCACAATAAGTTAAGCATCTATGCCGATGATGAGTATCTAAATTCGGCAAAAGAAGTGATTTGCCGAGGCAGTAGCTGCGCGGGTTTAAGCACAAATCTCTGCATGTTATGACGTAGGCATCACAGAGTTTACTGGTTCAAGTTTCTCGGCCAGCAGTGTATTATTGTTGTTAAATTGTAATTAAATCGAACTTGAGCGCTTCAAGCTGACCACTTAATGCTGGTTGCATAAGAAACTCTCCGATGCCTCTTTGGATTTCACAGATCATCGCATGATCTGAGATTCTGACTGCACTAAGACGAATCAGTCTAGAAGTGGTTGAATTCCACTATAATAACATCTAACATTCTATTTCATTATAGTATTTGTATTTAAAAAATTAAAGGATTCGAAAAAAGCGGTATGGAGGCCCATGATATTTATGTTTTCAAGTCGTAGTACTTTGATTCGTCTATTCATTTTTACCTACATCTTTCAAATAAATAGTTCCGATTTTTTTGGAGTTCCGAAAGATCGACGATCACAGAAAAATCTTACCTTTATAGATAATACGTTGTGAACCATACGTAACGAATAAACATTCAGACAAATTTTTAACAATAAAATTGCATATTAAGGATAAAATCACACTGAAGATTTTCTCCAGACGGATCTGGCCCCAGGTAAATTCCAGGAGAGGAGAGAGCCCAGGAAGAGGCAGACAGGACACTCTACTCGCCGTTTCCGTAATTTTCCGCGTTCTCGTGCTAAGCTTCCGGGTGGTTGTCATGGTGACATGTGGGGAGGAAACACATAAGCGGAGATGGAAATTTATAAACGGGGTTACAACTATAAAAAGAGAACAATTACGCATCAGAATGTAATTACTAGGTGGCTGCTATTGACAAGCCGGAAATTGATATGTCACAAAAATATAACGGGTGTTATACTTAAATTGTTATAATTGAACGAATACGATCATAATATAGACTGATTCACAAGTTTGTGCTCATATTTTAATGGCAGTGCTCTATTCATTTATCACGGAACTGAAAGATTTTTCAAATTTCGCCATTTTAGTGTCCAGCTTTTTAATCAAACAGTTATGGCCACTGTTTTCAGATGGAATTTCATAAATTTACTATTCTTGCCATTGCACAGTTAACTAAAATTTAAATTTATTTCATTCATAAATTACCAAATATCCATTTTAAAATCAATAAATCCAGTGGTTTCAAAATCGCACAGAAACACAAATTTTTGACAGGTTATGACTGCTGTTTTGACAATTGATTTGGAAGCTTTGTGTATTTCTTATTGTATTTTGAAAATATTTCTTTAAAATAATGGTCAACAAAATATTATGAAACCGTGTTTGTCCAAAAAATAAATTTGACAAGAGACTTTGACATACCTAAATAATAAATGAATAAATGGTAAATATATAATTAATGTGCTGTGCGTCTTATAAATGGATGCACACTATTTAACATATGACCAATTCATAAGCTATATTTTGCTAAATTATTTTCTATGCGCTGTGCGTGTTGTAAATTCACCTTAAAAGGTGAACAGAAAGGCCACACTTCATCCGCCTTAGTGTCCACTCCTGTCATATATTATACTTCGTGGCTAAAAGTAAGTAAGAAATGATACAAAATTTCCCGAAAGTCTATGACAAAAATATAACCTTATTTTTGTGAGTTTAAAATAGTTGACTGCATTATGAGTAACTGTGATTCTGGCAATTATTGGTTCGAATCCAATCAGGTACACATTTCAGTTTAATTGTACAAAATCTCTCCTGTTATGTAGTCTCCACAAACAAACCATGAGTAGGTATACTTGTTGACGGCTGGTAACCGCACACACGGTAAAATATACATCTATACAGATGACTTACAGTATGTACAGCTGTCACACTCAAGTTGCAAGTTAGGTAATAGAAAATGTTTTAATTTCGACTTTTGTAATTAAATATCTCGATCTAACTGCGCCTCTGTGATGGAACCGAGCGTCTGAACGTTTGAATGTCACCGCAGGGATTCAATCCTGCAACCTGTTATTGTCTGCGTGTGTAAACCCGCGGCGCAGGAATGCAATACGAGAACCAGCAGGACTGCGCTGGACTGAAGCACGGCGGCAGGATTTCCTAACGCGCTGGTTTTTGCGGGCTACGCCGCAATAAAGGATCGGAATGGACGTTTGGTGATTCGTAGACAGAGAAACTAAGGTTCGGTCCCTTGTACGTTGTTCTAGAGTCTAGAGGTCTAGACGAATTGAGGGCGGAAAGCAAGTTGATTAGGTGATCGTTGACGGATCGAACGAAAACATTATAATAAATAAGATAAGTCGATGCAAAATCGTATATTCAAACAAATTTGATAGGTACATTTTTTATCAGGGATCCGAACTGTAACGAAACCGTACCTAACCGAAAACCTAAACCAAAATTTATTTTTTTAAATTATGGAAACTGAAAACTTAAACGAAAAATTAGTTCAATTGTAAACTGAATAAGTAATGGAACCAGTATTATTTCGGTTTTAAATCAATAAATAAAATTATCCTTCCACTGCTCGCACTTCTTTTAGAACATGTCTGCTCGCAGCGGACTCTGAGTTCGCAATTTATAATTATGCCTTTTATGCCACCTAATTACTGAAAAATAGCAGTTAATAAGAAGAAATCAATAAAATTATAACATTGGTTTATTATTTAACAAAAATTTATTAATAAATCAAAGTTATAATATGACAAAACATAATTATAATTATGGTTTTCAAGAAAATCTAGTTTTCTTCTTCTTCGCTATTATTGGTGAAACATTCTTGAAAAATGAACAATGAGTGCTCAAGACACAGAAACTTGTTGTAATTTTCGCATGCAAATCGTGTAGGCCTATTTTTTTCTTATCACAGAAAGCACACCGACCACAGCATTTCTTTCATCTAGTAATTCTTGCATTAATTGTTCTAAACGTCCTTGATCTTTTTCATATAAGACCACATCTGAAGTAAAAATGAAATTAATTTTTTTTTCTTAAATAGTAGTGTTATATTCTCATCTTTTAAAGAAAATTTAAAAAATAATTATCAAAAAATTCCAAACGTAAGTACTGGCGCGCGGACTCTCAGTCCGCACTATGTCAATTAAACAAAACACAGCGTACCCACTTAGCTGCAACTGTATGCTAACTGAAGAGCACACTAAATAAGGCAGATACTACGCCGCACGATGCAGGGGGGTTCGGAATTTTGAAAATAATAGCAAAAATTCTCCACTGCGGAGTGAGACTCCACGCGCGAGTAATGGAAGGTTATAAATAATAATATAACAAAATGCAGTGATAATATTGATTTCGGGTGGAGCTACCATTCCCCCCTCGCGACGCCCATGTTAATATGTAGTGTAAGTTTTGCAAGCATCATGTATTAAACTATTAAGTTTATAATTCGATCTAAAAGTAAGTCAATAGTATCTAATTTCAGGAAGTCAATCAACAAGCAAAACATTCATAAATATACTACAAAATAGTTATTCATCAGAAATATATGAACATGAAAGATGATGATTTAATTAAATTAATTAAAACCAACCAACATGAAACTACTAATAAATAGAGATATCAGTGCAGTAGTTCCCAAACTCAATAAATTTGATTCGCGGAAGTTCTTTGGTGGATTGAGTTGAAGTTGAGATAAAGAAATGGAATCGCAAAAAATATAACTTTCAATTGAGTACTTTTATAACAGCACAAAAAACACGACAAAGATAACTTTAAATGAACAATTGCTATTTATGTAATAAGTGTCTGAATGGTTGTTTTTAAGCACTAGACGTGAATATTGTCCACCGAGACGAAGGTCGAGGCTAGACAACATGTCATGAGCTTAAAAAACAAATTCAGCACGTATTATACATATTATATACAAGAATTTTTCTACAATCGTCAAATTTTTAAAATAAATGGAAAATATTACATTTTACATATATTTGTTATCGTTTCAAATCAGGGACCTGAACCGTTGAATATAACGGTTCGGGTACGGTTCGTGGTTCAATAAAAAAATTTGGTTCGGTTTCGTGTTCCGGTTCGAAATTTTTATTTTTGTTCGGTTCGCGAACCGGTTCAATTTGGGTTCAACAGTTGATATTTAAATTTATATTTTAATTTTTTTTAAATACACTCAAATGCAATATTATAAGTTTAATGAAGATAAATTTTTACATTTATATTCACAATAGATAATAAAATAAATTATTATTGCAAAATGCAAACACAAACAAAACAAAGTACTAGGCAACTTGAAAACTAGAAACTTAAACTAAGTAACAAGAAGGAAACATATTAAAAAACCGGTTTTTCGAACCGGTTTACTGAACCGGTTCAGTATTTGTGTTCCGGTTAAAGTTCTTGTTCTTTTTTATTTTAGAAAAAGATTCAAGTTTCGGTTTAGGTTCATAAAAATAAGCCGGTTCACTCCGGTTTCGGTTTATGTTCCGGTTCGGTTCAGGTCCCTGTTTCAAATTGACCGAGTGTAAATTAATTTTAAAATAATAGTAGGGAAGGTCAACAAAACCAATCTGATTGCCTAGCTGTTGTTTACAAACAATAATTTGTGAAAAAATATCAGAAAATTTGCCCGTATAAGACACAGTCAAAACCTTACAGGCCTAAAATAATCCAGAATATTCTTGTGGTAGGAAATAGTCATGAGGGAGACCGTAAGACCGACGATGGGTGTTACTTATTATTATTATTTTTATTACCTACTTCACTAATTTCACTCATATTTCAAGATATTTTTAATTGTTGTTTGACTTTTCAAAGGGGGAACTCATTTAATGCAGTTTGAAGATATTGTGGATGCTTTTATAAAAATAAATATTCCAAACATAAAAACGGAAATTTTAAGAATTTACATCAATTTGATACGGGCGAATTTAATGATATTTTTTGCAAATTATGTATTTTTGACGTTATATGTTTGAATTCCTATGAAATATAAAATGACATTTCTTTAAGGCCTAAAAGTATGTCATTTCGAAACCATAGTACCGATGTAAATATCAACTTTATACAGTAGAAAAAATTATATATAGGTATTTACGAATTTCTAATTTTAGCAACGCCTGCTTGCTAGGAACATTTTAGTTGGTTAAAATTATGAACATAATTTTGTTCTTCAAAATAAAGTTTCACCAACCAAACTAGACCAAATCTCGACCATGTTACAAATTTTGAATAATACCTCTGATAAATCCAACTTTGTCTGTGCAGTACATCCTAGTTTAACAACTAATAATCTTAACATAACCTACATGTAACATAACCTCACATCCTGCACTGGTACCGGTACATTTCACCGTTCTTGTATACTTCAGCAAACATTAGAACATCGTCACGGAGATATCAGCCCTGAATTCAGCCCTTGTAATAACAACTACATACATTCCCTGGATTCCGACATATGCTTATTCGTGTTATTCGCGTCGCACGCCATGTCAAGATTAAAATTATCTTCTGTTTGCGCAGCGGTGAACGTTGTGAATGAGACAATGCGGTGATTTTTTGTTATGTTCCGGTTAAATTATTGTTACAGCGAGGATTATGGCTTACGCGGTTTTTATGATGAGATTAGTGGAACAATATGGAATGAAGAAATAAAGGAAATCTGAGCGATATGAAGTTGTAGCAGGTTTTTATTTTTGTGGGATGCAATAATGTGAGAGTAAATATGATATCTGCGGTTGTTGAAGTAATAAAGTTTAGTGGGAATTGATGGTTGTAGTTATTTTATTAGTAGTAAAATACGCGGACAATTATAGTTCATTAGTTTAGATTCTTATTGTTCATACTTCTTTAGTTGTTTTTTAGTATTATGCTCTCTAAAATCGTTACTTAGTGAACTGTTTTGAGTCCACAAAATAATATTTTATCCAGAGTCCTTTAAAATAACGTAACCTAAGCAATGAGCTGTTATTTACATTTTGTAGGATTATTTTCACTGATTTTCATTGTTTCATCGCCAAAGTTATTCAAAATTTTATTTTAAAGTTATATTTTAGAATAATTTCAAATAGGTACTAAACAAATTTGGAGAGCATACACTAAAATTTTTTGTATGTAACACATACACAAACTGAATTTTACAGGACTCATTTAAAGACTCAGCATACGCCTCGTCCATAAATAGATTCGTCCTCTAAAACTCTATTTTGTGTACTTGTTACATAAATAACTATTATAGTACCTACTGTAAAGTTTTGGAGTAATGGCTAAATTCATTCATTCACAAAAATTTCTTGTGGTGTATTTTCCACCAACGACTGTGTGTATCAGTCAGTTGACTACTAGCAACCGCACATACGGTTAAATATATCTATACTGATAACGTGATAACTCGCAATATGTGAGACTGTCACACCAAAGTTGGGTAAAATTGTAGTGATAGATATGTAATATAAATATGTTTTTAAAAAGTTTTTCTTCACACTGTCAAGTTTTGAAGTCAAATTAAATAATGTGACGTCACATATTCAATCTAGTCAGTACGTATAGTGTAACTTTCAAAGCATTGACAGTTTGTAAAAATAAAAATATTGACAGGTTGCTTCAGACTTATGTTATTTTACTTCAACAAATAAACAACAAATGGCCTTCGCAAGTAAATAATAAAAATTTATAACAATTTATTTTGTTTCTACAATATAGTTAAATTCTTATTTTTTATGGGTGATAGTGAAGTATAAACCTAACATCCTTAATTGAAGGATATTTACAGTACCTACCTACCTACCTACGTCTTTTGGTTTTACCTTTTCTGAAAGTAATGAAATTTTATGTCAGGACGGAACACACTGTGTGGGATTAACTAGTTCAAAAGGTTAATTTTGCAAAAGTAATAAATTTTAAAACTGTAACTAATTAAATCCACAAGTACAAGAATAAATTTTAATTGGTTGGTATTTGGCTTGCGCAGCTTCCATGTTCCATTGTTTTAATTTGCCGAGGAACTCTTATTTTACACATACACAAAGATAAAACATGCTTTGATCAACCAACATAAACATAAACTTCGCCAGAAACTGAGAAATTCTGCGAAATTCAGGTGCGCACCAAAAAACTTAATTAATTAAATGCATTGCTAACAAAGCATAATATAGTACCTACCTAAATTATAACTTTGATTTATTAGGTACCTATAATCTTATAACAAGAAAAATAGTTGAACCACGCAAAAATTATAATCTTATACTTTATTTTAATTTTATGAATTATTTTTATATCCGGTTTTTTTATTTGCTTACTGATAAATTTTTATTTTTTAATATAATCGTACAATAATGAGTAGGTACGTAAGTTACTTTAGCTTTTCAAAATCGTAGTGAAAAGTGAAACTTTATCTACACAAACAACACTGCCTGTGCAATATGCATAGTGGATCTCTGACCAGTATTGCCAAATTGGCCCAATGTCTACACTGTAAAAAATATCTGTAAATTACTATAATTGTTACTGGAATCCAAATTGCCCAGGTGAAATATAGTAAATTTACATAAAAAATGTAATTTTGTCTAACTAGGTATGTAAAATTACATACCTACTCATAATTTTCATATTTTTAGTACATAATTTAAGTAAAAACAAGTAAATTTACTTAAAGTATGTAAGTAGCTAAGACATGGTGAGAGTTAGTAGAAGGTATTTTAAAAACTGTGATTGTGTTATAAGTTTACAAATATGAATTCTAAAAGGATGTAAGTTAAACTCAGTTAAACTACGTCTTTTTACATAGTGAAAATCCAAGATAGTAAATGACAGCTAACAACATTAACTACTATGAAGTTAGATCTGATGGATTACTCACTAACTTCAACTTTACGATAAACACAGTAAATGTCTCACTCTGATTCAGCAAGCATGCGCGTAATCGATACTGCAAATCGTCCATTGGATTAAAATTTCAGTATAATTTGAAGAAAGTTTCACCCACTGGGTACTACAAAAAGTAGTTATGTTATGCGAAATTTCCCAAGATTTTATAATTTTGCAGGATAATAAAGGATCACAATCCATTATTTATTAATTTACAATGTCATTTTATTAAAGCCATAAACTATCACTGGTTAAATACCCCGCGGTTTAAGATTCTATAAAATTTTACAATGCATTTGCAACGTTGAAAGCAACACCAACAGAGTAAGCGCATCCAAAACAACGATTTTCCTGGCGTAAATTCAAACACGAGTTTTATGGTGAACACAATTTGCATCTCGTGGTTGGCAGACAACTTTTCACCCGGGTGTACATCACACGCGAAATCGTCAGTCGGATTTTATAGCACTATCGATTTGTTCATTTAAGAGTTCTGCCTTTTCATTTGTTTAGATGCGAATTGTTATTGGTCTGATTCGCGACTGTTTCAACGCGGAAATTGTTATTGTCTACCTTAAAATTCTACGATGGAATTAATTCTACTGCTCAATGTTTTTATGCGGATTAAATGAAAATGGAACAGGTGAACGTTATTGTTATTTGTTCGGTAAAGATCCAGCCAGCAAAGTGTGGAAAATAGTTCATTTGCTAATACTAGATTGCTGATTTTATTTAAGTGTGCACTTTTGATAAATTAGCAAAACAAAAATTTCTACCACTAAACGGAAAGTCAGCTTTTACAACTGTGTGCAAATAGTATATTGTGTATTAAGTGTCGAAATAAGCATCTTACTTGCGAATGTTTTATTTGTGGCACGACCCGAAGGGGAGTTCCGTAAGAAACATGAGCTTGAAAGCTTTTCGACAAGTGTTGCACACTATACTTTTTCTACAATTCTATTATTTACTTACATTTTCATTAATAAACATGCACTATTGACATTGCACTTTGACACATTGACATAATTTATTTTTTTGATGAATAACGCAGTATCATAGCAACAGATAGGAAACATGCATGTTAAAATCATTACGATACGCTCATGCTGCGTCTTCGATTAACATTCGCACACGGTCGTTCTGCTGTTTGTAAAATGACAATTTCGAAGAATGTAGTGAATATCGGAAGTGCGAATTTCGGTGGTATGCGTCAACAAGAAAGTTGACAATTGCCGTTGAGCGGACGGAAAATATTATCAGTGTGAAATGAAAATGAAAAATTACCAATTAGGAATTAATTGAAATTGATTATATTAATAATTTCAGAACAAAGATGTAAGGATGTATAGTATATTGATAGTGTTCGTTTTCGTTTTACAAAATTTAAAATAGAAAATTTCTAATTTTAGAATCACAAAAGAAATGTGGTTACTTCCAAATTATCTACAAGATTAATTGTTTCTTTAAATATTTTTAGCAACAGACTGACATGACAAAAATGAATTACCAAATCTATTTTTAGTCATGCCATACAAATTACTCAATTAGTAGAAGTAAGAAAGACAGCATTTAGCATTTATTTTTTATACTTCAATTTAAATAGAGCATGCAAAACTATGTGAGATGAATATTTTAGAAATTCTTAAAACAAAAACAACAAAGAAATTATTGAAAATAATTTATAGGGTGGTTCACAACTTCGTGCATATATTTTAATGGTATTATAAAGTACATAACTTACTTATAAAGAAACCGGAATAATTTTTTTTAAATGTGCAATTTGTAGGTATTTTTTAATCAAACAGTTTTGGCTACTGTTCTCATAAAATACCTACACTTAATTTTTAATTGTATAACTAGGTAACTCTTGCCGTTGCTTAGTTACATAATTAAAATTTAATTGTGTTCCATTCATTGTTAGTCAGATATCCATTATGCAATTTTCAATCCAGTGCTACCAAAATTGAACTCCTTGTGTTTTGTTCCGTGATCGGTAGGTTGAATTAAAATAAACGAAGTTATGAATCTTCTTGTATTTTTAATAGAATTGTATATTACATAACATGAATTGTAAAAGGCATACATTACATTACATTACATTTTATCTACGACCATAAATACCTGTTCGTACGAGGATTCTTTGAAGGTTCTACCAAGATTCTGAATCCTGTAAAAGAAGAAGTTTCAAGATTCTAAATAATCTTGAAAAAAAATGAATTCATGGTTTCGAAGCAAGAAATAAATTATAAATTCTTCTTTTTCAAGACTCATTGAAGATTCAATTTAGCAGCACCGCAATTTAACAGGTAATCCTCACTAGAAAGAAGAAAACTTCTTCATTTTCAGGATTCAGAATCTTGGTAGAATCTTTAAAGAATCCTCGTGCGAACAGGGCTTTAGATAATACCAGTGAGTATATACTTTATACTCACTGATAATACCTAATAAGTGGAAATTTTCTTGGGAACAGTAACGTAATAATATATTACATAACTGTTGTACAGAAAATGCTTAACAACGGTAACTTTGCATTTACTATTCTTGCAAATTGTTTTTAATGGCTTACTTACACATATGGTCGTAGATAAAATTAATTTACATAACACATAAAAATGTACTTATTACCTATTATATTTATTATTTAAAATTAATTAGGTAAATATTTGAAATGCAATTGAGATATGACTAATACTATTGCGGAGTATATCTTCAGTTTTTTTTCATAAAAACGAAATGAATTTGAAAATATGACACTTCAATTAAGCGGAACACAATAGCACAAAGAGCAAAGCACAGTAAAATTTATTACATTACTCCAGTATTCATCACAGTTATGCTAATTTACGCTAAATGTAAGAACCGAAGCATATAATCAAAACACAGCCTCATATTTTCATTTCAGCCGTACTGATCATTAAAATTCATAAAAAAACAAAACAGCAATTTGCGTGTAAATGTATTCATCAACGCAAACACCGCACGCAATTACAATTTCCCGTTAATTTTTCTGTTTCTGTGCTTTATATACTGTGTGGCGAAAACACAAGCTTAAAATCTTAGTGCAAAGCGATAAATTACGTAATAACTGCATTCCTGCAATTTATGCGCATTCACAGACGCCATTTCGGCGCTGTATGCGTCTTTACCCGCTTTAGTATTTTAATTTAGATGAGTTATGTAACCAGCTAGACGCGACAGCGAATTGCATACACAGGGTGAATCAAAAAGAATTTTTTAGAAATCCGAAATTAGGAGCACTTTACTTACACAGTGAATTTTTCTACCACTGGATTAGAACAATTACTAATAAAATAAATTTAATTAATGCCTAAATAGAATGAGATTCCTTTACTCATTATCAAATATCAAGTTTAATGAAATTAGTAGAAGTTATGTTAAATCTTTAATAACAAGATAATTACCAATCTAGTGGCAAAATATTATCCCACGACGGAATTTATCGACAACAAAATGTCCCACCGGAACTTTTGTTATAAATTGCAATAAACTTCTTTGTTATAAGCACCTTTTGGCAATTTTTAAGTGTAATTAGTTCAGGTCACGAAGTATAATATAAACAAACACAGGAGTGGGCAACAGATTCGTGGCTTATCTGTTTACCCTGAGTGAGAGAGAAAGATCATGCTTACAGGGCCCGTGCGTTTCCGTTATTTATCGTCATAAGGCCGTTTGACATGATACAAATTTTCATACAAAATTTAGTTTTAAAAATATAAAATCGATTTGAACCGTTGCATACATAAAATTTTTGTACTAAATTTTGTTAGTAATATTTTCATACAAAATAAATTAAAACATGTTTTAAATTTTTATAAATTTTATGCGCAGCAAATGTGCGTAGTAATTTGCGCATCTAGTTCAGATTCAGATTTAATTTGAAGAAACGAGATAAAATGAATGAATGAACAAATTGTGAAATAAAAGTTGCTTGGAACATAGAAGTTTGTAACAAAAGTTGTCTCTATCGGCAACAAATTGTCTACAATTTTCGTCGTGGGAGACTGGCTTTAGATGTGGCAGCCTCACATACTGTGAGTCATCGGTATGGATATAAATATTTGCTCGTGTGTGCGGTTACTAGTCCTCAACAGGCAATAAGTAATGGTTGATAATGGAAATTACCTACACCACAGGGAAGAATAATTTGGGAAATTAAATTGAAATCTGTACCAGACTGGATTCAAACCTGAGTTGGCAGTACCAATTTTATTAAAGCCAAACTTTTATCTTAATAAAACTCCCACCGCCAAACATTCCAAAACAACGACTCCTTCTTTGCTTCTAAAACTTCATTGCATATTAGAGTAAAAGTATGCAGAAAAATGCAAAACTAAAACAATATCCGTGTAGCATTTTGTCGTACAAAGTAAAGCACTCCATCCTGCCTGACGCAGTGCGGTACGACAGCACGACACGTCTACACGACAACACGACACCGCAGCTCAACTGCGCGAACTGTGAACTGCGAACTGCAAACGATGGGCGAACGACGCAAACTTCCTCGTGGGTTGTAGTAGACAAGGAACCAGAGGCGGCGATATGGGAAGATCAGAAGGGTGATGCCAAAATGGGTGACTATATTTCATGTGGTTGGGTTTGGTCAGCTATATTTATTTATTTTGTATTTGTGTTATCGACCATACGAATAGAATAAAATTTGGGATCAGAGATTCGGTCAGATCAAAATATTAAAATTCAGATGTTTTTTCATCCAGAAACCGATATTTCGGACTCAAATTAGCCCTTCTGCATGATTCCGTCGAGTATAAAAATATATAATTTTTATATAAGTAGGTAAGTACCTAGGTACCTACCTATTTTTAGTAATGAAACGATTAGCACTTTTGCGATTACGATTACTATTTATATCTTGATCTAACCGAATGCGTGATAATTTTACCCAAATTTTATTTATTTTGATAATATTTATTTTAGTATAAGAATGGCGAAATTATTATAAGTAAACCTGCATCAAATTATGAAAACAAAAAGTAGGTATAGGGTCAAATGAGGTAATAATGAGACATTTTACTATTCTTTAACTTTATCTTCGATAATCGATAAGATAATGTTTTTCTGTGGTGTTTAAAATTGTTATAAATTTATAATTTATAAATGCATAATGTTAAAATTGTATTTTGTGTTCACATTTTTGTTACAATAAATCAGAAAAGTGTCTCATTTTTACCTTTTCTGGAGCCGTACCTTCACACTGTCTCGTTTTTCGCCTGCACAGTGTCTCATTTTTGCACTCTGCACTAATGTGTAAATATATACTGACTATCTGACAGTACAACCACGTTCGAATAAAAGAAGAGTAACTCGATCTTATATGCGACATCTACGATGGTTCTAGATATCTTGGTAGAGGAATAAGAAGAAAAGATTTAGAGCGAAATTACAAAGTTGAAAAAAGTATACGTGTCTCATAATTCACCGATTTTTTGCGTGTCTCATTTTTCCTGACTTCACCCTATGTCATTATTTACCACTACTTTGTTAGTTTTTATTATTTTTCTATCTACTTTTCTATTTCCGTTATTTTAATAAATTAGCATGTTTTATTTCCACCAATTTTTCTCGCACCCTTCTATCCTAGTCAATAGGCTATGGTATTTTGCTTTTTACACTGTACAAGTTTTATAAACAAATTCTTGAACCAGTACTACATTTTTATATACAATACAAACCTGATATTCGGTCAAATTTTATTCTTCAATATAAGTATATAAATAATAATAAAAACTATCAACTTGTTGAAAATTGCTAATAATTATTAACTTGACCAATTTTGACAATAATTCAAGTTCTAATCCAGTCAGGTACTTATTCCTGTTTAACTGTACAAAAATATCTCCTGTGGTGTACTCTTTAGTAACAATCATCAGTGAGTTGACGGCTGGTTACCGCACAATTGGGATAGATATGTAAGTTTTGATGGCGCTATTACCAACCCTAGTGACGCGCCACCGCTGGAAGTTCCTACTAATTGCGCAAGTTGGAAATCGATGGTTTAAAAGATTCAGGATATGACATTATTTAAATGCGAACGAGGTCGTTAATTGTGCCGGGGGACTGCTGTACAGGATGAGAGCCTAATTATTAAACTAATTAATGTTTAATTACTGCATTATGGTGGTAGCGTTTCTGGGTAACTGCCGTAAAATTGTAAATTTTATGGTGTTTTAAGCTGTTGAATTACCCGTCATCCAGTTTACTAGGATTAAAATCATTCGTTTCTGAACTGTTAACTACCTGAAGCGTCAATTCAAATGGCTCGCGCTTCGAGCGCCTCCACCAAAGTTTGACGTCGAAACAGGTGCTCAAAAATCAAAGATTAAATAATGGATGCCTCTTGAGTGAAGGATTATGGGAAAATAAAAGCAGCTGGGATTCAGTCAATTTATTAAAAATTCCTAAGAAGGTTGAGTAATTTTTAATGAATTTACTCAATCCCGTAGCACTGTTTACTGCTCTTATTTTCCTATAATTTGAGAAGATTTAAAAATCTGACGAAGCTACCCGAAGCCACTTGTCTTTTATATAATAAATACAATTTTGATGTTCATAAATAAAATTAGAACAAAAATATTTACATTTACGTAAGTATAATATTATTGTTTTTTTTAAAGACATGTGTTAAGACTTCTATGTAACAACGTTTCGGCTATGGATTGTAGTTTGTATAGCACATTTCACGTATAAGTAGCTTACATATCAAATTACAGTAGGCGCAGTAATTTTATTTCTAATAGAACGCACATCATTATCTATCTAATTAACAAAAGATAAATACTATATCTCCTGGCTCTGTACTACATTTAGTTTGCATGGCTTACAAATACGAACACGTGCAAATGCATTTATTAATCTGTGACATGCGTTCTACCAGAAATAAAATGAACCATACATATAAACTGTCAAAAATTTGATTTTTTAAAAATATTGAGTTTCTAACAACGATTGCAGAAAAAAATATTTGCAACACATGCAGAAAACGTGATTCTGAGACTCCATGCAAATTCCGAAACTCGCTACGCTCGTCTTGAAGAACTTGTATTCGTTTCAGAATCGCTCAGGCTCATTCACCGCACTTGATACAAAAACAACTATTTCGAGATTTATAGCAACAGCAAAACGTAAGATACCTACATTGTTTTTAAATTATAATTGATGATTAAATTAAATGCAATATACGAATAAATAAACATTTATATACCAATAATAGTAAATTACTGTAAAATTTAAAACTCTTACAATTTATAACACTCTGTATCACGCTGATACTAGTTTGGCAATACAATAAATTGTCATTAAACAAATAATAATTGTCATCCAAAACCAAAATTACCGCCTCGTTGTCTGAGTTTCGGCATTATGAGTTCATTTTCCCCGATCTCAGTGGGCGATATACTTGTATATGACGGTACTTAGTATGCAGTTATTAGCCAAACACATTAAAGCACTCAATGATCTTAGCGAAGGGTGAACCACATCATGATCCTTCCCAAAGTGCCTCAAACCCCTCAACGGTTGTTGAACTTTGCATTTATGTCAACGTCCTAATATGACGGAGTTGATTTAAATATTGTTATGAAATATTTTTGTTCTAATTGCGTGCTGTCAAAATGTCAAATCTAAACGTTTCATTTATAGCTGTTCTACTTTTAATGAAAAACGATAAGGCTGTAAACATGAAATCCTATATATGCAGAGTAGAATAGCGTTTTTATAACTGATTTGGTATGAGTATGATACAGTAAAAATGATTTAAACCGTATTTTTGTATTTATCAAAAATTTGTAATAAACAAGGAGTAACTTATTTTACTAATTTCAGTTGGTGTAGCTGAAATTTAAAAGTTTCGACATTTGAAAATTATAAAGATACCTATAATATATCATAATTAGAGATTTGCACCGCACAAAAAATGGTTCAGGTGTGCATTATAGTGTTCGGTTTTGTTCCGGTTTTACTATTTCTTCTCGAAATGACCCGGTAAAAGGTTTTCAATAAAGCAGTTTAAGTTCCATTTTTGGTTCAAAAATTAATTAGGACTAGCAAGCAATCAAATAAAAATATTCGTTCCAGTTTTAAGAAAACAATTTTTTTTTACATTGGAAGAATTTTAACGAACAAACATATTTTAATGAACGGTTTGCCAAAATATTTTGTAACTGTACAGGTTTGTATCCTGTTCACAAAAATAGCTGCGGTTCATTCCTGTTCCGGTTTGATTCGAGTCAAGTAAATATCACGAATAGGTATATCGCGATTTTTAATCTTTATAAATTTAACAAAAATATATTTTTTTATCAAATTGGGAAGTTGTTCATTCCCAAATTGAACTGTGGGTTATATAATATACAGGTTGGTGGAGGTGAAAAGCGAACATAGGGAACATACATAACAATCGAACTTTCATGCCAGGTATCTTGATATATTTTGTAGTAGTGTCACAAAACGAAGTAATGTGAATTTGTGTGGCAAAAAGAGTAATCAATAACAGAAATAATAATAAAATCTAAAAGTGCATGTAAACTTTCTCGTTCTGCTCGTACACATACATTATTATGCAAAGAAAATATTTTAATGAAAATAATAATTTTAATAATATGACAGGTACTTTGACATTGACAGTACTTATTCCACGTATATCAAGATGCCTAGCATGATAACTCCATTGTCATATATTTCCCTATGTTCGCATTTCACCTCCACCAACCGTATATTTGTTTAAATATTGTAATTCGGACTCTCATGGTCTCATGTCAACCGCATATTAAATAGATTTTTTGAGAGACACTCACAACAGAATTTCGTACGATCTTAAAAGATAATGTACTTTTTAATTTCTTTTAAGTTTAACAGTTCCATAAGCATTTACCAATAAATATATTTTTAATATCTATGTCTCATTTAAAATTGAACTAAACTAGAAATCATATACCTAATCAAATAACGACAGATCTAATAGAGCTATAATACTTTTGATACTCGTGTAGAATATAGTGAATGTAGTACCATTTATATAATACGAGTACTTTACCGAGAAGAAACGAGATTAAATTTAAAATTAAATTCACTTCACTGTCGTGATGCATACACTAGCAAAGCATGTTAAGGGATTGAGCCAGCAACCAGACGCCCTACTTTCCAGTAAAAAGAACTTTAAAACATCACGAAAACGAAATACAATTTCATTGCATAGAACAGTTTCCAACTTTCGTAATACCTTATCTCAAATCTATTCAAATGCGCACGAAAGCGTTCGTTCAACTCGCAATTCCTCAAATCATCAAATCCGCCATTATCAGAAAAACAAAACACAACACCTGCACGACTAAAATACCACACGGAGCCACTGAACCGCAACAGGGCCGTCAACAAAGATTTTGGAGCGTCAAACAATTTATCAGTGTTAACAATTAAAAAAATAAATTACAAAAAATAAAGAAAATGATATTCCGTAGAAAATGATGCATAGAAGCTAGAAGGCGAAATAATTTAATATTATTTAAGTTTTATATTAAATATCACCAAATTTCGTCAATACTTGCTCTCACTATCTTTGAGAGTAGTTCATGTGTAAACACTAAAAAAAAATTAGCTGATTATTTTAAGCCTAATTTCGAAATTTCCTAAAAATGTATCTACTGCTTTAAAAATAAAATAAAATTTAAATTTCGTATGTTTTAAAACTCAAATTTAGGTTTTATAGCATTTTTTTTGTCTTTCTTTAAAGAAAACTTTCCTCGTGTGAACTGGGCATAATAAATAAATTGTAAATAATGATTGAGAATTTTTTAACCTCATTTATAGTACTCGTATATTACATACTGGAGTAGGAAAATAATGCATTAGAACCTGCATAGATGACTGAGGTGCCCAGCACGAGGTAAGCTATAAGCGCGAGACTGAAATAAGCTTTCCAGCTTGGTATGAACACTATTTTACTCACAACCCAATAAATTGATTAATAATATGCGCGTATAAAACATAATTTAATTAATATTTTTGACAGTTTTATTATAATTTGTTGAATTATTATTATGACAGAGTTGCTAATTAACTTGAGAAATTGATTTTGTAAATTTTATTGAAAAGTGACATTTAGCCGGAAAAATATTACCAGCTAGCTGGGAAGTGAAGTTAACAATTAATCGCTTCCCAACTGTCTGGGAGATTGAAAATGCACATATATTACTAATAGTGATGCCGCCGAGACGATAAATTTCTCGTATCATTCTCGTCTAGAAATTACGAGGCGAGAACCAATAAATTTCTCTTCTCCAGACCAGAATTCAAAATTACGATACCAGAAATAGTTCTCGAGAATTCCAGAACTCTCGAAACTAAAACTCTGATAAAAATTTTATATTCTATTCAAAAATGTCAAAATATATATTTTTTAAATTTGTTCGTAGCATGTAAATATTTTTATTTCTAAAACAAAAATTGTGTGCATTTATAAAAAATGTACAAACAAATTCTTAAATTCCCTTCTTGCTTTCAAATAAATCCTGGAAAAGAAGAAGTTTTTTCTTTCTAGTGAGAATTATCTGTTAAATTGCTGTGCGTCGCTAAATTGAATCTTCAATGAGTCTTGGAAAAAAAGAATTTATAATTTGTTGCGAGATTTATTGATTGCTTCAAAACCATGTAATTATCACTAAAAAGAAGAAAACTTATTCTTTCCAGGATTCAGAATCTTGGTAGAATCTTTAAAGAATTCTTGTGTGAACAGGGCTTTACGGCATCACCAATTACTAACCGATTGTGAGTAAAAATTATTATATTATTTTCTCATTATTTAATAAATTGTTATTATAATTTTTAGAAGCACTGATTCTTTATATAACCGGCCCTGTACCGCAATCCTGCAAACTTAAGGTCGTGAATTTCCAGTGTAGAAAGCCGTGAAAACATTTGGTTCCGCGTCGACTTTTCACGATTCTGAAGTGAGGAGCGTGGAGCTCGTGCCATCGACAGATGCAAGATAAACTTCAGTGTTCAGGTGATGCAGTATGCAGTGGCGAGTGGCGGAACCTATCGTGACGATCTGGTATTAATTCTCAACTGTAGTCGTCTTAAGCCTCGAGACTCGAGCCTTGAGTCTCGACCGGGCAGTTTCTGCACGCGAGCATAGAGCAGTGTATTGGGTTACTACTTCAAGGATTAAGGAAGAGTGAAGCTGAAAGGTTACTATTGTGTAATAGATATCATCAAGTTGTATTCTTCATTCTTGGTGATGTTGTAATGTTTATCAGGGGCGGCGACTTACAATTTTTACATGGGTGCTAAGAGCAAATCCGGGTGATATTTTTATGGGAGGAGTAATTAAGAAATGGAAAAATACGACGCAGGATAATTTTTTGATTCAAGGTTTTGACCTTTACATTTAGTGTTTGGAGATGAGAAACACCATTTACGAGTATACACTATTGGCCAAAAAAAGAGCCACGATGGACGAGACCAAAATTTGGCAATTTTCGAACCGCTACAACTTCTACAATTTTAATCAGATCTGCATGAAACTTTTTCCACCTGAAAGATCAACTCTTCCTCTACATAACGTCTCACCCTCTGTCCCCCTGAGCATCATTTGAAAAAGGGAATTTCTTGGATAACAAATTTCGCAACTTCGTACGCGCACACGTGTCGTTTGAAGCAAAATTTTCCCAATACAATGACGTTCGATAGATCGCACAATTTCGCGTAAGGAACATGAACTTTCAAGTTGATAGCTACGTTGATTTTTCAGTGAGAAACAATTTGTTGAAAGCTGCACGGATTTCTGTGCTCAAGAACCACAGGTTTAACGCAGAATTTGGTTATAGGCGAAAAAAGCGTCAAATGCGTTCAACTTCAACAAATTGTTTCTCGCTGAAATATCAACGCGTTAACTTGAAAGTTCGTGTTCCTTACGTGAAATTGTGCAATCTATCGAACGCCATTGCAAGATTGAAAATATTTTGCGTCTATCGACGCGTGTGCGCGTACGAAGTTACGAAATTTTTCATCCAAAAAGTTCCGTTTTTCGAAAGGTGTTCAGAGGGCAGGGGGTGGAGATTTTCTAACAGGTTTGAGACGTTATGCCGAGAAAGAGTTGGAGAAAGTTTTATGCAGATCTGATTAAAATTATAATAGTTGTAGCGGTTTGAAAATTGTCAAATTTTGGTCTCGTCCAGGTGGCCCTTTTTTGGCCGGCAGTGTATTTATCAAATTTTGTATCATGACTTAAAAAATGCGCAATATAAATTCTAAATAGGAAGGTAAATATTTACATGCCTTAGTATAATAATCGTATATAAAACTGTTTTAAGATATAAATTACATGAGTGTAGTGCACCCGTTAAACAGACTTGCACGGGTGCATTGACTCCGTTGCACCCCGTTAAGTCGCTGCTCCTGATGTTAATTATTTATGATGTATGAAAATTTGAGTGGTTAATTTTATGTTTAAAAGCAATTATACAAGACCGGTAAGGAAGACCTCTAATTAAAATAAGACCAAAAATTTCCATAATTGAACAGTGGAGGAAAATACGCAAGTTTCCTAATTATCATTCCACTTTATTGTTACTCTATCTACCCGTGCGGAAAATACCACTTTCTGAATGACTGAGGCTGCTTTCTACTCGCTCAGCAGGAAATGTTAATTTTTATTTATCAACATAATAAGGAAAGGTAAACTTTCAGCACGATCGTGGAAAAAAGTTAAATGTTAGAGGGCTTCAATTTTATCGTGTGAGCGGTTAGCAATCGTCAACTCAGGAGTACTCATGATTATTGATTATTAGTTGTTAGTACACACACCGCTGGATAAATTTGTTCCTGTTGTGCGAATAGAGGGAACAGTGTTGCCACTCAATAACCATAGTCTCCAGACCCAAACTAAAATAATGTACTGTAACAAACAGTAACTATACTCTGGACGCCGAACAGATAGAGTAATAAAATATATGGGCAGAGCCTAAAGTGCGCAGTACGATGTGCTCAGAAGTCTGCTTTACAAGCTACAAATTTTAAAACGCTGAAGAATTGAATCGTTTTATTTGAAATGAACATAATTAAAACTAAAACATTATAATATTTTACCATATATGTATAACATAATTTTAAAAGTAATGTAAAGTAAAATTTAAACATTATGTATCTATTTATTCATACATAACTTCATCAGCTGTCGAATTCGTCGATCAGTGTAAAACTGGCATACCAATAGCAATACTGTATTTCAATTTCGCGCACATTTGTGGGAGGAGTATCTACTCTATCTGTTGGCCGTCCAGAGTATAGTAACATGGTGACAACTTATGTCTACACCAAAGAAACAAAACGTCACAACTCGAATTTGTTTGCACTTGTTCCTACTTTTTCAGTGATATTTACCGCTTCCTACGGAAACATGGCACATCGCGCAACATTTAGTTTTTGTTGCGGAAACCAGGAGCAACTTACAGGAACATTTTAAAGAAACATAAAAGTTACTCTATGTTGCTTTGGTGGAGACGTATCTTCAGGTGGCATTAGTAAGCAAAACATTGACAGTTTGATAAAAAAAAACTAAGTCTTTAACAGACTTAAAAACTATACATCTGAAATGCATTATAAACGGAAAAAAAAGACAAGATTATTTATTAGTTAGATATACTAATTTTAGAAAGAATTCGATTTAGGTACCAGTTACTCAAAAAGTTTATAAATCATTTTTGACAATTTAGTCTATAAAAAACTTGAACAAAATATCTATTGTGGTAGAAAATAGCTCCACTTTTGTGCCATAATGTCAGTATAACAGCAGCCTGGTCGCTATGAACTACGAGGTAACCTCCAAAGACCGATCGATGCAATCACTGTACTGTGCAAAATTATCGGCGTTGTAGCGAAATTAGTTGGAAAAAGTTTTAAATTGCACACGCACTCGTGTCGGGTCCGACCGGAGATTTACGGGACGATTACTATTTATTTTGCAGCAATTTGTCTTGGTACATTCAATAAAGAACTAATGTTGCTCTTGTACTCAATGTGAAGGAAAATAACATGAATTGGGAGAAGCACTTTTTATTTTATTAAATTTTTTATTTGGAATTATTTGGAATCCTTTCGTTTCCAAAACTTCGTAATTTAAATATAATATAACAGAATTAATTCTCAAATATAGCTATTTATGTAACAAGTACGGAAACGAAGGTTATTACCTTACGTATGTGAAATTTGTAGCACGAGGCGCAGCCGAGTTCTGTAAACATACCGTGAGTTTATTTTAACGTGAAACATGGGATTTTAGATATCCATGGTTACGAATTTGACAGCAATGTATTAGAGCGTTCTTTTTAAAATAGAACATAGGGAATCAATTTAACTGTATTATTCTTGACCAATATAACATATTTGGGCAGCTGTAATTGTTTCAAGAGACGCTTTCAACATAAACTTTTAATTGTTTAACATTTGAATTTGTTAATTGGAGTCAAACTGATGCTACCTAAAAATACGATGTAGGTATAATTTAAACAATTAAAAGTTTATGTTGAAAGCGTCTCTTGGAACTATTACAGCTGCCCAAATATGTTATATTGGTCAAGAATAATACAGTTCAATTGATTCCCTATGTTCTATTTTAAAAAGAACGCTTTAATACATTGCTGTTAAATTCGTAACCATAGATATGAAAAATCCCATGTTTCATGTTAAAATAAACTCACGGTATAAGTAAGGTCGCTACTGAGATTCCTTACTTGTTGCATACAATATTTTTTCTACTTTCGTTCGAATAAGTGCTATTTTTTGAAATTTTAATATTTAATGACATTTATAAATTATGACATAAAACAAAAATATTCAAATTACAATTATTGACTTTTTTATTTAAGTTTTAAAAATTTAAACTGTACTGTATTAACTATTAAATATGCGATTTCAAGTCAAAATCATTTTATATTGAAGTTTATTTACAAAAATGTCTAACATATGTGTTGTTTTTTAAAATGAAACAGTGAAATAAAGACCATTTCGTGAAATAATTATGTTCATAACATAACGCAAATTAGTGAAATACAGTGCATGTTAGGTACCTAACGAAAGTAGAAAAAATAATTTATTGTAATAATAATATTAATAATTATTATACCTCCTATAAGTAAGCATAAATTTTGTGTATCAAAAAATAAATAGAATAATAAAACACATACTTGTTACTGAATATTAATTTGTTTAACTATGTATAAATAATTAAATATATTGTGTACCTATGTTAAAACTGAATTATATTAAATTTAGTTTTTGAGGAATTAAATTTTCATTAATTAAAAATTAAAACAATAGTCAGTAATAAACGAAATTAATATTAAAATTTTGACGCGGTATTGTTTTATTGCCATTAAAAACAATCATATATACTAAAAGGCATAGTGTGGTGGAAGATTCATCACCTTAGCAACTATACGTTTTTTTGCTCTACAGTTTGTATGGTTTGTCCGATTTTAATGAAACTCTTTTTATACGATAAAGGGTTATTTTAACTAGTGCTTTTTCTATATTTTATTATTGTAAGGGACACAGTTTGCGTGAGAAGTAATAAAAACTCACTGTTTTTTAACTCCTTAGCAACGGGCATTATACTTTATTCGATTGTTTTTTTCATTTGACATATAGGTAGAGGATGAATTTGACCATATTTCTATGTATGTTTCAACCCAATATGGGGTATATTAAGAAAGTTATTAAGAAAAAACCGAAAAATGCACGGAACGCAAATGGGAGTATGCCATGGAATTTTTGTTTTCTTTTTATAAAAATAATGTTTTAGTCTAGTGTCAGATTTGACGTTTCCATTTCGAAATTTTATTTGGATTTATCTTTCATATTTGATAAGATACAAGTATTTTGAAAATTTTATTGAGTATTTAAAGATAGAGCACGCATTATGTTTACATGCTTTTGTATAAATTTGAAATATATTTTTTATTTTATTCAATTTAATAATGTATTGTGAAGTTGCATCATGTTGTTATTTATTACTGTCCTATTTATAGTATATTTTGACCCAAATGTAAATGTTCAATTAAAATTATATCAAATTTCCGTGGATAATACTATGTATAATTCCCAGTATTTTAAATTTAACAAAAGTATTAAAATAGGAGTCCCATAATCGGGATTCTTAATTGTACTTGAGTTTGGGTTAAGTTTGAATTTGGCCTGCTCAAGCCGCCCTACTGGGTATTGTATCCTGGATACGCCAGGCCCACCCGGACAGAGGATTAGGGGACAGCACACTAACAGCCGGACAAGCACGAGACACGGCGCGGACTTATAGACGATCTAGATTGTTATTACACTACTTGTATAAATCTGTTTTTACATAAGTATGTATAATATTAATTAGCACCTAGGTGTATAAAATGGTTTCAATGATCGGCATTTGTTTTAAATTTAACAACCAGGTGAGCACTAACTTTATAAAATTGTTGAAAATGGCAGCCAACGATTTTCGTTTGTTTTTATCTAAAAATTATTGAATCAAATCGAGGTTTATATCAAATCAAAGGGATAAATAGAGGCCAGCTAATTAATAAAAATACTTAAAATGGTGACCGACGATTGGCATTTGTTTTTATCAAAAACAATACAAAAGTATACTATCGAGTATGATGTTAAATTAAAGAGCTACATAAGGGCTAATTAATTAATTAAATTATTTAAAATAATGGCGGAAGATTGCCATTTGTTTTTATAAAAAATGTCAGAATCCTATTGTGCATGATATCAAATTAAATGTCTTGATGAGGGCTGATACAAAAGATTGTTCAAAATGGAGACCGACGATCGTCATTTGTTTATATCATAATTGTTAAAATCATATTGATTTTGATATCAAAGTAAAAGCCACTAAAATTTATATTGAAGAAGGAAGATAAATAATTTGAAGTTGTAATTAAATAATTATAATTTCATCATAAGAAAAGATTACAATTTTTTTTGGTAGAGCATAAATGTTAAAATTGTTATAATTGAGACACGAAGTGCCGAATCCTTCCACATTCAGGGTCCGCGGAGATTGAGCCCACGAAGCGGGCGAACCCCCCTTGTCGCGCGGCAGCGCGACCTAGCCGAAGGCCCGCGTAGCGGGGCCTGACGCTAGTGCATATGCTAATATCAGTGAAAACTAATTAATTTAAAATTAAAAACACGATTATTAATTTCAATTTAACTCAAACAAAATGTATGTTCCATGTAGTATAGATGTTTTAAATAAATTATATTTATTTATTGTTCAATTTCCTGAATAAAACTGTTGAGGAAAAAAACTGCAGTCTCCAAAGTGAATTAAAATAAACTAACACAACTTCTGTAGATACGCTAGGGAAAAAAACAAGCAAATGCAAAGACGGTTGAAAAATACGCGAGCTAATGCAGATTTCAACACAGAGAAACACATACATACATACACAATGTCGGATCTTACCGTGGTCTCTTTTGCTCGTATTTTCTTTGACAAATCCAGCCATAAATTTCAATCCGGATATATTTCTTTATAAGTATTCAGTTTGCAAACACTCGTTCGTTGCCGTTGCTTCTACTCGAGACAGAACTTTTTCTTCACACACGCTAACTTTGTCTTACGACGTCAAATTATCGTTAGGCGCCATACTTTAAAACACTACATTTCTTCAAAACTCTCCTGTATAAATCTCTCATCTCGAGACGTTTTGTCGTATTTACATTTTTCTACCGATATTTGAAAAGTTTTTGCAAATTTCATACAAAAGAGAAACGGAAATCATGTTTTACAGGATTCTTTTGCAGTAACCATTTTGAAATTTTGGAATCTAAATGTTCAATCGCAATTTTAAAATGACAAATTATTAAACAGCAATAAAATAAATACTAATTTCTAAGTACACAATCTATATGTTTCTATCTTGTTTATTAAAAGATGGTATGGCCTCTTGATTTATCTTGAGACACACCACTACAAATATTAACCAAAAATATAAATAATATTTTATGAATGCTACCATGAGTTGATGATACATTCATTATGTATACTGTAGTAAAATAAACCCGTTCAGAAGACACATTATTTAATTATGAATTGATAATTCAACACTATTGTATTATGAGTACATTATTAAACACAACTGTCATATGTCATTACACTAAAATGTGAGGTTAAGTTAATATTTTAATGAATAAAAATTTGTAAAATAATATTTTGTTTCGTTGTTGTCGTAGATAAAACGTCATATTTGACTCGCACATAATGGCTATAATTCACTCGGATTAATATACCTACACTCGCCTTCATCTCGTGCATAAACTTTCATCTTCTTGAATTATACTTTACATTATGTGCTCGTTAAATAATATACTATTGTTTAATACTGTGACATAAAGTGATATTTTTCGGACTATTTATGGGACGCAAAATAGAATTTTAAAGGCCTGAACTTGCAAAATAGAAACTACATATTAATATAAGGATCATTCTTCATAAATTTGTTACGTATCTACACTAGTGGCAAAAATTATGGACACTTTCAAAATTCTTCATACATGTTGTATTCGTTCGTTAACTTACATGATAATTGATTATATTTTGTATTTTAATCAAAGTTTGACCTATAAAAATTTTTGCTATTTAATTTTGTGCGATAATTTTACAAAATTTTAGGAAAATTTCAGAAAAACAAAAATATTACAAATAAAGTACAAATTGCAAAATGCATAAAATTATTATTTTGTATAGGATACCCTTTGTTTTTGATGGAACAAACCTACGCAATTGTTGATTGGTTGCTAAAAAAATGCAAATTTTAAAATCAAGTTGTAACGTAGGTATGTAATTGAATGTTGCTATTAGTAAAGTAAACTAAAATTCTATAACAATGCTTAAATTACTTTGTTAAGAAGTGCAGTTTTTCAAAATATTGTTATTCTTTTTAGACTATTTCCTTTAATTAAATACCTACTTGGGCTATTATATTTCTGGAGTTTAGAATGTTAGTTCCTACCGAGTAATAAAAAGAGGAACGTTATCTACTATTTTAGATCACAAAGCAGCAAATGCTCAAGCTATTAATTTCTCAAAACGTCGTCAGGTGTTTGAAAATTTATGTTGCACTTTCTTCGCTGTTCTTCGACATGTAGAATTTATGTATCAATTGTAAGTTTATCAAATTATATTGTAAACTTTCAAGCAAATGTTAACATGATTGATTTTATGGTTTTAAGATGAGTCAAAGTCTGGAAAGTTTAAAGACTATAAACTCTAAAGTAATTTGTTGTACCGTAAAATATATTCACGTAATACCATAATACCGAAGTTAATAAATAGTCAGATGCATAAAGATACGGAAAATGAGATATATTATGCAATGACTATCAATAAGACAACAGGAAGGTATCCAGTATCTATCCAAATATAATAAAAAGCAGTAATATATCTAAAGAATAATCACTTTTGTGAATGTTACAATTATTATTATACTTACAATATGGCGCATTTCTTGCTGGAAAAATCAAAGCAAGAAAAACGTTTTTCGTGGCTATGTTTAAAATATAATTATAATGTCAAATTTTATTTTTGGTCTTAAAGGCTATTTCTTACTATACTTATTAATCTGTGTTTTTCTTAATTTACTAACTAGGTATTTATTATTATTTTTGCTAAATTGCAGTTCTTGTACACAGTTTCATAAATTACTTGCTAAAATTTTTGACAAATATGAATTAATTAGTATATTTTAATTGATTCTTTAATGCTATATCTACTAATAGTCCAAGCAACAGGGAGTTTATAACAGGCTTACCTGGAAATAATTAAAGAAGTTTTGAAAATTGGCAGTTTAATGTAGTATCATATCGCGAATAATATACTAAATTTGCGACCTCGAGGGACCGCCGCTCCCTCCACCAAATTGGAAAAATGACGCATAAAATTGGTTTTTTGACAATATCTCCATTCTAGTCACTCCTAGATAAAAATTAATATGTTAATTGTAGAGAATTAAATTATCTACAACTTTTGTATTAAAACTTTTTTTGTAGAGTTAATAGTTTGAGAGTTATCTCTATGTAAATGAGAGCGTATTTCTTGACATTGCATAAATGTTCTCTTTTCAGCCGGAATTTTATTTGTTGACGACTAGTTATTAGTTAATTATTTGTCTTATACTTTGATAGAATTTTTACAAATCATAATGATAAATAAATTATTTATTTGGGTATAGTTTTATGTTTCTGTATATTAATACAATGTTTCGGGAAACTTTACGTTGTCTTCGTCCAGGTAATAAATGAATGTGTCAATTATTTTATGTATAAGAGAGCTACTATGATCTAAATATTCAAAAAATTGATGCCTCTGACATTTATTGTCTGACGTCAGATATAAGCGCTAACCATACATAACAGTTGTGCAGACGTTGTTTAGACAGTTTAGGTTTAGACATAGTTGATATTATACATTTAACATATGGACAACTTCCTGTTTAAATAAGCAAATAAAAATAATATGAAAATCGTTTAATTTCTTATTTTTCTCATGTTTTCAAAATACTGTAATAAATAGCAAAAATTTCGAGAATTAGAATAACGCAAAACAAAAGTAGATATTTAAAACCGTTGATTGGCGGCCATATTGAATTTCTATTTTATAAATCCCTTTTCAAATGTTTTTATGACACCAAACACGGGATGATTCTGACAAATGTGTTTAAAATGGTGGCCGTTAATGGACGGCCATTTTGAATTTCTTTTTTCGAAAGTCATTTTCAAATGTTTTTATATGATACCAAACACGAAATGACTCGGAGGTATGATTATTTGTGGGTGGGGGGGAGGGGTTTCGTGCCCAAAATTTTGACAGAATGCGTTATCATCGGCGACGAGTCTATGTGCCAAGTTTCAGCTTGACTGGGTAGCAGGAAGAGGGTTAATTAGCCCTACAAAGCCCGCGCCACAAAACAATCGAAGTTAATACTAAGATTACGTGGTTCCTCTCGGCGAAAATATTTTAATATCGACTTAACTAAGGCCTTAATAAAATTTAAAAATAATGTAATTTAAAGAAAAATGTTCAACAAATCTAATGCTGCAAACCAAATTTTGATATTTTTATTTGTTTAGAAACGGCAGTTGTTTAAACTTTATGAAAACTAATTAATACAAAATTTTGCTGTTTTCTCTCCATGAAAATCCTCAAATTTTGACACAGCAAAGATTTTTTTTAATTTGAAAATTTTCAGTGTTATATAAAAATGTTCAAAGAGTTTAATTCTGGAAACCGGAAGTCGATATTATACTCCATTTAATAATAACAGCTGATTTAATATTATAAATAAAAATATTGTTTTCATTTTTCAGTTTTTTTTCAAAGAATATCTAAAAATTCTGAATTTATCATGCCTCTTAGATATTTTTCAAATTATGTATCTTATATAAAAATGTGTGGAGAATCCAATGCTTGAAACAGAAATTCGATATCTTTATCCGTTAAAAAATAACAGTTGAAAAACGCAAAAATGAACGTTTTTTTCCTTATTATGTTTTTAAGAATAAACAAAAATTATTCCTTAACAAGAACAACTAGAAAGTTGAAAATTATATTTCTTATAGAAAAATACCTAAGAAATCGATTGCTGAAAACCGGAAGTCGATACCTTTGTTCGCTAAGAAACTACAGCCATTTTTGTGTGGTAAGACAAGGATACTACTTTATTCAAATTGATAGAAAATGCTCAAATTAATTTTCTCGATTTTCTCGAAAACTGTGCTACTTACGTAAAAACTGCATACAGCATTTTTATAGAGAATTGTCCATTCTATCTATTTCAATAAAAAAATTTCTCGAAATATTCACTATTTACGAAATAAACGCTAAAAACTAAAAATGGCGGCCATTTTTTCAATATGGCGGAGGGAGCGGCGACTCCTCAAGGTCGCAAATTTAGTATATTATTCGGGATATGAAACTACACTTTCCTGCAAATTTGCAAAACTTCTCTAATTTTTTCCAGGTAGAACTACCTATTGCTTGGACTATAAAGCAAACATTTAAAGTCTTAAAATATTATAATCGTAATTGGTGAACTTTTTTAGCTATTAGAAATAAAAGTCCTACATTTAATTTCAGTTTGTAATTATTATTACTGAGTGAATTACCAAGAAGTTATTTTCTTATTATATTTTCCAGTCGTTAATACTCCATTTAATATCATCGTTTCGTTTATGACACGATTCTCTTAAACTTTCTTTCACACCAAAATCTAATTGCGCTTAAAATCCGATTTTTAAAAATTATTCTACATTCTATCAAAAGATTAATAGTTTCTTTCTCTTCAAACTAGACCACAACAAAAGTAAAAGCTCCCTACCTTACTGATGGGCACCACAGCTTGGATGTCATCTTTCTGCACCTCCAGCTTGGTGGTAGGTTTTCGACTCTCTGCGCTCGCCCCGTTCCCAGCTCCATGCGATCGGTGGTGGCTCTCAGGAGCGTGGGGTTCGAACCTCGCTGACCAGACGACCTTTGCACCCTCGTAGGATTCCTCCGCACCCTCTGTCACTTCCACCAACCACGAGAAGAGCTCGGCCACTCTGCAAAGAAGAAGATTGTTAGAATGGTTCTTTGTGTTATGCAAGGTATTTATATTAGTTTTAAAATTTTGAATTAATAGTTATGAAATTGTATAAAGATTCTTGTTTTTGTTATGCAAATTGATGCTTCTACAATTTCTATAATTTAAGAATTTGTAGTACATAAAATTGTAATACAATAATTATATACAATTAATATACACTGAAACGAAACGAAAAACGCCCATAATGAAAAAAAAGAAACACATCCCAATAAATCAAAATCCGATATCTAAATTTTTTCAAGAATTTAATTTTAATTAATTTTAATGTTTTTTGCACGTTTATTACAATTTTAATAACAAATGTTCAAATTGTCGACCTTCTTCGGTCTCGCAATGGCCCAAACGCATGATCCCCAAATTTTCAACTTTTTTTCTTCACTCGTTCAAAGCTTATAGCTCTGTCCTGGGACTTTTGGGAAACCGTGTATGCAACCTCCCTTTCCACATCCTCGGATGCTCTCTCGTGCTCTGTTTCGGTTACTCGCACTTAATTCTCGCGCTCTTTTGCTCTTTAGTTACTTATTGGGAAGCCAAAAAATTCAACATTTTGAAAATTATAAAAACCAGATTAGTATAATAATTTTGCACCCTTGTAACTAAAATGATAACCACAATAAATTTTGAGATTTGGACAATAGTTGATTCAAGTTTCGTATTTGGTATAACATAATAAAAATATATCTTTGAAAATACACAGAATAAATATAAAATAGACTATATGCCCTCATCTTTTAGTGATGAAAGAACTTTTGAAATTTATAAAATTACTGCCTCTGCTTCAAATATTCCATATTTTATTTCGCTGCACATCTTGAATCAAACACATAAATTCTATAGAGCACGTAAAGTACGACAAAGAAAAAAAGACACCAAGAAATCTCGGGCGTTTATTGCAATTTTCTAACATTTCATATTCAACACACATCTCACTTGACAAAAATCCCCATATATCTCAGACGCAAACCACTCGGCCATTTATAATAGCGATCGCAGCGCTATCTACGTGTGACGTCACATTGGTCACGGGAGCTCGCCTGGTGGTCATAATTTAAAAAGGTCAATAAAATGAACGTTAAACGAAGTAATGATTTTCCAAAGTTAAATCCACTGCCGGTTAAGGGCGTGAGTTGTGCTTTATTGCAAATTTATTTACTTGCCGATTATGATAATCCTTTTAAACTCACATGACCGTGTTTATGACCTTACGAAGCGGTTATCTGAATAAATTTTATATATACACGTGCGTTGCTTCAACATGGTTGAGCTTTTAGATTGTTTTATATGATGAATTTGTTGAACTGAGATAAAAATGTTGATTCAAAAAAATAATAAAATAGAGACGGATAGCTTGCTGGCTATGTTACGGGACCAACTGTAGTTCTGACAACTCAAGTTTAACAGTGAATTGACATTAATTTGGTACACGCACACACTAATACACTACCTATAGATAAATAAGTATCAATACCGATGGTCCACATCTGTTTTATTATATTTTTGATGGTAACCAACCTCCAGGATTAAGAGGCTCGTCTACCTTTTTTTCGAATTCCTAGAATACTCTCGATATTACTTTGTTTTTCTATTTCATTCTCTTCCCCACTACTACGGCTTACCGAAACCAGCCCGAAACTCGTACTTTCCCGCATCCTAGCTATGCAATGTCACTTTGAAGTTGAAAATTACTGTAAACATGGCTCCAGATTCCCATTGCCATAATAACTTGTGTATTTTTTAAATAAATTAAGTAAAACAAAAATTATTCGAAGAAGGAAGCTCAGCTGCATGCTTCTTGTTTTTTAAATTTGTCTTGCCATTTATAGTGACCGAGGAAAATAATATCAAATAATGACAAAAAACCGCAAAAAACGTCATTTTAAATTTTTGTTTACTTTAAATTCCTAGGCCAAAGAAAAAAAAATTAAAATATAGAAGCATTAAGACATTCTTTGTTAATACACTCATATGTAAAAGCATCATGTATTTCAATTATAATTAAAGTAAACGTGGGAGGCGTACACCTCTGTAACGCTGTAAAATTTTAGGGTAGACGAACACCTTAACTCCCAATTACAGGATGGTAGATGTTATTATAGGGGAATCCAACCACTCAGACCCAGTGGCATTATTGTCGGTTGTGCTGGAAATCAAACTATGGGGACCGCTAGCATGGTAGGCGAACCCCTTACCGCTGAGTTAACCACTTGAGTAAAAGGTGTGATTGCTTGTATAAAATGAAAGGCAAAAACAACAAAAATATTTTTTTCTTTATATATGTTTTGTGGCAGGTTATATATTACACTTAGATTATTTGTATACGGTTTATGTAATAATTGCGAGATAGCACAGTGGTTAGGGTGCTTGCCCTGGTCGTGGGTTTAAATCTGGATCAAGGTGAAAATTCATGGCATGACTCGGATTGGTATAGGTACCAAATCTACTTTCGTCACCATTCGAAGTTGGAATACAATTTATTAACTTAGCAATCATAAAGCTATCGGGCACTGGCCACTGGCAGGTGGTTGTAACAAGGATTTGTGCCTCGGGGTTAAACGAAAGAACAGTTTTAGGCTGAATTTCGCCAATTTACAGAAGAGTCAATAGGTTACTTGCATGATTTTTATTACAATGTTGGTTGGGTAGGATTTTAGGTGGGAGTATATTGTGAAGGAAATTTTTCTAAAATAATAAAATAGGCAATTTTTATTAATTATTTCTGGGTTTCTTAATACAAAATTTGTTTGTTTGTTTTCTCTTTTTCAAAATTGTTTAATAAAATAATCATGCAAGTAACAAATGAATCAAAAAATTATTAGGTAAATTTAGTTTCAGTAAAGATTTATTTTCTATTATCTCAAAAAATTATGCAATAGAAACTGCATTTATAAAATAAAACATTTTAAATATTATAAGCGCATTGCGTATTTTTTGTTTGTTTAAACAGCATTTACTCTCCAAGTACGAGATTAAGAACAGCCATCAGCGGAAAGAAGCTAATAGTGTCTCGTGTTATTAGTTTTTATTTCAGTTTGACATAAACCAAAGAAAAATGATCATAGAAAGCGTTAAAACTTAACTCTACAAGACACTGGAACACAGAGCAAAGTGATTAATTACTACACGCCGAATCTTTTCCTTTCCTGGTAATTTACTATCTTGTAATTTATAAAGCTAGTCCAAATCTTTAGAAAGAACATCATTAATTAATACGATTGATGTAAGAAAACACTTTGCCGAGATAACACGTAATTGAAAGTAGGATTAGCTGCACACAAAACAAACCAGCACAACAACTGCAAAACTGCAGTTAAAGTTATATTACAGAACAATTAGAAAATAGACATTATCAAGAAATTTTACATGGATAGTACCTACATGATAATATTAATTTTCATGTAAGTCATTTTTGTAGCAAAGATACCTACATAAAAAAATCTAGAGAAATAAACAAACATCAATATCAAATATTAGTTTACTGAAAAAATGAATTATTTATGAGCAAATTTCTTGTTTAAAAAAATATTTGTGTATCAAATACATTTTAAATTAAGGGTTGAACCCTTTGAATAGTATTTTGATTGTAATTTTGGCAAAGTTAGGCTGTCAAAGCATCTAATACAGTGAGTCAACGGCAACGGTTACATACAGGATGTTTTTACACTTCGGGAAAAAATTAAAGGGTAGGTATATTTAAAAAACGTGCAGATCGTGGAACAGTATTTTTGTCTGAAAAAAAAATAAGAGTAACTTGTTTAAAGTAAAGTAAATAATAAATAAACATTTTAGTAGGTACCACACTAGATAGTTTTACTAAACGTTTTATTTTAATTTACTATACAGGATGTTTCAGATCGAGTATAACAAACTTTAACATCAAGCTTATTTCTGGGGTTATTTTAAGCAAAAATGTAATTGAACATAAGTTCAATTCCTTCTGGTAAAAAAATACAAGAGGTTAAAGTTTTATAAATAACAATAATTTTTAAACTTTTGTAATCAAGACACTTTTGAAAAGCAAATCGTTTTATAGAAATATTAACAAAATTAGTTAGTTTGACAGCTGTCATTTGGTGACATTTACAATACGAGATTAAACATTCATTTATTATAAGTTATAGAAGTATTATTTAATATAAATGCTTAATATAATTTAAATATTATTCGTATTATTTCTATAACTTTCTAACAAATGCATTATTAATCTCGAATTGTAAATATTACTAAATGACAGCTGTCAAACTAATTATTTTTCTATAAAACAATTTGATTTTCAAAAGTGTCTTGATTACAAAAATTTTAAAAATTCGTGTTATTTATAAAACTTGAACCTCTTGTATTTTGTTATCCAGAAGAAATTGAAAATATATGTTCAAAATAGCAGTAATTTTCTGATTGGTGCAGAGGGGGGAATACTGACTATTATTTCCTGCGGGATTAATACATGTCATTATGTAGCAAACATCACACATTTAATGTTCATACATTAGTCGTAGATAAAAATAATAGTAACTATAAGGGAAGCATATTTGCGCATAAAATAGTATCATTACTATCTAAAGATTAATTAAGTAATGTCACTTTTCCTTAACTAATACAAATTGCTATTTATAAACTATGTAAAGTGTATTAAATTCTAAAACAATTTATCAACTACTACTACTATTACTACAAAGTACAAACGAATTCCATCAAAATTAGATCTGGTTTCAACCTTTCAACGTTGTTTTGTTGAGAACAGCAGAGAGAAAATTTAACTTCAATTTGCAGCATTTATCCATTCACTCCTCACCGAATAAAAAAAAAATGAATGGAATATTGTGCAATCGAATGGAGGGCTGAGAGTTTGAAAACTGCGCGGAGATTTGTAAACGGAAAGTAATTAATTCTTATTGAATTACGTACCGATGGGGCACGAACTGAAAAGCAATTTTATCTTGTAAAGGATTCAACGTACAACGAGTCGTACCGGTACCGGTACGAAGGCAATACTTCACAGATTCTATTAAAGTATTCCTACGTAATTAAATTTTCAAGTGATTCTAGCGTTTACAAATTAAAAATCTGTTTGTCTAACTAGAATAGATTTGTTGAACCTGGAAAATGAGAGAAAACAGAGGTTTTTTTAAATGTCAGAATAAAATGCTGTACAGTAAAAGTTTTTAGGGCAATGTAAATTAAATGTCACAGGAAGAAAACTAAATAAAACTGCATTACAAGTTTTTAATTTGTTTCGTTCTTTGAACTTTAAACAAAATATTTTAAAAGAAAAAATGCGGTTTTTTTTCTACAAATTAAGGAGACAGAAGGTGAATATTTTGTGAATTAGGTATCATAAAAAAACCTAACCCTTTGTTTAATGGGTACAAAATCGTTGACACTTCAAATTAAGTGCCACTTATATGACTCTAAATAATGACATCAATGTTTATGGAGTGCGTTATGTGATCGACTCGTGGTTCTGACAACTCAGGTTCCAATAAAACTATGTGAATGGTATTTTAAACATAGTTTTTGGCCTCCTGAACTGTAAACATAACAATCACACATCGTTAACGTCTATGGTAGTTGCGATTTTATATAATGTCATAACTGTTTCCGCATATAGTTCGTTAATACGCACCGAATTTTATTTCCGTAATATGCCATTAAATAAAAGGGCAACTTTAAAATAAAAAAATCTGACGTGGCCATCACACAACCTTCCGCCTTATCTAGACTTTAAACATATTTAAAATATACAAATAAAAATCATCATCTAAATAAAAAGATTCATTCACAGGAAAACTTTGCTGTGTTGAAGCCATCCTCCGTTCAATTACTACATTTAATATCTTACTTAGGACTTATATAGCGCTAGTATGCCAACTTCTCACCCGTCTCACCTGTCAATATTTTTTACGCAGAAACAAAAATCAACCGATCATGGATTACAAGATATCAACGTTTTATTTGATAAATTTATTTTTTAAATTTTACTGCAGATCTTTAATGCTACCAGATAAAGACAATTTTTTTATAACGTAAGTTGCAAATAACTTTTCCTCTTATTCTTATTACAAATAAATACTATATTTTTCCAAATTTATATACAATTTTGACAATTAACCTTTTCAATCTTCAAAAAATATCACTTCCGATGAAGATATTTGTACCAAAATCTACGGAGCTCTTCCAATTTATATACAAATGTTAAATACCAAATATCAAAATTTTCGGGTAATTCGTATTTGAATTATGCGACTAACACCCCTTGACCACACACACACACACACACACACACACACACACACACACACACACACACACACACACACACACACACACACACACACACACACACACACACACACACACACACACACACACACACACACACACACACACACACACACACACACACACACACACACACACACACACACACACACACACACACACACACACACACACACACACACACACATACACACACACATACACACAGATATCATCGTGAAACTATCAAAAATGAGTTGTAAGGACGCTAATTCGTGCTCATCCACTAAAAATTCACCACCCGATTTTTTGCATGATTCCAATACCTTCCTTTACAGGTAAGCGGAAGGTAAAAAGAGAGCGTACAAAAACGCCACTTTATACAATTTATTGTTCAATAGAGTCTGAAATCAGTAAAACAGATTACTACTGGCTACATCTCAGAGCAGTTGTTTCAAGGCTACTTGACAAAAGAAAATTTTGGTGCAAATGTCAAATGCATCTCACTTAACCTCATAGAAAATACGATATTTTAAATAAATAGGTATGTCGGCCAAAAAATATAATACATAATAGATGCATGCGTTAGGTATTTGTATAACGCTCGGTTTTATTAAAGCACTCCGCTTCGCGTCGTATTTTAATATAGAACCTCGCGTTGTAAAATTAACCCTACCGCACTTATAATGTTAATAACTATTACCACAGAATATCTTAGGTTTTTATTTTAAGTTTCATATAATATATTTTTTTAGTTTCAAAACCGATTTTGGTAGTTTATTTACAAAAACGCAGAATTTAGTTGAGATAGGAAGGCGTCAGGAACCCTTGTTTATCAATCTTTATTTAGATAGGACGTTTCGGTCTCTTGACCCTTTCATCTTCAGCTTAATTACAATTTCTAGGTTACATGTTACATTTAAGGCATGGGCTGACGCCACACAGCGTGAACCTAGCGTGAACCTACCGTGAACGAGCGTGAACCTAGCGTGAACCTAGCGTGAATCTAGCGTGAACCTAGCGTGGACAAGCGTGAACCTAGCGTGAACCTAGCGCGAACCGTTTTTTTGACATAAACTAATCTATGCTAACAAAACCCTCCTTGTGTCCAACAGAACTCCGTTTTTTGACATAAACTAATCTATGCTAACAAAACCCTTCTTGAGTCCAACAGAAATCGTACACACTAGGTTTACGCTCGTTCACGCCAGGTTCACGCTAGGGTCACGCTTTGTGCCGTTAGACACTCCCTAATGCATTATTATTATTTAACTGAACAACATGCTTAGGTTTTTTTCCAACAATACCTACAGTTCTTTCTAAAGATTTCATAAATATGTTTTATTTACGCCAATTTGACACTGCAATAATGCATCAAATTTAATATGTAACCTAGAAATTGTAACTAAGCTGAAGATGATAAGGATCCCTTCTCGAAACATCCTATCTAAATAAAGATTGATAAACAAGGATTCATGAAGCCTTCCAATCTCAACTTAATACTTCTTGTTGGATCCTACTACGAATTTCATCATAAAAACGCAGAATCTTAAAATAGCTCCTTCTAATACTGTTTACAACTTGCCTCATTAATTTAAATCGTTCCTTTGATCAGATCAAAACATCCATAAAACTCTAAGCAGAAAAAACTGTCAATTCAACACAAGTGTATAAATACCATATCACCGTCTCGCAAAGCCGATAACAAGGCTTCAGTCGAGAAAGTCTCTCAAATTAGGAAGCTCTTTCATCCACAAATCTAATACCGGTTCATTTTCGTTTGACTGTGGCACAGCAGGGTGGGAGGTTGAACTTCTTCGTTGAAACGTCCTTTAAAATTTCAAAGCACATGACTCAAGCCTCCTGCTACGGAGACAGAACAGAAAGGAGGAGACTCGTAAACAAAATATTGGAAATAAATGTGCTCGCCTGGAAAACGAGACCCAGAGACGGAGTCATCTTCTAAGAGTTAAGGTCTTTAAAAAGACAGAGAGATAACCTGAACTGTAATAAGATATTTTTGCGTATTTTTAGACAAAGCAAGGTATTTTTATATGGTTCTCAGAGAAGTTAACTTTTAATAATGTCAGAAGCAGGGACCCGAACCGCACCAAATAACGGTTCAGGTTCGGTTCGTGGTACATTTCGGTATAATATCAGTCAAAAGATCATTTATTCAAGAAAAGTTTCATTGATTTGTGCTTCTGATTATTTAATTTTAATATAAAAAATCGTAAACTAAGGAGTTGAAGTGGATTACAATAGGCTCATCAACCATTTATTTATTTTTTTTAATGAAACTTCATAACAATATAAAATATATCGACCAATGAAAATCCAGTTTGAAAATTCTCAGTATTAAGGCAGATATGATCTTTTAAAGTTCAAAATTAATTTGTGACGTCATCTATATTAAGTAGTGGCACTCAACAAGTATATTTTAATGTGTATTGTATTTACTCCTTTTTAAATTTGTTAAAAATAATATTAAATCTTACAGTTCTTCAATAATTCTCTTCTATACGAATATACAAATTAATTTTAAAATCTACATAGTCAAACATTTTCATACATTTTGACATCCTTGATTTTGACGTTTCAATGGCGCTAGTGAGCTTGTATTGTTGGGCTAAAATCATCTTTGTTCTGCATGATTAAGATGTTTTAAATAAATTTTCATAAAATGGATATTTGTTCAAAGCTAGAACCGATGTCGTCACGAATGTTATAAACCTTATTATCTCCTAACAAAATTAACTTTTATTAATTTTTCTTTTACTAATCATAATTATTTAGTAAGTAATTACTATTTTTAATACAAAATTGCTATAATTTGGTTATGGTTGATGACTCTATTATTTTAACAAGTTTATAGCTTGACTAATATCTTTAAAATGCCTCGAAATTACAAATAAAATATGATCCTTTTAAATGGATCAAACATTAAAGGCAGTGAATATAATATAATATCCATTACAATATAAAGGTTTATCAATTATTGTTGATCTCCAGAAATTTAATTGTTAAAAAAGTCAATCTAAAATCACAGTGAAACGTGGCAAACAAATGTTTCATTTGAAGACTGATGAAGAGAAAAACTTTGTACCTATATCTAGTTTTATGTACATCTAAACTGACTTTTAATGTTTTGTAATTTACAATCAAATTTTAATAGTTCAATTAAAATGCCGCGCATTTCTCTCTACCAATAATCTCTGAATCCGGCCCTGGAGGACGGAATAGGAAAGAGCGAGTGCCCGGAATTAAGTTTCCGGTCACAGATAGAATTCCGGCTCACGGAGGCAGAACTAGCAGGGTCATTATGGTGTGATTGGTAAGAGGTAGTTGCTAGTTGCCTCGATTCATATGATTGCTTTGTAAATGGGATGAGTTAGTGGATTAACTTTTGCAGGAGTTCCCTCTATGATTTGTTTACTTACAGGAAAATAGGAGATGAATTGAACAAGTAAACAAACAGTTTATCGAAAACTTCATTTTTACTTCTGATTTCTACTTCTGATAAACTAACGTCCATCTAATTTATCATCAAATTGTTATAACTATTTATATATTAAGGGCGTAAAAAAGCTTTTATGATGTGAGACGTGATTTTGAAAACACGTCAAAGGGCAAAAAGCAAATTACGCCCGTGGTAAATAATTAGGTACACAACTTTATGCACATAGAACTCATTATTATTCAGTTATTATTCAAATGAACCAATGTTTAGCTTAACTCAACGGTAAAGTATCCGTCTAGTATGTTCTAGCATGTCCTTAATTCGATCCCAGCTACCACTGAGTTCGAGTGGCTGAATTCCACTATAATAACATATCATTCTGTCATTGGGAACTAATCTTGTTGAATGGTTACTACCATCAAAATAGTATATTAAGTATCAAGAGCGGTATGTGCAGTTTACTGGTTGACGATAATGTTTGGTAACCGGTACAAAATGCACATAACGTCCGTGGTGCTTATAATATTTTTTGCCCGATCGATACAATAAAAATAAATTTGAAAATAATGTTTATTTTTGGTTATGTAGGTTTAGTTTGCATTTTGATGCTGTTGCCTTGGTTTCTGCTGTTGTTTAGTGCTTACCATCTTCATGAGTTCTTACCGCCTTCTAATTTGTAATCAAAAGCTACTACCTTGGAAACAGAGCCAGTAAACGCCTAAAAATAACCAACCGTGCAAAAATAAAAACAACTAGAAATCTATTAAATTAAATTTGGCATTCATTTTCAAAATATGGTACAAAAAAAATTAAAGATTTGTCTCGCTCATATATGTTGTGTATTTTCCATTATCGCATATCCAACTACAACTGCGGGACCTAATGATCTAGTTCTGTTCTAGTTTCCAGTTAGCAAAGCAAAGCAAATTACGAACGCTTATGTAACCCCATAACCATCAGTAACCAAATTTCGTAGCGCGCGCTTCGCTTACGAAATTATCACATGATACACTATCGCAATTAGCCGCAATGAAACTCGCGCGGATCAATTACTAATTTAAATTTTTAATACAAACATCGGCAGTGCGATGCAGGGACATCGGGCAATTAAACAAATGTCGCGTGATTGTACAATATACAGTGCACAGTGCGAAAACGAGTGTAGGTTATAATCCCTACAAATCAAATTTCAACATAAAGAAGTTCGTTTCTCAAAGATACCAAAACCAATATTTAAAAATATACTTGTGCCATATTGAATTTATATATTTAAATATGTAAATGGTAAGTTCAACGGTAGAGTATCCGCAGAGCTGGGCAAGTATCGAAATCAAAATACTTAAGTATAAGTACCAGTACTACCTATGGTCAGTACTTGATACCAAGTACATTTTCAAGTAAAGCTTCGCAGTACTTAAGTAAAGTATAAGTTTTTCTTGTCAAAAGTACTTAAAAATAAGTATTTTTCAAGTAGCAGTATTTTTTAAAATTAACATAATAAATTACATGGTTTGTAACATTTGTAACCTTATTACATTCGATTATTATCTTTTTTTTATCGAGGAAGATTAATTCACAGTGAAAATGTCGTATTCTGTCGCTATGGTCGCAGGTTGAACAGTATAATACTCAAACTATTGAAAAAACTTAAGTACTTTTACATTATTTCAGTATTATTGAAAAACTTAAGTATTTAAAAAGTACTTCAGTATTATTTACGATTATGAAATGAAAATAAGTCTTAAGTACAAGTTTTTATTTTATTACTTAAAATTTTAAAGTAATAAGTTCCAAAAAATATTTATACTTAAGTACAAGTATTAAGTACTAGTTGTTATTAAAAATTGATACTTAAGTACCTAAATACTTAAGTAATGCCCAGCTCTGAGTATCCGCCAAGTATGCTACCTTAGTTCTCACCACTGAGTCCGAGTGCTTGGATTCCACTATATAATAACATCTAACATTCCGTAATAATAAAAAAAATCGGTTTAACTTGGTTCTAAATCTTGTTTATTGAAGAGTTGAGGAGTTTTTTAAAAGCATAGTTTAGTAATAAATAAATAGAATGAATAATTCGTTAATTATTCTAAAAAAAAATCAGTTTTTATGTTTAAGAAAACAAATTTTATTTTTGTTAAATTTTGTATTTATTTTGTATTCCCAAAAATAAGATAATTATTTTAAATTTCAATTTTGTTCCATTTTCTATAATTTTACCAATACCGGTATCAATACCGATATTACCGGTTTTTAAAAGGAAAATACCGAAAAACCGGTATTAAATTTTTTGGTCGGTATTGCATTCCCTAGCTGGGTTCAATGGACAACAACAATTTGAAATTATATTTAAATTCGGAAACGACATAAGTAGTAGGTATAAGATTTATTATTTTTTTACTTTGTTCCTTCTTCCATTATTAATTATACTCGTGTTTATTTAAAATTTAAACGAAAGTAATCAATTTACTCAGAATTTAATAATAAGGCACGATATAAATACAAAATTAACCAAATACAAAAAACCTTAGAATATTCAGTTTGAATATACTATAGACTACGTTTAATTATTATGATAAGTGATTCGGAATCGACTATAAGCTGTAGGTTCCCAAGGAACCGTTCCTTGCAGTATGTGAAATGACCACTCATTTCGTTTAAAGCAAGTTAAATTGGTCAATGTAATCGGTGAAATTCTGCTCCGGATTTTCTTTTTAGGAAGGACTCAACACTCAACAGTCACAGAATTAAAAAGAGGTGGAGACTTGCATTAAAAAGTCATAGTTTCTGTGGGCCACGAATTTAATTATTACAAGTGATAAATTCACAAAAAAATAATAATTTAAAGTTAATTTTGGATAATACCTACTAGAAATTTTAAATTGAAAAGGACTCCTGTGAAACAGTAGAGTCAGCCGCTTTTTGTTTTCCGCTGATGCGCCTATGTTTGCATTTGCTTTTGCTCGTGTAATTCATTTTGATGATGTATGAAGATAAACTCAGCGGTGGATGAGAAAATGTGCACCGATTGCGTTATGAATAAATATGACGGATTTATGGGATGATATGCTATGCCTTTGTTTGGAGGACTATTAGTATTCATGTGAATAAATGGATTAATTCTGAATTTTTATTAAAATATGTACGTATTTGAAAGTGATACTACATGCCCTGCTTTCATTTATTCATAAAGCTGGTATTTAAATTTTTTTCATTTATTTCATAATCATGATAAGAAAGGAAGATCAAAGATTCCTTTCTACTGAGCTGTACACAATTCTTATTTTTACAGATGTAGCAAATAAACTGAATTTTACTTTGAACTAGGCTGTCAACGAATTCGATATTCGGTTATTTAATAGGCAGACACTGTATCTAAAGCCCTGTTCGCACAATGCATCTAGCATGCGCCAAAGAAGAGTCTTTCCATGCGTCAAAATATTTTTACAGGCGCCGCTATTTTGGTGCATCAAAAGACTCTTGGGAAAGAAGAAGTACTAAATCGTTGAGTCGTTGCTAAATTCAGATTGATTGCGTGGACATTTGAGTGCTGTCATAGTGTCATTAGAACAACCACAACCTACATAGTATAATTTATCTATTCATTTCCTTTCTTTCTTAATTTATTTAGTATTATTAAATTATTAATTAAATAAAAACCAGTCTTTTTAAAGACTATTTCCTTCAGTCCTTTTTTCGCTTTATGTTCTTTCCTATTTATTTATTACATTGTGCTTTTAATCAGTGTTTTTCAAAATAAATTCTTTATTTGTGGTAAATACAAAAGAATTTTGAAGTGGACGTAGCCATGAATGAAGAAGTTACACAGTAATGCCAACCTAACAATGAGACTTAATTTGAAACTTGGAAGAAGAAGTCTATTTTGATGCTACAAACACGCATCAAACGTGCATCAAACACATCTCATGTGTGAACGGCCATGCAACAACTACATGTTTGATGCATGGAAAGACTCTTCTTTGGCGCATGCTAGATGCATGCTTGATGCATTGTGCCAACAGGGCTTAAGACTCTACGAGCTACTTAAAATTATCTTGTATACCTACTCTACTCTCCACAAATTTCCATTCTCACAATAATACACTCCATATTCTATACATGCATGCGTTCCTGGGAGTACTTATCTCATATCTTCTGCAAACTCTAACCTCAAGCACTTGCGCCCAAACATGTTCGGAATAGAAAATACAATTTACTCTGTTGTGTACTTCACAAGATTCCATAATAACTAAATCTGAAACTGCGTGCGCTGTGCGGTATTCACAAAGAAAACAGAATACATAACAGAACTATGAGATAGAAACACGAAACGAAATTACGACTATCACTTTACATAATTGCGCAGTGACAAAGAAATTTATTGAAGAAGTAAGACATACACATCTAGCACGTCTTTTACTCAACTTGGGTGTGGCAGCCTCACATATTGGGAATCATCAAACATAATACTCATTATTGTTACTGGAGAGTATAAGTACATAAAAGGGAAGAATTTTGGATAGTTAAACTTGAATGTGTAACAATCTGACTGGATTACAACCTGAGTTGTCAGCACCATAGTCGCTCACATTACGCACTCAGCTATTTGTTTATTGTTCTTTTAAATTCTACATGCAGATCATAGACTAAGTTACTTATTATTATATTTATTATTATTATTATTATTATTCAGATATTGATTATTTAAGAAGTAGTAAAGTTAAGGTTAATGGTTCTGGAATAAAATTATTCTATTGTTTGTACCTAAAAGTGTATATCTAATATTGTTAAAATAAATTGCAAATAATGGTTTTGCAAATGTGCCCTTTTTCACCATCCGTTAGACTAGTAAACAGTATAAAAATTAATGTAATATTGTTGCAGTAAAAAATTATTGACAACAAACCATGAAAAATTTCTAAAATTCTAAAGCATCATCAATATTTTCGTTTTTGTTGTCAACAGCAGATTATGTAACAAATACTGAAATAACAGAATGCTGTTATTAGTAATTAAAATTTCATATTAATTAACTCATTTATCAATCTATTTCAATTATAATCAAAATGTTGAATGTTTCCTGCTATTATGGAAATTAAGTTAATGAAACAAAAATGATACGTTATTTAAATATTTACTGTGACAGAAAAATACAAAACATATTTTTGAGGACATAAAAATATTTCTATTTGGAAACAAACTTGAATATAGTTGAGCAACAAAAAATTAATAACAAAATAATAATTAATATTAAATCCAAAATATATTAATTAAAACAAGAATGATTAAAAGAGTGGATATTTAATTGCAAATTTTTAAATTATTTTCACAGTATCCTTCATATTAACAAATTAAATTTATTTCTTGTTGCAACTATTAATTTGACACTTGTTGAATTAAAGTAACTAACCGCACTTTTATAAAAATTCAGTATCAGAAATAAACTAAATGCTGTCTTTCTAAGGCCAGCATTACACTATAAAAGTTCTTTGACAAGGATCTGTTATAAAAGATGAGTAGGAATTTGCCGCGAAATTTGATAGTGTAATAGCTCTTTTTTATAAAATGTAGGGCTAACTTTTATAAAAGAATAGCTATTAGGGTATTATATGATCACAATGTCTGGTCAAACATCTTTCATAAACGATCTATGTCAAAGAACTTTTATAGTGTAATGCCGACCTAGTACACATTCGCAAACAAACACTAGAACATTATTTTTTATTTGAACCTCTGACTTGTATGACATCTGAAATACTAATTCACTCCGACAAACTTCTACCATCCATACTAATTTAATTATTTTACAAATAAAATCATAATATTCAACGTAACCGTTTATGTCACAACTTGCCTATGCTACAGTTTTGGTAGTGTAATTTCATTAAATATATTACAATAAGCCTATGTTACACGATCGAAGTTTTCTTATGTATTAAATACAGTGAACTATTATAATAAAGTACCTGGAAGGCAGGTTAGCGCACAACACGTCAGCAGCAGAAAGGGCGTATAGAATATGTGACGTATCTCTATCACTGTCTAACGCATGTAGATCATGGGCAAAATACTACACGTTTTTAAATACAAACTTGCCTCAGTTCATTTCCGCGAGCGTCCTTTCCAGCTACTTAGTAAGTACAGAGTTCACTGATTAAATATAAAACATTATAATAATAATTATTGTTGTCACTAATTTCAACCCAATTTACAAAAATGTAAAAAGAGTCTTATGAAAAACCAAGACATCAACAATTTATGAAGACGTGAATATACTGCACGAAATTCTTAAAAGGCACTTGTAAAATGGTTAAAAATATTTAAGCTTAATGTACTCGAATAGCAAAGAAAATGAAATGTATACAATTTACTTAGCATGTAATGCATTTTTCATTACGTTAGCAGACCAAATTCTTGTAGTATGAGAATTGACCGTGTCGCAAAAAATAAACAGAAATAATTCATACTGTCAGGCGCACTATTTCGCATGAATTTATTATCAAAGTGTGCTATATATCCTCACGGCTGCCTGAAAGCGAAGCATGCGAAAAGAACATTGCGCATGTAATTTTGTTTCCGCCCATTAGTTCTATGCTTTCCGGTTCGCGTTTAAAAATTTCATCTTTTTTATTGTCGTCGAATAAGGGAATAAATATTTATAGCTCAGGTAAATATTTAAATTATAATAATTAATCGGTTGTTTCCGTGGAAGAAAACAATTATTTTTAATGTGATTTGTTTCATTTATCTTGAAATAATTTATTATGGGAAGAGAAATGAGAATAATATTAATGAATACATTATAATTTTACGCATAAACTTATATTATTTTTTTTATGTACAGTAATACATAATCAATAATTCGTGTTTTATGGAAAGCACATGATAATCGTGATTAAGAATTAATTCAATGAGCAGCAGAATTAGTAAGTATGTATAATATTCCAGTGTGGCTGTCTCACATATTGTCGACATATTGTAAATAATCGGTATAGATATACAATACAGGTTGTATTAAAACTTAAATTCGACAACCTACATACGTGAAGGGTTTATTACGATTCCTTACGATGTTCTGAAGAGTGCCACAAGAAGTTTTTTTTTTAAACTTCAAACAATAAGTTAAAAAACTGATTTCACCGGTTTTCACTAATTAATTACCAGCAGACTATTAGGTATTTCAAGAAAATCGTCATGTGGCACCCTAGGGACAGTCTTTATAAACTTACATTTCAAATATGAGTTAATAGATTTCAAAAACAAAGTCACAATCTTGAATATTGTAGCACCCTATTTTGCTCTAAATTTCATTGCAAGTGAGCCTTAATTAAATAATTGAATACCAAAATAAAATAATATGTTAATAGAATTGGTTTATTTAATTATGTTGTCTTCTATAATTAAAATAGAAAGGGGAACATCTTTATCTGTAAGATCTAAGATGATTTAAATATTATCTTCGATTTAAATGTCCCTACACACGATTTGATAATTATCATTTGAATATCCATGCTTTATCTTTAAAGATAATCGAACTTTATGTCCTCTGGCATTATAGTTAAACTTCAATTTAAAATCCATTGTAAAATTCAATTAATTTAAAATCCATTTTCTTTCAACCACCCAGAAGTTAAAGTTGGTCACGCAAAGGCTACAATTACAATCCTAGTGACATGAAATCGATGTCGTCTAATGTTCTTTTCAATTAGACTTAGAGCTTTGCTCAGCATTCTGTCATTACTCTAATTACTTCATTTCAAATCTTTTTATAGTATTAGAGTTTAGAGGAAGATATTTTAAAATTAAGCGGTCTATAAATTGATTCCATCAACCGGCAATAAATTAATACCACCGGATTTGACTTCGACTTTCCTACACCTTTCCACCAACAATTAAACACTCTCATCTCCTAACAATACACTCGAGCTACAGGCAACAGTTCAAACCACTCAGGTCCAGGTCCATCTCTCCTCGGTCCCTTTGCTCTTCACACTAATGCACATCGCATTCGCAAGGCTTAGTCCCGTCCCGTGCGCTCATTTACTGATAATTGAGGTGTTTACACTAGTCGCCACGTTGCCCTTTGTGTGCGACCGTCAGCCGCTCTCGGCGCGCTAATGTGTGCGGTGCGTGCGCGTGAGCGTGATGAAGTAGTAGTCTGTGGAGTCTGTGTGTGCGTGGGTGTGGGTATGAGTGGTAGGTTGTCTTTGTTTAGGGTAGGGAAAAGGGTTTATTTTAAGTGAGGTGTGGGCCAGGTAATGAATTAAGGTGTTTAATTTAAATTATAAAAATGTATCTTAAGCGGCACGTCTATATGAAAATTGGCAAAATTTGACGAATTTCAAGTTTTCGTTTTTTTTTGCCGCCAGTAAATAAATATCTTGCCAGAGTTTTATCCAGGCTCGTGGTCGTGAGAAATGCAACAGATTTTTTTTTTAGAAAATACAGTTTATTGTATTTGGAAGGAAATTTTGCGAATAAATCGAAGTTATTTTTTCTGCGTAGGCAGTTGAAGTATTTTTTGTTCTGTTTAACGTAGGTGGTGTTTTTGTTTGCAGAAGTATACAGAAACCCCTACGCTTTTTGTTTATATTTAGTAAGTATAAAGGAATCACGAAATATAATAAGGCAGGAGATTTATTGATTTTGAATGTGCGTCCATGTCATACAATTTTACTCCGACACAATCAAGTAGGGTGGTGGGAGGTCACTGCAGTGAAGTTAGTGGCGAGCTGTCAGTTTGAAATTTAAATGGATATTACCGCCATTATCTCTATTATCATACGTATTTATAAACTTTATTTACGTGGTTTATATATTTTATTTTCACATAATAATAACAGGTTATGAATTTATTTTTGCGAGTCTGAAATGTCAACATAATTTTAAAACTATCTTGTCCACAAGAAGTGAATAAATCTTTATTTAAAATTGATTTTACTGTTAAAAATAATTATCTTATAAAATACAAATTTAATTTAATTTTCATTAATATGCTTCTAACTTTAGACAATGTGCCTCCCCTCTCTTCAATTTAGTTGCTAGTAAAAATAATGTGACATGGTCAACAGTCGAGTGTCATTTCCTAACTGTTACCCCACAGTAGTCGCGCACGGTCTGTGAGACCGGCCGTGAATATTAATCCAATTGATTTCTAAATGCGCTACTTAAATATCCATTCCTTTTAAGTACATTCCTAATTACTGTACCCGATAGTTCAGTGCTTCATAATTAAATGAATATAAATGTTCTACATATCCCTTCGCATCTAAATATAGCTTTACGTTAATTTTTTTATATTAATAAACTTTATTTTCTTGTTAAAACTTAACTTTAATTTCACTAAAATTTCATTATAGTTTTATTCTGTGTAATAAAGTAACATAAACGACGTATATAATATTTAAATTAACTTTTAAGGTGTCCTAGATATTATCCTATCCTAAAAAATCATAATGATTGTTAACATAGTAATTAGAAACACCCGATCTGTGAGACCGGCGCGACTACTGTAGGGTTAACAAGATTTAGCACTACACACTACACTCATAACGAACAAAACAAAGACTGGTACTCACTCTCCGGCGGTGGGCGGCGGCTGGTGGTCGGGCTCCTGGGGCTCTCGGCGCAGCGCCGTGACGGAGGCGCCCGTGTGCTTGGGGTTGATCTCCACGGTGATGTTCCACTGGTCCGTGCTCGGCGTGGCGGACAGGATCCGCAACCCGCTCTTCACGCGCGCTCTGGAACAACATAGCGTGAGCAACGACACTCTGATTGACAACGAGATAGGTTACAAGAAGAATTGACGTTTTAGATTGAATGGATTGTGAGATTTCGAATGCTTTACTGTACATGCAGAGCTTGACAAGATGTAGGAACATAAAAATTTGAGAAAATATATCATAATTATTGTTTATTTTAAACTACGTGCTGAAAGTTGACTACAATGATTGTATAATTAATTCAGCACAATTATTATTGTAGGAAAAGCTAAAGCTAAAGTAAGTATTACTTTTTTGCCGCCGGCAGCAAAAGTTTTCATTGGAGAATGAACAAAGCATTTTGTACCATCGATATGACAATTTTTTTCAATGCCATTGTTGTATATTATTTTTTCACGGCATGCGGAGAAAACACAATTTTCGCGAAATAGTGAGGAAAGTAAGTTTTCCCTCTGTAGAGAGGAATGTAAGCAGTGTTATTTTACGATGAAATATTTAAAAAATTGTCAGTAAATTTATTATTTTATTGAAAATTCTGATTTTATAGTGATATACTGTAAACTATTATTTTACTATAATTATTATGTTTTATACTTTCTGTTTATACAATTTCACAATTTTATAAATTAATTTTAATTTATATTGGCTGCAGCAGTGGAATATTTTATTGGTTTTAGACGTCATTCTAACAGATATATCCCAATTTATAGTTATGTGTTTCCGTGTTTTTTCTACCTTTACAATGTTTTTAAATATGTCGTGAAAAAATGCTGTGTCTAACATGAGCAGAAAGCTTTTTTTACTCTTTTCAGCTCGAGTGGAAAAAAGAAACGCTTTCCTCTCTAGTTGGACAAATAATGTCTACGTATTTCACCTTCCTTTTGCTGTTAAGGTACATAACAATTATTATGTTTGAAGAAAAAAATAGTATGAGCCATTCGGAGAAAAAGTGACTGTGTGTACTTCGTATGGATGCCTCGTTTCACTCGTCGTTCAAACTTCCATACTTGCCACATATAGATACACTCTTTCTCCTAATAACACAATATACTACTATTTTTCGTTAAAGTGATTTTTTCGTCAATTGACATTAAAAGTACTAGTTTTTTGACAGCTGACAGTCTGTGAAGTGATACTTTTAGTGCTTAGACAGTAAATCTGATATTTTTTTGACTACCTATAGTCAAACATCTACTAACAATTTTTTGAAACTAAATATAAACTACAAATAATATAGGTACAACAAATACTACGATATAGGTATCCGTATTCATTGTATCATGTAATATTTAGTAAAATTCAAGAAGAAATATAAAGTTTAAAATATGCGGACCAGATTGCACCACAAGTATTAAACCATCACCTCATGTTTACTGTCCACCGCAAAGTTTACATTCCACATTAAAAACCGGAACAGTTTCCACAAATAAACGGCTTTGTTTATTCACGGCGATATGTCACATCGCGCAACAGGTCTGAAATAATCCTGACACGGTACACCACGAACAAGAAACACAATATCCCTCAACCCAACGACAATGACATATTTGAAAAGTTCCCGCCAAGCGGCCAGCGCCGGTGCTGCCCTCTGCGAGCTCCGTCCGCACTAAACTGACAGCTCGCAATGTATGTTAATTGTCGGTGGTCTTAATTAGACTCCAGAACTTTTTACTTTGCGGAAAAAACTTCTTTAACAACGACGCATTATTTGCATATCAAATTTTCTTGCATAATTCAGCAGGGGAGCACATCATTTACGATGTAAAATCTTTTTTACTAAAGAAAGCCTTGATAAAAAGTTGGAGGGAAAGACAGAAGAGTGAAGTGAATCGTTGAAAGGGAAGTGTTTACTTCGTTTTGGGTATCCGGTTGGCGCTTGTTTATGGAAACACTTCGCGCAGTGTTTTGTTTAGGGTAGCTTTGATTTCGGAAAGAAATGTCCATTGCGGGATGGAATTTATTATAAAATATTTTATTGAACGGAATCCAGATTCAACAGTTTTGTTATTTAGTTTTGCAATATAATATGATCACTCTCATGTACTATGATATTAACTTCTATAAAATATTTGAATATTTTGCATATTTTCTAGTAAGCGTCATATTTCAAATACCTGTTACATATTTTCATACAATATTCGTTAAATATTTTTATCAGTGGCGTATGCAAACTGCTGCTATGGAAGGTTTTAAAAATGTTTCAAATATTAATAATCGGCAAAAAATGCGAATAAACTGTTTTTCTCATTTTTATCACGATTAGTCTAGGTTCTGAAAAAAAAATTGGAATCCATATAAAAAAGTAAAGAAAAAGTTTGCTTTAAGTAATTTTTTACTTGCTTTATCTTATGATTAAGAGATTTATTACAAAATATAACTGTACATAAACCTAGTTCCATTCTTCGTCTGTAAATATATTTATGAAATTTTGCTTTATCTGTAAAACTTCATGAGCATTTTAAAAATTGCTAGACTGCTTTTACGTATTTTAGGCGAATGTTTCCATGCGTCAGCATAGGACAAACGCAGTGTTGAGCTATGTGGAGTCGATACCCTTAAGAATTAAAAAAAGTATTGCTTGTATAATAATAACGATGTCGTTCATGCCATCTTATATTTAGACATTAACTTGCCATTAAAATAAAATATTGACACCAATATTTCATGACGACTGCAAGATCCCATGAAAACTAAGTAAGTAAGTACATCAAGCCATTAATTTAAAAGTATTGTCCTATTATCGAATAGGATAACTACATATTTCCAGCTAAGTATTTCTTTATTACCTTCTCATTTTTCTCTAAAACCTCCATTATTAGCTTTTATTTCCCCTACGTACAATATTACATAATAAACCTCATTTCTCGAGTCATAAAGATAAAACTAAATCGTTATCCTTAATCTGTCCGTAGTTAAACTGCCACGTTAATTATAAACAGCTTTTCAGTGCATTGCTTCTTTGCACTACATTGCTCCGTCAAGTGGGCTATGGTGTTCAAACAATAATTCTAATAAACAAATGTACATAAAAAGCGTTATCTTTATGGTATCTCTATGGCATTCGTTTATGTTCCAACTGGAAAACATAAAAATTAATAAGAGTATTGTTGAAGAGATTGATAATTACTTCATTTGTTATCTAAGTTAATTGAATTTGAATCAAGAATTTAAAATGTATAGTTATATGTTGATATTGCATGACTTGTAGTTTACAGTCTAAATAAAGAGTGTTGATTACTATTTGATTTTTATTTCTTTTAGTTCTTACTTTTCAATTGTATTGCATCATTATCAATACCAACATATAAGTTACGTGATTCTTTTGAGTCACTCCTAGGAGGAGCAAAATGCATTGAATCGGTAATTTCATTATCTTATTTATTGTGTATTGAGTGATACAAGGTGTCAATTTACAGTAATAACAGCATAATTGCATTTTTATGATACTACTAGTAGTTCCACATAAATTTGAGTTCCAATCCGGAATCATATTCATCTTTGGAATTTTTGTTCCGAAAATATGTAGGTGTAAAGAAGGTGAAATTATGGTCAAAAAGACTTTCTTGTTACAAGGTAGAAGAAAAACTGCAGGTATAGTTTTATTTTATTTTAATATAAAAAGCGGAATCGTATTTCTAATTAAATTATAATTTTTTCTTTCCACGTTTTTTACCTCCTAATTCTTATAAATACCTACCTACTATATCTCCACAAGTTATACAGATTCCTAAAATAAATTTAGTAATCAACACACAAACAGTTCATTCATTTCACTGAGGGTGAAAGTATTTAATATTCCAGATTCCAGAATGAATTTATAACGTAAACAAAACACTTGCCGTAAATTTCAATTCAACAACAAACAAACTTTCTCTCAAAATATTGGATTGTTTACCTACATAATAAATCTACAATATATGGGTAAACAATAATAATAGCAATATAATTCAGTATCAATCTTTAAAGGAACAGGTATTATGGAGGAAATTTATATAATTTATATTTAATAACCATTTGTGCCTTTTCAGTACTATCAAACAAAGAGATAGTCTACTATTAATCCAGAAAATTATATTATTAAAAATACAGAGTGTTTCATAACTTCAGGTATATACATACGTTAAGGTTATATGTTGTTTGATATGCTGATTACGAATAAAAAAGAATTTTTCTTAAAATCGCAAAATTAATTTCCATGTTTCCCAGTCAAAAATTTTTCGTAGCCACTGCCACTGGGTGGAGTAATTATTGTTTCATTAAAAATAATTAAATTTCGTTTGTTATTTTACTTGTACTATGTAGTTTAAGATGTATGTTCATTACCTACTTCTATTGTTTGTATTTAATAGGAAACCGAATCCAGTGCAGTACAACAAAAAATGTTTTCGTAATTCGTATAATCACCATATCAAACAACATATGCCATTATCGTATGTACTCGAAGTTATGAAACATCCTGTATAGCTATTCATAACATATTTTAAAGTAAACTAAGACTCTTCTAGCTGAAAGTCAGTAGTTTTTTCTTTCTTTTCTTTTTTCGTAAATGATCCACATTTAATATCTAGGTTACACCTGTCTGAAGTCATTTAAAACTGTTCTAATCACACAAAACAACCCAAGAAACGGAAACATTAAATTCACGTTGATCGGGAAACGTCAATTAGCGTCCAAACATTCGAACTGACACTAAAAGCTGCAGAAGCAAACATCGCTTCAACTAAAAATCCATTACCTACTCATAATTTAATTGCAAATGGACGTTTTTATTGCTGTCAGTAATAATGATAAACGCTACTTTGTTCTGTCTTAGTCAGGTTCGATCACATGATCACAAGTAGAGACGTTTTAGATACGAACGTTTTATTACGTCCTATATCTTCTTCTACGGCGTCCCTTCGGATAGTAAAGTATTTTTACATGTATAACTTCGTTCTGTCTCCGAGAAACATTCCTCGCATATGGTTCCTTTTATTGGACGCTATTTTATGTCCAGTGCTCATAAATATTTTAACATTGTTCGATTTTGAATTATTGGTGGATTATTTGACAGATTGGTTTTTAAATATTTTGCCCCAAAGACAAATGGTCTTCAGGGCCGTGTCGATAAGCGAGGCGAAGAGGCAGTCCAGTCGCCTCAGGGCCCCGGAATGATAAGGCGCCAAAAATATAGAAATTTGCTAAATTTGCAACAATAAAAATCCTGTAAATAAAAGAGGCGCAAGTATATGAAAGTTTTTAAATGAAAATCACTGACACTGTACCTACTGATTATGGTATTAGGAGCGCCCACAGGAGCAGTAATGTATGTACAATTTGCAGGGCGCCGGAATGTAAAGGCGCCAAAAAATATAGAAATTAGATAGAATAGAACACACAAAAACATTTCGCGCTCGAAATACTTACTGTATTTTAACTCGAAATTCTAATTAAAATTTGTTAAATTCACTAATATTTAAATCGTTTATCAAAATCGTATGGTTGTCAAGATAACAACAAAAAGAAGATTGTGAAAAAACACCAACTTCGCTCTTTGTTAACGATTCAAAAATGTCAACGTTTTTTTGAATAAATGCAGGGTGTTCCACAACTTAGAACAAAAAATTAAAGGGTATAATACTGTACGGCTGATCATGAAACAAAAAGAATTTTTTTAAATTCGCAAAGTTAAGGGTAGTTTACTTGAAGTAGACATTTTTGGCCCACTAGAGTAGCACACGTTATTAGACATTTTTATTAGTATTAGATAGTATGTAAATAATTACTTTCATTGTAGAAGATTTGAAAACAATTAATAAAAATAATAACCGACCAGTGACAAAAAAATGTTTGCTTGAAATACGATGCAATTTTTTTGCGAATTTAAAAAAAATTCTTTTTGTTTCATAATCAGCACGGCGTACAGTATAATAACCATTTAATTTTTTGTCCTAAGTTTGTGGAACACTCTGTATATTCTAATTCTAATTAATCAATAAAAAGGCGCCGGTAGTGTGGTCTGCCTTTAGGCGCCAAAATTGTTCGACTCTGATGGTCTTACTCATATTATTAGTATTACAGTAACTGAAATAAAAAAATTGCTAGATTGGTTTTATTGTTTATTTTTGATAATTATGAGGATAGTTGTGTGCGTACCTAATGTGATTTATGTGGTTCTGATTATTCATAGGTTTGAAACGAGTCAGTTACAGATTCCAGTTTAACTGTACATTAATCTCCCCTATGGTGTACTCTCCACTAACAACCATTAGTATTCGAAAGCTGACATTTCCAAGTTGTTGGATTAAAGGCGCAATATATAAATGTACGTTGATATTTTTTTCATTGCTTTATTTAAACAAATACAAAAACATAAAATAAAAATACTTTTATCTGTTTCATATAAAAAATTATTTTAGCACATGAAAGATATGTAAACTAAACTAAAAATAAAACATTTAATCTTTTAATTAAAATGTGAACATAAACGCAGATACGTTTTGCTAGTAGGTAGAGCAGATCAAAGGACACATTTGCAATCGTTCATTTGTTTACAAACTTTTGATCTTTGATCAGAAAATGATTAGAACAATCAATGTTTTCAATTCCCGGTATAAAAACAATTTCGATGCTTCATATAATCCGTATTGCCCATGAAAGTTTAATTTTCCATTTCGTGTTAATATCGTAATTTCGATATAACTTTCAACATAAAAGCAAACCAGTACCGTGAAGGCACAAATAAAATTTTTATTTTACCATAAAAGTGGAATAAAATACAAACTTTTTACGGAACATACTCACATACAAAATATTTTATATTCACAAACAAATAAAAACAAAGAGATTACAAATGACACAAAACAAACACAATATTTTAGCTCCGTATTACAGCGGAACTAAATACTGACATAATTTGATATTTTTTGTAAAATATTTGCAACCATATTTTGCACAACAGCAAAATTTAATTTATATGTTTTATAAAGGTTCATGTCATTATTTCTTTTGTTGTCACATTTTAAAAATGGAGAACTAAAAACTCTGCAGCTGCAAATGTCGACGACGGTTTATATTAAAAATGTAGTAGTCAGCTGTCACATTAACAGATTTACAAATGTAATATATTATATTTGCCGACCTTTTGACCTTTATTACAGTCTGCAAATTTTAAATTATATATGTTTACACAAACTGCAAATCACGTCAAATGATGATACATTTTATTCTATTATAATCAATGTCAATTCATGCGTAATTGTAGTGTTTGTATATTATAAACTAAGCTTTAGATGCGGTATTTGTACTGAGCATTGAATAGGTATAATATTTTTGGTTTTTTAGTGATTTTTCTGCTCTCGCACAATATTAAATAGTTTAAAGATTGCATCTTGTAATCATTCAGCTGTCAGTTTCTTCCATTCAAGGTTCAAATTTAAGGCGGCAGTACCTTCACACAGACAGGCGTTCGTAGTTTACTAATAACTTTGATTTAGGAACAATTCAGAGAAAAACTTTATTTATAAGAAAATTATATATAATTTTATGCTTAACATCGAACTGTATTTAATTTTTTTAAATTTTCGGAAAAAGGGAAAATGTAATACTTAAATATTCTTTTTATTTAAAATGAAAGATATTTTTTGTAAAAATAGCGACAGTTCGATGTTAGGATAATACAGTAAATAATGTGAATTTTTTTGAAAATGATATTCCAATCTACAATAGAGTTGTTAGTAAACTACGATTTTTAAAAGTTTTGTAGACTTTCAATTATTAAAAACAAGTGCAGAAAAATAAAAAAGACATTAGGTACGCGTATAGCTAATACTGTTACCATAATTTGGTTCATAAAGCAATCGAAATGAAGAGTAATTAATTTAATAAGGTACTATAGTACTACTACTACTACACGCTAAGTATATTGGCCTCTTAATTGTAATTGCAATATAACGAAAAATTGTTCTTGGTGAGTACCAAACATTGCTTGATAAATTTTAAAGAATCGATTTATATTTTATTAATGTTGTATTTATGTGCGTAAATAAATCAGAATCCTGAATCCTGATGAACTAGATTCTAGTCGAAACGTCGATAAAAGGAACAACTTGTTTGTTTTCTTTCAAAACTGACCGCAATATCAAAGAAACTTTTCTTCTAATAAAATTTCCAAGTTGAGAAAAATTTCAAAATATAATTTTAAAATTAAATAGATAGGTAACTATTTAAATGTAGATTTATCTGCAAACCTATAAACTTTGTTTCCTGAGTAAACAGATTTTGAGATTTCTGTGGATGAAGCACATTTACCTACAATTTTTATGTACCATATAAAAGAAATTAATTGCCTCAGTAGTAGGTACATTTTTATCTGAAAAGTTATAAACTACATACGTTTTACTGCTCAAAAAAACTAACATGATACATAATATGATTCTTGTTTTAAACTATGTGCCATGAGTTATGTATAAAATAGTTTATGATGATGGTACAAGTGTATAAGTAAGATTTTAATGAATGAGTTCAAATGTTGAGTTATGTTTCTTCAATAGCTGTCAAAAACTTTTTCAATTTGGCGTTTTATTCTCTATTATTTTTATCTTGATACATTTTAAGTCTTATTTTTGACATTTTGACAAACAGCAATTTCTGATTGACAAATTGACAGTACGTAACTAATAAAATAAGTTGACATGTAACATGCGGTGATAGAAATATCATCGATTTGATAGCTTCTTAGTACCCTATTTCAATCTATCAAATTAGTACCAGGTGCACGTGATACATCGGTGATACATGAATTATGTATTTGTAGGAATAATATTTATATATTGACCGTTATTATTCATACAAATTTTTTAGAATGTTTTACACGATGCAATTTATTGATCAATAAATTGACCAAGTTTTGTTTTCAATTTATTGTTGTGTGTACCTAATACAAAAAATGTCATGAATTTATTCTTCGCCAATAAATTAATGAATTTATTGTCGAAATAGAACGTGTTCTATTTTCCTGCAATATTTTAGGGAATTCTAAGAATTTTTTTCTCAGTTTTTTCGTTGCCAACCTTTGTGTTTACCATTTTCATTTTCATTTTATTAAATATGTTATGTTTCCATGCCGTTTCCCGCATTTCATCCAGTTTCATTTCGTTTGAAAGCGTTTAGTTAATAGGTTATGATTATGAAACAAAAATATTATTGGCACTGTTGACAGTAACAGTAAAGTAACAGCTAATATCGGTAGGTTGGTACTTTTAAAATTTTCAAAATATATTGAGATAAACTTGATGAGTGTAAAACGAACAAAAATATTTTTGTACTTGACAATTTATTGATGGAGAAATTGAAGATCAACTTGCTCAATTTATTGGTAAATAAATTAAATCGTGTTAAACAGGCTTTACCCTTATAATTGCCACGCTCGTTGAATAAAATTCTACAAACAATGTAAACTATATGCAATATTATAATTAATTTGCAAGCTAAACACACAAAACTTTACACAATAGCACAAAAACTTTCAATTACCCAGCGTTTGATAACAACACATGTCACGATTCAAACAAAACACCATAAAAACATCATTAAGTGCCCAAAAAACGCGTCACAATTCTCATCAATCGCGGTGCATATCACTATTTTCATGTTTATCACAATGCAATCATTTCTAACGTTCGCGCTATTCCAGTATACGTCGCGTTACCCGGTAATATCGTCGCTGTCGCGGTATGTATGTATGTTTGTATGACGTGTGTGTGCAGAGGCGGACTGGGCCACTGGGCCGCGATGAATTTGGGCCGACTGCCGACACGATAGGGCCGATTATCGTTAACGATAATAATTTTTTTTATAAGTGACGCAAACAATCCAATTCTGAGTTTTTCTTTATTAATATTCACAATTATTTGCAACATTGTATACAAATAAACAAACGAAACTAAGTTTTGTATTCATTGTTTGTATTGGTCAGTCATTTAGAATCGGCTGTTCGGCTCGGTTTTGTTCTTTAAAAGTTTAAGAAATCGCTTGAGTACAATATTAATAAATTGCCCAATTTTCATTACATTTATTTTTAAATTTGTTATGTATTTTAATTTCTACTCATAAAAGCAGTGATGCCGCCGAGACGAGAACATTCTTGTCGCCTTCTCGTCTGGTCTCAAAACCAATAAATTTCTCGTCTCGAATTTTCGAGATGAGAAGAGAATTCAACATAACGAGACGAGAAATAGTTCTCGAGAAATCGAGAATTCTCGAAATTAAAACTTTCGAAAATATCTGATATTTTCTCTTCGAAAATGTCAAAATATATTTTATTATGCTTTGTTCCTAGCATTTTATTGTTTTGATAAAAATATTTTTTATTTTAAAATAAGAAATGTGTGCAAATTTAACAGAAATGTACAAAAAAAGTTCTTAATCTTGCTTTTCAAATAGATGGCAACAAATTTTATTCGAGAAATTGGGACGACACGAGAATCGAGTTCTTTGAGACGAGAAATGACCAAGACGAAAATACTTAAATTTCTCGGCTCACGGAATCACTACATAAATGAGGGTAAATTGTGTGTATAATTTCCTCTCTATGGAAAAATCAAATTTTTAATAAAAATAGCTATTGACCTTGAACCAAAAAAAAATATTTTTTTAGAAAAATACCTCGAAACTTTTCTTACAGAGCTTCGGCTGGGCGGACGAAATATATTTCCCACTGGGCCGACACTTTACCAGTCCGCCTCTGTGTGTGTGCGCGTTTCTGTGTGTGTGCGTTTGTAATGACAAGCCAGGGTGATGGAACTGTCAGCGACATAGCGAACATTGGCAATCAGCCAATCGATCCTATTCAAACGAACTGCCAAAGGTTTCCATTTGAACCAAGAGCGCTGAATGCAGTGGAATTGGATAGTTTTGGTTCTTTTTGGGGTTTAATGAGAGACTGAATATATTACCGCAAAAAATGTGAGTGCGAATTTGAAAAAAATGTCGATGTTTTTTATTTCGTGCTGCGTGGAAAATGCGGTGGTTGTGTTTTGTGGGCGATTTGTGGTTTATTTTTTATGTATAGGTACCTTTCTTTAAATTAAAAACTAATTTTGAGAAAAACAATTAATTTTGGAGGTTGCATTATGGTTTATAATTTTTTTAAATAAAATTAATTTTGTGAAGTTATTACAATTTAGCATTGCTTTCTTCAAAATAGGATCCTCCACCATAAGTTTTTAATATTTTAAGTAAAAGTGTATGTTGTTTTAAATTTATTAGTCATAAGCCTTGTTTTTAATGCAGCGGTAATTAATTTTTAAAGTTTGTGTAACGCGAGTGTAACGTAGATGTGGATGTATATAGTGATAGATGAAAATCTTCTTAAACAATGGGGTTGGCGTCAAAATTAAATCAAGACAATTAAACTATTGTTGAATTTTTAACTGCATAATTTATACCTTTTAACCGCTTTTAACTCAATTTTTTTTTAAATTTAAATGTTGTATAAAATTTATATTCGCTCTTTGATACCACCTAGTAATTTATTTATGTTACGTTGCGGAATATGTAAACATTTACTGACTCAAGTAATGCATGTCGCTCTTCTGAAAAATTATTTGTTTATTTATATTTATTTTACAGGTATGTACACAAGTTGTATTCCAGAAGATATACCTAGTACCTACGTTGTTTTATTTATTTTTGTTGACAAAATGTAGTTTATTTTGCTGATTTATATAAATATATTATTAGAAAAATCTGACGTGTCCATCACACAACCTTCCGCCATATCTAGACTTTAAACAGAAATGTATACGTACAATCCGGTGCCCATTTAAAATATACAAATAAAAATCTAAAATATTAAAACACAGAAATTAGTATCACATGAATCAAAAGATTCATTCACACGAAAACTCTTCTGTGATGAAGCATTCCTCCGTTCAGTTACTACATTTAATAGCTTACTTATGACTTATATAGCGCTAGTATGCCAACTTGTCACCCGTCTCATCTGTCAATATTTTTTATGCAGAAACAAAAATCAACCGAACATGGATTACAAGATTTCAATATTTTATTTCATAAATTTATTTTTTAAATTTTACTGCAGTTATTTAATGCAACCAGATAAAGACAATTTTTTATAACGTAAGTTGCAAATAACTTTGCCTCTTATCCCTATCACATATAAATACTATATTTATCTAAATTTATATAAATTTTTGACAATTATCGTTTTCAATCTTCAAAAAATATCACTTCCGGTGAAGATATTTGTACCAAAATCTAATGAGCTCTTCCTATTCGTATACAATTGTAAAATACCAAATATCAAAATTTTTGGGTAATTCGTATTTGAGTTATGCGACATCCGGCATCGGCCCGGACCACACACATACACACACACACGCACACACACACACACACACACACACACACACACACACACACACACACACACACACACACACACACACACATACATACAGACATCATCGAGAAACTATCAAAAATGTTCGTGCTCATCCACTAAAAACTCACTACCCGATTTTTTGCATGATTCCAATACCTTCCTTTACAGGTAAGCGGAAGGTAAAAATGAACAAAATTAAGTTGCATATCTGCATATATTTGTAAAATATTGCATTTTTTAAAATTTTATGTATATCTATTATCTATATCGCATATTTTTTATTATTATTATTATCATTACCTATACCTAAGTATTTCATTAGCATATTCAATGTTCAAATAATTAAGCACGCATGATTTAACTTAAATTATGTGTTGACACGGATTACACCCCACCGTTCACAAATATAAAAAAATGAGAAATGGTCGCCACAATTCGCGGTTAATCGTCTTTAGATGAGTGAGCGGATAGCGAACACAAGACTGTAACTCTAGCAAGTGCGGTGGAGCTACCGCGCTCGATATATCACTCTAATTGCGAAATAAATATGGCTCTACGTCTTGCAGCGGGGATAGAACCCGGGCCCGGCACCCTCTAATGCGCGTTACAAATGTATGTGATGTATGTTAGCAGGGCTAACGCCAACAAGACGCCCGCTTGAATCCAAGATGGCGCAGGTAAGGGCGAGTTAGGTTACCTGCAGCCCTGCGTGAATGATATTGAGGCAGGGTAATTTATGCCTTGCCCTACGCGATGTATACCCAATAAGGGATGATTATTTGAACGGGTTGAACAATTGTTTAGAAACGTCTTAATTTAGAACAGAGTGAGGTAAATGAAATTTGGCAGTAAATTGTGGTTAGAGTTAATTATGTGAATATATGGTTTAAAAGAAAATTGAAATACTTTCTAAGGAAAAATAGCAGTTTACTTTATTAGACGAAAGCCAGGGAAACAATTATTATTTTATTTATTGAAAATTAATCTAAACTCGAAATAAACTTTTGATAGCTAAGAGCTAAGTAACATTATTTTAGTAAGTGCACAGAAATAATCTAACTAAATAGGGAAGCAAATGACCTGATGAGAAACAACCGCAAACAACTTTGCACGACAGTGGGTTCAAAACCAGAAAATATTAATATAGAATATTCATATACCAGAAGTTAGAAATCTAGAACATTAAGAACCTATTAAAATACCTGCATCAAAAGATTCATTCACAGGAAAATTCAAATCTAGAATATTAGATTTGACATAAATGGAAAACTAAAAGAGGCGAATACAGGAAAATTCAAATCCTGAAAAGTTATAGTCTAAATCGAGTAGTTATGTGGAATTTAAGACTGGTACTGGGGGTTGTTCATTTAGTTCGGTTCATCCTAAATGTGTGTAGAAGTGTAGCCCACCTGAGTTGAAGAGGGGAAAACTAGTTATCTAGATTTGTATCTTCCTGGTGTTTGACTCTTCCTGTGTTTGCATTTATGCTGATTCTGATATTTTAGATTAATTTTCCTGTGAATGAGTAATTTGATGCAGGTACCTACTTATGTCATTACTTATAAATTTTCTATATTTGCCTCTTCTGGTGTTGCATTTTACTGTGTAGGAATATTCTAATTTTTATTTTCTGGTGTTAAACGAGCATCCCCTTACACCACAAAATAAATATCAAAAGGCTTATTTATTAAGTTCTTAACAACCATAACAATTAACTTAGTACAGTACGAGAAATAGAGATGGCCGGGCTTAGTAATTTTAAATTGGTAAACAATATTAATCAGCCGACATAGATTATCAGCAATTTTTTGACAGAAACCGCTTTGCTACTTTGAAATAGTGTATAAAGGAGTCGTCCAGCTCTTGACTCACTTGCGTTCAGACAAGTAAGAACTTTGACTTAGCTTTGTGTAGAACATAGGCTCATTCTTTCTCTCCCTTTTACAGCTCCGGCCTACTCTGGCTGCATGAACAGCAACTCCAGACTCCAGAGTGTATAAATGATTTCTCCTTCGACCATTCTTTCATATGTTCATATGAAAGAATTTTAATTTTAATATCATGATAATGCAATTAAAAATAAACAGACAAGAAAATTTAAAAAGTTATATAGCCGGGTGTGTTATGTGATAAACTGTGATTCTGACAACTCAGGTTTAAATAAATAAAATGAATTGTACAAAAATCTCCCATGTGGTGTACTCGTCACTAACAATCATGAGTACCTAGCCGTAAGTTGACGGCTGATATACTCTACCACTAATTTATCTTATTAGTATGTGAGGCTGCCTCACCCAAATTGGATAAAAGTCGAGATAAATATTTTGTTTTGCGAGTACTTAATAAAAGTTTTTCATTAAAGTCAGCATCGTCATCAATAAAAACAAAATCACCCATCGCAATAATCCTAAATAAAGCAAACTAACCATAATCCCAAACTCTTGAAACGGAAGCAAATGTTCGTGGGTCGGTGGGTTCGCATTAAAAAGTAAACAGAGCAAAGGTAGAAGGTCACGAGAATATTGGAACATTTTATTATAGAGTTGATCCGCTCGAGCTACTGCTACTACACGACTATACCTACACTGACACGCGGCTACACGGGTACGGGTAAACAGAAATGAGTGCAGAGTGCGGCACAAGCCATCGTCGAGTCAGAGTTCACGTAATATTTATACCCCCAGGCGAAAGCTCAAGCTCAACACAGAGCTTTCGTGCTCAAGGATATCAGATGGCGACACTGGCGGAGACAGGAATTTTTACAAAGGAAGGGTTAGGCAAATTTAAACTGTAAAATTATGAAATTTTTAGGCTTGATCAGGAATTAGAAAATATTTAATATTTTGGATTTAGATTCTCAATAGGTTTAGGACCCGAAAAGTTCCCACCTTTACAATGGATGAAACACCCTTTTTTCGGGCAAAATGGCCGCCATTTTTAGGTTTTTGCGTTTATCTCGTTAATGGCTAATATTAGGAGAAAAACTTATGTATGAAATTAAAGATCATTAAATTCTTTAAAGAACAGGTTTGTAACAATTTTTATATATAAGTAGTAGTACCTACAGATTTAGAAAAATCGTAAAAATAAGTTTAGACATTTTTCAGTTCGTTCTGTCTCATCACACTAAAACGGCTGTAATGGATATAGATATCGATTTCCGGTTTTTAGCATTCGATTGCCCAGACATTTTTCTATTAGGAACATAATTTTCAAAATGTGGGGGATCGAGTTTAGCCACAAATTGAAGATATTCCTCGAGAAAAAGTAAATCAATTTTAATATCTTTTTTCGAATTTTGTATTAAATTACCTGTCATTTCCGAACAAATAAAAGTAGCGACTTCTGGTTTCTGTAATTGGATTACACGAGAAGTGTTATTTATGGTAAATTATATTTAAAACTTTTAAAATTAATGGTTTAGCCAGAATTTTTCTTCGAGAAAATTTATAGAAACTTTCGAAATTTACGTCTAGGTACCTACTAAATATAATTTTTGTGATGATAGGTTCATCTTGGATGTGGATATTTAACTTGTATCATCGATATATAAATTTACCAGTGAGTGCGGTTACTAGTTCAACTAATACCTACGTAATCATGATTGTTGGAATGGAGTATACTACAGGTAGATTTTTTGCGCATTTAAACTGAAATGAGTATCTGACTGGATTTGATCTTGAGTCTCAGTCTGCCACAGTCGGTTATCAAGGCTTGAAATTATATTTAGTTTATTTAGTTCTCTAATGAAACTATCAATGGTACGACTGATGAAAAGCTCACTAATTTTAAGTCATATAAGTGTAATTTCCTTATTATAGAAACGACAAAACAATAATTATGTAGCTACGTGACATACCTAGGAAGTTTGCATAAAATTGATACACACTCCTGTTGTTTTAATGTTTTAAATGATCAAACATAAAAATACTTGTAGAATTTGAGTTGTTTTGTTTGTCATAACTTTAATAGGGTATACCTAACTACCTAATTATTTATCAAAAAATAAATAGGTAGGTACTCAAAACATTTACAGTTTTACGAAAAATCCGTTCGTATGAGGCAAGCTTTAGAATATCAGGAACCAAATTAAACTTAAATCTTGAATATTGAAACGGAAGCAAGCTAGAATCTGGAAAATTTCTCAAACAGTGTAAATCGTATCTTCGTTTCTGGTATGTGTTTGTGTTTGCACATGCGTGGCACGATGGGAGTTATGTTCTCTGTAAGTTTGCATTCCGTATTTGCAGTGTAGTGAACATTTTAATATCGTTCCATGTTCTGCCTGGCGTTCCAACTCGAGATGTAAACGAACGAATATTTACCGAGTTTTCTTTTTACGCGCGCTTGGATGAAGTGGAATTTTGTACTGGTAGTGTTGAAATTTAGAATATCGGGATTTCTGGAACCTGGAATTTCTATTGAAATGCAGTTTTTGTTGGTTATTTTTCACACTGCGTTAAAATCATATAAATCACGCAGCACGTACGCAATTTTATACATTGTATCTATAAAGATAACATACGAGCCGACTTTGTGGGTGCCCGAAAACTAAAACTTGAGCCCCACATGACACATTTCGCATAGGGCGGAGCCCCACATGAAATTTACAATTTATCATAGATTCAATGAAAATTTTAGTAATGAACAAACGAAACAAACTAATTAAGAAATAATGCAAATAAATTTTAATAAAAATAATGACTGAATAATATAAAATAGTTCCAAAATTCACTTCTATGGCTTTTCAATTGAGACGAGACAGAATCGAGTTTTTGAGACGAGAATTGAACAGTCGAGCGAGGAGAGATTACTTAAATTTCTCGTCGCGAGAATTTGAGACGAGACGAGAATGGACCATATTTCATTTCGTCTTGTTTCACGACATCACTACAAATTTTACTTTGAACTGAAAAAAATATTTTTGCACATGAAAGAAATAAAAACATGAAACTTCACATATCCTTTATATTATTTTTATAAATTTAAAAAATAATAACCCTAATAGATCCTCCCCCACGCACCTTCAACTTTTTAACTTGAAGCTAAGCCACACATGAAATTTTCAAAAGTCGGCGCTATGATTACACGAAACATTCTTTTCATTTTATTTTTATTTTTTGATGGTAACTACACGGAAAAAAATATACAGGCGCATTCAACTTCAATGTTATTGTAATTTGGTTATGCTATTTTTTTATATATTTGCTGTTGTAAATTTAAAAATTTTCAATACATTTCACAAAATTATATGTTATCAACACAACCATTTTGTGATTTATATATTGATGTTTAAGATAATAAGATGCGTTAATAACCAGCATATCAACATTGTATATTTTAGCGCAATATTTGTGGTAAAAGTACAACTAAATATAAACCAAAAATTTCACGTAAAATTTACCACAATAAGTGTAATTTCCAATATTTGCTGAATTGAAGTGTTGAATTTACCACAATGGTTTGTACTTTGTAACTATTTTCTTGTATAGTTTTACTGCAAGTTTGTTTGAACCGGCAAGCTTTATTTTTCTCATTTGTGTATCAGCGTTTGTTGTGTGCATACGTGTCGAAGAACTTACTTAAAGAACTCACAAATATTTGATAAATAACTAATGAAGGAATAGCTGATAAAAATGTTAAGGAGAAGTTAATTGAATGGGATTCAATGGGATTGTCCCGATTTTTGAAACGTAAGTTAATTATGTATTATATCAAGATATTCTAATTCTAGGTACATTACCAAGTATCTACATGGTACATATAATTTTTATTCATAGTTCCTTTTTTAGAGTCGCATAACTGTTGCAGGGGATGTTTCTTCATATTGAAAATATTTGATTTAAGAAATAATCTATATGAACTGTTTTGTATCTCAGTATGTCACATAGTCGTATTAAGATGTTTTTTTCCTAATTTTCTTTATAAAATATATTATATTTTGGTAAATAATGCATTGTTCTTCATTTGTTCTTGTTATTAATTTAATGTTAACCTCATGATCCTATTTTTTATTTCATATTATGGTATTATGGATACAATGAATGCAGTCAAAGTAAGAAAAATATTTTGTTATTACTTTATAATTTGTAAGAGCACAGTGTTAAAATGAGACACCTTCGTTACTCTTTCAAATTTAGCAATGCACTATATTGCTAAATTTGTAATAGTAACGAAGGTGTCTAATTTTAACACTGTGCCCTTACAAATTATAAAGTAATAACTAAATATTTGTATTACCTACTTTCACTGCATTCATTGTATGAATAAAACCATAATAATTATCACTAAAAGAAGTATTATTAAAATCTGATATTTGTAAATAAAACTAAATATAATTTTGATTTTTACAATTCATTGTGGTAATATATAAATATTATATGCAGTCATTATTTCCAAATATGTATTGTGTTCTATACCCCAATTTATTCTGTATATTTTAAATCTAAAATTTAATCGCAATATTGTGGTAGAAGTAACATACAAGAACTACCACAAAACGTTGGTAACTATATCAACACGTTGCTGCTGTCCTAATAATATACTGTGTTTGTGTAAAATAAGATCACAATAAATTGTGTTAAAAATGTCACAAAATTTCTTTGCGTGTATTCAATAGCATTAACCTCCAATGACATATGTAATTATAGTGAAGTCCAACCACTCAAAATATAGTATAAAGAAACAATACATCGCTACATCGCTATTGGTCGATTCCTTTGATATAATATAAAATAAACGTAAAACTGATTTCTAATTTGTAAATGGTTGCATAAGATAACATGTTTGCAACGATATTAAAACAAAAACGTAAACATTGCTCGTCAGTCATTCATGTCGTTAAGAAGTAAAAGTATATTCAGTTTTTGGTTTAATTCTTGTCAAATTGTCATCGTGAAATTGATTTTATGTTTACGTCCTGAGCAATATTTTGACTCGATTTTGTAACTTTTCAATAGTCCTGAAGAAGGCTAAAAACATAGCCGAAACGTCGACTTTATGAGTAAAGAACCAAATCTACAACTTTTGTGACTGGTGTACCCATTATTACGATTATCCAACATCAAAATTTCAACAGTTAAGATTCAATTTATAAAAAAAACAAAAACAAAACAAATTTTGATTTGTGAATGAGGTTTAAAATCTCAAAATCCTAAAGTAACCCTGTAAAATCTGTACATATGTACAGTACTGTCCTCCATGTTTTATTTAAATGATTATACTTACATAAAATAAGATTTTTTTATATCGGTAAAATCTTTATACATCTTAAAATAAAAAAGTTGTATTCCTTTGGTTGTATTCTAGTGGATCTTCTCCTAAATTTGAATTAATTTAGAACGACTTTTGACAGACTTCAACAGACGTTACAGCAATACAAGAATGTAAAGAAACTTTTTTGTAACAACATTTTCGTGTCTCCATTTCGTATAAAAATAATCCCATCTCGTTACATCACAATCCAATACCCATTTACAATCCATCTTCCGCTCGCATCGGCGGACAGCAAGTCAGACACTTAGCGTCGCCGTCCGTCTTTTCCTGCGACGTTTCGACGTCGCGACGTCCTATAATGAGTACAAAGCCTCCTAGCGTCGGGAAGAACGTGCATTTATCTCAAGACTTCGTCACTGCAGTGGTGCAGCTACACGAAATAAACGGGGGATTTTGTAAAGAAGAACTGAAGAAGTGAAAATATAAAAAATCGATGGAAAAGTTAAATTGCGGACGTAATACTGACTGATCTTTATTAATTTCTAATTAATACGACCATAGTAGAATTGTTTATCATTAGTAAAATTATGTCTGTAATAATAGTTCATTTTGCATAAAATTATTTGCAATTTGATGAATTTTGCTGCAAATTATATTTCAGGTAGGTATTCTTTATTTAGCATAAGGCAATCTAGAAACTCTAATGATTCTATTGATATATTATTTATGCTTATTGCTTGCCTATTGTTCCAGAAATTTATGCAGATAAAGGGCATAAAAATGACTGTCTTAAAACGGTTTCGAGCGCGACCTTAATGTGATATATTTTTGTTGTAGAACCCTGGGGAAGGCTATAGTAATAGCCGAAATGTTGGTGTAAATTAAATAATTTTATTGAAATACTGCAAAATCCGATTTATTACTATCCTTCAATTTATCAATCAGCTCATTATTGTGTTATATTATTAAAATATCATGTAGGTAATTTAATAACTTATTACTTAAAACCAAATTCATTGTACTCGTACTGTCCGTACAGCCAAAGTTGGTCAGCACAGGAGGTAAGGAAGAGAAAGAATATATCTATGTTCTACACAGAGCTGAGTCAAAGTTGGCCAACTTATTACTTGCCTAAACCTGAACTCAACTGAGTCAAGAGAAAAACCGAGCTGGACGACTTCTTTACACACTATTTCAAGGTAGCCAAGCGATTTCTGCCAGAAAATTTCATGATAATCTTATGTCCTGTAATAGGCGTGAAAGATATGTATGTATGTCCGTTCGATTCATATTGTTTACCAATTTAAAATTCCTAAGCTCGACCATCTCTTATTTCGCGCACTGTATGTTTTTTATTTTTTTTATTTTTGATGGTAACCAACCTACAGGATTAACTCCCAATTACAGGATGGTAGATGTTATTATAGTGGAATCCACCCACTCGGACCCAGTGGTATTATTGTCGGTTTAATAAGAAAAATTGAACAAAAATACAAGCTTAACAAAAAAAGTACACTCATAAACAGTGACCCTTGCTATAAAAAATACCAAGCACTTATCCTTCTCAAAAATTTTAACAGCTTCGGTACTACTTTGGACGAAACAGAGCGCCGCGAAACAAGAAGTAAACTTTCGTCCTCGTCGTTAAAATGCACACCACGTCCACGAACTTTACACGCGACGAAGTTTGCGAAAAAAAGTAAGATAATGTAATTTTCTCAGACATAAAAATGTCCGACATAAAAATATGATCCATGCAGAGTTTCACGAAATATTACAGTGGAGAAAAATAAAACTGAGTGTGGTAGTATGTTTCGTTTCCGAAATTATGAATTGGAAAATTTATGGAAATTTTAAACAGGAGATAAATTTTATACTGAGAAGGTTATAATTAAACTGGTGTTTTATTCATGAAATAAAATAGATTTTTAACACAATGATGCTCAATGGACGATGAACATAAGATGATACGTGGCTGTACAAACTTTCATAACTGCACTCCTATTAGAATGTATTAAGTAACCTGTTTACCTTTTACCATCAAAATTTTATTTATCTTGGTCTTAAGTGTCTCATTCCTTGAGACATCTAATACCGCAAACCATGTTTCATTATCTCGTTTAGTTTGCAAATTATTCATTTTCTAATTTTGCAAATTGTGGTTGCATATCTCAAAACTGGAGTTTGCGGTATTATGTTTCTTGCATTACTGTAGTAATTTATAGAATATTCATAATTTTGAAAATTTTCTTCGCTTGATGTCTCGAAAATGGTAAAAGTTACGAACCTAATTTTGTCGCCATTGAATTCCTGGCGTTATATGCGGGTGTATAAATTTTCAGTGAAAAATTCCCTTGGATAGGTACATTTTTAATGAAGGATAACTCAAAAACTAAAGGTACATTTACAACCAAATTTTATCACAGCGCAATACGTGAATCAACTATCGCATTTACAATAATTATTTAAAGTCTGCGTACTTCGGATTGGATTTTGAAATTCGAATTTGAATTACGAGTTTCAGATTTACATCAATGTCTAGCATATAAGCAAGGGAACCCACATAGTCATTCCTTCCCTTCACAAAATATCCCACGGAATACGTTATGCTCCAAAATAGCAAAAACAAATCCAGGAACATTTTTGTGTCTAGGGAGGAAATAGGGGGATAAATTACGGTGCCACTTCTGTTTTTGTAGAGCGAAGTATCTTCTACATGTGTACCAAATTTCGTGCTTTTATCAAAAAGTGCAAGGTAAAGTTCCTTAACGTCCGGACTCCGGACATATTGGATTGATAACGTCATAAAAACCATACCGAGCATTTTCAAAGGATACACACTACATCAATGTCTTGATCAATGTCTACCATATAACATATAAGCAAGGGATCCCATATAGTCATTCTTCCCCTTCACAAAAAATCCCACGGAGTATGTTAATCTACATTTTGCTCCTGAACTAGTAAAATGAAATTACCTTTTCTTTTACACTCAGATTTCAGAACAAATTTAGCTCTTTATAATTCTTCCGGTAAGTGGTCGTTAAAAATAGTTACCTATATTATTTTAAAAAGCAAGAAGTAAGTTCTACAAAAGAAATTACATTCCAAACTCAAACTCCATTATAATAAACTCGAAGTAAGTTAATGAATCCCTGATTATAGAGTAAAACTATCTATAAATTATAAGTTCAGAAACAACATTCATTTAGGAGTAAAAAACAAAACTACCAAGTATCTTGAAACTAATTTCAAGTTTTTCACTTTTTTCACAATTTTCTACAGTCTTTGGACGTACATAATCCATACAATAAAAATACAAGGATGCTCGAGTTCTTTGTAAAAGTTTTAGACTTGGTCTGGCAACAAACGTAGAGCAACGGCCTGGGTAATGACAGTGTATCGCTCTTTAAGACACACCCAGTATGTGAAAATTCTCCATCAGCATCAATCAATATCGCTAAACTTGTTGATATATTATATAAACTTATTTGCAAATAAAAACAAACGGTGGGTTATTATTTAAATATATTGGCAATTGAAGATAATTTTATTCGAATAATACACCCAGCAGTAAATACCTAGCTCAATCTTCATTTTGTAATTTAATTTAAAAATAAAAATCAAAAAGAAAATTCATAAATATAATGTTAAACATAAATGATTTTCACCTCCATTCCGCTAGCGGTCCCAACTCACAAAAAAAATTTAAAAACCAATGGATAAATATAGGCTAATTATAGGCTAATTAAATGCCTCATCCCCCAATTTTAGGCTCTTTAATTTTTTTTGCAATAAAAAGTTCCGCTAGCTGAAGGAATGCCAGCGGAACTTACGGTAGTAACAACATAAACTTACTGGAACTTAGTTGATAATTAAAGGCTATTTATAGGCTCCACAATTGACGTCTCACTATTCCAGTTGGACCTTGTCCCCGACTAACGGCTCACTGTAGTCCCAAAGGCGCGCGCAGCGCAAGTTGGAGCGCGGAGCGCGCAGTTCTCGAGTTATTTTTTAAAGTGCGCCGCAGGCTAACCTAAAAACATGGTTGTACCAAAACCATTGTTTCAGTACCACTGACAATTTTTCGTTGTCGGTACTCCATGTAATCTCGGCTACTTCCCCTCAACAACTATCTTAAATATTTATTTAAGACATTGTCCTATATTAAGTTTATATATACCATTCTGGAGCCTATAAATAGCCTTTAATTATCAACTAAGTTCCAATAAGTTTTTGTTGTTACTACCGTAAGTTCCGCTGGCATTCCTTCCGCTAGCGGAATTTTTTATTGCAAAAAAAAATTAAAGAGCCTAAAATTGGGGAATGAGGCATTTAATTAGCCTATAATTAGCCTATTATTTTCTATATTTTTAAATTTTTTTTTTGTGAGTTGGTACCGCTAGCGGAAGGGAGGTATGATTTTCTAGTATTTATTCATACATTGCAACAGATTAAAACATAATTTAAAGTTGACATAAAATCGCTGTTTCTTTCATTTACTTTTACTAGGACTAAATAATTTCTAAAACAGCACTGGTCATTGCTATGTATGTTAAATAAATTTTGCAGCTTTTTATAATAGTTTTTTCTAAGCCAAGGGCTGAAAGTAGCATTTTACAGATTGAGGCTAGATTGTAGCACGAGCGCAGCAAGTCAGTCAAAATATTTTCAGCCAGAAGTATACACAACAATTTTAACTAACAGAAATTTTATAATTTTTCATTTATCATCAACCATCTTATCTAGGGAAGTTAAAATTTTGAATGTAGAAAAATAAGCAAACAAACATGCAAACAAACTTGATATTTAAAACTAATTTTATATGAAAATTGTAATAGTAATATACATTTAACCAAATGTCAATAAATTATTTATGATTATTAGAACAACGGTCTTCAAAGAAGCATTGGTCTACAAATGTTCATTTTCAAATAATCAAGTCAAGCAAAAAAGCCTAGTTTTAGTATCACCGATCTTAGAAAAAATAATTTTTCAATTTTGAAATGTCACAACCATATATTGTTTCCTATTTTCACCATTACATTATACGCATAAAAATTTGTATCAAAATTTCTAAACAATTCAAATTTTATAAAAAATTATTAAAATAAATATAAAAAATTCGGGTAACCTACATGTAAAAGGTTTTAAATTTATCATCAAAGTAGGGTAGCTTTTAATTTGATACATGGCATAAATACTACCTATTTGATGATATTGTTTATGGTAAAATGATCTGATGTGTTATTATTTAATGCATAACATAATTAATGACGCATATTATCTCTAAGTGGAAATGCATGTGATTAGATAATTAATATCGATTATAGATAGTTCCAATTGCATCCATCATATTTATTAAATATTGACCTAATAATATAGGTACTCTACATTATTATTAAATACCATAGTACCGAAGTATTTATAAATCAATTTTTAAAATGCAAAAATACATTAAAACATTAAAAGTTCTACTTATAATTCAACATCATAAGAGAGACAAGTAACTAAACTTCATAAAACAAAATAATGAATTTGCAATTTAATCTCACATTTTCTGTCCGATGCAAATATCACCTCGAAGTTTACAAGATATTTTAATTATTTTTAGCATAACAAAGGCAGAATACTAATTTAGTAATAAAATAGAGCAAAAATATTCCGCCGTGAGCAATGCGAGTTGGACGACTGCAGCTAAGAAGAATATTTCTGTAATTGCGTATATCTCATTACTCTTCTGACAAAGAAAAAAATCACGAACGTGATTCAAGAAAATAAAGGCGAATTAATTAAGTAAAACAATCAAAGAAAATTTAAATCGTTTCATTAAATTGTGAAAAGAATCGCAAAAATAATTTCGTTACCTTTTCTTAATTGGAAAAGCTGGAATAGAATAAATGAATGGATTTGGACAAAAGCGCTAATGAATTCAAAGGCGACATTCAATATCTTCTTATTAAATTTAAACTAATTGATTTTATTATTACCGGCTGTTTGGCTGAGTTAATCGATTTAATTTTACTAACTGCTGTGTGATCTTAGTCGTAATTAATTATGTGGTTAATTAATTGATTAATTAAATAATATACTGTATTACTACCAGTTGGATAGTTTGATCAGGTCGATGTTTAATTAAGTGGAGTACACTTCAAATATTAAATAGCATAATTATAGTAATAGTCCCACTAACCCATTACGGAATCACGGTATTGATTATTGAATGGAATTACGTAATTTAAAATAATCGTAACCAAACTCAAGTCGTATGCAATATGACGATGACGATTGGTTTAATTTTTCCCGAATTTTTTTTTAGATACCTATGTTAATTTTTTATTTATTATTTAAAATATCTCGGGCTACAAGATGTAGATATGTATTAGAAGATGATGTAAATAATTAGGTACCTACTTAATTTGAGTCTATTTTATTTTTTGAGATAAGGTCAGTTGGGGTAATTGTGATCAGGGAGAAAATGTAATCAACAGTGAATTCAACCCTAGGAAATAAAATTTACTAAATCTACCAGTGATCTACAATTTTTTGTACACCGTGCAAGTTGTTAAAGTTGGACATTTTTTTCAGTCAAAAACATTTTTTTCTATGGTGGTTTTGCGGGACATTCGAAAGAGGAGACTTTGATCTTTTTAAAACCCAAAGAATTATTTATTTTGGGTCAAACGCAACCGAGTTATCACGGTATGAAAATTTTACATTTTTCTTCAAAAATCAACTTTTCCCCTAATTTTTTCCTAGAGTGTATATTCAAATTTGTCAGGGTTATGTATGTTATCAGTTTTAATATTAATATTAATGTATAGCTATGGATAAATTGCAATGTAAAAATAATTAATATGCCATCAACATTGTAATGAAGTTGTACGACTTTTAATATAATAAAACATTATTATTATTATTATTATTATTATTATTATTAAACAGTTTGTATAATCCCGCAACTTTCTTAACGCAATAATTTTCATCATTCTCGTATTTGTTTTTATTTTTTAATCTGAAGATTGCATAACAGGTATATTTGTTTAACACTATTTACAAAAATAAAAGTTAAAACATCAACGTTTGCAAAATCAAAAAGGATAGCTATTTCATAAAGCTTGTGCTATTTCTCTTAAAATCCCATAATGTACCTAGGTACTCACAGCGGAATTTCTGAATTGCATTACATTAAATTAATATTAATCTTAAGATTCATCTTTATAGCATTTTCTTATTACTTCCTTATTTAATCTAGAAAATTCTTGTCTGTTATTTATGAGTTGCTCATAGCATTTGCGCCCACACAAACATTGCGTTCATAAAACAAATTAAACTTTATTTTATTGTAAGCAATTAGGTTTGACAGTGTTCCACTAGATATAATTAGAATAGATATATATCATAAATTCAATTACAATGAAATTAAATTAAACCGAGGTAGGTACCTTAAAGTCATAATACCTTCAAAGGTTCTTATTCATTCGTCTCTTGTCTATAATATTTATGAGTTTTAACTTAATTAAAATGAAAAGACAACTGAATGATTTTTGTTCCTTAAAATGCTTTGAAAATAAATGAAAAAGTAATTAAAAATTGAGTGAACACAAATGCTGAATTCAAAAGATTTAAATATGAGCTAAATGGTATGAAATTAATTTTTTTTTAATTAAAAGCTCTTTGTGCAGAAATGGGTATGCAATTTAAAATATTTTACATGAAAATTGACTAATAAAATGTTTGTTTAACAATTTACTCGGTTTAATAACGTTAATTTATAAATTATACACATAGTTGGTTTTATAAAAAATATTGTAGTTGAAATAAACAATCATATTTGTTTCGTTTTAGCTTTAACGTTGATGACAAAAATATTGCACGAGTTTTATGATCGATCTGTTATGTCTACAGCTATAACTATAGATGTCTGGATCCATTACTAGTGATGCCGTGAGACGAGACGAGACGAGAAATAGTCAATTCTCGTCTCATCACAAATTTTCTAGACGAGAATTTTTAGTATTCTCGTCTCGGTCATTTTTCAGCTGTTCATTTCTCGTCTCAAGGTACTCGATTCTCGTCTCGTCTCAAATTTCTCGACAAAAAATTAGAGCCACCTAACGATTTTTGCAAGAACTATTAGATTTCGCGTCATGCCCATGTCACACATTCATGTAATACTTGTACAGAGTGATCGGAGTGATCAAAACAAACTGACAGTCACGTGACCCGTAATTTTCTTAAATGCTATTAAAACTAGACTTCTACGAAGAAAAGTTTGATTTCCAAGTTCATGGGTGTGCGACTTAGGATAATAAAGATTTTTTATTTTAGTAATTTTATTAAACTCAACAATATTTTCTAAATGAATAATTAAATAAGTTACAATAGCCACCGTTTCGGAATTATAATTAGTGATGACCACCGAAAACCGCCAATATTTAAAAATAAAACTTGTGTGCAGCGCTCCATCTGTCGGTAGTAGTGAGTAGAAAAAACATCGTAACCTCAAATTTAATGATCAGACTACAACTACAACTTGAATGTATTTGATTATAGTTTTATTCGTTACAAAAAACATTGTACAAACCTCTTGCGGGAAGACACCATCCCAGCATTCGCGTAAATGAAACCATCGCTTCGCTCGTGTTTAAAAAAACCGCTCATGTGGGATCAAAATCTTCCCGCATTTGGTTCGTAAATAACTATTCACTATTCTTGATTGTTCTTTTAATAATGTAGCTCCTGATGATGACGTATGTGACGTCGAAACTAGTCGACTGAGAAATAAAATATTGTTGAGTGCATCCCAGTAATTTTTCTTCATTCCTGATTAAAAAAAGATATTTTTAAGTAAAAATTTCGAGAATTCTCGAGTTCTCGAGAGTATTTCTCGTCTCAAAATTATGAATTCTCGTCTCGCCCCGAAAATCCGAGACGAGAAATTTACTGATTCTCGTCTCGTAATTTCGAGACGAGACGAGAATGAGACGAGAAATTTCTCGTCTCGGCGGCATCACTATCCATTACACTGACTACATTTATGTGATATAGTAAAATAAAAATAAAAAGAAACGTGTAGAGAAATGTAAATATTATTGCAACAGTGAAAGAGTCTGAAATTCCACAGAGCTCTATGGAAATTCTGTTTTAAATACCTAGAATGCAAATGCAATGCACTACCATATTTATTGAATTTTGAATTCACACACTCGGAGACAAAAATTTAGAATGTTCAAGGTCACTGGCTTTCATAGTATGTTGCAGTCTGATACAAAAATCTTCAAGGAATCAAATGCCGAAAGTTGGAAGATAATATATTTTGTTTGGTTGAGAAATTGTACGTGATTTTTATTTCAGATAAACCAAGGCATCAAAAGTAAATATATATTTAATATTATAGTGTAAGTGTTCAAATTTAAATACCAGAAATCGAAAGTTCATATTTTGTCCGGTCAAAAATAATGATTGATCAACAAACAATTTTTGAAAAATTTATATTTAATAGAACAATAAAATTCCAGCAAGAAACTGAAAATGAAGTTTACTATAAAAAGAAGGAAGTTAAAACTAATTACAGTCGGAAGGAACTTTTAATAGGATTTGTTAGTAGCAACACCGTTTACCTAACTTGAGTGTGACAGCTTCACATACTGCAGCCTGCAGCCCATTGGTATATACATTTTTGTTTTACCATGTGTGCGGTTACCAGCCGTCAACTCACGGATTCATGGTAGTAAGTAAGTAGATAGTATATATTATACAGAAAATATTATTGTACAATTAAACTTAACTGTGTACCTGAGTGGATTTGAATTTTATTTCTCAAAACCACAATCGTTCACACAAATTCAGCTATCGAGCTATCCGATCCATTTTTAAATATTTGCAAAAGATAAACAAACAAAAACGTTAAATACAGGTGATTCACAACTTCGTGCACAAATTTTAATGGCATATTGTAATTGTACTAAACTTACTGATCATGAAACAAATTAATTTTTTTAAAGTTCGTAAATTTGAGGCCAGCTGTCGCAAGAAGCACATTTTTTAAACCATTGGATTGTTGATTGTATAATGGATATCTTATTTAACTATGAATGGAATAAAATAAAATGTTAATTAATTGTGCAACGGCAAGAATAGAACATTTATGAAATTCCATTTGAAAATAGTTTGATAAAACCTAGAAACCAAAATAGCGAATTTTGAAAAAATTATTTCCGTTCCGGGATAAGTGAGTTGAGCACTATATGCCATAAAATATATCGCTCTGTATAATAAGTATTTACGTAAGTATATTATATACCCTTTGAATTCAGTTCTATTTTTTTAATGACGACCACGCTGTTTTATCCTTTCTCACTACCATGCAGGAGAGAATTTTATCTTGCCCCACTAATTACCTCCTCCCTCATTTCCCCTTCCACTCCTTTCAATAACAAAACACACTCAACTTGTGTCGTCGACATCCACATCCACTAAGACGTCGGTATTGTCGGTCTCTACATCACGTCTCTGCACTACAAATAGAACATGTGCAACTGATATCCTTACAACATAACATAACTGCTTCTCTATGTCTGTGTGTAGCCGTAGCCGCTTGACTTCACGCCATACCGACATCAGCGACACGTTGTTAGATGAGAAAAGTGTCCGCGGATGTCGAGATATGGGAATTCTATGAACGGTGGCGTTGTCTGGCAGAAATCAGCTTGAAAATGTGGAAGAGAAGTAGGGAGATGAGTGGACAGATTGTGTGAATCATAGTTCAACACTCAAAGATTAAGATTTGTGTAATTGAAAAGTTCGTGACAGCTCTTTTAGGGAAATAAAGTTCTGCCACGTTCTGCGGTTCTGATAACTCAAGTTCGAATCCAGTCAGATTAGCTTTCCAGTTTAATTGCATAGAATCTCTTCTGTTATGTATTCCCCATTTAACAACCATGATAATCGTGAGTTGACAGCTGCTAACTGCACGCACCGCAACTAAATATTGAATTTAACACAATTGTCCGTTTTAAGTAATTCGCAGATTCCGGTGTTATAAGCGGGTAATCCCGTAGATGAAACATTTTTTAGTTCATATGTTTTATTCTTGCATGTTCACAAATAAATAAATTAGTTCATAAGTTGCCTACAGTTAGTTATTTAAAACAAATTAGTACAGGGAATCCCCATTTTAGTAAAATCAGAAATTGTTTGAACAGTAATAGTATATTGCGCAATTAGGGTCGAAAGTGGCGTTTTTCTGACGAATGCGAACTTGGCAACACGAGCGAAGCGAGAACACTTTTGTCCCCAGATGCACGGGACAATACCTAAAGAAAAGAATGAACCGAATGATGATTTGATAACATTGGAAAAATGTATAATAATTCCTAAAAATAAATAAAAACAATCTAAATAATCAATTTTGAAATTCCGCATAAAAGTACTTTTTCTCCCTAGGGAGGAAACATACTGACCGGTCAGAAATACTTCACTTTCGACCCTAATAACAGGGACGAAAGATGGCGTCTTCGGTGCAGGTATTGAAAAAAAAATTAATGCAGAAAAATAAAAATAAGATAAATTCTAAACGAGATAGAATCCCGATTAAATCTGTCCCAAATAAGACAAAATATGCAAACATTGCTCTGAACTGATTCAGAAACAAAAGTAAAATGTCCTAACCCAACGATATCATATAATCTGAAAAATCTCTTTATTTACTCTATTCTTGATTACTTGTTTGTTGTTTTTTGGTGGATTCAGACAAATTTCCATTTCTACATGACGTTACATCTTATCTTATTAAAGTTGAATGATTAAAACGATAAATTATATTTTAAATATTAAATATAAGGCGTAATAAATCTATCACTTTCTTGTACCTTACTCAAGACGTACCTAATATATTATTTCTTTCCTCGTTTCATTGCCTACGGGTCCGCCCTTCAGTACTTCTGTGGGCGTTGTAATTTTCCGGCTAGTAACTGAATTTCACGGTTTAAAATGCATGTACAGCGGTCTTCGTTTGAAATAGACGATTTATGATTATGTATTCATTTTCTTTCATTATTTTACCTAATCTTTCACGCGTTTTATTTGTTATAAATAGCACACTTTACTTTTATAAATAAATTAGGATTGTATGAAAAACGAAATTGGAACATAAAGCAATTTTTTGAATTAATAAATATTGCGGGTTAAAACAAAAGAAGGTAGGAACTCTTTGAACTCTGAGGCAGTCGTCAGGGTCTATTTAGATACTTTTAATTAGGAATAGGAGTAGGAATACACAAATAACTAGGTATGTTGCATTTTATTAAAAAATATTATGTATACTTTGTTTGAAATGACAAAAGAGTTTTGACAGACAGATTATTGTGATTCTATTTGTTGCTACGTGCTGTTGTCAACATCGGTTTACACAAACACATCAAATATGAAGTCAATAATTGTCAATTATTCTGATTTCATTTTTTGTAAGTGCTATGCATTATTTGTTGTTGTTCTGTCGTTTTTTAATTTTATCTGGTTATTTTATGTATTCTTCTTTTTACGGTTTTGTGCACTATTGACGCTTCTTTTAAACACGCCTCAGTTAACTGTCAGAATTACTTCTTTCGTTATTTGAAACAGACTAGACGTGATTATTTTAATACTCCTGGCCTCCTATTCTAATTCATAGCGACATGTCGGGTCGCTATCTGTTGACTAGTCTTGATATAAGTTCTGATGTAAGCCCGTATTAGACGAATATTATATTATTAATAAAAACATTTATAAATGCGCTTATAAAAAAATATTTTATTTAATTAATAAAAAATTAACTGTGAAAACTCGAATTATGTTCATATTGCAAATTGTCCCAGAAAATAAAACATAATAATTTGGTAGCGAAATATAAATCGTCTATAGCATGCTTTCTATGATACTTCCAAACAAAATCCGCTAGAGGGATAACAAGATCTCCTTGTTTTATCAAGTTGTTATATGAATTAGAATAGAGGCCCTGGTTACTTATATAATGATTGTTAAGAGTAGGTATTTTATAAAGGCATTTTTTAAGTTAAACTGGATTGGTGCAATGTTCCTACACGTGAATGGATCCGATCTAGAACCACTGCTGATCACATAACACTTGGCTATCAGCTCCATATATACGGGGTGTTTTAGACCACCCGTACCACCCAAATATCTCGCGTAAAACGGAACGAATCAAAAAAAGAAAAAATACGTCCAAAAAGATTTCAAAAATTCTATTAATTGACACCAAATGCAAATTTTTCCCCCACCCCCTGGGGGGTGGAGGGGGGTAGCTTTGTAAATTTAAATGGGGACCCCCATTTTTTATTGCAGATTCGGATTCCTAGATTTAAATAAAGAAGGTTTTGTCCGAAAAATTTTTAAGATTTTTCGAAAACAACGTAATTTATCGTCTACGCAAGGGTGGGATAGAACTGACATTACGGTAAGTACCTTACACAGTTATAATTTTTTAAATGATTTTTATTTCTTGTTTCAGTTACTGCGCTTTTTTCTTTTTGTCAAATTTGAATGAATCAATTTCTGTTTAAAACCAAAATTTAATTTGCCTTTTAACTTCAAGAATCAAAAAAAATTTTTCAAGAATCAAAAAATTTTTTTCAAGAATCAAAAAATTTTTTCGGACAAAACCTTCTTTATTTAAATCTAGGAATCCGAATCTGCAATAAAAAATGGGGGTCCCCATTTAAATTTACAAAGCTACCCCCCCCCTCCACCCCCCAGGGGGTGGGGGAAAAATTTGCATTTGGTGTCAATTAATAGAATTTTTGAAATCTTTTTGGACGTATTTTTTCTTTTTTTGATTCGTTCCGTTTTACGCGAGATATTTGGGTGGTACGGGTGGTCTAAAACACCCTGTATATACTAATCCCATCTCCCAGCTGACATATCATCTTATTTAACCGTCACTTACACCACAACTTAACAACATGTAACACTTGTTACTTGTATCATCTCTGCAAACACAAAGTCTTCCTCTTGTAAGCCTTGCTCCTTGCTGTGTTACATCAACATCAACATCGGGGTTGATGAAACTACTTTCTAAAACTGTCACTAACGGCGCACTCCTAATTACCATCAGCATGAGCAGTCCAAGTCCAGCAACAAGAGACGAACCGAGAGTGCCAAGCAGACGAGAGATGAGATACACACTCACCGAGGAAGATGAACGTGCCACTAAGTAATTGTGCTTATTATTAACACCAGTGGGGGATTGGGGATACATAAAGAATTCACAGGCGTGAGCAGACCTTTTTATTTGGGGGTGCCAAAAAATTTATTATTATCTATCATAAAACACAAAATGCTCTTTTTTCAAACGCCCATAACTTTGTGCCAAATCGTCGTAGGAACTTCGTTTTTGAGTCCTGCACAGGTAATTGAACAAATTTCAATGCCCTTTTGGTGGATCGAGTCGACAATTTTTTCCAACTCGGTACACTTCGCCAAATTTGGACGTGTTTTAGCCCAAAAACGTGTTATTTTTGTTCGGGTTTTGAAGGGTACGAAAAGAGTTTACCCCCTTAAAGTAGAGCCACAATTGGTTTTTTTTTCCCGAAAGAATCGTCTAATTTGGTTGAAAAGTCGCTGAGTTATGTACGAAAAACCTAAAAATGCATTTTTTTAAACACCCATAACTTTGTGCCAAATCATCGTAGGAACTTAGTTCTTTGAGTCCTACATAGGGAATTGAACAAATTTTAGAGCTCTTTTGGTGGATCAACTTAAAAAAAATTTCAACTCCGTACACATCGTTAAAGTTGGACATTTTTAAAATTAAAAACATTTTTTTCACAGGGGTGCTAGAGGGGGCGGAAGGGGTTGCGCTTAAGTTCGCATGCATGACTTTAAAGTAGACACTTCAAAGTTTTTCGCCCGGAAAAATTCATCGAAATCGATTGAAAATACGCCGAGTTATGGCGGTTTGAAAATGGTCGAAATTTTTACGAATTTCAATTGTTTCATTTTTTTCCACCAGTGTATAAATCAATATTTTGAGGTTCTAAATTTGATATTTACCTACATATTCAAATTGAAAACTTACAAAACAAATTTTATCAATAAGGCGGGAATAAAAAATATCTCTTTTCGCTGTCGTCGGCCGAAATTTTTATTTCTACATTTCGTTATTAATATTATCATTATTACTATATTAGGGCATTAGGGAGTGCCGTGGCACCCATGGCACCCATCGCGCGCACGCCTATGAAAGAATTTGTAAATGGCGAGGAGACTGGATAATTTGTAGCTTGAGATTTTTTTGCCGATTGACAATAAAAATTGTTACTAACGGTGGGGTTTATGTTCAAAAAATTAATAACAATAGTTTTAAAGTTAAAACAGTTATCACAAATGAATTGGTTTATGCTGGAGAAATAATTTTTAATCCTTATTCTTACTTCTGCAGCATAAACTAGTGATGCGTCGAGACGAGACGAGACGAGATTTTTCACTTCTCGTCTCGTCTCGTCTAGAATTTGAAAATTTTGATCTCGTCTCGAATATTTCTCGTCTCGATTATTGTTATCTCGTCTCGATCTCGATCTCGTCTCGATTTCTCGACCATTTTTACCTACTAACAAATTTTTTTTGCCGATTGATATTAAAAGTGCTATTTTTGACAGGTGACAGTATGTGAAATGTCACTTTTAGTGCCTAAGGTAATTAAATTATTTTTTTCAATACCTCCACCGAAAACGCCACCTTTCGTCTCTATTACTAGAGACGTAGGTGAGGTAGCTCTGACCGGTCAGTACATTTTCCACCAAGAAAAAGTACTTTTCCTCCCGCTTTATGTGGGATTCCAATTTTCTTTTCTTCCCTAGGGAGTAAAAGTACTAACCGGTCGGAAATATCTCACTTTCATCCCTAATAATAAAAAATTTAATCTAATAATTTTACATGGTTAATGTCAGTAAAGTAATAGATCTATGTTGACATGTTGAATTGACAATTTAGTTGAGTTTGACTATGACAATAACAAATAGGCGAATTGGTGAAAAAAAAATTAAAAATTGTTGAATAAAGTATAAATAATTTTAAAAATTCGAGAAATCTTGACGAAAATGTCGAGATTCAAGAATCTCGACATTGTAATCTCGTCTCGAACATTTTTTACAAAAATTAGTCTCGTCTCGACGAGACGAGAAATATCGAGACGAGACGAGACGAGATTCGAGAAATTCTCGTCTCGTCTGCATCACTAGCATAAACTGACTCATATGTAATAATTGTTTTAACTTTAAGACTTCTTATTCTTAAGTATTGTGAGCATAAGCCCACCTTTAATTAACTTCGGTATTCAAAACCGGCATAACTTCTTGTAGGTATATCAAAATATGATAAACATGTTATAAAAATCTGCTGTGGCAAATTTGAAACCAACTTCGGCATAATTTGAATAACATGTGAAAACATCAGCTGTGGCCACTACAGTAAGTACTTCTCCGACTATAAGTTTTAGTAATTTGTTTTTGTAAAAGCTTTAATTTTCTATTCAGCAAAATTTAAGTAAATTTATCTTTTTTCCCGAACTATTCAAATTGATACCAACTTCGGCATAATTTGAAAAACATGTGAAAAAACAACTGACCATCGTTTAAATGTTGTTTTGATTCTTCGACTAGATTTTTTTCCCAGAGAGCTTTAATTTGATAATACACTTGAAAAAATTTTAATAATTTTTACCTCTCGCCTCATATTCTATAAGAGAGGTATTGTAATGGGTCAAAATTTTCGAGTATGAGTTTTTGGTGGATAAGCACGTTTTAGAGTCTCTAGAATACGAATTTAATATTTTCACGATGATGTCTGTGTGTGTGTGTGTGTGTGTGTGTGTGTGTGTGTGTGTGTGTGTGTGTGTGTGTGTGTGTGTGTGTGTGTGTGCGCGTATGTATGTATGGATGTATGGACGTATGGACGTATGGACGTATGTGACGATTTTTCGTCCACGATAACTTAAAAAGTATCAAGTCTTTAATAACCAAATTTCATATTTAAGGTTTTAATAAGTATCTTAACACCGGATAAGATTTTGGTAGAAATCCGCAAACCGGAAGTAGTACTTTTTGAAACTTTATGTAGTTTTCCTTAAATATATTGGTACATTATTTATTTATGACAATTTTTGCAATTAAAAATAAAAGATAATATAGTTATCTATGGGTACAGTTAATTTTAAATACAATTTGCTAAATCTGGTAGTATTTAACAATAAAATAAAGTACAATTAATATACTACTTTTTTGAAATATCAGTATCTTGTTGTCCATGATCATATTAAATTTGTTTCTACTCAAAAATTGAATGACTATGACAGTGACAGTACAGTTGACAGCTTTTGCTTGCATCTTGGTTTACGTTATCGTTTACATATAACATGGCAATGAAACTATTAAAATGTAAGTAAAACTATTTATTCGACTAGTAGAATAAGCAGAATTAGGCGAGAGGTCGTGTACTGGCCACAGCAGATTTTTTGAGATACAATTGAAAATCAATGTAATTTTTTTCGGTTTTACTAAACTTATCTCCACCAGAGTTTTAAATTGACACCAAACTCGATATAATTTGAATAACTTATGAAAATAAAACGGCGATCCTTCAAATGTAATTTTTATTTTTCTACTATAATTCTGTTCCCGCGGGAGCCTTAATTTGATACCACACACGATAGTATTTTAATAAAAAAAAGTTATGTATATAAAGTCGAAGTTATGCTTTATGCATTTCCAATACAACACTTTAAGCTTCAATAAGGCACTCAAAATTTCAAGTGATTTCGATGAAATATCTCAAAGTTACAGAGGTTTGAAATTTCACGTTTTTTTTTTTCAAGTTATAGGGTGGGCGGTTTTCATTTTGTTGCAGAGTGTACAATAAGTACCTACCTCGTTTAGATCAAAGTTGCAATATGAAAAATGTGAAAAATCGAGATAACTCGAAAATTAACCCAGATATCGAATATTTTTAGAATTTTGTATTTTTTTAATCCTTTAGACACAGTATACAAAACGACTTATTCTATATTGATCCTTGTTCGTGAAATTAATATGAAATAACCAATCAATCTTTAATAAAAAAATTTATACAGTAATAGATTTTAGTTACAATATTAAATAAAATTCTTATATTTCAGTTCCGCTACATTTCGAGCTAAATGTACCTACGTTTGTGTAAAACTGTTGCGCTGAAAGTAGTCAGTTCCAGTTGTGTGAAATTAAAAAAGAGCGAAAATGAATATAATTTCGTATGCAAAGTGTAACGGCTTTTAAAATTCGTTTCTTTCTCATTAAAAGCTATTTTTAATGCAGTTTAACTACAAGAACACGAAGTTGGATTTTAAAATGAACTTTAATGTTTATGATTTTCATTTTTGCGCGTCATCCAATTATTCTGTACAAGTTTTAAATAAACTCCAAGAATCCTTAAAATTATACTTGCAGGTTGAACTCATTTTTTGCGTGAGTTTTAAATATATTCCAACAGTAGTTTTTTTAAGAGTCCAGTCTTCACCAAATATTTTTGTGCAACTGCAAAGTATACCTATATTAACACCCACTTAATTTTTTTGACAACGGTCAAAAATGTTTTACATTGACAATTAAGACCGCAAAATTCAACTTCGCAGCCGTTACTAATAGCAACGGCCACTAAATCTAAACAACACAAATGTTATACTTCGCGGCCTGAATGTCAACTTTTCTTGCCAGTTGCGAACAAAATTTCATGTTTTCGAAAAATGTCATAAAAAGTTAAGATTTGCATGCCAACTATCGGCACGCGAATTAATAGTTTTTTTTATCTACAGAACGTATAAAAGACTTTTACATCCAGCAATTGACAGAAGAGTCACAATTTAATAAAATACATCAGGAGGCAGATTGTCTTCATCGCTTTCTGATATCCTAGTATTATTGCAATATTTTACTTCATAATGCAAAAATGACAGAACATTTATAGAAAATATTAGAACTTTTGTTTGGTTTGTTGGGAGCGGATACCGGATTAGAATCCAATCTGGAACATATAGACCAAGAGCTGGGAGTAAAAGCAACTGCCTCATAAGATACCAAAGTTTTGGCATTATAGGTGTGTAATACTGCCCATTCTAAAAGAAAAACCACTCGTCTGCCGGCCGGAAGTGGTCGCCTACAATTGCAATAATTTTCGAAAAAGTGACAAAATTAAACTACATGTGCCTCATTAATACCAGGTTGAATTTTATATCAATGTGACGGGAAATATGAATTATATTGAGAATTATGCGTCTGCCACTTTTACGCGGTCGCATATTCAAAGCAGACGGCGTTAAATAAGTCAAAAAATCGCCAACAATTTTCTCATGAGATACCATTTTCGTTTTTTCGCAAGTAATTAATGTATAATAAAAGAAATAAAACTATGTATCACATACGTTGGTAGACGGTCGCATTTAATCAGCAGACGAGCTTGAAGTTATCTAATAAAATGTTTATTATTTGGCACTAACCGACCCCCTTAGATTTTTAAAATTATGTCGTCTGTCTAGTCACCGAAGCTCAAAATTGGGGTGAAGAAAAACATTAAATCCAAAATGTCTATTAGACCTTCCTGTTAAACATACTAAAAATCTCCTAGGATGGGGGTCCGGGAACCCGTCGCCATCTTGGATTTTAAGTCACATTTTTCGGTTTTTTTGGAATTAACTCGAAAACTATCAACTTTTTTGGAAACATATTAAATTCAAAAAATGAAGCTATAGTTAAATTCTCTACAAAAATGGTTATTTATATTCACTTTTTTCTATCTCTTACCGTTTTCGAGAAAATGGCACCCGAAGCAGGTGGTTTCCGTAAGTTATGAAACTTAGGCAAACCACTCATCACTCCAAACAGTTTCTATGAAGAATTAATTATTATTTATTTATTATAATATCATTAATTAATTATTCTATTTATGAGCAGTTAGTCTAGTCAAAGAAGGGGTTGTAGATGGACTTTTTGATCCTAAAGATTTTATCGGATTTTATTTATGGGATGTGTTTGGAGGTCTTTGGTGATGATTATATCAAAAGTCCCCGGCCCTACGGTGTGTGATAAGTCCGTAGCGTGGCAAAATGTTGCACTGTTTTTAGTTTTTCGGTTATATCTCTTGAACAGTTAGTTAATGACAAAATTAAAGCTAACAAAATTTTCTACAAATTTGTTCATATACATTTTTTCTCTATCTCTAACCGTTTAAGAGATATTCGCTGTAAAAAATCGACATTTTCTGAAAAAATGTTTTTACACCACGTTATTCGACGAACTTCAGGCCCATGAAGACCAAAAAGAACCAAAACTGTGTAGGATAAAATTTCTTTTATATTAAAATTTAAGAAAAAACTTATTTTGTAAGTTGTATGATTTGAAAAATAAAATAGTTGTTCATTTATCCCTATCCTCAAAGTGTGTGCTAAGTCCGTAGCGTGGCAAAATGTGTCACTCTTTTTAGTTTTTTACATTTATCGTGTAATTGGTTAATGATACGCGAAAAACTATTACATATAATTATAGAGCACTAAATTCTCTACAGAAAAAGTAGTTAGCAATTTTCTTGTAAGTGTAAATGTATTTCGAATATTTAAATCATTTTTAAAAAGTTGAAATTTCGTCTCCTCACACAAAAATTAATGTTATTTATGAACTGATAAAAATTACGATCCCTGCTATTTTGCACTAAATTATCCGAACATTTTTCTATGAGGTACATTATTATTTTAAAAACATATGAGGGCATTACTTAAGCTAAAAATTGAAGATTTTCTCGAAGAGAAAGTTGAGAAATTCTAGTGTTTTTTTCGTATTTATTGTGTTTCATGAACTGTAACTTCTGAACGGATAAAAATAACGACTTCCGGTTTTTTGCATTAAATTATACGTACAATTCTCTACAATATTATATTATATTAAAACTTTACGAGGGCCTTAGTTAGGCTAAAATTTTAAGATTTTCTCCGAGGAAAAATTTGGAAATTTTAAAAATTTTCATATACATTGTTTTTAATGAACTGTAACTTCTAAACGGATACAGATAACGACTTCCGGTTTCTTGCATAAAATTCTACGTACAATTATCTACAAGATACATTATATTGAAACTTTACGAGGGCTTTAATTAAGCTAAAATATTAAGATTTTCTCCGAGGGAAAATTTTGAAATTTTAAAATTTTCGTATACATTGTTTTAATGAACTGTAACTTCTGAACGGATAAAAATAACGACTTCCGGTTTTTTGCATTAAATTCTACGTACAATTCTCTACAATATTATATTATATTAAAACTTTACGAGGGCCTTAGTTAGGCTAAAATATTAAGATTTTCTCCGAGGAAAAATTTGGAAATTTAAAAAATTTTCATATACATTGTTTTTAATGAACTGTAACTTCTAAACGGATACAGATAACGACTTCCGGTTTCTTGCATAAAATTCTACGTACAATTCTCTACAATTCTCTCCGAGGGAAAATTTTGAAATTTTAAAATTTTCGTATACATTGTTTTAATGAACTGTAACTTCTGAACGGATACAAATATCGACTTCTTGTTTCTTGCATTAAATTCTACGAACAATTCTCTACAAGATACATTATATTGAAACTTTACGAGGGCCTTAGTTAAGCTAATATTCAAGATTTTCCCCGTAACTAATAGCAATGGTTGCGATATCTGTTGTACAAGAATGTTTTATTTCGCGACCTGTACGGCGTATGTCTATGTCAAGTAAATATAATGTTCCAGAAATATAGGCGGAAAACTAAAAACAAAGACACATTTTGCTACGCTACGGACTTTGCACACACTTTGAGGATAGGGATAAATGAACAACTATTTTATTTTTCAAATCATACAACTTACAAAATACGTTTTTTCTTAAATTTTAATATAAAAGAAATTTTATCCTACACAGTTTTGGTTCTTTTTGGTCTTCATGGGCCTGAAGTTCGTCGAATAACGTGGTGTAAAAACATTTTTTCAGAAAATGTCGATTTTTTACAGCGAATATCTCTTAAACGGTTAGAGATAGAGAAAAAATGTATATGAACAAATTTGTAGAAAATTTTATCAGCTTTAATTTTTTCATTAACTAACTGTTCAAGAGATATAAGCGAAAAACTAAAAACAGTGCAACATTTTGCCACGCTACGGACTTATCACACACCGTAGGGCCGGGGACTTTTGATATAATCATCACCAAAGACCTCCAAACACATCCCATAAATAAAATCTTTAGGATCAAAAAGTCCGTCTACAACCCCTTCTTTGACTAGACTAACTGCACATAAATAGAATAATTAATTAATGATATTATAATAAATAAATAATAATTAATTCTTCATAGAAACTGTTTGGAGTGATGAGTGGTTTGCCTAAGTTTCATAACTTACGGAAACCACCTGCTTCGGGTGCCATTTTCTCGAAAACGGTAAGAGATAGAAAAAAGTGAATATAACCATTTTTGTAGAGAATTTAACTAGCTTCATTTTTTGAATTTAATATGTTTCCAAAAAAGTTGATAGTTTTCGAGTTAATTCCAAAAAAAACGAAAAATGTGACCTAAAATCCAAGAGGGCGGCGGGTTCCCGGACCCCCACCCTAGGGGATTTTTAGTATGTTTAACAGGAAGGTCTAATAGACATTTTGGATTTAATGTTTTTCTTCACCCCAATTTTGAGCTTCGGTGACTAGACAGACGACATAATTTTAAAAATCTAAGGCGGTCGGTTAGTGCCAAATAATAAACATTTTATTAGATAACTTCAAGCTCGTCTGCTGATTAAATGCGACCGTCTGCCAACGTATGTGATACATAGTTTTATTCCTTTTATTATACATTAATTACTTGCGAAAAAACGAAAATGGTATCTCATGAGAAAATTGTTGGCGATTTTTTGACTTATTTAACGCCGTCTGCTTTGAATATGCGACCGCGTAAAAGTGGCAGACGCATAATTCTCAATATAATTCATATTTCCCGTCACATTGATATAAAATTCAACCTGGTATTAATGAGGCACATGTAGTTTAATTTTGTCACTTTTTCGAAAATTATTGCAATTGTAGGCGACCACTTCCGGCCGGCAGACGAGTGGTTTTTCTTTTAGAATGGGCAGTATTACACACCTATAATGCCAAAACTTTGGTATCTTATGAGGCAGTTGCTTTTACTCCCAGCTCTTGGTCTAATATATTCCAATTTAATTGCACACAACTCTTCTATGATGTACTCTCTACTAATAAATATTCACAATATGTAAGACTGTTATGCTCAAATTGGGTAAAAGGCATGAGATAATTTATGCGCATATTTTTAAAAATTCTAAAAGTCGCCTTTAGAAATTTTTCGAAGTAGAACTACGACAAAATAGTACTTTGAAAATACAAATTTATTTTGTAGTAGGTAGTACAGTAAGAACTTTTCATCATACAACTATAGTAGTTTTAAAACGAAGCTCAATTTATTCTCTAAAAGAACTCTTATGCGAAAACAAAAGAAATATTAAAATTCCCCACGTCACACAAGTGAAATCCAGAAGTTTGTAATTCACCATATTATTCTCTTCTCTTTCTCGAGTGGATTAATAAAAGCAAGACGACGAAAATGGCCGTTGCTGGGAGCAACGACATAAGAAGAATCTTAGAGCAACATAGTGTTCTTCTAACCCTTACGGACACAAACAAAATAAGGCGAAGAGGAACGAACGATAAATAGATTTCACTAACCATACAAGAAAATAAATGTTTTCTCACTGGAGGGTAGTGAACTCCTAAACTCTGACTTGGATCTAACCTCAAATTTCTACACACACTAAATTATTTTTCCAATAATAATAATCTTACAGCGAAGTAGTATCAGTTCTACTGATAAAATATAAATTAATTACTTTCACTATTATTATACTGCATTTGCTACATAATCGAAAAATAGACTTTAAGTTATTGTTTGAAATTTTCTATAATTTAATAAAAGCAAGCTAAAGCAAAATGTTTCTTTGGTACAAGGGAAAAGAAACTTTATTTGTTTAGAAAGAGTAGAATTAGATTAAATATTCTGCTTTAAATAGCAGCTAGCGGATAAGCTTTACTTTAGCAATTTTTTTAAAGTTTTAAAATAAATTCTGTTTACAGTTATAAATACAATATTTACTCCAGTCAAAATACGGGTTTGGTTGTATTATTACTGGCAACTACCAGATTTGGTCTAGTATAGATTTTTTGGGTCGCTGATCACGAATTTCGGAGTAATTTTGTAAAGAAATGTGCGGAACACCCTTAAATTTGCAAAAATTACCCCCAAAATGGGGTATTTTTTATATATTTGCACTTTGAGTGCCCAGATTTGGCACATAGGTTTTTTTTGGGTCGCTGATCAAGACCCCCAAAAAGGGTATTTTTGAGCGTCCAGATTTAGTCCGTATAGGTTTTTTGGATCGCTGATCAAGAATTTCTGGGTTTTTCTAAACAAAAATTAATATTTCACCCTTAAATTACCTAAAACTACCCCCAAAAAGGGTGTCTTTGTTATTTTCGCACTTTATGCTTAAGCTATTGTTTTTTTGTAAATTCTTCAAATATGAAATTTTTTGAACAGTTTACAAAAACTGTGAAAAAAAATTGTTTGCACAGTTTAGAAGAAGTGTAGTAAAGAACAGGAGTATTTTTATTGATTTTTATCTCCTACAGAGATAGGAAATTTTTCGATATTTTTGTTTTTGTTATAGAAAAAATGATCGCATGTATAGCGATTATTAATTAAAACACAAATCTCGTCAGAACAATTTTTAATTATAAAATAACTTGACATATTGCAAAACAGTATATGAAACTTGTTCGTAAAGTATCTTTTTACACTTATTACTCTTAGAACACTCGCTTCGCTCGTATTGTAATCTTGAGCAACATGTGTAAAAAAGACTAACTTTACGAACTACTATTATAAGTAGTTGATTATTAGGTACCTAAATATGCATGTTACTATTTGACATAATTGGTCTCTTTTTATAATGAACAGCTGTGTTGACAACCCTTACATAAAATCTTAATGCACATATTTAAATAAATAAACTTAAATGTTCCATGATACATTTCAAATGATTAATTGCCATCAGTACGATAGAGTTTTTTTATAATCTCTACAATTTTTTACTGCCAGTAAAAAATAATAAGTGCATCAAATGTCAACACATTTTTTGCCACAAAGAATTTCAACTCACTTTTCTACTAAAATACGGCTACATTTGTGATAAATTGATCTGTCATTTTATTTTCCACATGCAATAATTTCATTAAACTATGTATACATAACTACGGTATTTAGAAGTTTGTAGTACTAACAGGAACAGTTACTTAATTATAACGGTCATCATAAGCCGCAGAAATTGTGGATGAAATCCCATATGGCTCATGGAATTTGTAGAGTAAAGTTAATACAGTTGCAAAATATTACTATTACAACTAAATGTGCCGAACGTGTAGGTATAGTAAACGCTCGTAGCTGTAATGTTATTTAGCTACGACCACTGAATATTACATTATGCAGTTATAATTTTAGAAAGATAACTCCCTCCATAAGACACACTATTGTATAATGATGAACTGTTATCACACCAAAATGTGAGGTTATGTTAATATTTTAATGAAGAAGAAATTGTATAGGTATAAGAAATGTTTTATTTAAAAGTCGTACTTAGATGAAACGTCGTAATTTGACATGTACAGGTTATATAATTCACTCGGATGATTATATACTCGCCTTCAGCTCGTGCATAAACTTGCATCCTCTTGAATTATAAATTATAGCTTACATTATGTGCTCGTTCAAAAAATAATACACTATTATTTTTATACAAGCTCCTTAAATTATTAAATCCCTAAATACTGCATATTTTATAACTATTTTAATAATTTTTTAAATAATTTATGACAATTTTGTAATATTTATATTTCTATAATTTGTATTACGCTGTTCTTATAATAATTCTTCGTAAGTTCCGAAATTCTTCCAAACTCCCATTAATCCCTGCAACGTAAGTATAAAAATTCTTTGCAATTCTTATAATAATTATTTTTAGTTCTCTAAAATCGTTTCTTTGCGAACTGTTTCGAGTTCACATAATAATATTTTAGGGAATCCAGTTCTTTAAAATAACGTTATCTAGGTAAAATGAGCTGTTATTTACATTTTATAGGATTATTATTACTTGGAAACGCAAATGTTCCAACATTGTAAGGGGCTGGTCACGAGAAACGTCACCGTGCGAATCCCTATCCTTGTTTAATTTTAATTATTTACTCTCTCTAACCTAGCAACTAAACAAGAAATGTGACATAAGATCTTCAGTAACGTCGAGAGTAATATTTTTTACGTATACCTACTAAAATATCATTATCGACCTATAAATGACGTTTGATGAAAATTTTTATTTAAATACTTGAACATTTAAATAAAAAGAAAATATTAAGAATTGAAATTTTGTTCAATCGATGAACATTTCATGTTATCTGTCAAATGTCAGACATGAATGTTCATAAAAACAGTTTGAGGACTTTGACACTCCCCCAGTTGTGTTGGCTGCATAAAATTTTCATGTGACACGAAAACATGATTGCTTTTCAGTCCATATATGTATTGACTTTTTCAAAATTTTATTCTTAAGTCAAATTTTAGAAAAATTTCGAATAATTACTAAACAAATTTGGAGAGCATATACCTACTAAAATTGTTTGCGCCTCGATGCAATTTGATTCGTCCTCTAAAACTCTATTTTGCGTACTTATTGTTACATAAATAAGTATTATCACATTATTTTTGTTGTTACAATATTGTTTATTTCTTAAAAAGTAAAAATACGTTTCTAGATATAATAAATTTATTACGATACAATAATGAAGATAGTGTCTTCAACAACTAATTTAATTAATAATTAACAACCTTATACAACCTTAAACTTTCGACCATAAACTCGTAAGCTATAAAACATTTTAACAAATTAATTAAGAACTTATACAGTGATACCGTGAACATATTACTTACACTCAAACAAACTATCAGATAAGTTATATTATAGAGGATGTTCTGTTCCTTGTTATGGAGCAATATAACGTTTAAACAAACTCGTAAATTGTTCTCGCCGCCGTTCCACTTGCGGTTTGCTTCACTAAAGTTTGCTTCATTTATTTGCTAGTTTAATTAATATGTACTAATTAATAATTGGCAATGTATACGGTTTAACTGGTAGTATTAATTTTATACAAATACTTGCTGTAATTGGATCCAGAGATATTAAATATAATTTGTGTCACATTTTATTAAATTATTATTTCAGGTACCGAACGATCGAAAAATAAAAATATATCAAAGCTATGAAAATTTGATCTCATCAAAAACATAGATAATATAACGAAATTTTCACATTTTACTTTAAAAGTTAAAATATACGAATTTTTAATAATTTTATTTTCATCATCATCATCATCATCATCATAGTCACATATTCATAGTGAAGCCTCAATAAATGAAGACCCGAACAAATTCTGGCAATATGTTAATAACAAAAGAAAATCATCTTCATATCCAAATGTTATGTCTTTAGATGGTGTTGAACATAGAAACCCACTTGATATTATAATTTATTAATTCTTTCAGTACCTTTTTTCAGTCAGTATACTCATCGTCGTCCAACGGTCCTCTACCCAACATTTTAATATAGCTTCAGATAACCTAGTCACACTCAATAATTATTTATATCTAAAGATGAAATTGAACTCTCTATTAAAAAATTAAAATCCAACCATAGATTTAAATTTATAGAAATTTTTAAATTTGTCGTGTTGCCAAAAATTAAATTCGCTCGATACCTAGGTACCTACCTATCTCAAAAAATTACGATGGGTACAGATTTTCATAAAGCCATTTTCTCAAATTTCAAAAATTCTTCATGAAATGTACCCATTGGAATTTTTCGCCACTATCACTAAATTTATTTTTCATTTCTAGTAATATTAAAATATGAACCCATAACATTTTGTCTGTGTTTGTACAAAATAAATATCACAATATTTTCCGACTCCTATTTATTGTAATAACAGAAGTTACTATATTTGCAAAAGTAATTCTAGCCAGCAATCCCATGAAACAAGTAATATCGATAAAATAAAAAGAATAAAGCGTAAGAAAATATAGTCTCCATGTAGTAGGTAGAACATAGAATCGTATTCTTACTACAGACTACAGCTGTAGTTTGTATGAAATATAAGTACGTCTGCATTGAAATACAAGCATGTACTGTGTACGTGTTCTACAAAATAAGATCACGTGACATGATATAATGCCGATAAAATCAAAAAGAAGATGTACCGACAAAATATCTACTGTTTCTCATGCATAACAAAACGCCCCAACCTACTTTTGTCTTGCAATTCGGAAACATCTGCAACACGAACTGATTTTGCAGTCATAATCAAGTGTAGCACAAGTGGTATTAATTTTGAAAATCGCATAACACAAATAACAGCCAATGGATCAATTGATTACAATAATAATAACCATGGTTATATAAAAAATTTCTCGGACATTTTTTACTAGTAGCTTGAGTAACTTAACTGAAATTAATAAGAGGAAACTTTACCGTCATCTGTCACTTTGACATTAAATTAAAAATTGGTTAAATTGTTATTTCGAGTATAAATGAGCAATTAATAAGGTAAAAAATACATATTTATTATTGTTAAATATAAATTTAGTAAATATTTCAAGTTTCTATTGTAAAAAGAATTCAAAAATAGAGCGGCGGTGTCATTGCGATTTATAGAATATCTCACCAAAAATTAACAATTATTTAATTTTATACATTAGTTACTAATAAAAATAAATAGATTATAATTAGTTTTTGTCTTTTATTTAATTAACTATCATGATTTAAAAAAAAATTGTAACAGTGGAAGTGCTAAGTTAGTGTTGCCATATGGTAGCGTCTAAAATATAAGATATATAATTTTGAGCAAAATAATCTGTATTAGTCATTAAAATATACTTATTCCAACAACTTTCGCGAATCTTACAAAAACAGAATTCTGCTATAAAAATAATTTTAAAATCTAAACTTATTATTAATCATATAACATCATCAAGACCAAGAACGATACAAAATCCTAAATCCAGTTAAATTGCACAGCAATCCAGACATAAGCTTAGTTAACGGCGCAAAACACATAACATATGCGTTATTATGTCTTGCTTTACGGAAAAATGTAATTAACGGAAAAGGAATTATAAAAATTAAACGCGTAGAGGTTAGGAAATACCTCCGCTGCCATTTGTCTTTTGTAGCAATTCCGAGAGCAGCCGAGGCACGGCGGAATCACCCGATCGAAGACAACTGTCGCCTGGTGTAATATATGGCGGACACCCTGCTTCCTTGTTTGCTGTACGCGTAGCCAACTTGGGAAATTAAATTTTCCTGTTGTACTCTTTTTTATGGAGAATCGATACGAGTACTTGGTCTTAATGTCTTTGCAGGCGATTACGGGTCTCTTACTTTGCCGAGGAAAAAGAAATTCGTCTAGAGTTCTTGATTTTGTTGGCGAATCACTTTTTAAATCAATTTCATATTTCCGGTTCGTTTTTGCTATCATATTTGAAGTCTAATTTAATTTGTGATTTCTTTTACTGAAGAGACGATAAAGTTTTATGGGTTCATGTGCTTCATTCTTTACGAAGTAAATTTAATGTGCATGCAAATATATTTTTATTATTATTAGTATGTTTTTAATATATTTATTATGAAATAATAAATAAGCTGACAGCTTGATAACTGCACACATACATGTATATATAAAATCACGACATTTCCCTAAAATAGAATTGGCATATGAACCCCTTAAAACTAAAACTTATACATCTTAAGAGGCCCGTCTACCTCCTAAAATCCAGCATAAAATGTACTAACGTAACGAGTGTTTTGTGACTAGTACTACAACAGTACAAAAAGGATCAATAGAGAAAGAATGGATCTACAGATGAGCCATTTTATAATTTTGATTAAAAAATTGTTCATGATTATAAAAATTCCGAAAAATTAAAAAAAAATCCAATTTATGCACACTTTACACGGTTATGTCATGATAGAAATTATTTTTAAAATTTTAAAACGGCACAACTGTAGATCCATTATTTCTCTATTAAATGTTTATAAATCTGACAGTTTAGTCGCAACGAAAACACTTTCACAGTATTTTTCAACTTCAAAATGACATTGCATCGAGCATTGCATAGCTAGGATGCGGAAAAATACAAGTTTCGGGTTGGTTTCAGGCAGCCGTAGTAGTGGGGAATAGAGTGGAATAGAGAAAAAAGTAAAATTGAAAATATTCTAGGAATTCGGAAAAACCTAGACGAGCCGCTTAACACGAATCTTTACAAACATTCAACATTTACCCATAATCGATCTACTACATACATGAACAAAAACCTAAAGATGTTTATGCTAAAGCTAATGAACCTAGAAATAACTGCTCAAAATACAAATTTGTATCGATGTAGCTAGTAACAATCCTAAATACTAAATTTAAATTAGGCACAATAGACTCACTAATTTTTTAAACAACTGCACACATGGTAAAATATATCTTTGCCGGTATTTCACAGTATGTGAGGCTACTACACCTAAATTAGGTAAAATGAATGATTCATATCTAATGATGAATGTATGTATTTGAGTGCGGTTAAATGTGAGTATGAAATTTAAATTTTCTGTAGGTACTTTGTTTGAACAAAACAACAAGTAGAATTTTGTATCAATTCAATTTGGGAAATAAAAATAGAAAATAGTCGTGTTTGCATGTTGTATTGAATAGGTATTATCGTATATTGCTGCATTGAACATTTTGCACATATTTTATGCATTTTGTTTCGGTTATTAAAAATTCCTCAAAATCATAATATCCATTTATTTAAAAATGTAACGCAACACTAACCTAATTAAATTTTTTATCTGAAATCTATAGTTTTAAACTCGGTCACACATACACGCATACATAATTTTAAAATGTTTAAAGGTTAAAACCTCATTTAAATATTTTTGGGAAGATTATATAATATAGTTTATAATAGGATATAGTTGCTAAATTGAACTAATCGTAATATTTGTTGATATAATTTAAATCAACTTTGCATAAGTTACATGTTCGTATAATAATTAGTATCAATATTTCATGTAATAAACACCGCAATCTGCAATTTGTTTGCTATGTTATAACCTAATCATCCGCAATGCAATGAATGATTTAACAAACGAAATTGTATACTAACACTGACATTAAAAACTATGCAGTAATATCAATTTTGAAACCACTAAATAATCCCTAACAAATTATTAATCAATTTTCACCAACGCTTTCAAATTACAATAAATGCCAATCAAATATTCATCTTGTTTAATTGCACTCTGCATAATTTAGTTTCAAACTTGATATTTAAATAAATGTATTTTAAATTTTTAAACAATGTAGGCATAGTAAAATCTTTCAAAAAAGGAATTATATACATATGATTTTTCTACGATAGTGCGAATTTGCATGTATACTGATATTGAAATTGATGGTGAAAGTAGGCTTTTAATACATTAAGTGCAGAATAATTATTTTTGTAACACGTGTGGAATATGAGTGATTCTGAAACGAATGCAAATTCTCTGACACGAGCGCAGCGAGTTTCGGAATTTGCATGGAGTTTCAGAATTACGTTTTCCGCATGTGTTACAAATTGTAAGCATCATGACGGTTGCTTACATGATACAATAAAAATAAAAATAAAATTGGCTATTTCCCACACTCATTTTGAGTGATAGACTGTCTATTTTCCACACAATTGTGAAAAAAATTCACACTCATTTTGTGTACTTAATGTAATTTAATAATAATAATAAGTATTGAAATTGACGATTTTCACTGTATTTAAAACATACTAAATTATTTTGCTGAACTAGAAATTATGCAGTTACTGGAAGGTCAAATCTGTCAGAATATTTTTGACTTCTGAGGCAAAAGTTGAGATTCACAATTATTATAGCCGTAAAATGTCCGGTAGGCTACCAATGAACTCATTTTCCACGATCACTAAGTACTAATTTCCGCATGAAAACTTTTATCATAAATAACACCATAAATGCAAAATTACAAAAATGAACTGTCAGGTTTTATGTAGTACTTATTCGTATTGTTTTCAGCTATGACAGCAAGCCTACCTGATTTATTTTTCTTAAATTTCACAAAAAATAATTAATTTTGACTATTTCCCTCATTATATTTTAACAAATTAAAATGCACTATTTTTCACAAAAACCATAGAAACTATCTATATAAACAACTTTTCCAATGCATATTTTTGAATATTGACATAGTATGCGTATATTCAACCGTAACCATGACACAACAATCAATAATAAATGTTTGTTTATTTTTCACCAAATGTCAAAATATTTAAAATGAAATTAAAAATAATGCTAATAAATAAAATTGTGTTATTTAAAATTGTTAAATTTGATTTATTCCTGAAATAGTCAATGCGTATACCACTCGATCATCAAAAATAATAGAAAACACTTTTGCCTCCTGGTTCGACGTATTTCCGCAAAACACCTCTCGACCTCCGGTTTCTATGGAAATACGTCTCATCAGTCGGCAGTATTTTCAATTATTTTCGAAGCTCTTGTGGTATAATAACTGAATATTTCACACTTTCGTATAAAAATAGTATGCATAACAACTTGCGGCAAGGGTTGTTGAAAAACTCGTATGATAGGTGAACTCGTTATCGCTCGTGCTCCAAGTTTCATACTAGGTTTTCAATGAAGCCTTTACTACACTTATATTATAATATACTATTAAAAAAGAAAAAATATTTTGATTTAAAATATAATTTATTTCTTTGATCCCATTATGTAAAAGGATGCAATAGAAACTTTTAAATTCCGACTAAAATTATCGTCAATTTTTAAGCATAAAAGCGGGTACTAAAGTATCCTCTTAAACTGCACTTGAAACATCATCAAACCCACCGCCGCATCAAAATTCCGGACATTTGAGTCACGTAGAACATCAGAAATTTTCACTAAATCCAAATGAAACACAAACGATGACAAACAAATGCACAATCTGTATACGTGCATCAACTCAGCGATGAATGCTGAAGAGCACAGCACAGCGGTAGAGATTTGCTGAATGTAACCAGTAAATGACATTCAAATGAAGCAACCGAATTCGCAAACATGGAAATAGCGGAACATGGCCAGTTCGGCGGTTGTTGGCTGAAGTACAAATCAACCAAATCCAAATCACGGAACAGACCGTTCAAACTAGCAGAGGATGTTGTGGTTGAGGGAAAATTTGTAGATGAATAGTTTGTAGTTGAGATAGTTTAGTTAGTAAAAATATTTTCTCATGATCTTATACGAATTTTAGATTGAGCACAGGCGAAATTTTTTTTATTTTAGGCGAATTTAGGTAATAATTATTACTCACGAAAATTAATTCTGTCTGTTGAAAATTTGCAAAATTAAGGATAAGGATTTTCAAATAAATGAAATGTATATACCATCAAATTTTTTCCCTTATTTAACACCCTGTATTTTAATGACTGTATTGAATATCATTTATTTTATGATCTATAAATAAATTTGAATCAACAGCTGTCAAAAATTTCTGAAAGGACTATAATCTTCAATCATTACTACCCATATATTATTATTAAGTAAAAAAATATCATACAGTGCGTTTATTTTAACGTGAAACATGGGATTTATCATATCCATGGTGACGAATTAGGCAGCAATGTATTAGAGTGTTCTTTTAAAAATGAAACATAGAAAATAAATTTGAATTAGTTAATTGGTGTCACTATGTTGCTATCTGGAATTAAGATTTATACTTTGAACAATTAAAAGTTTATGATGAAAGTGTCCCTTGAAACTATTGCAGCTGCCCAAATATCTTAAATTGTTCAAGAATAATACAGTTAAATTTATTCCCTATGTTTCATTTTAAAAAGAACACTCTAATAAATTGCTGTTAAAGTCGTAACCATGTCAAAATAAACTCACTGTATAATCTCATGTGCATTTTTTGAGTACTTTCCAACGGGATTGGCTGCAAACCCGAAAATGCATTGACCGAATGTAGCAAATTCTGAAAATAATTCGATCGAAAATGCAAAATCCGAAATTGCATTGACCGAAAGTGCATTTTTCGGAAACGCATTGACCGAAAGTGCAAAAACCGAATGATGCAAATCCCGAAAATATTACTCCCTAGTCCCTAGTTACATAACTCACTGAAAACAGTTGTATAATGAGTTAAATAATAAATGTATTATTTAATAGTCGTAGATGAAAATTTGAAAAGTAGAACCAACCGTAATAAATCTACCATACGTAGGTAGGTACTACATAGTTTTTAAATTTTGTTACTAATTTGTTTTTAAAATTTGATTTGCCATAAATCTAACCAAAATGGTTTACAAATTTCGTCTTGATGTGCATTTTGTAATTTTTGAGCAAAGCACATTAATGCGTAAAACCTACTCCCATTTAGGAAGTAGGTTATAAATATGAAATTCATTTTAACAAAATTGAAGATTATCTGAACTTTGATACAAGAAAATTAGTTTCTCGTTGAGTTTACCCTCAGTGATGTATCTCTGATCGTCAAGCACAAGCTTCTTGTTAGTTCCCAATCCGTCCACGAGTTATCAGTATTCAGAGGGCGCCACTATAATCTTCCGCCGCCGTGTTTTCCTGCAACAATTATTCCGCAAGGCGTGACCGCACTAATCCTTATGAATATTAATACCCCGAGCTACAGACGTATTACCAACACATTATAAAATTCTGGGTTTTTTCAGCAGCTCTCCGGAGTGCCAGCATCGCTAGGGATTTTTCTTTTTTTGTTCCGTAATGTTGGAGTTTGATGTAAAGTGTAAGATGTTTAGCAAAGGATCAGTTAAGTAAACTTGTTTAAATATTTATGAACAGAAGTCGATTATCGTAGAAAGGGATTTAAAGTTTTAGAGAAGACACTAAAATATTTGCGCACGAAGTTTAGGAATCGGAATATTTTTCTTTGAAGTTCAGTCCTAGTTTCGGTTCTTAAAATGGGTCAAAATATGAAAAATTATATAATTTGGACTCTGAGAAATCTCGGAGAAATCTATTGCCACAAATTAAATTTTGACATCTCGTTAAGTTTTTTAGTTTTTTTTCCGAATTTTTAGAATTTTCAATTTGCAGCTTTGAGGCTGCATTTCTCAAAATCTCTAAAACTACGATATCATGATAATGTGATTTACGGTATTGTGTTTCTATTATTTCAAATCAAAACCAAATTTATAGAAATTTTAAAAATGTTTGGGTTCCCACAAAATTTGGAACATAATTTTCAAAATTCGAGAAACACAACGCCGCAAATTTTTGAAATACACACCTTGAAAGTTACATTTTGGAGAATAAAAAATCGAAAAAAGTCGAATAATAAGCGAGGTTTTGAATCGCGGTTTGCGGCATTAGAGATTTCTTGTGATTTAGTTAATTTAAATCCAAATTTTTTACATATTTGAATCTTTTAACCATTTTACTCCAAGTTGGAAAATAATCAATACCTATACTTATTAAAATGTATGTGTGTTACGAAGTGTTTCATAGTAGATCCGCACTTAATCTCTTGCAACAGAACGAGAAGTACTTACGCGCAATTAAAATTCGCAAATTGTGGACCTCTCTTCGAGCCGAACCGAACGCGCTAAATATTTCCCGGAGTTTGTCAGTAAATCGGTATTGCACAAAGGGAATCATTGTTCGCCGAATTATTCAGTTGGCGAAAATCTGCATCATTCGTGTTGATCGCAGCATTCGTTGTATAAATATAAACAGCTGTGTCGTGTCACCGTGTCACTACGAATGCTTCAAAACATGTTGGAAAACCAGTAATTCGGCGAATTTGCTGAACATAACGAGCTTCTGTTCAAAACAATTCTGCTCTGCACGTTCAGTTCCTTCTGTTCGTTCGGACCACGGTACAAGACACTGAAGGTAACCCAACTTGGCTTGCAAAAGTGACTCCAGTTTCGTGGTACTGAGGGGTAAAGGGAGTACTCAATATGGCAGCCAACATAGGCCATCAAAAACCCGCGAGAATCGCTGATTAACGTGTAAAGTATAATTTCTATATATATTCTGTAATTTATTATAATATATACAATATTCTATAAGTTATTGAAGATTTTAAGTAAAATTGCTAATAAAATGTGGCCTATGCGATATGACACCGCCTAGCGGCGACAGGGCGAACTGTAACCTCTTGAGCAGTCATAAAACTAGTGGAAGGGGTATGCAAGTTACCGGGGCCTGGTTCGGACTAAAATATGCAAGTATGGACCCACCGTTGTGAAGATGAATTTTGGTATGAGATGGACATTAGTTTGGTAGATTATATTTTTAGGTTAGATAGCACCAGTAGCACATTCGCCGTTACGTCTGTCTTTTTCTCTTTCTCTTTTCTGGCCTTCGCCGAATTTTATTGGAGATATAATAAAAATGAACATTATCAATCATAAAGTGTAATAATAATATATTAATATTTTTGTAAAATAACCTATATTTCGGACCATAACAAATGAATTTGTCAGAGAACAGTTGTCAAAATGGTGTTTTATATTAACTTTAAATGTAATTGTCATCATTATACAATTTTATATACCGTTTTATAGGTATTTTGTATCAAGAAAATATTATTTAAATTACGTTTTGACAGGAATTGTTCCAAATTTAATCAAAAATATAAAAAAGTGGGGTTGCGCTCTTGGCTATGACGTCATTCTGAATTTCTCTATATTCCGTACCAATATAAAACATACAATTCCCTGTATAGTAATAATAATAATACTTTATTTTTCCAAAGACTGAAAGTACAGTATAAGAACGTGTACAATAACTAGGTTTGGTTTCGAGTTCACTAAAATAACTGCAGTTTCGGTTTCATATTCGTATTCTAAACATAATAAACCAACTAATTCTCCTACCTGATGACAACCGCCGTGAGCTCCTTGGCGCGCTCGCGCTCCATGAACACTGGTACATGGAACCTGGAGAGCGGGAAGAGCGGCGGGTGCGGCACGAGCATGGTGACGATCTCGGCCACGCGGAGCTCCTTGTAGGCGGCCTTGGCGGGCACCAGCGGCACGAAGCCAAGCACCGTGACCGGCTGGATCTGGATGCGCGGCAGGCAGCCCTCCCCGTCGGCCGGGCGCGGCTCCAGCACGCTGTACGCCACCTGCACCAGCCGCGGCGGCGACTTCAGCGGCTTGCCCGGACGACCGTGCTTGTCGGGAGGCGGGAGCGGCGGCCACCAGCTCGAGGGGATTGTCACCTGGAAGAGAAAATATACTTTTTGTTTGACTATTTCAGTTACATCAATATTGCGTGAGTGTAATACAGGAATTGCACGTTCAACAGATTGAATCAATCTTGCCCGCAATGGGTTGCATGAAATACAACTTGTTCTAAATTCGTTCAAGCTTGCAAGGCAATTCACAGTTATTTCTAGTTACCTATTTTAAGTCTGTTATATTACCAACCTGACATAAACGTCAAAAAAGAGTGTTAAAAAAGAGCAGCTACAAAACACCATTATACACTACCTATACAATATGAAGTTGGTAATACAATATGAAGTTGGTAAGTGGTAAAATAAATTCATATATTTAGAAATTGCATGTTGCTCAATGTAAAATGAAAAAAAATGTCTTCTGCAATTTTCTTGTTCAACTCTGACTTGAAGATTGCAGTTGCCCGTTGCGCTTGCTCAATAAGTTAAGTTTGAATTCGGCTTGAATCTAATCAGATACAAATTCAAAAAATAGTTTGTAGTGTACCACTCTCCACTAATAACTATGCCGTCAAGGCTGATAACTGTTCACACGATAAAATTATATAATAAAAAAATGACCGAAAAGATTTACAATAATTATCAAGGTGTGGGTCGGTATTGGTACGTGTAGTAATTTGATAAATACCTTATGGGCATCTAAATCTAAAATAGTAAATGTATGATTATGTCTCCAGATGACATAGTTAATACACGTTTGTCCTATGGTATAAAATGAGGCATGAACGAAATGTCGAACTTACTGTATTTAAGCATCACACACGGTATTTTAATATTTTGATATTTATTATTATGATTATTATACTTTAAACCAGAAATAAAACCATGTAAGGAAGGTTACGGTACATAAAAACAGCTGAGATGGCTGAGATACTGAAGGTATATTCAATTATAAAGTTCTGCTCACACCAGCAAGGAGTGATTTAACACGTTCGAACAAATAAAATGATCGATATGTAAAGTTCGTCTACACGTGTATCTACTTTAGTTTTTTTTCAATGTTCAATAAATATTAATATAAAAATAAAATTTTAAATTTATTCTTCTTTACTAGCAAGCAGACTACTTTTTAATAACTACATATAAAACAAACTTTAAGAATTTATATATTGGATTAAAACATTATGCACTTAATCGCACAATGTTTGATGTCGAAAACAGTATACCCATGCATAACATTAAAATGCAATAATTATAAATATTTAAAATTTTGTTAAGTTACATATATTTAATAAAACTTTAAGAATGAAATAAATACCTTCTGATTTTTAAGATTTATATTTTTGATTATTAAAAAGTAGTAAATTAACCAAACCACTAAATTAAAATCCAGCCTTTATACAGGTGATTCACAACTTCGTGCATATATTTTAATGGCGTATAGTACAGTGTTGAACTCACTTTATCACGTAAATGAAAGAATTTTTTTTAGTTTCCAAGTTTTTTAATCAAACAGATTTGAGTCATTGTTTTCAAAAATTTACTATTCTTGCCATTGCAATTAATTCAAATAAAATTTTATTCCATTTAAAGTTAGGCAGATTTCTATTATACAATCAACAATTCAGTGGTTTCAAAAATGTGAAAACAGCCCTTAAATTAATGAATTAAAAAAAAAAGTTGTGTACTATGTATTATGCCATTAAAATATATGCACGAAGTTGTGAATCACCCCCAAAGTAATTATTCTAATAAAAAATATTTTAATTTTAATAGTTTCTTTAAACTTTTATGATTATAACTTTAATTAAATAAAATATGTTCGTTTAGATATGTCGTGTCCAGAAACTATTTATATTAGATATGGAAGTGGCAAAAATCTCAACAATTCCTCCTCACCTGAGCAAGACAAACGCCATCCTCGCCATCAGGACTACACGCCGCACTGAGCGGCATCTTCCCGGCCGTGGTGGCGTGCAGCACGATGCAGACCCTCTGGTGGCGGGCCAGCAGCATCTGGCGACGACCTCCCGGGTCAGCGCCCGTGTGGAACAACACCCTCATCACCGGAGAGTCCCGCGGGATCTCCGTGCGCACGATGTGCGCGCTCATGTCCAGGTGGTGCGTCACTAGCTCCTGCAGGTCCACGCCCGTCGTAGAAGACGTGGAGTTGTGTTCACCTGGGGGAGAGAGGGGTTGGGGTTGAGAGTGATAAATGTAAGAAATTGTAGCGTACGGAAAATTTATCTTGGAATTTGTTTTTTACGCAATCGTGTGGGAAATAGGAAATAAACATTCTGATACTGAATCTAGTACTAGTGCGGGATAAAGATAAACTACCTATGTCACTGACTTGAATTTATTAAATATTATGTTTTTGAGGAATAGTGCAGAAAAAATCTTATTAACATATGCGGAAAAAGTGATTCTGAAACTTCAAGCAAATTTCGAAACTCGCTGCGCTCGTGGCAGAGAACTTGCATTCGTTTCAGGATCACTCATTCCCACACTTGTTACAAAAAGAATTACTTTCTGCAATCGTGCAGGAAATAGATATATTGACATTCAAAATACGTGCGGACATGGCCAATTCTAGTATACTGTTTTATTTGATTGTTGTTTTGTTACGTTACATATTTTATTATAAACAATCAAAAACTTGAATTTATTTTTAATATTATGTATAATGGTTTTGAGGACGCTTGCATTTTTTTTGTCGATAACAAAAAATGTGGAAAATGTGTTACTGAAACTCCAATTCCAAAACTCGCTGCGTTCGTCTCGGAGAACTTGCATTCTTTTCAGAATCGGTCATTTCCCACACTAACGAAAATAACTATTTTCAATCAAAATCTTCTGCGGAATAAAGTTAATATTAATCTCCTTTGAAACGAACGTTATGCAGTTTCATTGCGATTGCCACAGAGTTTGTTTTGAATTTTAAAAACTTGCAGTAAAGTAGAAAGTATGTGAAGAGTATTATTATTAAGAAATTTTAAAATTAGAGTTAAGATGGTGAGCTTAGTTCAGTACGCAATCACATCGGACGACAAAGATCAAGACTAAATCTTACGCATTTATTACTTTTATTATATTCGTATGACAGATAGGTTAGAAACAACGGTACAAAGATTCTTATAATATAGGAGAATAGTTAGAGATAAACGTATACAAAAGTATAATTTTCTATAAATATTATATGAATACTAACATAATTATTGATATATTAATTTTTTTCCTGCAATTTTTATTGAAATTCGTTCTTATTTATGTTCAATTAAAACATATTGTTCATTTTTATAGAGATTATTAACAAAGTTTTAATCGCTTGTAAACGTAACATACAGCGCCAACGGAAAACTAAAGTGTACCTAACCTGACCTCGTTTGCAGTACAAGAGACATAGCAAGTGGAACTACCTATTCTTTTTTATACCGTGCTCTGTACAAAACTAAATCCGAATCAAGAAAAGGCTTCACAAGCTTCACACTAACCTGAAGGCGGCATCGGCAGCGGCGGCAGATTATCCAGCGGATCGGGTACGATGTACCGGGCCGGGACGGTCTGCTTGGTGCTGAACGGTCCGTACGTCGCACGGACGGAGATGGGCTGCGACGACTGGAACACGGTGAAGCGGTCCACCGACAGCACCGAGCTGGGCGTCGAGCTGGACGGCAGCACCGACGCCAGGTCCGGGATCGGCTGGAAGTGTTGCTTGGGAGTGTGCTTGAGGAAGAAGCCGCCGTCCTTGTTCTCGAAGTGGACTTCCACGCTTGTTGTTACATCTAGAACGAGAGATTGGAATCAGTGTAGGAAATAACAGCGAAGTAATCATTTGAGTTTGCAGCAGCTTGCAGTTATTGTTTTATATATTAAAACCTTCGACCATATATAGGTATAGACAGATAACACTCAATGCTGTAGTATACAATGTTGTGAAGGCAAGAAGTACGGTAGCGGGAGCAGCAGCTATAGGCGGGGAAAGGAGGTGAGGACACGATAGAGTGTTGCACATTGCTGACTTCTGGTTTGTTGTCATGGAACAGATGGAACAGAGAATGAAAATAATCAAACGGCAACACTTCAAGGTGTCTGCAGGTCATACTGCTCTTCCCACCGCTACGCTAGTTCATTGCTTCACAACAAAGCCTTGCGTTGTTTGTCTATTCCTATGTATGGTGGAAGATTAAAACAAAACCGATATTATGTTTCTGAAGATGTCTGATGAAGGCTGTAGTTACAGCTGAAACTTTCAAAGGTCTAATTATTTATTTTATTCATAATTACACTAAGTTTGCAGTGTTTTACATAACTTAAAATAATTAGGAACCATTTAATAGACGAATCCATAACACGTTACTTTGTCAGGGGCAGCTATCAAAATGATGTTTTATATTAACTTTAAATGTAACTGTCAACATAATACAATTTTATATGCAGTTTTATAAGTATTTTATATCATAAAAATATTATTTAAATTACGTTTAACTGTTCCAAATTTAATCCAAAATATACAAAAGTAAGATTGGACTAGTAGGTTGCCGCCACTGAAATATAATAATACTGGAACGTGCACTCGCGACGCCAGCCCGAGCCGACAGAGACAGCGAGTTGCAGGTGATTGCATCTTTGTCGTACAGTCCTGATTGGTGCCCGAGCCGACAGAGACAGCGACTCGCGGCTGATTGCGTCTTTGTCGTACAGTCCTGATTGGTTTGTGGATGGAAGACAACGATAGAATCACTTGCGAGTAGCTGTCTCTCTCGGCTCGCTTTTCGTACACAGCGAGCATAGGGAGTGCACGTTCCAGTATTACTATATTTCAGTGGTTATGACGTCATTCTGGATTCTCTTTAGATTAAACAGCTTTTGGTTGATATTAGGTTTTAGGCTGGTATACTATATTCGTAATTTATAGCAGAGGCGCATAGCCGAGTGAATTACGTGCACTCAGGCTTGAATCCAGTCAGGTAACTACACATTTTAGTTTAAGTGAGTAAGTATTGATGGACGATAGCCCAGGACGCTATGTGATTGATTATGGATTTTCCCTGTTGTGCACTCTCTACTAACAACTATGACCCAACGCGCACACGGTAAAAAATTTATATCGATAACTCACAATACGAGTTTGTCATAGTGCTGAGATCAGGATCCGGATAGTTTCGGTATCGGATCCAAAAATATACGGATATATCGTGATATCCGGATACTGGATTCGGATAATAGACCGGATATCGGATTCGGGTGGTAGATTCGGATATCAGGTCCGGAGAAAAAAAGCGGATGATTAAATTTTGAATTTTGAGTAGTAATGAGTCTTAAATCCGGATCAGATAATTCTATCTTGGATTAGCAATAGATACTGTTCATACATTTTATTAAAAATTCCTTCTATTACGTAGTACTATAATAATAAAAAAATTGAAGTAAAATTAAAAAGTCAGAATTGTCGATTCTATTCGTGATTATAAAACGCCATATGTTTTTGTAGCTGTACTATGTAATTATTTACAATTCAAAAATTAACTTTCAGCTTAATAAACAAATTTTCAGTATCAAGTAACTTAGAAACTTTAAGTATGAAGTTAGGCTACGTAGATATTTTATTTGTTGATTCAATTACCTAATCTTGAATATTATACTTAGAGACTAAATTTAATATCCGGATCAGGATCAGATTCTCTGGTATCCTGAAGTCAATCCGATACCAAATCAGATATTTGGTTTTAGATCCGACACCCGGGTATCCGATATAATATCCGGATAACAGATATCCCAGTATTCGGAGAGTTTGAGATCCGGATACCCGGATCCAATTTTTTCGGATGATGGCAGCTGTACCTTACCTATGTCAGGCTGCCACATTTGAGATTAGGTACAAAAGGCGTTAGATATAGATATAATATGTATATGTACAGAGGCGGACTGGTAACGTGTCGGCCCAGTGGGAAATAAACTTCACCGGCCCAGCCGAAGTGTTGTTTTACGAAAAAGAAAAAAAAGTGCCGCAGGCGAAATTTTTTTGGGGTTCAAGGTCAATGGCTGTTTCATCAAAAGTTTAGTTTTTCCATAGAGGGAAAATTATACACAATTTACCCTCATTTACGTAGTGATGCCGTGAGACGAGAAATTTAAGTAATCTCGCCTTGGTCATTTCTCGGCTGTTCCATTCTCGTCTTGTCCCAATTTCTCGAATAAAATTTGTTGCCATCTATTTGTAAAGCTAGATGTGACATTAAGAACTTTTTTGTACATTTCTGTTAAATTTGCACACAATTCTTATTTTTAAAATAAAAAATATTTGTATCAAAACAATAAAATGCTACGAACAAAGTATAATAAAATATATTTTGACATTTTCGAAGAGAAATAACATCAGATATTTTTCAGTTTTTATTTCGAGAATTCTCGATTTTTCGAGAACTATTTCTCGTCTCGTTATATTGAATTCTTTTCTCATCTCTCCATCCGAAACGAGAAAATTATTGGTTTTCGTTCCGTAATTTTGAGACGAGACGAGAATGAGACTAGATTTCTCGTCTCGTCGGCATCAATACTTTTATGAGTAGAAATTAAAATAAATAACAAATTTAAAAATAAATGTAAGGAAAATTGGGAAATTTATTAGAATGTAATTTAGTCTAGCGTTTTCTTAAACTTGTAAAGAACAAAACCGAGCCGAACAGCCGATTCTAAATTAATGACTGACCAGTACAAATCATGAATACAAAACTTAGTTTCGTTTGTTTATTTGTATACAATATTGCAAATAATTGTGAATTTTAATAAAGAAAAACTCAGATTTGGGTTTTTTGCGTTGTTTATAAAAAAAATTATTATCCTTCGATAATCGGCCCTATCGTGTCGGCAGTCGGCCCAAATTCATCGCGGCCCAGTGGGAAATATCCCACCATCCCACCGGGCCAGTCCGCCTCTGTATATGTTGGTAAGTAATCGTATTTATCTATTACCATATGAGTTCTGAAAAATTATTTCAGAAATATTTAATAACTACTTACTTCGAAACTTACTTAGTTAATCACTCATGAAGCATTATATGATAGGTCAGGGAAGTAAAATATAAAATATAATATGTGCAGTATGCATAAAAGCTTAATGATGAGTGCTGGACATCATTCGACTCCATAATAATAAATACTAAAAGCCTCCACTGGTAGTGGTGATGGTGTTCTGCATGGTGTTGTATGCTGTCCACATCTCCACATTCACTCACAGGTCAGGGGAATTATTCATGATGCGGATGGCATGAAGTAGTTACGTAAATAACGTATGGTAGCCTCAAATCGTTGCGGTCACTGTACATTGGTCAGGAAGTAGTAAATACCTAACGTGGCTTATTTGTGAATTTGGCTTCCCCAGGATACAGAATGAGAATATAGTCATGAAGTTTGCTGCTTGAATTTCATGATCAGAAATGGGAATTGATAATTAGAACAGCATATTTTGACAAAGTTTGAGGGAGAGATATTCCTGAATCTACCAGCAGTAAATATGTAAATTTCCATATGTAACTTGTATAGAATTTTTTCAAAACGTAATCAAAAATAAATATAGGTAAAAAGACTGTTAAAATTTGTTATTTTTAGGTTTCAAAAATGATTTTTTTTATTAAGAATGATAAAATTGGTTAAAGGATTAAGCGGCAAGATGAAAGGGCATGAGATATTTAGGAAATACTCATAAAGTAGTTGTTAATTGTATTTAATTCCAATATTTCGCTACCAATTTTGGTGCTTCATGAGGGAAAAATAATTATAACAATTTAAAATTTTGACAAAATTTTTCGTAATTTTCCATTTTTGCACGTTTCAAAGTTAAAATAGATCAATTTAAAGCATTTTTTGCACCATGCTGTTACACGAGGTTCGTTGTGTGACCAAACAAGTGAAGAATGTTATATTTTCCGAGACGTTTAACCGAACAAAATCATCATATTATTAATGAAATTGCAGAATTTACTAAATTTATATATGTTAATACAATCTATTAACTATTACAAATCTTAAAATTATTAAATGCCTAACTTATAGCTGATAAACTCAAATTTAGTGAAACTCATCTTAAAACCCTGTTCATACGATTCTTTCATGCTTCTGAATTTTTAGAAAAATAATTCTGTTCAAAATTGCCTGTCAAATAATGACACCGTAAAATTGAAGTAGGTACTGAAAAAAATTATCTGTCATTGATAGCTTCGAAACAAACAAATTCATGTAACCACAATAATTTATAAGATTAATTTGAATAATTTTTTATGGTAAAAAAACTCTCTGAAAATGTGGTCTTAAATATGGCCCTGAAGTGTACGCTTTCATGGATTATTCGTGTTCACCTATAATCCAGAATCACATTATTAAATTTTTAGCACGATTCCTCTTCTTTGCAGATATGTGGTGGGCGGTAAAAAGCATTTTTAATTTGCTCATACGTTCATTGTTTAACAAAGACGAACACTGATGAGACTAACAAAATAATAAACCAAAGAGCGCATTGTTCCGCACTGAAATATTATTTTATTTTGACAAATGAGACAACCACCAGACCTACAATCTCCGGTCATATATTTACCGCCGTGCTTTTGTCTCAAATATGCAAAACAATATAATATACGCATATAGATCCACTCAAACAAATGGCAGAGGACAAAACAAAATAAAACAAAACAATGCTTCTTTACAGAATTTTCAACCTTATGTTATTACGGCATACGTGCGGGTAATTGGCGTTTTTCAACGAGTTTTTTTTAGTAGCCGGCAATTGAACCACAGGGTTGCGGGTAAATTATACGGCGGGTAATTATACGGTTTGCGGGGTTATGTGCTAATCAATGCCAGGTGCTTGATGTTTGCGAGTTATAAAGTAAATTTCTTCACGCGAAGTCACTACATAGTTGTTTATAAGTGGATTGTGGAAAGGTAAACTTATTTTTGTTTTAGTAGTTTTTTATTACTTCCTGCTACAGTGATGGGTAGTTTTGTTCTCGGTTCTCGGTAATTATGATTTGAACTTTGTTGAAAAAGTTGTTTACGTGGAGTGTGAAGGATTTTTAATAGTTGTTTGTTGTTGTTGTTTTCACTGCTGATGGTAATTATACATGTGGAAAGGATATTTTTCAAGATTGCGTTTCTTTTCAGCAAAGAAAATATTGTAACAGAGAATTTTAAATTATAGCAAGTATATTTTTGGAGTAATTATATTAAGACATGGCTTTCAGGATCAAAGAAATAAAGTAACAAAATGTTTTTGTAAACTTTAGTTAGTTTATTACGGATGTTTCGGAAGTCAAAGCCGCCATCTTCAGCAATATAATTTTCCTCCAACAATACACATTACCATTGATTGAATAGGTTATTATATTCAGTAATACATTTACAAATATTGAAGGACGACACAAAATGACAGAATCAGACGCTCTAAAATTCTGTTATCATTCTGACATTCTATTTCGTCGTAAAGACAAAAACAGGACTAAAATATTTGTTGTATGAGATCTTAAAAAACACGTTATTATTTTTGGTACCAATAATGAGGTCCTTAGCGCAAAACAGCATAGGTGGCAGAACGGGAGAACTATATAATATACTCTCCTCAGTACGTATTACACGATACATATTTAAGGAAAAATAAGAAACGTAAGCATACTTTATAGCACTTACTAAATTTTTGAATAGTGTTCAATAAACAAATAAGTCGTACTTAATGTACAATATTCAAAAATTTAGTAAGTGTAGTAAACAAAAATGAAAGATACCTACTTGATTTTATAAATTCTCACAAATCACACTATTTTTTTTAAATATTATATTATTTTCTCCAATGTCTCAGATGGTCGTTTCGAATATTAAGTCTGTATTTATTTTTGCCATTACACGTTTGATGCTCAGGATCACAGATTTGAAGTTTCAAAGTCATTTGAAGGTTCAAAGGAATTTGCTCACTAGCGCACCTATCATGTAAATATAATTCTACCCTTAGCATTTTTAACCATAATTTCAATATAAGGGCATCTTCCCTTTTCCCCTAAATTCAACCCTGCGACAAGTACCCTCTATCCACGCAGACACAAACTAACAAACAAATGCCGCTCCTGTTGAATTTACGTTGCAGGATTATGACAGCAATGGTGGCTGTTTATTCTGTGCATATACGAGTATGTACTAGTGGCAGAAGGTTGTTCCAGCATTTGACATTCGTGTTCGTGTTATGTTGCTAGTATGTAGTGTGTATTTTAGCCAATAGTTAATTAGTTAATTGAAGTTCGTATAGCGCTTTATTTTAGGTGCCGCTTTATTTTATAGTGTTAGGTAATGAGAATGGAGCAAATGAATGAAGTGTTTATTTTTGTAGCTTGCGGGTGCTTGGATAAATAAAATTAGAATTTTACTTTGTACGCTTTTAGTTTTGTAATTTAAAACTGTGGATGTAAGTGCATGCATATTTATTACGCCTTTTACCTAACTTGAGTGTGGCAGCCTCACATATTGTGAGTAATCTGTGTAGATACATATTTTTCAAGCTCCTGAAGTGTAAACATAACAATCACACATCGTTGATGCCATGGTAGTTGCGATTTTACACAGGGTTATAATGTTTCCACACACGTACCTATGTTTAAAGAAATCAGAATTTTTTTTTAGCTTTAAGAGCTTATTAAAAAAATTTGCTTATTAATAAAAAGACAGCCTCCAAAAACGCTACTTTACAATTTATTGTTCAATAGAGTCTGAAATAAACAGGGCTTCGAACCGAAAAAAATTGGGGTTCGGTTTCGGTTAACGGTCTTACGGGTGAAAAAATTTCGGTTACGTTTATCGGTTACGTTATTTTAAAAATTTTATATTGGTTTTGGTTTCGGTTTCGATAAAATTAAATTTAAAATTTCGGTTTCGTTACGGTTACGGTTTTTCAATGGTTTCGGTTCTAAATTACCTAGATTTATTTTAACATTTCAAAATAACTTGCAGAACTCATTATTATATCAAAAAGTCTTTTATTTTAATTTTAACATAAATAATACACATTCTACCGGGTGGAACACCATACATGTGTTGTACATTAGGCGATTGGCATTGCATTTCACCGGTTATTAAGAACCTGGTTAATAAAAACCGAAATAATATCAGTTCCGTTACGTTTTCGGTTTACAAATTAACAAATTTTTCGTTTCGGTTTTCGGTTTCTATATTTAAAGAAAATAAATATTGGTTTCGGTTTTCGGTTACGGTTCCATAAAATGGTAAATATCGGTGCGGTTTTCGGTTACGGTTTCGTTACTGTTCGATGTCCAGGAAATAAATAAGAAAGATTAATATTAAAGGTGACATTTACTGGCGCCTTCTCTTAGCAGTTGTTTCAAGGCTACTTGACAGAAGGAAATTTTAGTGCATGTCAAATGCATCTTACTTAACCACATAGAAAATACGATATTTAAATAAATATAGGTATGTCGACCAAAAAATATAATACTTAATGTGTGCGTTAAGTATTTGTACCTATATACATCGCTCGGTTGTATTAAAGCACTCCGCTTCACCTCACATTGTGTAATAAAACCTACCGCACTTATAACGTACATAATTATTTTGTGCGATTACCACTGTTACCAGCCGTCAACTCATGGAATCTCATGACTAATAGTGGAAAGTGTACCTGACTGGATTCGAATCTGAGTTGTTAGAACCACAGTCCATCACTTTACGCGCTCGAACACAATCTGCAATTTCATATTCCAGGATATAATTTCTATGTCCCTAAGATTCACATCTCAATATAATATAGTACAAGAGTACAACTACATTAAGATAATTAAGGTAATAGAACAATTAGAACTTGGCAAGTTTAATAGCAATAACTTTCATTTCAAAGATAAGTTACACTGTTGTCTGTTCTCTGCGCCGTAATGTAATACTAAAGTCTTACTGAGTTTAAAATGAAATATATAGGTACTGAAACTAATGAGAATTGATACAACGTATAAAATAACCAAGTTGAGATTAAATACATTTCTACATCAGTATGAAGTACTTTACAAACTTGAAACCTTAATAAATTCAAAAATTTTAAATAAATTACTGTACTCTTCAATTACAGCATTTTAGAGTTTTTTTTCAATATTAATATTTAGTATGAATAAGTATTGAAAAATATTTACTTTTATGATTTATGTTTCATTAAAAACATATACCCATTATAATAATTATTAAATAATTAATTAAACTTTTAAATAATGTCAGCTGCGTAAAATTCTACATTCGGAAAAATAATATTTGTGTTGCAAACTAATGCAAAATTTATGTATAATATTAATTATTATAAAGGTAAATATTAATAAACATTATTAAAACTTTCAGTAATTAAGCATGTTGTATGTACCATTTCAAATTCCAACATTTTAAAATTATACGAGTAGTTTTTACTATTATAAATATTAATTTTTGTATTCTAAAATTTTTATAACAAAAATGGTAGCCTCTGAATAGTTTTCATAAAACTTCTTATAAAACAAAATATCCTTAAATCTAATCCAATAAATAAGAACATACAAAAATTAAAATGAGTGTACCTTGCTAGTAATACGAATGACATAAAATCATTCAAAATACAAACATTTATTTATGACTCTGTTTTCCAAACAAAATTTTATTCAGACTCATACATACCCATAGATCGAGTTACATAGACATAAAAAGTAAATTTTATGAAGCGTTAATTCATTTTTCATGTTTCACACGTTAATAATAACAAATTTTGCTTCCTTTCCATACAATGACACTTCTAGTTTCAACTTCCACCGTGACGCTTGGCTTTCAGTTTTCATTTCAGAATTCAGAGCGATCGAAGCGCCGTTGGTCGACAAAAGGTTGATAAACAAACGTAGATTCAGGGTCGTAATCAGGACTAAATATTAGACAGGACTTTTTCAGGCCAAAGCTTCAGTTTGTTAAGAATCAGAAACTCATAGTATTTCATTAATAAACATAAATTGCCCTATATTTCCATTTTTGGCAATATTGCCATCAATGTTGCCAGCAATGTAGCCTTGATTTTAAATTGCCGGCAACGACACATTGCTACCTGTAATGCAGCATTTCCCTGCTCGATATATTTTACGTCACTCGGGGGAGGAAAGCAGTGTTTTCCTCTTGCTAATGGAGGGAGGGAAGCGAGTTTTCCCTCCCGCGCAGGAGGAAAGCAAGTACGTTCCTTCCGAGCGGGAGGAAAACACTGTTTCCTACCCGCTACTGGCGGGAGGAAATACTGTTTTCTTTCACAATAGTATGTTGTGCACCTAGAGAGGGAAGCGTGCTATTACTCCCGCGGGCAAAGCGGCGGCCCGAGCGAGGGCGCCGGCTTCGCCCAAGGGAGGAATAGCCTTCCCTCCCGTGAGACACACAATATTTTACGTCACGAGGGTCTCGAAATCACCTTTCTTGCAAGCGGGAGGAAAACACTGTTTTCCTCCCGCTCGGGAGGAACGCACTTGCTTTCCTTCCGCGCGGGAGGGAAAACTCGCTTCCTTCTCTCCATTAGCAAGAGGAAAATACTGCTTTCCTCCCCCGAGTGACGTAAAATACTAATTATCCGATAAAACAAATATCTCTTGTGTAATAACAACTAAAAGTTACATTATCATTCTATCTGCGTCTAAGCCGAACTACGAGTATTTTATCGGGATTCAAATCTCAGCTCGGATTTGATCTTCCGCCTGCTACGGCCCTGGTGACAACCCACTGACCTGTCAGTGATAACCAAACCGTGAATGCCATCCATGACCGAGAACGAGATCAGCATCGGATCGCGCGCTGGTCTGCACATCGCATCGGACGACCGGATGTAGGTGATACGGCGTCAGTTACTCGTAAATGAATTATTTATTTGTGACACCTGTGACCCAACGAGTTCACACTTCGCTTATCAGGGCAGGGGGCACAGCTCCCGATGCTAGTTGCCGATTCATGGCCATCAGGTGGCAATGATTTAACAGGTTGAGATGGTGTGGGGTTAGTAGAAATGTGATATTGATAAGTTAGTGTAGGTATGTTTATTTAATTTGATGAATATGAAGTTTTTAATCGACTGGTTTGCATGTATGAAGGTTAAAGAGTAGAAATTAATCAGGACTGCAGTCTCAAGATGTTTTTATTAATCAAATAGCCGGCACTTTTGACTTCTTCAGACAAAGGACTAATTTAGTTCAGCAAATTTGTATTATGTACTATGATACGTGTGTTACATTTATTTGTATTCTAAACGATACTAATATTTCATGTTATGCTGATTTTATTTATTTTGTCGTAATATGTTACTAACCAAGCTTAGTCATTAAATTTACCTTAAAGAAGCCAAAAGTGTTGGCGAAACGTCGGCTATTTAATTAATAAAAATATCTTGAGACTGGAGTCCTAAGTAATTTCTACCATTCATTTCATTTGAAGTTTGATGCAAGCTGTAATAGTAGATCTTCTTCATACAACTAAGGCTTCGGTAAATTAATTGTCCAGCACAATTACCTACATGGCACCAATTAAGCTGATACAATTATAACGTCCGAACAATTCAGTATTCAATACAGTCAGGTACACATTCTAGTTTAACTACACAAAAATTTCCCCCGTGGTGTACATTATGTCCACTACCAACCATGAGTACCCGTGAGTAGACGACTGATGATCACTTACAAAGTAACTGATGACAGTTAAATGAGACTGCCACACTATAGTATAATTATTAAGTTTAAAAAAAATAATTTGTTAAAGTTTCAGTTACTATGTCAGCAACGCTGGTGTAGTTCAGGAAAATTGTAAAGGAAAACAGTAAGTACAATTTAAGCTAATTTATAAAAAATAGTATATTGTGCACCAAGTATCGAAATAAGCATTTTACTTGCTAGTATTTTATTTACAGCACAACCCGAAAGGTATGCAGCATGTAAGAACATTTCGACAAGTGTTGCACATTATATTTTTTCTACAACTTTATACATTTACTTACATTTTTATTAATTCACATGCTCTATGACATTTCATCTTGACACATTTTTGATGAATAATGCAGAATCATAGCAACAGATAGGAAACATGAATGTTTAAATCATTACGATACGCTCATGCTGCGTCTTCGACTAACATTCCCACACGGCCGTTCTACAGTTTGTAAGATTTTAGAAGAGTGCAGTGAATGACGAAAGTGCGAATTTAGGTGGTAGGCATAGAAAAAATGTTTCCCTCATACGTATGCTATTACTTTATGTGCGATTGTGGTTCTGAAAACTCAGGTTCGAAACACATTTCAGTTTCATAAAAATCTCCCTTCTGGCGTCCTGTCCACTACAACCAAAAATAGGTACCCGTAATTGATAGCAGATGTTTCACACCCAAAAGTTGGGTTACATTGGTGATAGATAATATGAACCTATTTGTAAGGTCTTAAAACAAGATTATTTTCTGTAAAAGATCGATTAAATGATATAAGATTAACTTGGATTTTCTCCAAGTATAATAAAATAAATTATGGAATAATGAAATATCTATCTTTTTATTTTAATTGTGTTGTAGTTCCCGACGAGTTTATATTTGTGAAGCACGCACATCTTTTATATTTTTATATTAAATATCATCTTGGTTCCACATTTTTAAATAAAATTTCTGTGCGATACTCCAGTGCGTCAAAGGAAAAAGCAACCTCAATTCAATTTATCGGCGTTTTGTGTTGTGGCAATCTCGAGTTATGAAAATATGTTCCAGGCAAAATTGTGTTTGTGGTAAGAATTTTGAAAATGATGCGAAGGAGAGCAAGAGTAAGATTCGTGACAATCCGGCATTTATTTGCGGCCACAACACGGAACACATGTACACGGTTTAGAGCCGCAGATCTTATGAAACAGCGGTTTCTTCCAGACAATAAAATACAAGATTTTATGACGACGAATTGCACGAGAAAATATTCCGGATATAAATTTCAAACATTATTACTTTATTTTTCTGCAAAATGCAAAATTGTCAGGGAATATTTCTCTATAAAGATATCAAGAAAATTATTATAAGTTGATCAATTAACTAATATAGTTACAGAGTGACTGACAGAAGTAACATGGCAAACAAGTTATTAATGATCTTACAAAAAATTTATAGAACAGTAAAAAGTTTTGCTTCTCACAAAACTTATATCAATAATGGGGTAGGTACTTATCTATGCTGATTATTTTATATGTTGAAATATTTTTAAATCTAAGTTTGACGTGTTTATTGGAGAAAAAAATTATTGAAAATTCAGATATTTTTTAATGGATTAAATTACGACGTGCCGTTGTACTATTAGACAAAGACAGTTAGGTATACATTTTTTGCTACGTACGTCTGGCGGAGAAAAGGGAAATTGTTGTATGATTTTGTTGATATTGAATTTAAATATACAGAGTAAAAGTAAAAGTCCGATTACAATTTAATAGTAATATCAAAATATCAATATAATTAATGACAAAATCAAATTAGGTTATGCTTCTTGAACCTATCACCGCTGTCACTTTAACATTAGGACATGGTGACGTCCGTGACGTTCCATTGCAGAAGTCGATTTAAAGCATGTAAATTTTAAATCAATTTTTACAAATATTTGTTGATTTTTTCATTAAATATCCTCTTGTAAGTGAAATATTGTACACAAATAGACATTTCTTCAAAATTAAAAAATATGAAGTAGGTACCCCATTATCGAATCATATTTGCCCATGTCTTAATTTACGAGTAGGTACCGTATATTGATAATAAAATTAAATTTGACATAACTAAAATTTACCAACTAAGAAAATTACTAAATTTCCAGATTTTTGGTAAAATAAAAAATCCGGAAAGAAATTAGTTGGTATTTTAATATCAAAGTAGTAATTAAATTTGACGTAACTATTACTTATGAAAATGCGAAAAAATATAGTTTACACAATACCTACGCTTTGAAAAGTAGTTTTACTGAAAAGCCATACTCATTCGGCAAAACAACACTTTTTTGTGTAATATGCTATTGTGATTCGTGATTTGTATTAGTACTTATCAATGTAGTATATGTCATTTAAATTTTTTCTGAAGTTGTGACAATTAATAAAAATTGTCTGTCTTATATTCTACTTTAAACAATATATCGAAGTTTGTGATTATGAATGGAGTGTTTATTAGAAACTGGAAAAGTATGGACAATTCAATTAATTATAATCTCTTGTCAGTGAAGCAACAGGAGATAATCAAGACTCCGACCCCAAAGTAATCTTTTAAATTTCACTTGGGCCCGAGAACTTTTTATATTTAATTAAATTTTCTATAAAATAATCTGAGTAAAACAAGGCAAAGTTTGTATCTTTTTGTCAAGTTTCTTGGCTGGTTCTGCTGTTTTCATTTATCTGCTTTTAATTTGCATCAGGAAACGAAGAAACTCTGCTGATTAAAATTCATACATATAATGAGACGGGGTAGAAGTTTGTAATATTCATTACACGAAACATTTGCAAGAGGGCGCAAGTAATGTAAACCAAACTGGTAATTGAAATACATCCGCGTTAATTTCATTCAAAAAAGTATACTCACAATGCAAATACAAAATTTATTGTAAATATTTACTTATTTAAAAATTGAATTATGTACCTAACAGGGGTGGATCCAAGGGGGCTATGTGATAATAATGGAGGCCATGGCCGCCATGGCTTCCCCTTTAAGACTATATTCCAAAATGTTAAAAACTAAATTTTATTCATTTTTGACCAATTAGAATGCTTTATTTTAATTTTTTTTAAATTTTGATTTTTAAAATTTGATAAAACCACCTGTTGATACTAAAAATGTTGACGCTTAAACTGTATTATTTTGACATTAGTAAAATAATCAACCAACTATAATCCGAGCCATACATTAATTTTTTCTAAAATTTCTCATAATTTCTGCGTAGAAACGACAACCTGGGTCAAAATTGACTCTTAAATCACTCCAACTTCGCTGTCGTCATATGTCAATTTTGACACTAATTTGTCCGTTTACTATGCAACAACTATTCGTAATATTTTACAATATTTTATAATATACCTAAATAATAAAATTATGTCAACATAGAAATACACGTTTACTTACGAGGCATCTGAAAAACAAGAAATCCAAAACGCAATTATCAAAATGACGGAAGGGCAAACGAGCAAAGTGTAAGGTTATGGATACGTAGAAATTTGAAGCGAGAATTCTACTGCGTTCATTACGTAGCAAATAACTATGCAAGAGCTAAGTTTGACTTACCGTAAATTATGAACGTGATAAAGTGCAAGACACGAAAACGTACTTGCAAAAGAGACGTGTTAAAAACGACGGACGTATGTATATAAAATTAACTCGTGTTTCCTGTTTCGGGATTTCCAATCCTAAACAACTCGAAGTGCAGTTTCAAAGTACAACGCATCGTAAATTTAAACCACATCAGTGAATACCACGAAACTTTTGGCTAAACTGTGGTCTTATTGTTTTAAGTTTAGAAATAAAATCGTAAAACGGAGAATCTGTGTCCATTATCGAACCAATATTTAGATTTAGAAAATGTTCCTCAGACTTTGTAAACACATAAGTAATCAATAATACAATGTTTCTGAGGGAAGTATCTCGGGTTGAGTTGAGTGCGTTAACGTGACACGTGACTGAATGTGGCTTTGACAACTCAGGTTCGAATCTGGCCTTATTGCTCATTGTCTCTTTACTAAGAACCATGATAAATACTCGTGAGCTAATGGCTGATAACCGTACACAAATCTATACTGAAGACTCATAATATGAATATGTATGGCTGCCATACCCAAGGTGGCTAAAGGGCGTGATAGATTCACAACTTCGTACATATATTTTAATGACAAAAGTACTCAACTTACTAAACATGGAACATGGAACTGAAATAATTTTTTCAAAATTCGGAATTTTAATTTACAGATTTTTAATCAAACAGTTTACTTTTTACATATGGAATTACAAAAATTAATTTAATTTTTAACTGTCTTGCCATTGCATACTTCATTTAACATTTTTCTTCAATTCAAAGTTAGTCAGATATCCATTATGCATTCGTCAATACAGTGATTCTAAAAATGTGTGCCTTGCAAAAAACTCACGAATTTAAAAAAAATTCTTTTTGTTCCATGATCAGTAAGTTGAGTACTATATATGCCATTAAAATATATGCACGAAGATGTGAATCACCCTGTATGAAATTACTCGTATGTATGTCGAGGTACGAGAAGAGCGGACTAAAGATGTACAGTTACGTGATCAATAAAGCATCTAAAAGGCGCAATTATTGAATTAGTTAACTAATCGAATCACAATAAATCACACATTCACCACTCATGTCATGAACCAGTTAAACGTGCTATACAAACTGTAACGATGATGAAAGATGGCAATTCCCGAGCACGTGCGAATCGTATCAGAGCATCTTCAAGACTGCTGATATCCGAATCACACCTAGCACATAATCCCAGACTTCGCCCAAGTGTACTACCGTAATCGAACAAACAAACACGATCATAACTTCATTAGCACACTTGCATTCCTATATCATTAATTATTTTTACAATCAACATGATTGCTAACCCCGACATATAAATATATTCAAAAGAATGTTCCCTTGATTTTGCAGACGCACAAAACTAATTACTTAATAATGCAATGTTTCTGAGGATAACAACTTGTGAATAAATTGTGCATGCTAAAAGTTTGTTTTGTGTTTAATAATATATTAGTTCAATTTAAGTTTACCTGGTAGAAGAAACTTTTGAAAATCTGTAACGTATATAAATAAAGGGTTAAATTAGGTTATGCAACTTTTATCTCCAAAATAACTACCTGCAAGTAAAAGGTTTTTTGTTTATGGGGAAGAAAATATGTAGGTACACAAAATAAATGAAATATACAGGCCGATTTATAACTTGAAAAAATATAAATTAAGCAATTTGTTTGGGATCAAGTAAAAATGTTTTATACCTTTCATATATTATATCTATAATTTCTTTTACCCAGTTTAGGTGTGGCAGTCGCACATACTACCGGTCATCAGTGAAGATAAATATTTTGCATTGTGTACTATCCATCGAATCAAGCTGGATTTATAACACGCACAGCGCATAGAACATAATTTAGCACAGCATAGCATAGGTATTGGTCATATGGAAACTAGTACATCCATTTATAAGACGCATAGCGCATAGAAAATAATTTAGCATAGCACACGAATTGACCAATGTTCATTTTCCTATGCGGTGCTGTGTAGTTCTGTGCTTCGGGTTTATTCGTTGCATTCGTGATAGTTCGTTTTAGTTTACTTCTTATACGCACGCGCATTCGTTGTTCATTATATTAATAATTTTTGTAAAATATTCAAAACATAATAACAAAATCACAAAGTCAAAAAATTCCAAATCAAATCTAGCATAACCAACAAAACAGCTGTCATAACGTCATAAGACAACACTGTAAGACAATGACTTCTTCTTTTACTTCGTATAGCAATCTGTGTTTGTGTGCGGCTTATAAAAACCCCCGTAACGAAAATTCTATGCGCTGTGCTGTGCTATGTTGTGCTAAATTATTTTCTATGCGCTATGCGTGTTGTAAATTCAGCTTCATGGTGTGCAGCTAAACGCTAAACTAGAATATGTACCTGACTGGATTTGAACTTTAGTTGTCAAAAACCACAGTCAGTCTCACCATATACAGTATTTCAAATTGGTATACAATATTAATCGAGAGGAGATAATATATTACCATGAAATTTTTTGACAGAAACTGCTTCGCTACCTTGAAATAGTATAATAAAATTAGTCCAGTTCGGTTTTTCTTTTGGCTCAGTTGCGTTTAGGCGAGTAATAAGTTGGCTAATTGTGACTCAGCTCTGTGTAGAACATAAGCACATTCTTTCTCTCCCTTACTTGCCCGGCTCAACTCTGACTGTATGAACTATGTTGTCAAACATCTTAGAAAATTATCTTAAACATAAACTTTGTAAGTAATATGTTCTTATTATGACAAAGTATGCACGTTATCTGCCATAAAAATTGCAAAATGTTAATACCAATAAAAATAAATTTCGCGGAAACTATAAAACTTACTGACACATGCAAATAGCGCATTCTTCGGCAATGACGAGTTCGAAAACATGTCATTCATGCGTTCGGAAAATCTTGGCATCTACTTTCGGAACTTCAAACAAAACAACACAAATAACAACTGACGATGCATAAATAGCTACATTACTAACATTTAATTGATAAAAAACAAGTCATACTAAACAATGAAATACTCAACATGTTGTCGAACAATTTGGACAATGTTTCAATGGAGGTTCAGTATTCATTGTGTGGGTTTATAAATCAATGAAATTTGTTGACGTTGAGAACTAAAGACGATCCTCAACCATGCCAGAAAACAGCCAAATCATGGATTTCGTCCGCCATTTATTGTTTTATTATTTATTTTTTTGTTAAACATAATATTCTAAATATATTTTTAAAGATGAAAGTACAATCTACAAAATGGTCGATGCAGAATTTGAAATTTTGCTTTAAAATCGTAATATGGTTAATGAATGTTGCTAATTTTTGCTATTTTTAAAACGAATTTGATAAATTTCATCGGTTATTTTGCAGATCCAAGCTTTGTTGACAACATATTAAAATTTGAAGTTAATTCACTTATAAATAAAAGCTGTAGAGTGGCGGGTGTAAACTTTCATTTTTACAAAAATTGCAAATTTTTTACAAACTTTGGTAGGAACCAAAATAATTTTTTCCCTCTATCATATATTATTTGTTATTATTATGTTTAACAAAACAATAAACACTTTAGAGTAGCTTGCGAAATCAATGATTTTGATTATTTTCTGAGCATGGTAGAGGATCGCCTTAAAGAAATGATTCTTCTACATTATTTACATTACAAGTAGAACATTGAATCTTGTACATTAAGTACCTCTTCATATAAGCATACTTAAAGTAGGTATATACAGCAAGTATTGAACTACTATTTTGGTTTTTAACTACCTATGTTGTATTTTTTATTTTCTAAATTATTATCTTAATAGGTACCTAGTTAAATAGGTGATAATTCATATTTTACTATACGGTGTCAAATATATAGAATACAGCCTATAAATACCTAGTTTGTTCAATGAAAAAAAAATGTAGAACGACACTCATTACCCAACTTGGGTGTAGTAGCCTCACATATTGTGAGTCATCGGTATATATTTTACTGTGTGCGGTTACCAGCTCATAGTTGTGACGGTGTGACTTGGGACTAGTACACCAAAGAGGAAATTTTTGAAGCGTACCACAATAGACTCAATTTTACACACTAGGACATCCATTCCACAAAAAAATGATTTGAAAATAATAAAAAACAACAAAATCTACACTACAAATATTGAAATGTCAAATACACTTCTATACACTTGAATTGTCAGTAGTTGAATATATTCTTATAGATAGAATAGGAACGTATACAAATACAAACTTCATTAAAAAGAACATGCCAACACAAAATCCATTATACCAATATCTGATGGTTCAGGTAAATTCAATTCCAGAAGTAACTCACATGAACAGATATATCCAAATCGATTCAAGTTCATCGTACCAGAACAAAAACATACCATATTTCATTTAAATTGTTCAAAACAATAAAGTAGATCAATTTCCATACCAAAACAATAAAAATAAATTCCCTAAGAGGCACTTGAATCTTACGAAAATATTTCTGATTGATATTCTCATATTTCTGCTGAAAACAGGCCCACGCAAAAAGAAAAAGAAAAGCAAGGGCATAGAATTCGAAGTGGAATTATAGCTGAAGAATAAAATATTATAATGATAAATGGAAGTTCCATCGATGGCGACTGGGTTCTGGAAGCAATCCAACGGTTATTTCTGGAGCAAGTACGCGAAGAACTTTGCCAAATATCTGTTGGTTTTTTATCGCTCTATTGTGACCGACCCGACGACCGTTGAACGCCCAGTCGTTAGCCTACAACTCTGACTGATGTGAAACATATTAGTCTACTTGCTCCTACCAGGATTTACAGGACTTTACTTGTCCGATGGTGTTTATAATGATGATGATAAATTAGCAAGCAATTCTTGTTGCATCGCTCATTGTCAGACTGTCTTGAATCTTGATAATTATTCATGTTGCGTCTATTAAACAGATATTAAACTTCTCAAGATTCGCAGTAATTTGCAAACTGGAAGAAGTTTAGTTTTAAAACTATCATAGACTATGACAACAAGACTCTGTTTCTTAAACTGTTTTATTGTTTTACGCACTCAAAAATAATTTGTCATACTATTTTTTAAAACTGTGTACAGTACAATAAATTTAACTGAAAGTCGCATGACACAAATAACAGCCAATGGAAGAATTGAGGAACCATGATAACATTAAAATTTATCGGAAATAATTTACTACTAGCCCGAGTAATTTGATTTTTCGGTTACATGTGAATTTGACATTTAAAATATTGATTAAGTTGTCATTTGAGGGCAAATATCTACGCACTCAATATGGAAAATAATACACATTTTATTAATGTTAAATCACAATTCAACAATAGAGCAGTGTCATTATGATTCTTTTAATTAATCTGCACTCGTGCATTAATTCATTTCCAGGAAATTTTTATCGAGCTTCCAACAACGTATTACTCATCTCGAGAGGTACGCAGGTAATTTCCAGAAAGAATTAATGCACATGTGAGATTATAAGTGATACTGTATTATCCATAATTTGGCACCTTATTTTCAAAAAAAATTATTTGCACTAGGTATACAGGGTGTAACCCAGTTTGTGTAACCAAATTTAAGGGTGTATAGTATTGGACGCAATGATCATGAATCAAACAGAATTTTGTTGAAAATCGCAAATTAAAAAATGGGTCCAAGCAAATGAGACATTCTGTAAGAACCTACAAACATATTTTCCTGATTGTAAAATTATTATTACATTAATGTAATTATTATTAATTACGCTGCATATTTTTTGTATTTAAATGTGACAACCAGTGGTACCCAAAATGATATTGTTTTGCAAACTAGGTACCTACTGTTAATTTTACAAAAAATTTCAACAAAATTCTTTTAGATTCATGATCAGTGCATCCAATACAATGCACCCTTAAATTTTGTTACACAGGTTGGGTTACACCCTGTATAGTTGAGCGTATAACATAACAGACTATGGTTCTGACAATTCAGATTTGAATCCAGTCAGGTACCTACCTACACATTTTGTGATTGACTTCCCAAAAATCTACCCCGTGATGTACTCTTCACAACCATGAGTACCCGTAAATTTAGGGCTGGTAAAACGATCAAATATTTATACTCACAGGATGTGATGGTGATGGTTAAGTATGAAAGTATGTTCATAAACATATTTTAATGTCAATGAGTATAAAATGCACGTGATACCAAAATGGTAAGCAAAACAAGCAAAAAATTTATTTATATTTACTTACAAATTCTAAGAAGAAGTCAAGTGTGCAGATCAAAAGAATTTATTTTTATCTCGTAATGATATGATTCATCTTGGATGGAATCATCTTGCTAACATAAAAACGTAGACATATGCTTTTTTGGTTTTAAAAGAAACCAAATTTAAGTAAATAAACTTAAAATTGCGCAGAAGAGAAACTTAATATATTAGAAAAATAATTTTTCAATGACATATGCCAGACATAAGTGCGGTGCGACATAAGATATTTTGAATGATATTTCAAAACAAACAGACAATTTGCAAGAGAAGATATCACTGACCGTTGAATGAGTCATGGGCGAAAATTAGCGCGCTAAGTAAACAGTTCAAGAAAATCATTCATTACTTAAAATTTTTTATCGGGTTACTCATACTCATGGCTAAATTTAAAAAAAATACTTGTCAAGAATAAAATACATTAGTTTCAAACACTTTCGTAAATGTAGCAGCGTTATATTGAACTCATTACAGTATTTACAGATTAATAACACTAGTCGACAAGGTTTGAGGTTTGAGTAACATGGATGAAATAACTATTTTCATAATCCATTTTACTTGTTATTATTATATTTGGTCATAAAAATACTGTCACACATCACATTAAAAAAAATTTGTTTAAATGTTTAATGCATGTGTTCATTATAGGAGTGATGGGAAGATTTAACACCAAAAAAGAACAAAATGAAAAATCGATTCTAAGCAATTTAAAAATTCTGTATCATTTTAAATAGTAATTTAACATAAAAAAAATTTTGTTTAAAAGTTGTTGTTTTAAATTTTACCAAATGATCTAGGGTTGTTTTACTATGACTCGTAAACCGATAACTAAAAAACTGTACATGTTACATAGTTTTTATTATTTTTTTTAAAATTAAGGATCAAAAAATCATCTAGAAATTGTTAGGTAATTTTATTCATGTTATCGAAAACAAGATTTAATTTGTTGACTAGTATAATTTGTCATATGAGCGGTTGTCAGTCGTAAACTCACGGGTATCTATAGTGCTATGGTTGTTAATAGATATTACACCACAGGATTATTTTTGTGCAGTTAAACTGGAATGTATACCAGACTGGATTCGAACCTGAGTGGTCAGAACCACTGTCGGGCTACGGTATATACGTATATTCAGCTATCCGTCACATAGTATGTATATTAAGATGCTTGTACATTTAGGTAGGTTAGAATAAAATAAACTACATAACCAAAAAATAAACAAAGTCATAAGAAAGTTAACATAAACATACATTAAATTAAGATTTACCTCTATCCAATCAGATCCGTTAATAAATTCTCAACAATTTCTTACAGCCTACAAACAATCAAGTTTATTGTTTCCTTAATTGGAGCCATGTAATTGTGTCTGGCAATGATTGAAGTCCATAGCTACATCAAGAAGATAGAACATAACCCTACACTTGATGAATACCCTGCCATTCGCCAGCGAGCGCCAGTTGTTCGATACAATTACCTTCCTTCTTGGCTTCAGTTTCTCTTCTCATTGCCCGGATCTATCTGTGGTTGAGACTCTGTCTCTTGTGGTGTGCAGGGAAAGATCGAAGGGTTTAATTACAGTTGTAACATGCGAGTGGTTGTTATATACTCTGTTGACTTATTGTAGAGATGAATTGTTGTTTGAATAATGTTTTATTTTGATTTGATTGAATTGCGATGGAAAGGATAAAGGTTTGTTGCTGTAATTATGCTGGGTGTCAGCTTGAAATTTGTTATATGGGAAAAGCAATATTTTTTAATTTTTTTTGCTGTAATTATGTAACTATTGGTTTGAGATGAAACCAAAACTTGTTCAGAATTAAAATTATGAAACCTGTTAGTTTTCGAGAAACACGCAAAAGAAAATAGCATTAATATTTAGTATCATTTCAGAGTACATTGGAACAAGTAATGATCTTTTTACTATTTTTAATATTATTCTTCTGTAGAACACTATAAAGTAATGCTATGGCTATTTTCTTTTGTGTTTTTCTCGACAGCTAACTAAGCATATTATGATCGAGTGTCTAATATTGTGTAGTTATCAATTTTAAGTTTTGTATTTCCAACTTTCGATTTCAACATAAATGAATGAAATTTGAAAAATAATATTGTTTTTCCTATATAAGTAACAGATTTCATGTGCTTAGTCGACCGGTATAAAATTTAAATACGTATGAGTTATTTATTTATCTGATGGCGTGTCATAATGACAACATAATAAGCCTCAATTTAAAGACCATAATGGCATTGAGTATACTCCAAGGACCATAATGAATCCATTATGATACTCAGTACCATAATGAATTAACAAATAACTCGTTACTAAGGAAGCAAGTAAGGAAGATTCAAAAATAGCATGACTTTCAGATTTAATTTTTTGTTCAATACTACATAATTTATTTTACTTTTTGACAAATTTACGCAACCAGATAAAATTTTGTATGCAATACGGATCGTAACCAAATACACGTCGTGTTATCAAACTCGACTTCATCTCGTCTGATATACTTCACAATTTGCACCATAATAATTGAAGTTCCTCATAACATAAATTACTATTTTGGAAATCTTCTTTGTGGTTTACTTTCCAAACAACCATGAGTACCATTGGATTTGACTACTGATATCCGCTTATCCGCACACACAATAAAATATATATTTACTGCAATGACTTACAGTATGTGAGGCTGTTACATCCAAATTTAGTAAAATGCGTAATAGGTAAAATATGTGTGTGCCAAATTTAAATTTTAACAAAGTATACCAATACTAAGTAATAAAAAGCTTAAGAATGTAATCTCAGTAGATGACTTTAAGTTTTTCATTCCCGTAATTCTTTACTTACAAAGCTACAAAGTTATTATTACTCGTTGTGTCCTGGTTCTTAGCAGGAGTAGAATTTTTCAGGTCTCCCGTCGTCCCAACCACAATCACGAAGATGAATGAACGCAGGGAAAAATGTTTCGCACGACCTACCTTCATAAACACCACGCAGGCCCAACCGCAATCTTCATAATTAAACACAATTTTGTACTAGCAGTAATTGGGTTTACACTGCCTCCCAAACTTTTTACAAGATTAAGAATTTAATTCTGTTATTTTCACTGAAAGTGGTGATGGTGACGTAGAGTAGAATTAATATTTTACATTTTATAATGATTTTAGAAATATTGTGTTAAACATGTATTTAGATATACATGGTGTTTCTATACCTCTGCACGAAACTTTAATATAGCAGAGGCACGGAATCAGACGAGGTACGTCGTCAAAATAAATGGCCTATAAATGGCTGTGATGCTTTGGCTATGATTATATAAAATCATAGTAAAAAATACCTAGTTTTATGAAACTTGTTACGTAAAGTGACTTTTTTACACTTGTTACTCTTAAAACACTCGCTTCGCTCGTATATTGAGCAACATGTGTAAAAGTGAAAAAGACTAACTTTACGAGCATGTATCGTAAACTACTATTTACAAAGTTCGCAAAAGTAAGTGTAGGTATCTAGTGAAAACTAGGTTTGAATGTCCATTTGATTGTTTATTTATTATTAAAATAAAATTATAAATAAGTACTATCAGACTAATTTTCATTATCCTTATTTTTGCGAATTTTATAAAGTTTCGTGCAGACTGCAGAGGTATAGAGTTTGTTGTGTCTTGTGTCAGATTATTTTTTTAAAACCAATTGTAAAGTATTTTGAAAGTGCTATTATAATTCATATTTTTAATTAAAGTTAGTAATTATTACGGTGAGAACAGTAAATATCGGGTTATCGCGTAAATGAAATGAATGAAAATAATTTACGATTTACGTTTCCGATACCTACTGAAACAAAGGTTGGTTCGATATTCGATTTAATTAAATTTTAATAGTTACTTGTTTGTTTGTTCTAAAAGCAATAAAGTTTTGTTAATTAAAATGTTATTTAAATAAAACAATAAATGCGCTGTAAAATACACTCGTGCTAAATTGATATTGCTTGTTTTTGATTTTAATTGCATGTCCTCACAGAATAACTGTTTTATTTTAGTAACTAGACTAGCATAATTGATAGGAGAAATAATTTTAATTACTTAATTAATTAATTAAAATGTAACAGAGATTCCAAGATATGAATAAAAATAATAAACAATGTAAATGCATTTTGCAAGGTATGTTATTGTCATATTATATGAAAGTAATTTTTCTTTGAATGAAAACAAATGTCTTAAATTATTGACGAAAATAATTAAAGAGTTACCTATGTAGGCAAAGGTACGCAAATAAAAATGTTTAAATTACCTACTCAGTTAATGCTCAGTAAAAGCCAGTTTCAAATTTAACCCTTTGTTTTGTATGCTGGTGGTACTTTAAAGTATCACTACTTTATTTATTATTTGTACCTGCAATAACTATTCTACACCAGGAATTTTTTTCGTTAAATTTAAATTTTACTCTAAATGTTCAACAAAAAATTTGGTGTCCAACTTATTTCATTTTCTGATAATTACAGGACACTCTTAATGTATCACCCTTTATTTAGAACTGATGTAATTAATAAAATTATGTATATTGTAAAATTGTAATTGTAATACATAGTTAGAATTTTTCATAATAAAAAAATATTTGAATGTAAAATCCTGACGGCATTTTCATAGTCCTTACTTATTAAATGGTAGGTCAACTATTTTGTTATTATCGAAAATATTTAATTAAATCAAAGTTATAGTAAGTAATATGCGAAATCAACAATAATTTAATTAATTTTTATATGCGTCGGGCACAAAGCAGAGATAGCAAAAAAATCTGCGTTAACTTTTAACATTTTTTCCAAACTTTCAGAGCACCTGCTCTTGCAGAACTAACAACCACAGCTCTAACCACCTCATGCTGCTCCTTCCTGCAACGTTGCCAAATGCAGTCAACAATGGCGTCCTGTCGTCCTATCGAAGGAACGAAGCCAGAAGCACACCGTACAACTTGCTGCACAATGATACGAACTTCAAGTCGAGTGTCATCTGCGGTGTTGGCCGAGGGAAACTGCAGTCGACTTGCAGGGAGAGTGGCGGAAATAAGGCGAGGAAGCAATCAGGATCGGCAGGGAATGTTACGGGAACATAAGACCATCAGGATAGGGGAGCTATTAAGTGTGCGGGCTAGTAATTGGCTCAGGAGCTAGCTGGATGAGGATTAGCTTCGAAGTTAAAAGTATGGGCTATTTTAATGGCTAGTTGTACTTCGCTCTTAATTAACGATAAATGAAACGCATTCATTAAGAAAACTTCGAGCTACATTGTATCAAAATCTATAAAAGTATTCTTTTTTATAAGCAAACTTTGAAGCAGAATACCGGCTACGGTACAATAGATAAGAATGTAATCATCGTAACCTGTGGCCAAACCATGTCAATTTATTTTAGAGACATTGAATAATACATTCATTATGTAGTTAACTTTAATAAGATAAACTCCTCCATAGGACACTTTGTATTATGAATTCATAATTCAACACTAATGTATTATGAGTACACTATTCAACACTACTGTCACTGTTATCACATTAAAAGTTGAGGTTAGATTAATATTTTAATAAATAAAAATTTGTAAAGAAATATTTTATTAAAAAAGTCGTAGATAAAACGTCGTATTTGACTCACTCGGATGATTATACACTCGCCATCTACTCGTGCTCGTTAAATAATATACTATTAAAATATTATTTAGAGTTCATTTATTTCCATTGTAATTTTTATCCATTCATTTCTTGAAAAAAGCAGATTTGTTTTATAAACTATTGAAATAAAGTGAATCAAAGTAATAGTCTATTTGACATTTAAATTAACAACAAATTTTAAAAGATAACATTGCAGCATAAGTACCTATTTAATTTATTGTTTAAAAAAATGTAGATAAATAGAAAGTGATCAATACATTGAGTCGTGCAAAAACAGGTAAAACATTAACAGGAGTACTAAACCATTACTGCGGTAATTTTAAACACTTCTATAAAATTTCATATTTTAAATCTTGCTTTTTATTGTTTCATATTTTTTATTTAATTTTGACGTTTAAAACTGCTATTATTAACTCCATAGCAACAACTGTTAATTCGCAAGTGAATTAATTTTTTTTTAAGTCACTCAACACACTTTTAAATCACTCCGACGTTTTAAACTGTCATTATTTCATTAAAAATGCCACTAACTAATTTTTTTTTGTTATGTCAAAATAAATTTATAATACATATATTTGAAATAAATTTGTCAAAATTGAATAAAACATTGTATAAACCACGTGAGATAATAATCTTTATTCACTCGAAAAAATTATCCCACTCGCCCTTCGGGCTCAGAGACTTAACTGTCTTCTCTTGAATAAACATTCATGTATCTCACTTGGTGTATAAAAACCTATTATCATGGTGTAGATTAGTTATAAAGGTAGGTCACCATGCAAATTTATTGAATTATGTTTTTCATAGTGAGTAGTAATAATAGTTATTTTTACTTTTCCAACTAACAGAGTACCTATCTACAGTAGAAAGAACTTCCAGTTTCATTTTAATTGGCATCAATGTAAAAGAAACACTACCTCCCTGACTAGTTCCAATTTAAATACTCCACAAGTAAACAAATCCGAGATAAATAAAACAAAACTATTTAAATGATTTGTTTCACCTGACAAATAGACTAATTGCTTTATTTCTCACTGAGTGGAAGTAAATAAAGCTTCAACGCCTCCGGGTTACACGAACACCGAGCTTCCAAAGCTTCGAAAGCTGCACAACGCCGCGAAATCACTCGCATTTATCATTTGACTCTGTTTACTTTTATTGTAATGGAGTCCAGCGAAGTCCTTTCTCATAGATCCACGTGCAACGTCAGTTATGAAGTCCAAGAAGCGATGTGAGAATGCCGTATGGTTCTACTTCTTCTTTTTCTTTTAGACTTTCGTGCACGTTGTATTTCATTACTGTGTTTGAAAAATATAATGTCATGTCTTAACACTTTAATAGGATCGAAAAAAGTTTGTGGTTCTAACAATGAAAGAAAAAAGAAACAAAAGATGATGAGAGCCAAGACACTCTGATCTTCTATAAGCTCTTTTAACTTTGAGTTCTTAAAGTATTTAGTTGAAGAATGTACTGGTATAGCTAGCAAAATCTGAGTTTTTTGTATCTGCACATTGCACAAACATCATAAAATGTTTTAAATTTTTTTACCGCATAGAGTAGTAGCCTCACATGTTACCAGCTGTCAACTCACGGGGTTACGGGTGTTCATTATTATTAATGGAGAGTGTATCATAGGAGATTTTTGTGCGGTCGATAATTCAGATTCGAATCAATTTATTGTACAGATTTCAGTAACACGCCATAAAAAATAAGATTACCCGTGAGCCGATGGCTGGTAATAGTTAACACGATAAATATAAATGTATACTGTCAGATAGACCCAAAATGAGTAAAAGTTATATAAATTGTAACAAATATTTACGTGGCAAACGTAGTAAATTTCTTTTTACGGGTGAGCTGGAAAGTGAGCCCAGAAAATACCGGGAGTTTTTTTTATTAGTAAACATAGGGCAGGTCATTACCATAGTTACAGTGTTACAGAATGACAGCAATGTATTGGAGCGTCTTTTTTATCAGTAAACATAGGGATAATTACATACTAAAATAACGATGAATTAAAGAAATGATAAATTATTTATTTATATTTTCTACACTTAAGAACTAGGTAGATACCTACATTAAGCTAATGAGAATTTTTTTAAACGAATTAAATGCTCAAAATTGGAACCATTATCTTCCAAACAATATCCTAAACGATTATAAAAATAATTTATAGCATTTGCTGGGGAGTAATATTTTGGAAGCAGCACTAATTCGATTTTTTAATTGTTCAACATTCATTCTGTCACCATTGTACACATTATTTTTTAAGTGTCTACCTAGTTCTTAAATTCTCATTAGTTTAATGTATCTCCCTAGTTCTTAAGTGTGGAAAACATAAATAAATAATTTATCATTTCTTTAACTTATATTTCATATTTATTTTCGTATGTTAATTATTATCCCTATGTTTAATGATAAAAAAAACGCTCTAATGCATTGCTGTCATTCTGTAACACTGTAACTATGGTAATGACATGCCCTATGTTTACTTATAAAAAAAACTCTCTGTATTATTTGCAAGCGTGCCGCGTAAAAAATTTTATTTCCACTTTCACAGCGTTTTTTAACTAATGTATTTTATAATTTTTAAAAAAGATACATTATATTTTGTAATCAAAGGTTGTTGGCGGTAGGACAAGAAACCTGTAAAGTCCCTTCTTTGACCCTGTAATATATTACAATTGTAAACCCTGTTATCACTCATTTATTTAGTTACTATCATGCCTGCAAAGTATCATTTAAACAGAAAGTGAAAATGAAAAAATATAAAAAGCATCAAGGATCAAGTGCAGCTGCAGTTTACCGCTTAAGATGAAGCTTAAAGACAAGGACAATCTGCATAGTAAAAAATATATTCAAGTGAAACTTTTGATGTAAAAAACAACAATAAAGTTCATGCAATAAATGTTTGAACTCTAATGCCTGTTTTACACGATGCAATTTATTGATCAATAAATTGACCAAGTTTTGTTTTCAAATTATTGTTGTGTGTAATACAAAAAAAATTCACCCATTTTTTCTTCACCAATAAATTAATCAATTTATTGACAAAAAATAGAACGTGTTCTATTTTTCTACAATTTTCTATGGAATTCTAGAGATTTTTTTCTTAGTTTTTACGTTTTACCTTTCCATGACGTTTCTCACGTTTTATCCAGTTTCATTTTGTTTAGCTAAGCGTTTAGTGAATGATAATGTAACAAAAATGTTTTTGACACTGTTGACAGTAACAATAAAGTGACAGCTTATATCGGTAGGTTGGTATTATAAAAATTTTCAAAAGATATTGAGAAAAACTTGAGCAATTTATTGATGAAAAAATTGAAGGTCAACTTGGTCAATTTATTGGTGAATAAATTGGATCATGTAAAATCGGCTTTAAATTGTAAACAAATAGGAATTTAAACTCTAGAAAAAGTGTGGATTTTTTTAGATCTAAGTGTTAAAATTGTCCAATGCGAAAATTTAAAAAAAACATAATTCACAAACCTACTATAGAGTATTGAAATAATATACGATACGAGAATTAAACAGAAATAAATTAAATTCACAAATTTATATTTGCACTACTGATATTGCGCACAATGAAATAGTTCCAATTACAAGAAAACATTGGCATACATACTTTGTCAAACCATACATCACATTTCCACTGCTTACCAAATACAAAATCATAACATTTCAAATGAAAAATAACCACAATGTTCTACTACCAACAACAAGCGGAGTTTATAAACAGCTTTCATTTTCCACTTACTAACCTAACCGATAATAAACCAATAGCACCGCAGAACAATTCCATTTGGAATCTAATTTATCCCTCTGATTAAACTTTCACAGGCTCGGGATGCGCGCAGTGCGCATGCGCAGTGGATATTGGACACGGTTGCCGGGTCCGAATTTTCACGTTACATTAGTTTTAATAGTTTTACGAACAACTTTGCTAATTTGAAAAACGCTATTGTGCATTTGCGAAACATGCAGCATTAAACGAGTTTTGTTAATTTAATTCTCATGGTTGAGGTTAGTGCGTGATGGCAAAACCATATTTATGCAGATTGTTTACGGCCTATTTTATATTTTTAGGATACGATCATAGTATTTGACGTACTGATTCTGCAACAAACAGAATTATTTCGGAATTCCTATAAATAAGGGTAGTTTACTTCAAAACAACATTTTTAGTGCCACATCACTGAATGCCATTTATTTTGGATCAAGACAGAGTTAGGTTAGGTTTGGTGCTCGGCTACTTGACACTAAATTCAATTGTTATATTATGCAAGCATAGTCATTAATGGGGGTTTCCAAACCTACGGCTTTTAAAGAAATACTTATTTATTTATTACCTTTTTATCGAAATGAACATGTAACTCTTTCGAAACGTGCATTAAAATGAGCCATGTGTGACCCAAACGACACTGAGAGCAAACCGTGAGTAGATTTGTACATGTAAGTTCGTTTTTTTGTCGTTTTAACTACGGAATGGACGACGGACCTGTGTTGAAACAAGGTAAGATAACTATGTTCTCAGTGCCGATGACGTCAAACTGTCACACACGGTATCGTTTTTCGCGGCACCAATTTATTTAAATTTTATGATTTTTTTTCTGGCTTTTTAGCAACTTTTTTGCAAAAAAATACGGGTCTAATATTTTAATGTACAAAAAACGAAAAAATCGTGAAAACCTGCATTAGGTACAAAGCAATATTTAATATTAAAACTACCGATTCAACCAGTGGTCCAAAACTGTGTCTTTCATAAACCTGAAAAATTAATTTTCGAATTTCTTTTTCTTCCGTGATCAGTAGGTTCTATATGCCATTCTAATATTATAGTAATATGTACCTTAAGTTATGGTATACTCTATTCTATAATACTTATATTAGTAAAATAAAATAGTAGAGTATGGCGACAAGTCATGTGTTGGCCACATCAGATTTTATCTTTTTGTCTGTACTATACTCGGGAAACATCCTGTCTGTGTTTCCTTATTTAAATAATTGCAAACAAAGCTGTAAAAAAATCTATTTAAATAAACGTATGGTAAACAATAACAGAGGAAATATTAGTAATGAAACCCGTATCCTGTATTTTATTTGATGTTTGGTTTAATGCTAAAGTTGCAGTATATACAATCATTAATACATGTGCGACGAATGGCAAATGTTAATGTAATAATTATTGTCCGTGTTACGTAAGTAAACACTCATGAGCTTTGGGCTTTGTGGATCGCAACTTGTTTACGAAGCGAATTCAGCAAATATTTAGAACTGTGACGTACCTATTGTGACACTACTATTATACTAAGTTTATTAATTAGTAACCAATTAACATAGTAAAATATTTAAGTTTAAAATACAAAACTTCACAAAAAGATTTGTTTGTTAAATTTCATAAAATTTCTTTAAAAGCTAATTTTCTTGGCAAAATTTATTTTTGCCTTGCTTTTTTCTAATGCCGTGTGTTGTACTAAACACGAGAACAAAAATTCGTGAAAGAAAGTCCACGTGAACTAACATCTTTCACTTATCGATAAATATGATCTCTTTATCGTCTTGTGTATAATAAATAACTATATCCAACATCTTTTAATAAAAGCATCATAACTTCATAACTATGAGGATTTTAAACAAGCAAAGTAAAAGATTGCCCACTAGTGGCTTTGATCAAAATTACACCCACTTGTAGGTAAATTATTGTTACTTTGGAACTTAATATTTTTTAAATATTTAAGCAGTTATTAAAAGGTGTTGGATAAAACGTTATACTTCGCCCGTGGGCAAACAGGAATGACCCACTCGAGAAAATTATCTCACACTGCCTTTGGCCTCGTAAGTTAAGATTTCCCTCGTGGGTAATTCCTTACTTTGCCTACTTGTACAAAATAACTATAGTCTATAGTAAATAATTCTGAAGGATAAGGAAAAATAAGAATTGTTTTGCATTAGTTTTGAATGTAGAAGATTTACATTCTTAAATAATTGATTAGAAGGATAAAATAAACGACAGAAATAACAGTTAAACACACCAAATAAATATTACCATCTTACGAATAATTTCCTTCGGTTAATTTAATATTTCGCCATAACTCAAGTCAAATAGTAATTAAACCAGCCTTCCGTTGATAAAACATAAAGAACCCGATATTAACGGCAGTGTTTAGCAACATTTAGGCTTAAATTATAGATCCACTTAACCACATTTCGACTTATCAAATCACAGCCCCGGCGCTTTTCCGCTCCAAACTTTCGCAGTTCGCAGTTCATCCAGAGGATCCAGAGTCACTTAATTGGTCAGTTTTCGCGCTTCGTCTCTCCCTCTCGCCCTCGTTTACTTTGTTTAACGGTCGAAAAACTTTGAAATTCATCCTCGCGAACGCGAACAACCCCTCTTGGAGCGCCTCGTCAGCTTGCCTGCCGACAGATGTCTCTGTAGAAGGGCTAGTCTAGTTAACTGCGCCTTGACGCTTTTGTGACGCCTTCCGACGCCCTGAGGTTGGCCGAGAGTGTTTTATGCTTTTTTGTTTTATGGAGCTGGTTTTTGTTTACTCGTCCGAAGTGCGGCTAGATGGAGTGATGGTGAAAATTGGTGGCAGTTGCTTGTATTAAGCTTGACGATTCTATTCTGTCACATTTTCGAGATATTGTTTACAAATAAGAAATATTTGTGAACTGTTTTCAATTTGCTACCTACCATTAAAAATACTGAGCAAGAAATAACATAATACATATTCAATTTTCGTCAAACGATAATTTTTATCTTAATAGTCATTAAAATTTTTATGAAGTTTCCAGGAAAACTATTTTCAGATTTTAGGTAAGCAAATACCTACTATGTAAATATATACTATACCTACAGAAGCATTTTTTAGATTTCTACAAATAGATTTATTGTTTGTTGATTAATTTTAAAACGTATTTATTACTCTGTACATGCTATATACATTGAAAATTGTAACCATGTTTTTGCAATTTTTATTTTAACTAGAACTTTGAATCTCCGGGTTTATTTTTCACAACATTTAGTAAATAATGCTTTAATACACTCAACCACTGTTTCGACAATAACAGTAATCCGGTATTATCAATAATAATAACGATTTATTTAATATACGAAGTCGCGGATAAAACAAAGTAACTTTGTAGCAACCATCCATTAAACATTATCTTTATATATTACATGAAGTGCATATTGTTGGTTGTAATAAAATACAATCCAGGAAGACATTAATATCACAAAACGTTTTAATAATAGAAAAATAAAAAATGCATCATAAAGCGCGGACGCGAATCGTGGACAATGTATCTCTACAAAATAGAAATATCATTTGCATCAGTGTTGTCGCAGTAACGACAATATTTCCCTAGATGCTTGTGCACGTTGCAGTTTTTAGCGAAGATGTCATCGTCGAGAAAATATTCAGTGTCTTGGGTGTTTCACAGTCTTATGCACTCAATTTACCAAGTTTTTATTCGCTTACAAACAACTATGGAAGTTCTAAACAAACTTAATCTCAGAGTTTAAAGTTTATTCAAATATTTAATATCAAAAAGTTTTCATTCAGATTTCTCTTCCCTATAGGCTAGCTAAAGATGATACGTCTTATTAACCATGAAAATTTATTTGATACTACTTACATTTTTATTATTTAATAATTTATTATTGTTAATTATGTGTCAAAAATTAAAATACAAAATCAAAATAGTATAAGTACATTCAAAAGATTCTAAACGATTTTTAATGGTACAGTTTAAGGAAAAACTGAGAAAATGAGTTTTGAAAAATATATTAACTTATAAAAATATTAACATTTGGTTTCCAGCATTCGAATTCTCGCTAATTAATAATACTACTTTACAAATTCTACCGCACAAATATTCAATTTTTTGCCATCATACTAACTATTTATTAAAAACATGTAATTTATACCGTGAGTTTTATTTAACGTGAAACTTGGGATCTTTCATATCCATGGTTACGAAATTGACAGCAATGTATTAGAGCGTTTCATTTAAAATAGAACATAGCAAATGAAATATGTATGTATTTCTAATCATTTTAGATATGCAAAAAGTTGCAAGAAATATAAACATTTAATAGACATTTTTTCAGAATACAATTTATAACAAATTCTCAAATACACGAAATAAATCAGATAGGTACTTGTCTGAGGCTAACATCTGCATTATACCAACGTATCATTTGCACCTTTTCTTCAATTGCATACCTTATTTTCAACAACACAACCCTAATTGACAGGTAATATTTACTTGATAATGACAGCCTATGTTCTATTTTAAATGAATCGCTCTAATACATTGCTGTCAAATTCGTAACCAGATATGTGCCGATATATCCCATGTTTCACGTTAAATAAAACTCACGGTATAAAATTTCAAGTTGTGAACATTGAATAAATCAAGCCGCGTTGAAAAACAATCTTAAAAACAATGAAATGTCAACCCCCGGGTAATAAACTCATGATATGTCTGTAAAATCGCAACTACCATAGACGTAACGATGTGTGATTGTTATGTTTACACGTCACGAGGCCAAAATAGATATTTACATTATAAGTGCGGTAGGTTCTATTTTACAACGCGAGGTTCTATATTAAAGTACGGCGCGAAACGGAGTGCTTTAATAAAACCGAGCGATGAACAAATACCTAACGCCGGTAATATTATGTGAATTAAGAGCCCAGTTTGGCCATAATTACTATATAAATCGTGCTAGTGTGCTGCTTGGGGGTTATCGCACCCGTTAACGTGATAATTACGCCAAAAGCGCATTCAGAATACAAATAAAATATTCATTAGCAAGTTTGAAAAGATAAGCCACAAGGTACTTACGTTGATAAGTGAATAAGTAAAGGGTCAAAAAGAAACAGAACAAGATTTAATCTGCCCAGGCAAGGGTGTTAAAGAGGTTGGTGACGCATGCATTGGCGTACCCAGACATCAGGCTTGGGGGCGGATAGGAAAATTAAAATATTTTTGATAATGTATATTTTTAAAGGTTTTATAGGAAATATTAATACAAGTTCTATGAAATTTTTCATCATTTCATCATATAATTTAAAGCATGTAAAAAAAGATTGAGTGAATTGCCATAAAAGTCCAAGTAAAACGATCGTAATTTCAACATTCAATTACTCAAAAACCGGATAGATAAAAATAAAAATGAATTTTTTTAACCGTTCTGATATAACAGAGGTTATTACAAAAAATTATACTAAATACTTCGAGAATAATATGTTAATGGCATATGACTATACCTATACACACAGGCTTGAGAATTACGCGATATTTTATTATGCTACTTAAGCGGCCCGTCTACGTTTTTTCCGAATTCCTACAAAATTCTCGATTTTCCTTTTTTTCCTATTCCACTCCTTTCCTCACTACTATGACTGCCTAAAACCACCCCGAAACTCGTACTTTATAGCGATGTTACTTATCGTTGCGAGTAAACTGTTAGTTTATTATTGACTTCAATATAATGTTTTTATAAACATTTATTAGAGTAAGAATGCATCTGGAGATGTCTCACTTTAAAATATTAAAAATAAATTTCTATTAGGAGATATAACTGTGTAAAGTTTGCATAAATTGAAATTTTTTATGAATTTTTCAAAAATTTTATAATCATGTACAATTTTTTTATTAAAATTTTAAAAGAGCACAGCTGTAAATTGATGCTTTAAGTATATAATTCTTGTTGAAATACAATTTTACCATTCTTGCACTGGCCACAAAACACTCGCTACACGTTAATATGTTTTGTGCTGGATTTTAGGACGTAGACGAGCCTCTTAACTACATTTTACTTTATCTGTTATATGGCTAAACGTAATTTGTCTTCAGTAAGAAAGAACAATAATACAAGAGAGATGCAAGTGTTGCAATGTTGATTCGTATCTCAATATAAATGCTGCAACTTATCGATGCAGAGTGTAGTGGATGAAATGAATCCAGAGTTAGCGGCTTACTATATACTGATGCAGGATTATGTATGAACTATCAAGTATCTGTAGTTGTGATCCTGTGATCGTGTGATGTTGTTCAGTGGCGAGGCCAACGGTAACAAGGAAAGATTAGGGAATTTACAGCTTGCTCGCTTTTAGCGAAAATCCCTAGTACATGACGAGGGATTATTATAAGTACGTAGAATATGGTGAGAGCAGTTTTGCAGCTTAGACGGAAATATAAAATTCATATTTTTGCAGGCACTGAATCGATGTTTTTAAATAAATTAGATTCACAACAGATAATTCAAAATGAAGGAACTAAATATTTAGTGACACGATAAACACTGGTTATGCAATAATGTCACAAAGATTGGAAACAAATTATTTAATATACCAAACTATTAATATACTATGATATATGAACATACGTATGCAAGAACAAATTAATAAGTATCGATATACGAGTAGATAACAATTTTCAGGATTTCGTAAGTTTCTTCCTTGCTCATTGCATATTAAAAATTGGAAGGAAAAACAAGTACCTGCTAGATGTTTGTGATAGAAATAATCTAGGTTTAGCCCAGTTCGAATTCTGAAAAATTCTTTGAAATCCATATACAAAATTAGGTAATGAAAAAGTGTGTTTAAGCATTTTTACATGCTTTAGAGAGAGGTATTTCACGAGAAGAAAATTGTGTTTTCTTCACATGTCATGAAAAAGTGTATTTTTCACATTAAAAAAGTTAAAATCATACTTACGAAATACATTGTCAAAATAGTATATTATGATACAAATATATAAAGCACGTACGGTGGGTTTAAGGGCAAGGCGTGTGTCATACGCTACTAGTGCTAAAAAGTAGCATTTTAATTTTGATTCATTTTAAAAAGTAGCCTATGTGATGTGTTCAAATATCGTTACCTATAGGAGATTAGTTACAATCTTCTTTATTGTTGCTTAGCAACCTTTAAAACACAGCGTGTTTTAATCTTGTGATTTTGCACACATTTGAGTGTTTTAATCATCGATTATGCCGCATGTAATAAACGGTAGATTAAACGGATTAGTATCTACAGAAATAGTGGAACTGCCAAGGCGGAAGTTTTTCAGGAATTGATTAAAAAAGAAGATTACGTATTGATCTATAAAACTGAATGATGCACTAAACTACTAACTAAGCAAATAATTATTGTAATTTTGTTTTTATGAGTTTAATAAAAGTGCGAATAATAATTTTTGTGAGTGATGACTTTTTTGGTAAAACAACCACCATTGGAAAATCCTAGCTACGACACTGATATCGTGTCGGCCCACCGGGTTTCGCCCGATAGACCTTATGGCCAGTCCAACCCTGCCCAGTCGGTCACATATCGCTCCGACTTTGCAATTTACATTGCACATAATAAGACTAACCTTATTGAATATCATTTCGAACACCACTTTCGCATATTTCCTGTAAGAAAATGCGAATATAATAAACCCTCCGTCTCACGTAGAAGTTCTACGATCAGCAGAAGGAACTCGAGTCTTCTTACAAGCCAATAACTACTGCAGCATCTGGCCACGAGAGCGGGAATTTTTACACGTACCTTTTTATGAATTATGGCCGATGGAGCATGTTAATCGTCGACACCAAATTCATAGTTCTTATTGGTGCAGCTTCATGTTTTAAAGATATCGGGTTCGAATCCCACCTGAATATAAATGAACGGTAGGTGCTATCGCAAGATGTATTACGACATATGAAAATTTGAATACGTAAATTAAAAGTGACATGTGAAAAATGGGAGAGTATCGATTGAACTAATGGAATTATTTTTAAATATTTATGGTTGCACAGACTGTGAGTGGAATTTTTACTGATCGCGAAATTTGTCAATTATTAAAAAGTAGACTAATTTTTGATGCAATTTGAGTTCCATTTATTTTTTGTACAGAAATCCATTCAATATTGCAAGTACATAAAATATAAAATTGTAGGTTCAAAATTGGATTCCTTATATATTATTTATCACATCAAATCCATACATAAATACAGAATTTGAAATGAAATTAAAAATATATAGGTAAATGAAATAATAATTATAAGTTTTAAATTAAGAAGTGTACAAATGATTATTTTAATTTTCTTAAACAAATCTAAATAAATCACCCTAATTGATACCTATTCAATAACTTGTTTTTTAACTTGTAGAAAATTGTTAAGTATGATTTAAGTTCTACTTTATTGAATTATATTGGTAGTAATTTATTACATTAAATTTTATATGACATTTACTGTATCTGCAATTTAGGAAATAGAGACATGTAATATCACTTTTTCTTATTAAATCCATAAAATCACGCTATTTCCCTAAATATTAATTTAAATTCAACCTGATTTTAAACCCTTATACCTTTTTAACAACCATGAGTGTATGAGTACCTACTCTTGAATTGATTCATAATATGTGAGGCAGTCTCACCCAAGTGTTGTAAAAAGCATGATATTTGACAATACTTCTTAGATGCGCCATGTGTTCTTGGATTGACACATAAATTAATTAAGAGAAGTAAATAACATTTGTTTACATACAACTAACATCAAGATAACGCACATAAAACTGCCCATTAATGTACGCAGCAACAACGATGGCATTTATGATAAAATATTTCAAAAATTCTTCCGACTTCTTACTAACTTTCTCACCATGATTCAACCAAATTAATCTGTTATCTCGTGATTCAATCTCCCCCAAATAAAACAACAACACTACTAGATAACAACTAACAAGTAAAACAAACCTCTCATCTAATCTATGCATCTCTTCTAGGGCTATAAATTTACTCTAGTGGATGTTTTCACCGCATGGAGGAGCCAACTACATTATACTACTTTCTACCGTAACAATACGCAGTATGCACTCGCATTTAGTGCATTATGTTACATTATATAAGAGAATAAGTAAATTAAATAATAACAATTAATGGTATAATTATTAGAAAAACTATTTGTTCCACGCTTAACAACACGTCGTGTAAAGGCATTATACTTTTTCGTCTAGATTCTAGTTCGAGATTCATCCGAGCAGTTCCTAGGTAATTCTTGTAAATCAGATATTCCCATCCGAGTTTCGTTCGGTTTCCATACTTTTTGCTAGTTAGAAATATACGCCCGGCTCTATTTTTCTATTCTAGATTCGTAGGTACTAGATTTGTATACGCATGCTTAGTGTAGTTCAGTGTGCAGTCAGTTTGACCAACCATTAAAAGCTTCATAACCATAAATGACAAACAAACAACTGAATCTAGAATTCCTTATATAATCTATTATATCTTTAACTTAATAGGTATTTAATCCAAATCACAAAACCACTAAGAAGAAAATAACTGAAGAACTTTTCTATTAATAGCCAGCTTCGCAAAACTTGTAAAGCTTGTAAGGGTTTGTGAAAATAAACACAAAAGAAAAATGTATCTGACGTTTCCAATTGAAGATCAAAACAATTTATGTTCACGAAGTAAATGGAGTGAAAAAAGAACAATCAAGAAACAAGTGGATGAAATAAAAGTGGGAGCGTGTAATATCAGGTATAAAAAATAAAGTGACGTTATATAAATTTAAATCGAGCAGAATAATGTAGGCGTGAGATTAGGAAGAAAATATTTTTATTTTACTCGGAATATTTTTATTTTTGTTTATGATAATGGAACAGATAGCCGAGTGCGTTATGTGACCGAATGTTGATCAGCCGGAACCTACTATTTACTAACAACTTTACCCGTACGTTGACGTATGAATTTTTTTTAATTATCAACTGTAATAAAATTACACAAGAGCTTTTTATTTAGCCGGATACATTTGTATTTAAATTGAAACCTTGCAATTTGAAAAGAAAATTTGTTTAATAAAATCACTCCACCTACGGTGTCGTGATTTTATTTTAAACCAATTTTTCGAGTCAAATTGCTGTCAGGTGACAAGTTTGAGATGTCAAACAAAAATTTATTCGGAGGAAATAAAATGCTCGAATGTAATTCAACGAGATAATTTAACGACTCCTTTGGTTATTCATCACAAATATTCCCAAAATCTAATCATTTCACTGACAAATATTAGAAATATGAAGCAAATGTCATTTTAGTGTTTTGTCTTCTTTGTTTGGTTGGTAAGAAAATAAGCATTATCTTACAGAAAGTTACCTTTTTTCAAAATCGGCATGAAAATCGTCATTTCCAGACTAATTTGCGGCATGAAAGTAAGATTTTCATGACTAGGCATGAAAATTTTATTTTCATGCCTAGTCTTTTTTACTTTCAACTTTGTTTACTTGTCATGACAACTTTTTCTAAAATTTGTGACAGCTCTGATGATTTGTCACAGCTCTGATGATTTATGCAAACCTAATTTTTTTTATAATTTTAAGCTTAATTGCCGATTTAAAAAAAATAGAATACATCACGCGTCATAAAAATGTCTTTGCTTGACTCGGAGGCTTTGAAGAAATGCTCGGACGCTGCGCATCCTCGCATTCTTCAAACGCCTCCTCGTCTGCAATGAAACATTTTCATGACTTGTAATGTAATATACTATTCTTTTTATCCGCTGTCAAAACGACAATATTGTGTTTTATTTATGGCTTACTTTATATAGGAGTGGAATTATCTAACACAAATATACCAAATCGAGTTGAAACATAAATTATTTTCCGCAAATATACATTTCACAAAACGAAATTACAACGAAAACAAAATATCAAACCACGATTTCTAAAAATAGCTCGTCGACATGAAAATAATTATTAAAGTACAATAATTGCTTGACTAATATACTGAAAACTCGGGCCGTATGTTTCACGTCCGACGCGTCGTAAATTATTTTTGAATAATAGTCGTGAATTTAAATCGCTGTTCACCCGCGACGACTCATTAATATCATACTTCGCGTGTTGTACAAACCACAAAACCGAATCGAAATATTTTTCATCAACACGTCAGAATACAATATTTCTCGTTGACATTCCCCGACAATTTATCAAATTCGACGGCTGAGTGACGTAAAAAGATTGCGGGAAATTAGGAATGGCGTTACTGGATAATCTCTCCACGTATATTCGAGATAAATGTGGATTGTACGCATTTGCTGCTTTCGAATTTGATAGTTAATTGAATTATGTGTGACGGTTTTTATTTTCGGATGGATAGGTTCAAATGAAGCGAGAATTTTCTCGCAGCTGAGGTTATGTTGGTGTTGAATATTAGGTTAAGTTTTAGCTTTGACATTTTAAAAGATTGAATTGAATCATGTCTCGAAATTTTGTGGGGGAGGTTGATCTTGATTTTCACCTGTGACTTATCTTAAATTTTCCTCAGAGTACAGAAATTTGATACAATTTTATTTCATGAATTCATTACATTTCATGATGAAGAAAAACTTTTTGACATTAATAAAAGCTATAAAAATAATACATGATTCAAGTTCTAAATAAAACAGGACAAATTTACATTTTTCTGAGAACATGGAACATGGACTCCTTAAAAAATATTTGTTACCACTGCAGTAATCTGTTTTAGACTCGCCAAATATTAACAGAGAGATTGCTGAAAATTATGCTGAATTGAATGAAAAATTTGGTAAAGAAATTTAAAATTTTAATTGTTCTTAAAATATTTAGATTTGAGGTTTACGTTTAAATAACAAAACCAGGCACCAATTTTAGAATTGGAAACAATATAAAATTTTTACATAGAAACAGAATTCTAGTATTTCTTATAATATAAGAATTATTGTATTATCAAAACAAGCAATAAAAATTTATATCAAATATGCGGAAAACAAATAAATATACTTTTTATTGACTGCATGGTTAGTGGTATATATAATAAAATTTGAACTATATTCCATTGTGTCAGTCAAAAGTCATGTATTTATAGAATTTCAATTATAATAGACATTAACAATAACTCGATAACGATGTCACATAATCACATCAAATACGATGTTTTTACGCGTAAATAAATTTTGTTTTTCATGTTTTTGTACATTTATATCTGTTTGTTTGTATCTAATTTTGTTTTTCAATATCGTAATGAAATATTAACTGAAATAGTATAATAAAAATTTCATCAATGAACAATGAGATTATCAATTATTTGAACATTACCTAAATACAATAAAATATTAATGTGATTGTTATAAGTCAAGCCTATTTTACATTATACTTTTTTCGGCTAGAAAGTTTCATAATGCATATTAGGTTTTAGAATGCAAAATAATATGATAGAAATGTAAAACACGAAAATCTCCATCCAAGTTTCATACTAGAAATACAAACGTCTTTTTCTGTGTTAAAAATAACGTAATCGATTTTCGGTCCGGAACTGCTTGACGACGGGTAATTTGGACCGAAAATCGATTACGTTGTAGGTAAAAAACTTTCGGGAAGCAGGATCTGTTGTTAGGAAGAGAGGTGGACGACCTCGAACTGCTCGAATTTGGAATCGAATTTTCGCGTATGTATGCTTCCACGGCAAAAGCGCGTTGCTCGTTCGTCCACACTATGTTTTCGACTGAAACCTTTTGTAACGCAAACGACATATCTACCGGCCGCTATACACGCCATTCCCATCCTTTTACGACCTCTGCTCGCTTCACAATTCTCTATTGAAACTAGGGAGGTTGTTTTGCCCACCCTGTATATTATGTAAAAAACATAAAACCGGAATTTTCAGTATGTTTTCCTCTTAACAAGTTCAAACACAGCCCTGAAGTCAAAAATTGTGATCTCGACATTTCCCTCTAGAGCCCTCTTTTAAGCATTCATTGACTGGACTAATATTTTATAAAATTTAATGCTTTTTAATTTTTCTTAATTACGTTATTCATTCCTATTCCTAATTAATAACAAAACGTCAAAATTACAGTTTAAAAATTTGGTGTTGGTTACATTATTTACCGACCGATCAAGAAAATAGTACAAACCTTGGATGTGATTCTAGTAAAAAAAAATCAGTTTCTATAGTTTCAATTTCTATCCGAAAAGAGTATAATGTAAAACAGGATTAATACGAAATACTAGTTATTACAACTACAAGTACCTATTATTATTTCTGCTTCAATTCACATAAATTTCTGGTATTCAGTGGACAAGACAATAATATTCTTGTATTATTCTTGCGATCCGCAATTTATCGTTCAACTCACAAACATTTCTTGCCATCGAAACTCCGATGTTGCATATCAAAGAACAAAGAATGTTCACGTTCACCTCTGGTGCAGAGAAGGAAGATTTTATTACAGTTCTTCCTCGTTTTCTTTCGTGTTCGCATGTTTTCATTCTCATTTTATTTTCAGGAGCAGACGTATGCGCGCAATTCGAACTTTTATAGCGTTAGTTTTTAAACAGATTATAGTGGTACTAGATGCTTTTGCAATTCTTACTTGCGGTTAATATTGGCGTGTAGTTAACAAGAAACGAACTGGTTTTATTGTTGACGTAAAATACAGTTGCTGATCTTTATAAGCACTTCGGAAAACGACCGCAGAAGTGGAAACTTGAATTTGAATTTTAATGAACTCTTAATCTTGTAATTGTAAGGATCGGAATTATTCCGTATTCCAAGAACGTGAGTATTGAATGTACAGTATAGAGAATTATCAGTTAACTCTGATAATATTCAAGTTCGCATTTACTTTCGTATTATGTAGAAAGATATCTTAGATTTTAGATATAATAGAGTTCAAAGTATTTTAAGTATCTAAAAAAATGTAACTTTGATCTTGCTATTATAGCTATAATTGCAACTTTCAGCTACAGCCAATTGCAATTATAGCTAATTTCCAGATCAAAGTTGCAATAGCTAGTAGCAACACAAAAGTTGCTATTGTAGCAATTTATGGGCATGTCCTTTCTACGCCTTTGCCTAGTTTTAAAATCTCAGTACAAAATTTTAATGTACTTATAGGTTCAATCATTAGTCGTTAATAAAATTTCTAAATTGTTCAGGTTAAACAAATGAGCAAGCTTTACTTATTTGTAGAATGTTTACCAAAAGTCAAAATAATTGATTGAAGTCCTTTGTTAACAATATTGATTTATATTTCATACAATTTTAATTATTTAAAATATTATAAGACAATCTGCGACTCGCCAACATGTCGACATGTTGGCTTATAATACTTCCTTCAACTTTAAATTGCTGGTTTACATTACATCAAGTGAATATTTGGTTTATTTTGATGATTGATAATCATTCAATTGGATTAACTCCCAATGACAGAATGAATATTCAGTACGTAAAATAAGAGAAGACCGGGATTGGCTTAGGAATTTCCTCGGGAATTTCAAATTGATAAACAATATTAATCGAGAAGATCAGCACATTTTTTTCGCTACCTTGAAATGTATAAAGAAGTCATCCAGTTTAGTTTTTCTCTTGGCTCAGTTACTTTCTAGCTAGTAATAAGTCGGCGAACTTTGACTCAACTCTGAGTAGAACATAGGCACATACCTTCTCTCCCTTATCGCGTCGGCCAACTTTGGCTGCAAGCACAGTATGTATGATATTTGATATAGTGAAATTCAACCACTCAGATCAAATGGGAATCGCTAGCAAGCTAGGCGGATATTCTACCGTAGACCTAACCACTGGCCGTTTATTTGACAAAGTAAAATAAAAGTAGCATAAGAGCATTAGGGAGTCAATCATTAACATTTTAAAAACATTTTGTTCGTAATTTAATTAGTCTTTTTAAATAAGTTTTAAAAACTTTATAATGTATTTTAAATCACATCAAGAGTATTAAACTATATTCAATCAAAATTGTGTTCTAATTGCTAATAAAAATTATTTCTTATTGTGTACAAGTATTTATAGACATAATGACAACTTTTGAGAAAAGTACTTTTTTCTCTTTTGTTTCAAATTAATGAGTTTATAAAGAGTTACCTTTAACAGGACCCATTCATCCACAGGCAGCTAATAACCTCTTCTCACAAGGTCACAAGTATAACTTACCTGAAACAAAAAAAAAACAATAAGTATCAACATCACCTTTTTAACTGGGTGAAACTAATCTAAAGTATATATGAACTTACACAAAATAACAAAGTGCACTTTATAATGACATTTAGATCTTCACAAAGGGATTATAAATTTTTGTTATAGTTTATCTTTCATCCTAAACGTACTGCCTACCACATTATAACTTTAATGGATAATCCGACTTATTCATCCTTTGAAATATTCGAAAGTTAGAGTTCCATATTCTCCCACGCGCAAATAAAACGAAAAAGAGATAAGACGAACACGGACTAATAAAAAGAAAAGTAAATTTCGTCAAATGTTTGGTTACCCATTTGTGAATAATGAAATTATAAAAAGTTATTATGAAAATAATTGGATGTTTCTCTTTGAGTGACTTTTTCAAGATAAATGTTTTATCATATTTCTCAGTTATTTTATTTTCTCATTCGTGGTAAAAGAAGCAGAAAATTTATATAAAAGATACTTTATACACACGTCATGTTTTACGTCAGAGTGGATTCTTTGATGTCGAAATTCATTCATTTGTGCTATTTAATTTTGAGCTAAAATATATAAAAGAAAACGGTTAATTAAAATCTTATATTGTAAAATTTGTGTTCGCCTTTATATTATAAATTTCATTGCAATTTCGGAAACAGTTTACAATATTGGTACGTCAAAACAAAATGGTACATGGAGGTACCTACTTTTATATAGTATTATATAGTGTCCATAATACAGGACTCAATCTAAGTAGGACAATTTGTGTCTAAAATAACATACAACTTTTTAAAAACATGATTGTGGTTTTATTTATCAGGAAAAATAAGTTATTTTTAAATAATTTGTACAAGAAAAGATAAATCTAATATAAAAACAACAAAACAGTAATACCTATATTTTATAATTTTTTAATGTTTAAAAATATACCTGCTAGAGGTATGTCATTTTACCCAAGTATATGACATATCTATTTTGTAATTATTGGGTAAAATATTATTAAAGGCTTGCATATATGTTACATATACATTGTTTTATAGAGTTCGCACAAACAAATTCTAAAAGAAACAAAAAACGAAAACATTTAACAACATACGGGTAAAATGACATATTATGTAATTTTATACAAGTATCTATTATGTCATTTTACCTTAGAGTATTCAAATTCAAAATAGTGAGCAAACTATACCTTAAGATAACCTTTAAGGTAAATATTCTATGCTTTTTTTATAACCCAAGAAACAAACAATCATACACGATATTGACAAAAATAAAATGTAAGTTAATAGTACCTACTTATTGAAAATAAATTTTTCTATGCCTGCTTTGCCTGCTTCTGAAAGTTCATGTTTCTACATTGTTTTTAAAGTTGAAAGCAACTGTTTGTCGCAAGTGTGTTGCAAAGTACCTAACTTTGTAACAAAATTGCTATTCTTGAATGTCCATTATTTTCGGAACAACATTGATGTTTCACAAAAATTTCGAAAGACAGTAAAATGTCAAAAAATTAATGTTAATTTTTGTATTTTTTATCTTCCTTATTTTGCAAGAGTAGAAAAAACAGTATGCATACCACGTATTGAAAATATTTTGTAGAACTTAAACGATTGCAACCCTCTCTTCGCTCGGGCTACAATTTTCGTTCACGTTCGACTAAACTATATTTTCAAAACTTGAAATAGCCAATACCGTACAATAGAAATTATAGAACCGTACATTTTGCCACATTAGTATGTCATTTTAGGCACAGCATCTCCCCTAAGTAGCTAGTAGGTATTACACTACATAAATTAAAAATATAAATAGAATCATTTTTTGAGTTGAGACGAAGCTAGGTCCTGAATTTTAATACTCAAGACATTAAAAACATGTACAAATTTTACGATTCAATAAAGCGTCCTGTTTCTTTGCTACAGCAGCTAAACAGAATTGAAAAGGTAAACAGGATGGCCCCAAGTAGCGATGATACGACTACGTCTATTTATAGAAACAACCACGTAAGTAATTATTAATGATATACAGAAAGAGAACCACGGGAGAAATTGAAGAAAGAGCCCATCAGCATCAACATTCCACATAGGGAGGGAAGAAACTGAGACACAGTGAAACACAACCTACCGCTGCCACCTACATTATTCAGACAATGAAGAGCACTTGAACACTTATTGTAACCGTACACATACGTTAATTTTGTGCGTGTGACATGTACATTGAACAGGTACGGACTTAGTACTATAGTATTAGAGCGGCAGAAATTTAGGGTGGCAAATTACTTATGTCTGAAGTCTGATCTTAATTTATAAAATAGCAATATCACGTTCACAAAAATCTACCCTGTGGTGCTGACGGTTGGTTAAAGTGCACATTGTAAAATATTTATATTTTATTAGTTAATTTAAACAGACTTAATTCATGATCATGACGATAATTTTTTATCGCAAATCGTAACTTAAAAGGGTGCATACTTTAAGAGATAGAGAGAAATTTATATTAAAGTTGACATTTTAAAACTGCCAAGAGCTCGTAAAGCTATTGTTTTTTTTTAATAAACTGTACAAAAAATAATTTTTTTGGGACAGATTTCAAGAACTGTGCAAAAATTTTTGTTTACACAGTTTAGAAGAACTATATTAATATATTATTTTTCAAGTAACGGAGTTCACTGTACTGTACATCCCTTCCACACTCATTTGTATTGCTTATATTTTCTTTAAAAATTAATAAAACGCAAATAGACTATCCTGTTGACCGTCGATTGCGCGCGCATGCTTGAGCATTGGTCATCCGGTTAGAGGAAGCGAGTACGATAGACACAAACTAACATTGTGTAGAGGGAAACAGCAAAACTGTTGCGCAGTACGCTGTGAACTGCTGTGAAGATAGAAAGTGCGGTTAGTTTAAATTTGACATTTCTTATTTTTTATTTTTAAGATGTAGTGGAAAAGTTTAATTCAATTTAAAGAAATTGCACATTGCACAATTTGAATAATTTGGTACCCAACAGGCATGAAGCAAATAAATAAAATCTAAAAACAAATTGAAATTAAATTTTGATATTTACAAATCTGTCAAAATACACACGTATCACCGAGATTGGTCTACTGACGTCACTTCCTTTTGCCGCTAGCATGCGCACAGCGTACTGCGCACCAGCTTGCTGTCTCATTCAACACATGTTACTTTGTATCTATCGCACTCACTTCTTAGTATAAATTTTTCGATATTTTTGTTTTTGTCATAGAAAAATTGACCGCATGTATTGCGATTATTTTGTTCAGAAGCAAGCACTTTAACCAATTATGAATTATCTACAGTTCCAAGAAGAAATAAATAAGGGAAAGAAACCCGTTTAAAGCTAGATTCAGATCTACCAAATTATAAATGTAAGTTACTAATTTAACCAACCAGCGCTCAAAGTTCGCTGGTTGGTTAATTTAGCACTTGTACTTATAATTGGGTAGTCTGAATCTAGCTTTAGTCTTCACTCTCTTTTATTTAACTTGCTACCTTCGACCTATATATGGTCGAAGCTTGCTACCATTACCAGTATCGACAATTTAGAATGTCATCATCAGGCATAGAGAATTAATTTCCTGATCCCTGATGATGACAATCTAAATAATTGAAACTGGTACTGGTAAAAGTTAAATAAAAGAGAGTGAAGAATAAGACGGATTTCCTTCCCTTGTTTATTCGTTCTTGGACAATATTAATGCACTCGTCATTCTAAATGCAAGATAGACAATGTCGCAAACCGTAGTTCAATACAAAATAGTGGAAAATAAGGCTAGTCCGCCCCTGTTGATCGCATCTACCTAGCGCGGGTGTAGATGTAGAATATGTAGGTTATATATAGACAGCGTGTGTTGCGTTGATAAATTTCATTACATTATCTCGTATTGTTGCGAAGTTGCTGCGCTGCAGAGCTGTAGAACTGCCACTGTCATCGACCAACGTGAAACTAAGTTCAAGAGAAATGAGAATGAGACCAACTTCACAATCTTGTTGCGACCGAGACCTCGTGAGGAACTAAGTGCGGTGACGTCATGCTGAAAACAGCGGGGTCTTACGAGTTCGAGGGTAGGGTTAAATGTATGAATGAGATAAAAGTTCAGCGGATTCTGGAAACATGTGTGGTTGAAGATGGTTGTTCTCATTTCAGAGTTACTGATAAATAGGTTATTGTAAAACTTATACCTACATAAAACCTAGTTTTAGTTGAAAGGTGACTTACTGCCTGAAAAAACTAATGCCCCAAACCGCGTTTCGATAATATCTTGTTCAATTTTCGAGTTATTTCGAATGTTCTAATTTGCAACTTTGAGGTCGGAAAAATTAAACAAGATATTGAACTACTATGGTTTGCGGCATTATGTTTTTCGTATTTCAATTGAATTATATTATATTAACTTTTAATTTTTTTTTTCGAAAACTTGAATATACGGACTTGATTTTGTCACAACTAAATTCCTCGCGTCATATTACATCCATACAAATTTTCGCCAACAGGTTTAATTTGTAGGCACTTACATTTTTATAGAGGATATTCAATATTTCAACAATACTTAAAGGGGGACCTACGTATTACCATTGTTTCAAAGTTAAAAATCTTTAAAAAAAATTTGATGTGGTTGTCACACGACTTTTTTTATACACAAACTGTATGTACTACTGGTATAAATATAGCACTTGACACACGTTTGATATAATAGAATAACTGACGTAACTGACTAAGGCTTGTTTGTTGTTTGTCTTCAATCAAACTATGATTATTGAAATGTGTTTATTAAATACCTAAGTATATTAATTTAATTTTTTCTAAATTTAAAAGCAGATACAAGAAACTAATTAAACGAGTTATTGAACATACGGACGCACATCCATCCATCCATACACCCAGATATCATTGAAAAAATGGCCAAAACTGATTCAGAGGACCTCAAAATATGTATTTGCCCGAAAATCCTGGTATTGAATTTTTTCATGATACCTACCTAAACTTACTTATGCGAGTACCTACCTACTGCGTATAAGAAAGTAAAAATGCACCCCTTAGAATTTTTTGCAAAAGATTGTTTACTCGCGTATTTTTAAACCGTAAAAATTGTTATTTTAAAGTTTTTATAAATTTAGTTGTGACTTTGATCTATATTTAAAAAGTAAACCTCTTCTTGGATTTTAAAATTAAGTATTCAACTTCATAAGTTAGTTCTCCTTTCTGCTCATAAGAAAACGCTCGATCTATCACAAATGAGTAATGAGCACAGTTCTTTTTCCATAATTAGTGTATAATCGTTTTGTAAAGTCAAAATTGGAAACTGAAATCCGCCGCCGAAACGATAGAAGTAGAGAAATCCGCGGTTACAGCTCAGCTAACTCTAACTATTTCTCTCAAGTTGACTATTAATATAAGAGAAGCAATTATTCATTTCTACCAATAAGGGTTCTTACTTCTTATAATAGAAAATTCCAATTAAAGTTTTTACTGCTAAGAAGAAAAGTTTTAAACTATGAGGTTAGCTTCAAAACTTTATAAATAGTTTATTCATTTATGAAAAGTGCCAATAGCACAACTTATTATTTTAATAAACTGCGTGTAACTATTTTAATAATATTTTTGTCATAAAATTTATATTTAAAAATAATTTAGTTAAACATATTCAACGATAATTGAATTTGATATGATTCATTCCACATTACAATAACACCCATTTTCGAAATTAAATTCAATTTATATAACATCAAACGTACATAAACTAAAATTGTGTTATTTTAAGTTAATTAAGTTTTCACACATTATAACCTAGGTATTTGTTTTGTACATATACCTACTTGTAAATTTCTAAGTTGGGTGCGGCAGCCTCAAAGCTCAAATATTGTAAGTCATCGTTATAAAAGTAAATATTGTATCATGTGTGTGGTAACCAGCCGTCAATTCACTAACAACCATGAGTAGGTACCTAACTCATGGTTGTTAGTAGAGTGTACACAACAGGGATTAGTTCAAATATGTACCTGACGGGATTTAAACCTGACTTGAAAGAATCACAGATATGCGCCATCTTTAATAACATCCTTATATTGTAGTTTATACAAAAATAAAAATTACCTACCCACTTCTAGATTGGAGTTAATTTTACAATTTCTTTGAATATAATGACCTGGCCAAATAAATGTCATGAATAGACCGTATTTATAAAAAATATGCCGTAGCTTAAAATTGATGGCATACCTAACAAATATTTTTCAAAATCTGGACGAATCAGAAAAAGAAATCAAATAAGATCAAGTTTTTAAAATTCTCATGCTATTTTTCATTTTATGCTTATTATTGCTTATATTGTCAAAAAATTTATACTTTTCTAAAAGCCTTATTGTTTTCTTTGTGTCTTTTATTGAATTTTTATGCTTTTTTAAAATGTTTTTTTACTGGTCAAACATACCGGACTTTGTAAACTTTTCTACCCTTTTATGTCAACCGTAAACAAAATTCACATAGCAAAAAAATTCTCGTAAATATCCAGATTTTCTATCGGTTGTCGGTCGCTTGAGTAAAATTATTCACCTCAATAATGTAAAACTACTAGGAATTTCAACTAGAAAATTCTTTTAAAAAATGGTACCTACCTATAGTATTTTTCATTATGCCTGTGCTAATTTTGTACCAAAATAGTACAAGCTTTGACATGGACTATATTATATCTGTTTCATTCTTTATATATCATAACATAAGCTATGTAGCTCGGTCATAAGGGTGGCAATATCATTAAATTGGCCAATGTGTATCACCAGTTGTCAATTTTTTAACCAAATCTCAGATGAAATCCTAAAAATTATAATGAAATAAAGAGACAGGTTTGAGGTAAACTGACTTATATTTTCTACCCTCGCCCTTGCGAATTAATATGCTAAGAATATCCAACCAAAACAATTAAACCAAATTACCATATAATTATACAACAACACAATTACGTATTCAAATTACAGAGCATTATAAACATCCAATTTATCTAGTGATAACTCCAGAGAGCGTGGAAAGTTTTACGAGCGAATTACTCCCCGTGGCAGAGAGTTCCATACAATACGCTTCCTCCAACCAGGAACCATAAGTGTCGGTAACGTAGGAAACTGCGCTCACTAGAAATCTCGAAACCTGGAACCGGCGACGTGTGTGCTTGTCTGCGAACTGCGTACTCAATTTTAGATTTTCTTACATTTTTTTCGATTTTTCACATTCGAACTGCGGTTTGCGTCATAGTGATTTTTGTATTGTACTTTGAAACATGGTAAGTATAAGTCAATTATTGTGCGGGACAGAAAATGCCGTAAACCAGAGGTCAATATTTCGCTCGCTTTATGCCCATGTCACACCTGTCTGTAATACTTGTATTATGTATGATGAAAATCGTCGTATGTGACGAAAATCTCTCGCCTGCGTGTAACACTTGTATGATATAAATAATATGAAAAATTATATAAATTATTTCGAGTAACAAACAGTTTCGTCTGATTCGGTAGGACATGTATATGACAAAAATAGCAGCGCTTCTATTTTTTGTCATACACAGGTTTGATCATACATGATACAGTGTATTACAAGTGTGACATGGGCATTAGTTTGTACGATATGCGTTCTTAATGGTTGGATCAAGTTAAGAATTGTAAAATTGGTATAGCTCGAAAATGAAATATGATTTCGAATCGCGGTTTGTGGCATTGACTTAAACAGAGCCTAAACTTCCCAGATATATATTTTGAACTTTCAAGTAACACTAGCTAGTTACTAGAACTCCCGTATTGGAAAATGACAAATCGGAAATATTCGAAAACTAAACAAGAAAGCAAAATAAGGAAGGTGGTACGACATGGCACGGGACGCATTCGCACACCGCACTCGAAAGTCTGAAATTTCGGTTCTGGAACAAGGGTATACGATATGTGTAACACATCCTTAGATCCATTTACTTAAAATGCGACTGGCGTGCAGTTTCCTTTATTCTTATGGAAAATCTCTAGACCATACGTGACGAGAATGTGCGCGGGAGGCTAGTAACTGTATCAAAAATATCCCCGATACATGCATGCTTACACTAGAGCACAAGAAACATAGAGGTTATGTTCTTATGTTCTACAAGATTGTAACTCGATGCTGGAAGAGCTGTACGCGCGAAATGAAGTGTTGGAAACATGACGTTAATTTTATACATGAGTTGAAATGTGGAGCAGTTGCAAATGAAATTTTTCAAGGATGGAAATATTTTATTTCTTAGATGAGTGATGAAAGACATGTCTCTTATAGAATAAAGCAACCTTTAGAACATAGAATTCATTTTATTTGTGAAGAAGGGCATCTTTTGTGTGTGTGTGTGTCAAACAAAAATCTTTTAAAACAAAGAATAACTATTAAAATTTTTCTATAAGTATATACATATTAATAAATACCTACCCGAATAGGAAAAATGTGTTTATAAATATAAATTACATAGGTACTTATCTAAGACTATAAAATATAACATTAGGTACCTAATTACACTATTTTCTTCAATGAGTAATGTTATATACTATTCACTATACTCTATTTAAAAACTAATCGGACAAATCTGAAGTTGGAATTTTAAAACTGATCGTTTTTGATAGGCTGATGTAACACCAGTTTTACACCCCACAAACTTTGTAATGTAAACAAACGAATGTGCTCCATCTTGTCTCGTTAGCTGTTGTCAGTGACTGTATCGAGTTTTCCCGCTGATAGGTCAAATTTAATTTTGCCGCAAAAAAAATCTAGTGATATTTTTCTCGTATTTACACAGTGTAAATGTGGCTAAGCGAGACAACTTCAAGTTTGTCTGTTTAGTTATTAAATCAAGTATAGTAACTTTTAAAAATTACTCAACTGTATTTAATCAATTAGACTCCTAATTTGATTTACTTTTGGAATTTTGGAATTATTTTTTACAGAATGAACAATTAGTTTGTTTAAAGGAAGATTTTCTTGGCTGGACGGAGAATTAAAGAAGATAAACTACTGGATGTCAGCCAAACTGTTTTTTTTTACTGCCTCGACTGGTTTTGACGCCACATGCGTCTTCTTCAGAAGGAGTAAATTAAAAGTTGATTAAATAAAGACATGTTAATTTACACATCCTGAAGAAGATGCATATGGCGTCGAAACCGGCCGAGGCAGTAAATAAAAACCCGTAAAAACCGTAGTTTTGCTTCATTAACTAGTTTGTTATTCACTATAATTGTAGATAAAGTCATATTCTACTCGAGTTAAATTTAAGGTTTAACAATCAATATTATTGCAACATAAATAAGCGTCATGGTTTGTTGAATATATTGATGATTTGAAAACTGACAACGTTCTAAATTCTCATTGTAAATAAATTAATAGCAGCAGGATTAAATGGGCTCAATTACACTCAACTTGTCATTTCAATAAATTATTCCCGAATAAATTGCGCAGAATCCTCAAATATAATATCATTAAAGTAAAAACGCGTTTATAACGAGATTAAGAAGCAACAATTGCGAATCGAGCCCATCTCGCCATTCTGCGTAATTGCAGAACCACAACGTTGCCTTCCGCGGAATGAGATCCTATTTATTACAAAACAAAGCACGTTTATTTTCATCAAATTTAATTATTCATAAGCGAAGCGTGCGCGAAGAATAAGGAAAGAAATTAGAGTAATAATTGGAAACGAGGCCAACGCAGATAATCAAATTGCTCGTTCGGCGAAACACGCAGAATTTATAGTTTGCGCTTTTTGGCTCTTCTTCTTAGTCGTGCTCTTCGCCTACATTCATCTCATAAACGCCGAATACAGATATCTTCTTAGAAAAACTGTTTATAAAATTCTTCGTGCACTAACACAATTTAAAATTTTCTGTTTAAACGGTATCACAATTACATATTATAAGAAGGAACAAAAGTTTACTACTGACTGTGTGTCTTTCTGAGAAGAAAAAAAATTAAAATAATCGCAGTCTTGCCATTATAAATTATTGTCTAATTAGACAATTATAGTGGTGACACTCCAATTTCATACATTCAAGCTAGATTCAGACCTACGTATAAGTGCTAAATTAACGAACCAGCGCTTTCACGAAATTGCAATTTCAATTATAAGTGCGAATGTTGAGCCACTTACACTTTATAATTGGGTAGATCTGAAACTAAATGATTATAGTTATATTTATAACAGTAAACATTAACAACCGTTTGGCAGTCAGAACAAAAAGCTACCATTTGGTAGATATCCTCCACCTCCACGAATAATTACTATGTGTGATCGTGAGTTAACAGCTGATAAACCGTACACACGAATACACGATGTAATAGTATTATCTCCACCAATGCCTCAGTATGTATGAATGTTATACCCAAGTTGGGTAAAAGAAAAGAAGTGATAAATATATACGTAGGTACGTAAAAAAATTAGGAAACTACGACCATATTGAGGGATATCCCGTACTCTATACCTACATGATTCAATTAATTTAAAAAAAAATTAATAGTTCACATTAAAGAAATATTGTACCAATTTATTTAAAGAAAACAATATCAAGCTTCAAAAGTACTACTTCCGGTTTGCGGATTTCTACCAAAATCTTATCCGATGTTAAGATCCTTATTAAAATCTTAAATAAGAAATTTGGTTATAAAAGATATGACACTTTTTAATATATCGGGGACGAAAAATAGTTACATAAGTCCATACGTCCATGTCCATACATCCATACGCGCACACATACCCACAGACATCGTGAAAATAGTAAATTCGTCTTTTAGTGACTGAAACGTGCTTATCCATCAAAAACTCATACTCGAAAAATTTGACCTATTACAATACCTCTCTTATATGAGGCGAGAGGTAATTATTACTCCACAAATATTCTACTGTTGTACAAATCTACATAATCAATTGCGATGTCTATTCTTCTATCATTCCTATAGTCCCCCAAATAAAACCCTCTTTACAAATCATCCCCAGTGCCTAATTCCAGCACGCCAATGGTTTTTGCGGCCAGCATCAACATAAACAGATGTATAATGAGTTTTTCGCTCAACTTCATTTCTTATTCATCACGTTCAATTGTAAAGAGCTACGCGCTCTGTTTACTCTACGGTAAGACGCACAGGGAGGGAAAGGGCACATTTACCCCCTTTTGCTCCACTTTTCCGTGGTTCACCCTCTAGCGGATGGGGATGAACCACGTCTTGGGAATAATGAAGTGTCTGATGGTGTAACGTATTTAATGCGCTTTTTGTGTTATTGTAAGCTTGTTAAAATTGCAAATGGGTTTATTGAATTTGAATATTTTAAAGGAATTTATTGATTTACAAGGAAATCTGACAACGGGAGGTTAGAAGGGATGTTTTTAAATTAAGGAGATGAGATATTAAATTCTGTGGGTCGATACTTTATTAGGGTTCAGGGTTTATATTATACATAACCTTTCAATCTTGCGAAATATTTTATGAGACTTGTACTCCAAATTTCCTGTATTTGTCATTAGGGCGATAGATGAAATTCATTATTAAATTTTAATCTGAAAATTGCATGACACAAATAACAGCCAATGGATGAATTGATTACAATAATAGTAACTATGGTTATATAAAAATTTTCACTTATAATATCATATTTGCATTAATTCTTTGCGGATTTTTTTTGAGTACTTTTCAACAACATCTTAATTTGCTCCAGTGATACACGAGAGCTAATTATTACGTTGTTGGAATGCACGATAAAAAAATTCCTGAATATGAATGAATGCACGAGTGCATATTCGGTAAAAAAATCGCAATGACATCGCAGCTCTATTTTTGAATTCTTTTTACAATAGAAACTTGAAATATTTACAAAATTTATATTTAACATTAATAAATATGTATTATTTATCTTATTAATTGCTTATTTATACTCAAAATAACAATTTAACCAATTTTTAATTTAATGTCAAAGTGACAGATGACGGTACAGTTTCCGCTTATTAATTTCAGTTAGGTTACTCAAGCTACTAGTAGATCTGTAGTGTAGATCCATTCTTTCTCTATTAAATGTTTATGAAAACATTATCCTGAAATCAATAATAATCTGACAGTTTATTCGCAACGAAAATACTTTTGCAGTATTTTTCAATTTCAAAATGACATTATTACATAGCAAGGATGCGGTTGAGTTCGAGTTTTGGACTGGTTTCAGACAGTAATGGGAAAAAGAGTGGTATAGAAAAAAAAGTAAAATCAAGAGTAATCTAGGAATTCGGAAAAAACGTAGAGGCCGCTTAAGCGAAATATTAAAATAATAATACAGAAAGTGTTCAGTTCAAAAAATATATTAAACTGAAGTATAATCCAAATAATGCGCTTAAGCTACTATAAGATTCAACTATACTAGTATACTAGATACAACAAAAGATCTTATTAATCTTTATACCACATCCAAATACAAACACTATCCATTGATAGCACCAAGAAAAAATAAATCCTCCGTATTGTTACACCAAAACTACATTAGAAATACAAACAAACAATAAGTCAACTTCAAATAAAAAACCAGAGCACTCGAGCATTGAAACACCTACATACGAAGTTATGCTCTCGCAGACCAAAGGCACAAAGCTATGGCATTCACAATCCGGCAGTTCATAGCAAAAGAATTCCGTTTTTCCATTGATTTAATCTCAAACTAAAGTAAGTATTCGGCAGTCAACCGTGAGCTGCGTGAGCACAACAAACTAAATGCATGGAAATTAATTTTAAAAAGAGATCTCGTCGAGATAGTACGGTGTAATAAACAGGAGTAGGACTGACTGGATTCTTCAAATGTTTAGACAACACTAGATTTTGATGTCGAAGGAAAGTTTTAAATTCAAATTTTGTACTTGTCTAGATCAACTTAAATGGCCGTCTATCACCATCCTACTAGGGTAACTTTTAGTGCACGATCACGCACACTCACGAAATTGAAAAAGGAATCACGCCCAATCACGCACGTCATTTTACGTTTGACGATCGCTCACACACTCACGAATTTGTTTTTAATAATTACGCCCGATCACGCACGATGGATCACGTTCGGGCCACGTAAAAATATTTCTAAGAAATTTTGCTATGATAATTTTTTCGACAAATCTATGCGCTGCTTGTGTACTGGAGCACTAAATAGCAATAGCTCGTAATTTTCATTTTGTTTTGTGTTGATATTTTGCGAATTATTTATTATGTCGTGACTTGTGATTTTACACGATCACGCACAGTACATTACATGTAACATTTTGGACTTATTCATTCTCCCCAAATATAATTCGGGCTATGATTAATCATAGATGATAGCATTTGTTAATCTTCAGAAAATTGGACTCGTGCTTCGCACTCGGTCAATTTTCATCGACCATCATAATATCTCCGATGATAATCATAGCACTTGTTATTTTACCCCCGAGTATAACAGAAGCAATTTTGATGCAGGTTAATTTGAATGTGCAATATGCACTAGATTGGATTCGAACCTAAGTTATCAGAATCACTGTCGGGGCACATATCGCACTTGCCTATCCAATATAAAGTAAATGAAAGAAAATTTCGGAATTTAAATTATTTACTTAACTTTAATTGCCAGAATATAATTTATCTTCCAATCTCGAAATGTATTATTATAATCGATTGGGGTACACTTTTCCCCTGCCGTTTCCCCTGGTAATTTTTCCCCTGCCATTTTTTCCCTGCAACATTTTTCCCCTGTCCCATTTTTTCCCTGCGACATTTTTCCCTCAGTTCATTTTTCCCCTGCCCAATTTTCCCCTATCTTCCTCCATCCTTGTAATCATCATTAACCTAACCTAACTTAACCTAACGATTGTACGACAGTTTTTCTACCCCTTTTTTTCTACTCCATTTTTTCTACTCATATTTTTCTGCTAATTTTTTAAAACTAGAAAATATTCTTGCCTATCATTTTTCTGAACTTAACCCCATCATACTCTACCATACGGTAGAATTCAAATAAATATTATTTTCTGACAGGATTTAAAAAATGAATAATTATTTTTACAAAAATGAGGGAAATTAATAGCCAGGGGAAAAATGACCAATGGGAAAAACGGCAGGGGAAAAGTGACCTCCAACCAATATAATCATGTATTTAAGGTTGAACTTTTAAATTTGAAAATGGCAATATTTAAATATAATTTATCCCAATACTATTAGCATAGGATTATGACATGAATATCGTAATTACCTGCATGAACTGTTATAATTAATATGAGAATATTGAGTCACAATGAAAATGACATATTAGCGAACTATATGAACCTGCGCATGCAAATTATACAGGCGAATAGGCAAATACGACTGTCAGTAGATGATTAATTGACAGACAACCTCATGAGCTATAATAACTCCTATAATAATCAACCGTGACGTGTTTCATTTACAAATTAATATTTTCCGCTCACTCCTCCTCATTTGCATATTCCTCATGAGACTGAGCCGAATATGGCGATCAATGAGGTGCACTTTTTATTCTTTAATTAAAATCTACATAAATTGCGGATGATGATGGTGATTTTCTTCGCAGCAGAACCGTTATATTTTATATTGCATCTGGATTAAAACAACTACAATATCTTCTTACCAAGTAAACCAGGCGGGATAATTTTACAACAAATTGGAAACGGGATTTTTATGGAATCATTATTTTCATACCATAAATACTTATTAGGTATGTTTGTGTACTTGTTACTCTTTTATGAAAATTACTTCCATCTTTATACCATGATGTCGTTTCTCATAATTTAGACTCATAATATTTATTTTTAACTCTTATAATGCCTGTGTCAATATCAGTCAGTTTTTTCAACAAACTGTCATTGTTTTGAAAGTTAAATTTATTAATGCCTATGTCATACGGTGCGCGAGTTTACCGGTTACACCAGGAATAATTTGTAATATTATCTGCTACCATTTTTTTCAAATATCACTGTGAAGTAAAAATAAGCTACTTAACAGATTTTCATACGGCAAAATGTCATACACTCTGTTTCATCGCGCACCGTATTACTTATGCCAGTTTTTTTTTTATTTTCTTAATAAGATTAAATGCATGACTATACACATTAGTGAGTCGGATATTTAAAATATTGACAAATTGATCAAATCAACTCATAATTTTTTTCATATTTTTCGGGACTCGCCAATTAGAGAAATGTTCTTTTTGCCATACTTGCACGATGAGAACCCTTTTTCATGCCTGTTTTGAGTGTGCAAAGTGGCTCATTTCTTAACTATGCGGATATGCGTGCGCAAAGTAGAAGGGTACAAGAATAGGCCTGTGCAAAAATTCATTTTGCGCACGCAAACTGTATTTGTTTTAGAAAAGTATAATTTTTGTTTACAAAGTAGGTACTATTTGGTTGCGCAAAGTGAATTTTGCCGCACGCTTCAACTTTGCACACGCATTTCCGTATAATTAAAAAATGGAGCCACTTTGAATACACAAAACAGTCACTCGAAAGGTTACTTTTTGTGGAGGTATGACAAAAAGGACATTTCTCTAATAGGCGAGTGCCGAAAAATATGGAAAAATTATTAGTTGATTTTATCAAATCGACGAGTGTTCAGTATCAGCCATAATACTCACAATATTTGAAGATAGAATTTTGAAAAAGTAATATAGAAATTACTATAAAAACATGTAATAATTTTTGTTCAGTCATTCATTCTCACCATACTTCGTAACATCAAAATCCACTATTATTCCTGTTCGTATTTTCCTTTTTACAAAAAAACAATAACTTCTCCACCATTTAACAACTCGTGCACCTGGCATCACGAATTCCCAACAACTCAAATCAGAGTAGCAGAGTAGCTTCTGAACAACATACGCCGAGCGCGTTCGTCGAACAGAAGTGAACAGAAGTTATGAGCTGTCATCAGTGAGGTCCTCTCTTTTCGTCTGCTGTGCAGCGCGGAATGCAACAAACGCCAGCGTCTAGCCAACGCCAACGGAGATCCAGGCTTCGGAACTTGACAACATCAAATGTTCGGTGTTTATTAACAGATGCTGTGGGCTTCCGGTGTTATGATGGCTGGATTGACCGAAGGATTGCGTCCAAAGGAATTTTATTACCTGTTTCCTTTTGGATTTAGTTCTTTAAATTGGACAAAATTGACGTTTTCTGAATGATTTTAACTAACCAGGGCCTCTAATTCAAGTATCAACGTTGATAACGTGGTTTGTCTTGATATAACCCTCCATGTAAAACGTAATAACTATCGCTACGACTTTGCTCTTGCTTGTTAACTACCGCTTGTTCGGTGTGAGGTTAAAATATTTTGGCGAAGAAGATTACAACTAAAAATGCATGTACGAAATGAAATATAATTGAGGTTCGGCAGTTTTTCTTGCCAAATTTTCAAATAACTAACACAATATAATGTAAAATTTCTATCTTTGACCGAATATCCCTAAACATTGATATAGTTACAAAATTTAGTTCATTTAATGTCCTGACGACTAAACTTCGCTAGCGACTCTTGCTATGAATTAGATTAGTTAGGTACCCAAATTGTCACTTTCTCGAACGATTGTCATAAAGTTAAGTTTTACCGGCTTAGTAAAAAAATCCCTTACCTACCTCACTTTTGTCTCAGACTTAAGTTGATTTTGTCAAACATTAGGTTTTGGTGTACTAAGGGTAATAACGAGGGTAATAATTATTGGTTTACTATATAAAGCAAAATTAACTTCCGTAATTAGTACGAATATGTATGTATGTATGTATGTATTATGGTTTCGGGACTTGAACCTCTTTGGGCACAAACCCTTGTTCAGTTCCTAGCAGGTGCCCGATAACTTGGGGTTGCCCAATTAAGGCGCTACACTTGTGTCAAAAATATAGTGAAAAAGGGAGCTTGCTATATTACAAACTGAGTCTTTGACACCTACACTGTTCATATTTTATATATTGATAGTTAAAAGATGACTCAAGAGTGCTAAGAAATTATATTTTTGAAATACTTAATGGTATTTTAGTAATAAATTAGTAAAAATAGTCAATTTGGCCGATTTTTTACTATTTTTTTCCTCAGGTGTGTAATTTTTTTGACAAAAAATATTTTCTTAGCACTCTCACGAACAATGCAAGGAATCGACTATTTAAAACAAAATTAATAAATATGCAATAATAAGGCCGTAGTTTGTAATATTAAAATGCATAATTTAATTCTTATTTTCTCTAATTGTTGTCGCAACAATGTATTGTATGAATTTTTCGATCAAATAATGCTTCCTAATTACTTATGGTAAATTTTAAATCAGATTTTTATTTTGAGCAATATAGCCAAAATCGTGAATTTTGATTCTATTGCAGCAATATTGCAATATTCAACAAGTGTAGAGCCTTAAGTAGATACCCCGGTAGATACCAACTTGGAATGGTACGGGAGTGGGTACCGTTCCAAATTAGACTAAAAATTTCCTGACCTTACCGAGATTCGAACCCACTACCTCTGTGCCTAGTCTCGCTGTTCATTTGGTAATATTTTGGCTCCACGTAGCTCAACGCATGGAAACATTCGCTTAAAATACGTAAAAGCAGTCTAGCAATTTCTTAAATGCTCACAAAGTTTTACAAATAAAAAAAAAATTCAAAAATTTATTTACAGACAAAGAAAGGAACTAGGTTTATGCCGAGTTACATTTTCTATTAAATCTCTTAATTATAAGATAAAGCCTGTAAAAATTGTTTAAAACACACTTTTTCATTAATTTTTATATGAATCGAAAGATTTTTTTCAGAATTCTAACTGGGCATAAACCTAAATTAATTCTTTCACAAACGTCTAGTACCTGTTTTTCCTTCAAATATTTAATATGCAATGAGTAAAGCAGAAACTTCTACACCTCTAAACACGCAACATTTTGTTACGGAGACGAGACCCTTAACTTATTTCATATGGAGGTAAGAAAACAATGGAGGTAGCATGAGTCAAACGAAGAGAAGCTATTTCCCCCTCCAAAATATGTGACCCACTGTCACTGTCACGTGGTTCTTTTCTAACTTTACTTAATAATTTTTCCATTTTTTTTATATTTTTATGAAAAATATGGTTTGATATTGAAATATTTACGATAATGGTAAATATAAATATTACTATTACTACTACATTAATAAAAATTACCCCCACTCTAATAAATGTGCCATATCAAAACAACGTCCTTCCCATTCGCCCCTTGCTTGAAAAACAAGCACTGTTTTCTGTTACTTAATTAGTTCAAAATTGACTCGTTAATAATTGACATAGTTACAAAGTCACAGTATCATAAATCAAATTAATTTTTTTTTCAAATACTTTACTCTGCTTAAATTTTGACCTATTTATTACATAAGTATTTGATTAAAATTTCTTAATAATAATTATTGAATTATTATTTGTCAACCTTTTCAAATTTATCATAGACCTGAAAAGCTATCAACACTAACCGAAATAAAATAAGATTAAAAAATAAAAACTAAACAGCATAGAGCAAAATTAATGCAACCTTAAATAATCTGAAAATCGTCTTCAATCATCTCTAATTTCTCGCGGACGGAATCCCTCGTACAATACAACTCCGCCTCGGTGTTTATGAGTTCCAGCATCCAGCAAGCCAGGAAATATCGCTTTCAGTTTTTTCTCGAAGCCTTGGTGAATTATTCTGTTTGATGAGAGTGTTTATACACCGATGTTTGTTTTGATTTCTGTTTGTTTGGGATTATTATTTGGTTTATGACTGGAATTGTGATATATTGAATCATTCGTAGCCTGGGAATTGCGAGTAGATATTAATTACAAAGGTTGATTTCGGTTATTTGGGATAAAAATGTTCGGTAGGTACTATTATTGGCAAATAAACACTAGAATTATGGTATGTTGTTTTAGGAGGTCGTGTAGGAGTATTTAACCACCAGAAAATATACCTGACTTTATACAAATAAACAGAAAATATTGTTTTACAAATATCAATAAAATTTCTTATTCAAATACGGAGAACAATAAATATTTATTCACGATCTGAATCAAATCCCACAGTAAACAAAAAAATCTGATAATATAAAATTTCTCATATGACAGTATATGACAGTATAGGATTATATTATTTATGAGCATGAGCACAAACAAAAAATGCAAATATATACCTAGCTAAATATTTGAACAATGTATAGAAATGAGCACAAAATATAAACGAACTATAAATAATATTAACGCGACACCAGTTTAGAAAATTGTGTGGACCATTCGTTTTCCATATTTTTTACACAGTCATAGTTGAGTTGATGGTGTTTAAAAGTTAATTTTGTTTAATAATTTACACAAAAAAATCCATAACCTGAAATTTATATTAAAGGTGGATTCATGCAGCCATTTACATTTACATTTAATTTTCATTTAATTTTAATTTAATTTAATTTAAAAGATAAATGTGTGTAACTCAATGGAGGCATTCATGCACCATTCTCATTTATGTTTTCAAATGCGACATTGTTACCATAGTTATCTTTTAAATTAAATTAAATGTAAATGTAAATGGCTGCATGAATCCACCTTGAGAGTTCTTTTGACTAAAATATAGTATATTACATACCGAGCGGGGAAATGGTTCATTACAGCCGAGCGTTTCATTAGATGACTGAGGTGCTTGCACCGAAGTCATCTATGAACGCGAGGCTGGAATGAGCCTTCCCGCGAGGTATGTATACTATTTTATTCACAATCCAATTGGTTATTAATATGCCCGTTTTAAATATTCATTTTATTCATATTTTATGACAGTTTTATTATAATTTGTTTTGATACTTCAACATAGAGATCTATGAAAAAGTTGCTAGGGTTGCCAGGTAACTTGAAAAAATGTTTATTGATTCTGTCAATAATTAGTTTCTTGCTGCTTTTTATCGAGATCGAGCATATTAATTATCATGTTGTCTGATAGTGAAGATGGTGAAGACGAAAATATTCCTTTAGAACTGCGAGAAGCTGCAAAAAAAGCTTCTGAAAGTGACGTTTACCTAGCTGGAAAACGCTCACTTCCCCGCTAGCCGGGAAGTTTTTTCCGGCTAGCTGGGAAGTAAAGTAAACAATGACTCGCTTCCCAACTGTTTAGAAGGTTGGAAACGCACATATTACCAACCGATTGTGAATAAAACATTTTACCTGTGTCATACAGTCATTTTTTTTAGCAATTTGTCAATGTTTTCAATGGCAATATTACTAGTGCTAGTGGTATATCATACATATACCTAAGTGCATTTTCTAAATGAACGTCAAATTTATGTCATATTATTAAGTTTGTCACCTGAATCATTGATATTTTGATTACATGTCTGACCAACTGGCAAAGGTATAGAACAATTATTTTGTTAATGTCCGTAGTTTATTTTTAATGAACTATATTTTGTTTATTGTTCCCTTAAGTTTAAAAATGTTTCCAGTCCAATTTGTTTAATCTTCAACAATATAATGAGAAAGGAAAATTGATATAGCATAGCTGTCAAGTAAAAAAATCACTCTTAGTTCAGTATTCATATTCAGTTGTAATTGTATGTAATTTCGGGATTTGAACCTCTTTGGGTTATGTCCCTAAGGTGACTTGATGGCACACACAGTATAAATTTTTACTTTACCACGGAATTTTACTTGTTACAGCTCATAGCCGGTGGCCGATAGCTAGGGGTTGCCAAGTTAATTCGATCCCAACTTGGAATGATAACGGGAGTACTCAGTTTCAATGGGGATTCAAAAATAATAATATAAAAAAAATATAATTATCAAACAGTAAACTTTATACAAAAGCATATTATTGATAAAAAATTTAAGTTAGGTAAGTATCGAATTTCGAGTTAGGATTTCATCTGTATTTTGTACATTATTTACTTTGAAATCCCTTACCTACAAATATAAATGCGCGCACACAACAAAAACATGAATACCGTTCTACATTCTTAAAATAAATGCAGGAACATGTCATCCCAGAGAGACTAATATATCAAGCAACTTAATGTGAATAAAACAATTTACACCACACGACAACACACAAAATTAACAAGCTCATTTATATTTCTCAGATTTTTTCTTCCCATCGTTTAGTTTGCATTCGTTTTTGTTTTATGTGTCATAAGAGCGGCAAACTTACACCGAAGCACATATCGTTGTTTTCATATAATTACAGGAAAACCTCTGAAAGCGTTGCCTGTAAAAAGACTTACTTCAGAGCTGAAATTGTGAAGAACAGTTTTGCAATTTCTTCTCACTTAACGACCCGTTAAGGCTGCCATTTCCCTAAGCTACAAAATTAACAAAACTATCCACGGTTTCCTCAAAGTTTCATCCACTAACTCCATGCTTTTATTTAATTAATTTGAAAAGGTTTGAACACACAAAGGAAAAGACATTTTTGATAAAACAAGAACACTACATAACGGCCAATAGGAGAACAGATTTTAACATGGTTAACCGCATGGTAGGTAATATAGTAATTTTTCGGCAAATTTTACTTTTACAATACAGAATACATTATAAATTATAATTCCAAATGCCATGTTTCATTTTTAATAAGAATCGAAAAATAAAATGGAAGCGTCGTTTCTATTTTATTTCAGAATCTACACTCGTATAGAAGTGGGCACGGATTGTGAAATTTTTGGGTCACGTCGTTTCACGGCTTGACTCGCGTGAGCGTGAGTGACACGAAATGTATCGTGAGTGATCGGGCGTGAGCGAATTTTTTTCGGGCGTGAGTAAAAATCATGTTACCACATAATACATAATTTGCAAAATATCAACACAAAGAAATGGTAATTACGGCAGCGCACTGATTGGTCGAAAAATTTGGAGTTTTTCAGTTCACTAAGATTTTTCGGAGCTAAAGTAAATTATAATTAATATACGTGACCCGCCGTGCGTGATCGGGCATGACTATAAAAATAAATTCGTGAACGTGGGTGATCGTGAGTCAAACGTAAAATGTCATGCGTGATTTAGTTTTTAATTTCGTGAGCATGCGTGATCGTGCACAAAAAGTCACTCACGTGCCAGCTCTACACTTGTGCATAAATTCATGTCTATAATGAATTTTTTAACATGTATTTAAAACCCACGTGTACTACTCAAGTCAATTAAAATATTTTTGGAAAGCTCGCCAAAAAAATTTTGGGGATGAATTTAATGCAATTGTGACGTTATATGTATTTTCTTGTTCAGTATTTTGTATACACAGTATCACAAAATTAATTGTGCTATGAAAAAATATAGGTAAGTATTAAAATGACACTATTGATTTCAAAACTGTCAAAAAATAATAGTAATAAAATCTTAATGATACCTACATTTTAATTGCCAATGCGTAAGATAAATAAATAATCTGTTTTATCCTACGGTGTATTTATTGATGCAAATAAAAGTTTACAGCAAAACTGAAAAAGGAAAAAGTAAAACTGTAATTTCCAATTTTGTAAACATAGATTTGTTAACTAAAGTTCACGCCTGATTTAAAATCAACATACACAGCCTAAATATAACCAAAGTCCGAATGATGATCAAGAGCAAAATCATCTGGCTTTAGATTGTTTAGGTTTAAACGTAAATTCCAAACTATGAAATAATTCCACTCCCCGTATTGTCATATTGTGAATCCTTTGAAAGGATATATGGAATATCCATTGTCTGGAGATTTCCATCTATTTCAATGCGTTTACTGTTAATTAATAATTGTGCTAAATGTAACGTAGAATGCATTTCAACAAACCACAATTGGCTGAAAAGTAATTGAAACTAAATTCACATTATGGTTAAATGAATTTATGAAATTGATATTTAAATGAAATTGTTTCAGCTTGCGAATTAAATCAGCAGCAGATGCTGTATTTAAATTGCTATTATACCTAATTCCGATACGTAATGTAGATATTGTTATGTTACGTATATTATAAAAAAAATTATAAATATTCAATTGCATTATTTGCAATACATAATACAATTTACTTTTATCAAAATTGTTTACGATCTGAATTGGATTGCAATCTACATAACAACATAACTAATCTATTACGCCTTTTTACCCAACTGTGTTAGGGTTAGACTCGCATACACAATAATTTATTTTGCTAAGGTGAATATAAAATAAGATAATATAAAGATGTTATAGACTCAAGAACAAGAAGGTTATTGTTTCATTCTTCTCAATATTTTAATTAAATTTAAGATTTAAAAATACTGCATATTTTCTTAGGAATAGGTATTTATATAAAAATAAAACACCAAATTATTTGAATTTTAAAATAGTCCAAATTAACATCTCTGTCCGGGTCAGTTATTCGCAATAAAATTTAATTATCGGAATTTAGTGAAAATAAATTAAATAAATGTAAATTATCGACACTATGTAATTTAAAACAAAAAAGCATTTTAATAAATTACCATATTTAACAAAACAGTAAACACGTTGATCCAAAACACACAGAAGTATTAACGCTACTCGCTGCATCACATAAAACACATCAAAAATTAAACTGTTATGTAGGAAACACACAAACACAAATTGACAACTGAAAACATGACTGCAGCGAGCGAGCACATAAAGCTTTATATAAAATTTATAAGATCGTAATTAACGAAAAGGGTCTAACAATACGTTGTTAACGACGAAAAAAATCAATCAACTTAGAACAGGGCGATTTTAATCAGTAAATTGACTCCCGCATTTTTAAAACTCAAAGCATCTCATTGTTGAAAGAAAGAGAAAACGAAGAAAAAGCTTCCTACAGGAGTTTAAGAGTTTTTTTTTCTTTTTTCGGTTCATGTTAGAAAGACTATATACACAACTTTTAGTAAAGACAAAAAACTAAATGGAGTGACTGAGTTTTTACACATTTAGCAGCACGTACGACGAAAAAACCGCTGACAAATAGCTGGAGCAATTTTACCGCTACCATCTGTCACAATCAGCTCAACTCGGCTTTCTTTCAAGGTCACCTTCCATCAGGGACGTACCTACGGGGGACCATGACCCACCCTACAGATCTTGGGATTTTAAAAATTAATTTAGGGAATAAAAATTTGTATTTTTAATTTTAAAACTTACATAATTCGTATAGATATCTATTACGCATTTTTACCCAACTTGGGTGTGGTAAGCTAACCTAAATTGTTAGTCATCTGTACAGAAATACAGGGTGTACAACTTCGAGTACATACATTAAGGGTAAGTATATTTGGGATAAGAATAAAACGCTGATCAGCGCTGATCGCTAATCTACAAAGAAATGCACACATGCACGTAAAAACATGCTGATCTACATTTAATTAAACTAAATAAAGAAACCTAACACCCTTCTTGAGTCCCTCATTATCAGTTTAACAAAAAAAAAGAAGTAATATGACAATATGTACATAAAAAGACTCAGATAAAAATACGGCTTATAAAATATTTATATTTACAATTTTATTCAACAGAAACCAAGCTTGGGGTCAAAATTTACCCCGCTTGGTCATCCGAAGGTTAATTAGTAATCAACATATTATATCAAACTGTATAGGTATACTCTTAACGTATGTACCTACTTCAAAGGTTCATCTGTATACGGTACCCAGCCGTCAACTCACGAATTGTCATGGTTGTTAGTGTTAGTAGATAGTACACTACAGGGAAAATTGTACAGAAACTGAAATAATGTACTTCAATGGGTTCGAACGTGAGATGAAATTAATTTTTAGCCTCAATTATTTCAGTTTTCAATACAAAATAAGTTTTTAAATGTGGCACTCTTCAATATTTTGTGCTACCTTCTAGAAAAGATATACTAGTAGTTACGCCCCTGCCTTCCACCTTCATTTGCGTCAAGCCATGCAGCGCCGTGTATAAATAAACGAAATTGAAAGTGAAAGAAATGTGTCGCTTTTAAGTTTTTCCGTTTCAGGGAACTTTAAAAATAAGGGTAATAAATTTCGTCCCATTTAACCAAATGTGCGAACGTTTATCTACGCTACAGTTTTATCATTTTTATTTTCTCGCGCCTTACTCATGTGATTATAAAAGATTAAATAGTCGCGTCTGAATTATTTCAGAAGATAAATAGCTGTGGATTGCCTGCATTAAAAACTGTTAGTTCACGGTTAAAATACAAAATTAATAATTCTGCAATTTACAACTTTAAGGCTGCACATCTCAAAAACTAGATAAAATATCAATACCTAAGTTAGAATTACGTCATTGCTTTAGAACAAAATTTTAAGAAATTTTGAAGATTTTTTAAAAATTTTGGTTTCCCAAAATTTTACTACCCTCGATTATGTCTAAAACGGTAAAACTTAATTTCCATGCATCGATTTTGAAAATCGCGTTTCATTCTTCATCAATGGTGATTTGTTAAATGATATAATACTTTGAATTCACCAAATCGTTATTGATGATGACGGTTGAAACGCGACGTACAAAACGGATGCATGAAAATTTCAACTTAAGGATCCCGTCTCCGTAGCAAAATATTCCCAGTTAGAATTCTGAAAAAATCTTTGGAATCTATATACAAATTTATGAAAAATGTGTTTTAAGCAATTTCTTACATTCTTTATCTTATAATTAAGAGATTTATTAGAAAATGTGAGCATTTTAAAAATTGCTAGAGTGCTTTTACGTATTTTAAGCGAATGTTTCCATGCGTTACCCTAGGACAAACGCGGTGTTGAGCTATGTGGTGTCGATAAGAGGTACGGATTTTATTTTGTCGCGTCGAATTACATGGGTATACAAATTTTCAGCGAAAAATCTCGATGGGTATATTTTTTATAAAATATTGTGCAAATCTGAGAAAACACTAAGTGGTACCTACCACTTAAGAAATATTGAGATTTTTAAAATCCTTCATAAAAAATGTACAGTCGTAATTTTACGCTAAAAATTTGCATACATGTGTAATTCAACGTAAGAAATTCAATGGTGATTAAATTAACGCCGTTTCTATTACCGTTTATGAGATATCGAGAGTTGAAAACTAAAAATTTTGGTTAAGTCAATTAAAGTAGGAGAAACATAATTCCGCAAACTGGACTTCGATTTATCGATTGGTTTTTGACACAATGCAGTCTCAAAATTGTAAATTGGAAAATATGAAAAATCGGGCTATTTCCATAAAACTAAACAAGATATCGAAACGCGATTTGCGGTATTAAATTACTCCAGGTATATTTAGTCTGGACTAGAATAAATTTATTTAATATTTCATCCTTATTAAAAATTTTCAGTATATAAAATGTACCGTTTATAATAATAAGAACAGTCTTTTTTGTACTATTATAAATTTTGGTAATATTTATTTGCTGTTGTGCTTTTATGGGCACCAAATACGTCAATCGATTAAAAAGCAATTTAACTCCAACAAACTCGCCACGCCAAATTTTCAAGAATCGTCGTCAAATCGTCACAACACATCCAGTTAGCGACAAAATACCTTTTAAATTTAAACTCACATTCGGCAAATTTGAAGTCAATTCAGCTCCCCCAAGCAATTTCATCCACGAATATAGCAAATAATGTAATTCTATACATTTAAAGAAACGCAAAGCGAGCACGGCACAAGAACGAAGAACGCAACATTAGTCGAGTGTGTAGTGTGTGTTAAGAGCTGAACACAGAATTCCAATTTGGCTCGGAATGGATGGATTCTTATCCTGGACCATAAACGCCAAAGTTTGCCAGTGGCGCAGGAAAACCAGAAAATATATAATACAGTCCAACAAGAAACGCTAATAAACATACATTCATTATGTCACGCCAAGCTTGAATATGTCAGCCTTAATTTTCATATTTTGGGTCGTCAATCAGTGTAGATGTCTATACAGAGTGTACCCTAACTTGATGTACAAAATAGGATATGGTATATAGTATATAACGAAATGATCACGAAACAAAAAGAATTTTTTCAAAAAATTAGTTTTTGAGGTTTGTGAAGGAAACAGTTTTGGGCCACTGGCCGAAGGTAGTTTGTATTTGTAGTTTTAATATTAATTATTACGTTGTAGTTCTAATTAATTAATAACTAATGTTTGCATAATACAATAATAGAATTTAGATTCAAGTAACCAGCCACATAACTCTCTCTTTATTCAAATTAAATAGTAGGGGAGAGTGTTCCACAATGAGACATACACAGAGCTGAGTCAAAGTTCGCTAACTTATTGCTCGCCTGAACTCAACTGAGCCAAGAGTAAAACCGAGTTGAACGATTTCATATACATTATATCAAAGTAGCGAAATGGTTTTTGCCAATAAATTTGCAAATAATCTATGACCGCTCGATTAATAATGTTTACCAATTTAAAACTAATTACTTGAGAGATTTTTGTGTAGTCGAGGTGCAGTTAAACTGAATGTGGTCCAAACTAAATTTGAACCTGAGTTGTCAGGTATTTAACAAACATTGAATTGAACAGAGTATGAATCTTAACTAAAAACGGTACTGATAACGTATTATAATCAAATTTTAATTGTAAAGAAAGAAAAAGCATTATTATTCATCCTTGATTATAAAATATGCTGCAATTTTAACTTGTACTCCATTATTGTACGTAATATAACGAAATAATAAGATATATATTTTCCTTTTGTGCTCCCTTGCAAATTCTTTGATCTCCCGTCACTGTGGTTAAGTGAGGTTATTTATGCCCGAACCTGGTCTGATACTTAGTCCTAGCAACTGGTTACGATCAAAATACTCGCCAGGGACCAGGGAAGATTGGAAAAGATGGAAACCCTACTGAAGTCTGAAACGGGGTCAAATCTAACTTGGAGGATAAAAAGAAAAGTTCAAGAATAATGGTTTTTGGGTATTTTGAATGAGATATGTTTTGTTCAAGGAATGGGATTTGGAAGTTTTAGTGTTCACCCAGTTATGTGAACGCTATGAAGGCTTCTTTTGTTGAAAACGGTTACGCACAATTTCATCGGGAAATTGTCCCAAACAATACAAAACCTGACAATAAATCTTGACATTTACATAAATTCTACTTAGTACAAAAGAATTAAAAGGAAATCGTTATTCATTAGTTTGGTCATGAAATATTTATTCGGTATAAATCTTGCTTTTAAAACTCTAGCTTTTTAAACAAACACATTGGGAAAATGTGCAAATTACATTGAAACTAGTAAATAAAAATAATATCAATTAATTACGAAAGAAGAATTTTCAATACATCTGCACTGCAGTGCTTCTTCAAATAAAAAACCTGTCCAAGTGAAATTCTTTTATATTTAGATTTCAAGTTTCAATGTATTCACATACATTTGTTTTATTGATTTTACAATCAACACGATTGCTAACCTCGACATTTATTTAAGTTTAATAAAACATTGCATGCATATAATAAACTTGAAATTGCTTTAGTAAGTGGTAAACATAAACCTTAAGTTTGGAACTATCAAACTTTAGTGCTAGAAAGTAAAAAGTGCGAATGCTCAAATAATTATATAAATTTAAACAGTCTTAAACGTAAACATAAATGTAAACCTAAAAATTAAATACTTATGTGAATGAAACTACAGTGTTATTAATTAGTTTATAATTTGAATCAGTATCTCTTTAATAAAGTTACACTACACCCATGTAATGTCATTTAACTTTTAACTAAACAAGCTTTCGTAGAATCCTGTTAATCCTTGAACAACTATTCCTGTAAACAGTTTAGAGACGGCTGGTAGCATAGCCACCATGGCATGATTGCACTAGTGTCGGTGTTTGCGCGTGTGTTAACGTCGGTTTACGTTTAGGTTACAACGTTACGGCTAATGTATACACCTGACACGAATGTAGATTGTCAGAGCCGTAGCTTTTTAAATGTTGCGAGACTTCGACTTTTATTCAGGGGAAAAACATTTGGCACAGATAATTAGTAAAGGGGGATTTTATTTTTGGTGAAATGACGGTTCGTATAAGTGAGTCTCATTTAACTTTAAATAAAAGATGAGTAACATCGTAGTTAACTTCATGCAATTAAACATATAATTTCGAACCAGTTTTCAAAAATACAACAAGCCCGTTACCTAACTTGGATATGGCAGCTTTGAGCCTTACATACTATGGTATGGGTATACTCTAGCATGAAAGTTGGCGTTTATAGTATATTAAGTATCAAGAACGGTAACGCTCAGTCTCCAATTTTGTCTGACATCGGTAATTCCTTAACGTTCGTGATGCTTATATGATTTTTGGCAGCATTATCCTTTTTTGTCCATACGCAAATATTAATTTCTTCGTAATTAATATTAAATTTACTTACCATTCTAGCTATGCTATGAAATAAATGTGACCCTTATGTATTCTGTTATAGGGTAAATAATTAAGGGTATATTACAGGTATCCCATAGCAAGCATGCCTATTGCCTAGCTTAAAATGGATCACTATGCGTAAAGAGAATAACAAGACATGTGTGTTCTGTTATTCTCATTTCGCAATTCGCACAGTGGTCCATCTATGTTAAGTTAAGTCTATGCTAATACTTCTTTGGCATTTTTAAATCCAGTGCTTAGCTGGGTACCTGGAAGAAACCCACAAAACTTATGAAAGGTAACCACAACCATAAAATAATTTTTTTTCTCCAACCGTCAACTCAGAACTCACGGGCACTCATGGTAGTTAGTGTAGAGTATACCACATGGGAGACTGTTTGAAATTAAACTGAAATATGTATCAGATTGAATTCGAACCCGAGTGACCAAAATCACGTAATGCACTAGAATTTCCGCCAATCCGCCTGCATCAACGCGAGGTGTGACAATCTTTGAATCTCAAAGCGGCATCGGAGAGATTCTTATGCAACCAAGACTACATTTAAGCTTGAAGTATCCGAGTGCGATTTAATTGCAAGATGTTTATACAATTTAACTTAATAACAATCAAATATCCGAGATATTTGAACCACGAAGAGCTCGATTGTAATAATGAGCATAAATAATATAGTTTAGCTACTTTATCACCTGATAACAGTGTTATCTACCACTTGTCTGGAGCATTTGAATCACCAGCACCTGCACAATAACAGAGAATTTATCGAGTTCCGATATCCTCTTCGCATAGAAATCTAAACCTTATAGCTCCACGTTTCGGAATCACTTGGTCACTCATCTAGCCACGTTCACTGGCGTTCTAAGCACCGTTGTTTCCAATTTCCTCCGCGCGTTCGCCCGTGAATTCTAATCACTGGACGATGTCTGCACCAGGTCTGTGGTTACCAAGAGGCGGCTTCTCGCCCGAGCAGTGCTGGAAGTCAGTGGCGGAGGAGAAAGCATTAAGTTGAGCTAATAAATACGCGATGCATTTTGCTAGAAATGTTACATTTTTGCAGGCAGATACTTTTGTTTTAGTTGATAGTGTTTCAGGTTTGAATCTGGTCTGGTACCCATTCAATATTTCATACACAAACATCTCCCTTCTAGTGTACTCTTCATTACCAAGCATTAGTACCAGAGTACCCATGAATTGACGATTAGTAACTGCACCCACGGTACCTACCTAATATACATGGTGTACTTATAAGAAAGTTGAAAATATGAACTAGCATGATATGAATATCGTGCTAGCACGATATATGGTCATTGTTCGAGACAATCGCCCTCTACAACTGTCAACTGTACTTTTTGTGGCAGTTGGTAGCGCTGTGCCCTGTCTGCATAGCAGGACTGAATTTGTAAAGTTCAGCCAGTTCCGTTTTAGACATCACGTTGCGTAGTTCAGCACGCTGTCCCGTCTCGCTCCATGTGCTTGAACTGTGTTTTTGATCCAAAGCCTTTGTGCTTTATATTCCGAGAATTTAAGTATATTATTATCATTGTATTGTTGCCGTATTATTATTTGGATTGTTACATCCGTATTATTTGTGTGTGTGTGAATAAAGTGTTGTACGTGGTGAATCTTGTGCTAGTGAGATTTACAACCTCGCTCTCTGTTACCATCTTCCATACACGGAATCCCGGACATCCATTCCTATTATCTCTCACATTTTTTGGTCCTTCGCAGCCGGATCATCCGGATTTTCCGTGTCTTTTTTCACCGCTCCATCACGTGCTCTGCCTGTCAAATTATTCATCCAGCGTCATCCGTCCATGTTCTGTGTTCCTGTGTTCACCACGCTTGTCAAACGTTCCGTCTAACCGCAAATCAACGCCGGTGAAGTTACGTTTCCGTGTCGGGAGTTCTCACCAGGTTCAACGATGGCCGATATCTTGCTCCACCAGGACGAGCTAATGGAGAAAATCCAGAAGCTACCGCTGGCACTCAAAGCACGGTTGTCGGAGAAGACGATTACACCGACCTGCAAGCTGATCGACACCGCGCTCGCTCACCTCCAGAGTCACTGGGAGACATTCAAGGACAACCACACCATTCTAAGGTTGGAGAAGGGCTACAAGGCCACGGCGTATTACACCGAGGATCACTACACCAACACAGAACTGGCGTGCTTGGAGAGTGTCGCCCTCCTGGAGGCCCTCCGCCCAACGCCAGCTCCACCAGCCCCGTCAGAACCAGTAACCACTCCAGTGCAGCCGCCAAGGGCTGCCGTTCCGCCTCTGCCTAAGATAACGCTGCCAGAGTTCTCAGGTTCGTATCTTGAGTGGGAAACATTCCACGACGCTTTTCAGTGCCTCGTTCTGGACCGCGACGACGTTCCCGAGGTCCAGAAGCTGCTGCTCCTCAAGTCAGCCCTGAAGGGAGAGGCCGCACTCCTAGTGCGCACCATCGCCAGCACCGCAGCGAACTTCCAGGGCGCCTGGGACGCCGTCTGCACTAGGTACCGGAACGAGCGGCTCCTGGTGAGTGCACATCTGTCGGCGCTGTTCGACCTGCCCCAGATCCCGAAGGAGTCCGCACGCGACCTGCGTGCACTGATCGATCGAGCAACAGAAGAGCTGCGATCTCTTAAGCACCTAGGGCTCCCCGTGGACAAGTGGGACGCCGTCGTGGTGTTCATGCTTCTCCGTCGCCTAGACTCCACGTCCCGCCGAGCGTGGGAGTTGCATCTCTCCTCCATAGATGCGACTCAAACCTTAGTCAACCCCGCCTACAAGATGGAACAGCCGACACTCAAGCAGCTGGAAGCCTTCTTCGAGATGCGTATACGCGCATTAGAAATGTCGGCGCCGCTGAGCCCACCTGTCCGATCCACGACGGCCTTCAACGCGAAGGCCGCGCCATTCCGCTCGCACCAGGTGAGCATCAAGAACACGGCCTGCGTGTTCTGTGGGGACTCCCACTCCAACTTCTCGTGCTCATCCTTCCGAGGGAAGTCTCCACAAGATCGCCTGTCCGAGGTCAAGAGGTTACGGCTCTGTTACAATTGCCTGGGCTCTCACCAGCGCAATGCGTGCAGGTCCACCAAGACGTGCTCTAAGTGCAGCCAGACTCACAACACGCTGCTGCACGACTCGTTCCTAACGAGCTCTGTTACAGCCACGACTAGCCCCTCCGAGAGCGCTGCTGTGTTCCACGCCTCCACGGTCGCCACCCATTCCGCATCACAAGGCACATCCCGTGCCATGGCCCTCCTGACCACGGCCCTGGTCACCATCTGCTCACCCGATGGACAGCGCGTACAAACACGCGCACTCCTCGACACCGGATCAGAGGCGTCCTTCATCTCCGAGGACATCGTCCAATGTCTTGGACTACCCAGGCGGCGCTCCCAGGTCAAGGTCGTCGGCGTCGGGGCCTCGCACTTGGCCACGGCCTCCACTCAAGTGGAAGTCGCCTTCCAAGCCAGAACAGCACCTGGTGCGTGGCACCAGGTATCCGCCTACGTACTTCCACGTCTGACGGCTCACGTTCCACAACGGAGAGTCCGTTCTGTCGATCCGCAGCTGCTGCTGCCACTCGAGCTGGCCGACCCCAGCTATCACCAGGACATGAAGGTCGGTCTGCTGCTCGGAGCCGATGTCTTCGGCTCCTTACTCCGTCCAGGAGTGTACCCAGTCCCCGGCTCCAAGGTGGTAGCCATGAACACGGCACTCGGCTGGGTTCTGTCCGGAACCGTCGGCGAGGATGGTTCCTCTCCAGCGTCCTCTCTGCACTGCTGTGTGAAGGATGACCTAGACCAGTCTCAATCCATTCCTCAACGCACACGGCATGCTGTGCGTGGGCGGCAGACTCGAGAATTCCGAACTTCCAACGTCAGAAAAACATCCGCCAATTCTTCCAAAGTCGTCTCTGCTAAGCCAGCTACACGTCCACCACTGGCACGCGCTGGCTCTCCACGCTGGTTTAGCACTCACATACCCACTACTCCAGAAGCACGTCTGGATCCTCAGAGGGAGAGCCCTCACGAAGAAGCTGCTCCGAGCCTGCATCCCCTGCAGGCGCCGTCATCCGCTGATGGGTCAACAGCTCATGGGCGACCTGCCAGCTGCTCGTGTGACTCCCAGCCGCCCATTCCTGCGTACAGGGGTAGACTACGCAGGACCCATCAAGTGCCGCCCTTCTCCAGGTCGGGGGCGGCAGTCCACCAAGGCCTACATCGCCCTTTTCGTCTGCCTTGCCACCAAGGCGCTTCATCTGGAGGTCGTGAGCGACCTCACGACCAAGGCCTTCCTGGCGGCCTTCCGTCGGTTCGTTGCACGACGTGGTGTGTGCAGCGAGCTTCTGTCCGACAACGGCACGACGTTTGTCGGTGCCAGCGCAGAGCTGCGCTCCATGTTCCACCAGGCATCACTACTCTACAAGGAGGCAGCCACCACACTGGCCGACTCCGGCACCCGCTGGAGCTTCATCCCACCGTCGTCACCGCACTTCGGCGGCCTCTGGGAGGCAGGGGTGAAGTCATTCAAAGGTCTCCTCCGCACAACCATCGGCGAGACGACCCTCACCTACGAGGAGCTGTCCACACTGCTGGCTCAGGTAGAGGCCTGCCTGAATTCACGTCCGCTGACGCCGTCCTCGTCGGACACCGCAGACCTGTCCGCGCTGACCCCAGCGCACTTCTTGGTGGGTTCGCCGCTGCTCACGATTCCAGAACCAAGCCTCCATGACGAGCCCAGCAACCTTGTGACTCGCTGGCAGCTCGTTCAACGACTCACGCATCACTTCTGGAAGAAGTGGTCCACGCAGTACCTACACCAGCTGCAACAACGTCCTCGCTGGCGCGGGGAAAAGGTCAACTTCAGGGTGGGCCAGCTAGTGCTGGTTCACCATCCGCAGCTGCCTCCAGGTAGATGGGCACTGGGTCGAGTCACGGAGCTGCACCCCGGCGCTGATGGCCTCGTCAGGGTGGTCTCAGTCAAGACCGCCACTTCCGAATTCCGCCGGCCGATCTCCCGGCTGAGCCCACTGCCGATCGAGACGGACGTCGCACCGCCAGCCACCCAGAGCACCGCCGCGCCGCCGTCATCAGAGCCCAGCTGCTCCACGGTGGGCAGCCTCCAGCCGGCCTGACGTCCATCAGAAGTTCCCCCTATTGTTAATTGTTTGTTAATTTCTATGTATTTATTGTTTAATTTAGTCGCTTCTCGACTAGGTGGGCAGCATGTTCGAGACAATCGCCCTCTACAACTGTCAACTGTACTTTTTGTGGCAGTTGGTAGCGCTGTGCCCTGTCTGCATAGCAGGACTGAATTTGTAAAGTTCAGCCAGTTCCGTTTTAGACATCACGTTGCGTAGTTCAGCACGCTGTCCCGTCTCGCTCCATGTGCTTGAACTGTGTTTTTGATCCAAAGCCTTTGTGCTTTATATTCCGAGAATTTAAGTATATTATTATCATTGTATTGTTGCCGTATTATTATTTGGATTGTTACATCCGTATTATTTGTGTGTGTGTGAATAAAGTGTTGTACGTGGTGAATCTTGTGCTAGTGAGATTTACAACCTCGCTCTCTGTTACCATCTTCCATACACGGAATCCCGGACATCCATTCCTATTATCTCTCACAGTCATATTAAAATAATTGAGACGAAATCAACAAGCCAGGCAGCTTTATTTATTGTTTATTGATTGTTTGAAATGACAGTAGAAATATGTAATTTAAAAGTTGTGTGTGTATTAAAAAGTGAAAAATTATAGCTTTCATGACTCGTTCGAAAGTACGACTGTATTAACTGTATTGCTCGTTTGTTGCCTCACTCGGCTGCACCTCGTTCATCAAATTTTACTTGCACGATATTTATCTCTTTCGATTCTCGTTAATATAAAAATATACTATATACCGGCGACTTATAATGATGGCCCTAATAACTTATACGATAGTATGTGAGGTTGCCACATTCAAGTAAAAAGCGTGATAGATATGTACGTAATGTTGTAGAACCACAACTGTACAAAATTGACATTACCGAGGCAAAGTTAATGTAAGACTTGTGTATAAAATAATGAAGTTGTAGATTTTTGACCAGAGCTTTTGAATTTTTTCTACAAGTATAGGAAAAGACTTCTTAGAACATCGAACACTTTCAACTTTACAGACCGCATTTAGAAACTAAAGTGTAGTTAGCTCAATAACGAGTTGGATACTTGTTTTGGAGGGACGTAAGTTATATGGACTTAGAAACTCATTAGTACCTAATGAACTTTATAATACAGTCAACATAAAACTAGTTAAAGGTTTGTTTTGAAAGAGTGTTATTTTGGATAACTGATGTATTATAAGAATATTTGGAATGATGATCAATGATTCCTTGGCTGTCTGGTTGATAAATTGAAAACACAGTACCTACTAGGACTTCAGCTAATTTATTTCAAATCATAGTCTCAAAATTGATCAACGGTTTTTTATTGTATGACGATCTTTTGTGATAATGTGAATGACTTCTAGTGTTGTTTATTTATTTAATATTAACTATTTATTTATTACTCATTTATTTATATTCAACTATTTTAATGTATAAAAAAGCAATTAATTTTTCAAATTGACTCCACTATCCTGAAGATGATTCAGGTAGGACCGAATCGCTGAAAGTGCGATTTCAAATAAATTGGCTGAATTCCCAGTACTGCGTTTTCAATTTAGTAGGAATCTTAATTGTTCTCCATTTAGTAAGTGCAAATTTCCGAAATGCGCCCATAGAATTTCCATTTTCGTTTTGAAGCAAAAATTTAATTAACGCAAAGTTAGAGAAATAATTCTTAATCCTTATTCCTTATTCATACTTCTGCAGCATAAACCGACTCATTGGTATAACTGTTTTATCATTACGACTATTCTTATGCTTAGTTCTTATTCTTAAATTTTGTGATCATAAACCCACCTTAAGTAACAAATTTAGTCAAAACGGTCATATAACTCAAGCCATTACATTCGTTTTTATTTCCATTCTTGAAAAACATACCATTCTATTCCTCTCCTACTATATTCTTCCCCATTGACAAAAACTCTACCTGCGCCACTGCTGGCTGCAGAGTGTTATCACCAGTGCCTTGATAAATTCTCTCGGTCGTTCTCGTCTGCCACGTTGCATTTCCTGCCACTAGCAGCAGAGGAATAGGAAATGTTGAATGGAGCTAAAGAGGCGTTAGATGCACGAGCTGCGAACTGCAGTTACAGGAATTAGATCTGATCTGGACGAGGTGTATGCGGATTTCTAATGATATATTGTTGCTGATGGAGCAGAGAGAATATTGATTGGAATTGATGGTAATGTGGTACATGCAGGTATTCAGGAATTCAGGAATATCACAATGGGCTAATGGGTACTTATAAATTAATACTGTATTGCAATCAAGAAGATCGTTTGGAGAAGCAGTCAATTTTAAAACCATCCAACACAATGTTAACTGTCGTGTGACACTGCTTACCATCAGTGAACAGGTGTATACTTTATTTCTGACCTATACAATATTAAAATTCTTATTTTGCTCTAAGTTTTTACTCTTTTTTGATTTTAGAGCAAAAGTGTAAATACAAAAGATGTTCAAATCGATTTCTTTCACGAAATAAACATGAAATTAAAATTAACTATTTAGAATAGTTTCAGATTGTCATGTAAAATTAAACACTCAGACAGTTGACAGATTTGAAATTGTCGTTCCAACGGACGGATTCACTAATCAACAAAGAAATTTATAAATATTTTTTTTCCTTCTTTTCTTCCTAAGGTACATTTTATCGTAATTAATTGAAGTAGTTATTATTTTGATCTAATTCTTTTATTCCTGATGGCATTCTATAAACAGCTCAAATATGGCTTTAATTTACCTTTATATCGTGGCAGGAACGTTTTATATCAATAAATAAGTGCTCGTTAGATGCCATTTTTTTATCCTGAACATCTTTTGTATTTATAGTTTGGCTAAAAATTAATAGGTAAAAACTTAGAGCGAAATAAAAATTTAACATTGTTTTTCCTATAGGTCAGAAAAAATGTCTACTTCCGGTATGTACTGTACATTATAAAACTTACCAGCCGTCAAATCACACAAGACTGTTAGTGAATAGTATATTACAAGAGAAATTTTGTGCAGTTGAATGTGTATAATTGAATGTACTTCAACCTATATAAGATGATAGAACCACAGTAGGTTACATAATACACCTAGCTTAGGTGCTGATTAAATAAAAAATAATCTTGTTTCAAATACAAAAAAACATAATTTGACGTTTTTTTAAGAATTTTTTTATCAATTAAGTATATTAGGTACCTAATCAAAATTTTTACAACAAATTCAACTTGTTATGTTATAGATTGTACTATAATTTTTAATATTCATTTAAAATTCAAAGCAAAATACCTGACTAAATTAATAAATACCTGGAACCGGTACGAATAAAAAAACAAAATATCATTAAAATTAAAACGCCGTATCGAAATGACACTGTAATTAAAAAGATTTCAGGTACCTGCGTCAAAATAACGATTAAATTTTGCATTTTTATTCTGATACTGATACTGATATTAATTTTTCAAGTTCCAGAGAAACACCAGTTTTAGTATTTAACAAATAAATTCGAATACATGGTTTACATCTCGTAAGCAAACTAGTTTATTTTCAGAAAATCGTTTATAAATAATAATGAAGTTGATTGTCACATACAGTGATTTTAATAAATGCAGAAAGTTCAACGGATGAACGATAGGAAGTAAAACGAATATTACATCTCTTCAATAAGCAAACGTTTCGAGTTTTCATCAGTGCTGAGAGAATTTTGAGAGAACATCTTCTTGATGCAGTGTAAGACAAACAGTTTGTTCTATCACTATCCATCATACGTTGAACTTTCTGCATTTATAAAAAAAAAAAAAATTGTATACCTTTTTATCTCGTTTTTTTTAAAACTATTGATTACAGAGTGATCATAAATGATTGACCGTGCCATATCGTTCTGATTTTATTTTCTCCACCTCGATATGATTGCTACTAACCTAACCTTAAAATATCAAAAAATTACAGTTTTCTTTCTTTATTAATTAATAATAGTATTCTTCACTTGCTTTCTGCTTTACTATAAATGCCAAATTTATCAGAAAAGAACTACATAACGCTCGTTTGACAAGCAATGAGTATTAACTTTTTCCTCGAAACATAGTTTTAATAAAATCGGACTTCTCCAGGTCATATGACGCGGTAAATCATTTATGATCACTCCGTAGAAACAAATTTAATTTAGATTTTATAGCAATAACCTTCTTTAAAAAGCGCGATAACATTTTTTTGCTTATCCAATTTAAAATCCCGGATATCAATTCATTTTATCATCCAAATAGGAAACCTTACAAAAACTTAACTCAGCATCGTTGTAAATCCAAATACATCCTTTGTCACTCAGCCTTTATTCTCTCCCTAACGTTAAACTGATTACACTAATACAACTCTCTGAGCTTCCCTATGATTGATATCTCCTCTGTGTCGGTGGATAGTAGCGGTATTCTTATTCTTATCAGTCGCTAATTTCCCCGTAGCGAGACCACTTCACCGTCTGTCAAGTGCCTGGAGATGTAGCAGCCAATCTCAAGTCTCAAGTGCGCAACTGTTGTACCAAGTCTCACAAGTGTTGCGATTAGCGTCAGTGAAGTAGTGAAGATAGTGACTCTGAATCTCGGCGGTACACGACAAGGTAGAGATAGCTTCAGAGGTATTGGTTGTGAATTAGGTGGAAATTGTATGGAAAATTATTAAAATGAAAAGGTAGAAAATTTACAGCAAAAGAGAAGTTCCATGTACCATATTACTTTACCTCTAAACATCGCTTGTTTAGAGGTTTAGCAGATTTTCATGGCATATTATTTTGAAGTATAAACAGGTACTAGCTGTTTGTGAAAGAAGTAAACTTGGTGAATGCGTAGTTAGAATTCTTTAAAAATCTTTGGAATTAATTAAAAATCTGAAGTGGCCAACACACAACCTTCCGCCATGTCTAGACTTATAAACATAAATGTATACGTACAATTTAAAAATAGGTAATAAAAAAGCATTAAATTAATATATTTTATTGATAAATTTTTTTTCATATATCTATTTGATAATGAATTTATTAATTGGCATTTCAGTAAAAAAAATATTTACAACCCAATTTAAAATACTTACACTACACTACGACAACTGCCAATTCACATTCAAAATAAGATAAAAATGCTATTTAAGGGCAGAAAATTTGTAAAATTTTACAAAATAGGCTAAATAAGCAAAATTAAATTTATCTTAAAATAAATATAAACAATAGGAACAAAAATAAGTGCTTTCAATTTTGTTCTATCTATTTGATTCAAAAAATAGGTAAAAGCCTACAAATCCTCAGCCTAATGATAACTTAAAACTTACTCAGTTAATCATATATAATAAATAACACATACATAAAAATATCAAATTAATTACAACCTCAAAACTAAATAAATAAATAAAATTTATGCGACAAATATGACAAACACACTGGCGCAAATAACTTAACTTTCCTTTTATAGACATGCTAATGAGCTCGCAAACCCAGTAGGACGCTTTCAACTTCCATCTAAATTATAGTAAATTTATTGCGTGAACTAAAATGTAAGTAATAAAAGCACAAGGAGATTACTAGCATCATCCCTTGTAACCCCTGTAACCCTTGCAGTGCGGCTTTGAAATAAGAGAGATAAGGGCGAATTGCGAATCATAATAATGTGCATTATGTGACGCGTGTGCCGTATGGTCGCCTGTTTGCACAACACTGCATAAATCACATTTATTATATATTCTATTTAGCTGCAGTAATAAATATTCATAAATAGGACTATGGTATTAGATGTGCTCGTGTACTAGATTTAAAGTAATTTATTGTTGTTGGCAATATAAATATCTGTAAATTTATATCGGAGTTTAACTAAACTATTGAATGGTAAATATGCAGTGTCACATATTGCATTGTTGCGTATTGGTAGTTAATAAGGTTAGTTTTTTCGTGGATATTTAAAAATTGTCTTAAATTAATATTACCTTATTGCGTACGATGAGCAACAAATGGAAGGAATTGAAAACTTACCTGCAAAAGAAAAAACAAATTATTAACACTACAAATATAACATCACAAAATAGTACAAACAATATTTTCCCAAATTCGGTGTTGCATCTTTAAAAACTGTGAGTTGTCAATATTGTGCACTACAAGGGAGATTTTTATGTTGTTAAATAGGAAAACTTCAAAGATGGGTAAATTACTCAAAAATAATAATTATTTTTGTAATAATTACAGTTTTAATATCAATTAAACAACTAGGTATATTATATATTTCATTACTTTAGGTCAAAATGTAACTAATTATTTCATCCAATTACATGAAAAAATTGTAAATAAATTACAAGAACTAATTACAAATTACAATTACATTTTATATTTTATTGAAGTAAAATACACAATACTTTTGCTATTCTTATATTATTATTTTTAAAAATTTTGTATTCCTGTTTGAATTAAGAATAGTCATCATTTTAAGCTAGATTCTGACTTAATCTAAGTGCTAAGTTAACCAATCAGCGCTTCCACAAAATTCCAATTTCAATTATTATAAGTTGAACGATGAGCGCTGGTTGGTTAAATGAGCCACTTACTTATAATTGATTAGGTCTGAATCTACTTTTAAAGTTTATGATCAATAATTCTATTTTAAATTATCTTTTTAATGAATTTCTATTGCAATGCATGAAATTTAAATTTAATTAAGAACTTCTATGCTACTTCGTACGAAAGAATAGTACTGAATATTTTTATTTTGTAGTGAGAAAGCCATTCCCGTAAAAGTTAATCAAAGAGGGGAAACAAAAGAAACAAAAATAGCGAATAAATTGTAATGGTTAATGTAATTGTAATTTTATAAGAAAACGGCGATAATTGTAATTACATTCACAAATACCTTCACTTAATTACTAACATTAAAATTACATGATCAATGTAACTAAAAATTTAAATTAACAATTACATTTTGGAAAATTGTAATTAATTATGTTATTTAATTACATGTAATTATTTAATGTCCATCTCTGGAAAACTTGAAACTGTAGGTACCTAACAGAATTCGAACCTGAGTTGTCACATCCCGCAAAAAATTATATGTGATGCTAAACTAAAAACTAATGACGTAATAACTGGTTTAAAAATGTTGTTTAGCTTTAGTTGTAAGTAAATAGGTTTTCTTTATGTAAAAAATATTCTATGCTTTAATGATTGTTGGTTTGGTTGGTAAATTAAACATTTATATTTAACACGTATTCAAAATGTAACTATGTATGTAGGTATCTTTAAAATTTGCAGAAATTTATAGAGACAATTTTGAAACAGTATATATGGTTGCTATTTTGATTATTCACTTGATTACCTGAAGAATAATGCACACCACTTTCGAAAATTCGTTATAAAAAAAATTCCACAGACCACAGAGCTAAACCCAAATGAATAACAAACATATTTATATGAGTTTTGATATTTTCTTTCAATCTACAAATTTATTAGATAACAAAGCACAAATTTCCACACTATAGTTAATTCCACACTAAGTTCAGTGTGGAAAGGCGAAAGGATAGGCAATGCTATCCTTATGGACGTTATGGACCATGTTGCCAATTATCTCTCTTTGGGCATCTAGTTAGCTCTTTATATCTTGTAGATTCAAAGTAGTGAGATATTGCAACTCTGCTGTTTCATAAAAGGTCATACTAAACCTAGAGTATAGAATTTGCTTAGCAATTGAAAATAACTGTTGATGTTGATAATTACATTTTGGAATATAAAGTTAACTAGGCAGAAAACTAGTTAACACTTAACTAACATCTCTCCGAAAACAAGAACAAAATTTAGCCATTACACCAACAAATCTCTTGTAACTTTTACAATAAATTCCTTCCCCCGTAGCGGCATACGTTAAAGCCGTGTAACGTCCAACGGAAGCCGTTGCATTTTGCACAACGCCATCGCCACTCGTTATTGTCTGTCCACAGCTTCGTTTTGCTTTTATTCCGGTTGATATGTCAGCGAGGAATTTATTATTCTTTCAGTAGTGTTGCTATTTAAATTTATATACTGGCGCGCACAATACAAACACGCTTGATTATTATTAATGCGTTCTATATGAAAAGTAAACTATTCAATGAAGACTTGTGTGGATTTTATTAAGCGAAATTCCGTGGTTAACCGCAGGCGGATTTTGCTATTTTAGTTCATAAGATTCTTAAGAAAGTTTACATAACTTGATGAAAATATGTATGGTGTTCTTGCTTGGATTCACGTGTAATATGTATCAAATATTTTAGTTTATTTATTAGTATCAGTACATGTTCCAGATCTTTTCCTGGTCGGCTTTATATGTAATAAATTTAAACACACGCGGAAAATTCAAACGCACCACTTGAAAATGCACAAAAATTCCGAATTTTTAGACCGCCAAAACTCGGTTGAATTTAGTCGAAAATGGATGAATCTTCGAGTTCTGAAAAGATTTAAGTTTCCTTTTTCCCCCTGCCACCCTCCTTAGAAATTTTTTTCTTGATGTCAAAAAATGTCAAGCTTTGACAACTTATCGGATGCAAAAAAAATCGTGGACTTAATCCACTACCAAGGCGATAAATAAACTTTATCGGCTTGATAATGGATTCAGTCCACGATTTTTTGCACCTGGTACAAGTTGTCAAAGTTTGACATTTTTTCACATCAAAAACATTTTTTTCTCAGGCAAATGGCATGGGGTGAAATGTACTTGGCGTCAGATTAACTTGCATGACCTTAAAGAGGAAACTTCAAACTTGTCAGAACTTGAAGATTCATCCATTTTCGACCAAATTCAACCAAGTTATGACGGTCTAAAAATTCGGATCTTTTGATGCATTTTCAAGTGGTGCGTTCTTTTTTATGTCGAGTGTACAAAACTTCTATTTTCTTCATAATGTAATACGTGCTTTCCCATAATGACGTTCAATTTTGTTGTCATTTGTCCAGATACGGAGATAGGAAACGAAATTTGGTAACTGATTTGTATCAGTTTTCCGGTGTGTTTAGGTATGACTAGATTACGTGACCGATAAAGAAAACATGACCGGTTGAATAAGTAGTAAGTAGATGACTAATGCAAGAAATTTTATCATAATGTACATATTATTATAATCACTAGTTGCGTGTAGGTGTTATGAATTTATGTTTCTTCTACCTACCCAAAATAAATATTTGAGTGATAGGTAGGTACTTACTAATATAGCGCTAAAGAAAAAGATTGTTTAGTACCAAAATGTGTAATATTTAATTGGAATAGTTTTTGTTCATAACCATTCAACAGGATATTAAAACCTAAGAACAAAATGGTAGATGTTTTTAAAGTGGAATTCAACCACCCGGGACCATTGATTTTTTTATTAATACCAGGGATAAAACTCGAGATTGCAAGTTTGCTATTCAGACAGTACTGTTTAGTTATCCATTAGCCTTTTTGTGCTGAACACATTTTTATGTTCAGTTTTATGATTTAACATAAAGCACGGCCTTTCAAAACCAGTCTTTAATTGATGAAGACTTTTCAATTAGCCGATGATTGTATGTCTTTTGTAGGGATTATGACTGTCAATATTTTTATTTTTAGACGTGACATTGTCAGAATTTTGAAATATCAATGTTAACATCATATAGTAGGAGAGATCGTGGTTAGTTGGGACATTTTTTAGCAAATTTATTTATTTAACATTTTATTGGGTAAAACTTTTAAAATGGAATTGTTAGGATTTAAAAAGTAGCTTCTTGGCTATACAATATGACATTTATTTGAAGGCTAATGTAACGGTACGTAGATGACAATTGTTATTTTTCAAAATTTGGCAGTTGTTACAACCTACCCCAGCCTTGGGGTAGGTTGTTTTTGGCCACCACGTACGCAGATGTACTCACTACGTACACTAGAGTACAAGAGGCAATAGCTGACGTCGCCATGATCATTTGTGTCTTTAAAGCACATTTTTAAGTCTTTGTCTCTGTAACAACTTACTCCCATAACAACCAACCCTGGCCTTCCCTACACCCCTACAGTATTCACATGAACAGGAATTAGCAGATTCTCTCAAAATTTTAGTATGTATAATTACGAATGTGGCTTCTATTTAACTTCTAAAGATTATTAATGTGATACGATATATCAAACTCCACATAAATTATTTATGTATAATTTATGTTCAAGTACTACACTATAATTTAATTTCAATTATTTTACAATAAATAATACATTATTATTGGCATCAAGGTAACGTCAAAAGATTCATAATGTCCATAAGAATAAAATTACAATACTACAAAATAGAGAAAGCAAATCATTTAAAAATCAAAGGAAAAGAACAAAACTTTTTCCACCTCCCAGTTTGTATAGAAAAGTAATTCAGGTTAATACCTGTTTCTGTAATCACAACTTATAATCCAAAAAAGTATAATATTCTACGCAGGAGCTTAGAGCTTACATTTCCTGCGGAAGCAAAGCTCCAAAGCTACGCGACATTCACAACAATCAAACAAAAAGAAAAGTTCAACTTGAAATATCTAATGTGATTCGCATCGATTTCATATTAGGCAGAGCATTCCTTCTGTTCTCTGACGGAGTTTCCCGTTTCTATATCTGCGATCGTTTTGTATAAAAATCCAACTGATTAAATTAAGGCATTAAAACCTCATCATGCACATTGTTTCGGCTGGAAGCGCAAAAACGTTTTTTGTGTTTGGAAATTTGAGCGCTTGCCGCGGCCATCTGATCGCAATCAAAGTGAAACAAAACGTAAAAGCAAAATATTGTTTGTCTGTGCGAATGGCTTCAGCTGTCACCCGCAAGATTTAGATCGATGTGTGAGAAACAAATGAGGTTTTAATAAAATTTTGATGGATATGTGTTTCTGATGGTTATAACGCAAATTGTAACGATATGTCAATAAAAGCCATACAAAAAAACACAGTTACATTTCTATTCATTCGCACTAAACAAAAGCCACCATACTTTTTTTGTTTATTTAATACATAGGAGCTAATTATTATTATAGCCCAGTGGTTGGGGGTTTATATTCGGAATTAATTAATGGAAAGCTGGAAATTGTTTTAATCCCTTCAGTTTACGTCTGGAATGAACATAGTAAGTTTTCCCCCTCCTGCTAGGTGAGCTTTAGCCGCTCTGTACAGATTTGAAGTAAAAAAGCTAGTTTTTTAGTAAACAATATTTTAAAAACAACGAATGTAATCAAAACTATGTCTTAAAAATGGTGTAGGTACTTGAAATTCTGAGTAAAATGAGTACTCACACTTTACATTTTTATTGAACATTAGGCTAACTCTATTTCAAAGCGCCGGAAACCAGAACGAACCAAGTTTTTTGTTTGCTGTTTTTAATCAAATTTAATTTCTGATTGGATAAAGATATCGATTCCGGTTTCCGGAATTAGATTCTTCAGACATTTTTCATACTTTTTCTCCGAGATAAAATAGGGCCCTCAAATATTTAAAAATCGCATCTTATAGAAAAATGTCTGGAGAATCTAATGTCGGAAACCGTAAGTCGATATCTTTTTCTAGTCAGAAATTATTAGAGTTGATTAAAAACAATAAACAAAAAAACTGCAATGTCACTGCTTCCCCCTCCGAAACAAACCATTCGGGCCCTTGAATTAATTTAAAAATAATGCATCTTATAGAAAATTGTCTGGAAAATCTAATTCCGGAAACCAGAAGTGCTATTACAGAAACCTGCAATCTCTCTTTATCAATTCGTAACATAAATTCTATGTTACACAATCGAACTTCGATAACTTACCACAACATGGGTATGAGCTAATATAAAATTTTGAGTAGTCTGAAAACAAACAAATGTATGTTTACGTTGTCGTCATCGTATAAAGTTCTAATGCATTTGTTATTAGGATTTTTAACATCTTAACTGCTTTTAAAATAATAGAAAAGGAACAAGCTAAGCAAATAGCGTAAAAGGAAGTTAACTAATGTACCTACATAGAGAGTAAACAAATCGTACGTGCTTCGCATTATTACGAATTCGTTCTTAGTATGCTAATGGTCCATTTAAGCATTCTAGTTCTATTTCTCGAATTGTGCTTCATTTGAATGGATCTGCGTGCCAAGCTAGCACTAGAGACCACTATTATAACGCATGTCATGCGTATAAATTGATAATTGTATAGTGGGATATGTTCATTCTACTAAAGGTATAATTTTACCCCATGTCTGACGCTACACTAAATACATATTTGTTAGACTTGGGATACGATGATAGACGAGTACTTTATAAAAATTATAGATTATATGACTGTAATTTGTGAACGCCGGAAAAGTCTTTCATCAATAAAAAGTGCATACTTTAAAATGTTTGCTTTCAAATGCTTTAACTTGTAAAAAGTTTGAAGTAAATACTAATTATAGCATTTAAACGTTCTATATTTAATTGGTGTGTACTTACTCATTACACGGGACAGATTATATGAATGAAAAAACGTAAATTTGTATTTTTTCCTTGACTCAACTGCATAATTAAAACAACACAGACAGAATTACGTACAGTTTAATTACATTTTTACTAACTACCTTTTTCATAAAGAACCTTAACACTTTTGGTATGAAATTAATAATTATTTTTAGACCAAATTTGAAATATTATATAATATAAACAAAAGTGCGTTGTGTGACCGACTGTGAATTTAAAACTAAGGTTTAAATCGTGTCTGACGCACACATCAGTTTAACTGCACATTAATCTCTTTTGTGGTGTACTCTAGACGTCTAGATAAACAACAATGGACGTTGTGAGAGCCAGTTTTCGCACACATGACAAAATTAAATCTACAGCGTACCGACGAGCCGACGACTCCAGTATGTAAGACTGCACACCCAAGTTAATATTACCTGCACTAGCTCGAGTGATATTACATTTTAATATCTAACAAAGTTTTCTTAAAACTCGAAATTAGAAATCATATTCCGATTTTAGTGTGGCATAATAATTTACGATTATGGAAAATGAATTTTAGGTTCCATAAGTTGTAAAAGTTTGATGTTTGAGTGATAGGATGATAAACTGTTCATAATATCCAACTTTCAGTTTTTACGATAAGATAAGAAAACGATAAGGTCTTTAAGTTAAAATTTCAGTAACACATGGTCACATGGATGACTCATTTTTGCGGTAAAAGAGTTAAAAATACAAAATTCAAATAATTTTATTAGATCAACTTTATCCCGAGAAATATATTCTCGTATGAAGCTATAAGAATTATTCTTTTTTTTACCCTTCAACTACAAGTATTTTTAGCTGCCAAATCGGCAAAGGACTATTTGGACGATATCAACTGGAAACACCATCACCAAGACACTGATTGATGCACGACGGCTATTGGTAATAGGGGAATAAAGACCAGCAACTAACCAACTCTGCCGAAGACGGAATCAGTTTCTTTTGTTCTTTTGTGCGCAGAAGTCTCAGGTTTTGTTTTCTCTGTCTGAAAAATGCGACGCTTTGGAGAAATTAACAGTTCACTACAATAGATGTTATTTATTAGGGTTCTAGTTCTGGACTTTTCCAGTTAACTCTTGACATTTACAGAGCACCAGCGCGGAACAAATTTTTCTTATTGTGGTTTCGATTTCCCAGGAATTTATTGGAAATTTTCTCCGGAACTTTGATTTAGTTACAGTTATTAGAGCAGAGTTATTCAATATCGAGAAACTTTGTCAATTAAGTTGGCTTTTAAGATAACACTCACTACGATACGAAATTTTATTCATTTCTAAATCTTATTTAGAAACGTTAATGACAATTATTTCAACAATTTATTTAAAATTATTGTTAGCGCAACTGTCAAAAAAGTTGATATTGACGTACATTATTTGTATACAATAGATTTCGCAGCCGTTACTATGCTATTAGCAATGGCTGCAAAGTTGAACTTCGCGGACTGAATTGTCAATGTCAAATATTTTTGACACTAGTCAAAAGTTTTTTTATTATATGCATTGCAATTGCACAAAAAATAATGTGTAGGTATAACTCGTCTGCGAAATCATTTCGCAGTCTATACAAAAAATAATTATTTTGGCCTCCTAAAATGTAAACATAATAATTACACCGTTGACGATAGTAGTTGCGATTTTACATATACCACGATTTTACTGTATGGCGGTTCTGTAAAAAACACGAAGTTTTTTTAACTTTTAGAGGTAATTAACACATTGACGGACAGTAGGAACAAGTGAAGTTGGAAAATTAACACTATAATGTTTGTGTAATTTTTTGAATATTAGAAGTATAGTATTACTCTTTCTGCTTAAATAAACTTAATTTTGATTAATTCAGCACCTTTAATTATTATTATTTATTTATATTTCGAATGTAAAATCATAAAAAAGTAAACCATAAATATCGCTAATGTATAAAAAAATGCTAAATTTTAATTTTTTTATTTCTATTTAAAGTTTAAAATCAATAATTAACAAATATTTACCAGTATAAACAATAAATATCGTTAAATGTATCAATAACAAATTCAAGAAAAACACGATCGCCCTACTCCGTTCCCAACCACGTGCATACTGAAGCTGCAAGTCGTGTAACAGATGAAAAACGAAATTCAACCTAATTGTTTTTTTTTTCAAAAAATGACACTAGGCTTCAACTTGTACGCTGGTAAATGCACATTTGTGCTGCTATAGCCGCAGTGTCTAAAAACGGCCGTTTCGTTTTGGACGGCTATTGCCGTCATGCCACATAGTGAACTTCGCTTTGACGGCTATAGACACAAGTGTCCGTCAACGTGTTAAAAAAGTTGCTTCGTAATAAAAAAGAGAGCCTACAAAATTGCTAGATACCACAATTTATCTTAGCAGTTAGTTGTTCCAAGTCTAATAATTGACATAATTCATCTTACTTAACTTAACCTAATAGAAAATAGATATTTTAAACAAATAAATTTACAAAAAATAAGATGGCTGCAACTCTACTTGACAGTAATGTTGATGTATAAGACACCGATCAGCTGCATGATATTAATTAGATATGTATATGATGATCCCTTTTATATTAGTTTAGTTTTTAAATGTGAAACAGGTTTTTAAAACTGTAACATTGCGGGTATTCTACCTGGTGGTGAATAAACGTGCCAAAGAAAAAATAATATTCCCACTGCAATTTCCCCAGCAATCCTTTCTCCACTTTCTCCTATTCTCTCCCGTCAACGGATATCCGCCCATCGTGAACAATGTGCCACGCACGTTTGATCCTTGTAAGGATTCCCTGTTCGACGAACTACGATGGAGATGAGATGAGATAAGCGATGAGGAAGGAATACCAAAGTGCGAAGTGTGCGTTGAACACGCAGGTTGGGAATTAGCGAGATTGCCAGATTGCGAGATTGTCGATTGTCCATATAGGATGAGGTTATGTTTGTTCTGATGTAGGTATGCTTTAGGATTTAGTACGGGGGAAGGATAATGTGAGAGCGATTAATTAAATACCAGGAGTTAATTAAATGCGAAAACAGGGACTCGAACCGCACAAAATAAATGTTCAGGTTCGGTTCGCGGTTCACTGCACACAGGTTTTCAGAAAAGCGGTTCAAAGGATCAAACAAAACATTAAGAAGATTAATAAAGAGAAAAATACAATTTTCCTAAAAATTCAATAGGATTTTTTCTAGAAATGACAAATTTTTGTTAATGCTTTAAAGTTTTAAATTTGAATTATTATGACAGTGGCAGTACAGTTGACATCTTTTTGCATCTTGGTTTACATTACCGTTTACATATTACATGAACATGAAACTATTAAAATGTAAGTAAAACTATTAATTAGATTAGAAGAATAAGTAGAATTAGGCGAGCGATCGTGTGCTGGCCACAGCAGATTTTTTAAATCGGTTCAGGTTTGCCGCCGGGTCACTAAAACAACTCAATCCAGTTTTCGTTCCTGCCCCGGTTCAATTCGTGCCCCTGTTTATATTTACAATGTCCAATGACAGCTTCCAACGATCGTTTTGTTTTTGTGTTTTTTCAGTTTAACAGAACAAAAATCTCCTCTGTATAACTATAGGTACTCTCCGCAAACAACTACATGTACCCTTGAGTTGACGACTGATAACCACACACATAATATAATATAAATCTAATACCGATGACACAAAACATGTGACACTGTCACACCCAAATTGGTAAAAAGTGCGATAAATATGTTAAGTGATAATATTGTTAATATAATGTCCGTCAACCGAAGAATAACCATTTTTGATATTTATATTGTAGAAATATATTTTTAACTAAAATATCACCTTTACTGAAATACCGCTACCAACAAGTGACCTTTTTGAATACAGATTTTATCTACTATCAGTAAACAAGATCACTTAAAATTTTATTTAACAGGAATTTCTATTCAATTCCAAGTATGTATAACGTATAACTGAATATAAACTCAGATTTCATCTTATTAAAATATTTTCATCATGATATAATATTCAATTTCCATTTGGATACGGTAGAATAACTATGAGGTATGTAAACTATATCATCTGGTCGACATTTTACTAAACTAATTCCATATCTGATGTTTAACAAAGTACAGAGAATTTACTTAAATAATTTATACACTGGTTTGTGTGATAGGTAGGTTTTTATTATATTTTCACATTATCGCATATTTGCAAGAGGTAGGTAGGTACGGACTTACAAACACAAAATCAGTAACAAAAAATTATAAATTATAATTAATTTCTAAAATTATTAAAAACTTGACGAAACTATAGAAAATACAACAATATTCATTAAAATTTAATAGCATTTTGATGAAAAAACATTAAATTTCAAATAATGTTTTAAACAGTTTCAACAACATGAGTGACATTAAGAATTGTGTTTCCTATTTCACATGAATTTAGCTATATGTTTTTCCCTTACTCTATAATTGGGCTTACGCCTGTTGGGTATTGTAATTAATAATAATAATAATAAAATAGCTGCGGTTCGTTCCGGTTTTCGTTCGTGATCCGGTTCGGTTCGAGTCTCTGATAATAACACAATCTCAATTACAAGTTTCCAAAGTATGAGTTATTTCCCTCTATCAAAAAATCCATAACTGTTGCACATCCATTAGCTAAACCACCCCAACAAAACAATCGAAAATCAACAAAATAAACACAAACTAGCTTTTGTTACTGAAACTCCCCGTCTCCAATCACACAAAACGCAATACGTGGTCGATCATCAAACAAACAAAAGCACCATAGAACCACATACGTCCATGGCCACCCGTATTAAATATTGACTCAATGAATTGACTATATGTCGAGGGACCGATGCCTCCTTGATTACTCCATTGATATTCTACATCCGACTGAAGGGAGGGGGTAGGAATGAGCACGTGTGTCGTGTGTTGTTACCCACCCTGGAATGTAGGGGATGGCGAGGGAAAGGTCCAAGGTTATTTTTGGGGTGGATTCAGTTTTTCAAACATACTGAATGCGTTTCAAAATTTATTTTACCATAGCAGGGTATTTAATTCTTTTGATAACTTGGAATTTTATATTGTTAAGAGCAACAACGTACTTCACATGAGTTTTGTCTATTGTATCCACACATTTCAAACGCTCAACTTTATTCGTACTAGAGTATTAGAGTAAAGCTGAGTTTACATTGGTAGAGTAAATAGGTTAGTTACAAGTACTATAAGGCTCTTTCACACGAGGATTCTATGATTATTCTTTCAAGATTCTGAATCTATAATTATAATCTATTACATGTTAAATAGCGGTGCCGCTAAATTGAATCTTCAATGAGTCTTGGAAAAGAAGAATTTATAATTTATTGATTGCTTCAAAACCGTGAATTATTTTTTTCCAAGATTCAGAATCTTGAAAGAATCTTAATTGAATCGTCGTGTGAACAGGGCTAATCACCTACTAACCTTCACCTTCCACTTAAATTCTGCACTATCCACTACACTACTACCTACTCGTACTATACCAATGTGAACAGTGTTACTAGTGGTTAGTAATACTAGTAATATAACCACGAAAAAATTAACATTGTTTATCAACAACTGAACTATTGCTAGTCATCTATAATGTATTTCTGGTGAAACATCTACTAGCCTATCGCTCAGTTAAATCTATCAAAATTAACAATTATTATTATTAAAAGGATTGCAGTAAATGGGTTGCAGTCATAAAGATATATTTTTTATACCATTCTACCGGTTCGGCCCCATATGAGCCCTCCTCAGGAGTTGGTATTACTTATGTATCACCAATACCAATACCAACTCTTGAGGAGGGCTCATGTGGGGTCGAAACCGGTACAGTGGTATACAAATATATCTTTTTGACTGCAACCCATTTACTGCAATCCTTTTAATAAAACTTCCAGGCAAGTAAATCCAACTTCAATTATTATTATCACTTTCCTATAACTTACATATGCTGAAAATTGATATCCAAGTATTTCTTTAAAACCCGTAGACCCACCAAATATTTGTGTAAATAGTCTAGTAAATTTAACTACTCATTATATTCATTATCATTCTGAAATATTAAATATCAAAAACACTACGACAGCAGAAGCTCTATTAACTTAAATTTAATTAATTAAGGTGTGGTGTTAGTTAGATATCTGGTGTCATATAAGACGTAATATCATAATAGCACTAACTGCTAGCTAGTTATCGCACCAAAGTTATCACGGACGAGCTGCCACGGACGCGATAGCAATATTTATAAGGGCGGTAGTGAAGTTTAGGGGATGATGAGTGATTATGGGGTGCATCCCTAGGAAGTCTGTCCGCTGAGTCAGAATCTGGTGACCGGCTGTCGTCTGTGCGACTGAGTTATGCGCGTAGATCCATGGAAAATGCCATCTGGTAATTGCAATTGGGAGAGATGAAGGCGTTGAAATTGATATTGATGGGAATGTTAATGGATACTTGCTTCATATTTTAAGGGTTCTAATTTTATTTATTAATGTTGTGTCAAGGAGGTGTCAGACGATGAAAAACTAAGGAGTTTGAAATTTGACTGATGACTTGTTTTACAATTTTCAACAAATTGAATATTAGGGTGAAGATATATTAAAGATGCGATGCATAAACTCAATAACATTGCAGTAGGTACGTTACTCATGAGATAACAAGTTTAATATACGAGCCGCAGGCGAATGTCGTGATTATTACTATAATAAACATATGTGTGCAATACTATACTTTACCTACGACCAATCTGCGACTATATTGAGCAATTTATTGAAAAGTTAATTAATTAATTAATTATCAAAATGTCCGGTATGTTTGGATTCGGATCTGGCTATAGAACATTACATTTATATAAAAACAACACATCAAAAAAAATTTAACATTTTTATTAATTTCGGAAAATTTCGCTAATTAAATGAACTATGAAGTGTGGTCACAAAATGTTTCATTCATTTTTGATCAAATTTAACAACATGTTTACTTAAATTACATGATATTGACTTGGATATAAGTCGAAACGTCGTTGTAATTATTATTGTATATTTAAAACCATTAAATCTATTCGTCCATTAATAAAATTGGAAAAATTATTACTATTAAGAGGTCCGTCTACCTCCTAAAATCCAGCATAATATTATGTATTAATGTATTACCGTAGCGAGTGTTTTGTGACCAGTAAAAAATGGTCAAATTAAATTCCAATAAGGATTATATACCTACTTAAAGTATAAATTAACTGTTGTGCCTTTTTAAAATTTTTATAAAAAAAATTGTACATGGTCATAAAAATTCCAAAAAACTCATAAAAATATCCAAATAATGCAAACTTTACACGGTTATATCTCATGATAGAAATTTATTTTATAAATTTCTTTCTCTATTAAATGTTTAAAAATTTATTATCTTAAAGTCAATAATAAACTGACTGTTTACTAGCAACGAAAACACTTTTGCAGTATTTTTCAACTTCAAAATGACATTACGAGTTTCGGGCAGCTGCTGTAGTGGAGAAGGGAGTGAAATAGAAGAAAAAGTAAATTCAGTAAAAGCGTAGACGGATCCTGTGATCAATTTTTGGCAAAGATGTAGTATTCGGTGAAGCATTGCCATGGTAACATAGTTATTTAAAAAAAACGTTTTTTCCATGTAAAACTGCTATGCCAACCTATAGCTGGGACACACAGTAGGTACCCATATCGCAATTGTTATTAATATTAATTATTTTTCAAGTAAATTTATAAATTCTAATATCTTACTATAGTACTTAGTTACCACAAAAACGTTTATAGGTATAGAAAAACAGGAACAATTTCTCTGACATAAAGTTATTACGTTATTAGGTACAGGCTTGTATAATTATTACAATTGCTTCTTGAACACTGTTCCAATTTCTCCTAAGGTCAAATAAATATTTTATAATTACTCTTTTTTGCTTATAATTACATAGAAAAACATCTAAAAATAGTACCACATGTTATTACACGCACGGCCATTAAACAAAAATAAACAAATCTGTAAAGTGTGCGACAACTGAAATCCACCTGCACTTTGAATAGAATAAAGATTGATTAACTCTACTTTATAAGGACTATAAAGTACATAGGAACTTCATTATACCCCGAAAACAAAAGATTTTTAGCCCATTTAATTCGCCGCAACTTTAGGATTACATTATCGCGCCATTGTAATAATATTTCGCAGCTGACAGAGAACCAACTTATTAAATTTCCCGCGCATCCCTCTAGCGAGCGTGCCCGCAACTACGGAAAACTTAATCCAATTTCGCCAAGTGGATAACCTATATCACGGGAAAGTTCCGCAGACCAAAGGACCCTTAATTCCACTTGTTTTTAACAGCGGAAAGTTTGAGACTCGAGAGTAAGTAGTGTGTTACAGTTGCCATGTTGGGCAAACCTCCAGGCAATCGGTTATAGTTTTTTGCTTGAATTTGTATTTATTTCGATTCGAGACAAATGCACATACTGAGTTTGCGGATAGAAGCAAATGGTGGAACAAAGTTTTGGAACGCTCTACTTGTAAAGAAATAAGAAACTTTAAAAATACAAGAATGTGATTTTAGTCGCAGCAAGTAAGATTGCTTGTTGTTAAATATAGAAGTCCAATTTTGCATCAGTTTTGTGCGTTTCATATGTACCTATTTCAGAAACATTAAATATAAGATGTCAAAAATAAAAATAATTACAGATACAAGTTTACAATCAAATGTCTCTTTCTGAAAAAAAAATCGACTGTGCCATTAAAAATTAGTGTCTAGTAATAAGAAGGGCTGTTATACCAGACACTTATGACTTATGGTAGATTTATAATAAATATATACATATCTATATACCATACTAACTAGTCTTTCAGCTAATGCAACTTGTAGGTCACTTTTAGGATGATTAACAATTAACAAATGGGATTTCTTCTTTACAATTTTTTAAAGTTCAGTTCAATTGTCCTAGCATACCTAGGTATACATTTTGGTTTCGGAATATGTTTACTACCAAATTGAATACATTTTTGTAATCCTAACTAATTTTGACATAAACTAACAAATACATAACTACACCATTTACTGCATCAGTTACTTCTAATAGTTACTTGCAATAGTATATTGTGCAACTAGGGATGAAAGTGGCGTTTCTCCGACGAGTGCAGAGTTGGAAACACGAGCGAAGCGAGGGCTGCTTCCGCACGAGTCGGGAGAAAACTTTGTCCCGAGATGCACACGATATTTTTTTCAATACCTGCACCGAAAAGCAATTCGAAATTGAAGAAATGGATGAACAGGATGATGATAACATTAGATAAATGTATAATAATTCCAAAAAAATAAATAAAAATATTCTAAATACTAATCAATTTTGGAATGTAAAAGTACTGACCGGTTATAAATACCTCACTGAATTTCAGGTTGCGTTTTCGGTGCAGGTATTAAAAAAAATATATTTTAAAGACACTTACGAAGCGATATATTATTTGTCAAAACTTGAGTTACATACGTTATACCGCGTTTATGTAGTTACCAACTTAGTTAGGATTGTTAGTGATTGTACATCATTAAGGATAAATTTTTGTTAAGTTAAACTAAAATGTATACCCACATATCTGGATACGAACCTGAGTTTTCAGAACTTCAGTCGGTCGTGTTATGCACTCCGTATATAAATCGATTAATTATGAATTTTGGAATCTTATATTTAATGGTCATTAATTATGATCTATTAAATTATAATTTCCTTTCCACTCCCAAAAAATTAATATAATTAATTTCTTCCGGAGAAAAACGGTATAAACTTTTTGTTGTGTTCGAGTCTTTCAAACTATATTTCAATAAAGCTAATATCAAATTTATTATCTATAGTAAATTGCCGCTAGCATATACTTATATATTGCAATTTTCCTTTATAATGTTTAATAATTGTTATTACATTCTTATCTAAAACAATAAAACAATTTCCTGACTACATTAAAATATGTTTAAGAATATTTTAAAGAGTAAATAGTAAATAATTTAGATTAATGGGACTCACATGCATTTAGCGCTTTAAGGCGAGTCTCATGAGCACTATAATTAAATGCTTATTAAACCCACTGCATGCCGTTAGATAACCATCACACTTTAAAATGTATAAATACTTGATAGAACCGTTTAAGAGTCAAACTGAGATACAAGTGCCTAATTATATACCAACCAAAAACGAGTAGTGTACGAGCTTAATATCACTCATTTCATATTTCATAAGCTGACTGAGCCCACTTTTAAGTTATTTATTAACTGAGTGTATAATTAATTATGAGATATTAATGGAAATAAAACATGAGAATATTTATGTGAGGATTATAGAATTTATGGATAACATTATATGTTATTGCTTAATTTACTATTATAATTTTAGGAGACAAAATAAAACGCTGATCAGCGCTGACCGCTGAAACGCGCTGATCTGTGATGAAATGCGCAGATGCACGGCAAAAAGAATAAAACCAATCCAAACCGACTATGCGAAACTCAAGAATGGTATAAGACTTCTTTATTAAGTTCAGTTCATTTACAGTTTTTACCAAAACTGAGTATGTGGAACCCATGACCCAAGAAGGGTGTAAGGTTTCGTTATTTAGTTTAGTTAATTGTAGATCAGCGGGTTTTTACGTCCATCTGTGCATTTCTTTGCAGATCAGCGCGTTTCAGGTGTCAGCGCTGATTAGCGTTTTATTATTACCCTAATTTTAGATTATACAGTATTTTAGTCTGACGTTTTATGCATGTCTAATTTTTATTTAATTAATTCTTCAATAATTTTCACTCTAAATTTCCCAAGTGCATGGATTAAATCCGAAAACTTTTTCGAATACAATAAATTTTCTGAATATTAATTCGTGCCGAGGGGTATTCGCAAAGAAAATCGCATAATTACTTACTTATTTTTAAAAAATTGCGTTAAAAATGTCTACAGAAATATTTCCAAAAATATTTCTTCTAGACAATATTTCCAGGATTAAATGCGATATTCGGATAAAAACTACATGTGAAATTTTTTTGAGTCGAAGACGAGTGAAATTCTATTGCAACAATGCACGACAATAAATTTTCTGAATATTAATCCTTGCCGAAGGATATTCGGAAAGAAAATCGCATTATTACTTTTAGGTACCTACATCTAAAAAATGATGTTTATAAATGTCCATAGAAATTATTTCCGGAAATATTGCTACTAGACAATATTACCTGGAACTAATGCGATTTTCAGTAATAATTACAAGTACAACAATAACCATAAAATTCTACATTCATACATATATAACTGTTTCTACTTGTTTTCCTAAGGAACAAAAATACCTAAGTGGCATAATAAACTATCACGCCTTTTACTCCATTAGAGTGTATGCGTCACGTCATTGACCTATATAATTTTATCGCGTGTGCTGTTACCAGCCGTCAACTGATAGGTAGGTACTCATATGGTTTTGTGAGAGTAAACCTCAGGGGATATTTGTGTGCAGTTATACTGTTGCCTTAGATTTGAACCTGCATTGTTATAACCGCACAGTCGTTTACATAACGCACTCGGCTATCCACTATTTTAGACGGTCAATATTTGAATGATGAACTCACTAATATGACGACACACATACCAATTTAATTTACAAAATGTCAAAATTACGTACGCCACATCAGTCAGTTTGAATAATTCAAAACATTGACAGATTCATGAAAAAACAGGCAGTCTGCTGCCAAACCCAAAGCAAAACATAATCAATGTGATATTTCCTACAAAAATCAGTTTCCTCATTACAAGCACGAACATCTACGCATCCAATCTGAATGTTCACTAATTAAACATGGCGTCATAAAATACTTTTGTATCATTAAATTACACATTTCCTCAGTTAAGGTCACATTTCAAATCAAACTTTTAATGAAACCAATTAGGGCGTAGAGAAAGTAACATAGCATCACACATGTGATGTTGATGTTGACGTGTGTAGAGCAATTGACTGATCGATCTGATTACCAAGAACAGAAATGCAGAGAATGCAGCATTTGCTAGTCAAGACACCGCAGTAAGTTAACTGACGAGACACAACACATGGTTCTTGGAAACTGTGGAATTTCGTCGAGGATTTTTACCACACACTGCGGGAGATTATTGGCGCCGGGCGCTATTGCATGTGCCAAAGGCCAAACTGGAGCAAAACGCACAAAAAGATACTTTATTCTGGTGGTGAATGATGAATGCAGAATCTTTGAAGTTGTGCTTAAACTAGAGTGACCATTCGTACTGATTTTGTCAGTTGATAAATAATTTGAAAATATTTTGTACTGATTTCTTACATACTGTACTAATTTCCTATTATGGTTCTCCTAAAGCTACAAGAAAATCTTGTTTTTCAATTATTATTATTTAAATTAATCATAAATGAACAATTATTATAAGCATTTTTCTAAAAAAAAATTCGCCTGTAGCACATTTTCTTCTTATAGATACTTTTTATAAATTATTATTTAAGTGTTAATTTTTCTTTTCAATAATACTAGATACCTACTCAAAAAATATAAAGGTATTGGTAATGATTTTTTCATTATTTCACTTCACATGTCAATAAAACATAAAACGCCTACGAATATTTCTACAACAATCATGAAAAACACTAAAAAAAATTAATTGAAATACAGTCCTAGATAAAACAAGTTCTAAGAAATCCAATGTCGCAAACCGCATTTCGGTATCTTATTTAGTTTTCGAGTTATCCTGATTTTTTTATTTTGTCCAAATCGCAACTAACCTATCTCAAAAATAAAGCACAATATTAAACTATATTTATCGCACTTTAATTGACTTATAACCAAATGTTTAGAAATTTTTAATTTTAAAAATTGTTGAGTTCCAAAAGATTGACTATACCCTAGATAGATATCCAGGATAGTCAATTTTTTGGACGGTACAAAACAATACAAAATACGTACTGAATTTTGTCATCAATTAATTCCTAGCGCCGAATAAATTGTTTAAGTTTTCCAGATTAAAAAAATCCTTTATATTAAATGTAGCAATCGGAATTTGTCGCTAAAAATTAATGATGCCAAGAATTTTCCATGGTTTCAAAAGTGCAAAAATACAATGCCACAAACCGAAGTTCTATATTTTTTACTTCTTTTCCATTATCTAAAAATCTCTTCAAATAAAAATTGTGATGTCGCCATTTATGAATAAATATTTATTTTATATTCAACGTTAAATGTACAATAAAATTACAGTAAACATTAAAAAACGTTTGTGTAAATTTAAAACAAACAATATCACCTGCATATAAATTGAGAAATAAAAGCTTAGCAAATAGCAGTAAAATACAAACAACAGAGGAAAACAAAACAAAATGATGGGCAATGTTTGATGAAATCGTGATACAAAATAAAATATTTGTCACCATTTTGCTGAACTCATTCATTTCTACCCTTCATTTTTACCCCAGTAGGTAAGTAATGTGTTTAACTTGTAACCTCATTTCACGTGTCAGTCATCAAACCATACATGGAAAATATCGAATGCTATTTATATATTTCACAAAAAGCAAAAATCGAAGCTAATGAAATCGGAGTGTAGGTCCGGCTTCGAATAATTTTAAATACTTACTTGTTACTTTTACTTTGTATAGAATATTAATGATATTATTTAAATTGAAGAGATTTCTGTCAAACTTAAACAATCATAAATCTAAATTTTTTAAGATAGCTATTCATTTAAATATTTATGATGTGAGGAAAGGTTCATATAAGCGTTTTCCTAATAAAATATTAATATGTATGTATACGCTATACTCACGCATTTAAAGGAATTATAGTAGGTAGTCAGACAGTGTACGCATTTTTGTAATTAGCTATTTGACCTATTCCAACAATAGAATCTAAGAGTTCGAACCTTGCTAATTAGCGACCGTTTTGTTTCAGTTTTGTCGGACTGTGACTGTTTTAATTTTATGCATTTATTTGACAGAGCGTGAGTGACAGTTTCATAAGTTAGGGGAAACAGGGGTTGGTTGTTACAGAGGTAAGTTGTTACAGGGCACATTACAGATAATGCAAAAGATTTAGATCGGACATATAGAGATATAAAACACAAACGATCATGGCAACGTCTGCTATCGGGTCCTGTACTCTAGTGGCGTCTACGTAGTCACTGAGTACATCTGCGAACGTGGTTTTCAAAAACAGCATGTTTGTAACTTTTATTATTTTTCGTAATTTTGGTCTAATGTAGTAGATATTTAAGATAATTTATTGGATTTATGATATTTTTGTTACATTAAGTTCCTTGTTTATGGAATCACATTGTTTGTTTAAAAATAATTTCGTAATTCTTATTTTTTTCAATTCATTTGTGTTTCATTTTGTATTGGGACAGAAAGCTAGAAACAAATGGAGCAGATTGTTACGCGTATAAATCTGTCCTGTTTTTTGAGTTATTTTTTTTAAACTTTTGTTATTTTCAAGATAAGAATTTACTTAACAAAGTTAAAGCAACATTTTCTCCTAAAATAATTATGTATAGGTACTAGGTACACCTTATCCAATAGTAAAAAGAATATCACACGTAAGACAAGAAAATCAGCATTTTTGACCGACACATAAAAAATATTCATTGTTAATCAGAAAGAAATCAATATTGAAGACTGACTAATTAAAGTCTTTCCATTGATTAAAATTAGAAATAAAGTACCTAATTAAAATGATCAAGACGTTTTCAGTAACTTTTTGCCCCGTATGCTGAAACAACCTATCCCAAGGTTGGGGTCGATTGGGACACCGGCCAAATTTTTAAAAATAACATAAACGTTAGGATAAATTTTCTAAAAAATGTCACAACCAACCCCGGTCTTCCTTACTTTGTAATATGTAACAAGTGTCAAATGATAGGGAGAATCATCTAAGTCAGAGCACGGACCAGTAAGTTTAAGTTTTAATATTTTCTGTTATCAGTCGTTTAAGCCAACTGGCGTGGCATAGGAATGCTCTTAATTTCGCCTGTCGTCTAAGTGCTAATTTGCTTCATTGTAAAAGAACTCTATTAATATTATCTAAATTTGCATTAAAACAAGTCGATGTATTTACGCTTTTGGGAAAATTCAGAGTTATTTATGGTGGGAGTACACATGGGCGATTTATGTACAGTTAAATAGGAAATACGAGTATCTAACTAGATTTGAACCTGAGTTGTCAGAATTAAAGTCAAATAATGCAGTTGGCGATTCGCCCCAGTAGAAAATAATCACTTTTATACCGTAATAATAATAAAAATTAAGATTCCACCACGTTCTCAACTAATTTAAATTAACAATTCTTATAAGCACCACAAAAAATAAATTAGGATCTACTTCACACGTCAAGCCCTAATTACCTCACAGTTAATAACAATAAAAGAATATTCCTCGGAATGCGGCATTTCCAAAAAGACCACAACTAAAAAGAATCTCTAACAAGCGGAGCCGCCTACGCGGCTTTTTTCCGTAAATGATGCTCCTAAACAATGTGGTTAGAATATCACCGTGTAGGTGAAAATTACGAGTACATTTATATCCTCGTTAAGCTGGAGCTGCCTTATCTCCAAATCTCAGCTTTGATAAATTAGTGTAACTAGGCTGAACCAACAAAACGAAATAACAACCAACGAACGAAGGAAGGAAAAATCATGAGAACAGAAAGTGATCCCTTCTTTACTCAAGAAAGCTCTTACATTGGCGTCCTAAAGGATTTTTTAAATTAAAATTGAGAACATAATTAATTGTGTACTTTTATTAGCAAACGATAATGGAAAACTATTACTAACATTTGTTTCTCATTTACTCATATTGCTTGTAAAATGATGTGTTTTTTGTTGTTGATTAATATATACAGCATGATTCAAAACTTTATGCACATATTTTATTGGCATATTTATATTACTGAACTTACTAATCACCAGGGTTGGCAAAAATCATAATTAAAAAAAAGTACTTGATTTTTTTAAATAAGTAAATAAATAATAATTAAATTGATTTTTATTACTTTATAAACAATCAGTATATTTTTCATGTGTAAAACACTCATATAAACATAAAAACGACAGATGATACTTGTATTGAAAATAATTAAAACGTATATAATATGTATTTTAATTTAAATTAAGACTTATTTTATTTATTATTCACGTGGTAATTTTCCTCGGCCATTGCCTTGAAAAATAATATTCCACATTTGTAATAAAAATTCTTCTTTACAGCGTAGATAAATATTAACTATTCTTTAGGCGTTTCTATTTTTTATATTTTTTTATTTAAATCAATGATTCTAATTTTAAAAATCACTTGATTTAAATCAGGCTATTCACGGAATTTTTTAAAAAACTAGTTTGAAGCTCTGTGTTCATATGAAATTTTTTAATTACTTCATTTTTAAGTATAAGCAGGTATGCAGAATTACGTTTTTTTTAGTAATTTACCACTGGTACCAGCAGTAAATTATCGTATTTTAATATAAATTAATAAATAAATTTATGAAATTTTTGGTAATTTATCCACAATTTTTTGGTAATTGACACATTACATCCCTGCATACAAGTAATTACAATTACCTATAAAATTATTGTCATAATGCACAGATATCTAATTATTTAATTTTATTCCATTCATAGTTAATCAGATATCAATAATTATGAAATCTACAATCTAGTGTAAAAATTGTTCCATGATCAAAAAGTAGAATACTATTAAAACATATGCGCAAACTTGTGAATCATCCTGTTTATTTCTAAAATTTTAAAAATCGCGTACTACTTATTCTAATATTGTTGTTGCTGTGAAGTGTGAAGTAAACTTGAACTTACCACCATTACCAAAACGCGAACAGGAAATTTCACTAGTAGAAGAAGACAGACTTACCTGTAAAAGAAAAAGAATTATTAGTATATTTGATATAGGTACACAGACATATATATATATATATATATATAGTATTATCACTAAATTTTAATTTAATTTTTCGTAATTTTATTTAGAAAATGGTAGGTACCCCAAGTAAAAATTACTCGGGGTACCCCTGCTTGCGTTATCTACACGGTAAATATTTATATCAATTGAAACATGTTTTTCTTTTCACATTTCTTCCTGAGAGAGTTTTTGTTTGGTTTATTTAAGAGACAAGAAAGAAAACAGATATAAAGGAACGTATAAAAGATTCGAAGAATAATATTATATGGAAGAAAGTAATTTGTTATGCAGGATGTTTTATAAAACTGGGGCAGTGACATTTTATTTTTATTGTTATAGATTATAGAAGAAATGTTAAAGAGAAATTGTATCAAATAGAAAACCCACTGTAGGGGGACGTGATGGTCCATTTGTTAAACTAAATGTCAATTTTTTTGGGAGATTATTTGTCACGCATTGAAGTACCCTCTCGGATGTATAATGGTTGAGTAACCCTATGAAATAATAAAAATAAAAATAAATAGCCTGTAATACGACAAAAGTCGTATCAGAATACATCTTTCTGGTTTATTTACATAATTATTATATTGAATGAAGAGTGAAAAACAAAATTGCACGGCTGTACACATACATTTATTATACTACTGTTTTCAGTGAGTAATGTTACATTATTCTATTGTGCCGTTTTAAATTACTCAATTTATGATTTTTGCGCAATAGAATTTTCTACAATATATTCAAACAAAATGGTCTGTTGCTATAGGTAGGTAATGTATTTTTTTCACGAAATGCGGAGAAAACACAATTTTGTTCTCGCGAAATAGTGAGGAAAGTAAGTTTTTCCTCTCTAGAGAGGAATGAAAGCCAGTGTGATACCACAAGTATTATTTTACGATGAAATATTTTAAACTTGTAAGTAAATTTATTATTTTATTAAAAATTCTGATTTGTTTGAACTGTAATCTTTTATTTTACAATTATTATGTTTATACTTCTTTTTTTCTTCAATTTCAGAATTTAAATTTAATTTTACATATTGGCTGCAGTGAAACATTTTTTAAACGTCATTCTGACAGATGGCAGTTATAACTTAACTTATATTTATGTGTTTCTTCTACATTTACAATGATATTAAATATGCCGTGAAAAAAATATTGCGTCTAACACGAGAGGAATGCTCTTTTTTACTTTCGCTCGATTGTGTCACGAGCGAAGTGACCTCGAGTGGGAAAAGAAGCGCTTTCCTCTCTAGTTGGACTTTGGACAAGTAACCATTTGACAGCTGTCATTCCAAATTTTCTTAGAAAATAAATTAATAGTTCAATTTAGTTCTTAAAGTTTAGTATTTTATTCGAGTAAATTGCAATTAGGTACTACCGAGGGTACTACCTCGGGTACTACTTAATTAAAGTGGTTACGACAATGACAGTTCTTGTGCGGTAGGTTCCAAAAAGCGTGAGTAACGTGCAGTCGTTTAATTGAATAAGAAACACTTCGTGAATAATATTAAATAAATGATTCATATTTTGTCCTTATTCTTATAATATTTTACTCACTATAATAGCATGAATGAAACGATTCATAATTCAAAACAATAGAATTCCATTAACTAATCTTGTATTTGTTTTATTTTATGAGACATTTATTTACAACACATAAGTATAAATAATGATAAGTGAATTTCTTATGATTACACAATGTCCAACAAATAACAACACAAAATTTAAATATTTACAACATACTACAACTTGAAAAGACAATATTCTCAGTTGTCACATGTGTATTTTTAGAAACAATACAAGAAAAATCATACATTCACCGATACAACAATCAATTTAACACAAAAGCACATGTCATTATTTACATGACAATAAAACATGTCCGTACTAGGTTCTTTACAACACAGAAAAACACGCATCAAAAATGTCACACGTGACGTAAAAACGATAAATATTATAATAGTTACAAATTTTATTCTTCACCTGTATTTTCAGTCAAAACAAGATTTATATGCCCATCCGCCTACTCACAAACAATGCGCTAACAAACATAATACATGCGTAGCCAGTGGCGTACTAAGGGGGAGCCCGGAAAACGAATGTTCACTTTTAAACGGACTCAAAAAATTTATTTGAACGCATGAACTACTATGGCTCTCTCAATCCAATCAAATAATTTCGTTTAATAATTAAAGTTGTGTGACACTTCTTATTTTTATTCATTAATGTAATCTATCAGACCAGTGGGACGAAAAATGATTGCTCCAAAGTAATGTGCAATTATTTTAGTGAATTTCGGGAAAAAAATTTGTGGACGTGTAATCTGTACCTACATCAATGTATCATCAATTTTATTATTAATAATTTAGAAGCACCCTGTATAATACACAGGATGAACAGAATGATTCACAACTTCGTTCATATATTTTAATGGCATTAAGGACTCAACTTACGAATCGTGAAACAAAACGAATTTTTTTTATTTATAAATTTAAGGGTAGTTTTTGCAAGGAACACATTTTTAGAACCACAGGATTGAAGATTACATAATGAATATCTAACTAACTTGAATGGAATAAAATTAAATTTTAGTGAATTATACAATAGCAAGAAAATACATTTATGAAATAGTTTAAAACGTTTAATTATGAAACCTGAATAAATTACAATTGTGAAATTTGAAAATAGTATATTGTAATACTAGTATGGAAAGTGCTTTATTGAAAAACTAGTATGACAGTTCTGGAGCCCGAGCTATAGCGAGTTCTCGCATCATACGAGTTTTTCAATGATCCTTTCCGCAAGTGTACCACATACAAGTTTTCTACGAAAGTGCAAAATATTGAAAATAATTATAATATAAGAAATTTAACAATATATATAATTATAACAAATTTAAGAAATAACAAATCAGGTAGGCTTGATGCCATAGCTGAAACAATACCAATACATAATAACCGAAAGTTCATTTTTGTAATTTTGCATTAATGATGTGATTTATGATAAAAATAATTAACTTTCTTGCAGAAAGTAGTAGTTATAGCGAAAGTGATTTATTTTTACTCCGCCGGACATTTAACGGCAATTGTGAATCTGAAATTTTGTATCTCAAAAGTCAAAAATAGTTTTGGCAGCTTTGGCCTTCCAGTAGAACAATTTCTAGTTCAGCAAATATATTTGTGTCTCAAATTCAGTGAAAATCAACCATTTGCATAGATACTTATTAGAGAATACTACAAATAAAGTGTTTAAGTTATGTAAAATGTACTTTTTGAAAAATCGCACTCTGTGCACAAAATGAGTGTGGAAATTATTTTCAACACTTATGTTTCAAAAAATCATGATCTGAATCCGTCACTCGTTCAACAACAACAAAAAAGAAAATGAAAAAGAACCTATCCTATGAAAGAAAGATAAGAGTCCTGAAATTCTAGTTAGTTCGCCTCTGTGCGTATAGCTGGATCGGTCGTTCCAAACAGTGTATTTTATCATTATTTAAATTGACACTTGTAATAGGATTTCAAAGCTTACAATTTACGCAAGAATGATGGTAGTAGTATCGTTTTGTCAGATAAGCGTAAATATTTGTATTTAGTTAATGTTATCGGCAAGTTTTTATAAATACATCTTTTCATTATAGTATGGTATCATCTTTATAGTTCTGAGAATGGAATATTGCGTTTTTCTTGTGAGAAACACAAACTGATTTGCATAAAATCGCCAGAATTAATATCTCTGCAGAATGGTGATATCAAAATTATATGTCTACGTCTATATTTATTTTGACTTGGAATAGTTTCTTTCTCATCAATATTGATGTAAGAAAATTATATAGGTAAAGTAGTAATATAGAATACGTTAAATATATATAAGTCAAAAATCGTTCTGTTTATAAATGATGTCTTTTAAAAAGGTAAGAAAGGAAGTAAACTTTCTTACATTGGTTCAATTAGTTCAAAGATATCAGGTTATTCCATTTAGCTCAATATTTAATAACCTTAACACAGCCTAAATTTATTGTAAAAATTACAGTTATTAATTTAATCTTATACTGACAGAAGAAAATACAACCTAAATAAAATATTATCCCAAAATTTAAACATACATTTATGATAGATCAATAAATATGCCATTGACTATAACTTAAATTTTTTAGTACTAATATCAAAACTTAACAACAGTAAAAAGCCAAAGTCTGAGATGAATTATAATTTTGTTGTTTTACTAAAATAAAATGATCAACGAAGTATTTTTATTTTATTGGACAATAAGGACCATAGTAACTATTTTAAATTAAATGTAAAAACCTACACTAATGATAAAATACTGTCCAGTACGAAATTTATTTCTTAGATAAGTTTATACTTATCGTTTCTTAAAACGTCATGTAGGTACTTTGAAAAGAAAGTTCTTTGGCTTTACATTGATAAGAAGAGATTCCATCAAAGCTAAATCTTCAAAGATTTATTTTCTAACTACAAGAAACAAATATCGTATATATTTTCTTTTTTACAAGCAGACATGAAATATATACAACAAATCTCTCAATTGTTGTTTTAGTTTTATCATGAAGTAAAGAACTTTGATACGATAAGTATACATAGTAGGTGACCTGTACCTAAACCTTTATCGACATATTAAAAGAACTTAAAATTTACCTACATCAGTATTTTTTTTTACTTTTCAGCCTCCTGACAATGGATGAAATTCAGCAAAGGTTGTTTTTGCTTCTAAGCCCTTGTTACAACCACCAAATTAATTGTATCCCAACGTGAAATAATGAAGAGAGTAGAAACCGTTCCGACCTAGTCATGCAAATTTCATCGAATTTTACACCTCACCAGGATTCGAATCCAGGACCTCTGTAATCAGAGCCGAGCTCTCTCGCTCGATATATTTTTGTGTGTGTGCGGTTAACAACTAACAATAATACACACCAATGGTTGTCAGTTAAGAATACCCTAAAACGGGGTTACTTTGCCAGGTTTTGAGGCTTTTGGAAGATTTTCGTCGCACTCTTAACTACTCGCGCTGGTGAACTGAGTTCACCAAATTTAGTTTATCAACCGCCATTTTGTCATGTTTTGTTTTTCTATATTCATACTCTAGCTAACCCTCGAGCTAACCTATCACTGACATGCGTAAAAGGCAGGGTTGTTATGTTTAAAACAATTTGTTTTAAACAAACTGTTTTAAACATGTTTTAAACACGGCCTAATGTTTTAATGCATGTTTTAAACTGTGTTTTAAATCAGGTGTTTAAAAATGATATCGAAATCCATTCACGACGCATAACACAAACAAAACAAATTCAACTACCGACCATCGGTGACTCCTAGCTACGCAGCTAGAGCGATGTAAATCCCCGTCCTCGCACAAAAAGTAGCATTGGCGACATATTTCGATGGAAATAATATTTATTTAAAACAGATATCCTGTTTAAAACATGTTTTAAACATGCTTTTTTGTTGTTTAAAACATGTTTTTTTGTGCAGAGTTAAAAACATGTTTTAAACCAAAAAAACAGTTTTAAACAGTAAAAAACAAATGTTTTGTTTAAAATTGAAAAAAACATGTTTTTTTCAACCCTGGAGTAAAAGGGATTATGATTGTTTTGATTTTAATCAAACATACTATCAGTTGTCGACTGAAGCTTTTATGTGTCAAGTCTTGTCTGGTGCACTCAGTTCACCACGCGGTAAATGATGTAAGTATTCAATAGTTACGTTTTATGTCATATAATTTGACTTCTATAAATATTCTTATAATATTATAACCAAAATATGATAAATAATTTATGTTACTATTATTTTAGGAATAAAATAAAAGTGAATAATCCACATAATTTGACGGAATCAGAAGCAAGGACTTTTCTGAAGCAGAATTTTGTCAAATTTCAAAAAATATATAATTTTAAGTAATATTTTATTTTTATTGTACAAATAGCCAATAAATTCAAATTTTAAAGATATATGACCTTTTATTGCCTCAACAAAATTTAGAAAAACTGTCTAGGGTTCTTAAAAGTTCTATAAGTCATTAACCCATAAGATAACCAAAACCAACCCAAAAACAAAATAAATGTCACAACTCTCTTTGTGACAAAATAAATGATTTTGCCACAAAAAGAAGTAGTGGTGAACTCAGTTCACCGCGCGGGAAGTTTGGCCATTTTGGATGGCGCGAGTAGTTAAGAGTTAAAAACGTATTTTATGTTATTAAACCTTTTAGGTATAAATGCATCGTACCGATGACCCTGGGGGATTAAGTTATATTTATTACGTATAAAAAATCTTGAAGGAAATCCGAGAAAAAAAAATGTGCCAAAGTAGGCAGAATTTTGGGGATACTTTGGCAGCACATAAAAATTTAATTTGCTCAAAAAAGGAGCAAATTTTTTTGTAACGTTCGTTCTACAAACAGTTTTTTTTTTTCGATTAAAGATATCTTTATTCTAAGTGGTTCAAAATCAATGTAAAACTTTTAGAACGATTTTTATTTATAACAAGAACAATTAATTTTAAAATATAAAATAAGAAGGTTTCTGGATCGTGTTTATATCATACAGATTTATTTTAAGGACGTTTGGAGAGGAATTATCAGCTTTTGAGCGATCATACATTGAGATATCAAAAAAATCATAAGACTGGATTTCGCCGTGGTGGTTGGCAAAGTCTTTATCAACAATTGTTCCTCACCAGGTTGAAAAATGGTTCGGTGGCATGGTAATCGGTCATTGATACCATTAAATCTGTTCTGAAGGATCCCATGTCATATTTTCCACCTTTTGCTAGTCTGCGCTTGAAACTTGTCTCTTCGAATGGTGGCGAGTGCAAAATGCAAACTAAGGAAAAAAAAGATTTAAAAAATTCAGTTAGGTGCCAAAGTAGGTTGTGGATGCCAAAGTTACCCCGTTTTACCACAGTGGGGATATTTTTGTGCAGTTCAACATACCTACTTTTCTAACATTTAAAAAATCTTAAAATTGAAAATACTAATGAATTGATTGTTCGTTGCTTTCTTCTTTTCAAACATAACCGAGCATAAAACGAGAAAAATATTACTTCGACATTACCTATAAAGAGAGAAAGAGACCTTCTAATTTCGAAATATCTGCGACGTGCTGCGACACATACACTTAAGTTTTTATACATTTTTGAACCAAGTCGTCCCTAATTTATTAGTTTAAAGAAATTTCGCAGACTCCACAAATCTTGCACTGTGATTTCCGTGCATTTACATAAAGCAAAGCACTCGCAGTTATTCTCGTATATCAACACAACGTCGTAAACACCGTATTCACAACGTTAATTGGACATACGACGGCCGACTAAATTACTATTTAATCCAGGTCACGATGGCTGGTTACAGATCGCTTAAATTAATCGCAACTTCATCGATACCGCTAATTTAATTGAAATATATCCATGCGTTCGTTTATCATCTGTTGTTACGAGGTACGTTGCCAATGTTTATATGCTACATTCAATTCGCCCGGAAGGTAACATCCGAAGGACTATTTTAGTGCAATTTTACCCATTAATCAGAGAGTATTTGTTTGATAAATACATTTTTATTTTAAAACTAAAATATACCTAATATGATAATAGAAAAATTTAGGACAGTTTACTTACACAGTCTATTTTTACATTTTAGTACCGTTGGAACACTATAATTAACGATTAAAAATAAATTTAATTACCACTTTAAAAAATCTACTTTTAAAAAATTCATTTAATTATCACATAAATAAGATGAAATTCATTTAATCATTAGACACCTTGAATCAAATTATTCAAAGTTAAATAATTATCAATTCTTCAGTGGCACGAAAAATGTTCTCCTCAGATAGGTATGTTGAAATTTATTTTTGGAATTAAATTATTTATATATTTTTGTAATGTTTTATCATTTCATCATGACAATTAAATCGGATTTAAAGAGTCATCAGGCTAGAATTTTACCGGTTTCATTGACGACTACATTTTCACAAGGATTCTTTCATACTTCTAACTTTTAAGAAAAATAATCCTGGTGATTGCCTGTCAAATAGCGGCACCGCTAAATTGAATCTTCAATGAGTCTTGGAAAAGAAGAATTCCTAATTTACTGATGGCTTCAAAACAGTTCATTTCTTTTTTCCAGGATTCAGAAGCATGAAAGAATCCTCAAAGAATCATTTTGTGAACAAATGAGCTCAAAATCTTACAATGGAAATATGGTATATATTCCGAACCACCACAGTTGTATTTTTCTGTGGCATTCTACCCTATTTTCAAACTGGAATCGAGACAAAAAAACAAGCACTATGCCACAATTGCCTGTTAAGACGATCTTCTACCGCTCCAGAAAACAGCCAAATACATGGATTTTGCGCGCCACTCCACAGCGTTTATTGTTTTGTTAAATATAATACTTAATCTAAAATTATTGTTGAAGATTGACAACACAAATATCATCTATTTTAAAACGAATTTACAAAATTCGATCGGTTGTTTCGTTGATCCAAGCTTTGTTGACAACATATTAAAATTTGAAATTAATTCACTTATAAATAAAATCTGTGCAATGGCCCGCGAAAACCCTCTTTTTTACAAATATTGCAGTTTTCTTACAAATATGGTTGCCAAAATTATTTTTTCCTATCAAACATAAATTATTTGTAATTTTTATGTTTAACAAAACAATAAACGCTATAGAATAGCTTGCAGAATCAATGTTTTGGACTGTTTTATTCCATAGGTCAATCCTCGGACAAAATATAATGTACGAAACACCACTGTACCGTTTTGTCCACACTGCAATGGCATTATACCAACATTATACGTACGATGTTTGTGTTAATTACAATTCCTATGCCATGGCTGCATTGCGCATTTATCATGTAGACACTGGATTGTAATATCTGATTCCTGATTGGATATAACCTAACTATGGCATTGCTCCGTAATTTGATGATCGAATGCTCAACCTTTGCTGATTAAATCGTGATGTTTGCACGAGAATTAAGAGTGACAGTGTGTATATTTAACGGAGTCAGGGAGATATTAAATTATAATTAGCAGCGGTGCGAGAGTAATGCATTGCATTCGTCATGAAAATCATTATGCAAGTTGTATCATTTCACCTTTGAATACAGGGTGATTCACAACTTCATGCATATATTTTAATGGGATATAGTAAGTATTCAACGGAACTAGAAGAATTATTTAAAATACGCAACTTTAATATCCATGTTTTTTAATCAAACTATTTTGGACTACTCATCAAAATATGATTTTATTCTATTTATTGTTAGGTATCTATTATGCAATCTTCAATCCAATACGATCCAATGATACCAAATATGTACTCCTTGCGAAAGTCAAAAACAGTAAAAAACTAAATGGTCTAAATGTCATAAAATATGTGAACGAAATTGTGAATCATTGTATTGTATTATGGATAGTATTTGCTTCATATTATAATGTTGGAACTATTGGATTGCTGGTCCCGGCTCAGTCAGAGATTTTAAAACAAATATTTCAATATTATTCGAAATATTTAGATATTACCTATATAATTATGATTTATGTCAAAAGTTAAAGAAACACAGTTTATCAAAATCAGAAATGTAGAAACTTACAAACGTTCCATCGGTTACATCAAAAACTAGTAAGGCATGCAAACATTGACGGATTAGTGAAAAATTTACAATCTGGATATAAATTTTACCTTTTGATATCTGAATTCTGTATACTGATTCTTGAAAGTTCCTATTTCTTGCAGAATCACACAAAACAATGCACTAAAAAGCAACACAATAGTTATTTGTCCAACTAGAGAGGAAAGCGCTTCTTTTTCCCACTCGAGCTCGAAGTTTGGATCACGAGCGAAGCGAGTGAGACAATCGAGCAAGAGTGGAAAAAGAGCTTTCCTCTCGTGTTAGACACAACATTTTTTTCACGACATATTTCAAAACATTGTAAATGTAGAAGAAACATATAACTAGAAGTTAGGTTATAACTGTCATCTGTCAGAATGACGTTTAAAAACAACGAAATGCAGCCAATATGCCAAATTAAATTTAAGTTGTAAAATCGTGAAATAGTAGAAAAAGATAGTATAAAACATAATAATTGTAAAATAATAGTTTACAGTATATCACTATAAAATCAGAATTTTCAATAAAATAATAAATTTAAAATATTTCATCGTAAAATAACACTGGTGGTAACACTGCTTACTTTCCTCTCTAGAGAGGGAAAACCTACTTTCCTCACTATTTTGCGAGAAGAAAATTGTGTTTTCTTCGCATGTCGTGAAAAAAATATATTTTACTTGCTACAGAAACTTCAGCGTCAGCCGTTTACTATGTAACTCGTTCAACCATTTTTTCATCAACTATATTTTTATAAATGTTACTATTATTGTTTAACATTACAATATAAAATAAACTAACAAAGCAATAATGCAAATAAATAAAATATAAGAATAATACTTGTAACAATATAAAGTATAAACAGGTTTATACCAAACGGACACAATTTTTAAAAACTATTAAAATCAAGACTGATCCTCATTTTATGCTGGGTTTATGCAGAGAACTACATCTACAATTATGAAATTAAATTCGAAAAGTAGACATAATTATTTCCTATATAATCGTTTATGCAACTAAATTACCAAACTAAACTATCGTCAATAATACTTGGCTATTCAACTTCTTATAGTATAATGTATTAATTTTATAATTTAGTAGCTGCATAAACCCAGCATTACTCAAGTAAATAATTTGTAAAAACAAAACCTGTGATAATCTATGTATAAAAAACGTTAAAAAACAAATTATATAAGTTAATAAGGAATAAATAATAATAATTGCTATAATTTCTGTAACAAGTACGCAAAATAGAGTTTTAGAGGACTAATTTATTTATTTACGGACGAAGCGCAAACCGATTCCCCTGAAACTCAGTTTGTGCTTTGTGTACGTGTTACATACAAAAAAATTTAGTATATGCTCTCCAGATTTGTTTAGTGACTAAGTATTCGAAATTCTAAAATATAACTTTAAAATAAAAAAATTTCAACCGTAAGCCATGAAACAATGAAAAACAGTTAAAATAATCATATAAAATGTAAATAACAGAGCACTACTCTGCCCAGGACTGGGTCCCCTAAAATATTATTTTGCTAACTCAAAGTAATCATTTTAGAGGACATGTACTAAAATATATTTTTTAATAATGTATAAAAATAAGCTTTTATATAAAAATCTTACTATACGGCGCAAACACAATTAAAATATATGTAGCTATCAAATACTATCTCACATTCCTATATTAAATTATTGCTAGAAAACAATAAATTATTCAATTGATAGCCATCAGTAAATGAATCTGAATATCGGAAAAGTAATTTCATCATAGAGTAGACAATTTACTAAAACAGTGGCCTTTCCACCAAAAGCCCCAAGAAGCTCTAAAGCAATTAAAAGAACAATTTACTTCATTCCAGTCAATTCCAAACAAATTCACCCATAAAACACAGTCACTCATGAAACAAAAACTAACCTAATTACAGCACTTCAAAGCATATAAATCAGCGACAGATAGCATTTCTCACGCCACTCACAAACGCATAAAAAACTACAATTTAATTTACGTCCCTGTCCGCAATATAGAAGATGAGATCACAAGCCGACAAATTATAAATCATTCGATATCGGAGTGAGCTATATGAACACACCCTACGTGCGATAGGCATTTGTCCTTCACCACCGCATGCTCTGATTTCTGATTACAAATGCACGTGACAGATGCACATCGCGATGACGTCACACGTCACTAATGTCAACGTCAATTGCTCGGTGTTGATGGCATTTGTCGCAATGTACCTGTCATCTGGTATTTAACTTTTTTGGAGGACTGATGAGAAAATTGAAACCTAGAGATTTGTTTAAAAAGATATATTTAATGAAAATAATAATTTTATTGTTTAAAGTTTTAATCATTTTGATTACAATTTCTTATCTTAAGAGGCGCGTTCGGAAAATATCCAAAGTGTGGCGGGTTCAGGTGACGTTAAGCAGTATTTGCAATCAATCGAACAAAAAAAGTAGGAAAAGAAAACTAAGCATACAATGAAAAAAATACTTCTTTTTCACTAAGGTTAAATTTACGTCCCTCTGTTCTTAGAAAATAAAAATTGCTTTTTATTCATTAGAAAACAAATCATAAAAATCGAGAAAAATTTCAAATTCATTTTTTTTTTCAAAATCATAAGTTGAAGAAGAAGAAGAAAAAACTGAGAGACCATCTAACATCTTTTAGCAACATGTTCATATGTTGTAAATAAAGATAAAACCTTTAAATATCAAATGATCATGGAAAGTGCACACCTCTGTTTTGCTATAAATTTAACTATCAAACGGGTCCCTTCATATAGGTAGATTAAAAGCCAGGACCTATAATGTTATATTATAATGATTCCCTAGTGAGTAAAAGTAGTTAAATAATTACTCAACTTACTTTTTAAGCAATAGATAGAATATGATCGGATTCGTATCCACTCTCGTCACCATTCCAAGTTAGAAAACAATTAACTTGGCTACACAGCTATTAGACACCGGCTGGTGGTTGTAATTGTAACAAGAGCTTGCATCACCAGAGGGTTAGATAAAAGAACAGTTTAAGCAGACTAACTCTCGTCCATTGACAGTAGTCAATCAAAGTAAAATAAATAAATAAACAATAATAGAACCATCGTACTGTAAAAAGAATAGGCTAGCTTCCGTTCAAGTTCATTACGTTTGAAACAAAAAATGTTACTAGGTATGTTCCAATGTATGCCAACTATAAATCTTGTATTATCTACGTGCATGAATATTTTACGTTGGGAAAAGTTCATTTGTCCTTTGGGAAATATTTATCTTATATCGTTATATCAAGAACGGTAACATTTTATAACATAAAAAATTTATAACAATGTTATAAATACATTGTTATAAATTTAAAAATTGATAAAATAAAAATCTTGCAACAAAATCTGTAACGTTGCGATTAAAACATCAAGCGAAGCTTTTTTAGTAATTACTCAATTCATCTCAGAAAGAAAATTAGAATTTCCCTCATATCATTCTTCAGAACTCATTAAAAAACAATTTACTTTGGGACAAAAACATCCCGACAGCAGGTTAATCTGCCGCAGTGTTTACGCAATCCGTCGTCATCTTGTCCTTTTATTACTTCAAGTAAACTTATCCTGGCTGATTATAAATGAAGGGTAGGCCAAGCCAGTTCAAACCAACAAAACCGGACACCTTAAGAGGAATCCCCACTAGTTTTGAAGATCCATTTAACGAATGAAGCGATGCCGTCACAAACCATTGTTACCCATTGTGACGACATCGGTTGATTCGATGAATGAACCGTATTTAGCCATTTTCTACTACAAAAGGGGTTTCGTTGGGCACATGAAATTACCACTAATTTTAAAGATTTTTAAACAATTTTTTTTTTAAATGAAAGATTAAAGTCTAGGCTATGTCCGCTTAGTGTCACTTTTTTAATTTTTACTTTAGTTTTTTAATATTTTATCTTCAAAGTTCTTAAAATTTTACTAACTTTCGAGCTTAAAAAATACATGTAAAAATTTAAATTAAAAAAAAATGGCACTAGACAGACCTAGAGAAATCTTTTATCTTTAAATTTAAAAAAAGAGCAAACAAATCGGACCAAAATTAAAGTCAATTTCATGGGCCCAACGAGAACATATTTTTGCTTAATTTTGTAGGGGTGGGCATTCCTCTTAAGACACACCGGCACTTTGCCCTAGCGCTTTGCACAAGGATTCACTCACTACTTTAAGCAAAATTGAAATATTGTAATTGAGCTTTTATTGGGAAGATTGGTCAGTTTCACCAACAAAGATTGCAATTTAAATTTATTGTAAATCGTATACACTAAAATATCATATATATATATATATATATATATATATATATATATATATATATATATATATATATATATATATATATATATATATATATATATATATATATATATATATATATATATATATACTTATAGTTCAATTTCTACGATTAACTGGTCATAAGTTTAGTAAATTCCTAAAAAATGTTAGAGCTTAAAAGATGTTTGGCTTGATCAGTACAACTTCTGGAAAACTTTTTCAAAACATTGCAATAGCAATTTGCAATAAAGCTACCGAATTCAAAAACTGTAATTACAACTATAACCCTGTTCACATATGGATTCTTTGAGGATTCTTTCATGCTACTGAATCCGGTAAAAAAAGAAATTCACAGTTTTGAAGCTATCAATAAATTTGGAATCCTTCTTTTCCAAGACTCATTGAAGATTTATTTTAGCGGTGTCGCCGGTGCCGCTATTTGACAGACAATCATCAGGATTATTTTTCTCAAAAAGTTCTATGCCTAAATTTCTTTATTCTTTCCAGGTTTTCAAAGAGCTTTGGTCCTTGGCCGATGCTATCACAAGTCCACGCACCACATTTTGCAATCATCAGGATTATTTTTCTCAAAAAGTTCTATGCCTAAATTTCTTTATTCTTTCCAGGTTTCCAAAGAGCTTTGGTTCTTGGCCGATGCTATCACAAGTTCACGCACCACATTTTGCAATCATCAGGATTATTTTTCTCAAAAAGTTCTATGCCTAAATTTTTTATTCTTTCCAGGTATCCAAAGAGCTTTGGTTCTTGGCCGACGCTATCACAAGTCCACGCAGCACATTTTGCAATCTTTTCTTTTCGGAAGACCATAGATCTTGCGGTACAGTGGCGTTAGGCCAGCGAAACGAGGGTAGTGGTTTCGATTTCCCGTCACTGTCAAATGATAAATGTATAACGTGAATTAGTGTGGCATTGTAGTGCTGGAGGGGTATTAAGTACTGTGCGTCTGTGCGTACTGTTGCTACGCTCCTTCGTTGATACCATTTCAAAGTTCAGGGTTTCAAGCTATTTTCCACAGGAAATAGGTTTTATTTTTTATGGGGAAGATGGAATACCGTGTTGGAATTCTCGAGATAGTAGTACGTTGTAATACTTTTTTTGGGAGAGGAACACGTGTGAAGATTGGGGGAATTAAACTGTTGAAAAATTTGAGATTTATTTTCTTGGAGGGGTTGTACTAGTGTATAAAAAATTGTAGATGAAATATGTACAAATTGAAAAAAAGTTGAAAAAGCACCGAAAGAAAGAACAAAAAGTTACTCTACAAGTGTACAATTAGTGCTTAAAGACGTTATTTATAGACCTTTTTTAGTGAACTTCTCTTTTGAACCCCGCTTTTAAAGTTTTTTCCGTATTTTAATTCATAACAAAACCAAATTGTTGAGGCTGGGCGCGTGAGTAAAATTTTGTGCACGATCACGAAATTAAAAAAGAAATCACGTGATCACGTACGACGGGACACGTAAAAATATTTTTATGAAATTGTACAATAATAACTTATTTTACTTCGCAAAATCGTAGTGAAATGAACAACTTTTGCAGTGCAGTGCTCTAAATTAGATATCAAATTTACGATTTGATCCATTGTCTTACCAAAATACGATTTATTTTACTAGTAAGTGTCCAAAAATAGAATCACAAAATTTTAAACTGTGTACAAAAAAAAGTAACTCATTCTTCATACATAATGTATATTATACAATGTATCTTTCACGCATTTTGTTCAACTTGGGTGTGACAATCTCACATACTGTGAATCATCGTAAATTCTTTTCAGTTACATATTTCAGCGTCTGTGCGGTTAAAAGAAAAATGAAATGTTAAAAAAGGTTCTGTTTATAAGTACTCCGCTTCGTGGTTATTCACAAACTGTATGAAAGTTTCTAAGTGAACAAAACAAACTATTAAGCTGCATTGTAAATAAATAATCCATCCGATACTGTTTCATTGTCATGTCATGAATAATAAAATGCAGTATAAAAAGTGTTTTCAAATCTTTGTAAACTTTTAACAAGAACATCTGCCAAAGGTATCATTATTTAAGCTTATACCATAATTACCTCATTAAATCCCTCATATAATTTTTCACATTAAATTTTCAACATTGTTAACTTCGGCTCTCAAAGTTGAATCAAGGAAGATATTTTTATAGGAAAATATGCACAAAGTATTCCCCATTCTGCTGAAAACAGGCTGGCGCATTTACTTCCAAATTTATGGAAAGCACTTATGCAAAACACGCCCTACATACAGGGCCGGGTTTAGATAAAGTTTAATGGCGTTATTCATAACTTCCTTTAAATCTGATATAACTTAAACTTGTCGGTCGTACGTACTTTTTATTTGTTTTACAACGCAAAAGATAAAATGGTGAAGCTCTTCTCAAGCGACGACAACGAATATTTGAAGCACTGCATTGTTTCCGTAACGTTATTTATCGTAAACTGTTTTATTACTATACAAAATAGGTTGTATTTTATGGTTTTCATAATTTGCACGGTATACAAGCCGAGGTTTTCCAATTTAAGTCGGAAAATTTAAAGGTGTACTTTATTTGATATACAGGTTATTGTGGCCAAGTATTGCATGCATATTTTACGTTCGAGATTTAATTCAAGAAGACTATACAACTAAGGCACCACATGACATTTCGCTTTAGTCACTGAGTGGCTCAAAACGCAAAACAGCATTCGTTTCTTTTTATTATCCATTGAGAATAGTTATGAATTCATAATTTGCCACCTGGAATATTGTTAAAAATTGTTAGAACTTCACAGGTGAGTTTCAGATTGATGTAGGTTGCAATCATCCAATCAAGAATCAAGAAGGCCTCTTGTACCATTTCATATTGAAGGTAACCATTTTAATTTCATTTTGATGAGTACCTATTATTCAACAGGATTAATTTTAAGTTACACGGTAGATGTTATTATAATGGAATCCCATCACTCGATCCCAGTAGTATTATTGTCGGTTGTTGGTATCGAACTGAGGACCGATTGCATCTTAGGCGGACACCCTACCGTTGAACTAACCACTGACCATATTAAAATAATTTAAATCTTGATCAACCAAATTGAACAATAATTAATTGAATATGAATACGTACAAATTTCATAAACTAATTATTTTAAAAAGAAATTATATTTTTCCTTTGGTAAGCATGAAATAGAAAAAGCGTCCCAACCATGATATACGACCTTCTTTTCTTCGCATACCAATATGAAAATCAAAGGACTTCTGTCATACACCACCCTGAAATCTATGACATCCGATGTCTAAATCATATAAATACTGAAAACGTATTGTTCTTGCTGAGCCACTATCATAATATTCATTCATATTATAGTATTTTATTTTATTTAACAGAAGACATAGCTGCTATTTGTGATTTTATAAACATATTTTGAATAAATATAATAAAACAATTATATTAATAGAAAACGATTTGAGAAAATTTGTTGTACAATGCCATTTAAAAATTGCTACCTGCTGTTGATATAAGAAGGAACGTTTGGCTAACAAAAATAAATTTGAACACTTTATACATACGCATGCGTATAGATCAAAACAATTAGGTTAGCAAGCACGAACCCTTTATTCAGTCAACATTTGTCTTGTCCCACAAATTTAACCTGCCATCAATCTATGTACATCAAATATTCCTGCAACCCTGCAAGGCTATATACTATCTTGAATCCTGAGATCCTGATACATCATTTTATTTTGTTCGTATTATATAATACATTTAACCTTAATTAATATAACGTACAAAGAGATGGATAATCGAGTATTGTAACCTGTAAAATTGACAGCTGACTTGTTAAAATTTAACAATACTCATATTTATGTTCATAATAAACGGTTCACATTCACATTGCCACAGTAATGCTTCCAAAGGTTATGAGAAATTATATAAGACAATTTTTGACAGAACAATTGTATGAATTTTGATTTACAAATGAGTAACAAGTAAAATGTTGTACAATGCACGCAAGGTAACTGTTTTACTGCTTCAAGGAGGTGATATGTTCGCCTAATCGATAATCGGCTCGCCGGTCATTTCCTCCTTTCAGCAGTAAAAACTGTTTTACTTTGCTAGTAATGTAATATACTATAAAGTACGCAAGTTGAAAAATTAGACAGAATAAGACAATTAAATATGGCAATTCGATTAACAAGTAATTGACAAAACTATTCCAAAGAAGGTTTATAATAATATGATGGGCACTGTCGAAATTTTGCTAATATCTGATGGCCACTTAGAATTCCACGTTAGGTAACATTCCGTCCATTAAGAAACCCTCCAACCTCGAATCCATTTGCTTCAAACGGTAAGTTTTAATGTCCAATATCTGCGTGCGAGAATTTCGCGCTTTTAAAAGCTATCCGCATCACGAGGCCACTGGGAAATTTTGGAATGAATTGTAAGTAAGAATTAGAATAAAGAAGATGAGAACATTGAGAAAGGCGAGAATGGAATAGAACAAAGGATAGGCAGCAAAAGTTACTTTTAGTTTCTGTGAAAATGTTACGCTTTCGAATGAATGTTATCTTTACTGTTCCGCTGTTCTCGTTCTAGGTAATATTGTTAACTTTATTGTCATAGCTGGCGTTTTATTAATACATTAAATAAAAGATATGTACCTACCGCAAATCTGTAAAGAGAAAAACTAGTATCATAAAAACCAGCAGTAAGTGACTGAATGATAGAAAATATAATTACCAATCATTGTAATTAATAATTATATAGGTACTAGGTACGTACATACAAAATAAAACTGAAATTATAATTATGGCACGTATCTAGTATGTTCATTCTAGAAAACGTTGTAGGTATGTTATTAACACTAGATCTCAACGAAGATAAAAATGTCTTGTAAAATAGAGTCAAAAATACAAAATTCCAATAATGTACCTAGTTCTAGATCAACTATACTCCAATAAATATAATTCTGCAAAGCGTGTTTATTTTTTGAATTATCCCGAATTTTTTCTGGATAACTCGAAAAATATACCATAGACATCGAAATGCGGTTTGTAGTGATGCCACCGAGACGAGAAATTTGTCGTCTCATCTCGAAATTACGAAACGAAAATGTCAAAATATATTTATTTCGAAAACAAAAATTGTGTGCCAATTTAACAGAAATGTACAAAAATTAATAAATTTACTTCTGCAAAAATATTTTTTTCGAGAAATGGATACGAGGCGAAAATCGAGTTCTTTCAGACGAGAATTGAACAGCCGAGAAATGACAGAAACGAGAATACTTAAATTTCTCGTCTCGAAAATTTGAGACGACGATTTCTCTCACGGCATCACTAGCGGTTTGTGGCATTAGATTACTCAGGGCAAAAAGTAATGTTGCATAATTTATATTTCAAATTAAAAATAGAGATTTATGTAGAATTAGTATTTTTGAAAACAAAAAACCTGATAAATTTCCAACGTTAAAAATCGAGATAATAATACTTCATTTTAGGTGTTAAAATTTTTGGTAGCTGATAAAATTAACGCACTAAATTACATAATTGCAGAGATTATCAACTGTACTGAAATATTCAATTCAATTATGTTCTCAATAAATTGAACACAGTGTCGAAAACATTCGAAAACCAATTAATTTCAAATACTCTTTCATAATGGATTCAATTAACAACTGTAAATCAAGAGTAATCATCACTCTGTTAACAAATTAATTTATGGCTTCTACAAAACAAGCACCCTTCAAAAACAACAATCAGTCCATTTTAAAAACAAAGACCCGCAACCTTTCACGTTTGACCCTCCACCTCACGCGTGAGCCATTATTCTTCAAATCACCCCAATGAAGTGTCAATTACATACATAAATCTCCACAACAGTGAATAAGCTCTACTCTGCCATGTCATCTGACATTTACAGGGACGGACTTGACATTGGATTCAATATTGAACTGTTTGTTTATGCTGGAAATATTTAAACCAAATTTAAAATGAAAGTTTACCCGTGAGTCCCAGCGAAAGGGTGGATAAATAGTTTTTTGTGAATAAACCCCATCTGTCAAATAACTATGTTACCATATTTCATATGGTAATACTAATACTTCATCTAAGGGCTGGTTTATAATGGATATAATCGGTTATTTCTTCCGTATTAATTAAGTAAGATGTGTGATATGAATGAGAAGTGCGTGGTTCATAATCATTTCAGTTTTCAGTAATCTGCTAACTTGACGACATAACCTTTCATATAACTGTCATAAAATGGATCCGTTTGTTGAAACTTACATAGTTGGATCTCCAATGCTTATGACAATAAATATTGTCATAAGAAATAATATTGTAGCGCAAAAATTTAAACAAAGATCAACAAAGAACAAATAGGACTTGCTTGCTATTTATTGGGAAAAGAGTGAAGAGTGAAATATGTAATGGAGATGGAGTGTCTTCATACTGACTATGACATGACAGACTTTAGTAAAATAATTTTATTTGAATAAAATAATATGTTTGGGAATACATGAAGAGTTTATGATCACACTCTTTATGTATAGATAATCTAGGAAGTTTTCTTAAAAGTTGCCGAACTTTACTGTTATAGTATAGTATAGGTAAACGTCAAATCCAGTGCGATTATGAACCGTAACATAGAAATACCTATAGCTCATGTTAACAGAACACAGAAGAAGACACCAGTTACACCCATTATAAACCAATTAATTTAATTCTCTTCTTACGAAATTAATAAAAATGTAAAAAAAAATTGATTTGTCGTTTTAATTGCCGTATTCGGACTACGGAATCGTGGGTTTTAGGTTTTTTTCTTAGTGTATTATTTATTTATTCTATTAAAGAATAAATTGTGTAGCGTTTTTGAAGGCTCTCTTTTTTATTATAAAGCAACCTTTTTTTAATAACCTCTTAGAGCTAAAAAAAATTCTTTACCGAACCGACATGCCGTAAAATCTACCATAGACGTCAACGATGTTTACCCTTTAGGAGGCCAAAAAATTTACTATCAACAATACAATTTTGGATGAGAAGCAGATAAAGCAAACAAATGAAAAAGCGTCCTTTCAGCATTCAGCACGACCATATAAATCCACTTTTCATCCTCATGTTCTCCTCATCATGTAATCCTCTGCTCACCCAGATCAATCACACAAGTCAATCACTCATTACACTCTAAATCCTCGTAAAGACGTCACACACTTGTGCCTTTCTGTCCCTTGTTCTCGGCTCATGCACTGTCCATTGGCCGGTATTACATGGCGTTAGGCCTTTGTTAGTTCTCTGCATATGCCAGTCACCTCTGACAGTCTGATTAGCTTAACATACAGCTGACCGCAGACAGCGAGATGCTGATGGATAGGTGGAAGTCAGGGTAGGACTTGGGGTTTTATTTTTACTGGGCCTTCATACGATAGGTTTCAAAACAATTCGATACACTTTCCATTTTCTAATTGAAGTGCCTAAAAATCTTCTTTTGATGTAGGTAGTAGTCACTAACAACCATGAGTATCCATGAGTTAAGAGGCCCGTCTACCTTCTAAAATCCAATATAAAATGTACTAACGTAGCCAATAATTTGTGGTCAATACAGGAATGGTAAAATTTCATTCCAACTAGGATTATATACTTAAAGGATGAATTAAAAGTTTTAATAATAAAATTGTACCGACATGATTATAAAAATTCATAAAAATTTCCAATTTATGCAAACTTTACATGATAGAAATTTATTTTTAAAATATTGAAAAAGCACATCTGTAGATCCATTCTTTCTCTATTAAATTTTTTTTAAGCACTATCTTGAAATCAATAATAAACTGGCAGTTTACTCGCAACGAAATCACTTTTGCTGTATTATTCAACTTCAAAATAACATTGCATAGCTAGGTGCGAACCTGCCTCAAAGTACGACTTTCAGGCAGGTGCAGTAGTGGGAAAGGGAATGGAATAGAAGAAATTGTAAAATCGAGAGTATTTGCATCTTACTGATAAGTCACAGTATGTAAGGCTGCCACACCAAAGTTGGCATATACCTTATGTATTTTTTCAATTTTGGTGATAACACCTTAACAGGACCACAAATTACAAAATGGTAGATTTTTTATAGTGGAATCCAACCACTCTGCTGGAACGAAGGAACACTTACGTGTTGGCCCCCCACTGGGAAAAGATTATATAGCCTATGTAGAAAACCCTGGGCAAGTTAAGTGGCACGAGACGACCTTATTAGGCACTTAGAACGAAAATACACGGCACGAATGTACACGCCACCATAATAATACACATAACTTAAATTATTATAAATCTCCAAATTTAACAAAATTGCAACCTATGGATTTCCCAAAAGTCCCGGAACGGAGTTTTAAACGAGCGAAGAAGAAAAATTGAAAATTTGGGGATCACTAAAGAGTCATAAAAACTACATTCTTAGATAGTTTAGAACTTCCATGCAACGTGGAGTTTTTTAGGAGATAACCACCCCAACATTTTTAAATAGCAACCCCTGTCGAGTTTCACCTCATTTTAAAGAAAGACATTCCCATAAACCAAAATCCGATATCTTAATTCTTTCAAGAATTTAGTTTTCATTAATTTTAATGTTTTTGCACGATTATTATGATTTTTATAACAAATGTTCAAATTGTCGATCTTCTTCGGTATCGTAATGAACAAACGCTTTAGTGATCTCCAATTCTTTAATTTTTTTTCTTCATTCGTTCAAAACTTATAGCTCTATCCCAAGACTTTCATTTTATTTCTGGTACAACGCACGTCAACATTAAATTTTCGAATAAATGCACTTATTAGACAAACGTGTTCGTTTTTGTAAGCGATGCTATACAACGTAGGACAGAGACAGGACATATAGTACTTATCTTTTGTTAGTTTGATAGAGAATGACGTGCGTTCTTTCAGAAATGAATTTACTATATAAATGCATTTATTAGAAAAACGAGTTAGTTTTTGTAAGCGATATTAACATAACGTAGGACAGAGACAGGATATACATATAGTACTTATCTTTTGATAGTTCGATAGAGAATAGACGTGCGTTTTATCAAAAATAAATTAACTATATTACATTTTTTATTTATATTTTCTACGATATAGATATTTATTTTCTAAAACGAGCTCTAAAACGCAAAGTTTCTTTTTTTATTTATTTAACACAATTCTAAACTTTATAATCTGGATGCTGATATTAAAAAGCAATAGCTATATCTTCATTAGAACCATTTCAATGCTTCTTTATATCGTACCATTGTTCAAAAGCCATAAAACATACTATAGAAGTCCATGTACGAATATGAATGTGTATTCAAGAGCTTAAATATCTGGTTATGTCTACAGACCGTTTATAAACGTTCTCGTTATCAGCACTTCCCAGCTCCTTGGTGCAACCTTATGAATAAGTAATCCTTTACTGCGTTCCGTTAAATAAAACTCCTCGTAATGTAATGCTAATTTCGTCCCTCAAACAATAGTGAACGATTCATTAAACTAACTACAGATCCGATTCCAGTTTCCAGTTGGTATTGTTATTCTAGAATCGATTTACGTATTCACCTAAACAAACAGTTGAACACCGCAGCATGTGCAAGCGTCTGTGATGGCCGTCTTTCGGCCATATCATGCTTCCATTGTTTCAATTCAAGCTTGATGCTCTCTTGTTCACACGCCGTTTACTAGACAAACGAAGCTCGGGATGACTGGCCTGGCCATACAAAGCCTACGGGATAGTGGGAAGAGAATAGTATCTTTCAGTTTGGCCGGTGTCGAAGGCACACAAATTTACGTGAATTGCAACGATGTTCAAGGTACGGGAGTTTCAAACACTAAACTATTGAGTAGGACAAAGAGTATTTTCTAGACTTTTTGATTCTATTTCTATAGACAGTAAGTTTAGTTCACTGTTTAAGTTTTTGGTGATACGGATTTTGACAGCAATGACACGATGGCAAATCACATAAAAAAAAGAAAAAAATTGTAAAGTATAATGCATATATGGAGGTGCTGCTTTATACATTAAATATTAATTTTAAAGAAAAAGAAAAAGCTGGCTGTTTTGTTAAATAATAAAATAATCCGGGATTTTACAGTTAAAATTCTGAAATGTCTGCACTCATTCTAGCAAAAAATTTGCAGTGCACTACTTAAGCTATAATTAACTTCATATATTATTTTATATGGCATGGAATTTTAGAAAATATAACAAGGACTACAAACTTAGTTCCAAAACAGAATAAACATACCTAAAAGTACCTACTTGACAAAATTTTTAGTGAATGGAATTTGTAATAATTTTCAGATTAACACAAAAAATATTATTAAAAATATTTTGATCTTGATTATATTATTTGGAAAGTCTATTTCCAAATGAAGTTAATCAACTCTAGTTAGCTAATATTGTCCAAGAAGGAATAGATAAGAGAAAGAAACCCGTCTTAGTCTTCACTCTCTTTTATTTAACTTGCTACCAGTACCAGTTTCGTGAACATTAATTTTCACACATTATTGACATTGAAACAATTGCCTACCGTTGAAATAAAAACGTCAAACAAAATTTTGCCCTGATGAGGTCATTGCCGATAGCGGACATTTTTTAATTTTCAGGTAAATTTCATGTCGGTAGCTCTGATTTATTGGTCTGTCTATAATCTATATGAATGAAGTTTAAGCACAGTATCGGTTTTTTTACTTGGTTTTGGATAATCGCTGAAATCAGAGTGTAATTCGTCCAAAGCAGCAAATTTATTCGATAATAGTTCATGAATGAAGAATCCCCATAAAATGTAAACAATGTTTAAAATTGTAGCACTGCTCAAGATCAAAAGGAAAAAGAATCCCATTTAATGTCCCTTTCTGGTCATGTTTAGTCCAATTCAAACTAAACAAGAAAACAGTCATCGAACTCACCCAGTTCTCTCTTTTTCGTGTAACCGAACCACCGATGTAAATCCAAATCGGTGTGTATAGCCTTGTTCAATGGCGAAGAACAACCAACGAGCAACAAACGACGACAGAAGAACATCGGTCTCCTTGTCAACATTTGTGTGCGTGTGTCGGGCTCGTGTCGTCGGATCTAGATGCCTGTGCCTGTGCCATTGTTTTATTCAATTTGTAGCGCTTTGTTTTTGGGTCTAATTAGGGTAAAGATAAAAGCCGTGGGAGACAAGTTTTCGGAGGAATGGAAATTCCTTGTTTTGATACATTACATTAGGAAATTTATGGGCGGGATGGTCACATATGAATAACAAGAACAAGACATGGTTTTCGTATTTAAAACTTAAAGTACCTACCTACATATAACAGTTTTATATGTTTAGTCAGTTTAATGAGCTAAATATTAAATGTAAAATATTTTATAATAAGATGTTTCATTTAAAAAAAGGAAAATCTTGTAGTGCCTGGATTATTTAAGATTTTAAATTTGACTTAAGCAAATGGATTAGATTCTGGTCCGAATATAAGTAGATGAATTTAAAAAAAATATATATAAAATGAAGAATGAAGCGGTAAAAAATTGTTCAAAATTTCTTCATTTTTGCAACCTTAATCCAGGGAGAGAGAGGGACCCCTATTGTAATTTTGGATACGGGGCCCATCAAACACTAGCTACGCCACTGATCATATTGCATTAGATGAGGCAAATAGTTGAGTGCATAACTCATAGGTGGGTCTGAAAACTCAGGTTCGAATCCAGTCAGGAACACATTTCAGTTTATCATATCTTTAATGTAATTACTCGGTATACAGAGTACGAATATTGTCTCAGATTTAAACAGCTTAACTTAATCCATGGAATATACACAAAAAAAAAAAAAAAATTTTTCTCTCCATTTCCCATACAAAATTTTTAAACAGCAGATTGTCCGCAATATTTTAACTGTTTTTTAATCAAATAATAAAATTTATCCTCAGATAACTGCAGATTTATAGAAATAAACTGGGACCACACTCATGCAAACTGGTTATTATCTGAACCAATATCAAGTGTAAAATGTCCAAGTCCACATACAAAGTAATTTATGACCAATAATATTCAGTATCACACAAATCCACTAATTCCGATCTACATATGTTAATTATTTGTTTGACCGATGTAGAATAATAATGACGCTTTAATTGCTTTATTTCGCATTTAAAGGATAATAAAACAAAGTTTATATGACATAAATCAATATTCATTGTTGTTTATTATTGAATTATGTTAAGCAATAAATATTTATTTGATTTATATATCTAAGAAATGCAATGGTAAACAGCGCAATTATATTTTCTTAAATAGGACGCTGAACAATAAATTTTACTTTAGTATGTACTTCCTATAAGATATTCAAGTAATAACTATTTTAATATTATAGTTGGCGGCTGATAACAGCACACACGGTAGGAATAAGTATATTAGAGAGTATGTTTAAAGCAAACAACTCAAATGATGAGTGAAGCTACCTTATCTAAGTTGGGCAGTAATAAGAAACATTTTTTTTTCACATTTCTAATATATTAGTGAAGAATGACACAGAATTATTATTGTTTATTTTAAAAAGCGTAGATCACAACATATGCAAATGCGGTATAAAATTTGTTAATTAGGCACGTGCGTATTTTGAAAAATAATTCAAATTATGTTGTTTAGGTATATTTCAAAAAGAGGATGAAAGATAAAAGAACATGTTCTAGTTTTTCCATAAATTAATCCATTTATTGATCAAGGCAAAATTGACTCTTGTAAAACAGGCAGTAGAATCTAACTAGACTTAGGTATAGGCAGGTATAGGTATAGGTATCTTGTTACAATGTATAACAAAAACCATATAATTATGAGCAGAATGTCGAAGATTAAGATTCTAACTGTATTATTATGCAATTATAAAATGAAATTTTATCGGATTGTAGCTACGTAATTTACCTATTCCCTACGTAAGAGAAGAGAATTATAATGAGAAGTATAAGAGTTTTTTAAAGGGGAAACCTCTATGACTTTAGGTTCAGTGCCTATCAGCCAGTAACCATGTGAATTAGATAAACATATTATATGAATCAAATGTTCAGTCTATCACTACGTCCATGCTCTTCAGTGGGATTCGAACCATGACTTCGCCAGTAAGTAAGTTTCAGCACGTTAGTCCGCGCGACCAACGTTGCCGGAAAATATAAGAGTTATTAAGAATCATTCAAGTTTTTGAAGATTGAAAAAATAACATTTAATTTTCTAATCCTTAGTCCATTCATGATTCTTAAAAAAAATTGTGAATTAATAATAATGTACTGAGCATTTTTGTTTGTACCTATCTTAAACATTTTATAGGTAGTTTGAAGTGAAGAGTCGGTTCAGCTGCGCGAACGGGCGGACCTAATTTATGTGTACTACACATATTACACAATTTGACCTAGTACCGCTTGCTACATTGCATTTTACACCATAGACAACGACAAACAGAACACTGAACACATAGTACAACTATCTAAACAAATTATGCACTAAGGGATGCAAGCATCAGTATGAGAAAATTCCTGACTGATGTTTATGAGATAAAGTGTAGAGAAGTTTTCGCTTTCTTTCATGTATAAGTCTTTTTCAAAGACTAAAATTAGTAGTTCGCGAACCGGACTCTTCATTTCAAAGTACTATAAATAGCTCTCAGCATAACCCTAGATTCATTCGTTAAAGAAATATTGCTCATTTTTAAAATTGAAACCGTAGTACCTACTAAAAATATTTGCTGTGCTTTCAATTTATTTCTGCATTCCTCAAGAAAATTTCAATTTCACCCAAAATAAATCCACGCCACCACTTCCCAACGCTTCATTTTTTCACCCCTATCATCACAAATTATCGATTAATAATGTTCATGTCACAGTGTCATATCCCATTCTATCCCTTATCATTCTGTAAGAAAATGCAATATAAAACATTCTCCCCTTAGAGAAAAAACTCCATTGCAAGTGTGCAACAAAGTTTGCATTATCTCCCCCATTTTATTAGCATCACATTCACCCCCTGTGACTCAGTAAATGAATCACGGCGCTTAAGAAGGGCGCGGGCTGTGATTGCAGCCTTGATACAAATAAGAGGGATTAAGATTATAAGTGGAGTCTGCCAAATGCGTCTGGTGTCGTACGGTGAATTTATTTAATGTTTTACATTAATTTTAGACTTAATTGCAGAGTTTTATCATAATTCTTGTTGTTTATTACGCTAAAACCGTTCTTAATTGTGGGTGTTATGCTTATGTTTTACTTGATTTAAGGTTATGAGGAAGATTTTAAGTGCGGTGTAATGGCGTTGTTTATTTTACCTTAATTTTCTTAATTTCTTAATGTTTTTATCTTGAATACACGACACTACTTTTTGGATAATTCGGATGAAGATACGAAGTTATTCGAACAATTTTGTTATATTCAAATATTCTTCGCAAAATAACACAAACAAAACCTTATTTTTTAATTATAAATGGCAGCTATAATTAGTTATTCAGAGTGATTTACAATTTCGTGCATGGCATGGGTACTTACTAATGATTGAACAAAATATTTTTTTTAAGTTCGAAAACTTAAGGACAGTTTTTGCAAAAAACCGATTCTTGCAGAGATTATTCTAACGTGCAGCTGGACACAAAATGTGCAGTGGAAAAATAAAAAGTAGGTACAGTGGAAATTTTTTAGTGCAAGATAAATATATGAAATCTTTATTTTTCAATTATTATTATTCAATTCAAATTCATCATAAAAATATACCTACAATAATTAGAATGGTGATTCTGAAATGCGTAAATTAGCATAGTTTTTATTTAGTTTTGTACATGAAAGAGCGAAAACCGTGCTGTTATTTATCTTTAAAATTTTAATTTTAAGGATCATGACCAAAAAATTTTTGCCTGCGGAGCTATTTTTTACTTGTATTATTTTTATAACTGCATTCTCTTTTTAATAATGCATCCCTCCCCCGAAATAATAAAATAAATAAAATATGACCTGTACCTAATGTAGATAATAAAATTTGTGTGCCAAATAAAAAATTTTAAAAAGACGGAGTGTTCATTTCGTAGTGGGAAGATTTTGTAACTATGAAATACTTTTTTTGGTGTGGCATAGAAAAATCTAGAGAAATGGTCCTATAATATAGGTTCAATTTTTTTATGTGAGCAATAGTTTGAACGTTATGGACAGAGAAAAACGGAGCGCTTTTTAAAAAATAATAAATAAATAAATAATACTCGTACATTAGCAATAAAATTATGATATTACTTTGCTTCATAAAGTACAAAAATGGCTGTAACTTTCTTCTAACAGATAAACTTCCGGTTTCAAGCATTCCACAGAATTTGTTTAATCTACAATTTAAACATTTGGAGGCCCTAGTTTAGCCACAATTTAAAAAAAATAAATAAATATGTTCAATAGGTATTTCAAATTGCATTAGCAATTCTGACATTTAGAAAAATTAGATTAAATTCTTTTGTATTATGTTATATTAATGAAACAAATGTAACTAACTGAGCTTAAATATACCACAACGGTTATTGAATATGAAAAGTAAACAATTCTCAAAAGTTGAAAATTTATAACATTGTTATCGTGTATAATAAGAAATATGAACAACGTATACCTACCGAATAAAGTTTAAAACTCGATTTCCAAATTTGTGATTTCTATATTATAAAGTTGATAAAACATTTTAAATGTATACATTCGATAACACAAGTGCTCCGGCAGTATATTTTGCGAACTCAAAACATTTTCATGAACTCGAAAATTTAATTAAACAAATGATCAAACGAAAGCAAACTTTTATAATTCGCAACAAATTAATTTAACAACACGAAAATACCTACAACTTTTCAAACTCAATAAAACATGCCGTATTACATGTTTCCAAATCAATATCTGTATCCAACACATCAAATTATTATCACGAAACTTCAAAAACTAAGATGTATCGCTTTTGGAACAAAGTTAGCTTTCATACGGCTAAGGCCTCCTCATATATGTTGCATGTTAACCCACAGAACCCGACTGCCATAAAGCAACATCACATGTTAATATAAAATTCAAACTCAATTTGTAACCGCACTTTTACTCCTTTTTCCTCGTAGCCGCAAGTAGATAAATCCTCGGAACTTCCTAAAAATGATAGCGAGCCTTCGGGGAAGTTATTTTTTATACCCAAGGGATTAAACAGATCCTTGGCTGACTGGTAATATTAATAAATAGGGAAATCTTAAATACATATCGTTTAGAAGATAATTACCTCTTGTTACTTTAAATTTTAGTAGTATGTATACAGAAAGTTTTCATGCAAAATGTAATACTTTTTTCAATTTCTTTATTAAAGGAGTAGCACGGATCAATTCTATTATAAGAAATGAAATTATAGTTTTTTTTTATCATATAAAAATTTCTTTTTTGCACTTCCGGGATTAAAACTCTTCTTTAGTCTTTATTTTTAGGGACTAAGGTTTTTAATTTGATCCCAAGGGATTATTTTTCATATTTAATCCCGTTGTCAAGAAATTGAATTAATTATTCCCGTTGTCAAGTAAATACGTGCTATTTGTTACAGAGTATCTATGGTAACAATATAAATATTTGTCATAAAATTTACTGTCAAAATTGCAAAATGTGTATTCTTTTAAACTATTTTGCATTCATTTGAGGATGAAGTGAAAAAAATAGCGTATATACCACAGGACTAAAGTATCTTTAATTATTTAATTATTTCCCTCACCTTCGGCTCGTGAAATAAACTTCACCCTCAGGATTAAATCATGCACTTTAGTCCCTCAATATATAATATACTATTAGCTTTAGCATGTGTCTCACGATTTTATTATGTGTCAATATCAATGTTTTTAACGTCAACTCAATAATGTTATGTCAAAAGTATAAGTAAATTGGTTATTGAAAATATTGAAATTTTATGATGAAATTGATTGACATAATGCTTCACACCTTTGGTTTAATACAAATGAAAAATGTAACTTTTCTTTTGCCACGAAAGTCATTTTGAAATAATACGCTTAAATTACATGACCGTCAATAATTTTGACATGTGTCATTCTCTCATTTTGACATAAGTGAGTTGCTGTCAGTTTAATGTTGGTCTCATTGGTCAATTTCACGCACACGTGATCAGAAATGGAAGAATTTCATTGAATATTTTTGTTTAACCAAAAAATCTCAATGAAACTTTTATTAAAACAATTGAATATTTGATAATAAAATTGATCATCTGACGCTGACGTAAATAAAATCGAAAAACTAAGTACGTTACATGAGTGAATTTGTCCTTTATATTAAAAGTGACTACAATAAAAGAATATCATTTTTTCCGAGATTTTTTTGTGTGTGTACTGTACATTGTACATAATAAAATATTAATAGATTATTATGAATCTTAATATAGACCAAAATATATCCGTTTATTTACTTTTATTAACAGGATATCACGATAGCAGGAGTCAGGTTTCTAGTGTTGGTAACTACGAAGGATGCAATGTGATATTGCAGTTGTTAGTTCTAACGAGTTGTGTGAAACCATGGCAACGTTCGTATTGTACGTTTGTTGTTTCATTTGATGAATGGGAATGAAGTTAATTTTAATTAAAATTTGTTAACTTCAAACAGAAGATTTGCGTTTAGCATCGAAACTTATTCAATTATTGTGTGTTTCACTGTAAAATAATTGCAGAAAAGTTTGTTTACAACTTTACCTCGGGATGATCAGTTTTCTAATTAGTGGAAACTGGGGAGGATGCAACAGTTCACTTACCTAAAAAAGAAAATTGAGATTAGTGATATTGTCAATGAATATCAGTTCTGGAGTTTTGATATAATGAAGTATAATAGAATATTTCTATTCGTTAATTTGTGTCAATGTGTCGTAAATAAATTTTATAGTAAAAACTTTTTATACATAGAAGTAATGATTAGCCCAGTTGGTTGGGGGTTTAAATTCGGAATCAATTAGGGGAAAGCTGGAAATTGTTTCCATCCATTCGGTTTAGGTCTGGAATGAACATAGTAACATATAAGTAACGAATGCATTCAAAATTATGTTTTAAAAAATTGTAGAGCTTGAAATTCTGAGTGAAATGAGTACTAACACTTTACATGTGAACGTGTACCTATAAATAGTGATGCCGTGAGACGAGACGAGAAATAGCCAATTCTCGTCTCGACGAGAAATTTAAGTATTCTCGTCTCGGTAATTTTTCGGCTGTATAAGTCTCGTCTTAAAAAACTCGATGCTCGCCTCGTCCCAATTTCTCGAAAAAAAAATTGTTGTCTTGTATTTGAAAAGCTAGAAGTGAATTTAGGATTTTTTTGTGCACTTTTGTTAAATTTGCACACAATTCTTGTTTTAGAAATAAAAATATTTATATCATAACAAAAAAATGCTACGAAAATAATAAAATATTTTGACAATTTCAAAGAGCATAAAATATTTTCAAAGTTTTCTCGAGAACTATTTCTCGTCTTGTACCAACCACAGTTGGTCACGTTATGTACCCAGCAAAACTTTGTAACATAAATCAATGACTAGACTAATCTTCGTCATCTTACAAGCAAGTAATCATTGTCAATATCATTCAGATTCAAGAAAGAGAACATCCAAAAAGTTAACGAACTTGTCAATAAACCTCCATTAGCTTCGAATATCCGTATGTAATCCAATCAAAGAAAAATCAATATCTGTCAAACGAAATTGTCAAACCGAATTCACTTTTCAACGTTCATGAGCAGAGGCAGCGGAAGAGGAATGCGACCATTCGGAGACATCATCGTCTGCATTGGCGCCTTCGTCTCCATTTCATCGGATCATATCTGATGGACGTTTATACAATCGGAAATGAATAAAAGAAGGCGGCTGGGTAGCGAGAGGCTGTTGCCGCAGCCATAAAACCACTGGGATTGGGATTTAAGGATAAGTTTGGTTATGAATTTGTAAGTGGAATCAAATACTCCGACCCACAATAAATTGAACACTGCGGTGGTGAATTCGTCCGCATTGATATGGATTTTTTCCTATTATTTTAAATTCCTCATGCAAAGTATTTTAGTACGTCACTTATATTTGCACAAGATGAGTACGAGTAATTGAATATCGAACGGACTGTTTCAATTTTTAAGAAGTTGATATGGTAAAAATATCGGTTCTCGTTTAGTTTTCGAGTTACCCATTTTTCACATTTTCCGATTTGCAACTTAAAGACTACATATCTCAGATATTAAGCGAAATAATAAACTTAGGTGACACGACGAGATAGTACAGTGGTAGAGTGCATAGGCGCAACTAGGGGGGCTAGGGGGCTTAGCCTCCCAAAATAATTTGTACAAAATACATTTCAAACACATACCTACTGACAGATTTAACGCAGTTCAAAATAAATGTTATTGATATTAAATTTGTGTAATATTTTAGTATTTTCTACTTACAATCTTTATGCATTAATTTTTTTCGAAAATGTTTTTAGTGCTTTCCAATAACGTCTTAATAAATGAATTTTAATGAACGAGTTCAAATGCGGTAAGAATATCATACTGACGCCGCTTAAATTTAATTACATTACATAGTATTGAAGAGTAAATGCCACACCACCGAAAACCACAGCGTATAAAAACCATACCGCATAATAACCACACGTCCGAAAAACCACAGCGTATAAAAGTTCCCCCACCACAATGTCCAGCTACCCATAAACTAATCAATACTAACAAAACCCTAATTGAGTCCAACAGAACTCCGTTTTTTTTAAATAAACTAATCAATACTAACAAAACCCTAATTGAGTCCAACAGATCTCCGTTTTTTTTAAATAAACTAATCATTACTAACAAAACCCTAATTGAGTCCAACAGAACTTAAGTTAAGTAAGAAGTTAAGGTAGAAAATCCGTCGGTCATAAGCGTGCGTGATTTCGGTGTGAGGTGAGGCCGAAGCAGTCAAATAATCAGAAATAAATCATTAAAAATCGTAGATTTGGATGTAAATTACAAATCATAGGTATCCAATTAAACAAAAAATATAATTGAAATTTAAGTTTACACTGAAATGCAGTAGTAGTACGTCAAAAACATAATTTTTCTTGAGACTGGAACCTTTTGAATGCGATTTCTCAACCATTATTGCGGTGACTCATATTTTTTATTTTTCTAATAAATATCTCAAATATCAAAGAATAACATATTCGTTTTCCAAATATGTGTTGGGTTGTTATGATATAAAATTTTCTAATCGTTTAGTAAATCTACTGGTAACCTCCATATACGCAATGTATTTTAGCGCGTTTTTGTGTCAACTTTAAATTCAATTATCTTCGTTATTTCAACGGTTACCTATAAATTTTAATTTCTATTCAAATTCTACGACTTGTAATGAATGCTGTATATTAATTTAAGTCATATTTTGGGTTGTCACTACCCATGGATTTACTACCTTAAGTAGGAGTAAATTATACGCTGTGGACATTGTGGTGAGGGAACTTTTATACGCCGTGGTTTTTCGGACGTGTGGTTATTAGGAGCTATGGTTTTTATACGCTGTGGTTTTCGGTGGTGTGGAACACTTCGGTATTGAACATCATAAAAGATTAATAATTTTAGAAAAATCACTTTAATTTTTTTTAACAATTATTACCTATAGTTAGCTGCGCCTACGGCAGAGGGGTAGATTGTTTGATTCTGATTACAAAGATCGTGTATTCGAATCCGGGTCAAGCTGGAAATTTTCACAGACATATTATGTAAAGGGAAAATAAACTAGTGAGTACGGCAAATCACCTTAGGGCCTTAACCAATGTGGTTCAAATCCCGGAACGAATACTATTAGAGTGCTCGCAATCAGAAAAAGGACTTGCGCAGAGACAAATACTCGTTTGGACGACTCGAACTCAAAAAGGTAGAGGTGTTTCAAAGTTATTCAGAACATGTAAATACGGAGGTTACAGCTAATATTTTTAAGTTGGATAGTTGGTACCTAGTACCTACATGCTCGCGGTAGCGGCCATGTTTCCTTTCTCTGATTACGAGGACTCTACTATTAAACTTTGACATGAGGTGATTCTAAATTTAGATATATAAGTTAGTTAATTAAAATGCGAGTAACACAAACCGGTTTAATATCGGGTATCGTATGCAATAAGTAATTTGCATAAATAAATAAAATTCAATAATTGTATAACGGAGGTATGTATATCTAACGTCTAGACGTTCAATTTTTCTTCTAAAAACAGTCTGCATTATCTTCAACAAATTAATTGAAACGTTTTAAATATGACATCTTGAGATATCAGCCTCAAAGAATACGAATATCCCCTATATAAATGATAAATGATTAGCATTTTTATCCTCCGTTACTGAAGTTATAAAATTGAACATTTTTCTTTGTGGATAAATTTGGATTCTCTTGAGGACGGCACAAAGAAAAGAAAAGAAACTCAATTATATTTTCCTTATTTTAAAAGATTACACAAGTCAATAACAAAAAGCAACAGAATTTTGTTTCCTTCCCAAAGTTTGTTTAAAAAGACAAACCTTAAAAGAAAGGAGATTATTTGTGCCTAGAAAACTTTTTCACATAGGTTAATATTTTATGACAATAATTCAGAGAAAAGGTTCACTATACAATAAAGTAAATGAAGAACGTTTTTGAATGTTTTTTTTTCTAGAGAAAAACGACTTGACTGGATACTGTTTAAGAAAGCAATATTCTAGTGTAAATCGATTTGTTTTTGAAATATGTATTCATTTCAAAATTCAACTTCAATCGCTTTCTTCCCAGATCATTTCAAGAATGTGAACATCCCGGCTTGTTACTTGCTATTATTTACCTATTAACATCCTATAAATATCCTAGGGATATTAATATGACACTAATTCATTTGGCCCATGAAAATGAAAGGTGGTCTGTTCCCATAAATAATAACACGATCTTGCAAAAGAAATTCGAGAAGACCGAAATGCTAAATAAAAACAAAGAACTTAAACAAAAGCTGAGATTACATTTTAATTTAGTTAATTACGACGGTAAACATTAACAAAGCAAGTTTACAAAAACAAAAACATCTTTAACATTGTATAGGTTCGCGCAAGGTAGACAGAAAAAGAGAAACGCTCATCGTATATTAAATAAAAGGAGTGAATTACTTCAAACAGTCAACACAAAGATAATTTTGCTTTGTAAACAATCAATATTTTACTTCCACCTAAAAATCCCGCGGTAATAGAAAGCTTTTAAATTATTCATTCTTCTTTGCATAGAGACCGAGTGGTATATTTTCCGCTATTCTGCTTGTGGATATGGAAATAATTCAGGAATAAAAACAAACAGAGAAAAGGAATTAGCCTCCGCTGCGTTCCGTCGGGTCAGGGGTCAACTCCGCCGAACTTTGCCGAGTGTAGGCGAAGTTAAAACCACCCCAATTTTACTCGATGCGTTTCCTTACATCATTGCTATAGACAGAGGGGTTCCGGAATCTTTTGTTTTTAAAAGGAAATGTTTTGTTTTTCTTTTGATTTTAATGGAGTGAATACATATTTTCCGATATTTGTTTTTATTTAACATAAATATTTGAGTTAGTTTTTATATTCGCTTGGAATATTGGAAGATTAAAAAGACATTTGCGTTTTAAAATGGCTCAATATGTATTTAATAAAAATAAATCCTTCCTAAAAATTAAGTCTTGTATTTTGTTTTAACTGTATTGTTCTCCACTAACAACCATTGTCAAATAATGGTTTAATATAATTCTATACCAATGACACAAAATGTGGGACTGCCACAAATAAATTAGGTAAAAGGCGTGATATGTAATAATGTAATATTTAAATAATGAACGAAATTTTATTAAAATTTATTCAACTGTAATTAAACAAGAGATTTTTATTTTGTCTGAAAATTTTATGTTTGTAGTGAAATCTTTTTTCCTAGCAGTTTTAATGTTTGAAAAGAAAAATTGTGTAAGAAAATGACGACACCGTAGATGGAGTGATTTTATTTTAAAACAATTTTTCGAGTCAAATTGCTGTCAGGTGACAAGGTTGAGATGTCAAACAGAAATTTATTCGGAGGAAATAAAATGCTCGAGATAATTTAACGACTCCTTTAGTTCTTCTTCACAAATATTCCGAAAAAATAATCATTTCACTGACAAATATTAGAAATATGAAGCAAATGACATCTTAGTGTTTTGTTTATTTTTTGGTTGCTAAGAAAAAGGTACCTAAATAAGGTTTTATCACTTGCAAAAAGTTACCTTTCTTTTTATCCGCTGTCAAAGCAATACATGAGTGTAATTATCATTGTAATTTTGACATGGCAATCAAATAAATGTACTATAGGTACTCGTACCTATATATTGTTTTCAATCATTCAAAGTACAAACTCAAACTGGAAAATAACGAAATGTACTAATAAAATTTTAATCAAAGTAAGATGTAAATAGCAGTGCAATATCGACAGAAATGTCAAAGTTCAAATTTTAACTTTATTTTTTATGAAAAAAGTAAATAAGGATATTAAATTTCTTGTTGTCTGCCTTATTTTAGCAATGCGAATTAGAAAGGAATATCAATTTCTTGGGAAAAATACAGAAATACTATCTCTGAATCTTTTATTTGCGTAGGTATTACAAAGAAAACAACCCGTATTACATTTCAATTTTATTTATAATCTAAGTGAGTAGGAAGTCAGAAAAATATACTTGTTGCTTTGAAATAAAATACTGCTAAAATTAAAATTTATTTTTATTCTTAAAATAAATTTAAGTAGATAGGTAAAAAGATACATTTTCTTCCAAAAATATGAAAATTAAAAGAATCATACTATTTCTTACTATTCAATTGAAGCCTGCAAATTACAGAATGCAAACTGGAAGTAAAATATGAAGCGGATAGCCGAATGTGACCCTTAACCGACTGCGATTCTGATAAATTTGGTTCAAATCCATTACGGTAAACATTTCACTGCACAAAAAAGCTCCTTGTAGTGTTTTCGTAAGTTGACGGCTATAGTAACCGCACACACAGTATTATACAGGCTGTACCATAACTTGAGGTTGTAATGAAATATTATATTTAACGCACTGATTCTGAAACAAAAAGACTTTTTTCGAAATTCCTATAAGGGTCGTATATCGGTCGTATAATTCAGGAGAACATTTTTAGTATCAATGCTAAGTGAATATTATTGCTAGAACAGCCAAAATAATTTTGTTTAATTATGTTTAGCATTTGATACTTAGCTCTAGCCAATACTTGACTATATTACGTGTATTTAACGCATCAAAAAATCGTTTACTCATAAAAATCATGCATTAATAGGAGTTATTAAAATATGATTATTGTAATTTATAATGTACAATATAGTAGTTATAAATTTATAATAAAGAATTCGGCCGATTTATTCATGGAACAATCCTGGAACAATTAGTTGTGAACCCGAGTAATTCGCCTCTTGTTTTCCTGTATTCTGCTCTTGTCTGAAACGTCAGCCCATACATAAATCTAGGGTAAATCTCTGTGTCTCTGTGTAGCATCTAGTGTGTGTTACACCCTCACAGATTTGCAGACAACACCGCAAACCAAACTTACACACAGGACTTACTAGCAAATTCACACCAAGCACCAACATTGCCGTAACAACAAGATGTATGGCAGAGAAGAGAGGAGAGCGAGAATTTAATTTGTTTGATACATTATATGTGTATTTAAAAGTACGAGAATATACACTTCATATTAAAACATTTCGAATACATAGTTCTAGTGTTGGTAAAAAGGGTAAAAAAATAAAAATTTACATCTTTGTTTTACGTGGCTGGTATCCAATGACGCAAACCATACGAAGTATATCTCAACAACTAACCAAGATATTGAAGAGCGATTTTAGAGTTGTGTTTTTAGTAACTGACTTGACGCAAATTTACAGAATTTTCAAGAAAAATGAAAATACAAATTTTCCGATAAAAACTCCGATAGGTACCTACAGTTTTTTTAGAATCTGAGAAAATAGCAATAGGTAGGTACTACTTAAGAAATTATGAGAATTTGAAAATCCTTCACAAAAAAGTAGTACAGAGCGGATTTTTTTGCTAATTTGTATACTCATGTAATTTGGCCTGTGAAATTCAATGGTGATAAAATTAAGTTCGTGTCACTTTTCCATTTTCGAGATATAAAGGATAACTTCTACAAATTTGATAAAAAGACAAATTAATTGCGAGAATAAAATTATGCAAACCGCAGTTCAATCTTTCGATCAGTTTCTGAGATATATGCATAGCCTTAAAGTCGGGAATTGGAAAATGTGAAAAACCTAAATAACCGAAAACTAAACGGTTTGCAACACCAAGATTTAAGAATTTTCCTCCAAAACTAGAACTGTATGGAAATTTACAGAACGTCATAATTAAATAACTATAAATACAGAACTAAACCCAAATAAAAAGAACAGTTACAATAATACCAGAGTAAGCCCAAGTAATTGAAGAATAATGTCTACCACTCTGACTTTGGGTATCAATTATGTTTAATGGTTACCAACAAATTAAATAGGTAAATAAAGCATATGGAGAAAAACGTCATTAACAATTAATTGTAAATCATCAGTAATTTAATTTATAATTGCCAAAATCATCCAACCCATTATCACCCTCCAACCATCGTTCTCTAGAGACACACTCGAAATCCGCAATTAAATTTGCCGGACTAGCGTAATTACAGTCCGCATCCCAACCTCTGTGTGCTCACTGTTCGCCTCCAGGAGCTGCCATAACCTCCTCGGATCCTCTGCAGATGACAGGTGTGAAATTACAGGGAATAAACGCAGATGAAGCCCCAGATTAGAGCAATCAGTGCAGGCCATTTGGACTGACAATTGCACCGTCGACAACCTGAGAATGGAATAAGGTAGATCGACAACGATTGTGATTGTGAGAATGTAATTGTGTTAGTGTAATTGTCGTTGTAATTGTTAGATGGCTAATAGTTGGCGCTGAATGCTCTCAATAGGTTTTGTTTGATGATGGGTGACGGATTGCAGGATTATCGTTGAAAGGTTGATGACGGTAATTGAGGAAAGTGTTTAGTGGGGATCTGGATCATTTTTTAATTTAGTTAGGAATCTCAAAACTCAATATAAAAAGGGGCAATACCAACGAGATATAAAATTATAGAGTAGCGCATGAGCGCTGTTAGGCGTGATCACTCGGCAGCCATCTTTGATGTAACCTGTTACATTGTTGTGGCCTAGCAGTAATATTTTTATGTTACTTTTACTGAAACTATACATATATTCTTCCATGCTTCAATTTTAAAACGAAAACTTAAAATATTATATAAGAAATATGTATATTATTATCTGTTTATGTTTATAGACAAATTAGTACTTTCGTACACATTTTAATTAGGTAAATGTGAATATTTTTTTGTATTGTAACCAACCTACAGGATTAACTCCCAATTACAGAATGGTAGATGTTATTATAGTGGAATCCAACCACTCGGACCCAGTGGTATTATTGTCGGTTCTGCTGGGAATCGAACTGGGGACTGCTAGCTAATCACCGCAGACCTAACCACTAACATAATTATAATGCTTCGTATACATTTATAAACAATATACCTAGTTCAAGAATTAAATTATTAAAAAAAATGTTATAGTAATTTTGAAGATCATACCTAATGGCGTTTTTTATATGCCAAGAACCATAATGAATATATTTTGGTAGCCAGAATCATAATGAAATAACAAACATCTTCTCATAACTAAGAAAATTTAAAAATAGTATAATACCTGATTGTTTTGTATTTATAGCAGGTAAAATTTAAAAATTTGGTAAACTAAATACTACATGTAACCAATTATTATGGTACACGCTGTATTAAACTCGGCTTCGCCTCGTCTGATAACCTCCTCGAGTACTACCATGATCCTTATAACATAACATAACTATTATTTTTTATAGATTAAGATTAAGGATTGTAAATTGCAGTATTGATATACATATTAATTCCTCCAGTTCTTGATTAAAACAAATACGATTAATAATTGTTGAGTGTTCCCCGTCAGGAATTCCTTTCCGGTGAAATGAATAATGGAGTATGTGGAGTTAATAACTTAATAAGTGAGGCTGCATTGTTTCGCTAACCGCATTCCTGCCGTTGGAAATCACAGCCGGCCGAGACAGACACTTGACAGTCGGCACCCGACACCGACTCTCGGGGTTTTTTCACCAGTTGCTGTTTTAGTTTCTTCGTTTCTTGTTCTTGGTTTGCCCAGAGCTTCTTTGTTTGCTCTTCGTTCTGTTCGCCTCTTCGTTACTTTGTTTACTTTGCTGTTTTATTTACTCAGGTGCATTATTCGCCAAGGAATTTTGTATTTGTTTTGTTTGGGAGGTCAATGATGGATTCTAACTGTCCACATATATCCAGAATGGCGTCATAGCTAGGGATGGAACGCATTGCCTTTTGAACCGGAATTCCGGCCTCATTTTAGATTCATGCCGCCGAATTGTTCTTAATTTTTTGTCAAAATTATTCTAAATTTACAACAATGTAAGAATAAGCCTTCATCAGTATGAATTTTCTCGTATATTATTTACTAAATAACCAACCCATTTAAAGATAAAACCACAAATTGAATTATGGAATCTTCTATTGCAAAGGAAAATTGAAATTGGATGCACCCGTTGTGGTTTATGCGTTTTAAAGCAATTAAGTTTGTTTAATTGGGTATGTATACAGTGCTTTATTGCCAGAAACTCGAGTTCCGTGTTGAAATTTGTTTATGCTAGAGGTATATTTTGTGTAGGTAAATATTTAACTTTGACTTATTTATATGTTTGTAGGTCTTATATTTTATTTATCCTGTTACGTAATGTGAGGTAACTGACACTTGAATCATTGTGCTCTGATATTAAAAAATCTGACGTGGACACCACATGACTTCCTTGTACGCCTTGTGTGTTCATACTTTTCTTAATAACTAAAATGTAGAATAATATAAAAAAAATTTTTAACTTATTATACTAGTACTACTACTACTGGTACTATACTCACAAATATATTTTAGCCATTTTATTTAAACTGCAGAAGAAGATATAAAGCATATTTTACTATTGTCACTGTCATGTCATAATCATTTAAATTTTACGTAGTAACAAATGTTAATCGATCATGGACTACAAGATACCGAAATACTAAATTATAAATATATACTTTAATTATTCCTAAATGATACCAGATACAAAAATATTTATAAAATACCGATTGTAGGTAATAATCACATAATCTTTCATTTAAAATTTAAAAAATTGTCTTAAATTAAATATTTATCGAAATATTTGAAAAAAGTACTACTTCCGGTATATAGATTGAAACCAAAAATAGGAGGTGCACAACTAGATGCTATAACAGTCCTAAATACAAAATTTCAACTTTCTACGTCTAACCGTATTTGAGTTATGCGACACACATACGTCCGTACGTACAGACGTCACGACGAAACTAGTCATAACGGATTCAGAAAAGGTGAAAACGGATATTTCCGTCAAAATCTGAGAACCGAAATTTTTCGCGATTACAATACTTCCTTTCTACTCCGTACAAGGAAGTAAAAAGCAAATATTGATATAGGAGGTACTTCTCAATACTTATGTGTCATACAGGTAACTAGTCACTAGGAAATTTTAATACTGAGAAAAATAGTTTACTGAGATTTTTCGTTTCTGAAAAATGAAAAACATAACGTAATAACACTGGCATTGTGTACTTGCAGCCAATTAAATTTTTCTAGTGTTATTTATACCTTCGTTATTAGTCTAGGCTCAAACCAGCAAAATTCATTTCCAGAAAGTTTTTGACTTATTCTGATCCCATATATTTCCAAATCTATTTATAGATTATGTCGGATTATGTTGTGTGCTACAAACAAATTTAAGACTTGCTTCAAAATGCTTGAGTTCTAGAGATTCTTTACTAAAAAGGTAAACAAAACAAGATTTAGTTACAAAAGCATAATGACATTACAAAAATAGCTACCATATTTTGACCAAATCTAAAAATGTAGCAAAAGTTTTAGCTGTACAAGACTCAATTCAATATTTTTATAAATTGAACAAAAATGAGATTGTGTGGTTACAGGTATTTAGACAACTGAGCCCTAAATATAGATTAATCTTTGTTCTTAAAGCAATTTGTCATAATTCAGATACAGATGTAAAACATACGGGTGACAGTTACAACTCGAAATCTTAAACCCTCATTTAGTGTCCGAGCTTTTCCATCATGTTTCCTTCACCGATTATTGTAATCTTCCCAGAACTATGATGCATGATGCAATCCCCTGTCAGAAACAGAAATAACTTGATTATTTCTTGATCCACTTTTACGTTCCTAGTGTACTAAATATTTCATACTATCAACCACCAAGTCTATTTCACAATTCTCGTGGGTCGTAACAACAGTACGACACGAACACGAACCTTCAGGTTGTAATCTTAATCCTGACTCATCAGCATCAACATCATATGAGGAATAAAAGCATCGTCGTTGAAATTACATCTGGAAAATTTGTCTGCACCTCGCAGACTTAATTTACTCGTACGTCTGTAGTCTGTTGACTAATTCCAGAACGTACGGATATCTTAATTTCATCAGCCTCGGTGTTAACACACGGCTTCCAAATGCAAATAAACCAGTGGAGACAAGGAGAGGATATCCTATCCCAGGGGTTCTCAAATGTAGAGCAAGAGTCTTGTTGCCCACAGGGAAAGATAAGCATTGGGAAATAGTATATTGTGCAACTAGGGACGAAAGTAGCGTTTTTCCGACGAGTGCGGAGCGAGATCTGCCACCACACGAGTCGGAAGAACACTTTTGTCCCGAGAGTCACACGCATTGAAAAAAAAATTCCACCATTGGTATTAAAAGTTGGCGTTTTAAATACTTCTTTGTAGACTGTTACTAATCTGTTCCAGTAATCATAAATAATTTATATGGGTTTGGTTAAAAATTTATATTAAGCGGCCCGTCTACGTTTTTTCGAATTCCTAGAATATTCCACTCTTTTCCTCACACCTACAACTGCCTAAAACCAGACCGAAGCTCGTACTTTACCGCATCCTAGCTATGCAACATCATTTTTAACACTGTAAAAGTGTTATCGTTGCGAGTAAACGGGCAGTTTATTATTGACTTCAAGGTAAAGTTTTTATAAACATTTAATAGAAAAAGAATGGATCTACAGAGGTGTCTTTTTAATATTTTAAAAATAAATTTCTATCAGGAGATATAACCATGTAAAATTTGTATAAATTGGATGAATTTTTCGGAATTGTTATAATTATGTAGAATTTTTTTATTAAAATTTAAAAAATGCACAACTTTTAATTGATCTTTTAAGTATATAATCCTTGTTTAAACAAAATTTTACCATTGTTGTACTGACCACAAAACACTCGCTACGTTAGTACATTTTATACTAGATTCTCGATTCTCAAGTATTAGGTTAGGATTGGTCCTTGACTATTTTCCTTTGAGAACCCCTGATCAATTCTATCCTGCGATCCTGCCCGTCTGCAGTGCAATTTGTTAACATCGGTTCACTGATCCCGAGTATTAACGGATATGCTGGAATATTTCCGACTAGGCTATTTCATTGAAAATTGGTTATGTGCATCAGCAACAGCAGCAGTAGCAGGACTTGATGAAGCTGATTGCGAGAGGATTATGGTTTTGTACCGGGTGATTTTTTTATTGTCTGCCGGAGTAAATGAATTTTTTAATATTAATGTTGGGGTGAAGCAATAACTGAAATAAATGGACAAGATTTGCGGGGATTAACTCTATAGGGGTTGGAGGCTGTGTTGGGGCAATTGTTTGTTATTTAGGCAGTGTATTAAAATTAGGTATCACAAAAATAAATCTATTAAAAGCATCGTTTTGCTTTTCAGTTTTCTTAATTTCGTGCAATGTCGTTATAACGGAGGTTATCAAGGATACCTAACCTAAATATGTTTAAGGGCTAAAGCTTCCTTCACATTAGCATTTATTTTGCAGGTTTACATTTATGTTACATACAAGAATATTTAAATTCATGTAACTATACGAGCATCCGCAATTTTCATTTTCTAGCACTAAAGTTAGCTCCAAACTTTAGGTTTATGTTTACCACTTACTAAAGCTATTTTAAGTTTATTATGTAAATTATATGTTTCTTTAGCTTAAATATAAATGTAAACCTTCAAACTAAAAGCTTATGTGAATGAATCTGTACGATTGTTAGAATAACCAAGATGGAGTAAACTTAAAATCTATCTAGGAATACTTGTTGATGTCTTTCGTACTAAGTTTTCTTTATTTACGTGTCTTATAATATATTTTTATACCGAATTATTTAAACACATTCGTATATAATTTATTTTTATAAAGCAAATACTTACATAAAAGGGTAAATACTACATTACCTTACAAACGACCAATTTTTGATTTGCAGAAGAAGGAGAATGTATGAATTTACTTACCTGAAAAAGAAAAAAAAAATTAATATTATGATATTGCAACTATAAAGGAACAATAAATCTATATATGTATCATAATACTTATTATATATATATATATATATATATATATATATAATTATTTTTGAAATGGGATAGAAAATATTTGTAATTTTGACTATCACATTTAGTTTATTAGTAATAATAGACAAATAACTAAAATTTTCTTTTTGGAAACGGAACCTTCGCTATATCAGTTAAATTTGAAAATTTATGTTGTATTGAAATTTCCAATTTGCTTAAATGTATTTTAAAAACATAAAATTACTATGTGCAGTAGCAAACTAAAATTAAATTCATAAATAGTAAGTGTACCTATATTATATTAATAAAGAGCTTGAATAAATTACCATGTAACTAACTCATATAAATAGTAAATGCTTCCTGTTTTAAGAATGCCATGAATGTAGAAATGCAGTTTATAAAATAATCTAAGCTTATTACCAAGCTTATTCCAATCTAAATTAAAATTAAATCTATTACAAGCAATCATCACATATTACATAGGAAAAGTTAACTTCTTAATTACATCCGTTCATTACAGTATGAACATAAATTAAAAACCGATTTGCTCTTATTTTCTACATCATAACCTTAGATAAGCAAAATATGTGACGCTTCACTATATTGCTAAAAACCGGAAATTACATCACACTTGTCAACATCACGAGGAGGTAATCTAACTCCCCTGGTACATAAGGATAATTTACAATATCGCTCTAGTCAATGCGCTGAAATTGTATGGAGGGTGAAAAATTAGCTTGCTTCTCGTCGATAGTAATATACCTAATAATAATAAGTGTATGCTATGCATATGCAGTAGAGGATAATGGTAAAAGAAATATGAAAACTACAACTACCGCATTTCAAGTGCGGTAGATCTTATTTTACGAGAGGTTGTTTTTCTTGATACGCATAACTAAAATTTTAAGTTTTACTTCCTTGTACGAAGTAAGGAAGTATTGTAATCGCGAAAATTTTCGGTTCTCAGATTTTGACGGAAATATCCGTTTTGACCTTTTCTGAATCCATTATGACTAGTTTCGACGTGACGTCTGTACGTACGTACGGACGGACGTATGTGTGTCGCATAACTCAAATACGGTTAGACGTAGAAAGTTGAAATTTTGTATTTAGGACTGTTATAGCATCTAGTTGTGCACCTCCTATTTTTGGTTTCAATCTACAAACCGGAAGTAGTAAATTTAAAAAAAAATTGATAAATAATTAATTTTAGGCAATTTTTTTTATTTTAAATGAAAGATTATGTGATTATTATCTACAATCGGTATTTTATAAATTTTTCTGTATCTTCTATCATTTAAGAATAATTAAAGTATATACCTACTTATAATTTAATATTTCTGTATCTTGTAGCCCATGATCGATTAACATTTGTTACTAGGTAAAATTTAAATGATTATGACATGACAGTGACAGTAGCAGTGACAATAGTAAAATATCGTTTATATCTTCTTCTGCAGTTTAAATAAAATGACTAAAATATATTTGTGAGTATACTAGTATAATAAATTAAAGAATTTTTTATATTATTCTACATTTTAGTTATTAAGAAAATTATGAACAAACAAGGCGTACAAGGAAGTCATGTGGTGTCCACGTCAGATTTTTTAGTTTTATTATTTCATTTCACTCATCTGAAAACTCGCAATCGTAGAAGGACTACCAAAACATATAATATATTTTTTTAAATTTCCTTTACTTTTTGGTCTGAAAACTGACATTGCAACTTAAATACTAATGCCTCGTTCACACGAGGAGAGTTTTCACAAAAAAGTAAAACAAGTGCTAGAAGCTGTCATAGAAAAAAAACTGTAAATACCGTTCATACGGGGAATGTAATTATACTCGTATTATTATAGTTATTTATGTATCAAGGGCATCATGATGATGTTTATGCTCATCCGAGGACGACATGTTTACAAGCCCAAGGGCCTCTGGCCCGAGGGTCTGTAAGTCGCCCGAGGGCTATAAACATCAATGATGCCCGTGGTGCATACAATATTTTATGTCTTACTATTTTATTTAAAATATTGCGCGCGTGACATTTCGCTTTGACGTTTCGAATTTTGTTATTATTTTTGGTATCCTAGTAACAGACAGAAAATATATTAATTTCAGAAGAAAAACATTAGTGATGTCTCAATATTACCATGGCAATTTCTTAATGCCCTAGGGTATAATGTAGTATATAACATACCTCGTATCCATGACATAATTAAACAATTACATACTAGGAAGACATAAAATATATTTAAGATCACTAGCTGTAATATATTTTAAAGAAATTATTAGATTCCCCCACGGTTTCTCCGTGTGACCGGTTAACAGTTTCTTTAATGACAGGTCCTAGCACTTGTTTTACTTTCAAGAAACATTTGAGTAAAAAATTTCCTCATGTAAACAGGGCATAAGCATTGCTATTTAATTATTTAACATTGATAGGTATTAAATTTATTAGTAGTGCTTCTTTATTTTCTAGTTAAATTTCATTATCCAGCTTTGTTATAAGTAGTAGTTACAACTACCAAATTATTTAGCATTACTACTTATTATCTTGCATTCCTACTTCATTATCTAACATTACTAATAAATAATAATTATCTAGTATTGCTACTTAATTATCTATCATTGCTACTTGTTATCTAGCATTGCTGCTTAATTTTCTAACATTATTTTCCTAAATCTGAACAAGTCCCTTAATCGGAATTAGCTTCTGAACCATAAAAAAATATCACTCCGATCGACTTCGCCCAACTAAAAGACACGATTCGCGGTCACTTTTTTATTGACCACCGTAATTCCTGACGCCATTAATAAAGAACACGACCTAAAATAACACCAGAGCCAGCGGCTAAAAAATTACTTCGCCTGGAAATTGATTCCTCTGGTCGCGTGTACAAGATAAACGAACCAAAGAGCAACGAAGAGCTGAGAGCTTTGAAAGCTGCACAAGCTGAGCTTGAGCTTGTGAGTGGAAATATGGCATCGTGGTACCTGAACTGATCGAACGTGATGACCAAGGGTCAAAGAGAATGGTAAGGGTAAAAGGGGTGAACTGAGAAGGCCTATTCGTTTTACAATGACGTATATAAACATAAATGCTTCAAAATTGACATTAAATGTCCAAAAAATGAAAATAATCATACTTAAATGGTTTCTTATACAAAAACCATAGAAATAATGAAAATAAGCATATTTGAAAAAAAAAACGCTGATCAACGTTGACCGCTGAAACGCCGCTGATCTGCGAAAAATGGACAGAGGCACGTAAAAAAGAATAAAATCAATCCAAAACCGAGTATATGGAACTCAAGAAGGGTAAGGTTTTTTATTTAGTTCAGTTCAATCAGAGTTTCTATCAAAACTAATGGGGACTCAAGGAAAGAGTGTTAGGTTTCTTCATTTAGTTTAGTTGTAGATCAGCGGGTTTTTACGTCCATCTGTGCATTTCTTTGTAGATCAGCGGCGTTTCAGCGGTCAGCGCTGATCAGCGTTTTATTCTTACTCAGCATATTTTCGACTTCATATTTGAAAAACTATTCAAAATATATTTATAAACTAAATATTTTAAAAATTGTTGAGTTCTCAATAAGTAGTTAATTTTTAAGAACCCAAAAATTTCCATTTAAAGTACAATTAGTTACTTAGAACCAAGAAATACATTTTTTTAAATATTTTGGCCCTTTGTAGCAAAACTACCTAACAATACCTACTACTATTTTTTATACCTATAGGATACAAATTATTATAATATAATATAATTGGAAAATAGAAAAACGTAGAAGTGTATCTTCAATTCAATTAATTTTTTTATTGGTTGACACAATGAAGCCGCAATCTATTGGGCTGGACTTGAGTTTCGAGTGGCTTTATAATGTTTACTCCCACACTCAAGCTTTTGTAGGATTGAAAGCTATTTTCAGTGCCTGAACTTTGCAGATATCTTCTTCCATTTAAAATTAATTGAATTTCAGTTCTGATGTTTGGATATTGATTTTGCAATTAAAATGAAACTTTAGATAGAGTTTTTGTGGACGGAACAAAAGGAGAATGAAAATGAACCGATTAAATTGGTTTTTCATTTCCTTTTGATCACATTTATTAACTCGATTCATTCATTCTGAAAAACAAAAGATTCTATTTATGAAAACCTCATAAACTATGAAGAAGAAGAAGAAGCCATTTAGACTCTCAGGAGGCTAACAAGCTAAACTTAAACAAATGAAACTTAATCTTTAGTTTAGTAGATATAATCTTATGTGGAATTTTCTTGGTAACATGTAGACAAGAGGAAAATCGCCCTCAAAGAGAATGTAGATGAGTTTTTGTAAAAGCATTCGAGGTTAGAGATTACGGAGATATTCAAGATGGATTAAAGATTAAATTGAGAATGTCTTCAAAGCGACGTCTGGTTTGAACATCACTTAGTTACAACGTTTAGTTGGCGAACTCATTATATTGTTCATGAAGAGTTTACTTACTCTTCCTTTTTGACTTTACATTATTATACTACAAAAATGTTTTCCAACATGGGATTCATCAGATTGCCTTGCTGCTTGTTACTTGTTAACGTATAAAATGGTTTATTTTGTATTCTACAAATCTGATACTTACAGTTTTTTTTTAAATAAATAAGTATCTGCAAGAATTTATTTGGATTTAGCTCTGTAATATTTTATTCCGCAATTCTGCGGAAAATAGACATTCTGACACTCAAAACGAGTGCGGGAATTTTTTGTATTTATTTAATTATTGTTACCTATACCGGGTCTCTGTTTGAAATCTGCTACCTATATAAAGAAAAAACAGTGTTATTTTTAAATTTTGCTTTAGTTAGTGACCTATACATTTTAGACGAAACTTGTTTAAAATTAAAAACTACACGCTTCATAATATCGCTTTATTAGTTCTCGAGAAAAAAGCAAAAGAAAATAGCTATATTTTGCATTACCTACTTATTAAAAGTAAATATTACATTTAAATTAGCATTTTAAATTTAATAGTTTGAATTTATATTCGTACTTCTAATCAGATAAAACTTAATTATTAAATTTTTTCAATCTATAAAATTTGAATAATTATTTTCTAGGGTCCTATAAACTTTCTGATTTAAATTACGAGATAAAAAAAAAATTGTTTAGGTACTTATTTCAATTTTCTGTATTTACAACCAGACTTATATTAATTTAATTTAATTTTAGTCATTAGTTAGTGACAAAGATACGTTACTTACAATAATTACACTGTGTTCTGAACAAATGTAATTAGAACAGAAGCAAATTTTAAAATGCCTTAATTCAGATAATTTCCGTAACGTAATGAAAGAAAATTAAATTTAAAACTGAGTAGGTAAGTACTTTAATGTTAATTTCATTATCAATATAAATTAAATTTAGCTCAAATTAATTCATTAACGCAGTAATAAAACTTTGAACTGAAACTGTCAGCACGATGTGCAATTACCGCCAACGACCATGTGACATAAAATTTATAACACATTACAAATACAATAAATAGTTCATTAAATTTTCATAACTTAATAATGCACATAATGGATGTTAATGGATTTTACAGTTTCCCTCCATAATTAAAAATATAATATTACTATAATATTAATAGTTACTCTATTTACGTGGTACACAAATTCCTTTATTTCTATCAAAAAAAAATCTGACGTGGACACCACATGACTTCCTTGTACGCCTTGTGTGTTCATACTTTTCTTAATAACTAAAATGTAAAATAATATAAAAAATTATTTTAACTTATTATACTAGTATACTCACAAATATATTTTAGTCATTTTATTTAAACTGCAGAAGAAGATATAAAGCATATTTTACTATTGTCACTGTCATGTCATAATCATTTAAATTTTACGTAGTAACAAATGTTAATCGATCATGGACTACAAGATAAAGAAATACTAAATTAAAAATATATACTTTAATTATTCCTAAATGATACCAGATACAAAAATATTTATAAAATACCGATTTTAGGTAATAATCACATAATCTTTCATTTAAAATAAAAAAATTTGTGTTAAATTAAATATTTATCGAAATATTTGAAAAAAGTACTACTTCCGGTTTGTAGATTGAAACCAAAAATAGGAGGTGCACAACTAGATGCTATAACAGTCCTAAATACAAAATTTCAACTTTCTACGTCTAACCGTATTTGAGTTATGCGACACACATACGCACGTACGTACAGACGTCACGACGAAACTAGTCATAATGGATTCAGAAAAGGTCAAAACGGATATTTCCGTCAAAATCTGAGAACCGAAATTTTTCGCGATTACAATACTTCCTTACTTCGTACAAGGAAGTAAAAAGACAAAAAATTTAAATAATTTTTTCCGTTCTATGTCATGTTTTAGTTTCCAGTATCCAGCTGATATTTCGTAAACTTATAATAATAGAGAATATTTTTTATGTTAACTTATTCGGTAATGTATTCTATATTATAGCAAGAAAAAAATATGTCCTAACGCTCTTTTTAAATTTATTTTAAAATGGGAACATACGAGTACATTTATTTTTACAGTTTCGTAAAGATCTAATTTTTCTGAATTAAAAATGAATTTTTAATTGTTCTATTTAATTTATCACCAAAAAATTTAATTGAAAAATAAAAAAGTTTTACATATTTGAATTCAGAATAATATTTGTTTTTTAAAGAATAAAATAGTTATTTACGTATAGAGGGCCGAAAGAAAAAGATTACGCGTGCGGACGAATTTTGATGCCCGATGCTTGCAAATGCCTTTATTCGTCCAAGGGTGTAATCTGTCTTACGGCCAGTGGTACGTACAACGTTTTGCGCACAACTGCGTATTTAAATAATATTGTCAATTATTCGTAATTAGTTTTTGAAAACACGCGAAAATATTTATTATTAGAAAATTACAACGTGGCGGATGGTAACAAAAAATATTTCATGTGTTAATTATTTCATTATGCTTGAACGAATTCTTTACTTTCTCACCCATGGACGCGTTTTTCTACTAAAACTGTTTCTGCCATGGTAACCAAGTTGAAAATAAACAATTTTGATACAGCGGTACGTAAAAAAATACGTATCAAAAGTGCGTTACGAATTTATTTTTTTCTTTCTTGGTATACCTAATATCGAATAAGTTCACATAAAAATTCTCTAATGTTATTAGTAGGTATACGTAATATCAGCTGGAAACTAGAAAAAACCACCTACCCATAAATTTATCGCCGTAATAAAAAAAACATGCATGCATTGACAACTTTAGCGTTAATATTTAATACCTATTCAAGTTCTGAAAAACAATAATTATTAATTAGGTTTATGCTTTCAATTAACTGATACCTTATTATAATAGAACTAAACTTCAATAGTAGGTATAGAATTGTCAACCAATATTCTATTTTTATTAACTGATTCCTATACATAATCGTTTGTCATTTGCAGTTTAATTACAATTATTAATTTCATTAAAATCACTTTTATAATTACTAAATTATGCGACAACAATAGACTATATTCATGATTGAAATAAACTGCATTAGAAGTCTGTCAATCACTCAGATATTAATTTATTACAGTTCACATTAAATGAAACCAAATGAATCCAAATGAATTGAAATGAAATTCCCACTAGTCCATTATTGTAATTACAAATTCGTATGGTGTCACCCACATACACAGTCACTCTTGTTAATGCCTACACGTGCATCCGTACACAGTTTTATACATACTCACGCACACACCAAACGGTATAGACGATTTAAATTGAACATTTTGCAATTTGCAAATAACAAAAGGAAAAGGTATATAGAGGAAATATGATAGTACTGATCAATAAGGTTCGTATCCAGTCCAGTTGAACTGCACAAAAATCTCTTTTATGATGAACTCTCCACTAACAACCATGAGTATCCGTTAGTTGAGGGCTGGTAACAACACATATGGTGTGTAACTAATACTTAAGCCTGATTTACATTATTCTTTTTTTGGGCTAGAAACTGGAGCTAGCTTTTAGAAACTTTTTCAGACATTTTTGCGTGGAATCACATCTAAGTTTTGTAGGTATTTATTTCTGTTCCCCGTACAACACCTCATGCTCATGTAATATAATTCCCTTAAATTTTTCCCCGATGTACAGACACAGGTAATTGTAGAGGATGATTATAAAATAGTTATTTACATTATAAGTGCGGTAGGGTTAATTTTAAAACACGAGGTTCTATATTAAAGTACGACGCGAACCGGAATGCTTATAATTGTATTATAATTTTTGGCCGACATACATATTTATTTAAAATATCGTATTTTCTATGAGGTTAAATGGGTGAGACGCATTTGACATTTGCACTAAAATTTCCTTTAAATAACCTTGAAACAACTTTAAAATTACCTTTTCATGTAATTGCATATTAAAGAAATAAAATTCGGTGCGTATCAACATACAGTTCGTATGCGGAAACGGTTGTGACATGTGTAAAATCGCAACTACCATCGACGTCAACGATGTGTGATTGTTATGTTTACAGTTCAGGAGGCCAAAAAGTAATTGTTATGTAACAGTTTTTATTTGAAAATTATTATTTGAATTATAATAATTTTTTTCTGTAACAGGATTTAAGTTTTCATTTTCGTCTATTAAATTTTGTTTATCCAAATGGAAAAAATATTTGAAAATTATTGTATTGCAAAAGCTCTTTTGTTTGCGATTTACCTTGAGAAAGGCATGGGGTCAAAGAAAAGAAGAAGAAAAATAGACATAGACGTATAACAAAACTACCTGGATTAGGATATGTGAGAATGTGGTAGACGGAATCTCAAAGTATAATGCGCAAAATAGTTTTTGAAGGGAACTGTTTTGTATAAATGCTTTATTTATTCCTTTTTATAATTCCTAGTATATTTTTACTGCTAACTGATACATTTGCTGAATTTACATGCTTTCTTTCTTACTTGACATTTTCTAACTTCACAGCGTTCGGGCTCGCACACTGTTGCCAACTATATTTAATCAAAATACACTAAATACATAACATACCGCCCGCGTTGAAAGGTTATGCCTTTCGAAATTTAAACTTAATAATTATTACATTGTATTTCAGCTTAATATTATCTTAAATCTATTCACCTTCACTTGGTAACACACATACACGTTTGACAGGCCTTTTTAACACACCACTAGAGGTACGCACAGACACCACTCGCACTATCCCATCATTGCCTGAAAATGTCTCTAGAATTCGTCCCATAGGCCATCGTAGAGGTGGAACGTTGTCTTCAATTAGCACCACTAAGGTACCTGGTTCTATGTTGGGTGTAGTTCGCTGCCATCGTGTTCTTTGTTGTAGACAATGTAGATAATCTCTACACCAACGTCTCCAGAAGTGTTGTTTAATTTTTTGCAGATGCTGCCATCTGGATAAGCTGTTGTCGGGTACATCTTTGTATACATAACTTACAGGTTCGATCAGTGAATCCCCAATTAGGAAATGTGCTGGAGTTATAGGAACTAGGTCATTGGGACTCGCTGACAGAGGTATTAGGGGTCTGGAGTTTAGAATCGCTTCAATTTCTGTTAAAAGTGATGTGCATTCTTCGATAGTTAATGTTACACCTTGTGTGACTGTATATAGATGTCTTTTTGTAGCCTTTACTGCGGCCTCCCACAGTCCGCCAAAATGTGGGCCACGGGGTGGAATAAAGTGCCACTGTATACTTCTTGCTTGTAAATCTTGATCGATGACATTACTTGAATTTTGCAGAAATTCATATATTTCCTTGAGTTTGTTGTTTGCACCGGTAAAATTGGTAGCGTTATCTGAATAAATTTCTTTACAGATGCCTCTTCTAGATGTGAATCTTCGTAACGCTGCTAAGAATGCTTCTGTAGTGAGATCGCTAATCAATTCAATGTGTACTGCTTTAGTACTAAAACATACGAATACAGCTACATATGCTTTAATAACTTGATATTTTCCGCGTCGATTGTGTGGTTTTAATTGTAAGGGTCCTGCATAATCAATTCCACAAATAGTGAATGGTCTTGTATATCCTTTAACTCTTGGACTCGGTAAGTTGCCCATCAGATGATCCGGTATCTTTGGTTTGAAACGAAAACATTTGTGGCATTTTTGTAAGTTTCTTTTAACTGCTTGTCTACCAGCTATTGGCCAATATTTCAAGCGTACTACAGCCAATAATTGTTCTTGTCCGCAATGATGTAGTTTCTTATGTTCATGCTGAATTATCAGATCTGTAACATAATGTTTGGCCGGTAATAAATAAGGATGTTTTTGATCAATTGTTATGTCTGCTTGTTTAGTCTGCCACCCACTCTTATTAGTCCTTGGTCATCTAAAAATGGATTTAAATTCAGTATTCTACTCTTACTAGTAACTATACCTCTTCTCTTGAGTACTTGAATTTCTTGTGCGAAACCTTGTTCTTGAACTAAGCGCACAATTGTTTCCCTTGCTGTATTCAATTCTGTTGCATCTAACATGCCAAATTTTCTTGAGTCTCTTTGTCTGGTATTTCTTATAAATCTTTGCATATAGCTGACTACTCTCAGTAGTTTATTCCATGATGAATATTTTGTTAATAAGCTGAGCTCTTCTTGGTGTATAACTAGCATTGTGTTTGTTTTCAATTCTAAAATTGGATCTTCATTATGATTTATTTGTTTTGGCCAATTGTTGGTTTGTAACCAGTTGGGACCAAACCACCAGAGTTTGTTTTGAATTAATTGTTCTGCGTTTTCTCCCCGAGATATAATATCTGCTGGATTTTCTAAACTGTTAACATGTTGCCATGTAGCATCCGATGTGTGCTTCTGGATCTCTGTCACTCGATTTGCTACAAATGTCTTTAGTAGATTTGATGGAGTTTTTATCCAATTTAGTACAATTGTTGAGTCTGACCATAAATAAATGTTTCTCACTTTGTCCTTTAGTGATTGTTTTACTGCTGCAATTAATTTTGCTAATATGATTGCTCCACAAAGTTCCAACCTTGGTAATGATATGATTTTTAGGGGTGCAACTCTTGCTTTGGCACAAAGTAGACGTGTAGTCTGCTCTTGTGTTTTATTCATACTTGTGACATAAACACACGCTCCGTATGCTATAGTTGATGCGTCACAAAACCCGTGAATATCTATTTGTTGATCCTTGTTTCCTGGATTGACATTTCTTTCAATTTGAAGATGATTAATTATTGGTAATGATAGACGATATTGTATCCAATCATTATAAACTTCCTCAGGAACTTCTTTGTCCCATTCTGTTTTTAGTTGCCAGAGTGTTTGCATTATTATTTTCGCCCTAATTGTCACTGGACCTATCAGACCTAAGGGATCGAATATTTGAGCTATTTGTCCAAGTATGGTTCTTTTTGTGAATTTAGAATTGTTGTTTAATCTTATGTTAAAGTTTATTGTATCTTCTGACGAATTCCATAATATGCCTAAGGTTTTTAGACTATCTTGTTCTTGAACAACTAATAATTGATTTGACTTGTCTTCTTCTGTTAGATGACTTAAAATAGCATTATTGTTAGTTCGCCATTTCCGTAGTTCAAATTTACCTTGATTCAATAAATTAGTTAATTGTTGCTGAAGTTGAACTGCCTCATCTATTGTGTTCGCGCCTGTTAATACATCATCCATGTAGAAGTCGTTCAATAAAGCTGCTTTTGCTTGTGGAAATTTATATCCATCTTGTTCTGCTAATTCTTTAAGACTTCTTGTTGCTAGAAAGGGTGCACATGCGGTTCCGTAAGTTACCGTATTGAGATTGTATTCTTGTAACTCCTTGTTTGTGTCTTCCCTCCAAATGATTCTCTGTAAATGCCTATCTTCTTCTTTGATTAGTATTTGTCTGAACATCATCTTGATATCTGCGGTAAGTACATATGCATGAATCCTAAAACGTAAAACAATATTGAATAAATCTTCTTGAACATTAGGGCCTACTAGAAGTTCATTGTTTAAAGAATTTCCTGATGTAGATTTAAATGAGCCGTCAAATACTACCCTGAGTTTTGTCGTCAAACTGTCTTTTTTGATCACATGGTGATGGGGTAAATAAAATGGATTTACTACTTTATTGGTTTCGTTTGATTCGGGTTCGATTTTTGACATGTGTTCTAAATTTTCATACGTTTGCATAAATTGAATATATTGTTCCTTGATTTCTGGTTGATATGCTAATCTTCTTTCAATTGATTCAAACCTCTTTATTGCTCCTTGCTGTGAGTCACCTAATTCAAATTTATTTTTCCTTGGCAATCCTACTATGAAACGTCCTTCTTCATTTCTTGTAACTGTGTCTTTAAATTGTTTTTCGCATTCTATCTCTTCTTGTGTCCATTGACGTTTTTCATTTATGTCTTCCAATTTCCAAAATAACTCTAGCTGATTTTGCAATTTGTCGTTGATTGTTAAGAATGATGATACGTTAGTTGATTGTACTTGTGCTTGTCGTAAATTTACTGAACCTGCAACTACCCATCCAAGTTTAGTCTCTTGTAGTATTGGTTTGTCTCTTGAGAATCTTATTTGATTTGCACAGAGTATGTTCCAAAATATTTCTGATCCAATAAGTAGATCAATTTTTGCTGTTACATCAAAGTTGTCATCAGCTAACTTAATATGATTTGGAAGTTTTAAATTAGCCTTATTCAAAGTTAATTGTGGTAAATTGTTTGTGATTTTTTCTAATATTAAACATTCCATAGTCGTTGAGTAATTGCTGTATCTTGACATCATTGTGAGTTGTGTACTTTCAGAGCTTTTGCTTAGACCTTGGTTTATTCCGAAAACTGAAATGTTTGTTTTTCTACAAGACAATTCAAGTTTTTTGACTAATTCCCTGGTTATAAAATTTGATTGTGAGCCTGAATCCAACAGAGCTCTGACCTTATGCATTTTTCCACATTTATCTTTAATAAAAACAGTTGCTGTAGGTAAAATTGTGTGATATTCTTCATGTTGTTGCACGGAATGATTATTAACTATTGTTGTGGCTGTTTTTGTTTCAGTTATTGAATGATCAATGTTTTCTTCCATTTTCTCTTTCTTGTTGTCTTCATGTAGCAACGTGTTATGACGTTTATGGCATTTCTTGCAGGAACTAGAAGATTTACACTCTCGTCCGTAGTGTCCTGCTTTGAAACAATTTAAACAAAGTTTTAGTTTTCTTACTTCATTTTGTCTTTGGCTTGCTGATAACTTGAGAAATTCTTCGCATTTGAATAATGGATGCTGCGCGCCACAATTTGCGCAACTGGAAGCTTGACTGTTTGTTGTTACATATGCATTTCTTCTTATTGGGTGTGGTTTGTTGCTTGATTCTTGATTAGCTGGCTTTTCTGTCATTTCTAATGTTTGACATTTGTTTGATAAGAATTCGAGAAATGTTTCTAGTATTGGCTTCTTTGATTTATCTTCGACTGATAGTTTTTCTTGCCACTGTTGTTTTGTCCTCCAATCTAACTTGCTATTGAATAAATATATCAATACTGTGTTCCATTGTTCAACTGGTTCCTTTAATGTCTTCAAAGCGCTGATATTTGTTCTAATTTGGTCAATGAAATGTCTTAAGGTACTGCGTGATTCTTTGGTAGCTTGCGGTAAGTCAAATAAAGCCTTTATGTGTGTATTAATGATGAGTTGTTCATTTTCATACCGTTGTTTTAATAAATTCCACGCGATTTGATAGTTTTCATCAGTTGTTTCTAGTGCTTGAATAATTTGTAATGCCTCATCTTGTAATGAACCTCTTAAATACTGAAGTTTCTGAACATTTGTCAAATCTTCGTTTTTGTCAATTATTGATTGAAATGAGTCTCTGTACATAAGCCATTCTGAGTATTTTCCACTAAAATTTGTTAATGTTATTGTTGGTAGCTTTACCTTTATTGAATTTGTATTTGTCGCTGTTGTTGGATTTAAACTTGCTGAACTTGTATTCAATTCACTACTTCTCTGCTCTATTTTCTGTCTTGCTTTAGCTACAACCTCAAAGTATGTGTCTTCAAAGGGTTTTCTATGTGTTTCTTCATTTTCATCTAAATTTTCTATTGCTGTTTGCGTATATTCAAATTTATCCCACAATGTTTCTGCCTTTTCAAGTCTAACCTTCAATTCTTGTATTTCTTCTTGACTGTGTTCTTCTACATATGTTTTGAATCTTGATAATTGTGATTTCAAAGATTTTCTTGTCTTCTTTAAAGCGTTCATCATACTAGGATATTTAAAAGGATTAAATTTTGAAAATTGGGAAATTCACTTACCTGCCGCCAATTCCTTTGTTTTTGGTTAACCTCACTTTTATGCTTGTCGTTGCTTGTTTAATGCTTACTCGTGCCAGAGTGTACTGTTGTATACCCGCTCGTCTTTTGTTGTACATCCGCTCGTTAGGACCAATGTTTTGTATAAATGCTTTATTTATTCCTTTTTATAATTCCTAGTATATTTTTACTGCTAACTGATACATTTGCTGAATTTACATGCTTTCTTTCTTACTTGACATTTTCTAACTTCACAGCGTTCGGGCTCGCACACTGTTGCCAACTATATTTAATCAAAATACACTAAATACATAACAGGAACCAACAGGTGCAAAAATGTGAAATGTAAAATCTGTTGTTGAATTTCTCTACAGAAAAGTTTGGGCGTAGGTATTCAACAGAAAATATAAGAAAATAGAAACTAGCATCGTAAGCTGGAGCTATAAAATATTTGTTTCAAGTTTGTATTTTATTTATTGATTTGATTGAACAACCCAGTACATTTTCCATTTTCCAAAACAACAAGTTGGTACAGCAAAACTTTGCAATTCGTAAGAAATTAAAGGAGGTAACTTAATCATGATAGATTTCACTATGGCATTATAACGAGAAATTATTGGTTGAAGTTGAGGAGTAGGTAATATTATCTACCAGTAAGTTTACTTATCAAACTGGATTTTGTATCTTTATCTTGATATAATCAGATTAGTTACAAAACTTTATCATAATATTTACCTAAGCGGTTTACGATAGATTTGGTATACTTATAATTTGTTTGAAGAAAATCCGCTTATTATAAACTTTGCAAACTTCAGAACTGCAGATTTTCACTTTATTTATAAACATATTCCAGACGAAGAAGAAGGAGAACGCATTCTTCAACATTTACAAATTTTTGTTATTATATTCACTTCGCTATCTCGCCGTTTTCGTCTTTTCCACATTAAGAATCCTTTTTTGAATCCTTTTAACTTCCATTGTCTTGTAATAATTACATAACCTCTAAAAGAGTACATCAAAAATGTCTTGCTAAATAAGACTATATTTTCTCTTCTGGTTTAATAACTTAGGAACTAATTTCACATTACACACTTTCACACATTTCTCATATCACAAATACCAGAAACTTCTAATACCTGCCTCAACATTGCCAAGTTTGAAATTAATAGCACTACCACTACATTAATAATCGCATACACAGATACACACCAATACAATACACATTCATACGCATATAGAATAGCACAATATGCAAACACATGTCGACCCTTTCCACTTGACAGCGCGCTTTCGCACACATCTCTAACCTAACTCTTACAAAGGAACAAATGACTGCATGCGTAGAGGCTAGAGGGGCGGTTTTTTTGAATGTTTTACTTGCGGTGAAATGGGACGAAATGAATTAGGTAATTAGGTGGAGTGATTTGGACAATGGAGGATTTACATATCAAAGCCAAGTTGATACACGCACAGGTATATAGATTGTGTTGATGTAATTGTAGAATGTGATGGTAATTTGTAAGTAGGGAGCTTTTGATGGATTACCAGTTGCTTTTAAGATTATTTTTAGATTTTTATATTGTAGGTAAAGTGGAATAACGCATGAATTTTTTGCGTGCTGAATTAGATAAGATGTTTAACCAGACTTGTAACTTATGGTGTCACTGTAACTTTATGAAACGTTATAAAACTATAAGCATTAAAAGTCGTATAGGTACATAAAAATCTATGCGAATTTGTTGACTGAACAATTCTTCACAATTTTTTGTGTGTGCCAAAAACAACATACAAGTTATATAGAAAATTAGGTACTGATAAAATATTTAAGAAAAGAATGAATAAGGATGTATTACTCGTTACCGACTCGTTACATTCTCAAGTTTCATGATTCACGCATAAAAGGTTATTACGATGTTAGAATTTCAAAGTTTTCATTCTTCTATAGTTACTGAACGAGCTGAATGAATAATGTTTATTAAATTGTATTCAGAGCCGACGATTTAAACTACTGAACTATAAATTAAAAAAGAAATATTTTCGGAGGATATATAACAAGTGCTATTATTATCACCTATGGTTATATTATTCATAGCCCGAGTTATATTTGGGGATAATATTTTAACGAATGAGTCCAAAATGTTTGGTTATATTTTTCAATAGCTGTCAAAAACATTTTAAATTCTGTTTACTTTTCTCAATTTGACGTGTTCTTCCCAATTATCTCCATCCTGACACATTTTAAGTCTGATTTTTGACAAACAGCACTTTCAAATTGAGAAACTGTCAGTTTGTAACTAATAAACAAAACAGTTAACATAACAGCGGTAATAAAAAAAATATATAGGATCGATTTGATAGCCTCTTACTACCTTATTTCAGCCAATCAAATTAGTCAATGACATATTCGGGGGTAATATAATTAGTGCTATGATTAGCATTGATGATAGCATGAGTTAGTCGATGAAAATTGACCGAGTGCGCAGCACGAGTTCAATTTTCTGAAGACTAACGAATGCTATGACCTATGATTAAGCATAGCCCGAGTTAAATTTGGGCAGAATATATAATTAATACAAGGTACCTACATTATTTAGAAAATCCTACTATAAATTTTATTCGCTGTTCGAGACGAAATGAAGTGAGACGAGACAAGAGCCAATACGAGATTAAATTGATTTATTTTGTCTCGTCGCTTCTCGAAATCGCGTCGGAATATCGTAGACACTACATAAATTATATAGAAGATAAATGTCATTATTACTTCATATGTATGCAATTCACAATAATAATTTTCTATATCTTATTTAACTATCATTACCCGTCAAATAAAAATACTATATTATACGCTATGCCATAAACATAAATATCACGAATGAAAATTTACTCCGTAGCAGCTCATTCAGTTTCTCATAAAATATTAATAACTTTCCTCTAGCTTCAAGCAAGTCTCGTATAATGGAAACAAATATTTGAAAAATAAACTACAACTAAATCATAAATTTAATCCTCGCGTAGTAGATCGTATTACCCCCAGGAAATATTTATGACGGCGCCACTGGAGCACTTTATCACGACCCTAGAACTTCCTCATAAGTGTGTAAGGTTTTTTTTGCGTCTTTCACCGCATAAATAAGATGGCGGTACGTGAACATAGAACACTTCTTAGCTCGTAAAATTAAGTATCGGTTGTATGGTACAGCAGTTCCAGTCGAGAGAAATTCTAAGTTATTTTTAGATGGCGTCAGTTAACGAAACGTCTCAATTAATTAGTGCCACTTTTCTTACGAGATCGGAATGAAAAATTAGATACCTAGACGTGAACACATATTTATCGTTTGTTTATTTACCTACCGTATTGTTAACTGCAAAATTCTTGGCAATTTTTAATTTTAAGTCTATTGTATAAAAGGAAAGTTAAGGAGGTTGATGACCAGATATTAAAATAATGATGAGAGAATGAAATTTGTACAGTGCCTTTATTACATTATTGAGATTCAAAAAAAAAATTAGTTTTCGTCTATCCGGTTTTTGAGTAATTGAATGTTGAAATTACACTCGTTTTACATGGACTCTTATGGCAATTCACTAAATTTTTGTTTCGCATGCTTTAAACTATGAAAACTTGTATTTCGTATAAACCTTTAAAAATAAGTTCGTGAAGATTTTGTGTACATGTTCTAAACCATTTGCAAGTTATTTAAAAAAATGTAAGCATGCCAAGCATTTTTAAATTAGTGAATTAGTTATTATTGTAAAAATATATCACCGCAACTGAACGAATTGCAATGATATCAGCCAACGCACGTTGAGCGAATTTTGTTTTACATTATCAAAAATATTTTTATTTTCATATCCGCCCCCAAGGCTACTGTCTGGGTACGTCAATGAAGGAGTTCTCTCCAAATTTAGTTCAACGCAATCGTCGCAATAATTGATTAGTATGTTATTTAGCGAGCACAAGAGGATGAAGGTTTATGCACTAGCTGAAGACGAGTGTATAATCATCCTCTTGAATTACCTACAGTTTTATGTCAAATACGACGTTTTATCTGCGACTATTAAATAAAACATTTTTATTAACAAATTTTTAATCATTAAAATATTAACATAACCTCACATTTTGGTGTGATGACAGTTCATTATTATACAAAATAGTGTGATGAATAATTGACTCATAATACAATATGGAGATGTTTATCGTACTATATAGTTACCTACATAATGTAAGTATTTTTTAAATGTCGTAGTTAAAAAATATTTATATAACAGTCGATAAAAAAACTAAAAAAATTCGAATCTACACGCTTAAGTGTCAACATATAAATCAAGATTAATTTGCTACACGACAACTTAAACCGGTTGCACAAACACACATAGGCTAGGGAAGTCTAGGGAGGGCTTAGCCCCCAAAATAATTTTTCTAAAATACAATATTTAAAACACATACTCACAGATTTAAGCTAAAGTTATTGTTATTGTTATTTTTGTCTAATATTTTGTTAATTTTCACTTATAATCTCACATTTGCATTAATTCTTTCCGGAATTGATCCACTAAGAAAATCATGGTGAGACCGCCACTCTATTTTTAAATTCTATTTACAATAGTAACCTGAAATATTGACTAATTGTGTATTTAATATTAATTAATGTGTTTAAATTATCTTACATACTCATTGCTTATTTACACTCAAAATTGAGAATTTAAGTAATTTATTTTAAATGTCAAACTGGCAGGTGAAAGAAATTGCCAATTATTAATTTTGGTTACGTTACATCAAGCTAGAAGTAAATAACTTCCAAAAAAAATTGAATGATACCATGGTTTTATGGTAATCAATTTTTTCATTGTCTGTTATTTGTATTATGCAATTTGCAATAAAATATAGCATTTAAAATTTAAAATACTGCCATACATTTTCTAAAACAATTTTTAGGCCTCCCAAAATATTGGACCCAGTTGCGCCTATGCAAACACAGCAAAACTTAATTTTAAGCTTAGCTATTAATAACCAAATTGACATAAGATGTTTGACAGTAAAATGAACGTTTATATTATGATATTTTAGTTTATTAATCCTTAACTTGTTTAAGCTTAGTTTATATTATTCAATTATACATTTAATACCTTAAGACATAAAAAGTAAATTACTTTAATACATTTACATTCGCAGGCGCATTTAACTTAAATTAAATATGTGATAAATCTTTAATACATAATGACAACATTATGAGTATTTGACTTTAAAATCTATTTTTAGGTTAAGGAAATTCTGACTGAGAATATAAAGCAAGTGGGTATAAAACAATGGCGTTTTTAAGTCTCATATGCATACAATCTTAATGTTTCCGTCATAAAATTAACTCCTCCAGATTTTGAATTAAATGCGCTGATTAAAACTCTTAGAATATTCATAAGCTTTTAAACAGCACCGGTGCTCTATGCGTTTGTTTTTTATTTTACCGCCGAGAATATATTAAACAGCTCGTAATAGTTTGTTATTTCTAAAGTTATGAATAACACTTAACTTGAGAACTTACGACCTATAAGTTTTAAAAATGTAATAACACTGAGGAAGGAAGATATATTAATCTAGCCTATATACTACTTATACTCGTATTTTATTTGAAACTTCTTGAAACCATCGTTAATAAGCAATAAAATAATTAACACTTGTTAATTTTCATGAACTGTTATCCTTCTTTGGTTCATAGGAATTATATTTTTATTGAGTCTGTTAATGAGTTTAAAAAAATTCAGTTTATAATTTTTGCAAGAAATATTCAATATTGTATTTATGATATTTTTTAGAGTGACTATTTAATAGGATTTATAGGTAGGTATGCTAATTATGGAAACCAAACATAAAATAATGATAACGTTAAATAAACAAATAAAAGCATTTACAAACATAAAATCTGATTTATGTAAAATATTTAATATGGCTGTCAAATATTTGTTAAATGAATTTGTTTATTTAAACTGAAATCAAAGTTTGTGTTGCTACAGTTGTTATAAAATTAAAATCAATATAACAAAACCATATTGTTTACTATACATAATTATTTTATTGTGTTTTTATGCACAAAATCACAAAATATTTAATTAACATAAAAAATTGACTGCACAGAAAAATGTTCTGATATAAATAATCGTGAGCTGACGGGTGAAAACGGCACACAGTATAAACTGATGGTTTTTACTTCCTTGTACGGAGTAAAAAGGAAGTATTGTAATTGCGAAAAATTTAGCTTCTCAGATTTTGACGGAAATATCCGTTTTGACCTTTTCTGAATCCATTATGACTAGTTTCGTCGTGATGTCTGTACGTACGGACGGACGGACGTATGTATGTCGCATAACTCAAATACGGTTATACGTAGAAAGTTGAAATTTTGTATTTAGGACTGATATAAAATTTAAAAAGTACCTTGTTATGGCTATACAATATGATATTTATTTGGAGGTTACTGTAATGGTAAGTAGTTGAAAATTGGTATTTTCTGAAATTTGGCAGGTGTCACATCACAACCCACCCCAACCTTGGGGTAGGTTGTTACAGTACGGGGCAAAAAGTTACAGAAAGCGTTTGAACATTTTAATCACTAATTTCTAATTTTAATCATTGTAACTGCTTTTAGTCAGTCTTCAATGTCTATTTCTTTTTGCCCCAGACCAAAATCAAACATTTTGAGATGAAATAAATAAGAACTACGCAATTATTTTTAAATAAACAATGTGATTTCATAAACAAGAAACTTAAAGTAACTAAAATAACGTAAAACCAATAAAATATCTTCATTATCTACAACATGAGACCAAAATTACAAAAAAGAATAAAATTACAAACATGCTGTTTTTGATCACCACGTACGCAGATGTACTCAGTGACTACGTAGACGCCACTAGAGTACAGGAGGCGATAGCAGACGTTGCCATGATCGTTTGAGTCTTTATAGCAAATCTCTAAGTCTTTTGCATTATGTGTAATGTGCCCTGTAACAACTTACCCCCGTAACAACCAGCCCCGGTCCCCCCAATGTGTATTGTATTATTAACTCATGAGACAGCAGGATAAAAGTTTCAGAATTATTCTTATTTTATACCTACATTAATTTAGTTTTAAACTTTCCATGTATGATCATTAAAACAGTAGAAAATCATAAAAACGAGAGAAAATCAACACTGAAAAGCTTCTACACTTCCCGGTTAATGATATTAATATATTTACGTAACTTCACAAAACTAATTCAAAACACTGAACAGTTGGTCGTCCAAATATGCATGCAAATGAACTGTGAGCATCGTTTACGATGCTAAAATAAACTTGTTGACAAATTACTTCAAATACTGCTGTACAGAGTGCTACAGAGTACTACAGGAGCGGACTAAAAGTTACGACCACCAGCGACGAAAATAATTACTCTAATTTTAACATAACTTTTTACTTAAGTATCCCAAGCAGTTTTTATTAAAAAATAAACAACATTATCATTATTTATTCGTTAGTACGATTGACATTCTAGTTTTTGTATTTAAGGTGAACAAGTAACATTAATTTTAAATTAAGTCTTCGTAGTACATCTGGATTTTTTTTCACTTAAAAAAATAAGTAAATACTTATCAAATTTTAAACGTAAATATTCAGTTTTGCTTACCTGCCTATATCTATATTAAAATTTCTAAATTTTATACGGAAGGTATATTAATCAAAAATTACACTGGATCGATTGTCAGTGTCAACAGTTTTAAATTATTTTAATTGAGGTATTAAACGCAATTTAAGAAATAAATTATGAAAAAATGTTAAAACGTTAAAAACAATTGTTGATTGTAATTTTTAAACCTAAATTTGTTGTTGTTGTTGTTGTCTTATTGTTATTTATACCTTCGATAAGTAGGGCATTAAGAAATAACTAATAAACCCTTTCTGATGAAAGTAATTAAATTTTCTTGCTAGGAACCAACAATACCAAAGCAAAATGTTACATTTCAGATGTTACTAATGTTAAGAGGCCCGTCTACCTCCTAAAATACAATACAAAACGTACTAACGTAGCGAGTGTTTTGTGACCAGTAAAATTGTATTTCAACTTAAAGGATCAATAATTAACAGTTGTGCCTCTTTAAAATTTTAATAAAATAATTGTACATAGGTAATTATAAAAATTTCGAAAAATTCATAAAAATTTCCAATTTATGCAAATTTTACACGTCATATCTCCTGATAGAAATTTATTTTTAAAATTTTAAAACGGCACATCTGTAGATCCATTATTTCTCTATTAAATGTATATAAAAACATTACTTATCTTGACGTTAATAATAAACAGTTTACTCGTAACGAAAACACTTTTACAGTATTTTTCAACTTCAAAATGATGTTGCATTGCTAGGATGCGGTAAAGTACGAGTTTTGGGCTGGATTTAGGCAGTCGTAGTAGTGGGGAAAAGAGTGGAATGGAATTCTAAGCATTCGGAAAAAACGTAGACGAGCCACTTAAGTAAAACACACAATATTGAAAGTATCAAGAAAATTAATTGATGTGTGTATACCTCTCGGGAAATTTACAAATTTGAATATCAGAAGCACTCAACTAAATTTGTTTTCCTCGGATAGCATACAAATCCTTGATCCTGATGCATAAGTTAATACCTAATATTATAATGAGATTACTATAAGCCCACAAATCACAAAATTCTTCCAATACGTTCCTGAACTCCTGAACAAATTCAACAGCTGCTCCACGTCTGCTTGTCGGTTTTCATATTCCGACTGTAACTGAAAACTGAAAGATGTGACCTGACAAGTGAGGAAATATAAACCGACAGACGTACTAACATACTGTCGTATGTACTCGCCGCACGTGTATATGTGTAAGTAAATTTAAACTGGAATTGTAAATATCCGGATGTGGATATACGTGTTCTATAATGAATGACGTGGACCGAGAACTGAAAACGGGAATATTTGTTCAGGGTTAACTGGCAATGGTCAGCGGAGTGGTTTAAATTAAAAATAAATTATTACATTTGGTGGAAATTGTCAAAATAAATATTCCGAATTATATACGCACGTGTATGTATACCTACCTTTAATTAAAAATTTACGAAGATACAATTTGCTGCATTAAAAACTACTAAAGGGGCCCGTCTACCTTTTTCGAATTCCTAGAATACTCTTGATATTACTTTTTTTCTGTTTCACTCTCTTCCCCACTACTACGGCTGCCCGAAACCAGCCCGAAACTCGTACTTCCTCACATCCTAGATATGCAATGTTATTTTGAAGTTGAATAATACTGTAAACATGGCTCCAGTATTTCTATAATAACTTCTGTATTTTTTAAAGAAATTAAGTAAAACAAAAATTATTCGAAAAAAGAAGATTAGCTACATGCTTCTTGCTTTTTAAATTATTTTTACTTCAAATTCCTAGGACAAAGACAAAAAATAAAAATATAGAAGCATTAAGACATCCTTTGTTAACACACTCAATATGTAAAAACATCATATATTTCAATTATAATTGAAGTAAACGTGGAAGGAGTACACCTCTGTAACGCTGTAAAATGTTAGGGTACACCTACACCTAAAGTATCAAGAACGGCAAGGACTGTTTACCGATAGAAGATAATTTTGTCCGACATCGATATTTCCTAAATGTTCGTGATTTTACTTACTGTTTATTGCTTAGCCTTGCAACCGGTAAGAACAACATACCGTCCGGGGAACAGGCATAGTAAGTTGATAAAAAGACCAATCGTATAAAAAACTAATTAAGGTTATTATAAAATTTAATATAGTTGTTCATAACCATATCGATTATAATACTGCAACTGCAAGTATGCTCAAATGTAAAACCAGTTTTCAAATTAATAACCTGGTATTAATTTCATATAATTTGTCTGGCATTAAAAACGCCTAATAAAATATTAATAAAATTACATGAAATATTTCATACTGAACCGAAACAGGAACGAACCGCAGCTATTTTAGTACACCTGGAACCAAACCTTTAGATAATACTAATAAATGTCAAATTATCAAATATACCATCAAAACAGTGATACTTACAATGTACACACGTCAAGTAAAATACCCTTAAGAGGAACGGTTACTGCACTACCAAAATTTATCGGTCCAGGTCGGTTATTATCAAAAGAGTCAATTTCTTAGAATTTTAATAAGTGTACCCAATACGACTCTAGTTTGGAGGTGGAACTAAATTGAAATTCGAATATTTATTCGAATATTTACACTGCCTGACCTTATTTTTGTGTCAAAAAGGGGTTTAGTTTTCACCGTAAAATTTAGTCTAAATATTTAAAAAAAAATTAACAATTTTTTTTTAATTTATAGAAGAAAGTTGGTTCTGTGACATTTCTGTATTGAAATTTTAAAATTCAAAACATAATACACTTTAAAATGAGTTACAAAATTGCCAATGTTTATAACGCCTATAATAACAAATCAGGCAAAAATTTAAAATTGTAATACACAAATGTCATACAAACAACCTTCCTCTACAAATTAAAAAAATAAATATTTTAAAATGTTAATATTTAGATTAGATATGATGGTGAAAACGAAACCTTGTTTTCACTTGTAAATTGCACCAGTATCCGTTCCTCTTAACTTTGCGAATTAAAAAAAATATTGTTTCATGATCAGCACATCGTACAGTATATTATAAACTTTAATTTTTTGTCCTATATTGTGGAACACTTGTATAGCACTAGTTATCTTTCAATGTAAAAAACTTAAATATAATTAAAACGGCATCATGCAGAAAAACAGAAATTACAACATTTTTCTTGCACTTAGGTAAATGCTATTTTAATTATTTGCTCAGCACGCTTGCATATTTGAAAGGAAGTTTTTAATAGAGCTATATTTACATTTTTCTACGTTATTATATACGAGTTTAATTTCCTACATAATTAAACATTTCAAAAGCGAGATAGCACATAATTTAATTTTTAAATCCACAAAGGAAGAATTCATTTAATGTTTTTATATTAAAACTTTTATAAATCTGTATTATGCAACTTTTCCTTTTATCTAATGGAAAAATGAAACATTTTAAACAAATATTTCCCATACCTAACAGCTTTTAATTAATTATCAAGATGAAAGCAGTTAATTTTCACCAACCAAAACAAACCTAATACTAATACTATAAGATACTAAACAAGTTTATAAATTTATTATCACCCACAAAATGTCAAAACAAAAGCCAACATAATCGAAAATAGATCGCATAAATATTAAACTGACATCTACTTACGGAACCTAATTCTTTTTAATAATTTAGAAGCTCTTGCCGGAGAAAAACATGACATTATAGAGTGATATAATAACCATAGACATATCATAAAGAAGACTGTTAATACCATTACTGCTTTTTCTGAACAAAAAATCCGCTGTTCGTTTTTACAATAATGGCCACTGCGGTTGCCAACAAAGTCATCCGAGAAACAGAGAAATGAGCTGTACCACTAATGCTCTGTTAATTTTTGTTAGTTTGTAAAAAGTGTTATGTGCTTAAATGAATTAATTGTTCCAGCCGAAAAGAAAATTATTCCAGACGGGGTTAAAACTCTTGTTTGAATTTTCTTCAACGACTTCAAGTTTGAATTGTTAATGAACTTTTTAAAACAAAATGAATATCGAAACTACTTTGCACTAATTAAATGTCGATCTAGATTCTAGAATGACGAGGAGTATCAGTTTCAATTAATTTTTATTGTTTTTAAGCAATTAGTTTTTTCTTTCAATTAGTGGAAGTATCATTGGTTTATACAGGGTGATTCATTACGAATGGAACAAATTAAAAAGAGAAAGACTAATAATTGCAATAATTTCAAAATAACTCATACAGACGCAGACACCACTTATTTAGACAAATGTTTGTTTTTATTTGCAAACTACAATTGCGGCTGAAGGATATATAGAGAAAAGATTGAATAAAAGTGCTTGACTTTTTTGGTATAATAACCTAATTATTAGCATAGAACATGCTTATCTTAATATGTCGTATTGACATACCAATTTTTATTATATATTTAGTGCAGCTGTTGTTTTTAACAAAACGTTTCCAGACTTCATAAAACATTTTGGCAATTCACCCTGAAAACGATGTTAAATATTCTCAGAACCCTGAGGAAGACGTATTTGGCGTCGAAACGTAGGTTCTTATTATACACCGCATTAAATAAATTAATTTCTCTGACTGACAACTCCGTTATTTCTACACATTTATACTATTCCAGTCAAAAAATTCATACTACAATTAAATATTTTAATTTATGCCAGATATTTTTCTTATGCTTTATTGATCGTACATATAGAGAAACGCGAATTTTTTAAATAGTTGTTACTACCATTTCTTGAAGCATTTGTTTATGTTTTATATGAAATGTAATTCAAATATTACCTTTCTTCTAAAGTATATAAATTTGTTCCATTTTACTGTTTTTATATAAAAAATAAAGCTACAGTGTTTCTATTGATTTTTTCATCTAATTTTAGCTATACGAGAGTAAAAAGCGTTTGTCATTTTCATAGCAACAGCCTTAACAACATATTAAGTACCTAACAGCGTAACAGCGTAGGGAGAATATGAGACGAATTTGAAATTCAAGCACGCCGCATTGCTGATAAAAATTATTTCTGCGCTAATTTTCACTTATCACCACCACCACTGATGTATCTTCTCTTAAATATTGTATTTAAGCTACTAAATTAAAACAAGAAATAAGAATTAATACAACAAAATAACTAGCGTATCAAAATTGGATTTCAAAAATTATTGCTATTCATATATCAAGGGTTAAAAATAGTCCTTTGAAGACCGAGAATTGTCAAGATTTATAAAGAAAATTTTAATAACCAACAGTACAAAAATAAATGTATTTATCATTCATGTACTTTTACTTGGATGTATCACATGCACATTTTTTAAATCATATGACTCGTACATTTATATCATGTGTGTGTCGTTGTCACCTCACAGTAATTCAAATTTATTAATAAACAGTTGGTACACTACAGGGGAGATTTTTGTACAGTTAAACTGTCATAGTAGTATAATGCACTCGTCTATCCGCCCCTGCTCTAACGTTATTGATCTGAGCAATAGTTATATTAACATAACCTAAAATGTCAAAGCTACTTATTCAAAAATTATGCCATACCTTGAGGTGATACTCTACCCATGGCGTAAAACAGTCAAAAACATTGATTCCGCACGCTATTCTTTAGCGTATATTGTTTTGTTAAACATAAAAATAGCAAATAATTTATGTTTGAGGGGAAAAAATAAATTTGGCATCCATATTTTAATTTAATATTTTGTCAACAAAATAAAAAATAGAAGATAATTGTGTTCCAAAAATAACAAAATTTGTCAAAATTCAAATTAACATATTTCGATTTTAAAGCAAAATTTTAAAATTCTGCATCGACCATTTTGTAAATTGTACTTTTATCTTCAACAATATTTATATAATATTTAACAAAACAATAAACACTGTGAAGTGACTCCTGACTCGCGAAATCCATGTTTTTGACTGGTGTGGTAGAAGATCGTCTTAAACCCTGTTCACACATGGATTATTTGAGGATTCTTTCATGCTTCTTAATTATGAAAAAAAATCACTGCGGTCTTTAAAGCTACCACCACTATTTGACAGGCGATACTCACAAGGATTCCTTTTTTTCATGAAAGAATTCATGTGTGAATAGAACTTCATATAAATTACGAAAAAAATAAAACTAGGTTTTTCTGTATAAATTTATATTTCCAACTTAATTATAAATTAAAATCCACCAACGAACCCTTCTCCAATAAACAAAAATCCAATCTAGGTCAAGTTGCCTATCGCAATCCCAACCTTTATTGTCTCTACGACTCCCCAGAGGACCGCGAAAGCAGGAATAGTAAAATCAGGAGCAACGCGAGCTGCAGCAGGAGGTAAACTCACACACAGCTAGTGGCACACAAACAGTACGAGACACATCAAGCAAATAGAGCAACGAGTAGCTACAACAGCAGCAGGACAAGTGCAGGAGTGCAGGAATGCAGGATGCGATGCCTCAGAGGCCTTGTTCGAGGACTGGTTATAATGAACATGCGAGAGGTGCATTAATGACGAAGGTATTAATGCAGAGGTGTATTTAGAGGATATTTGAAACTAGTTTTGGTATATTCATGACTCATGGTCATGATTAACTTTTGTGTCAAAGAAAAGAAAAATATGCTGTGGACAGTACAAAGTATGGAATTCAGTAATTGTAAATAAATTTATAAAAAAATCTTTAAGGTGCAAAAAATAGCGTATATAACACAGGACTGCAGTAGGTACCTTTAATCCATCCGGTGATTATTTTCCTCACCATCTGCTCGTAAAATAAACTTCACCCTCAGGACTTTAGTCCTTTAGTATATAATATACTATTACAGGTATACCTACATTTTGAAGAGTGTAAATTTTAATAACAGATATATTTAAGTTGAATAATATTTTAATGTTTTATTAAATTGTCCTGTCTGAGTCTGAGCATAATTGTTTCTCTCAAACATATCGGTAATAAGTAGTTTTAACTAAAAATTCTTTTTGAGAACAGAATAAAGTTTTAATATTTTTTAAATTTATTGTGTTTATTCAACTATTGTTCCTGAGATTTTCAGTTTTCGGCAATATAACTCCACAAACATTTTTTACTAGATTATTATCTTTAAAACTTTAAAGGGCATTAATTATATATTCCAGAATAAAATATATTAAAATCGACTATTCTATCTGAACGAATACTAGCTCAAAAAATATTTTTCATTCGACATCCAGTATTCATTTTCTCTCTCCAATAATCCCAACAATCAACACATGCATTTCCTGATTTCTCCAGGGCATTGGGCGAGTGCAGCCCTGGCGGCGCCTCGCTGCACCGGCACGATAGCGTCGCAAGCGTCGGTAAGCGTCGCTCCCAGAGCTGTCACTCTATGTCTGGATACTTTACCTGAATGATTTATTAGGAACGCCATTGACGTATTTGTGTATGAAGTAATTCTGTGTGACGGAACTATTAGCCAGATTTTTATACCGTGTGCGCTAAGCGCTATTTTCCAACCTAGTGGTAAATGAAAATAGGTATTCACTGCCTGACTGCCACTGTATGCTTCAATATTGACATTTTTTAATGGCTTTCAAATGTTTAAAACTAATATTGGTTTTAGTGTAGTGTTTAGAATTGATTTTGACGGCAGTTATTTTTAAATGGATTATAAATAACGCTTGATTCGTGCTGATTTTATGTGTAAACGAAAATATTATTAGTTCGATGTAGCACTAAAACTTTTATATTTTTAATGGTAACCAATCGACAGGATTAACTCCCAATGACAGAATGGTATAAAATGTTAATTATAATTATAATGGAATCCAACCACACGGACCTAGTGGTATTGTTGTCGATCACTGGGATCGAACTAAGAACCGCTAGAATGCTGATACTTTACCATTTTACTTTACCATTGACCAAGGATTAGACTAATTTCGATGTCATAAATTAGCAAATAACTGTAATTTTTTAATAGATACAAAAATATTTATTTCTGATTTGTGGAACTCAATTCCAAAGACATTTTTTTCGATAGGTAAAATTAATATTAGTATAGAAAGAAACTGTTGAATATATCGTTCTACATTCATTTAATTTTTGTAAACCTAAATGGTTAAAAATGTGGACTGGCAGTTTTCGGCATAGGTACAATTCCTCAAATATTTCTGTAAAAGATGAATTTAAAAAACTTAAAGAGGTTTCGTTCAGCCCAAATTAAATTTCAATTTTATAGAATTTTATTAGGTACCGAAAATAAAATCTTATTTACTTCACAATAATTAAACGTAGTTCCTTTAAAAAAAAAACTGAGCAATAAGGAAATAAATAGATAGGTACCTACCTACTTAAGATCAGGAAATAAAATGTCCTCGTTATAAAATAAGTCGAATGTTGAAGCCCTTATTTCTGACCACGATTTATTGGTATTTAAATTTCAAGAGAAGTAATTTCTAGAGTTAATTCTCAGACCTACCCAATTATAAGTATAAGTGCTAAATAAAATTAACCAACCAGCGATTTCACACAATTCCAAATTCAATGGGACCGTTAGGGCAAAGCTTAGCATAGGTGGCAGCAGGGAGCTAGTTTCCCAAGTACGTATTACACGATACATACTTAAGTAAAAATAAGAAGACGTATGTATAATGTTACTGCGTGTAATTATGTCTTCTCTGTTGAACTTTATACAACAATACCTGTGACAATACTACAATTATTATAACCATGCCATATTATCAAAGTTGGAAAGTCGAAGAGTTAAAAAATGTATTGTTTCAAAGAGGTGCCAAAACATCGGGACGAAAACAGAATTAATAGAAAGGTTACTTGAAATTTAATTTGTATAATAGTTATTTTAATACATAATTCAATTGTAGACAGCATCTTTTTAAATATTAAGTTATTTTCTCAAATGGAATTTATCCAAATTTGTCTCCTATGGTCGTTAGGGATTTTAAATCGCGAATTACTTTTGCCATTGCAATGTACAATACAGCATTCGCGCATTTTGACTTTCGTTGATTCGTTTCATACACAGCATATTATACACAGGTTTGACGTTTCTAAGTCATTTGAAGGTTAAAAGAAATTAGCTCCCTAGCGAACCTACCGGGAGAAATATTGCGCTAACGGTTCCATTATCAGTGCGTTGAGCGCTGGTTGCTTAAATTAGCCACTTATAATTGGCTAGGTCTGAATCTGGCTTAAGTCTATGAGACTAAAGACTATAAACTTACAAATTCACTTCGAAATAAAATGATGTTAACAAGCTATTCCCATAAAGATCATGTCATTAATTTTTAAACGAAAACGAATTGCCATCAACCCATCCAATTTTATTTCCCTGTCATTTATAACCGGCGAAATAGAGCAGCCAACTCAAGACGACAAGTGTATTTAATTTTTTACGCTTCTCAGACAACTATTAATGCTGCCTGCTTGATGCAGTCGTAAATGGGTCTGCAAACGTAACTATAACTTTTTGCATCGTAACATCAATTTTCTACGCGCATTCCTTGAATTCGTTACAATTTACTGCGACCACTATAGGACGCTGCCAACTTTTGTGCTGCAGAATATCAGGGCCGAATCTAAGGAAGATTTTAAATAATGAGGGTATTTTTCTGTTTATCATTCAACAGAATTTGTATATCAATAATAGAATGACAAATATACTCGAATTCGTATGTTATATAGTCCATTCAAATTTTGTATTTCTATTTCTCTCTGTCATTTTTTTATCAATTTTAAACGGGTCCAACTGACTTTTGCACTCGATTCATTGAGCATTTTATAACTTAATTTTCAAAAATAGCAAGCTTTAGTTTGCTGCCGACAAAAAATCTAAATAAACAAAAATATCTGCTTCCGAAATCCGACATTCGATTATGGATTCATTATGAACGCTATTATGGTCCTCAAATTGAGTATTATATTGTTGTCATTGTAATACGGCATCAGCTAAACATTTTGAGATATTTGGGCTAGCTGTATAAATGTTTCCAGAGAATTTAACTAGATTTATTTTTTATTTACAATGTTTATGTATATTTTCAAAATTTGACAGTAAATGTCAAAAAATTAATGGTTATTTTTGTAGGTTCTAACTTCCTTGTTTTGCAGGAGGAGAAAAAATAGTGTGTGTAACACGTATTGAAAATATTTTTTCGAATTTTTTGCAACCCTCCCTTCGCTCGGGCTGCAATTTTCGTTCGCGTTCTACAAAACTATATTTTCAAAACTTGTTATACAAATAACTATTAGGTTGCCGCAATGAATTTCAAAGATCGTCGCATGGATTGTGATTTTGACTGCACCAAGACAAATTAGTCGAAGTGGTTGGCTGCCACTATAATAACATCTGACATTCTATAATTGGAAACAAATTAAATAAAATAGAGTTTTTAAGTTCCAAATAAAAAAACTTGCTTCGCTCATTGTTAGTCAATTAATTTAATTGATGACAGATTTTTAAACTGTCCAAGTATTTTTTTATAAAAAAATTTGCACAACTTTAGTTTCAAAAGTTGCTATTTCTGTACAATTATCTTTGATGCGGCCCTGCAAAATATCCTCTCATCTTTCTTTTTCGGCGGCCTTTCTTCTTCTTGGCACAGTGCGAAGAGCCGCATCGGCTTGTTTTAATTATTGTTACTTCCTTTTGTTGAAGCCGTTGAAGCTATTTCCGTGCGGCTGGAGTAGGCGTAATAATACCACTCATTCATTCATACATCAAGAGAAAACGTCATGTGGGATAAAGTGAGATTTATAGGCAACGATGTTCGGTTTTAATAAATTGGATTATTAATATAATTAATTATATCACTGAGTATTGAATAGTGTGCCATGGGATTTGGTGATTTATAGTTTATTTATATTAAATTAGGATTAAATTGTGTTGATGAATTGGCCTATTTATTGTGGAAATTTATAATTTATTATAAGATAACTAATAAATCAATTTATATTCCATTATAATTAATAAAACTAATTATTGAAAAAAAATTCCAACACCATATTTCACTGCATTTATATTAAATATTTTATTAATCCGCGGTAATGAAATATTCAAATTTAATTAACAAATTGATTATATATTATATAAGGTTATATAACCTTTTATGTTGAGCTTTCAGTACAGGATAACCAAAATATATTTGAAAATGACATATTAGATTCAATATTAAGGCGGTTCACTGCCAGTACTCTAAACACCGAAAATTGCTTGTTACTGTTCCTATTAAAATCAGCTTTGAAGATTTTCATGGAAACTAATACATTAAGCGATAGATAAAAGTTTTCTCTATGCTTTTTATGGCATATTTTAAATTTTTCTCCACCATTTTTTTATTTATCTAGTATTAGGGATAAAACATATAGATTTGACACAAATTTTTGGAAAACTGTCATTAGAGAAGCATAGTGTAATGAATTTTCTACCAAATTATTACAAAGTTTGAACAATTATCTCAATATTTACCATAATTTTGATAGGATTACGGAAGTCATATTTCACGAAATTATCACCCACAAATACGACAGAGACTCGTGAACTAATATAAGCTCCACCTCTATGAGACGTAGTACACTTCTATGTAAAAGAAAATTTAGCGTCTCTAAATTGAATGACAAAATACGCCGGTCGTCGGTTGTAATATTTTTGTCTCAGACTATACAAATCAGACTGGGCATGTTCTTTTAGACGTGGGGGAACACTTGTAGGATAGTTTACTTGCTACTTCCCCCTGTACACCTACAAACCTTGACATGGTTGTTGCTTGGAGGTGGCCCCCCTTAAGGAGCTGTCATTAAAAAAAAGTCAATACCGTTCATACGGGGAATGTATTTATTTTTATTAAATATAATTAATTTATCAACCTTCCAGCTAAGGAAAATCTTCACTAACATAATTAAGATCACTACCTGTAACATATTTTAAAGAAATAATTAGTTTCCTCCACGGTTTCCCCGTATGACCGGTATTGACAGTTTTTATGACAGCTCCTAGCACTTGTTTTACTTTCAAGAAACTTTTTAGTAAATACTTTCCTCGTGTGAACAGGGCATTCGGTAGCACGAAAACTATTTTCATCAGATATTTTGAAATTTATTTTTGGAATTTTTGAAAAAATAGTTTTGGACCTCAATCAGAATATCAATCTATATTATACCTTTAACTGCTCGAAGTTATGATAAACAGGTAGAACGGTGTAAACGAGGGTGTACAATAGTATATTGTACAACAAGAGTGGATGTGATGCCTATATCTCACGAGAACACGTTTGCAGTCACGACCCCATAGGGGGAGTGTCTGCAAATGTTCGCGTGTGATATAGGCAATCCACTCGAGTTGTACAGCCTATTTTTTCTACGAAATATGGTTTTTGCAATAAAATGCACTCAATATGATACCAAAAATTATTTAAAAGTAGGGTTACATCAATTATTTTGTGACATATGACATTTAAATAATTGTTGCCAACGTAAAATCTCTAAATTTTATTTGCTTTTTTAGCAATAAAATAATGCTTTTAAAAATAATTAATTATTTAATAACAGTTGATTTAATGTTTTTAGTAATTATTTGTCATAATAAAAACATAATTTGAACGCATTAACAATTTTTTGACGTATTTGACTTTGAATTTCATATCCACACCTGGTGTGGATATGACATCCCTATCCACACATGATAGTATGAAGATATGTTGCCAATATCTAGTAGGGAGTAGAAAAAAGTAATACTGAGAGATCTACATATGAAGTTGCATCCGTAATATTGCGGTATATTCCATTCAAAATGAATATGCGAAATAAAAATGATGTGTAGCATCAACATTAAGTCCACGCGGGTATAACATGTAGGTTATGTCTATCGGGAATACAGCATTTCACTGAAACTATAAATAAAATCGCTAAAAAATTCACGTTGTTTTCTATTCAAATATTTACTTATCGGGTTCAGCAGAGTTGGTTTAACTTGAAACAAAATTCATTGCAATTCGCTAGTGCTGCCCTCTGGCGTTTGCTCAAACAGCCCAAAAAACGGCAATAACACTTCTAGGAGCGTTTATTTATCTGTGGAAAAATCCTGCGATTCCCGTTTATTTTAATGTCGCCATCAGTTGGGGCCGATAAGAGGGAAAATTACGGGGTTATCAGACGGGGAGCAAACCCCACGAACTAATGGGAAAGTGATCGATGTTTATGAATGACTCCCAATCAGTTCGATCCAACTTTTAATACGTTTTAAACGACGGAATGTTGGGGCTTTTATACTCGTAGAATGAGTGGAATTGTTTTGTGCTGAGTTTTCAATGGACCCAAGCCAAGTCAATGGCACCATTACTGTTTAAAATTAAATATATTTTTCTATTCCTGGTATTAAAATATCATTTAACGAACTGGTTTCCATGGCGCTAAATAATATTTTAAACATACCTCGACAAGCCGTGGATATGGCCGTACACTTGCCTAAGTAGAATTTTGTAGCTATGTAAAATACCATCTTGATTTAATCTCAATGTTCAAATATTGAGGTGAACGATCGTGCACTTTAAGAGTACAGTTTTGACTCTTGAAATGTACGATCGTACACCTCAATATTATGTTTAATTTAAGTAATTTATACTCTTGTAATATAAAATGTAACTTGCTTGATAATGGCCTCAACAAAGGTCGAAACATCGCATTTAAATAATAAATAACTAATTAAAGCCTGAAATCCAACAAATCTTTGAAATTTTTATTTCAAGACCTTTTGTAATCGCCAGCAATCGGCATCACTGTAATCGCTAGCATTCGTAATCAATTAATTAGGTTCTAATGAAGCTAGTTAGGTATTACGTGACCGGGCGTAATATACCTAACGGGTGAAGGAGCAAATCAAGCATTGTTGGGACGGACGTGAGACGCGACGGTTGATATAATTATTATTCTATTATATTGTATTTCAGTTCAAATATATAAGTATATTGGTTTGTAATAAAAGGGAATACATTGATTCTGTTTAAGTTTAACAGTGTGTGATATTTTTCTGAGTGAAGATTATACTTTATAAAATAAAAATTTACTCAATTAAAATATTGCATATTTATATTGTTTTTTGTGGTCATAGGAAAAGTAGTATGTGTCTCGTTTTATGAACTCTTCAGATATCTACTGTTTTTATACACTCGCTCAAGGATTATTATAACGTGCAGCTCGACACAAAATGTGCTGTGAAAAAATAAAAAGTACAGTGGAATTTGAAATTTGTGCAAGATAAATATATAAAACTTTATTTTTCAATTGTTATTATTGAAATTCATCAAAAAATATACAATAATTTATGAATGGTGATTCTGAAAAGCGTAAATTAGCTTAGTTTTTATTTAATTTTACACTTGAAAGAGAGAAAACCGTGCTGGTATTCATCTTTTAAAATGAATATATTCGAAAATTAATTGATGACTTGCGTTCTATCAGTAATATAATGAACCATACATACATCTATCTCACTTTTACTCAACTTTGGGCTTGACAGTTGGTCACATAACCCACACGGCTATTTGTGTGACTAGTTCTTCTAAAAACGACTGTCGTGAGAGAGTTCAGTAGGCAAAAAAATGAAAAGTAATAAAATAAAAACCATGCAGTATTTTTTGTATGGACTGTACGTATTGATTTTTATGTTTCTAACAAGCCCAAGATATTAATTTAAGTTCTAATAAAGTGATATTAGATGTTTGTGTTTTCAAGCAGAGCAGATAAGATGTAATTAATTTCCAGCGTGGTGTGTTAGATGTTTTAATTTTTTATGGACTAGTTAAAGATATAGAATGTGGGAGTCGTAAAGATATTGGGCTACTTATATTCTCAAGGAGCTATTTATCTTGAAATGAATCCCATGGCGCTGTTAGAAGAACAATATGTCTTCAGAAGTGACTTAAGTATGGTGGAGATGTTTTAATCATGATGATTTAAGTCAAGAGGCTGTTATATTACTATGTTTTATTACTGTTTGCTTGAAAGTCAATTCGTCATGTGATAACACAAATAGTTTAATTGTTTCACTTGGCCGCTTTTGTTTTATTGGCCTTAAAATTTTATACTTTTCAATATAGAGTATTAATTATTAATATTATAAAACGAACAATAATATATTTATGTCAAGTCAATATTTTCTCGTATGTCTGGAAATGGAATTTATGTGAAATGAGACATTTTATCTTAATTTTCAAAAAATGTTAAATTACGATTATACGTCAAATCAATCAAATTGACATTCAAAACATTGAACGTTTGATAAAACCATGACTCTTTGCCGCAATGTCTTTAATTGCATTTTTATATACCACTGGCGCAGTGGTTACGGTGCTAGCTTCTGAACACAGATGTTGTGGGTTTGAATCCGACTTGACTCAGATCGGTAACCAGTCTGGTCACCATTCCAAGTTGGGATACAATTAACTTGACAACCACAAACCTATCGGGCACCGGCTGGTGGTTGTAACAAGGGCTTGCACCAGAGGATAGATGAAAGAACAGCCTTAAGCTAAATCTCGTCTTGCATAAACTTTATGCAAGAAGCTGGGAAAAATGTATTGAAATGTTTCTTGAATTATTTGATAACATCGATCACACCAATGGTTGTCATTTATAATGTATTTGTTTCTTTTGAAATTTTAGGTAGGTAGCGGAAAAAGAGGTACATTGATACATGGGGCAGATTGATACAGATTTGTAATTTTGCGCTAAAATAATTATTATTAATTGAGGGTTTTGTCACTCGAAGGCAATAACAAAATACCTGCCATACAAAATTCAAATCAATAGCAGTTATTTTGTGGAAGTATACGTGGTTAGGTCTTTTTATGCGTTGGTCGCAAATATTGTCATGTTTTTAAGTGCATAATATCTCAAATGTTATTAAACTTAAATTCACAAACACTCTTGTTTTATGCTTAATCGGATTAATGTAGTGTTAGAATAGTGTACGTTTTCATATTTGCACATGAAATGTTTACACTTAGGTTATTACTTGACATAAATAAAAAAATTACTGCCCTGGCCCTGGCACATTGATGCAGTTGTAGGTACATAAGGCACATTGATTCAGCGTATCAATGTCCGCATTATGTGCTGATAAAAAATTCAAAGAAGGAGACTTTGTATTGGTAAAATTTTACACTAAAAAGACATTATTTATTACGTTTGGCGTGCATGAAAGTTAAATATCTAAGAAAACAAACTCAAAATAAATATATTTCCACAACAGTCAAATTATGGTACAAAATATTGTAATGAAGCTTTCAGTACCATCATATACAAATAGTACCACTTGAAGATGCTCTGATACGAGTAGCACGAGCCCTGGAATTGCCATCTTTCCTTATCGTCACAGTTTGTATATCGCGTTTAACTGGTCCATGACATGAGTGGTGAATGTGTGATTTATTTGGTGATTCGATTAGTGAACTATTCCAATAATTGCGCCTTTTAGTAGTTTTATTGATCACGTATAGTTCGCTCCGCTCGTACTCCGACATTTATATTTTTATATTTCATTTAACTTGTTTTGTGAATTTTCAGACCATGTATCAATGCTTCGTGCTTATATCAAACTGCCCCATAAGGAATGGTTTCTAAAATTGAATTTAAGGCAATTTAGCAACCAAAAAAGACACGTGGTCATCACAAATAAATAAAATCTAAAAATTGTATCAATGTATAGACTCTCCCCTACTATATACCTAACTTCCTCCTTAGAGTGTTAGGTTTTGATAAGATTAGTGAATATAATTAAATCAATTTCAAAGAAGCGAGTATCCGATTTTCACTTGAACCGATCAAAGAACAAAGACAAAGGCGACTTGATGGAGCTATTGAGGGATCTTAATAAATGAATAAAGCGAACTCAAGCTTCTTACGCACAGACAAAGACATGGATTAATCAACTGAAAATTCACAATTCGCTTAGTGAAAGCATCATCCAAACTGCCGGTGCATTATCATCAATGCGTAATACTATTGCAAAGTTATATCATCATGAATATATACAGTTACAGCCTAAATAATTAATGAGAAGATATTACTGAGAAATCCAATGCCACAAACCGCGAATTGGTATCTCATTTCTCATTTAGGTATCGAGTTATCTCGTTTATTCTCATATTCCATTTTGCAACTTTGAGGCAGTTGTAATTTTAAAACTTAGTAAAAAAACTGCGGTTTGCGGCATTGCGTTTCTGGAACTTAAATTGACTTGTGGCCAATTTTCTTAAAAATTTGAAAATTCTTCATTTTCACCGTCGATATATTGTTAACGAACTACATACTTGAAGCAAAAAAATAATAATTAATGGGTACATTTTTAAGGGTTTAAAGGGTTGTCATTTTGAAAATTCTTCGTAAAAAATATATCAAATTTTTTTGCTGAAAATCTCATGACACAAATAACAGCCAATGAAAGAATTGATAGTAGTTCCATACTTAGTTTTTGAAATGTGTTGTAATCTGGAAATGATTGAAAATCGGGATAACTTAATTGATCTAGAACTAAATTATTAGAATTTTGTATATTTTAACCTCGGTAACTAAATTTATACTCGTACCTTTCAAACGTAAATAAAATAATAATACTGCCCAATACAGTTGCCGCCATCTTGTTAAATAATATAATTTGACAAATTACTTGATAATATGAGAAGCCATGCTATCTTTCCTGTAGGTATTCAGTACCTATATGACGATGTATAATAAGGTATACCTACGTAATAAATAGTTATTTACATTATAAGTGCGATTTGGGTAATTTTACAACACGAGGTTCTATATTAAAGTACGACGCGAAGCGGAGTGCTTTAATAAAACCGAGCGTTGGACAAATACCTAACGCACATTATATATTATATTTTTGGCCGGCATACCTATTTATTTAAAATATTGTAATTTCTATGAAATTAAGTGAGATGCATTTGACATTTGCACTAAAATTTCTTTTTCAAGTAGCCTTGAAACAACTGCTCGTAAATGTCACATTTAAAATTAATGTTTTATTTATTTCACACTCTATTGAACAATAAATTGTGCAAAGTAGCGTTTTTGTAGGCTCTCTATTTAATTTTAAAGTTACCTTTATATTTAATGGCATATTAAAGAAATAAAATTGCGTATTAACGAACCATATGCGGAAACAGTTATGACATGTGTAAAATCGCAACTACCATTGACGTTAACAATGTGTGATTGTTATATTTACAGTTCAGGAGGAAAAAAAGGAAATTAGAATAATATATGACATAAATATGGAATAGAAAACTTATTTTGTTACATAAAATCCATCCAAACATCAATGTCTTCTCATTTTGACCTCCATTTCCGTTCATGTGTACCATGTAATAAATACTGAAAGCAAATCTATCATTTTGTTTCTCTTGGTTATAATGGAAGTAGGCAGCGCGTAAGTACAACGTGGTAACTGATATATTTTGACACATCATATCGGATTACAAGCCAAAAACAACATGACGCGCTACGCCACGCCGTGGAAGTGAAGGGTGCGTCTGTGTGCGGTGATTCACACACAAGTGAAATTGAACGCGAAAATATTTAGGTAATTTATTAACCCGGTTAGAATTTCATTCATTCGCGAACGGAGCACGGAGATACAGTTTCATAACTTGAATAACATGTCGTATAAATCTTAGTCAACGAAATTATTAAATTGATATATCATCGGGTTAGATCCTATACGCTATACCGTCTAAAATTTGACAGATTTGTTGCGAGATAAATTGCCAACCCATTCATATTACATATTATGTTATAAGATAGTGGTGTGAGGAATGGCTGAGCGTGTTAAGGCACACTGCGTGACAAGCAAGTGTAATTATCGTTTAGTTTAGCTACCCAAACTTTAGAATTTTTTACCTGAAGATAAAAGCATAGCTTCCAAAACGTCGTATTAAAATAATTTATTATTATCATGAGTTATAAAATTGATTTCAATTCAGATATTTAAAAATAAATTTAAATTCACACACAAATGAAATTAAAGGAAAGGAAACAAGGAGTACGTTTTGTCGAATGTTTAATAATAAATAGCTTGACACAGTATCCTGAGCCAAAAATAAGACGATTACAAATACGAAGCACATATTTGGTTTTTATCATTCTATCTAAACTGTAAAATTGGTACCTATCACAAACTACAATGACAAATAAAAGTTTACTATTGAATGTTTCTTCCCGAAAAGTAATCGGATTTGGTATTTAAAAAATCTGTTTAAATAAGGTGGTACAACATCAAGTTTCATAATATACTATTAGTAGGTGTACTAAAATAATCATCAAAGAAAGTTTCATAGCTTCTAACCATAATGGAGTGTCATACCAGTTTGGATGGATGAAAACATTATTTTTCTTTTGTGATTAGCAAAATTAATTTCTGTAAAGAACTTTGAACATAAGTACTAAGTTTAGTTAATGTCATTTATGGCTTAGAAAACTGTTCTATAGGTTATGTCAGCCTCCACATACCCATAAGTCACTCAGTAAAAATAGGGAATTTGAATTTACCTATATCACATTCAACAAACGTATAAGAGGCCAGTCTACCTTGTAAAATCCAGAATAAAATGTAGGTTCTAACATAGTGCGTAGTTGTGGCCATTACATGAATAGTAAAATTTTGTTTCAACAAGGAATATATACTTAAAAGATTACTAATTAATAGTTGTGCCTTTTTAAAATTTTAATTTAAAAAATTCATAAAAATTTTCAATTTATGCAAACTTTACCCAGTCATATCTCCTGATAGAAAATTATTTTTTAAATTATAAAACGGCACATCTGTAGATTCATTCTTTCTCTATTAAATTTTTATAAAAACATTATCTTGAAGTCAAAGATAAACAGTTTACTCGCAACGAAAACACTTTAACAGTATTTTTCAACTTCAAAATGACATTGCATTGCGACAAAGTACGAGTTTGGGGCTGAATTTCGGACAGCCGGAGTAGTGGGAAAAAGAGTGGAATAGAAAAAAAGTAAAATCGAGAGTACTCTAGGAATTCGGAAAATACGTACCTAATATATAATATGTAGTTAAAAATTTATTCAAAAAGATTCTTTTCTTATTTGGTTTTTATATATTTCCTTGGTTGACCATAAAACACAAAACCGAACGTCTCTTGCTTGGCATAGGTTAGCATGCATTAAACACCTTGTACGCATCCATAAAAACAACCAACAAATTTATTCTCAATCCACTTATTTCCGCTTTAAAACCCTTTAAACCCACAAAACTACCAAGCCTGCCATTTCGTCTCCCATTTGGCTCGACAGCATTAAACAAACAAATTGTATTTGCAGATGCAAAACAGGTTTCCTTTACAATGCATGCATCACCATAACAGAACATAACGTAACACTGCGCCATGTAACAGCGTGTTCGGTGTAAGCGGAGTACACCACGAGTACACCCATCGGCACCGGTGTAAAGTCGCTTATTTATGTGCACGGCGGACGGTTCCGATCACGGCCGCCAGGAGTAAAGCGCCGTCGATGGAACGTGGAACGTGTCCTTTGTAGCAGGAAGAGCAGGAAGGTTTTTACTTTGCTGGCTGAAAGCTCTGCCTAATGTAATTGGGGTACAATACCCTTCAAGGAAATTGATTGAACGGTTCAAAGGATGGTGGCTGAAGGGTTGTTCTTGTCCTATTGACAGTTTGGTTTACTATTTTAGTTTAAATTAAAATAAAATTGCGTGTAAGTACCTACATGGGAAATTGTACTAAATATGATGCCTATAAGTATACGTCAAACCGTGTCATTGTAGATTATCAATGAAACTAGTAACTTAGTATATACTATTAAATTGAAAATATGAAAGAAAATTTTATTTAAAAAAAAACTGTATATAGTTATTACGGCGAAGCATTAGTGAATCCAGAAGCTTCATAATTTCAACAATTTTTGATATACAACTACACACTGTCGGCCAAGCAAGGAGCCACCAAAATTTGACAATTTTCGAACCGCAACAACTTTTACAATTTCAAAACTTTCTATTATACCTGAAAGCTCAATGTTTCCTTTACATATCGTATCAAATCTGTTCGAAAATCTCCACCCTCTGCCCTCTGAGTCCCATTCGAAAATGGGAAAAAATTTCACAAAATTTTTCGAATCTTGCAATAGCGTCCGAACACGAACGACAAAAACTATCACTTAACAAAAACTATCGTTTAACTCAAACTATCGATAGTATCGATTAATTATGACTATCGATAGTACCTACTATCGATATATCGATAATTTGTTCTTGCCACTATCAAACTATCGATAGTTTTCCCACCTAGTTCTCAATAAGATTGGCTGGCTAGCTGGCAGATTCATGCAAGGTTTATATCAGGGTAAAAATTCATAGAAGCCGAGCAAAGCGAGTAGCGTACAGTAGCTAAGTCATTACCTATATTTTATCGTGCACCTATATACATAGTTCATATTAGACAGACATTTTCGTATACTTGCCTAGACGTAGTCATCAATTTACAAAAAAAATTCATAGTATGTACCTGCTCGTATAAATTTTTGCACATATATTTCAAGATTAAATGCTGAAGAATTATTGCGATTATAATATCTATTTATACTTTTCATTGTCATTTTTGTCAAGATAAATGAGCAATATAGGCACCATGATGAACAATGTGGGTTGAAGAAAAGACATCTAAAATTTAAAATAATGAAGTCACGAAAGTTTGTTCTCGTAATATATAATTTCAGCAAGATATTAAGCGGTTATCCAAACAAATGATGTTTTCAGTAATAATACGGGCTATTAATAAAACCTGCGTAAAGAAAGGTACCACATAAATATTCCCTATCTTCTTGAAAATTCTCTAAATGTTAAACATTCCTTGTGATACATAAAGCTTTCACGAAAAAGATTTATGTTTGTTAAGATTATGTACAAAGATGACAGTGCTATATATAAACATTCTTACATTAAAACAAATCTACAACAGCAAGTGCTCCGCGTTCCCAAATGCCGGAAAATATCGCGCCGTTTCTCATTTCCCTTCTATTTTCTTTTCACATTTATTCCATTTTATTCGCAAACAACAATAATAGACGACGTTTAAACTCCTGCCGCGAACAGTTTTTCGACACTTTCTATCTTGGATCCCTGCAAAAAATATTTTAACATGGAAATGAAAATTCTACTTTTTATTCACGACGAAATCGGATTGTTAGAGAAAAGGGGACTGAATTTCCCATGTTATATAAAAAAAGATCAAGTTTTTTACAATGCTATATTATAATATCCTTAACAACATAAAGTAACAATATTCTGTAGATATTTGAGTTCAAGGTTGATGTCTGGGTACGCCACCAACCTCCCTAAAAATATAAAACTTTTGTCATAATTTGAATTAATTATTTGAGTTATTAAATAAAAATAATTGATTTTCAAAATTCTTTAAATACTAAGTGAAAATAGTAATACACAAAATTTCGTATGGTTTTTGCTATACTGGTGTGACACTTTTTTGACAGATTCTCATGTGACAAAATACCATAGGTACACTTTCCATCGCGCACTGTGCTTCATGCCGTACTGGTGTGACATAGTAGGACATAGGCATAACGCAATCGGCTATGCATTCTAAAACCTATAGAACTATAGAAGGAAATACTATAAATAAATCTCCTAAGAAACTACTCACTTATTGCAAATTTAATTTACTAATCATAATTTTAAGAACATCAACACCCAATATTTAATAACCTCGCCAAATAATTATTTAAATCATTGCGACTGTTGATCTTTTTTAAAAGCGGTGCAACCCACATAAGAAAACATGAGAACAACATCGCATATCCATATATTCCACCAACCACAGCCACTAAGAACTTTGTAGACAAGTTTTATTTTCACAACTGCATTAGTTCAGTCATCATCGCCAGCTAATAACATTCGTGGGCGCTCAAATGACAATTTCTTCTTGTTTATTTATTGGTAAACATTGAACATGCCACACGCGAGCTAGGAGAAGCAACAACCCGTTAAGTTAAATAATAATAAAGATATAAAAGTAAAATTTGTTAAACTCTTGATTTTTAATTGGAGCAAACAAGAAACACATGTTGCAATAATTTGTTTATTACCTAACTATAAAAAAACACATTACCTACCTGTCGCAGTATTTTTAAAAAAAATATTTTAAAGAAGAGATACAAATTTTGTCAAAATTTGTATTAACAAGCCTAAAATAATAATTAATGAAATTAGAATATATCATAATATGTGATGTCCATATTTGTCTTATATGAAATAATACAATTTACTCAAAAACGATCAGTCTTTTAGAAAAAATATTTTCGCTACGTTTTCTACCTAACGTTAGGTATTGTGAAATCTCATTTTCAGTATCTATGCAAATAGCCTATTGAGTCAATTTATTTGAGAACCTGTAATTTTTTTGAAGAAACCATAACATCTTTAATTATTTTTAAATAGAAAAATAGTAGTTCAGAACTATCGAATTAAGTTATCTTCTCAAATCTTAACTAGCCCTGGACCAAACCCAGAATTAACTAACGATTAAATTATAGTTTAATAAATTACTACCAAATTAAAAAATTACAATAATTTTAAATTATTACTCTAGACGCTAGTATTAAAAGATGAAAAATTATAATTTCATTTTTTTCACATAAGTTCTTCTTGGATTATATAACTCCCCAAATTAAATTATGCAGGAACATATTTCCTAATCAAGTATCCAAACAGTAACTAATCAAAGTCCCTAAGATGAAGTATCTTGGTCGCATAACAACTAGTTGGCCAGGTTTTCGTAACAACGTTGTTAGGACAGTGAATGTTCTTAATTAAAACATTAAAAATATCGATGATTGATAACGAGAAAGCATGCTGGATGCAGGTACAGCCAGAAGCGGACGTAATTTTGTTAGCTCACGGTCTATAGCATCTAGAGGGCTAGGTTTGATAATTATGATGATACTGTCGATTGTGACATTATTATCGACGTCTCATTTATTAGAGGTACTTATTTACTGGTGCGATTAGATCTAATATCGCTCGTAATTCTTATACACTTTATCCAGTGCCGGCGTTAGCCCCCAGTAAGAAAATAGAGCGCTATTCGAAATGTCAACTTTTTTGTTTTTATTCAGTTATGATACGAGCCGCGTCCGAGTAACGTATACTCTGTCCCATTAGAGATAACATTAAAGGGACACAAGTTTGCAAGATTTCTTGCGTCCATGATTGGTTCTCGAACATAAAAATAAATTCGAAAACCAATCGGAACCAATCAGACGCACGAAACAACATGAACTGTTTCTTTCCTAATGAAATATCTTGTGGAACAAAGTATACAAAATAATGTGAATTATTGCCATATTAAACACAAGAAAAATTCTATACTTTGTCCATGACTTGAATAATTTATTCGTTGTGTTGGTCCAACAAAAAAGATGTTATTACTAATATTATGTGGGGGGAAAAATAAAACGCTGATCAGAGCTGGCCCCTGAAACACACTGATCTGCGAAGAAATGCACAGATGCACGTAAAAACGAATAAAATCAATCCAAACCGAATATGTGGGATTCAAGAAGGGTATACAAGGTTTCTTTATTTAGTTCAGTTCAATTACTTATACTCTGTTTCAAATAACACAAGAATTTAGACAGTTAATTAATTAGGAATTTAGTTTACACCAAAACATTTTCGATATTTAAAAAGAAGGACAAATAGTTCAGAAAACCGTAGGAGAAAAATACATAAGTATGACAAAAGAACAGCAAATAACGAGCAGCATCACTTACAAAGAATGAAGTCAGATTAATTGACAATAATTTATTATTATTGACATAACATTTGAATTATGTTTGTGTACATAAACTGCTCTTGACAAAGCACGTATCAATCAATAGAATCACAAGAATCTATCTGTCAAAATACTTTCGTTATTTCAAACAGGGTATAGAGTTTTTATCATAACCGAGTAGGTATGTGGGACTCAAGGTTTCTATATTTAATTCAGTTCTATTAGAGTTTCTACAAAAATTTGTAATTTGGGACTCAAAAAGGGTGTTTTATTCTGTTTAGTTAGAATTAGATCAGCAGGTTTTTACGTGCATCTGTGCATTTCTTCACAGATCAACGCGTTTCAGCGGTTAGCGCTAATCAGCGTTTTATTCTTACCCGTGAAAACAAAAGTCAGATTTACGCTCTCAAAAATCCAGAGAATTAGGCACTAGGATTTCAAATAAAATCTCCTTGTAGAATGATATTAAGAATGACATTTTGACAATTAACATACGTAACGACAGTTTGATTAATCTGATATTTTGGGGGATAAGTTGGGTGAAAATCCAGTTGTGCTCCAACCACAAACATAGAATTCTTCTTATCCCTTTTAGTTTATAAACAAACTACAGACTCCACAATGTTACGATGAATTTTAGAAAATACTTCTATACTCCGGACAAACTCGATTATCAGACAAGTCGGATTATCAAGATTGTATTTTATCTATTAAATTATTTCAACTAGTTTCTATTTTAGGAGTAAAAAGAACAAAACAAAACTGTGCTCATTGTTTGTGACGCTATCAAATAATAGTGAATTTTAATCAAATTTCAATCTGTCAGTGCTGTGGACATAAACATTTAGGAAAAAACCAAAAATCATAACTCGAATGCACATTGAACATATATGTATAGGTACAGACACAGACAATGTGTGACATAAAACCATAAATTCGAACAGGTAAATGGTGCGCAACACAACAAAACAGTAAAAATATTGAAAATGAACGCTTATAAAGTTCGAACAGCAGCGGAACAGTGCAAAACAAATGCAATTTAAAACATTTCGGTTACTCACCGGCAGGAGCGCTCGACGCATGTTCGCAACCTAGTCGAAAAACACACGGTTAAATTTAGAATTATGACATCTGAACATCGAAAACAACGAAAATGTCATTCACACAGAACATCACACACATTCCCCTTCGAACGATTTCTTTATACTGACAACAAATATCAGTCCTATAACTTTTAAATTGACTTGTGTTTTTTGAAGAAACGCGTGTGCGTTCAACTTTTAACTGACTAGAATAATAATATGTCGCAATCTCTATCCACAAATAGTGGAAAAAACTTACTCGAATTTTTGAAAGACAGACGAGTTTAATACATATTAATAGCATACCATTGGACAATGTAAGTACGACAAAGATGAATATATACGCCGTTTGTTTATTAGTTTTTGATATACAGATGATCTTTTTCAAACTTCTTTTATCTCACAAACTATACCATTGCCTTTTCTCAGAAAATACTTCATTTCATATAAAATGGGTAACCAATAGGAATTTTTCGCAAAAATTTAAATACTCATGTAATTTGGGCGGAGAAAGCAGGTAGATAAAATTTTGGAAATTTTGAAAATTCTATAAAATAGATATACGTATGTAATGTAGTGCGAGAAACACATCATATCTCGCTTAGTAATTTTTGAGATGAAGTTGAGATCTGAAAAAATGTAAAAAATCGTGATTATCCAAAAATTTAACAAAATATTGAAACGAGATTTGCAGCATTGTATTTCTGAGTGTAGAAATACCGAATAAAATTTATACTCCTATTATAATTTCCAGGTTATCGCAAACTAATCTTATTTTCTAATTAAACAAAGCCAAATCGATAATGCGACAAAAAATACTCAGTATCAGTTTTCCTACTCGAATTCAATTTTTTGCTTAGTGGCGTTATCTGAACTAACTGCAAACGTGAAAGGATAAGTCATGCTAATCCTGTGAGAATCCTTCTCACCTGACAACGAAACTAATCGAACCTGTACAGAGAAAAGCTCTCGTCGCAGATTTATAATTCAACACAACTACTGGGAATTCAGATACTTTATTATTTTACATCGTGTTGCGATTTGCAGTTTACACGGTTCGTAATTTAGTTTGGAACTCAAACAAAACTATACTCGTACCTACTAATTACTAATCAATAATTACAATTAGTAAATTTAATTTCTGACAACTGAGTAGGTGGAATGTGACTAACTGTGGTTCTGACAACTCAGGTTCGAATTTATAATTAATTTTTTTAAGTAGACTGGTTTTACATTTTGTAGGTATAATGAACAATAATTTTACTCAAATGTTCAACAACTGACAGCAGTTCACGACACTTATACGAGAATTTGTTTATGTTATGTGAATTTGTTTTACGATTGGCCAAGGGTAGCAAAGAGCTGCCTTTAAAAAAATGAAGTATAGTTAGGTACACATCCAACGTGCACAAAAATTTCTCCTCCGGTTTACTTTCCACAAACAACGAAACAACCCAGGAGTACTCGAGTGTTGACGACTATAATAACCACACGACAATTAGTTGAGTAGATTTCAGGAAGGATAGCCGTCCTCGTTATGTGATAGACTATGGTTGTGATAACGCAAGTTCGAATCCAGTCAGCTACACATTCCACCAAAAAGTTACCATATTGTGTATTTTCTAATAACAATAAACATGACACCCATGAGTATCAGTAAGTTGAAGGCACACAGTGTTACGCAAAGTTATCTACCTATCTACCTAATTTTTTTTTCCCGAAAGGAAAATGAATGAACTTTATTGCCTTGGTAATGGATTGAGTCCACGATTTTTTTTGCGCCCGGTACAAGTTGACAAATTTTGATATTTTTGGACATCAAGAACTCTTTTTTCTGAGGATGGCAGGGGGTAAAATTAACTTGGCGCCAGATTTACTTGCATGATCTTAAAGTGGAAACTTCAATATTTTCAGAACTCGAAGATTCATCCATTTTCGACCAAATTCAATCGAGTTATGGCTGTCTAAAAAATCGTAATTTTTGGTGCATTTTCGAGTGGTGCGTTTTCTTTTGCCGAGTATATCATATATTTTACCCAACTTACATTAAAAAATCTGTTCATTTTATTGACGCATTGCGATCTGCAATCTGTAATTTATAAAAATCTCCCCTGTTCTGTACCCTCTACTAACAATTATGAATAGATACCCGTGAGTTGAGGCTAGATTATTATACTGCGATGTCTCAGAATATATTATGGTAATGCCACAACTATTAAACTCGAGATTTATTATGTTAGATTATGATTCACAAAATACATTTATTTTAGATTGTGGATTAAAGTTCAATTTTCACGCCTCAAAACTGGAAGCTAAAATGATTATTATAAAATCCAGTTATTGCTGTTAATATTGTGACACCTTTCTATTTATTTTACGACATGTTCTCAACAAAATAGCCGAAATTTAATATTCTCCCGTTGTTTGTAAATATCTGATGCACACAAACTTCCTTTTACATTTTTATTACTATTTCTTGTTCTCCATATTTGGATTTGAGAGAAGTTTCGGCTGTCATTAATGATAAGATTATTGTTGGTATTTTACGAGGAAGACAAATCTTAGAATAAAAATAAAATAAAACGCTATAATAAAAACATGTTATGTAGGAGAAAATATTTCGGCAAATTATCATTTCTGGTTCTACCTACATAAGGCGGATAGCCGAGTGCGCTATGTGACCGACTGTGATTCTAACAACTAATGTTCGAATACAGCACAAAAAAATCCCTGTAGTGTTCCTCCTCTCCACTAGCCGTGAGCATCTGTGAGTTGACGGCTGGTAACCGCACAAGTGAGACTATCACAACCAAATTTTAATTCAAGAATTTTATTTTACTATTTTACAATTTGATACAATATGTCGTACAAATATTTTAATGACATAAGTTAAGCTGATCAAGGAATTGAAATAATTTTTTTCGAAAAATGTCCTAAAAAGTTAAAATTTGCATGGCAACTATCAACACGCCAAATGATAGTTTTTTGTCTACAGATCGCAAAAGAATTTTACATCCAGCAATTTTTTAACAGAAGAAAGAGCCACAATTTAATAAAATTACACTTGTCACTATATATGCTTCTAGTTCTAATAATGCCAAAATGACAGAACATTTATAGAACACACATAGAACATATTAGAACGTTTGTTTGGTTTGTTTTCACAAAATCATTATTTGTCACATTGATTAATTTGATTAATAATAAGTGTCAAAAAACTTTTTCTTTACATTTTTACTAATATTGGGACATATTTTTCGAAAAAAACGTTGTGTGGTGAAATGCTTTTACATTCTGAAATAATTTTTTTGCTCTCTAGAATCAAAAATAGTTTTCTTATTAAAACAGTTTGCGGTCATTGTTTACTTAATTTAAATAATTCTTGCTTACAGAATTATTAACTAAAATTATATTATATTTCATTCCATTTATAGTCAGATATTCACTATTTATGCAATCTTAAATCTAGTGATACCAAAAATGTCTTCCTTGTAGAAATTGCCCTTATACATAAAAAAAAATTATTTTTGTTTCATAATCATAGTAAGTCGAATATCAAATGCCATTGAAATATTATATGCACGTAATTGTGAATCAATTTATACTTTTGATCTGTTCGAACATTGATATAAAATTGTATAATAAAATGTATTTTCAAGAATCAAAAAAAACTTTAGTATTACAAACATACAAACTTCATAAAAAAAACTTGTACAAATGTTGATTTATTAAATCACACAACACATCCAAAAAAGAAAACTACTCCAGCATAAAACTGCACAGTGTGACGTCATTAGCGCATATAAATAAATAATATAGTAGCGCAAGATCGTTATCCATTTGACAGAATATGCGACATATTCGTTATCGCGACAGCATCTCTTGCTTTCATTAATCTTGCTTAATGCAGATATTAAACCACTAATCAACACCTGTGCAAGTTTCGCATTAACGCTGGCTGCAGCAGGTAGCAGAGGATTCCTGCGAGAGGTTTTTTAGCTCCTGCTGATTGTGGTTCGTACTCCGCATGGTAATTTGATTTAGTTCGAACTACGAATATGCCAGCTAATTGAATGTTTTGTAATTAACAGAACAATAAAACTACTCGTGCATCTATGACGTCTTTTACCAAACTTGGGTGTGTCAGCCTCACATATTTTGAGTAGCGATTGGATGCCGGGAATTTTCCACGGGGAATTTTTTTGTTCTCTGAAAAAATTCCTAGAAATTTCCCTAACACAATGCCCAGAAAATTTATCAAAAATTCTATTTTGAAAATTCCCAGGAATATATAGAGAATTTCCCAAAAATTTCTTTCAAACAATTTTCCGGAATATTTCTTTTACTAGAAATTCCGCAGAAATTTCCCCTGAAAATATCCCGGGAAATTTATCCATTCGAATTGATATACAACAATAATTCATGCATTCATGCGGTACACCACATTTGAGATTTTTGTTCAGATAACTGGAACCGAACTTGAGTTGTCAGAACCACAGTCGATCACATTATAGTCCAGGCTGAATTGTAAGTTTTTAGGCCTCCGCGTAAAATGGTATAGTTAAGTTTGACGTAATTTTTTATTTATTTTGTATAACATTTATCTGTTTTCTCTCGGAGAAAATATTATTAATATGCTGAAAATTCGTAGTCTATATTTCAATCGGTTTAGAAATGACAGTTGATTAACCACAACAAAAAAGTATCCAAGCACGATATAAATCCCTAGTTCGTTCCCAGGAACTGGATTCGAAAGGTTGGTTTCGATTTTATTTGATCGGTGGGATCGACATTAGTCTGATTGGTCAATAAAAATCAGAGCTAAAACACTTTTTACTACGATTTTGCGAAGCTTAGCTCATTCTTATGTCACACCGGTATGGCATGAAGCACGGTGCTCGATGTACAAATTTTGTTGTCTTCTACTAAGCATTGTTTTTTTTATTTTCTTGTTTACTGGTTATAACAGGAATTATACTTGACACAACTTCTACCATTTCTTTGAAATTTCACTATTAAATTAGCAACAGATTTTCATATAGCAAAATTCCAACACTTTCATCGCACACCGGGGTTCGTGGTAAACCGGTGTGACTGACATAGCCATTAAGTAGCTTATTATTTCATATAAAGAATAATTTACATATTACCAAATTTATAACAACAAACAATTCAATTTCAAATAAATGAATTATCAAAACATGACAAACAAAGACAATTAAACTTGTTGCCCATGAATTAGCAGTCTCCGCTATAACCTCAAATTTGAATTCATATTGCATCGTCTAATTCTCTGTTTGCAAACTAAAACAACCAGCAGAAATCTAATACACAATGACGCAATTTAAAGTGTTAATTTCCGAGGGAAATACAAGTGGAGCATTATTTTAAAACGCTTTTTATTCATTCATAAACACTCAATTAAAATTAAAATGCAAATGCCGCTCTGCAAGCGCTGGTCTATGTAAATAAGAAACTAAAAACTTTGTTTATTTTATCTTAAACTTCCTCCTTTAACGCGTATTTAAATTCCCGTTATATTTAGTTAATAGGTTATTAATGTTTCACTATGCGTTAAGTAAATGTTTACACAATATTAAAAATACAGCCGCGTAAAACAACGGAACAAGAACTGAGGAAAAAGATCATCGTTTTTATGAGAAAATTAATGTTGTGTTAAATGATGACCAAATATTTTAATATTTCCTCATAATTTTATTTATTTTTAATACAGATTCCAAATTCTTTTTTGATTCAACACACTATATCATGAGATTTGTTCTTTTTAAATAAACAAATAAACTGGAACATTTGTAACCACATTATGAATAATTTCGGTTCTATTCTTGTTTTATAATAGAAGATCGTTAATCTTCTGCAACGAAACAAAAAAAATATTAAGAACTGCCACTAAAAGCCTTTGACAAGTTTTTTCCCCGTAAAGTGCTAGGAAAAGCTTCTGTCAATATACTAAATGCATTTATGTTTTATTTTTGTTGCTTGTTAGAAAATATAAGGGAAGAGTTCGTATTTTACCATTTGATTCAACCACGGGCTTACTTTATTTTTTACTTTGTACAATTTATTCGAATATTCAGATAATAAAATAGATAGACAACATCGAGGACTATACATTAGATAAATTGAAGTATATACGTAGTATTGTGTTGTAGAAAATAAATAGATTTTTCTTTTTAGATAAAAAAGTTTAAACTATTCGGTTTGATTCGGAAGCTAGGTATGTTAATTCTAATACCTACATTAAATTGATGCATTTTATAACAATCTTTTATATAAAATTACACAGTTAAATATATTCATTACCTACATGACATGGACATTTACCTACCTACCAACAGATATGGAGCAGCATTTAAAAAAATAAAATATAAATTGAATTTTGACTCTTGAACTTTTGATGTTAAGGTCGAATAATAGATCCACCAGTCACAATTGTTGTAGATTTTGTTATTTATTCATACAGTCGACGTTTCGCCTACCTATTATTTAGTTTTCATCGGGACAAATACAATGCAGAGAAACAATATTCAGGCATACATGAAATTTTAAACACATCAAAAAGAGACAAAAATGCCGATTGACTTATATTTGCATTATAAAATTTTATCCTGCGTTTTATTACCACTTGTTTGATTGACAGACATATAATATTATTCAACATTTCTTTCAATTCCTCTATTTTAGACCAACACGTACCTAATAATAAGTGACGGTTTTTGTTTTGTCGTTTCGATTGTGTTTTTGTTTGTTTTATTTTTTAATATTATTGAAAATAGAACTTGGATTAATCAAAGGGGATTCCAGTTGATTTGCGCTAACTTGAAATAATTATGAGTATGACAGTTAGACGTCATACGTCATACATTATGTAGAAGGAATTCAGAATAATGTATGTGCGAGAAAATGTCAAAAAGAGAACGCAATATTGTGATGTTGATGTATAGCTATATAAAATCTCAAATATTTTAAATAAACTAGGTAGGTAGTAACTTTAAAAAAAGTATTTGAAGTCTCATCTTTTCAATATAAATATTGACTGGATTTCTAATTTTCTGTGAATATCCCTATCAGCATTAATCGATTCCCAAATATAATTAATTATTCTTTATGTTCATTTTCAGGTTGAAATTTTTAATAATATACCTACCCAGAATTTTTCAAATTGTGAAATATCCGAATTCAGAAGAAAGTCTTCTGTCTAAAAACGTTATAAAAACTAAAATTTGTGGTTCTAGAAGATTTTCTAAAAAAAACTGAATTGCTCATTTAATTTTTTTTCGAAATAAAAATACTATACAAATAACAATAGCATCACAAGACTGATAAAGGTAATCGCGAATATCTACTAATTATTTCAGTACACAATTCTGAGCTAGAAATCCAATTTCGGAGTAAAACCACAACCACCAAAAATCCAACTCCCAACCACTACGCACCAGAAGCTTCGTTCTCGTATTGATCCCAGCAGGCGGTCTGTGCGTAGACCCCCCCCCTCTTCAACCTCTATTCCTTCACCACTAGATGTGACAGAAACCGATCAGATCAAACGATCACAATAGCTCAATACCTTCCTCAGCACTGAGAATCACAATCACAATCCTCAATCCGATAGTGAAACACGGAGATATGTGTTAGCGAGGTTTAATTAATAGTTTTCTTTTTGTGGAATCAGGGGGGGGGGGGTTGATGATCCGGTTGTTTTTCTTTGCTTTTTGTTGCGAACTCGGCACGAAATTTATGGTTAAAGTTGTGAGGGTGGCAGTTTGATTAGATGGTTTTAGTTTCTCGGCAAAAAGTCATCATTTTTGGGGCTGATTTACGCAGTGGCACAGATAGGATTGTAGGTTGGAGTTATATTTTTTACAAAATAATCTGCTGTGTAATTGTGTAATAATCTGTACATACATTATCGTATCTATCACAACTATCAGTAAAATAAACACCTCCATAAGACACTATTGTGTTATAAATTCATAGTTCAAAACAATTGTATTATTATTCAACATTATTGTATAATGTTGAACATTCATCACACCAAAATGTGAAGTAAGGTTAATATTGTAAAAAATAAAAATTTGTGAAAAAGAAATGTTGTAAAAGTCGTAATTGATTCGCACATTATGTGTTCGTTGAATAATAAATGTATTTGCTTGACCGAAAAGATTTTTATACTTACAAAGTAAAACTAGATTCGAACCTGCATTGTCCGAACCACATTTAGTCCATGGACGGAGGGGTAAAGGGTATAATTAAATACCCCACCCTCTAAGATTATATTTTTTTCTATAAATAGACAAATATTCCAATTTATTCATCAATTACAACACTATTTTTTACTAACGCAGAAGTAAATCTTATATGTTAATTTATTTTAGCTCATTTAAAAGTGTTCTTAGGATCCGATAATTCAATTTGAAGGTATTTGACCTTGAATTTAAAAAAAAATTATATCAATCCCCCTCGTAAGAACATCACTTAGATCCGCCCTGATTTAGTCACATAACGTACTCGGCTATTAATTTAAAAATAACCATATTACTTACATTAGGCTCGCCAAATGTACTTATTTATAGAAAAAAAATCTACAGAAAAATAATTAATTACAATTGTGTTTGTATTGCCGATATTTTGTATACAATTATAAAATACAAACAAAAGTTTAAAAAACACTATTTCAAAATTATACATTTTTACGCCTTTTACCGAAAGTTTTTTGACATTACTGCTTACGGCTTGTTTCAAAAATTTATACATGAAAACATCATTACAAAAGAACAAGCATGTAAAATGTTGAATATGCGAGTATGCTTGCATGAAAAGCGCACAAATGTGTGAAGTGCTATTCATCGCAACTCAAAGAATCTTACTTGATTGCGAGCATAATTATTCACATATTTATATTTATATATATATATATATATATATATATATATATATATATATATATATATATATATATATATATATATATATATATATATACTGGCGGAAAAAAAAAATGAAACACTTTGAAATTCGTGAAATTTCGACCATTTTCAAACCACTATAACTCGGCGTATTTTCAATCGATTTCGATGAATCTTTGTAGACGAAAAACTTTGAAGTGTCTACTTTAAAGTCATGCCTGCGAATTTTAGCGCAACCTCTTCCGCCCCCCTCCAGCACCCCGGTGAAAAATAATAAATTTTAATTTTAAAAATGTCCAACTTTGACGATGTCTATGGACTTTAAAATTTTTTTTTGACTTGATCCATCAAAAGGGCACTAAAATTCACTCAATTCCCTGTGCAGGACTCAAAGAACGAAGTTCCTACGATCATTTGGAACAAAGTTATGAATTTTTTTAAAAAAAGGGCATTTTTTGGGTTTTTGCACATAACTCAGCGACTTTTCAACCAAATTAGACGATTCTTTCGGGGAAAAACCAAATTGTGGGTGTACTTTAAGGGGATAATCTCAGATTAGGATGATCTTTTTTCGTACCCTTTAAAACCCGAACAAAAAAACACGTTTTTTCGCAAAAAAAACGTCTAACTTTGGCGATGTGTACCGAGTTGTAAAAAAATTTGTCGGTTCGATCCACAGAAAAGGCATTGAAACTTGTTCAATTACCTGTGCTGGGCTCAAAAAACGAAGTTCCTAAGACGATTTGGCACAAAGTTATGGCCGTTTGAAAAAAAGTGCATTTTTTTATTTTTTGACTCATAAGTCGGAAGTTTTTCGGCGAAATTGTTTGTTTTTTTCACGAATGAAATTTTCCTTCAAAATTTCTAATTTTTTCGACAATTTGAGTTACACAAAATTTTCAATTTTATTTTTAAATTTTCTCGATATTACAGGTTTGCTTATGCCCATGGCATGAAGCACGGTGCTCGATGTGGCATTTTGCTTCGTATAAAGCTGTCAAAAGGATGTTACACCGGTATAGCAAAATGCCATACGAAAATTTGTATATTGCTTATTGCTATGTTCACTTCGTACTTTGAAGGTTTTTGAAAATTATTTTTGACAGCTGAGAATTAAAATTCATCAATTCTTTGTGTTAATTAAATCAATAATTAGTTTATTAAAGGGTTATATTCTTATTATAATTACTACTAATTATTGATTTAATTAACACAAAGAATTGATGAATTTTAATTCTCAGCTGTCAAAAATAATTTTCAAAAACCTTCAAAGTACGAAGTGAACATAGCAATAAGCAATATACAAATTTTCGTATGGCATTTTGCTATACCGCTGTAACATCCTTTTGACAGCTTTATACGAAGCAAAATGCCACATCGAGCACCGTGCTTCATGCCATGGGCATAAGCAAACCTGTAATATCGAGAAAATTTAAAAATAAAATTGAAAATTTTGTGTAACTCAAATTGTCGAAAAAATTAGAAATTTTGAAGGAAAATTTCATTCGTGAAAAAAACAAACAATTTCGCCGAAAAACTTCCGACTTATGAGTCAAAAAATAAAAAAATGCACTTTTTTTCAAACGGCCATAACTTTGTGCCAAATCGTCTTAGGAACTTCGTTTTTTGAGCCCAGCACAGGTAATTGAACAAGTTTCAATGCCTTTTCTGTGGATCGAACCGACAAATTTTTTTACAACTCGGTACACATCGCCAAAGTTAGACGTTTTTTTGCGAAAAAACGTGTTTTTTTGTTCGGGTTTTAAAGGGTACGAAAAAAGATCATACTAATCTGAGATTATCCCCTTAAAGTACACCCACAATTTGGTTTTTCCCCGAAATAATCGTCTAATTTGGTTGAAAAGTCGCTGAGTTATGTGCAAAAAACCAAAAAATGCCCTTTTTTAAAAAAAATTCATAACTTTGTTCCAAATGATCGTAGGAACTTCGTTCTTTGAGTCCTGCACAGGGAATTGAGTGAATTTTAGTGCCCTTTTGATGGATCAAGTCAAAAAAAAATTTTAAAGTCCATAGACATCGTCAAAGTTGGACATTTTTAAAATTAAAATTTATTATTTTTCACCGGGGTGCTGGAGGGGGGCGGAAGGGGTTGCGCTAAAATTCGCAGGCATGACTTTAAAGTAGACACTTCAATGTTTTTCGTCCACAAAGATTCATCGAAATCGATTCAAAATACGCCGAGTTATAGCGGTTTGAAAATGGTCGAAATTTCACGAATTTCAAAGTGTTTCATTTTTTTTTTCCGCCAGTGTATATATATATATATATATATATATATATATATATATATATCATTTTCCAAAAAAACCATCATTTTAACTTTTTAACAGTGATTGTGTTTTTGCCTTTGCTGTTTATTTACAATCTAAAGATAAATTTAACAGCGATTAAAAGTTTACTTTCGATTTATTCACCATGGAAAACAGAAATAGTTTGAAACTACAACTTTAAATAGCTCTCCTAAATCAATAGATAAAAGATTTCTCAACATGATAAAAGTTATATTAAAACTTTCGTGACTATTGTTTCGATTTATTGATCATGAATATAATATAATTTAATTTAAATACAAACTAGCAAACTAGGTTACGTGTAGCTCGAAACTAATAGACTAAATTTCCGAATTAGTTTTGAAACTATTGGCTAGGTACCAGAATAGAATAATACTCAGAAACGTCATTATAATTGTTTCATTATTGTAGTAATAATAATTTAACTGGTCATAGAAGTAGAGTGACATAAAATGGAGTTTATAAATCAATATATTCATGAATGAACAAGCGCGCTACATTTGGTGTGATAAAAATATAATATGTGTCACGTTACATGCGATAATTAATGTTTTTTTAATGTTAAGAATAAAAATGCGGGCGGTCAAGGAAATCAACCATTATACGCTATTAAAATTTTAAATTGAATTCTTGATAATGAAAGTCATTTTATAATGGTGTTCATACCTACACAATTTATAAATTCTAACATGTTATTGATACACATTTAACATATTATTACATTTGTTACATAATCATTCATAATAATCATCAAATTATAATAACCATAGCATAATTAAAATTTCTTATTCGTTCAGTAATTTTTCATTATGTACTTACATCATATATCGGGCGTGTATATGCTTTAATGTTTAATACTATAATGTTCATTAAAACTTGATAATTTTATGAAGCTAATAATAAGTTTATGTAGAATCATTAAATTTACACATTACACATTCTTAAAACTTTAAAGATAAAGATGTTCACATATTAATGAAAAGTACATAAACTTTAATGAGAAAACATCAAGAATCTAAATTACGTAAAGAATGTAAGTTAATTGGATGCTTTTCAAGACAATAATTTATCCAATAAACATTGAAATCACCAATAAAATATAATAGGCACTATCGCCTTATTCTTAGCGCCAATACCTAATATTTTTGAGGGCCAATTTTCGCTTATTATTAATATTATAGTTAAAACAAACTTTATATTATTAAAAAAATATTAAATACCTACTGTAAAATAACATAAAACTAGTTAAATTATTGCATCTTTATGGTGGGTTTATGCAGCAACTACATTAGAAAATTAAATTAAACCACTAAACTAGAGAATTCAATTATAAATGCAGTGTTTATACTCAAAACAAAATTAAGAATAAACCAAATGCACATTTGCGCGTGCGTATAGTACAATCACACCAACGAGAACACTTCAAACGTCAAATTCGAGGTTATGTTGACATTGCGCATGTGCATCATTATAAAATTAAAAATTAAAAGAAGTGGAAAATATCTAACTTTTTAGTTTAGTGACGATAGTTTAGTATGTTAGTTTATTTGCATAAACGATTATATAAGAAACAATGATGTCTACTTCCTTAGTTTAATTTCATAATGCAATTTCTTAATTTAGTTGTCTGCATAAAACCCACCATTAGTATATAAAAGCTAATTTTTGATTAAAAAGAAAAAATACGCAAAATATTGAGTTATAATACTATAGAAATCAATGATCCTGATTATTTTTCGACCAATTTCGAACTAAAGGTATGTTACATAATACATATAATTATTCCAAAATATTCGATTAGTAACAAAACAACATTGCGTGCAATTAATAACTACCAATCGAAAAATAATAAATATATCTACATAAAAAGCTGTTTGATAATAAAAAACTCTATATAATTAATTTCAATTATTATTTTACGTATTCAAGATAACAAATTGGTTGATATTTATGTAGACATGCATGAAATTCAACTCTATTGTTAGAGTAATGGAGTTTTATAATTATTCGGGAAATATGCGTATAACATGCAGAGATTCTAATTACGATTAAGTCGAATATGGATTGAAATATGATTTATATACTAGTAAAAAAAACATTAACATTTTACGCATTATTTTTACATTATCTATCACGCCTTTTATCCAACTAGGGTGTGGTAGCCACACATATGAGTCATCGGTTCATACCGTGCGTGCGGTTAGAAGCCATCAACTCACGGGTACTTTGGTTGTTAGTAGAGAGTGCACCACATGGGAGTTTTTTGTATTACACTAGATTCGAACCTGAGTTGTTATTTTTTGCAATTGTACGAGAAATGGACATTTTGATAGTCAAAATAAATGCGAGAAATAACCAATTCTAGCACTAGTGTGATAAATTAATTTTTTGATATATTTATAGGGTCATAGCCAGGATTTGATTCTAGGAAAGGCCCGCCAAATGTTTTGTAGAAAGTGACAGTGGTGTGCGCCGAAGGCTAAAAAATTTTTCACTGAAGGTGAAATGCCTTATAATTGAAAGTTACATTTTTTTCAAGGGATGTGAAGCTGTATATTTTTTATCAACTTCATGTGCAAATAAATAATATAATATTCATTTTCCAAGATTTTTATTTGTAAAATGATGAAAGTAAATCAACAGCTTCAGAAAGGGCGAAAGTTTTTTCGCCTACCCCCTCCCCTCTGCTGACAACGGCCCTGTAGCTACATATATAAACTGTCAATAATATTTTAATATTTCTTTAAGGACGATTGCAAAAAAAATCTTGCTTGTAACACATGCGGAAAACGTAATTCTGATACTCTATGCAATCATGCAAATTCCGAAACTCGCTGCGCTCGTCTTGGAGAATTTGCGTTCGTTTCATAATCAAAATCACTCATTTCCCAGACTTGTTACAAAATAACTATATCGCAGGTTTTCAATTACCACATTAAAGCAAATTATTTCGTATTGGTATTCTTTTTGAATTCTAATATTTATGTAAGTGCAGAAGAAGATAAAAATACTTTTTAAAGACTGGAAGATCAAAAGCAATAGTTCTATAAAGAACTGAGTCAAAACTTGTTAAATATGAATGAATCGTAGTAAAGCAATTTTGGTTCCTTTCATCTGTAAAAATTTATTTATAGTAGTTCTCCAGCACTTTGTATGATAAAATGTTTGTTTTGTTACGATAAAGAAAATGAAACCGCCAAAGGCAAATATGTAAATACATTTCCTCCACCAAAGTTAGGATCTCATTTGTATTCGCCATTTCGACAAACTAACTTTCCGTATTACAAATCTCCATTTTTTTTCGAAAAGTGACTTGACAATTTACTCTACATTTTTAATAAGCCCGAACAAAATAAATATTTATGGAAATTTTGCTGGTCATATAACAGTCTAGAATAAATTATCATATAAAAGGAAATTTTCTTTTCGACATGGTTTCAGTTACAGACTAAAACAATCGCTGATTTTTTGATCAAAGTGCGTATTATGCAAATCATATGGTGCTCGAAAAATCTTTCGAGAACAATGTTACTGCGATATGCTAAGAAGTATATTACCAACATAATCAATCATGAAACGTATTTAACCTCGCATTTCTTTTTGTTTTTTCTTGAAGAGAAATTTGTCGACACGATCTGATTTTAAAGCACTTGATAAGAACAAAGTTCAATGACTGGAATTCTGAATAATATTTGTTATTAAGTTGTGCTCCAAGATATTCATGCAAATTTTCTGACATTCTAGGAATTTGAATTCCGAATTCGCCAGGAATTTTGGTTTCCTATATTGATTTAAACAAACTTTCATGCTTTTTAAACGTTGGTGTGGCGCCTCATATACTGTCCGTGCAATCAGAATTGGCCGGAGAGGAAAGGGAAAGAAAGAATTTGCTTATGTTCTACACAGAGCAGAATCAAATTAGCCAACTAATTACTTGCCTGAACGCAACTGAGTCGAGAGAAAATCCGAGCTGGACGACTTCTACTATTTCAAAGTAGCGAAGCGGTTTCTGCCGCTCGATTAATATTGTTTACAATTTAAAATTCCTAAGTACGACCATCTCTTATTTCGCGTACTGTACTGTCAGTATATTTTACTATAATGGTTTGTAACCAATCAATACAATTAACTCCCAATAATTACAGAATGGTTAATTTTAGTATGACAGTGTAACGCAACCACTATTATCATTATTGTCGGTTGTTGGGAACGAACTGGAGACCGTTAGTATGCTAGGCGGACACTCTATCCAGAGGCGTATTTATAGGTGTGCGCAGAAGAAAGACTCCGGACGGTTAAAGGGACTCGACCAGCCTAAACATGTGCATTTTATTTTATAAAAATAAATATTATTTGTTATTTTTCATTGGAACTCCGAAATTTCAGTACCTTAACATAATTTATAAAAATTCTGGCTACTATTTATACGACCATTGGCGTCCTTACGGAGACAATAAAATAAAAAGGAACATTTTTTAAAAATTCTTGTGAAAAAATGTAGAAAAATTATACAATATCACTATTTTTATTACTTTATAAACAATAGGTATATTTTTCATGTGTAAAACACTCAAATGAACATAAAAATGGCTGATAGGTACTAGATATATATTATTCGGGTGGTTATTTTCCTCGGCCAATATTTAATATTCTTTAGGCGTTAGTATTTTTAATTTCTTTTATTTAAATCAAAGATTTTTATTTAAAGTATCATTTGATTTAAATCAGGCCAATCCTGCTAAGTAGTAAGTTTTCTTTAATCAACTGACCTTTTAAAGCAATAAAAATAAAATCAAATTTATCATTTTGTTTAACTATTTATTTTGACTTTAATACCAATAGAATATACCACTTCGTTCTTTTGATGTGCTCAATATCAACTATAATAATTAAACAACAATCAATATCTATGAAATGTACTTCACCAACCCACCTATTCTTCATAGAAGCTAATAAAACCGTCAAACAAAAGGTAATTAAATAGCTCAATTTAAAATCATTTAAAAAACAAAACTATACGAGTATAATCCAATCAAAAATCCATTGAACCGAAACAAAACAACAAAAAGAAAATCATTCCTATCTAGAACAAAGAATCTAAATAGTAGGCGTAGGCACGCATAGCTATTGTTTCGCCCCACAGAAGCTCTGCCCGACTCGACAAAAACATGAACACATCAGCGGAGGCCGTGCTGAAGAATTTCTGCCATTCCCATTTCACATATTGATAAAAACGTTCCCTATACGAATGGGGATAGTGGATTCGTAGAACTTTAAGACGAATAAGAAATATTTTCTGACAATTTATGCTAAAATAGTATATTTGTCTCTTGTAAAAATCTTAATCGAAACATCGAAAGTGAACTTAGTCAGGAGGCTTAGTGTTATCTGGCGGATAAAAGCAAAAAAATTGGTATGAAGGTACCTTATGGTACTAAAAAATGTGACCTTAATAGCCCTCTGACATTTCTAAAAATTTTAATGTACAGCACTATAATCAAAAATTCCGACAAATACGACAAATAACACATGTGAATCTTTCTTTTCGAGGCACCACGACTGCAAAAACCATAAAAAGTGGAAATTTCTCTTTGTTTTACATATAGGTATTTTTTATTTGAAAAAAATGTATTTCTAATAGAAAATCGTTTGCAGAATTTAATGCCGAAAACCGGAAGTTGATATTTAAATCGGAGTTAATAATTTAATTTTGTACTTATTGAGGCCTAAAAAATAGAGAAACATCTTCTCGTCTCGTCTCGACAAGTTCATGCCTCAATTATTCGAGATAACTCATCTCGCGGCAATACTGATATTGACAATTTGATGAAAAATTTGACTATAGATAGATAATATTTCGTCTCATCTCTACACCGAACTTGTTCTTATCTCAAATAATCGAGACAAACCATCTCGTTTCATCTTGTCTCGCGCTAATAGTGACATTGCCTATTAAAAGTTTAATGGAAAAATTAGCTGTCCGGCACATGTTTTAAAATTAATAAAATAGTAGAGTATGGAATAGATACTTCGTGTTAGTTCCAGAAAACTTGAAAAGTGTAAAAGTACGCCAGAAGTATTTTTTTTAAATAAACTCTAAAACAATATTCTTTTAATAAATAATATTATCCGGGCAGTTAGCAGTAGCTGCGCGGTTTTAAACACAACTCGCTACATTTGTGATGACGTACGAACCCGGAGTTCCGCGGTTCAAGTCTCTTGGCCGGTAATGTGTCATTGTCGTCAAATTGTAAAACATCCTGCAATTAAATCGCACTCACTTAATCATCTAAAATGTAGTAATGGTTGCAAAAATAATCTTTCCGTTGCCACATTGAATTTCAAAGGTCGTCGGATAGAAATTCTGACTACACCAAGAAGAAGCGGTCGAAGTGGTTGGATTCCACATAATAACATCTACCATTCTATAGTTCGGAGTAAATCCTGTTGAATAGATACAGAAAAAAAAAGTATTTGACAGATATTTTTTACTTTTAACATGCTGATATTACGAGTATGTCATAGAACGACGTGACTCATAAGATCATGCCGGCAACGAATAAATAAATAGTAAATATTTTACTAAAACAGTCCAACCCATTGACAATAAACACCAGCAACACCACCATTGACATCATAAATTTTTTCAAAATCGGCATGAAAATCGTCATTTCCAGACTAATTTGCGGCATGAAAGTAAGATTTTCATGACTAGGCATGAAAATTTTATTTTCATGCCTAGTCATTTTTACTTTCAACTTTGTTTACTTGTCATGACAACTTTTTATAAAATTTGTGACAGCTCTGATGATTTGTCACAGCTCTGATGAGTTATGCAAACCTAATTTTTTTATAATTTTAAGCTTAATTGCCGATTTAAAAAAAATAGAATACATCACGCGTCATAAAAATGTCTTTGCTTGACTCGGAGGCTTTGAAGAAATGCTCGGACGCTGCGCATCCTCGCATTCTTCAAACGCCTCCTCGTCTGCAATGAAACATTTTCATGACTTGTAATGTAATATACTATTAAACGATAATTAATATACCCACATCTTGTAATTAGTCGCAAGTAAATTAATTGCAACAGTCCTTAATGCGACATTGAGAAGGCGTCATGTGACTGTCGACGTCACAGGATATGTGAGGACGAGGACAGATCCGGATTAAGGGGTGAAATTCAAAGCGAGTTTAAGTTCAATGAAGAAAAGAGGCCTAACACGTACGACATGAAGACTGAAGAGTGACGGCATAAGACTTGTATCCGTCGTAAGATGTTATGTAGAGGAAGATTACTACACGACGTATTGTGGTACTCAAGTTCTCGAGTTCTCGAGGATAATAAACTTGAGAGTTATGTGAAATGAGTTAAGATTATGTGAGGCTTAATTAACTGAGTGAGTTTATAGTATGTGGTTCACGAACATGAATGTTATAATTGCTTGTCAACATTACAATTTTTAATATAAATTTTACTGAATGTTTAATGTTGAATTCAAGAACATGTTTTCTTTATTATGATGAAAAATCAATTGAAGCAACGAGATTATTTAACTTGTGAAAGTGAAACGAATTTTGACTGAAAGCATTATTATACAAAGGAAGGAAGAATGAAAAATAACTAAATGAATTCAACAGTCTACAAAATATTAAAACTATTGGTACATAATCCAAGGATCGTAACGTCAATTGTGCCCTGTTCCCACGAGGAAAGTTTTTACTAAAAAGTTTCTTGAAAGTAAAACAAGTGCTAGGAGCTGTCATAAAAATCTGTCAATATCGTTCATACAGAGAATTTAATTATTTTTATTAAATAATTATTAGTTTTTAAAGAAATAATAAGTTTCCCCCGCAGTTTCCCCGTATGACCGGTATTGACAGATTTTTTAATGACATCTCCTATAGCACTTGTTTTACTTTCAAGAAACTTTTTAATAAACATTTTCCTCGTGTGAACAGGGCACAATTGACGTTACGATCCTTGGATTATGTACCAATAGTTTTAATATTTTGTAGACTGTTGAATTCATTTAGTTATTTTTCATTCTTCCTTCCTTTGTATAATAATGCTTTCAGTCAAAATTCGTTTCACTTTCACAAGTTAAATAGTCTCGTAACGAGTTGTTTGTTATTTAATTATAGTACTGAGTACCATACTGGCTTCATTATGGTGCTTGGCCTATCTATATTGAACGCTATTATGGTCCTCAAACTCAAATTGAGGCTTATAAATAATTGTCATTGTAACACGCCAACAGATAATAGATATTATACACCAAGTGAGATACATGAATGTTTATTCAAGAGAAGAAAGTTTAGCCCTCGAGTCCGAAGGTCGAGTGAGATAATTTCTTCGAGTGAATAAATATTCGTATCTTACGTGGTTTATACAATATTTTATTCAATTTTGACGAAATTATTTCAAATATATGAATTATAAATTTATTTTGACATAACAAAAAAAACTAATCAAAGTAGTCGTTAGTGGCAAGTTGTCATTGTTTTATGCATTTTTGACGTAATAATAACAGTTTAAAACGTCAGAGTGATTTAAAAATGTATTGAATGATTTTAAAAAAAAATTATTCACTTGTGAATAAACATTTATTTAAAGTTGTTGGTATGGAGTTAATAATAGCAGTTTAAAACGTCAAAATTGAATAAAATATAATACACGTATATTTACATAAGTTTCAAAAAATACAAAAGCAAATTCATATTCGTATTGAAACAAATCATTATAATTTTGTTATTATTTCAGAATTTACGAATACCCTGTATCTTCAAAAAAATATACAAGCCTTCTTTTTATAAACTCAACAAAACCGTAATCACTAATCAAAATGCAAAGAAGATGAATATCTCCCAATGTTCATCTGACATAATAACACAGTGAGAGAACTCCAACACCGTCATCAGAGTAACCACGGGGGTTAGATATCAAAGATAGAAAGATAGTGGCTGCCGGCGCCATCAACCAATCCATACGAGTGGCCGCGACTAATGGAGAATAAACAGCGAAATGGAACGAAGAACGATACAGATACTCGTAGAACAGATACAGGAAGACACTAGCTTTCGCAGTAGAAGTGATCCTTTTAATTGCGTTCCTAGGAAAACGGCTAGATGTAGTCCTATTGGAAGAGTTTGTTTGTATTTGCTTTAGTAATTGGTGAGATCCTGGGCAGATTAGGTTATAGGAAAGGATATTTTTGTTATTGCAGAAAATTTTGTTTTATTTATGCAGCTAATATAACCGAAGCATAAACAGTCAGACTAAACATTATTTCTTTGGCAAAAGCAGATATAATGAAAAGTTTATATAATATTATCAATGTTTATCATAACCATATAGGTAAATAATAAATGACATTATATATTTTCAATTTGTCAAAATGTCACAAATTTATTTGACATTAACGCGATTAACGCTCAAATATTTTAGTTTTTGTTTTCATTGGTAGGCAGATAAATCAAAATTGTAAAAGACCCCGCAGATTCCTTATGGAAATTGGCTCCCGGTCAAATCAGCTAAATTTTCAGTATGTTATAGTATTTGCTGTCCTGATCAAAAGTTCTCATGGGCACAAGGCCCAAAAATGCCTACATCTCGAGTAATATGGCTCGGAAGGGTAGTGGGTGAGTATTTACGATTTTTATAAATCCTGTGAATTCACGTTCTCTAGAGCACTTTAATCGGCATACATGGTAATAATAATAATAATAATAATAATATAACAATAACAATATAATAATAACACCAAGTATGGGATAGCGTAGCCACTGCGTGTTTGTCGTACACCGACAAAGGCAAAGTACGAGTGAATCACCGTAAGAGGCGTGTGGGCCACCGCACCGCGCTCGAAACGTTGGAACCATGTGGACACAACAAGTCCCTGACTCGCGAAAACATACAGTCGGAGGTTCTTATGCATGTAAAAATGTTGTTATCAATCGAAAGTGTAGTCATTCGGACCATGTATGCCGATTAAAGTGCTCTAGAGAACGTGAATTCGCGGGATTTATAATAATCGGAAATACTCACCCACTACCCTTCCGAGTCATATAACTCGAGATGTAGGTATTTTTGGGCCTTGTGCCCCTGAGAACTTTTGATCAGGACGGCAAATACTATAACATACTGAAAATTTAGCCGATTTAACCGGGAGCCAATTCCCATAAGGAATCTGCGGGGTCCTTTGTAGAATTTTAACTTCTTGTGATTGGAAAATGGTGCTTGATAGAAACAACGCATGGAACACAAATTGTAGGTAGTAACATTTAGTACACATATTGTTATTAAAAAAATTCCTATTAATCCATAAATTTTGAGCATATTTCAGAAAAACTCATCAGATCTTCAAGAAAGTACCACTTCCGGTTACACGATCAACACTAAAATATAATCAGATCTAATCTAAGGTGTCAGAATATTATATGCAAAATTTAAAAAATTTTTATTCAGTGGTATTTGAGTTATCGTACCTCCAACATCCATCCACACATACAGACAGACTCACACACAGACATCATCGCGAAATTATCAAAATCGTATTCTAAGGACTATCGAAATTTTAGAATAATTAAAATACCTCTCTTACGAGTGGCGAGAGTTTAAAAGTGCTACTAGCATCCGGTTTTCAGCATATGATTTCTATAACAATTTTTTCTATTCCCTACTGGATATTGGCAACATATCTTCATACTATCATGTGTGGATAGGGATGTCATATCCACACCAGGTGTGGATATGAAATTCAAAGTCAAATACGTCAAAAAATTGTTAATGCGTGCAAATTATGTTTTTATTATAACAAATAATTACTAAAAACACTAAATCAACTGATATTTAATAATTAATTATGTTTAAAAGCATTATTTTATTGCTAAAAAAGCAAATTAAATTTAGAGATTTTACGTTGGCAGCAATTATTCAAATGTCATATGTCACAAAATAATTGATGTAACCCTACTTTTATAGATATTTATACACCAAGTGAGATACATGAATGTTTATTCAAGAGAAGAAAGTTTAGCCCCCGAGCCCGAAGGGCGAGTGGGATAATTTCTTCGAGTGAATAAACATTCGTATCTCACGTGGTTTATACAATATTTTATTCAATTTTGACGAATTTATTTCAAATATATGAATTATAAATTTATTTTGACATAACAAAAAAAAACTAATCAAAGTAGTCGTTAGTGGCAAGTTGTCATTGTTTTTATGCATTTTTGACGTAATAATAACAGTTTAAAACGCCAGAGTGATTTAAAAATGTGTTGAGTGATTTAAAAAAAATTTAATTCACTTGTGAAATAAAAAGTTGTTTAAAGTTGTTGTTATGGAGTTAATAATACCTGTTTAAAACGTCAAAATTGAATAAAATAATTTTTGGCATCATATTGAGTGCATTTTATTGCAAAAACCATATTTCGTAGAAAAAATAGGCTGTACATCTCGAGTGGATTGCCTATATCGCACGCGAACGTTTGCAGACACTCCCCCTATGGGGTCATGACTGCAAACTCGTTCTCGTGCGATATAGGCATCACATCCACTCTTGTTGTACAATATACTATTCTATAACACCCATTATTATTATAATTTTTGAGGCTCTGAATTTAGTAAATATTTTGAAGACAATTCCACTCATAGTTTTTCATCCAATCAAAACACAGTATTTTGCTGAATTGTACCAAACACAGACGAACTACAGTGACAATTTTCACTAGTGAAAATTACACTGACAATTTTCACTGGTGAAAATTGCCGCGAAGCGTTGCTTAGATATTATGTCAGTTGATGATTGTTTTAAAAATACATCGTGCTACGCACTCGTATTTATTTTCGACCGTGTCCAGACAATTCATCGCAGGAAAATTCATCGCGGAAAGTTCATCGCGGAAAGTTAATCGCAGGAAAATTCATCGCGGGGAAAATTCATCGCGAGGTAAATTAATCGCAGGAAAGTTCATCGCGGTAAAGTTCATCGCGGGGTAAATTCATCGCGAGGTAAATTCATCGCGGGCAAGTTAATCGCGGGAAAGTTCATCGCGGGGAAAATTCATCGCAAGGTAAATTAATCGCGAGAAAGTTCATCGCGGGAATGTTCATCGCGTGGAAAATTCATCGCGGGGAAAATTCATCGCAAGGTAAATTAATCGCGAGAAAGTTCATCGCGGAGAAAATTCATCGCGAATATATTTATTGTAGTAATGTGGAATGGTATGTTGTGTTATGTTAATCCTTATTGGTCACGAATTATTTTATAATATGAAATTTAATATTTTCTCTTACAAACTGCACTTGAAGAAAGTTCATAAAATTCTAACGTTTGCAGGTGTTCTTTGGCTTACAATTTCTATAATAGGATTAAAAAGTCAGTTACCATTCGTTCACAACATCAATAGCTAAGAAACAAAAGTGTAATACTGCAAATTTCAAAGAAAGATATAGAAACTCAATAACACTTGAATATATTGAATACCTCAGGCCTCAGGTATACCCAACTGGTGTAACAAAGTTCTGTTGGACTCAATTAGGGTTTTGTTAGTATTGATTAGTTTATGTCAAAAAAACGGAGTTCTGTTGGACTCAATTAGGGTTTTGTTAGTATTGATTAGTTTATGTCAAAAAAACGGAGTTCTGTTGGACTCAATTAGGGTTTTGTTAGTATTGATTAGTTTATGTCAAAAAAACGGAGTTCTGTTGGACTCAATTAGGGTTTTGTTAGTATTGATTAGTTTATGTCAAAAAAAACGGAGTTCTGTTGGACTCAATTAGGGTTTTGTTAGTATTGATTAGTTTATGTCAAAAAAACGGAGTTCTGTTGGACTCAATTAGGGTTTTGTTAGTATTGATTAGTTTATGTCAAAAAAACGGAGTTCTGTTGGACTCAATTAGGGTTTTGTTAGTATTGATTAGTTTATGTCAAAAAAAACGGAGTTCTGTTGGACTCAATTAGGGTTTTGTTAGTATTGATTAGTTTATGTCAAAAAAACGGAGTTCTGTTGGACTCAATTAGGGTTTTGTTAGTATTGATTAGTTTATGTCAAAAAAACGGAGTTCTGTTGGACTCAATTAGGGTTTTGTTAGTATTGATTAGTTTATGTCAAAAAAACGGAGTTCTGTTGGACTCAATTAGGGTTTTGTTAGTATTGATTAGTTTATGTCAAAAAACGGAGTTCTGTTGGACTCAATTAGGGTTTTGTTAGTATTGATTAGTTTATGTCAAAAAAACGGAGTTCTGTTGGACTCAATTAGGGTTTTGTTAGTATTGATTAGTTTATGTCAAAAAAACGGAGTTCTGTTGGACTCAATTAGGGTTTTGTTAGTATTGATTAGTTTATGTCAAAAAAACGGAGTTCTGTTGGACTCAATTAGGGTTTTGTTAGTATTGATTAGTTTATGTCAAAAAAACGGAGTTCTGTTGGACTCAATTAGGGTTTTGTTAGTATTGATTAGTTTATGTCAAAAAAACGGAGTTCTGTTGGACTCAATTAGGGTTTTGTTAGTATTGATTAGTTTATGTCAAAAAAACGGAGTTCTGTTGGACTCAATTAGGGTTTTGTTAGTATTGATTAGTTTATGTCAAAAAACGGAGTTCTGTTGGACTCAATTAGGGTTTTGTTAGTATTGATTAGTTTATTTTTAAAAAAACGGAGTTCTGTTGAACTCAATTAGGGTTTTGTTAGTATTGATTAGTTTATTTAAAAAAAACGGAGTTCTGTTGGACTCAATTAGGGTTTTGTTAGTATTGATTAGTTTATTTTTTTAAAACGGAGATCTGTTGGACTCAATTAGGGTTTTGTTAGTATTGATTAGTTTGGGTACAAATGTGCAAATCGAAGTGTGAAAATTGGTATATGGGTAGCTGGACATTGTGGTGCGGGAACATTTATACGCTGTGGTTTTTCGGACGTGTGGTTATGGTTTTTATACGCTGTGGTTTTCGGTGGTGTGGCATTTACTCTTCGAGTAAGTTAAGTTCAGAAAAATGTTAGGCAAAAATATTTTCTAGTTTTAAAAAATTCAAAAAATCTTGTTAAAAATACCTACTCTTCGAGTATGTTGGGGTTATGTTCAGAAAAATGTTAGGCAAGAATATTTTCTAGTTTTGAAAAATTCAAAAAACCTTGATAAAAATACTCCTCGAGTATGATGTTAGACAAGAATATTTTCTAGTTTTAAAAAATTCAAAAAATCTTGTTAAAAATACTCTTCGAGTATGATGGGGTTAAGTTCAGAAAAATGTTAGGCAAGAATATTTTCTAGTTTTAAAAAATGCAAAAAATATTGTTAAAAAAACTCTTAGAGTATGATGGGGTTAAGTTCAGAAAAATGTTAGGCAGAAATATTTTCTAGTTTTAAAAAATTCAAAAAATATTGTAGAAAAACTGTCGTACCTACAATCCCTAAAACCATCGTGCTTTTCAAATGTGCACTTCTGCGCTTATGCAACTGTTGTTAATAACACGCAACATTGTGATTTATTTGTCTGCAAAGAAGAATTTACAGATCATGAATATGTCTGAAATGAATTTTTTGGCGATTAATTATCATCGCGATGAACTTTTACGTAATTAAGTTACCTCGCGATGAATTTATTTCGCGATGATCTTTCCCGCGATTAATTTACCTCGCGATGAATTTTCTCCGCGATGAACTTGTCCGCGATTAACTTTCCCGCGATTAATTTACCTCGCGATGAATTTTCCCCGCGATGAACTTTCCCGCGATGAACTTGCCCGCGATGAATTTACCTCGCGATGAATTTACCCCGCGATGAACTTTCCCGCGATGAACTTTCCTGCGATTAATTTACCTCGCGATGAATTTTCCCCGCGATGAATTTTCCTGCGATTAACTTTCCGCGATGAACTTTCCGCGATAAATTTTCCCGCGATGAAATTTCCGGGAATCATTTTCGACGCAACAAGCAGTCGTGACCAGACGGCAAAAATTGCCGGCAAAATCATAGTCACTAATGGTATTATATATGACAATCGCACGACACAAATAACAGCCAATGGATGAATTGATTACAATAATAGTAACCATGGTAATATAAAATTTTTCTCGGAAATAGCTTGAGTAACTTAACGGAAATTAATAAGCGGAAATTTGACATTAAATTAAAAATTGGTTAAATTGTAATTTTGAGTATAAATAAGCAAATAATAAGGTAAATAATACATATTTATTAATTTTCAAATTGTAAAATAACGGATACAGCGGCAATGTGTTATTGGGCTAGAGTTAGAAAAAACTCATGAATTTTGTTGTTATTTTTATTTAATTCCAATATTTCGTAACAGTTTTGTTACTTCCTCAGGGATAACTGTAAGACGAATAGCAATGTTTGAGGTTACAAAGTAAATTATTTTGTATGAAAAATACTTACAATCGATATAACTTATTAAAAATTGACAAAAATTTTGCAGAAAATAGAAAAACATTTCAAAATGATCACACTCATCACAATTAAGTTAAATTTTGTATACAAGAAATCAAAATGCAAAAAAAAAATTGCGAGTCACATGGTTTATAAAATACAACGCAAAAGTTCGTTGATAAAGTTACAATGGCGGGAAATGTGAGCAGCAACAAGAAGAGTAGAAACCAACACATCTAATTCCTTAAAGAAGGAACAAAAAAGCCGCGAATTTTAAAAACACTAGACTTAAAAACAAAAATTATTGTTCGAGAAAACTAGTGAAAATTAGTTTAGAGGCAATTTAGTAAATACGTATATATGTTACTGAGGTATTGTGTGTCAGTTTTATAATTGAGGGTGTTATTGTTATGTATGTGACACATTTCGAGGAATATACGTTTGTGGTAATTGTTTTCTCGGTCAATAATAGTGGTTTGATCATAGTTGATAAGATGTTTGGTTTCCTGAGCGTGAAAAGCTAGAGCGCATTTATTAGTTGCGTTTGTTTTCTTCTCTCCTTGCTGGTGCTGGTACACCCTAGAACCCAATTTTTGTGCAGTATGTCCAATATACACTTTGTTGCACGCCGAACACGGTATTTTGTAAATTGCGTTTGATTGTTGAAAAATAGGAATTTTGTCTTTCAGTTTGGAAAAAAGAGAATTGACAGTTTCAGATTGTTATGAGCAAATACAAGATGTTTATCGTATTTGAATAAACCAATCAAACTGGATGTAAGTTTTGGAATGTTTGGAAAAGAAATATGTTTTGTTCATGATTTTGTTGTTCTCCGATGGTGAAGTCACGTCAGTTGCACTTACATTGTATAATAGACGTCTAAGTAGTTTCTTAGGATAAGAGTTTTGAATCAAAACATTCTCTAGTCTCTCTAGCGCTTGTTTCTTACATGAAAGATGACATATTTTTTCTATTCTGGTTTGTAAACGAAGAATAAGATTAATTTTCGTTCTATCAGTATGACTGGACTGGTAGTGAAGGTAGCGACCAGAACTTAATGGTTTTTGATACCAATCGAGGATGACGGTTTGGTCATGTAACCTTATCACTTTGGTGTCGAGGAATGGAACAGAATTGTCTGTTTCCGTTTCTACGGTGAATTGGATGTTCGGATTTATACTGTTGAACGTATTGACCGTTTCTTCTATTTTGTTCGTTGGAACAGCGCATATTAAGTCATCTACATATTTGTAAATGAAAGGTAGGTAATTCAAAAGAGAGTTTGGGAATGCCCTGATCCAGGACCCAATCCATAACTAATCTACTGATAATAGGACTGATTATGCTTCCCATTAGAGAACCAAAAATTTGTTGGTAATGTTGTTCATTGTAAACAAAAAAGGTGTTGTTAAAAATTAATTTTATAATGATCATGAAATTATCTTTAGGGATAACTCTAGCCCAATAACACATTGCCGCTGTATCCGTTATTTTACAATTTTAACTTTCAACGAGTCGGCGTGACTTCTGTTCAGCATATTTATTAATGTTAAATACAAATTTAGTAAATATTTCAAGTTTCTATTGTAAAAAGAATTCATAAATAGAGCGGCGGTGTCATTGCGATTTTCTTAGCATGCACTCGTGCATTCATTCATGTCCAGGAAATTTTTTATCGTGCATTCCAACAACGTAATTAGCTCTCGTGTACCACTCGAGCTAATTATGATGTTGTTGGAAAGCACTCAAAAAAATTCCGGAAAGAATGAATGCACATGTGATATTGTAAGTGAAAATTCGTCGTCATTTTGAAATGGCTGGAGTAAAACTATGATACCGTTATAAAGCTTATTTTAATTACATTCTAAAAAAAATATGACATTACATTATGCTAGATAAAAAGTTGTACCCATTTCCGGTGAAACCAGAAATAACAAAGTTTTTATTGTGACCATCTTATACGAACCCCTTTATCTAGTTTAACTATGCTCATAAACATTTTCTGTATCTCTTGAAATAAATGAAATATTCTGCCGGGTGAAGTTGCCACCCCCATGTTGGAATTTTAAAACGAAAACTATTGCATAATTTTGCCAAAGTTATGCCCAGTTTTGCCCAATAGTCATTTCGTTTTGCCCAGCCACCGTTAACCCATGAGTCAATGATCGAATTTCTATGGTGTGGCACCCCCATCTGTTTGTTAGCATAAATTAGTTTATGTCAAAAAAACGGAGTTCTGTTGGACTCAAGAAGGGTTTTGTTAGCATAAATTAGTTTATGTCAAAAAAACGGAGTTTTGTTGGACTCAAGAAGGGTTTTGTTAGCATAGATTAGTTTATGTCAAAAAACGGAGTTCTGTTGGACTCAAGAAGGGTTTTGTTAGCATAGATTAGTTTATGTCAAAACTACTGGGCATAACTTGGGCAAAAGTCGCATATGGGGGTGCCACACCATAGAAATTCGATTATTGAATCATGGGTTAACGGTGGCTGGGCAAAACGAAATGACTATTGGGCAAAACTGGGCATAACTTGGGCAAAATTATGCAATAGTTTTCGTTTTGAAATTCCAACATGGGGGTGCCAACTTCACACGGGTGAAATATTCCTAGTGCCGAACTTACGACAATCACTTTGTATATAAATAAAATTTAGAAATTTTTGTGTTTATTCAGCTGTTATTTCGGGATGAATTCAGATATTAACTTCCGGTTTTTAGTATTCAATTTTTCGAACATTCTTCTATTACATGCTTTTTTTAAGTACACCTTTGGTTAAGTCAAGGTTTAAACATTTTCTTCAAGAGATAATTTAAATATTTCAATATTTTCAAAATTATTGTTTTTAATTAGCTGTCAATTCTTAACTATACTATATTTGAGAATGACTGGCAGTAATAAATCATTCTGTCAAAGACATTCCAGTGGCGCACCAGTAATTGTTTGCACAGGGATAGTCGAAATGACTAAATTCGGTAGAGAACTATCGTTTTAGGTCTAAATTGTTTTTCAGGGAAAAGATTTATTTTAATAATAATGAGTGAGAAAGTTATATTTAAATATTAAAAACTTTTATTTTTAGTAAATGTATAAACAGATCACTCTGAAAAATCCTATCTACGTCTATGACACAGTCCGACGGGGATTATCGAAGCGTTTTTCACGGCATTTCTATTGTTCGAGAATTATGTTTTGTTCCAGGTACAAAGCGTGCGGCTTATTTTGACCATCCTAGTATAGTTACAACTGATTTTTCTGGTAGTTTTATTTGCCGCATTGCTGGCAAAAATCCAATACTACTCTTGCAAATAATGATTTATTACTGTCAGTCATTCTCAAATGGACTATAATTCAGTTGTTAACTTCTTGTTTTCATCATTAGATTTTCGAAATAGTCTTCTATAAGGGGCATTATTTATAAACAAATTTAAGGTCCTTAGTTAAGCGGAATATTGAGGAACTTTACCAAAGAAAAACAAAGAAATTCGTTTTTTATTGGTTGTTTTTAATCAACTCTCGTTTGAGAACGGATTACAATAAAGACTTCCGGTTTCCAGTATAGGATATGTAAAAGCTTTTTCTTTCATATGCTTAATACCGGAAGTCAATATCTCAATTTTTTAAGAATTGGCAGCTAATTAAAAACAATAATTTTGAAAATATTGAAATATTTAATTATCTCTTGAAGAAAATGATTAAACCTTGACTAAACCAAGAGTGTACTTCGAAAAAAAGCATGTAATAGAAGAATGTTAATATCTGAATCCATCCTGAAATAACAGCTGAATAAACATAAAAATTTTAAAATTTAATCTATATTTATTTTAAGAAAATTTTCAATTTGTTTCTAATTCAGAGCCTCAAAAATTATAAAAATAATGGGTGTTATAGAAAGTTGTTATAGAAATCATATGCTGAAAACCGGATGGCGAATTAAGAGAAAATATTACCACTTGATTTAAATCATTGAAAATTTCCTTTTTTCATTTTTATAATTTTTTCGAAAACAGGTTAACTGACATAAAAATCCCATGTATCATTTTTATAGAGAATTTTGTGCTCTATAACGTCATTTAATTAAACTTAAAATGCAAAACTTGCGGTCATTTTTTCAAAATACATATGGCTTCCGGTGCGGTGATTTCCGAAAACTTTTAATATATAGAAATGTTGTAAATGATATTACTCAGACGTCTTGATCTTCACTCTTTTATTAAATCAAATTTTGATTTAATAAAAGAGTGAAGATCAAGACGTCTAAGTAATATCATTTACAACCTTTCTATACATTTAATCTTCACAAGGGATACTCTTCAATATAACTTTTAATATGTTAAAAAGCACATTTTTTTCTGTATTGGATTCCGTCGAGAAAGCTTTTGTTGCAGTTTGTTCAAAGTTTGAGGCATTTTTTAAGTAAATTCCCTGGACTACTATTATTTTATTAAAATATTATTTGTATATTTATAAAAATTTAATCAAGCACTCCAATTAAAAATTTGTTTTAATCGAAATGAAATTCCAGTAGAACCAGTGAAGCTTCAAAAAAATTACGGAAAAATTCAAAATTTATTGTATTAATTTGTATAATTTATACTTAATTCAACAGAAGTAAGTTTACTATTAGCTTATAATTATGATAAAATATAAATTTCGTTTATTCTTTTCAGAATTTCACAATTTTCTGCCAACCTCATGAGTCAGTAAAGAAATCAATTTCTTTTCATTATTTAAAAACATCATCACCCACAGCATAAACATTATCTGAAAGGATATAAACAGAAGATATTTTGAATATGTCTGGTTTTCTCGTCAATTTTTCAAAATTAACACGAAAAATTTTTAGTCTACCCTCAAATATAATTGAAAGGACAGTTCCCGAAATACAAGTCAACTACAAAAAAATCTGCAATGGGTATTCCTCGTCTTGCAAATTACCCACAGCCAAAGTAGAAATGCCTGACATTTTTTCGAAAAACAACGATCTTCATATTAAACAAATTTCACCTGTAACAAAAATAATTGCAACACCAAATTTTCCGGATTCGTCTCAAATTGGCGCGGTTACTTGGATTAAACACCCGCATGATGAAGTGAATTTGTACGACGTTATTATGAAGATCGAAACAGACAAATCATTTGTTTATGTCTCCGCTCCCTCGGATGGTACTATAGCTGAACTTCTTGTAGCGGATGGTGCTACTGTTAAACCTGGACAAGAACTTGTCAAGTTCGTCAGTACTAATGTTGCCAAAAAAGGTGCCACAAATACAGTTTCTTCAATTATTTAAATGTAGTACATTGCTAGATGATAATCAACAGAAATTTATTTAAAATACTTTTTATAATTTTATTCGCAAAAATATGCCACGCTAGCCGAGCAGACTAATGCTTGTTTTATTACAAGTTAGGATACAATTAACTTGGCAACCACCGGCTAGTGATTATAATATGCGCCTGCGCGAGAGGGTTATATTAAAGAACAATTCATTTTGAGCAGGCAATTAATGTAAATTCGTAATACATGCTTACAACCACGGTCAAAGAATATTACTTCTATCAACTAATAAGATTTTGCCGGTCACCGCCATACCCTCCGTTGGGCAGCGCTGGTGTATCACTGGAGGTAGCTCTATACAGAGTGGACTGGCCATATAAGCGTCTGGTGCAATCACCGGGCCGGTTTGATAGTCCCAATCCGCCCTTGGTCTATATAGAGTTTACATGAACAACATAAATATTTTAAAAGGTACAACAAGATTATTACTAAACGTCATAATTGACAACAACTTATTAACACACGCACTATGGAAACCTACTTTCAATGATACAGCAGAGACATCACCTAAAGGTACTCATCCTGACCGCATAGAAACAGTGTAAACTAATAGGGAGTCGTACAACCTAATCTTCTTTGACCGTGCTTACAACCAGAGCTGGGCAAGTATCGAAATCAAAATTCTTAAGTTTAAGTACCAGTACTACCTATGGTCAGTACTTGATACCAAGTACATTTTCAAGTAAAGCTTCGCAGTACTTAAGTAAAGTATAAGTTTTTCTTGTCAAAAGTACTTAAAAATAAGTATTTTTCAAGTAGCAGTATTTTTTTTAAATAATATAATAAATTACATGGTTTGTAACATTTGTAACCTTATTACATTCGATTATTATCTTTTTTTTATCGAGGAAGATTAATTCACAGTGAAAATGTCGTATTCTGTCACTGTGGTCGCAGGTTGAACAGTATAAACTCAAACTATTGAAAAAACTGAAGTACTTTTACATTATTTCAGTATTATTGAAAAACTTAAGTATTTAAAAAGTACTTCAGTATTATTTACGATTATGAAATGAAAATAAGTCTTAAGTACAAGTTTTTATTTTAGTACTTAAAATTTTAAAGTAATAAGTACCAAAAAAATATTTATACTTAAATACAAGTATTAAGTACTAGTTGTTATTAAAAATTGATACTTAAGTACCTAAATACTTAAGTAATGCCCAGCTCTGCTTACAAAAATAAATGGAAAATAAAATTGATAGTTTATTAATAACCACAAATGTAGGAGTGTAATACAGGCATAACGTGCCAAAACTTACAGTGCTTCAATTCGCTCCGATCGGCTAGCGAGATAATGGGTTCGAATCCCACTAAAGAGCATGAATGTTGTCAGTACCTAAATTTGATATAAAACTGTTACTGGATTAAATATTCTCTACCAATCTATATACTAAATTCCACGTGGTCTCCTGCATCCTGATTGGCTCTCAAACGTACGCATAACGCTGAAAACTCTCGTGGAATTTAGTATAAAGCCATGGGGGTTTCCCTTAAAAAATATATTTTTGTGTAATACTCGATTATTAGTTTTCTTTTGTTCCACTAGATGCGTCTAAAATATCACCACCACTTTCAAAAAAAACCGGTAAAATAATAGCAGCTCCACAATTTCCTGACGGTTCTGCAACCGGAATTGTAAAATGGATACAAAAGACACAGAATGCACAAGTAGATGCATACGAAATCATCTTAAGAATAGAAACAGATAATGCATTCATTTATGTCCCAGCCCCCGCTTCAGGAACGATTGTCAATCTTCTTGTAAATGATGGTGATCGAATTCGCCCGGGCCAAAATCTCTTTCAATTTGATCTGAAAACATCATTCTTTAGATTTCAAAAATCAAAAAGGAACATTCCACCTCCTACAAAAGCACCATCAACAAACAAAGATCTACGATTTTATGATCGCACAAAAATATCACCAGAACAACAACCTCGTTCCATGAAAAGCAATGATCCATATACTTCACCATCAACAAACAAAGATCTACGCTTTTTTGATCCCATAAAAATATCATCAGAACAACAACCTCGTTCCATGAAAAGCAATGATCCATATACTTCACCATCAACAAACAAAGATCTAGCCTCTCATGATCCCATAAAAATATCACCAGAACAACAACCTCGTTCCATGAAAAGCAATGATCTATATACTTCACCATCAACAAACAAAGATCTAGCCTCTCATGATCCCATAAAAATATCACCAGAACAACAACCTCGTTCCATGAAAAGCAATGATCCATATACTTCACCATCAACAAACAAAGATCTAGCCTCTCATGATCCCATAAAAATAGCACCAGCACAACAACCTCGTTCCATGAAAAGCAATGATCCATATACTTCACCATCAACAAACAAAGATCTACGCTTTTATGATCGCACAAAAATATCACCAGAACAACAACCTCGTTCCATGAAAAGCAATGATCCATATACTTCACCATCAACAAACAAAGATCTACGCTTTTATGATCGCACAAAAATATCACCAGAACAACAACCTCGTTCCATGAAAAGCAATGATCCATATACTTCACCATCAACAAACAAAGATCTACGCTTTTTTGATCGCATAAAAATATCATCAGAACAACAACCTCGTTCACTAAATACCAACAGTAATAGTTCAGTATACCGCACCAATGTCAACTATTTGGGAAGCAAAAAAGCACCAGATATGTTGACGACGTTAAACGAGATTGATATGGGGAATATAATCCTATGGCGCAAACATAACCTAAAGGCGTGCCAGCAACAATATATAACAAAATTCGGCATCATGGCATTATTTTGCAAAGCTTGTGCTAACGCCCTAAAAGAATTTCCTGATTTTAACGCCTATATGTATGGAGACGAAATTGTGTACCATAACTACGCTGATATTTCTGTGGCGGTACCATCTACAAAAGGTTATGTTTTACCAGTACTCAGAAATGTTGAAAAAATGAAATGTGCTGATATCGCAAAGCAAATCGAAACAATTTCAAGCAAAGCCAAAACAGGTGTTCTAGGTGCTGAAGAACAAAAATGTAGAACCTTCACTATTACCAATGCTGGAAAGTTTGGGGGACTAATGGACATTATAGCACCACCAACGTACACTGTTCTTGGAATGCATGGCATTTTTAACATACCGGTAGCGTATAAAGGAAAGATTGATATTCGACCAATGATGCATGTTGCTTTGACGTATGACCATAGAATTGTTAACGGGCATGCAGCTTCTAGTTTTCTCAGCAAGGTTAAGGCCTCTATTGAAGAACCCACGAAAATTGTAGCTGCCCGAGTACGGTAAACCTACTGCAAAACAAGATTCAGAATTTGCCAACAATCCCAGATTTGTTTAGTCTTATTAAAATACAATCAGAAACTACAGTTAATTTGTATAGGCAACCAGTCCATTCGAAATATTTAATCTTGCAACCTCAAATGTCAGTTTAAATTGTATTTTGACATTCAAGATATGATGCTCGACTTAAAATATATAGGTAAATACTCGAACATACTTTTCTAATTCTGATCATAAAAATAAAATATATAATTTCTAATTTTTTGTTATTTTACTTTTGAATACGTACATATAGTTCATTTTTTTAAGAATTCTGTGTGGAGAAGATAGGACTTATGCCTCGTTTTCATGTATCCGGAATCCGCAGATTTCTTGCGGAATAAAATGGCCGCTACGAATTCCATCTCCATATTCAACATAAATAAATATATATTTGAAGTTATAACAACTGACAGTTTAAACGTCAAAACTTGCGGAGTTCCGCAGAAAGTTAAAAATAATTTAACTACTGACGGAATTCGTGGCGGCCATTTTATTCCGCAAGAAATCTGCGGATTCCGGATACATGAAAACGAGGCATTATTCGGGACTTATTTAACCTTGATCTCTGATTGGTTCAAATCGCGGGCAAGTTTACACAGACGAAATTTAGTTGTCCATCTCAACTTTTTCTATTTATCTCTCTCTCTCAAACCGTACTGTCAAGTTATTTAATAATGCATGCTACATACAACTTTTAATTATATTAGGACATAATAATATATTTAAAAACTACTATAATGAAAATTGTTCCTAAAGTAAGTTTTTAAATATCATTTTAATGAAACTCCCATTCATACGTTTACATCTGTCATCTGTCACTTGAATTTCGTTTGTCATTTTTACTTCCTTGTACCGAGTAATAAGGAAGTATTGTAATCGCGAAAAATTTCGGTTCTCAGATTTTTACGGAAATATCCGTTTTGACCTTTTCTGAATCCATTATGACTAGTTTCGTCGTGACGTCTGTACGTATGTACGTACGTACGTACGTATGTATGTCGCATAACTCAAATTCGGTTAGACGTAGAAAGTTGAAATTTTGTATTTAGGACTGTTATAGCATCTAGTTGTGCACCTCCTATTTTTGGTTTCAATCTACAAACCGGAAGTAGTACTTTCTTCAAATATTTCGATAAATATTTAATTTAAGACAATTTTTTTATTTTAAATGAAAGATTATGTGATTAATACCTACAATCGGTATTTTATAAATATTTTGTATCTGGTATCATTTAAGAATAATTAAAGTATATATTTATAAATTAGTATTTCGGTATCTTGTAGTCCATGATCGATTAACATTTTGTTACTATGTAAAATTTAAATGATTATGACATGACAGTGACAATAGTAAAATATGCTTTATATCTTCTTCTGTAGGTTGATTCTATAACTTTACAAGACTGTTGTACGAACGTAGCTATTGTAAATAATGACGTCATACTGTCTATTAATTTTTAACCATCGTGTTGGCAAGACCCCGTTACTTACTATATAGATTTATGTTGGCTATACTACTAGCATGCACATCTGACAGCCAATTTAAATTTAAATTTTAAATGATGTACAAAAAAATATTATTGTATGAAGATAAAAATTCATTACACTTAACACAAGAAAACGTTTTGATATTTAAATAATAATACAAATACACGAAGAGGTTAACTCTCAACAAACAATGACAGCCAAACTTTCAAAGAGAGAGACAGATATCTTGCAGCGTACGTACAACACCTACCGAGCTGTTGTAACTTATTTACAAGATATCGCAAGTCATGACGTCATTATATAGGTTCTACAAAAATCCGCTAGGCGCTCCAGCATCGCCGGTCTTGTAAATATGACAGTTATGGTCTTGTAAAGTTATAGAATCAACTCCCTGCAGTTTAAATAAAATGACTAAAATATATTTGTGAGTAGTATAATAAGTTAAAAGAATTTTTTATATTATTCTAGATTTTAGTTATTAAGAAAAGTATGAACAAACAAGGCGTACAAGGAAGTCATGTGGTTAGTGTTGCCGTCTAGATCAAGACTTTCTAGACTCTTGTCTTGTCTTGTCTAGATTATCAAGACTAGACTGGCAAAAGTCTTGTCTTGAAATTTGAAGACAAGACAAGACTTTGTTATTCTAGATCAAGACTCTTGCCAAAATTCTAGACAATTTTCAAGACTCTAGATTAACAAGAAAGTTGTAGATAATATGAATTTCTTACTGCCATTAAGGTACATTATAAGAACAAAGTTTCAACCAAAATTGAAAGTATTGCTGTCAATTTAAATTTTAAAAGTTTACTTGTACTTATCTACTCAATAAATCAATAAATGTAATGATAATTGATATAACAGAATATATTCTAGCAATATTTTTATAATTCGAGAAAATTGTTATATTAAAAAATATACTGCAATTTTGATAAAATATATGAAGTAGGTACCTTTCAAAGGAGGTAACAAAATCCTTTCAAAATCTATGTGAACAAAAACTAAGAAACTATAGATATAGTGATAGACCTTAGGTATAAGAAAAACAATAATGTATAAAATTTGAAAAGAAAATCCCATTATTGGTATGCGTAAATGCGTTACAGCTCAAACAGTTTTGATATAGGCTCATATCACCAAAATACAGGGGCAAATAGTGGTAAAAAATAAACATATCTTTCAACAATATAAAATAAGTATATAATACGAAGCTCATGCCACTCGAGCTTGAATAGCTTGATAAAGGCGGCACGTAATCCGGGAATTTTAACATAATAACGCGCATGCGCAGGTTAATCTAGAGTCTTGAAAACCTATCAAGAGTCTTGTATCAAGACAAGACAAGAACAAGACTTTTTAATCTAGACTTAGACTTACTAAATTTCAAGACAAGACAAGATTTGTAAAGTCTTGTCTTGTCTTGTCTAGACGGCAACACTACATGTGGTGTCCACGTCAGATTTTTTAATTTAATTTTTTCAACATTTTGATTTTCTAGTCTTCATTTAGCGATTTTATAATATTTATAAATACCAATATTTTATTCAAATGCACTTACATGACTATTATTATTTGAAATCATTATATTTGAATTTTGCACCAAATTTTGTAACTAGATTGAAAGTTCTTCACAGTATAAATCATTTTTTTTGGTTACAGAATTCTTTTTAAAAACGAACAGTTCTGTGCACACATTTTTAACATGTTGCACAGTAACCGTTCGTTTATTCACTTCTGTGCACTTTGTACTGCACAGGATGCGTTCGGAAAATACTCGGCTGTGCGCACTGTGCATGCACAACAAGCCCAAGCTCGGACTGTTGGGCACGGAGCGTGCATGTCACTTTTGGAGGTTAAAACAATCATAATTATGGAGAATGAATAGAACGAAGATTGTATGCTGTATATTCGGCAAATAATGTATATTAATTAATTTCGAATATGCTTTTTGCTTTAATAAGTCTCTTGTCAATGTCTGAAAATATCGAAGTTCTTAATAAATAACTCATATCATCAGCATCGCACAGAATCATAAGGTGTGACATGAGTATTATCCAAATTGTGAGTCAATGAATGATGAAAATCAAAATGGAACAGTAGATATGTCAAAATACTGCACACAAGTTCAGAGACCGTTCGTTTATTTCCTTTATACACGAAGTGCACAGTTATCACGTGACCATAACACAGCTCATGCACAGCTCAAGCACACAAAGAATAAACGAACCTACCTAAAATAGGTATCGTGAATTTATTTTAACATGAAACATAGGTCTTTTTATATCCATGGTTACGAATTTGACAGCAATGTAGAGCGTTCTTTTTAAAATAGAACATAGGGAATCAATTTAACTGAAATATATTATATTTAAAATTATATGAAAGTTACAAAATAACAAACAAATAAACAATAACTATAATAAATTTTCATAACGTCTCTGGAACTATTACAGTTGCCCTAATAAATAATGTTATTCAAGAGTTTTATAATCGATTGGGTCATTGTTTAGCTGTGAATGGGACTTTTGAAAATTTATTATAGTTATTGTTTATTTGTTTGTTATTTTGTAACTTTAATATAATTTTAAATAATAATGTGTGTATGTGTATGTGTCTGTGAGGAGCTTCTTTTCAAAACGCAATTTCTGAGAAAAAAAATTATTTTTGAGTTTTATACGACATTGCCATCGGGTGGCATCAAGCAGTGTATTGTCATCAAAATGTATGTTCAAAACGAGTTTTATTAGCTCGAAAAATGATTGATAACGCACTTTCTGTGGCTTAAGATCAATGATGTTTTGATATTTTTGCGTTTTTGTTAAGTAATTGTGTGTTATTTGCTATATAAAACAATTTAGAGATAGTAAAAAGACAGTTAAAGAATAGTTTCTGTGTCTAAGAAGAAGAAACTATTTTCTCTTCAAAATGCAATGTGAATATTACAATTACGAACTGCTCGAACATGCAGTTCTTTGTTCATAAATAAAAGATTTATATAATAATTTTCGAATTAAAATTTTTTTTTCAAGCGGGCCTCCCTATGGAGGACATGCTTTCCTCCCGCGCGGAAGGGAAAACTCGCTTCCCTCCCTCCATTAACAAGAGGAAAACACTGCTTTCCTACCCCGAGTGACGTAAATAAAATTACTAAAATATATTTGTGAGTAGTAGGAGTAGTAGTGGTACCTACTTATATTTATATATTAATATATTTGTCTAATACCTAAGTAAAAAGAATAAAGTAGGTATGGCGAGAGGTCTTGTCGAGGTCTTGTGGTGGCCACATCAGATTTTTTACAAATAAAATGAGATAAAAATGGTGCGATAAAAATGGGAAATATGGATTATAATAATAATGTTCATTTGTTAAATAGTCACATACTAAAAGTACTAGTAGTGAATAGTCGACACACATTTTTATTGGTCTTTTTTGACAAATGACGGATGATGTGAACAATCAGCACTATTTTTAAATCCTATATATTATTGTCATGCGCATGGCTGCCGGCCGACCGATAATTTACCTACTTCCCACCATCCAATCCAGCTGAAACTTGGTACATAGACTCATGGCCGATGACAACACATTCACTCTCCACAACCCTTCCCGCCACTACAAATTAGTTTTTCGCTTCCCGCCATCCAATCGAGCTAAAACAAGGCACATAGATTCGTCGTCAATTCTTTAAAAAATTTGGAGACCGCCGTCCCCTGATAATCCCAAAATAAATTTTTCACTTCCGACTCATGTCGTGTTTGGTATCATATGAAAGCCTTTGAACAGAACTTTCAAAACTTACGGACTATGTTGAGTTCTGGTCTGCTGATCCCTTCGGTTGTTACTGCACAGTAAAAAAAATTCAACACTACTGCAACACTAGCTAGTGTACCATCGCGGCCACACTATTTTAGTGTTTAAATTGACACTACGATTAGTGTATATTTATAGTGTCCTTTTACACTGTATATAGTGTTATGTTACACTACAAGTAGTGTAAAATAAAGTGTTAATTCATTTTTAATTCGTGTTAAAATATAGTGTATACTTTCAGTGCCACTATACACTACGTATAGTGTTACTATAACACTTACATTAGTGTAAAATATAGTGTTATTTTATATCTTATTTCGTGTTAAATAAAACCGTAAAACTAGTGTTATTTGATAAAAATATAGTGTTAAATAAAATTTATATTACCTCAGTCTAGTATTAAATCCATATATAATAAGGGGTTTAAATAAAATAGTACATATTTATATTGAAAATAATATTTATTGAAAATATTGAGTTAGTACCTACGTTTAAATTACAAAAATAATATACCTCAGTTTAACATTGTAGGTATAAACAGTCTTATGTTTAGGAATAATTACAGTAGATAATATTACAATCACAGTTATTTTCGTGAATATAATTGAGCAATCTATAATCAGTCTTAAATTCAATCTTAAAGTTAAGTACTTACATAGTTCAATAACAAAAACAAAACAGAACAGAAATAAATATACATTTTGTTTTTCTTCATACGAATCTTGTGATTTTGCCCAAATAACTTTTCCATTGAATCGAAATTTTAAAAATTTCATAATGTTAACGCACTGTTTTGTAATTAAATACTTTTATATTACCAAAATAATTAATAAAGACGAACCGAACTAAACAGTGATTTCTCTTCTCTGCTAGTAGCTACTACACGCATGAACTTGTCTACCTAGTACCTACCCCCGCGTACACACACAACACTAATATAACACTACACTAGTCTCAGATTGTATACGTAATACTAATATAACTCTAAGGTAGTGTTAAAACTAAATACATAATATTAGTGACACTAATATAACACTGTACTCAGTGTTAAATTGAATTACGTAATTTCATAACACTACATTATCACTACCTTAGTGTTACGGTGATTGACGTCACAATTTTAACACTACATGTTTTACACTAAGCCGATTGACGTCATATATTTGACACTAAATATTGCAGTGTTATTTTACCAGTTGAATGGTAAAAATAGTGTAAATATCATTTTTTGTTTGAGTAAAAGTTAAACACTAAACATGTTTACACGGACCAATTTTTTACTGTGTGGAAAGGTAGCACAATGAGTCATATCGTGTTTCTATTGCAGATCCATCCCTAGTGATGTTTCCATGGCGAAGAGCTTAGCCACAGATCTACCAGATATGTTTTGACATTTGTATGGTTATATTATTTTCATAGATTGAGATGAAAGTAGTATTGCGTATTTGGCACCTTAGTTTTAGTTTGTCAGTACAATAATAGATGGTGCTTAAATCAAAATTTTATTATAAATTACATGGAAAAATTTAGTGATGCCGCCGAGACGAGAAATTCTCGTCTCGTCTCGTAATTTCGAGAATCAGTAAATTTCTCGTCTCGGATTTTCGGGGTGAGACGAGAATTCATAATTTTGAGACGAGAAATACCCTCGAGAACTCTCGAAATTTTTACTTAAAAATATATTTTTTTTAATCAAGAATGAAGAAAAATTACTGGGATGCACTCAACAATATTTTATTTCTCAGTCGACTAGTTTCGACGTCACATACGTCATCATCGGGAGCTACATTATTAAAAGAACAATCAAGAATAGTGAATAGTTATTTACGAACCAAATGCGGGAAGATTTTGATCCCACATGAGCGGTTTTTTGAAATACGAGCGAAGCGAGGGTTTCATTTACGCGAATGCTGGGATGGTGTCTTCCCGCAAGTGGTTTGTACAATGTTTTTTGTAACGAATAAAACTGTAATCAAATACATCCAATTTGTAGTTGTAGTTTGTAGTCAGATCATTAAATTTGAGGTTACGATGTTTTTTCTACTCACTACTACCGACAGATGGCGTGCTGCACACAAGTTTTATTTTTAAATATTGGCGGTTTTCGGTGGTCATCACTGATTATTGGCTATTGTAACTTATTTAATTATTCATTTAGAAAATATTGTTGAGTTTAATAAAATTACTAAAATTAAAAATCTTTATTATCCTAAGTCGCACACCCATGAACTTGGAAATCAAACTTTTCTTCCTTAGAAGTCTAGTTTTAATAGCATTTAAGAAAATTGCGGGTCACGTGACTGACAGTTTGTTTTGATCACTCCGATCACTCTGTTCAAGTATTACATGTGTGACATAGGCATGACGCGAAATCTAATAGTTCTTGCAAAAATCGTTACGTGGCTCTAATTTTTTGTCGAGAAATTTGAGACGAGACGAGAATCGAGTTCCTTGAGACGAGAAATGAACAGCTGAAAAATGACCGAGACGAGAATACTAAAAATTCTCGTCTCAAAAATTTGTGATGAGACGAGAATTGACTATTTCTCGTCTCGTCTCGTCTCGTCTCACGGCATCACTAGAAAAATTAATAGTGGGATTCTGTGCAAATTTGTAGTTGCCACAGATCTATAAAATTGTAAATATTCAACAAAATCGCAATGTAATTCATAATCATATGAACAATTTTATATTTGTCAACAAACATTGACGTGATTTTGTTCAATATTTAAAGATTTACAAATTTGTAAAACTTATAGATTTGCACAGAATCCCACTATAACTACTTATCATAGTTACATAATGACTGCAAATTGTTTTTTTTATTTGTGTCAGTGTGACATTCATTCGTTAAGTTTCTATATGATCATTTTCAAGCACTTCAAGTAATATCACAATATAAACAATCAAACATAGTCGATTTGAAATTTTAGAAATAAATTGAGTTGCGCTTCTGATTCCGTTTGTTATTTTGTGGATTTACTTTAATTTTATCACTGGTTTAGTTTTGAAACTGCAGCTACCAATTAATTATAATTTCTTCTTTTCCAAGAGTCATTGAAGGTTCAATTTAGCGACACCGCTATTTGACAGGCAATAATCACCAGGATAATTTTTCTCAAGAATCCATGTATGTAATAAAATAGAATATATTACTTAAGTTTTAATTTACATGTGCAACAAATTTGTTGGGCTTGAGTTCAGTGAGCCAAGAATTTTAAGTATCCTTAGGTAAAGACAATTTAAATCCATATAGGAGTGATGTCATATCAGATAAATTCTATCCACCACGTTCACTAAATAAGCTATCTCTTTCTTACACATTTTACTCGTATAAATCTATTCGCATATCGTATGTCATAAGAGGCGGAGCTTATCAATAATTTGTGTCTGAACGGCAGTAGCAGAATAATTATTTATATAATATAGGTAGTATTCATTACATGAAATATATTTTCTTACATATTATTGTTATCTTTTAGATTCACAAAAGTTCGTTATAATCATTTATTGTTTATTGCTGACAACTTGTCAATTTTCTGCTTATTGTTGTGTCAAGTGTCAACATAAAATTTTGAGGTTACGTGTTTTGTTATTTAGGGTATGTTCCAAAATTAAACCACATGTACCATGGTAATTTTTTCAGGCTGTCAGTACTAATTTGAAACGCGGTAACTGAAAACGGCGGTAAATTGTCGCAAATATTCGTTACCACGTTTACCGTGCTAGAGAGTACGATATTTGTGGTAAATTTGTATTTGTGTATCGCGATCTCACAGTTTTAACTTAAAAACGTTGGTTTGTTTTGCTGTTGAATGGCTGATTTTTCTCTGTTGGAAATGATTATATACGAACGGATTTATATATTCTAAAAATTTGCGAAATTGTATGTAAGCATGTATTATTTGTGTCATATCATATTATGCTTTTATTTAAAGATGAAAAAGTATATTTTTGTGACTTTTGTGCTTCCATTTCAATAAATACTCTAACCTAAATGTCAAAAGCGTTTCACAAGTTTCTGGGAGAAACGTCACATTCAGTTACCAAAGAATTACCGTAACATAATACCACGGTAAACATGGTTTAATTTTGGAACATACCCTTAGTTTTGTTCTATTTTATTTATCTTTGATTATTTCCTACAGAATCATGCGATGTATTAAAATGGTTAAATAATGATTAAGTTTGAAATAGTATATTACGATGTAAGGTTGGTAAGTGCAATATAACAGAATCGAGGAAAGTTTTGAAAAAGCGAGATGAAATCGAGCTATTTCACTTTCCGAGATTCTGTTAATAGCACTTAACAACCGTATATCGTATACTATTTTTCGCATGATCAATTAAGATAAGTAATCATAATTGTATTCTCTGTAAATGTCAAAATAATATAATAGAATTAAAAACTATTGCTTTTAAATTTCGCGTATAGAGAAAGACTGCCAGCTCAGCACCATCTACCAAACTCATGCTGTACTAAAAAGTAAAATCTTGATTCATACGAATAATTTGCTTGTTTTTTATGACGTCACTCCTATATGGATTTAAATCGTCTCTATAGTCATTTTGTTTCATATCATGATCTTCAATGCAAATTCTTCATTTTCCGTCTCATTTCAGCTGAAAATAGATTCATAACACTAGGCAAATGTTCATAAGGTAATTTCTGGCGGGAACGGTGAGATTATGCGCAGCTGGAATCGCGAGCATGAGCGTCGCCGTCAGTGTTTTATGTAGCGAGACAAGTGGAGCGCTCAGCGTGAGCGTCGCAACGTCGCAGCGCCACATTCCGACGCGTCTCCCGCTCTCTACTTCGTAAATATTTTCGCACGCGCATAAAATCATTTGCGATTTACTGCAGACGCTCCACTCGCGTTGCGAATTAAATACTGTGCCGTAAGAATGCAGAGAGTCTGGGAATTTCAAATCGATGGAATTTCGATTAAACGAAATTGTTTGTCTAGTGTTTAGTTATCAATAAAAAATACACAACGAAGTTTTAAATAAAATAATAAAACTAAATTGACTAATTGATTTTTATTATACAGGGAGTTTTATGTTTGAAACATTTTTTGTGGCTACTTCCATATTTGAAATATATTGAATTTATTGTTATGTTTTAAGAAAACTTCCTCCTCCGGTTTTTGAAATGTGAACAAAATCTTTTCAGCTCTGCGCATTATCCTAAACTTTATAAATACCAAGTTTCATGATTTTATCCGATTTTATATAATTTCGTTCATGAGTTATTGAACATACGGACATACATCCATCCATCCATCCACACACACATACACACACACAGACATCATTGAGAAAATGGTCAAAACGGATTCAGAGGACCTCAAAACATATGTATTTCCGCGAAAAGCCCGACATCGATCTTTTTTCATTATACCTAGACTTATTTATACTGTGTATAAGAAAGTAAAAATAGATCCCCATTTGATATAAGAAAGTTGAATCTCGTAATTTGAGAACCACTGGTCTAAAAAATGTTTGTGTCGTGTATTAAAATAGTCCTATAAAATAGAAATTGATGCTAATTTAACCAGCTTCGTAGCTCTTATACATCTCGAGATAGAAATGATGCGCCACTTAAAACGAACACCCTATATAGGCCGGGGAAGTAAATATCGGTGTAGATATCGAAACGCGGTTTTCGTCAATGGGGTTAAGTTTTTCTAGAACTGAATTATTAAAATTTTGTATATTGAACCATTTTTCTTGAAACAAGCTTGACTTTAGATATGCAAATTAAAATAATAACTACAAAGTTTTCTTTAGCATGCTACGTCACGTTTTAGTTTTGCATCCGTTCGCAAGTTTATCAAATTCTCCACATTCTCATGATTCATAAAGGTAGGTATATAAAGATACCGATCGTACGATCCTCATAAATTTTCAATTTACATACTGCATTTATATGTGATAAGAATGCATCGCATCATATAAAAAGTAAACCTTCAACAACGGAAATTTATTTCTGATAAAACGTAGCAAAACGTTCTGCATTGCAATGATAACATGAACTGTTACACGTCAGTTGTTTGAATAATACTCTTGTATAAGTGTGAAGATTGTAACAGTGATAAAATAATAATTTACAGTAAATAGAACTATTTAATTTCAATTTTACTGCTTGTGTAAGCAAACTTGTATTTTTTCTAACCGTTTATGGAATACTGAAACTAACAGGCATATCGAAGATCTATGATCTAATTCGTTTACACGTGAACTAATTTTAACTTGTGTTTACAATTTAAAATACCTGACTATAATTAACTATGATGTAAGGAGAAAACAACTTTGAAAAATTTTAAATACCAAATGATCTGCTTAATTAACAAAGTAAAGTCTTGGTTGCTATGATGACATCACGGAAAATGAAGATTAACTTGCGAATTTACATAACCTCTATGCATTTATTTGAAACCTCGTTTGGAACTGACGACACTTGAAATTTTGAAGAAAACTATTCTCAGGAGTAGTTAAATTTTGACAGAAAATTTTTGACTGTTCTATTTCCAGCTATAGTAGTATTCAACTAAAGGAATTTTAAAAAACGCGAGTTTCGTAAGTAATTGCTATTGCACTGTAGAATAGTCTTTTTTGTAACAAGTGTGGGACATTAATTATTCTGAAACAAATGTAAATTCTCCGAGATGAGAGCATCAAAAATAATAATAATAATTTAATAATTTTATTTCCCGCACTAGTGCTAGAATTGGCTATTTCCCGTACTCATTTTGAGTGTCAGAATGTTCATTTCCCGCACGATTGCGGAAATAGTTATTTTTAACAAGTGATGGAAATGAGTGATTCTGAAACTGATGCAAGTTCTCTGTCACGAGAGCCGAGAGTTTCGGAATTTGTATGGAATTTCGGAATCAGAATCACAAAAGATTTTTTCTGCAATCGTCCTCAAAAACATAATTAGAAATTTTTGACAGTTTATATGTAACTACTTGGGTGGCTTTTCAGAGTTTGTCTAATTTTTATGAATGACGACGGTTACTTACATGACACAATAATTAAAAATATTTTTATTTCCAGCACTAGTGCTACAATTGACTATATCCCGCACTCGTATATATAGGTATAGGTACTTGAAATAAGAACTTTCAAAATATTAGTAGTAGAGGTAATTTCAGACTATTTCTTTTAGACACGCTGTGGGTCAAAAACCGTAATACAAAAAAATTATTGATAAAAAATCTAATAATTTAATAATTTATACCAATAAACTGAAACCAAATAGTACTAATAAATGTATTTTTAAAGTAGTATATAAAAAAAGATTTATCACTAAATTTAAAAATATAAAGATTTCCGGAATCCGGAATAAATTAGTTTAAAATGTTGACTTTGTCAATAAAAATACTAAGGTATGTTGGTAGAAACAATATTTAAAATTCTGAATTTTGGTTGACAAATTTTTTATTTTATTACCATGATTTACAAGCTGTGTCCAAAGATAAAACTATTATTTACCAATTTCTGGGATTAATTATATTTTAATTCTTCATCCAATTTAAAACAATTTTGCAAATTAAAGAACAATTACCACCGCACAAAAACTGGTCTGGCTGGAATGTAAAAACGAAATTTAAAGCGAATTTAATTACCGCACTATCAGTTATTTTCGCCATAACTTTTTTGCTCAAAGCTTTCTCTTTCAACGGCATCGCATCATAGAAACTTGAGATTCAACACGATAGCCACGCAATATATTAAAACTCATATGGGACCTATTTTGTAGATTTTATGAGGCTACGATCAATGATAAACGTTCACCTAGGGACTAAACTTCATTTTCAGTTTAAAATTAACAGGAAATTAAAAACCAAGCTCTCGGGAATGTAATGTTAAATGTTGGACAAATTCAGCAGTCAACTTCAAAGTAAACATTCTAAATTAACGTAGCATTTTTTGCAAGAGAGGATTTGTGAAAAACATGCTGCATAATTAAGTATTTTTCAGCATATTATTTCAGAAGAGGGAAACAGCCATTTCCACTTCAGTTTGATGGGATTCTGGCTGTGAAATTTTAGTACGGACGTCAATTGAGTTGAGTGTCATCGTTCTTTTTTAATTACAATGTCAAAGGGATTTCTAGTATGTTGATACCGGTTAATACAAAATAAAGCATAGAGATTTATTAAATGTTTTTGGCGTCCTGACGTGTAAACATAACAAATTGCGATTTTACACATGCAATGATTTTACCACATCCCTTGTGGTAAAAAAAATTCAACAATTTTTTTGCTTTTACAGGTTATTTAAAAAAAAAGTTGCTTTGTAACAAAAAAGAGCCTACAAAACGCTAGTTTGCACAATTTATCGTTCAATAAAATTTGAATAAAATATGAGACTAGGTATTTTAAATTTGACATTTGCTGGCGCCATCTCTTAGCAGTTGTTCCAACGCTAATTGACAAATGAAAATTTTAGTATAAAAGTCAAAAATTGCATCTCACCACTTAACCTTAACCTTACAGAAAATATTATAATTTAAATAAGTAGGTATACTATGTCGGCCACAAAATATAATAATGCGTGCATTAGGTTTTTTGAAATAAGAAAATAAATAATATAACGTAATAACAATTTTGGCCTCCTGAAATGTAAACATAACAATCACACATCGTTGACGTCTTAGTTGCGATTTTGCATGCATTCCGCATAAATGCGGTAAAGAACATCGAATTTTATTGCTTTGTTATAAAAACAGAGCTACTTTACATAATTATTTGTTTCATAGAGTCTAAAATATTATAAAACAGACTAATTTTAAATGTGACACTTACAGGTGACACTTCTTAGCAATTGTTCCAAGGTTACTTGCGTCAGAAGGAAATTTTAGTGCAAATGTCAAATGCATCTCACTTAACCTCATAGAAAATACGATATTTTAAATACATATTGGTATGTCAGCCAAAAAATATAATACGTACATGATCGATTTTATTAAAGCACTCCGCTTCGCGTTGTAAAATTAAACCTACCGCACTTATAATGTAAATAACTATTACAAGTTCATAATTTATATTCATTTCAATCTGAAAATTAAGTTGAATTTTTATTTCTTGTTCTTATAGTAATGGTGTACAACGAGATGTACAATGTTACAACTCTAACTCTAGTTTAACAGTATTATAAGCGGATCATTTATTTATTTTGCATACAGCATTCGAGTCTACATTCAGATTACTACTATTGAAGATACCTGTACTGAGATAATAATGCAGAATTACTACCAACTTTTATCTAATGCATACAGTTAAGTTTATTTTTGTTTATCATGCAGCCGTAAATAATTGTAATCTTAATACTTAAACTATGTATACGAAGGTAAGTAAAAGTAAAAATAAATTTTGTTTTATTTTCAACCAGAACATTTTTAGAGATACTAATCGACTCGATATTGTTTGTAAGTTAACTTACATTTGATAATGTTCATTTTTAATGAGAGTTTTATTCTTTCATCGGATAGTGCGGTAGCGATGCGGTATTGTATTGAAAACCAACATGTACCTACTTATACCTATTTCTAAAACACCGTGAAAATTTCTTATTGCAAACTAATTTAACCGGATGTGCGGCTAAGTGTGACCACCTTAGGTTTGAATCCAATTAAGTAGGTACACATTTCATTTAAAATGTACAGAAATCTCCCCTGTGGTGTAATCTCCTCTCCAGTAACAATCATGAGTAACCGTGAATTAATGGCTAGAAGTTTAATAATAAGCGAAAAAGATGACCTATGTAGGTAGATATGTTTGTATTTATGCATAATTTATTATGACATTCATACGACTCAAATAATATTTTTCTGCGACTGACATTAATTAAAAGTGCTGTTTTCTTGACAGCTGACAGTCAGCAAAGTGTCACTTTTGTTGCCTAGGCAGCAAAAATAGTAAAAAATGCCTAGGCTGCAAAAGTAGGTGAATCAACAAATTTGACATTTATTAAATTCATCAACATACCTAACCTATTTTGTTTTTTCATAGCAACTGTCAACATACGCATAGCAACATAATTTGATTGCGATACCTATCAATATATTATTTAAAATAATCACTAAATTAATATTAATAGCTTAATCGCCGAAAAAATATGTTTAACATGGCAAAAATACAGATTTGCTGCCTAAGCTAGCCGCGGCACCAAATCTAATATTTTTTTGCCTAGTTAAACAAATAACAATTTTTTAAAGTATTGAGATAATGAGAAATTGTAAAAAATTAAAGAAACCGTAAAGAAATAAATTCGTATCTTGAAATTTGTAGCGATTGTATTGAGTAATTTCTCATTTATAATGTAATTGTAAGAAGGTGTAAAAAAATCCCTATGAACATTGAGAGTTAATCCTGCAGGATGGTTACCAGCAAAATAAAAAATAAGAATTGGAAAAAGTTTGAAAATTCCATACAATTTCACTTGTTTCACGTATCAACGTGGTCCTTATTGTTGTGAACTCAGCTGTGAATCAGGGCCTCAAATGTATGTTAATATAGAACTGTGAAACTAAGACGCGAACAAGAAATGGAACTAGAATTAAGCTAATTTTGACTCTTGCCCCAGATGACGTGCTCAGAACTTAAGCTAAGTTTAAGAGAGCACCGATGCGTAAACAAGGGAGCTAAGAATCCTAAACAAGGGTGAAAAATGACTAACACACTTTCATTATTAAATCCCCTTCATAATACTACATGCATTTATCAGAAAACAATTATAGACCTACATCATTCATTGTGTTCATACCGTATGTCACATAGAGATACTCAAAAGAAATTTATGTTGACAACAATAACATTATTAAACAGGGTATAACTAGCATGCGTTAAGGGGATCACTTACACTCGTTTCATCAAAACAAAATTTAATATTTTCATACATGCAAACAACAAAAACATAGATTTACTCTCGGATTTACAAGTTGTTGAAATATTTACTCATATTTAAGTTTTTCTATTACTTTTACTTTGTATTATATTAAAAGTTCAAGACAGAACTTTTACAATACCTACTTATCATAGATTTAAATACTGAACATAGATAGTAAATTTGCTTCCCATTCTATACTAACTATACTAACTGTTGGCCATAATTTGAATTTTATTTGAGATAGATTTCATACATAAATAAAAACTACTACAAAATTGTCATCGAATGATCGAATATGAGAATTTTTCGCAAGAAAATAATTATTTGTGCATAAAGTACGAATAGAGCATTGTTTATTGCACGCGGCGAGAAATTTGTTCGGTCGAGGCGAAACCGAGATCGACGACTTGCCAAGTGCAACAAACAAGCTCTATTCGACGAGGTGCATGCAATATTTTTTCTACAGTCGTATAACGTCAAACATAACTTATTTCAAAATTATTATTTGCCATGCTTATAACAATTAAATTAAATAGTTGTTATCTTCATACAAAACAAAAATTTTCAAACAAAGTGTTTACAATCATAATTTGAGACAAATTTAATAGGTACCTAGTTTTATGTTTTGTCGCACTAGTGCTACAAATACAAAACAGTAAAAATTGAATAATATACTGTTCATATTGTACAATGTAAAAGTACTTCATAATCGCGTGTCTTTAGACATTCTGTTAGTTATTATAAATAAATAATTCAAAAATATATGATCTGATCCGATCTGATCATAGTCAGTAGGTGCAGTTATTCATCTTCACAATTAAGTTTCAGTGAAAACAGTACCTAGTAAGTATTATGTTGATCAGAAAATCAACATATCACAAATACAAACCAATACCCGCGTAAATTACTTCACTGCAGCAATTAATAATTAGAAACATTCCCTACAAATTGCTATGTTCACAGTGCTACTGTGCAACATTAATCATTTGACAGTTTTAATTAGAAATCCTAACCACGCCGCTCAACAAAATCTTACGAAACGCCAAACAGCAAAAATGGCAACCATTTAAAATCTTATTAACCCAAATTAAAGAAAATTAAAAACCAGCGCTACGCTCTTCTGCTCAACTAATTGAAAATATTCTGTCGAAATGCAAATTCTCGCCAATGAGTAAGGCGCCATTTTGTTACAATGACGTCAACTTCGACAGTTTTCTGTTAAATTGTTCTTGGTTGTTTCTTTTCTACAGTTCGTGCGGTACATGAAGAACACTCGTCGCTAAACGACATTTTCCAACAACAGTCCATAGGGTAGTTTACCATTTTTTAAAAAGTTTTTTATTGAAACTTCATGTTATTTGAAAGCGATTGAGAGTACTGATAAGCCTTAATTGTTCTTAATAAAGCTGTAATTAATTTTTAAAGTTTGTGTGACGTAGATGTAGGTATAGCTGAAAATCTTCTCAAACCATGGGGCTGGAATAAAAATGTACTCATGTAAAATCAACTGTTTCTAAATGTTACAAAATATAAAATACAATATGTGGTAGTTTCTTTATTACTGTAAGTATAAGAATACACGTGAAACTGGTGAAACGCATTATTGTGACCGAATTGCAGGGAGTGAAAAAAATCGATTTTTTGGAAAAAAATCAAAAAATCAGATTTTATTAATAAAAATCAGATTTTTTTGATTTAAATCAAATTATTTTTCGAGTCGCATATCAAAATGCTTGTATTTTACTGAATTTTTCATCTACTATAACAGTAAAAGCATTCAAATTTTTTTGAAATATTACAATTATTATTATTATTCTATTCGTTTACTTATTAATTATTTGTTATATGAAAACGGAACAGTATAGATTGATATTCTGTTGAAAAGCTATTTCATAAAATAAGATGAAATTTTGGAAATTTTGATTTAAATCACTGATTTTAATTTTAAAAAACATGTGATTTTAATCGCGATTTAAATCAACGATTTAAATCATACACACCCTGCCGAATTGTGACGTAGATGTATCAATACGTAAAATCTCAAATATTTATAGAACTATTAACTTTTTAAAAACTTTTTTCATGGCAATAACTCATTTTTGAGGTATCCTTTCAATATTATTGACTGGATTGCTAATTTGCTACTATGGTACCTAAAGTACCCTATTGCTATTCTCTATTCTACAACAATTTATATCTAGTGTCAGGTTGGACTGCCGGCAGTAATTATTGTTAATATCAGAATTTGATAAATTTTCAAAACATTTTATTTCAAGTTGAATTATTTTATAATATTAGGTACCTGTCTATATTCTGTCACGAGTCACGACTCACGAACAACAGCAAAGTTAAATTTTCATTTTTTTTCGGCGTTATTAATTGATAATTACAATATTATAATATTAACAATAATATACTTAAGTTTAAAGAAATATTTAAAATATCAATTTTTCAAAAAATGGTTTATAACTAAATAATTAACATTATAAAACATTATTTTGTTATAAATAATTAATTTAAGATTTAGTTATGTATGGTTATTTATGTTTGTTTCTGTTGTTCAGTTAGAAAGCTTAAAATTTATTAAAATCTTCCAGCTCATGATCAACCCACTCGTTAAATTCTCTGGCAAAATAATTGAAATTGAACAAAAGTTCGCAATCCCTTCGGCCTTTTGAGTTTCCGGGTCTAGAGAAATATCCCTCACATGTGCAAAACCATATGAAACCTTTTCATCATTCCCCGGTTAACGAATGGAACAAATTATGTAACGCCGCGTGTAGCCCAAACTTGAATTGAAGTGTGTAAACAGAAAACCATTCCACCATTGCGCAAATTCAACTATTATTATACTCTGGCCAAATTCGAATGCGAAATGCACAAGCACAATGCACTACTGAGCAAAATGACAAGATACGTAATGCATTTCGTTTGAGGTTTGAGATACGTCGCTACATTAGTGTAGGTACCTTTTTAATATGAGGCGCTTTTTATCTCCGAAGCGAAGTTTTATCTTAACTGTCTGTATTATGTCTGGTTTAAATTAGAGTGAAGTGCTATCTCTAATTATGTTTTAATTTATTCGTGAAACTGATTAAAAGGTATTGTCTTTCAAAAAGTTATGGATGGAATTCTGAATTCATATCGTTATTGATCGACTATTGACTTAATATAAAAGTTCATTATGTCAGCTAAATTGAATTTTAAGGTACGTTTTGAAACAGTTTTAAAAGCATTACACTTCGACATTCGATGAGCCCGAATGAGCCATAGTGCCGAACAATTTAAAGAATCAATATACATTTAAACAATTTGGTGTTGTATTTTTTAACAAAATAAAAAAAAGTATAATTGCTATTATTGACATTAGCATTTAGACTGAAGGTTTACATTTATAAATAAATTATTTATTTATTTACATTTAAGTTTAAGAAACATAGCATAGCATAATGTACACATAAAACTTAAAATATAGCTTTAGTAAGTGATAAACATAAACCTAACGTTTGGAGCTTTCAAACTTTAGTGCCAGAAAATGAAATGATGCTAGTATGTTACATGAATTAAAACATTTTTAAACGTAAATCTTAAAACCGTTTAAAACTAAACGCTTAGAATGGGGCTAAACTAAATTTAGTGTTAATAATTTGGTTTAATTTTTTTTAAAGTGTCTAAAGTCTAAACTCCGAGCTGAGTGGATAGTATATTGTGTAACTAGAGACGAAAGTGGGGGTTTTCCGACGAGTGCGGAGTTGGCAACACGAGCGAAGCGAGGGCTGTTACCGCACGAATCGGGAGAACAATTTTATCCCGAGATGCACACGATATTTTTTTCAATACCTGCATAGAAAAGCAATTAGAAATTGAAGAAAGGGATGAACCGGTTGATGATAACATTAGAGAAATGTATAATGATTTCAAAAAAATAAATAAAATTAATCTATAGCTAGTTAATTAATTTTGGAATCCCATATAAAGCTAGAGGAAAAAATCAAGTGGATGCCTGCACAAAGCGGGAGGAAATACCTCACTTTCGTCCCTACTAGAGACGAAAGGCAGCTAAATTCCGCAATATACCCGTGTAGGTGTATGTACTTAAATTGATATTTAATTTATGATTATACCGTCCGCAACAATATAAAGATAAAACATTTATCGAAATGTCAAATTCAAAATACACCATTTCTGGTAATATGTTAACTTAAATATCGTCTCTATAATATAATAAATAGTATCTAGTCTCAAAGTAAAACTATTTATCTTTACTATTCAGTTTATAAGTCATATTTTATGTAATACTGTTACTTTTGCTTAGAAAATCGACATAGCGCGAGGCGCAACCAATATTTCTACTTTACAGTATCTTAAAAACGTTGAAAAGTGAACTGTTTTCAATCGATATTATTATAAAATAGTGTCTTCAATTTATGTTACTTATTATTGTATTTTTTACTGTTTTACTAATAATTAATGTTAACGCTTTTTGTATATTACTAAAATACGTAAAGTAATACAATAGGGTTTGAACAATTATTTACAAATCTTATAACTGTGAGAAACGCTTAAACCTACAAGTTAAATTTCGAAATAAGATTAACCTTATCTTTAGGCATGAAACAAAAAACAAAACAAAGCTTCAGAGTTAACACCTACTTAAAGTACTTTCGCTTAAATATTTTTAGAAGTTTGAGTTCAAGTTATGAAGCTATGATTCTTCATAATATAAAGTATAATTATACTTTAGTGTAAGTATGATTACTTTTAAATTAGCAATAAATTAAACAATCCATCTACAATAGAGTTCAATATCTCATTTAAACTTATTATCAATGAACTAATGCGTTCCATAAAAGTCATCTCGCAGTAGATTGCCAATCGCATCCACAAAACGTGCAATTTTTTCCGCTAGACAACTCAGCAATAGATCTCAAAGAACCTTCGAGTTAGCATCGCGTCTTCGCTTTGCGGCGTCTTTTGTTATCAAAGACTGCAGGTAAGAACAGATCTGGCCGGCGGATCTCGATTCAGATGTTTCAATGGTTACTACGATATCCAGAATAAAAATAAACAGATGATAACTACGTTAAGAAGCATTTCTGTGATGCAGACTCACTGCTCTGCCGGTCAGACCAGATGCATCTTACCTTGCCATAAGAGCAGAAAGCGAAGACACGAAGACAGGTGCTAGTGTCTTAACTTTACTTAGAGATATCATATCAATTTTTATACTTCAGACAAGTCTATGCTCTTAAATATTATCTAACACGTAAAGCACACAATAATAAACATTTACTGTAACCTAGCAACTAGCACACTGCAATACACTTTGACAGCAAAACAAAAAACAGCGCACTTACCGAAGACAACGAGAAGTAATATCCAAAACGGGAAATTCATGCTGCGATCTGTCATTTTCAAAACAATTTTTCACAAGTTGCCGGAGAAATCAATGCTCAAAACACATTTCGATCACAACACGTCTTTAAGAGAGTTTACATCTTCGAATGTTCAAAATTCTTTCACTACACTCAATTGTTTCACATTTTTACGGAGAGTCTAAAGTTGTTTGTTGTTAACTGCACTTAAAATGTGATGTTTATGTCAGGGTTTTGATAATTTTTGAGGTTTGATTCACGATTATTTGGGTGTGATTTGACGCAGCACTACGGACATGTGGTCCGCACAACACTCTGCGATACACACACGATTGCTGACTGAGTATATCCGAGTATTGACCGAACAGCGGGGCTGTCTTGCGCTCAGGCCGCACCGCCCGCGCCCCTTTTACACTTCGCGGTGTCTCTCTCCCGCTTGTGCATGGTACAGCACCATCCTTCTCGCACAAGAGATTCTCTACGTGTGCTGTGTCAAGATACGACATTATCTTGTAATTTTCGTATTTGTTTTTATGTTGTCCTGTGCCTTATTTATCAACCATTGAAATAACTTTTTGATAAAGAATATGTTTTTATAAAACCGTGCAATAATGCGGTACTTTAGCCCCGCAAAATCGTAGTGAAAAGTGCAACTTTAGCTCCGCATTTTTCGACCAATCAGAACGCTGCCTGTACACTCGATCGCTGATGAGTATTACCGAATTGGCCCGAATGTCAAGCTACTGTTATAGTACAAATACATTTCATCTACCTAATAATCATTGGCGTATATTTGGGGGTTATTGCAGTCACACAATGGTCAAAACCACAAACCTGAGAAACGCCAGGACATACAATACAACCCTGCTAATAAGCTTCGAAAAACTCTTACTCTACCAGTGGAACACTGGGGGTAAAATATATACTCGGGTTAATAAATATGGCAAATACTGAACTGTTCTTATCTGCGGGCTAATCTTAAACGATTACGGTTTTGGGCATTGTGTGACTGCAATAAGCATTTAACGATTATTAGGTACTAGATGTATGCGTAGACTATAGCAACCCGTAATCACTGTTTTGTGCTAACATTTTGCAAATTATGTAAAACTGGAATATTATTTCGCGAATTAGTTATTTATGTTATAAGGATGGTAACGTCAATTATTATGGTACTAATCGTGAAGATTATTAGATGAGTCAAAGTCTAGTTACGATATGTATTGCATACAAAATTTAATCTGCTGGCGTAAATTAGTCAAACAGTAAAATAAATTATTTGGTATTAAACAAAAAAAATTAAAACTAAAAAAATCAGGTACGTATACTATTTTTTAAACTTCCTTAGTATATCAAGTTGTTTATTATTTCATTATGGTACTTAGTATCATACTATTCATTATGGTCCTCAAATTGAGATTTATAATGTTGTTCTTATGGCACGCCATCAGATAAAATATATAATATATTTAGGCTGTAAAGATAATTTGTATTAATCACGTGGTTATTTTCCTTGGCTAGCTTCTCACAAAATTATACTCACGTTCGTAATAAAAAATCTTTCTTAAAAGCCTAGATAAATAAATATATTTTTTTAAATAATGCTTTCTTTACTTTCGTTTCAAATCAAAGACTCAAACCGCACAAAATATCGATTCAGGTTCACTTCGCGATTCACTGTGATTTAAAGGGTTTGACTTTATTCCGGTTCACATTTTTTCTTTAAATGAACCGGTAACCGGTTTTTAAATTAGCATTTCAAGTATTGGTTTTAATTAATAACAATAAAAAAAATTAAATATTTTTGTTTCAGTTTTGGACTAAAATATTGAATAAAATTTGCCTTAACAGCAGAAAATAAAACAATTTTCCGAATAATTGAACACCATTTTGACGAAAAAATGTTAGATTTAATTATACTTTTAACTATTCCGACAGGTTCGGCTCCGGCTATAGGTTTACCAAAATATTTATATCGGTTCAGGTTTCATTCTGGGTTCACCTGTTCCGATTCGGTTCGAGTCCCTGTTTAAATAAAAAAATTAATTAGTTTAACGACATGCATAAATGAAATATACAAAATATAAATTAAAAATGATTTATTTGTCTTGATTACAATATTAATATACAAATCTGAAGTTAATTAAATTAAACTGAAGAAAATCCCCCAGGATACTGGCTACTATTTTGTAATTTTGCAATTTCTTCTTTGAACTTCGCTATAGTTTCTTTCGCTAATTTTAATTTATCCTTTAGTGTTACAATTTCAGTTCTAATTTTGTTCTTTGCTTTTACAACTGCATGTAAAGTATTCTCTTTCTTTTCTTCAACTGTAATACCAAATATATTAAATAATAATACAATTAAAACAGAAAAATCCATACAATTTGTATCATGCTTCCATGGACCCAATGTTAACTGTTTTGTGTTTGTTAATAAATGCTGCATCAACTGTGTGGGTTCATTAAATACAATTTCATCGTAACTCTCAGATACTAATCCCTTGTTTGCATCATTACCAACATCAGCACTACTTGCTCCTGTTTGGAATAATTTTAAAATGTGATACATAGTAACCTATAATTTAAATATTAGTAGTTATAACGCTCCTCTATTAATGGTAACTTATTTATTACTGGTTTCTCGTTAGGATCATGAAAATGTATTTTAATAACAATTTCAAACTCTCCCCAACCGGTTTCTGTCAATTCGTACGGTGGTTTCGTAACAACTCGATTGGGATTCGCATAACTTTCGTGTAGCTTAAAATGTACTTTTTTGACATAACTGGACATATCTTCGTTTTGATACGGCTTTACATAAACTGTCCATTGATGTGTGTGTCCGTCTTCTTCTCGTTTTTTACCAAAATACCGGGCTACATTCCCGTAAACAACTGGTTTTATAATGCAAACACCCTGTAATAAAAAATAGGTATAACAATTGATAAAAATAGATTTGAAATATTTACTTTTATACGTCCTCCGGAATCTGGTCCAAAATCTGTTGGCAAACTCATTCTAAAATATTTTATAAATTTTATCTGACAGCTATCATAACAAGCCAAATAAGCTTGGTTATGTTCATTACTTACAATATTGACTACTAGAGGCGCCACTCACTGAAGTTGAAATTACACTTGCAGTGACTATTTTGATATTTAAAATTTTAATTCACTGATGATATTAAAAATATAAATATATCGTTAAAAAATACAACTATTAAGCAATCAAATGCATCATTATTGATTCAAATGATAATACAAACTTTTCAAACCATTGCCTGGCGCCAAAAGCCTGGTATGTTTTTTCATTTTTAAAAATGTAATACACACTTTGTCATGCACTTATTACTGTACAGGGCACAATTTTCTTAAATTTTATTAGTAAATTTAATATATTTCTTGACACTATACTCTACTTTTGTAATGAAAATTGTAAATTTCTGAAGGATTGCAGTATGAAAAGTTTGACAACATTAGCCAGAGCAGGCTAGAATGACTTTATAGTCATACCAACTTAAAGCACTAAAAATAAAATATAAATATTCAATTTGCTCATTATATATTTCATTTTGAATATTTTGTAGGTCAAAGTATAATATCTATATATAATTAATATATACTTTTTTAAATTGCGATGTGATTATCATAGGTTTTTACTAATTATTTTTATGCGAAATTTTTCTTATGTTGGCACTTGGTTTGTCATGTTTATTTTTATGCAGAAATGCAAAATACAGAAATGGCGGAAATTCACGTGTGTTCCTAGTTACCGTAAAACGTGATAGTTTGATATTTTTGATTTACATTAATAAGTGTCAAGTGATTTGTTTGTAAATTAGGTTAGATTTAATTTTATTGCACGTTTTACATTCAGTGTGTCATATACATTGTTCAGAATGGATTTTATAGACTTGTTATCTATATTTTTACCGGCGATGGCGTTTATTAGTGTTTTATTAATTTTATTCATAAATCTATATACAAAAATAAGGTAAACGTGTATATTTTACATTTATGTCAATGACTTTATTCAACTGATTAATAATTTTTGTAGGCCAAATGGATTTATTGCGGTTAATTGCTGGTTTTGCAACCAGTGGTCAAAAGTTAATCGTGAACTGCAGAATTCGTGGGATTGTCCATTTTGTGAACAGTACAATGGATTTACAAAGGTATGTAATTATTCATAAATATATATTGTTATTAAATTATTTACTTATTTAGGACGGTGATTATAACAAACTGATACCAGAACAGCACGACGAATTAATGAATAAAGTTCTTCCTGCATCCACTGTTAGTAAGAGCACAATACCTGATAATGGACTTTGTAGTACCTGCAACAATAATCAGCAACTTAAAGTACAACAACTTGCTATGTTTTCTCCTATTGAAGAAAATAATTTCGACAAAGAAGTGGAACTCTATGAGTATGTAACTCTCATCATTTAAATTGGCAGCCAATAATTTTTCCCAAACATCATTCTTCCTGAATAAATTATTATATTTGGATTCAGTTCTGTGATATTAAATTTAATATACGATCTAAATGAACAACTTAATTACCTTTTTAACACGTGTAATTAAGTCGATTTTTCGTTTTTCTCCTAATACAATAATTTTTCATTAGTGCTGCCGATATTTGGTAAAATTATTGCAAAAATTACGAATAACTACGAGCAAGAATAATAATGTTTGATCAAATTTGTTTTTACAAACAACTACATAGGAATAACTGTGGTTTGAAATTTTCTTTTTAAAAATAACTACAGATAGGAAGAATTATCTGTTTAACAAACATTAATAATCATTCACATAAGCAGTTTGTTTTAAGGTTTACATTTATGTTCACGTTTAAGAAAGTTTAAATACGTCCAACTAAATGCGAGCATTCACAGTGCTTGAAAGTAGGACATGTGAATGCTCGTATTCAGTTATACGAATTTAACTTTTTTAAACATAAACTTAAACCTTAAAATCAAATGCCTATGTGAATGTGGTTTTAAATTGCATTTTCATAAGCATTTAGTTTTGAAGTTTACGTTTAAGAAAATTTGTATACATCTATCTAAATATGAGCATTCACAGTGCTTGAAAGTGGGAAGTGTGTATGTTCGTATTTAGTTCTATGAATTTTAACTTTATTAAACGTAAACATAAATGTAAACCTTAAAATTAAATGCTTATGTGAATGGGGTTTTAAGTGTTCTCTTTTGATTGTCCTATATTGTAACTAATCGATGACACACTTTCAGAAAACAATTGGAACGTGCCTACAGATTATGCCCTCAGTGTGAAAAAACTATAATGAAAACTCTACACAAGCAAAAATCGATTCTGCTAGGAATACGTTTATCAACTTTACGGAAACAAGGTTTAAACTATTTGGACTTAAATATGTCGTCTTCAGGGATGTCGAAAACTGCCAAACGAAGATTATTTCTCACTGCCATTCATTACACTACCATAGCATTAGCTGTTGTCCGTATTTATGAAATTTTGAAGACATGTGACTTCTCGCACAAAAATATAACAAATGTACTGCCAGGTACTGTAGTGCCATATGTATTACTCTTTAGAGATATAACTTTTTTACTTTATAACTGTATTGCATCGTTATATGAAACTGTTCAATATTTACAAGAAATATTTTTGAAAAATTGCATATCGTTGATACAACATTACTTAGATATTGAACTTTTACAGCCGGAAAATTTTCTCTTGAGCCTAAATATTTTAAAATATAATCCTTCTTTTGTTTTATTATTTGTTGGATTATTTTTGCAAGTAGTATTTTTAAAATTTAGTAATAGTAAATTATTGGAGACTACGAAATGTGCTGCATGGTTTGCACTTATGTTTAGTTATTTAGGTTTATTACATTTTTCATTTCTCCATAAAAATTTGCCACCTAAAGCTGTCGAAATTGCTTTGTGTTGTTTTATCACTTTTTGTCCGTCTTCCATGCACAAACCTATAACGTTTAAGAGTTCAATTAAAAATATATCCTGCGAAAACGATATTTCTGATGATGAACTTGAATATGATAACAATGTAGAATTATTAAATTCTACTTTTAAATCTAATTGTAGTGAAAAATTAAATACTTCCTTAGATTGTAACAACTCGAATAATTCATTTAATGTTTCATCTGCTTCTACTATGAAAATATTTAACATTACAAACAAAAAGACAGACGATACTTTGCATGTATTTGGAAAAGGAGCAGTTTTTGAGAATCCACTTAATACCACAAATTTCAATTTTTCAACAAGTTATAGATCGGGAGAATCATCTATTGAGAGTTTATCCACGAGAAAAAGTTGCGTGAATGAATCTTTAAATAGTTTTTATTGTATGGATAAGTCCAACGAATCTTTACCACTGCCGTTAAATGAAAATTCGCCAAATAAATCAGAACAAGACTGGTATAAAGGCCTGAGCGAATTGCATTTGAGTAGTCCTAAAAAGCTAAATGGCGACGAATTACCAGCTACTTTTAGAGTTTCGTCTCCACTTTTAGCTCGGCCAAAACCAGTGCTATCACCACCTAGATTGGGAAGCGTAACCCAATCTTCTTGGGTAGCTGGTGGTTACTGGAAATCCAACGATTTTTTAAACAATGCGGGAAGTTTTTCAAACCTTAGTCGATCTTCCAGTCAAAGTTCGGGTTTTGGTTCTCAAGCTAGTAGTCAACAACCAAATAATTTTGACAGTAGTATTTTTAATTCTTTGCCTTCGTCTAGAACGAATTCTTTTTGTGGAGAATTCGATAGGTTTTCAGTTTTATCAGAACCTGTGTATTATAATAACTCACCACCAAATGTGTATCCGCAACATAGGTTTTATCCGACTATAAAACCTGATCAGCAAATTTTTATCAGTCCAAAACCTTCTAATGTGATAAATCAGACAAGAGTGTCTAAATCACCTACTAATACTGTACTTAATGATAGTTTGTGGAATGCAAAGAATTCTAACTTTGCGTATCCTGTGTTCAATCCTCAAAGACCTTCTAGTCGGGAAAGCAATTTCACGCAAAATGTTCTTAATTCTAGTGCTAGTTCATGTTCAATGTATAATCATAACTCAACGTTCAATTCGTGTTCAACATTTAATTTAAATAATCCATTCTATTCACATACAACTGCATTTGGTGTCAAAAATACCCGGCCTATGTCTGTTAACTCAAATAATACAACATTTTCACAACCATATGAAAAAGGAAGTTTGTTGAAAAAATGGCGAGAGCAAAATACTGCCGAGATTGATTATTAATAGTTGTATTGACAATTTGTTTTATCTGATTATAGAATGTTTACTTTAAGGTATTTATAAGAATTATATCTTGTGATTTTCAGTTAGTGAAATGTATTTGTTAGTAACTTTATTTTTTGAATATATGTTGGGATTATTTGTTTTGTACAATTATAATATTTTAATGATACTGCCATTATGATTCTAGTTTGCATGTGTTACAGAAAATTCTGAATGTTATAATTATCTAACTGACTACCTCTCAATCAGACTGTTTGTATTAAATCATTGTTCTACAAAAAAATAAAATTCCATTTTAAATTGTATTTCATAATTTTATTATAATACCAATGTTTAAAAAAAATTAGGGTATAAAAATAAAATTCCGTTTTACATTGTATTGCATCATTTTATTAAAATCCAATTATTTAATAATAAAAATGAGGGTATGGTCTTTTTAACACGCGAATAGGAAACTCTGGTACTAAACTAACTCGACGATTTCGTATAAACCAATTGGTAGCGTCGTTATTAATAGGATACATTTTCGCTGATATTTCTCTAAAATGTAATTAAAATTGTGAACTTTAGTAGATAATACATAAAATATGTTCTCACCGTAGAGATCCTTTAATTTCGCGTTTATATAGTGATGGGTCATGTTTCACATAATTCTCTCGAGATTCCGACGAATAAGAAGATGATCCAGTTAAGTTTTCATAAGCCCATTGTATTCTTTTTTTTTCTTTCAGTCCGGAATTAGTTATATTACCCTTTAAAAAAGTGTTAACAATATAAAGAAATAAAAACTACACAATTATTCACATAATTGAATGATAAATCCTGTTCTGGTACATAAACATTGTGCATCATACTATATTTTCTATGTGGCTTCTTGCATTTAGGTAACCAGTTATAGTATAAATCGGTTGTTGTAGAATGGTTTTCATAATACAATTTGCCTTCATGGTCCATCAGAATACCACGCTCTATTCCCTAAAAAATTTACAATGTTATTTTTGCAATAATATATATTTTATTACATTACTTCTCCCGCAATCGAATTATTCCAAACATCGTTTTTGTGTTCAGCAATTTGACTTTGTGGAGTAAAATCAGTTAGATATGTTGATCCATGTTTGTGCTTTTCATGAATATATTTTACCGTTTCTTCATACCAGCAACCTATTTAAAAGCTTTCTTATAATTTTATTAAAATTGTTTCATAAAAAAGAATTACATTATATAAAAAGAGCACCGATTATAAGTAAAGTTTTACTTGTATGAAAATTATAGTTTTGAATTAAAATTACTTTTAGTTATTACCTCCTATAAGTACACCGTCTCGATAATTAAATTTTGGCTAGAAAAGTAATTAAATCTGAATTTATAAATGAAAATATACAAGTTCTGTTATAAGTACCTCATATTTAAGACGACCAGTTGCAAAAGGTACTTTCATTATTAAAATTTACGTTAAAGTAATTACAAATTATCTACAATTGTCAAATTGACAGAAATTTGTACAATGAAACACAGAGATAACAAAATAATAAATTGTTTATTTATGTCATGCAATATGATCAAATTTTATGCTTAATGTACAGAAAGAGTAAACTTGTTACATTATTTTGAGTTAGTTTCTTCAGCATTCATGTTCTGGATTGCATTTGTAATTAATTTACACATTTTATCATTTTTAGAATACTTGTCTGCTACTTTTGTATAACTTGAAGCAAACATATTCATTTCTGCTTTCATAATTTCTATATTCTAAAACAAGAGAGCCTCATAAACGAACGCTGCATAAAACAATTGCTAAACTAACATTTTTTATATGTTCCCGCAATTGTTTTGATATTTCGTCATCATATCTGCTTATTGTTGATATTTCTGAATCCTGTGTTGATTCTGAGTTCGACATTATTTTGTTTTTGTACTAAAAGTTTAAATTTAAAAGTGAGCTAACCTTACTTTTCGGGAACAATGATGAATTTATGCGCTTCTTACAACATATAGCTGAAACGAATACCTTAAATAGTATTATTAATTTAATAAATTGTACCAACTATTCTATTTACATTGATTCATGTGAGGTTTTTAATGGTAATAATTGAATGTACCTGTTTTATCAACCGAGTAAACGATTCGATTGAATACTTGTCATCTGTCAGAAATGTATAAACATGGCGCGTGTGTCTGGTCGTCGTATGTTTAGTTAGTGTTTTGTTTTCTACATATTAATTGTTAATTTGTAAATGAAATTGTTTTTATTAGTATATGAAATGGTGTTCCTACTCTTTATAGTGTCATAAATATTAGTTCATTTATGGTGAATGTGAGGTGAATAATAATAAACGGAAATAAATAAAAACTATTTGACATTTAAGAACAGTTAATTATTATCACAATACAGTAGCTAGAGTTTGAAATGTGAGAACTTTTTTAAATGAGTGTACAGTGGTGCCCCAGTGTCTTATATCTAGTAGGCGCCTGTGTGTCTGTCACCATGGCAACCCATCTCCATGAGCATAGCCAACCGGATCTTCGTGATTTGATCGCACAGTTAGCACGCTATGTGTAGAGAAGTAAACTTAACCGTTTGATAATATGTGAAAAAAAATGATGGGAAAAGAAGATGAATCAGAAGACCAATCCCTCGAACAATCCTTAGAAGAAGCTTCCGGTTTTACAATCCAAGATGACAAAACAGACTTTTGTGAAACAAAGTGTGAATTTTTAAAATGTGCACCAAGTTACGTGCAGGTGATACCCTCCGAAGACGATTGCAGTGACGAAAAACCTTTGGAAGAAAACGGGCATCAAGTTTTAAAAAGAATAATTCGGAATAATATCGAGCCTAGTGAATACTGTAATGAGGCTAGTGGAGTTATATGCGAAAATAACTGTGATGTAGACTCTAGTGATTACGAACTATTGGACAGTGACAATGGAAACCATCTTCTGGTGTTCGAGGACTCCGATGGAACTTGGCGACTTCGCTGGCACATCACGGATCCGGAAAATGAGGATGATTTCATTGCGCTATGTTGGGCAGGTCAGTAGCTACTGTTTATTATTTTTCGCGAAAGTGAATAAACAACTTCGATTTCGTCCTCCAAGGCCGACTCAAAATACCAATTAATTTTCTTGGAACATTTTGTTGATTAACTCAGCGCTGGAAATTAATCTTTTAGCCTGAAGATATTTTTTCGTGTAATTTTTAATTTGGAGTCTAATTTGCGTGTCTTTGTTAAATTAACTTGTTGAAATATTCCAGAAAAATTTATATTCTTAATGCAATTTGCTAATTAAATATAATTATTTTTGTTGGACGTAATTTATGGGCTACTTTTACATATTTTATTTATTTCATGACTACAAAGTTTATTTATTTTTGTATAATTTACAAATGTCACATGTCGTCATAGAATGATAATTTTATACGAGTATAAGGATTTAAAAATTATATTTCATTTACATTATAAATTAATTCTAAATACATGATATTTAAGAAAATGAATGATACTATGACATATAACTGGTAAATATATTGTAAACTAAAATATTTAATAAATTATTCATTATGCCATAAACATCCTACTGCAAAATTCTTCGAAAAGTAAGTCACTCTGATTTCAACGAGGATTTCAAGTAAGTAGGTACGAAGATTTTATGATTTTACCGAGATTTTAAAGAAGATAAATTCACAAACCAGATTTTGCGGGTTTTACATGACACTGCAATAAAAATATTAAAACATACAAGACTCGTATTTATACAAGACTGAACCAATCAAGGTGCAAGGAACAAATTTTATGTGATTTTAAAACTTTTGAATTTTTTGTTGATTTACCTACGTTTTTTTTTCTGGGGTATGGCATTACAAAATATTTTATTAGGCTATGTCGACTCAGTGTCGACCGAGTGTCGACTGTCGAGGTTTGTACAGTGTAAAGACTGTACCTAATGATTATTTATTGGATTTATACTGAAATACTATGATCTATAGAATTTTAAAGGTTTTTAATTTCATACGTAAAGTGGTTTACCTCGGGTTTACCAGATAAATCTTTTGTCGCATTAGTAAGGTGTCCTATGCCTAAAAACATTAATTTCTAAATTAATGTTTTTAGGCATAGAACCAGGGTTGTGAAAAACTCGGTTTTTTTCATGATTTGCCCAGCCCAGTGGGTTTTTTTGAAAAAACCCAGCCCACTACTGGGGTTTTTCAAAAAAGCAGTTAAAAAAATATTATTGTGTATATAATTTTTGTCTTCATTTTAATTTCAATGCACTTGTGTTTTATATCGTTGAAAAGAGAAAAAAAATCTCTATTAAGACGGGTTATAGCCAGCTCCATATGAAAATTTAAATTTGGTTTGAATATCTCAAAATCTGTAGGAGATAAAAAAATTCGAGGACTGCTGTGCAATGTGCATTCTTCGTTAAAAACGTACAAATTAGAAACTTGTACTAATTCAAACAAAAAATTTATAGGTGAAAAACGAAATGGGCAAAATTTACATTTTTGTGTATATCCTCGTGTATAAATCATCTATGCATTTTTGTGAGAAAACAAAAACATTTCTATATTGGCCCCCTAAAGGGGCAATTTTTGTCTAATTTAACCTCGAATTTAACCAACTTCGTATCTCTGGTTCTCGAGATCCCCATACTTAAACAGTTTCATAGCACATCCCTGTTAACAATTTTCAAATAAAATGGGGTTTTTCAAGGGTTTTTTCGGGTTTTTCCAGGCGGTTTTTTCCGAAAAAATACACACAACAGAATAATAAAATATAGGGTGTTCCTCGGGTGTTCCATTTGAAAATGACGAGTTATAGCCATTTGAAAATGAGTAAATTTGATTTGAACTTGGCAACTCCGCGGAAAACTAAAATGAAATTTATATGTTCGTATAGGTAAAGAAAATACAATTCAAAATATATAAAAATATATAGGTTGTTTCATTTAAAAAAGACGAACAATTATTGCCAAGTCGTTATGCAACACCCTGTATATGTGAAAGTAATTTTAAGTTATGCTCCTTGAGTAGACGAAAAATTCTGTTAATAAAGTGCTGTATTTTTAACGACAAGGGAGATATCGACGACGGGCATTTCGATGACTCACCTGTATATACAGGATACTTACGAAACATTTTAATCAACTTATATATAGTGGCGCACGATTGCTATCTCGGAGAAGTATAAGAGCCACGAAGTTGGTTAAATTAGCAAACAATTTATATTTTATATAGGTAACAAGAATTTTTCTAGACCAGTGGTTCTCAAACTACGGGGAGCAACTTTCTTATTTTAAATGGGGACCTATTTTTTTATTTGCTTATTCGATTCAGTATTTTTTTCTGAATTCAACGAGATATTCTCGGAGATATTAGTTTCATACCCTTGCATACAAAAACATAAGAAAAACGCTATTGAAAATTATGTTAATTTAATCTAAATTTGTTTGTTACAAGAGTGCTATGGATGAAAACAATTGAATATTTTGTTTCATATTAATCATATTGCATGACATAAATAAACAATTTATTATTTTGTTATCTCTGTGTTTCTGTCAATTTTGACAATTGTAGATAATTTTTAATTACTAAACGTAATATTTTAATAATGAAAGCATCTTTAGCAACTGGTCGTGTTACATATGAGGTACTTATAACAGAACTTGTATATTTTCACTTATAAATTCAGATTTAATTACTTTTCTAGCCAAAATTTAATTATCGAGACGGTGTACTTATAGGAGGTAATAACTAAAAGTAATTTTAATTCAAAACTATAATTTTCATACAAGTAAAACTTTACTTATAATCGGTGCTCTTTTTACTTCCTTGTACGAAGTAAGGAAGTATTGTAATCGCGAAAAATTTCGATTCTCAGATTTTGACGGAAATATCCGTTTTGACCTTTTCTGAATCCATTATGACTAGTTTCGACGTGACGTCTGTACGTACGTACGTATGTACGTACGTACGTACGGACGTATGTGTGTCGCATAACTCAAATACGGTTAGACGTAGAAAGTTGAAATTTTGTATTTAGGACTGTTATAGCATCTAGTTGTGCACCTCCTATTTTTGGTTTCAGTCTACAAACCGGAAGTAGTACTTTTTAAAAATATTTCGATAAATATTTAATTTTAGACAATTTTTTTTATTTTAAATGAAAGATTATGTGATTATTACCTACAATCGGTATTTTATAAATATTTTTGTATCTGCTATCATTTAAAAATAATTAAAGTATATATTTATAATTTATAGTATTTCGGTATCTTGTAGTCCATGATCGATTAACATTTGTTACTACGTAAAATTTAAATGATTATGACATGACAGTGACAATAGTAAAATATGCTTTATATCTTCTTCTGCAGTTTAAATAAAATGACTAAAATATATTTGTGAGTATACTAGTATAATAAGTTAAAAGAATTTTTAATATTATTTTACATTTTAGTTATTAAGAAAAGTATGAACACACAAGGAGTACAAGGAAGTCATGTGGTGTCCACGTCAGATTTTTATATAATGTAATTCTTTTTTATGAAACAATTTTAATAAAATTATAAGAAAGCTTTTAAATAGGTGGCTGGTATGAAGAAACGGTAAAATATATTCATGAAAAGCACAAACATGGATCAACATATCTAACTGATTTTACTCCACAAAGTCAAATTGCTGAACACAAAAACGATGTTTGGAATAATTCGATTGCGGGAGAAGTAATGCAATAAAATATATATTGTTGCAAATATAACATTGTAAATTTTTTAGGGAATAGAGCGTGGTGTTCTGATGGACCATGAAGGCAAATTGTATTATGAAAACCATTCTACAACAACCGATTTAGACTATAACTGGTTACCTAAATGCAAGAAGCCACATAGAAAATATAGTATGATGCACAATAGTTATGTACCAGAACAGGATTTATCATTCAATTATGTGAATAATTGTGTAGTTTTTATTTCTTTATATTGTTAACACTTTTTAAAGGGTAATATAACTAATTACGGACTGAAAGAAAAAAAAAGAATTCAATGGGCTTATGAAAACTTAACTGGATCATCTTCTTATTCGACGGAAACTCGAGAGAGTTATGTGAAATATGACCCATCACTATATAATCGCGAAACTAAAGGAACTCGACGGTGAGAACATATTTTTGTATTTATACTAAAGTTCACAATTTTAATTACATTTTAGAGAAATATCAGCGAAAATGTATCCTGTTAATATCAACTGGGCCAATTTGTGGACACGAAATCGTCCAATTAGTTTAGTACCAGATTTTCCTCTTCGCGTGTTAAAAAGACCATACCCTCATTTTTATTATTAAATAATTGGATTCTAATATAATGGTGACATACAATGTAAAACGGAATTTTATATTTATACCCTCTTTTTTATTTTTAAAACATTGGTATTTTAATACAATTATGAAATACAATTTAAAATGGAATTTTATTTTTTTGTAGATGAATGATTTCATACAAACAGTCTGATTGAGAGGTAGTCAGTTAGATAATTATAACATTCAGAATTTTCTGTAACACATGCAAACTAGAATCATAATGGCAGTATCATAAAAATATTGTAATTGTACAAAACAAATAATCCCAACATATATTCAAAAATAAAGTTACTAACAAATACATTTCACTAACAGAAAATCACAAGATATAATTCTTATAAATACCTTAAAGTAAATATTCTGATAACTTAGGTAATAGATTAGTCGGGAAATCCGAAATTCGTTCTATTTCTAACGTCTAGGTGCATTTTATGTAACATTTAGGTAACATGAATTTCTAGACTAATTTGACCCCGCTGAATTCGAATCTGTCCATTACCAAGCCGAATTTTGCATGCAATGCAACACCCGGAATTTAATATGGCGATCGTTTTTGAATCTTTACGTGAAACAAGTAAATATTGTTATACTTTTGAGAATGATGAGTCGTTTTCTAGGTATTCGGTGTCTCTGATTTCATTGAATCCCACAGTTTTGACATTCAATCGCCATAAATGTAATATTAAAGATGTCGGTTCAAGAAACCGGCAGTTAACCGTCCAAAGAATGTACCTACCAAACATTTTAATCAACTTACGATATTTTTTAATTCTATTTCTATTTTTGGCTTGCCCATGTAACAGGAGTATTTTTTCGCGGACGAGTTTTAATATTATAAATATTTTTGACTATTCTGTAGTACCAGAATTTATTTATTTAATTGGTGCAACTTTGTTATGCACTTCTTTTAACAATATCTAAAGTTCATCTACTAGCCTTGAAGAAGACACAAGTGGTGTCGAAACGTTGGCAGTCGGTTGGCAGTATAGAAATTTTACATATTTCTTGTGTTTAATCAACTCTACTTTCTGAACGAATAAAGATCTCGACTTCCGGTTTAGCAAATGGAGAAAGAAAATTTTCTGTGACGTCATTATATTGAAAAGGAGGAGGATAGCATATTATTTAAGAATGTAACCTGTGGTTGGCCGTTTTATCTTCCGGCCAGTCCTCGGGCCAGTCATTGGTTCCAGCTTGCACTAGGTACCTTACATACGTAATACTCAATTTTCATTATTTCTTTTGAATTTGTTAGTAAAAATGGTAAAAATGTTGTCAAAATTAGAAATTCGTGTCCCAAGTTCTGATCTCTTTAAAAATATTTAATAAAAAATCTGACGTGGCCATCACAAAACCTTCCGCCATATCTAGACTTTAAACAGAAATGTATACGTAATACGTACAATCCGGTGCCCATTTAAAATATACAAATAAAAATCTAAAATATTCAAACACAGAAATTAGTATCACCTGAATCAAAAGATTCATTCACACGAAAACCCTTCTGTGTTGAAGCAATCCTCCGTTTAGTTACTATACATTTAATAGCATACTTATGACTTATATAGTGCTAGTATGCCAACTTGTCACCCGTCTCATCTGTCAATATTAAATTGTAAATTGCAAATAACTTTTCCTCTTATTCTTATTACAAATAGATACTATATTTATCCAAATTTATAGAAATTTGTGACACTTAATCTTTTCAATCTTCAAAAATATCACTTCCGGTGAAGATATTTGTACCAAAATCTAATGAGCTCTTCCTATTCAATACAATTGTAAAATACCAAATATCAAAATTTTTGGGTAATTCTTATTTGAGTTATGCGACACACGGCATCGGCCCGGACCACACACATACACACAGACACACACACACACATACACAGACACATACACATACACACATACATACAGACATCATCGGGAAAACGGGAAACTATCAAAAATGAGTTGTAAGGACCCTAATTCGTGCTCATCCACTAAAAACTCACTACCCGATTTTTTGCATGATTCAATATTCCTTCCTTTACTGGTAAGCGGAAGGTAAAAAGTCATGCAAGTAGCCCATTTAGTAGAAATTTAATTTTCATAATAAATATGAAATTTGTGCGAATTCACATAGAAATAAAAACAATCTGTTAACAACAAATCTTGCATCGAATCTACACCAGTCAACAAAGAAAACAAAATCAGTTTATGTTTCAAATCACAAGATCCCGCCAGCACCAAGCAATCAAAATCCTAGTAGCCGGAGGTGTGACGTAGTAAATCAGTCAAGGATGCCACCTTGCCACCTGAGTTCCGGTCAGGTCAGCGTCATCATTCAAACCGCTGCATAGGCTGATACCCTGATACGCTGATAGGCGACGCGATAACCGTAACCAAGATTGTGGCGGTCACGATGATAGATCAACTTAGCCACTGGAGTGGAAAAGTGCGGGATTTAGCACGGGGTTTTGTCCTCGGTTTTGTCCAGTGGGGTTGAAAAAGGGTTGGAACGGGCCGGGATGGTTTAATCAATGCTGAGGTTGCACTGCGACAGAATATTGTTCAGACTTTGCAGGAAAAATGTTGATATAGGTAATACAATATATCGTAGAAAAGGGAAAATCCGGTGCAATATTATTTTGCGTTATTTTAGAAGTGATATTATTTTATAACTCGTATTATAATAAATAATACGCTACGTGATTAGACTTACCTCGGACTCGCCTCGAACTTACCTATATTTTTTTATTACAATTTGAAACTCGAACCGAGCCGGAACAGGAACATAGGCCGGAATGAACTGCAGCTATTTTAGTGAACCGCAAACCCATACCCGAAGCCGAACTGATGGGTTCTTTGTGTATTAAGAGCGTAAAGTGGCTCTTTGTTACTCGGGCACGGTAATTGCAGCGCGAGCCGAAAGCGAGAGCTGCAATAGTCAATAGTGCAGGAGAACCAATTGCACTTCACGCTCGTAATACACACATAATTTTATCTAATACTAAAATGATTTGTTATTAAAATAATGGTACCTATTTAGCGCTATTTAGTCAATCTACGTTCAGTCAATTTATGTTTTATTTGTGTCTATGATGATACCAATAATATCGAAATAAATAAACAAAAAAATTGTTTGATTCTGTCATTTTCTTTTATTCTATGTAAACAATAAAATGTTTTAGCGTGCGTTGTGATAGGATACGCGCAATAAAGTGTTTTTTTGCTTGGTCCTCAGTTAAATAAATATAAACTTTTCATACTAGTCGTAGATAAAAGCATTTTATACTTAATTAAAATTTAACGTTTTTTCGTCAAAATGCTATTACATTTGATTTTTATTTGTTGTATTTTTTATAGTTTTGTCATGCTTTTAGTTTTTTTAAATTCAATATGATATAATATTTTATTTATTCCCTTAGAAAATATTACATTGTATGGGAAGCGTCACAAAAAATCTTAATATTAAGTAATAAGTATAATACACAGTAAAAAATTGGTCCGTGTAAACATGTTTAGTGTTTAACTTTTACTCAAACAAAAAATGATATTTACACTATTTTTACCATTCAACTGGTAAAATAACACTGCAATATTTAGTGTCAAATATATGACGTCAATCGGCTTAGTGTAAAACATGTAGTGTTAAAATTGTGACGTCAATCACCGTAACACTAAGGTAGTGATAATGTAGTTTTATGAAATTACGTAATTCAATTTAACACTGATTATAGTGTTATATAAGTGTCACTAATATTATGTATTTAGTTTTAACACTACCTTAGAGTTATATTAGTATTACGTATACAATCTGACACTAGTGTAGTGTTATATTAGTGTTGTGTGTGTACGCGGGGGTAGGTACTAGGTAGACAAGTTCATGCGTGTAGTAGCTACTAGCAGAGAAGAGAAATCACTGTTTAGTTCGGTTCGTCTTTATTAATTATTTTGGTAATATAAAAGTATTTAATTACAAAACAGTGCGTTAACATTATGAAATTTTTAAAATTTCGATTCAGTGGAAAAGCTATTTGGGCAAAATCACAAGATTCGTAAATTCGTATGAAGAAAAACAAAATGTATATTTATTTCTGTTCTGTTTTGTTTTTGTTATTGAACTATGTAAGTACTTAACTTTAAGATTGAATTTAAGACTGATTATAGATTGCTCAATTATATTCACGAAAATAACTGTGATTGTAATATTATCTACTGTAATTCCTAAACATAAGACTGTTTATACCTACAATGTTTAACTGAGGTATATTATTTTTGTAATTTAAACGTAGGTACTAACTCAATATTTTCAATAAATATTATTTTCAATAAATATTATTTTCAATATAAATAGGTACCTACTATTTTATTTATACCCCTTATTACATGTGGATTTAATACTAGACTGAGGTAATATTAATTTTATTTAACACTATATTTTTATCAAATAACACTAGTTTTACGGTTTTATTTAACACGAAATAAGATATAAAATAACACTATATTTTACACTAATGTAAGTGTTATAGTAACACTATATGTAGTGTATAATGACACTGAAAGTATACACTATATTTTAACACGAATTAAAAATGAATTAACACTTTATTTTACACTACTTGTAGTGTTACATAACACTTTATACAGTGTAAAAGGACACTATAAATATACACTATTCGTAGTGTCAATTTAAACACTAAAAATAGTGTGGCCGCGATGGTACACTAGCTAGTGTTGCAGTAGTGTTGAATTTTTTTTACTGTGTACATACAAATTTAAGAAACAGTATTGTAACTTATAACTAATAATTATTTTAGTAAAGACGATAAAAACATTTTGTCAGGATTCAAAGGACACATAATTTATTAATAATGTTGAAATAAGGGTAATGTGTATAGAATAGTCATTCAAAGTATAACTTCGGTATAACTCGATGTATAACTTAATAATTTGTAGTTATAGTCGGTTTTAGAAATAAAGACAATGCTATCCAAATTAATCCAGTTAGAAAGGAGTCAATTTTTAATTTGTCGTTTTTGTATTTTCTTTTTGTCCTATGTCCCATTTCAGTTTTATCGGCATTGCAGTATATCGCTACAAATGCGGCGTTCCAACATACGGCATTCTGTATCTGTATTCAACTGCAATAAAAAATAAAAAATGAAATATCTGCTATTTCATCTACACATTAAACTTGCTTTTTATTATCTCACCCGAGATCTCACCGTATTAAACAAGAGTCAAATAAATGTAATATAAACGAATAAATTCGCAAATATAAGCTTATACTTGTCATCTCGCTTGTCATATTGTCATTGATATTTGTAATTATTATTGTCATATGATGTGTAAAGCACTGAGTTAATATGGATGAGGGATCACAGTGTCAATAAATCAGATAATTACTTTTAATTCGGTCGAGTGAACATTGAATAATTAATTTCAAACAAAGCTTCTCCTGGAAATTAAATTCAGTTAGATTCGAGTTAGATACAATTACTGAAAAGCGTAAATGCAATTGTATTGTGTCTAGTTCTGTATAGTTTATGTGTTTTATACAACACTGCCGGTTTTACTAACAAAATAAATTGATATTTGACATGTTGGTTCATCTTGTGTTCATCACAATCGCAAACTCATTAGGCGGGAACCTAATTTGTGCGCTAATTTGAGTGTAGCGTGAGCGAGAGGTACTCTTGCATGTAATCATTGTAATCTTATTAGATTGATCTGTTTTAACATTTTAACAATAAACATCAAATTAACTTTTCCAAATAATAAAATAAAATGCAATCATCTTTTTACCTTCCGCTTACCTGTAAAGGAAGGTATTGGAATCATGCAAAAAATCGGGTAGTGAGTTTTTAGTGGATGAGCACGAATTAGGTTCCTTACAACTCATTTTTGATAGTTTCCCGATGATGTCTGTATGTATGTGTGTGTGTGTGTGTGTGTGCGTGTGTGTGTATGTGTGTGGTCCGGGCCGATGCCGGATGTTGCATAACTCAAATACGAATTATCCAAAAATTTTGATATTTGGTATTTTACAATTGTATACGAATAGGAAGAGCTCATTAGATTTTGGTACAAATATCTTCACCGGAAGTGATACTTTTTGAAGATTGAAAAGATTAAGTGTCAAAAATTTCTATAAATTTGGACAAATATAGTATTTATTTGTAATAAGAATAAGAGGAAAAGTTATTTGCAATTTACGTTATAAAAAAATTGTCTTTATCTGGTAGCATTAAAGAACTGCAGTAAAATTTAAAAAATAAATTTATCAAATAAAACGTTGAAATCTTGTAATCCATGTTCGGTTGATTTTTGTTACTGCATAAAAAATATTGACAGATGAGACGGGTGACAAGATGACATACTAGCGCTATATAAGTCATAAGTAAGCTATTAAATGTAGTAACTGAACGGAGGATTGCTTCAACACAGAAGAGTTTTCGTGTGAATGAATCTTTTGATTCAGGTGATACTAATTTCTGTGTTTAAATATTTTAGATTTTTATTTGTATATTTTAAATGGACACCAGATTGTACGTATACATTTCTGTTTAAAGTCTAGATATGGCGGAAGGTTGTGTGATGGCCACGTCAGATTTTTAATAATAATTCTAATAAATGAGCGATGAATTAGTTAAAGTTTATTAGTACAAATAAAAATAGTTGGAGGTCTGCTTAGGATATGGATTTTTTTTAGTATAGAAATAAACTAAACTTATCAATGGTTCCTAACAAATTCAAATCGCTCGACGAAGTGCATTTGCTTAAAATTGCGAAATACCGCAGTGGCTAGAGTGCTTACCTCGTAACAGAGGTCGTATCGTGAGGTTGACTATGATCGGTATCCACTCTCGTCGCCATTTCAAGTTGGGATATAATTAACTTACTGGCAATCACAAAGCTCTCGGGCACCTACCACCGGCTGGTGGTTAATTAAACAAAAAATAAATAAAATAAACAAATAAATCTTGGCAGGTTCTGATTAAGTAAAGCCCTGTTCGCACGAGGATTCTACCAAGATTCTGAATCCTGGAAAAGAAGAAGTTTCAAGATTCTGAATCTTGAAAAAAAATTCATGGTTTTCAAGAAATCAATAAATAATAAATTTGCGGCACCGTAATTTAACTGGCAATTCTCACTAAAAAGAAAAAAAACTTTTCCAGGATTCATAATCTTGGTAGAATCTTCAAAGAATCCTCCTATGCGAACAGGGCTTAAGACTCTAAATAATAAAAAAAATATAGGAAGGTATTTATTTTTGTAAGGATATGAACAAAAAATATTAGCATTAATAATATTATTATAGAGGCTTTTCCACATTAATACCTTATGTAACTAATTAAATATACTGTGCTATTTTCATAACCTATGTAAGTAGGTACTGTTGTAGTACAAGAACATCAATAAATTATTATTATTAAAAAAACTATAAAGTGTTTTCCCCGTAATAGGACAAAATGAGGGATAAGATCATCTCTGCACTATTTCTCGCTGGACGAAACCCGAAATCTCTCTCTCCACTGAACCAGAATCGAACTGTGATTTGTTTCCTGTGCGCAGGATACAACGGGTTAGCAGTTAAGGGTATAAAGGAGAACGGACAGCTGGAAGATTGAGAAAATTACCGGTAGACCGATTAGATTAGGTAATGGCTGCTGAAAAAATATAATAGAGGCACTAAATTGTACACCTGTCCAAATTGTTCTTTATATAGGAAGCGGTGGTTTCAAAATATTGAGATCGGGGGTAGATTCATTCACAACAAATTAGAAACGAATCAGGGAGATTATATTACTTTTTATAATTTTTTATTTGGAGAGGAACAAAAATGCAAGTAGGTAAATAAATCTGTAGAAGTATTCATTGCATTTTTGAATTAATTAAAGAATTCTTATAAATTCATTAATAAAAAGTCGTACAAAATTCATTCATGTTATTAGCTTAGATAAGCTAAAAAAAGTCATCTCTAGTTTCGCAGTACCTATCTAGACTAGATACTCTGTCTAGACTAGAGGCTTTAGAGTGTCTGACTGGTTGCTATAGCGTATAATGTCGTGGACTTATTGTAAAATTAGGCTTTTTATGAAAAGCCTAGGTTTTTCATGAAACACAATGTCACATCATTCTAGTACATTCAAGAAGGGTATGAGGCTCTCTATTCGTTCAGTTCAATCAGTTTTACCAAAATCTAGTGTAGGTCTCAACGACTCAAGAAGGGTATTGAGTTGTTTATTTAGTTTAGTTCAGAGTTTCTTATCAAAAGCCTCGGCATATTATTTTCTTTACAACTGCACTCGTTTCTAACATTTCTACTATTAAAATCGATGAAAATGTACGTGCGTAAATCCACGTTCAGACGTGTCTGCTCACAAATTACGTGTCTGCTAAAAGTGTCTGTTTTGACTCTGTGATAGAGCTCACGCTGTGTCTGCAAAAGCGCCAAAGCGCAGACACCGTGTCTGTTTTATATTTATTTCAAAAAATCAGCTAAGGGATGATTTTATAAAAATTTGGTATGGTAATAGAAAATGCTGTAATTTGGAAGATATGATACGGATGTGTTAATGCAACTTGGATGTAGAAGTAACAGTCTCACATGTGTCGTCGGTAAATATGTATAATTGTATAGGTACATATTATATTTGTTATTTGACCACATGTGCAGTTACCAGCCGTCAACTCATGGGTATAGGTATTAATGGTTGTTACTCAGTTGAGAGTAGATTGAAATGTGTACCTACCTGACTGGATTCGAACCTATGAGTTGTCCGAGCCACAGTCGGTGGCTATCTATAATGTATTTCAAAAAGAGTAGAATTATTTATTTTTGTACAGGAACAAATTTATCCATCGGTCAAGTGTTCCTGACATATAAACGGTTAAATCTCAGATTAAATATGCGATTGATTCGGCCACTGGGAATTTAATTTGATTTCTCGATTCTCGAATATCGCGTTAAGCTTTTACCGATATCGCGTTTCATGATTTCATTGGTTGTTAAGCAGGAACTTGCAGGAACTGAAGTTTCATTGTAGTCAGTGTGCTATGCTAAATAATATGTTATTAAAGCTGTACGTCAAAAGTGAGGTCAAATGTCAAACAACGTTGAGGATTTAAACTAAAAGTACTAAAGTTGAAAGTTAAACATCAAACGGGCGTGAAAAATATTAAAAGTTAAAAGTATGAAACATGATAGAAAATGTCTGACGTAGCTTATTAACATAGCTTTATCAAGATTGAACTTTTAATCGAAAATATAACAATGCTATTTTTACAAAATTCTAACGTAAAGGGAATATGATGAATAAAAATAATTATAAAACTACATCTGCCAGTCGTATTAGTTCATCCTCGAGTTCATCTGGGTAGATGGATTTAAATAAAGTTCATCCTATTTTATCTGGTTAGTAGGGTAGGGAGCCAAGGCAGTAGAATATTTTTTTCACTACTGTTCAGAGTGCAAGATAATTTGTTTTAAATATTCAAAAATAAATCATAGTTTAGGTAAATGCTCGGGTAAATGGTGTTCGAAGAAATAAGTATCTGAGATAAATGAAATTAATACACCACTATTGCTATGACATAATAATATTTTCTCTGTAAATTTACTTAAGTGATATAAAAAATTATAGATTTTGAAATAGATATTGTGGGATATTGTGTAGGTATCCATTGTGTACTTAACCGTACTTATCTCCGGTACCTACCTTCATGTTTTTAATAGCACCTACAACAAATTATAACATATTTGTACTTAATTTCAGTTAAGATTAGAGTATTGCTATAATAGTTTCCAGCGGTTTATATCCTATGATTGGTCAATCGTTTCGTGAACTAAGTTCATATAATAGCAAAATATCGGTAAATACATAGGGTGTTTCATCTATTCCTCTGCACACAACTTTAATAGGTTATATAATTTGATATTACCAGTGAGTATAAAGTTTACAGAAAAAAAAGATGTGAAAAGAGTGATAATTCACTCGCTCCTTCGTCGCTTGTGAATTCACACTTTTCTTTCGTCGGTAATATATAATTTATAACAATAACTATTTTTTCAAAATTCGAAAAAATAAGAGTAGGTCGGGGTAGGTAGTGAAAATATAAGTTCCATTGGTTTGAATGTCCGTTTAACTACCTATTTATTTATTATGTTATTTATAAAATCAAATTATATAAATAGTATCAGACTATCTGCAAATAGTCACTTCTTATGTAATAATTAATAAATTAACAGTTAAATGGACGAATTTCGATTATGTCCATTTATAATGCTGAAACTTTTAATACAATTATACTTTATTCAAATATTTCAGTAGGTAAGTAATTTACTCAAGTATTAACTAAACCTCCCATTAATGTATGCAGAAACCGAGCAAAAACCAATATTATAAAATAAACCAAACTCATTCAACTTCAGCTTATTGAAACTCACCGAATCGAAATAATGATCGGAAGCCACAAAGTAGTAAAATCCTGTCCCATTTCTTAACGGTAACGCAACGTCCCCGTTCCTTACCGGTAAACGTTAATTCCAGCGTAGCGTCTGACGGATTTGGGCGACAGGGGCCTAATGCCCCACGCCTCACTGCCTGATAATCCTAAACTCCTGTCTTCAAAACTCGGCTGAGTTGACGTCTAAGCGGATGCGAAACCACGATGTGTGACAGATAAACCGAGATAAACCTGGATAGTGAAAGAAAATAATGTAACGGGAACGGGATGTTACCCTAAAATGGGGTATCGTTGCGGAAGTCCTAAGTTTGGAGGGTGTCATTGGTTTAAGATTAAAGCTGCATACAGTGCTATTGAATTATGAAATTTAATTATCAATCAGTTTTACACATGGTTAAAGAATAATTAGGTTTACCGATTGGCCACGTTTTTAATTGACAACCCCGGTCAGAAGTTGTAATTAGTTCATAGTTCATACGTGTTTCTAGGTTTTAGGTCGGTTTTAGGTGTCTCTGCTAGTTGCTTGACTAGTTGTACAAATTCATTCTGTTATACTTGCTGTCACTGAATAGTATTTTTGAAATGTAATAATTTGTGCGTTATGTATATTGATACCTAGATATATGTGTAAAATATTAGGAACACGTAAGCTTATTATTTAGTACATTATAAAATAACAGTTAAATCTTGCTCTGAAATAATGAAAAGTGTTTTAGAAAAACCTGTGAATGTAGAAATAGGTTATTTTAATTTTAGAAGAAATGACTATAAATCGACACAAGGGTGGATCCAGGGTACCTATTCTAATTCATAGCGACAGTCGCTAGCGAAGTTCAGTTGATAACTTCGTGACGTCATTCCGTTTGTAACTATATCAAGGGTTAGGGATATTTGGCCTCCAGTTAACGACTGATATAGATTTTACATTTTACTGTGAAATTTGGCAAGAAAAACTGCTAAACCACAATTTTACCTATCATTTATCGTAAACGTATTATTTGTTTTAAAATAAACCAATTTTTGATTTTCAAAGTAAATTATTTTTTCAAGAAAAATGTCAATTTCTTATTTCTACAATTTGTAATTTGAATTATTTAATAAACTAATCAAAAATATTGAATAGGTACATATAATGAACCCATAATTTATTGGTATTTTATGTTTATACAAATTAACGTACATAAATTGACTTTTAGTTTTCTGTAACAAAAATATTTACAAAAAATAACATAACTAAAACTGAATTGTTGACTCTTCTGTATTAATAAAATTAACGAAAAATTAACATACATATTTATAAAATAAATATTTTAACTTCACAACGAATAAAAATCAACGCAACGCGCAAGTCTACCGTAGCGAGGGTTGATAAGTCGTAGCGACAGTCGCTTGGCTACTACGTCACACATGGTGGGGGGTTATCAAGACAACCCAACTTATCAACGTTGATAAGTGAAATAGAATAGGACCCCAGGTGATGTTCTTAAAATGGAATGGCAGAATAGCGCCGCAAACGAAAATTTTTTTTAGTTCAAGGTCAAATGCCTTTATATGAAATTTCGGATTTGAATAACAGTCTTTTTATGTGTAAAAATAAATTAAAACTTAATTTTTACTTCCACGTAAGTTAAAATAGTATTAAGTTAAGTAGAAATTGGAATAGTATTCGATTTTAAGTTCTAACTTTAGGATTCTTGGTAATTACCCCGTACCCCCCATCCTTGTATCCGCGCCTGAATCGACATGTTTTGTAAACTGTATAACATAGATTGTGTCGTAGAAAATGAAAGATTTTCAAACACGTTTTGTCATAATATTTTCGATTATAAAGCTAAACTCGAAGCTAAATTATGGAACATAGCCATTTAGATAATCTAAATTACAATTTTATATACTATTTATAAGTATGAAAGTGTATTTTTACATTTAATGGAGGGATTTAATTTAAATTTGTAAGTCTTTAAATATTGAACAGAACAACATCAATATTTGTTGACAAATATAAAAATCTGTTGTGGCCAGCACAAGACCTCCCGACATACGTTACCAAAAAGAATTTTTTTAAAATTCAAACAACAAATTGCAATCTAAATTACATATCTGACTTATTTTAGAGCCACTGTTTTAATTAGTACTTTAAAATAATTAAATTAAATGAACCTAAAAATAAAACAAGCAATCACCTAATATTGTATGCTTTATTCTTATGCCTGGTTTATGATGGATTTAATTTACGAATTTAGATTTACAAATTTAGATTTAAAATTTATTATTATCATCTTGGTTTATAGTGGATTATAAATATTAAATTCGTTCAATCATCTTCTCATATTTTGTCACGTGATTTGACGTAAATGAGATGACAGATAATTATCTTCTATCCTGTAACGAATTACTTTATTACATTTTTGTCTTTATGATATTTATCTATATTTTCCTACATAATATTAATCTTATATCCATATTTCTGATATTCATTTTAGCAAATCGACAACCACAAGTCAAAATATTTAAGTGTCATTTTAAAGTGTCAATTGTCTCTTTTCTACTCTCTATGATCACTTTAATATAATGTGATATGATTGGACGCATGTACAAATTTAGATTTAGAATATAAAATATGGTCATATTTTAAACGTAAATTATAAATCTAAATTCATCATGAACCTGCAAAGGCAAATATGTATATTTTATATTTCTAAATCTAAATTTGTAAATCTAAATTCGTAAATTAAATCCATCATAAACCAGCCATTAGACACCACGTGTTAAACAATTAAAGCGAAAATTAAAGTATCGTATTTTATTTTAATTAATCATAATTTGCAGTAGTTAACAAGGAATATAATATATCCTGTTTAATTTTTCCTATTTCATGAGAAAATATTGACTGCTAGACCGGATTTACTGAATAACGAACTAATTAAACTATTATTTATAAAAATTTGTAAATGACATTTCTAAGATCGTGTGAAATTTGACTTTAATGTTTATTACGTCTATTGAAATAATATTGATTAAGTAGACGTTAAAATAAAACATTGCCTAATACTTAATACTCAGCTAATAAGTTTCCGAGTAACTTGCAAACAATAAATTCTCTATAATATGAAAGTTGTTAAATTTTATTGGAAGCCAGTGTGCCAGTATGGCTCGGAAGACACTATTGAAACCTCGGTGGAAACATTAACTTTAGAATTATGTCGACATTACTTGCAGAATTTTCATATTTATATGAGCATAAGAATATCAGCAGAGAATAAACTACCTTCTAACAATAAATCCTGTCTTCAAGGAATACATCATTTATTACTTAGGTAGATATATTAATTCTGAAGGTCACCAATTCTACCAAAACTTGAACTTAATTCTTTATATGAAATACTTACATGTTTTTCAAATAATTACACAATTATTGTAGTTCTTTTTGCCAAATAATCCGAATTGAATTAACTTGGTTATGTACTGATTTTTCAATGATTTTTATTTACTTCATTAAATGAAAAAAAAGAACTATCATTCTTTGTTATAGGTTAGGTACTTAAATTTGTGGGTTAAAATTTAAAATATTCAAAATTATGATAATTTGGTTCTAGGCAACTGTATCTCTAGAAATCAAATGTAGCAAACCGGGTTTCGATATCTTATTTATTTTTTGAGTTGAGTATCCTTATTTTACACATTTTCGAAATTTCTATTTGATACTGCATACGCATATCTCAAAAATTAGGCCAAATATCGAACTGCGGTTTGCCGCGTTGTGTTTTTCGCTCTTAAATTGACTTATAGTTATAACTAAATTTTTAGAATTTTAAAAAAAATTAAATTTTCTATTTTCTCAAAAATATACCACCTTGAATTTAATAACAGATGCGGACTTGTTTATGTCACCATTGAATTCCTCTCGCCGAATTTCATATAGCTATAAAAACTTCGAAAAACTTTTAGCGAAAAATTTCGATGGGTACAATTTTTATGAAGGATTTTCAAAATCTCAACTTTTCTTAAGGAATACTCTCTAGTGTTAAGGGCGATTTTCGAAAATACTTCATAAAAAATGTAGGTACCCATTGAAATTTATCACTTGTAGGTAATATCCCAAGTGCATGGATTAAATCCGAATAATTTTTCGTGTGAAATTATATTGCAGCAATGCCCGACAATAAAATTTTCTGGATATTATTTCATGCCGAGGGGTATTCGGAAAGAAAATCGCATTATTACTTATTTTTTAAAAATGACATTTATAAATGTGTAGGTACAGAAAAATTTCCGGAAATATAGCTATTAGACAATATTTCCAGGAACAATGATTGTGATTTTCGCTAAAAATCGCATAACACAAATAACAGCCGATGGAAGAATTGACTACAATAATAGTAACCCTGGTTATATAAAAATTTAGCGCATTTTTTACCAGTAGCTTGAGGAATCTAACTATAAATTTTGACATTTGAATTAAGTGTAAATAAGCAATTAATAAGAAAAACACATTTCTCAATTCACGCAGAGCGAAAAATACATGCAAAGTTGACATATCAGAAATATTTGACAATAGTGTTGATGAGCCTGTAACCTTGTCAAAAAATGAGCTAAAATCTCGGCTAAAATGCGAAGGTAACATTAATTTTTAAATGAATTTATTCAATAAGATAACGTAAATACCTCGGTAAATACAATACTCAAATAAGCATCCCATCCCAACATCAACTTATTCCTTTCATCCCATCACATCTTAGTAATCACATAAGTAAACATCCTTCCTAGCTCCCCAGCCGAGTAGGGTTTGCAAATACGCCTCCCGGCTCGTCGAACAAATCACGTAGAATCGTAAAGGAAGTAGAGAATTAGCCCATACAACAATGCACTAATGTTCGGCCGTTGGACGTTCCGTGTCCGTTAGTGTTTAGCGCATTGTCCTAAGCAGGAAGCAACTTCGCAATCCGACTATCACATTGTTCCCCGGGAGACCAGAGTTAAGAAGGAATAAATCCGAGGAGATTACAGGCGTGGAGTTGGGTTTTTGTTGAAACGTATTGAGGAAGGATAAGATGAAAATGGTGTTTCACGCTCGTGCATTAATGTTGCTAAGATCAGCATTTATTAATGAAAGACCAGAAAAGACCTTAAATGTAGAATAATAACCGAATGTGTTATGTGACGAATTTACTGTAACCGTTTTCAATCGTTTTAAATTTTGAAATTGTTGTTCTGACAACTCAGATTTGAGGTTTGAATCTAGTCAGGTTTATATCTCAGTCACATAAAATTTGTACTGTGAAATAGTTTACATTCGAGTTCGTATAAAATTTGATTATTCTTTTGCCAATAATATATACAGTGGCTTAACACTCCCGTGGAAGTAACGCCGCTTCTCATGAAGCTTTCTAGATCCTTTTATCGGAAGCTCAATCCGTGCGGCGATCTGTGGTTTCAACCACAGCGGCAGCGGAGATATTCTTTGTGCAACCAGGACTACATTTAAGGTGAACAAATGGATAGCTTGTAACACCTGAGTGTGATTGAATGCCAGATCTTGGGCATTTTTAGTTTTATGACAAATCACACATTGTCGCACGACGGAGACTCGAACCATCGATCTCACGTTGACTGACGTGACAGCACGTTAGCCGGCCTTATCCAGTTAACGCACTGGACCATGCTGTCGCCAATAATATAAAATTTAGAAAATACTGTTCCGTTCTTCAATCGTTATTTGTTTTCTTCTCAGTGTTTAAAAAAATGTTCGTGTAGAATGAATAATGTGAGTAGGAAGTCGGTAATAATAATAATATATTTGAGACATACTTAGATATCTGATTGTTGGAACTCCACCTCTAATGGTTCGATCAAATTCAAATCTACTTTAAAATCTGACTGGTCAAAAAAGATCTGCATGCAAAATTTTATGAGGATCGGACAAATGGTCTAGACTCTCGTTCTAGATGTTTAACCCCTACCCCTAATGAAAATACCATTCCAAATGGGCCAATTTTGTTGATTTACATAAACTATCTTTGATTTCAATAGAAAATACCGAGTTTCGAAACACAAATTGCGGACGCTAGAGTGATTTTTAAAAGTTCCGATCACATAAACACAAACATAGGTACCTTAAAATCTTAGTCAGTTCAAAAGAGACCTGCATACAAAATTTCATTAGGATCGTACAAACGGTCTCGGTGTAGGTGTAGATCAAATAGACAGACAAAACATTATTTAATCCTGAAAGATTACTAAACCAGGATCAAAATAATATTACCATGACTTTATGCAAGACTTTATGTTACTATGTTTTGTTACGTTATTTAAAATTAATTATCTAACTAATCAGAAATTATAGATACAAACTACAGTAGAACATTAAAGGTAAATTTTTAAATGTATAAAGTAGATATCTAACTTTTACCTTGCTTTCACTGTAACTATTAGAAAAATTTATTATTTACTAGGTGTTAGTTGGCAGTTGGTTACTTACCTTCTCATTTTATAACATCTTACTGTTACTGTTATTACATTTTCTCTTCCTTCAACTTCTTAAAGCAACACATCTAAATTTTTAAGAACTCCATGTCAGCTGTCCGTCCAACCAAAACCATCTGCAAACTGCATTTTTAAAAACATCCTAAATCCCTCCCTGTGAAAACCCCGCCGGATTAACGTCCCTCATGCTGACACACGCCAAGACTAAAATCTCGCATTTTCCGCTAAATTTCCCCCATGATTTCGGCGGAGTTTGAAGGTTTTGTGTGTGGATTTGTCCGAGTTTTGTTCCTCTGTTTTGTGCTAAACACGTGTCTTTGTTACTGTCACGTGATAGTCCCCGTCCGGATGTTTTGTGCCCGGTTTATTGTTGGTAAATATCCGGTAGGAAATTGTAGGTTTTGACGGATTTGATTGTTGTTTGATGTTTGTTTGGCGATTGCGATGAATGGTGTTTTGACGATTGAATAAGTGATTGATTTATTTGTTGGGAATTTTAACGAATTTATTAGGCAGGTCGTGATAGGTAGGGTAATAATTTGGTATTTGAGGTCTGACAGTTCGGTGAATGGAAAAATTAATAAATATTTAACATCGCGTTCGAAACCGTAGTCATTTTTATGCACTTTGTTTGTATAGATTGCCTTACTAAATAAGACCTGAAAATAAATATAATTTGCAGTAGAATAATAATTATTACAGACATAATTTTTAGAATAAGGCAATAAGAGGAATGTAGGAATTTTCATTGTGTAACATAATTTTCATTGTAGGTTACATCGTTTATCCGAAACTTTTTGCATGTGCAAAATGTGCCATGTCAAAATTATAAAGTGTCGTTGACGTAGTACATTTAAAAATAATCTGCTGTGGCCAGTACACGACCTCTCGCCTAATTCTGCATATTATATATACTAATTTAATAAATAGTTTTACTTACATTTTAATACTTTAATGGCCATGTTATATGTAAACGATAACGTAAACAAAGATGCAAGCAAAATCTGTCAACTGTACTGTCACTGTCATAGTCATTCAATTTTTGAGTAGAAACAAATTTCATATGATCATGGACAACAAGATATTGATATTTCAAAAAAGTAGTATATTAATTGTACTTTATTTTATTGTTAAATACTACCAGATTTTGCAAATTGTATTTAAAATTAACTGTACCCATAGATAACTATATTATCTTTTATTTTTAATTGCAAAAATTGTCATAAATAAATAATGTACCAATATATTTAAGGAAAACTATATAAAGCTTCAAAAAGTACTACTTCCGGTTTGCGGATTTCTACCAAAATCTTATCCGGTGTTAAGATACTTATTAAAACCTTAAATATAAAATTTGGTTATTAAAGGCTTGATACTTTTTAAGTTATCGTGGACGAAAAATCGTCACATACGTCCATACATACATACGCGCGCACACACACACACACAGACATCATCGTGAAAATATTAAATTTGTATTCTAGAGACCCTAAAACGTGCTTATCCACCAAAAACTCATACTCGAAAATTTTGACCCATTACAATACCTCTCTTATAGAATATGAGGCGAGAGGTAAAAATCAAATATTGACATAATAAGATATTGACTATTATAGGGTTAAAAACATTACCATTGCAGACTTCATGTTACGGTTTTTTCACTTTTAAGGGCGCCCTTAAGAGACTTTTCAATTTGATATTAATAATAGGTAATATCCGGTAATATCTGATCTCCTAACCATATTTGCGCGTGTGCATTAATTCTATAATTCAGATTCAGGAATTTTTAATTTGTGTACCTATTCCAACAACACAATCTCCTCTTGTGTTCTACTCGAACTGATTAAAAGATTTAAACGTTGTAGGAAAGCGCACATATCAGATTATAAACTAACATTTTAAAACATCTAATATACAGTGTCAGTGTCCATAATTTATTATACAAAGTTTGAAAACCGCTTTTCTCCCGGAGCAGGCCACGGCGTATAAAATCACCGTGTCGACACATGGGGCCACGGCGTATAATATCACCGTGTCGACACATGCTACACCACAGGGTCCACGGCGTATAATTTCACCGTGTCGACACATGGGTCCACGGCGTATAAATTCATGGCGTATAATTTCTATCCCCACCACAGGGTCCACGGCGTATAATTTCACCGTGTATAAAAGCAGTGGGGGCCACGGCGTATAAAATCACCGTGTCGACACATGGGTCCACGGCGTATAATATCACCGTGTCGACACATGCTATACCACAGGGTCCACGGCGTATAATTTCACCGTGTATAAAAGCAGTGAGGGCCACGGCGTATAAAATCACCGTATCGACACATGGGTCCACGGCGTATAATATCACCGTGTCGACACATGCTACACCACAGGGTCCACGGCGTATAATTTCACCGTGTATAAAAGCAGTGAGGGCCACGGCGTATAAAATCACCGTGTCGACACATGGGGCCACCGCGTCGACAAACGGGTCCACGGCGTATAATAACATGTTCATCAGTCTTGTCACTTTTTCTGTGGTGGTCAATAGCAGAACTAAAATAGTATGAAATAAAATCTTACTTATAGTAAACTGTTTTACCCTATTGTTATCAAATTCACGTTTAAATTTACTGATGGTTAATGGTGACACGATGACATTTCGTAATATACATAAAATCTTATTATAAATTTATTGGTTATTGTAAGTTTAATATTATGGCTCGTGCATTTCTTTAAAAAATCTTAATTCCTACATTCGCGACTTTACAGGGCTATAACTCGGGAACCTGGCATTTTCGATCTTTTTTCCAGAGGACCATTTCGTATGGGGCGCCGTTTGTTCCATTTATAAAACGTAAATAAATAAACTTATTTCTGTGATAATAAAAATATTATTAGCGATAAAATGTTTTCTCACAAAATATTTTCTGAAAAATAAATTTCTGATAAAAGTTTTTCTGATAAAAGTTTTTCTGATAAAAGTTTTTCTGATAAATGTTTTTCTGATAAAAGTTTTTCTGATAAAAGTTTTTCTGATAAAAGTTTTTCTGATAAAAGTTTTTCTGATAAATGTTTTTCTGATAAAAGTTTGTCTGATAAAAGTTTTTCTGATAAATGTTTTTCTGATAAAAGTTTTTCTGATAAAAGTTTTTCTGATAAAAGTTTTTCTGATAAAAGCTTTTCTGATAAAAGTTTTTCTGATAAAAGTTTTTCTGATAAAAGTTTTTCTGATAAAAGTTTTTCTGATAAAAGTTTTTCTGATAAATGTTTTTCTGATAAAAGTTTTTCTGATAAAAGTTTCTCTGATAAAAGTTTCTCTGATAAAAGTTTATCTGATAAAAGTTTCTCTGATAAAAGTTTTTCTGATAAAAGTTACACATTACAAATTTAGACGAGAGATGGCGCTGCATGTAACGTTTTACGTACATAACTACATTTGGCAACGTTGCCCCCCGTCGCCCAACCAAGGTGTTCGCGTTGGCGCGCGAGGCGTCCACGCCCAGTTCATGCCTATGCTGTTTTATGCCTATGCCACACCGGTCGAGGAGCATCGAGTAACTCCTCGATGAAACGATAGAACGCACCCCGTCCTCGACGAAAAATAGGGGCGCCGCTATTTTCATCGAGTTGTTCCTCGATGAAACGAATGTATCTCATTTCAGACGTATCTTTTGTACTATTTGATTTCGCGCAAAACTTTGATGTATTTGTCACCGATGAAATAGAAATCCATCGCGGACGGGTGCGTTCTTTCGTTATGTAGTTATGTAAGTAAAACGTTATGTAGTTATGTAAGTAAAACCTTATGTAGTTATGTAAGTAAAACGTTACATGCAGCGCCATCTCTCGTCTAAATCTGTAATGTGTAACTTTTATCAGAAAAACTTTTATCAGAGAAACTTTTATCAGAGAAACTTTTATCAGAAAAACTTTTATCAGAAAAACATTTATCAGAAAAACTTTTATCAGAAAAACATTTATCATAAAAACTTTGATCAGAAAAACATTTATCAGAAAAACTTTTATCAGAAATTTATTTTTCAGAAAATATTTTGTGAGAAAACATTTTATCGCTAAAAATATTTTTATTATCACAGAAATAAGTTTATTTATCTACGTTTTATAAATGGAACAAACGGCGCCCCATAATTTCGATTCAGAACATCTTAAATAGGTCGTATACCAAATTTCACAAAAAATCCACGGTCACATTTTTTCCCATGATAATGGTGCGGGGTTTAGTAAATATTTATCGTGCATACTAACAACGTAATTAGCTCGAGTGGAACACGAGATCTAATTAATACGTAGTTGTAAAGCACTCAAAAAAATTTCCGGAAGGAATGAATGCACATGTGATATTACAAGTGAAAATTTTTATCATGTAATTAAATTAGAAGATACACACGCTTTTCCAAAAGATTAATTCATTAAAGTTGGTAATAAATTATAGTAAAAGTGCAGTTATGCCTCAATGCACATGCAGTATGTATACAATACCTATAGTGACAAAAGTTATCTGTAATTAGTATATTTCAAATATTTTTCTGTTATGATACTATTTAGGAATTAATTAGGAAAATATCAGATTTTTTTCTGTCATAAAGAGCAGTTCTGACAAAACTATCCTTTCAGAAAAGTGAGTGCGTGTGACAGCAAAAGTACGCTGTGTGACAATAGAAAGTGCGGTAAATTTGAACGAGCGCTGTGATCACAATACACGACAATACACAAGCATAAAACCGTGTTCACTCCCAATTAAACTAAATGTATTTTTGTTTTTGTAATTATGTGTTTTAATATCGATATGATAAAATTGCAATGTGAGCATTTATAAAATTAGAGTGTTTTCCTAATGTTTTACTAAAGATTTTAGAAATAACGTCTATTTGTGAATGTAGTTTTGAAAATTTTGTTAACAAAATGAAAACTTATACACATTTGAAAAGCCCGTAAAATGACGCTACTTTAGACTGTTAGGGTAGCGGTAAGTTTTTGTTTAAATAATAAAACCTCTGGGTCTCGACGTCCCGTCGAATGTATACATTTTATTGTAAAACTGAAAATCCGCATTTTAGCCTATACAGGTAGCATCAGTTTGCTAAAACTAAATTGTTAAAATTTTTCTGGTTAAGTAGTAAGTCGCAATTATTTAAAATATCAAAATATGTTCATATAACTTGAGAAGCAATGCCAGATGGGGGTAATTTTAGAAAAAATTGCAAAAACTGCGCCACGGGCGAAAATGTTTTTAGTTCAAGGTTAAATACTTTTAAAATACTCGATTTTATTGTAAAAAAAATAAATAAAGTACCTAAATATAGTTTAAAAAATTGGAATAAAATTCCATATAAGTAGATCTAGGTACACACATTTTGAATGTAACTTAGATTATAGGGCGGAGAAAGAGGTAATCATCTGCGCCTGGATCAGATTCACTGTATTCTAAATCCTGGATCCCACGACAGAAATATCGACAATTTGTTGCCGATATTGGCAAAAACACTCGAATTTTATTAATGCTTATACACGTTGCAAATTTATCATATCTTATTTTATATAAACTTCACAATTACAAAAGCAAAAATACATTCGGTTTAATTGGGGGTTAAGGGGGCGCTAACTCGGTTTTATGCTTGTGTATTGTGATCACAGCGCTCGTTCAAATTTACCGCACTTTCTATTGTCACACAGCGTACTTTTGTTCTCTCATTCAACTTTGTATCTATTTCGCACTTACTTTTCTGACAGGATAGTTTTGTCAGAAATGCTCTTTATGACAGAAAAAAATCTGATATGGCCAGCACCAGACCTCCTGCCTCCTGCCATACTCTACACTTTTAACTAATATAAATATAGTTCCACTCACAAGAATATTTTAGTCATTTTATGTACACTGCACAAGAAATTATAAACGATATGTCACTTTTCTTACTGTCAGTGTCGTCAAATCATTAATTAAATTTTACAAAATAACAAATGTTAAACAATCATGGACAAGAAGATACTAAAGTTTCAAACTATAAATTATAAATAATACTTTAATTCCTAAATAGTATCATAACAGAAAAATATATGAAATATACTAATTACAGATAATTGTTGTCACTATAGGTATTCTATTTTTACTATCATTTATTACCAACTTTAATGAATTAATCTTTTGGAAAAGCGTGTGTAACGTCTAATTTATGTCAAATTTAATTACATGATAAAAATTTCCTATATTTTAAAATGACATATTTTTGGGAAATGCACAAGCCATAATATAAAACTTACAATAACCAATAAATTTATAATAAGATTTTATGTATATTACGAAATGTCATCGTGTCACCATTAACCATCAGTAAATTTAAACGTGAATTTGATAACAATAGGGTAAAACTGTTTACTATAAGTAAGATTTTATTTCATACTATTTTAGTTCTGCTATTGACCACCACAGAAAAAGTGACAAGACTGATGAACATGTTATTATACGCCGTGGACCCGTTTGTCGACGCGGTGGCCCCATGTGTCGACACGGTGATTTTATACGCCGTGGCCCTCACTGCTTTTATACACGGTGAAATTATACGCCGTGGACCCTGTGGTGTAGCATGTGTCGACACGGTGATATTATACGCCGTGGACCCATGTGTCGACACGGTGATTTTATACGCCGTGGCCCTCACTGCTTTTATACACGGTGAAATTATACGCCGTGGACCCTGTGGTATAGCATGTGTCGACACGGTGATATTATACGCCGTGGACCCATGTGTCGACACGGTGATTTTATACGCCGTGGCCCTCACTGCTTTTATACACGGTGAAATTATACGCCGTGGACCCTGTGGTGGGGATAGAAATTATACGCCATGAATTTATACGCCGTGGACCCATGTGTCGACACGGTGAAATTATACGCCGTGGACCCTGTGGTGTAGCATGTGTCGACACGGTGATATTATACGCCGTGGCCCCATGTGTCGACACGGTGATTTTATACGCCGTGGCCCGCACTCTTTTCTCCGTGATATTCCCTCGGATATCCTCCTCTATCGACTCTGCGTTCATCTTGCATGTTAATTTAATTAGTTTTGTTACAAGTTATTGTTCTTGAGATGAGATGTTCATTAGAACTATGAAACTATTTTCAATATGAGCCTCATTAGTTTCCCTTCATGCTAGTAAGAGAATTTCATCTTAATTTGCAAGTACTCGCTAATGAATCTTCGATTTATGCTAATTGGAGTAATTGTCATTTGACTTTAGAACTATACGGCATACGCTTCTTAACTTTTCTGTAATGAAGTGCATATTTCAATCTGAGACGGTGATTGCGTTATTCGATTTAAAAGTTTGCTTCGTTAGCTTTTTGATGAGATGTGCTTAATTTCTTAATTAAGAATTTAAATTTTAAATAGTACTTTTAATTTTTTATAAACTATTTTTTGGTAGAATAATGAAATGAAAATAGTAGTTAAAGCTATTTTGAGGAGACCAAAAAACTTAAACTTCTTCGTTACGTCTAATTTGAGAAGTTTAACAATTATCAATAATTACTAGGTACTCTGTCCTGTTGCGTATTTTCTACTAACTGATCCCTGTTTGAAATAGCGAAAGAATTTTGACAGATATATTCTTTTGATTCTATTGGTTGTTACCGAGGTTGTTACGTTACGTGCTGTTGTCAAGATCTGTTTATACAAACACATTTAAATGTTATGTCACTAATATTGTCAATTAATTTGATTTCATTCTTTTTAAGTGCTTCTCGTTATTTGATGTTTTTAAATTTAACCTGGCTATTTTTATTTGTTATTTTCTTACGGTTTTATGAACTATTAGCACTTCTTTTTAAATATCGAAAATGTTTGGTTCAAATTCGGATAGGACTGATATCTAGGTAGTCTTGTCGGTATCTAGATAGTCTTGTCGGTATCTAGGTAGTCTAGTTGGGATACAATTAACTTGGCAACCACAAAGCTATATTGGGCACTGGATAGTGGTTGTAACAAGGGCTTGCGCCAGAGGGTTAGATGAAAGAACAGCAGCCTTGGCTGAATCTCGTCCATTAAAATAAAAAATAAATCATGATATATCCTCAAACAAGGTTAATACGAATTTCGGCAGGAACCCCTAAACCACGAAGTATAATATGACAGAAGTGGACACTAGGGCGGATGAAGTGTGGCCTTTCATTTTACCTTTTAGAGAGAAACATACGGGCCCGCTCGGCCCATGCATTCTATGATGATAAACATCGGTAACGATGATAACGCACGGGCCCTGTAGTGATCTTTCTCTCTCACACAGGGTAAACACAAACAGAAAAGCCACGAATCTACAGTGTTGCTAAGATACGGAGTGTCCACTCCTGTGTTTATATTATACTTCGTGCTCTAATGGCCAGTTGGACCGCTTCCACTTTAAATTTTAAGTTTTCCTTAAATCAACAATATCAAATCGAAAACAAACAGTCAAACGTAGAAATAACATTGCTGTCATAAGTTCGATATGATATTTTTTATTTGAGTTACACTAAAATTTAAGGAATAACGGTGCTACTGGCCATAAACAAATTATCTATTAATTCCACATATCTCATTTCATCTTAAAATCAAAATAATTTAAAACTTCAACCTTCCAGCTGTTATAACTGATTCAGAATTCTATGAATGAATAAAACAAAATTGACTGATGATTCTATCTATTGTGACTTGTAGCTCGGAACAAGTCAACTGTCATATAAACAACAGGTGCCTCTACGTCCATCACGAACCATACTTAGTAGGAACAGATTTCAATTTAAAAATCATTTCCTCCCTAACCAAGTTTCCACCTCACTGCTTTTAACTTGTCCAAACTTCCATCAGTTGGCCATGGTTTGCTGCTTTGTCGCATTGTTTCACACGAAGAAACACAACATCAACCACCTCGAACAAACGACAGTCGGTGGCCGCAGCTTTGTCACAGCCACCTTCACCATCACATCCTGTGAATGCACAGCTCGCTCACTGCGCACTTCATCTGTTTCGACACACTTCATTGTCAGGCGATGCCGTGACGGAGAGGCGACTATGTCTTCATCAGGGCTGAGGTATACATCGATTATTCGATGGTGTTGCGATTCAACCGTGCTGGTGATTAATTTACGGTTGTTTTAACATGGCTTTGTTGGAAAGAAGGTATCACCTTTGGCAGCGGATAAAAAGCGTTATTGTCCGACAACGCTAGCAACGGCAAATAACCTAAAATACTTAAAAAATTTGATAAATTTTTTTGGAATCAGTGTAGTCTTGCATGGTTGCATCCGTAGAATGGGATATAGGTATATTAATATTTAAATACAATCGTGAATAATGTACTTTTTTCTGGTATTAAAACATCATTTATCGAACTGGTTTCCATGGCGTTAAATAACATTTTAAACACACCTCGACTTGGCTTTGGCCGTTTTTAGTCACGGGCTGAACATAGCTACTGACATATTAAGCACGGGGTGATGTTGGCTCCTATATTTCACATTTAATTTTTGTGGAAAATTGAGTGAAATTAATGATTTCTTTCATTGTAAATTTTTTCCAATAACTGTTGAATATACTTGCCTAAATGAAATTTTACATTTTTATCTTGTTTAATTTGTGGTCGTAGAAAAAGTATAGTATGTGACTCGTTTATAAACTCTCTAGATACTCGTTTTTTATACACTCGCTGCACTCGTTTAAAAAACTCGTGAGTAAAATGACGTTTATAAAACTTGATACATAATATACAGTACTATTTTCTACTTCTAGTATTAAAACATCATTTAACGAGCTGGTTTCCATGGCGTTAAATAACATTTTAAGCACACCTCGTCATGCCGTGACTTTGGCCGTTTTTAGTCATAGGCTGAATATAGCAACTGACATATTAAGCACGGGGTGACGTTGGCACTTATATTTGCACATTTAATTTTTGTGAAAAACTGAATGAAAACAATAATTTCTTTCAATCATTGTCAATTTTTTTCCAATTTAAATACACTTGCCTAAGTAGAATTTTGTAGCTATATAATAAATTATTATGATTATTATTTAGCCTAAATGTTCACATTATTTTAAATGAAATTTTACATATTTATGTTGTTTAATTATAAACTCTATAGGTATACTCGTTTTTTTACTTCCTTGTACGAAGTAAGGAAGTATTGTAATCGCGAAAAATTTCGGTTCTCAGATTTTGACGGAAATATCCGTTTTGACCTTTTCTGAATCCATTATGACTAGTTTCGACGTGACGTCTGTACGTACGTACGTACGGACGTATGTGTGTCGCATAACTCAAATACGGTTAGACGTAGAAAGTTGAAATTTTGTATTTAGGACTGTTATAGCATCTAGTTGTGCACCTCCTATTTTTGGTTTCAGTCTACAAACCGGAAGTAGTACTTTTAAAAAATATTTCGATAAATATTTAATTTTAGACAATTTTTTTTATTTTAAATGAAAGATTATGTGATTATTACCTACAATCGGTATTTTATAAATATTTTTGTATCTGCTATAATTTAAAAATAATTAAAGTATATATTTATAATTTATAGTATTTCGGTATCTTGTAGTCCATGATCGATTAACATTTGTTACTACGTAAAATTTAAATGATTATGACATGACAGTGACAATAGTAAAATATGCTTTATATCTTCTTCTGCAGTTTAAATAAAATGACTAAAATATATTTGTGAGTATACTAGTATAATAAGTTAAAAGAATTTTTAATATTATTTTACATTTTAGTTATTAAGAAAAGTATGAACACACAAGGCGTACAAGGAAGTCATGTGGTGTCCACGTCAGATTTTTATACACTTGCTTGAAGATAGAGAATGAGGTTATTGAAGGAAAGCTTTTGCATTTTATATTTCTGGAAAATATGCCTCGGTAGAATAAATTGAACTACATATTTTAATGGAAAAATGAATAGAACAAAAGCAACTTTAAAAAAATACAGAATCTGCAATCGCTTTGTTGTAATACAAAACACAGGATCTTAATTAAATATTACAGTTTTCCTTCAAAGAACTTATTTTAGAAAAGTTTAGAGGAATTGCAACCACGCTGTAAACTTTAGAAAATGTTCTTCAGATTTATTTCTAAAACAAAACTTCATACTCGACTTGATAGCCACAACTTTATCTTTCCAATCGACCATAAAAATTAATTAAACCCCAACCTTATAAACCAAGTTCGGAGCTGTCAAAAATAGAGAAGTTTGTTGCGGCTGTACGAAATATACCTTCGTTTAATTTTCTTAACGGAGCCATAAGTTGTTATAAATCCCGCTTTTTTCCTGGGTTTCGATAAGAATTATAGTTTGAAGAAGTTTAGAAGGCTACGGAAAACGCCAACGTAAAGTAGTATTTGGCACGCTAGCAATTTCTTCGAATTACCTAATGAAAAACTTCCACAGAAGATATAAACATCCAGGCTCTAGGGGATGTGGAAATCGAATTTATAATTGCTTTCAAAGTTACGAGTATATGCAAGTTGTCATAACCAGACAATTAAAAACTTTAAATGCAAGATTTATTAGCGAAGAATACCCAGAACTTTTCTGTTGATTAAATGGGTAATCTAAAAAAATGTTCTAACAAATCGTAAATGATAATAATAATAGCTTTCTTGGTTTCTTACATTTATTTTTAACCATCATTGGTTCAACAGATAATACATGTTTACATATAAGTACAGGCTGTTTCTTTTACAACCTACAGATACTAAATGATGCTAAATGACATATCTACTGATCATTGGTCACGAATCAAAAAGAATTTTTTTCTATTTGGCGTTCACAAAGTTAACTTTGTAAAACGCAACTGAATGTCGCCAAAATTAACTTTTTCGAAAAAAATTGTTGCCTTCTATTTGAAAATCTAGAAGTAAATTAAAGAACTTTTTTGTACATTTCTGTTAAATTTGCACACAATGCTTGTTTTATAATAAATAATAATATAACTAAAACAAAAAATGCTACGAACAAAGTACCTAAAATAAAAATATATTTTGACAATTTCGAAAAAATAATATCAACTTTTTTTCAGAGTTTTAATTTCGAGAATTTTCGATCTCTCGAGAACTATTTCTCGTCTCGCTATTTCGAGACGTGACGAGAAATTTCTCGTCTCAGGGGCTTCACTTTAAAAAAATTAATCAAATTTAAAAAATACTTTTTGCTTCGTGATCAGTATATGAGTACACCTATACCTAGGTATGTCATGTTTATTTATTTATTTCTTGAACCCTGACTTGGATGTGGCAGCCTTACATAATTTGAGGATAATATTGCATTTATTAAAATAACGCTTCAAATATTTATTTACAAAATGTTATTGTTGGCAACATTAAAAACATGAATTTGTTCGCTTTATTTTTATAAATATAAATTTCTGGGAAAGCCGCAAATATTATAACAAAGAATAAATTATCTAGTTCATAAAATAAATTACTAATAGTAATTTTCCGACTTCCTACGAAAAATAGCTCACATTCTTCACAAACATTTTCCTAAAATACTACCGAGATAAACAAAAATCGATTGAAGAACTAAACACAGTAATTTAAGTTGTACGAGTATATTATTAGCAAGAGAATATATTTATAATCGAATTTAAATAGATTACTCTTATTCGACTGGAAAATAATTGTTTATGTTTTTAGTTTAATAAAGCGAATTAACCCTATAATCAAATTAATTTCGTTTAGATAAAATGAAATAAAACAATTGGTAATTGTAGTGTATTTAAAATTAAATGAATGAGTAATTTGATACAAAACAATTAAGCACTCGACAGTGTAATTTTATATTATTGGATTTCGCTTGGATTTTAGCTATTAAAAAATATATATTATGTTCGGCGAATATGTATAAAGGATGTGTCTGTACTTCGGGAAAAAATTTAAGGGTAGGTATATATTGCTTGATGTATTGAACGAGAAACATAATTTTTGAAAAATACGTATAATTAGGAGTAGGTACATAAAAGTACTGTATTTTATTGAAAGCAAGTTAAAATTTAAATGAATTTTCAACATCAGACATTTTATTAGAAAATATTTTTTAAAACTATTTATCTATATGGTACTAAAAGTGTTCACTTTACTTTAAATAAATTACCCTTATTTTTGCGAATTTTTCAAAAATTCTTTCTGTTCTATAGTCGGTACGTTATATACCTATAACATATACCCTTAAATTGTTTTGCTCGAAGTACAAAGACACACCTTGCATAAATATTTTAACAATGTTATTGAAGCTTTTTTTGAATGCGAATTCACAAATATTAGAGTTTTTGCCAAGTGAGAACGAAATATTCGTTCCACCAGGTTCCACTAAATATGTTTACAATATTATTTTTCACACGCAGTTTAACTGCACAAAAATCTCTTGTGTCTTGTGTCCACTAATTACAATGAGTACCGGTGTATTGACGGCTGGTAACCGCACACGCGGTATAATATCTGTATCGTTGACTCACAATGTGAGGTTGTCACACTCAAGTTGAGTGATAGATTATGTATGTACGTATGTTTCATAGTGCGACTGGTCGAAAAATTGTTTAATTGAAATTTAAAATGTTGTCTTTAAAAAAAAATTTTTAAGAGAAAATTGACTGGAAACTCTGGATAAAAACTGAAACAAATCAAAACTTAAAGTAGTGATGCGTCGAGACGAGACGAGACGAGACGAGATTTTTTACTTCTCGTCTCGTCTCGTCTCGAATTAGAAAATTTTGATCTCGTCTCGATTATTTCTCGTCTCGATTATTGTTATCTCGTCTCGATCTCGATCTCGTCTCGATTTCTCGACCATTTTTACTAAAAAAAATTTTCGCCGATTGACATTAAAAGTGCTATTTTTGACAGCTGACAGTCTGTGAAATGTCATTTTTAGTGCCTAGGTAATTAAATTATTTTTTTCAATACCTCCACCGAAAACGCCACCTTTCTTCTCTATTACTAGAGACGAAATGGAGGTATTTCTGACCGATCAGTACCTTGTCCACCTAGAAGGAAAAGTACTTTTCCTCCCGATTTATGCGGGATTCCAATTGACTTTTCCTCCCTAGGGAGTAAAAGTACTAACCGGTCGGAAATATTTCACTTTCATCCCTAATAATAAAATATTTAATCTAATAATTTTACATGGTCAATGCCAGTAAAATGATAGATCTATGTTGACAGGTTGACTTGACAATTTAATTGAGTTTGACTATGACAACAACAAAAAGGCGAATTGGTGGAAAAAAATTAAAAATTGTTGAATAAAGTAAATAATTTTAAAAATTCGAGAAATCTCGTCTCGATTTTTTTTTACAAACACCAGTCTCGTCTCGACGAGACGAGAAATTTCGAGACGAGATTCGAGAAATTCTCGTCTCATCTGCATCACTAACTTAAAGCCAGTGAGTTTAAGTATTCTCGTCTCGTCTCAATTTCTCGAAAAAAAATTGTTGTCATCTATTTGAAAAACTAGAAGTGAATTTAGAAATTTTATTGTAGGTACCTACATTATTGTTAAATGTACACAATTTTTGCTTTAGAAACTAAAATATTTATTTCAAAACAAAAAAATTCTGCGAACAAATAAAAAAAAATATTTTGACAGTTTCGAACAGAATAATACAAATTTTTTTTTCAAAGTTTTAGTTTCGAGAATTCTCGATTGCTCGTCTCGTAATTTCGTGACGAGCCGAGAATGAGAGGCGGCATCACTCACTACTTAAAGCTTCTTAAATTTTGTAGTAAATATAAATTAAACATTATATTCATTCGTATGTAAATCTGTGTATATGGTAAATTCAAACAATAGATACTTTAGTAAATGTTACATTATAGAAACAAATAAAATCCATAAAAATCAAAAAATCCCAACGATAAAACCTACAACCGAAGAAATTATGTTAAAATTATAAGATTGACATTTAATTATTAACTTTACAATCCCACAGAATCCGTGTTTTGTTTTGATTCACAAATGTAATTCATTCATCTTCAGGAGTTTTAACTACAAACCATAAAATATACTATGAGAGAAATAAGAAAACTGATTTTATAACCGGTGTACCTCGTGGGTGTTACGACCTTAGAGTGGGCACTTTATGGTCAATTCTTTCTCTTAATGCATTTCGAAATGTATTCAACTCGCGAGAATCTAACAATAAAAGAAATTCTTCAAATATAATTTTCTGGTATCGTGTAAATAAATCTCTCGTATGAAAAGAATATAAATGATGTAAAGCGGAGGAAATAACGAATATTCGTGCGGAAATTTTATGAGGAATTTCTTTCTAGCAAAAAAAATCAATTATGTGAGATTTTTATCACTCTAGGTTGGAGGTTGGTAACTGAAAATATAAATATAGTAGGTTCTCGGTTATATGAACTAATAAAAACCACTGCAATTCATAAAATAGAATTGTTCATTTAATCGAAAATGTATAAAATCATTTAATACTATTCGTAGCATATTTATGTTAACATAATGAGTTATTTGTTTTTGCACTTTCTTAGCTCTCAAGCATTTTAGTGTAATGCCATATTAGATATTACTCTTAGCTCTTCTAATTTCTATACAAGTGTAATATTTTTGGATAGTTCGTATTTGAGTCAGGGTTGGCAAAAATCATGATTTTTTTAAATAAATCAAAAATCATTGATTTTTTTGAATTAATCATGATTTTTTTGATTTTTTTGATTTTTTTAATTTTCTTTAATTATAACACTAAATATAGTTAAAGTAATTATTATTTAACCATTTATATGAAAAATTCCTTTAAAAAATATGTAGTTTGGATTATTATTGCACATTTCAAGTTTTTACACGAATTTCTTAAACTATACGCTTGACTTATTGAATGGATTTTATTTTGTCTTTAATATTATTTCATTTATTAAATAAACATTGAAATTGAATTAAGACACTTGTTTTGTTCTGTACCAGAAATATAATTAAATTAATACAAAAATTCTCAAAAAAAAAAATGATTTAAATCAATGATTTTTTGAAAAAATCACTTTGATTTAAATCATGATTTAAATCATGATTTAAATCAAATGATTTAAATCAGGCCAACCCTTTTGAGTTATCCGACAAACAGAAAACCGGCCTTGACCACATCCATATACACACATACATACAGACATCATCGTGAAACAATTAAAAATGAGTTGTTAGGACCCTAATTCGTGCTCATCCACTTAAAACTGACAACCCGATTTTTAGCATGATTCCAATACCTCCCTTACAGGTAAGCGGGAAGTAAAAAAGGAAAGAAGTACCTACAATACCTATGTAAAAAATCAGTACATAATATCATTCAAATTGTTTTCAGTCTGAAAATCAGTACGAATGGTCACTCTAGATAACAATAATTATCTGGAGTAACTTAAGTAACAGGCTTGATAAATTATTATGTACAGTTCATTTTATTTCTTGTAGACCGGACGTCATCACTCAATTTTGGAATAAATGCGTAAGCGATGCAATCAAATGTAGAACACAGAAGATAAAAATCTTATTTTTGCACAATTATTGGTCTTTTTATCAACTTACCATACCTGTTTCCAAGACAGTATGTTGATCTTACCGGTTGCTAGGCTAAACAAAATGGTAAGTAATTTACTTACCGTTTACTGAACGTTAAGTAAATTCATACTGAACGGTCAGTAAATTAACAGAACGGTAAGTAATTTACTTACCGTTCTAGAACGGTAAGTAAATTTAATATTAATTACGAAGAAATTAATATTTGCGTATGGATAAAAGACCAATAGTGCAAAAAATGATATAAAAATAAAATTGGAGACTAAGCGAAGCGAAACATTGTCTTCCATCGGTAAACTGTTCTTACCGTTCTCGATACTTAATATACTATTGTTGTTCTCGATAATTAATGACGTAGGTATTACGTTCTATCAGAATAAAAATAAACTACATAAGTATGGTATCTAATTAAAAGCCATAAGGACAATTTTAAGCAAATGTGCCAAAAATAACATTTCAGGAAATTCCTCACAAGTTAAAATATTTACAGTGACCACATATTTTTCTGGATTTCGGCGCATTGTGAAGTATTTCTTTTTGACTGTTTTCTTGGGCAGTGTGGATGTTACGGCAACGTGCAAATATTGGCACATCTAGGATAAACACACAGCATCTTATACGTGATTATGTTGTGTTTGGTTTAGAATTAAGGACGACGTTTTGTTGAAGATAATTTTGACTTATTAATGTTTCCTGTGGCTATAAATAACCCACGCTGGACGAGGACGAACGTACACGATACGGGATACGGGCCACGAGCAATTCATACAGCATTTTTCATGATCTCCGTACTCGCCGCACTCGACTCTATATGAGCTATGAATTATGGATCGGATGAAACTGTCAGAATAAAATAAATTAACACAAATAAACTAAAATTGGATTTATTGTTGTGCAGAGACATTTATCATGGCTTGTTATAAATTTATAACGCTTTTTTCATGAAATTTACGGACGATCTGGAAAATTTCAGCGGATATCAACGGTAATAGTACAAAAGGTTAATTTTATTTATACAATATTACACAACTATACCGAAGATCAAGGTGTATATTTATGATGTGCAAGATTTGTTATATTTTTCAACACAAGAAATTGTTTATTTCGAGTGGTACTTTGGAATACATTCGGGGGAAAAAACGCAGCACTTGAAAATGCACAAAAAATGGGAAATATTCAGAGTGCATTTTGTCGAAATTGGATAAATCTTTAAGTTCTAAAAAGTTTGAAGTTTTCTCTTCAATGTGATGCCAAATCTATTCCACCTCCTTCTACACGCCTAAGAAAAGAAAATGTTCCTGATGTCAAAAAATGCCCAACTTTGACAGCTCGTACGGTGTGCAAAAAAAAAAATCGTGGACGCAACAGAGCGAGAAAGTTATGATTTTTTTTAAAAAGTTGCATTTTGCGCCTGTTTGGCCATAACTTGGCTAATATTACACCAAAATCGATGAATCTTTTGAGTTCTGAAACCGTAAGTTTTCTCTTTACGGTCCTGTAAGTTAATGTGCCACGAAACCCATTCCACCTCATGCCACTCCTGGATGAAAAAAAAATGTTTTTGACTTTAAAAAAAATCGTAGACTCAATGGGCCAATAAACTAATAAAATTCATTAATCTTCCTAAAAAATTAGATAATTTGGCGCCAAGTTCGTACCAAAATCGTTGAACCTTTGTAAAATGGCCTTTAAAAAGAAAAAGAAATAATTTATGCTCGTTAAATGTCCATTGATTGCTTTTACATTATACTCGTATTTCAATAAAAAAATTTCATAACTTCGCGCAATATCATCGTAGATACTCGAATTTTTTGGGAACTTAAACGGAAAATGAATGAACTTTTTCGCTCTGTTAGTCGATTGTGTTCACTATTTTTTGGCACACCGTACGAGCTGTAAATGTTTTCACATTTTTTTCTTTCTGGAATGGAATGGAATGGATTTGGCATCACATTGACATTTTGAAGTGGTGCGTTTTTTTTCCCTCGAGTGTAGTTACTCAACAAAATTAACGTGTAAATATTATAATCGTCTGTTTGTGTGGAATATGTAGGTGTACCTAATGTCTACCTGTTGTTTGTGTTGTACAGGTATTGATTATTTGAACAAACAGTTACAATTTACAAAGTGTGCATTTTCAAAGAGCATGCAAGCGAATTTAATTCCCGCAAATAAAATTTAAAGACGGAGATGCATGAGTGTAATATGCTTTTAAGTTTACGGTAACATAAAGCCTGTTTAGTATCCAATGTTACATTTTATGTTTCAAGAGCAATTTGTCTAGATCCTTCATCCTCATCGTTTTATTCAATTTTGTATCGTATTCTCACGAACGATAACAAAAAAGCTGCTACATGTTGTAGGTATAAATAATAGAACACATTGTAAACAGAAAACAATCTAGAAAATTCTGCTTCTAAAATATTGGCTTTTTCACATGCTAGAACGTTATCGAATAAATTAATCTCAACCATGCAATAATTTTTTACTCCTAACTAAACAAATGTAAGTAAAATTAAAAGGCGATTTTTTTTTGTTCATGCTAGTTAGACATTTAAATTAAAATAAATTGAATTGGCATTGAAATGTATATTACAGAAAATTATCTAAGAAATCGAATGTTGGAAGACCGAAAGTCGATATCTTGATTCATTCGAAAATATAAGCAAAATTACGCTGTTGTTGAAAATGACTAGAAATTGCTCAAATATATTTTCACGATTTTCTCGATAGCTGTACCTACTACTTACAGAAAAAATGGATATACCATTTTATAGCAAATTTTATGCTCTAAGTATAATTTCTTATCTAAGAATTTTTTCGTGATATTAACCATACGAGATAAATAAAGAAAACTAAAAATGGCAGACATTTTTCAAAATGGCGCCCGTCTCTGGTACTTAACACTTTGGCACAACTTCTTATAAGAAACAAGAAAGAGTGTGGTTTAATTGACATGTATGCCTATTTTCACATTTTAATCACAAAATGAATAGTTGATATGAAATTTGCCCTATAACTGCCGAACTGTCATTGCAAATCCTGATTCCTATCTTAAGAGGGAAATCGATTACCAGCGTTCGAATTACATTGTTGAGAAATCCTGACAAAAATAAAAATTTGATATTTTTGCACCCTACTTCATTATTTAGCTATTTGAATTAAGGCGGAAAAATACAATCTTATTAGATTTAAATTCCTTTTTATCGTTGCATATTTCAAGTAACAAAATTTATGATTTTTTAAAATTGTAGAGTAAACATGTCCCTATTGAGCTCCTGTCTTATTTTTTCAAATTTGATTCAATTATACTGTAAAAAATTCCATTAAATTACGAACAAATTTTTTGCTTCAATTAATTGTTGCTTTTGATTGCTCGTACCAAAATTTAAAAAAATTTACGATAGTAGCTCAATAAAGTTATGTTTTAAATTTCATTTAAAATAAAAACTGGGTAAATAACTTTACGTATAGGTACGGCGAGAAAAAGGAATTTTGTAAAATAATTAAGACTGTAATTTTCCAATTCAAATTAAACAGCTAATTGATAATCTAATGTTCATTAAAATGATAAAATACATTAGAACTTTGTGCAAATATAAAATTTCAGTCGATTTCAGTTCTTGTAAATATTATTCAACAATGTAATTCAAGCGCATTTAACCACCGGTTTCCCTCTTAAAATAGGCATATATAATTTTCTCAACTGCCTGACTGGATTCGAACTTTTCAGGGCCACAGTCGGTCATATTTTACATTATATTTATTCAAAATTTATAGCTACTTTAAAAATCTATCACCGCAAATCTTTATCCGATCTTAAAATCCAACTCATTTTCTCTTTTCGTATGAAACCTCACCATACATCACGTCTTCAAATCCATGAATTACAGCATTTCAGTTGAAATTTACGACTTGACAGAATCATAAGTTCCGAGCGGATGTTGGTCTATCAGGCCAGACCAGAGCCCACCACTTCGACATGAGGTACGGCCGTACAGGTTACACTACACGTCACAGAGAGGCTATCGCTCTAAGATATACACACGAACAACACGGTAGCCTTCGAGGGTAAATATTTACTCTTCCCAATCGGAAATGACTCGTCACGGAGCGGAGTTTAGGATGAAAAGATGACAACGCGGACAGGTAGAATTGTGGATGGACGAGGACGTCACATTGGGACGATTCCCAAGAGGTGTTAAGTAAATTTGAGGAGGATTGAGTTGGATTAATTACCTGAAATGTGTATTTGTACGTGGATTACTAGATTATTTGATTTCAAACCAGACATTAGTGTAGCTATTTAAAACGTTACTCTTAGTAATGTAAGACGAACCTCTACCGTGCTAGAAAACAGCCAAAAACATGGATTTTTTCGATCACTCCATGGCGTTTATTGTTTTGTTAAATAAAATAATCTGCAGATATTGTTGAAGATAAAAGTACAATCTAGAAAATGGTTGTTGCAGAATTTGAAAATTTTACTTTAAAATCGAAATATGTTAATTTGAATTTTGACAATTTTTTATTATTTTTTGAACACAAATATCAATGGCGGGTGAAAATCCTCTTTTTACCTCCCGCCTCATATTCTATAAGGAAGGTATTGTGATGGGTTAAAATTTTCGAGTGTGAGATTTTAATAGATAAGCACGTTTTAGGGTCCCTAGAATACGAATAAAGTATTTTCGAGATGATGTATGTGTGTGTATGTATGTTAGGTTGTATGTAACATTTTTCTGGGTTCTATAACTCAAAAAGTTACAAAAATTTAACAACCAAATTTTATATTTAAGATTTTAATATAAATCTTAAGAGCCGAATAAATTTTGGAAGCAATCCCCAAACCGGAAGTAGTATTTTTCTTAAATATTTTGATAAATAATTAATTAATTGCACTATTTTTTATTTCAAATGAAAGATTATATACTATTATCTACAATTTTTAGCATTTTGTAAATTGTTCTGTCAAAGTACTTTAGGAATTAAAGTATTATTTATAATTTACAGTATGAAACTTTCAGTATCTTGTTATCCATGAACCATGATTGTTTAACAATTACTACGAAAAATGTAATTGATAATGACAGTGTCAGAGTGACAGTGGTAATAGTAACCCATCATTTATATCTTCTTCTACAGTTCTACAGTTGACTAAATGACTAAAATATATTTGTAATTACCTTCCTATATATTTGTTATAGTAGTAAAAAGAGTAGGGTATGGCGGGAGGTCTTGTGCTGGCTGTAGCAGATTTTTTTTTACAAATATTGCAGTTTTTTTTCAAAAATGGGTGCCAAAAATATCCTATCACAAATTAATTTTTATATTATCTTTAAAGGCGCCATTTAAGTGTTTATGATCTATAAATATCAGTCATCAAAAATAATCAATTAAAAATTAAATTAATATACAACATAATACTTAAATTAAAAGGTCATATGTTTATTGTTTTAGTATTGTACAATCTGTTAATTGTTTTTACTGTGGTACAGACTTGGGAAACCCAGTCCTTCACAAATTACAATTAAATATCAATTAGGCTAATATGGAATAGTACTCGTAGGTATCATATTTCAATTACGAGAACTTTATTCCGTCATTGTAAAATATTTATTAGAATCTTTGATACTTCTTGCATCCTGTACATTTGTTTTTAAATAATAAGTTGAAGTAAAAAAGGTACAATTTTTATCTCTAAAAACTAAAATGACGCACTTCTGACATTTTATAATAAGTGCGTTCTATGACCGACTGTGGTTCTGACAATTCAAGTTCGAATCCAGTCAGATACCTACACATTTCAGTTAAATGCACGAAAGTTTCCCATGTAGTGTACTGTCCACTAACATAATAACCATGATGAGTTGACACGTTGACAGCTCTGGTAACGGCACACACGATGAAATATACAAGGCGTTTCACAACTTCAGGATAAAAAATAAATATAAATAAAATAAACTACATATAGTCCGGGAGCTGGCGTCAAATTTTCATGGGTGATTGCAGCAAAGCTGATTTTTGCAATATAATTAGTTCTATAATAACTAATTGAGAATTGCAGTGTTAGCTGGCACGACCGTGTGGCCTGCAGATTAAAGGGCCTGTGAAACTTTCAAAAAATATCAAATTTTCAAGTGAAACCAGCAAAGCTAAAATTTTGTATAATGATACTTTACCAATTATATTTAACAAAAAAATATGTTAGCTGGACAGGGCAAGTGGAAAACCTTGTTAGCTGTGCAGGTGAACAGTGACAGTGACAGTGACAATGTCAAAATAGTGACACGAGTGACACATCGTTTTCATTTTATGTAAACAGTATAAACGATGTGTCACTATTTTGACATTGTCACTGTCACTGTCAATGTTCACCTGCACAGCTAACAAGGTTTTCCACCTGCCCTGTCCAGCTAACATATTTTTTTGTTAAATATAATTGGTAAATTATCATTATACAAAATTTTAGCTTTGCTGCTTCACTTAAAAATCTTTTATTTTTTGCAAGTTCCACAGCCTCTTAAAATCTTAAGCCTCGCTTTCGGACCAGCTAACATTGCAATTCTTAATTAGTTATTATAGAACTAATTATATTATAAAAATCAGCTTTGTTGAAATAGTCCGGTCAAATTTGACGCCAGCTTCCGGACTAATATGATTGATCACGAATCAAAAAGCAAAACAAATTGTAATCTAAATGACGTACCTACACATTTTTAAAGACACTGTTTCTACCCTGTGGTGTACAGTGTACTAACAATCGAAAATGGGTTCAACACCAGAAATAAAATTCTAGAATTTTCATGTAAGTACAGGAAATTCAAGCACAAGAAGATTCAAATCTAGAAAATTTATACGTAATAAAATATCTGCATCAAAAGATTCATTCACAAGAAAATTCAAATCTAGAATTTTAGATTCGGCATAAATGCAAACACAAGAAGATGCAAAAATAGGAAGATGCAAATCTTGATATGTTATAATCACAACCGAGTATGTGGAACTCAATTATGGTGTTCGGTTGTTCATTTACTTCTGTTCAACCTAATTTATCCCCTTGTATTGAAGTGAAGAGCCCAACTAGTTTTCTGGATTTGCATCTTCCGGTGTTTGCATCTTCCTGTGATTGCATTCATGCTGAATCTATAATCCTATATTTGAATTTTCCTGTACCTAAATGAACTTTTTGATATAGATATTTTATTACACATATTTTTAGAAATAAAACACAATGCTGGGATGCAGTCAATTTATTAAAATTCAACCGGTTTCGGCCCCACGTGGGTTATCTTCAGGATATTATTTTAATAAATTGACTACTGCATCCCAGCATTGTGTTTTATTTATAATAATCCTTCAATCAAGAAGCTTCCAATATATATTTTTAGATTTGAATCGTCTTGTGCTTGCATTTTCCAGTGTATGAAAATTCTAGAATTGTATTTTCTGGTGTTGAATGTCTGCCCCTAACAACCTTGAGTAGGTAAGTGTGATCTGGAGTAGGTAAGTGTGATCTGACGGCTGGTAACCGTACACATGGTAAAATAAATTATGATTTTTTTCTGATGACGTGATGTCTTATTATACCATTATGCTACACCAGATAATAAAATGCTTTATTGATATCAAGAATTTTGCAACATTTAGCTTATGTTTTTAAATTTTAATTGACATTGACAATGATAAATCTTATTTTATTTAATATCAAGATGTCTCCAACTCCAAGAGAATAAAATATCAAAAGATTTGTCTCTTTTGCTGATGTATTATGAATGGTGACATTTGTCAAGTGGATTCCCTGGCTGTTTACTACCGGCCGTGGGCGATTTTCACATGTTTTCTCTTGAGTCACATAATTTTGGAGTGAATTATTACGTTATGTTGAAATATTGTAATTTTTGTCCCTGGGTAGATGTGAATCTTTTCGTTTATCTCATTGTTAAGATGTGTGTAGGTTGTGATGATCAACATAGTTTTGGAAGCGATTCATTATTTTAAACGAGATCGTGATTTATTATTTTGAAAAAAATAAAATAAATGATGCAATTTTCAAACGTCCTAAGTTATTATAAAATCGTTTATATAACACCTCTTAATAATAGTATCATTTAAACAAGCAGATTCAAACTATCTATGAGCAAGTTGGGATAATTTTAGTTAACTGTACCTACTACTATTTTTTATGTAAATTTTGTCTTTCAAAATTTCCTTTATTTAATTCATTGTTACTAGAATCAAAATTGCTAGGTAAGTAAATTTACATAAAAAATGTAACTACTTTATGTAAAATTACATACTCATAATTTTCATATTAAAAGTACCTACATAATTTAAGTAAAAATTAGTAAATTTACTTAAATAATGTACTAAATTTAATACGAAAATTATGAATAAGTATGTAATTGTACATACTTAGACAACATTACATTTTTTATGTAAATTTACTATATTTCACGTAGGCAATTTGGTGCCAGTATTATAACAATTATAATAATTGTACACATTTTTTTACAGTGTAAGCCATATGAATCGTGTTTTCTATAATCAGTCTTTTCGGTCTTTTCATTTCAGAAAATTAATTTCAATATTATCTTCTTCGATTTTGACATATTTGAACACATTTTTCGTTTTAATTAATTTTGAATTCTTTTGGCGTTGTAATTTGTGAATATCATTTAATTACAAATTAAAATAAATGCTGTTTGATGAATTTTCCGCAAAAATTTAATTAGAAATTCACCTGTGTTGATTTATTTTCCAAGTCACTTCTTGGTCAATTTAATTAAAATTTTAATCAATCTGTGTAAATTTTAATACAGATAGCATGTCATTTGCACCATTGTGTAAATTACTTGGGTATCTGCCACAAGTTTTATATTAAATTAATCTCGAACTGAATTTAATTTTATATTTTTGATTTCGTTACGAAAAGTTGGAATGTGCATATATTCTAATAGTCTTAATTAAATACAGATTAAATAAGGTCGTGTTATTTTCGGACGAGTGACGAATGTTAAATTGAAATTTGCGAAATTGGACGTTGTGAGTTGTGACATCGTCGTGCTCATTCTCATTCTGAAATATTTAATTAAATTCAGTCAATTCGGATTTTATGTTTTACTTTGAAGTCAACTGTAGTATTCTGCACAAATCTACAGATTAATTATATACTTACTTACTAGGTATAAATATAAACGCAATTTATTATGACGAGATTATTAAAATTCATCAAATATCGAACGAAAATGTTATGTTACCGCCATTTCGTAAAAAAAATTATACCTTAGCACAGTGACCTCTATATACATAATGGACCTGCGTCTCCTATATCTATACAATGTAAGGGGCTGTCTCCAGTTATCTGTCATGGTGGACTGGACCTCTCTTTCTAAAAGTGATAAGTGCGCATCGCGTCAACTGAATATAGTTAGACACAGCCAAGAGGGCTAAAACAATATTTGTAACTTTATGTTTTATTGCTTTATTTTACTCTGTAAGTGTCAAACCAGTATTTAATGTATTTATCTTCAAAAATTTTGTAATATTTATTTTTGCATGAAATATGTGAACAAAAAATGGACAACATTGCTTGGACTATCTATACACAAAAATTTGAGAGAAAAGTCCAGTCCACCAGTTATGCGGGTTGCGTTTTCGGTGGAGACACGTATATTACCCAAGACGCACGTCCATTATGTATATAGAGGTCACTGCCTTAGCAGCCATACTTACTTAAATCTGAAACAATTAAAAATATAGTATTCTTCTGGAAAATATAAACAAGTAAACGGAATATGAAAAACTCTATTTTGTGAAGTTTCTTATCACATAGTAATATTCAATTTTCATTATCTTTTTGGACTTTTTAGTAAAAATTTTGTCAAAATAAATTTTTTAAATTTTTATATATTTTGATCTCTTGATCTTAAAAATATTTAATACAAAATGTCATGCAAGTAGTCCATTGTTAAATGGTGCCAGATACAGATAAATTTATACTAAACCAATTGTACTAATAGATAAATGAAAAATGTATTAAGGAAACCATCAAGTAAAATACTACTTCCCGTAAATGAATTGCTACCGAAATTAATCGTGCTCTTAAGATTCTTATTATCTCGATAACATTAAATTCTTATTTTAGGGACTCTAAAATGTGCTCATCCACCAGAAACTGGCACTCGAAAATTTTGACCCGTCACACGATACCTCTCTTATAAATTAACTTCGAAGATTAAATTATGTTTATCCGTTTACCATACCTACTGTTGCACTGTTCTGGATTAAACAAAATTATGGTTTCGAAACCTGCTACCTGTAATATTATTCATAACTCTAAAATAAATAGGGCTCCGCCTACCATCTCCTGTTCTAATCAATTTTATCCTCTTCCATTTGCTCCAACAAAAACTATAATTTATCTTCAAACAAATCTAAAAATACTCCTAAACGTTAACCACGAAAATGTATTCTGGAAGCAGTTACCCACATTAGCAGAGCAATCACAAAAAATATCCCAGCTGAAAAATTACCATTCTCATGCATTCGTGCTTAGTAATAAACCGAGCTTAATTTTTACAGCCCTCGTGTATTGTCGTAAACAGTTAATCTCCTACCGAAACGATCCTAGACCGGAAATGCTTCCCCGTGGGACACCTGTCCCGACCTGTCCGCCGTCCTGAGATTGTCCACCACCCATCAGCAACTAGATCGTAAAATTTTTAGCACCTTTCCGTTTTAGGCGATCGTAAATAGTTGTGTCTTGTAAGCAGGATTAGGGTTATTCGGTTATTTCTCTTCTGGGAATTAAGAGTAGGAAGGATGTCGTTAAGTATTTGTTGAGGTGATAGAAGCGGTATGTCAGATGGGATTTAAAATATTTTGAAAGAGTGATGACTTACTGACGTGCTGATGTCGCAAAACATGACTTCAGTATTCTTCAGTTGTGGTATTGTGACAATTAGGAACGATTTGAAGATTAGTAATTTGTCTTTATTGTTTACATTTTGTAAAGTAAATAATAGATAAGTTAGTTCTTTTTTCTGTTGATTGTGAACAAAAATTTACTCACGCGCCTAGCTCTAACTGCTATTTTCCATATTATGATTGCATAAAATATGAATCTTTGATCTTGGTAACGAACTCTTCTTTAGTTGTGATAAGCAAACCTACGCTGAGATATTATGAGATCAAAAAGTTTGTCATATAAAAAGACATCATTATGTCTTTTATCTTTGGTACTTTATCTTATTTTAGGTTAGTCATCATTCTTGTTACTTTCTATAGATTTCAGTAGATTAATCGTTGTACCTACCTATCTCAATTACATTTGTTGTAGGTATGTACCTATAAGAACTATTTGCAGAATACAATTTTTGTTAGAAAACTACCATTTCTCCATTAATATAAAATGCCTCGTAAAATGCTTACGTGTTTTTGGAAAATACAACGACTATTTCCATATTTTTGCTCATTTCATGTCTATTATTAATCTATGCACTTTCATAGCCAGTTACATCAGTTATGCTATTATGTCAAACGTGTGTCAAGTGCAATATTTATACAAGTAGGTACATACAAAGAAAGTCGTGTGGTAACCACACCAGATTTTTTAATGTAGGTACAGGATGTTTCAGGTCGAGTGTAACAAACTTTAACAGCTTATTTCTGAGGTTATTTGAAGCAAAAATGTCATGAACATAGATCCAATTCCTTCTGGTTAACGAAATACAAGAGGTTTAAATTGTAATCAAGACACTTTTGAAAAGCAAATCGTTTTATAGAAAAATTAATTAGTTTGACAGCTGTCATTTAATGACATTTACAATTCGAGATTAAAATATATATTTTATAAGTTAAAGAAATAGCAATATTTAAATTATTTTAAGCATTAATATTAAGTATTATTTCTATAGCTTATAATAAATGCATTTTTAATCTAGAATTGTAAATGTCACTAAATGACATCTGTCAAATTAATTAATTTTTCTATAAAACAATTTACTTTTCAAAAGTGTCTTGATACGAAAATAAATAAAGATTTGTGTTATTTATAAAACTTCAACCTCTTGTATTTTGTTAACCAGAAGGAATTACCTACTGGACTGTTCACTGACATTTTTTGCTTAAAACAACCTCCAGGAATAAGCTGTTAAAATTTATTACACTCGACTTGAATCACCCTGTATAATATACTCCGCACGAGATTTTTGTACTTATTTGGATTCGAATTTGAGTTGTCAGAACTACAGCCACCCACAAAAACAAACTTGATTATCCTCCGAGTTTTACATTATTAATTTATAAGTGTGGAATAGACTTTTAATAATACAATGCTCAGATTAGAATCACTGATAAAACTCCATGAATATTTAAATGAAACATCCAGTACCGTAATAGCAATGAAATTAAAATGAGACAATCAAATGTAAAACCGAGTGTAAAACAGTTAAAGATATCGATTGTTGTTAGTACCTGTGTTTGGTCGCATTTGCTGCGAGATTTGGCACGAAATTATGCATGTGAAATGTGCAATCAAATGCTAATGAAACTAGCTTCGCCATTCCCATTACCTGCGATGAACATCCAATTCCTCCTAATTTCCTTTCACAGGCCAGGAGCCAATAAGGCCTTAATCGGAACATCGAATTGGCAGTTTACGCACCTGTAATAAAAGGAAACCATTTCAAAAATTGCCTCTACCAGTTTGGTAACGCGCTTTGGCGCTCCTAACTGTGATGCCTTTTACAGCAGAGGATGTAGTGAACATAATGTGCGATATACGGCATTATCACTTACGAAATGTGGACGAAAATGGCAACGAGAAGTTGTTAGTTGTACGACAAGGTTTGAGAGTTGAGTGTAGTTTGCTGAAAGATTCGTGTTTGGTAATCATTGATATTCTTCGTATCGACGCATTGCTGAATGAAGCTAGAATATTGAAAGTTATTTTTTGAAATGTTATTTGTTTGATTTTGAAAGTTGACTATAATAGTTATTTGTGTATTAAGAGCGTAAAGTGACTCTTTGTTACTCGCGCCGAAGGCGAGAGCTGCAATAGTGCATGAGGAACAAATACACTTTACGCTCATATAATACACACATAATTTTATCTACGACTAAAATTATTTGTTATAATAATAATAGTATTCAGTTAGTACAATCTGCGTTCAATCAATTTATGTTTTATTCGTGACTATGACGATACCAATAATATCGATATAAATAAATTAAAAAGTTTGTTTGATTCTGTCATTTTTTTAAATTTTATGTAATCAAAAAGTTTACAATTGAAAGCATAAATATAAATTTTTCCTAGTAGTCGTAGATAAAAATAGTTTATACGGGATTAATTTATTATAATTTCGTGTAGGTGCATACGATATAGTTTGGTATACTGAGTACGGATCTAAATTAATTTTAAAATATGAATATTGACAACGGATGACACATTTTATTACCTATCGCCCGAGCTATCATCGTTATTAGTTCCACATGAAACATTTAATCTAGTTAGTTAAATAATGTGTATGACATGAAATTAAATTTCATTTATAGGTACCTAATTTTATCACAGCAAATTAATTACTAGGCTATAATATTATTATGAATACCTCTCGCTATTATGAAACGAATTTTTATTTAGTTAGTTAGTTTTAGTTAGATTACTAAAATTAAAATTAGTTTGCCTTTTTAATAATAATGATAATTATCAGAGGTAATACCATAAGAGATGATAATTTTTTGAGAATTGTTTTGTCGTTTCCACGGCAACTTATTTCTAACAATTTCACGACACAAAACATCATCTGACAATTTCCCGAAACAGAGTTGAGGGGAATTTTCCGTGATGTTTTGTGGAGTGAAATTGTAATAAGTTGCCGTGGAATAGACAACAATTCTCTCAAAAAATTATTATCTCGAATGGTATTTAGCAAGAATATTTTTCTTGTTAAAAATACTACCAAAACGACTCATATTGCTAAACATTTTTGACGTTTCATATGACAAATTTATTTATTTTTTGTAACTAACGTAACAAAATAAAACCTAATCTACATAATTATGTTGTCAGATACATCATTTTACATTTTCAATTCTATTGGTTGCATTACGTCATTTGACGTCATCATTACACAATATGATTGGTTAAACCATCTGTCAAAAAATATTCATTGCAATGGTAAAAACTGTAATAAAAGATAGTAAACTTGCATACTTACGTATAATTAAAATTCTTTGTACATAATTGCATTATAAATAATTTAATATTTTCTCTTATTCATTTACATGAAAAGTAATTAAATTCATTTAAATGAGTTGGTAGGTTCTAGAAAAGTTCTTCATATTTTTAAAAACAGTAAACATAATTAAATTAACATCGGTAGATTGAAACAGTTTTCCAGAAGAGCATAAAACAAAACATTCCAGTAATAATATTTTCTACTATATTTTAAGGTAAAAGTTGAATTATTACATAATATTACTATTGTTTTGCTATGAAAAATATTCGTATATTTGTGAACGCATGTCATTATCATCGAACTAACCAATGATAGGTATATATCTCCTGTCTCTGTCCTACATTTTTTGTATCATTGATGCACTTATACAAAAACAAACATGTTTGTCTAATAAATGCATTTATTCAAAAATTGAGTGATGATAAATGTATTGTATAAGAAATAAAATACCGAACTTGGACGGGTATGGCAACCATACATAAATATACTGTGAAGTGTGACCTGTAACCTGTAAGTCATCGGTAGACATTACTTTGTCTGTATTTGCTGTCAACTCATTAGTACCTACTTAATAATTATGATTAATTTGATAGTAGTTTTATGCAGTTAAACTAAAATATGATTCGAACCTGATATATCATAATTACAGTCTGTCACATTACGTACTATACTATGTACATCGAACACATAGAGTAATAAAACTAGTGGGCAAAGCCAAAACTGCGCAGTACAATGTGCGCAGAAGTAGGCTTTACAAGCAACAAATTTTAAAAAGCAGAAAAATTAAATAGTTTTATTTGAAATAAATATGGAAGAATTATATATTTTATCATTTATGTATAACATAATTTTAAAAGCAATATGAAGTACAATTTTTATTTACGAACGATTTTTTTGATGGCCGATCTCAGCAGTTGAGTTTGCCTAGCAGCGTAAAACTGGCTTACCAATAGCAATAACGTATTTCAATTTCGCACACATTTGTGGGAGGAGCATCTACTCTATCTGTTCGGTGGACATAGTATAGGCTATCTGTCTCATAAATAACAAACAAATCAACATCATGCGTATAGATAAAAGCAAATCGTTATTTTATTCCGTTCACAAAAAACACTCTAAGAACTCCAAAAAAATCTAAAATTATTAAAATTTCCACTTAACCAAAATCAATTAATATGAAAGTCGAGCCGAAAGTCGATATTTTTATCCGTGAAATAATGGCAGTTATTTTTGTATGACGAAACAAAATTATGACTTCATTACACTACATACATTTTCGTGAATTTTCTCGAAAACTGTATTATTTACATGAAAATGGTTAAAACCGTTTCAATAGAGTTTTCACGTAATAGGAACCGTTATGCAGATAAATGCAAAATACTTAAAAATGGTCGTCATTTTCCAACATGGCGGCTACAGCAAAGCTTGGATTTATGGGGAAATTTAAAATTTTCAATTCTAGGGTATTTTCAACTATTCTGCTACTTTCTTAGTTCGAATATATTTCCTAAAATTATTTTATTATGTATAGGAAAGGAATAGAACTACAGTCGGTTACATAACACCTTCGGCTATCTGTTACATAAAAAACAAAAATAAACATCTGATTTGCGGAATAATAAGTAAAATGGACGTATGTAATCACAAATAATAAAGCATTAATTCCAACCAAAACCAACTGATTCGTGAAAAGGAAACTAGCGAATGAGTTGTAACGTTGCGAGTGTACCTATACGTGCTTGAGAAGATGGATTTTTCGTCATTAATTTGTATCTTTGTGTGTCGGGTGCTTTATTCGAGTGACTGAGCAAAGTCCTTTCAAGCCCCTGGCCTTTTCATTTTGCATACTTTATTAAGCTTCGTGTGAAGGGAGAGATTATATAGGTCAGATGGTCGCTTTGTAACTATTAAGGGAAGGTCACTCGGACATTCAAACTGGTACAAATAAATTTTTATTTTAAGCTTCTTAAAGGGGATAGTTTAATTTAGAGTGTATATTTATTAATACTATTGATTTAAATTATTTTTTGCATATTTTTCAATTGTATAGTCTGTTTGTAATCTAGGAGGAGTAAAACTAAATTCTATATGCTTGTAATACCACTGAATTTACACCAAACACGAAATATCATTTTTATGTTTACCTAACAGTCAAAATCTCATTTGGAATACATTCTTCTACAAGGTGATTATTATTTAAAATTTGTTCTTCTAATTTGATTAATTGATTAATGGGGTCGTTTACTTAGGTAAAATTTTCAATAAATATTACTAAACATTGCACATAAGAACATAATTTTACTAATTGCCAAATAGTTATTTTCTCGAACACATTCAAAACATGTGTGACGTCAAATAATTCACCAATAAGTAAGCAACCTAGAGAGTAAGCCACGAGGCTTCATCAAAATGTTTGTCGTCACGAATGAGGCGTTTTTAAAGTTTAAACCGAGCGGTTTAAAAAATTATGTTTACATTTCTATTTAACACTTTTAAAAGGTGAAAAATATATAATTTATCAACATTTATACCTGAAGATTTTTTTTAAAATTTGGTAAACGATCCCAATAAAGTATATAGATAACTACAGATTCGGTGATTTAAGACATTGAAATTAAAAATTAACGAAAATAGAAATCTTTTGAATTTTTAAGAGTGTAAATCTGACTTGTTTTTACTTCGCGTACCTAGTTTGAAAATGCTTAAATTAACTCTTTTTAAAAATTCCTACAATAGGTACTTTTAATACTAAATTTTTCCAATTTTTTGCAATTGCTGAAATTATTTACAAGAAGACACGCTCTTCTTTGATTTTTTAATTTCCATGATCGTTTTCAAATCCTTCAAATTTCAATAGATCCTTTAGTTTTTGGAAGTTCCGCAATTCTTTGAAATCACTATTATTATTTTTTTAATTATTATTATTTCTTATTTTCTCACTAAAAAGTGGTTTTTAATAATTGCATTAATTTAATTTAATAATTTTATTATTATTATTTTAATTCTTATTGTTGTCTGAATTCCTATAGTTAGGTATTTTGTTGCTGTAGCAAACAACACTATTTTTTATTATTCATGAAAACATTTTGTGTACCTATGTCCTAATACACAGTTATCATTTTTATTGGCATTGAAAAATAGGTATCGAAACACCGAAAGGATCTACACGGATCTACATATCTATACAGAATATTTCTATTTCCATCCTCTTATCATTTGGTTTGTCCGTCTTGTTCATTAGAGTAATTCCTTCATTAAAATAATGGTGTGAACAAATTTACACCATAATATTCTTTACAGTAATAGTAATTCCGTGGTATGGTAAATTAGATAATTAACGGAATTAAATATTTATTTCTTCCCATGGAACTTCTTCATTTCCTTTTCCGTCTTAGGGGATTTCCGTTTTATAGATAAAATTTTAAATAATTAATGTTTTGTTACTTAAAAGCCGGATACTTATTTTCATCTTCTTCTTATTCTTTCGCTTTCATCAGACACTTCAAAAGATAAAATTATTCATTGCGCCTTTTTAAACAGGAGTAATTTAAATTCTTTATGAAGCTATAATTATTTGTGTAAATTTGCATTGCAAATCATTGCTATATTTGTGGGTTTAATCATTTTATTTTTTAATTCTTTATTTAAATATAGTATTTCATTTTTTCTGTCTCATAATTTGCAAGCACAAGTGTGAAAAAGAATGTGCAATATATCTGTAACGTATAATTATTGCAGTAGTAAAAACTAAACATGTTTTTCTGCATGTTTCAGTTTCGCAAAAACTCAGTGACCTTGTTTCGACATGTGTTATTTAAAATCATCTTTAAAGTAAAATTGGAACGAAAAAAATAAATTATGTACCTCACGTGTACTCTTTGACGTTTAAACAAGAAATTTAATACAAAAAATCGATGAACTCAAGCGATGCATTATTGTGACATCATATTTTTTTTCAATACGGGCTGTATCATAACAAACTACGAGAACATACGTTAAGAGGGTACCTATATATGGTTTATTTATTTCTGGTAGAACTCACGTCATCACTCAATTTTAGAATAAATGCATTTATTAGACAAACGTGTTCGTTTTTGTAAGCGATGCAAACACAATGTAGGACAGAGACAGAAGATTAATTAAGGTTAATTCGATAAATTATGACGTGCATTCTATCAGAAATAAAATGAACTATACTTTGATATACTGATTACTGATCAAAGAGAATTTTTCAAAAGTTTCTAGAAAAATTTTAACGAACTATTTTTAATCCAATTTTATATAATTTAATTAAAGTTGTAAAGCATTTTTACTCATAAGCCTACCACGCACTAGCGATTTTGTGGCGGCAACTTAAAAGTCACCAAAATAAAACACATTGATTTATATGAGGTAGCGCGCACAGGCAACTATTTAATCAGAGCAACTAAAAAATTAATACTTATGGCCATTTGCACGAGTTCGGGTTAAAACTGATAGTTAGCTGACAATAGGTTAACCTTAACTACTGGTTAAATTTTATTTGCATTGCACAGCATAATTTTAGGTCATAGTTAAATTAATCTATAAATAATAGAACTATTAATTTTAGACCAAAAAATGAATTATATTCTAGTGATGTTTTAAAGAAATCTAGTAAATTTTGCAATAATTTTTATGTGTAGCTGTTAGAATCGTTTTATTCTGTCGGAATTCTGTATATAAATACAGATTGTTATCAATTTTAAATATAAATCAGTTTGGTTTGACATATAATTATTGACAGGTGAAAATGACATTTCTATAACGGGTATAACCAAGTGAGTTTATGAGTTTATATAATTGCAATAATTTATCTTCAATGTTATATGATGTTACATAAATATTCTATAATTGATTATGGTGCTACTTTAGAGAAAAAAAAGTTATAAAGAAATAGTGTAAAATTTGGCATAAAATTCGTATAAAGTGACATTTTATTTTTTATTTCATCGACGAGCAAAAAGGACAAACAATAATAGCGATGGACATATAATTTGAACATATTTATTATGTATAACATTATTTTGTTATTATTATTGTGTGTACCAATATATAGTATATTCAGTTCAGTCTAAAACTAATTTTTTTAAACGTAATCTAGTAAATAAGATCATAAATATGATTAGCTCATTATATCTATTCGTCCTGGTCCTGGTAATCTGCGCAATATAAGTAAAAATTTAAAATATCTCGACATTATCGTCCAAATTTGTAGGTTAACTTATAGTTAAGACTTAAACCCTACAGAATCCACTAGTTAAAATTAACTAAAAATTAGTCTGTTTAACCTCTGGTTAAGAACCTGTGCAACGAATTTTCAATATAACCAACACTTTAACTACAGGTTAGCGCTAAACCGAAGTGGTGCAAATGGCCATTAGTGAACAAAAACATGCTAACTTCAGTAACTACATCTTGTACAAGACAAGTTGACATCTGATAAGTATGCAAGTACAAGTCTACGGCAACTATCTAGTCTGTCACTTTGACCTTGACAGTTGTCACTTTAACATTAACAGCTGTCACTATGCGACATTGACAGTTGTCATTTAAACACCGCCTACGTGATTGCAAAACCTGTTATAATTTTGTGCAATTAAGTGCAATTTGTCACAAAATTTATGGTCGGGAAAGCACTGCGGTGGCCACAGCAGATTTTTTTTAGTAGTTGTATAAAAACTATATTTTTTTTCCAAATTTCGAAATTTTGTTCTTTAGTTGTATAAAATTGGTATAATTCTTTATTATCATACCTCGAAATTTTTTCAAATATCTACGCTTTTTTAATAAGATTATTATTATGCACCATTAAGATAGAAGATTAATTAATATGGAACAGATGTCAATATTTTTTACTTTGAATTTGAACTGAACAAATCAAATGTAACATGAATTATTCATTTGTAATTTCTATACCACAGACCACAATCCATGTAGGTAATACTACTGAAATCTAGTTTGCTCTGGATATAAAATTTATTTTGTTTTGAATTCAATAATTCAATGTAATTTTCAATTCAAAGCAATTGCCATAGCAAACTTATATCCTGTTTTGAACAATTGTACATTATTGACATTTTAATAACAGAATATAATACAAGATATTTGTAATATCAAAATGAAATATTTGTTTCTTTCTTTTTATCTGCTATTTCATAAATCAGAGTATAAGATATTTTTAAATTGCTTTTTCCTTTTTCTCTCTACCCCGTTTAAAAGTTTTCCTTATCAGAAAGTTCATCATTCTGAAAATTTATAATATTATTCGTCAATATTTTTAACGCATCCTTAGTATCATCATATTTGGCATGTGATTACATCCTACATAGAATTGAAATTAAAGTTGTTAGTTTAATTGAGTGTTATTATGATTTTTATGTTGAAGAATTTAAAGTAGTTTTTTATAATCCAGTATAATTTAATTCATATATTCATGATAATGTGTTTCCTGTGAAAAGATTGTTATTTTTCGATCCATATTCAAATTTATGTTATGAATCATTGATTATTATTCAACTCAACAAACAAATTTTTATTTAGTTTAATTTTAATTTTTTATTTGAGTGATATGTATAGCTACCATAATATGTTTTATGATTTAGTGTATTTTATGTAATATATTAAAATTTATGATAAAAAAAATGTATCTTCAAAAGGAAATAGAATTTTAAATTGAGCTTTCTCGGAAAATGTATTTCATGTTTTTTTATTAATATCTTATAGAGCTATAAAAGGAAAATTTAAATATGAATGTTTTTCGGTTATGTAGTATTTTGACATTTACATTTAAATGAACTTCAAACAATTTATAAATATCTATTTTCGATGTAAATTACAGTTAAATGATAAAAATACAAAATTCGAGTCAAAATATTTTCGTCGATTTTGTAATCTTAAATAATTGGATGTGAGTAATAAAGATATTTATATGTAAATATGTTTGTAATGTTGGTGTAAACTTTGGAATATTTAAGTTTGTAATGTTTGTTTAATTATTTGTTTCATTCAAAAATAGAACTGTGCGGAACTGTGATACAAATGTGGTGTGGAATGTTTTAACTTCTAAAAAATATTATGTACCTATGTTAAATAATCATTTTAAAATATAAAATAGAAATAGTAAAGTCGATAAGGATATAGATAAGGTTGTCAACTCACGGGTACCCGCGTGGTTCAAAATGGAAAGTACTTTACATCACAAGGGAAAGTTTTATGAACTTAAACTGATATTTGTATTTATCAACCAAATTTTGATCTACGACACTACAAGTTAATCACATTTTTCATTAATTAGCTACATTGACTTTATACTTCTCGTGGTTTCTGATAAGGTCGCCAATTCATGACTACTACTCGTAATTGACAGTGGACAGTTCACAACAAAGGGGAAATTTTACTGGTCTTAAACTGAAATATCTTGTTAGACTTAAAAAGAATTAGACTAAACTGAAGAAAATGCAATTCACCTAAAATTTTTGTAGAATTTTAACGCAGAAAAATAAATTTAAAGAAATGCTTTAAAACAGGGACTCAATCCGAACTGGAATAGGTACGAAAATCGAATTGAACCGCTGCTATTTTAGTGATGCCGAAACCAAACCTCAACCGGTCAAAAATGTTTTTGTGAACTCATAACCGAAGCCGAAGAAGATTTTAGCGATAAAAATAATTTATGTTAGTCGGTAATATAGGTACGGTGTATTTAAAATAATACATGTTTTATCGCTTATAGTATATTTATTATAAGGATAAAAATATGGATATTTGTGTTCAATACGTATACCTAGTTAAAAATTCGTGAATATTAGCACTCAATATTTTAGTATAATTTGGAGTACAAATACAGATATTAAATATTTAACGGTGGAGGTTTGGTTCCGGGTTCACTAAAATAGCAGCGGTTCGTTCCTACTTTCGTTCCTATTCCAGTTCGGTTCGAATCGCTGCCTTAAAGTACAAGCAAATATCATTTTAAATAACTACTGACTTTACACCTCCTGGTTTCCGCCCATCACTCGCCGTCTTCGTTCTTCCTTCGTCCACTCCCTTCCGGTGTAACCCGACACGACGGTCGAGTCTCGGGGGTCAAATGTCAAGGCTCGTGCTACTGTTGCACTTGGCTGGGGTCAGTCACAGTTCCACTTCGCTCGAAGACTGCGACCTAGGGTTACCTGACCTGAAACTAAAACACGGTGAAAACGACTGAACAATTGAACTTTCCCCCTGTGGGTTGTCTTTGTTGTTGGGGATGCGAACGGAATAATGACGAGTTAAAGGTGGTGGTTGGGGATGTCATTTGCAATGTGGTTTAATTAAGGCGTGTAAAAAGAGGTTTATTTGATTTATGAATTAAATTGTAAAAGGGAATTTCAATGGTTGTGTTTGAAAGGTATGCTAATCTTATTCCAGATTTTAATTTAACACTAGCTGCGTTCAATGAAGCTAGCAAGTTTCTTTATGCTGATTGGTGTAACAGTGTAAATTTAATAATGTTATTATGGTTTGTCTATCTTTTTTAATGCCGCTAGCGCAGCAAAAGCAGCAGTTTTTTTTGTTAGCACTGTTGACATAATTTGCTTGTACACCAATCACCGTAAGTACGTAAATAAATTAATTGAACGCAGCTATTGACAAAAAAGATGTTAATCAAAATTTCAGTGTTTCAAGACAAAGAGGTTATCTTCCAACTAGAGAGGAAAGCATTTCTTCACTCGAGCTCGAGTGGAAAAAGAGCTTTACCTCTCGTGTTAGACACAACATTTTTTCACGAGATATTTACAAACATAGTAAATGTAGAAGAAAGACATAACTAAAAGTTAGGTTATAACTTCCATCTGTCAGAATGACGTTTAAAAACAATGAAATGTTTCACTGCAGCCAATTTGCCAAATAAAATTTAAATTGTAAAATTGTAGAAAAAGAAATTACAAAACCCAATAATTGTAAAATAATGACATACAGAGACCTGCGGTTAAACCTGGCATTGCTATACTACCCTATTTCTTAAAAAGTTTTTTTACGCCAGATAAATCGGCAAATGAAAAAATAAAATATCTTATTTTATTTTTAGCGCAATTCAAGTAGTACTTACTACCGATTTATGATAGCTCGAAAAAGTAAAAAAATAGTTCAGCTAGATAAGTAGGTACTCTATGAAATTAAATTAGCATGAACAAAATTCCCAAGTCAATTTTTATTATTCGATAAAAATCCCACCATAGTTTACATATTTCTTACCAGCGTATGTTTCGCATGTATTAAATCAATTCTCTATATCTGTCTATCTATCTATCTATATCTGTTTAAACTCCATACATCAAGGTACATTAACTCACAGTAATGTAATGTAGTGTCCAGTAAGTAAATGGTATTATGTATCCACAGGTTCGATCTGTTGTCTATTGGTAATGTTGATCTTGTTGATATGTAAACATGTATGTAGATCGTGGTCGCCCTTAGATGACCTATATGTATATTTTAGAGTACATAGACAATGTGATAGATTTGGCTGCCACATGACAACGATTATGAAATTAAAATTTGTTTTTGTGAATAATGTGTAGATAATTTGGGTCACGTTTCATTTCATGTGTTGGACACAAAGAGAGTTGTACAGTAATGCAATGAACTTAAATAAATTATAACTCGATTTTGTACGCAAGCGTTTGACAGTTACAATAGCTGACTTTATACAGTAAGTTGTATTTTATTTACAAATTATAATATGGATATACAGGGTGCGGCACAAAGGACGGATGGTTTTTAAAATATCATAAAATCGGTAATTTTTACTCAAAAACAAATTTATTTACGGATACGGGTTCGCAATGAAATAGCATTTGTGACAATTAAATGTGGAAAATCTCATCAGTCATGTGGTGATCGTTTTTGACGATGCATTGCTGGAGGCGTTCTTGGAAGTTAGCGTAGACTCTCTCCAACATCGCTTCCTCAACTTGGGCGACTTCCACGCGAATTGCCTCCTTGAACTCGTCCAGGGTTCGGGGCTTGTGGACGACGGGTATAGATTTTGTTAAACAGTTAACCCATTGACTGATAATGAATGTAAAACTCGCATTTTTAGTAATTTTTAAAAATTATTTAACCAAATACGCCAAGGATTTTTTTGTAAATTTCATTCTTTAGCCATGTAAGCACAACCTATAAGTACATCATTATAAAATATGAGGTCATCGATTTCAAAACCAAAGTCACAAAATTAGTTTTTGTAACAGGCTTTTTTGCTTTGCATTTGATAGCAAGAGATGGGCCTTAATATCAAATATTTTAAAATTGAACTTTTAGAGATGAATAACATGTGCACAAGCACAACTAAAACAAGACCCGAACTCTGGACGAGTTGAAGGAGGCAATTCGCGTGGACGTCGCCCAACTTGATGAAGCGATGTTGGAGAGAGTCTACGCTAACTGCCAAGAACGCCTCCAGCAATGCATCGTCAAAAACGGTCACCACATAACTGATGTGATTTTCCACACTTAATTGTCACAAATGCTATTCATTGCGAACCCGAATCCGTAAAAAAAATTGTTTTTGAGTAAAAATTACCGATTTTATGAGTTTTTAAAAACCATCCGTCCTTTGTGCCGCAGTATTTGAGCAGATAGCCGATTGCGTAGTATACTATACGGTTCTGACAACTAAGGTTCAAATTGCACAAAAATTTCTTCTGTGGTGTACTCGTGGCTGACGGCTGGTAATCGCATATACGATAAAATTTGTATCCAAAACAATGGACTCACTGTCAATAAGGCTGCCACAAGAAAGTTGGTTAAAATGTGTAATATACTTTTTGCTATAAATGACTATTTTCTTTTGCGTTTTTCTCGAGAACTATAACAAACTAATATAATCGAATGAGGTCGCATATTATTTAGTTTTTTATTTGAAACAACTTCTGTATTTACAACTTTCGTTTAAAACGAAAAGGTCACTAACTAGCAACATTTAGAAAATAGCATTGTTTTACTTATACTACAGTTTTCAAACAGACACCCGGTACCTAATCTAAAGTTTTTGAAAGTCTTGTTTTGTCGTGGGGGTTTTTTATACAATTGTATTATAAATAATGGAATTGTTAATTAAAGTGTAAATTAAATAAATCAAGGAAAAACACAGGAAAATATAAAATATGCAACAATTCGTAGTAAATATAGTGAATCTATAATTAATTAATGTGTTGACATTTTGTTTATTGTTCTTTACATTTAATTCAGAGAAAAATATAATAAAATACAACATGCAAATGCTAATGCCCGTAATATACAATTTTCCATTCAGTAAATAAAAACAGGTAATAATATTAATATAGTTTTATTGACGCCGGCGTTTTTTACTGACGTGTTCGTAGAATCACATCATCCAAACCGGTTAATACCTATAGTAAACAATTTTTTGTATTGATTTAAATTGATAATAACACACTTTTTCTAAAGAAGAATTTAGATTGTTTTTTGAGTACTTCGTTTAAGATAACTATCTCTTTTGATGAAAATAAAGCCACATATCTTATATTTGTTTTGATTTCTTATTTTGATTATTGGCAATAAATTATGAAAAATATAATGCCATGTTATCAGCGTCTGAATAGAATTTAAATATTAATTGAAATGATTTATAAGTGTAAATTATTGTTCAAATGAGTTATGGAAATATTTTTGAAATGAATCTATTAAATTCTAATGGCCTCTCAAATTTATAACAGCTCATTAATTTAAAAAATGGTAGCCCATATGTCAATTCTTCTGATTATATTTTGTTTCGAGCTTAATTATCTGTACTGATTAATTATCTTAATTAAGTACTGTATTGTGAAGTATACTGGGTCAATATCAATACAGATATCAAGTTACTAAATTACATTGAGTACATAATATAACCAGACAACTAGACTAGATATAGATAAAATGTCAGCTATAAATAAACTTAGACTTGCTATAAAGATATATAAATTGAATTACCTGTGAAATGTAATACTTCTAATTTAGTGAAACCTATTTTACTTGCTCTTTGAATTTAGATTTACACCCAATAAATAATAACATCATTATTTTACTACGTCCAAACAAAATGCAAAATTATATTTTAGCCTCCTGAAGTGTAAATTTAACAATTTGACGTCTTAGATTTTACACAATGCCATGACGTTGCCGCATATTGTTCGGCAAAGAGCATCGAATTTTATTGCTTTAATAGACTATTAAAAAAGTAACTTTAAAATAAAAACGCTACTTTACACAATTAATTGTTCAATAGAGTCTGAAAGATATAAAACCGATTAATTTTGTCATGTTGTCCAAAAAATATAATACATAATGTATGTATTATGTATTTGTACATCGCTCGATTTTATTACAGCACTCCGCTTCGTGCCGTACTTTAATGTAGAACCTCGCGTTGTAAAAAAGTCGAAAAAAGTCTACCGAACTTATATATATATATACCTTGTAAATAACTATTGTTGTTTCAGACATGTATTGTAAAATTCATTAGATTAGAAATGCCTACAAAAATGTTTCCTTCACCTTTGACACTCTGTTATACAAGTATAATTTTCTATAATTTATTCATAATGATGCAGTTAAAATTTTATTAATAATGAATTTATTATTGATTATTTTTTCTCTTTGTTGCAGGTAAGCGAGATCCATGATTCATTATTTCGTAGGTACATCTAGAAAATAAATTCGTTATACCACAGTTCTTGCATCAGGTAGGTATTAATTAATAAAATTTTATAATTAATAAATGATTGGATATAACTACTTATGAATAAAAAGTGCAATAAATTTGTTTGAACAAAATTATTAATTTAAAATAATTTTTAACAAAAGTAACAATACATTTTGAATTCATTTAAATCTATTTTCGTATTATAAATCTATTTTCGTATTTGACACCTACATATTTCAATAATTTAATCAAAAATAAAAACGAATATCAATAAATTATAAATAGCTAATTAATTATTACTATTGTGGTACGATATTCTGTAATTATTCTACAAAATAATTATTTTTAATTTTTGTTCGAGTCATGCATTTTTATGAATCATGGCTGCACAATGACAGTTTTTACTCCCACAAACAATAAATTAAAATTGTATTTAATTTTATTTTAAAATAACGACGTTTTGGCTATGGGATGTAGCCATCTTCAGGTCTACAATTGTGTTACAAAAAGTTGAATTAAAAAACATAGGTACCTACAATGATTAATACAATTTTTGATAAATAAAGTCCTTGGTTAACAACAATGATTTAAAGTTAATAAAGAATAAATTATTATAAGCCAACATGTCGACATGTCATTTTAAAACTTTAATCCAACTATCCAGTTATTACTTTCTTTAATATTTTTCCATTCTGCCAAATTTGATTATTTCGTCACGTCGAGGTTTCAAACAAAATTTATAATTACAGCAAAAAGTTGACCGGACAAGCAAAATAAAACAGTAAAGTCCATTTCCTGTGCGGTTGTAAAATGCATCGATCAGCCAAAAATGAAACCTGCAATTTTTTGATAATAACCATTTTCCTGGAACTTAGCAAAAACCGTTGGGGATCCACCGGTAATTATACAATTCCCAATTTAGGAACTGGGCGGGCCAGTCCGGCCCATAAAATTTATCGTCGGTCTTCGTTTTGGTAAACCTGTATTTAGGCGCAGGGAGGATAGGAAAACTGAGTCACTAAGAAAATGGTACCTATGCTGTTGTTATTAATTACACCAATGTATTTAAGAAAAGAAAATATTTATTTAGGAAAGTTGAAAATAAATGCAATGTTTCATTGGATTTATTGTTTTTAATGAACGATTTATTGTTAGGTACATCGGTTTCGACCTATTATTTTTTATGTCTGTACCGGTCTGTACCTACCTTTAAAATTTAAATTTTAATAATTTTTTTTTGAAATGCGTAAATTTTTAAGTAATAAAACATAAATATGTTCTAATACGCGAAATTATTAAAATACTTGTTTCTTAAAATATTTTGATCTAAAATAGTATTCGGAAACAACAAAATACAACAGTTTTTAAATAAATTGGTGTTTATTACACTTCAACAATGTGTTGTTATGCCAATACTTGTGTTATCACTGTAAATGTTATGGACAAAGAAGAATTAAAAAATATAAATTACCTATAAATTTTTTTCAAAGTCATAGTTTCGATAATTCTTGATTTCTCGACAAATTAATATGTCTTGTCTCAGTACAGTACAGTACAGTAAAGTAATGAATTATCTCGTTCTCGTCTATAGTGACTTCGAGATGAGGCGAGAATGAGACGAGAAATATATTGTCTCGGCTTCATTACTAATTATGCGATGACGTGTAATTATCTTATTGGCTAATTTACTATGACGTTGGAAATTCGTATCATATTTATTAAGCATAGGTACTTATATTTTATTTAGAAAATAATTGTTCTAAAAAATATGATTAAATCAGAGGGATATACAAAATTTCATCCCCCTTGGCCCGTGCCTGTATTTTGCAGATGAAAGCCCATTGCAGACAACCACCTGCCCATATCCGCCCATGCTCACTGTGTCTTCTTTTGTTTTTGTTTTGTTTTTGAATTAGCGAAATCTTATCATTGGTATTTTTTATTTCGACTTGTTTACTTCATGTCAGACGGTTCGTAGAAATCGAAGCTGAATTGTAAGACTTCTTGTTAAATGGATCCGGAATCAGACGGATTTGTTTATAGCTTTTTACGGATTATTTTAATGAAGTTTTAGGAAATGTTTACGTTTACCTCTGGAAATTTTCACCATAAATGGTTGGATTTTTGTTATTATAAATAAATACATACTTGAGATCGACACGTGACTTTTGTTAAATCATTACAATATTTTTAGTATAATTATGGTTTTTTCTTTGGTTTTAATTATCAGAATTATTTTCAACAGTTTAAGTACTAACTTATAGTTTATTTGATACTAATTAGGTACGAATTAATGAAATTATTATATTCATTTTAAAGAAAAAACGAAATGATTATGTTATATCATTATTAATTATTATTATTATTATTTATTATTAGCTATAAAACGGAGGTATTGTGATGGGTCAAAATTTTCGAGTGTGAGTAGAATACGAATAAAGTATTTTCGAGATTATGTCTGTGCGTGTGCGTTAGGTTGTATGTAACTAACAGTTTTTTCGGGCTCTATAACTCAAAAAGTTACAAACATTTAACAACCAAATTTTATATGGAACGATTTAATACAAATCTTAAGAACCCAGTTAGTTTTCGGAAGCAATCCCCAAACCGGAAGTAATACTTTTCTTAAATATTTTGATAAATAATTAATTTATCGCAATATTTTGTATTTCAAATGAAAGATTATATTATTATAACTATCTACAATATTTAACATTTTATAAATTATTGTTCTGTTATTCATAATACATCAGAAATTAAAGTATTATTTATATTTATAGTATGAGTAAACTTCAGTATCTTGTTGTCCATGATTGTATAACATTTGTTACTACGAAAAATTGACAATGACTGAGTAACAGTGCCAATAGTGACACATTTATATCTTCTTCTACAGTTGAATAAATGACAAAAATATATTTGTAATTACCTAGGTATTACTTTATTTTTTCGGATTAGAATCATATTGTACTTAGTATCTAATTGTAATTATTTGTCCTCATTTATTTCACAGAAATAGAAATTATACAAGAACTTCAAAATTAGAATTATTATCTATGTTATTATAAAGGTGCAATCATTTGTACTGATATTGTTACTACTTGGAAAATGAAACTTCAAACTTATCAATTATTGAATTGATTAATTAATTTTATTGATTGCCTTGGCGTTTGATTTAAATTTTTTTATTTGTAGGTATATTCTTTATTTCAAGTACCATGTACCTACTGAATAAATTATTTATTATACATTCAATTATAGGTAATCTTATAGTTTATGCGTTCTATTTTTTTTTAAATGTTTTTTTAATAACCTACTCTTTTATTAGGTAGGTATATATTTATATTTTACTTTCGCGCAGCACTATTTTTTTTGTCTATTTGAAATTTTACCTACTAAATTCATGCTTTTTGTTTTTATGTATTCATAAAACAGTTTTATGCGAGTACAATAAATAAAAACAAACATTTATTACTCATAATCTCATAAATATAAATCACCACGAGTGTAATTTTTAAGTTGTCGCAGTCATAAAACTAAATTATTCCATCTTACAAATTTAAATACAAGTCTTCATGTTGTCTGACCCATTCAAAACAATTAATAACCCAAAAACAAAACCTCCACAACGTCGTCTCATCATCATGGCATCATCATCGTACCTTCAACTGTTTCGTTCATTTGTTTATTTCATTCACAAGACCCAGGTCCGTCTACGCCAACTTGAAACTGTTTATTTTTGTGGTAGTTTTATTTTTTCACCTGGCGTGTCTGAATGGCATGTCCAAAACGGGATGCACGGATGCATATAAATGAGCGGCGAGGGGGTGATACCTGTAGCAAGATTCGGAGGTGCAGTCCAGATCAATCCTTCCGTATTCGTCCGAATGAACAGATTAATCCCAGACTATTTAGGTCATCCTTATTTTTTATTTTTATTTCTATTGGAATTTTAAAATAAAATGCTCTGTGCGTGTGATGACGTATGTATCCGGAGTTCCGTGGTTCGAGTCTCCCGGCCGGCAGTGTGTGATAAATAAGTATAGTCGTTAAATTGTAAAAACATCTTACAATTAAATAGCACTCGGACAGTCAAGCTGATCACTAGATCGTCTTAAAAAGTTAAAAATATAGTCTTGGTTGAAAAACAATCCCTTCGGTGCAGTTTTGGATTTCAAAGGTCGTCGCACGGATTGAGGTTCTGACTGCATCAAGATGAATCGGTCGAAAGTGGTTGGATTCCTCTATAATAACATCTTACCATTCTGTAATTGGGAGTAAAGAGTAAATCCTGTTGAATGGTTGGGTATCTGCAAAATTAAAAATTACATAACAGCGAAAATAAATAAGGGTAACCGAGTACGTTCTGTGACCGACTGTGGCTCTGACCAGTCTGGTTCGAATCCAACCAGGTACACACATTTGAATTTCATTAAACAAAAATTGCCCTTGTTGTGTATTCTCCACTAATAATCTTAAATAGGTATCCGTGAATTAATGGTTGGTATCCGCACAAACTATGTATATAATTAATATACCAGGGTGGTCCATTTTAAATTGCGTTTGTGTATATCCCGAAAACTAGGTACGCATCGGATCCAAAATCTAAAAAGACGTGTCAAATATTTTCGAGAGTGCCGTCCGATGATACCAAAGTCGACCCCTAACCCTATCCCCGTAGAGAGGAGCTGGAGTAACTTTGAAATTTTAAATAGGAACCCACGTTTTATGCAGATTCTAATTGTACGGCTAAAAATAGCTATAGGATTTGTTTGAAACTTTTTTCGATTCGCGATTCGCTGTAATCACAAAAATTCAATTTATCGTACTTTTCGAGAAATTACACTGAAAAATGGAAAATTAAAAGTTCGTATTCGTTAATTTGACAAAAGGACACCCAATGGTGCTAAATTCACATCTTTTTAGATTTTTGATTCGATGCGTAGTTTTCGACATATTCCCAAACGCAATTTAAAATGAACCACTGTGTATGATCCATATAGTTGTGAGGCTGCGACACCATCCAAGTTAGGCCAAAACACAAATATAATGTTTTTCAAGAAAACTTATATTATATCTTGAGCTTTTTTGTAATACAATAATTTAAATGAACAAAGAAAAATATCTGATTCTGATGAACTTTTTTACAAACCACACGGTAGGTACTGGATTTTTTATAAATTACCAAAGAACATGCATTTGCCTGGCCCCCTACTGAGCCCCTTGTAGTTATGAATTCCTTAATTTCTAAAAGAATTGTCTGTCGTAATTAACTTCGAATATTCACTGCTTTTTCTACATTTTGGATGAATACGGAAAGATGAATCTGGACTGCAGCAGATTCGGCTGCTGCCCACGGATCCTTGAATGGGTGTAGTGGACGTTTCGTGTTTTGGCTTCGAGAGGAAAAAATAATCATAAAAATCGACACGAACAAAAAAATACTGAATTTACGGGCTCTTCTTGACAGGGAGTTGGAAGTCGCTTTTTTGTTTTAAAAGTGAGCCTTGCTTGTTGGACTCGCTCAGGGGAGGATTAAGAATGCTTTTTATTCACGAATACAACGCGATAGTTATCAAATTTTAAAGTAATCAAATAATTACATGTGAGTAACCATTTTGTCCTGATGGATATGATATAATATAAAAGGTGCGTAGGCGTAACATGTACTCGTACTGTGGTTCAGCCAACTCAGGTTCGAATCCAGTGAGATACCTACATTTCAGTTGAACTACATAAAAATCTACCCTTGTTCAGTATCAAAACTATTGGAACCCGTGAGTTGACGGCTCGGTTGACGGTTTGTAATCGCACACACGGTTTAAATTATTATTAAATCTTTTAATATAATATTACCGAGGGGTAAACCACAAGTAAAAGTTTTGTACACTTTGCTAAAAATCCCTGTAAAATCATTAATATCTCACAAAAATCTATATAATCTTGTGTAAAATCTGGAAAATTCGTAAAATCTTAATAAAACCTGTTAAATTTACTTAAAATCCGTAAAATTCAGAATAAAATCTTTTAGAAAATCTGGAAAATCTTGATAGGTACTTAAAATCTTTAAAATCACTCAAAAGTCGCAAATGAAATATTAAAATCCTCAAAAAATCTTTAAAATCAAGTTAAATCCTTCCAATTTTGCAAAAAAACATTACTATATACAATCTTTGTAAAATCAATAAAATCCTATCATAATTCTGTAAAATCTTAACAAAACCTGTAAAATCTTCTTAAAATCTGTAGAATCTAAAGTAAAATAATTAAATCTATAAAATCTGTTCTGAAATTTGAAAAATCTTACGGTAGGTACCTATCTAATATCTTTGAGAGGTCTTCCAAAAATCATAATAAAAATCTATACAATCTTTGTAAAATCCGATAAAAACCGTAAAATCCATAAAATCTTTATTGATGACTCACAATATGTAAGGCTGTCAGGCTGTCACACTCAAATTGCGGGAAAATACGCGTGAAATTAGATACCTATATTTATGTTGAGAAATTTTCTAATATTCAAGTGCAAATTTTAGTTAAATATTGTTGTGATAACCTGAAATAAATTAGAAATGTAGGGTATACCGTGGGCTTACAAGAAAAAGGCACTAAGTCAAAAATGATTTAATGCGATTTGCTAGTACAATATTTTATTCCTAACTGCCTTAGTGCTTTTTGGCGTTGCTATATCTCACATACTACACCAAATATGACTTAGTGCGTTCTTGCAGTAGACAGATCATCAAAATTTGCAACTAGATGCACTTAATAAAAAAATGAATTTTTGACTTAGTGCTTTTTGCTTGTAAGCCCACGATAGCACGATACATTCATTTTTGTGTTACATTTTGTTTTTAATTTTTCAGTACCAAACCAAACATATTTTTATCTATCGGTTTTCATAGCTCACATTGCATTAATTTTTTAAATTTACTTATGCATAAATTTAATTATTAAAGCATCCTTTAGAATTAAAATATTAAACCATTTAGTGAACAACAATAAAAGATGCAATTATATTTAATGTACCTACCATCTTCATAATGACTAATTTATATGCAAATTGTGTCGTGCAATAATTTTCTTTCATATTCTTAAGCACAGTTTTTATAAAAGTTAAATTATTATTATTGTTTAACATATTAATGAGACAAAAGATAGGTACATCATGCCAAAGAAGATGCCACCCACTTACCAAAGGTCAATAAAAGTTGATTAAACTAAGTTGTTGATAAATTTTTTATTGAATTCAAAAGAAATATGGCGAAATGAAAGCATAAGCTTGTAATTAATTCTGTGCAACTTTTCTTTTAGACATTATTTTCCTCTTAATTAATTCAGATGAGATAATATCAGCTTTAAAATTATCTGATTATACAGTAGCAAGAGCAGTGATAAAAGATGTAAAGTCAATGTTTATCAAAAGGAAATAATAATTTTCGTTAATTAAATTAACAAGCAATTTAATATACGATTATGGGACATCGTAATTAAACAGATATATACTCATTAATCTTTTAAATTGATGGGATGAAACATTTATTAACCATATTTCATAAAGATGTCTAATAAATTAGTAAACGTATAAACTTTTTCTTGAAATCAATGTCAATTATTTCTTATTGAGTTTTAAATGCTTTATACGTGCAAAATGAAATGTAAAATAGGAAATTTATGTAATTAAGTTCTGCAAAAAGCAGTCAAATAAATTATACTCTTACTACGACAAGTATTGGAAATATGTAAGATGTAAGAGATTTTTATGACTGGAACCAAAATAAGAATGAAATGCACGGCACAGCACAAAAGTATATTGAATTTGTACAGTGCACTTTTATTTCCGGCGACATCACTAGTAGAAAATGTATCTGAAACTCGAGGGGATAGTTTTTATTTTACGCTGCTATAAATAAAATATTTCTTTGTGTTAAATAAAACAAAATGTGTCGTCTTTGCGGTTGATATAAATTAGTTTTTGCAAGAAGAATGGTTTTACCATTTCTTATTTATTTTATTATTTTAAAAGTATGTAGGTAACTATTTTTTAAATCAATTATTGTAATTACCTATTGTTTTACGCTTTGTTTTATAACAATTATATACTAGTCCAGTCAATGAGTGCTCAAAAGAGGGGTGTAGAGTGCATGGAATATGCGATAATTTTTGACTTCAGGAATTTGTTAGGAGTAGTTAGTAGGTAAACATACTAAAAGTCCCCACCCATGGGAGGTGAGCTAAAGGAGGGAGGGGGGTTGAAAGGTCCCATTTTTTGGGTTTTCGCTTATATCTCGGAAACGGTGAATGTAGGAATAAATGTTTCAAATAAAAATGAAAGCTAATTAAATTTCCTATAAAATTGTCTTTATACATATTTGTCGAATTCCTAACGGTTTCCGAGATATACGTTATTGAAAATCGATAATTTTCGTAAAAATAATTTGTATCAACTTTTTTGTCGAACATTTGCTTCTAGTGCCTCTCACGATCGTTTCTCAGAAAAATTGTCAAAAACTAAGTTGTAGAACATTAAATTTCCTTCAATTTGATATACACTTTTGACACTTTATCTTCAACCAATCAAAAGTTATAGAATTTCTAACATGTACGCTCAATTGGCAGCCAACGAGCAAATAGTACAGTAATATTAGCTCCAAAGCCGGAAATTAAAAAAAAAATAAAGGTTTGAGTGGTATAAATTGTTCATTAGCTTTGGAAATAAAAAAAAATAAAGGTTTGAGTGGTATAAATTGTTCATTAGCCTTATGTGGTAAAAAGTCTTCGAAACCATATTGTCGGGATTGGCAGTGGCGGTGGGAGGAGGGGGAGGGGAAGGGGAAAGTGCCATTACCGTATGTTTTCTCACAAAAACGAATGTAACTTTTTAGCAGATAAGAATATCGACTTCCGGTTTGAAGCATTCGATTTTGCAGACTTTTTTCTATCAACAATATAATTTTGTAAGCTTTTGGAGGCCCTATTTTAGCCACAATTTAAACAAAGAAAATAAATCAGTTTTAGTATTTTTTCAAATTCTTGTATTTAATCCACTCTAATTTCTGAACGAATTAAGATATCGACTTCCGGTTTCCAGAATTGGATTCCTCGGACTTTTTTCTGTAAGAGTCATTATAACAAAAACTTCTAAAGAGCTTTGTTGAGTTGAAATTTGAGGAGAGAAAATAGTGAAATTTGAGTATTTTTTTGTTTACTGTGTTTAATCAACTATAATATCTAAACAAATAAAGAAATGGACTTGCGATTTTAAGATTTAAATTTTTAAAACAATTCTATATAAAATGTTATAAACAAAAAGTCGATATATGAACCCATTTAGAAATGATAAATGATTAAAAATAATAAATAAATAAAATACTCAAATTTCACTATTTTCTCTGTTTAAATTTCAGCTCAACAAAGCTCTTTAGAAGTTTTTGTTATAATGACTCTTACAGAAAAAAGTCCGAGGAATCCAATGCTGGAAACCGGAGGTCGATATCTTAATTCGTTCAGAAATTAGAGTGGATTAAATACAAGAATTTGAAAAAATACTAAAACTCATTTATTTTCTTTGTTTAAATTGTAGGTAAAATAGGGCCTCCAAAAGCTTACAAAATTATATTTTTGATAGAAAAAAGTCTGCAGAATCGAATGCTTCAAACCGGAAGTCGATATTCTTATCTGCTAAAAAGTTACATTCGTTTTTGTGAGAAAACATACGGTAATGGCACTTTCCCCTCCCCCTCCTCCCCCCGCCACTGCCAATCCCGACAATATGGTTTCGAAGACTTTTTACCACATTTAGAGCCAAGGCTAATGAATAATTTATACCACTCAAACCTTTATTTTTTTTTTCATTTCCGGCTTTGGAGCTAATATTACTGGACTATTTGCTCGTTGGCTGCCAATTGAGCGTACTTGTTAGAAATTCTATAACTTTTGATTGGTTGAAGATAAAGTGTCAAAAGTCTATATCAAATTGAAGGAAATTTAATGTTCTACAACTTAGTTTTTGACAATTTTTTCTGAGAAACGATCGTGAGAGGCACTAGAAGCAAATGTTCGACAAAAAAAGTGGATATAAATTATTTTTACGAAAATTATCGATTTTCAATAACGTATATCTCGGAAACCGTTAGAAATTCGACAAATATGTATATAGACAATTTTATAGGAAATTTAATTATCTTTCATTTTTATTTGAAACATTTATTCCTACATTCACCGTTTCCGAGATATAAGCGAAAAACAAAAAAATGGGACCTTTCAACCCCCCTCCCTCCTTTAGCTCACCTCCCATGGGTGGGGACTTTTAGTATGTTTACCTACTAACTACTCCTAACAAGTTCCTGAAGTCAAAAATTATCGCATATTCTATGCACTCTACAATATATTCATTGACTGGACTAATACGAGTATAGGTATGTTTTATGTTATACGTTATTGACAAAATTGTTTCTATTATTGTAAAGAGTAATTAAATAGTACCTATAACTTTTAAAGGTCTAAGAGCCAAAATTATACAGGCTGTTCCACAACACAAAGATTTTTTTAAATTCGCAAAGTTAAGGGTAGTTTACTTGACGTGTGTACATTTTAAGTATCACTATTTTATTCATGGTATATTTAATAATTCGACATTTATTTGATATTATGTAAACAATTACTTTCATTGTAGAAGATTTGAAAAAATAACTACTGAGCAGTGGCAAAAAACATGTTTGCTTGAAATACGATACAATTTTTTGCGAATTTAAAAAAACAAATTTTTGCTTCATGATCAGTATACGTCGTACAGTATATACCCTTTAATTTTTTGTCCTACGTTGTGGAACACCTGTATATTCGAGAAAAACGGAAAAACAATAATAATAATCATATACACATATTTTATGTTGCACTTTATGTTTTACGTAAAGTTATTGGTTAGCAGTATGAAAATTAACTAAAAATAAACATGTTGTAGAAAAAAAAGAAAAATCCTTAAAGGTAGCTAAGTGCAATGGTTAGTGTTTAACATTTAAACATCTTTAAATTGTTATTGTGAGCAGCGTACATTTATTTTCGGCCTGAAAACACTTCAGCACTTCAGCATTACCCCATAATCCACAATTACCACATGTTCATCTCCATCAAGCGCCAATTATGATAATTCCCACACAATTAAACCTCGATTACACTTCGCCGTGGTGTCCACAGTTCCACTTGGTCTCTTATCCTTGTAATCGTTGCAAATGTGCTCTCGTTGCTTACCTCTGGCCACCTCTACACATTTCCTGTGTAGAGAAGAGCGTGGGCGACCTGCGGTTTACGTGGGCGCAACCCGCGGTGATAATGCACGGGCAAGTGCACAAGTGCAATGGACTGGTGCAACGGTGGAGGACTTTTAATAAGGATGTTCTCAGTTTGTAAATGAATTAAATTAATTACGTCTGGGTACGTGGAGCACACCCACGGTGTGATGGGATGGATGAATGGGTGGATTTAGAAGAAAATGATGCTGAAGTTGTTGTTTCTTGCAAGACTGAAAGTTAATATCGCGAAGTATAATAGACAGGAGATGACACCCGATTGTTGATTGTTGACCATGTTTCTATATTCAATATTTACGTTTCAAACTATTATTTTTAACACTAACACCAATTAAATAAAGATGACGAGATTTTTCACTTCTCGTCTCGTCTCATCTCGAATTTGGATAATTTGATCTCGTCTCGATTATTATTATCGCGTCTCGATTTCTCGACCATTTTTACAAAAAAAAATCGCCGATTGACATTAAAAGTGCTATTTTTTGACAGCTGATAGTCTGTGAAATGTCACTTTTAGTGTCCAGATAATTAAATTATTTTTTCAATACCTTCACCGTAAACACCACCTTTCGTCCCAATTACTAGGGACGAAACTAAGGTATTTGTGACCGGTCAGTATCAGGGAGAAAAGTACTAACCGGTCAAAAATATTTCACTTCCATCTCTAATTATAAAAATTTATTGGTTTAGGTTGACTTTACAATTTAGTTCAGTTTGACTATGACAATAGTAGGTAGGTAAAGTAAATAATTTCAAAAATTCGAGAAATCCTGACGAAAATGTCGAGATTCTCGAATCTCGTCTCGAACTTTTTAAAAATATCTGTCTTGTCTCAACGAGACGAGATTCGAGAAAGTCTCGTCTCGTCTGCATCACTATTTAAAATTATTTTGACGTTTCACACTTGCAAGAATAAATTCATAACATGTTATTATGAAATAAAACATAATATAAACCATGTAAATAAAGTTTATAAATAAAATACCTATGATAATAAAGATAATGAAAGTAATATTTATTTAAATTTTATACTGACAACTCGCCACTAACTTCACTGAGGCCCTCTCGCTCTACCCAATTTGATTGTTTCGGAGTAAAACAAAACTGAAATTGAAAATAAATAAGTAAATCTGTGAGTCACCGTTATAGATATATAAATATATAACGGTTAGTAGACACTACACCCCAGGGGAGATTATTGTGTAGTTAAACTGGAATGCAGATTCAAACCGGAATTGTCTGAATCACAATCAGTCACATAAAGCCTGGATCCCACGACGGAAATTACGAACAATTTGTTGCCGATATAGACAACTTTTGTCTCAAACTTCTGTTTCATGCAACTTTTAATGGCAATTTGTTTAGTTATTATATCTATTCTAAACTAATGCCACTTAAAAACACAACAACAACAACAACAACAACCAAAGTTGTCGGTATCCACAATTTGTTGTCGATAATTCACGTTCTGGGATCCAGACATAACACAACACGGTTTTCCGCCCCATAATATTTACTGTTCAGCAAATACATACAATTCATGAAATATGATAAATTGAAAATATCTCATCGATTCGATGTTGAACTAGGGATTGTGTAATATTTTTGTCTACGCTTTTTATCATTCAAAATATGTGCAGAAAATCGAAAAAGGTAAACGTACTGTTAACAAATTGTTGCATAATTTGTATTTTGTGATATTTCTGCTTGTCAAATGTAAAAACAGACTAGAATATTTTATGTAGTATTTATGTTGTAGCAATAGCAATGAACAATAAAGAAAACTCTTGCATAAAATATAACAAGGATAATTTCTTGAACTTTGTAACAAGTCAGTATTTTATCAGTGTGAGCAAACTTTCAGCTCTTCTCTCCAGCAATAAGTTTTATCCTTTATTTACGATAGTAAAACAAACAGCAATTTACCAGATCAACAACGTCATAACTTTGAAACAAAAACATTTCCGTAAATTCGCTCCAAACAATAAACGTTTAGCATTACATCAAAATGATTTACACTGGCAAAGATACGAGTTATAATAAACGATATCACCAGCGAGACAGCGATTCTGCGATTTTATCCGTGTGTATATCTAGTTAGCTGCGAGAATAACAAATGAAAGACACTGCACATTGTGTGAAACACCATCTGTTGTCTGTTTCTCCAGTAAAACCGAGTAAAACGGAAATGTATTCATGTTCCACGTTTCTGAATCACCCGGTATAACGACGCTTACATTTTAACTCTAGAATTAACTTCTTCTGTCTTTGTCTCCTTGTTAGAGATTGTTGCAGACCGGAAAAGAGTTGAAAAAATACATAGTTCAACGTGATACAATTTTTTCGTGGAAATGAGCAATGTCGGATGAACAGTCGTGTGAAATTTTATTTTCTGACACAAATGTTTCCAGAAAATCAGGCTGTTTATTACGATGAAGAAACATTTGCCAGGAATGTTGAAAATTGGTGTAATGGACAAGAAATTCAAGGAAGACTCTTATTAACAGACTGTGGAATATGGAAAGTTTATAAACTGGATAACAAAGATTATTCAACGCGAAGTAAATAAGCCAATACGTCATTCGTGGCATTATCACTACTGGGCCCGTGCGTTACCATCGTTACCGTTGTTTGTCGTCATAGAATGCATAGAATAAAAGAAAGGTCACACTTCATCCGCCCTAGTGCGCATTCAGAACCGATATAAAATTTACCTATTTATTCCATGTCAATTAAATAAGCCAATACAATGCTTTATACGTCATCGCTCTAGACCAATCAGAGCCAGATCAGCATTGTGATTAATATTTTGTTTGAAACATGGAACTGACGTTTATATATTTAAATGTCAATAAAATCATTATTTTGTGAATAAATATAGGTACCTACTTAGAGTTGATTTACTACATTTTGTTAAATAATTTTTTCATACCACTCGAGAGCAACAATTTGTAAGAATTTTTGTTGTTAACCTGCAAATTATTAGAATTTCACTTTTCCAAAAATTTGACGCAACAACTTGCGACAGCACAAAAAAATTCATCTCACGGGATATTAAGTATCTTTGATTATTAGTTTTTGTTACTTAATTATTAAAAGATACCTGAAAAATTTTAGTATATTTTTATAATTAATCATAAAATTATACCTGACACCTGATACGCTTGTCTTCTTAAATTTCACATGATTAAATTCACTAGAAAATTTTGCAACCCCAACCGCAGGTAACCGTAACTTTATAGCATATTCGTCGAATAATGTTTTTGCAGAAATCATTAAATAATTTACAAAATTTCATCATTATGAATGTGACAACCACAAATATTTGAAACGGAATGAAATGCAAAAACAAATGAGCATCATTCCGGATGCAATAAATCAAATGGTAGTGATAAAGCTTGCGGACTGACCCTCAAATTCAGCCAATAAGCGCGAACTGATTGAAAACTGAAGGAAAATAATTGCAAACTTTTCCTGTGGTAATAATTATTATTGCGCAAACATTATTATTATCTATATTATATTTATAATATTGCTAATAAGGTTACAATGTACCGGATAAATGTTATCAGTATTAATTTATTATCGCACTTTATGCTTAGTTAAAATTAAAGTAATTTTGACGGCAAGATGATAACAAATTTTGCCCAGAATATTATATTTTGTGTTAAGTAGAGCTGGGCGCGTAAGTTTTTGTGCACGCTCACGAAATTGAAATCGGATAACGCCCAATCACGCACGATATTTTACGTTTGACTCACGGTCACCCACGCTCACGAATTTGTTTTTATAGTCACGCCCGATCACGAACGGCGGGTCACGTTAAAATATTTTACAATGATAATTTACTTTAGCTCCGCAAAATCGTAAATAGATGAAAGATGAACTTTTGCTCCAATTTTTTCGACAAATCTGTGCGCTGCATGTGTACTGGAGTATAAGTAACTATAACCCGTAATTATCATTTGTTTTGTGTTGATATTTTGCAAATTATGTATTAAGTCGTGACTTATGATTTTTACTCTCGCCCGAAAAAAATTCACTCACGTCCGATCACGCACGTACATTACATTATGTCACTCACGCTCACGCCCGTTCACGATCCAAATTTTCAAAATTACTCACGCACCTCTAGTGTCAAGTGTCGACATAAGCTCTAATAGTGTTTTATTTGCGACACGACCCGAAGGGATGTTGAAACATGGGCATGTAAGAGTATTTCGACAAGAGTGTTGCACACTATACTTTTGTACAACTCTATATTGACTTACATTTTCATTAATTAACATGCAGTAATGGCATTTCACTTCGACAAATTGACATTATTATTTTTGATGAATAACGCGGTATGGTAGTAAACATGCATTTTAAAATAATTACGATACGTTCATGCTGCGTTTTTGATTAATATTCCCACACGGTCGTTGACATTTTCGTAGATATTTTCGAAGATTGCAGTGAATGTTGGAAGTGCGAATTTCGGTGGTAGGCTTAGAAAAAATATTTATTAATTAGTCCGGTAGTCTTATACAGCATTTTTTTACGGTTCTGTATTGTTTTTAACACAACGTCCCTTTGCTTTTGTTACTGTTATTCTCTCGGTTATTCTTCTTATTTTTATAGAGAGAAGACAATCTACTCGACAACCTACAAGTACTACTCCCACCCAATGTTATTTTTATGTCAATAGTTGGCATCAGTGAATTGCTGAAGCAGCTTTTCTTTTAATGACTCTTCAAAAAACTACGCGAAGGAAAATATTGAGAGCAAAATGGAAGTTTTTGTCACTACCGATGTCCAATGAGGATTATAAGGAAAGCGAAAACTTCTCGTATGGTCACAAAAAGTCTCATTTAACCCAGAACCCAGCTCTCTTTTTATAACACTCAGTGATCGAAGATAACAATATCACATCTCGTAAATTTTATTATGAGTTCAGATTTTATTTGATTAAATTTAATTACCTACCCACGTGTTCGAATATACGAATTACCACGTATTACTCTGTTACTTAGGTACTATAACGATGCTCAATTCAAAATTATGATAACCATAATCTTGAACGATCAGAATACCTTACCGATTTTAGAAGGTTTAAAATACAACATTTTAATAATTTGATTCTAAGTTTTAAGATCAACAAAACAACGAGATATCCAATGCTGCAAATCGTGATTTGATATCTCGCTTAGTTCCCAATCTCAAGTTACCCTGATTTTTCACATTAATAGCTCGAAAAATAAACTAGTTATTGAGATAGGTAACTGTTAGTGGCATTGTATTTTTCATGGCGTTAGCCACTTAAAACTAAGATATTGCATACAATTTAAAGTTTCCTTCTAGTTTCTATCACTATAGCCTTATAGCTACTTAGAGTGACAATTCTTTCTGATGTTGTCAGTAGGTACAGTACTGAGTTTCAGATCCTTGTACTGAAAACAATTTGAAAGATATTTTGTACAGATTTTTTCATACTGTACTGAATGTACTGGTTTCCTTTTTTGGACCTGCATAAAGCTTTAAGTATTTACCATAAAAATGTACAATAAATGAAATGTTTCTAAAAAAAATTTATCTGCGGCGCATATTCTTCTTACATTTCTTATAGTAATTAATTTAATTCTTGTTTTCCCTTTTCAATAAAAGTAGATCGTAGCAGATTCTCTGTTATTATACCACATACCACAAGAACTTCTAAAATAATTGAAAATACTGCCGACTGATGAGACGTATTTCCATAGAAACAACTCGAGATAATTTTTTTCTATTATTTTTGATGATCGACTAGTATACGCATTGACTATTTCATTAATAAAACAAATTTAACAATTTTAAATAACACAATTTTATTTAATAGCATAAATTTTTAAATTCATTTTAAATATTTTAACATTTGGTGAAAAATGAACAAACATTTATTATTGTTTGTTGTGTCAGGTTACGGTGAATATACGCATACTATGTAAATATTCAAAAATATGCACTGGAATAGTTTCTACGGTTTTTGTGAAAAATAGTGCTTTTTAATTGGTAAAAATATAATGAGGGAAATAGTCAAAAAATATATATCTAGGTAAATGTAAATGCTCACTTTTGTACTGATTTTATCGAAAATATAAATGGTCACTCTAAGCCACCTAGAACTCACACTCCTTCATATTATTCAATACATTTCGCGCTGAATACATTTTGTGTTAATTTTCAGTCAGGCTGCTATTTTTCGCCGTTTCTACGTCATTATTGGTTCTGCTATCGGCAGGGTAAAAATTCAGGATTGTTTTTCGAGGTTTTTCTTATCGTCTTTGACTTTTTTATCAATATAATTCTACGTACGTCCCTGGTGATAACGTGATAAGACGTTGACAAGTGTAACGGTGACGAGGCAACGAGCTACGAGCGGATATGAGCGGTAATTGAAATGAGGACGACTGACATGCAAAGAATACCAAAATACAAGCTGTGATAAGCTTGTTACGAAAATCAAGTATCAAGATAATCAGGAGAATACGTCACAAGACGTGATTGCTCATTTCGAGGACGGTGTATTACTTGCAAGAATACGTAATGTACGCATGAACTGATTGATTTTGTTTGACTGTTCTATTTATGTAAGTTGTTCATTGAATGCTACTGTTTTATCTTTATTAGTAGCTGCATGGATTTAAGCACAGCTCTCTGCATGTGATGACGTACGAACCCGGAGTTCCGTGGTTCATGTATCCCGGCCGGCAGTGTACGATTGTCGTTAAATTGTAAAATATCTTGCAATTAAATCGCCAAGTAAATCGCATTCGGATGCTTCAAGCTGACCACTTAATCGTATTAAAGAAAATTAGTCCTGTGGTTGTATAAGAATCTCTCCGTTGCCGTTTTGAATTTCTGTCGTCGCACGGATTGAGATTCTGACTGCACAAAGATGAATCGTTCGAAGTGGTTTGATTCCACTATAATAACATCAACCATTCTATAATTATTGAGAGTAATTCCTGTTGAATGGTTATCAGCAAAATAAAACAAAATATTTTTTTCAAAAAATGAGTAAGTTTATAAGTTTATTATAAACCAGTTATCCTGTTACCAACGAATCTAAAAACTTGAAGAAAGACAATACATGTTTAGGCTCAATTTTTAACTTCTTTGACCATTTTTCAAATTTAAAAAAGCACTATGTATTTCCTTCGCAGTATTGGTAGTAACACCTTCGCTTTCTTAAAAAATAGTAATTATTATATCCCTTTTTATAATTATTTGATGCAAAAGTGTTATTTTAAATATTTTTTTCACGATCGGTTATTTTTTAGCTTTTTCTGGCTCTGTTTCCAAGGTAGTAGGTTTTATTTACAAATTAGAAGGCGGTAAGCAATCTTACAAGGCGGTAAAACAACAGCTTCAAAATGCAAACTAAACATACATAACTACAAATAAACATTGTTTTCAAATTTATTATTGTATCGATAGGGCAAAAAATGTTATAATCATCACGAATATTACGTGCATTTTGTACCAGTTTCGGATAATATTGGACACCTGGACTACGTCTTATCTACATTATCCTCAACCGGTAAACTGCACATACCGCCCTTGATAATTAATATTCTAAATTCAGAATATCATTAAAAATGACACTTGACTAGAAAGATCTTGAATAGCTTCTACAACGTATCATTCTCAGTATAAGTAAATGTTTGTAATAATGATTAAACATAGATCCAAAAACATTTTCCTTATTACAACCTCTGGCAAATTCCTATAAATCCCGCATTTATAATTATATAATACACTAGAATAGTACGAGTAAATAATCCTCGTTTCAAGGATGGCGTGATCGCGATGGTAGTGATGTAAATTTGTGTAATGAATGAGTAAGAACCTGCGCTTGATGAAATACGTTACCCGCACCTGACTGAATTTCAGCGATCGACTCAAAGTTATGAAAACAAACGCGCGCCGATAAACAAATGGAGGAAACATCGGCTGATTTTGTTTTCTGCGGCTTCGTGCGTCACGATGTTAACAGCTCCCACGCCTACGCTACGCACTTCTCCTGAGCTGTTTCCGATTCGATTTGGATCAACGGAAACTTAGTAAAATAACAGGATGCAATCTGGTTGCTATCCGCCATTGAATATTAAAAATCTGCTGTGGCCACCACAGTACTATAAGTTTTAATAACTTACTTTCGTAAAGGCTTTAAATTTATACTATGCATTCAGCAAAATTTAATAAAATCTTTCTTTTTCCCCGAATAATTTGTTGATACCAATTTCGGCATAATTACAAAGTATGAAAAAATAATTCACCATCATTCAAATGTTGTTTTTGATTCTTCGAATAGAATTTTTCCTCAGAGAACTTTAATTTGATAACAATTGAAAATCGCATAAATGCCATTTTTTAACGTTTACTAAACTTATCTATTTGAATAATTTATTTAAAAAACATCAATTGATGATCGTTTAAATGTTATTTTTATTCTTGTACTAGAATTCTTTTCCCGAAAGTTTTAATTTGATACCACACTTGATAGTATTTTAATAAAAATAAAAGTTAAATTTATATAGTTGATACCACTGGTCGAATTAAGCTCATTAACGAACTTTAAGTCAGTTTTTAATCCAAAATATTAAATATAAAATGTCAGTCCAAAATTCCAACTTCCAACGCATTGTTAAGTTTTAGTTCATCAATATAGTTTAATCGTGCATGTTCATTCTTATTTCTATCCTATAAAACATACGACCTACTTACGTTTCTTAAGGTGCTTTGTGCTCATAAAATTAGGAAATAAGAACTAAGAATAAGAATAGTCGAAACAGTTATCTTATATGAGTCGGTTTATGCTGCAGAAATAATTCTTAAACCTTATTCCTTATTCTTACTACTTCTGCAACATAAACCGACTCTTACGTTATGACTGTTTCAACTTTACGACTATTCTTATTCTTAGTTCTTATTCCTTAATTTTGTGAGCATAAACCTATCTTTAGAGGAATACCTATCTTGAGATGTGTACCTAACTGAATTCGAACCTAACGAGGCGATTAGCCGGGTGTTTTTATCACCTAAGTTTCATTACACTACTTATATCAAACGTGTATCATTCAATATTTTATCTACGGCGGCCTTAATTGCTGCTGAATTAGATTTTTATTTGATGTTTGACATTTGAAATACATATTTAATGTAAAATTATGGCAACTATTTGTTTGTTTGCTGTTGATAGTAAAAAAATTTCATTTGTTTCAAATTTGGTGTCAAAAAATTCAGCGTCTTCTGGTTTAAACTTATCTAATTGTAAAAACTTTGTCTTAAAAGATTATAAAACATAAATTTATGTATGTATTGTATGTATTAATAGTTATTTATAATAAAATTTTCAAATTTGATCGAATTTCTACTTTTATTTCTCGTACAAAATTGCGTGTCATTAAGAATTCATAAGGACACAAGTGCCATTAGAAAATTCATAATAACACGCAAATTAATGGGCGGAGCAGCTATTAGCGTACAGTCGTAGATAAATATTTTTAATAGAAAACTGTATTTTAGACATTGTGACATTTACTTTTTCTTCAAAAATGCATGTTAAATATGGAATACAATATTGTCATGAAAAGTGCAGATATGCACGCTTATCTATTTTAAGCTATACTTAATAAATTATTATTTTAAATGTTGTAATGATGCATGTTAAAATTGTTGGTAAAATGTATGAATTATTATTATACTGAAATAAAAGTTAAATATACGACTACGACGAAATGTATCAACTTAGCCAAGACAATGAAAACGTAATAGCTTACACACACATATAAATAATAGATTTTAAATGTTACGTATTAAGGTCACCATAAAGTCAAAAATGTTTAAGAATTCCATGCAACCACAAACAAAGAAATAAATAATTAATTCTATACTTTGTTACATATGCGAATAGTAAATCGTCTTTCTTTTGTCATCGTAGCTCTCTTTAACAATTGAGAATGGATGTGGAACAGCATACCCAATTCACAAAACACGATTTATACGAAATTTATTTATTTTCTTTTTAATATTAAGCAGCTATTGATTATTTCTTCGCGGTTTTGCTCGCAGCTCACAGAAAAAAGTTCAAACACGTGTTACGTTAAAAAATTCATTTATTTAGGTTAGTTATAAAATGCAGATTTTGCGTCGAAATTCATTCATTTTATTCAAAAATTCGCACGCACCGAGAATGTAAATATTTGAAAACTTTGTTTACACAAAAATTTAAGCAAGTAAACAAACCATACATCATTTGTCCAAATTTGTATTCAATAGTTTACTTTGAATGCAGACTGAAGTAAGCACAGATTTCCAAAAGAGAATATTCTATACAATACGTGAACAGTGAACTAAAATTTGTTTCAAAACTTTTCTTTTTCGACACACATAAATTTCCGAATTCTGAATACAGTTGATGCAAACCAGACCAGAAACGGTTAAATGTAAACAAATATATTTTTCATCTTAGAATTCTTAAAATATAAGGTACCTATTTCAATTTGAGCAATTTATTTGCTAGAATAAAATACTGCTTCGATATTTAATTCATGTATGTAAAAGTCTTTCCTGTGGTGTTCTCTTTACTAACAACCATGTGAAAGAGTGTTGCTACGAGACGTGACAAGATAAATACATGTCTCGTCTCGTCTCGTAATACCGAGCCAAAACCTTGGCGACACAAGACGGGACACGACCGAGACGTTTTATCTCGTTTTTAATTTATATTTACGATTTTAATTAACATACGAGTAGGTACCTAGTTCATTTTTAGCTAGTACAAATTTTAAATAAAAATTTGAAATAAATTATTATGAAAAATATGCAACGTAACACTTTCTGAAAAAATCGCATAATGATTTATAATCTCTTGCAACAATTGCAAAACATTGTAAATATTATATGCAGAGCAAATTTATAATAATTAACAAGATAAATTAATTCTCATAAGTAATAATTACTAATGCAATTGAATTTAATTAACACACAAGTAAATTAATGATTCGTTTGTTAAAAATTGCGGAATAAAATAGTCGAATTACGCATATGTCATTAAACGTTTCTCATGTCAGTTCCGGCCTGGCGTGGCGTATGACAGAGCCTGCCACGTCATAGCATTCACATAATTGCAATGATATTTGATGTGAATATCTGTAAATGTGAATGCTGATCCATAAATAGAAATGCCAATCTACTAACCAATACGTTGGAAATTCTGCTTTATATGTAAATTGGAGCGACACCTTGAAATGAATATTTATCGGTTTTCTGATGATGTTTCATAGAAATCAGACGATTTCAGTAATGCTCTACGAGGATTGAATGTCTTCAAATAAAAATGATTCAAACGATTTAACAATAAATCATATTCCATTGGTAATAATTTATTTATCGTACGTTGAAAAGTATATTTATTTTTTTAGAAAGTCAAGTAGTGAACTAGATGAACAGCACCTTATAATAAAGTGTCTAATAATAGGTATAATTCGTCGAATATCTGAATGAAAAATATCACACAAAAGAAGAAGTTCTACTTTATTTTAACAATTCAATTATTTTGTTTGGTTTGCAATTTTTCATTTATTATTTACTCTTTGCAGTATGGGATGACAATATAGACCACTAAATTTTGACAAGTTGAGACACACTGGTTCACAAAATGAATCACTCACAAAAATTAAAAAAAGAAATGTTTTAAATGTTCAAAACGCAATGAGTAAAATCTCGTGCAGAAAAGTGGTTTACAACACTTTATTTGAACATATGTAGGTATTTCTTAAAAGAAACACTAAGTATTTAATATTATGTTATTAAAGATTGTAGGTACTAATATGTATCAAGTACTAAATATTATTTAAAAAATTTCAAGATGACAGAAACAATAATATATTTTTTGTTAGAAATAATACTAACTGAACTAACACAAGTATGCACACAGGAAACATAAACTACAAGAAACAATTAGTATTACTTTATAATTCTTATATTGCCACCGATGCATTCAGCATTAGAAACACTGCCTTGATCATTCTACAACCCAAGTTAATAGTAGTTCTAACAACAACATCTTACATAAACATAACTTATTTATAATATATTCTTTAAATATCTTACATAATATTATTTATTTAAGTACAGCTTCTTCCAGTGTATTGTAAGGTTTTACATTTAACATAATACAAGATAATTGAATTTGTATAATCCCGTACATTCTAAAAGAAATTTTCAAAAATTACGTAATGAACAGAAATCTAATAATCGGCAAATTAAAAAACGAGTGAATTGTATTTCAGCGTCAAATCATATTGGTTCACCGCGCGTTCAAGTAAATGAGATTAATAAACAAATGAACGCAATGCGAAACGAGCTTAATTGCATTATCGTGCGGTAATTATCACATAAATAGTCGATAATAATAAAAATGGATGGGTATATTTCTTCAAAAAAATTGGGAAAAGTTAGTTTGATATTTAACTAGCTAACAAATGAATTAATGAATTATTGATATTAATATAGGTAAATAGAAAAATTGTATCAAAATTTAATATAAAATAATCAAAATAAAGATTAAAATTTTTATAATGTTTTTTAAGACTTGGAGCTACAATTTAAATATCGTTAACTACATTATTCGTTTCCTAAATATTTTTCCTTTTTCCTTCTGTCTGATTTTTAATTCCATGACAAGGGTCCAACAGGGAAAGACAGTTTTCTTGATAAAATGCTAAAACATGACAATATTTCGATTCGTCACTGAAACGTTCGTTGAAAAAGGAAAAAGAAATGAGTGTGACAGTTCCAACAGAGTTTCATTTTACCAGGAAATATTTTATTTACTTATATTTAGATCTTTTCTTTGTTGGCTGTAGGTACCTACCTAAACGTCTCAACATGCATGTAATTTTAAAATTCTAAATTGCACGTATTTGAAAATAAAAAGTTGATTCACGATAATATTTTTTTAACCAATCATAATGCTCTTTGATTGAAGAAGAAGAAGAAGAAGAAGAAAAAGAGAGATTTAAATCTATACTTGGTATATATTAGGTACTCTTATTACTATTTCATACAACTGGGAATGTGAATAATTGCCAATAAATTTGTAGGTTTAGAATTACGAAATGTACATTTATACATAAAGTCAAGTTTGAACCACAGTTTGAATAACTCGTTTAAAGTTTAGAACTAGCATTTCAATATTTGATTTACTAAAGAGAATTTATACAAAGCTACCCACATGTTTCCACTGGATAAACTTTCATAATTCGTTGAAGAACTTTGCTTGCTGCATATTTGTATTTACAAAATACACTACTCGCCTTTTCAATAAGCGAAATTACAAAACGAAACATATTTGAAATCATTCAAATGATCAAAAATTCAAGGCTACCTACCTAAATATAATATATCACACATTTAGATGTTGTGGCAGCTTCACTTACTATTAGTCAATGGTATATTTTACCGTGAGTGCAGTTACCAGCCATCAACTCACGGGTATTCATGGTTAAGTGGACAAATTTTGTGCAGTGAAACTAGAATGTATACCTGACTGGATTTGAACATTAGTTGTTAGAATCACAGTCAAATATCTATTAACAATAATTATGAAATAAATATTATTTCAGTATTTTACACACAACTGAGAATTTTTTCTGGATTAAACGGTACTTATACATAAGTGCTAATTGGTACATACGAGCCCAACCCCAAATGTTATCAACAGGCGCCAATTGTTTTCGTACTTTTTAGTAAATCTAAAAAAATTACTAAATTTAGTACCGGGTTGCATTGCTTTTTCCTTCAATCACTGTTTTTATTCGCGTTTGCATTTTGTTTATATTAATTTCTAATTTGATATAATTCAGTTATTATTCTTGTATATGCATTGTTTTTCATCAATAGCCAGTTGCACCGCTTCCACTTAAATTTTAAGTTTTCCTTAAATGAACAATATCGGATCAAAATCAAATTGTCAAATGTAGAAATAACATTGCTGTCATTAATTCGATTCGATATTTTTATTTAAGTGACACTTACAATTTAAGTGGAGGAGGTGCAGATGGCCATTTAACCGTTTATTAATTAGATAGAAAATTAAATAAAAAGCATTAAATTTACGTTTAACATAGTCTAACGATGTATAATGTAAAAATTTACAAGAATACAGCTACAATAACAACGTGAAATTTTGTTTTATATTCACAGCAGATGGTACAAATACATTTGCGGTTGGGCTCGTACAACACTGCAGCAAATTTTCGACATACAATAAATTGTCCACTGCAATGTACAATAAACAATAACAAAGCTCATCTAAATTGATCATATGTTACAAATGGCCGGCGTAATTTCATAACAGGACCTATCTGGCGTTGAGTTACGTATATTAATTGCATCGGAAACCCGGAAAGCAGACATACACACAGATTGTGACTTGCTGACAGGTCCAAGCTTTGCTCAGGGCAATCAGCAGCGTACTGAAGCGCCATTAGCAAGCCCGTGTTTACTTAATATCACGTAGGTAATGACTAGTGACCACTGACCAAAATAAAACAATTACGACAATGCAGTGACAAATGAGTTAGAATGTTAATGGCTTGACACAGTTTCAGTTTGGTTTCAATAGAAATATTAATTTTAATTGGTCCTGAATACAAACAAGAAATTAAAGTTGTTAAATTTATATAGATAGCCGAGTGCGTTATGTGACTGACTGTGATTCTGACAACTTAGGTTCAAGGCGACGTTACACGGTGCCAGTAACTTGTTCAAGTCACTAAAATCCAGCACCGGGTTTTAGTACCTATTTGCTTGGTGTGTAGACACATATTTTGGCACTAAATTTAATCATTGGTATTATTAGTTATGATTAGTGTTGCCGTCTAGACAAGACAAGACTTTGCAAATCTTGTCTTGTCTTGAAATTTCAAGACAAGACTTTAGTAAGTCTAAGTCTAGATTAAAAAGTCTTGTTCTTGTCTTGTCTAGATACAAGACTCTAGATAGGTTTTCAAGACTCTTGATTAACCTGCCCATACGCGTTATTATGTTTAAATTCCTTGATTACGGGCCGCCTTTATCAAGCTCGAGTGGCGTGAGCTTCGTATTATATACTTATTTTACATTATTGAAAGATATGTTTATTTTTTACCGCTATTTTCCCCTGTATTTTGGTGATATGAGCCTATATCAAAACTGTTTGAGCTGTAACGCATTTACGCATACCGGCATACCAATAATGGGCTTTTCTTTTCAAATTTTATACATTATTATTTTTTTTATACCTAAGGTCTATCACTATATCTATAGTTTCTTGGTTTTTGTTCACACAGATTTTGAAAGGATTTTATTATCTTGTTTTGAATGGTACCAACTTCATATATTTTATCAAAATTGCAGTATATTTTTTAATATAACAATTTTCTCGAATTATAGAAATATTGCTAGAATATATTCTGTTGTATCTATTATCATTAAATTTATTGATTTAATGAGTAGGTAAGTACAAGTAAACTTTCTTAATTTGAATTGACAGCAATACTTTCAATTTTGGTTGAAACTTTGTACTTATCTTATAATGTATCTATGGGAGTAAAAAATTCATATTACCTACAACTTACTCGTTAATCTAGAGTCTCGAAAATTGTCTAGAATTTTGTCACGAGTCTTGATCTAGAATAACAAAGTCTTGTCTTGTCTTGAAATTTCAAGACAAGACTTTTGCCAGTCTAGTCTTGATAATCTAGACAAGACAAGACAAGAGTTTAGAAAGTCTTGATCTAGACGGTAACACTAGTTATGATTACAGTAAGTGAAAAAGCAGTTCAATGAAACCTGAGTAGACAGATTTTCATTGAAAACTAGTATGACAGTTGGAGCACTAGCGTTAGCGAGTTCTCATATCATACGAGTTTTTCAATTACCCTTTCCACAAGTGTCTTACATACTATTTTTTCTACAAAAGTGGAAAATATTAAAAATTAATAAAAAAAATAATTTAAACATAATATTAACAAAGAAAAATATATCAGGTAGGCTGAAAACAATAACAATATCTAAAAACTGACAGTTCCTTTTTGTAATTTTGAATTTATGGTGTGATTTATGATGAACATAATGAAATTTCATGCAGAATATAGTATGAGTGAGTTTATTTGTACTCCGTCACTCTGTCGGACATTTTACAGCGATTGTGAATCTAAACTTTTGTCTCTGAAGCCAAACATATTCTGACAGCTTTAACCTTTCAGTAACTGTACAATTTCTAGTTCAGCAAAATTATTATTCGTCCCAAATACAGTGAAACTCGTAGATTTGAATATTTATTACAGATATTACAACAAAGTGTTTTAGGTATGAAAAATGTCCTTTTTGAAAAATTCACACAAAACGACTGTGGAAATTATTTACTTCAAAAGCCTCCTTTCACCATCAATTTCAATATCTAAAAACATGTTAATTCGCACTTTCGTAGAATTTTTTTAAACGGCCTTCTTGAAATAAAAACTACGATTTCAAGGAGCTATTTGAATAAATTGCTTACTTTGCAGCTTTAATGTGGACACCAACTTTGCAACTTTCTTCAAATTCATTCACTTTGTGTACTGAATTTTAGGTACTTGATCCATTACAGGCACCGTGTATAACGCTGCCTTCAGGTCTACCTAGTCTCTCTAGAGTTTAGTACACATTCCAGTTTAACTGCACAAAAAGCTCCCTTGAGTGTACGTTCCAGTAATAATAAACATGAGCACTCGCTGGTAACCGCAAACACGGTAAAAACATGTATCTACCGATGACTTACAGTCTGTGAGATTGCTACACCCAAGTTGAATCCAAGCAAGAATTATTATTTATTAGTCAAAGTACATATTCCTAATTTATGTTCCGTGCAGAACTGACATTGTCCGGGTAATATGCGTGCAAATATGATAAAAATATGCACGCAATATGCATTGAAATAAGGCCAAAATATGCTCAATATCTCCACAAAATTAAACAAATATGCAATATTTTACAAATATATGCATGCGTTTTTTCCGATTTTTACTAATAATTAATTTTTAAAAATCAGAAAAATACAATGCACAAAATATCATATAAAATAAACAAAACAACGTATAAATTCTGGAATACGACTTGTGTGCCTACCTACCTAAAATAAATGTAAAAACTACTGTAAAACTACTCAAATTTGAGCGATTATAAATTTTATACATATAAATTTTTTTTAAATGAAATTTTGGGTTAAAATTTGCAAAATATGCAGTTATATGCATTTTTAATAAATATATGTAAAAAATATTAAAATATGCAAAAAAATTATATTTTATTTTGATCTATTTTTGTATGAAATGCAAACATTTGTAAAAAATACTAATATGCACAATAATACAATAGATGCAAATGACACTCATGACACAACTGTAATTTATTGATAGCTGCTTTCAACCCTTGTTAGCTATGTCCCGTTTATTTAAAAAATATTTGTAGTACCTACCTTGATATTTTAAACACTTAGATTGATGTTATTTTTAGTATAATGTCTAAAAATAAATCGCAACAACTATTGAAGTAGGTAGCTAAAAGTTAATAAAACAAATAATATCTCCAGAAGATGTACGGCGTAGTTCCTATTTCTAGATAATTTCCGTAATACCGTAATATTTTAATTGAATGATGCAATGTTTGCAGAAATGAAACATGGAAATCGGAAATAACGTCATGATATTTATTTTGTTTGCATTTGATTCTACGCTATTAAAACTTTGTAAAACATAAATAAAACGTCAATTTAGTTTATTGCTCCATTTCAAGAAACTCAAAGTCTGTGTATAATTGAAGTAAGTTATTGCAACGAGCGCTTCTATTCCAAACGTTTTTGTTTTTTTGCAAATATAAAAGGAGTCTGGTTCCATCCTTCCCTTTTCATCCTCTAACTTCATCCTTATGCATTACATATCGTAGTACGAAATCAGTTCATCTGTTTATCTTTTATCTTATACATTAATGCTTTTTATAGCTTTTTTTAAAAAAAATTGATAGTAACCATTCAATAGGATTTACTTTCAATATTACAGAATAGTAAATATTATAATAATATATGGTATCCAACCACTTCTATAGACAGATTCATATTGGTGCAGTCAGAATTTCAAATCGATAAATTTCTCGTCTCATTCTCGTCTCGTAATTTCGAGATGAGACGAGAATTCAAAATTACGAGTCAATCGAGAATTCTCTAAACTAAAATTTTGAAAAAAATTGATAGGTATTATTCTCATCGAAAATGTCAAAATATTTTTTAATTTTACATTGTTCGTAGCAAATATTTTTATTTCTAAAAAAAGAATTGTATATGCAAATTTAACAGAAATGTACAAAAAGTTCCTAAATTCACTTTTCAAATAGATTTTTTCGAGAAATTGCGATGAGACGAGAATCGAGTTCTTTGTGACGAGAATTGAACAGCCGTGAAATGACCGAAACGGGAATACTTAAATTTCTCGTCTTGAAAATTTGAGACGAGACGAGAATTGACTACTCGTATTTCTCGTTCTCGTCTCGTCTCGGCACCACTATCACTGCGTACTACGATTTTTGAAAGCCAAAGGAGCATCGGAGAGATTCTGATGGAACTAGGACTATACATTTTTTAAATAACTTATAAATGATTTAGAAAAAGTACACAAAATCTTCATGAACTTATTTTTAAAGGTTTTATTTTAAAAAAATAATTTACAATCTCAATAGTGTAACAAAGCCACAGTATAAATATCAACCTCTCATAATCATTTTAATATGGTCACCAACCTCCATAAACTAGACAATTTTTATGTCAGGATGAATAAGCACGGATGAAACAAACTACATCGATATAATTTTTACCATCAACGAGAAGCTTTTGGAACTCCGCCGCGTCAAATGCTCGGAATCGGGGTGAATCAAGTATCAAGTCGGCGTCGACTTCGTTCTTTTTTGTTGAATGTTGAATGGAAAGTATTTTTGCACCGGAAGGAAAATCTGAAAGGCGAAGTGAAATACGCTGTAATATAAATAATCACCAGTTCCCGTAATTGTGCAAAGGATTTCAAACGAAATCCTGTTTATATTGAGCGAGGTGAATTTTTACCTGCGAAGTTTTTCTCGTAATCTGTTTAACATTGTTGACGTTGAATTCGGAATACGTTTTATACTTTTTAGGGAATATTTAATGCATGGATTTTGTACGGATTTTTCTCTTTTTATTTCCTGTATGTTTGTTAATGTTATAAAGAAGCATTAAATTTCAATGCTTGATGCTAATTTTAAAAAGGCACATAATGTAGATCAATTATTTATTGAAACATAATTTTACTTGTACACTTGCTACATTAGTACATTTTATGCTAGATTTTGGGAGGTAGGCATGCCTCTTAAACCGATTTTTATCTACTTAAAAAATCTATTAAAAATTGATTTTTAAAAAGGATTTTTAAAATATCGATTTAAAAAACCGATTTTTAATAGGTAATTGTCGATTTAATCGGTAAATCTATTTTGAAGAAAAATGACGATTTTTAGAAAACAGATTATTTTTTTGATTCGACATTCCGAGGCTACACTCGGACCACTAACATAATGGTAGACGCTCTATCGTTGAAGTAACCATGGTTACCTAGTGAGTATATTGTATCGTGTGTGCGGTTACCAGCCGGGAACTTACGGATGGCTCCATGGTTGTTAGTAGAGAGTACTTCACAGAAGAGATTTTTGAGTTGTTGAGGTTCATTTCTTTAAAACTTTTAAGAAGAAATTAACTAACTGTCTAAATATGTTTCCAGTAAATAAGTTACCCGATGATTCATGTTTTCTAGTAAAACTTAAATAAACTGTACCACAAATACTAGTCACCAATGAACTAAATTACCAGACAAAGCAAACACAGCGAGTCCGGCCCTGTATTCACCTTCCTATTCTCCAGATCCGGTGTCGGTGTCGCAACTCTGTGGTCATCTTACACCCTGCGCTGGCAATTTCCGTTTCGTTCTCCATGTCTTCTGCGTTTGTGTTGGTGTTGGTGTTTACTCTGGAGCGACTTGTCCGGTGTGTGGGAGTGTTTGTACGGCTCCACATGTTTGTCTGTGTGTGTGTGTGTGTGTGTGTGTGTGTCCCATGCGTCACTTTGTCTCCTGTCTGCTTGCTAGATATGTCAGCAGAGTGACGTGTACGTTTAAACTGTAAGGAGATCATCTACCTTTCAGTGTTATGACTATGAGGAAAATTATACTTGAAGTTGGGTTTATTTTTACTTTTGACCAGGGACTCGAACCGAAGCGAAACAAGAACGAAGCCCGAAATGAACCGTATAGCTATTTTAGCGAACCAAACCGAACCGTTAAAAATAATTCGGAGCTGAACAGATAGTTGTGAACCGATTTCGAACGGTTTAAACTTGAAAGCATATTGAAATTTAACGTTTTTCATCAAAATGCTATTCAATTTTTATGAAAATTGTTATATTTTTTATAGTTTAGTCAAGTTTGTATTACGTTTTAGTCCAAAACTGGTACGCATTTTTAAATAGGTACATATTTCATGACATTTACACTGTATAAACTTATTAGATTGGAAAGTGTCCTAAACTTTAATAATGTAGAAGAAAGACCACATAGGAAGAACGATCAAAGTCACAATTTGATAGTTTCGAGATAATTGAATTTTAAGATTTGTAGACTCGTATATTGGTAATATGGTTTATTAAAAATAACGGTTTATTTTATTCCAACTTACAGTTATAGGTAGGTATTGATAATAAAAAATAATAGCATTAATGTTCTTGTAAAATAAACTAATTTGTTATAAACAATTAACTAAGATCTGTATTCCGTTAAACAAAGTGGACTTGGACCGTTCTTTCAGTGGACACAATTATTTCAATGCCTGAAAATCGTGACTTAGATCGTTTTTACTGCAATTTTCTGAACGCTACAAGAAAGTTTACTTATTTTGCTACAAGATGGTACCAAAAACTCATTTTTTGATTTTTTGGACTTTGATCGTTCTTCCTATGTGGTCTTCGTATGTATTTATTCAATTGGTATTAGGTTTGTTTTTTCAACTTTTTAAATAGTGAGTTAGTAATCTGCAAAAAATCTCACAGTTCTAGGAAAATATCGTGCAATTTCTGTTAGAGTTATTTGTGTTATTTGCTTATGATATTGTGTACTACGCGGTATTTGGTGACCTTGTGTGGGTATAATTGCTTCCGGAAATTCAAGACTTGCTCAAGGGGGCGAATTAGAAGTGAAATTCTCAAAGGAGGTATAAATGTTGATGACAACATACAGTTTAATTAGGATATAGTGGTTGACTAATATAGCTGCAATAATATATCTTTCGGTTAAGTGTCACCTAATTTTGATGACGTGGTAATAATTTGCAATATTAAGTATTCTTTAATAGTTTATTTTTGTTTAGTTTTTTTGTCATAAATTTATTGTAAATTGCAACAACAAAAATTATTGCAATAACACTTTGTTCCATTGATTGATTGAAACAATAAAAATTACAAAACAATAATAAAAATTATGGAAATAATTAAAGCAATAAAATTACTGATAACCGCTATAAGCCAGGAAATGGAAACTATTACATTATTAGTTCAGAAATAACAAAAACAGGAAAGTAAAAGACAAAATAAAACTAATGAAATAAAAGCAGTTAAACTATTTTTATGGTAGACTGAATAATATCACAGTAAAGGAATGTGACATTTATTCCAGACCCTAAGAACGAGGATTTTATCCTACATCCCACAAATCCTTTTTCTGCATGACAATCCTCTTTTAGGTTTACCGTAAAGTGGGGAAATATATCACTGAACTGAATAACAACTACAAACCTACTTATTTTACTAAAGAAACACCAAACCTTTTTTATACTTAGAGTTAGGTATATGTATAAACTGAGTTTTGTTACGAGGTTAAAATAAAGATAAAATAAGTGAACAGTGAATGGGCACAGTTTTTTAACAAGAAAAATGCATAAAAAGCATTTCAAGCTGCTAATTAAGTTTTTTGTAAGCTCCATCTCTCTTAAAATAGTGTAAAATACTGAATTTATTTTATAACATAATATCAAAGTACCTATTTGTTTTATAAATCGACAACTTAATTTATGCCATCATTTTGATTCGTCATTTTTCATGGAAAAAATATTTGTTTGCAACTAAATAGAGCGGAAATAACAGACAAATTTGTTTATTGAAAAATTAAAAATCTTCCGATGTGTAATATGTTTCGCGTTTGAAATAATCAAATATTTACGTTCGTCGATAACATCCGGCATTCCAAAAAATGTTCCAAAGAAATCAAGATACAATTTTTCATAAAATATTTTAGCAAATATGTGTTCACTTCCGCTGAATTCTTAAAATCCATTCAGTCATTGTATTCAGGAAAATACCCATTAAATTGCACACATCTCAAAAATTTCTCAAGGTCATTACGCACGCAGTAATCGACCGAACATTCTTTGGTAGAAAAAATGTAAACACAATACGCAATTCTTGGAGAGAATTTATGTGAGAAAAATGATCTATAAATTAGACAGCGAACACAATCGTCGACGTTGACTATGAAGAGCCAAAGGAGAAAAGTCTGCACAACAAAATTTTGATCGTTTGAAATTTGTGCTCTAGATTTTGAAATATTTAAATCCAGAACTGTCTCAAATAGAACTTAAACTTATGGGACCCATCAGCTACATTAGTAGTTAGTACTTATTATTGCATTTTTTGTCAATTTTCCTTAGGTACCTACTTGATACAGCAAATTTTGTACGTATCATCCTTTTTGACTTTCTGTTCTCAGCACGTTTTTCATTATTCGGCCGAACAACGAATATTAGTTTACTATTCGGCCGAATACCGAATATTTTGACGTCACATGTATACTCGGTTCTGATTATAACTTTTCTAGATTTACATCTTCCTGCGTTTGCAGCTTCCTATGTTTGCATCTTCCTGTGTTTGCATTTATGACAAGTCTAAAATTCCGGAGAGTTGTAAAAGCGCATTTCAGGTCATCAAAACGTATGAAAAGCGCAGAAATATAATCAGTAAATTTATGTACAATAAGCGCAGATCGTAACTTTCAATAAGCGCATTTTTCGAAAATGAGATTTCTGACCATAACAAGTCTTCGAATATGATGGGGTTAAGTTCAGAAAAATATTAGGTTAGGTTAGGTTATTTTTAAAAAATTCAAAAAGTATTGTAGAAAAACTGTCGTACAATCCCTAAAACCATTGTGCTTTTCAAATGTCCCCTTCTGCGCTTATATAACGTCAATTTCTGCGCTTTTCGTACGTCGATAAGCAAAAACTGATAAAGGCCAAATGCGCTTATATAACGCACCCTAAAATTCTACATACATTTAAATTTTTGTGTGAATGAATCTTTTGATGCAGGTAAGGTATTGTAGGTATTACTTATGAATTTTCTAGATTTATATCTTCTTGTGCATGCATTTTCCTGTATACGAATATTCTAGTATTTTATTTTCTGGTGTTGAACCCATTTTAATACCGATGACTCACAGTATATGAGGGTGCCACTTAACCAACGTGAGGGTTCATCAAAATCTCAATTAGCTACTTTGAAAAACCCAGTCAGAATCAGAATAGCTCAGTAAAGTAAAAATCTCCGTGTATGCAAGTAATTACAATAAATCGATGTACATACAAAGGCAATTTCGTAATTCACAGCGTAATTTACGGATATTCATCATAGTAGTGAATAGAGTCACACATTCTAGGAACCTCGGCCTGACTAGCCTGAAGCAATGAATTATGTGGAATGTGCAAGTCTTGTAATTGTTCAACGTGCTATAGACTGCACATACGTGGTAATGTCCCTCGTGTTCTTGCTTCTGCTGACCACAAATGCCTCCGATGAAAGAAAACCGCATAGTCGATCATCTGATTGTCTTTTACTTTCGCTATTCGCTGTGGTCACAATGCTGTTAATAGTTAACGAGAAAATGTGAACAATGGAATTGTTTGAATTGTTTTTATGAAAAGAAAGGTGGAAATTCATTAGGCTTGTTCTGCGTTGGCTGGGTTTGATTAAATCTTTGTTTTGAAAGTTAAAAAGTTGTTTTTGTTATCTTAATTTTGCTGGATAATAATTATGTTGATATATTTCTCTTTTCTATTTGCTGGGATTCTGGAACAAATTTACCAGTTTTAAATCTTAAATTTTTAATTATGGTGTTACATTTTACAAGGATATTAGAAGAAGATTATTGTACATTTTACCCAGTTCTATACCTTTCCAGACATACGAGTACATGGTGATCCACAACTTCGTATTTGAATGGTAGGTATATAGTACTCAACTTACTGATTATGGAACTAAAATAATTAAAAAATAATAATAATTCGTAAACTTAAGGGCAGTTATCGGAAGAAATTGATATCTAACTAGGAATTGAATAAAATTATGTGCTATGGCAAGAATAGCAAATTTATGAATTTCCATTTGAAAACAGTGATCCGTCAAAACTGTTTGATTAAGAATCCTGGAAACTGAAATTGCGAATTTTGAATAAATTCTTTCAGTTTCGTTATAAATGAGTTAGTGAGGTGACTACTAGGAAAATTATTATTATTGTGCACTATTCCATTATAATATATGTACGAAGTTGTGAATTATCCTGTAGTCGAAGGTAGAAGAGTGTTTGGTTCTGATAACAGAGATCATGATTTCAAATCCGGGCTAGGTGCAAAATTTCCATGTTTTGATTTGGTTCGGTATTACTCTCATCGCCATTCCAAGTTGGGATACAATTAAGGGGAGACGATACCAAAATGCTGGATTTCACTGTGCGGCTTGTTACACATTAATCAAAAAAGAATAAAATTATTAATTTAAATAAATAAATACTACTCTTTATGAGCTATTTAATTCAGAAAATTAAATTACAAATGGTTCAATACAAACCGTCAAAATAGCGAAAAACAATATTCAGTTTTCCCTTAAAACTGGTTTCAATATTAAGATTTTTTAAACAAATAAGATATTTTTAAATGGCTAAGGGTTGTCCTCAAGTGCGTCTAATGCCACTTTTTTAAATTATTTTTTTAAATATGTGATAAAATACGAATAAAAAACTGACAAAATAGCTAAAATTGGCCATGTTTAGCCATGAATATAAAAAAATAGAGTACAAAAATTAAAAATGTGGTATTAGACGCATTTGGAGACAACCTTTATCTATTCAAAAATGTATTTGTTTTTCTAAAAAAGTTAATTTTTACTTCAATTTTATGGAAAAAACTTTTCACCATTTTTATGCCGGGAGTGACCCCCCTTAAATAGGTAACCACAAAGCTATTGGACACCGGCTAGTGGTTGTAACATGAGCTTGCGCGAGAGGGTTAGATAAAAGAACAACCTTGGTTGAATCTCGCCTATTGTCAGGTGGCAATTAAAGAGACTAACTAAATAAATTAATAAAATAAATCAGCATCAAATTTGTAGGTTATTGAACGTGGCTAAATAACAAGAGAATGAGCGGTATCTCATCTATATCTAGAAAAATTAGTATTTTTATATCTTCTATCTAGTCATTCAATAAAATGATATTATCCTGTTTTGAAACGTAATACAATATACTGACCTTTATTGTATGATTATCGTTACGATGAATTATTAAATATGAAAGCAAAGTTAACATTTGTCAAGATTTTTCTCAATATCAAGAGAAAAAATTAGTTCAGTGTTATGGAAATTTTCACAGTTGTTAAAGAAAATTCTCACGAATTCTCGGAATTTATATAATTTGATTCCAACAACTGGAAAAATGTTACACTCTGTCAGTCACTCTGCAAAGACTTGTTATACTCACACGTAAGCGTTAACTTTTTCAATTTAACGAGGATTTTTTAATATAAAAAACTTCGACAGCATACGAATATTCACATTTCAAGAGGTTTTCAGAAGTTGCCACGCTTACAAAACGATGAAAAATAAAAATATTTTGACAAGGTTCAAAATTATTCCTATCAAACCTAGTTCAATTTAATTTCAACTTAGGTTCGAATCCAGTCAAGTATATACACATTACAATTTTACAATTTAAGATTTTTATTGTACAAAAATCTTCTCTGATGTTATTTACTCTCTAGTAATATTCAACCATGCGAATATTCATGAATTAACTGCTGGTAACCGCATCTATGTCTAATGTACAAATTTTCCAACCTTATTTTTTTTTATTTACTTTAATTGCCTTCTGGCTCGTGCCAATGGGCGAGATTCAGCCAAGGCTGTTCTTCCATACTTTCACGCGCAAGTCCTTGTTACAACCACTAGCTGGTGCCCGATAGTTTTGTGGTTGCCAAGTTAATCGTATCCTAACTTGGAATGGTGACGAGAGTAGACACCGCTCCAAACCAAGCCATTACAATATTTCATACCTGAACCTGATTCGAACCCACGACTTAGAAACTAAATCAGTCGTCAATTATTATTTCATGTAATTTTGAGAAGTTTATACTTTTGTACGTGCGATGCATAGAAAATTATGCAGGTTGTAACCTTCAATTTCAATGCTGGTAATTTTAACCTTTGACTTATAATTTATAAATATTTGTAAGTGGTACTACAGCAGCATCCGGGATTTGTTTTCATAAAGAATTCACGCTGTAACTAATAAATTCACACTTACTACATTAAAATAGATGTGCTTATTTGGAGAAATATTTATGTATAGTCATTAATAAATAATTAAAATACATGTAATGTTTATTTTTTTACTGCGCAAATACTTATTATATTGCCAGTTTATATTATATGGAATTTGTGTAAATAATGAAATAACTACCTATTACATAAATAATAATAATAAAGCTGAATTTTATGACAGATTTATTTATTTTAAATTAAATCACATTTAAATACTTGTCATGACAACATACGTGAATTTTAACTAGTCCAACAAAATTAATATTTATAAATTTTAATTAATTGGTCTGCAAAATAAAGCATTGATTTTACTACCTTTTAATATATTTAGTAATTAATTTTGGTGTCGTATACGAGTATTCAAATAGTAGAATTGACTATTTGTCTGCAATTTTTACGCTCACAATAACCTGAAATTGGCGGAACAAAATGGCTAAAAAAGATAAAAATGAAATAATAGAGTTCTCAGTTTTGTAGATGAAATCACAGTGTCCGACTTTAGAAGTGTAATTAAATGGAAAGCTGCTCTATAATTTGTAGTCTTTCTGCGAAATTCTTCTTTGAATTGCATTTCGTTTCACTGTCTAAATTGAATGGAAATTTTGCCTCGCGTAATTATGTTCTTGAAAGACTTGGTTGCACTTTTAAAGATTCATTCCGCAAAGAAAATTGATAGAGCCGGTTATTATTGCCATTATTAATTCCAAATGCAAAATTGTTGTCTTATAAACGTAATAACTGGAGTATTATACTGCAATCCGACAGCAATATTACTGCCGTATATAATATAATATGTAGTAGGTATATGTACAAATTTACAATCTACATATTTTATGTCAAAATAGAGCTATATCAACAAAAATTGAGACGAGACGAGAATCGAGTTCTTTGAGACGAGAAATGACTGAGACAAGACTACTTACATTTCTCGTCTCGAAAATTTGAGACGAGACGAGAATTGACTATTTCTCGTTTTGTCTTGTCTCACGACCACGACATGACTACAGAAGTCAGAGTCAGAGGCGGACTGGTAATGTGTCGGCCCAGTGGGAAATAAATTTCACCGGCCCAGCCGAAGTTCTATAAAGAAAAAGCGCCGCAGGCGAAATTTTTTTTGGGTTCAAGGTCAATGGCTGTTTCATTAAAAGTTTCGTTTTTCCATAGAGGAAAAATTATACACAATTTACCCTCATTTACGTTAGTGCCGTGAGACGAGAAATTTAAGTATTCTCGTCTTGGTCATTTCTCGGCTGTTTAATTCTCATCTCGTCCCAATTTCCTGAATAAAATTTGTTGCCATCTATTTGAAAAGCTAGATGTGACATTAAGAACTTTTTTGTACATTTCTCTTCTGTTAAATTTGCACACAATTTTAATTTTTAAAATAAAAAATATTTATATCAAAACAATAAAATGCTACGAACAAAGTATAATAAAATGTATTTTGACATTTTCGAAGAGAATAATATGAAATATTTTTCAGTTTTTATTACGAGAATTCTCGATTTCTCGAGAACTATTTCTAGTCTCATTGTATTGGATTCTTTTCTCATCTCGAAAATCCGAGACGAGAAATTTATTGGTTTTCGTCTCGTAATTTTGAGACGAGACGAGAATGTGACGAGATTTCTCGTTTCGCCGGCATCACTACTTTTATGAGTAGAAATTAAAATAAATTACAAATTTAAAAATAAATGTAATGAAAATTGGGAAATTTATTAATATGTAATTACTAATTAGTCTAGCGTTTTCTTAAGCTTGTAAAGAACAAAACCGAGCCGAACAGCCCTATCGTGTCGGCGCAGTCGGCCCAAATTCATCGCGGCCCAGTGGGAAATATCCCACCGGCCCAGTCCGCCTCTGGTCAGAGTCAAAATTAGTCAGATTTTAGGGTCACCTAACGCCCTTGGTTGTCTGTTCCATAACGGGAAAAGCTGCAAAAGCCGAAAATGCATTTCCCGAAAGTGCAAAAACCGAATGTAGCAAATTACCCAAAAATATTTCGAAAAAGCAAATCCCGAAAATGCATTTCCTGAAAATGCTTTGGCCGAAAGTACAAAAACCGAATGATGAAAATTTCAAAAATATTTCAACCGAAAATGCAAAACCCGGCTTCTACCGGTTTCGGCTAATACATTATCGGGTTTATTATTTATTTTGGAATTTGCGTCATCCGGTTTTTGCACTTTCGGTCGAAATATTTTCGGAATTTGATTCATTCGCTTTTTGCACTTTCGCTCAATGCATTTTCGAAAAATGCATTTTCGGGCTTTGCATATCTACCCTTCCATGACAATAATCAATAAGAATTAAAAAAAATTGCAATTTTCGATTTTCTATTTAACAACACCACGACACTTAAAAATTGCACAAAAGATAAAACACTTTTAATTTTTGAAAAAGAATCATTATGACTCACTGCGTCATCATTATATCTTAATTTGTAGCACGGAAATAAGTTCATAAATTCGCCAAACCAATTTAAATGATTTAATAGCACACCTTGCACTAAATTATCACAAGTGTGTATTTATGAATTACAATTAGCGTAATTAAAATCGATAATCAATGCTCATGTTGGGAGCGGATGAGATTCATTCCGGAAACGGAAATGATTGAACATTAATAGAGATCTTTACTGCTGAGATATCCCTGATGCGACCTTCAAATCTTAAAATATAATCTTCCTACGTGGTATGAAGCACAACTGTCTTCCTTATCATGATTACAACCCGAAGCATGTACCAGCATTGCACGATGCATTTTATGCTAATTTTCCAAATTGAATGTCGCAATTGTGCAGTGAAGTTAGAGACATTGTGGACGGTAGTCTGCTGGCCGCTTGGCACACAATCAAAATTGTAGTGGTACTCTGGTCCTTCCGAACTGTACAAATTGGAAATTGATAACGATCTTGTCATATATTATTTAGTCAACTGAATAATGCATGTTAATTATATTTTATATGTGAAAGGTATACCGAAATTTTTAACTTTAGTTAAAAAGGTTTTTAAAAAAAATTATAATAATATTGTTCTAGGTCAATTATGTCCCGAGAAATTCAATGCCGCAAACCACGTATCGACATCTCGTTTAGTTTTTGAGTTATCCCGATTTTTCACATTTTCCAGTTAACAATTTTGAGGCTAGTTATCTCAAAAATTAATCGAGGTTTTTCAAAATCCAATGGGCTACTTGCATAGTACTGAAATAGTTATTTTTGATTCTAGATTGCGAAATGATATTTTTGCATTCGAGGATGAAAGTTTTTATTGCGAGCACAGCGAGTAAAAAAAATCATTCGAGAATGCAAAGGCATTTCGCAATTGAGTATCAAATCACGTTTTTTCGAAAAATAAGTCTCAATATTAGTAAAAATGTAATGAAATTTTTTTGGCACTTATGATTAATCAAATTATTTTGTTTAGGAGATATGGCAACATTCTACGTCACATCACATATTATCCAATTTTACTGTCATTTGTGAAAAATCAGGATTACTCGGGAACTAAACGAGATGTCCAAACGCGGTTTGCGCCAATAAATTTGTCAGTGTAAAGCCTTGTTCACACATGGACACACAGTGGATACATAAAACACACACACACATGCGACACACAGGCAACAAAAGCAAAATGAAGAACGTATATGGAACGTTTGCGACTTTAAAATTGATTATTTCTTTAATTACATAGAAACCACAAAATAGCAGCGCCTCTATTTCACAAGCAACACACACAATAATTCTTACTGTTGCATGTGTGTGTCTTCTATGTGTCCGTTGTGTGTCTATGTGTGAACAGGGTTTTAGATGACCTAGAACCAAATTACTATCATGTTATATTTTTTACAAATTTACTACAAAATGTGATGTCTCATTTAAATTTGAACAAATTTACCTCACATCATATATCTACCTATTCAGATATTAAGTAAGCATAGGGGCCTGTGCATACTCACAATGCGACATCTCTGTAGTTCAAATTAGCAGTTACTAATTGAGAAAGATGTTCCATGCAGTAGTAGACGGTTCAAAGATAATGCAAGCTTATCTTGGAAATGCAGGAGTTAATTCAAATGCACGAAGATAGTTTGCAGTTAAACTTAGTCCCTTGTTACTATAGCGACAGGCCGCAGCCACAGCCAATGTTGCTGTTTATTGAGGTGCAAAAGGAATTGTTACCAGTTAGTTTGTTACAGAACAATTTGAATTCTCTAAATAAAGTTAGAAGGTAACTGTGAAGCACAATCATAGCTGAAGAATCTCTTTGTCCTGAAATTGGAGATGCAAATTATTTTATTCGTTTGTTCATTTTGTGGAGTTGTTTATTGTAAAGGTAATGTTATTTTGTTGTCCTTGTTACTCAGAGAAAAAGTTTGTTGGGTTAAAATATTTTGCGGTTTAAATAGAAACAACACGTTTTTCGAGTTCATTCAACAATTTGTCGAGAAAAAGACTTTTGTATCATTTAATTTTTCTTTTGAATTTGAAATCATAATATGTTTGCTATTATTTGTGTTATTACATATTTTGTCATTTCAATTTTGAACATTTGTTTTATTCTCGGTTTTATTTCACCTCCACCAATAAATTTCATGTAGGTACATAAATAAAATTCTGTATATTTACTTTTAAAAATGTAATAAACATATTTCATATTACATAAATGGCAAAATGAGACAAACAAAACAATATTACAAAATCAAAATTTATTATTCATTACTTTGTCCTGAGAAGGCAAACTCAGACAATACCTCGATCGATTGGATCAGTATCCTTGACATTATTTCTGATATACAATCATTTGTATGAGACTTTGTGTCTCTCTTTATGTAAAAAGCTCTGAATATTAAACATCCACTGTCCTGTTTTTGTCATGTGGCGTTCGTTTTGAGCCGTCGAAGTGGAAGAATACAATTAAAATACTGATTAAGAAACACTAAACGACCGAAATCAAATGTCGAGCGTCATATCCGTCCGCTTTAATTAGATGATTATGAAATATGCATGCGTTTGTTGACGAAAATATATTAATATAGCCTCAATGATTACATCCAGAGATATATGATTAATGTAAATTTGTAAATAATTACTGTGTTTAAAAAATTGCCGGATATTTAAAATCCTGTTTTTAGTTGAGGATGAGAGATTTTATTGTAAACACACATGGAATAATTTGCTTGCAAATATTTTTGCAAAGTTTTTATTTAAATATCTAGTTTAATTAAATTTGTCGGGGTATTATTATTTAGTTTTAACAATAGTGTGTTATAATTTATAATTCGTGACAAAACATCTTTCGTGATGAATATTCAGTATGAATGTAGTTACTAAAGCGTAAATTATTTGAATAATATTGATTATTTTTCTCTTTGTTTCAGGTAAGCGGCAATCAATATCATTTTCATTTTCTGTGTGCTACAAGTGGAAATTTGCAACACGCTAGATTGCTAGTAATTTAGTTTTGGAAATCCTAATCAGGTAATCTTTTTTTTAAAATGGGGAACCTCCATGGCTTTAGGTTCAATCTTGGGTTCAGTACTTATCAGCCAGTAACAATGTGTACCAGATAAACATATTATTATTATACGAATTAAATGTTACAACCTAGCAATGTGCCATCGGCAATATTTTCACATTAGGAATATTCCTGAAAAGTTGCCAAATTTTTGAAACATTAAAATATATATATATATATATATATATATATATATATATATATATATATATATATATATATATATATATATATATATATATATATATATATATATATATATTTCCTGCAATAATAGTTATTTTTTATACAAGACGATAAAGTTATATTTTATTGAAGAAAGAAAAATATTAATTCACAAGCGACGCAGGAACGAGTGAATTATTTTTCTCGAGTTATCGTCGAGTATAAAATTCTTTTTTTCTATATAGCTGAGAAAAATTATAAGAAAACAAATTTTGAATTAAATTAGTTTTAAAACAAAATTTCGGAGTTTGTAATGTATTTTATCCATTTTCACGAAGTGGAAGCAGAAATGAAGAAAAAAAAACGAATTTGAAGAAAAAATGTAAAAAAAATAATTCAAGATCAAATAGGTACCTTATAATTAAAAGTTACATTTTATTGAAGCATGTGAACCTTTCATGTTTTTTCCTCTTTCATACGCAAAAGTTCTGTTCAATTAAAAGTTTTTAAAATGAGACTTCTGAAAAAAAGTGGCATGTCTCGTTTAGTATTTAACCACTTTCTACTACAAAAGGGGTTTCGTTGGGGACATGAAATTTGGCACTAATTTGAAATATTTTTAAACAATTTTTTATATATCATGAAAGACTAAAGTCCAGGCTATGTCCGCATAGTGTCACATTTTTAATTTTCACTTTAGTTTTTAAATAATTTATCTTCAAAGTTCTTCAAATTTTACTAACTTTGGAGCTTAAACAAACAAGTACAAATTTAAAAATCTGGCACTAGACAGTCCTAGAGACATCTTTAATCTTTAAATTAAAAAAGAGCAAATAAATCGGACCAAAATTAGAGTCAATTTCATGTCGCCAACGAGAATATATTTTACTTTATTTTGTAGGGGTGGGCATTCCTCTTAACATCAGCTATGAAAAAATAATTAAATTTGCCTCTTACTATTTTATTCACTTCTACACTTCCACCCCATACGCCACGTCTCTGTCAATCCATCACGTGCCAGTTGTGAGCCACACGCGCGTAGCGGCTTCTTTACCTCCGTGCGTCTAACCCGCCGCCGCGCCGGTGCGACATTGTGCTCTTTACCGCGCGGCGTGCGTTATGCTATGCTATGTATCGCTGTGGTAGGCGTGACATGTCCCATGTGCCCGTGTGCCGTGTCCGGATCCACAGGAAGTGACGTGGGACACGCGTGGCGGCGTAAGAAACAAGCGTGCAAGGAAAGGAGGAATGGAGAAGCGTAGTAGGTCGAGGATTGAAGATAGAAAGATGTGTGAATAAATCATATGAATGTTATGAATTAAATGTATGAGGATTATGTACAGGGCCACAAAGGTTCTAGCACATATGCGAGGTTGAATGGAACGAAACGAAACAGAACATAAGAATGTTTTTATGCGGAATTGAATAAATTGGTGGTTCTGTTTATTCGCTTCGAAAACACGGGTTTCAAAAATAGTATATTGTATAAGTGTTGAAATAAACATTTTATTTGTGAGTTTTTTACTTGTGACTTGTGGCACGACCCGAAGGGGAGTTTCGCAAAAAACATGAGCATTTCGTCAAGCGTTGTGCATACTATACAGGGACGTAACTAGGATTTGTTTTAGGTGGACCAGTAAAAATTTAAATGGGCCACATTTTTATAGTAAAATTTTTTATTGAAAAATTGAAGAGTATGTCAACATGCCAAACGAAGCGAGGCGAAAATGTGACTTAGTTCCTCCTGAAATTAATTTCGTACAAAAACAATAAGTACCCAGTTAAGATGTTAAGAATATGACTTTGCAGCCCGGGTGGTACATGGTCCACCCTTAATTACGTCCCTCATACTATACTTTTTCTACTCAACATTTACTGACATTTTCATTAGTTACTTTACATTCACTTAAAATCATAACGATTCGCTCATGCTACGTTTTCTATTAAAATTCCCACCCGCCCATTCTACCGTTTGTAAGAGGGCGGTGAATGTCAGAAGTAGGAATTTTGGTGGAATTAATACTGCTAATTCAGACCTACCCAATTATAAGTATAAGTGCTAAATTAACCAACCAGTGCTTCCACAAAATTCTAATAACAATTATAAGTGCGAACGTTGAGCGCTGAATCTAGCTTTACTGCCTCAATTTTTACAGTTAGACATTATATGCTTTCTAAAAATAGTTTTCTGGTACCTACTGTCACTGTAAAAATGTAATACAATAATATAAAATAAGATTGTAATTATGATTACTATGTAAAAATAGAAGCCATATTAGAATTATTATTGTTATTTGCTCCTTAGTGCCTGTACACAGAAAATTCTTTAAGCTTACCAGGAATTGCAGTCATTTTTTACATGAATTATTTATTTTTCAGTATCAGTAATGTCTTTTGGTAAATATTGCATCAGACAAAGTGTAAACATAAAAACCAAGCAATTCGGTCGGAAGTAGGTAAAGTAAGCAAATAAGCCAATGAAACCGGTTAAATTTCGGATTGATTCTCTTCTTACTACCAACTAATGGAATTAATAATATAGTTAAAATACGAAGCAACCTTCCTGTAAAATATTACATAATTTTTAATCCGCAGTAGGTATAACCATTAATCAAACAAAACTGATAGCTAATTTTGAAACTGAGTTTTCAAGGAATGAAACAAGGAAAATGTCTTGAAAAGACATAATTATCAATGAAAAATTATACACTCTCTGATAAACGTGATATGACTTAAAAATAATCATTACATCAACATTTTCCTCGTGACGTAACATATCCAAGTTAAAATCGTGGCTGCAGATTGCAATTTAAAATTATAATTGGATGCGCAGCGGAAATGCTACCTGCCCCGAAAAGTTGACGCTTCACGAACTTTTTAATATAATTTGAGTCTTCCGGGGATAGTTTTAATGTCAGAAATTTCAGCTAATTTTGCATGTGGAAGATTTCAACAGACGATATGAATATGTAATAAAGAAGTTTAATCTAATTGTGGACCCAGGTTACTCGCTTGCTTTTAATTTCTTTTGGACTTGTTAATATCATTTGTACCACAAACGACCAACTTACTTTGTCATACGTCGGCACTTTTAATTCTATTATGTTAATAAAAATTATATTAGGGACTGCTCGCGGCACGGTTTTATAATAAAAATTGTAACAAATTATTTTTTATTTCATCACTTTTTTTATCTCTCGCCTCATATTCTAGAAGGGAGGTATTGTAATAGGTCAAAATTTTCGAGCATGAGTTTTTAGTTAGATAAGCACGTTTCAGGGTCTCTAAATAAGAATTTATTATTTTCACGATGATGTCTGTATGAGTGTATGGACGTATGTGACGATTTTTCTCAAAAAGTATCAAACCTTTAATAACCAAACCAACATATACTTATGTTTTTATCTTAAGGGGCTTTTATCATAGTAAAAAAGTATTTAACAAATTACTCCCAACCTTTAATCCTATAAATCTAAAAAAAATACCATATAAATATAAAGGCAGTAAAAATCTAGCTACGTTGTCGAATTTTTTAAATTGTTATTATTATTATTTATAAACAATTAAATAACAATAATTCTGAGAAAAACTCTTCGTAAGTTTGATTGCATTGTAAATTTAAATGTTTATATCACATTATTATACAAAATTTTCAAATAGTAGTCGAGTAATTTGTTAAATAAATTTAAAAATTGTATGCGCGCTAGCCAATCAAATTGAGTATTTTCTAAACAAAAATGGAGCGAAACATAGCAATTAGATAAATATAGACAACATGTGCTCATAAAACATAGGCTATCAGCGCGGATACCTGAAATAACGAGGATTTGTGATTAAGCAGCGCTGAGCGATAAAACCCCCTTAACATCGGATAAGATTTTGGTAGAAATCCGCAAACAGGAAGTAGGTAGTACTTTTGAAGTTTTATATATTTTTTCTTGAATAACTACATTATTTATTATTACAATTTTTGCAATTCAAAATAAGAGTAAATATAATTAAATTATCTATGGTTACAGATAATTTTAAATACAATTTGCTGAGTCAAGTAGTATTTATTATTTAACAATAAAATAAAATACAATTTATATTCTAGTTTTTTGAAATTCAAGTTTCTTTGTTGTCCATGATCAAATGAAAATTGTTTCTATACAAAAAAAATTATTTTTATGACAGTGACATTTTTTGACATCTGCATCTTGGTTTACATTATCGTTTACGTATTACATGAACATGAAACTGTTAAATTTGATATGTAAGTAATTATTTATTAGATAGTAGAATGAGTAGAATTAGGCGAGGTGTCGTATGCTGGCCATATTTGATTTTTTGATATAGATTTTCAGATGCATAGTCGTCTCAAATACATTTAGTTCTTTATGGAAAAGGTTTTTTCTTTTAAATAAGAATAGTTAATTGTTAACATTCGATAATGGTCGATCGATGAATCTATTATACAGTAGTAAATCCCTTCTGGAAATTTATTTACCTTTGTATTTACCCAAGTTGTCGGAAATTTATTTAGGATTATTTACATTTCTGATTTGGATTCATTCGAGGCTGATCCTAAAATCCTTACAGTACGCTAAGATGTAATTTAACATCCCTTCACCGTTATTCGTTTCATCTTTTGTTATTAAAGCTATAATCCTTTTACCTGTTTACGAAATGGATCACTTGCATTTTATGCCGTTAATTTGGTGGAAAATCTTTCCTTCCTTTTCTTTGAATTGAGAATTAACCACTTTGCAGGATTACTGAAGGATTATACTTTATTAAAATTATGTACTTAGATAAGACTGTAAAAATATTACAATTTAATTTTTACCTGGGATGGCATTGGAAATTGTAATCTATATTTCAAAATCAATGTAAAAAGTTAAAATAATATTTCTTTTACGACTTTGTGATTAATAAAATTGCTGTAAAATTAGAAATCAAAAATTAAATAAAAATTCCGAAACATTCATAAAAATTTCCAATTTATGCAAACTTTACACGGTTATATCATCATCACATCTGGTAGATCCATTCTTTCTTTATTAAATATTTATAAAAACATGTCTTGAAGTCAATAATAAACTAACAGTTTACTCGCAACGAAAACGCTTTTACAGTATTTTCAACTTCAAAATGACATTGCATAGCTAGGGCTGGTTTCAGGCAGTCGTAGTAGTGGAAAAAAGAGTGGAATAGACAAAAAGTGAAATCGATACTATTCTAGGAATTGGGCAAAAATGTAGACGGACCGCTTAAGGTTATGTCGTAAAACTAAAACAGTGTTTATGTTAAGAGGTCGAGACGTAGATTTATTTATAAATATTGCCTCTAGAAATTTTGATACCTCCATTTCAAAAAGCGCAAAATTTCGACAAAAATATCACATATTTTTACAAAAAAAGGAAGTAAGTGAAACAAATATAATTTAATGTGATGTTTTTTTCTAACAATTTATTGCGTAAACGTTTGATTGACTAAAATGAAATCACTATAATAAGTTGCATCAACACTGCATTGCTATTCGCTCAAATCAAACAGTTGCAGTTGCAGTTAACTAAATCAACACATCTGGGGATTTCCATTTTACCGTGAACAAACGCCAAACAGTTAGTTGGCACAGCGCACTTGAATCTTAAAACTAACATGCGGGCCTAGCTGCCAATATTGTTATTGTGATAGCGTACGCAGTTCCCACTGAAATTTAAATTCGCAAAACTATACGTGGAGGATATAGTAGGACTTCTCGGAACTGTTATTTTGTTGTTTATTTCACAAGTGTATCTAAGTACCTGCTGATTTTGTTCGTACACTGAATTTTTATTATCTTATCCGTTGCTGTAAATATTTGATCTTGGATGGAAAAGGTAAACATACCTTGACTTTAAACAAAATTGTTATTTACTTGCATTTTTGCTGTCTCAGCTTTTATGTAAAAGTGAGTGCTTGTTTACTAACTTTATTCTTCAAAAAAAAAATGAGTTTATGAAATGCGTACAAAAAATACATATTCTTACTTTACACTACAGACTACACTCGTTATAATTATTTTTAGGAATTCAGCTGGTTTCGAAATTTCAGCTCGGGCCTACAAAATTGAAAAAATTTTGCGACTATTTTTTTAAAAGCCGGAAGCTTGGAAACCCGGATTGAAGAGTATACCTAAACACAACAAGACAGATTTTTGTGCAGATAATCTGATGGAATGTGAATCTGACTGGATTCGAGTTGTCAGAACCGCAGTCACGTTAAGCCTGGATCACAAGACGGAAATTATCGACAATTTATTGTCGATACCGACAACTTTTGTTAGAAATTGCAACATACTTCTATGTTATAAGCTCCTTTCGGCAATTTTTTACTGGCATTAGTATAGATGCAGCTAAACAAATTACCGTCAAATACACTCGAGGAAAATAAACACGCACCACTTGAAAATGCACAAAAAATGACAAAATTTCAAAGTGCGATATCTCGGCTGCATTTCGGCGAAATTAGATGAATCTTCGAGTTCTGAAAACGTTGAAGTCTTATCTTTAATGTGATGATAGCCAATGTGACAAAAAATCCACTCCACCACCTTCCACCCCCCTAAGAAAAACAATTGTACCTGATATCCGAAAAGGTCCAACTTTGGCAACTCATACGCAGTGCCAAAAAATCGTGGACCTTATTGGCCAACAGGGTAATAAAGATCAGACTTTTTCCTTCAAGGTCCGCAAAATTTCATGTACCTACGATGATTTGGCGCGTAGTTATGAATTTTTGAAAAAAAGTACCTTTTTGAGGTTTTTGGTCATAACTTGGAGAATTTTGCACGAAAATGAATAAATTTTGGATTTCCGAGAACGTTGAAGGTTTCTCTATTCGGTCCAGTAAGTTAATCTGCCACCAAACCCGATCCACCCCCGGATAATAAAACATGTTTTTAACTGAAAAATATTCAATTGTCTGATCTTTATTACCCTGTTGGCCAATAAGGTCCACGATTTTTTTGGCACTGCGTATAAGCTGCGAAAGTTGGATCTTTTTGGACATCAGGTACATTTTTTTCATCGTAGGTACTTGAAATTTTGCCGACCTTGAAGGAAAAAGTCTGATCTTTATTACCCTTTTGGCCAATAAGGTCCACGATTTTTTTGGCACTGCGTATGAGTTGCCAAAGTTGGACCTTTTTGGACATCAGGTACAGTTGTTTTTCTTAGGAGGGTGAGAGGTGGTGGAGTGGATTTTTTGTCACATTGGCTATCATCACATTAAAGATAAGACTTTAACGTTTTCAGAACTTTCATCGAAATGCAGCCGAGATATCGCACTTTGAAATTTTGTCGTTTTTAGTGCATTTTCAAGTGGTGCGTTTTTATTTTCCTCGAGTGTAGTAGTTTGTGACAAATATTGCCGTTATTGGCAACAAATTGTCGATATTTCTGTCGTAGGATTCAGGCTTTACGCAATTTTCAATTCGCCCAAGACGCAGATGAGTCAATTTATAAAGAATTCAACAATTATTTCTTATCATACCTTCCAACACCATTAAATTAGCTTGGCAAATTTATGTTAACATAAAAACTGAGTTTTTATCTTCATAACAATGATAAATGCGCAAATTTTTATGGCAATTAAAAGAAGGTACCGAGTTTTTCACTTAAATAATTACCACATAATGAATGAGTGGATGAATGAAATTTTACATAGAATTCTAACTTCCTTTCCCACGTGTTAATACCAGAAATCAATGACATGCATGTGTATTCATCATTACAAGTAAAAGTGCTAACAAAAATAACAATGAATGAATTTAAAATACATGTCGTATGTCAGTCATTCGGAAGGCAAAGTGACATTGCAAAATTACGATAAGTATTTGAATTTTTTTATTGTTTGAATATTTTGTATGTCTCGTATTTATGAATGAATTTATAAGACACGGGCTCGGACACGGGTTACGAATGAGGTCTGATAAAATTGTCAGGGAATTTTTAATTAGCGACCTGTTAACCTCACTTTGCATAACTCTATCGGTTTCATAATTTTAGTCACTTGAGTTTACAGATGATTATTATAAACAAAATAACAAATAATTTAACAAAGCTTATGATTACCTGTATCAAAATATAAATTTTTTTGATTATGTTAGGCGTCGTAGTCCTTTAAAAAAATGTTGGCATCCACGTGGCCTCGTGACGTCATAAATAATCGTATGATACAAATGTAAAATTAAATACAACCGGTTTATAAATAACTGTCAAACTTAAATAAATTTTTTTAAAGGTACCTATAGACTAAACTTGATGCAGTTTTTAAAACATTTGAGCTCTCTCTCATATTACTTAAAATAATAATTATCAAATTGCTCCCCGTATTTATATTACTTCAGATAAATGTAAGTAAACCAGTTTGACAGTATTTTGTAAACAATTGACTTGCTAACATAGTTTTCCAGTAGGAGCTTAGCCATGTTTTTAATGAAAAGTGTATGTATTGAACAAATACAGAATATTATACAAATTGTGATTTCTTAGAACGTTACGTGGGTGTCAAGAAAATTTGAAAAGACTATAAATACATGCCAGAATAACAGTTCATTCAATCATAGTGCTATATATTGTTGATGTTATTTCTACACAAATACATTTAAAAATATAAAACTTTATATAATTGACGTAGAAATGTGCATACTTATTTTAATCAATTTTACATAAAGCGAGTGCGTTTTATGTGACCGACTGTACTCTATTCACATAAAATTCGTTTAAATTTTTTTTATAGAGAAAATTATGTAATTATGTTCTATAATATTATTAGTATGTTCGGTTACCAAACTCATCGCGCTAAAGCTAAAAGTATGAGTCCGGTTATTTTATTGTGTTTTGATAGTTGCCATATTTATATCAACAGAATCAACTGATCAATTTGATAAGAGCAGAAAAATTTTATCGAAAAATATGATTTCTTGCATGTAAAAGCAAACAAATAAAAATTTCAGCTGTCATTCTTAAAGAGATTGAGGGTTATATGCCATGCAGAAAATAGTTACCATTTTCAGGAACCAACTAAACTCACCAAAATCACGTTTATAACAATATTCTGCGTGGTATTAAAAATTTACAATTGGTGAGCATTTTTGTAACTATTTGTATGAATATCTGTACAAAATTTCATCTTATTACGTACTAATTTTTTCTTGCTCCTTGTGAACCTCAAAGACCAAAATATAATACAATTTGGCTGAACAGTCCTGTAAAGGTGATTCATTTCCATCCAGGAAAAAAAATTACCATACAGACACATTTTTCCACAACAATCGCATATTGAAAACATAAATTCCAAACTGTATTTTATTACCAAAACAATAAGTGAATGGCACTTTCCTTGAAACCATTCCCGGTTTCAATTAGCACTGAGCCATAAAATTATTTAGATAAAGCGACAGTGGCGCCAATCTGGGAGCGACGTCGTCTGTGTAACCTGGAAGTCGGGAAATACCGGCCACTACGATCTATTCTTTCCGGGAATATAACGTATATCTTCAAAACATTGATATTTGATATTTTAGACTTATAGGTTATGTAGTAGTTATGTTGATATGATAAGCAGTTCTGGAAATTCTAATGTTTATTTACTTTTTAGCACGTGAAGAAATATTGCGTTTTATTATCTAATGAGGTGTAAATAAATACGTAGTAATTTTACAGTACTATTGATAAGGCTTAATTTTATTTGTAGAAAAATATAATCGTTTAGAAAATATAAATTTTGTTTTTTGAAATAACTGGCAAATTTACAAAAACAAATTATAATGACTATTATTTTTAATAGTAGATATATAGGTGTAAATAAATACCTACTTAATTTTGAATCTGTTGTTTTAAGTATTAACAGTTAAAAAGTTAAAGATATTGAAATAATATTATAACTTATACAGGGTGAGTCATCGAAATGCCCGTCGTCGATATCTCCCTTGTCGTTAAAAATACAGCACAAATTTATTAACAGAATTTTTCGTCTACTCAAGGAGCATAACTTAAAATTATTTTCACATATACAGGGTGTTGCATAACGACTTGGCAATAACTGTTCGTCTTTTTTTAAATGAAACATCCTATATATTTTTATATATATTGAATTGTATTTTATTTACTTATACGAAAATATAAGTTTCATTTTAGTTTTTCGCGGCGTTGCCAAGTTATTCAATTTTTTCTCTAAAAAAAGCCGAATACACGTATTGTTTTATAAAGGCGTACTGAAGTTATTTTAATAGTAAAAATTATGAATTTTTTTTTCTGAACAACTGTAACTATACTCTTTGTTCTGACATAACTTTTTTTTAATGTTATTATACAGGGTGCTCAGTACAGATAATCAAATTTACTCAATTTCAAATGGCTATAACTCGTCATTTTCAAATGGAACACCCTATATTTTATTATTCTGTTGTGTGTATTTTTGCATCTTTTTATGTTATAAAAGGTGTCCCATGCCTAAAAACATTAATTTCGAAATTAATTAAATTAATGTTTTTAGGCATAGGACACCTTTTATAACATAAGAAGATGCAAAAATACACACAACAGAATAATAAAATATAGGGTGTTCCATTTGAAAATGACGAGTTATAGCCATTTGAAATTGACTAAATTTGATTATCTGTACTGAACACCCTGTATAATAACATTTAAAAAAAGTTATGTCAGAACAAAGAGTATAGTTACAGTTGTTCAGAAAAAAAAATTCATAATTTTTACTATTAAAATAACTTCAGTACGCCTTTATAAAACAATACGTGTATTCGGCTTTTTTTAGAGAAAAAATTGAATAACTTGGCAAGGCCGCGAAAAACTAAAATGAAACTTATATTTTCGTATAGGTAAATAAAATACAATTCAATATATATAAAAATATATAGGGTGTTTCATTTAAAAAAAGACGAACAGTTATTGCCAAGTCGTTATGCAACACCCTGTATATGTGAAAATAATTTTAAGTTATGCTCCTTGAGTAGACGAAAAATTCTGTTAATAAATTTATGATGTATTTTTAACGACAAGGGAGATATCGACGACGGGCATTTCGATGACTCACTCTGTATAAACGACTCTACTGTGACTTTCAATTTTCAAACGAATGAAACGGTAATTAGAATTAATTATAAGCTTATTTTGTGTTTGTTTATATTTTTTACAGCATAAATTATTAGTTACTTTTATTCTTATAGTTACTTTTACAAATGATTATTTGTTTATTATTTTATAAAATATCATTTTATTTTACTAAACATTTATTCACTTTTTGTCAAGTGTTCCTTATTCGTTTAATTTTAATGTTTTTGTTCTATTATCTTCTAAGCTTTTTCAGTGGTATTATTTTTATTGTTATAAAAAGAAACAACTGTGAAACATATTGGTCCAAACTATAGTCTAAATTTAGATAGCAACACCATAAAACAATTTTATGTGTATGTTTTAGTGCCAAACTACAATGAAAAACTATAGTTGCCTAATGTTTTGTTGGCTGATTAATAACTAAACTATTTTAGTAATTTCATGGCGTAGTTAAGTTCATTCATAAACTGTTGTTCCCAATTAAAGTGCAAGAAAATATTTGCCAGCACTTAAAATCGTTGATTGCCAGGAAATTCTATTCTTGCACTTGTTAAAAAAACACTTTTTACTTTGTTTTACGTAAATATTTTTTATGTTCCTTTTTATTGTTTCCTGCTATTAAGTTGCAACTTTTGGAGACAGTTCAACATACCTCAGTTAAACATTAGCAATAGGTAATAAAAAAATTTAAACAAATTTATTGCAATAGATATGTGCATTAAAATTAATACTTTGTGCATTAAAATAAAAAATATGAAGCATTAAATAAATAGGTACTTACTTATATCTATATACTTAAAATAAAGAATTTAAAATTGATGAATATTCTATTTATATAGTTTACTTTAACGATCTTTTGTGTATTAAAATATTTACAAATGTATCTACATTAAATAAATATTTTTAAATTAAATAAAAAAATACTATAATGAAATAATTATTATCACAATGAGAAATAAATACCGATTTGATGGCTTGAAACATTTTATACTCCTTCTTAAATTCCACATACTCCTATTTTTGGTAAAAACACAAATTTAAACTAAACTAAATGAAAAAATCTTTTACCCTTGAGTCCCACATACTCCATTTTTGGTCAAAACTCTAATTTAAACTAAACTAAGTTAAAAAACCCTTTTACCCTTCTTGACTCCCACATCCTCTTTTTTGTTAAAAATTCTTAAACTAAACTAAATTTTAAAAACCATTTTACCCTTCTTGAGTCCCATATACCTACTCCATTTCTGATAAAAACTTTTCTTAAACAAAATAAAATAAAAACCTTTTACTATTCTTGAATCCCACGCAGGTAATATTAAAGCACACTATAAATAAAATATTGCTCAATTTTAAATTCTATATTTCAAGTAAGTATAGATATTTTTATATAATGCTAAAAAAATTATTTTAATGCACAACACAAAGTATTAATTTTAATGCACATATCTATTTAAATAATTCGAGTTTAAATTGTAGTCAAATTTTATTTGTAATTAGTTTTTTCGTAAGTTCTATTTCCTGCTGTGTTCATCTTACTTGGTGTTTCTTGAAATCTTGTGCCGTAAACGTCTTATTGTACAGAAATGTGGAAAGATGAACAGGAAATGAAAAAAGTGATTTATGCTCGGAACTAACGGTTTGTTTAAAAAGTATAAAAATTTAAATTCGCTGTACGCACATCCCGTGCAATTACGGTATATCAAAGTGTGCTATGCTCTGTCGTTGTCGCTGTTGTTACTGCTGACGTGTCATGTGACAGGTGTGTAAATAAGAGATATAAGATGCTGACAATGTGACAATTTTATTTTACTTTCTTGTAATAACAAAATATTATTATAAATATCTTACTAACCTAGCCTTACTTGACAATCACGCCTCACACATTATATAAAAATAATCGGTATTAATAATTATAGCGCGTGTTCAGTTATTAGCCGTCAACTTACAGGTACTCATGGCTATTAGTGGAGAGCACATTACAGGGAAGATATTTGTGCAGTTAACTGGAGTATGTATCACACTGGATTCGGTGTAGTGTTGTGTGGATTCCTTCACCTAGCTTAATAGTGCTAGTTCGTAGGTAGGTGAACGAATCCACTCTGTGCAATACAACATGTAGCCCTGGATGCGAACCTCAATTGTCAGAACCACAGTCGTTCACTCACGCTACACACTTAGCTAAATGAAACTGAAAATGAATACAATGTAAAATAAATTAAAATTAAGACGATCCTATGCCAGAAAACAGCCAAAAACATGAATTTCGCGCGCCACTCCACAGCGTTTATTGTTTTATTAATATAATAATCTAAAGATATTGTTGAAGATAGAAAATGGTCGATGCAGAATTTTAAAATTTTAATTCAAAATCGAAAAATGTTAATTTGAATTTTGACAAGTTTTGTTCGGTTATTTCGCAATTCGCAGATCCAAGCTTTGTTGACAACATATTAAAATTTAAAGCTAATTCACTTATAAATTAAAGCTGTACAGTGTCGCGCGAAAACCCTCTTTTTTTACAAATATTGCAGTTTTTTTACAAATAATATGGGTTTCAAAATTATTTTCCTCTCACATAAATTATTTGTTATTTTTATTTTAACAAGACAATAAACGCTATAAAACAGCGTACGGAATCAATGTTTTTAACAGTTTTCTGCCATGGGTAGAGGATCATACCTTAAAGGTAAAAAGAATCAAATATTTGCTTTAGTTTAGTAAACATCCAAATGTCATAATACAATTTTATTATCTACAATAGTAGGCAGCTTATGCCTTATGCAAGCTTGTATGTTTATTATGAAACATCAATATCAAATAAGATTATGGATTTATGGAATATAAATAGATTGCAAATAAGATACGACAATATTTTTGCATTTCTGCATTGCAAAATCTATTTGCATTGAAATCAAACTAGACAGATTACTTGTTATAAAAGAGTATTTAATTTTTGATAACACGATAGATAACTACTGATGTATGGAAATTTTACTTTTACAGATTATAAAAATGATATGACAACATTTTATGCAATTAGATAAAATTGAGATGAAATTGGGAATTCCAGAAACATAGAGATAATTTATAATAGCTTACCCTTCTGTATAGCAACAATTTTGTGATTCATTTTTTTGTCTGGAGCATTTCCTGTTTTCCCGATGCAGAAAAATAGGAAAATATATGAAAACGATATGTTATACGTTATCTATAGTTAAAATTAAGCCCTGTTGTGTTAACACAGTACACATACGACACATATGCGACACACAGGCAACAGAAGCAAAATGAAGAACGTGTTTAACAATTTAACGTTTGTTTTTTTACTTACATATAGAAGTCACAAAATAGCGGCGCCTCTACTTTACAAGCAACACACTAGAGTATTTCTTACTGTATACTCTATACTGTAGGTTTAGCTGAAAGGGTCCACAAGCCACAAGTGAACAATTCTTGGTTAGTGGCTTACGATGGCGACCAAATTTTGTTGGTTATACGTAAGGATTATAGCGTTACTAAATATAATACAATATTCTAATAATTTAGGTCTAGGTCAACTACACCTTAGGAAAAGACCTTATATAATTCATCTTTTATGTTAGGTAATTTTCAGAAAAATTGAAATTATATCATTTTTAAGTTCCCAAGAAAAAACTACCTTCGATATCTTGAAAATGGTAGGTAAGAGATATGGACTTTATTTTATCACCATGAAATTCCTTGCGTTGATTAGGTACCTACATAAAGATACAAATTTTCAGCGAAAAATTCCGATTGGTACATTTTTTACACAGGAGTTTAAAATCTGACAAAATCGCAAGGGGTAGTACCACTTAGTGTTTTCTCAGAATTCAACAATTCTTTATAGAAAGAAATGTAGGTCCCCATCGGAATTTTACGCTGAAAGTTCTACAAAAAAATGTGATTAATGTCAATGTCATAAAATAAAATAGGTACTTAGCTATAGTACTAGAAAATTATAAATCATAGAAAAAAGTGCCTCAGCAATAATTCACTTCGTTGTAATCACTAAAAAAAACAAAAATATTTATACTTTATATTAGATTTTTGTAATAGTATTTGCGACATATAATAATTTAGTAAAAAAGGACAAGTGCGAAAAATTCTTATAAAATGAGTTCTTTATACTATTTTTACCTCTCGCCTAGAGAGGTATAGGGATCGTGAAAAAATTCGATGTCGAGATTTTTGTCAATTAGCACGTTTTAGCACCTTTAGAACCTATTTTGACTATTTTCACGATGATGTCTGTGTGTGTGCGTGTGCGTGTGCGTGTGCGTGTGCGTGTGCGTGTGCGTGTGCGTGTGCGTGTGCGTGTGCGTGTGCGTGTGTGTGCGTGTGCGTGTGCGTGTGCGTGTGCGTGTGCGTGTGCGTGTGCGTGTGCGTGTGCGTGTGCGTGTGCGTGTGCGTGTGCGTGTGCGTGTGCGTGTGCGTGTGCGTGTGCGTGTGCGTGTGTGTGTGCGTGTGCGTGTGCGTGTGTGTGCGTGTGCGTGTGCGTGTGCGTGTGCGTGTGCGTGTGTGTGTGTGTGTGTGTGTGTGTGTGTATATGAAAGTCTGTATGTACGCCTACTATAGCCTTTCGTCCCGGTTCATTATCTCAAATTCTACTGAACATAAAATTCTAATATTTTGCATTATACATTTATATATGTTAATAAAGAGCTGAAAATATTTTGGTAAAAATCCACCAACCGGAAATGGTACTTTTCTTGTAGCACTATAACATTTTTTGCAAAAATTGTATAAAATAATGCGATTGTTACAATTTGACATACCACACATGAATGAATAAATTACATTGTACAATATTTAATCTTACTTGTTTCTATATCTTTAACCAATAAAGAAATATAATTTTTTAAAATATATAATTTTACCTACCACGATTTGTGAATCCCGAAATAGAAATAAAATTTAAAACAAAAATAAAATTGTCAATGTGACAGATAAACAGAAATAATATAATGTATGATTATTTTATATTATTATATCTAATGTTATACGGTGTTGTTGTATTTTATTTAAATTAAAGCTTAATATTTGGTTAAATACGAGGTTAAATAATAATACTTCAATGTCAAGGCGAGAGGTATTGTAACGGCCACGTCAGATTTTTTCTATTTGGTATCAAATTTAAATTATACTGCCACAATATACACGATTCAGGGAAATTTATGTGTGTAACGATTTAGTTGGTGATATTAATTAATATTGCCATTTATTTTACTGTCACTGTCGCTGTAAACTGTAAAGTATATAATTACCTACTGAACTATTTTAGATGGTAAGTGCAGATATTATTGAAAATATTGAACTTATGTTTTCTATTACTAAATTCATTAATTTTATTGAATAAAAACAACTTAATAAAGCAAAAGAGATTTGGAGGTTATACTGAAATTTGTCCGTTCTGAGATTTAACGTTTGACATTTATTGAAGTTAATGTCATCTGGTATGCTACCGATACCAATCTTCAAAAAAATATGTTGCGTGTCACAAAGTTAGTACTGCCGACATTCAATTGCGTTTCACAAAGTTAACTTTGTGAACGCCAAATAGAAACAAAATAAACCGTGACTCGTTGGACGTAAGGAAAAAATAACATACGTGCAAATTTTTAAAATTCACCTGTGTGAATGTTTGTGACGGTTTGTGACTAGCGTTTTCGTGAGTGGGCGTTACAGTGAGTCAAAAATAATTCACGCGCCCATTTCAACCCTGGTGATCATACGATTGTTACTCACTCATTTCCTATAAAATAGTAAAACATGTGCAGCACATGAGCGTATTTTACTCATATTTCGTAGTAGGGTATTCCTTATTTTCCTAAAATCGTTGCGCACACATTTTATCTGCGGTTTACTTTATCTGGATATCGTGGGAACTAAAAATTCAGCCACCGCGTAATTGAGGATGTTACATGGAAGTACAACCAATGTTATCTTATGAAAAGCTTATAATGACTTGTTTGTGTAAAAACATTCTGATTAGAAATAATACATAACGAAATACATCGGTACGAAAATGACGAAAATGGAAAAATATTTAGAAAATATGGCTGTTGTTGTTGATATCAATAAGTGGTTATTTATCGTATTATGTAAAATTCGGAGATTAAACAAAACGTTAATGTGGCGCCACGTTACGCGTCAGAATACCTATACTGATATTATTTGTTTTTGAATTGTCAAATACTTACAATGATTTAATATTCTTAAAACTTAAAAGTATATAACAGAAATTATATTACTTACAGAATTATTAGGTACCTATACTTAGGTACCAATATTATATATAAATTTGTTTCTTAACTTAGTCATAAAATTATATAATATTATGAAATGTATTGACATTTATATTATTATTAAATCCCAATATAAAATAGTATGATTCAGGGATTATTCTAAGGTGCAGCTGGTCACAAAATGTGTAGTAGAAAAATAAAAAGTGCAGTAGGAATTTTAAATTTGTGCAAGATAAATATAGGAAAACTTTATTTTTCAATTTATTTTTATTATTCAAGTTCATCATATAAATTTACAATAATATGTGAATGCTGATTCTGAAATGCGTAAATTAGCTTAGTTTTTATTTAGATTTACACATATGAAAGAGAGAAAATCGTGCTGTTACCTATTCATCTTTAAAAATTAAATTTTAAACTACCTTATTTGATATATTATATTTTTTTAAACTGCTGTCTCTTTTTAACAATGAACCCCTCCTCCGATAGAAAATAGGAAATATGGCACGTAATAAAATTTGTGTGCCAAATACAAATTTATAATATAAATTATAATATTTTGTGGTAGGTATGTGCAGTGGGGAAAAAAGCTTAGAATAAACCTAGAACCTCACGTTGTAAAATCATCAAAGTCCCGAAATTATTTTTAATAGATTTAATCGTATCATCAACTGTTATTATCTTTTAATATGCTACATTTATTGATAATTATAAACAACATAATACGTTAATTACTTATAATACGTTAGATACTTATAATTCATTAGTTACGGACTTAATACGTTAGATACGTTAATAACATCAAAATCTTCCATAATATGCGAACTGTCAACTAATTGACAGATAAAATTGTTGATTTGTTTTTACATCAAAGCTTAATCGTATATTATACGATTAAGCTTTGAATCCTTTGAATATAACGCGCATACTATTCTTGTTATATTAATAGCTATAATGAATTATTAATCATTCGACTAGGTTCTATATGAACGTACGAGGCGAAGCGGAGTGCTTTAATAAAACCGAACGATTTACTAAAAATACCTAACGCAATCATTATTTACGTAGATATTTTTTTGAATTACCTACCTAGCTAAAAAAATTCTTTACCGAATCGCGATACAGTAAAATGATGGCATGTGTAAACTTGCATAAGATAGACGTCAACCGTCAACGATGTGTGCTAGTTATACTTCAGGGAGCAAAAAAGTATTTTACAAATAATTGCCAATGCACCATTAACTTATTATACAATACAGAATACATTTTGACGTTTTGCAACTAACCAAAAAAATCAAATAACAATCCATTGCTAATAACCTCAAATTAAAGAACTGAAAACCATCCATTTAACTCAGCGATCACTCGTTCGCCGGATCTTTCGATCTTCCATCTCCTTGATTATGAATGAACGCTCTCCTTGCCTCTCCGCACTCCTGTCTCGTGACTCTCCCCCCACCAGCGCGTCGGGCGATCGTAGTAGCGCTCTCCTCTCCCCGCGAGAGTTCGTTCATAAAACCTCGTTGCTGCCACGCGGCGTTCGCCACAGTTGTGAATGAGCTCTGGAAACGAGAGCACGTGTTTGCCTGCGCGCGCCTACCTGATGCGCAGTTGACTATTGGGACTGTGTTTTGTTTTTTCGTGGGTGTTGTGCCGAATTCTTGGATTATTGTTTGTTTGTGAAGTTGGGGTGAGTTTGAATTTGTTAGATTTACGGTTCTATGATGATTTGTGCTTAGTTACTGAATTTAATAAGTATAAATTGTAGTTATTTCACTCATATTCCATTTAAAATTTATTATACCGGGTGTGTGATTACAACCGTTCACGATCATTCACGATTGTCAGTAGAGGGTGAGAGTACACTACTCAGGGAAGAATTTTGTGCAGTTAAACTAAAATGTGTATTGTGTACCATACTGAATTCGAACCTAAATTGTTGGAATCTCAGTCGTCAAACGTCAAAGTTGATTAAATATCTTCACGCTTTTGGTTTTTTCCTCAAATTGGGGGGAAACAGTCTCAAATATTATACTATGGACTTATGTGACGATTTTTCGTCCACGATAAAGTAAATAGTATCAAACTTTTAAAAACAAATTTCATACTTAAGATTTGAATAAGGATCTTAACACCAGATAAGATTTTGATAGAAAACCGCAAACCGGCAGTAGTACTTTTGAAGCTTAATATTGTTATCCTTTAATAAATTATTGGTACATTATTTAGTTATGAAAATTTTTGCAATTAAAAGTAAAAGACAATAATAATAATTATCTACGGGTACAGATTCTAGTTCTTTGAAATTGCAGGATCTTGAAATTTGAATTATTATTTATGACAGTGACAGTACAGTTGACATCTTTTTGCATCTTGCGGTTTACATTATCGTTTACCTACATATCATATGAACATGAAACTTTTAAAATGTATAATTATTTATTATATTACATGAATGAACAGAATTAGACGAGAGCTCATGTGCTGACCACATCAGATTTTTTAAGTTTTATTTTGCTCTGCCAAAGTTTTGTGATTCAAGTATTAATTTTGTTGCAATTTTATTTTGTGACATTGATTTAAAATTGCTATAGGCATAGGCATCAACTTAACTTACAATCTGAAATTATTCCTGACAAAATTTAACTAGCTATAGTTATAACTCGAGCTACATAACTACTTCTGATATTTTGTATGAATATTAGTAAGTTAACCGGATGTTGCTGTTTCGTAATTCGTAACACTAATTGCTTAACTTAATAAAAACTAATTCATAAAACAAAATATTGTCAGACCGGATATTAAAAAAATGCTGTCTTATTGTTTTAATTTTCGGCGAGTTTTGACATTAACCTTGAATTTCTTCATACAGTCTGATAAAAAATTAAATTACCAACGAAATATTTATTGCAAAAACTGCCGAAATTTAGTTCATCTCAAGCAACAAATTTGTTTTTTTAACCAATGGATAAAACAATTATAAAATCTATACTTAGGTATAAAATAATATAAAAACCGATGTTTTAGTTACAAATTTATGTTTTTTAATACTTAAAAGTTGTACAATACATTGTTGTATTCATTTAACATAATATGGGCGTTTAAAATTTCGTGTCATCCTGTATACCGTCAAAGAACAGTTATAACTCAAGTATGAAAAGCAAAGCCGGTCCCATTTGAAAACAATCGAACGTTCGCATGTATTAGTGAACATAATTTCTGTGTACATATATTTGCACTTTTTGTGTTGGTGTAATTTCGCCATTTCATTGATAAGTTCCGTGTGCGATTCTGCGTTCATATACTTGTGTAGGTATCGCACATACTTAACTTAACCATTGTAATGATATGGTTGCAAATATAGGACAGAGAAATTTGCTTCGAGTTAGTTTCTGCCGTCGTGACTCGTGATTCGTGAATGAAACAGAGAAAACGTTTGACGTATAACTTGAAAATATGAGAGTAACGATCTTATTTATAAGTTTTATGCAAATGTGTGGGAGGAGGTTATTAAAATTTTGTAGGTAGGATACGAAAGAATTTTGATGAGGTATTTTTGCACATATTGTTGATATTTTTTATTACATTTCATATCCGGTAACATTTTTCAAATAAAATAATTCAAGACGTAATTTTAACATTGTCTTTATAACTTTTAAATAAAATGTTAAAATTGGACAAAATTGTTATCATGTTGAACCAGAGTAGGTATTTAAAATTAGTTGTTAATTAATGTTGTTGATTCCTAAACTGGTTTAAATCTTGTCATATAAATAGGTTCGAAATAGGTACTCTCCACTTACAATAATTGAGAACCCGTGAATTGATTTCTGGTAACCGCACACACGGTAATCATCTATATCATAAAATTACAATCGAATTACAGTATAAAAATATTAAAATTTACAAATGAAGAAGCCTGTTCGTTTTTTTTTTAGATGAAACTTTTCTTTAAGCCTCATTCGCATTAGCGTTTAGTTTTTAAGTTTACGTTTAAGAAGTTTAACTTCATCTAACTAAATACGAGAATAATTCAGTGTTTGAAAGTTTGTGAATGCTCGTATTTAGTTGCATGAATTTAAACTTTCATAAAGCTCATTCGCATAAGCATTTAGTTTCAATTCAAGGTTTACATTTATGTTTACGTTGAAAGTTTAAATTCATGTAACTAAATACGAGCATTCACAGTGCTTGAAAGTGAAAATTGTGAAAGCTCGTATTTAGTTTTTTAGTTATATGAATTTAAACTTTCTTAAACGTAAACATAAATGTAAACTAATACTAAATACATATGTGAGACTTTAAAACATAAATGTAAATCTTAAAACTAAATTTTTATGAGAATGCAGCTTAACCTACCGAAATTTGAAGTAAATTTGTCATTTGTTTTAAGGCAAGTCCTGAACATTTGAATTATTTAATCAATGTTCAATGTTCATGACCTATAAAAAATGTAATGCAATAACTCGTTAATTTTATGTTTCCTCCGTTGGACAATAATTAATTGTATACGGTAAGTATTTGCTGCTTCACAATTTCATTTCTTGTGTTTCGTTTTATAGTTTTCACATCGGAAATAAAGGTAGAATTCTCGGTTTTATTATTAAATTATTAGCTTAGTAAGTGTTTTAGTTCAATGTAATATAATCGTCGGATACGTTTTTGCTCTGTCGGCGTATTTATTAATTTTTAATTAGCGGCAGTTTTTAATCTGATCTTTAATGTGTTATCTAATCATTTGTACCGGAAGTTACGCCTTTAAATGTAATTAAAACGAAACACTTTTTTATTTACGTTTGAATATTAATAAAATTCGTTATCTTATCAGCATTAAGATAAAATCTCGATAAACTTCATTTATTCCGCAGTAGAACAGCTTTAGTTTTCATTGCAGAATTTTTTAATTTTCCAGCAAAATATAAAATTTGCTAATCTTCAAAATACCTATTGTGGTTATTTAAAATACCGTAATATAGGTACCTACCGTGAATTTATTTAATCATGAGATTTTTCGTGCACATCCATATTTATTATAGTTACGAATTTGACAGCAATGTATTAGAGCGTATAGATATACATATTTTATCGTGTGTGCGGTTACCAGCCACTGGTACTGAAATATATACCAATGAATTTTGAACCTGAATTATTAGAGTATAATATGTAATAGATATTAGAATGAATAGGCATAACCTTACTTTTATATCTGTTATCGTTATCGATAAACAGACAAAAAATCTGAAACAATACTTGGAAATAGGCTATACAGTCTGGAATTTAGATAAATAGTGTAAGATAAACTTATTTAAAAATAATTAATTATTCTGAATCTGAAGTGAAAATGATGAATTACTTTTTATTATTTAGACTAGTTTCACTTGTCAGTGTTTTATGCGGGTCATTCATACCCTCATAACAGAGAAAGTTCACTCTTTATTAAAGTAACTCTAACTTATATAACCTCTAAAAGAAAATCGTGAAATTACAAGCCGGAGGTCTTATATTACTTCGCAAAAGTTCAACAAACTTGATTTGTATCAAGAAATATAGTTAAAGAATTTTGTGGACTGCAGAGATTCCGATTAATTTTGTGAAAAGTTTTCCAGCAAATGAAGTCATTAGTAATTTTTGTCGTTTTAGATGTAATTAATATTTGATGACCTTGCAGTAAATGAAGATGTCAGCAATAATAATATGCAATATGAGAGTTTATTCATGCATGCAATTTGTCGCTTGAGGAATTTAATATGTGATTATTTATGTGGTAAACAAATCACAAATTCTTTACATCCTTGCAATGTGAGGAGGTTTTAATAAAGAAAAAATTAAATATTTCACATTTTTGCTTCATCACGATTCATCCTTTGTTCTAAATACTTCTATACTGGTATGTGTACGCATCACTCATGTACACGATAATTATTTAAATTTATATTAAAAATACTTTTGAATGTACTTATATTAATATACTGAAAGAAACTCAATGGAAAAGTCACACGTAATTAAATTTTTGTTTTATTTTTAAATTGTCATAAATAAATCAATAAATGTTATAGCTCATAAAATATTAACTTGATAACGAAAGTGTACTGGTTCATACTGCATTTAAATAACTGCCAGCATTATTTATTTTATAGACAAGACTTCAATTTAAAAATTTGCTGTGGCCACCACAGTACTTCCCCGACTATTACTTGCTTTAATTTTATGCTTTATTCAGCAAAATTTAAATGAATTTATCTTTTTTCCCGAATTATGTAAGTTTGTTACCAACTTCGGCATAATTTGAATAACATGTGAAAAACAACTGACCATCGTTTAAATGTTGTTTTTGATTCTTCGACTAGATTTTTTCTCAGAGATCTTTAATAAGATAATGCACTTGAAAAAATTTGAATAATTTTTTGAGAAACAATGTAAAATAGCCTATATGTCATTTTTTACGTTTTTACTAATCTTGTCTCCCCGAGAGTTTTAACAGATAGGCCGACCTTTTTTAAAGTCATGATTTTTTGGTTCAGTAGGGTCTAATCGTGAAGATTTATCAAAATCTCGAACTGTCAAAAATCACGATTACAATTAATATACTTCCCCTTATTACCTACATAGGTCGGGGAAGTAAAAATGTAAAGAATAATGTAGGATTTAAAACTCTTGGAGTAGATGGGAGTAGGTAGTCCTTTTCATCAAGTTTTATGGGCAAAAGAGTCTAACATCAAATGGATCATCTAATGTGATAGGTATATTAAAATACGTCAATCTTACAATTCAAATTGCAATTCATACCTACACATCTGTTACGCTTTTTACCTAACTTCAGTGTAACAGCCTCACATAATGTAAGTAATCGGTATAGACGGGTATTGATATATGTATTAAACCATGTGTGCGGTTACCAGCCGTTAACTTACTCATGGTTGGGAGTGAATAGCGCACCTCAGGGACTTTTTAATCAATTAACTCTTTGCTATTGTATAATATGAGGTTACAATAAATTTACACCACCAGATTTCAGCAAGTTGACACACTGGTCCACAAAATGAACCACTTACAAAATTGTGTATATTCGCAAATTGTGAATCACCTTTTTTTAAATAACTTCTTTTAAAAATTAATTTCTCGGGCATCAATGTGCGAAATCTCGAGCAGCAAAGATAATTGGAACGCATACCTGCCTGGATTAGAACCTGAGTTGTCAGAACCACAGTCGACCATACTCAAATATCAAACCCACTATTATTTTCTTAACTGCGAATTGAACTTACTTCTCGCTGTCCGCATCTTGTTTCCTCACATTTATGAATGAACCGTGTTACCGTGTACCGAGTGACCATCTGCCATTCTGCCCGCCCCCTCACTGTGTCCGGCATCCCGTGTGACAGTCCCCAGTGACCGAGCCTCTTGCTCTTGCGCGGCTACTACCACGCATAGCCTACGCCGAGCGCCTCAGGTGCCTACAACGGTCTCGAAGAAGAAGAGTGTCAGCTGCGGTAGTGTCACAGTGACAGAGGTGGAGATGGGGTAATCATTAAAAATTATCAGAACATCGCTCGTTGCATCAAACATGTTATATTATACACTTGCTATGAAATTCAGAGCAAAATATAGGGTGCTACAATATTCAAGATTGTGACTGTTTTTTAAATCTATGAACTCGTATTAGAAATGTAAGTTTATAAAGACTGTCCTTATAGGGTGCCACATGACGATTTTCTTGAAATACCTAATAGTCTGCTGGTAATTAATTAGTGAAAACCGGTGAAATCAATCAATTTCGTCATTTTATTGTTTGAAGTTTTTTTTAAATAACTTCTTCAAAACATCGTAAGGAATCGGTTATATCAAACAAAATTCAATTGTATGCATTAATAAAGTAAGAATCTTTAATATTAAAATGCAAAAATTATCTCTTATTTTCTCTCATAAATTGTTGTCGCAATAATGTAGTATATATGATTTTTTCGATTAATTAATGTTTCATCATTACTCATGTTAAATTTCAGATTTTTATTTTGAACAATAAAACCAGAATTGATGAAATTGTGATGCTACTATCGTGGCAAGCGTAGCGCCTTAATATGATGGACAGATAACACTGAATGCTGTACTATAGGTATAGTGAAGGCAAGAAGTACGGTAGCGGTGAGTAGCAGCTGTAGGCGGGCAAAGGAGATGAATAACTGTGTGGAGTGTTGCACATTGCTGACTTCTGTTATTATTGTGTTTGTTGTGACAGCCAATTTCCATTGATGTGCTTGATTTTATTAATTCGAAGGTTACTTAACTGATTGTAAGTATTTTGAGATAGTTTAGATAATTTTGAAAAAAAAAATCTTTAATCAGTATATCAAATTAAATAACCTATTAAAGTTGTGTGCAGAGGTACAGAAACACCCTGTATAATCTACCACAAAACCGAATTTAAAAAAATAGCTTAGATCAAAAAAAGGGAATGGGGGATAGCTTTTGATTCAGCGACTTTTTGATGCAAAATGTTGATTTGATACTCAATTTGATGCAAAGATTTGATACAATGATTTGTTACAACGATATTTGATGCATCATACGTAGATCTAAAATAATATGTACCTACTCGACTTCTGTTAGCTTTTATTTAAATTTTGCTAAAATTTATTGGTAAAAAGATCATAACGTTAAATACAGCTGAAACTTACTTTCGATGTAAGGCATAAGATATTGATCATAGGTATAGGAAATTGTTATAAAAATTTACAAATAACATAGGGCCCTCAAATCATGAGGCCTGAAGACGTATCTGCTCGCCTGTATGTGCCCAGTGCCCGACAATACACACACGCACCAACTTGGAACGTAGAATGTGACATTGACATGGGCGGACGCGAACGGAGGGCACTGAACTACACCCCACGTAGTGCGGAATCAGAGAGTAAACAATGTTCATTGGATTGGAATATTATGAATGAAAATGAAACAAGAAACAACTACACGCCAACATGATCCTCCTTCTGAGATTTTTTTTCGTCGCAATTTTGGACACAATATTTTTTTTCTAATTGATTCAAGAATCGTCAGTAAAAAACAGATATAATATCAATGATAGAAAAATCGTTACTCAAGTTATCTTTATTAAGTCATTTTAAATTATCAATGTTTTGAATGTCAAGTCAAACTTACAGATATGACGTACGCAGTTTTGACATTTTGTAGTCATTAGAAGGAATGATGGAATGTGTGACGTCACAGTGATGAAAAAAAACTGACCGTTTGACACAGGCTTTATATTTTTTATTTATAAGCAAGTACATTACATAGCAACAAGTGAAGTTGACTTTTTTTTATAAGATTCATATATTGTGCTTTTTCATTTCATAGTTCAACACTTTTTCGGTTTTAGAACAAACTTGAATTATGCATTATGCATGTATTTATTTTTCTTCGGGCCTGTAGCAGAAACTAAACCACATTTGTTTAAAAAAAAAATCTGACTAGTTTTCTATATCCAATTGACAAGTGAGGTAATAAAATTAAACTTGAATGAATGTCATTTATTCGCAATATCGTAAACTTGCATTTCTAATTTCTCCGATGTATAACGCTTAATGCAGTTAGTATGTGACTCTTGTTAACATTTTTATGAATGAACTGAAAGAATATAACTTATGTTTATGCTTATGGCATGTTCTCTTACTCATTAATTTCTAAGTTCAGCGTAGCAGAACATAAACACATTATTCACATACCACTTGCTACGAACTCACACTGTACATTCATTCATCTTATTCTGATTTCCTATGAATGGCATCGCTTTTAATTAGTAGGAAGTGATATTTAAAGTCATTTAGGACTAAATTACAAATCATTGCTCAGAGATTATTAATTACTCAGCGAAAAACTGCGTTCAACATGTTAATCCTTCGTAATCGCTTGAGAGCTTAATCGAAATGAAAAATAAGATAATTTAATTTGCATTTAATTACTACTGCTATTCCATTAAATTTGAGATATATTTTTTGGTTATGAGTTTTCACAAATAATCACGATTTTTATCCAGCTTGAGTGTGGCAACTGGCAACTTTGCATGATTGTTAGTACATCATAAATAAAAATATACTAGAGCTAAGAGCACGTATTTATGTACTTATTATTTATTTAGTTAATATAATAAAAGATTACGCAAAGGAAATGAAATAATAAAAAAACAATGAGACTTTAATCTTTTAATTCTAATTAAGACTTAAGACCTTTGAATCTTGTATTACACAGCACACTTATACTGTCATTTATGAGTAATTAGTGGTATCATCACTAAGGAGACACATTTGAAATGTTGAAATAGATAACAAAAAATATATTCATTTACAATAATACGTGTCTATATAGTCACTCATTTACTACTTTTTAAACAACTCTTAACTGGAATCAATCACTTTTAAATTAAACTAAAGAATAAGGCACAGACAAGATAACCAAAAATTACTAATGACATTAATTTATTTTGTTGTTATAACCACTAGGACTAGTGATGCCGCTGAGACGAGACATTTCTCGCCTCATTCTCGTTTCGTCTCGAAATTACGAGACGAGAACCAATAAAATTCTCGTCTCGGATTTTCGCAAAGAGACGAGAAATCAAAATTACGAGACAAGAAATGTTTTTCGAGAAATCGAGAATTTTAGAAACTAAAACTGCGAAAAATATTGATAGAGTAAAATTCAAATAGCTAGGACCCTGGGCTGCGCGAGAAGGCATAGCTTGTCATGTACTGTCCGTTTTACAAAAGCGGAGCTAGCGAGTATATGCTGCGCTGCACTTCACTTAATTTTCAAAGAAAACTAAAATATAACTCAATCACAATCAATTACAAAATTCACAGGGTTACACGAAGCAAAACACTACGAATGTCAACATGATAATAACAGATATTGAAGCTGATGTTTAGTAGAACAGACAGTAGCGTAGTTTCCTCTTGTTTATCATCTATGTTTCTCTCTCTAAGACGAGAATTCGTACTTCGCGCAGGGTTCTAGCTATTTGAATTTTACTCTATTATTCTCTTCTAATTATGTCAAAATATTCTTGGGTCCAGTTGAGGGGTACAAATTCCCTCTACCGCCGCCCATGCGCGCAGGTTGCTGGTCAGCTAACTAACCCAACTCTCCAGCCTCAGTTGGCGACGTCTAGCATCGCCCACTTGACCATAACTTTCTTAAACATATTTCAGTTGCATCTGTGGGCAGAGGAAATTATCATTCCTTTTGCGATCCGATTATGTTGTTAACAATCACAGTGAATGATACTATCTCCACTCTTCGCTATCAGACGTGTCGTAGCCGTGGGTTTCTAGGGTTTTTACTTTTGATTATTGTTGGCGTAATTAATTTTTCTGACCGGTGAGAAATTTGAAACGTGGTTGGAATTGTGGGCTGCAACTGCTGCATTTGATGCATAATTTAGATTGGGTTTAGAATAGAAAGTAATATTTCTGAAATAAATTTGGTTCTTCCTAAAATGTACAAGTTCTATTTACTTTTGGGTGTCCTACAATAAGATCAATCTAGATCTTAAAGGAGACCAGTAAATCTGTATATGTTTGTTCTGATGATCTAAGCTAAGGTATCTTGTACGTTAAATAATGGAGTAAGTAAGAAATAAACAAAAAATGTTTATGAGGATATTAAAATTTGTTTGTTTTATTATTGATAATTTATTTTATCTGTTGGTCTGTCATATTGACAAGATTAAGGACCATAATACCGTTTATTATAGGCCAAGGACCATAATGAATCCAGTATAGTACTCAGTACCATAATGAAATAACAAACAATTAGATACTAAAGAGGTTTCAAAAATTGCATACCTGATTTTTTTAGATTTAAATTTTTTGTTTAATACCAAAAAATAATTTATTTTACTTTTTGACTAATTTACGCCAGCAGATAACATTTTGTATGCAATTCGGATCATAACCAATCATTATGGTACTCGGCTTCGCCTCGTCTGATAATCTTCACGATTAGTACCATAATGATTGACAGTACGATCCTAATAACATAAATAACTATTATATTAATAGAGTATTATTATGATAGTTAATTGAAGGAAACCAAACCACATATTTTACATTAACTGATGTGATATTTAATCATTTATTGTATTTGCACCAAAAGAAAACACCACAACCGCATCAACGTTCAACGAACTATTTTGTTGCACTTGATTTTGTAAAAAGTAAATTTAAAGAAATAAGTTTATAAAGAAACAGGTCATGAATTATTATACCAACTGCACCCGTGCGGAAAAGCTCACTTTCAGTACTGATTTCTTATAACAAACTATATTCTTTAATTTTAATATCTGATTTTTACTTGAGAATCGAAATAAAATTAAAATAAAACTTAGTAGGTATTGGTTTAGACGTTCGATCGTAATTAAGTAAGAGTTTTAGGTTAATCAGTAGGTACGTAAAATTGTTTACAGCGCTTAATTTATATCTAGTTAATTGATTCTATACTATTCTTGTTTTTTTAAAGATTTATAATTATTGACGTAATGCACAAACAGATATTGAAATATAAAAAAAAATATTGATACATTCCTATATCAACATCTACGTCAAGGAAAGCACAAAAAACAAAATGATAATTTTTATCAACATCCTGAGCACCTGCTCTCCGATATATTACGTATTTATCAATACTGATAAATCTCCCATTGCGGAAATGACTATCCACTATTCGTTTTAAAAGCCCATTCGCTAGATATAAAATGCAGACGTAGGATTTATTACCTGGCTATCGACTACCAGCCTTCCAGACTAAATCAGCGTAGGAAACCTAAATCAATAATGTTTATTTTCGAGCTGCCATGATCCGCCCACTGATAAAAAATGTCTTCATTTAATTCTAGAGGCGCCATTCTTCAACTAGCTTCATATTTAATACCCGTCTACTAGTCTGACTTCTAACGGAAGTTTTCGGGACTTTGTTTTTGTCGTTTTCTCGCTCGTACTGTAATGAACTGGGATGTGAAATGTAATATGATTTCTGAGGAAAGTTTTCATATTTTTCTTGATATTTTCGCGAGTTAAAACTTTGAAGTAACTAGATTTATCTTTATTACATTCATAATGTCGCGCGATTTTTGCTTGTAATGGGAGAATTTATTCATATTTTAAACTTGAAGTAGTCTAGACGTTTTATTTTTGTAATACTTTTAAAAAGATAAAGCATATTAAGCTTATTTTGACATTATTGTGATAAACTGTACTAAGTGATTAAGTAGATATCTACATCAATTATTAATTGCCTACACTGAGAAAAATGCATACTAAAAATAAGTGTAAATACATTCATGTTAAAGAGAAAATATATTTAAAAAAGTGACAAGAATCCGGTTTATTAAAAAATATAAAACAAGTATACTTAAAAATGTATACTACAACCAAATATTTCAATTTCTATTGTTTAATAAATTGTATATTTACTTTTAAATAAATTAGTTACTAATATATAATAAAGTACTTACTTAAAGTAAGTATAATACACTATCAAACGTAATATACAGTTTATTAAATTCTAATATTTCATTAACTTAATATTGTAAAACTGTATTTTTAATATAAGAATATTACATTTTTATTTTAAAAAATATGAATTATTTAGGTTAAATAAAGAACTTGCTTAAATTAAGTAAAATTCAACATGAAATTAAATACGTTGACAACTTAAAATGACAAAATAATATTATAAATTTAAATGTATAATATATTAAAGACAAATATCTAAGTTTAATATTTTAAGTAACTCGTATACTTACTGTAAAATTAATAGTTTTTTTAAGTTAAATATACTACTTACCTAATGTAATTGTTTTGGTGTAATTAAATTGAATTATATAAAATATTTGTTATTAATAATTGGTTTTATAAAATTATACAGGATTTCGATTTTACATAATGCGGAATAAATTTTCTAAATTCGTTAATATTTTGTTCAAAAAAGAAAAACCCATTTCGAAAATTTATTCTGTATTATGTAAAATTAAAACCCTATATAATTTTTAACCCAATTGTTAAAAACAAATATTATATATATATATATATATATATATATATATATATATATATATATATATATATATATATATAATTAGAGTTAAACAATTTTTTCTATTATATATATATATATATATATATATATATATATATATATATATATATATATATACAAATTAATGCCAGATGTACAATATGTAATGAAAATAAATTTTAATCATAGTGTATTTTTTACACATTTTTATTGAACAATTAGACTTATTTTTCAGTACAAAAATGTAAAATTATCTACTTAGAACATAAAAAATAATTCCATTATGAAAAAAATAAAATAAATACTATTCTACTTATTAGGTATATAATGAGAACATACTTCAAGTTAAATTTATATAATATTTGGTATTACTTTTTATTAAGATTGTAGGGAACATGAAAGGTAAATGTGAATGTATGTAAACTTACATTTAGATCATTTGATTCATATCATTTTCCAATGTTTCAACTGAAGGATAGTGTACTCGTATATCAAACATTGTTTGTATGTTATAAATTTTTTGCTGCAAAAACATCCACACTTGTTTGGCTACAGAAGGATATTGACAATTAAGAGCAAAAATTAATTTAAAACAACAATCTAGTGCTGCTAGTGGCGTGGTAACTTTATACAAAATATCGTCTACAGATACGTAACAAGCTTCGAATGAATCAATTTCTTCTCCTACAATAGCAATAAATGGTTCAACAGTTGAACCGAAGAGTTTGCATTTTTCGCGTCTTTGATTTATTTTAATTTGATATTCTGCTGCGTTCTGTAAAAAATAAATATAAAAATTAAAATTTATAAACATGAAGATATAAAATACTTACATTAACAATTAGAACAAAAGTTTCCTGAACTTCAAATTTGGAACATCTTTGTCTTTTTGCAGTAATGGTAGTCGTTACAGCTGGGAATAACAGTGGTAACATTTTTATAGCATAAAATTCTGCATCTGTAATAATAACAGGTAGGTAACTAAGATATTCTGGTTAATATTATACTAGTAGGTACTTACTTTTTATTGTGTATTCTTCATCTACTTGTATTCTATTGTGGGCTAGTTTTTCATTTGCTAATCGTTCAAACAACGTTGTAGAAATTCTAAATTCAATAATTATATATTTTTATTTTATTAAGAAATGCTTGCAATGTATACCTGTTATTTTCAGCAGTATTAAATAAACGATCTACTGTAAGCGCCACTAGTTTTTGTCGTTCAGAATATTTTAGTATTTCAGTTTTTTTCTTTAATAAGTAGGCTTTACCGTCAACTGTTGATGACAAAAAAATATTCGAAGCCCTATATAACAAAATTTTAATTTAATTTTTAATTTATGATAAAAAAAACTTAAAAGTTACTCACATGGTTAAAACGGAATCTCCTGGTAAGGGTTCAATAATTATTATATCTCGTCTTTGTTCAGTAGGAACAGGCGTCGGTACAGATGTCTCATCAAATAATATATCATTCCTTGATTAGTCTAAATTATATTTAAATTGTTAGGAACTTGAAATACATTGTACACTTTAAATAGATATTTTATAAACGTAAATGATATTATTCTCTTAGACATTAAAATCAAACCTATATACCTACATTGTTAAGGAGACTAAAATTTAAAATTGTTGTATGTTCAGTTTATATATTTACCTACCTAGTATATTAAATTGAATTCTGCAGTATATTAAATTTTAATATACAGTATATTATATTTCAATAATTCTTATATTATATTTTAATATACTGTATAAAAATTTTTAATATACTGCATACTAAATTTGAATATACAGTATACTAAATTTAAATATACTGTATATTAAATTTGAATACACTGGACCTATACTAAATTTTAAAATAATTTCTTTTTTAATACAATGTTTGTGTTCTTAATCTAAAACAGGTTATATGTATTTTTTCAAATTTACGTGTTATAAAAATTGTAATTTTAAATATTATAATAAATTAACCTACCTCATCTTTTAAGAAGAAGCTTTTATATTTTGATGAAAATTTTAGCCGCAAAACTAATTTGTGGTACTAATTCCTTTATGGCGTTTTCATTTAATAGTTTAAAAGCAGTTTCATCTATTCCTTCATCTATAATGATAAATCTCGTTTAAAATTTTATTCAATTATGTCAAAACAACTAGCTTACTTTTAAATGTTTTTTCCAAGTCTCCAAGACCCCAATCTTTCAAAATATCTTGTACATATGGCTCCATTTTCACCACACGAGATAGCACAGAAAATCAAATTCACTACAAGACTCAACACACATATTATACAGGTCTTGGCGTGATCAGCGCCACCCGCCACGCTAACAATAAACTGCGTAATACAATTAAATAATATAATATTCTTGTTATAAATCAACTATATACTTATTTTAAGTATAATATTACTTGTTAATAAAAATATTAATCACTCAATTTAAAGAAAAAAATTGCATTCCACTAAATGAAAAGTATATTAACATTTAATATACAGTTCATTTAAAATTAAAAGACCTGTCTCTTTATTAAGCATTTAAGTATACATTTGTTCTAAATTTAAGGATATTTTAGTATTTAATATTTATTAAGTATATAAGATATTTGTTCTAAAGAAAAATTTGTTAAATATCTATAAAAATAATTTTTAAATATAAAATTGATTTGTTTTTAATTATTTTTTTCTAGATACACATATTTAGTTACTTGTTCTAAGTGAATTAATTTAAATATTCAATTTTGAATAAACATTTCTCTCAGTGTACTTAAATAATATTTAAAATTCTAATTCTTAACTCTCATTTTTGCGTAGCAGCTAAGTCCATTTGAATAAGTAAATTAATTATGTAGTTAGATCTTTTATGTGCTAAACAAAACCTAGAAAATTTACATAGGTACACGCTTTTTACCCAATTTGTGTGGCAGCCTTACATATTGTAAGTCATCGGTATAGAAGATATACTACAGATGATTCGCAATTTCGTGCATATATTTTATTGATTATGGAACAAAAAGAATTTTTTTGGGCAACTGTCAAGAAAAAGTTGACATTGACGTCCGCAATTCAGGCCGAGAAGTAAAATATTTCTGGACGATACATTTCGCGGCCGCGTTGCTATTAGTAACGGCTGCGAAGTAAATTTATTATGTCAATGTCAAACATTTTTGACAATTATCAAAAAATAAAATGGATGTTTTTTATCACCTAGGTATAGGATGTTTCATAACTTCGAGTACTACGTTAAAGGACCTACATGTTTGATATGCTGACTATAAGTAGGTACGAATCAAAAAGAATTTTTTTAAAATTCGAAAAATTAATGGTATTTACCTGCAGCATTTTTTGTAGTAGGGGAGACCGGGGATGAAAGTAACATTTTTTCGTTTTTAATTTTTGTTTTCTAAACCTTTGCAAATTTTGGACATCCATATTTATTAAACGATAGACCAGACATTCAAGTTACATTGGAAATTTTTATTAGATATATTTTGTCAAGCAAGTTAACAAAAAAAATATATATGTGTGCAGAGACATGTGTTACTTTCAACCTAAATGTTGGGGCAAAAAGTAACAGTCATTGGGGTAAGATGTAACAGTTGATTATTGCAATAATTAACAAGAATATGTAGTTTTGTTTCATATAATTTATCAACGAAAAGCAGATACGAATTTTGTATTGAACGTATTCTCAACGACAATTTCAAAACTCTACTTCGTGTCGACAGATTCATGTCTTTAAATGCTATAATAGCACTTATAGTGTCATTTGCCAAAAACTACGAAAACTATGGGCGATGTTACAACATACCTCTTTTACTTTCATCCCCGGTCTCCCCTACTGCACTGGATTCGTTTTCCTATTAAACACAAACAATAGAATTAGGTAATCAACATGTTAATTTACATAATACCTACTAGTAACATAAACAAACAAAATTTAATTATTTTTAATGAAACAATAATTACTCCACCCAGTGGCAGTGGCAACGAAAAATTTTTGACTGGGAAACATGGAAATTTATTTTACGATTTAAAAAAAATATATTTTTTATTCGTAATCAAATCACCATATGAAACAAAGATATACCCTTAACGTATATGTACGTGAAGTTATGAAACATCCTGTATATGCATTGTAGGTGCCAAAAAAATATTGTGTATACCTCGCTTGCAAAATGACTTTAGTGTCCTCGAAATTGTTGATTATATAATGGATATGGAATAAAATTAAATTAATTGTGCATAGCAAGAATGGTAAATTTATGAAATTTCATTTGAAAATAGTGACCCAAAGCACTAAAACTGTGTGACTATAAAACCTTGAAACTAAAATTGCAAATATCGAAAAATATCCTACAGTTCCGTGATAAGTAGGAAGTTAAGCACTATTTACCATTAAAATATATGCATGAAATTGTGAACAAAACTGTATATGTGAAACCTAACCGTATTCTAACCTGAGTTATCAAAAAAAAAATTCCGTACACATTTGATTCCAGGTTTTGGAAAAAACTAACGTCGACTTAAAAATTGCTGACTGCTAAATATGTATTGTCTTGAGTGCATTTAAGTTTAGTGCAAGGCCAAATAAAAGAACCGAATCGTAGGCAGCCAATAAACTCCCAATTGTTCAATCCACATCGTGACAACTTCAATCAGCAGCCTCAGCACGAAATCATCAGACCGCATACCCGTATCGCTGCAATCAAAGCCTCTTGATTCAAGTTCACAAGCGCAACTGCGCTGCAACAAGCGTTTATTTTGGTTCTGGGCGTCTTGTTTGGATCATCCGTTATTATGTTTCACGTATCAATCTTTTCATTCACACCCACGGCTAAAAATAAAACGTTCCTAGCAATCTTAGCCTAAGATGCCAACTTGCCAACTCTTCAAGAATTGAAATCGGGTTCTCGGTTCTCATGACGTGGACTGGGTTATTATAAGATCGAGAAGGTGATCGCTGATGCGTTGCAAACTGAAGTATTTTCTCATGACAGTTTTGCTAATGCTTATCGTGCTGTCAACAATGGGAACAACAATTACAACGTTTGAATTTAAAACTATAACCCATTTGAAATGTAATCAAAATGCTAGAAGTAGCTTTTTTCAAATCAAGACTTAAAATGCTAAAACTTAGCGAAATATATATATATATATATATATATATATATATATATATATATATATATATATATATATATATATATTACTTTTAATCAGGAGTATAAGTACAAGGATTCTTTAATAGGTAGGTATACCTCTAAATATTGAAAAAAGTAATTGTAAAAATTGCTTGTCAAATGATGGCGCCGCTAAACTGAATCTTCAATAAGTTTTGGAAAAGAAGTTCATTGATAGCTTCAAAATTGTGAATTCTTTTTTTCAGGATATAGAAGCATGAATGAATCATCAAAGAATACTTGGCATTTAGGTACCTATATTCGTGTTTTTTAAATTCAACTAGTGTTGCCGGGAGACTCGAGACTAGTATCGATTTTGTCTTGTCTCGTCAGCCGTCACGAAATTCGAGACGAAACCATAAGGAAAATCTCGACTACATATCGAGACCGAGACGACACCCGTTAATTAGAGACACTCGACTTCATCGAGATTAGTCGAGAAATTTCGAGACAAAGACAAGACGAGAGTTTTAGAAATTCCGAGACGAGACGAGAGTCGGGCATACCTACTTTCGAGTAATCTCGACAAACGGCATCACTAAATTCAACTTATAACACAACAAAGCATTTGTATATTTCAAATTAGATCGGATAGATCATTTCACTTAAAACTTAAAACAGATTTTAATTTTAAGTACAAATTGAATAAGATGTCATAATCTTTGACATAGGTAACCTTCTTTACATAATGTCTATAGGATAACGGAAATGGCAGTATATAAATTATTTTACATATATTTAGCTTTGTGTGTACACTTAATTTGTTTATGGTAGTAATCTCTATCTACTTCTAAAAAATCTGACGTGGCCATCACACAACCTTCCGCCATATCTAGACTTATAAACACAAATGTATACGTACAATCCGGTGCCCATTTAAAATATACAAATAAAAATCTAAAATATTCAAACACAGAAATTTGCATCACCTGAATAAAAAGATTAATTCACAGGAAAACTCTGCTGTGCTGAAGCCATACTCCGTTCAATTACTACATTTATTATCTTACTTACGACTTATATAGCGCTAGTATGTCAACTTGTCACCCGTTTCACCTGTCAATATTTTTTACGCAGAAACAAAAATCAACCGATCATGGATTACAAGATATCAACGTTTTATTTGATAAATTTATTTTTTAAATTTTACTGCAGTTCTTTAATGCTACCAGATAAAGACAATTTTTTTATAACGTAAGTTGCAAATAACTTTTTCTCTTATTCTTATTAAAAAAAATACTATATTTTTCCAAATTTATATACAATTTTGACAATTAACCTTTCAATCTTTAAAAAATATCACTTCCGATGAAGATATTTGTACCAAAATCTAAGGAGCTCTTCCAATTTATATACAAATGTTAAATACCAAATATCAAAATTTTCGGATAATTCGTATTTGAGTTATGCGACTAACACCCCTTGACCACACACACACACACACACATACACACAGACATCATCGTGAAACTATCAAAAATGAGTTGTAAGAACCCTAATTCGTGCTCATCCACTAAAAATTCACCACCCGATTTTTTGCATGATTCCAATACCTTCCTTTACAGGTAAGCGGAAGGTAAAAAAGGTCTGGAAAAAGTGATCTTATAACTAACTGAAGTTAACCTGAATAAAAATTTGACAAATGGAATACAGTTTTTTATTGGCCACATTGCCACATTTTGAATAAGGTTTCCAACTCAACCAAGAAAACAACTTTAAAATTTAATAAAACCTTGTATGCTCACCTTTAAAGCAAGCAATTTTTTAGAAGAATGTTGAGAAGAATTTTTCTCTTATTTTATGTCGTGTATCTTCTACACTTCTAAAGAATGAGAAAGAGTCTTGTATTCTCGTCAGTGATTGAATTTGACTATTCGAAATTCCTTTGTTAAAATATGAAGACAAATTGCTGCACACGTTGTCTGGAATCCCAAGATAACGATTCTAAAAGGAAAAATATGGTTTTACTTGAACTTTTGTATAATTCATTCATTTGTGGAAGTGTGGAATTATACAGAACGTTGCACTCGAAGGAGAAAATATTCTACCGCCTTTTTGCAAAAGCGAACGATTAGTTTTTCTATTTTTTACTTCGCGGTAGGTAGGTAATATTTGTGTTGGCACAAAATTTTGCTATCAGAGATGTTAGAGGAAATGACAAAATTTGTAAAAATAGATGGATATGTCATGATATAAAAATATTTATAAATTATAGGTCGGGCGAATTTAAGTTTGATCTCAGCAAATTTTAAATTAGGTGTGATACAAGTCCGCTTATGTCATGACATGAAAACATTGGCTATTTTTGTTATACTCACCATTCATACACTTGTATGTCTTAGATCAATTGAATATATTAATTTTAATCTTTTATAGTTGTACTACATTCAAATCTGCACTGAACCACTTGAATTTATTTAAAACTGTAGAACTGTACTTAAGTTGAAGATCATAATTGTAATATTGACGTAAATGAACTTTTATTTTAAAATCACTTCTGATGATTATTATTAATTAATTCAATTCTTATCTCTGGCCCGAAATTTGTTATCGGACACATCATATTTTTTCGTGTGTGCGGTTACCAGCCATCAACTCATTAGTACTTATGGTTGTTAGTCAGGGAACTGGACAGTGCGCCACTAAATATTTTTCTGTGTACCTGACTGGATTCGAACCTGAGTTGTCAGAACCTCTAATTGGCCACACAACTCTCTCGGCTATGCATCTCATTGCAAAATAATAGAATAGTTTACACATCTGTAATTAATGAAAGGTAACCAAAAGTATTACTTTTATACTAACCAGAAATAAATATAGGCATACCTAACAATTATACCCCGACTCTTTTTGTCGCAACTACAGCTGCCTGAAACCTGAAACCAGCCCGAAACTCGTACTTTGCCGCATCCTAGCAATGCAATGTCAATTTGAAGTTGAAAGTACTGTAAAAATGTTTTCGTTGCGAGTAAACTTTAAGTTTGACTTCAAGATAATATTTAATAGAGAAATGATGAATTGCGTTTTTAAAATTTTAAAATAAATTTCTATCAGGAGATATAATGTTTGCTTACATTGGAATTTTTTATGAATTTCGAAATGTGTATATTGTATAATCATGTACAATTGTTTTATTAAAATTTTAAAAAAGGCACAATTGTTAATGATCCTTTAAGTATATAATCCTTGTTGAAATGCAATTTTACCATTCTTGTACTGGTTACAAAACACTTGCTACGTTAGTACATTTTGTGCTGGGTTTTAGGAGGTAGACAGGCCTCTTAAAATATCGAATTTAGTTTAATCATGTCAGGGAATATTCTCATAAAATGTCATTCACTTACTGCTAAACTATAAATAACTGTTCCCAAACCATGTTTGATCGTACAATAATTAATCCATCCCAAGGGACGAATAACCTCTTCTGTGAGTGTAAAACTAAACTAAACTCCCAAAATCAAACGTGTCACATGTTATGACAAGAAACGTGAAACTCGCCTATATTTATTCTCTTTATTTGTGAAAGTCATCATTAGAAACCCTTCCATTCATTACAGTCGCTGTCACTGTCACACTTCTCGCGTCTCTTTCTATTTGTAAAGTGTCGCGTTACGTTGCGGTAACGGTGTGGAAAGTAGAAACATATCGTTGTCTCTTTTCAGCACGTGGCGAAATAGGAGACGACTTGTGAATGGCAGGAGGATTGCTTGATGGTAGTTCATTCATTTCTTTACTTTATGGTGTGAGACAGTTGAGAAATGCTGTTTTTAATTGTGGAAATTTATACCTCAACATTTGAGGTATGTTTCTTGCGGGGTTCCTCTTGGGCAGTATACTGCAGTTCTTATATTTTTAATTACATTAATTTGTTTCTACTTTGCTCAGTGGCCAGTGACTCAATAAAAGCAATATTAAAAAGTTGTATGTACCTACCTATATCTTATTTAATGCGAGCCGAATGCGAGCATTACGAGTGGAACAACTAATGAAAATTAAAGATTATTACGCCAATCGCAAACAAGTGTCATAATTTTTCAAATGAGTAATTATTATAGTAAACCAATACAAATTTGTAAACTGTTTCTCTCTAAGTGCAATAGTAGGTATTCAAGATTACAAGATTTATTTCAGACACTTTGAACACAGTCTTAAGTAATTTACTCGGTAATTTATAATTAGTCAGTAATTATACGAGTATAATATTACTGAATTGAGAAATTCATGGACCAAATATTGAAGTAAAAATACAAAGATAAATTTTGTAAATAATACTAAGCTTGAGCAGGTGCCTAACGATTTGGTATTCTGATTAGTGTCGCTCGTATTGTATTTCACTTGACTTAACTTTCATTTAACATTGATATTTTATGGATAAATTACTCGTTTTTTCTAATGTTGCAAAAAGCTTCAGATTATATTACAGTTTGTTTTTGTTGAACATGACGTAATTTTTAATCATCCATACAGGATGCTTTTGTATATGTATATTTAGGAAGTTATGCCAGTTTTGCAAATTACAAACACATTTTTAATGCATAAATTTAATATGCATACATCCCGGAATATATTTTGTGTCATCCTCTTGTTAGTTGTTGTCAGTTGGTTTAATAATTATTTGTATCCGTTCAGTAATGAATATTTTAATTGGTTTACGCTGTCAAAAATTATTTTGGTAATTATATTTTAGCAGGTATTTAACAAATATTAATTTTGTCATTATATGTAATTAGATATTTTTAAATAAGCTGGTTTATTTGCATGACATCAAACACTATATGCCATCAATCAACAATTATCCAAAGGGGTGCTCTGCATCTGCATACATATATGCAAATTTATTTTTATTTACTAAAGAATTTGCATTAATTACTGATTACGGTAAAAGTTTGCATTCTGTGTTCGTTTTTGAAACGTCCTTAATAGAAATCTGTGTGATTAAAACACGATCCTGAAGCCTTTTCATTTATATTTTAAAATTAATTGTGCTTGTTATCAATAAAAACAGATAAGTAACATTTATTTGAACCACTTAGAATAATGATATCCTTGATGTAGAACGAACGTTACAGAACTTTTTCATGGCAAAGATGATCATAAACTGCTAGTAATTTCGAGCAAATTCAATTTATATGTGCACCAAAGTACAACCAAAATTCTGCCTACTTTGGCACCCTTTCTCGGATGTCCGTCAAGATTTTTTATTCGTAATAATCCCACAGGGCCATCGGTACAATACCTTTATAAAAAGTTGAAAATAACAACATGTTTTTAAGTTACCCCGTTTTACGGTAGGTACCTAATTAATATTAAAATATTCTTTGAAGTTTTTTAGTTCCTTCCGAAATTTGCAAAATTTCCTTGCCAACGGCGATTACAAAATCTGGCTCCACTAATAACCAAATTAATTTGCTTTCAACACAAAATATCAATCATCCTTTTGATGGTTTTAAATAAGAGCAAAACCTGCGTACAAACGAGCTATAAAACACATCCCATCATTAATCACAATAACCCCTCCCCCCCTGGCAAAAATGAAAACATATTAATTAAACGAAATTTCACTTGAAAACGCAAGTAGGCGTCGCCTGCTACTTCTCAAACAAACGAAGACGAGGAGCGAGTGTGTGTATGTGTGTGTGTCGGCCCACACACTTCCTGTCCACACATCATCGACTCGTGGGTGAGGAGAAACACGGGGAGGGGGTGGACACTTTTTGGATCAGAGGTGGACTTGACTGGACCGTGCCAAGACCAGTGCTTTGAAACATGTTCGAAATTTATTGAAGAAATAAAATTCATATACCACTAAATCGTAGAAAGTTCTACTTAAGTCTACTCTCTACTACTGCTGGGCCACACTGTTCGCTTATGAATACACTGTTTATCATAAAAATAAATTTTAACGTAGGTATAAGTATATTAAGAGAATTTTTTTACGTGCCACTGCAATTATTTTTAACACTTCTCTGATAATTTAAAATTGTAATAACGTAAGTAAATTAATCTCAGGTGTTGATTATATTTATTTTTAATAGGTATGCTAATCTAGTGGAATTTGAAATGAACTGGACCAGTAAACTGCTTTTATTTTTCAAACTAAAAAAATTGTAATCAGCATAATTTCATATAACGATATAGATACGGTGTTATTGCCATGTCACCATCTATATATTATTAAACAGTAGGTACTCGTTCTCGACGTTATGATACATCCTGAAGCCAAATCGATTTGAGTTTGTTTATTAGTCCCAACAACGTGCATTTGATGTATATTATGTGTTTAGTGTTGACGTTTATTTAATTTAAGTAGTATAATTAAGCGATTTCATATAAATTAGTTTATTCTTGTTTCAAATTTAGATCTTACTTTTATAAACCATTCAAATAGAAATAATATAAAGAGGTAATTTACAGTCGACACTTGATGGAACATAATGAATATAATCTGTTCTACAGATTAATTATTTTTATTCGTAACGATCGTTTCGTCCTGTCGGACATAATCTCATAACTAGTAATATTTTAAAGATAGGTAATGGTTTTATTTCTCATTAATTCTTAATCCCTTATCCCTAATCGTCCTTATTGATTTCATTTTCAGCAAAATTTTGACTAAAATACGGCAATAAAAATTAAGAAGTGCATCATCAAACATCATTATCTCAAAAATAATTTCCTCTTCCTCTTCTAATTCTGTTTCTTGACATGAACTAATAACCCAGCTCCTAAGTCTCCAATCTTCATTCTCCGCTCTCGAGTAACATTACACCTGCGTCATCAGACTCGTCACCATCTCGCATCTAACATCTGAACATCTACATCCGTTCCATCCGTTCCATCCGTCGGCACTTGCTGATCATCTGATCCCAGTTGTGAGTTGTGACTTATTCTTCGAGAGACCGGTAACAAGACATGGGCGCTTTGTCAAGTGTAAAGGATGGAGAATGGGTTGGCGTCCTTAAAAAAGGGACTGCTAATGACTAATGAGGAGGGAAAAGGTTTGAATGTAAGGTTTTTGTCTTGTGGCATGTAGTGATAAATAAGAAGTTTTTAGAAACTAAATTGCAATATGATCAGAAGATACTTGAAAAGGTTATCAATACAATTCGATGTAATATTGTTAGCACAGAATTGCAGTAGTAAATTATTGAGATGAATATGTAATTCAAGTATCACGTGGTCCATATTTGACTAATTTGATGGGCTGAAATAGGGCAATAAGAGGCTATCAAATCAAAGATATTTTTTATCATCACTGATACATGTCAAGAGCTGTGTTGTTTATTAGTTACAAACTGTCAGTTTTCAATCTGAAATTGCTGTTTGTCAAAAATCAGACTTAAAATGTGTCAGGATATAGATAATAGGGAAGAAGGAAGAACACGCCAAATTGAGACTCATTCATTATATTCTCCATTCTCCCCAAACATAACTTTGGCTATGATTAATCGTAGGTGATAGCATTTGTTAGTCTTCAGAAAATTGAACTCGTGCTACACATTCGGTCAGTGTTCATCGACCAACTCATGCTATCACCGATGATAATCATAGCACTTGTTATATTACCCCCGATAAATAAATGGATTGACGACTGACTTCATTGCTTCAATATGAATTAAGTCAGTAAATTTAGTTACTAGTCAAACAAAAAGGCAATAAATAATCTGACTCTGTTACCTATATGTAACAAGTGGAATATCAACTGAACATTTGTTTTACCCTATAGTTTCATATTAATATAAGGAAAGGAATATAATATTTCAGATTGCAACCAATAAAAGTTCATACATAAAAGTCACGCCGTTTCCTTAAAAATGGTTGGCACGAATCCTGCAAAATAAAAATTCTCAACTACGTGTTACCTAACGAATTTCACTAAAAAAATTAGTATCTCCGTATACAAATCTGTAACTCTAACGCCATTTAATTTATTCAACTTGGTAGTAACAGCCTTACATAGTTACATGTTTTAAGTAGGTAAATCGATGTACTTATACCACATACAAAAATATAAAATGATGTGAATTGCTCTTTTGCAAGTTTATTTCATGTAGCAATGAATTGCTTTTGAAACAATTTTCTAAAACGTCAAAAGATTATTTCCCTTACTGTTTCTATAAAACATATCGTATTATTCTTCCATTTTCAACTGATATTTATGCAATCTAAAATTTGATATCAGCGGTAAAGGAAGTTATTTTGGTTGTGGATTTTGGAATAAGAGCAAGTTTTATGTATGGGATTGCTACTTACCTCGACGTGAGGTCCCTAGTCGCCGGCAAAAGCTCAAAGCAAATCCTAAATCGAACGATCGAGAACGATATGAATTCGTATCACAGAACATATAAACCGATTCTCGATATCAGAATCGAAATTCGCCTTTTGTTTCCCACCGTTTTATGTTATTTTTGCCTCTTCGGGACGCATTTTTATTATATCATCAGATGTTTTGTTTGTTATAAATAATTTTACAAATGGGAGACTACGCAAACAAAAGAGTTTATTTTTTACTGCTCACGTATTTTTTATACAAAAACAAAACTGAAAAAGAAAACATGAATTTTATTATATGGAAACATCTTCTCCTGAATGTTGAATAATTCGTTGATGCATTTCTAGACTTCTAGACGTTTCCGGAAATCGCTTTGATGAAAATTTTCATAATGAAATGTAAATTTATCTTTCGCGAATTGCTTACATCTGTTCCTAGAATTTGTTATGCAGAAGTTTTTGTTAAAATCATCAATATTTAAATCTACCTCCTCGCGTTTGATCTTGGAGGAAGGATTAAATTCTCTTTCAGAGTTAAAAGTTTCATCTCCACGTAGTTCAACTTCGCATATCTTGCGACATAATTTTAAAGATTACTCAACTGAAGACTATCCGCAGTCTTGAGTTCGAATCCAGCAACCGAACAGATTTAAATACCAATGGGTCTGTGTGGCTGGATTCTACTATAATAGCACGTAGGTACCATTCTGTCATTTGTAGTTGTTGAATATCATCAAAAATAGAAAAAATAAAGAACAAATTAAATACTAAGTACCTATAAGTGTCTTAGTAAGTCTACACAATTTTGAGTTTTTAACTTAATATTCCATTATTTTTTGTGTTTTAGTTGGGTTATAAGTTAGTGTTATATTAATTTTATACAGAAGCAAATTATAACATTTTAATATTACTGTTACGTTTTATAAGCGTATCTCTGCTTTGTTCCTGTTCACACGTGGATTCTTTGAAGATTCTTTCATGCTTCTGAATCCTGGAAAATGAGAATTCACTATTTAGAAGTTAACAATGAATTTAAAAATATTTTTATTTCTACGACTCATTGAAGTTTCAACTTAGCTAATTCTCACTAGAATAACTTTTCTCAAAATTCAGAAGCATGAACATGAAAGAATCGTCAAAGATTCCTTGTTTGAACGCGTGAACAGAGCTTTACGCACGTGCCCTTTGGTTTATAAGAAGTACCAACGACTTGACATATTTCTAAGACTGTGATAAATTAAATATGAAATTCCTGTTTGCTCCCACATTAAAGCTGGTTAATCTGTTATCCTTTCGATGTGCAATTATGTAGTCCACCTACCGACAGTATTAGTATTGTTACAGACAATTATTGGTGTCCTTTTATGGCGGCTCAAATGGAAATTTGCTGTAAGCACCATATGGTATTTGATTGTTTACTGTATAAAATCATTTTTATCTTTCAAATCATTGCGTATCTCCTGCTTACACATATTTTCATAATTACTTTTACATATGGTTCATCAATGAAAAATTTTGCAGACGAATTTAATTCCTCATATCAGTACCAGGTGGTGTTGTGAAAATGTGTATTGATAAAAAATAGTATGTATTGGTTCATTCATCGAAAAATAGATTAAATAGGACCCAAGGGGTAATTACTTATGTAGTCTGTGGTACAGTCCACTTGTAGTTTGTATGTAGTCTTTTGTAGTTACTGTGTAGTCTATGTAGTCACCGTGTAGTTCAATGTAGTCGCATGTAGTTATATGTAGTCACCATGTAGTCGCCATGAAATCTTGTGAAGTCAACATGTAGTCATGATGTAGTCTAACGATTTATGAAAATAGTAGTCACATTGTAGTATAATGTAGTCACATGTAGTTCCATGTAGTCCTCGTGTAGTTTCTTGAAGTCACCATGTAGTCTTGTAGTCATTATGTAGTCTCATGTAGTCACTTTGTAGTCGCATGTAGTTACGTGTAGTCTCATGTAGTTACGTGTAGTCACTTTGTAGTCTCATGTAGTTCAACGTAGACCCATGAAGTTTCATGTAATCACTTTGTAGTCTCATGTAGTTCCATGTGTAGTCAGTGTTAATTCTCTCAAAATCAACATGTAGGTAGTCATTATGTAGTGTTATGAATTATGATTAATTTATGGTTTACAGAAACAGTCGAAAATATCCGTATATTTACGAATATTATGTGTCTTCCACATAGCATAAAAGTGATATATTGTTGCAACTTGTAAGAAACAAATATGTACAATATTATAACATCATCTCGAATTATAAATGTAATTTATAGAGTGCTTTTGTTCTAATTTGTAGAGTGCTTAGCTCTGATTATAGAGGTCATGGGTTGGAATCTAGATCAGGTGAGATTTTAATGACTTGACTCGGTATCTACTCTCGTCACTAATCCAAGTTGGGATACAAATTAACTTGACAATCATAAAATCTATCGGGCACCGGCTGGTAGTTATAATAACAACGGTTAAACCAAAAGGTTGGATGAATCTTGTCTATTGAAAGAGTCAAGTCAATTGAAGTAAATAAGTAAGTAGATAAATAAATAAACGCAAATAAATATATAATGTTTTAGTTACGACTTAAGACGATTTAAGAAGTATATCGAGTTGGTACTATGTATAATGCCTGTGGCACACCGGTCGAGGAGCATCGAGGACCATCGAGTAACTCCTCGATGAAACGAAAGAACGCACCCGTCCGCGATGGATTTCTATTTAATCGGTGACAAATACATCAAAGTTTTGCGCGAAATCAAATCCAAAGATACGTCTGAAATGAGATACATTCGTTTCATCGAGGAACAACTCGATGAAAATAGCGGCGCCCCTATTTTTCGTCGAGGACGGGGTGCGTTCTATCGTTTCATCGAGGAGTTACTCGATGGTCCTCGATGCTCCTCGGCCGGTGTGCCACAGGCATAAGAATTTTCCGAATCGCGTTTTCACTTCTTTTCTACCTTTTTGAAAAACTTGTAGTCACATGTAGTCCCATGTAGTCAGCAAGTATTCCATGTAGTCCTATATAGTTACCGTAGTCCTATGTAGATACCATGTACTCTCATGTAGTTACCATGTAGTCTTTGTAGTTACCGTGTAGTCATAATGTAGTTTATGTAGTTCAATGTAGTCACGTGTAGTCTGCATGTAGTTTTGTGTAGTCTGAAGTCTGTGGTACACTTTGAATATGAGTGAGTACCCCCTTGATAGGACCAGATTTCCGATAACATTCCACAAAAACAGATTTGTTGATTCAAAATATTAGTGCATATGGAGAGATAACATTCAGTTAAATTCTAGAAATAAAAAATAAACAAATACTGTTTTTGCCTTTCTGTTTATTTATCAGTTGTTGTAATTGCAATTATTAAAGTTGCTGAGTGAGTGTATTTTTATTTTTTATTTGGATAACTTTTTGTGTTATTTCAAAACTTATACCAACGAACCATGAACCATGAATTACTTAACAATTTATAATTCAATGAACATTCCTAGATTCAGACCTACCCAATTATAAGTATAAGTGATAATTTCCCAACCAGCGCTTCCACAAATTCCACTTTCAATTACAAATTCGAACGTTGAGCGCTGGTTGGTTAAATTAGCCAGTTACACTTATAATTGACTAGGTCACGTGCTCGAGAAACCAATCACGACTCTTGAAACAACATAAACTTGTGTCCCTTTAATGAAAGGTCTCGTGGAATTTAGTATAGCAGGTCATGTGATCGCCTTAATCGACTGTGGTTCTGGTTACCCATGTTCGAATCCAGTTGGGTAAAAGGTAAAAGGCATGCAGATAAAATTTGCAAAGTTATATGATATTTGTAAAATTCTTCTTACTGTTGTAGAATGTGAACTATTTAGAATATCAATAGTGAACGTCAACGCCAAAGTAAAAATTAATTGTGAAGATTACATTAGCAAATTTCCTGTTCGAAAATAACCTCACTTTCTGTGTCAAACACGCGACGTAAATATTTCTAAGAATTTGCGAATTCGTCTGCAGCACATTGTCTGCTTCAATGTTTCGCCAGACTTAAACAGACAGAAATAAATAGGTAGCGAGTTATTTATATTTAAAAATTTCCGGAAAGTAGTACGAGGCTTGAAATAAATCGCATATTTCACGTGACACTTCTTCCGAACCGTGAATAACTCGGATGTTTGGAAACCGCGAAGATGACAGCGGAAAGTGCTTAAAAGCAAGGAGAAAAGTTTTTTTCGATTTTTTTGTATACCAACTTAAGGAACAGTGTTGTGTGTACATTGAATTATTATGCTGGTTTTATTTTATAACAGATCGTATTTTTAGAATTATTGGACTGAAATTTATTGGATCAAATGTTTTATCTGACTGTAAATAAAGAAATCTTTTTCATCTCGTACAAACATTCTTATCGGCTTTCATCTGATTAGAGTCAAAGCTTTTTATGTTTGATTTGTTTGTCTTATTTATTTATGATACCGATACCGATACCGATTATGATTATTACATATTTTATCTCAATCTATGTATTTATTCTGAATTTGCTCTTTAACTATATTATAAATTATAATATTTAATATTTAACCGATAATATAAGATATCGTTCAAAATTAAAAATGTACTTTTATAAGGATAAAATGCGATAATAAAACAAGTACATAATATTAAGCTTGATAAGATTGAAAACAAAAAAATATTAGAATCAGTGGTAACTATAGTAACTAATTATTATATCTTAGAACAGGAGCAGAAAGTATTTTGTTGTTTTTTGTTCGGCCATGCGATTATTAATAAATTAAGCTAGATTCAAGATTCAGCCCTATATAAGCCAATTATAAGGTAACTGGCTAATTTAACCAACCAGCGCTCAACGTTCGCACTTATAATAATAGAAATTGAACTTATCAATAACTGATTCAGATAAAAAGTTTACGAACCAGAATTGTGGGAAAGTTACATTTCTTTTGTTTGAAAAATCAAGTACGAGTACTTCCTCATTATTCTTAATTTTCTTTATTTCTGTTGGTATTATGTATAATGGCGTAGGCAGATTGTAAATTTAGGCTTTTTTAAAAAAAGAATAAATATGCAATAATTAGGCCATAATTTGTAATATTAAAATGCATGAATTAATTTTTATTTTCTCTAATTGTTGTCGAAACGAGGTATTGTATGAATTTTTCTATTTTATAATGCTTCGTAATTACTTGTGGTAAATTTCAGATTTTTATTTTGAGCAATATAGCCAGAATCGTATATTCTGATTCTGCAGCAATATTGCGTTCAACAAAAGTGTAGAGCCTTAAAACAATACTTACTGTTTTTATTGAATCATTACATTTTAGTTCCCAATACCAAGTTCGCAATAATCTATTTAATAATTCCTTCCACAAGTAAAATTCATAGCGTTTTTCTATTCACTTTGTCTTTCACTCCGTCTTAGCACACCGCAACGGGACGTGTTTTAGCGTAGCTAATTTTATCTACCGACAGCCGCAAATTATAAGCATGCTTCCCACTTCCGCCAAAATATTGGCGGCGCATCCTGTTTCTCCTTCGTTCCCCTAACCTCACATAGCGTCGCGTCGCGTGAGACCAACACCGACGCCTGCAGTACTAGCGTCGGGGGAGTTTCGACGCCAAAAGGAAAAACTCAACATGAACAAGGACTGAATTATGATATGTGTGTTTTTCTACTCGTTTTAGGTTTTACACAGTGTGGAAGAAGTGACTCTTGTTCTTATTGTCTACCTTACATTTTTATGGACTAAATTATTTACCGTTGCGGTTGATTTAAGGTACTACCTTTTAGTTACTATACTATAATCTAATTGTAATTTGTAATCCAAATCAAATTAAGGACAAATATATTTTGAAGACCAAACACTAAACAGGTAAAATCTATATTTTCCACAAGTTCTTAATTGATATATTAAGTGCATTATCTATTTTAAAATTTAATTTTAAGTGCTTTGTTTTTAAATTGTTCATTTAAATATGAGATTATTTATGAATGGAATATTACCTATCTTCTTCCATTTCTATTGTCTATCAAATTGAGACAAGTACAAGTATAGGTACTTTTCTATTTATAGAATCTAAACATTTTAAAGAGTATATCGGAGAAAAGTTGTAGATATTGTGATGAAAGTAGAGATAAAACTAAATTTTTATTCGGTACCTACTTATAATAAACATTAAATTTTATAAATTTATAAAAAATATCTATAGGTACATATTTTACTTGTGTACTCACGGGTACTCATAAGGTCGTTAGTAAAACGTACACCACTGTGAATAATTTATGTTATTAAACTGAAAAGATCATATAGTAAAATCAAAACAAAAAACACTAGGTATATTTGAAATACAAGTTTGACATTTTGAAGGGAAATAATTTATTTACAATAATATTTTACTCAAACGTTCGACAATAACTGACAGCATTTCATAGTGCCCAGTTCACACGAGGAATGTTAACGTTAAAAGTTTCTTAAAATAAAAAACAAGTGCTTATAAACTATCATCAAAAACTGGAAACTAAATACACGGTTTTCCAAATGTCCTGGGACGGAGCTATAAGTTTCGAATGAGCGACGTTTAAAACTTTGGTATGTTTTTTTTGAGAAAACTTTTAAAGAAATAAGTAAACTGAAATTTGTATTACTAAATGGATCTCCAGCCATTGGTCTATTATGGAGCCGAGTAACCAGCCAACGATATTTCAAAACAAATTTTTAACACGAAGTATAATAAGACAGGAGATGACACTCTGTTGATTTTGTATGTGTTTCCATGTCACATAATTTTACTCCAAAACAATCAAATTGGGTGGGGAGAGGAGGCCGCAGTGAAGTTAGTGGCGAGTTGTCAGTTTAAAATTTAAATAGATATTACCTCAATTATCTCTATTATCATAGGTATTTATGAACTTTATTTACGTGGTTTATATTATATTTTATTGTCCTGCCTTTATTATACTTCTTGATTTTTAATAACGCACACGCCCTAAAATTAAAACATTCTTCCTCGATGCTATAGTCATCATAACCCATAAAAACTAATTCCGCCCCTATCGCTTGACAACTCCATCGTCTGTTTGTTCTCTTGGTATTTTTTGCGTGTTGTGGTTCGCTGGACGCATTGTTTGTGAGACGCCTTGTGCCGGCGGCGACGGTGGAGGTCTCTGGTGGCGCCACACGTCCTGACGTCTTCCTCTTGACAACGTCTCTCTTCCTCTGCGCAAAGCGGACGTAGCGCAGCAGCGATTACGTGCAGCCCGGATGCGTGTTTATATCGTTCTGGGGGGTTGGAGCTTAGTGCCGAATTAACGGGGGTTTTAAGCTAGATTCAGACCTAGCCAATTATAAGTATAAATACTAAATTAACCAACCAGCGCTTCCACAAAATTTCAATTATATAAGTGAACGTTGAGCGCTGGTTGGTTAAATTAGTAATTTACATTATAATTGGGTAGGTCTGTGTATATATAAGTGGCTTGTTGTTTGTTGATAATCGAATTATTGCTGGAGTGTAATTTGGAATTGTAACCGCTATACGGAAAATTTTTAAAAGATTATAAATTAATGTATATCTAATTAAGTATAACAGACGTTTGTTACATTTATTTAGAAACGTAGAAATAATTACTTTTTTTTGTTAATTTTCCTAAATAAAATTAAATTTTACAACTAATTTATTAGGTCTTTAAACCTAAAAAAGTTTTGTTTTTGTGTAAAAGATAAATAATAATTTGTAGAGATTAGGCGGTCCCCAGTGAATATGTATAGTAGGTCTTAAAAAACAAGCAAATTATTCGTATGAATCAAGATTTTACTTTTTAGTACAGAGCGCATGAGTGCTGGCAGTCTTTCTCTATACGCGAAATTTAAAAGCAATAGTTTTTTTTCTATTTTTAAAATCAATCACTATTTTACCAATTTAATACATCGCTTGATTCTGTAGGAAATAATCAAAGATTGATAAAATAGACCAAAACTAAATAACAAAACACGTTAACCTCAAAATTTTATGTTGACACTTGACACAACAAGAATGAGAAAATTGACAAGTTGTCAGCAGTAAACAATAAATGGTATATAACGAACTTTCGTGAATGTGATTTCGTCGAGAGATCAATAATTATTGTATAAATTTGAAAAACGAGTAAAATAATTATAAATACGCATTATGATCTATTTAAATATTTTAATTTCCCTTTTATTTTAATAAACACGCTCTTCTCAAGCCACGAACCAAAAAAACTATATCGTCTCTTCTCGTGTAGGGAAAGTGATTTAGCCTCCGGGCCGGAACTAGAAAACAGCAAAACATATCATCGTGTCACTGCTTCTCTCGGATGAACGAGCCTTGAGTCGTGCTTTCTCGTCTTGAAAACTCATCATTTGTCAGTCGGTTTGGCTGCGGCACAAACACAAAAAGACAATCGTCTTAGCAACGACACCGCACTCTTTGCTCTCTGAGGGTGGAAGTACAATTAACAGCGCACGGCATTCCACGGAAACTCGGAAACCAAATAATGCCAGAGTTCGTTAAATCGCGGGGGAATGTATTTACACAGGATGAGGTTTTTACTCTCAGGGTTTTGCTTTGTTGTGGTTAAGTTGCGTTTTTTAATGCTGAAATTTATTTAATAAGTTGCATAAAGCACATATTCTCACGTACCCACCTACAAAATATAGCGTTAGTGCTGTTTTGAATTAATTAACTATTATTTTCACATGCAATAAGCAATAACACAATAGAGTTAAATATTTATTTAAGGCTCTACAATATTGCTGCAATAGAATTAGTATTCACGACTCTGATGGCTATATAACTAGATTAAAATAATAATCTCAAATTTACCATGAGTAATAACGAAGCATTATTTAATCGAATATCCCAAGTGCTTCAATTAAATCCGAAAATGCCCGACAATAAATTTTCTGGATATTAATCCCATGCCGAGGGGTATTTGGAAAGAAAATTGCATTATTATTTACTTTTAAAAAATGATGTTTAAAATTTTACAGAAGCAAATGCGATTTTCAAACAAAAAACACATCTGACGAAAAAAAATTTAAAAATCGACCAAATAGACTATTTTGCCTAATTTTTTTACTAATAGACTATTAAATATTTCAAAAATATAATTTCATAGCACTCTAAAGTCATATTTTAACTATCTATTATATAAAATATGAACATTGTAGGTGTAATAAAAGGGCTCAGTTTGTAATATTTATAGCGAAGTCATTTTTTCACTATATTTTTAGTGTAGCGCCTTAAGAATACAAATTTAAGGGAAATACACCGTATCATAACTTCAAGGATTTACTCCTAATTATAGAATCGTAAATGTTATTATAGTGGAATCCAACCACATCGACCGATTCGTCTTGTTGCAGTCAGAATCTCAATCCGTGCGACGACCTTTGAAATTCAAAGCGGCAATGGAGAGATTTTTATGCAATCAGGACCACATTTAAGACGATCAAGTGGTCAGCTTGAAGCATCCGAGTGCAATTTAATTGCAAGATGTTTTACAATCAGTTGAATCCAGTGGTATCAAAAATGGCCCCTGCAAGTAAACTGCCCTTTATTTTTAGAGTGTACATATGTAGGTACTCGAATTTATGATACGACATAATGTATAATTTTGTACTTACCTACTTATTTAATGACTAACAATGTTATTTTTGTTTGAATATGTTAATCATTATGTAATATTAAATTCCTTAATCTATTCGTCTTTTGTCTGCATCTTATTTCAAATTTCAACACAGTAACACTTTTGTTTATTATCTAGTGAACAGTGATATCATTGTTTATTAGTGTGTCGTAATGTTAAATATTATTCATTAAGAAACAAATGACTGTACTATTTTGGGACCGGAAGTATTAGTTAAGCAAGATAATATGCTTGAAGTTTATCTATTAATAAGTAGTTAAAGCCATACTACTTATAAAACATAAATAGTAGACTAAATATTCATTACATTATGTTGAGCTTTTGCACTTTAGTTGATAACACTACAGTAAATAAAAGAAAAAAAAATTGGAGAGATACTTTACTAAACTTCAAAATCGTCTAAGCTTGAGACTACAAGTTTGGCGCCTAATCTTTGTTTCATTGCTTTTGCTGGTTTGCTATCAAACTGTCTTAAAATTGCTGAATCCAATAATTTGCTTAGATATAGAACAATTTTTTTAATAATCAGCTTTCAATGAACTATACTTACTAATTATTGTCTAAAGGTGTTCTATTTTTAACCCTCATTCGCATAAGCATTTAGTTTTAGGTTTACATTTATGTTTACGTTTTGGAATGTTAAATTTCATGTAACTATGCGAGTATCCGTACTTTTCACTTTCTAGCACTAAAGTTTGAAAGCTCCAAACTTAAGGTTTATGTTTACCACTTACTAAAGGTATTTTAAGTTTATTATAAGAATTCTATGATTTTAAACTTAAATATAAATGTAAACCTCCAAACTGCTTATGTGAATGAGGCTTTAATCTTAATAATAGTTTCTACTTTTAATTATATTTCATTTTCCATTTAAAATTATGCAATGTGCAGGTACTAACCACCAACTAAAAATATCCATGCGGCATTTTGTCAGTTAAAAACACATTTCGCATCCCAAAGAAAGCAAAAGCAACATCAAACCGCATTTATTTTCCAATAGCCGCCCTACCTGAAAAAATAAAATCACAAAGTCACAATTTGAAGGTAATTCCGCTTAGTTGTCCCACCCAAATCCCTTGATGTTTAAATCAAGTCATGGGACGCTACCTGTCCCTGAACCTTTTAATTATTTCTCGTGAATACCTGGCCAAGTTCGGCTGCTTGGCTAAAGAAGTAAAGAGAGTATAAAGACCCACTAGTGCGGTCTTCGTTCTCCGTTCGTTCCCAGCCTTCTTGACACAATGACTCGTTTATGTGCTTCCTGTTTGGAGCGGATATAACTGGCCACACACTACTTCCTGTGGCGCTGGGATAGAACTTCGCGAAGAAATTAGTATTGATGATTAAAGAGAAAAGTTGCGGTACAATTCGGGTGAGACATGAATTATTTATTAGCATAAGTTTGCTTTTCGGTTCGAGTGGTATTCTTTTTAATGCCTGTAGGCGCGGAATGAGAAACTTTGGAAGATAAGGAAAGAAAACAAAAGAATATTTTGTCTTTGAAGGTTTGTTATTTATTTTCAGATTAAGGTAAAATTGAATTTAAAATTATACCTACATCAGTATTGCAGATTGGTCTTGACATATTTTGCTACTTCAGTATAATTTGTTTTTCGTTAATAATTTATGGCCAAATTGATAAATACATTCCCTGTAACAGTCATTTTAATAAATCCAATAATTCACTGTCTCAATTCTCAAACGAAAATAAGTTTTTTAATCAAATTGTTTTGGGTCACAGTTTTCATATGGAATTTCATAAATTTACTATTTTTGTCATTGCACAATTAGGTAATTAATATTAAATTATTTTCCATTCAGATATTAATAATTATAGAATCAACAATCCATTGGTTTAAAATATGTGCTTCTTGCGAAAACTGCCCTTAAATTAACGAATTAAAAAAAAAAACTTTATTCTATTTATCGTTCAAAAAGTTAACTTTGTGAAACGCAACAACTGAATGTCGCCAGAGCTCACTTTGTGACACGCAGCATATTATGTTTTTTAGAAGATTGGTATCGGTAGCATCAGATGACATTTACTTCAATAATTATCAAACGTCAAACCTCAGCAAGGACAAATTTTAGTATAATCTCGAAAAAAATTACTTTTTTTTAATTAATTAATTTTTATTAAATAAAATTAATGAATCTAGTAAATAGAAAACAAAAAAGTTCAATATTTTTCATAATATCTGCACTTATCATCGAAAATAGTTCAGTAATTATAATATACTTTTACAGTGACCGTCGTCGCACGGTTAGAGATTCTGACTACATCAAGACGAATCAGTCTAGAAATGGTTGGATTCCACTATAGTATCTTCCATTCTATTTTTCTATTATTGGGAATAAATCCTGTTGAATAATTGCGCGGTATATATCATAGCAACAGATATAGGCAAGCGTGCATTTCCGCACATTACATGCAAGGATACATGCATATTTAACACTTTTGTAATTATAAGTTTTTAAAATAATCAATACTCATTGCGATTTTCACTAGAATGGTGTACAAATTGTAATCTATGGCAGTAAACTTGGCGCGTACATTTCAGTTTTACGCGATTAGCATAAAACATCGCTTTAAAAAATCTGGTTCAAAATTTATGAAAGTTTCGCATGGCCTTGGAACATTAGGAAGTGTACCATCGTGAAAATTGCGATCCATATCAACATTTACATTACATATTATTAACGCATCCGATTATAAAAAAGAAAACTAGAACATTTGTCACGATTACCGCTTTGGAATAATTAATGAATATACATTATGAAGGTGACCCAGAACAATCGAAATGTACTAATACATCATTAGTATCAACAATGGGGTTTCCTGTGTAATATCACTGCTTATTCATAACCACAACTGTGCTATCGTATGCAAATACACTCATCACATTCCTAATTCGCTTCCGGTCGCCCGGTTTCATTCAATAACTGATAAAGCGCGTGAACTTGTTTCCGTAATGCATTTCCGGTGCTGGGCCACAGGGTTATTTTTCACTTCCAGTGCGCAGAAGCGAACATAGTGTGCGTGAGTGAGGTTATGTTCGCTGCTCTCTGACAGTTCTGGTAGTGACAGTTAGCAGAGTAGGTACACAAGGGATAAGTTTTTCGGATCAATTTCTTGACTTCCTTTTTGTTATTGTTATTATTATTCAGATCTTTATTTAAGGGTAAGATTTTATTTTCTTTATATTTTTATATTTACTTTGATTGATTGATTGTTTTCCATAACTATTTTAACGCTACTTTAACCACAAAGATGAATAAAATAAAACTTAATCGGCAAGTAAGGGAATGATAGATAAAGTACTTGAATTTTTACGTAAATTTCTTCTTTAAATTCGTTTTCACACTTTTTTGCATTCTCTTTGTGAAAAAATGCAGGGTGTTTCTAAACTTCTGCACGAATCTTTAATAGGTTATAAAAATTTGATATAGGTACCTATATCTACCTACTGAATATAGAAAAAAATGTACACTACATTTTGCCGAATTTATATATAAAAAAAAATTGCTTAATAATTTATTTTAGTTTTTGACTAATTTACGCCTGCAAATAAAATTTTGTATGCAATGGTCTATTAGATAAATAAATTATTATTATTAATACGGATCGTAATCAATCATTATGGCACACGTCATGTTATCAAACTTGCCTTTGCCTTGTCTGAAAATTTTTACGACTAGAACCAAAATGATTCACGTTACTTTAAATAAATATCATTACCTACAGTCGTAATTTTACAAAAGTATAAATTGTTCGCAATTAAGTGAACTGTTACTGGTGACATTTTCTTAATTATTAAAAAATGAATATTGATGAAATTATCAATGTAGGTATTCAAAATTTAGTATCTACAGATAACATGTTCTCAGGGTAGGTACTTAGTTTTGATACTGATAAACACTTTTTTAAATTAATATAATTTTATCAAGACTCTTGATTCGAGACCAAGACTAAAGAGTTCAAGACAAGACTTACTAATTCAAGACTTTTAGAGGCTAGTCTTGGTCTTGGTCTCGACTTTCCGAAGCACTATATATATACATACATACATACATATCGAATACATACTATTAAAGCAATGCTTTACTCTTTTTATCCCTAAAATGGGTTAGCACTTGGTTAGCACGAACCCCTAATCTCATTACCTATTCATTCCACACGCCAATTACAAGCACGCATACCAGCCTCTTAGCTGTTATAATTGGTTCAGTCTTCAATAGCATTTAGATTTAGCATCCAACTTCCTAACAAGGTATTTGATCGTATCTACACCACTGTCTGGTAATGTAGCAGAGAACAGATCTACATTGTAGACCGGAAACCCATGGTATAAGCAATCACGTGCGTGTGATTATTATCACTTATATAATAAGTCAGAGTGTGAAGAAACTGGTTCTCAATGAATCGACTTCCGTTTGATATTTGTTTCGCACGATTCCATTTTGTTTTTAATGGCTTGGAGTCAGATTAACTGAAATTAAACCTTTTTTTCCTAATCTGGAAGTAATTTATTTGGTCGATCGAGCAAATATATGAGGACATTAATGGCCGATTTAACCAATGAAAGTTAAAATGTTGGATCAAATTAAACTAAAGCAAATTGGGGAATTCTTTACGATGCTATCAATATTCCACTTCAAACGAAGTGCAGTAAATCGAACAATCGAAGCTTTTTAGCAGGATTGAAGTAAAAGAAGGAATCCTTTTTTACATTTGATTGAATTCAAAATACTAATTAGTTTCCTATAGGTACAAACAAAATGAAATTATAATTTATTACTTATGTTTTTTTTTAATAAATTTTTTTAGGTAGGTATGTATTTAGATTTGAACTATTTTGTTAAAATAATAAAAATTATAACAATACATTTGAATGTGGCACTCTTACATTTTGTGAATTATCAGTATAAAGGATGAATCACATCTCCATGCATATATTTTTTTTTAATGGCATAAATGCTCAACTTACTTATCACGGAACAAAAAGAATTTTTCCAAAATTTGCAATTTTAATTCCCAGGTTTTTTATCACACTGTTTTCAAATATGTATGATCCTAAATTTTTAAATTTAATTTATGAAATAACCGGACAAAATTTTTATTATTTTATACGATATCTAAATTTTGTATGTTTTTATCTTCAAATTAGTATGTTTTAAAACTTCCAGTGCAAATACTTGCTTATTTTCTTCATGTCAGCAATCACCATAAATTGTTAATTGCATAGTCAGATAAAAAACCAAGAAAAAATCGCTTAATTCAGTAAAATACAACGGCTGTAAACTTGTAAACACGTGTAAGCTAATCAAGTGTGCGTAAAAGATAATCATTATGCAATAGGTAATTGACTCTACTCGTAACAAATGGAGTTTCTCAAGGAAACACTGCAACGTAGACTCGTTTCCAGCTAGTGTATGACTCAGCATAAATTTCATTCATAATTGCCGCGATTTGCGTCGTTCTGCACAGGTGTTACGTATAAGGTTATGTTTTATATCCGCATGATTTGATACATTGTGTAATTATTACTAGACCCAGCTTCGTTCAAGTTGAGATAGGTTATGATCACCACGCCTTGCATTGTGTTTTGAAAGGTCAGAGTGCATTTGATGAGAATTGTTTGGATTCAAATGTCACTCGGTAAAGCGTAATTAGATTTTTTGTGGAAATTATGGTTATTGAAGTGGTTTGCACGTGCAAGATCGTATTTTATTCATCCGTGACCCAGTTTATTTGTTTATAAGGCATTCATTTCATCCAGGGTCGTAACTAGATGTAAATATCAGACAGGATTCTTTATTTTTTCATGCCAAAAGTTTTTTTTTACCTTATAATCCACATTTGGCATATTTTTAAAGTACCTACAATTTCGTTGCAAATGCCAGCATTGTTATCCATAATGTCAAAGTGTCTGTATTATTTCAAATTCTGGAGTAAAATTTTTAATTTAGAAAGCTTTGAATTTTTGTTTTCTCTTCTTTAACTTTTCGTAGCTGGTAAATTCTATTATAATTTATAATAACATCTACCATTTTTGTAATTGAGAGTTTATCCTCTTGAATGATTACTAACAAAATAAAAATTATAAAAATGAAAGTCTTAATAATTATTATTTAGTACCGAGTTAGTACTTAGTACCTATACTTAGTACTAAAAATTTTAAAAACAGTTAAAATGGAGAGATTTGGCTTGTTTATTTGTCCATGTCCATACAAATGTTATTGTCTAAATATGTATTTATTAAATAATAATACAGAGGGTTGGATTAGAGCTTGTTTATTATTAGAGAAACGAGCGAAGCAAGTCTAATAGGTAAACACGCGTGTACCTACTGGCTTAAATAATTTATTTTATTAACTTACCGCACACACGGTGCATAATAGACGTGATTTAATGTCCATTTTACTAGGGCTCAATTCTAAGTTACGGTCCTGTCGTGACCCATATTCATTCATCAATTACCGAGATTTTTATGATTTTGTATGAATTATTTGTTTCATTTAAATAATCTTAGCATTATTGTAATTTATGTAAATTAATTATAGTAATAGAGTAATTTATTTTATGGTCAATCTAACTCTTGTATTAATTTGTAATAATGTTCTGAGAAATAATTTCGGTGAGAACTAAAAATGCCGATTTTCTTCTTTCTTGTGTAAAGTAATAAGAACCTATTTCATTGTTTTAAAAATGCAGTTTCCGTTTCCCTTTGTAAAACAAAACAAAGTACGGACAAAAGCCATTTAAATATCGTCTAGATCTGGCGTTCGAGTTCACATATCAAATAATTGCAGGAAACGTATACCTTACCTGCTTCTTGGTTCTTGATTCTTGTGTGTAACGTTCGACTTGCTTTGCTGCTTATCCACCAGAAGTTATTTACCTTTCCGGATACGATTATCGCACGTTAATGGAAGAGAAATTATCACAAAGTGGAATACACAAAAAGTTAGAATGCAGAAAGACTTAAGTGCGCTAATCTGTTATCTTGTTGGTTTAGAAATGTAGCTAAACATCGAAATAAAAAGCTAAATTAAATTTCCTGCTCTTTATCGTTCCATACGTACCTACCTACAGTGTGATTCACAACTTTGTGCATATATTTTAATTGCTTATTACTCAACTTGCAGATCACGGACCTGGAGGTACGAGTATATTTCAAAATTCGCAATTTTAATTTCTATAATTAATTTAACAAAAAATTATGTTTGATACATAATATAGCACACTGCATTAAATAATAATAATATGCAGAATTAATACAATACAATACATGATTAGAATCTTACAGTTTTCAAATTATTGTGCATCCCGTAATGTAACAGTGATTTTCGGTTTATGCACAAAGATCATAAGAAAAATATAAATTTTATACCATTTATAAAACCTAAACACATTTCACAGTTATATACTTAAATTTTGCCCCAGGAACATTTTTATCTGTCAGTTGCGTATTAAAATGTATATATTTACACTTTATTTTCATATACACAATACAATCTTTGTAAGAATAGGTACTTGCCACAATGCTGCAATCTCTGATGTCACCACGAATATTGTCTATTTCATTCTATTTGCAATCTACAAACCAGTGAGACAAAAAATGAGCTCATGCGAAAACTGTCTTTAAATTTACTAATTTAAAAATAGAATTGAACAATAATTATTCTGGTGTATTACGCCTTCTATACTTACCCAACTTGGGTGTAGCAATCAATCAGTTGTTGTTAATTTATTTATTGTTACAGCAATTTTTTTAAATACCTACGTTTTTCTTATTATTATTATTAGTAAAGCATTTTAGTAAGTTGCATTTAATTTTACATTACAATCAATAATTATATTATTATTAAACAACAATTAATAGTTTTTCCTTAATTCTAATTTAATTTGTTTTGTCTAAAATATTAATAGTTTAAATGAGATGTAAAACTGTAAATTCGGATTCCTATTTAAAACTATTTACAGTCCTAAACTGCAAATATTTTAAAAGAAAGTGTATTACGGATAGATAAGTAAATATTTCTCTAATTGTCGTAGGCGGAAAGAAATATGAAAACCAGTAACGAGTAAACGGAGTAAACGCTTTTACATTTCATTATTATATAACAGACAACACTACACTACTTAAAATACGTTAACAATCAGTTCGGTAGATCGTTCCATAAACCGTTGTCAGTCGTTTTAAAACCTTCCTCAGCTATTGAGATGTCTGCAGATCGTAGCCAGATTGATTCTTCGGTGCCACCCTCATAAAGGTATAAAAATAGTTGACTTAACGGCCGCCACGCACCAATTTCCCATTTACCTCTGGGAAGAGAACTGAAAACAGCACAACAGACGGCATGCGGTGCCAACATCTGCTCTTTGCCACGAGCCGATGTTAACGGATACCGGAACTGAGCAGTTCTTTGTCAGCCGGCCCACTTCCGGGCCCGACAATGTCACCGGAAGGAACCGGTATCCCTCTAGCGGCGAAATTCCTGACCATTGCCGCGCCCCACATGTCAAACCTGGATAAATACCAGCGGTTATTGTTTGCCATCAGTTTGCGACACAAAAGTGAAATGTGTAAATTCTGGGAATGAGTTCTACAACTTAAAATACAAATAATCTGGAATATTCATACACCCGAAGATAAAAATCTAGAAAATTTGTAAATAATAAATACCTGCATCAAAAGATTCATTAATAGAAAAATTGAAATCTAGACTTTTAGAATGGCATAAATGCAAACAAATCAGGAAGAAGTTATTTAGCCCAGTCAAATAAGGATTTGACCCCAACAATTGTTATTCTAGGTCAAGATATTCAAGGTCAAAGGTCACTAAAATTAGGTTTTCGCAGAAATCTCAAAAACTATGCGGGTTCTAGCAAAAAAAAAATTATACATAAAAATAAAAATCTCTACAGAAAAGATCCTAAGCAAAAATCATGTAAGTGGTGAGAAAATCATCAAAATGTATTTCGAATATTTCAGTCATTTAAAAACAAGTCAAAATTATGTTTAACGGATAAAAAGAAATACTCTCGTTTCGTGAATAAATTCTCCGAACATTTCTCTATTAGGTAGGTACATTATTTCGAAAATTATTGTTGGAGTTCAGGCTTTTTTTTCGTCTAAATTGTCAAAACCGAGTATATGAGACTCAGCAATACGAGCAGTACTGGGTTGTCCATTTAGTTCAGTTCAACCTAATGTGTATTACCTTGATGTGTTGAACAGAAAGTTTTCTAGATTGGTAACCATTCAGCAGGATTTAATCCCAATTAAAGAATGGTAGATGTTATTATAGTAGCATCTGACGGATTCGTCTTGGTGCACTCTGCACTCATAATCTCAATACGTGCGTCGACCTTTGAAATTCAAAGCGGCAACGGAGAGATTCTTTTTGCATGTTGAACGGCTACATCTCTACATGTCAAAACTGGAATAAATCCTAGAGGTTATTGTTTGTCATCAGTTTCCAACACAAAAGTGAGAATTCTCCGAAATACCACTTAGGAATTTTTACCGGAAATTGAGATTTGATTTGTGACGTGTCGGACGTATCCGGATTATGCAGATGTTATACAATACATTTTTAAGGAAATACCTCACCTATTAGTGATGATTAAATGATCTATGCTGATGATTAATGTTCTTCTCAATAGTTTGCAAATTAGCAATATATTAAATGAGAAATAAATACAAAGTTATTACCGGAAACTAAGAGACTAAATAGTAAATATTAAGACAAGTGTAATTTATAGATTAATTAAATATGCGTCATTAGTACTTGCAATATAACTGCAATCATAAGTTATATGCTATTATACCTACACTTGAATTTCTTAAGAAATGAGTTTAATAATTTAATTGTCTGTATTCTGGGAACGCTGATATATGACTGCGATAAACATCACGTCTTATGGTAATTCCATTTAGAAAATTAAATTACGAATTGTTTTATTTCAATCTTCAACTTCTGCATTTCGCTTATTGTTCGGTGGCATGTTTCGAAGAAAGAAATAATAAAACATCTTCCTTTCCTTTTAACTTTAATTTAAAAAATATTAAAATCCTCATCTCCTATTATGTACACTAACAACTATGATTACCCGTGAGTTAACAGCTGATAACTGCACACACTTTAGTGTAAAATATACAATTCAGAGTGTTTCACAACTTCACGATAAAAATAAATTTACTGATTCTACATGTCATACTAATCACGAATCAAAACTACTTTTTTTAATTCCTAAAATTAATTGCGCTTTTAATGAAGTACTGTTTCAATGAGTATATTTAAATGAGATAATAATTATGTAAAACTGTAATTTTGGACTACTACCTATTTAAAACTATTTACAGTCCTTAACTGCAAATATTTTGAAAGAAAGTGTATTACGTATAGATAAGTAAATATTTCTCTAATTGTCGTAGGCGGAAAGAAATATGAAAACCAGTAAACGAGTAAACGCTTATCTAATTTTGTATAAAAAACTAATTATTTTGCGAATTTTGAAAAAAATATTTATGATTTGGAGTCTGTATATCATGCATTATTTACAATTTAATATTGATCCTGAAGTTGTGGAACAACCTGTATATCTATATTTGAGGCTGCCACACCCGAATTGGGTATAACGCGTGACAGATTTATAGATATGTATTTTGATATGCAGAGTATTAAAATGTGTTAAAAAGCTATTTCAAAGCAAATTTTTTGTTAGCGAAATGTAAATTAATAGTATCTTATCTATGTACCGTAAATAAATCAGACTAATCGTGAACGTGATTGCGATGAGTAGTTGGCTCCTGAAAATTATTACTGTTTTCAGAACGGCATAATCTTCAAACTCTGTAAGAATGACAGCTGATATTTATTTCTTTGATAGAAAGTGATTTCCAGAGCAGAAATAATATTTTTCAATAATATTTTTCTACTCTCATCAAGTTCATCAGTTGATTCTGGTAGTAATATGACAACTGTCAGGTCACCACGTATACAGTTTTCAGGAGTGGAATATTTACGGAACAGAATTTCAGAATTTGATAACTTATGGATATTTACGGAACATACCTAGTATGTAGCTGGCAATTTATACCGTAATGTAACAGTGACAATATATCTAAAGTTTACTGACAAAAGTTGCAATTGTTAACAGTCCATTAAATGTATTCGTAGTTTGTAGAACGTTGTAGGTGATTTATTATGGAAGTAATTGTTGTATTTTGGTTTCAGACAGCAACAGCAGCGACATTTCGGAGTGTGTGGGGCGCCAGCCAGTTGGGGGGCGGTTCGCAACCAAAGGAAGCACCATGTGGCTGCTTGACTTCCCGCAACCTCATCTCACCCATAACGGTAATGCGCTTACGTTACATTCACGATACGCGGCTACAGAATGCGGCTGATGCATTATGCATTCACCAACAAGGAAGTTACAACCAACATCTCTCATTCATATCAATATTTAAATAAAAGAAATGCCGCAAGATAACTCTCAAACGCACAAATAGATTCAAAAATTCACTTCATTTGCATTTCCTTCAACGGACGTAAAAATTCATTCTCATGTAGTTCTGACAACTCCAATCAGGTATATTTCAGTTTAAGTGTAAAAAATTAGCCCTGTAGTGTACCTACTTTTCACTAACAACCATGAATACCCGTGAGTTGATTCCTATTATGCGGCTCGTCTAGGTTTTTCCGGAATTCCTAAATACTCTCGATTTTACTTTTTCTTCTATTCCACTCCTTTCTCCATTACTGTAGCTGCCCGAAACCATCCCGTAATTCGTACTTTGCCGCATCAGCTATGCAATGTCATTTTGAAGTTGAAAAATACTGTAAAAGTGTTTTCGTTGCGAGTAAACTGTCAGTTCATTATTGACTTCAAGATAATGCTTTTTTAAATATTTAATAGAGAAAGAATGAATCTACAGATGTGCCTTTTTTAAATTTTAAAAATAAATTCCTATCATGAAAAATATACCCGTGTAAAATTTGCATAAATTTTTATAATCATGTAATTACAATTTTTGTTATTAAAAATATAAAAAAGATATTTTGAAATTTATTTTTTTGAATTCATGAATTTATCACACTGTATGTATTCTTAACGTAGTCGTAGTTATGTTACACCCTGTATTTCTATACCGATGATTCACAATATGTGAGGCTGTCATACCCAAGTTGGGTAAAAGGCGTGATAGATATGAATGTATATATGTGGGTTTAATATAACGTTATTCGCTTGAACTCAATTTCTTGATGATTTCGATTAATCTAAACAAGATAGTATTCAGTAAGAATAGTTTAAGTTGATTGCCACTTCCTTGAACATTAAGATAGTAGCAATATTGTTATCGTTATCTGTGGTTTTATAATAACGTTATTTGGTTTCTTTCAGATTGCGGTAAACTGCTATGCTTCCGGTATTACGGCGGCTCAAGTCTTAGCTGCTTGGCGCAAAGTGAACCTCTGATAATCAAAGAACCAGAGGAGGGTTTGTCACGCGTCAAACCTCGGCGCTTCGTTCGGATGAAGCCCAGCGCTTCCACCAACGGCATCGAGAACAGCGCGTTTCAAGACACAGAGTCCGAACCACCAAGTGCACCAACGTCGCTTGAACTCGATCGGCTCAAAAGTCCGGACCTTGTCCAGTCCGGCGTTAGAAGAAAATCTCCCGTAGAATGTACAAATAGTGAAAATTCTTTAGTTATAAGTGGAACGAAGAAAAAAGTTCGCCCAAACGTTAACGCAAAATCACCTAGCAAGGAATACTATCAAATTTGGACGACAGAAAATCCTAAATTAACCCAACTCCCGCCTAAGTCAGTAGACGAGGAATTCGAAGAGGCACCGCCTCTTCCTCCTCGGGCGCTGCACCGCCCTCTGGAGCGGTCGCACGCTTTTCCAGTTCCTCCTGTTGTTCCACGCCAACATAAACCAAAGAAGATTTCTCAGAAACCGGAAGATAGTTTCGGTTTCGAGCTTATAGACGTAGATGAACCTGTACAAACTTCTCCCGTGCCACTAGCTAATTCCTCTCGACTAGGTTCCCCTGACGCTGATGTAGAAAAGAAACAGTTAAAATCTCCTAAACTTAAATCAAAGACAATAGGTAGTGATAATTATATTACGACAGTGCTTCCGAAAAATGTGCTGCAAAATATTTCTAGTCCTGTAAAGAGTATTGATTCAACAAAATGCAGTCATAGTTCACTGTCAACTTGTAGCAGTACTAGTTCAGAGGAGCATCTGCCGACTAGCGATAGTTGTGCGGCGATTAAACCGCACAAACCTCTTTCTAGACAATTGTCAAACGCTTCAGCGAAAATTTGTTCTGGTGCAGAATGTAGTAGTCCAAGTATGGATCATTCTTTTAGAAGTTTGCAGAAGAACTTATCTAGTGAATCGTCGAGTAGTTTGGAATCGCCGACATTATGCGATGAAGATAGCCTTTGTCTTCAGAACAACAATTTAACAGGAACGCCTTTGCATGTTCCTTTTAGTAAAAAATCAGATCTTCCAGATGTACCAAGCACTCCTGTGCATCGAGCTTCTAGTTTTAAGTGCGGTGAACCAGCGACACCAATTAGACCGCATCCTAGAGCCTTAGCAAGAGTAGTCGGATTGTCAAACAATCTGCCAGTATGTCCGCCAACTCCAACCCATCATGCGAGAAAATCTCGGCTAGCCAAAGAAAGTTTAAAACCTCCTACATTAAAATCAGAGAACGAGCCTGGTTTTGAAATAGTAACATCTCCAGAAATTAAACACGCAGACATTCGATCAATCGACACTTTGGATGGTTGGGCAAACGCGCATACATCCCAAAGCGTTGATGTAGTAGATGGTGAAGTAGAAGCAGCTTGTGCAGTAGCAAATCCTGATCTAGTTGCTGACAGTACAATAATCAGCGGTCATAAAACGTTAACTAAACCGTCGTGGTCTTTAAAAGTAGGAAAAGAAAATGCTCGCCTAGAGTTAAGGACTTTAGGAGACATGCACAATATTATTGATACGAGACCACCAGATGTTAGAAGTCAAGAATTGACCAAATCTGCTTCGAGTTCTCTTACCGATTTAGATATTCGAGAAGGAGAAGCCAGTGGAGGTGGATTGCCAATGCCTCTGCGACATTTGACAAGCACGAGACTACCTTCCATTCCTGAGAGGAGTTCTAGAGTTATTATCGATCCTGAACATGAAGAACCATTACCAACATGTAAGTTTTTCTTATTTAACCTCATTCTAATGAAGATACCCACTTGACAAAATAAAATCCCCAGAACATTTCAAGAATATGAACATCATGCTTGTTACTTACTATAATTGCCTATTAACATCCTATTAATAAATATCCTAGCGATTGCTAATGTCCGCCCTTAGTAACATCTATGTCACATCCCAATGTTCACTTAAAGTACAAGAATAAGCTATTTTTAACATCCCATTCATGTCAAGTAGGTAACTGTACGGTTGCAAATTCAAATATCGAATATAAATTTTCTTTTCTTTTTAGCGTGGGAAGCACGAATGGACAGCCACGGCCGAGTATTTTACATCGATCACAACAACAGAACAACAACATGGCATAGACCAAACAGTAACAGTGCTCAATGTAGACCAATAAATAGTGAACAACAGAGAAGACAATTAGACAGAAGATACCAAAGTATTAGAAGAACAATCAGCTCTCGAAGATTGGATGAAGAGGTCGTTCCACCGAGCGATGCGCCACCTGCCGTCAAATTCCTTAACCGACCAGATTTCTATACAGTTTTACACTTAAATCAGGTAGAATATACTTCAAAGAAACCATGTTGAATGTTGTCTAATATTATTTTTAATTTCCAGGAAGCATTATCAATATACAACGGAAACAGCGCTTTAAAACACATGGTCGGAAAGATCAGGCGCGATGCAGCCTGTTTTGACAAGTACCAACACAACCGCGACTTGGTTACCTTCATCAACATGTTCGCGGATGGTTCTACAGAATTACCTTTCGGTTGGGAGACCAAGAAAGACCGAAACTCCAAGGTAAATTGTTTAACGCTTTGTGTGTAGTGTTTGCATAACATGTTAACCGTAGAACTAACATTGCTTGTGTATTGTATTAGCAATTCTTCATTGATCATACTACTAAACGTACTTCATTTATGGATCCTCGTTTACCTACTGAACCTACTCATTCTTATGGGCGAAGAGTTTTAGGGGACGATGTGGTGAGTGTCTAATTGCTTAACAACAGCTTTAATCCCAAAACTGTAGCTTTAGTATTGTCTAATATGTAGGGTTAGAGCCGTTTAATAATAGTATAATATTCGATGGGAGTTTAACGGTCAGTATTATTCACGAGAATGTTAGTTTATTACACGACCCGAATTGTCGTAATCATTCGAGTGAGTAATTACACTGTTAAACTCGAGTAAAATACTACTAACTAAATAATTCATTCATTTGACAGCTGTCAAAATTCTTTTGTTTTTGTAATTTGTACGTTGCCTAACAACGGTCTATTACGTTTGAATAATGCTTAAATACAAAAAATTCTATTGGTCAAAAGCCATAATACAAAAAGTTTTATTGATCAAAGAGCCAGTTGGATAATTATTTTTAAAATGGGACACATTATTCAATGTAAACAAATGTATAAGGAATGAATTATTCAATAATCGTGGATAATAATATATTATTTAACGAACACATAATGTAGGCTATAATTCAAGAGGATGAAAATTTATGGACGAGCTGAAAGCAAATGTATAATCATCCGAGTGAATTAAAGCCAGTATGTGCGAGTCAAATCTATGACTTTTTCAATAAAACATTTCTTTACAAATTTGTATTTATTAAAATTTAAAATATTAACCTAATCTCACATTTTGGTGTGATGACAAAAGACAAGTGACAGTTGTGTTGAATAATGGACTCATAATACAATAGCGTTGAATTATGAATTCATAATACAGTAGTTGTGTCTTATGAAGGGATTTATCTTACTACAGTTAGCTACATAATTAACGTATTAACGTAGATAAAATATTTAATACATTAATGAAGATAATTTTAAGGATGTATCAAGAAGTTTTGTTAAATATATTTTGTTTTCTTAGGCCCCGGTACCACCACCGAGACCAACAACAAGCAGCAACAGTTTGGTGCCATTTTCAGCAACACCAGATATTCCAGTAGCATACAATGATAAAGTTGTTGCATTTTTGCGACAATCAAACATCATTGATATTTTAAAAGAACGCCATCCGGCAGTTGGAACATCACAATCGCTAAGAGATAAAGTAAACGCAGTACGAGTAGAAGGAACAACAGCATTGGATCGTTTAAGCCATGATGTCTATCTTACTATCTTATTAAGGTAAGAAATATTTAAATTACTACAAAATAGCACGAAAAACAATTGAAAATATACTGGTGCTGCCATCAGTTGGCGAAAGTGCGAGCTACGCGTTTCTCGTCTACCGGCACAGATGGCAGATAAATATGTTGATCTACTTGAAAATGCGAGCGAATGACTAACCCCTTTTATTTTTATTGTACTGCGCATTAAATTAAAAGGATTATTAACATCTACGTATACACGAACCGTCTCCTATCGAGCAAAAACGACCGTTACGGCGGAAATTACAACCGGATGCCTGTAATTAAGACACGGAAAGTGAAATGTGCGTTAACTACATGCTTTTATACTTCGATCGCGTTGCAGTTTATGTTATTGAAAATTCCGGACATTATGTTTATTCAAACGTATTTACACTACTTTGGATAATAGTTTAACGGTGTTTACACTTTGTTCGGCACTTTTTTTTACATTTTTATCTGACAGGTTATTGTCCTCGCAGTGATTTTACAATTTAAATTTAGAACACATGTATTTATTTATGAACCTTAGACTGACTTGTTTTGCATTGTATTCTAAGTAGTTCTAGGCATTATTGACTATTATAGAACATTTTTTATTAGAAACTGAAATTGTACTATCAATCAGAATTCAATACTATTCTTTTAGCTCAAGTATGCGTTACAAATAAAATACTTATATTTATTACCGAACGGTAAATAATTTAGAGTTAATATCACGAAGCATACTACATAATGTAATATAATGTACACTTTGATCAAAGTATTGTAAAATTACAGTCTCATGAAAATATTTAAAAAACTCAGTCAAATCTGTAAACTGTTTACTTAGAGTATAAAATAAAATATGGTTTTTAAATATCAAAAACATCATAAAATGTTATTGATATTATGACAAATTAAAATACCTATATACTTCTATTTTATATTATATATTTTATAATAACTTTAAGTACGTACGTTAAGGATATTACTTGTATACAATTTGATATGCTTGTTACAGTTCAAAAAGGTTTTTTCAGAAATTTGGAAAACTAAGGGCAATTTACTGACAGAATCCATTTTGATACTGTTGAATGTGCATAATTAATTATTTAAATAAATATAATTAACACCTACAGAGGTTGTACCAGAACTTGACATGACATAATATAGAATTTGAACTAGATCGTACATACAGAACAAAAATAATTTTTTCAAAATTCAAAATTTTATTTTGTAGGTTTGTGTAGGAAACAGTTTTGGGCCACTAGTTAATTGGGTAGGTAGTTTTAATATTAAATGTTACGTTGTAACTAATATTTGCATAATAAAATAATTGGATTTAGTTTCAAATGGCCGGACATAATATAACTCTGTCTTTATTCAAAATAAATAGTATTCAGTGATACTAAAATGTTCTACTGAAGTAAATGTTTGAGAAAAAATCTTTTTGTTCCAAAATCAGTACGTAAAATACAATATATCATTATAATATGTACCTCTAGTTATGGTATATCCTGTATAAAATGAAATTTATTTAGGTACGTGTTATACAACTTTAATTCAATTATTGAAAGTTTTTTAATAAGTCTGTTAAAATAGTGATCAATCCAGTGGCTAAAGAAAAGTTCTCTTAAGATACGGTGTAAATTATTTTTAATTTTTTTTATTGATTCGTAATCAGAATATCATAATACACTCTTAACGTATGTCTCGAAGTTATGATACACGATACATCCAACACCCTGTATATTTATTTCAGAATAGGTTCTTTTTAAGAAAATAATACTTTAATTTGACTCAATAGTTATAATTTGTCTTTATAAATAAGCTTTAAATATATTAAATTTTAGTTTAATGACAGTGCATATAAATTTTATTTTATCCGATTCAGTTATCCGTTTTTGCGTATTGTTTTCGTGCCAGTATTTATTTAAAAAATCACAAGGCCAGCAATTTTCCGCAAAACCGCATAATGGCATTACATCGGCGAGAATTAATCTTAACTGAAGAAAAAACGTCTTGAATCATGTATGATTCGTAACTGTCGCAATTTAAGTTCGAGTTCAGTTGAACGTGACCAATAAACGCAGTGACAATCTTTCCAAGCTGCTGTGAAATAGTGCAGAACAGTTTTGGGCGCAGCGTAATTTTATTGTTGTTACTGTTGATTTGTACTTGAAGATTTGATGAAAAACTGCATGGATTTAATCAATGTCGTTCGGATTGTTTTCTCTTATTTACAGTTGGATTTGTACTTAAAACATGTGGTTTTTAGCGAATTTAGAGCCAGAAAATTGGGCACGGACATTTTTTGGAACACATTTATTCGCTTTATATTTTTGTTAGTTGTAAATAATCAATTCGATTTGAATAACATTTATGTTGTAATAATTTTCGTCACAGACTTATATCCAATTGTTTCTGGTTTTTTATATTATATTGATTTATTATATAATAGTTCATGAATTATTTATTTTGTTTTCTATTGTATTTATTTTTATAATTATAACTTGTGACACTTTTGCTCCTAATAAATTGATTATTATAATGTAGTGTTATTAAAAAAAAAACACTTAAGGCGGCAGAATACTTTTACACCAGCAGACGTTCGTAATTTACTAATAAGTAACTCCATTAAGTTACATTTCCAAAAAAATTATAATTTTAAGATTAACATCGGACTGTTTTTGAAAATTCTAAATTAAAACAAAAGTACGATTATTAAAAAAAAAATTCTAATCGACGAAAGTTTTTTTATGGTTTTCCATTATTGCGGCAAATTTGAAAGGTCGGTACATAGCTAGTAATACTGTCACCAAAATTTGGTTCCTAAAGTAATCTAAATGGATACAAGATTAAATGAAGAAGTATTACTACTACTACTCACAATAGGTATACCGGCCCCTTAAATGTTTATGTAAAGTGTAACTATATTTTTAGCAAAAAGAAGAAATGCATACTTGTGTGGAAGGAATATTCTTCATGTGGTTAGTGCACTTGTTGTTTATTCACTTAGGACAAGTACCTTAGTATCACGTATTATATTTCTCCTTAACAGTTATATGAGAATCAAAAGCATAGAACTTTTTGCATTAATCGCATTATAACAGCAAAATATTATAAGGTGCCCTGCCCCGTAGATAAAATCTGTATTTGTTGTGAATTTCTAAGCACAATAGAAATTCAGTCGGGCATTCGAAACAATATTACTTTACACAATGAATGTTTTATAATTACCATTAAAATAATTACGTGTTTAATAGAAGTATTATTGTATAAGAAATGACTCAATTATGCATTGTATAAAAACAATGTGAATAATTATTATGCAAATTAACACGACAATGAAGTTTAATATTTACTTAATTAACTAATTTTTATTACATAATTAATTTTCGGCTTTGTCTCAAAAGAATTATAAATTAAAATGTTCTCTTATTATTTCAACATCTAAAGGTACTTTAGTCTATTTCAAATAGTTGAACTGATAGTTAACATAGTGCGCATCGGATAGTTAAAACAAATTAACACAGTTATGCTCTTAAGGCTAACAAAAAACTTTTATAGTGTAAGTTCCACTTTCTATACGCATTAAAAGTTTATTTTTGCAAAAAGCTGGTCAGAATATAATGTTTCCGTTATTGTGTTTATTTTTATATAAAATGAATTTCCGGTGAGATTTACTATAGAAATCGACAATTTTTATGCCAAAAAAATGAAAGTGCAGCTTGTTCTCGTTGAAATATTGATCGAATACGAAGTTCATTAGTCTTCAAGTAAATTTATTCCATGCTCAACGAAACAACCGGGAATAAATTTGAAACTGAATGAAGGCATTATACCACGATGTGGTCTACGCATTTATAACTCAAAATGAAATAAATAAACAACCTACAGCGCAGAATGAACGGCTAAACATAGCTCACTCAGAACAAAACAACTGCTACCACGTATCCTAACCTCAAACTTATGATCATATTCCTGCCATGTTATTTCGAGGCAAGATTAAACAGCTATCCATCTCGTATGCATCAGGCAACAGTTGCTGACTTCTTGTATTGTTGCTGGAGCAAACCAACAAAAACTCGTTCGCTATTTCCTGTGCGCAGAATTCCTAATACGCCCGTGGAGAATTTGCGATTCGCGCACGCGGCAACTGTCAGAGGCCAACGCCATCTTCACGCAGAGATACTAGATCCGAGATCGAGATCGGACATCGTGGAAAATCTACCAGTTCCAGGAATTGTTTTGTTTTTGTAGTGGGTTGTTTTAGATTTTGATATTAATACGTGTTGTTACGTAGGAATCCTACACTTCCTGGTTGAAAAATGATGATGAATTATGTGCCAGGCCATCGGGGTTTATTAAAAAATCAGCTGTTAGAGTTGAGTCAACTTGTTTGAAATTAGTAGCAAGGAAGATTTTAATAGATATTTTCGACCTTCTTTTATTCAGTTACCAGGAGATAATTATTGTTACTATCTATATTTATTTTATTTTTTTGAGAAAACAGTACTATTGAAATCGTTTCCAGTCTATCATAAACCAAGTACCAAGTTCACATAGCATAAACAAATTGATACAAATAATGTTATTTTTTTTAAATAAACTGAAATTGCGATTTGAATACTGCACAACATTGTCCATTTAATCGATCTCATAGGGAAACGTCTTTAACACTAGAATATTTATAACTAGAAAATTTAATGAATAAAAAATTGTTACCAAAATCATAAAACGAGCTTATGCTTATGCAAAGCCCTGTTCGTACGAAGATTCTGAATCTTGGAAAAGAAGAAGTTTAAAGATTCTGAATCTAGAAAAAAAAATCATGGTTTTGAAGCAATCGATAAATTATAAATTCTTCTTTTCCAAGATTAATTGAAGACTCAATTTAGCGGCACCACAATTTAACAGGTAAATGTCATAAAATACTGACGTGTTTAAAATATTGAGTATATATTATAGTGTAAAATGGAATCCTAAACCACGCACCTAGTAAACTGTGAACATTATGTTGATATTTTAAATAATGATTGTATCTTTTATTTATTGAGATTCTTCTTGAAATTGAGCGCAGATAAAAGTGCGTATATGAAGAAATGCGAAGGTGTGGATTTAAAAATATAAACTGATTAGAAAAGATTACTTCACGACTGGAATGATAATCGTAATTGTTGGCAGCCGGTTGCAGTCTATTGTTTTGAGCGGAAACGTCCATCATTTGTTTTAAACATACAAGAATTCTGATCAGACAATATAATAGCACTTTTAATGCCAAGTCCAGACATATTACGACTGATCAATCGAACTATCCGATTGAAATGTAAACAAACGCTTTAATTTTTTGCTTTTGCAGACATGTTTGGAAATGATTTGCTGCTACAAATATGTATGAAGTCAGTTTAATTTAGCACCTAAATATTTAAACTCTGACGCCATTTTTTATGTAAAACAAAAAATGCTAAATATTATTTACGTTTCTTATTAGTTACAAAAGAAACAATAATAAATCAATCATTTTTAAACATTTTGACACGTATGACACCAACGAAAAGTATTACTCAACCTTATTTTTGTTTTAATCTCAAATATTTTTAATAAACGTACTGCTGCTTTTAATATTTTACGGTGTATTTCGTAAAAGATATTTTCTACAAGTTTATGTTTTCCTGTAATAAAACTATGATGTGGTATTAAAATATAATGATTACATGTCTTTAAACATAAAAGATATCTTGATTAAGGAATAGGACCTAGTTGTAGTTGTAATGCACAATGCAGAGCTGGAAAATAAAAATGTAAATTCTAATTTTATTATTTTAATATTACGGAAAAATCAGCAATTACACTTAGAAACTTGATAGCCTCGGTTTTTATTTCAGTCTATTATTTTAAGCTTGACGAATGTGAGCGCAATTATATGCAAATTTTTATCTACCTATACTAGTACCTATATATTTCGCGATATGTTTGTTTTATATAAATAATGTCTATCAACTTTATAAGTTATTACAGGTTACAGTTACATCAGCATTTTTCATTTTTCTTTTCCATTTTCAATTACTGCCGTATAAATTGGCTTCCATTTAAAGGTGTACTTGAAATGCTAATCATTATTTATTTACTTTGAAATAAATAATTTATTGCGAACTCCTGACAAAAAGTAATAAGAAATAAATGCCGCAAGTATGCATTACTTATTTTAAAAAATCGATTGTGAATAAAAATTTTAATAATCTTAGAAGTGGAGCACCAACAGTGATTATTAAATGAATTTGCTTTAATAAATTATTTAATTAAATATTAATTACATCTGTTTGATTCAATAAAATTTAATGTCTAGTAATTAGTTCAAGAATACGCCATGTATTTTAAACAAATTAATATTTTATTGAATGTATTTTATTCAATGAGATTTATTTAAGATATCCCAAAATTTTTATTTAAAGGCTTAAAAATTACAAAATTTTGTTAATTTAGGTCTAGGTCAAGCCCGGAGAAATCTAATGCCGCAAGTCGCCTCTCAATATTTTTTTATTTTTGAGTTTTCATTTTTTCTGGACACCGCAGTTCGATATCTCGATTAATTTTTGAGAAATGTTCCCTCAAAGTTACAATCCGGCAATAACTCGAAAAATAAGCAATACATCGAATCGTGGGTTGCGGCAATGGATTTCTCCAGAATTTTGCATTTTTCACCTCTTTACCCAAATTTTAACTTGACATTTGATAAAATAAAATACCAATACCAACAGAATAAAGGTAACAAATAGCATAGCTAACGGTTTGCGTATATAAATCACGTTTTTCATTGATTAATAAACTAATTTGTTTCTTTCCTATTGATAAATAATACAGATTGTCCGCAAAAACTTATTAGAAGGGACAAAAACGTCAAGCAACGTTTTAACAAAGTCTGTGTTGTAGTTCAGTTCTTTAGTTGTTGATACACTTAATAGGTATTTTGACCTCGTGTAACTGTATCATATTGGTATGTAAATTTATAATTAGGTCGACTTGGATTTTCAGACAAAAACGATATTTTTACAACAAAATTATTGTGTAAGATTTTGTAATAACAACAATCAGATTCAGAAGAAATGTATGGAATTATTTATTCAGTTCATTAGACTTCAAGATTGGAATAATTAATGCAGGATGTCCTTTCGATTTTAATAAAACTGTTCCAGATTCGTTATTTTTAGTCGGGTTTTGTATAATGTTGTATAATATTCGAAATTGCATCTATTTACAAGAATATACCTACGTAGGTATTTTATTTTCCAATATTATGCTAAGTGCTATTGTATTAAAGTTTACAATTAAATTTCTACATTATCTTATCATTATTATGTCCAACTTGTTATTGTTGTTGTTGTTTTAAAAATAATCGACCCAATAACTTAGTTTTAGTTACTTGCCTGCTGCTAATGTTTCTATAAAAAAATTGCTGGCACTGAAAAAATAATAAAAGTGTCACTTGTTTCTATTTGTCAAAAAGTTTGGCAGGTGGTAACCGAATTGTAGAATAGGGGTACTGCTTGTTATTATTTTTGAATATGAATAATATAAAAAATGCTGGTGATGTGACATTGCAATAAATTTTATTTAACGATTTTGGTCCCGGATTTAGTAGACAACTTAATATATTAATTCAGACCCACAAAAAATAAATGACTTCCAAAAACCTGGTGGCATGCTGGTGATTGTACTTGCAAAGTCTCGGTTTAAAAAATATTTCTTACACAAAGAAATCTCCAGAAAAAATCTTTCTTGTTAAGTTGTATTGAAATTTAACACAATAAATCATTAATAAATTGCCTTTGCAGTGTTAAATATCGCCAATATTTTACCATTACGTATTAGGGAAGTGAACACTTCACTTGATATTTAAAAAAAAATTGGCATGAATCTGCAATGTATACAAAATAGAAGTTAGTCTACGTCAAATCTTTATTTCCTGACACACCTTTTTCTGAGATGTCTGTCATCAGTTTACAAGAAGAAAAGTTACAAAGCAAAAAATAACCTATATAATACCAGTAAGTTTCAACAAACAGGAAAAGAAAATTGAATTAATTCCAAATTAGGTCATCAAATTGTTGATTTTCCATTACAAATTAATTTTGCTTGCTCAGTTTATTCTTGTAATAAAGCAAGAGGAAAAGTTTTCGGTGCGAGTATTGAAAAAAATATTTACAAAATTATCTACTCGTGCGGTACTAAAAATGTTAACTTTACTTATTTTTGCGAATTTAAAAAAATTATTTCTGTCCATGCTCTACGCCATCATATCCTCTATATTGTTTTCGAAGTATAGTAACACCCTGTATAAATAGTAGTTAGAAACAGTATAACAATAAACAGAAGAAAAATGAAATAAAGAAAAAGTGTGCCATCTTCCTCAATTGTATAAAATCTCAAATCGTTATCGCGTTCATTGCATTCATACTACAGCGTACGGCGTATGAAATGCAACCGCTGCAAGTTTGCATAACATATCCCGGGACAATAGTGCATGTGTGAATGAGAAATGATAAAACTGTGTTTTTGTTTTCGGTTCGTTTGCCAAGCAATGTCATCTCGCCTCTCGAGTGCTATCAGGTTTTACTTGCGTTGTAGGGAACCATATTCCGGAACAACACTTGCGCTTGCGGTACATTTTACTAAAAGAGAACGCGAAGCTAGGTACATTCACAACTAAATTTTAAGTCAGCATAATTTCGAGCTGGTAAAATTGAAAGTTAGGCATTATATTTCAAAGGGAAGTATATTGTCAGCAGTTTTTCGATTCAAATTGCAGTTCGACTTAAACTAAATTTCTGATGTCTCATTTCATCGATAAAAGGACAAAACAGAGCCCTTCATGTTTAAGATACGTTGTATTTAAAATGTTATCAACTGTAAACTGTAATAATTATACAAGAGCTTTCTATTTTACCGGATAAATTTCTGTTTGTATTGAAATTGAAACCTTGTTGCCTAGCAAATTGAAAAGAAAAATTTAAATCACGACACCGTAGGTGGAGTGATTTTATTTTAAAACTATTTTTCGAGTCAAATTGCTGTCAATTGATAATGTTGAAATGTCAAACAGAAAATTCGGAGGAAATGAAATGCTTGAGGTAATTCAACAAGATAATTTAACGACTCATTTTGTTCTTCTTCGCAAATATTCCCAAAATCTAATCATTTAACTGACAAATATTAGAAATATGAAGCAAATGACATTTTAGTGTTTTGTTTGGTTGCTAAGAAAAAGGTAAATAAGGTTTTATCACTTGTAAAAAGTTTCCTCCATTTTTATCTGCTGTCACCTGTCAAAGCGATAAAATTCTGTTTTGTTTGTGGCTTACTTAATAATTGAGTGAAATTATCCTTTACAATAATTTCCATTTCAATAGAAAATTATTTAGTGCCTTAATTGGCTAAAAATGAATGTTAAGATTTTCAGATAGCTTAGTGTAGGTAGTAGATAGTAGATCTTTTCAAAATTATTTGCGAGCTTATTTGGTGCTGTTAGAGCTACTCAATTTGTTAGACAAATAATTGAACAAGGAAAGAATTTTGGGACTATTAGCTAATGTATTTAGGTATTTGTATTGCAAAAGTATTGTATTTCTTCGGTTTTAAATCATCAACGTATCGTGTCTCAACTTTGAAGTTTAAAGACAAGTTCAAGTTGGAAAGCACTTTTGGTTTTTAGAGTTGAATATTTAATCTTGAATCAATGGTAACAGTAATCGAATTAATACCGTAGCAGTTCAGAATAAATGTATTCCACAACCACAACAAATATTTTAAAAACAAATAAATACAAAGCTATTTTAACAATATATCTCCTGTGCCTTAAACCACGTTTTTAGGTTTGCTAATACTTATTATAATTTTTCTTTGAACTTAAATAATAAGAAAAATTCATATTCTGTTACGTAAAGTAAGAATCCTTATTCGTAACTCAAAATAGAATAGTATCGTAGGTAATTTTATTTTTAACTCGGATTTCCTATTTATTTATTCTAACTTAGATTTGTAAGACAAATAAAATAGCTAGAACTGAAACGTAATTGATGTTTCGAGAATCTACCCACAAAAAATTGTATGAAGTCAACGATATTAACTGAACGTTTGCAGCACCGCAGGCGATATAATTTTCCCTCCTACAACCATTAGTATTTTAAAAATGGTTTTGCACCCCGAAATTTTATTATACCTAAGGCCATAGACCTTCCTCTGTAAATACCTCGTTGGTATTTGGTAAGGGTTAGAGTTTCGTCCAATCTGTTACAAACTACAAAGTAAAATGTTTCAGACGCAATATAAACTGAAATATGGAAACAGATTATTGTGTATTTAGTTAGAACCATTCAATATAAACAAACAACAAACAAACATCCTATTGCAAGTGAAACTTGGCAACCGGAAATTATTCGTCCTATATCGTGCAACTTATTTAAAGTTTTTACGCGTCTTTAATTAGAATCGTTGATTCTGCAACACATTTATTATATTCAGTCTAGTTTGCTTGCATTTTACATATGTTCTTGTTTGAATCTATTAATAATGCTGTCAATAGAAGCTGACATCTTGTATTATTTTTAACAGTACATTAACTTCGTCTCGCTGAAAATAGACCACAAGATTTGAAGATTTTAGATCTTCGTCATGAAGATTTCTGGAAGAAACATCGTATCACGCATTTTATCGTGTGTGCGGTTAGGAGCGGTTTACAGGTAGCACCGTAGTGGAGAGTATAGCAGAGATAAGATTTTTGTGTAGTTAAACTAGAATGTATAGCAGACTGCTATCGAACCGTGCATGCCGTCAACCGAGGCAGTTCTCTGCATGTGATGACGTAACAACGAACCCCGAATTTCGTGGTTCAAGTCTCTTGGCCGCCAGTGTGTGATTGTCGTCAAATTGAAAAACATCTTGCAATTAAGTTATACACTCTGATACTTCAAACTAACCACTTTATTATATTAAATGTAGTCCTGGTTGCTAAAGAATCTCTCCGTTGTCACTTTTAAGTTCAAAGATCGTCGCACGGATTGAGATTCTGACTGTACCAACGAACAAGACGAATCGGTCGAAGTGGTTGGATTCCAATGTAACAACATCTACCATTCTGTAATTGGAAGTAAATGCTGTTACCAGCAAAATAAATAAAAAAAATTAAAGATAGGGGAGACTGGGTTGGTTGGGATGTCTGTGAAAAGTACTACACCACAAGATAAATTTTTTGTGAAGTTTAATCTACAATGTACCAGACTGGAATCGAACCTGAGTTGTCAGAACCATAGTTATAGTCAAATAACGTACTCGGCTATTCTCTTATATGGGATCATAATATATCTTTCTTTCTACAGGCAAAATGATTATTTACTATTTTACTAGTAATTCATAAACTATTGTGTCTTCAAGTTCAAGCTTCAATAAATTGAAGTTCATTTATGTTATCAGTTTTATGAAGGTTCATGATCTGCCAATATAGGAAATATGATTCTATAAATAGGCCAATAATTGAATCTGTGCTATTAATAATAGGAAATCAGGTATCGATTAATAACGATCACATGAACTAGATTCCCAAAATGCATATCTATTTTCAATTGGCTCGTAATTTACGAGCCCTGCCGGAGAAACCTTTCGATTACAATATTTTTGCAATGGATTGCGGAGATAATACTACACGTGAATTGCTATGAGCGTATAAACACACAGTCCGTTGTAGTATATGCACGTTCCTAAAGGGAATAATAATTTATTCTCTTATATTGGTTTATTAACTTGCCTCGTGTTTGTCATATTTTATCTGAAACGTCAAAATAATAAACTGTAAATGATAATAAAACCGCGTGTAGCTATCTGACGCATCGTAAAATTGAAATATAACAACTTTTTCAATTGTTTCACCACGTAATTATTTATACGCCAAAGATAATCACATGTCGACATAATAAATTGGTTCTAGTGCTAAAGTAATTTTGTTAAGAAAAATTTGAGATCTCACGATAAAATAATTGTTTATTGAATATACTTACCTACAAAGGGCTGGATATAAGTTATTAAACTAGACATAAGTATGCATAACCCTACATAAAATAAAAAGTATAGCTACCTTTCTTTAGTTAAAGTCTATAATTTCCATAACTTCAAAATATTCTGGAGCAATAAATTATAACTTCGAAACGGTAACATTTCACCTGGAGCTAAATAGTTCGGCCTCTAAATTTATAGAAGCGGCTTATCTCTACCGCAACAAATACTACACATTTTATGATAACAAAATTGTTTTAAATTTTTTCTTTTAACATACAATTTGGATGTGGCAGCCTTACATACTGCGAATCATTAGTATACTATAGTCAGGTGTTCCATAACTTTGAGTAAATACGTTAAGGGTATAGGTATGCAGTTTGATTTTATGCTAATGGCGAATCAAAAAGATATTTTTCGAAAAATTTAAGGGCAGAGACCAGAGACCATTTTTAATATCATTGAATTCGTAATATCGAACGTAGCATTACTTACAATTATTACAAACAAAATTTATATCAGTGCAAATATTAAAAAATAAATAAGTAAAAAATCTTTTATACTATACCTTATGAATATCATTCAGCAAAGAAATGACTTTCATAATTTGGAGAAGGTACATAAAGTTTGTTTTCCATTTATAGAAGCCAAGTACTAAAAGAAACAACAAAATGTATTGTGCATCATGCCCATTAAAATAGAAATTTACAATGTTACACTTTGCCAAATTTGAGACAAAAATCTCTGATGAATTGGAATTCCCAATCCTAATATTTCAATTACGATTATTTTCGGTTTTAGTGCACAAAAAACTGTAATAGATTTTTTCTTGAAAATTCGGCCTGTGGGCACAAGATATCGTCGCATTCTTGAAGCGAACAATAGTTGATCTTCACATGTTTTCTACCTGCTTAAAATTTGAAAACCATGTTAAATAGGACAACAATACTCGACGAAATCCACGTGTATGAAGATGTTTTTGAACGGGAGTCGTATGAACACTTGTACATTTCAAAGCGTTCCCGTTAGATTCTTTACAAAACTTTGCGGTTTTCGGAATTTTTGTCGTTTTGTTATGTCCATAAGGGTGGACAGTTGGCATGACTGATTTGCCGAATATTTTAACCAGTTGCCGATCGGAAGTTGTAGATGTCTCCTTTTTATCTTTCTGATCTACATGTTTATCTAAGCAGCAATTTTGCGTTTCTAAATATTTAGAATTTCCTGTCAAGTTTTTATTTGTGCTAATCTTTCAGTTTTTGAGTTTATGTTACCTACTTAACATTTTATAAAGATATTTTTAAAACAATTTTTTGGCAGTGTAAACAGGACATAACAATAAGTTATTTCGGTGGTTATTTTTATTCCTTAAGTTAAAATGTTACTGACCTGTCCTCATTATGAGTGTCTTTAATATTTTATGTCTAACTAGTACATTATACCCTAGGGCATTAATAAATTACTGTGGCAATTTTGAAAAATCAACTAGATTATATTCTATTTGTTGCTACTGCTAGGATATTAAAAAGCAAAACAAAATTTAAATTGTCAAAGTTAATTACGTAGGTATGTAAGTATTGTATGTATCACTTGATATGTTTATTACAAACTCTCTGTTGTATGAAATTTTCGCTTCTTTATAATGTCCTTGATACATAAATAGTTATTTATATACCTAGGTTGCAAATAGTGGTGCTATGAGACGGAGACGAAACGAAAAATAGTCAATTCTCGTCTTGTCTCAAATTTTTGAAACGTGAATTTTCGATACTCATCTCGTCTCAAAGACTTTGATTCTCGTCTCGTTTCAATTTCTCGAAAAAATTTGTTGTCATCTATTTGAAAAGCTAGAAGTGAATTTAGGATTTTTTTGGTACATTTTTGTTAAATCTGCACACAATTTTTGTTTTAGAAATTTAAATATTTAAACATATTTTGACATTGTCGAACAAAATAATTTCAAAATTTTTTCAAAATTTTAGTTTCGAAAATTTCTTGATTTCACGAGAATTATTCTCGTCTCATCTCGAAAATCCGAGACGAGAAGTGTATTGGTTCTTGTGTTGTAATTTCGAGACGAGACGAGATGAAAAAATTCTCGAGGACACTAAACACATTTCGCAAACGAGTAAGTAATACACAATATTTTTTGAGCAACTGCAATGCATATAAACATTTTATTGCGCGTCTCCTATGACAACGCGCATTAAAGTATTTTATTGTTTATATAAATAAAAGAAAATGACAGATTCAAACAAATTTTTTTGTTTATTTATTTCGATATTATTGGTATCGTCTAGTTACAAATAAAACATAAATTGGTTTAACGTATAGATTGAACTAACTAAATATCAAGTTGAAAAGTTAATATTTTGGATACGATAATCTTCATAACTAAATATAATTATTTGTAATAACAAATAATTTCAGTCGTAGATAAAATATGTGTGTATTACGAACGAAGTGTCTTTGTTCTTCTTGCAGTATTGCAGCGCGAGCCGAAGGCGTGCGCGAGTAACAAAGAGTCACTTTACGCTCTTAATACACAAATAACTATTAAAATTGTTCTAATTAGTTAAATAGGTAACAAAAAATAGTATAGGTTAGGTAACAGAAGAATAAAATAAATTTATTCACAGTTTCAAACGCTGAACATAATTTAAAAGGGGTAGAGCATGATACGATCAAAGACGTCAAATTTTAGGATGCGCGTATAATTTAGCGTCACCTGCTTCTTTCGCAATATGCGAAGGGGAATTTTAATTTAGATTCAAATTAGGTCATCAACGACTTTATTTATTTTTATAACACGCATGGGAAACAATCCTTTGTTAATAGGTTTATATTTAAAAATGTATTATTCTTTCATGTAATTTTACTTTTGTTTAAAACCTTACAATGGGTTTTGAAATGAATAAACACATTTCAATTAAATTATTGGCGATAAAGAACTTTGTCGTATTAGCCAGCTGTTTGTGCTAAAAACAGCGTGAGTTTTTTTGGCGAGTGACCAACGGAAATAAGAAAGAAAGTCAACAAACGTAAAGATAATATCATTGAACTTTTATTATTTTCCCCCAATTTTAGACGCATATTGTGAATAAGTTTTTCCTCAAATTATAAATTGAAATTATTTTTCGTTTTTCTGGTGATGATAATAATTTATTCTGCTAATATTTACTTCATTATTCTCTATTTTACAATATTTGACACCAACTATTTTAGCTGTCATGTTTCAGGGACAACTTTATAAGTAAAAATATACTTAGTAGGTACACGTAACTAAAAGTAAATATCTACCTATTTGAATAATTTATATTTAGGGAACATGTGAAGTTTTTGGTAATGTTTTAAGCTGTCAAATTAATTCTTAAAAATTATCGGCACTGTTAATTTGATAAAAGTTGTAGGTAGTTTACTAGTATAAAATTTTTTTAACAGTATACCTACTATTACATAAGAAATATTTAAAAAAAAAAATTAGGTAGGTACTTTAAGTTCTATTTTAATGTGTATTTTTAGCTTTTAGGTTCTATAGGGCAATTCACTTTTATGTTTTTATATACATATATATTTAAGAAACACGTTTTGATTAATTTAATAAATGGATAATAATTGAAATTTATGCATTCGCTAATTAAAAGTTTTTTGGTAAATTAGAAGATTACATGCCAAATTAACTATTAATTTGCTTTATAATTTAAAATTTCACAATAATTGTGAAACAATGAGTCGCCATTTCTGATCTTGACACTTGAGTCATTAGCCATTTGTATTGTCTTGTCAAAAACAAATAAATATGCATGAGTATGAGTAAAATAAGTTTTCTATAAATTACCTACTTGATAACGTTGATAACAAAATTACACTTTACTTTGTAATAAATAGCAACAACAAAAAATTGCAAAACATTTCTTTGTTTATAGACAAATGCGCAGTGCCCTTCATCTTTTTGTGTTTTGTATCTATTTTGTTTTTTGATATACATTCATTGGCTAAATATAGTAGGATGAAAGGAACTGCTATTTTGGAGAGAATCTAAATTTTAGTTGCGTGTAGTGAACTTCGAGGAGGTCGCAAAACTCTAAATAAGTTGTGCTATTTTTATCGCGATATAAATGGGATGCACTTTATATCACTTATGAATATCGCCAGATATTTATTTACCTGAATAGTAACTGGTATTTAAGAATAATTACTAAAAATGTGAGTATAACCTACACAAATTATTTTTTAGTCGGCACAATTTTAGTGTGAACTAAACAGATATTTACTAAATAATAACAATACACAAGTAATAAATGAGTTGAAATGTTGTAATATTAAATTATTCAACGAGTGTTTAACAATAATAATAACTAATGTGTACAAAAGTAATAGTTGTCAAATAACTACTAAAATACTATTTTTATGTAAGACTTAATTAATTAGTTGTATATTCTATAATTAATTTCATAATAATGAAACAAATTATAATCATGAATTTCAAATTTGCTAACAAACAGTTAATTCTAAAAGTTTGATAAATTAATTTGTGGCCTAGACAGTCCGTGGTTTAAGCTTCTAAAAAAATAATTGGACGCTCCAAAAACGAAATCTGCTTTGGAGCGAGACGAGACGAAACGAATTATCTTAGAATTACTGTAAGACTAATTCAAATAGTAAAATGATCAACAGTACACACCCAAACTGGACTTTACTTGACATAATTTCCTCTTCTTGCTGATTTGCAAAACTTTGTCGTTTGAGTGAACGTCCGGTATTTGTGACAAATGACGAACATGGTGACAAATTACTGTTTATAAACAAAAACTAAACCAAGAGAATAGTCATAATAAGATTTGTTTTCCTGATAAATTATCTGACGTGACACATTTTAAATTCGTCAAATATTTTGTGAAACACGAATAGGAGATAAGAAAAATCGTATTTTCAATATTTTATAGTACAGATACGTCAAAATACATCAATTTATTTTTGTTGTAAAGGTAATATTTTATAATAAGCAAAAATTTAGGATCTATTAGTTGCCAAGGTTGCAAATTAATAACAAATCCTAAATCAATAAATTACTACTTTGCTAAAAATGCAGTGCATAACAATATATCAAAATATAAATATAGGTAACCTAAAACTGTCCGAAACGAAATTGATACTGTTGTACAATGTACGGTTCTCAAGATACCGTATTCTACTGTTCTTCTTCAACCGCTACAATGAAAATTTCTTAATTAACATTAAATGCAGACTAATTAATTCTTTTACGAACGAATTTTCATATTTTAACGGAGTAAATGGCGCGCGATTGTGATTGAAAGTAAAACATTACTGCTATTTGATAATGCTTTTAGAAGACGTTTCAGGCTTTTCATTTTCCGTTTTTGTGTATTTTTCTGTTTCCAAATGCACGTATACCACGTAGAAACTGAAAGTAAAAAGCCATAAATCAAGAAAATTGCCCAAACTGAGTGACAAGATGTTTACAAATATTTATCCTCAAAGTTTAATAGTTTCTTGTGAATACTGGGTTAGGTTAAAATCGGTAGTTTTGGAGAAAGTTCTAAGGATCATATAATTTATTGTTCAAGGATTTTCTTTTATGTTTATTGCTTGTACGTTGTACTCGTTGTACCTTACATTTCCCTGATTTTTTCTAGTACTTCGAATTTTGAAAACGAAAACGGTACCTCGAAATATTTAGTAATAATTACGAACCAGTAATATTGAGTAAGAAGCTTCTTTATTTATTTTCATACCTGCGTTACTGCAAAAACAAAATCATACCAGCAACCAGATAAAACAAATTATTCATTTATTCAGGAGCTAGTTATACAGGCTGATTCACAACTTCGTGCATGGCATATAGTGCTCAACTTATTTATTGCGGAACTGAAAGAATATTTTCAAAATTCGGTTTTATGATTAGTATGAGTTGACTACTATATGCCATTAAAATACAGAGTGTACCATAACTTTGAGGTCCATACAAGTATTTAACGTACTGATTCCGAAAAAAAGAGATTTTTTTCGAAATTTCTATTAATAAGGGTAGTTTACTTAAGGAGAACATTTTTAGCGCCACTGGATACAATTTTTTTTGACTAAAGAGAGTTATGTGACCGGCTACTTCTATTATTGTATTATATACAAAAATTAATTATTAGTTAGTTACAATGTAATATTTAATAAATTAAAACTAACTATCACCAGTGGTCCAAAACTGATTCCTTTGCAAACATCAAAAACTAATTTTTGAATTTTGAAAAAATTCTTTTTGTTCCGTGATCAGTACGTGAAGTATATACTATACGACATTATTATGTAAGTACCTCAAGTTATGGTATACACCTGTATATGCACGAAGCACGAAGTTGTGAATCATTCTGCTTTTTGATAAAATATCGTAATATTCCTGGTAGGCACTATGTTTTACTAAAAAAGTCTACTTAACTTAATTTATTGAAATATATAATAACAATAAACTGAATCATTTTTTAAAGTTTTTACGATATTTTTGTATAATATGTGTCAAAAAAATTACGTGGTATTATCATATTAGTAGCTGGAAGCATTAGTTAGTGATATACAAGAATTTTGCTTATAAGTTCGAATTTTTTTGACAAGTAACCACTTCAAGTTTGTATTCAACGAATGCTCAGTGCTTTTTTCAAGTATCTCTACAAAACATCAACAAAACGTGGTAAATAAATATTGTTTTGTGGGTTTGTTTTTATTCAAATGTTATTTCTGAACGCAATTTCGTTGAAAATAAATTCTATAAATACAGTTGGAAGGCGAAAAATGTTTTGTCTTATGATGACTGAATAATTTTCATATTCGTCGTGCTGGGATAAAATGTAAATGTTCTGCGCCTAAGGGCATTATCTGCGTAAATTAATTGTTATTATTAGAGACAAATGAATAACAGTATTGGTTATAATTATTTTATACTTAGAACGTGTTGATGCATTTATAATAAATAGTTTTGTAAGTATGTAATCACTTTTTTAGGCTATTTTATCCGTTATTTATAATTAGTTTATTTAATCTGTAACATTTGTGTTATAAATTTTGTAATATCTTTTAATTTAATTAAATTTATAATTAAAATTTTATCATAATTTGATAACATCGCTCGTGAATACTAGCTGTTTTTATAAAAATTAATTATATTTTGACGAGTTTATTATTATTTAGGGAATTAGGGTGCTAAAGTTTATGATTAGATTATAAATAAATAGACTAGTGATAAAATTTCTAATTTTAAATTTTGTTCTCTTATCATATAAATTTTTATTTAGTTCATTAATGGAAACAAATACACAATACTTGTAATTTATATAAATTTGCATTTATAATTATTGAAGCAATCTGTTTCTGTTACGTGTGAAGTAATAATTACGCATTGTTCCTGTAATAATAAACTTTTTCACGCTTATATGAAGCCTTGAATTAACATGAAACGGCTCTTAATTTTTTTCTTATCTGTATTAATAATAATATATGATAATAAATGCTCTATTAAGACAATATAGGCTTAATTTATCTGACAAAAAAATCTAGCTTTTCATAATAATTGCACATGGATACATTAACATATTACGTTAATTTATTACTTAATAGAGTTTTTGGCAAAAAATATTTATTATTTTTTAACAGCTGCAACATGAATTGCAAATATTCATTAATATTATTTCTGATAAATTTATTTCGAATTATGACTTTTTCGAACTTTTTCTTAAAAATATTTTCAAAACATTTTAATCGGACACAAATTATAGGAATACCACATGTCTATACCTAATATAGACCTGTGGTATTAAACATATTTTTGCACTTCACTCTCATAAATATAATAGTTTGAAAGAAAATAAATTTTGTAATTTTGCCATTACAAACTTTGACAAAAAATTTCTATTTTTTAAACTATGATACGATTACAAATTGCACGTATTTACTTGAAAACATTTAATAATTCAATTCCCTGACAACGGAATTAAATATGAAAATTAATGCCATGCTATCAAATTAATAACCTTAGTCCCTAAAAAAAAGACCAAAGAAGAGTTTTACTCTCGAAAGTGCAAAATAATTATTTATGTTACAAGAATCGTAACGTCAATCATTATGGTACTATAGTCGTAAAAATAAGAAGAAGATGCAAATCCGAGTTTGATAACATGACATCATGTACCATATAATAATAATTGGTTTCATTTTGTATTATGTACATATCAAATTTTACTTTTACAGCCAAAAAATAAAATAAATTATTTGCTATTGAACAAAACAATTAAATATAAAGAAATCAGATTTTGCTATAGTCCTTGACCTATAATGAACACTATTGTGGCCCTCAAATTGATGCTTATAATGTTGTCATTATGACACTGCCAGCAGAAAAATTATTTAGGTATTGTTTAAGTAATAATTTTGCAGCTTAAATCATTTGTTTGCATTCTTAATCCAAAATGGAAATACCGGGAAATACAATTATATTAATCAGTGTAAATTAGATATACCCTGTTTGAAATATACAAAACATTTTCGTTCTTTAAAAAGATGCTTCAATAGTCCACAAAACCTTAAAAGAATAATACATAAAAATAGCCAGGTAAAATTTAAAAACAACAACAAATAATGAACAGCACTTACAAAGGATGAAATCAGTATAATTGACAATTACTGACATAATTTGAATTGTATTTGTGTAAACATTTCTTGACAACGGCACGTAGCAACCAATAGAATCACAAGAATCTGTCAATATTCTTTCGTTATTTCAAATATGGTTTAGTATAAGTACTAAGAAATTAAAAAAGAATAATAATAAGTACCTATATTAAAAAATTAATAATATGACGTATTGTGCACCAATTAAACTATTAAACTGTGACTAAGAAACTAACAAAAAAATTGCATAGAACAATGCACAAATTATATTATGATCTAATATATTGACTCATGCAATCACTCATCTTCTAAAATCTTTCGTTTCAAAACCAAAGCCCAATCCTTTTAGTAAACAGTGCAATAAAAAAACGAAGAAGTTAAAAATATCAAAATTACCCCAAGTGATATTTTTTACCTGTGGTGTGCATGAACTATCCCCTCTCTTGCCTGCGGCATAGACCAAGCAGTGTCCAAGTCCATCAGTCCTTGCCGAGCGAAGTTTAGTTCGCTTGGTGAACGATAGAAGAACGCACCGTCAGTTGTTCAATGTTTCCCGGCGCACGCATGATCTAAGCCGACTTCGATTGTTGTAATCAAGTGCTATCTTATCAATGTGGTTGAAATGTTTCCAATGTGAGGTTAGGGTTTCCTCAGAGTGACAAGCTTTGTGATTGCAACGTTCAAACGTTGAAAGACTTTGATCCACCGTTAAAATGACAGAAGTAATTAAAGTTTGTTATCGCTTTAAGAAGATAAAACGTAAACATGACCTGAACTTCATGGTTGGACTAATCTCCCTAATTCTAGTGATTAATAACCGTCGTGGGATACGCCGCTAAGTGAAAATGGGGATTGTTACGAAAACTATTGGGATACTGTTTAATCTGTAAGTGAATTAATTTATCTTGAAGTGGGCTGCATTCTCCGGATGTGTCTTTTTGTAATTTCGCTTTTGTTTCCGGTTTATTTTGATTTTATTCTGCAGTATATTTAGGTGATGGTCGATATACATTGTTAATTAACTTTCTGTGCATCCTGACATTGGATATTGTTATTTCTTGACCGAGTTTTATTAAAATTTCGAAAGCAAAATTGTTATATTTCTGCTAATTATAGCGATTATATTCAGGAAAAATTTGTTAGAGGATTAGTTATGTATTTACATTTGAATTTAATTATTTAATTGTATATAAATTGTAACTTAATATCTTCATCATATTAGGAAAATTACATAAATATTGTTCCGTGTGTTTAATTACATGTAAACAAATCTGTTTTTATATGTAACAATGACAGAATTAAATCTGCAATTAGACCACATGATCTTATTATTTTCCTTATATTTTGTTGTGGTCACTGTGTTGATTGTTGAAATGTAAATATTTACATTATGGACAACTAAATAAAAAATATGATACTTTGAACGAATATTTATTTATAGTTAAAGGTACATTTACAATCAAATTGTAAACATAAATTTGGCAGTTACACATCATGCTTTGAGTAGGTGTAGTAATAAAATTTTAGTCAAATTTTGACTCTTACTGTATAATAGCATATTTAATCGATTCTGGTTTCTGATTATATTATTGCAAATTAAAACTAATATTTTTTCCATAGCTGATGTTAAAATTCTACTTTATCTACTACTTTGATGAGTAGATAAAGTAACACTTTAACCGGAAGGATATAGATAAATTAAAATTTGAGTAGATAAAGTAAATACGAATATTTTTACATTTTTTCTTTAAATTCATTTTCACACAGTCATTTCTGCATCCTGTGTGAAAAAGTAAGTTGATGAAAAACATTACAAACTGCAAAATTGCATTTTGATAATAATTTAATTAAAATTTTTTTTTTCTTTTTTATATTTACATCAGGTCGAGCATCAGGTATAGAAAAAATAGAATTTTATACACGACGATAAGATTATATTATCAGCTCGAGAAAAATAATTCCTTCGTCATTTCAGTCATTTGTGAATTAACACTTTTCTTTCGTCGATAAAATATAATTTTATCGTCTTGTATAAAAAATAACTATTGATGAATGATAAAGCATTATTGCGTTTTTAAATATGTTTTATGATTATTTCTTTATTCATTTACAATTTTGTTTTATATAGTCAATGGTCAATTAAATAATCGGTCAATTAGTTATTTTTTGAAAATTTGTTTTTATTAGAGAAATTTAACTATAAGGTTAAAGATTAACTACATTAATTATTGTTACTCATTTATTGCTAGGATGATTATTTAATAGGTATTTAAGAATATTGATATATCGATATGTAAAATATACTGAATATTGTAAACATCCAATTTCAATACCACAGCAAGTGTTGAGCATAAAACAAACAATATAATAAAATTTCCAATATTTATTTACTTTATCAACACAACCACATTTCGTGATATTTTTATAAATATCAATATCAAATTTAAACCCAGAGCTTAATTTTAGTTTGAATTCAAAATAACATAGGTTATAAATATCTTTTATTCATCACTTTTATGATTAATGTGCATGAAATAAGAACCAAAATTAAGAACATCAGTCATAATTTTTTTCGCCAAGCCCCGAGGTAAAAATTCAGCAATCAATGCGGAAATCTATCATGTCATGTGTGTTCCGTTGCATTGTAACCTAACTTTCGGTGCATGGACTCGCCCAAGCAGAGGGGAGTGAAAGTGTCCCATACGGCACGAGTCACGTGACCTTGACCACTGCGGCCGCGGCCCGCTAGGCTAGAACGTCTCTCTCTTATGCACTGTAATTAAAAATGTATCATCATTTACCGGTTTGTCTGCTGGTCAGAGCCGGACTGAGAAGATGTTGTTACGTCATGGTTCAATCGGCCCTTATATTTATATATCTCTAGAAAAGAAAATTGGTTCAAGGTCAAATCCTTTTAAATTGAAAAGCAAATTATTTTCATCTTTATTTTATGAGCAGGAATAAATTCAAATTAATTTTTATCCCCTTGAATTGTCATGTCATAGATAAACTTTTCTTGGGTGTAGCTGTCTCACATACTGTGAATCAACAAACGGTATAGATATTTTGCCATGTGTGCGGTTACCAGCCGTCAACTAACAATTGCTCGTATAGTTGCTAGTGGACAGCACACCACGAGACTTTTGTGCAGTAAAACTGAATTATTGTCAGAACCAACATCGGTCACATACAAGATTTTAAATTGAAGGTAAAAATTGTTTCTGTTTATTTTATGTACTAAAATAAATTAATTAGGGCGGTGAGATATATTTTAACTTAACTCACGGGTAATCATGATTGTGTTGTTGGTGGAGAGTATATCACAGGAGAGATTTTTATGCAGTTATACGAGAATGTGTATATCTCGGTGTATAGGTACTGAATACTGAATCTAAATTCGAACCTGTGAGTTTTGAAAACTAGTCAGTCATACAGCTCACTCTATTATTATTCGTGCTGTTGATATCAAAACAGTTTAGTTTAAATTTGAATTAAAATTAAAGTACAGTGATTTTGATGTCCGTAATCAGCCACATAATCTTATTCTAGAATAACTGAACTACGCATTGAAGTCAAATCCGTTGCTTACATTTTAATATTGTACAAAATTAAATGTAGGTAACATTTTAGATCTGGATTTTTGGCCTGCTGAAGTAGTGTAAACATAACAAATCGCACATCGTTGACGTCTATGAATGGTAGTTGCGATTTTACACATGCCATGACGTTACCGCATATTGTTCTGTAAAGAGCATCGAATTTTATTACTTTAATAGGCCATTATATATAAAAATGTAACTTTAAAATAAAACGGAGCATACAAAAACGCTACTTTACGCAATTTATTGTTCAATAGAGTCTAAAAAAAATAAAACGGATTACCTAATTCTAAATGTGACATTTACGGGCGACATCTCTGAGCAGTTATCTCAAGGATACTTGACATAAGGAAATTTTAGTGCAAATCTCAAATTCTTCGCACTTAATTTCATAGAAAATACGATATTTTAAATAAAAAGATAAGTCGACCAAAAAATATACCTAACACATAATACGTGCGGGAGGTATTTGTACAAGACTCGGTTTACCTCGCATTGTAAAAAAAAATCTGACGTGGACACCACATGACTTCCTTGTACGCCTTGTGTGTTCATACTTTTCTTAATAACTAAAATCTAAAATGTAAAATAATATTAAAAATTCTTTTAACTTATTATACTAGTATACTCACAAATATATTTTAGTCATTTTATTTAAACTGCAGAAGAAGATATAAAGCATATTTTACTATTGTCACTGTCATGTCATAATCATTTAAATTTTACGTAGTAACAAATGTTAATCGATCATGGACTACAAGATACCGAAATACTATAAATAATAAATATATACTTTAATTATTTTTAAATGATAGCAGATACAAAAATATTTATAAAATACCGATTGTAGGTAATAATCACATAATCTTTCATTTAAAATAAAAAAAATTGTCTAAAATTAAATATTTATCGAAATATTTTTAAAAAGTACTACTTCCGGTTTGTAGACTGAAACCAAAAATAGGAGGTGCACAACTAGATGCTATAACAGTCCTAAATACAAAATTTCAACTTTCTACGTCTAACCGTATTTGAGTTATGCGACACACATACGTCCGTACGTACGTACGTACGTACGTACGTACGTACGTACGTACGTACGTACAGACGTCACGTCGAAACTAGTCATAATGGATTCAGAAAAGGTCAAAACGGATATTTCCGTCAAAATCTGAGAACCGAAATTTTTCGCGATTACAATACTTCCTTACTTCGTACAAGGAAGTAAAAACGCACTTATAATGTAAAAAATCTGACGTGGACACCACATGACTTCCTTGTACGCCTTGTGTGTTCATACTTTTCTTAATAACTAAAATGTAAAATAATATTAAAAATTCTTTTAACTTATTATACTAGTATACTCACAAATATATTTTAGTCATTTTATTTAAACTGCAGAAGAAGATATAAAGCATATTTTACTATTGTCACTGTCATGTCATAATCATTTAAATTTTACGTAGTAACAAATGTTAATCGATCATGGACTACAAGATACCGAAATACTATAAATTATAAATATATACTTTAATTATTTTTAAATGATAGCAGATACAAAAATATTTATAAAATACCGATTTTAGGTAATAATCACATAATCTTTCATTTAAAATAAAAAAAATTGTCTAAAATTAAATATTTATCGAAATATTTTTAAAAAGTACTACTTCCGGTTTGTAGACTGAAACCAAAAATAGGAGGTGCACAACTAGATGCTATAACAGTCCTAAATACAAAATTTCAACTTTCTACGTCTAACCGTATTTGAGTTATGCGACACACATACGTCCGTACGTACGTACGTACGTACGTACGTACAGACGTCACGTCGAAACTAGTCATAATGGATTCAGAAAAGGTCAAAACGGATATTTCCGTCAAAATCTGAGAACCGAAATTTTTCGCGATTACAATACTTCCTTACTTCGTACAAGGAAGTAAAAACTATTATTTTTCTGCGCCGATTTAATTAATGTTTTTAATTCGCGAAACAGCAAAATTATGAGCGCGTGATTTCCAAGTAGGCCAGTCCGTCCCTGCTCGTAGTGCTGGAAGCCTTCTTCAGCACCAGCACCAGCCGGGCAGCAGGTAAATGGATGCAGCTTCCGGCGAGTATGAAAGAACTTGGTCGTTTGTCATTTTGAAATACTGATCGTGTTAGGAATGTGCTGTTTGTGGTTTCTGACAATGTTTGCGATCTATTTTCATTGCACTTATCGTTGAATAAATATCTGATAGAAATTATTCATGAACAGTTCTAGCAACTGGAGATAAAACAGTTATTGTAGTTTAAATTTTGACCGAATGGTAAATTTGTTAGGTATAAGTATTAAGGTAAATATACTTTCGTTATGAATGGGTTATCAGCAGCTTAAAGTTTGACATGCAATTAAAGAGATATAATATTTACGAAGAGAATGAGTAAATTTACTTAACAAGAACTAAAAGTCACTTGCTCGAATTGGTTTGAATTTTTTGACAAAATAGTTCATGGCAATTAATATTTAGAATTATGTAAATAATGTAGGTATACTTAAGCAGTTAAATTTGCACATAATTGCAGCATTAATTTTGACACAATACAAAATTTTAATAAATGCTTTGTTGTTTTGTTGTTTGTTTTGTAAATATTGTTCATTGTTTATATGGCTTCAAATATTATATTACAAAGAAAATTTATTCTTTTGCAAAATTAAATAATATGTTTGTATCTTCCGAGGTATTTTTTCACACTGTTTATTTGGTAAATATTTAATATTTTTCATTGAAGTATCAAAGCTTTATAATGAAATAATCTAACAAAAATTTAAGGTCATTGGTGTTTATTTGCATATTAAATGTTCTTTTGCATGGTTGGTTAAAATAGAATTTGGCATAAAATACCTTTACTAATAATTTAATTTCCATATTACAACCTATTTCCGTTGCCAGCAGCATAAATCGCCACTTTTGTGATGTTTATAAAGTTTGTTTTTTTATAAAATCGTTTTGAATTTTTATTGTTTTGTTTTGTTTCAAAAGTTAGTCGCCTCGCAATGTACTGAAACGTTACTAATTGAGTTTGAAAGGTTTGTAATGTAGTCATTAGTTCTACAGTACAATTCAATTACATTTTTACTCCCTGATTCAGTTTCAAACATTGCACTTAGATTCAGATTACGGATCTGTAAATAGGTAGTTAACATCTGGGAAGAATGGCTAATGTCTGTAAAAACGGCAGTTTTCTAAAAATAATAAGTCACGGAAATATTAAAAAGAAAAACAAATTAGGGAGCAAACATGGGCGAAGTCTAGGTGTGCTACCACATGATATTTCGTAATTTTCTTTCTCGGAAGACTTATTTTTAGATTACCTACATGATAATATTTTTCATTTTGAAACGCTCTTGACAAAAACTATTTTCCAGAGAAAATATTACCTCGTACAAATGGTAACCAGTTTTCATGAGAGAAAAGAGAGTATGCCACTATATTTATACATGCTGTATTTTATTTGGCTTTTAAAAGAAGAAAATATGCAACTTCAATTCTATGGGCAAAATACCTTATTTTTGCTGATAAAAATCTGAAACATTTTTATAAACATGAATTTTTACAACAATTTATAGAAAAGATCCACTACCAAGTTTCACGAGAGTCTTACATTTATCTTGTTCTTGTCTTGCTCTTGTACAAAAAACAAAAATGCAAGACAAGTATTAAATATTTTAAAGCAAGACATTACAAGACATTGATTTGCAAGAAAAGTGCAAGAATTTCTAGATTTTTTTGAATATTCTTGTTCTTGCTTTCTTGCATTATCTATTGCTATGACGTATTTGATTCATACGCATACAAGCACAACTAACATTTACATATCACTCTCAAGTTACCTATTTCAAGCATAGACAACCCACAATAGATGAAGTACATCAAACGTGAGACGTCAATCACTTCACGCGATTTGTGAACATAACCTACAATTTTATAAATAATAAAATAAGAAAGTTACGTTGCATGTACAGTGATAAATATGTAACTTATTGATATAAATACCAATAGTGATAATAATTCAATATTTAAAGAAAGAGCGTAAACAAACATAGTTCAAAGTTTGTCCGCTAGGTTTGTAAGTCTGGGTAAGTTATCGGGACTTATTCGGAATGCTTCATAAAATGCGAAACATACACCCAATGCATGGAAACTGGTGTATCAGATACGTCCTCAAAGGAGATTTGAAATTTAAAAATAAATCATACCTCTTGTACTAATCACTTATGGAGGATAAAATATACACCTACTTATCAAGTTCGACGTATTCTTTCAAGAAAAAAATAATTCTAAAATTGTGAAATAAACCCATTGTTTGTTGCCTTCTGCCTTATTTAAAATTTGCAAGAAAATTTGAAAAATGCACAATTAAATTATTCTTTATGTTCTATTAAAATAAAAATGATGTTTATAAAACTAGTAAAATTTAAGATTGTGGTCGACATTATTTTTGACAAGTTGACTGAAATTTTATATTAAGTCTGAGTTTTTATTTTAGTAAATATACATACCTACATCCATTCAATTATATCTATTACGATTTTTACCTACCTTCGGTGTGACAGCCTCACATATAATTATATTATTATACATTAACTCACAGGTACTCAGGGTTGTTTGTACCTATTTGATATTTTGATTATCTTACTGAAGTTCAAAATAAAAATCCAGTCTGTATATTATATAAGTTGGTTCTAATTCGATTGAAGGTTCAAGCCTTTATATCGTCATTCGACCCATTATTATCACTGCATGCACTTGCTACTTGCTGCGTTACTCAATTCTAATCTCCTTATAAGTACAGAAAAAATTGTGTGAAATATAAGCCTTATAATTAATTTATGCTGTGTCTGCTGCTGTAGCCTGGTTATGCAAAGATGTTCATTCAATAACACAACATAACGTAGTATTTTCAAACGAAAGGTCAGCTAACAATAGTCAATTTATGTATTCGCTTTGACAATGTTTTATTTTTGAAGTTAATATGTGGCGTTTGTTCTACTTTTCGTAGGATTTTGTTCCATTTTATCGGATGCTATATGAATATGCAAAATCTATTTTTATTTTGTCTTGTGCTAGATACTAAATTATAGATTAATTTATCATGAATATAGGCTGTCATTCTTCATTCATTCTGAATTTATAATCCAAACATTATTTCAAAAGGAGGTGGACAAATTGCTACTTGTTTTGTAAAGTGTGCTAAATTAGATTATAACTTTGCTGCCAAAGTCACTTATTGAAACTAATTTAATACAATTTTTAAAAAATTTAAAACTTTGGTTCAAATATTGTGTGGACTGGGTATTATTTAAAGAATATTCTGACAAATATACAATTAATGTATCACGTGGTACATATTTGACTAATTTGATTGAAGGAAATAGGGCAGTATAAGAGGCTATCAAATCGAAGATATTTTTTATCACCTCTGTTACATGCTAACTGTTTTGTTCATTAGTTACAAACTGTCAGTTTCTTAATCTGAAATTGCTGTTTGTCAAAAATCAACTTAAAATGTGTCAGGATAGAGATAATAGGGAAGAACACTACAAATTGAGAAAGGTAAACAGAATTTAAAACGTTTTTGACAGCTATTGAAAAAATATAACCAAACATTTTGTATTTATTCGTTATATATTCACCCCAAATATGACCCGGGCTATGATTAATCATAGGTGATAGCATTCGTTGTTAGTCTTCTATTCTATTATAGTAATTTTTAAAAATTTTGAAAAACTTAACACATAATCCCTCGCATAATCCAAATAAATTTATGTAATTCTATAATAAAATATAAATTATTGTAGATGCAGTTTCTTTTACGTTGTATGATGCTTAAGCCTATGCTTTTAATAAAATTTCAAAACAAAAAATCATTTTAGTTTTATTATACTCGAACTTGAGAGTCATAAAATATTACTTCGGTTGCTATTACTCTAAAGAGTTGCATTTGCTTATTACGAAAACATAACAGGACAGTGACATTCACTTTGTATGTAAATGTTTGACATGTCACCAGAAGCTTTTAGAATAATTATATAAAACACTATGAAGTTAATTAGTTCATTTTACTAAAACCCGCCATACCAAGTAACATGAAACTAATCCAGTAACATTTCTATTTAATCTTGTTATCTACATCCCAACATCTACCTATCGATTTCATTGATTCGTATTTTTATTGCATGTTCGAAATTGCTTTCCCAATTAGGCTGAAGTAATTATTGAGTAGAATTTATTCTACTCTTACTCTACATATCTAGTATTTTCAATCAGTTATATAAAGTTTACAAACAATTTGTGGAGTAAAATTATTTAACGTATAAAACAAATCAATAGCACCCGAAACTCAAACGTGTGTTTTGTTTAATAAACCTTTCCTAAAACACGAAATTGCGTGATGGAGCATTATTAGGGGTGTTTTCCAACCCTAACATATTTTTTACAGTGATATTTAGTCATAGGGGTGAATTTTTAATTTTTTACTTGTAAAAAAACACTTCTACTATAAACATTCTACCGAAAGATTTAAGGGCAGTTTTTGCAAGAAGTACACTTTTGGAACCACTTATTAAAATTAATTTTTAATTAATTGTGCAATGACAAGATTAGTAAATTTATTAAATTCCAAAATTCGGGAAACTAAAATTGCGAATTTTAAGTTCGGAAATCTCACGAACATTCGATAGACACTTTTCAACGAGTCATGTAGGTACACTATTTTTCCCACAACGTTTTATTCATGAATATATTTTTATCAACTGTCACTGTCATAACTTTAATTTTTCAAAGAAACAAATATACTTACCCCGATTATGATACAAGATTTTCATTAACAAGAATATAAATTCCGAAAAAATTATGTTTAAATTATACTAGATACAGCAAAAGTACTACTACTTTTTGTGGATAAATCACTTTTAATGTCGTGTTTGTCCATTTTAATGAAATAATTAGGAATAATGCAATTTATCACGAAATACTTAATGACAGGCAAAAATTATCAAATGTTAGAAGACAACACACGCCTATACTAAGAGGTGAAACAAAAATTGAAACTGTTCGATGTAACCTATTCGATAACATATCGAATGGGTTGAAAGTTGAAAGGATGTATGATACTGTTTATTTTCGTAGCTAGGTACCTGTATGAAAACTGTTAGTTTCTTATAATATAGTCGTGGAAAAGAAATCTTTCAGTTCCGTGATAAGTGAGTTGAGCACGAAGTTGTGTATCATCCTGTATATGTGATTATACTAACCGTCAACTTACAAGTATATACTTACGGTCGTGTTACTGGACAGTGCACCACAGGAAGAATTATTGTGCAGTTAATCTGAAACTTTTTTTATCAAAAACTAACTACTACCTTTTGTAATTTACAAAATTTACAACCAAACAAAATATTGCGCCAAATAATATACACATTTTTAACCACTCAAATGTTAAATGTGAATGTGGTTTTTGGTTTTGCGATTGTATTTTTTCTTTGTCATATTTTTGTTGTAAAGATGTCAGCCATATGTCGGAAAACCACTCGCAAATTTATCCGTAAATAATCGGGATTATTCCTACTTACCATGTGTTCGTTCAAGTACACCTGCACCCTTTTCCACCGGATATATTAACCAGTTATTTCCTGAAATGGATCGCTTTAAATGTATACAGTTCGCAATATATAATTTGAAAATTATGTAGGTATTACGAATAGAAATGCAAATTAAAATTAACCGTAAATTGTAGTTTATAAATGCGCAGATAGAGGGTAATAATTTGGATTATAGAAATTTCAGCAAAAAATTGACAAGGCATACATTATCACACATTTAGAAGCAATTGTTTGTAATTTTGCATTAAATTATAGAGTTTGTTATTTGATTATACACTGCAGAAAGAATTTTTTGCGGAGAAACACTGCATTTTCATAATTTTTACACATCATTGCAACTTGCATAAACAGTTTTGTTTTTGTTCAAAGATTTGTAAAAAATGTTGGGAAATATTTTTTGCCTTTTAATGGAAGATCTTAAGATCTAAATATACGTTCATGCTCTACTTATTTCTTAAAAGTAAACAATGACAAAGTAAATTAATTCCAAAAATATGTTTAAATTGACCTAATTACTTAATAAATTAAACTGTATTTTATGATTTCATTTCCAATATTTCGAAATTGAACTGCAGACGTTCAATCTCGGTTTCCTGTTATTTGTATGCTTACTATAAAGTTTCGCGGTAAATTTAATTTAGCTTTTTGACGTCAATGTTAGTTATGACTTTTCAGCACACTTCAGATGTTATTGTTTCTTAAAATACACCTTTAAATCGGTGGTTAATTATATTTTATGTCGTTTTCTTTCCTTCTGTAAATATTTTGCACCATTTTTAAACCACTGACGTGGGAATTTTTCCTGAGTTGTTTTTTCAGGATATTATGTTACATTTTTCATATTCCTGTTTTACATAAAAATTGAAAACTGGTTTATATATAGAGTAGACGTTTGAGTTTAGAATTGATTTAAAATGGTGTGAATATAAGTGGATGCTAATTATTCTGATAAAATCCAATTATTCAGTTATTGCTGTGTAATAGTAGCACTTTAAATGTTATAACTTATTATAATTTATAAGTATAGCAAATTAAATAACCATTTTATACATTGACATGTGAAATTTAAATCATACACTTTTTTAAGCTATTTAATATCAGTAAATAGCTAACATTAATGTTTATTACTCAACATGTAGCATATATTTAATTTAATTCTTGCTCGAATTCTTGAATATGACTACCAACCAAATAAGTAATGTGAGTAGGTACATTACTTAAACGTATAATTAATTGGTACTTATCATGTCATGTATTTTGAGATCGCTTATGCAATTTTTTAAGCATTTTATATCAGTCAGTGGTATAAGTCCAATAATTTTAGGACTAAGTAAAATTAGATTTTAAGTCATCTTAAGTTATCTTCTAGGAATAGACTCGTTTTGTTCGAATTTTTAACAAATTTTTTCTCTATTAAACTTAACAACAACAACAAATTCAAGCATAAATATTATATCTTTAAGAAGTAGGTACCTATTACATTAAAGTTGATTAAAGTAGTATAAATAATCACAAAATTAATAATGAGTAAACTGTGGTATACCGCTATTTGAATGTAACATGTAACAAAGTGCAAACATTTCAAATATTCCATACAATCTATATTGTACAGTTTATTTAATATTAATTATTCTGAATAATGACATCATTGTAGAATACGAGTATTATAGAATGTTTACGACATAGTTCAGCATTTATTTATACCTAATATTATAGTCGATTTTATTTCATAAATGAATTAATAATACAAAATATGTAGTATTATCTTTCTACATATATCTACATATCGATCACGCCTTTTACTCAACTTGGATGTGACAACTCCACATATTGTGCTGTTATTATTTTCTTTAAATTTAAAATTTCACAAACATATGTACTTATCTTCATAATTATACTGTTATGTTTAACTTGAAGTATAATATAGGTAATCAAAATTATCACCAGTCGTGAAAATGGCGAAGAACAATATGCAGTTTTCACCATTAAAATGGTTTACCTAAATAAGACTTTTTAAACAAGTAACACATTTTCGAATTGCTTGAAATTGCCCTCTTTTTGCTCTAATGTCACTTTTTTAAATATTTATATAGGATTCTATTAAAATCTACTTGAAATATTTACAAAATAGGCTATATTTGGCCCAGGATTGACATTAGAGCAAAGAGGGAGCAAACCGAGGAGCAAACTATTCAAAAATATCTTAGTTATTTCGAAAATTTCAATTTTTACTTCAAGTTTAAGAAGAAAACTAAACATACTATTTGAAACGTCGTAAATAAATAATAGTTATTTTTTATGTAAGACAATAAAAAATTCATTTTATCGACGAAAAAAGTGTTAATTTACAAGCATTTTTCTCGAGTTGATGTAAGAGAACCCCTTGCAGTTAAAGTTTCACTTTATGTACTCTAATTTTACTATTCTACCCTTGCAGTTAAAGTGTTACTTTATCGATTTAACATCAGCTATGAAAACAAATAAAATACAGATCCAAACCCACATGCATAATTGATTCCTAACACCGTTTTTTTTTCCAGCCTGTTCGAGCAGGAGATAATGTCATACGTCCCAGCGGTGTCCTCCAGCAACGGCGCCGGCAGCGTGGGCGGAGTCCCAGGGCGCAGCCCCCGGGGCTCGCCGCAGCCGTCGCCTGTGGCGTCGCCAGGGCTCAGCCGCCACCGCGCGCCCGCCCCCTACCGTCGAGACTTCGAGACCAAGCTGAGGAACTTCTACAGGAAGCTCGAGAGCAAGGGCTACGGACAGGGTCCTGGGAGATTCAAGTAAGTTGGCGGACAGAGTAGGCAACTTGAGAGACAGTTGTGTAACGCTTGAAGACTATTATACCAATTTTAGTAAAGAATTCCTCTGTGGCAGCTTGCATAGTTATATTGGAAAAGGCAGTAATTGTTACAATAAATAAAATAATTATACAGTTTGTAACAATTACTGCCTTTTCCAATACTATTATACCAAATTTCGATAGTGTTGTTAGAGGCTCGACCTCGGGTTCGACTGTAGGTAACTGAATAAACTTCTGATTAGGGATGTAAATGTGTAAATTACTAATTAAATTACCGTAATTTCCAAATTTGTATTGCCGTAAATTAGCACTCTCATAATTTTAATTTAACATTTTTAATATATAATATACTAATTCATATTTTCCATAGAGGAAACAAAAATATGGGACGGGAATACAATCAATTATATTTATTTCCTATTTCGTTTCGTTTCGGCAACACTTATGCCTTCATCAGGGCGCTACCCACAATACAATAAATTTATTAATAAATAATTATTGCCTACATTACCGTCCAATATTTTTTTCATTCGTTTGTCAGTCGTTAAATTATTTTATTTACGGTAATATAAAATATCTTGCAGTAATTAAATTACCCTGCCCGGTTCTTTATTTGGTAAAACAAATCGGTAAATTACTACTGGTAAACTAACAAAAAATAATTTACTGTAATTTTACATCCCTGAATCTTTGACAACTGAGGTTTCAATCATACATTACACAAAATAACAAAAATATTCTATATCTCTACCGATGACTTACGTTATATAAGACAGCCACACCCAAGTTGGGTAAAAAACGTTATATACGCATGACGTTTTTAAAGGAAGCATTTACAATTAAAATTTAATGTCAATTCATTTCTGTTTAGCAATATTTATATTCTACTTAGTCGGCGCAATAGCATATATTAACTTTACTATTGAAGCGATGCTAATGAAATAAATGTATGTCTCAATTTGTTGAAAATATACTTAATTCTTAAATATTATGTTAATTTAATATAAGTAAAGGAGAAAAGCGAATAATAATATTTTATAATGTTTACCAGATAATGATCTTAATCCGTAATAAATAAATGTTGAATTACGCAAATTATACAAAAATTTAATATTAAAATAATTAAATTTATGATTCATTTTTAGTGAGCTCGTCTTAGGATTAGGTATCTATAATAATTAAACCCATTATTTTGGTTCTTTATTGATATTGCTAATTCCATTACTAAATTAACACTCAAATATTAAATCCCATTCAATTTTATTTTACAGAAAACTAATTATTCTATTTTGTTTCCAGGTTGCATATTCGAAGAGATCACTTGCTCGAAGATGCGTTCCGTAGAATAATGTCTGCGAATAAAAAAGAACTTCAAAAAGGAAGACTGATAGTTGTGTGGGATCTAGAAGAAGGCTTAGACTACGGTGGTCTGTCAAGAGAATTCTTCTTTCTTCTTTCTCGCGAACTTTTTAATCCTTATTACGGGCTATTTGAATATTCTGCTAATGATACCTACACGGTTCAAATTTCGCCCATGTCAGCGTTCGTTGACAACCATCTCGACTGGTAAGAAAACTTTACTACATCTAATAAAATATTTGATTCAGTATTTATTTAAATTTGTACAATTGCCGTTCTATTAAATATTGTACTAATTCTTTTCTTTCTTTTCTGTAGGTTCCGTTTTTGCGGTCGAGTACTAGGTCTAGCGTTAGTTCACCAGTACCTCCTCGATGCTTTCTTTACTCGGCCATTTTACAAAGCTTTGCTACGTTTGCCAGTAGCTTTATCCGATTTGGAAAGTTTGGATTCAGAGTTCCATCAGTCTCTTCAGTGGATTAAAGAACACGATGTTTCTACTCAAGGTGAATTGGAGCTAACTTTTGCTGTTACCGAAGAACTTTTTGGTCAAGTTCTCGAACGAGAACTCAAACCTGGTGGTCGCAATATTCCCGTCACCGAGAAAAACAAAAAGGTAAGAGAATTTTTTAATTTCTCACGATTATTTGATCGTTTAACTGGAGAATTAAAAATATCATTTAAATTTAGTTAAAATGGCAACATAATGCGTGTTTCATTACTTCGAGATAGTAGATGGCCTATAAATGGCTATAACGGTACCACTATAATCTATGTCGTCATAAACAAAAATTTTACATGTAAAAATATTCGTTGATATCTCGGTTGATATCAACATAGATCATAGTCATAGCGTCATAGCCATTTATAGGCCATTTCTTTTTTGACGTACCTCGTCAGATTTCATGCCTCTACTTATGCTTGTACGAATCAAAATTAATTTTTCAAAAATACGACAAATTACGGGCAGTTTACTTACACGGTAATAATCACTATTAAAAATAAATTTAATTGACGCCTGAATAGAGAATGAGATTCATTTACCTACTTACTATATAACTTTAATTTAATTATTAGACGTTATGTAAAAAATAATGATCAATCCTGTAGTAAATACGAAAAGTTATGTTTTAAGATACGTTGAAATTTATTTTTAGAATTTTTGTGAAGAATTATTTTCTGTCCGTAATCAGTTTATCAAATTATTATGCCCGAAATGTATGTACTCGAAATGTAAAATGAACAATAAAGTTAATAAAACACAAAATAATAATAATAATAATAGCGTCAATAATATCGAATAAACTAATTTGTTTTCTTCTTCTTTACAGGAATATTTGGAAAGGGTAGTGCGATGGCGTCTGGAACGAGGCGTAGCTGAGCAGACTGAAGCGTTGGTTCGTGGCTTTTACGAAGTTGTGGATCCACGATTGGTTTCTGTATTCGATGCTCGTGAACTAGAGCTCGTAATGGCTGGAACCGTGGAAATAGATTTAGCTGATTGGAGATCTAACACTGAATACCAAGCAGGATATCACGATCAGCATCCAGTTGTGCATTGGTTCTGGCAGGCTATAGAAAGGTAAGAATCGAAAATTGTTTTAGAATAGTGTGCGTAAATTTGATATAGAGCAACCGTGTAGATCTCCGAGATAAATATTAATTAAAATTGTAATTCCATGTTCTTATATAATTTCATAGTAATATACTAGAGGTCATGGCAATTTTGTAACAAAAATGTTTGAGTGATACAGTAAATAAGTTGATATCAGTGCCGCCCCGTGGATGTTGGCATCTAGTTCTAGTTTAAGTTGAAAAGTTAAAAAAATTATACTATGATTCTAGGTAGCTTACGTTCTGAGAAATCTAATGCCGTAAACTTGCGTTTTGATATCAGTAGGTTGTCCGTTATTTTGGAAAGTTTTGAAATTTAAGACACGCTCCCATAGGATCAACAGACAATAAAATCAAAATGAGACTCCCAAAATGGCAATTTTAATTTGTTATATTAATCCGTGCAAACAAAGGGTTAAAGTTTAATTGGCGTTTAACATAGGGTTTATACATTTTTTGGATCATTGCTGTGAAACATTTTTTTGTGTGGAAATTTGTTCACCTAGCAAGATCTATATTATAACTTTTGGATCTGAACGCAATGGAATGGTCAAAAATAAGTAACTCACAGGTGTCAAATGGCTGAAACTCTTTAAATGTTTAATTAATAATGTAGATTGGATTATTTTCTGGTCGAATGGCATTTTTTATGAAATGGAGCATAATTACATGTTGTATCTTTTTTGCGAAATTCTAATGTTTTATTTCTTTTCAGGTTTTCAAACGAGCAACGCTTGCGCTTCTTGCAGTTCGTGACTGGCACATCAAGCATCCCGTATGAAGGTTTCGCCGCCCTTCGTGGTTCTACGGGCCCTAGAAAATTCTGTATTGAGAAATGGGGCAAACCCAACAGCCTTCCACGGGCCCATACGTGTTTCAATCGCCTAGATCTACCACCATATCCAACGCCCGAAGTCCTATACGAAAAACTACTACTGGCTGTTGAAGAAACCAATACGTTTGGTATCAATTAAAAGTCTACCATTGGTGAGAACGTTGCCGAGTGTGGATTTAAAAAGCTATCTGCCAAATTGTTTTTGTTGATTAAGTTGTACTTAACCTTTTATATAATCTAAAATATGGTACATGTGCAATTTATTAATGAGTATGGTTAATAATTACAATCAGGGTAATTGATTGAGCACAAGTTGTTGGAAATTCTTTTATCGGACTTTTAAAATAAGTAGGATTTTCAAAAAATCGATAATCAAAATTTAAATCATTTTAAGAGATCGGTAATAAGTAAATGAAGTTATAGCATCATTGCTTGTTTTTGTATATAAATTTTTTATAAGGTCAACTGCCATGCACGGGCTTGTACATAAAAATTTCATGTTATAGTGAGATGTTATAGTCATTAGTTTGATAAGAAACATGTTTAAATAATTACAATAAAACTTGTATGACATATTTCTGAATTTATAATCACAATGCGTGATTGAAATAATTTAATAACATTTTTGTGAGATGTGTCAAACAAGTGAAAGTAGATGTTAATCAAATTTGTTATGAGCCCACTTACACTAATACTCATTCATAAGCCACACATTGAGCATTAGAGCACAATTTACTTGATTTTATTAACGGGTTGCCAGTAAATCATAATTTACATAACGTAAGGATAAAATAAAAGTAATCATAACAAAAAACCGTCCTTTGGTTTGTATCCAGAGTTGTGACAATATGCGCATGGAGATGTTTATCTAATAGAAGAATTGCTTTTCTTTCATGCAGAATATGTTACCGTTAGTTTGTAAAATATTTTAAATATTGACCTCGTAGATTAGCTACAAGTGATCACAGTGAACTAGTCATTAGTTATATCTCGATCAGCGTGTTTTCTTTTACTGATTTTATAACAAATTTATAACCGCTTGGAGTGTATGAACACTTGGGTTTTCTTGATACGAGTGAATGTATGCATTAAAGAGATGTATGTTTACCATAATTGTATATTTATTTAATTATATGTAGATAAATAATTTATTGTAATTATTCTTTTTTGTAATGTATGTAATAACATTTTAGTTCATAATTGAACTGTTTTGTAACATTCCAAACAAATATAATATTTGTTGTTTAATTATATCTTTTTGTAAGAATATTAACTACATTTCAAATCCCGTAACTTTCGAAGCAAACAATTTTTTAATTCAATTTATTACAAAACAAAGTTCTTAACGTTTTTATGAAACAATAAAATGAACTTAATCAATATATTATCGATTTTATTTTCAATTTATTGTTGTGTGTAATACGAACACATTTCGTTATTTCTTTCTTGATATAACGAATTAAAGATAAACTGCATCAATTAATTGATCTATAAATTGAATCATGCAAAACAGGCATTAGTTTAATTGTTTAATAGATTTGCAAATATATAAATAATAAACAAAATCAGATCAATTGGCTGGAATAAGAAGAGGTCATTGCGACGTTTAGTGTGAAGGTTTACATTATTTATAATTAAGTTTAAGCATTCACACAATAAAATTATAATAGCTGTAGTAAGTGTTAAACATAAACCTAAAGTTTGGAGCTTCCAAACTTTAGTGCTAGAAATTGTGGATGCATTTAAACATTCTTAAACGTAAACATAAATTATTTATTGATTCACTATTGAGTCATTATGACTATTCCTAATTCTTATTCTTATTAGTTAACTGTATTAACTTTAAGACTATTCCTAATTCTTATTCTTATTAGTTAACTGTATTAAATTTAAGACTATTCCTAATTCTTATTCTTAAATTTTGTGAGCATAAACCCAACTTAATTTTATAAATTTGGCATTACATAATATTTTGTTCAGAATGACAATAATTTGTAATCACATTACATGGACGTAATATTGTTTTGTTTGGTACTTTTGTCAAGGGACGTTACAAAAATATTGCGTGCAACTTCAAAAAAATATCTGAACAAACGATAAAACAGTGAGCTAAAAACAAATGATAACTCCAGTGGCTCCAGCGCTGGAACAAGAGATGGCGCTGACAGTCCTCAGCTGACAATTTGAAGGTAAATAATACCGAAAGGCAACGGTCTCCAACCGTCAGTTGCATCACGGCAGCCTAGCGTGTATAAGCAGGCGCATGTGGTTGAACTAGTGCATTATTACATGTTCATGTTTTGTGCAGTATCGCGGTTATTATTTGTTTAAATATTGTCCGTTTGTGTTTATTGTTCAGTTTATATTATTCGCCGTTTTTCTATACGCTGGAAAAAATTATACAAAAGCAAGTTGGAAGGTTATCCCCCGGATACGTAAAATTTATCAGCACGGATGTAAAGCAGCTGCTGAAGTGAAATATAAACTTGTGGTGTGTGAATTGGACTGTATAAGGACTTTACAAGTTAGGACTTTAACCTAACACGAGTGTTGTGTCAAAATATTTAAAACTTATTTGGATTATTAAGTATTTTGGGAAGACTATGCAAAAGTAACCTTAAGTTATTGTAATCGTGCTGTGTGCGTATTTATTAATTTATATTTAATATATTTACTAAAATAATAACCGGCAAAATGAATGCAAGTGTGTGTGGTGACATTCTCAAAGACATCAAAAGTGCTGGAGACGGCCTCCTCAACGTTGCAGAAGATCGTCTTCGTCTTCTAATTCGTAAGGAATCCATTTACGACGTCTACCATGTGGAACAAACTCCGTTTGCAAGGTAAGACGCTAACTTTGAAATGCAAATTTTGTGTAATTTCATTTACCGCGAAAAATCGCAGAAAGCGCGTGTGGGATTCAAAGCAATCTTTCTAATACCCATAAAATTACACTTGTGTTATGAATTTTAATTTCGATGATTCATAAACATCGCTTGAACTTTGTCTTTTCCCAACTCGCATTATTATTTATCTGTAGTTCAGTTTGTATTTAAATGTATTTAATCAGCCAACACACTGTCAATTAGGATATTGCGTGCAACTTGTTGATAATTGTTTATGAATTTTGATAAGAGTGTATGTAATTTTCTAGAATTGATTTACATACGGCTACTGGCTAGGTTTCTTCCGGTGTAGTATTTCAATAGTTTATTCTGATTGGTAGTTTACTGTGACATTTACAATATCCAAAGCCCAAGGTCATGTTATTTCCTCAACTTTGTAGCTAGCTGCAGTGAAAATACTTATACGTTAGTTTCTATCTGATACTTTCAACATGTCAACTTGTAAAAAGTTGTAAACAGAGAAAATATAATAAGTAGTTTGTTACAATAAAATTACAACGAGTTTGCGAACGTTCTAATCATGAAATTTAATCAGTAATACGCTGATTCATTCTTTGTTAAACTGAAATTATTCTCCGACCTCGCAAGGCCGACTACTAAACTTTCATCTGTCGAAATTTCAATATCCAGAAATACATAGTCAATACAATATTTTTCCAATATTTTATTATTCACAATGAATAGATAAGTAGATACGAGTAGATATTTACAGCACAGTATTCAAATATTTTTCTTTAGAATAACTACGTACTACCTGTTTCAGTAATATTACCTATAAAATTAATGATATCTGAATTTCCGAAGTTCATTGTCACAATAATATAAAACAAAATCGTTCCGTTTATGAACTCGTCAATGAGTAATGTATCCAGATTAGTGTATGGTGTAAGGTTTGATACAAAGATCGATAAAATGTATGATTCAATGCAAAAAACCAAACACACCACTAACTGGGATACAAGACTCGACACTAGGTTGATCACCCTAGTGTCGAGTCTTGTATCCCAGTTAGTGGTGTGTTTGGTTTTTTGCATTGAATCATACATTTTATCGATCTTTGTATCAAACCTTACACCATACACTAATCTGGATACATTACTCATTGACGAGTTCATAAACGGAACGATTTTGTTTTATATTATTATTACCTATACTCGATTATACTGGTTTAAAATTGTCGAAAATTGTGTTTTATTATTTAGATTATTTATTTTATTTGTATAAGTATTTTATTGTTCGCACAAAAATTATATAGGTACCTAACCGATTCTTACCTAACAAAATATGTATATAAATGGGATTTAATACCTTCCATTTATTATTATTATCAATGTGGTCGAAATGTGGTATATCATGGCACTATATATTTAAGATTTTACCGAGGATTTTACACTTTATTATTGAAGAAAATACTAAATACCTACACAATAATAATAATAGATTCAATGGTTTTTCTATTATTTGTTATTTGTTCTTAAAATTTATCAGTATAATTCAAGGTATAATTTATATTGGAATATCGCATATTAGCCTATTATTATAGCGATATAGTTAGATAGTTAAAATAAATAGGTGAATTTGGTTGTGCCTGTGCGTATTTCCAAATTACCTAATGGAGGATATTGATCATTGTAGGTAAATTAATTTGTTGTCTTTTGTCTCTAAAACATAATTATATTTCAAAAAGGCACAATAAAATTATATTAGTGATTTAAAGACAATTTTTAAACTTTTGTAATGAATAGGTATATTAATATATATATATATAAATAAGTCTAAAACGGTGCTGTTTTAAATCATTCAAATTATGATTTTTTGTAGTTTAGGGCTCTGCATGATATGAAAATAATTTATCAATATTTTGTCCATTACCTAACTTTGTAGCTCCGCTTTGTAGTTTAGTTGCTCAGTTGCTCTTGTATTTAAATTAGGTACTTATTTATATAAAAACTTGTTAAAATATAGGTTTTGAGATTATGAGAATAACTGTTTATGAAATAAGTTTTTCTCGTGAAATCAATATTCTGACAACAATTAATTAATTTAATTGTGAATAATGTGTCATAACAATGTTAACAACTAAGCTGTCGGCAACTGTTACTTTTAACTAGACAAAATAGTGCGTGGTTCAATTAAACGAGGCATGAAAAGGGGAGAAACTAAATGCCGACTGGTTAATTGTTGTAAAATTGAAAGTCCTTCAAGAAAAATTACGGAACTGGAAAAAATGCATTAATTCGTTGAGTAATGAAGATTTGTAAGATAATTTCAGTTAAAATGCTTGCATTATTGCGCGGTTATCTAACTCAACTGCCCTTCTGTGTAATTAAGAATGAGAATTATAATTTGAAATGAGAAGCAATTAATTATGAGATTAATTTTGCAGTTTTATTACATGTAATTTTTTAATTTTGTGTTTCATTTCCGTTGGAGGCAACACTATTATTTAAAATAATTCGCAATATTTTTATGATTAATCCCGGAATATCAGCTGAAGTTTTAAATAATCATTAATTGCACTCAATATCTGTAATCGTATGATTGATTATTATTATTTATTATAAAGTATAAAAGGTTCATTTGAGGTAAAATTTGACAGAAAGGTTAATTTGTCCAATAGCTTAAAGTGCTACTTTATTGACTATTGTCGATTAAGTAACATTCGGTAACACTTTATAACTGCAAAAATAGATAAAGTAAAATCTCGAGTAAAATTAGTACCTATCGATTAAGTAGGTAGGTATAACTTTAACAGCATCGTAAGATAAAAGGTATACCTACTTTAATGTTTTTACATTTTTTCGTTAAATTCGTTTTCACACATTTCTGCATCCATTTTGTGAAAAAAGTTGGATAAACATTAAGTACATACCCGAAATCGAAATTGTGTTTTACTCGGTGTTTTATTAATAATTTAATGTTAAATTGCTTTTATTATATTTTGTCTAACATCAGCTTTAACATTACCTCGCATTAGCTATATATAATTTTATACATGACGATAGAATTATTATATTATCGACTCGAGAAAAATGATTTATTCGATCCTTTGTCACCTGTGAATTAACACTATCAGGTTCGAATCGAGCCAGCTATACCTACACATTTCAGTTTCATTGCACAATCAAAATACCCTGTTGTGTATTCTCCTAACAATTACTACCATATGAGTATATACTTTTGGGTTGACGACTGGTAACTGCACACGGCGAAATTATCTTATAAATTAATATTTACAATATGTCTGTCGCACCCAAGTTGGGTTGATAGATGTTTGTAGAAAATCTCTCCCTTGTGGTGTAGTCTCCACTATTAACTATGAACATAACCGTACACGTACACACGGCCAAATATTGTATCTTCTATTAGGTAGGTACCAATGATTCACAGTATGTAAAGGCGCCGCACGTAAGAAAAATTTGTCTTTTTGTTATTTACATAGAAACACGTAGAAGCTTCTTTAATCTAAAGATAAATTTAAAATTCGTCTCACTATCTAATGATTATCGAAAGTAAAAATGTCATCATATTTTCCATAATTCTATTTGCATTACCATCTTATAAACAACCTGAAGCACCTTGGGCAAATCTCAACAAACCAAATTTTGTTTACTTTGCAATTCATCAATTTCGAATATGTTTTCTCATCTCCATTGCGTATGTGTTCGTTTGTTCGTGTGTCATAGCCTACTTTCTCTGAAGCAGCTCTCAGAATATGTAAACTGCGTTGTCTTGCAAAATGAACTTGTTATAAAGCAGAGCGCCCTTTTGGGGATTTTGCGGGCGTGAACAGGGATTTTGACGGTCGGTTTCATTATAGTTGGTAATTGTGCGGTGTAAATTGGGCGCGAAATTAGCCCGGAGACTTGAGGTTTATGATGGAATTCATTAGGAGCAAATTAATTTAATTAGAGTAGCGAATTAAATTAATGTTGTCTCAATTTTGAAGCACAATTATCTCAAGCCTTATACCGAGTTTGAGTGTGGCAACCTTACAGACAGGTATTAGGTGTATGCTTGTGTTTACCAGCTATCAACTTACGGGTACTCATGGTTGTTAGTGATGAGTAATGAGTACACCATAGTGGAGATTTGTGTGCAGTTTAAATGAAAAAAAAAATGCAAATTTAATAACCATATTTTCATTTGATGTAATCTAAAGTAAATGTGGGACTATTTTACTTTTATGTGAGGTTATTGTTATCATATATAAATTGTTTTTTGGAACCCAGTTAAAATATATACACTTGCAAATTTGTTTGCCATAAATATATTCACACAACTTCGCATTTTCAATTGCGAAATTCCATGCACAAACGATATACAAATAATTTCAAATATCAACAAACTTTAAAAATCCTTTATTACGTTGTTGTATCGTTTTAAAAACAAACAAAACACGTTTTAGCTTTTGCGGTTTACTTTCTACATCAAAAACAAACAATTAAACGATCAATTCGAATAAGTAAACCCACACATGATGCCTTATTCCATACTTTGTAGTTTACATCATATCCGCTTATTTATTAAAATATTCCGCTTCGTCAGTTAAAAGAAAACAACGTAAGATTTTCACGAAGAAGGAAAATTTTTCTTTGATTTTTAAATTCAAAGAAAGCTCAACTTCACTTTATTAATATTTATAATGAAATGCAAGATGAAATGTAAAAGAAATAAACCAAAATGAACTATCACAACATTCGACAACATTAATACAACTGCGCAAATGGCCCAATTTTTTTATAAAACTAATAATTTATTAAGAATTTTTTTACTACTTAATTGCGAATTCAAAAACCAAAACTACCTATACAATCGAAATGATACATACCTGGAGTGGTGAAGAAAATACTTTTTAAAAAGAATTATAAATCCAGTTGATTTGAATTTTTACAAATGATATCGAATGACAGGTACCTACCAAACTTTCAATTTAGCACCATTGGGTGTTCTTTGTCAAATGATAAGGTACGTAGGTACTTTTTATTTTCCACTTTTCCCTCCGTGTAATTTCTCGAAAAGTACGATAAGTAAATTGAATTTTGCGATTACAGAACCATATAAAAAAAGTTTCAAACAAAACCTACCTAATCTTAACCGTACAATCCGAATCTGCAGTAAAAAATGGAGGCTCCTATTTCAGATTTCGAAGTGAACTCCGCCCCACCCTCGGAGGTGGGATTCGAGAATCGACTTTGGTGTCATTGGATGGTCCCTCGAAAATATTTGACACATCTTTTTTAGATATTTGATTCGATGCGTTGTTTTCGAGATATTTTCAAACGCAACCGATAATAATAATATTACTGCGGGTTCAAAGTTGTTGGATTTCACTATAATAACTTTTACCATTCTGTAATTGGGAGTTGAATGTGCCCGTAATAAATAAATATTGTGTGCAGTTTCTTTTTATTCCTCATTTGTCTTCAACAGCTACTGATGAATAAGATTCTAAATCGTATTTCGTCGCAAATATTTTATTCTTCATTAATTTTTTGCTCGGCAATGAGCTCACTAGCAAAATGCACGTTTGTGTGTTAGCCTGGCGTTAGCAGTTTCGGTTCAGTAACCTGATAAAAATGCTACGTTAGTTGTTTCTTCCCGCGAATTTCCCCTCGCCCCGCATGTGTGGCGCCCCCGCACGACGTAAACTTGGCCGTGGGGTCCGTGCCAAAACGCTGCTCACCGAAATGACATTTACATCTTCACAACGATACCAGATAACAGAGGAGATCTTTAACGGCATCGAGATATTTTTTATTTGCTACTAGATTCGTTTTATTGCTTGATTATTTTTTGCCTCAATAAATATGTTGTTTGAATGTTTGACTGCAAGATTGATTTATTGAAAGTAGCTATTAAATTTTATTTTAGGTTGTAAATTATTTTTGAATGTGTTATGTAGGTTAGAAAATATCTGATAATGGTTGCTAAATTATAAATTATTTTTGACATAAGATAACGATACACTAGTAATAATAGTTAATGCTTGGGTTATTCATATTTATAATTAGATGTTTACTTTTCATGAAAAAATTAAGTGATAAAGCATCATTTTTTGCATTCAATGTGTTTTTTTATTTCTCAACTTTGTGCATATTTTTGCTTAACACTTGCATATTTTGGAACTTTCAAATTGAAATATTGCTTTCTCAAATTTTTCTGTCTATATACTCAGGTTCGAATCTAGTCTGGTACACATTTTAGTTTATGCGGCACGTCTACGGTTTTTTCCGAATTGCTATAATACTCTTGATTTTCCAATTTTTCCCCACTACTACGGCTGCCTGAAACCAGCCCGAAACTTTGAAGTTAAAAAAACTGTCAGATTATTATTGACTCCAGGATATTATTTTTATAAACATTTAATAGAGAAAGAATGGATCCTTTTTAAAAGCTAAAATATTAATTTCTATTATGAGATATAACCGTATTTTATGCTGTATTTTAGGAGGTTGGCGGGGCTCTTAACTGCACAAAAAATTAATAAAGCCACGGAACAAATTTTCTATCATTCATAATATAATATACCAGGTCCAGGATACATAAATATAAAGTTGTTATCAACCGATTATCAACCTTGCAAATGAAACATACTTATTATAGTTTTCCGTGAAAATTGCAAAATGTAAACTACAAATCCGCTTGTAATTATTTATTTGAATTACATTATTGTTACATTATGAAATATTATATTTCTTATGAGCGACCTTACAACTTAATACTTCTATGATGACGACAATCAATCATTTGTAATTTAATTTATTCTGTTAACTGTTCAGCGAAATAAACTACTTTTTACTCTTGTTTTTACATGAATTGTATACAAATTGTATCGAGATATCGAGAGTTGTATAGTGTTTATTATATTGTAAACGGATATGTATTTTTTATTGCATGCAGATCATATTTTATGAGAAATATTTTTTTCTTTGTAAAATGATATACATATGACAGATTATTAATTATTGTAAATAATATATGTGAAGAATAATTGTTTTTGATAGTTCTTTGTCTAGATTTTATTCCTTGGGTATGTTGATTTGTTTTCTAATTAACATTGTTAACAGTTGAAATACGTGCGCATTTTTAAATGTGTTCTTGTTCATTTTAATTATTTTTAATAGTTGAAAATATTTTCTTATTTACCTTGTTAAGTATATGTAAAGTAATTATTGCGAAGGAACTTATTTTAAGAATGTCACTTATTTAATTACCTGCAGCAGAGTAACTTATTTAAAACTGTGCTAGTAGTTGTAGTTGAGAAATAATAATAATTATTATATTTTATCTTGTTAGATTTCAATAAATGTAATCATTTATCTTATAAATTATTTTTCTAATGAGCTAGGAAATGGAGTATGGAATTATTATAATATAATTATTGTAGATATTTTATAATTAATTTTACCTTCAGTTAAATTGTACTAAAAGTCTTGAACACAAAAATGATTTCAATAACAAATAAAATCAAAATGAAGATTGGTTTAAGAAACAAGTTTTATTACAATAAAACAAATTAGCAAAAACAACATATTAAAATGTTAATTTAAATTTAAAATACAAAATTTATGTTCAGTGAAATTGAATTATACATAATAGACCATATTTTACACTTTTTTATAGGTAGGTACATGAAATTTTTGTATAAATTTATAAATGGAAAACTTTGATCAAAACCGAATTTATTAAACCACCTGTTGCGAACATGTTATCAAAAGCTTAAATATGAAAGACTTTCATTGACACTAAAATTTAACGATAAACGGGTTATTCAAAATGATTGCAAGCTCGTATTTAAGATAAAAACTGAAAAATATAAGCTTACCAGTAAAATTATTGATTGAGCACCAAACTGTATTCAACAAACAGTTAACTAATTGAACTAATCTTTTAACTCGACCTTTATCTTCTCGTATTAGTATTAGATTAGTCTAGGTATTATAGTCAAAATATTACACGAATATTAAATATTCCCAAGAAAAGATCTTCATTTATTAATGTGCGTTTGACCTGATATCTACACTGTAAAAAAAAATTCTGTAAAATTACTATAATTGTTACTGGAATCTAGTTTGCCTAGGTGAAGTATAGTAAATTTACATTTGAATGTAATTTTGCCTACGATATGTAAAATTACATACGCACCTGATTTACATTATAAATTTAAACACATAATTTAAGTAAATTTACATATCATTCATTTACATAATTTTTTTGACATATTTTAGTAAAACTACACAGTTTTTTTTATTACTTTCCATTAATTTTATGTTTAATACATACTTGAATTCAAGCTATGTTTTTTAACATAAAACATATATAATCTTACATAATTTTAATATATATTTACACATATCTTTGTAAAATCACATATATTTATTGTAAAATAATTAATGCATACTAATGGTATTTATGCATATTTTAAAGGGTAAATTTGCTAATTTATAGAATTATTTATTCTGTAAATGTAAACCTACATAATTTATGTAAAAATTTCAATTACATACATATTATAGAAAAAAATCCCTATAATTTTTCTGTAAAATCGCTAATATTTTTTACAGTGTATAACATGTTGATTAGTATGCCATTGTTAAAAAATATCATCAATCTCTAATCGTTTCATAATAAATTCCAATAAACAAATTGATTTGTCACGGTCCGAACCTCGATACTACGCTCTATTATAACAGAATTTCATAATTCACCCAAAAATCAAATCCATTGTTAAAATTCCCCCCAACAAAGGTTCTAATTAACCCAACCACACCTCCAATCTCATCCTCAAACCATGTAACCACGGATTCAAACCATAACGTGTGAACTGCCTAGGGCGCGTTCAGTCGCTCACCAGTGCTGAGTGCCAGTGTCGTCCGTCATTCGGGGTCAGCTGTCACGATCTTAGAATGCGGTCAGCGGTTCACCGGTGATCGCCTAGTGATCGAGTTCGCGAAAATCGAATTCCGAGAGAATGTGATACAAAGAGAGGTTAAAGTTAGCCGGAGTTCAAGGGGAGGCGTGATTGGGAGGATTTATTGGGAAATGAGACCTTAAGTTACGAGATACAATATTAATACCATGAAGTTGACACTTATTTGTTTATACAATTTTTTTAATGGAATACGATCAAATTTGTATTAACAATATCTACTTAAATCATTTCTTACTTTGCACTGCGCAGTAGAGCACTGCACGGGCCGTAATTTTGGAGCCCGGCCCGCCCGAAGCCCGACTATTATTAGGCCCGGCCCGACAATTTCATATTTTACCAAAGCCCGGACAGCCCGAAGCCCACCTGCTATTTGACCCGGCTCGATATTTTAAAATAAAAACAAAAATAAAAACAAAGCCCGGCCTTGCTCGGCCCATAATGTTTCGAAGCCCGGCCCGATATTTTTTCAGGCCCGGCCCTGTCCGGCCCATGGTTTTTCGAAGCCCGGCCCTGCCCGGCCCATGATTTTTTGAAGCTCGGTCCGGCCCGGCTCGGCTCAGCCCTGTCGGCCCATGATTTTTTGAAGCCCGGCCCGCCTTGGCTCGGTCTAACTAAACCTCTAAAATTTAGTTTGTATACGTGTTATCGTGTTACATTATCATACAAAATTTGTTAGTATAATGCTCTCCAAATTTGTTTAGTAACTGTAGAAAATTATTGTAATATATAACTTAGAAATAAGATTTTAATTTAAAAAGCTCGGCTCGGCCTATGCTCGCAGCATATGCCCATGTCACACCAACGTGGCATGAAGCACGGTGCTCGATGTGGCATTTTGCTTCGTTCAAAGCTGTCAAAAGGGTGTCACACCGGTATAGCAAAATGCCATACGAAAATTTGTATATTGCTATGTTCACTTCGTACTTTGAAGGGTTTTGAAAATTATTTTTGACAGCTGAGAATTAAAATTCATCAATTTGTTGTATTAATTAAATCAATAATTAGTTCATATATTGACAAAAGCTGAAAGGGTTATATTCTTTTTATCAAATTACTTACTGTTACTATTTTGACATCAATTATTCACCAAATGTCAAAAATTATATTGAGGACCCACTGCGAAATCAGCAACAAATTTCCATATGTCAAAATGCTCGACGGAATAGCGGCGATAAAATTTTACGTTACTCATTTGTTCCCATAGAGCACCGTGCTTCGTGCTATGCCGGTGTGACATGGGCATAAAAGACCCAGCTCGGTTCAAGCCCGCAACATATCGGGCCCGGTTCGGCTGAAGCCCGTAGCATATCAAGCCCGGCTCGGCCCAAGCCCGTACCATAACAGGCCCGGCTCGGCCCAAGCCCGTACCATAACAGGCCCGACTCGGCCCAAGCCCGGAGCATAACAGGCCCGGTTCGGCCCAAGTCCGTCATAGTACAATAAATAGTAAGCCCGGTTAGGCCCAAACTCGTGATATGGTAGGCCCGAAGCCCACTATACTTAAAAGAAATAAAGCCCGGGCCCGGCTCACGGGCCGGGTAGCCCGTGGCCCGGCCGGGCCGGGCCTTGCAGTGCTCTACTGCGCAGATCTAAAAATGTAGATTAAAAATAAAATGTTTCAGTTCTTCTTAAAGTAAAGTTGACTTCTCGTCACAGAAAAAACAAAGCCAGTCAATTTCAAATTCAAATTTGTACTATTATGTGATCTATAGGGTAAAAATCTGTTAATTTAGTATGGTGTGTTTAAAATTTTGTTTTAATATTTTCGATATTTCGTTTTTCGTAGTATGCAGTCAATTAAGAAAAGGGCAACAGACCTTTCAACAAAAATATGAAATATTGGCAGAGTTTAGCTTGCCATAATTTTTCGTTGGGATTTACTACCTGACCTCCTAATCGGACAATGGCTTTGGCGAGTTAGGTTTAGTAAAAGTTTTGAGAGTATTATAATGCAAATAATGATATTCTGAGAAATATGTAAATTTGCATTTGCTATTTACAGAAAAGTCATGTTTATCTCGTACTTTACTAAAGTTGCAAATTATATTTAATGTTTATGCTGAGGTAGGTCTTCAGAATTCAGTCAGCTTGGTGTGGCAACCATAATATCTAATGATGTGTTATACTAGTTCAGTTTTTTCATAGATTGTTAAATGTTACGAAAGGTAGAAATTTCTTAGGACAGTTTTAAGGTTGTTTTTCTTTAATCAAATAGTCGACGTTCCATTAACCCTTTTTGCTTGTTCAGGGCAATGACTAAAAGTAGTTATAGTAACGCTAAATGCTGTGGATGGAGTCGGCAGTAAAAGTAAAATAAATTAAAAAATAAGAGCTTTAAAAATCGTAGCACTTCTGTTTCTTATGATTATATTTTAAATGTCATATGTTCTAAATTGGCCTATCGAACTATTTAGAATACATTATCTGACGTCTGTGGCCTGATGAAATATTATCTACTTCTTGATAAAAGATCTCTTCGCTAATGTGAAATACCTAAACCAGTAGTAGCAGTTCTCGATACAATACCGTTACCATTCTATCAAACATTAACAGATCAACAGAAATGGAATATACCTCCAATTCAAATGTAGGGAACTAGAACTAATACCATAAACACGTTAACATCTCACTCTTAATGATATTCTAGATTCTGGATCCACATACACTCAACCAATAAAGAACATTCTCTCACATCGCCGCGATCACCTCGCCTAACCTAACACTGTGACCCATTCGTGTCTATAACGTAACTATAGCATTATCGCGATCTCTTGCTAAGTCGATTTATGTATGGATCTGTGTTATAAAGTATCTGTATCCGTGCCAAGTGCGTGAGGCGGCGAAGTTGAACTGAGGCGGTCACATCGGCATTTGCCGTATCGGAGGTAACAAAGAGCCATAGGGTCACTATCTCACGATGCTGGATGGGATCTCAAAATGTTGCAGATAAGGTTGGTGACCGGTTGTTTGGAACGGCTGGTCCTGATCAAACTTTGGTAAAAGCTAAAGATTCAGATCTACTCGTACTTAATGATAAATACTACCTAATTAACCAACCAGCGCTTCCACAATATTTCAATTTCAATTATAAGTGCAAATGTTGAGGGTTGGTTAAATTTTACTTATAATTGGATAGATATGAATCTAGCTTAATATATAGGCCACATAACACAAATACGTTGTTAAGACGTCTTTATAATGTCCATGTCTTTAAAACGTCTGATCCAAATGTAATCACAAAGACTACACATACGTGTCTTATGTCCTCTATTATGGATGTTTAAAAGATGTTATTTTCCTCCATGCAAATGACGTCTATTTAATACCTTTTCGACAGTCAAATGATGTCCTTTTTAATAAAATTATGACTAATATACGACTTAATTTTGATCAATATAGGATACCTGTATGCGAGCCTGTATGTCATAACCAAAATTAATTTTGAAACAATTATGGGAATCCTATATATTGTAAGCGGGAGATTTAAAACTGGACAACATAATGACGACTTAAAGACCACCGAATAAGACCATACTAGTCTTCTTATGACGTCTATAAAACAGTAGCAAAATGTACGTCTTACAGACGTTAATAGGATCGATGTGTTGTATGGGAGGTAATTGGATGATCCTCACACACAGGACCTCAAAACATGTATATCCGTGAAAATCCCTGGATCAAATTTTATTTGCTACTTTATTTGTATTTATTTAACTTTAAAAAGGCACTACCAACATAAATTATTGCAATTGGACATAATAGACCTGTGGTAAGTCATTTTACTAATGAAATAGACTTAGCAAAATATTAATCCCTTATAAGCTACTACTGAGAAAGGACCACCAGACGGACAAAGAGTCACAATTTTATGATGCAGTGAACTTAAGAATCTCAAGATGGTATTGAAAACATGAAAACAGAGGTTATTGGCAGTTTATTGCTTGGTGACTGTTTAGGATTAACAGTATTTTTAATACTTCCTTATCCGTAAAAGGAACTATAATAAAATTTTAAAATCCTTGAAATGTCGGGTCATCTTTGCAACTTTAATATACTTTATTTATTAAGGATGCTACTAATTATTTTTGCTATAGTAACTCGGAAATAAAGTGACTAATAAACTGTTTGGCGAATAGTGATGATAATTTTACTTCCAAATTTTTCAACCTACATGTCTCTTCCTGACTGATTTAATATTTCGTCTATACCTACGTTTGTTTCCTAACTAGAAGTACTTCCTAGTTTCATCAGAACTCAGAGCAAAATCAATTTCCACAAATAATCCTCTTCTTGACCTTAGAATACATAAAGCATTTTTTCGTACACCTACACACGGTTTACGTACACGTATTTGTACTTTGAACATGTGCGCCGTACAAATTCTCAGTCTTGGTCTTCAGATATGCGGTGAGTTTTCAAAGAGGAAATACCTACAAGGAAGTTTTGTAATAAGCAAACTTCAAGATACTAACAATGAATTTATTTCAAACATACGAGAACATAACAGTTCATTATGACTTTATTTGAACACAAATTTGTTAGGCAAACTTTGCTGTACAAATAAATATCACGGCTAATTTTATACAGCTAATGAAAATAAATAGCGTAGTTATGGTGCGTTGTATTTAACTTGATAATGAAAGAGGAAATTGTTGTTGTTGGTAAATTTTACGCGGTCTTCTATGTTTATTTTATTAGTATAAACAACTTTTGGCACTGTGTTATTAATAACAATAAGTGTTTGTTTTCTTGATTATATTATAGATGTCAAAGAAATCTGTTTATGTTTTGTGCTGCGTTCTTTTAAGAGTGTATTTAAATTTTTACACTTTTAGAATATAAAAAAGCAAAAAGGTTAATAGCTAAGTCGTTTCCAAATAATGATGTACTTTGTTTATCATCAATGATTTAAAAATGTTTTGGTATTTTAGTTTCAAAATTAAAGGAAAGGAGCAATCGGGAGCAATTAAAACTTTCGACTTAATTTTAAAAATTTACATAATTGCTGTGCTGTGACAAATTTTGAAGATTTTACTGTTTTGATTTCTCTTTTGTTGATACAAGATGAATTAGGTATTAAAAATGACTTACCAAATTTAATTCGTTATTTAAGGTTTCGATTTTCGGACAACCTTTATTTCATATTTTAATTATACGAGATATAATTTCGTAATTATTTTTGATTGTTTTAATATAAAATAAATCATTTGACAGTAATATTTTTTATATTTTTTATTTAACTTTATTTATTTGACTCCTATCAATAAAAAGATAGAAAGACTGATTCTAGATCCAGGTTGTTATAAATAACAAGGCAAGTTTATAAAGTCCTGGATTTTGTTACGTATAGCTTTTAAGTTCCTCTGTCCAATAAAGGTGCTTTTATGGCAGAGGGTGTTGTTTGCAAGACAAGATATAATTTTTTTTAAAAAGAAGCTTGAATATAGTAGTTTCTTTAATAATCGAGTAATAACCATAGAACCATCTTTTGTTTGCTTTTTTTAGCTAGAATGAAGAATTCGACCAATAATATTTTGAACATCTTAAATTAGTGTTACGTTCAACTGAAAGTAAAGATGGATGCAGAACAATTTTGGAAATTTCTTTAATAATCGAGTAATAACCATTTCCTTCTTCAGCTAATGAAGAATTCGGCCTATAATATTTTGAACATCTTAAATTCGTGTTACGTGCAATTGAAAATAAAATTTTGCGCAGATTAATTTTGTCAATAGCTGTCAAATTTCAATTGAAAGATTTATGCAGGACAGTTTCAGTTGTCAACTAACTGTCACCACTCATCACACCTTCCCACAGTTTGAAAACCTCTGCCGCGACACAAAAATCACCTGGAAGTACGTTTACAGTTAGTTGGGCTGGCGAGATCAGCCAGCATCGGCAACAGAGGCAGCGGCAGCGGCTGAGTGACTTGAACATCGAACGCAGAGCCGCAGATCGGTCAGACGGTCAAGCCCGCGGGCTGTGAGTCAACCATCGCATCGGCGGCGGCTGTGTCCGCATGCCCTGCCCCATGCAAGAACCTCAACAAGAGAAGAGATGGAAGGCTTCTTTGTTGAATTGGATTGCAGCGCGTGCTGCGAAGGTTAGAAAAGCGAATTCAGGGTTTCGTGGAACAAACTGCAAACTGCTGATCAAAATAGTTATAGCTCGGTCCAAGATCGTGGAGAATGCTAATGAAAAACTTTTGTAATCGATAAAAGAGCTTATTGTGAATGTGGAATATAATGTGCCAAGATAATATTTGGTATAGCTGTAGACTGATTATTTACTAAAGTTAATGTTTTCACCTTTACGCCTTTTACAAAACTGAACTTAGTACTAGCAGCCTCACAAACTGTGAGTCATCGTCGGTAGAATAATAGAATTATACCATATGTGCGGTTAACAGTGTCGTCAAACCACGAGTGCACACATGGTTGTAAGAAAGAGGAGATTAAATTTTACTCCTGACTAGATTCGAACCTGCATGATTTGTCAGAACCGAAGTCGATCACATAACCCTCTCGGTTATTTCAACGTAACACGTTAAGATTTGTTATTTTTCATAAATTTCAAACTAGTAATAATAGGATCATACATAAGAAAGAATGCAAGAGTAGTAGAAATAGTGTAACTAAAACGAAAGGATCAACATTTTTTGTTCAATTTAAATTTATAATTGCCAACATTGTCGTATTTCCATCTGTCTTCCTGATTAAAACGGTCCTCAAAAAGGCTATAGTCAAGTGTCAAGTATTTGGGACGAAAAGACACGATTAGGGCCTTAGTCCGAATCGCCACAGGACGAAAATTTTGCGTATTTCTAAAATTAAGGGGGGTCACTACCGGCATAAAAACGGTGAAAAGTACGTCTAGTTTTTTCCATAAAATTGAAGTAAAAATTAACTTTTTTAGAAAAACAAATACATTTTTGAATAGATAAAGGTTGTCTCCAAATGCGTCTAATGCCACATTTTTCATTTTTGTACTCCATTTTTTTATATTCATGGCTAAACATGGCCAATTTTAGCTATTTTGTGAGTTTTTTATTCGTATTTTATCACATATTTAAAACAAAAAATTTAAAAAAGTGGCATTAGACGCACTTGAGGACGACTTTTAGCCATTTAAAAATATCTTATTTGTTTAAAAATCTTAATATTGAAACCTGTTTTAAGGGAAAAACTGAATATGGTTTTTCGCTATTTTGACGGTTTGTATTGAACCATTTGTAATTTAATTTTCTGAATTAAATAGCACATAAAGAGTAGTATTTATTTATTTAAATTAATAATTTTATTCTTTGTTGATTCATGTGTAACAAGCCGCACAGTGAAATCCAGTATTTTGGTATCGACTCCCCTTAAATTGAAACTATATCATAGTGCATGTTTTTTAAAAAATGACAACCTTTTAAAGATAGCCAAAAGTAGACTTTTTCGGATGAAACCAATGAAACAAATTGCATTGCATCTAGTAATCTAAACATTGCTGTGCTTACATTGCATTTTAAACTGCAATCATGATTCAGATTCATGTAATAATTACGCAACGATTCATTGATCCACTGACCGCACAAAAAGCAACTCAAACACTTTTTTCGCAACAACTTTGGTAATAAATAGCAATTCACAGTTAGTGAATTCGCTATCCGCTGTTGTAGAATCAAAGCCGGCTTAGGAATTCGGGCGGGCAAAAACGAATGTGGTCACGTTCTTTGTTTTGAACTGGTCCCGATCTTGTTTTATTTACTTTGCCTAGATTCGACAGTTTGGTATGACTCGGCGAATCTTGAAATCTCAGCCAAGAAACGGTAAAACCGTTGAATTTTAAATCGTGCACTCGTTTTTGAATGGATTTACGTATTCAGGATGAATGAATGCAACTGAGACTGGTTTGTTTCATTCTTTGTTTTAAACTCGTTCCGTTCTTGATCTGTTTTTATGACTGTAAGCTTTGGAATTCTCTTTTTATTGCTGCCGCAATGGAATTAGTCATTTAAGATAACATTAATATTTGTTTGTATTGTTGCCGTCAAGTGCTTGATAAAAATGTACTTCGGGACTGGCTGCTATTTATGTAACATTGTACTTCAGTTTTGATACTTTTATTGAAGCTATGTTTTGATGAAATGTTGAGCAAAATAAGATCAATAAGATATAATCTGTTCACCTTATCATGATAATATTATCAAATGTAGGTATGTTTGTTACAACACGTTTCATAACAAATTCTATATTAAACTCAGCTGTAATTAGATTGTCTCATCTTTATAATGAAATGGATTGTAATATGAATCTGCCTGATTTATTTTCAACAACTTTAGTCAGATTTAAAAATATGATTAAATTTAATTAAATGTACCTCAGTATCTATTTAACATTTATCGAACAATATTATATAACATTCGATTTTTATTATGATTTAAGATTCTATTTAATTTGTATGTACACAATGTATTCATAAACTGTATTAAGTGCTTCTCTATTATTGGGAATTAATTCCTGTTGAGAAGCCGAAGTGCAAATAAATAAATAAATAAATAAATAAATATGACTAAAATATTTTTTAAATAGTATTAGGTATATAGCGGGTATAGCTGTGTGCGTTTTACGACCGACTGTGGGTCTTGACAATCCAGGTTCGAGTCCAATTTGGTACATATTTTAGTTTATAGGTAACTGTAGTAATACAATAATTTCTCCTGTATTGTATTCTCCACTAACAATCATGAATACCCTCCCATGTGACTGCGGTTACCGCACATGTGGTAAAATACAGGGTGTTTCAGGTTGACTGTAAGGCCCATGTCACACCTGTAATACACTGTCATACACGTCATACCGAATCAGACGAAACTGTTTGTTACTCCAAATAATTTATAATAATTTTTCATATTATTTAGATTTTAGATCATACAAGTGTGACATCCAGTACGAGATATTTTCGTCACACTCGACAATTTTCACCATACATAATACAAGTATTACAGGTGTGACATGGGCATAACAAATTTTAACAGATTTTTCCTGAGCACATTAAGCAAAAAATGTCATTGAACATAGATCCTATTCCTTCTGGTTAACAAAATACAAGAGGTTGAAGTTTTATAAGTACCTACCACGAATTTTAAAAGTAACTTTCAACAAACGGATCCATTTCTGACAGTTATAGGAAAGGTTAGTTGTCTTGTTAGCAGATTACTGAAATGATTATAAACCACACACTTCTCATTCACATCACACATCTTACATAATACAAAAGAAGTAAACGATTACTTTCATTATGTCGAGTGCACACGGGGAAACTTTTCCTGTAATTTGTTTCCTCAAAAATTATTCTCGAATATTAGAGCTTCATTGCATAAGGAAAATATCACTGAAGATAGCTGCAAAAGAAACATTTTTGACAATTTATTTTTGAAGAAACATTTTTCAGGAAACGTTAAAAAGTTTCTTCGTGCGAGCACTGGGGTCCTATTCTATTTCACTTATCAACGTTGATAACTTGGGTTGTCTTGATAACTCCCCACCATGTGTGACGTAGTAGCAAAGCGACTGTCGCTACGACTTTTCAACCCTCGCTACGGTAGACTTGCGTGTTGCGTTGATTTTTGTTCGTTGTGAGGTTAAAATATTTATTTTATAAATATAAAATACCAATAAATTATGGGTTCATTATATGTATTTAATATTTTTGATTAGTTTATTAAATAATTCAACTTACAAATTGTAGAAATAAGAAATTTACATTTTTCTTGAAAAAATAATTTACTTTGAAAATCAAAAAAATGGCTTATTTTAAAACAAATAATACGTTTATGATAAGTGATAGGTAAAATGATGGTTTAGCAGTTTTTCTTGCCAAATTTCACAGTAAATGTAAAATCTCTATCAGTCGTTATCAACTGGACGCCAAATATCCCTAACCCTTGATATAGTTACAAACGGAATGACGTCACGAAGTTATCAACTGAACTTCGCTAGCGACTGTCGCTATGAATTAGAATAGGTACCCTGGGCATTATAAACCAGCCTTTACGGTTCATAATGATATACATTACAGTATAGACTATAGAGTATACAGAATAAATATCCGGTTACATCCATTGTAGACAAGCCTCAACCAACTGTCACAATTCACAATAAATTATGTATATGGATGTCAAAATTCACGAGAAAAATCAGATAGCTAATTCATCTCGTAATTCATAGTATACGTTAGAGCCGAGATAGAGCACATTCAAATATTATCATTTATGTAAATTATTCGATTACAGATTGCCTACAGCCACACCTAAACAAACGACACATAAACATTGCACACTCAACTATTTCCTTTTCTCTGTTCATCTTCTCATCCTTCATTTCTTATCGCACTGGGTCATATGCATCACCTTCGGCGACGTGTCCCGCTCGTGTGTCGGAGCCCTAGGGTCCTTGTCGACCCGCCATGTCCCATTTATTACGCATAACGTGAACATTACGCAATGCAGCTGAGCTCAGGCGGCTATGAATGGCTCGCCAGCACATATGACTTCAGTGAGCATGTGTGCTGGGCTGGAGTAGAGTTCATTCAGTATGACTGGAATTTTTACGGATGACGAACCGTCGGTGTGGGGTCTTGGATTTTTGGATGTGGTTATTTGATAGCGTGGCCTCTTTATGGTGTTGGTGTAACCATGTTTGAGTTTGTTAACTTTTAGGTTATGTTTGTGATCTTTCGTTACTACCTTTTTATCTCAAAATTAAATATTCTTTACAATACTTTAATATACAGAGTGTCCCTGATTTAAACGGGCTAACTTTTTTTAATAGATTAAACACCTAAAAGTTATTTGAGCAAATGTCTGTAAGAGCTTTATTCCAGGGATGTTCATGTTGTTCTTATTGGGTATAGCTAGTTTAAAAAAATCAACTTCATAACGAGATAGGTATCCAATATTATATTATTGAGGTGTGTCGAAGGTGTGACATATAATAGGTAATTAAATTAAATTAAAAATAAATTGTTTATTACCTAATTTCTATACAAAATTTAGTTTGCTTATATTAGACCGGGAGCTCATGACAGGTGATGGCCTCCGATTTCATACAGCATGCCTTTTGGAGGATATAATATTGACCCTATGACAACAAGGAAAAGCGGGTATTAAACCCTTGCACGTTTTCCGGTCATATGGAAAATTGCATTTTTCCACTTGCACAAAATTTTTGTGTTTTTCTCTGATTTAATAATGCATGCCATTTTATCTAAAGAAACTTAAACATATTTAAAGTCTCAAAAATTATAGGCATGCGATTCGCAGGATCCCAAGGGGCTAAAACGGTCACGTGATCTTGTAATAAAAAAATCTGACGTGGACACCACATGACTTCCTTGTACGCCTTGTTTGTTCATGATTTTCTTAATAACTAAAATGTAGAATAATATAAAAAATTCTTTAACTTATTATACTAGTATACTCACAAATATATTTTAGTCATTTTATTTAAACTGCAGAAGAAGATATAAACGATATTTTACTATTGTCACTGCTACTGTCACTGTCATGTCATAATCATTTAAATTTTACCTAGTAACAAATGTTAATCGATCATGGACTACAAGATACCGAAATATTAAATTATAATTAGGTATATACTTTAATTATTCTTAAATGATAGAAGATACAGAAAAATTTATAAAATACCGATTGTAGATAATAATCACATAATCTTTCATTTAAAATAAAAAAAATTGCCTAAAATTAATTATTTATCAATTTTTTTTTTAAATTTACTACTTCCGGTTTGTAGATTGAAACCAAAAATAGGAGGTGCACAACTAGATGCTATAACAGTCCTAAATACAAAATTTCAGCTTTCTACGTCTAACCGTATTTGAGTTATGCGACACACATACGTCCGTACGTACGCACGTACGTACGCACGTACGTACAGACGTCACGACGAAACTAGTCATAATGGATTCAGAAAAGGTCAAAACGGATATTTCCGTCAAAATCTGAGAACCGAAATTTTTCGCGATTACAATACTTCCTTACTTCGTACAAGGAAGTAAAATACGATTTTCCGCGTTTTCATAGCATGCTGATGAAAAGAATTAATATTTGTGCCATAAAACACCTATACCCAACCAAATTGACAAGCAAGTCCTCGTTGGCCCAAGGGTGAAAAATCCCGGAAAAATTTTGTGAAATGGAAATGCAATTTTCCATATGACCGGAAAGCGTGCAAGGGTTTAATACCCGTTTTTCTATGTTGTCATAGGGTCAATATGCTATCATCCAAAAGGCATGCTGTATGAAATCAGAGACCATCACCTGCCAAGAGCTCTCATTAGGAAAAGAGTTTTAGTTTTTTATCAAGCAAATGTGTTAAAGTGCTATAAATCCGCACTAATTCGCTTTTAGCTACAAAAACAATCGAGACACTTTCAATGCCACTTCTAAAACAGCGAAACCACTCTCAACTCAACCAGTATCTTAATATGGTTACAAGTTTTTTACACCTGATAAACTTTAAAATCCTGTAAGTCAAATCGGTTCAAAGTCCATTCGGGTTATTTTTGGCTGATTTTAACAAACACAGAAACAAGTCGTTAGATAAGGACTTGCAGCCCACTCGTGGTAATTCCCTTGTTCGTGAAAACGACGCTAGTTTGAAGAAGAAAAATGTCAGTTGCATTGCCTTTTTAAATGCAAGAGTGCGAGATGGCAACTAGTGTAGGTTACTAGAGGCAAGAATAGTTTTGAAATTTGTGTTGGTGCATATTTTTATCTATATGATATATTTATTACGTCTGCGAATTTGTTTTTTGATGCGATTATGTTATTGCGACATATTTATCTAGACTTGTTTCATATTTTTGTGCAAATTTTATGTATTTAAATGTAAACAAGAAATTTCTAAATTTATTTATAGTCTACCATAAATATAGGTGGTATACTCTTTGTTTTACAGTATTATACTTACATTGCTATTCTTGGTTTATGCAGACAACTAAATTTAAAAATTTCATTATAAAATTATAAATTAAAAAGTAGACATCAACTACTATCATCAGTACTTATATCTATTCAACTTCTTGGTTTAATTTATTAATTTTATAATTTTGTTGCTGCATAAACCAAGCATTTTAGTTTATAGTTCGAAATTTAAAAAAAGGGAAACTACGATACAATACGTATAAGGCAATTAGTTAGGATAGGTTTCATTTATTCCTTTTTCATCTGAACAAAAACTAAACTTTTTTTTTGACCAAAAATATTTTTTTTATAGATGCAGTAAACAAGAATCTTTTGTCTTATATATTTTGTTTGTTTGTTTCAGGTATGTTGCACCATAACCGAATCATTTTCTACTTCGCGAAAATGGTTTCTTTTTCAGTAGTAGTAAGTACCTACTTAACAATAATTATTTTCCAAATAAGCAATTTTTAAAACGATACATTTTTTGTACATTTTCCAGTAGGTAGGATTTATATTTGAAAAGTGTACCTAAGCTAGAGTGTAAGTCATTTAACATTTTTATGATTGAAAAATATGCCATCAAACTGAGTTTATATAAACACACAATAGTTATTTGTATCACAAGGCCAGAAACTGACCTTTTGCAAGAGCGAGTATTTTTGACACGCCGAGCCACAGGCGAGGCTTGCAAATTACGAGCACTAGCTTAACAGTTTCTGGACGTGTAATACACAATATTTTATGTGCCGATTTCATTACAAAAATATAAAATAATTATACATAACCTAAAAAATTGTGCACTGAATACTTGCATTTGAGCTTAAAATATATTTATTTCAGTTTCTATTAACGATTTACGTCTAAAATTTGTCAAAATCTTGTTAATTCTTGTATAAAAAATATTCAACGCATAAAATTGACATCTGCTTGACAACTGTAGTAATGTCAAGATGCCAACCTATAACTTCCGGTTGTTTGCCGGCCTAGGCTGGCAACAAAGAGTTTCTGGCGGATTTTGAGATATGGAAAACTAGCGATGCCGACCGGAGGCATATAAAATATATTTATCAACTTGGGTGTGTCAGCCTCACATATAAATTTGAAATTATACCTATACAATAACATTTTTAAATAGTATTAAATATGCAGTTAAGGTTTGTAAGAAACAATTAAAATTATGCGTTGTTATTTTAATTTTTTTCGTATTGAAATTTGCTTTTATTAATTAATATTCTTATTTCTTTATGAAGTTAAATTTTAATAAGTAAACAAATAGAAATTCTAAGCATATTATAATATTGTTCTGTTTATTTATAATTACAATATAATATGCGCAACACCTGTATAATGACAATTGGTGCTATAAAAAGCAACTGTTTCTATTTAGATTTTCTTATTCTAATTCTGCATAAATCGTTGAACCCAAACAAAAACACAGTTATATTTATTCTCACTTCAGACTACAGGAAATCGTAGTGTGAGAAATATTTTTAGCAAACGCGTTAGAGCGTTAGGTTGTAAAATCGATCTATTTTCGCTTCATTCATTCTTCCGATTCGAGTTGGCTGTGTGCCAGTCATTTTACTACACAGGTAGCCGTTTAGCATGTCTTCATTTATTCCAAGTCATTCATAAAATGATGTGATACTACTTTTATGATATTTTTATTGTTTCTAATTGCTAGACGTGTGGGTAATGTGTTCCTTGGAAATTACTTCATTGTTTTGAGATGCAAATATTTTAGTTTATTACTCAATCTCGTGATTCACCGTTTTATAATCGGGTATTTATTACTCATAATAATTTAAAATTCATACAGTTTTTACCTCCCGCCATACCTAAGACAGGAATGGAATTGTGCAAAAAATCCTTTTTTACATATCTCAGGATTTTTGAGGATTCTTTCATGCTTTTAATCCTGAAAAGAAAGAAGCTATATCAATAAATTAGAAATTTTTTTTGTTATTCGACAGCATAAGTTAGATTTGTTTATTTAGACCAAGGAAAATTCCATACATACCTATTTTTAAACGTGTACTTATAAGAATATTTGGTCACTGGTCAGTATCGATGTATATGAAAAATAAACGTAGCTGCGTAGGTACGTGACAAATCCGAGATTAACATCATGACGTACAAAAACAAAGTCTGCTATTGTTTTAAACAAAGTGCGATAATTTCAATTTATTTCATTTATTTCGAAGAATGAATAATTTTATTTTGCATATTTACATTCCAATTCCAAAATACTTATTGCGAGAAGTCATTTAATTTAATATATCGAATGTTTAGGAATGTTATCCAAGATTAAACCACAAATTATACTTTTTTATTGCGTTGTCATTATCATTTATTAAAGAATACCTATTTATAAAGATGTACAATTTAATGAATGAGGTATATTGTTTAGATTTTAAAACCTAAAGATGAGTATAAATTCTACCACAATTGATGAACTCATAAGCATCATTCATAGTTTGTAGACAAGATGAATTAATAGGCAGTAAATACAATTATTGTTCTGACGTGTGGTTTAACAGAAACAGATAAGGAACTAAATGATCAAAGTCATTTAAAGCAGAAAGTATTAGAAAAAAATCTGCTGTGGCCACCACACGACCTCTCGCCTAATTCTGCTTATTCTACTAATCTAATAAATAGTTTTACTTACATTTTAATAGTTTCATCTTCATGTAATATGTAAACGATAATGTAAACCAATATGCAAGCAAAAGATGTCAACTGTACTGTCACTGTCATAATAATTCAAATTTTATGTAGAAACAAATTTCATATCATGGACAACAAGATAGAATATTAATTGTACTTTATTTTATTGTTAAATACTTCCAGATTCAGCAATTTGTATTTATAATTAACTATACACATAGATAATCACAATTTCTTTTATTTTTAATTGCAAAAATTGTCATAAATAAATAATGTACCAATATATTTAAGGAAAACTTTTCCAAACTTCTAAAAGTACTACTTCCGGTTTGCAGATTTCTACCAAAATGTTATCCGGTGTTAAGATACTTATCAAAACCTTAAATAAGAAATTTGGTTATAAACGGTTTGATACTTTTTAAGTTATCGTGGACGAAAAATCCTCGGTTCATACAAACACACAAACACACACACACACAGACATCATCGTGAAAATAGTAAATTCGTATTCTAGAGACCCTGAAACGTGCTTATCCACCAAAAACTCATACTCGAAAATTTTTACCCATTACAATACCTCTCTTATAGAATATGAGGCGAGAGGTAAAAACTGATTTATTTTTAAAATATAAACTATTAACTATTTCAGGGATAAATTACCATCAATGTCCAGTTCAGACAAAGAAAGTTTTTCCTAAACAGTTTTCAGAACAAAGCAAGTGCTAGAAACTGTCTTCAAAATTATGTTTCAATGCCGTTCATACGGGGAAACTAATTAGTTCTATAAAATATATTAAAGCTACAAAGAGTGATTAGTGATATCAGATATATTATTAATTTCCCAGTATGCACGGCATTAAAATTAGTGTCAGTTTTCGAGCACTTGTATTTAAAAAAAAGCTTTTCTCGTCTGAACTGGGCATAAATTAAAAATTATTTTATATTTTAGTAGCATCACCACGAAATAATTTCTAGTTCAACTTATTTTTTTTTACTTTTGCGTTATTTTCCGCTGCAATTACAAATTTGTGAACAGTTATTTTCCACATTGAATAATAAGTTTTAACAAAAACAAAATATTACATTATTTCCTCAATTATTTAACGTCATTACTTATTACCTACCACATAAACATAAAAAGATTTCCATTACCATATAATTTTATTTCACTTGCTGTGATTTTAATTAGTTAATCCCATCATTTAAATTTCCTTCCATCTATCAATACAAAGCGGACAAAGATGTTTGTACATTTGCCGCTTCGTTAACCGTGGGTGAGGAAGTACGTTTCTTAAAATAAAGAGTTGCAATTTGTGAAGTTTCCGCTTATAAAGTGTTATCCTGCCGTCGGCCGTTCCATTGAATGCATTTGACTGCAGAGTGCATTATCATCTAGTAAGCTATGACTTGTGCTCTGGGCACAGGAATGCATGGGAACGAGAGATATTCCATGTGGTGATGAGAATTACGGGAAATAGCTGAGGAAGTTGACATAAACAAAGAGACACTATAAAACAATTAAACCAAGCTAAACGTAAACCACTTTGATATTAAATGTTTTAACAGATATTAAAATATATCTTAGTAAGTACAAATGGTTTTGTTGATATTGTTGATGAGAATTACGAGAAATAGCTGAGGAAATAGACATAAAGGAGACACTTAAAAAAATTAAACAAACGGTAAACCACTTTCGTAGTGATTTTGATTTTACAGATATTCAACTACATTCAAATTCAAACATCTGATTTTAAGATTGTTGCTTACCGAAACTAGCGACATCAGACGGTAGACTTCATGGAGTGTAGTTCGGATTGGGTAAAAAATAGTAAACAAATATAGTTAGTGTTATGAGGCTACTTCATAACCTCAATTCTTCGACAAATTGACTTTAAAATTAAATATCATTTTTATAAAACTGACTGTTCATTTGTAAATATAATACAATCTTCTTCTTTATTCAATTAATATTGTGTTAATTTTTCGTTAAAATTATATACACTATATTTCTAATTTCAAGTCACCTTCCATTGCATGCAATGTAAAAGAGGTCAACTTTACAGCTCCATAGTTTACCAAACGAAGCTAACGATTGTCCTAATAATTTATTTTAAATTGTATTACATCAGATAAATGTGCTATACATTTTTTATTTATTTCGTCGTTGATTTTGGTAGGCAACAATCTTAACAAGTCTATAAAATTTTTGTTTTTATACCTATAACCTATCACCTAATTTACAATACCTATTTCTAAACCACTACCTACTAACTCAAGCATTTGGTATAAATAAGTAAGTTTGGCATTCAAAAATAGTTCTTAGGTAGTTAATCTACGATTTTAACAATTTTACAACCAGTTTTTGTTACACACTGTAAAAAAAATATATGTAAATTTACTACGATTATCGTTGGTCACCATGTAACCAACGATAATCGTAGTAAATTTACATGCGATTTATATTTACAACAGCAATGTAATTTTACAAATAATTGCAAATTCACATTTATGTAATGTATTTATTTACATTCATCTTTGTAAATAATTACATTTTGAAATGTAAAAATTACATACATGATTAGAATATTAACATTTATGGATGTAATAATTGCATTAGTGAATGTAATAATTACATTAGTAAATGTATTAATTGCATTAATGAATGTAATAATTACATTGGCAAAAGTAACAATAGCATTAGTGAATGTAATAATTACGGAAGGCAATGTAATTATTACAGTAGAGAATGTAATTACTACATTACTGAATGTAATAATTACATTTATTAATGTAATCATTACACTACAAAATGTAATCATTACATTTATTAATGTAATCATTACATTTATTAATGTAATCATTACATTTATTAATGTAATCATTACACTACTGAATGTAATAATTACAATACCGTATCTGATAATTGCATTTGTAAATGTAATTATTACACTCGTTAATGTTATAATTACATAAGCGAAATGCAATAGCACACGCCTGATTGTAATTATTAAATTTACAAATGTAAGAATTACATTCAAAAATGTTCTAATTTTATTTCAGTTATGTTATAATCATTAGTGAGTATCACACTTATTAATGTCATAATTACTAAACTGAAATAAAGTAACGACATTTCTGAATATAATTATTACATTTTTTGTAAATATAAAAATTATATTATTATGCTCAGTTTTACAAATGTGCTATTGCCAAATAAATATAGGTATTCAACGAAATAAAAATAATAATATAATTATTATTTGTTGTTTCTTGCACAAAACTTCGTTATAGTATACAAAATCATAATTACCTAGATAAATTTACTGGATAAATAGCAATTAAACCGAGCATTATTTGTAAAATTTAATTGTTATTGGTTAATACGGTATATGTAAGTAAAAATAAAAATATATTTCACATAATATATTTTCAAAATTCTTTACAAAAAATATCACAGAAAATAATTACATTATGTCAAGTGATACAGATAATGTATGTTATACAACGATTTAATACAAAACTTGTTTAAATTAAGTAGTTTGTTTAACAGATTTAAAAATGAAATATATAAGAAACGAAAAACAAACAAAAATTACATTGTGTCAAGTGATACAGAAAATGTATGCTATACAACGATTTATTACAAAACTTGTTTAAATTAAGTAGTCAGTTTAACAGATATAAAAAAGAAATATTAAGAAACGAAAAACAACAAAAAATTACATTGTGCCAAGTGTTACAAAAAATATAGATGAACTTAAATTAAACTAGAAAATAATACTGATTTATTCTTACTATATTTTGTACCATGTATTTTAGTCTTCTTCAAATCGTTTAATTTGATTCATAAATGCTACTACCTTGCTTAAACTTTTTTTTTGGCTTCTATTACCAATTTCTGGATGTATTTTCAAAAGATATCGTTGTACCAGTTCAAGGGTACTGCAAATATGTTTATCATACTCCATATTTAAATTATAATGTAAGCTATATGCTATTTCCATAGCATTTTGGAAACTATGACCTGCAGTTTCCTTATTAATAATTTGGTTTTCAACGCAGATGTAATAAATGTTGGATTCGACACCTACAAATAGAGAAGAAGTGTTAATAAATGCAGTTAATTTCTTATACAATTTTATGGGAATTCAAGAGAAGAATAAACTCACATAAATGCTTTTTAAAAAAGAGTGGCATCCAAAATCCCGAACTTACAAACTCAACTTATATTTGCATTGCTTGTTCAATTTGAATTGTCGCCGTTTCAGGTTTGTAAAGTCTGTGCATGTCAATTTCGATACTCCTGTAAGTCGGGTTTTATAAAAGTATGTGCAAATTATAAGGATGTGTTTACATATTCGTGTGATGCATATTCGGATAAAATATAGAGTTGTGTTCATACAATTTGGGGCATGCAAATTTAAGTTGAGTTTATAAGTTCGAGTGCTGCATTTATTCCCAGGAAAATGCCAAATGGGTCTAGCTACAGAGACTTAATTATAACAGTGACGATATACGATGTCACGATTGGTTCAGCCATGTTTTTACTAATATTTGTCTGTTATAGATTTTGGCCAAAAATGCTTCCTTTACTATAAGTTTTATTTAAACATAACAATTTGTTGCTAGGTAAAAAACATATGAGACACGGGCGGTCACGGGGTCGGAACCCCCTTCTGTCAAAAGGCGCTGCTTTTCGCGGAAAAAAGAATGAACTATCAAATACATTCGACTGTCTTGTTGCCATGTGTTTACAGTGGTACTGCATTTTCGCAGCAAAACACAGCGCCATTTGACAGGAGGGGGCTCCGACACACGGCTCTGACTCCGTGACCGCCCATGTCCCATTTATAAAATAAGATATTTCTGACATCGGTCGTTTCAAATTTACATAACAAAATGAATTAAATTACTTAATATAAGTAGTCATACGTTGTCTAATTTGGTTTAGAACGGTAATTATACTCACAGAATTGACTATGATTATCATAATATAGTGAAAATTAATATATCGATAACAAACGTCGAACTTAATTTTAGTAAAAACATGACGGCTCACTGCCGTATGTTGCCACTGTTATGCCTGTGGCACACCGGCCGAGGAGCATCGAGGACCATCGAGTAACTCCTCGATGAAACGATAGAACGCACCCCGTCCTCGACGAAAAATAGGGGCGCCGCTATTTTCATCGAGTTGTTCCTCGATGAAACGAATGTATCTCATTTCAGACGTATCTTTTGTATTTGATTTCGCGCAAAACTTTGAGTTATTTGTCACCGATTAAATAGAAATCCATCGCGGACGGGTGCGTTCTTTCGTTTCATCGAGGAGTTACTCGATGCTCCTCGACCGGTGTGCCACAGGCATTAAGGCGCTTATGCCATGCAGAATGTACTCTGTCCAAGCAAAGTACATTCTCCTTGAAAAGTACAAATTTCAGATGTTTCAAGATATCTCTTATTTAAAAGTTATGGAATAAAATAAATATTTTGTACATTAATTTATAGCATAATGGTACATAATTATCTTAAATTTAACCATAAAATAAATATAATAATAATATATATTCATATTCGCTTATTTCTGACTATACCAATTTCTACACGTAGTTGCGGTGGATATCACATTAAATACCGCGAATTGATTTGATTAAAATTATGAATGAAAAATATTAAATTAAAATTTTTTTTATAGTGTTTTAAATTAAATAATAATTTCCAAAAAAATACTCGATTTTTAAGAAATAAAACAATAATATTTATTCTAGCTTGTTATGAATTTTTTAAACAAGTTTCATCTGCTAAAACATTTAATAAATAAAAATAGATCACATAACTATATTTTAAATCCTTCATTTCGTCGATTAAAGCATTTATTTAAAAAAACTAAACTGAGAATGGTGAATACATACCTTCTGCTTGAACTCCAATAATTGACGGTGCCGCTGTTAAACTTTTGATCTGTTGAATTGGAGTTCCCAACTGAAACAATGTACAATTTATAAAAATGTGTAACTATTAAAACGTTTTTTAATGTAACATACCTGACACTCATCTACAAAGAAATTAATATTTTCCTTAAAATGTGATGCTATGCATTTCAAGGCACATAAGCATTTTTCTTCCGTTGAGTGTTCTTCAGCAAAATTATAACCAACGTCAACACCTTTTGCGTGAACAAAACGGATAATTTTTTCTGCTTTTTCAATTAAATTGTTACTAAGGGTGCTAATATTATGACCCATTAATTTATTGTAGTGCCATTTTATGACTTTTTCTTCAAGTAAAATGGGCCATTCCGTTTGGATGTTAGCAATACTGGGTGGCACGGCTTTATTTAAAAATAATCTTTGTACTGCATATGTCTTTTCTAATAATATATATTTATGTTGCTCATCGTCCCAACTTTTTGAAATTAATTTCTCTTTCATAGTTTCAAGACATTCCGGGCTGCTATCATTGTCGGGCTGCCAGTTAGAACATCCTGCTCTGGCGTTGCTAGCCATTTTTTGGCGTTTTGGAGGGATTCTTAGCTCGCTTATTAAGGACCGTGTTTTATGTGGCCTATTTAAATAATTGTTGCGATCCTGCAACTTTGCATATAAGGAATGGGTACCGTCACCAATAGTGATACCATCTTCATCTATATCCCTAAAAACTGGATATTTGTCACAAATCCGTTTGGCTATTATTTTTAAAGCTTTTCTAGAAAGAAAAGTGCTGATTTCTCTCATTTTATTTACTATAAAATGAACTATTTCACTAGTTAGTAATTTATTTTTTTTGTCATTTGCACATTCTTCTTGTACGTATTTTGGTAGTTGATTCCACGGAATTATCATGTTATACCATGTATTCTCGTTTCCAGAACTTGGTGAATTTGTAAGAGGAGTCGATGTTGGCCCTATGTCGTTGATATCAATTATACTTTCATCTATATCAGCAGGGATATCTAGTATTATAGATGAATTCGTTGCCATCATTGGCGATCTCTGATCCATAGAAGAAGTTGTTGACAATGTTGAGCATGTTGATAAATTTGTTTTGAAATCATACATTGGAGACCACTGTTGGTTTGTCTCCAAAATAAGGAAAACTTCCTGGTTTAGCAACTTTAATACATCGTTACTGTCAACTAAAGTTCCATCTGATTCCAAAACTATTTTCGATCCATTGATTTCGAGTTTGGTGGAAGCTGTGTCAATAAAAACTAATATAATTTTACAATGCTTGATAAAAGAATTAATATTTACCTTCTAAAATAAGTTTCTCATACAAATCATCTGTATCGTCTGATAAAACTACAAACATTTTTTTTGTGCGGAAAACATCCCATATTTTAAATAAATATTTGCTGGACATTTTCTAAAATTGTAAAATAACTTTAATTCAAATACTTTTATGTTCAACTGACCAATAAAATCATCTTTATGAATTAAGTACTACATTCTTAGACTAGTATCATAATTTAACAACCCTGAACTCTTCCATTTCAAAGAATTTAAGGGATTGAGACTTAGGAACAGTTTTATCTAAAATTTGAAAGTTTGAAAATTAGAAAATATTAATTTACAAAAGCACACACTTTCAGATGTAAATTTTTCAAATATATTACAATTTTGAAGAGATAATTACCTTTGGACAGTGGAACATAAAACATTGTATGCAACTTGTACATAATCAAACTTTGTGAACTCGCCAGCTTGGCCATAAACTATGACCCGCTCAAATAAAGTTCCCAATGTTGCCTTGTTACATAAAAATCTAACTTTAAAACTAAATACTTACCAATTACAAAAATTGTATGGGTGCTTGTTTGAATGATAACAAATCAATGCATTTAGTTTTGTAATGCAGCATAGGTTCATAATTAATTAAACTATTTTTTCCAATGCATAAATAATTTCTTTTTTCTTGCTGACACATTTCGTATAAGCCAATGTCTGAATTAAATATTATTTCAAATTTTTCACCAACAAAATATGCATCATTATAATTTTTATTTATTAAAATATAATTTATTTTGCAAATAATGTATGTGCCCCATTCAGTTTCATGACAACAAACAAAATGGTTCATTTTGTATGTAGTGCCTTTAATTGTAGCATGATCACATATAAATTTAGACCCCTCGAAATTGCAACACTTTTCAATAACGCAGCTAATTTCTTTTGAATAGTTGTTAGGTACAAATTCGATTGCACGATCAGCAACGATTGTGTTAGTTATATAGCATTCTTGTGATAACAAGGAAGCTTGTAACAGTTGATGTTTTTCACATAAAATTAATGAAATGTTTTTAAAGTTTTGACAATGTTTAACAACATTTTTAAAATAACGGTGCTTACTTTCAAAGCGCAAAGTCCACATATGACGTAATGGACCAAATTTTGTTATTAGATCGGGGTAGTGCATGATGTAATGATGCTTTGGTTTCAATTTGTACTTGGGAAAAAGCTTTTTACGGTAATCTATGTATTCATCTATTAAGTAACGCAATTTTGCTATTTGCCCAACTGAAATTTTTGTAGCAAGTAGCATACAACACATTTCTTTTAATGTCAAAAGCATTTGCCATACAGGATCAGAATAATCTAAGATTTTGTCATAAATTGCAAACACAATTATTGTCATTAGTTTCATATTATCACTTGCATTGCCCATAATTTTCTTTCCTTGTTTAATGAGTGGAACATTATAGTTCCGTAATTCGTTTTCAAATCGAATACATTGCAACTTGGCATTTAAATAATTATAAGTAAAGTATCCTTTTTCCACTAAATTTCTAAGTATATATGATAAATCAAACGGTAAAATTCCCTCATATATATCATGAGCAATGCAGGGAGGCAAACCCGGGTTACATATATGAAATTGGTTTATTTTATTTAAACATGAAACGGTTTTAATTCCTCTACTGTTCAAATTAATATTTAAAGCTGCTATATCATTTTCATAAGAATTAACTGTTCTTAAAGACTGAACCGAAATATTTCCAGAATTTAAGTCCTCACGAGTGATATAACAATATCTGCAAAAATATTGGCTTGTACTAAAATTTTCAGTGTATCCTCCAATTTGATGACTTCCCAAATTGTCTCCAGTAACAGCGATTACGGAACCAAAAATAGTTTCGGAACCTACTTTTAACCCATTTTTATTTAAATAATTAATATCCTTCAAAATCACTTCGAAGATAGCCGGAAAACCAAAGTGTGCTACATGATTTTCATTACATATAGCAATTAACTGAATATTATCAACTAGTGTTCTATATTCTGGTGGTAAATTACCTAATGTCATGTAAATTCCCAACATTTTATGTTTTTTTTTTGACGAACCTAAAGGATTGCAGACTTCAAAAGCATCTTGAAATATGATCAAACGAAGTGCTTTTTTATTGTTAATGAAAAAACTATTTTCTTTATAAATTTTACCGTCAGTTAAATCTTCATAATAATTCGTATTTACATTTGATTCTATTTTTAAATAATTTGAAATTTGTTCATGTTTTAACAGACATTTTAGAGTATCTAATAATGGTATGTAATAAAATGTACACAACTTATGGTTATTATTTCTGCCTAAAGTTATACAAATCGGATCAACATAAGATAAATGTTGCTTATAATATTGTTTTCTCATATATGTAGTTCTTAAGCAACCATTAGACAAATTATGAGCTTTTTTAAATAAATTAAACTCTTCAAGTTTGTCCGTAATGTCGCTTGAAACATTACATTTTTGAAATAAAGAATGCATTTTTTCATTGTTAATGTCATTTAAATCCGCCATACCTTCTATCATAGTTTGTAACACGATATCGGTTACAAAATGTTTCGATTGAAGATTTAAATATAAACTGGCAAGTATTTTAATATATTGTTCATCAAAATTTTCATCTAATTTAATTTGACAATCTAATGTTGACGACGAACTCATATCCAAAATATTGCTTTGACTGATTATACTACAGCTGTCATTATTAATATTTTCAGCAGTTTTCATAGCTTGTTTAAAAGGTTTAGAATGTAAATAATGGTTACGATGAATGTGTTGCTTAAACACTACAATACTTTTAAAATCTGTCCTGTTACACTGTTCAAAAGGACATATAATTATTACATTATTGCTTTTATAATGTGTTCGCATATGACTTAATACATTATTTCTTAAAATATTTTGACCACATCCCTGTACTTTGCATTTTAAAACAGAAATATTTTCGGTTGAACTTTTATTTATGTTTTTATGTGTTCTAACGAAATGCATTTTAAAATTAGCATATTTTTTAAATCTTTGAGCACAATTGAAGTATAGACATACAAAATGACCTCTATGAATATTTCTATGTAAATATAAATGTGAATTATATCGTTCAATTGTCTTGAAATTCAAGGCACACATATTACATTGAAATAACATTTTTGTTCAGTTAGGCTTGATAAGCTGTATGAAGTAAAAAAAATAGCATTACACTAAAGAATAGTAAAATAAACAAATGCTTACCAAAAATTATTTCATAAAACAAGTAAATATTTTTGTATCAGGGTAAAAAGCTCGATTTACCACCAACTTGTTTCAGCAATACCAACAGAGAGATCAGATTAAACCTGCACCACCTATGAAAAACATCAAATTACTACAATTATTTCAACAACCAGTACACACAATTTTGTTTAACTATGAGAATAAGTGTCTTAAAAAATACAATTTGTGTTATGTTATCTAATTGTTATACTTGAATTTGAAAGAATAGTGACGTATAGTATATATTTTCAAAAATAATTCACACATAGTATTTCATATCCATACATAACAGAAGTTATTTATAATTACAAATTCGTCGGTATGTAAAATTACAAACATTTTTAAGAAATATGTAAATTCACATAATTAAAATAAATATATGCACATGCATATAAAATAAAATACCTACTACTAACATTGTCACTAATCAAAAATATATTTTTCGTTAAATAACTTAAAATTATTTTGGAAAAAATCAACTGTTATTGTTTACAGTTAATAACATAACCTCATAGTTATATGAAACATTATTACTATGCGAAAAAATCTATTGTTATTGTTTACAGTTAATAACATAACCTTATAGTTATATGAAACATTATTACTATGCGAAAATCTAAGTATGATTATTTAACCATCGAATTCATAAACTACTTACCAAATAAGCATGTGATAACACTGTCAGATATTGATGTGATACTATTATTATTAACAGAACACAGAATTATTCTTAGCTGGAAACACAAAACACTTATTGCTTTATCGATATCATAGACTAGGTCAGATTGTAAGATGTGTACAGAACAGTATAATCATCAAACACAAACAGCAAGCGTAGCATCAGCACCACCTGCAGAAAAATATCAAAACTAAGTAGAGAAAACATTTTATCACTGCATAATTTCAACAATTATTTATAAACAGTGCTCACAATAAAATAAAAATGATTACATTACTTTCCAAGGAAAATATATTTTTACATTATTAATATGTAAATTTACTATACTTGTTAAAAAAATGTAATTTTCAAGATTTATATGTAAATTCACACACATATCTTTAAAAATGTAATTTTACATTTTTGAACTTATTATAAAAATAATGGAAAACAAAACTGTATTACTAATATACTTAAAATATGTTTCTATTTCGTTAAATTTGGCATTGTTATAGTTAAGCTACTCATTATTTAATATTTTTTTATTGTTTACGCCAACCTTAGATGTGATAAACATTTGCAAGCAGAAATATAATACTAATAAATTAATGCCTTACATTAATAAATAAAGTAATAAACGGTAAAAACTTACCAATATTTGCTATGCAAAATTAACAGCAAATCAATTTACACTCACAACAAGCTCGAACTACACCATTCGCTGATATAAAAAAACTTTCGCAGTGCGTGGTGAGACAATAACAGGCGCCAATTTAACGGAATTTAAAAATACGACTGAACCGATTTATATGCCGGCATGTATATTAAACATTTAAAAATGTTCTTTATACCTATACCATACACAGATACATCTGTAGCCTATGCTAACAGTGTTTGCAATTAAAATCTCAAAATTAATAACGTTATACACCATCGAATGTGAATCGTCAAGCACAATAAACTGATAATATTTGTAGTGCTTGATACGATGACGCTGTCACGTTTCAAAAATTAAATATTCCCGCTCATATTTTATAAACATAATTATTTTTGTTTATAGCAATTTCTTTTCAATTCTATAAAACTCATCAAGCATTTTTTGTAGGTATTTGTGATTCTAATATTCCATATACATAATAAATTACCAATACTTATTGTAAAAATATATTGTAGGTAGGTACATACAGGATACAAGTAGGTTCAGTTCAAATATTTACTAATCAGACTGCTTCAGTCAGAATAAATATACCTACTTCAGTTATCGATGTAGAATTTGAATTTAAATAAAATGAGGTAATATTGATTATTTCACACATGTCATTTTTGACCAATTAAATTGCTTTATTTTTTTAAGAAGACAGTTATTTAGCGATAAAATTTGATAAAACCACTGAAGGTATATTCATGGCTACCCTTTGTTGATGTTAAAAATGTTGACACTTAAAACAGTATTATTTTAACATTTTTGAAACAGTCAAGCAAATAGAATTCGAACCATAAATTATTTTAGTAAAATTACTCATAATTCCTGCGTAGAAATGACAACGCGGATAAAAATTGACTCTTAAATAATGTCAATTTTGGCACTCGTTTGTCCGTTATTACGCAACAACTATTCGTAATTTTACCAATAAAATAGCTGTTGCTGTTATTATAAGTATTACTTATGATTATATAAATAAATTATATAATAAATATTATAATACTTGTAAACCGCAAAAAATTGCAAAATTAAAGTTATATTATACCTATAAGTTGCAAATTTGTTTTAAATACAATTCTCCTTTTTCAGTTCGCTTTTGTGTTTATTAATTATTGTTTTATAAAATTTCGCAGTGCTACTAACGCACACATTTGCAAAAATCTAGAATAATGTAGTTTTACAAAATAAATAGGTACCTAAATTAAATATATCATTGTAAAATTACAGTAAAAATGCTACAAAACTACATATAATTATGTAATTTTTAGGAAGATATTAATTTTGCATAATATTTGTAAAATTACATAATAATTTTAATTTTTCTTTTTAATTGTAACAATTTTTACAATAAAAATTATTGTAAAATTGCATAATTTTTAAATCAAGTATGTATTTTTAAAATAGTTTGTAAAATTACAGTAGCAATATGCGAATTTCGTAAATATTGTGGATTAAGTACAGAAAATATGTATTTTTACATAACAATACACAAAGCTTGTATATATACATATTTTTGGTAAACTATTTTGTGAATTTACTATAACTTTACACAGCTTTTACAGGAAAATGTAATATTACAACAAATTTTGTAAAATTTATGTGAAATAACAAAAATATTTTAAAATATCTGTAATATTACATAAAAATGTACCTTACCATAAAATTCGTAGTAATATTTACAATTTTAAACGTTGTAAAATTCCACCAATTTTTTACAGTGCAGTTATAGATCAGAAGCAGTTATAAATTTGCACAAAATTGTATCATGGAATGACAAACTTTAAAAAATAAAGAAAGTTTGTTTAACTTGTTATCTGAAATTTGGCTTTTTAACTGAAAAATCTCACTTTCATCAAAAACAAATGTACTCACTTTTAATTTCATCGAACCCGGTAGCGGTCAAAAAACACTTAATTATATAATTGCGAAATCATATCAAATGATACAATTATGAATCAAAAGTAAGCATTAATATATAACAAGCAATAAGGAACATTTCTATGATTTTTCTGTTGAACCTTGCAATTAAATTCGGATTAAAGCAATTGCGTGTAAATTACCTCCTACGTAGAAATCGGATACATAGAAGTTTTTCAAACGGAAACAGATAAAATTTGCTTTTAATTGCTCCTCAGTAAAAGTCCGCTCGTGTCTGTGGGACAGTAATGCGTGATTTTGAGGCCTTGTGCAGGGCCGTAACCACATTTTTCTCTTTTCTGGGACAAAAGTGGAAATTTATAACCCTGTAAAAATAAATCATTTATTATTATGGCTCGGAGTTCGTAACTTGACCGACTGTGGTCCTTACAACTCAGGTTCTAATCCAATCAGATGCACATACCAATCTAACCGCACAAAAATCGCCCATGTGGTGTAGGTACTTTGTATGAGTTAACAACATGAATCACTATGGGTTTGTCATACCCAAGAAGAAGAATATTAAAGCCCATTTTTCGCATAAAATTTACGTTAATTTTAGCCTGATTTTAAGGTGTTTCCTCTTAAATTGGGCTCATAAAAACTGTTAAAAACAATAAATAAATGCAACACACAATTTTTTTACTTCTTATAGGTAGGTAATAGTTATTTATGTACATACGTACCACAAAGTATAATATGACAGGAGTGGACACTAGGGCGGATGAAGTGTGGCCTTTCTGTTTACCTTTTAGAGAAATACAAAAATTACGGGCCAGCTCAGACCATGCATTCTATGATGATAATCAACGGTAACGATGGTAACGCACGGACCCAGTAGTGATCTTTCTCTCTCGCACAGGGTAAACAGAAAAGCCACGAATCTGCAGTATTGCTAAGATACGTAGTTTTCACTCCCATGTTTATATTATACTTCATGCAAGGTACCTATTTAGGATAAAGTAATTCCGACCTCGGCTGAACGCCTCAGCCGTATAGAACTTGCTTGTACCTTAATGACACTTTGTTGCAGATACATACAAAATTTTATTTCATACTCTTTGTTTTCGAGTGCTGTGCTTCATTTAATCATTGTATTCAATAGATGTCAAATGGCAGATTTTATAAATGAGGTTACCATGAAATATTTTACTAAACAAATAATTGACGTCTTTGTTTTAAAAATCATTGATGGTAAATTATGGTAGATCCGACTCTGGCTTGTGCGCCATTTGCGGCCTATGGGAAAATGAAAATTAAAATACAATGAACTCATTAGAATGTGCGTTTTTGCCGTAAGATGTACTTGAAATTTGAGGCCGGATGTAATGGACTATTCTTGCGGTTTTTGAGTTAACGGCAAAAAATGAGACATTAATATATTAATTTTTTAGTAGACATTTTCAGTAGTGTTTGTTGACAAGCGTGTTTTGTTTCTAATTTGAAATTTGTTTTGGTGCGCGTTTATTACCTGAACCCAACTTTGGATTAGTATAATTTTTTTGATTGCTATTTTTGGTCGTTCAAAATAAAATTTAATGCATTTTCAAGGAAAACTTAATCATTAATTTAGTTCCTATTAACTGTTTACATTACTGCAAATTGCTAAATACCTTTTTAACTTACACACAAAAAATAGTACAAATCAAATAGTGCTAATTTATACACTAGCTAGTGTCTACATTCTTTTTATTTTTAGTGTTTGTGTGAACTAAATAAACTAAAGATTTATTGGCGTTTGGTTATCAATTTTAAAAATATAACCAAAACTATTGGATGTTATTTATGGGCATTAAATTTTATAATTTAATTTTATGGTTCGTTTTATCGCTGACATTTTATGTCACAAAATAGAAATTTCCGTAAGGTGAGAACCTTTTAATATTCTAAAAAATCAGGTGTACAATTTGCAAATTCGTAATATTTTCAATTTTTTACATCGTTTCGTGAAAGTTGGTCTATCTAGACCATAATCCAATCTCTTGAACTTTAACCTGGTTTTTCGCACTGCTTTCCATATAATCCAAAAGGTTATTGTCAGACAGACGTAGTCATTCGTTTGAATTAAATCGTAAATTTCGTTGCATAAGTCGCCATGGTTTTCTATTCGAGAATACAAACATAGATTGTCTTCTGTTTGTGCTACCGCCGATGTCTAGGCTTGCTTGATTTATCTTTGTGGTTGAAATGTCCGACAACAAAGCTTTAGGGCTGTGTTTCGTCGAAAAGGTATAATTTTGTGGGTTCGATGCTTCAACAACTTCCACAATTTGGAAGTTAGGAACTCGGCTATCAGTTGACGCTTTGATGTGGGAAACCAGTCGATGGAAAATTTCCTGTTGTTTATTTTGTTATAACAGGACTTACATATTTTTTCCTGCAAAAGAAACATGAAAAAAACTAACTTTAGAAGCATGGATGTATCTTTTGCAATCAAGAAACTGCTTTGAAAAATTCTTTGAGGATTCTTTCATGCTTCTGAATTCTGAAAAAAAAAAATTCACTGCTTTGGAGCTATTAATGAATTAGGAATTCACCTTTGCCAAGACTCATGAACGATTCAATTTTGCGATGCCGCTATTTGACAGGCAATTCTAAGCAGGATTATTTTTCTCCAGAACCATGAAAGAATCCTTATGTGAATAGGGCATTAGCTTAACGGAGGTTACTAACATAAGCTTTAACATTAAAATATATTTTAAAAAAATTATGGTTGGTGATTATTATAGTTACCTATTGCATGTTTTAATTTCTTTAATATAAATTTTGTTACCAGCTTTGTAAAGTAATGCTCAAGAAATTTCTAGAAATACTCTCATTTCATTGATGATGTTGGCCTCTTGATCTTCGCCTGTCTTGAATGCAATTTCCTTATTTACTTCACTAAGTGGTATCTCATCAACAGTGAACTTGATGATATTGTACGCGTTTATATAAATAGCGAAATAATTCATACTTAAGCATGAAATATTTCTTGTTACAGAGCAATAGTACTTGGAATGTGATACTTAATTTTCGTTTAAAGAGAATTAAATTATATTTATAGCAGATAATCTCCGTATCAGATATACGGAAGTAAGATGTAGTAAGTAATGAAAATCAAATTATTCAATTATATCTCAAAGTAAGACTTTGCTGATCTTAATTGCAAATTGTAAATGGCAAAGTATTAAGACATATTTAAAGAGTGTCGAAATAATATATTAAAGAACAAATTTTATAAGAGACTATTTTTTCGCACGCATACAAATTTAGTAATACGGGCTAGTGCGAAAAAAATCTTACAACAGTTCCTTATACTACTTTTCTATTTGGCGTCTTTTTTCTTTTTAATAATAAAATTTAAATTAAACTGCCATAATATACATCATCAAGTAGATTTAGGGAAATTTATGTATGTAACGTTTTGGTTAGTAACAATTATATTGTCATTTATTTAACTGTCACTGTCATTGTAATAGTATATAATTACTGAACTATTAGGTGATAAGTGAAGCCATTATAGAAAATATTCAACTTATATAAGTTTTCTATTACTATATTCATTAATTATATTGAATAAAAATTAGTTTATTAAGCAAAACAGATTTAGAGGTTACCTATAGGGGAGACCGGGGATGAAAGTAACAGAGGTAGGTTGTCGTAGTTTTTGGTAAATGACACTATAAATGCTATTATAGCATTTAAAGACATGAATCTGTCGACAGGAAGTAGAGTTTTGCCATTGTCGTTGAGAATACGTTCAAGACAAAATTAGTATCTGCTTTTCGGCTGAAAGTAAATTCGCTGTGTTTTCTTATGAGTGGTTTTACCAGAAGCTCTTGAATAACAATCAAAATGTAAGTAAATATTTTAAATCTATTTTTAGTTAGCTATCAATCGGCATGATACAATTCACCATTAAAATTGTGGTTATGTGTAATTTTCCTCTAAACTTCTTTAGTTTACCATTGGGGCTGATAGTAACAAAGTGTTACAACCAACCCCAACATATTTTTCCATTTTAATTGATCTTGCCACTTGCAGATGAGAGCTTATAAACTGAAAACAAATCGAGGAACTGTCTCCTCAGATTTGATAAAAAGAGTTTCTTTGGTCATCGGTGAAAACAGGCCGATTAGAGCAGTAACAAAAGAGTTAAATATTTGTCACGTTACTCTCATTTGCTATGTAAGAAAGAAGCGACAAACTCATTCATGAAACGAAATCCCACTCTATCAATTCGCGTATCTGAGGCTACAAGTTTAAGCCGTTCCACATCTTTTAATAAGGCTAATGTCAAGAATTTTTTTGATAAGTTGGAGGCTGTTTTGAGAAAACACAACTTAAGTACATCACATATCTGGAATGTGGATGAAAACGGAGTGACCACAGTCCAGAAATCTAAAAAGATTGTCGCAACATTTTGCCTCATGTGTTAATGCAGTTTGCCTGGGGAGCAGTGGTGCAGTGTCTCCAATGTAAATTATGGGCTCATGTTAACTGTGTCAAATTTTAAATAATGTTCTTATGTAGAAATTATGACTCAGATGATAGCTTTTCAGATTAAATAATTGTCTTTTATGTTTCTTTATATTTTTCTAACAGTTTGTTGATAAATTATATGAAAAAAACTACATATTCTTGTTAATTATTGCAATAATCAACTGTTACATCTTACCTCAATGACTGTAACTTTTTGCCCCAACATTGAGGTTGAAAGTAACACATTTCTCTGCCCACATATATATTTTTTTTGTTAACTTGCTTGACAAAACATATCTAATAAAAATTTCCAATGTAACTTGAATGTCTGGTCTATCGTTTAATAAATATAGATGGCCAAAATTTGTAAAGGTTTAGGAAACAAAAATTAAAAACGAAAAAATGTTACTTTCATCCCCGGTCTCCCCTACTGAAATTTGTATGTTCTCAGATTTGACGTTTAACAATCGAGGGAAATGTCATCAATACCAACCTTCTAAAAAAGATTTGAACGCCAAATAGAAAAAAAATCTTTTGTATTTTTTATGAAATTGCAATAGGCATTGTGTTAAATTTTGATATTTTGTTTAAATACCTATTTAAACAAAATAACAACACAAGACAAATGGTGATTATGGGTTGCTAATGCCACAACATTCGGAAATACTTGCCAGTGATCGAGTTGTGCGCTCGATTTGTTGAAAAAATCGGAGCTAAACTTGTATTTTCACTTACGATTTTGCAGAGGTAAATTAGTAACTCATTGTACGATTTCATAAAATAATATTCTCCATGATATTTCATGCAAGCACAATCTTTGAAATTATTCTAGTTATATTTTGATATAATAATTAAATTTCTAGTGAACTGTTTAGATTAATAATCGAGAAACGGTGCTCATGCATACGTATAGCGGATGAGTTCATATGCCAGGAATTCTACCAGTTCGTGAATCATCTTTTACCTAATACGCAGCTCATTTCAGATCATATACGATAGTTTTTTGTCATTCAGATTTATAATTGAGTCGCTTGATTAAATTCGCGAGATGATCGAAACATCGAAAGCAATCGTCGAATTGACGAGAAAATTGATTAGCTATGTAGGTTTTTTGTACAAGTAAGTCTCGATTAATATGAATGGATGGATCAGTAATTTAATCAGCCGATAAGCTTTCCAAAATTGCTGGTTATCTATGTCAATCTTGAGCAAAAGTTATTTGCGCGTCATATGGTGGAAGAAAAAATTACATTCTTGAATGTCACTGATGTTTAAGGATTCCGTCTCCGTAACAAATATTGCGTTTTTAGAGGTGTAGCAGTTTCTGCTTTACTCATTGCATATTAAAAATTTGAAGGAAAAACAGGTAGGTACTAGTTATTTGTGAAAGAATTAATCTAGGTTCATGCCCAGTTTAATGAAAAAGTGCGTTTTAAGCAATTCTATACATGCTTTATCTTATGATTAAGAGATTTATTAGAAAATGTAACTCGGCATACACCTAGTTCCATTCTTTGTCTGTAAATAAATTTATGAAATATTGCTTTATCTGTAAAATTTCGTGAGCATTTTAAATATTGGTAGACTGCTTTTAAGTTTATTTTTCTAAATAAGTTGGCAATGATCAGCCGGTTCAGTGCTGAAAATTTTATTTTTTAAATTTTAAAACATTATTTAAAACACTATTTGTAACTAAGCATATTGATTAAAATTTTTTGACACTACCTACATTCACAGAAAAACACTCTTTCAAGTTATTTGTCACTGAAGCTGTTGGGATCCCGCTAAAAATTCAAATTTTCATAGTTATTTTCACATAATAAACTAATGATCATTTATATTAAGCACGAGCAGAATCCGATACTTCGTTATTACCTTATATTAAAAAACGGCCTGTGTTTCTGTTTGCATAACTTGCTATTTTACAATAAAAATTCAGTTTTTCCTATTAGGATACATTAGTTCCATTTCGGTAGTACTTACTCCCTGCATTGTGATTGGTGATTTTTGAGCATGCGTATTTATTGAATAATTAATATGGTTTATAAGCTCTTGGTGCAAGTTAAAAACATTCACCTTACGCTCAGAATATTTCGTAAGAAACAACAAGACGTTTTAGCGTGTACCTATATTTTTTAACCTTAACATAACGTAACCTACATAAGTCATATCACTACTATGAACTGTAATTTAATTAATATAATCTAGGTAGGTACTCTAATTCTTTATGTCAAAAACAATAACAATAGCCAAAAAATATTACAATGAAAACAATGTAAACTGCACTGTTAGTCAAAATGTCAAGTATGAGCTGAATGCTGAAAAATGGCATGATTAGACTATTCATGTGCAATTTTTAATAACAGTAATCAATCCCTGCCATTTGTTCATTTTGGTGCTGGCAAGTTGTGGCATATCATCGCCAATTTGTTTTTATAACGTATAATAACGGGTTTATAATTTGATGAACTCAGCTAATTGTAATTTCGTAAAACCTATACGGCAAACTTTAATTATCATTTCGCTTATATAAGTCATAAACCTACTTTTGTTGTTTTTGATCAAGTGTAATTTGGTTACTGTTACGCACAGATTTTGGCGATGGTTTAGAAAGCAGGTAATTATTTTAATTTATCTAATCGCTGCCTTTTCGCGAATTTGATCAAGACGTTAAACTTTACGATTATGGATGATTTATGGATTTTTTGATACCGTGTAATGTGATACCACGCATCCCATAATTCATTTTATACGAAAATTAAATGGTTATCTAACCGTTATGAAGTAACAACTTTTTTCCGTAAAATTTAAACATTCTAGAAATTATGCTGTAACATATATTTGCACGCAAAAATAATATATAGCATTATTATTATTATTATCATTATTTTATCATTAATTACAATGTGTAGTTATCAATCAAAATCTATTAATAATTATCTTTAGATAAAAGTAAAATATATAAGTAATTAATTTTCAAGAGTGTAGGTAAAGTTTTAATGTAAAGGAAACTATAATGTTGTTTATAACATAACAATATTTCAAAGAATTTTGTTATCACGAATTGATAATAAATTATTTTTGTCACACAACCGAGATAATGGTAATAATTGCTTTACCGCTCTACCTACATATTTTTATTACTGAACGATACGAATTTTTTTCCTTAGTATTGTTTAGGTATTAAAATTAATGATTTTATCAAATTATGGGATTTAAGAATTGTTTTGTTACTATGTACGATATCAAACTGATATTTGTATCAGTTATAGTCAAGAAACAATCTCCTTTTGTTCACAAAACTGTTTCGATTGTCAAACAAATACCATAGGTAATTTATTAAGTCATTTTGCGCCACATAAGCAAAATTTTTAAACATTACCTATTGTACGTTAGTACTACATCATAATAATAATTGTTTGTTGTTGTAAACATTGACAGTTTAATGGAAAAAAAACTGACATAACCTTAATCAGGTTAACAATATGTTTACCGAGATGTTTACCTTTTTGTTTTTTAAAATTAAACAACAATACGTCGTTCGATTTTACCTTTATTGATTTATTTAGTTGATTCTTGTTAGTATTACGCTTAAAATGATATTGTAGGTACATATTATATTTGAAAACTTTTTAAGCAGTTGTTGAAATCTTTGTTCTATGTTTTGATGTTCAGATGCTTCATAGTCAATAATAGTAGGTCGTTTCAACAATTCAAGACCAACTAGTTTGTTCATTTGTTTGTGTATCCAAATTAAGAAAACGTAACATTTGTTAATCATGTGTCATTTCGATTTTCAATTAAGGCTATATGTTTTATGACACACATCGAAATCTCAATCATTTCAATGTTGGCACCTACTCCACCCTACCCTATGAATATTTAGAAGTCAAATCAATTAAAACAGTAGCGATTTTTCCCATCTGGAAACCAAAACGTGTCAAGAGTGTGTCGCGCTGAAGGAAACCAGGTCAAACACAGCTCAATGTTTTCGTTATCAGTGCAACCGCAACGGCAGTGCTGCAGACCCATCGCTTCCATTTTCACTTTCTGCCTACTTGCAGTGCGACAATTTACTACTAGTTTCATTACTACCTAAAGAACTTCACAAGATGATTATTTAAAATGGATTCCTTACGCTAGGATAGCTTTTTAAATTAATTGAGTATGCATAATAACATAATAAATTCAAATAAATCGGATATTTTGACAGGAAACAAATATAAATTGACAATAATAGACGATATTCGTGGTGACGTCAGCGATTGCAGCCTTGTGGCAAGTTTTGGAAGTATTCGTGCAAAGATTGCATTGTGTATATGAAAATAAAGTGTAAAGATATGCATTTTAATACGAAATTGACAGAGAAAGGTGTGGCAAAATTTAACTATAAAACTGTGAAACGTGTTTAGGTTTTATAAATGGTATAAAATTCACATTTTTAAATATAGGACAATTTATGCTTATTTATTGGCAACATTGCTGGGGAATATATTCGGCAATATTTATATTTTTAATTCTTTACAACTTTCCGGTAATATTCCCAAAGTGGCAATATTGCTGATTCTAAATATTTCCGATGGCACATTGCGAGGCACATTGCTATGTGCAGTGCATACATACGCAGTGCGCTGTGCCCTGTGCGAATGGCTCAAGGTCTAAAAAATTAGATTATGCACAGTGGCAACATTGCTGGGAAATATTGCCGGCAATATTTCTAAATATCGGGTAATATTAATTTTTAATGTTCCCAAAATATGACAACTTTTAAGGCTCTATAAGTAACTTTCCGGAAATATTTCCAATGTGGCAACGACAGAAATATTTATTTGGAGATTTGTGTAGCACATGTTATATTTAAATATGCTATAGTTTTATTAGACAAAGTAATTAAAAAAAAATAGTGGTGCATAAAATATATTATTTATACTGTGAAGCAAAGTGTTATAAAATTTTAAAGTTAATTTTTAAAATAATTTGCTTTTATTTCATGAATCGCGTATAATAACATAATGATGTGTTTAACTCTTTCGGAATCCTTCCCTTCGTGTTGGAATCAGATGAAAGTGGACATCTACTTCCGGTGCGCCTAGCTCGCCTCTAGCGGTGTTCTCACACACTAACACAGAGAATTAACGAAGGAAGTATTTTTGTCCCAAATCTCCGTCTGAGAATTGTCGATTTCGATTTTTTTTATGAGTTGACTTTTAATCGGTTTTGATTAATTAGTTTTTACTTTTCATTTGTGTATTGCAAAGAAAGTAGGATTGTTGTTATTAATATTTATATTGATTTTACTTTTTAATTTACCCGGCAGGTAACCTACAACTTTTGTAAGCGACAAGTAAATTGAATAAAATGATTAGTTTTCTTATTGATCGTTTTCAAGAGGTTAACATTTTATTGTAAGCAACCATGTTTGCAAAAAGGTGCATTCTTTTTTATGAGATTCTCGGTAATTAAAATTTTAAAAATGTTAATTAATCTAAACTGAACAGCACGTCTGCGATTAACTTTACGGTCGAAATTACCGATTTAATATTTAATGAATCGATTTTTATATTTTTAATTAACTCGTAAACGTGAGAACCTGGAATTAGATCGATCAAATTTGGGTTATTGTCGTTAAATTGGTTCCTCTTTTTTGTGTCTTTTCCCTTTTGATGGCCGATTTACACACCTGATGAAAACATGTTTTTTGTGTTTCTTTTTTTTAATCATAGTTCTTTCGATAAATGGAGAAAGTCTCCCCACTTTTTGATGTATGAACATTGTAATATATGGTCGTCGATTAATATTAATTAAAAAACACTTTTACGAAACCGAAATTTCAAGGTTAAGAAGATTGTCATATTGTCGTTTGGTTTTTGTGATTTTTGGGTCAAGAGAAAAAAGTCGGTGATAAAACACACACCCACATTTTTATTAATTCAATTTGCAATTCGCAAAATTTGTGTGAATCACCACCAAATAATATTCAAATGGTTTTCCTTTTTAATTGTTTATTTAAAATGTAAATTAAAAAGCAAGTATAATTAACCATGAAATTGAATACATAAATTCCACAAATTTATCGGCTAAAATTCGAGATAAAATCTGCAGTTCCATACAAGGCATTGTTAGGAAGCAAAATTTTCTTTTCTTATTAATTTAAAAAAAATGCTATGAATAATTTTGTTATCTGCGACCTTTAGCAGGTTTAATTTATTAGAAGTATTCTTTTAATTTTTAATACGTTTGTAATTTTAATTAGTTCAGGATATGCCAGCACTTTTAGTACAGTAATCATTAATTTACAATTATTACTAAGTAGTATTCTTGTTCGATAACAAAGAATAATTTATAACATACGCAAGTACATTCATAAACTACTGTAATAAAAATATGTGCAATTTATTTCAATTGTATAATTATGAATTACTACCATTTATACTTCGTACCAGTAATTAACATTGCAAAAATGAACTATTAATTATATCCTTTATTCCATATCGAGTTTTTATTTTACAATAACCAAACGGCAGTATCTTTAAATCCGGATTCGTTTTATTTATGGCTTGTCACAATACTCTAACTTTATTATCTTTATTATAATACAACTGACATTTACTGAATGTATTTTATACTTTTGAAGTTCTGGAACTAATTTCCTATACCGGTCACTATTTACTTACAGTAGTAACTTCTGTATTTGGTATGTAGTAGTACTAGATTTCATATGTGACACTTGTATGTCATGTAGCACGTAGGTTAGATATTATTTCTTGTAGAATGTACGGCGTATGGCTTATGGATATATCAAATAACATTTTGTCGTCAAGTTCGTGTAACAAATAACATCTATTGCGTTGATGTCAGTTTTAGCACGTGTATGATCAAAATATTGTTGTTTATAAATAACTTCAAAAATGTATTTTACTATAAATATATTTAGTGGCCGTTAGTGGCTTAGGTGATCAGCAAATTATTAGAATTATTGAAATAAGTAGAATTTGTCATAAAATTAAAACATAAATTGTATTCAGTCAGAGCTAGGCATTGTACTTAAGTATAAATATTTTTTGGCATTTACTACTTTAAAATTTAAAATAAAAACTTGTACTTAAAACTTAAGACGTATTTTCATATCATAATCATAAATAATAGGTATTGGAGTAGGTACTTTTTAAATATTTAAGTTTTTCAATATTACTAAAATAATGTAAAAGTTATTTCAATAATTTAAGTAATTATAAAAATACTGTACAACCTGCGGCCACAGCAACAGAATATGACATTTTTACTCGATAGAAAAAGGTATTAATCGAAGGTAATAAGGTTAGAAACCATGCAATTTATTATATTAATGTTTTAAAATACTGGTACTTGAAAAATATTTATTTTTAAGTAGGTACTTTTGACAAGAAAAGCTTATACTGTACTTAAGTACCTACTGTGAAGCTTTGCATGAAAATGTACTTGGTAACAAGTAGGTACTGACCGTAGGTAGTACTGGTACTTAGGTATACTTAAGTATTTTGATTTCGATACTTGTCCAGCTTTGTGTGCAGTAAATTAAGTCAAAAATAATATCGTTTATTCATATTTAAATTATTTGTCAAAATAGAGACACATTTATTTCGTTTATTTTGTGCGAGTTATTTAAAATAAGTAAAAATAATTTATTGATTTCCTAATCTAAATTATTGCTATGTTTTGAAAAAGTTTAAATTTATTTTCTACTAATTAGTTCAATAATAATCATTAATCAGTTTTCCTGTTAGTAATTTTCCTTTATCATAAACCATAAAGCATTTTACCTCAAAATAATTATTTTCAATGAAACAATATCAACAGGTGGTGTTAATTAATGAGTAATTATTAATACTTTTCTCAATATTCAATACAAAAATTAATTAAGTGCTCGTTTAATCATTAATTAACACACACACAACCAATCATTGCCATCCGTCATTTGATTTGTTATCTTTTATTCACTTGTTTACGATGTAGGAAAACTATCATTTCTAATTTCATTTTCACTATTTTTATGTACCGAAGTCCTTGAACTGAAGATATATATTTTACCGCGTGTGTGCGGTTACCACTCATTGTTGTTAGTGGAGAGTATATTTTTGTGCAGTTAAAGTGGAATGTTCACCGGGCTGGATTCAAACCTGAGATGTCAGAACCAAGTCTATTACGTTACGCACTCAGCTTTATGTTTTCAATTTGCTAAGGCCACTAGATATTAGCATGTCATCGAAGGTTGATCGAGATCGCGATTAAGATCCCGATTCCAGTATGGAAGGAAGGAACATGTGTGTTTGTGTGTGTATGTTGGTGTGTGGTGGTTTTCGTTTCCGCTGTGGTTTCCTTTCCGTTTTTACTCGTTGTGTGACCTGCATTGTTAAGTGAAATTTGAGAATAAATACATTTTATTATATTGATTGTTCTGATATCGATGTATAAAACGGGTTTACTGAAATTAATGCTTAATTATTCTGGGAATTGTTGTTGTGGTTAAGTTCATTAAGTATAAGTAGGTAAATCAGATTTTAATTAGAGGAACTAGAACATTCCTAATTAAGATCTGAGTGTTTTTGTATTCAGACATTTTTAATAAATCCGAATATTTATTAGTATTTGACTACGAATCTTTTTGCACATATTCAATCATGCAATATCTATCACGCCTTTTACCCAATTTGGGTGTGATATATAGCCCCTCATACTGTGAGGTGTCAATGATATATAATCATAGTTTGTTATTCTAGTGGAGAGTATATTACAGGGAAACTTTTTGTCCAATTAAACTGAATGTGTATGTTAGGTACCTACCTGACTAGATTCAAACCGAATTATCAGGAGATTAGAAACATTTTCGGTTAGATACTGTCAGCTGCAAATTATAAATAAATTCATCAACAATGTTAGAAAATTCAATTAATCTTTATTATATTATAATCGAGGCGATAGCTGCGCGTGCACAGCTCTCTGCATGTGATGACGTACGAACCCGGAGTTCCGTGGTTCAAGTCTCCCGGCCGACAGTCTGTAATTGTCGTTTAAATTTTAAGTATATCTCATAATTAAATCTCACTCGGGCGTTTCAAGCTTACCACTTCAGCGACTCCTGTCTGCATAAATAATCTCTCCGTTGCCGCGTTCAAAGATTGTCGCATTGATTGAGATTCTATTGCACCAAGATGAATCGGTCGAAGTGTTTGGATTCTACTATAATAAAAGTCTACCATTCCACCATAGGGAGCAAATACTGTTGAATGAAAATAAAAATTAAAAACATAACCAAAATGGTGACTTTTTTCAATTTAGTTTGTTTAGTATCTTTTTAATTTGTTTTCAGTGCGCAATTTATTAAAATTATTTATGAATCTTCCGGTATAAACAAAAATTTCCAATAAAAATATTTAATATTTTTTAATTTTTTCAAGTGCACATCATTAAAGTGCAGATAATTAATCGTCCCCAATTATCTTTAAGACATTTTAATTGTTTCAACAATTAAATTAAAATTCTAAGAATAGTAAGAATATTTTCCTTTCTTACGCAACATTTTTGAGCGTTGAGTCCAAAACTTCCTTCTTATGTCTTCTTCATAATTACGCATATACGTAACAATACCTCGATTCATCTGTCACCTATCAGTCAAGTAGACTATGACGAATGTCAGAAAAAAACAATGACTCTCATATCACTTACCACTTTCGAAACAAAACAATTGAACTATTACAATCACGTACCACAGAAAATACGATTATGATATTAGGATAAGCTGTTTTAAAAATGCTTAAATGTGAGTTGAGCGGCGACAAAAAGGATATTAGCTATTCTGATTATATTTCTGTCACGTAGGGACGCAATAGGTCAATAGTGAGTGCATACATTGCAATACACACAAGGTCGCAGCTAATCTATCACCCATTGTTGTGGAATGCAGCTTGCAACTTATCTTTACATGCAGTGGGTGTATAAAGCGAATTTTATTTCGCGTTTTAGTTCAGATTGTATCGCAAAATGTTTTATTAAAACATATACACAGTAGCAGATTTTTATTATTATTTTATTATGTACTAATTTATTTCTTATGTCATTAATATATTATGTTTGATTAACTTTATTGTGTGTTTTATGGATGTTAAATGTTAATTAATTACAGTTAATGTTTTACTTGGTTTTAACTTTAAAAACAATTAGCTAACATGATAACAGTCTATTTATAGAGTCAAAAATTGAATAATTCGTTAAAATCTGAAATTTTGATTTTAATTGCGGTTTTGTAATTCGAAGAGAGGAGTCAATATCATATTTTACTCCCACCTGTGTAAATGACTCTTTACAGGCATTATGGTAACTAAGTAAATGAGTTATAATGAGGCTTAGACCTGTAATAATTTACAGGATAGAAGTGACTGTCCTAAAATTGAGTTGCGAGAAACACAATGACGCAAACCAAAGTTCATTTTCTCTTAATAATTTTTGGGATATACAACCTCAAAGTTGTGAACGGGCTACTTGTATGGTATGTCACTGAAAATGAGATTTTTATCACTATGAACCTAATGTTATGTCTAAAACACTGGTAAAAATATAAATTTTATTTTTAAAAACTATATTTTTGAGTAAATCGAAAAATAATTTTGCTGTGACGTCATTTTTTGTATAGGCGATATGACGTCACATCACATATTATTCAATTTTCATTAATTATCTTTGATCTTGTTGATTAAAATTTTGTGAAAATAAAAAATACTGGTCTCAAGTTTTTATCTCTTAGCAAATATTTAATAAAAAGTCGTGCAAGTAACCCATTGGAAAATGTGAAAAATCGAAATCGAAAACTAAGCGAGATATCGAAACACAATTTGCAGCATTTGGTTTTACTGGAGTTTGGTTGATTTAGAACAAAATTATTAGAATGTTGCATTTTCCAACCATATTTACTTAAAATTATATACCTACCTATACTACCAATTTTTTTTGAATAAGTACCTATCCTAAAATATCGCAGTTATAATTATATATTCTTCTGGAACCTGAACTCATAATGGTTATTAAAGAAATAAAAATGTAAATAAATTATTTTGTAATCTTTTAACATTAATCTCTGAAACTGACCGATCTAGAACTCATTATTTGAAATTTTACAATAATTTTAAATGTACAAAGTTTTTATATACCATGTATCCCTTATTTTATATCTTACTATTCACAATTCTCTGTAGTTTGTTGAACGTGGAAGTAACCTAACGAACGTTGGAGGAACTATTCCGCATGCTGCATTAATGAGCTCGGTTCGTCCTTGTGACATATGCGATCAGCTTGGCTGGCTCTATTCTGAAGTCGTTGTTTTGCTCGTGAACATCGAGTGGGCCATTGCAACATACCTGCCACAAAGCGCCGTACGCCTTGCAACTTTATACTCTGCCATTGTGTTGAATATTCAAACACAATATTGAATAAACAAGCGAAGAGAGATGAGCAGGATGCTGGTTTAAATTGATTATGATAAAATAATTGTGTTTAGTTATTATGTCGGAAAATCAGATTTTAAATGCCATTTTTGATTGGAATATTAAGGGCGCTCCGGAGTGCTTTAAATACATCGATTTTAAAGAAATTTCTATGATCTCAAATTTATTAAAATTATTTTTTATTAATTGCGAACATAAACATATTTAAAAATTTTCAGGTTTTTTAAAATTAACGTCAATAAAAATTTTATATCTGGATTATTATTGACGTTATGAAAAAACCGAGAAAAAACAGTTTGATAAATTTTTTTATTTTGATGTCAATAATAATTTTAAAAAAATTCAATAAATTTGAAATCATAGCATCGTCAGAAAATTCTAGTGAAAATCGACGTATTTGAAGCTCAATTCCTGACGATGCTATGATCTCAAATTTATTGAATTTTTTTTTTATTATTGACATCAAAATAAAAAAAATTATCAAACTGTTTTTTCATAACGTCAATAATAATCCAGATATAAAATTTTTATTGACGTTAATAAAAAAAAATCCTGAAAATTTTTAAATATTTTTATGTTTAATAAATTTGAGATCATAGAAATTTCTTTAAAATCAAAATCGACGTATTTAAAGCACTCCGGAGCGCCCTTAATCAGTTTAGTTTATACTTTATTTAATTATAACAATGATATTATTAAATAACAGATTATTAATTCAGTTGATATTCATTTATAAAAAGGGGAATTTTTAAAATTTTGTTATACTATACTCTGTTTTTAAACTAGGAGGAGTAATACCAAAAGTCATGCCTACCTATGTATTTATATTCCTACACAGAACACAAAATTTCCACAGAGAACATTTTAAAAATTGTATTTGCTTTCATGCCTCATTTACGTTTAAGAAATTTTAAATTTATATAACTAAATACGAGCATTCACATACTTTCCACTTTCAGGCACTGTGAATGTTCATATTTAGTTAAATGTATTCAAACTTCCTTAAAGGTAAATATAAATCTAAACTGAGATCTAATCCTTAAAACTAAATGCTTTATGTGAATGACAGTAGGTATAAGAATTCTTGAAGCATAAATATGAAATTTCTGGATAGAGAACTGTGTTCGTTTAAAGTAAATATGCCGTTTAATATTTCAAAATTATTTTGCTCTGCACGTGTTTTAATTTCGTGCTACTTTGCATTTCACAGCCTAATGAGGTATTTTTTTCTAAAGTCAATATTTGGTAATCTAAAATGAAACAAGGCAGGTTAAACTGAATGTGTTAGCATAAAATATTACCATCATTAATAAAATGAAAAGTAAAGTTAGTATGTCATTTGGCTTTGTAATTTAAATCGCAGACAACCTGCCTACTTCGTTTATACAAAAACAACGATGTAGGTAGAAAGAACAATCAAGCATTTAAATATTCATTTTCATTTGGTGTCTAAGAATTTCATGGTTTTAGTGAAACCATTTAACCTGGAAATTTTAATATATTTTTAATATCTCTTGAGAAAAATGGCACAACGTAGCACTAGAAGTCCATATAACACATTTCCTGAAGGCGTGAATGAATTAACTCCATAGTCGTAAACAATACTAACAGTCAAAATACGGAATAAATAAAAAAAGCGAAAAGAAATGATAATAATCGCTATTAGAAAGTCCATTCGGAACTGAGGATTTTTCACAACCTAACAGCAAAAAAAAAAAACGAAAAGGAAACTAGTACATCACTCATTCATGTCAAACGCTATCAACACCATGTTTGTTGTATCATTAGTTTGTTAAGCAAAATTGTACCACGATTTTACTTTGGGCAATTATCAACAAGAATATCACTGCAAATAACTTATTTATTCTTTTAGAAACGTACAAGAAATAAAATAAAGTAGGTTATGTTACCGAAAATGCCGCTGGAGTAAGATTTTTTTACAAGATATAAGTATAATAATTTAATGTTTAAAATAGCCAAAGTTAAAAATAATTCAATACTTTTATTGAATTTATGGATTTTAAAGAACGATGATGCGACTGGGCTACTGCGATGTTTCGCCCTATATTATGTCTAAGCCATTTTCAAGCTACAAACTACAAAGTAATTTATATTAGTTCAAAAAATTGGCAAAACTAACTTAACCAACAATTAATTACGTGTCGATTTATTTGTTAAAATAAAGGTAAATTACAATGATTTGAAGAACTTCACTCATCTTCATCGTTCTTTAAATGCCATAAATCCAATTATCAAAGTAGTTAAGTATTGAATTTAAAAAAAAAAATAGTACCTGTAGAGTATGTACCATTGTAGGTATATATGTACTTATATAGTATTACGAGTTTTCAGTAGGTTAGGTATAATCGTACTAACCGTGTACCTATGCGTTGCGTATGCAGTAGAGATGTCGATTTAAAAAAAAATCGATTTTTTACAAAATAAATTTTTGTAAGTATCGCTTTACCGATTAAATCGACAATTAAAAATAATTTTGGAAATCTTTTACACAAAGAGATTTTTAATAATTTTTTATCATCGATTTTGAAAAGATTTTTTTTGATATCCAACACTATTCAACTGAAATTGTTGCATCTTTCGACCTTTGCTGTTTTTGTAAGGAACGTTCATAACTGGTATGGTAGACTCAAAGGAGCAATTAATTTTGAAAGAAATAAAATATATAATTTACTATAAAAAAAATCGAAAAAAATATTTAAATAAAAAAATCGAAACGAAAAAAATATTTTTTATTTTAAAATCGATTTTTTTCGACATCCCTAGTGTGCAGTTCCAGCAGTTACGGGTGCTCATGGTTGTTAACAGAGAGTGAGACTACACTTAAGTTTTCTCTATTTCTGAAATAAAAAATGTAACTTGTTCTACAACAATAACTTGTATATTTTTGAAAAGCGTGTGCTTAGGTAAAATCTATAATCAGAGTGCTCCACATAAAGGAAGAAATTGCAATAAAAAGAGTACAGGCAGGCGGCTTGTGAATGCATTTATTTAAACAAGACAATGTGATGCACACAATGTAAATGAGAAACGGGCTTTTCTTTTGATTGTCACCTGTGTTATGAAATTACAGAGTTTCTAATCATAATCAGACTAGGCCAGTGTACGTTGTGTTTGTACGAAGATAACGCATCTGGTGCTTTCATTTCTTCCAGCGATAGCAGTTATATCAAATATTAGATTATAATAGACGTGATTTTAACCTAAATTCATCTTTGTAAGATTTTTATACTTTGCTGATAAATAAGAAAACAGCAATTTCATGGGAGACTGTAATATAATATTATAAACTAATAATATAAATTATAAATAGGATGAAAAACAGTTAAAACCAGAGCAGTATTTCAAAAAAATTATAATTCTCTTGATCATAGATATAAAATTAGATTAACTAGGTTATTGTTCGGATTTGTTGTTTATTTTAATATTTGAATCAGCGCACTCTTCTCTAAGCTGGAAGTTTCGTGATTCCGGTGTGAGGTGAGGTAAATGCAGTCAAATAATGAGAAATAATTCATTCAAAATCATAGATTTGGATGTAAATTATAAATCATAGATATCCATTGACACAAAAAAGATAATTTAATTTAAAATTTACACTGAAATGCCATAGTACCTACGAAAAAAACATATTTTCTTTGAGACTGAAACTTTTACGTGCGATTTCTCAATAATTATTGCTGTGGCACATAGTTTTATTTTTTAAATAAATACCTCAGATATTAAAGAATAACATATAGGTTTTCTAAACTATGTTGGGTTGTTATGATATAATAATTTCTAATCGTTTAGTCAAACTACTGCTAACCTCCATATGCGCAATGCATTTTAGCACGTTTTAGTGTCAACTTTAAAGTCAAGTATCTTCGTTATTTCAAAGATTACCTTTATGAACTTAAATTTTTATCCAAATTCTACGACTTGTATAATGAATGTTGTATATTGAGCAATATTTTGGGTTGTTACCACCCATGGATTTACTACCTTAATAAACAATATTTTTAATGTAAGATTAGATTGAAACATGCGTTTATCTTCGTTTATGTTAATTTTACAAAAGCTTCTTTAGTTTACAAAAGTATTATCACATTTGAGCAACACAAGTTCGCAGCAAAGTTTTTGATTGAGCACTAAATTATTGCCAGTAGGTTTATTCAAAACAGTCATTAACTCAAGCAGTGGCTACAAATTTGAGACTTTAAGAAAATAAATAAATTCAAGTCATTAACTTATTACTTATATATTATATTCAACAATATACATAAAATGTACCTGCAATATTATTATTGAAATATCTCAACAAACAGTTATAGTAAGAATCTGGTAATTATGATTTCTGCTATTTTCTGAAATTTGCATGGCCTACTTAAGTTGAGTAAACACAAGTAAAGCAAAAGGGTGAAACCACTCCAGGTATTTGGCACACTATTTTGATAATGAAGTCATCTTGGTCGTTTTCCAAATGACATCTTTATACCCGGTCTTCCGGGAGCAACATACATACAACATACACACATATTCGCATAAGATGTGACACAATTGTTACATAACATCACGGGTCAAACATCCATGCGAGTGTGAGTTTATAATTAACGCGCATACGAAATTACAACTCATTCTATTATTCTTGTGTGAGTGTATGTGTAAGGAATGGTCTTAAATAGTAGACGAACCCTATTAAGTGGGCTGTGCATGCAGACACAGCGGATGTGGCTAATTTCGTGCAAGTGGACACATAATTATAACACTTCTAGTGCACTTCGTTTTATTGTAGTAGATAAATTAATTTGAAGATATTTCTGCATTTGTTTTATTATGTTAGAGTTTAACTATTTCATTGCTTAGTATCAAAATAATTTTAAAATGTTTTGAGTAGGTAGTTCAGATTTTAGTCAAAATACTTTCGGGGGACCTGGAGCAATATTTATTTGTAGTTCAATTTCGGTTACGGTTCAAACAAAAAAAATCTGTTCAGGTTTGGGTTTAGGTTCAAGAGGTTTAAAATATAAGGGTTCATAAACATCTATTATTTCAGGTTTTTTCCGGTTTTTGGTTCAAAAATAATAATTATTAAAGTAACGCAAGTAGGTACTTGTAAACTTCACAAAAAGTTAATGTTTTATTGTATAAAGGAACTAGAAAAAAATTAATAAATAAACATAATTTCCTAATAAATACTTAGTAAATGGTTAATAAGACTTTTAGTTTATTTAACAGCAACAAACAATTTTAACTCAAAATTTTTTAATATTGCAGTCGTTAGCCAAAGCCACATACCGAAAATTTTATTAAAAATTTTATTAAAAAATACTTTGTATAGGTTTTCATTAAATTACTCCTATACAATGAGTAAAGACAAATTTTACAGTAAAAAGGGCTCTTTACAGATACCTAAGTAACAGCAATCTTGTGCTGCAAAATGACGTGACAATGATAATTTTAAAATGAACAGACAGAAACCGATATTGTGGAAATGGGTTACCGGTTACAAATAAACGGTTCGGTTACGATTTCGGTTCGTTGACCTTTAGGTTCGGGATGATCACCAGGTCCCTGGTTTCAATAAACCTAAAGTCTGTGTCAGATGGTGAGTTTTTTTCGAACTGTCAATATTTTTAATAAAACTTACTGATGTTGGTATTACATACGCGATTTTAGCGTTTCGTAAATAAGATAACAATGTGTGCAACGTCATAGTAGAGTTTGATATTCAAAACAATAACTAATATTAAAATACACCAGTCACCAGTCTGGTAGTAAAAATCTGAAATAAACTGT